>JANXHW010000002.1:24343190-29143190 GCA_026170595.1 Plestiodon gilberti rubricaudatus
TGGAGTCACTTGCCATTTCAAAGAGTTGGTGCTAGGGCAACAGACAAGCAGTGAGTTATATCTAGCAGGAAGAGCACGGGGCTCTAGCAAAACAGAGAGCCCCCTCCGACACTGCTCTGAGATTCAAGTACCAGTAATTTTCCTTTGATATGGCCTGACACAAAGGGAGTTTTGGTTTTAGCAGTATTTTCCTGGTAAACAGTACAGTATTCTGTAGCTCAAACTGAAAAAGAAAGCTGGGAGAGTTAGATTGCATCACTACCAAGGAATACTAGAAAGAAGACCAAACATTGTTTAAAAAAAACAGCAACAGATCACCAAAACACCAGTAGTAGGGCTGTCCTGATTAGATAAAATTCTAATTAACAACTTTAAATAAATTCCGATACTATATTACCAAGCTTCAACACAGGTTTTCTTTTTGAGGTGTACTACCATTCAATGTTAGAAGCAAAGGCTCTCTTCCATTTTCTCACACTCCCTATTACAGTAATAAACCAAAAACAAAACAGCCTCAAAAAATTTGGGTTTTTTGGGGGGTGGGTTTATTTTGGTGGAATTGTTTATTTATTTATTTAGAAGAGGGGCCACCGCTGTTGTTTCACCCCCTTACTGTGGCTGGTGCTGGTGCTGTCGCTGTTGCCACCGTCATTTTTTCTGGCACACAACGCGGCCTGGAAGCCCTTGAACGAAGGGCTTCCAGGCCGCGTTGTGAGCATGCGCGAGGCTCACGAGCCACGCACAACACGGCCTGGAAGCCCTTCGTTCAAGGGCTTCGGCCGCCATTTTTGGTCGCGCACAAGCGGGTTGGAAGCTCTTATGAACAAAGGGCTTCCAGGCTGCTTGTGCGTGACCAAAAATGGTGGCAGCGACGGCACCGGCACCCCCTGGAATCTGGGATGGACCCATATCTCCCAAGATGCCTGGACTTCACCCCAAAATCTGGGAAAGTCCCGGCCATTCCGGGACGTATGGTAAGCCTACCAATAAACTACTGACTACTGCTAGATATTGGCTGCAACAAGAAGATGAAACACAGTTAAACTACACAGGCTCGCTTGTGATGGCTCAACTTGCCATTAGTGGAGTGAAGGATAGTGCTGTAAACACAGCCCCAATTACAGTGAATGAAGCTTCATTAAAGTAATTCTACAGCAATTCTTTATCAAATCATAGTATGATCTACACAAAAGCACAAGAAAAATCTCTTTCATGAAAACTGATGCTTGCTCTGATCTTTATTTAAAAATTAAGAGTCCTTGTATTTGTTTTTATAAAAGTATAAAGAAGGCAGAACCCTGAAAAACAACTGAACACGCTTGATCTGATCATGATTACTGGTGTTTCAAACACCAAAATAAATACAAGAAATGAAATTTACCTAAGCTCTTTTTAAACTATGTATTACTTTATCAATTAAAAAAGTTACATATCAAAACTAATATCACATTCTTCTTCCAGTGTTGAACAAATCCATTATACCAACACGTTACTAATCTAAAGTATTATCCTTGTTTCATCCTCTCCCCTACGTACATTATGACTTCAAGGAAGCAGCACCTCTTCAATTATGACAGATTTCCTGTACAGAAAGGTATTCTGTGTAACAAAAAGCATAACTAGTGCAATTAGATTTGTGTATGACCGGCACGCAATACTTCTTTGTTTATACACGTGCTAGGAAGCTGGAGATGGGCTATGGCTTCCCCCAACACACAATAAAACCAACTCATGTGCAAATCTCATGTACTTTACTACATGAAGATAACTTTTTCCAGCACAGGAATATTTTCTATGTAGGAAATTAGGCTTATTTAAAGTGAACTTGAAACTTGTTTTAAACTCAGGGAGCACACTTTTGCATTTGTTTGACTGTGTTCTCGGGTTTTTCCCCAAACAATTTTGCAGAACTAGTTCAAGTACAATAATGAAAGGTGTCTCAAGTGCCAAATCCACTCTGTTGGTTTCCTTAAACATACCTACATGGGTGGGCTGGATGCCTCAAAAGTAAAATCTTGCTCAAATTCAGATACTTTTAGCTCCCAATATCCCATATCTTATTTATGACTAACCAAACACAAATCAAAATTTGTTTACTGAAATTAAGCAAATAGCTTGGCTATATTCAGAACTAATCAACAGCTCCAAGGAGAATGCAGCAATGATGCCATGCAGAATTTCACTAAAGACTGACACTACAATACAGGATGGATTTCAATCTATAAATACAGGACGTAAGAAAATTAGTATTTTCATATTGTCTAAAGGCAGGAGGTGTGGTCTAATGGTTGAGCTGCCACCTTGCCTGAAGAACAACTAGGACGGGATCGGTTCAAGACAACCAGAAGCTGCCGACAAGCTGAGATAGCCTGCGCTGACCCTCTGTGAGAAAGAGGAGTAGCTGTCGGACAAGCTCGGAAGCCGCATGCAGCCAGTGAGATACCACACTGTTAAAGGAAACAGCTGGAGAAGATGGGTTCTATGCAAATAGAACATTTATTGTAAAAATCTCTACAGGGGTTTAGAAAGCCTGCCTGTGTAAACCGCCTTGAATAAAGTCCGAGGAGAAATCTGATGACATAGAAAGGCGGTATATAAATACAGATATTATATAAATACAGATTATTATTGTAGAAAGAGAACCATGTACACTGTTGAGGTAAGCAGACTGTTCACACGTGTGTGTAAGGATCTGAGCCAAACATTAGTGGCTTGGTGCCACCTGTTTAGTAGCAATGGAACAGAAGTACAAGATCGCCATAGTACGGTATTGCTTTGTGTTAAGCAAAGTCATGTGAGACAGAGCTTGGTATCTTGGCCTCTGAAAACAATAACTACTGCTTTGCAAGATACCTGTAGTGCAGGCAGCTGTTTAATCAGTGAGGGGCAAAACAGCTGCCTGCACTACAGGTATCTTGCAAAGCAGTTGGTATTGCTTTCAGAGGCAGAGATACCAAGCTCTGTCTCACATGACTTAAAATCAACTTAACACAAAGCAATACCGTACTATGGCTATCTTGTACTTCTGTTCCACTGCTACTAAACAGGTGGCACCAAGCCACATAAGGGGCAATCATCAGCTCTGCTATCCAGGAGGGAAGTACCACTGCAAAAAGCACCTACAGCTAATGTACTTCTGCAGAACAGCTGTTAACTAGGATCAGGTCCCAATACACAAGACTAAGTTGTCTCCCCTCACAACGACGACATTATAATTGTCTGTCTAATAGAGTCAGGCTATTGGCCCATTTAACCCAATACTATCTTTCCAGATTGGTACCAACTTCCAAAGGTCACAGACAGAAGTCTTTCCCAACCCTGCCACCTGAGTTGCCATGAGGAAAACCTGGGACCTTATACAAGCCCAGCATATGCTTTGCCAACCGAACCGCATCCCAACTGTATGAGTTGTCATCTAATTACAACTGACAGGACCAGGCCTCCCAAGGCCACTCACGGGTTTGTTAGTTTCACCTCTACTGTTTAAAGACTTCACAGTGCAACAACACAGTCACACCCACAAAAGGACGGGGATGATGAGCAGAGGAGACGTTGCAGAAGGCAATGGAAAGGGCTGCACCTAGATTACAAGTCTGGAGAAATCCACTCAATTGTTCTTGCATTCATAGTAGAATCTATGACAAAGCAATCCAAAATTACAGTTTCAAATTATTTCCTTCAAATACTGGGGAAGAGAAGTCCCTTAACAGGCAATCCAGAGCATGACGCACATCAGGGATATTACCTGCGTGCATCTATAACTGAGACCAGGAGAAATAATTCAAATTTAATGTTTATGCTGGAAAATCCATCTCCCAAGCTGGGGCATTCAACTGATATCACTAACTAAGAACATAAGTAAAACCCTGCTGGAACAGACCAGAGGCCCATCTAGTCCAGCATCCTGTTTCCCACAGTGGTCCACCAGCTGCTTAATAAACCACAAAGTTCATGAAGTGCTAGGTATGCTTTTCCAACGAGAAAGGCATTCTCTAACAGCCTAGTAGTTTTCCACTGCACACAAAGCCTGTGAACTCAGCCAATTATTTAAAACATTTCTCCACCCTAAACTGGTGCTTGCATTGCTGCACAAGCAGAAAAAAAAATGCAGGTGCCATGCAGTTCCAGTAGAAAAAAAAATAAGACAAAACAGTAGTGTAATACCTGTTACTAGGACCAACAAGAACGTCACAATGTGGTGAGCAACTATTCAAACGGTTGCTCACGTTTGTGTGTGTGATGTTTTAACTGGCACTAATACAATACATTAGATTACTGTTTTTGCATGAGCAGAAGTAAATGAGTAAACCACACACATTATAACTGGGGGGAAAGATAAAAATGCTTTATCCTTTCATGTAGGACTTTGGGAGCAAGTAGGTTGGAGGACAGGTACTGAGGCTGAAGCTCAAATATTTTGGCCACCTAATGCGAAGAGAGGACTCTCTGGAGAAGACTCTGATGCTGGGAAAGATTGAAGGCAAAAGGAGAAGGGGAAGGCAAAAGGAGAAGGGGAAGGCAAAGGATGAGATGGTTAGACAGCATCACCGATGCAACGAACATGAAAATGAGCGAACTCAGGGAGATAGTGGAGGACAGGAAGGCCTGGCGGGATATGGTTCATGGGATCACGAAGGGTCGGACACGACTTAACGACTGAACAACAACAATGGCTTTACTGAGCCAGAGTTGACACTGTACACTCGAAACTACAGTATTACTCCACAGTATTGGAAACACACAATGCAACAAAATACAAAACAGAAACCTCTTCTGGATGTAATGGGAACCACCCCTTCCCTTGGCACACTGAAAGTTTCCACAGCATGCAAGATGGGAAACATTTGCAGAACTTACTAGCTCTGTCTTTAAAACCATGTCATTATTACATTGTGGGACATAAACCAAACTGCAATTCATGTTTAAAGCATAGTAAAATGCTTTAATAGAATAAATCTAGATACTCCTATTTCCAAGGCAGCAACAGGTACCCAAACAATAAATGTGAAGTGTAGTTTGGGGATTTTTGCTTGGTTGAAGGCAAACCATTCTTTCCAGTAGAATGAGAGAGCAACTTCTGTAAAAGAGGTCTTATTGCTAGGCTTACGATCCATACTGGGACAGAGTGATAGATCTTTAGAAGGAATGTGGGCAGGTGTAGCTTGTTAAACCCTTAGAGCACAATCCTAGGCATGTCTACCCCTATGGGGGGGAGCGAGATATAAAATAAATACTCAGAAGCAAGCCCCCATTGAACAAAATTGTGTTCAATTGTGCTATAAATGAGATATTCAAGATTTGGGCTCTGGGCATTTAGAAGATTAGATAGAGGGCTCACAATCATTTGTACACAACTTGGTTTTGAATAAGACCCATGATTAAAGGGTATTTTAAGAACGCACACCAGGAAGCAGACAAGGCACCTGTGTGGAACAATTTTTTGCCCTCTTAAGACCTAATTCCCATAACCACACTCACTTAACACAACTATCAAGTACTAGAACAGCTATCACAGAACTCTCTCATCCTACAAACACATCAGTTTATCATATGATAAACTTTTATGACTTGATGGCCATTGCATAAATTAGTCCTAAGAAAAAACACAAGTCACAAAGGTTGGTTTTACTTAAAACTCCATAAAATGAGTCACTAGCTTTCAGAAGTTCTTTACAACACATTCAGCGCTAATTCCATCAACATGCTTTGGCATAATGCATCTTCCAGATTTGGGCTAAAGGGGGTGGGGGTGGAGATCAGCTTTTTGTTGATATTTATATTTATATGTCTGTATTTGTGAGCTAGAAAGATAGTAAAATGGGCAGCCCAATCCTGTCTAGGACCGGATCCTATGCAGGATCAGGCCAACACTGGTACAGCTGGAGCAAACCTGGGGGGGGGGACTGGGACATTCGTTCCTTTCCCCCGGGTAATGTCCCCTGCGCCAGCAAAATGACCAGCACAAATCCAAGGAGACTGTGTAGGGCTCGCCAGGTCCGGGACGGGGGATAGGATTCAGTGGAGCACACCACCAAGGATCCCTCCCCCCTCCCAGGCCCGGCAGGCCAATCACCCCCTCCCGTTCCACCTCATTCTGCCCTCTCCCCCCCCCCGCCCGGTGCAGAACGTATCTCCATCTGCTGGCAGTGTCCTGTGGTCAGCGGAGAGTGAGCGGCGCTGACCTAGCCGCCAGAGCAACTTAAACTCCGGATGTCAAAAACGTGCCTTATGGCACATTTGCAACACCCTGGAGCAGCAGATCGATCGTTCGGCCGCTCCAAAGTTCAACAGGATTGTGCTGCAACACTCATAAGAAATAAAGAGTTCCATATGACCGATCAAAAGAGCTATGCCCAAGGAAACACGCCAGACTTTGAGGTAACAGATTAAGGTACTGTACATATAACTATCCAAGAGGCAACGCCTCTAATATACTGTATTTCTTCAATTCTAAGACGCATGTTTTTTCCCAATTAAGCATTTCAAAAAATGGGGTGCGTCTTAGAATCGAAGGTCTCCAAAAAGCACCCCAAAATGCTATCTTCTTACTTACTGGGGCTTGGGGGAGCTTCAGGGAGACCTGCGTGACCCTCTGCAGGCCTCCCCGATCTTCAGTTCAGCAAAAAATGGTGGTTTTCAGCCATTTCAGGTTTTCGCGAAAACCAGAAATGGCCAAAAATCGCTGTTTTTCGCCGAACTGAAGATCAGGGAGGCCTGCAGAGGGTTGCACAGGCCTCCCTGAAGCTCCCCCAAGCCCAGGTAACGAAGGAAATGGCACTTTCTGGCAGTGCACTCAGTCATCCTCAGCTGCAGGAGACATGCTGGGGAGAGTTGGTGCTGAGCAGACATGTTGGGGAGAGTTGGTGCTGAGCAGGTAGATTCAATGAAGGGAGGTGAGTCTTACAATCGATGGATTTTTTTTTCCCTGCTGGTGGTACTGAAAGTAAAGGTGCGCCTTAGAATCGATGGCGCCTGAGACTCGAATAAATACGGTAATTGAGCAACTGAAAAATGCCCCTTATTCAGCTGTTACGACCTTATTGGCTACATCCATCCGCATCGTTTTTTCCAGACCATATTGATGGGCTATTTCTTAGTAAGAGGAGCATACGTGTTTACCTAGCAACCTGACTACCTAAATCAGGTCTCTACCCAGTCCTTAAAATTTAATGCACCAGCAACAGCTGGGAATAAAAACTACAATGATCCTCCAGTATAACTCAGCATAGCTCTTCCTGCAAGAAAATTATTGTGATAGATTATGAAAAGTTCTGATGATATCCAGTTAAAATTTTGTTCCTCTGCCATTTAAAAGTGAGAAATAAGGCTTTGCACTAACCTGTAGGCTAGGAAAAACGACAGATTTGTTCTAAGATGTCTATAGCAAAGGAAGTATTATGGTGGAACAACTGCCTCTGAGTGGGATAGATCTCCATTATGCCACAACAAAGGGAATGTTCCTTCGTGCTGTACTTGACAGCAAGACTACATCATAGACGTGGTCAAGCACTGAGAAATTATGCCAAATCAAGAAGAGAAAAAGGGGCTAACAAGTAGACAGTTCAGCTTGTTCTCCAATAATGTATATGCTGTTAATGTGTTGTATTCAGCACAGATTTTCAAACTGTGCCTTAGCAAAGTCACTTCAAATTAAGACCATTCCCTTCTGCAAATGTAATATACCAATCATCCATTTACCAGGAAGTCTCTCCCATTTATTTCAAGGAAACTTTGTTCCATGAAAGTATGTTTATAGTCTTTGTCTTCCATTGTGTAATTCAGCTGGGAACGGAACCTAGGCACAATGGAGGCCTTTGAGTATTCAACACCACAGGTGTGAAGGCACACAGTCACCTTTATTATATGGGCACAGGGTAGGTGGGATGGAAGGCAACATTATCTAGCATGGTTCTTGTGCCTTAACAGTAGCAGTTTTTCTAAGCACGGAAATGCAGTGATAGAAGAGGCAACACCTGTTGGATTTTGTGGAAGTTACACACCTGTTAGTTGAGAGAGCCCTGCCAGAATTAGTAAAAAATACATGGCAACCATACACATAGCAAGTTTGTGCTCCGACTCCCAGCCAAATAGTCAGAAGCCCACATAATCCTCAGAAATTGTTCACAAAACCTCAGCTTGAAATCTAGACTTCTGAAACTGTCCTTTGGCACAACTAGGAAGGCTAGAAAGATGCAACACTGTCAGTCACAAAGGTTTATCAGCTCCGTGATTGTATGTCAAGAAGTATTGCACAAAAGCTTGTGATTCACAAGTTAACAAGGACAGTGCAGTACTAATGCAATATAGGGCTGAAAATCTACAAGGCCATAGAGAAGTGAACCAAGCTTAGTTCTACATTACATCAAACAGAGCTTCAGGCTGTAGTCTATGAACTACTGTACTGAGAAGAGATTCACAAAAGTCAAATGACTGGAGGATCACACTATGATTACACCTTTAGGGAAAGCACATACACACTCTTCATTTGATCTAACACTTTTACACATATTTGCAAGTCTCACAACTCAATCCCAGTAACTTGGTGCTTTTCCCACAGCTGTTTAAAGGCATTAATCCTGCAACTGAAACCTGTAAATATTTTAATTATAGCATTATTTGTACCATTCAGAAGACAGAACGACCTCCCATGATTCAAGAGATGCTAAAGATACTACTACATGTAATATTGTAGTCTGAAGCCAACTACATATTACATGCAAATAAGTACACTAGAATGCTAGCTTGCCCGTTTGCCCATTCAGAAAAGGAAAAGCGGTTTCCAGAAAAGGTAATGGGAGTGCATTCAATCCTTACTTTGCCCACCACTTCTTCACTCAAAGTCTCCTCCCAGTGGTCTCCCATCTCTCAGTCTTAAATGAAGGAACTTGCACACGTTCAAACCCTGGGGTGCTCGTGTGAGATTTGGGATAGGGGAACAACCAACAAGTTAAGTGTTCTCCCACCCACTGTTCCTCTGTTCCTCATTGCCACACACTAAAAGCAGCTTTTCCTTAATCCAAACAGGCCATAAAGCTACTATTATGCACATTCGAGCACAATACGATACGTACTTTGGGCCCCAAAGAACTGTTTTAGTCACTGTACCAGCATTACAGGGAGTAGGCAAACAAACCTGAAATTCAGTGGAACTTAAAATTACTCACAGCTTTGGAAGCTAACATAATTAAAGCCAAATGAAAATTGTACTTCAGAATGGATTCATCAGCTACATTAGGAAGCAAGTAATTTAGAACCATTGACAGGAAGTGGGAAAAAGTATATTTCCTCATTGTTTTTATTTTAGGTGCAATAAAGCAATGCAAGATCTACTGCACAATCCTATGTATGTCTACTCAGAAGTAAGTTCCATTGTATGTAATGGGGCTTACTCCCAGGAAAGTGTATATAGGATTGCAGACTTAGCTTTTCAATTCAACAAGATGTAAAATAACCCCAGAGAAAACAAAAACACAACCAACCAACATGTACAGTAGTTATGAAAGTAGAAAGCCAGCAGGGAGGTGGGTGCTTTCTAGGGTGTTGCATAGAGTTCCATTAAGTATGACTGTCTGCCTGTTGGGCATAAGTTGTGGGTGTGTACTCCTCAGTGCAATGAGCTCCTGGGTTTCAGGCAACAAATTCATTCCCTTGAAGCCAAGGTAGCTGACCTAGAGAAGCTGAGACAAGTATGCGGATGAGACTTTCAAGGATGTGATAGAACAGAGGTTCCCAACCTGTGGTACACGTACCACCAGTGGTACTTTCAACGATTGCAGGTGATACGCAGCAGGCTGGCTCTTATTTTCCAATCAGCAGGGCAAGGCAGCCGAGTGATGAGCAAGGAGCAGGAGAAGTTGCTGCTGCCTTATCAGTGCTGTTTGCCTGGGCAGGCAGCTCTGCCATTCCCTGTCCAAAGCGCGGCAAATTGGGTGGGAGGATTTGCCTACCAAACTGAGCTCCACGCTACACCTTCCAGGAACTTAGCAACCCGGAAGTTTGACGATGATGTCATCACCAGACATCCGGCCCCTTTGCTAAACACAGTGCCACCCCCTGCTCTGGATTCAGAAGGATAAAGGGTACAATTTGGAGAGTACTGATAACCTGGGTTTTCAGAGGCCAGAAAACACAGGTAGGAGGTTCTGGACAGGCATTCCCAAGAGACTTGGCCAAAGACAGGAGCCTCTTGGGAGCGAAAAAAGGCTGCCAAAAGCACCGTGTCAGAGTGGGGGGTCCAGCAGTCCAAGTACCACAGCAGTTGGCCGAAGTACCACTGGTGATGCTAGTACCACTGGTTGAGAACCCCTGTTGTAAAGCATCTGGCAGGCCACTATGGGAAACAGAATACTGAACTATATGGGTCTTCACTGATTCAATAGGGCTTTTCTTATGTAAAGCAAAGTATTTCTATAGAATAGTCTATGATTCCAACTGCTACATCAAAGGTTAATTCCATGTATTTCTAGTAAGCATGCATGCAAAGTATCATTCTGTGTCTCCTTTAAAATCTTGGATTTATATCTTCGCAGTGAACTCTGGACATGACACAATGGACTTCAGGGAAAATGTATACCAAATAAGAACGTATGGGTTCAAACATTCCGTTTTCCCCTTTCCAAAAAAAGTTCGATGCTTCTGCTCTAGCACTGCAGTTGGCCATACAAAACATACCCTCTGAATAGTTTCCTTCTCACATTTCTCTCTAGGATAAACACGAGAACCACGGTTGTATCAAATCAATCCTATAATCTTATTAGTGACACAGGGACTGACATCCTGTAATTTCAGGGCTCCAAAAGTAGCTACTGTGAGAAGCAGGTCAGACAGAGCTATACCTCAAAATCCATTTATATGCTTCTATGGCAGTTATTTATTGTATCATCCTGCTTTACGGCCAAAATTGGTTCCTAAAGAGGTTAACAGCGCTTAAAATCCAATGCAAATAGTAATTAAAATGCAATACAAAACGTTGCTCACGGAAGGAGGGGTTTTTAGCAGGTCTGCATTCAGGTATGAAGGTAAGATGTCTGGCTATTTCCTCCCTTCCCTCAAACGGCCTCAGAGATTACAGGGAGGGAATGAGCACTGACTATTTTAGATTTAAGTACCAGCCTAAAATTTCATTTGAGAGAGAATCTGTATTGCTTCCACAATGTCATTTGACTAGTGTGCCAATTCAAAGCTAACTCTCCAAAGTAAGAAAGGTTCAGCTTTCTCTAGCCTCACTTGGAAATGCTGTTTCTTGATGCCTCTTTTCAAAATGTTTAAGACACATATATGCCCACATGCTCATTTTAAATGTGGAACGCATACAATGACAATAACTCAATTCATACATCATGCCACATTATAGTTAGCACTAACCATGGCTTGTAAACCCAAACCATGAGTTCCAGCTCTGGTCTACTAGTTGGTTGCAAACCAAGCTTTGTCAATTCTGTGCCAAACCACATCGCACCAATAGTTTGGCATGATGTACAAAATGAGCCAATTGAAATCTACTACCACGTACTTCATCAACATCCTGAACCAAGATGCTGAATTAACCCGTGTACCTGAACCCTCCCCTTCTCCAGACAAATGCTGCTCCATTAGTAATACAATTACAGTACTGTAAATACAGTAAACATATTATTTTCATGGGAATGTCTATGACAATAGTCCACTGCATAAGTAGTTTGGATAGCTATGACAGGCATATCAGCTGCAAGTTGGTAAGTCATTTCCAGTTAACTCTTCTTTCTACCTATAAGGTGCATCTGTATTATTACCTCCACTATAAATGGATGTTTGAAGCTTGAGAGAATGATTGCCCTAAGGCAGGGATGTCAAAACATAAGGCCCACAGAACAGATACAACCCCCAGAAGCTCTTTATCTGGCCCACATGACAATTGGGCTCTCCCTGTGCTGCCCTTTCAACAGCACTGTTTTTGCCGAGGCTGTGGGAGGGAGAGACGGAAAGAGGCCTCAGAAGGAATGCTATGGGGGAAGGGGCAGACCAAGAAGGGTGAGAGAGGGAGACGCTGCTGAGGCACTGGCAGAGCCCAATTATCACGCAGACTGCCCTTTCAGCAGCGCCGCTTCTGCCAAGGTGTCACTTCGCAGAGCACCCCTCAACTTCCAAACTGCGAAGTGATGCCTTGGCAGAAGTGGCGCTGCTGAAAGGGCGGCCTGCGTAATAATTTTGCTCTCCCAGCATGATAATTGGGATTTCCCATATCTTGAAAATATAATCAAGATATGCATATTTTATCTTCTGTCATTTGCAGCTAATGAGTTACTACATGAGAACAAAGTGCTTATTTCTGGCCATCATATGCTTTATGATATCACTGTCTGCTTAAATCACTTCCGGCCCTCAGCAGGCATCATAAATGCTATTCGGCCCACTGTATGAAATGAGTTTGACATTCCTGGCCTAAAGTCATCTAGTGACATGACAGAGGGAAGTCTCTTGTTCAAATGTACCAATTTGCAGTTGCGTCCTTCCTGTCAGAATTAAAGAATCTGCATGCAACTGCAATAATCATAAATTCTTTCCTTGTTTATCCTACCTACATTCCCTCCCCTTCCTTTGTTGACTCCATTGTTATTGTTTTAGATTGCAAGCTCCTTGGGACAGGGACTTATCCTCTCATTCCTTGTAAAGCCCCAGGTACATAGATGGTACAAGATGACTTGTTTTCAGACCCCAAAACGACTACTGGTAAACCCAAAACTGTAGATATACCAGAATATAAAACTTAGTTGGTAGGCCTGGGGGGGGGAAAAGAAGCCTTTGCCTGATACAAAGACAATTTTGTAGGAGTGATCCATCAACAGGACAGTTGTGTGTATAGGATTGCAGCATTAATCTTTCAGCCAGTATGCCACAGCAGCTCACTCTGTAGCAGAGTAAAACAGTAAGTTGCCTTATCCATTGGGTCCAACTAACATTGGGCAGGACATGTGGCAGGGAGGTTGAGCCGAAGCTACCCTGTTTAAATAAGACCTCCCCCAAAAGTAAGACCTACCATCATTTTTGCATGATTTTTGCTGGCACTCATAAATATAAGACCTCCCCGAAAGTAACACCTAGCTAGGATCATCAGCCAGATGGACGCGGACACGCGCACGCACGCACACACGGCACTTACTTTGACCGATTTAAGCTTCATTCTTTCCCGAGGGTGCAAGGCCTGGAAGGCCTGCACTTGAGTCCTCTACCATAGAGACGATGTGCTAGAGAGGCCAGCAAGGCCTGCAAGGAGGCTGCAACCTTGCAAAGTCTCTCTAGCATGTCATCTCCATGGTGGAGCCTCCTTGCTGCCCTCTCTAGCATGTCGTCTCCATGGTGGAGGACTCAAGTGCAGGCCTTCCAGGCCTTGCACCCTCGAGAAAGAATAAAGTTTTAATCGGTCAAAGTAAGTGCCGGGGGGGGGGGGTCACACCACAGGTTGGAAAAATAAGACCTCCCTGAAAATAAGACCTACTGAATTTTTGGAGCCAAAATTAATATAAAACACTGTCTTATTTTCAGGGAAACAGGGTAAGCAGGGTCAACCTTGGTTCTCACTTGGATGGGGGATAGCAGCTGTTGACAGACCTCACGAAGACACTGAGAAGGCACCGTGAGAGGGTGGAATGCGGAGAACTGTGAAGCTTGAAAGTACAGAGCACCAGCCAGAAGGAGGGCTGCACGGGGAAGGGAAACATCTCAAATATGGAAGGTTCTATATAAGGTTCTATATATGAATAGAACAATACTGTAAAGACCCTTATCGGGTCTAGGATAGCCTGCCTATATAAACTGCCTTGAATAAATCTGATGAGAAATCTGATGATGAGAAAGGCAGTATATAAATACAGTAAATAAATAAACTCAGTACTGACTGGCAGCAGCTCTCCAGAGTTTCAGATGGGGTCTTTTCCCAGCTCTACCTGGAGATGTCAAGGATTGAACTTGGGAGACTTCGCATGAAAAGCATGTGCTCTATCACTGACTCACAGTCCCATCCTTCCTTAGAGCAGAGCTAAAGAATGTAAACCTCTATCAAGTACTAGAACTAACTGAGATGTATATCACAGGATGATGAATCACCATCAACAGGCTGTCATCATCACAGGTAACACTTGGAAACTTTTAGCTATAAGGAAGGAGAAGTGAACCCTTTAGTCCAATATTACATAACTAAAAAAACGTCCCAAATCCAGATACTTTCTCACAGCACAGCATTCTAATGCCACATTACAGCTACTTATCCAAAAAGTGTGGACAAATCCGATTCCCTTTGAAAACCTGTATGCTGTTATCCAGGTATCACATGCATACATTTTTTCAAGCTAGCTTTCATACAGATATTAGACAATGAGATACTTCTCCAAAAGATCAAAATGAGTAAGGAAAAGTAATGTTCAGAGAAAAATTGTAGAATTTTCATATCATGCGACCACCAAAGTGTAAAACTTGCATCTGGACTGCCTGAACAGATGATAACCGCAAAATACTGACAAGCAAGTTGGGCACCATCCTTAAGGAAATGTACAATTGCATTCTTGGATATCACTATCCAACCTGGTCAACTTGTTCATTCCTATTCTTGAAGCATGAGCCTGTCCAGATTTAAGGAAACCTAAGATCACCAGTTTTCTATTTGCTCTCAGTTTCTTGACAAACGTCTCCAGTGCTTGCCCATCTGCTACCAGTGCCTTACAAGTCAGGTTATCAGGTCTCTGCGCCCCAGTCACTCAAGCCAACAACAACCTCATGCTCTCTTGATTTGAGACAGAAGAATCACAGCGACCAAGTGTCTCCAGGTAAGACAGTCCTCACGTCACGTCTTTACGGATAGATGGGTGGATGGATGAACGTGCAGAAATAAAACCACCACAACAAGAAGGGATGATGAGCAGTGACGGCAGATCGAAACGAGATTAAGACCAAGGAAACTGGGATTAGGGGAATTTACAAATTCTCCTCTGAATCCCTACCTTGGTGCGATGAATGGGAGACGGGAAAAGCCACAGAGCCTACCAACATGCAATGGAAGCCAAGCCATGGAAGCCCCACCGCACACTGAGGCTCTGCCCTCCCTGCGGCAGCAGTAACAGCAGCAGGTTTTTCGCAGTTTCCGCAGCAGCCCGCAAAAGCAGCCCCGGGAGTGGAGGGAGGGAGCAAAGAAAAGGGCGCAGCAAAGGAGCATCCTACGCGCAAGGGAGACCCCTCTTCCCACGACGTACCCAATATCACGCATATCACATCCAGCGCCACATAAGGCAGCCGCGTCTTGTCAAACATCTCGGCGGCGGCGGCTCCCGGGGACTCCGGCTGGACCACGCCGGGTTAGCGAGAGCGGAGTGACGGCGACGTGCGAGAAGGCTGGGCGCCCGGGTTCAGCCGCATCCAGCCACGGGGCCAACTGAGAGAGGAGGAAAACAGGAGGCACTCGCGGCCCTGCAGCCCGACACTTGAGGCGCCGCCGCCACCAATGCGGCTCGCGCGGCGGATGGGCTGGTACTTTAAGGAGGGGCGGGGACTGAGAAGGCCGATACTTCCCTGCCGGCTCCGCCCACTCAGTCACGTGGGCGCACGCTTTTGCTCGGTGCTGCGGCGGTCATTGAATTACTTTCCTTCAGGCCGCCTCGTTTATTCGCCTACCCCCGCCAGTTGACACCGACAGCCCGCCTCTCGTTCCCCTCGAGTTTGCACGTCCCAAGCGCGTCCGCGTGGCCTCGCCCCTGCTTGAGAAACTACCCAATCAGCTGCCTTTCATCTCTCTGCATGCACGCGCGCACTCTGTCCTCTTGCCTTGCGGTCTGCCGGAAGTGGTCATGTGACTGAGAAGCTGCGATTGCTTTGACCCCCGATTATACTCCTTAGTTTATTTAAGAACATAAGAACATAAGAAGAGCCCTGCTGGATCAGGCCAAAAGCCCATCTAGTCCAGCTTCCTGTGTCACACAGTGGCCCCACCAGATGCCTCAGGGAGCACACAAGACAACAAGATACCTGTGTCCAGTCGCCACTCCCTTGCACCTGGCACAGAGAAAACCCACTTCTAAAACCAGGAGGTTGCTTATGGCTTGTAACCTGTGATGGTCTTTTCCTCCATGAATCTGTCCAAACCCCTTTTAAAGGCATCTAGGCCAGATGCCATCACCACATCCTGTGGCAAGGAGTTCCACAGATGAATTACACGCTGGGTAAAGAAATATTTTCTTTTGTCTGTTCTAACCCTCCACTCAGTTTTAGTGCATGTCCCCTGGTTCTGGTGTTGTGCGAGAGGGAGAAGAATTTCCCTCTATCCACTCTCTCCATCCCATGCATAATTTTATAAGTCTCAATCATGTCCCCCCTCAGGTGCCTTTTTTTTTTTTTTGGCAGTACAATCCTATACATACTCAGAAATAAACTCTGTTGAATTCAATGGGTCTTACTCCTGTGTCTGTATGTATAGGATTGCAATTTTATAGCATAGTCCTATGCATGTCTATTCAGAAGTCCCACTGAGTTCAGGGCCTGAGGGGACCTACTCCCAGGTAAGCATGTATACAATAGCAGCCATAGTCTCTGAATGGGTTTTGTACTAAGGGAAAAAAATCAGAATTGGGGGTTCTTAAAACACTTTCTATGTAATACGAGGGTCTTACAACCGTATGAAAAAATACCACTAAAAATGTGTTCGAGATAACGTTTCAAACAAACCAATTGTTGTATTTAAGATGCACATTTAACTTCTAAAGCAGGGGTGGGCAACCTTCCAGCATTAGGGCCTCTGCATTCTTAAGAGTTGTGCAGAACAGGGGTTCTCACTTCGGCCGACTGCCAGTGGTACTCAGACCACCGGAACCCCGCTCAGACACGGTGCTTTCGGCAGCACTTTTTTGCTCCCAAGAGGCTGCTGCCTTTGGCCGAGCCTCTCAGACACGGTAAGAAGGGCTCTCCCACCAGCCCAGAGCCTCCTACCTGTGTTTTCTGACCTCTGAAAACCTGAAACCCGGAAGTAACTGGTGATGTTATCACCAGTCACTTCTGGTGGTACACAGCAAGAGAGTGGCACTGGAGGTGGTACTCGGCTGCGAAGGGGTTGAGAACCCCTGGTGTAGAAGACAATCTTGGCAGCTGTAATTGCTGATGGTGCTTGCTAAAGCAGCTGCACCTGCTGAAATGCCCTCACCTATACAGCCATTAAAGGGCCAGGAGCATTCGTGTTCAAAGATTGGCCACTCTTGTTCTAAAGCATTCATATTATATGCTTTATTATTATGAATTTATAACATATACAGTGCATGGTGTAAAACAAGCAATGATATCCTCAGGGTTTACAATGTAAGTATCTGTACTACATTTATTTTATTATTTTTTTCACATTTTTTATACTGCCCTTCCTCCAAGGAGCTCAGAGTGGTGTACATATTTCCTCCCCTCCTTTTTGTCCTCACAACAACCCTGTGAGGCTGCAATCCAAATCCAGTTACCTCACTGCTGGTATTCACCAGGGTTTCAGACCAGAAACTGACATTTCTACACCCTACCTAGTAGATGAATGCCAGGGATTGAATTTGGGACTTTCTGCATCCAGTGTGCCCTACCATTGAACTACAGTCCCTCCCTTAAAGAGACACGCTTCAATTATAAACAGAACTCCAGGATTGCTCAGTAGTCACCTGGCGATAGATGCTGAATCCTAGAGACTCCTGGCCAATCTTGGCAGGTTGATACTCCCCTAGGTCTAAGTAAGTATAAACTGATCCAGTAATCTATTCTACATAAAGCTAGATGAGCTTTACATACTGAGCTAAATATACTGTACACATGTATTGAAGATACTTATCTAATTGAAATGCATACCTTTAGGGGAGGGGCCATCGCTCAGTATGCAAAGTTCATCTAGCTTTACATAGGTTACATAAGAAGCTACCTTAGACTGAGTCAGACCTGGGATTGATTGCCAAACAGCCAGGATTGCCTGGTGTTTCCAGGATTCAGTATCAATCTTTAGGTTTGTGCAATCTTGTAGATTTTAAACAGGGCCATCAGGAATTTCAAACATGACAGTACGGGGGGGGGGGGGAATATCCAGGAATAGCTTCAGTCAGAATTGGACTATTGGTCCTTCTACAGCATTGTAGTAGCTCTTAGAGTTTCAGATATTTATTTCCCAGCCTTATGAGGAGATACCAAGGACTGAACCGTGGATTTCTTATATGCAGAGTATATGTTTGCCACTGAGCCGCAGATCCTTTACATGGAGCCAGCCCCCCCCCCCTGAGACTGTCTGTACTCCTGTTTAAATTTATAGTTCAGAGTTCTCAAACTTTTCCATTCTTCTGTGTATGCAAGACAGTAATTAAGTGCTAAACAGAATGTGGCAATCACTGATTGCCAATCAGACAATCTCTAAAGTAAACATTTCATGGAGGATACCTTGTCTTGGCGTTTGACTCTTAAGTCACAGCATTTTCCCAAGTGTCATATTTTTAAATCCTGGAATCTGTCACTTGTGAATATTTTTGAGAAGATAGAGAAATCAAAGAAAAAGCAGTATTAGATGACCAAGTTGGAATTGTAGGGTTCTATACAGAACAATCAGCGGGTGGTGGGTTAAACCGCTGAACCATGAGCTGTTGATTGAATGGTCGGCAGTTTGAATCCGCAACGGGGTGAGCTCTCGTTACTTGGCCAGCTCCTGCCAACCTAGCAGTTCCAAAGCATGTTAATGCGAGTAGATAAATAGGTACCGATTGCGGGAAGGTAAACAGCACTCCGTGTTCCAGCTGCATGCTACGCGCTGTGGCAAGGAGAGTCATGCCGGCCACATGACCATGGAGGCGTCTTCGGACAACGCTGCCTCTTAGGCTCAGTGAGGTGAAAAGTACTAAGTATGAACTGAATGGAAACTTCATAATCTTGTAATCTTTGCCCTCCTATCTCAAAAGTTCAGATGGGCAGCAGTATCTCTCTATTTCCTTTTATGTTCAGAACAATCCTGTAAGGCTGGGACCAGTTTTTGTTTTTTGTTTTATCCTGGATGTCCCACTGGAGCCTGTGAGTCCCACAGGATGCATTTATAATTTGTCAGTAATTTAGATATAGTTGAATTGGAAAAGGTGCAGAAAAGAGCGACCAGAATGATTCGTGGGCTGGAGCACCTCCCTTATGAGGAAAGGCTACAGCGTTTGGGGCTTTTCAGCCTAGAAAAAAGGCGCCTGAGGGGGGGGGGACATGATTGAGACTTATAAAATTATGCATGGGATGGAGAGAGTGGATAGAGGGAAATTCTTCTCCCTCTTGCACAACACCAGAACCAGGGGACATGCACTAAAATTGAGTGGAGGGAGAGTTAGAACGGACAAAAGAAAATATTTCTTTACCCAGCGTGTAATTCATCTGTGGAACTCCTTGCCACAGGATGTGGTGATGGCACCTGGCCTAGATGCCTTTAAAAGGAGTTTGGACAGATTCATGGAGGAAAAGACCATCACAGGTTTCAAGCCATAAGCAACCTCCTGGTTTTAGAAGTGGGTTTTCTCTGTGCCAGGTGCAAGGGAGTGACAACGGGAAACAGGTTATCTTGTTGTCTTGTGCTCCCTGAGGCATCTGGTGGAGCCACTGTGAGATACAGGAAGCTGGACTAGATGGGCTTTTGGCCTGATCCAGCAGGGCTCTTCTTATGTTCTTATGTAGAAGAAGATAGCCAGATTCAAAGGAGATGGGAGCATGTAAAACAGGGCTGTAGTGCGGTAGGCTGAAGTATTCAGGTATCAAGCAGGTTTTGCTGAGTTTTGGAGCAATATAAAAACCCCTGTTTCCCAGAAGCAAAAATGGGATGAGTGTCCACACTATCATGAGCAGTAATCCCAGTTTCAAGCTGGGGGGGGGGGGGGAGGGAGGTTTCTGAAAGCAACTCTTCTCTGCCTCTCTGACACACAGCGCAATCCTATCCAACTTACACCATCAGTGTAACCAGTGGGGGAGGGCAGGGCGGGAGGCTTTGGAGGGGAGGGGGGATTTAAATCCCCTTTGAATCCCCCTTTGGAGGGGATTTGAATCCCCTTTCCATTCTGGGGGCTCCCATTTGCGCTGCACCATTCTGGGGACTCCCGTTTGCGGTTACACCAGTGGTGTAAGTTGGATAGGATTGCGCTGACAGTCAAATACTGGAACTCATGTTGACATCTTCTTGGACCAGCCTCTGTATTCAGTTGGCCTTGATGCCTTACTGTAGAGCCAGCAGGATGTTGAGCTCCATAGAGCCCGTTTTGCATCATGGGGTAGAAGAGAATGCAGAAGCTAATTACAAATGGAACTATCAGCTATCAAGCTAGTAAATGGCATGATACCTTGCCTGTTTCAATATCAGTGTAGAGATTTGCAGGATGATGCATCTCAACAGCTACAGGACCACCCTGTCTTAAGCAAGATACTTTTCTTCAAGGATCCTTCCACTTCCTGCTATACTGACAAATGTCTGCTATAAGAACAAATGGCTTTTAACAAATGTACAATATACGTGACCCACTGGGGTTGTTTGTTTTAATTGTTTTAATTATTTGTTTTTAATTATTTTAATGTTTTTATTGTAAGCCGCCTTGAGTGCCCTTGCTGGGAGAAACGCGGAATATAAATTCTTTAACTAATAAATAAGAAGAAGAAGAAGAAGACAGTGTTATTCCTCCTGCAGCCCTTAGGATGTAGCACTAAGTTCAGGCACACATCTTCAATCTGCATATCATTGTCCCACTCCCACCCTACCCACCCACCCCCGAGCCTGGAAAAGCTGGTGTCTGTTACTGCCTTGGCTCAGAAGATAGGTTGACATTCAGTGCCAAAGCAAGGGGACAAGATACCCCTTTACATTAGCATTAGGAGTCTAGTATCTTGTCTTATGAATCAACCTGGAAATGCGGCCAAGAAAATCAAATAAAAAATACAGTATAACCATTGAATGACACATACAGAGATCCAAACTCAGTTTGCGAAGGTGAAATAGTCTGCTGATTCTGACTGGGTTATTTCACTGGTAGTCCTGATGATGACTACCAGGTTTCTTTGTGAAAAAGTTAGTAAGTACTTCTTTAAAAAAGCACTATTTTTTTCTCCAACATCTGTCACAATATCTGGACAGATAACACAAAGAGAGGCAAACAAAGCCAACCCAAAAGACTAAGGGTCTTTCCAGGCAACTGGCTGATCCGTCAAGGGAAATCCGTATGCGGAAGCTCACTTCTGTACACAGACAGTATGGCTACAGATGTGCATTCAGTGTTTATTTTGAGCCTGTTGAAACCCTTTGATGCTGATGGGGTTGAAACTCATCTCCATCCAGTAATTGTTGCATGTGATTAGAACTGGGGTTGGGGGTCAAGGTCAATTTTTTTCCCCAAGACCAAGAGGATAAGATAACCGCTTTAAATTGCTCCATGATTACACAATCGTGTAAATCATTTCCAGGGAATTTTTAATCCCTACGTAATGGCAGGAAATATCCTTCCTATGATGATTAGCTCAAGTCTGGAAATGGGAAATATACACCTCCCGTGTTAAAGGGGGGGGAGTAAAAAGCTTCCCCCCCGAAACAGTAGTACATTAAAAATAGTTGTCATAATAATAATATTTTAAAAACTAAGAAGAATGTGGGTATACCACCTGAAGACCTGTATGTGAATAGTCAGCCCCTTGGGCAGCGCAATCCTACGTAATGATCCAGCTGATGGCCCATGTCCGCCTGTGGGATCCTGTTCCCCGGCAGCCAGGCCGATCGCCCTGCTCAGATTTCCGCCAGCAAAATTGCTGGCAGAAGGAGGCGGTGGCCGTGTAACAGCCCAGCCATCCGGTGGTGGCCAGGATATGGCCGAAGCCATCCCCCGCCCTCTCCCAGGCCGGCTGGACCAATGGCCACCCTGCCTTGCCCGGCAAACCACCACCCCCCTGCCTGCTGGATCCTGACTTACCTGGTTCGGCGGCCGTGGGGTCATCCTGGTGCCGGAGCAAGGGAGGCCGGTCTCTGCGCCGGACTTCCCTGCTCACGAGTCGTCATGAACGTGCTTTATGGCACGTTCGCGACGTCTCCCGGCGCCGGAACGCTCATTCCGGCTCCGGGTACTTGCACAGGATTACGCAGATAGTCTAGTAGTCCCTGACCATAAGTCCCATAGGAATTTTGAGGTGGACAAGTTCTCTCTTCAGATCCTGTTAGGGCATGCCGAAAGGAAGGGTAAAATATTGGGTAATCTGGCAACCGGGGCACAAGTTTCATAGGACGCCATTTAGTTTTTGTACTTGCAAAAGCTGTCATACAAGATGATGCCGATGCTGTAAAAACTTTTTTTCAAGTACAAAAACGTTTTTGCAGCATCAGCATAGTCACAGCGTTTGGAAGTACAAAAACTAAATGGCATCCTATAAAACCTGTGTCCGGGTTGCCAGATGTCTACCCAAGATTTTACCCTTCCTTTAGGCATGCCCTAACAGGATCTGAAGAGAGAAGCCATCCACCTCATAATTCCTATGAGACTTATGGTCAGGGTCTGTATCATCACGGGGATCCAAATCAAAAAAATCTACATATTCAGTACATTTGGTTCCATTGCACCAAATTAGAGATTTCTAACAGCACAATCCTGTGTATATAGGACTCAGAAGTCCTATTGTGTTCTGTGGGCCTTACTCCCATAATAGTTCGGATTGTAGCTTCATCCAGCAAATACGAGTGCTAACCAGAAGCGTCGCGGGGGGGGGGGGTCCCCCAGGCAACAAGCGGGGGAGGGTGACAACTGCACTGTTTTGGTGACAAGAATAGCAGCCGGCGGCAGAGAAGGCAATGTGTTTGGCCCACCCTCCCGCCCTGCGTCTCTGAAGGGAGTTGCATCGGTGACATCACTTCTGGTGGTCACGGGGGGGGGGCAGCATAGCGACGCCACTGGTGCTAACCTCCTCCTCCAATAAAACTAGACCTCCAACATATATTCTATATAATACACTTTCAGAGATGTGTAGCTCTCTAGATGGTCTCAAAGTTACCTGGAAGCAGACTTGAAAAGCCTTGTCTCAGTGAATGACTGATCTTTCTGGAGGTACTTCCTTCTAGATTTATTTATGTTACCCACCAAACCATTGCTCCTAATTCAAATAGAGTTTTTAATTGATATTTTAGGAGGAGGAAATAATGCACAAGGACCTAATAACATTTCTAATTGCCACTGCAAACTTAGATATTGTATAGTAAAACCTGAGAACCTACATTTAACCCCTGCTAAAAGGGCAAGAGGCACCTTTTCAATTGGTGCTCCTCTTATATTTAGCAGGGGGAGAGTAACTGCCCCCCTTTCACCCCAGCACAGTGTCTTTTCTAGTGGCTGTTTGCTGGTGGTGTTCTGCATCTTTTTTAGATTGTGAGCTCTTTTGGGACAGGGAGCCATTTAATCATTTGAGTTTGTCTGTAAACCGCTTTATGAACTTTTTGTTGAAAAGCAGTATATAAATACTGTTAATAATTATTATTGTATAGTACTCAAAACAAAAGGTTCAGAACTTATAGTATAGTCCTACGCATGTCTACTGAAAAGGAAGTCATTGAATTCAGTGGAACTTACTCTGGATTTTCAGAAGGCGTTTGAAACGGTCTCTCATGAAAGGCTCCTGAGAAAACTCTACAGTCAGGGAATAAGAGGGCAGGTCCTCTTATGGATTAGGAACTGGTTGAAGACCAGGAAACAACAAGTGGGTGTCAATGGGCAATTTTCACAATGGCGAGAGGTGAAAAGCGGTGTGCCCCAAGGATCAGTCTTGGGACTGGTGCTTTTCAACTTGTTCGTAAATGACCTGGAGTTGGGGATAAGCAGCGAGGTGGCTTAGTTTGCAGATGACGCTAAACTTTTCCAAGTGGTGAAGACCAGCAGGGATTGTAAAGAGCTCCAGAAGGATCTCTCCAAACTGGAAGAATGGGCAGCAAAATGGCAGATGTGCGGTGGCTGTGAAGAAGGCCAATTCCATGCTTGGGATAATTAAAAAAGGGATTGAGAATAAAACGGCCAATATCATTATGCAGTTGTACAAATCGATGGTAAGGCCACATCTGGAGTATTGCATACAGTTCTGGTCACCACTCCTCAAAAAGGATATAGTTGAATTGGAAAAGGTCCAGAAAAGAGCGACCAAAATGATTTGTGGGCTGGAGCACCTCCTTTATGAGGAAAGGCTACAGTGTTTGGGGCTTTTTAGTCTAGAAAAAAGGCGCCTGAGGGGGGACATGATTGAGACATATAAAATTATGCATACGATGGAGAGAGTGGATAGAGGAAAGTTCTTCTCCCTCTTGCACAACACCAGAACCAGGGGACATGCACTAAAGTTGAGTGGAGGGAGAGTTAGAATGGACAAAAGAAAATATTTCTTCACCTAGCGTGTAATTTATATGTGGAACTCCTTGCCACAGGATGTGTGATGGCACCTGGCCTAGATGCCTTTAAAAGGGGTTTGGATAGATTCATGGAGGAAAAGTCCATCACAGGTTACAAACCATAAGCAACCTCCTGGCTTAGAAGTAGGTTTTCTCTGTATGCCAGGTGAAAGGGAGTGACAGCAGGAAACAGGTATCTTGTTGTCTGTGTGCTCTCTGACGCACCTGGTGGGGCCACTGTGAGATACAGGAAGCTGGACTAGATGGGCCTTTGGCCTGATCCAGCAAGGCTCTTCTTATGTTCTTATGGAAAGTATGTAGGACTGCAGCCTGATCTTAGTACACAGAGAGCACAATCTTATGCATGCTTACATAGAAGTAAGTCCTATTTCATTCAATGGGACTTACCCCCATGAAAGTGTGCATAGGACTGCAGCCTCATGTATGCCATTTGGCACTCATGGAGAAGCTGACTCACCCACTCAGAATTTTCAAGACGTCTAGCCAAGTCAGAAGATGTTTACACAACTATAGGTACCCATTTATTTTTCATGTAATGGCAAATCCTTCCACCCCAGGTCATCCTAGTTCCATTTAGAGTTCTGCAAAGATACATGTAGTTAAATTTCCAGTGAATTGATGCCTGGAATGCACTTTTTCTATTTCATCCTATACACGTGTTTCTCTGTTAGATACAATTTTGCTACTAATTATGTTGTAATTATTTTTGTTTTACCTTTAAACACAAAGAAAAATATGTGTATTTTAATAGCTGTAGTGTGTGGGGTTGGTGCTTGTGGTTTTTTTTTAGCAAGGATGTTAAAGGCACTGTCTAATAGATGGTTGACACTAACACAACTGGTGTTCCCACAGCATTACCACAGGCAATAGTTGTGCTGCTGGAAGACTTGTCGTTTCCCAGAAACCAATGTAGTGATTTGAGTGTTGGGAAACTACAATTCCCTTGCAATTGAATTATTTGCCAAGAGAATGCCATCTGGATTTTGCACAAATAATTAACATACAGATATGCAGCCCCTGCCCAAACATTACACCATCTTCAAGGTCCTGGGAACACGCAACAAGTAGTACTGACAAAGACCAATCCTATATTTCTATAATTATAACCTGAATGTTTGCGGAAAACATCTCTGGAGGGCAAGATTTGCAAACTCATAAGAATACTATTTCTCTGGACTCACAAAGGTCAGCAGTGTTTTGTGTGTGTGCCATAAATGTATGAGGAGTTTTTCCATTCCCAGTTGTACCAAGGGAACTCATTAGTTCACAACATTTTTTTTTCAAAGTATTAATAAAAACCCATTGGACCAAGCTCAAACTTCTCATATGTGAACATAATTCCCAGTACTCACTGAATTTGGATACAATATCAAAATAACTGAAGTCACAAGGAGAGGAAATAAAAAGGAAACCCACAGAATTAAGTTAAAAACAGACGTCACAACATAATTCTCACTGTCCTCCATACAGTCGCCACACAAACCACAATGGTTGATCCCATGGTCCATGGGATCAACCATTGTGGTTTGTGTGGCGACTGTACTTCACATCTCAAAGCATTTCAATAATTAAAGGCCAAATTCATTTTCAGCCAAATGTTGTAATTGTGGGAACCAACTTACCCAATCGCATTGAGCATGTGGACCTCATACTCCCTCTTCCTTTGGGCCACAATTGGGGGATTGGATGTTGGTTGGCATAAAGATGCAAGCAATTGCACTGTCCTTAGAATTTCTTCCTTGCTTTCTTTTGCATATCCTCAGTGTGTCAGTCATTGGTTTCCTATTTTTGTAAACAACTTGTTTTGTAAACTGCCTTTTGAAATAGTTTGGATGCTCCTTTAAGTGTGTGTCTGTTTGAAGTGTGTCTCATCTTGACTGGCACCCATTATATCAAGGCTCATCGGCCTTGAAACAGTTTCACCAATTATTTCCAATTACAATTCAAGGTGTAGGTAGGTGCTAACCTTTAAAGCCTTATATAGTTTCAGTCTGGAATATCTCCAAGAGATTGGCACCAATGGGAACTTTCTTCTCAAGATCTGTAGCAGCAGCAGGAACCCAAAAGCACAGGGTAAAAGGCCACCCCTATACCACAGCCCCAATCCATATTGGGGCCCCAGCAGCTATTCAGTAAAAATTAAGCACTTCAGAGCCAATGACACATTTAATGTTTGTAGTTTGGCCCTCAGTCCATACTTCTGGTACCTGTGTTTATTATCTGTTAGCGCCAGGCAAATATGTTGTCATGTACCAGGACATTATAACTCAGTCTCGGCTGCGAAGAGGAAACGACGGGGTGCCGGAGGCAGCGGGACAACAGATCCACTGGTACACGCCACCCCCGCACCCAGGGGCCCACCGCCCCAACCGCCACCAGTGCCATGACGCCTCTAGGTTAATGGTTACATGGCTATGTTTGAATTTTAACTGAAATTTAAATTTTCATGATCAAGCTGCCAATTATGTAACACTGTCTGGGACTTCATGGAGAATAAGTAGGTGCACCTCCCACAGATCAGCATCAGATATCATAGACAGAACCTGGCAGAACCCATTGAGCTACCTTGTCCTTGGACTCAATTAGCTTAGGTTTGAAGATGTCATGACCTGTCTGGAGGTGTGGACCCCACCTGACTTCTCCATTCCACCTTTTTACCTTGATGGACAGGTTTACAGCTGGGCATGCCTACCATATCTCTAGGCAGACTAGCTACCCCAGGCAGCAAAGAATTTATCTGAACCCACATCTATACGTGGATGGTGGATAATGGAGTTTCAAAAAAGGACGAAGGCATAAGACTTTTTGTAGCATAAGACAGAAGGCTGCCTGCCAGCAATTTTTTTATGTTACTGAACCTGCACAGGAGCTTCTAGGGAGTTAACAGTGTCTAAAAATAAGGGAAAATAAACAAAAAAATAGGGGAAACGACAGGGCATTCATCACAACATACACGAGTCACTTGCGATGTGGACAATCTCTTTGCGGCTGACTGCTGGTGGAGCTAAGGTAAGCAAACGGTGCTGAAGAAAGAGAATCATGGCTGCATTATTGCTCAAGTCTGGTTGGAACTGTTTGTTCTGCTGGGCTGGATTTCCTTGGTAAACAGGAATATAATTCTGTCTTGTACTCCTTCAGTTGAAGAGGATAATAGATGTTCTCATCATGAAAGTACGTAAAGTTTGAAACTTGAACAAGCAGAACACTATCATTGCAATGAGCCATGAGCCCTTGCTTGGACAGTCCTCTGACCCTCAGCCTGACAGTTATTTGGATTCAGAAACTAATTTTTATACAGGTCAGGCTGACTCGTGATTGTCTAGAGTTATTTTATCTTCCCTGGCACTATATCACTTGGCAAATTGTCAAAAACTGTTTGTTCGTTAAGCACCTATGTGCAATGCAACAGTTTTCTGAGGTGTGTACTGCATAGATTAGTTGACGGTAGGAGCGGGACTCAGTGTTTTGGACCTGTTCAACTTTATTATTCTGGATATGCAGTCATGGATCTGACTAGATCCATTTCAAGGAGCTTTTTCATTTGTATCTGGAAAGAGCTGTACATGCTTGCACCTGGCAAAACTGTCTGAAGTCTCAGTGTTGCTTAGTTGGCAGCTGTGGTCATCCCAAGGCATTTGAAGAGTGACTAACACTGCCCACATATGATTTCAGAAGGGAGGAAGCTAATCATGTGAATAAACCTGTAAAACATACATGACACTATAAAAAAACAAACTTCCAGAGGGATAGCCATGCTAGTCTGTTGCAGCAAAACCAACAAAGCATTTTGTGGCACCTTAAAGACTAACAAATTGACTGTAGCATAAGACAGTGGCAGTATTAACTGTAGTGTCCCCCCACTTCTCTGAGTGGTAAGAAGTTCCAAGGTAGTACTGAGGAGTTCAGGTTCCTTCGGAAGGGAGAGCACTAAAAACTTGTGGTGTCTTTCTAATGTTTGCATCCATTTACCAATTTGCATGCAGAGCGTATTGGGCGCAAATAAATACTTCAGCAAGCAGTAGATCTCCAGATAGTAACTTGTGCAATCCCCTCAAGGCTGCACCCTGAGTTGCAGTGCACAGTTGCCAGCTCTCCAAACTCTGCCTGCCCTCCCTCCTCTTTTTTTTTTTTTACCCTCCTCAGCTGGTGGGGAATCTCTCCAAGCTCTGAGACATATACATTCAAAACACTCAAGGGAGCTTCCTTTCATTAACTCCTATTGTTGAATCATCAATCAAGTATCCTGGATAGCAGGCAAACCACATAACTGGTTGGCTGGCAGTTGTAAAACCATCAAATACGGAAATGCACAGAGGAAGGGTACATTTAACACTGCAAATGTACCCATGTCCTTGTCTATTTCATCTTTTATCTTCCAATCCCTCCTTTATTGAGGACTTTAAAAAAATATTGACTGAAATCAAAAATAATTTATTGTCTTGTTGGAATACATTGAAATTCTTTAAACTGGTTTAACAGCCCAATCCTAACCAACTTTCCAGCACCGATGCAGCCGTGCCAATGGGGCGCGAGCTGCATTCTGTGGGGGGCGCTCATGGAGGCCTCCTCAAGGTAAGGGAATGTTTGTTCCCTTACCTCGGGGCTGCATTGTGGCTGTATTGGGGCTGGAAAGTTGGTTAGGATTGGGCTGTCAGTGCCATAATTTTCTCCAAATAACCCTGGGACCTGTAGTTTTGACAAGGTGCTGGAAATTATTTATTGAGGGAGAGAAAGAGAAGACAGATGTATAGCCTTGGCCACAGATATATGGACCATCATTATATAGAAAATGACTAGGTATCCCTTCCCTTGCTTTTAAGAGGCATTTTTTGAAATATACATTCTTCCAGAACATCACAAATGATGTAGCATAATAGAATCCAAAAGTAGACTAGAATGATGTTCCTTGTGCTGGAATTCCTTGTATGGTCACTTGTATTTCCTATAGAAATAAGATATAGACGGGTTGAACAGAAGAGGAAAAAATGTTGTTGTTCAGTCGTTAAGTCGTGTCCGACCCTTCGTGATCCCATGAACCATATCCCGCCAGGCCTTCCTGTCCTCCACTATCTTCCTTAGTTCGCTCATTTTCATGTTCGTTGCATCGGTGATGCTGTCTAACCATCTCATCCTTTGCCTTCCCCTTCTCCTTTTGCCTTCAATCTTTCCCAGCATCTCCAGAGAGTCCTCTCTTCACATTTTTGTTGTTGTTCAGTCGTTAAGTCGTGTCCGACCCTTCGTGATCCCATGAACCATATCCCGCCAGGCCTTCCTGTCCTCCACTATCTTCCTGAGTTCGCTCATTTTCATGTTCGTTGCATCGGTGATGCTGTCTAACCATCTTCACATTAGGTGGCCAAAATATTTGAGCTTCAGCCTCAGTACCTGTCCTTCCAGGGAACAGTCAGGGTTGATTTCATTTAGGATTGACTGATTTGATCTCCTAGCAGTCCAAGGGACTCTCAGGAGTCTTCTCCAGAACCACAGTTCAAAAGCATCTATTCTTCGGCGCTCAGCCTTCCTTATGGTCCAACTCTTGCAACCATACATTACTATCTTTATGAAAGCTTCTAGGGTTGCCATCTTTTAATGGAAGTGTTCCTCTGCCTATAACATCGGCATGATATGAAACATTTCCCACTTGAAGCTTTCTATATTTTTGCCTCTCCTGCTGGGAGAAAACTGTACTTCTTGAATTTCTGCCTATCATGTAGCACAGGAACCCTGCCAGAAAAAGAAAAAGGTGGCAACCCTAACACTCTAGCTCGTGAATTCATTGCTTTAGCCTCATGTTTTTAACACCTCCACTCCACTAATCCAAGGGCACCATGAAAAGTCATTGCTGGAGTTGCTCCCACACACTGCATGTCACCTTTCAACAGCCAAGTTCTTTTCTTTCCATGCTGTTCTTTCCTTTCCAGAAGACAGGAGTATTCCACTGTTTTCAGTCATTGCCTGGACTGGATACAATCCCTTGGCCAGAGCATCAGTTTCACCTGGATGTACTGTGCATTTGGCTCTGGGTTGTAGTGCTTTTGTGTCTAGTGAGAAGATCACTCCCTGAGAATCACAGTTTTCACTGTTAAAAGGGCAGATTTCTCTAGGTTGCAGAGAAAGGTTTGAAAATACAGTACTCCCCCCCATATCCGCTGGGGATATGTTCCAGGCCCCTCCGTGGATACTTGAAACCGTGGATAGGAGCGAACACTCCCTCCATGGTTTCCTGAGAGCCACCCACCCTGCCTCCCCTGCAGGCAGGCGTGTGCGCCCCCCCCCCCCAGCTCTTATTTTTCTTTCAGCAAGCTTTGTTTCTTCCTTAAAACAAACAGAGAAGCAGCCTCCATTGCAGGCAAGTAGAACGAGACTAACTCCTAGAGAGGTTCTGCAAGGTTTCTGTTAACCTTGCAGAGCCTCTCTAGGACTTAGTCTCGTTCTACTTGCCTGCAATAAGCAACCAGAGGCTGCGTCTCCTATTTATTTAAGGAAGAAACAAAGCTTACTGGGAAAAAAGTAAAAGCTTGGGGGGGTCCCCACGATCCGTGAATAACTGAAACCGTGGATAGCGAATCCGTGGATATGGGGGCCCACTTGTATGTAAGCAGTCAGGCCTTTTGTGATAAATTAAAGTTATCTCGGCTGTTGACTTCTTCCTACTGAGTAAGCAGGCAGGCCAGTGACAGTGGCAAAGAGCAAGAGCCAACACCACTCACTCACCCGGCCCCAGCCCCAATGCCACCTGAAGCAGCATTCAAATACCACCCCTGCAAAAACGTACATGCCCACACTGCCCCCTCCTCGCTCTCCTTTATTTTAAACAGGATGGCACAGAGGAAGGAGGCAGAGCCAGAGCTCATGGAAAGGGGGGCGGATTGCCGTGCCTCCCCTACTCCTTGCCTGCCTGGCTGCTTTCCTAAGCAGTTGAGTGTGGGCAGGATGAGTGAGGAGGTAGCTGCAGCTCCCCCCCCCCCTTAACATAAGAACATAAGAAGAGCCTTGCTGGATCAGGCCAAAGGCCCATCTAGACCAGCTTCCTGTATCTCACAGTGGTCCCACCAGATGCCTCAGGGAGCACACAGCCAACAAGATAACCTGTTTCCCGTTGACACTCCCTTGCACCTGGCACAGAGAAAACCCACTTCTAAAACCAGGAGGTTGCTTATGGCTTGTAACCTGTGATGGTCTTTTCCTCCATGAATCTGTCCAAACCCCTTTTAAAGGCATCTAGGCCAGGTGCCATCACCACATCCTGTGGCAAGGAGTTCCACAGATGAATTACACGATGGGTAAAGAAATATTTTCTTTTGTCTGTTCTAACTCTCCCTCCACTCAATTTTAGTGTGTGTCCCCTGGTTCTGGTGTTGTGCGAGACCCTTCTTCCAGAGGTGCTGCCACTATCTCTCTTCTTGCCCACATGCAGCTGCTTAGGAAAGAGGTGCTGGAGGAAGAGGTGGGCTGCTGCTGGTCTTATTTTCTTCCCACTGGCTCTCAGCTAGTGGGACGAAGATCAGAGAGCTGATTGAAGAGGTTCAATGGGTGGTAGGCTAGAGGGAGGCAGTGGGTAGATTTGGGGTCCACGACTTCACGGTGCCCCCCAGCTCGCTGCTTGAAGCAAGGATTTCAGTTGGACGCACTGCCACTAGGGCAGCCCTGTACCTTCCCTCCCTGTATGGCACAGAGGAGAGTGCCCAAACATTTGAGGCAGCTCAGTCTTCTTAGATCAGATGTCTCCCAATCTTCCTCTCCTCCTGTGAAAATTCAGCTGAGTACTTTTGGCCAAGCATCTGCTTGCCCTGCCGTTTGCTGGCTGTCTTGACTGCCTGCCCAAGAGTCACTGAGTGGTCACCGCGAGCTGAGAGAGAGACCCTCACTGAAGAGGGTGTGCTACCGGCCCACCTCTCACTGACTGTCTCAGCCAGTTGGCCAAGAGACCCAGTGAGTGAATGAGTGTAGGTAGTCATTGGCCAACCAGTGGAAATGGTGGGGTGTGCAGGGTCCTCCTGCCAGCTCACCCCCCATTTAGCCTGCCACCAAAGCAGCCACTTCATGAATAGGCTGGCCCTGGCTCAGTACTTTGTTACAGTACTGTATGCCAGTTCCATGGGATGTAGAACTGGTGTACACATTGCCCTCCCCCCAGCATCCCCATGGACATTTCATAAGCCCACTCTCGCTGCCGTCATGTTTGGAAGCTTTTCCCAAAAGGCAGTTGTCTACTGTGCATCAGTACAACAGGAGTGATGGGTGGCATATCAGTGTAATCTGAAAATGAGTGTGTCATCGGGGACCACACCAGCCACTTCAGGACGTGATCCTTAAGAACAGCTCCTGCAAGCATCCCCTTCAAGAATATAGTTTGTGTGAGATTCTTCAAAGAGTTTGATATACCATAAGAACATAAGAAGAGCCCTGCTGGATCTGGCCTAAGGCCCATCTAGTCCAGCTTCCTGTATCTCACAGTGGCCCCACCAGATGCCCCAGGGAGCACACAAGACAACAAGATACCTACCTGTATCCTGTCGCCACTCCCTTGCATCTGGCATTAAGAGATAGCCTATTACTAAGACCAGGAGGTTGCTTATCCCCATCATGGCTTGTAACCATGATGTTTTCCCATCTCCACCCGAAGCAATGCGCTGTAAAAAGCACAATAGCTTTATTATGGTCAACTAATAAAAGGAGCCCTGCTGGATCAGGCCAAAGGCCCTTCTAGACCAGTTTCTTGTATCTCACAGTGGCCCACCAGATGCCTCAGGGAAAGAACACAAGACAACAAGATACCTGTTTCCGCTCATCTCTGAATGCATCTGGCATTCACAGATAGGCTACCTCTAAAACCCAGAGGCTGCATATAGTAATCATGGATTGTAACCTGTGATGACCTTTTCCTCCATAAATCTGCCCAATCCCCTTTTAAAGGCATCTAGGCCAGGTGCCATCACCACATCCTGTGGCAAGGAGTTTCACAGATTAATTACACGCTGGGTGAAGAAATATTTTCTTTTGTTTGTTCTAATTCTCCCTCCACTCAATTTTAGTGAATGTCCCCTAGTTCTAGTGTTGTGTGAGAGAGAAAAGAACCTCTCTCTATCCACTCTATCATATTGCAAGTAGACATGCCCCTATTCCATGTTCTTGGCAGCTGCTACTGCGGATGTTGACTACTCACAATATAAGACTTTCTCGGTGTGTGCACAAGTATAATTCAGTGTGGGGATGCCTCTTTCTGTAGCATCCGCATGGTGAGGATTTGTTCAGCTCTGAGCTCCTAGTGAGCCTGCTTAAGTTTGCATCTGAGTACCAATGCTATTGTCTGGCTATAGCAGTGGATAGAGGAGAGATTTTGGCTCAGTGGAACAGACTCCCCGTGAAGCCAAATTTTTGTCCTGGAATTGGTTCTGGATACGTGTCACTTAATTATTTGTTTTGGAGTTTTTTCCTCGTGCTATCCAAGTATTCCAGCATTTTTTGCCCCAGATTCTCGTAATAATCCCAAGTGCTTTTGTTGCTTTGGGACCTTTGTGTGAGAAGAGATAAATGTTCAACACGTCCCCGTCCATCTGCCTACCAGGCTCCACATCTGGGACTCTTGGAGACAGAAACAGTCCAAGGTCCACATGCTCCTTGGCCTCCTAACATTGCTTCCAAGGCTTGCAGTACTTTGTGCTGACTTCAGATGATGTATCTTCAGTTGACAGAAGCAACATGTAGCGTATTGCAATTGAACTGCCCATTTTTCTCCCCTTAACATCTGCAGCTTATAGAAAGAAACCGGGAACACTGTGTGACATAATGGCCTATTAATTGATGCTGCCAAGAAAAAGAGATGAAAAAGAAAAGATTTAAAATAAGTGCCTCCTGTTTGATTATGTTAGTTAATTTACATTGCTGAACATTTTAAATTGTCTAATACCGTTTATTGTTTTTAAAAAATGCAGAATGTGGCAAAAAAAAAAATCACAACCAAATCCCAAACAAAAATAGACAGTGAGGTTTCTTGAAAAGTAGCAAGCTGGAAATCAGGGCAATATTTACATGGAACTTTGTCCCCCCCCCCCCAACCTCAGAATCAGATAGATTTATGCATATTTAATCCTGCAGATCACCTCATCATGAGTTAAACCTGCATGTCAGAACTAGTCCTAGGGTTGTCAGCTCCTGGCAGGGCCAGCCTAGTACCTCCTCGTGCCTGAAGCAGAATACCAAATGCTGCCCCCTTACCCGATGATAGGCCAGCCTCTGCTCCTCCCACTCTCCAAAGTTCTAGCTCAGCATGTTCTTCTCCACATCTCTTCTTCCTTTCTGTCCCCTCTTCCTTTTCCAGGATGAAAGGAGGCAAGTAGGCCCACAGAGATGGTCACCCTCCACCAATCTGCTGCCTGAGGCAACCATTTCAGTTGGCCTCATGGCCCTGCTGGCATCAATAATTCTGGTCCCAGGGCAGGGTTTAAAAGCAATGCCTAGTATTTTCAGATGAGCCTGGGAATGGAACCCACTCAAAAGCAGTCTATTCTCCTAAGTGTACAGCATTAAACAAGATGGCTAGGGGGCAGGGAAAGAAACACAGATGTACTCTCTTCGTTTTCTGGTAAATCAACCATTAAAAAACCAATGAGACCAAGGAGGGCTGGGTGTCCCCATAGAGAGGCTTCTTCTTCTGGCTGTTTGGTTTAATGAAGAATAGGGAAAAATAAGGCTACACTCAGGATATGCCACTGTGACAAGAACAAAAGAGGTTCTGCTTTGAAAGCATCTTATTTATGACATTTTAGCCTTTCTTACGTTTCCAATTGTGTGTGGCTTCACCTCCTTCTCACCCTGGTCTCTACAGCACTTGCAGTTGCCAACTCTGACTGAAGCTATTCCTGGAGATTTTTTGTTGTTGTTCTCAGCGGGATGTAATGTTTGAAATTCATTGAAATGCCGTACTGGGGCCGGGCAGCAGCAGAGGGAGACGCGGGGCGGTGGCAGGCCGGCGGGGGCGATGCGGGGACAGTGGGGTGTGTGTGTTGTGGCTGCGGGGGGGACGGGGACTGACACACACCCCTGCTCCGGGGTGACATGCACCCAGCAACATAATGACTCTACATCAATCCCCAAGAAACTACTGCAAGCAATCCTGGAGAGTTTAACAGGCCTCCTTGGCTTAAGCACAGTATACCATCCTAGAGCAATCAACGCCTCTACTCAGTTACCTATCAAATTCAAAAGCTCTGCAATATCCGTTAAGTTTATTTTATTTACTGTATTTATACCCCTCTTTTTCTCCCTGAGGGACACTCAAAGTGGCTTAAAAAGGTAAAGGTGACCCCTGACAATTAAGTCCAGTCGTGTCCGACTCTAGGGTGTGGTGCTCATCCCCCATTTCAAAGCCGAAGAGCCAGTGTTGTCCGAAGACGCCTCCGTGGTCATGTGGCCGGCGTGACTCTCCTTGCCACAGCGCGTAGCATGCGGCTGGAACACGGAGTGCTGTTTACCTTCCCGCAAGCGGTACCTATTTATCTACTCGCATTAACATGCTTTGGAACTGCTAGGTTGGCAGGAGCTGGCCAAGCAACGAGCGCTCAACCCGTCGCGGGAATCGAACTGCCAACCTTTCTATCAACAGCTCATGGTTCAGCGGTTTAACCCACTGCGCCACCCGCTGGCTTACAAGGCATAAAATCACATTAAAAACAGTGTAAACATTAGAATCTCCTTAAACAATACCACCTGGGGGGAAAATCACATAAAAAACAGAGAACAAAGAACTAGCAGCAATCATTACTTAAAAAAAGGGCAAGCCCATACGGTCTAACCAGCATAAAAAACCAGATATCCATATATGGTACAGAGCTCTTCTGCTTTGTTTCCCTCTTCCTTTACCAATCCAGGAAGGGTGAAGAAGAGCAGCAGTGGCGGTAAATGGGTGGGTAGAAGTGGGTGCCCTGGCCATCCTGCTGCCTGAGGTGATTGCCTCAACTGGCCTCATGGAGGACCTGGCCCTACCAAGGCAAAAGCGGTACATAAATGTACTGAAGGGATTTGCATAGCCCTTCGAGTCCCGAAGAACTAAAAACTATTCAGCAATGCTCCTGAAACCTCCACTACAGGCAGGCAAAACTCAAAGCTTCTCTTGAATGAACTGTGCAATCTGTTCCCATTTCTTTCTTTTTTTTAACTGAATTAAGTCATTGTTTTCTTTTCTTTGCACTGCAAAGAACTACATGAAATAACCTACTGATACAAATAAATACTTCACTATGACATATCCTGTTGAACTACTACAAGTTAAATGTTTCTGACAAAGTAAGAAGTAGGGCATCTTTGTCAACAAAACTTCCAATCACCATCATTTCTTTAATTATGCCCCTCCATCACTTACAGTAAAAATGTCCAGATCCAGTCTTGATTTAACTTGATTTAACTATCCCACCTCAGTTAATGGGTATTTGCAGATGATGGAATGTTTAGTTTTACAAAATCAACATATATCGTTTTGGCAGCATTCACGTTTTCAATATGAGACCACTATGTCTCAATATATGTACACCACTAAAATTTCCCTGAAATCTAGAACATTTTACCATAGGCTAGGGCTGCACATCTATTTATTTATTTATCATATTTTTATACCACCCTTCCTCTAAGGAGCTCAGGGTGGTGTACATGGTTCCTTCCCTCCTTTTTGTCCTCACAACAACCCTGTGAGGTAGGTTAGGCTAAGAGATAGTGACTGGCCCAAGGTCACCCAGGAAGTTTCATGGCTGAGCGGGGATTTGAACCTGGATCTTCCAGGTCTAAGTCCATCACCATGTGTTTATGGTGAACTTATGCATTCCTAGCAGGACGTTTGTTTTGCCTTAGAACACTTTTTGCACAAAGATCCCCTCAGGGTGAATACCGATGACATTTACAAAAAGGCAATGTACCATCCTATGCATATAACTTTGAAGAGTTGAGAACATGTTCACCATGTCCCTGTTTCCCCAGATTTCTAAGCAAGTGGTGTGTATGGATGAGTATGGGTGCATAAATGCAGAACAGGTATTGCAACAACAACAAAATAGTGGCTATTTATTCATGGCTTTCTTCTTTCCATTACATTGCTCTTTGGAAATAAAAATCGCTCATGTCATTAGACTACAAAAACTCAAACAGTGACTTCCAAATGAAGCATTCAAACCATGACCATAAATGCAAAATATGCAGATTTCCTCATGATATAAATTTACGTAACTTATTTTGAGTTCCACTAGACTTGTTTTCTTGGTGGATTATCAGTATTTCTTTGGTGCAGATACCCTGCACCAATGGCAAAAAAAGTGGAGCTGTATCAGAATGCCCTCTGTGTACGTGTGTACACACACACACACACACACACACACACACACACACACACACACCCCTGTCCTTCAAATCTTGGGGTTGATTACAAACCTGGAAATTAAAAAAATCAGTCAAAACAAAAAGATAGAAAAGACAAATATAGTAATAAGTCAAAATTAAATCAACAGCAAGATAAACATATAATAGAAGCAATTCCAATTTCCAAAAGCCAGTCTTAAAAGGATGACCTCCTCGTCGGATGCCATATCCTATCCTGAGATAGGATAATCCCCTAGAGCCTTGACATGGGGCTGCTCGATTCTACGCCAGCTAAAGAGTTGGCGGAGAACAAAGTAGCCCCATTGCGTCGACTGGGGGGTTACCCTGGGTAAACGAGCAAATGCCCGAGTTGATGTCCAGACAGGCCCTTCCCCAGATAGGATTCAGCGTGGGTCGCGTAGCCCACGCAGAACACCCTACGCTGGGGGAGGATAGGATTGGGATGTTAAGATGGGAAAGCAGAGACTAGGAAGGTATAAAGAAATTATGACTAAGGACTGATGGACTGTGAGATGCCTTAGAACAAATAAAACTGTCAGAATGAATGCCACAAAATGCATAAAGATCAGATTCACAAGAAATAATGTTTAGTTTATGCTTTTGTCATTTAGAAATACTGGGCACAATCCAGCACTCTGGGCAGAGATAATCACTCCAAGAGATTGCATGGAACTTACTCAACTGGATTGGCTTGGATGCAGGAGGGAGAAAAAAGCATATGCTAGTGTGAACTGAAAAACATCGAAAAGGTTTGTGAGGATTACACCAGTTTTTGTTTTAAAGATACATGACCTGGAGGAGATCTAGGTGATCATGAGTTTCTGGTGTGCTGTGCTACCTCCAAACAAGGAGACTGGCCTGTCATCAAGCAGCTAACGTGTGCTGCTTGTTCAGATCCACACAATTCTTAGTCTATCCTGCCCATTGGCTTCTTGAATGCAACGGGCATCATGGGAGGGCAAATGTGGGGTTAGACCAGAATGAGACAGACAGTATGCTCTTGTGTGAGAAAGGGAAGAACGTGTTGCTGGATGCATCAGAACATTTTGTTCAGGCCACAGGCCCAGCATGAGCATAATGCTCTTGTCACTTCTACTGCGCTTTGGACTCCAGAGTGCCAGGAGAGCAACTAGAGTGGATTAGAGATCATGCTGGGTTTGACTCATTGGTGCCCTTCAATCATCCATGGACCTTAAAGTAGCTGACCAACCTTGCTGGATGCTTGCACTGGATATAGCTTGCATACTATTCCTATGGTATTATAAGGCAAAATAATATTCCTGGCTAGAAGATACAAAGAACTTTGTGAAGTGCGCGAACACATAGTGTGCAAAGGCTATAGTTGAATTGGAAAAGGTGCAGAAAAGAGCGACCAGATTGATTCGTGGGCTGGAGCACCTCCCTTATGAGGAAAGGCTACAGCGTTTGGGACTTTTTAGTCTAGAAAAAAGGCGGCTGAGGGGGGACATGATTGAGACGTATAAAATTATGCATGGGATGGAGAGAGTGGATAGAGGGAAATTCTTCTCCTTCTCGCACAACACCAGAAACAGGGGACATGCACTAAAATTGAGTGGAGGGAGAGTTAGAACGGATAAAAGAAAATATTTCTTTACCCAGCGTGTAATTCATCTGTGGAACTCCTTGCCACAGGATGTGGTGATGGCACCTGGCCTAGATGCCTTTAAAAGGGGTTTGGACAGATTCATGGAGGAAAAGACCATCACAGGTTACAAGCCATAAGCAACCTCCTGGTTGTAGGAGTAGGTTTTCTCTGTGCCAGATGCAAGGGAGTGTCAACGGGAAACAGGTTATCTTGTTGTCTTGTGCTCCCTGAGGCATCTGGTGGGGCCACTGTGTGATACAGGAAGCTGGACTAGATGGGCCTTTGGCCTGATCCAGCAGGGCTCTTCTTATGTTCTTACATACACAGACCAAAATTAGCAACTTGAAAGTAAAGGAGATTCCGAAGTCTCTATTCCTTACGGATTTAAAATTAATGCAAGGCATACAGAAAATCCAACTCCAGGCTGGGTGAACATTTGCACAGCTGTCAGCCATGTTTAAACAGAAGGGGTTAGTGCTGGTGTGCACATCCAATCCCTTAAAACTGAGCCATGCTGAATGCATTGAGAAAGTACATACCATTGCTAGTCTTTGCTGGCAGATAAGGCTGACAGGTGCAGGGCTTGGGAAGGCCCAGCATTCTTGGGGGCACAAATCACTGAGTACCGAAACGGAGTACATGATTCTGTGCTGCATCCTGCACCCATCAATCAAAAAAAAAAAAAAAAAAAACCCCAAAAAACCTTGCCCCCTGTTCAATGAAGATTCTCCAGTGCCTGGCATTTCTTTATGGACATTATCCAAATCTTCTCAATTGTTCATTGCATTTCCCTGCCCACTCAACCCCCCCTCCCCTTTTTTTGAAGGTCACATTTCTTACTGCCCACTACATTTTGGAACGTCACTGGAGAGAGCCTCCAGAGAAGGGAACTAGACAAAGAGTTTCTTCTATATTTCTTCTGGTCCTTCCCCTGCTTCCTTCCCCAAGTTTATTGGCTATATGTTTCCACTGTCAACTACAAGAGGAGATAGGATGAAGTTGTTCTGTATTATCGCTCAAACATAAACATTTAATCGCCCGTTCCTACAGACAGATTATTCCTGCCAAGTGCGTAAACCATGTAAGGCATTGTTTGGGGGACCAGGAATGTGGAATTCCACCCAGACGAAACACATACTGGACCTATTTTTCCAGTCTTTGAGTGGACACATTTGCTAATTGCTAAAGTGAGTTTGAATCTATAGCCTTTTATCCACTTCATTTTTTCCCAACAGCTCATTCTCCTGTCAGTCTTGTTGCTACTAAAATGAGTAGAAGGGTTAGTCCCACCCATAGACCAGTTGATCCCAGGACCCTCATCTATCCAACACACCTGCTGGTTCCCCAGTTCTAGTTAATACATAAAGATTTGAATGGCACATTCTCAGTATGCAAAGCACTTCACATGTATTATCTTAATGCAATCCTTACAACAGCCCTGGAAAGTAAGCATTATTATCTCTATAAAGTAGCTGAGACGGAGAGAGAGTGGATTGCCCGAGGCCACCTAGTGAGTTCAGGGCAGAGGTGATATTTGAACCGGGGAAGTCCTGACTTCACATAGCCCCCATGCTACACCAGCTCTTTGGTTTTCAAGCCTGCGATTGTCATTTTTCTTATAATACTGTGTTATGTGTGCACACGACAAAAAGTAAAGTGTCCTTGTTCAGATTCAATGGCTTGCCCTCATGTAAAGTCACCAGGAGTAGCAAAGGAGGACAGAGAAGAGACAGTGGTCTGTGTGGCCTAAATGGTATCTCTTGATGAATAGGCTGTACATACTGGTACTTTTACAGCCCAATCCTGTCTAGGATCTCTGCAGCGTGCAAAAGCATGCTGCGCCAGATCCGATCCAGGATCGGGCCAGTGCCGGTGCAGCTGGAGGCCTCCTCGGGGGAAAGGGAAGTTCGTGGAAGGCCTGCATGCTTGCTCGCCTGGGGAAGGAAACTGTCCCGTTTAAAAAGGCGTCTGTGTGAGAGGCACCTAAGGTGTTTCTAGCCGCTACAGCACAGTGCCGAAAACCTGAACGGGCTCCCCTGAGTAGGTCCTAATTCTACAGTAGATCGAGAAAGGTAGGTAGAGAAACAGAGAAAATAATTATTTCCTCGTCAAAAGAATCAGTGCTCTGAGCACTAAAAAACCGACCGCTCCTGAGCAAGGCAGGGCTAGTCTGGGGGAGGGGTTGCCCTCCAATGGGGAGGAGTCCTTGTTGAAGACTGGCCCTGCCTCCTGGAAGTGGGAGGGGCACTCCTCAAAGGTTTCAGGAATGCCTCCCCTTCCTCCTCCAGAGAAATCTTACTTCCCCCATAGCCTGGTAAAGTGGCAGCTCAATCCTATGGTCGGGATGTGATGACAGAACTTGCGATCTAACATCGCATCCCCTGATGCAGTGGCACCTCCAGAGAGTTGGCACCAGCACAAAAATGGAGGCCATGCACAGGTGCCAGTGGCCCAAAGATTGTCCACCATGCTGGTAAGTTGCTGGAGGGAAGAACAGGGTGGTTCATGGGGGCAGGCCGGGGGTGTGAGGGGGAGAATCTTGGAAGCAGCAGTGGCTGGCAAGATCCTATGACCCCGGCCTGGGCCTGACACACACTCTTGGATCTTCTGGATTTCCGCCAGCAAAAGGGCTGGCGCAGATCCAAGTAGGCCCATTGGGGACCAGGGAGAAGCGGAGTAGCTAAGTAAAACATTTCTTTACTTACCTCTCTGGCGCTGCAGGATGCAGCGGAGGCTGAGTTGGCACCGCTGTATCATGCAGGCCAGCTGAACATAGGATTGGGGTGTAAGCCTCTCAAAGTGCATGTACATAAAATGAGTTCAACAACTGCAAGGTACAATACAAATAATCAGATACCATTACTTATTGCATACACATTTCTAACATGTGGAATTATAACAAAGGGTACAAAGTATATATATTTTGGTCTACATGAGAAAAAAATCTAAGTTGCATTTAGTATCTTTGCACGCAAGCTAAAAGGTACATTTTAAAACAGTAAAATAGCACCTGTTTATTTTTTTGTTCCTTCTTTACAGTTTCCCACACTGTTGTTTCATGTCAAGCTACATTTACAGAGACACCAAAGCCAAACCAAAGAACCAAATATCAATGGCACTAGACCATTTGCCTCCATTCACTGGCACTGCATAACAATCAAGATTAGCAGAAGGTCTACATCAGTTGTTGATTCATCTCACCAATATCTTTGAAAGCTCTAGCATCAATTGAAGAGCTCATTTGAGACTGGAGGAGCAGCAAGCCACTTAGTAAATCCCAGGTTGCAGTAACCACCAGCAGTGTAGCTAATGGTGCCATCACGAAGGTGTTCTTTGAAAAGAAGATTGCATGCTGCTCTGCTATGTATAGAGTAGCAGTGACAGATGATTAAGACTGGCCGTCTAAAACTTTTGTAGCCTTCTGTGACTAGGATAACAGCCCGATCCTGCCTAAGATGTGGTGGCCGGCCTATAGGGTCAGCCGCTGCATCCTAGTCAGGATGTGGGCCACGCCAGCGTGGCCCGGGCTCACCTGGGGGGGGGAGGGTCCCCTTCCACTGGTGTAAGCGGAGGTCCCAATGGGCCTCCTTGGCTGCGTTCCAGCTCTTTAGTTGGTGCGCATCTGAGGAGGCTGTGTAAGGCTGGCCCGGGCTGGGAAGGAGTGTTGGATATTGGCGCAACCCAGCGCCAATATCCCCTCCCCCTCCCAGACTGGTCAATGGCCCCCTCCCTTGCCACCCCTGCCTACCCTCTCCACGCCCCTGTGCCGACCAGTGCAGCCCTTACCTGGGTCAGCCAGCACTGGTCCAGGTAGGTGGCGGAGTAAGCAGTGCTGGCCTCTGTGCTGGTGCCGCTTACTGCAAAGGAGCTGTAAAAGTGCCTTATGGCATATTTGCGACTCCTTAGGCCAGCAGAGTGCACCCTCCACCGGCCTATATATATATATATATATATATTATATATATATATATATAGACAGGATTGCGCCGTTAGTCTGGGTAGGAACAGAGTGCATAGATATGGGACAGAGCAGTGACACGAACAGTTTCCCAACTTTGGGGATTTCCACATTGAGAAATCCCCCAAGAACACTGAGTGGATGGGCAGGAATGCTATCATGTTGCAACAAGTGTCCAACATATGCACACCTTTCAAAATCCGCCTCTTATGAAAACGGTTCAGATTGAATGTTCAACCTAGACGACAGGTATGCTAAAGCACTACTCCAGTGGAAACTCCATTTAAGCTAATGAGGTCTGTGCCAGCAGAGTCCTTTAAAAAAAACTTACTGTATGTAAGGGGAATAGAAGATGCTCACTTTAATAGGAATCTCCTCTTGCTACTCTGGGTATGCCTTAATCGCTTGCCCCAAGGATTGCATACACAGTAATCTGTTTTCAAGTTCAAAATGTGTTACATTTCACATCTTCTAAAAAAGGTATCACAATGAAGAAACAGCTTTTTAAAAACATTAGTAATGTTCTGTGATTTGAGCCAGGCTACATTTCATCTGTAAAGATCCCAAACTACTTGTACAGCTATTTCGACAGGCCGTATTTGTGTCACACTGTGCACCTCACATGGCTTTTTCCAGACGAGAAAAGTTTAATTTAATTTACCCAAGTAAGAATTTAAGCTTCTTGATTTCTGAATGCTCTTCTACTTGAAGTCAGTTTAAATACATCTAAAACTCACTTGGCTATTCATTGTGCCATGCTTAACACATTCAAAGGTGCATCATTTGTTTCTTGAAGTGGCTTTTCTTAAAGTGCAGTGATCCCTTTGGAAAAGGTCAACCTTTATGGATGGGCAGCCTTCAGCTTTTACAACACTGTTGCTCAAGGTAATTCTTGCACCGCCCAAGTTCTTTTATAAGAAGGAAATTGATCAAAGATTAGTGTTCACATTAGGAACTGTGCAATCAAATTAGCCACTCCTAGGAGGATTATGAAGACGTGAACCACCAGTGCCAACCATGTCAGTCGCCCTTCCTGGTGCAAAGCAATCATGTAGATGAGAGATGGATATACAAATACAAAAGCGAGGCCACAAGTTGCTCCAGAATATCTGCAGGGGAAAAAAACAGCTTTGTTTAAAACCTTTGTCAGAAGTGTTATTGCAGAAAGAAAACAAAAAAGAAAAGAAAAGAAAAAAAAGATACCAACCCACAACAAAAGGACCAGCAGCTGTTAACAATCTAGCTAAATATTTACTAATTTTTATGGTCAGAATATTGCACTCCTCCCTGTTTCCTATTTTCAGCCGTTTCCTTTCTTCTCTTTGAATATTTGATAAGGATTCCCATCCATAAATGGCTGCTCCACCCACACAATTCTGTAAAGCTTCTGTAAGCTCGTACAAAATATGGCCATAATTGAAGGCACTGTGCAATTTATTCTGTGCATCCATAGGGTGTTTGGACTTCTGTTTCTTGAACAGCAGTTCCCATGTCACATGGCAGACCTCTTTGTAAACTAAGAAGTGTTGCAAACCAGGATGTGATGTGGCACAAGAAGGGATCCAATGATCAAAAGGTCGGTTCAGATAATGCTTATCAAACAAACTGGTTCCATGTGTTAAATGACATACACATGGACGACCAGTGGGACAAGTCCACCCTACTGAAGTGCTGATAACCAACAGTAGTTTCTTGTCTGTGGGAGTGTTAGGTGAAGGGCCTATATCGAAATCATCCCAGAAAATTTTCAGAATGGCTGGGATGGAGACATCTGGGGATGGAGGGCTTTGGCCTGGCAGCAGAGGGTGAACCATGGCCATGTCTCTCATGGAGGAAGCCATCCTATGTACTAGCAAGGTGCCCACTCCACAGGCTGAGGAGTCAGGAACAGTCACTCCCCACCACTAACCTCCAAGCATTATAGTGGAGAAGCCCTCATTGGGATAAAGAGAGAGAAGTCTGGACCAAGTGCGAGGTCCATTCACCCCCAATGTTAAGTCCACTGCTAGGAGAACAACGGTCCCTTGTCCCTGATGTTTACCTAACATTAGGCTTACCAGATCTCCAACCAGGACAGAGTGCTAGACCTTTAGGAGAAGGAATGTGGGCAGGTATAGCTTGTTAAACCTTAGAGCACAATCCTAGGCATGTCTACTCAGAAGCAAGCCCCATTGTGTTCAGTGGGATTGTGCTCTAAGGTTTAACAAGCCTGGGATTGTGCTCTAAGGTTTAGCAAGCTACACCTGCCCACATTCCTTTTCCTAAAGGTCTAGCACTCTGTCCCAGTTGGAGATCTGGTAAGCCTACCTAAGATACTAATTTGGTGAGGAAAAGATTTTTTAAGTCATTGCCTGGAGCCAGGTTGTACCACTGTGACCCCAAGCGAGTAGGAACTCCCATGGCCTGCAAGGAGATTTTCTTTGCCTCCTCATCCTGCAGTGAAGCAAAAGGCACAGGTGGGGCTTCCAAAGCAAGACCTTATCGCCTCAACGGTTTATTTACATGGGTAACATTCTCCAGGTCTGAGGCTCTCTCTGCTCAGCCTGCTGACTTAGGGAGACTAGTTCTGTGCCGACCTCTGAAAGGGATGATCATCCTCCCAATGGAGGCCTGGGGAGTTTGCTTCCCGTTTAATTAGGTAAAGCAGTACTGCTAACTAGTCTGCGTGAATCATCATGTGAGAGGAGTCCCTATTTCCTGGACAGAAAAGTCCTTCTACAAAGTTTCCTATCCTAACAGTCTGATGATGCATCACAGCCATTATTTCCCTGCGAGGTCTAGCCCTAGAGGAACCCCCAAGGTGATGCACTAGCTATCTGAGTCACCATGCTAGAGACACTCTGAAGGAGATGACATTTAGGCTAAACCATCTGTCCTAGAAGAGATGAGCATTTGGCAGGCACAGATGGCCTCTAGAGAGGCTTGAGGCAGAGTCTGTTTCTGGGGGAATAGGGTTTAAGCAAGAAACTAGCATGCTCGGCAGGCGAGCTACTTAAAGGCGCTCTACTAAGTAATTGGCCAGAAAATGGCATATGAGGGAGTGGAGGATCCCAACCCTCTGGACCAAGACCAGAACTGATGCCTGAGCTGTGTCCGTAAGTACACTCCAGTACAGTGCCTTGCATAAGGGAAGAAGTTGACCCTTTATGTACAAGACTGTGGCTTCACAGCATTGTGATCAGCACTGTGATCCACAACTGTGGATCACAGCATGATCTGTGGCGTCCTGCAGAGAGCCCGAGGCTTGTGTTCAGCAGCTAGTGAAGATGACTACACCATGGAGGAAACCAGCTGGAATTGTAGGGTTCTATACAGAACAATATTGTAAAGATCCTTATCGGATCTAGATAAGCCTATGTAAACCGCCTTGAATAACATCTGAAGAGCAATCTGAGGATAAGAAAGGCGGTATATAAATACAGAAAATAAATAAATAAAATAAGACTAAGAAAGAGAGATTTTGGATGTAGCCACTGCCATCTCAGCATGTTGCTCTAGGTTCCCGCAGGCTCAGGTTGTACTGAGGAAACAGTCCAGTAAGGGAACACTTGAACGCTTCTTATCCTGAAGTCCAACATCACAGGAACTAGTGCTCCGGTGACTATTCTGAGCACAGAGGCAAACTCAGTGGGATTTAGCTGTCTTGGAGGTGCTGGCTGAGTCAGGAAAACATGGGGGAATCTTCAATGCTTATGACAGAAGGGACTGTGCAGAGGTGTGTCCATGCATATGGATGTCAGGAACTTGCTGGGCAAGGCTACTGCCAATGTAGATGCTAGAGATCTAACTTGAAGTGGTTGCCCTGTTGAATCCAGCCTACATCCTGGATGTTCACTACAGCTTGTAGTTTCCTGCTCTTCATATAGGCTAGGAAGGGCAAGGAATACTCACATTCTCTAAGATGAGGCAGGGAAGACTAGTTTGACTGCTCTTATGTTGTTTAGACTCTGAAACGGTTGATTAGACTCTTTGGGTTGTGCTTGGTCGGGTTGCGAAACAAGGCGATAGGGATTCCCTATGAGGGGAACGCCAGGGAGAACTTCTCTCACACCAAACAGCCTGTTGCAGTGAGATAACACATCAGAACAAGACCTAGAGGCATGTCCTCTCTTACAAGGATTGGGTGTGTGTGTGTGTGCGCCTGAACGACCAGGACAGATGATGCTCTTAGAGGCCCTCTTCTAGGGAGAGGCAGCAGCAGACATCCTGGAACTATACAATTTGCTGACCAAGTGGCAGGAAGACTCTTCTGCAGTGATGTTGGTGTAAGATTTCGGATTGCTGAAAAATGGCGATTTTCGGCGATCCAAAGATCGGGGAGGCCTGAGGAGGATCACACAGGCCTCCTCGAAGTCCCCCCAAGCCCCGGTAAGTTAAAAACCGGCATTTTCAGGGGCGTTTTTCCTGGTGGCGGGGGCAATCCCTAGGATTGCCGCCGCCACTGGCCCTGCCCCCACAGACACTCAAGAGTTCTCCACGCCTCGCAGGGAGAACTTTGAGAACCACTGATTTAAGCAATGTTTTAATTGATTGATATGTGATCATATCACAATTAAACAACATAAATTAAAAAGTTCTCATTTGTGTTCAGAAATTCAGTGCAAATGAGGGTGGTGGCAGGTGCTGATGTCTGCCAAAGGCACTGAAATATCTAGTTCAGAAAAAAAAATCATGAATTCCAATTCAGATGGCAGAATGTTACAAGCACCCAGAATACATTGGAGTAATAGAACTTGTCCCCGTCTGCTTGTACATGCTAACTGTAAACCTCTTCCACATGACAATTGTAATGTGAAGCTGGTCTGTACATGCAATAGAATGGGGGGGGGGGGAAATGAAGTGGACATATTTTGCAATGACAGGATGGACTGTACTATTTCATGACGGAAGAGGTGAAATCTGACATGCTAGTAAGAGTTGTTTCATGTGAGGGAGCATTCAAAAGTGGCATCTCCCACTAGCACTCTGAAATGATGCAGTCCACTACCATCTCATTCTGCTGCATGTGATGTAAAACCAGATATGAGAATCATTCAGTTCCTGCCCTAACCAAATACCAGTCTTGACTGTAACTGGTATTATAGGATAAAATAAAATAAGCATTTTACAAGATAGACACTTTCCACCTCAAACAAGCCTTTGCAATAGTGTAATAAATTCAAAATGAAAGGGTACCTTATGATTCCTCCTATGTTTGGATAGAATTTGGCCATTGCAACTCCAACTCCTACAATTGCTATGTTCAAAATCAACACGTGGAAAATACTGTAAGAGAAGAGCAATTAAAGTCATCTATATTGTGTTTTGGTGCAATAACAACTCTCTGTACTAGTTTCAGTAAGCTAGTGAAAAATCTTTCCATTTGTATGACTCATCCACTAAAAGGTAATTAATTCTGCAATGAGCCCAACATCTACTGAATCCTCCAAGTGCCAGATCCTAAAAAGTCCTCTTGAATGTTTGGACTTGCAGCTAATTCTGAAATCAACTATGTACGATTTGGCAATTCTTCTGAAAACAATGTTGCTAGCAGAGTATACTGCAGCAATTCTCCAGATTTTATTTTGGCATGCAGAAATAACTCACTCACAACCAAACCAAACCAAACCAAACCAAACACCAAACCAAAGAGCTACACACTCTAGAACTCAATTCCCACATGAAAAGCAGCGTTTTGGATCCAGGAAATGATCTGTGCTATGCAAGCAAACTAATGAATACCAGAGGAAGAATCTTCAGAAGAGTGGAAAGCATTACATTAAATACACACACTAGCAAATCTTAAGCATTTTGATAGGTTAAACAAATGTTTAGCTTTGCAGGACTCACGCCTAACAACAATTTTCATTAAACTAGATGTTTGTTTGGAGATCTAAACAGGAAGGTCATGGTATTCCTCTGAATTTTTCTATGGAGAATTTTCACATTCTGAACAAGCACCGTCTCTTAATGCAAACAAAGCACACATTTTGTTTAAATACCAAATCAAGGGCAGGATAAAACTTCTGATGTGAGAAACCAAAGAAAGAGTATCTGCTTAGAAATGGTAAATGTTTAAATTTAAATCAAAGAAACCATAGACAGAAAATCTTGCAATGTGTAGCAACATTATGGGTTTGCTTAGGAAAGGTCAGCAAATTCTGAACAAGAAAGCACATACTTTAAAAACGTTTTCTACCATGGTTCTCATTCTGTTGTTTTTCTGGCAGCAATGCATTAACACTTCTAAGAGTACATTTCTCTCCTGCCCTCTTCTTAAAATACAAAGCTAGTCTCTGGTTCTACGACTGTCTGACACTGGCAAAAATGCACCTTTTAACGGCTAAAAATCTAGAAGCCAAACCATGTTGCTTTGAGGGCCATGTTATGTTTCCTCATTATTTATGGCCTAGGAAATGTGAGATAACTGGCTGGAATGGGATTAAGGAAATTAGTGAAATAAAAGAATCCATTAACGTTTGGTGAATGTGAATAGTTCCAAGCTATAAAAATGATGAACGGCAAAGAACTAGCAGTGACCGTGCTAACACAAACATAATCGCAAGGACAGCAATTAGTACATGAATTATGTAACAAGGCATTATTCCGCCACAAAACCGAGAGGCTGTCAGATACTGAAGATGCCAACTTGGGGTTAGTGGGGGAAAAACACAGCATGTCACGGATAAGAAAAACGTTTAATTTGAAAGTCAATTGCAGTGGCTGGTCTAGCTTTTTGCAATATGCCTGCAAAAGGCATTGAGACAGTGGTGGGAAATAGTGATACAGGTTAAGGATGAGAACATGCTTTAAGTTGTGAACACTGACCAGTGCTGGCGCCTTGTTCTGGAGGGTCCTTGAGCAAGATGTCCCTAGTGCCCCCCTCCTTGAGTGGGCTCACTTCCTCTTCACTGCGGTCCCTGCTGCTTGCCCACTGGTTTTCTTTCTCTGGACCCAATCCACATGGCTACCCAGAGGATAAGTGAAAACGGCTGCTGCTCCTCCTCCTCACTCCTGCCATTGCTTGCTCACTCAGAGAGGGCAAGTGCAGTGGCGTCACTGTAGGTGGGGCGGAATGCTAAGTTCTGCACCACACTGAGCCTCCGTTACTCTCCTGAACGAGGCAGCCCCGCCCCCTCACCTTCGGAGCCATTCAGTGGGGCGAAGGCAACGCGCAGTTGACTCTGAATGGCTCCGAAGGTGAGGGGGCAGGGCCGCCTCGTGCAGGAGAGTAACTGAGGCTCAGATGGTGCGGAACTTAGCATTCCGCCCCACCTACAGCGACGCCACTGGGCAGGTGAACAGGAAGCAACAGCAAGGAGCAGCAGCAGGAGACTCAGTGGGCGGAGTCTCTAGGGATTGGCAGCGAGACCCTTGCTGAGTCAGAGGCTTCAGCAGGTGCCTGACTATGGCAATCTCTGGCACCTGGCCTGTCACCAAGTCTCCATGGGGTTTTCCACACTCTTAGTAAAAGTACTGCCACACCTGTAGGTATAATATTATTATTCCTTGTTTTGTTTCTTTTAAAAGCATGCAACACAAATACAAAAAAACGAGTACACTTTCTCATCGTTCAACAGGGTTATAAAAACAAAGCAGGCCTCTCACTGCTGTAAATCTGAATGAATTCAAACTGACTAAGTCAAACAGCCACTTTGTATTGTAGATATGCGCAGAAAGATGACACCACAAAGCTGAAAACAGAGTCCAGGACATTGAACATCAGCAATGCTGCATGCAGTGTCTTTTTCTTCCTTCTTCTTTAAGGAGCGTGACAGCTTCCAAGCTAGATTTGCACAGCTGGGTAAGCACATGGTCTCTATGGCATCAAAACAAAAAGTTCACAAAATGGCATGGACTGGGTTGCAGATGGGTAGGAAGGGGAGTTGTGTTGTTCATCCTTAATGGCATCGTAAGCACTATTCAAGAAAAGCTTGCAAGACTCATGCTACTGCATTCCATTCAGTGCTTGCAAATCACAATGGATATGCTAGCCTGGGGAAGAAAACCATTTTGTCAGTAACAAAATATTCAGGTCTGAGTGCTAGAAAGAAAACAGTTTCTCCCTGACATGGAAGTGCTTCCCAAAAAGAAGGCATCTGAATCATTCTTGCACGATTAGCACATTAATGACTGTGCAGTTATCCTGAAAAATAAAAGCAACTGTGTAGAAAAGCTCAGTGTACTGTATGAGTCTAACGGCCCAATCCTATTTGGCCCCACCGCCAGCGGAACACATGTTCCGTTGGTGGTGACTGCCAAAAACCAGCCGTAAAGCATGCTTCCGGCAGCGCACCAAGTAGCACGCTGCCCAACTGCAACAGATCCAAAACGATCTGATGAGGCAGGTAAGATGGTGGGGGAGGGCAGAATGGGGACAGGGAGGGGTGAAACTGGGCTGGGAGGGCGGAGGAACGACAGGTGGGGAGACTACAGGAGGGGGTGGATCCGGTGGCAGTGGCGTGCGCCGGATCCTATCTCCTCCAGCAGCAGCCTCCCCACCCCCTTTCTCTCCTTGGACTTATGCCAGCAATATCACTGGCACAGGTCCAAGAAGACCCATTGCAGGACGGGAGTATTATGGAGGAGAAAGGAGATTTATCCCCTTTCCCTTCCAAAGCCTCCAGCTCCGCCCCCTCCCCCGCTGGGTACAGTGTATGCCTTTTCAGTGCGGCTGCACCAGTGTGTGTGTGTGTGGGGGGAATAGGATTGGGCTGTGAATATAGGAAGCTGCCTTATACCGAGCCAGACCATTGGTCAACCTACGTCAGCATTGTCAACATGGACTGACAGTAGCTCCCCAGGTTTTCAAACAGGCATCTTTCCCAGCCCTGCCTGGAGACACCAGCAATTGAGCTTGGAAGCTTCTGCATGAAAAGCAGACACTCTTACCGAGCTACAGTCCCTCTCCCAGTGTAGTTCAAGGACTACACTAGTATAAAACTAAAGGATCTAAGAATACTGGCTCAATTTCCAGAGCAAGATTTGTTGGGCACACTTGGTCACATTACTGTCTCTCTTTTTCAGAGGTACTAATGGTATACACACCTCAGGTGTATACATCTTGTTTCATGAACAAGAGAAGAATTACAAAGCATTCTGAAAGAGCGATGTAATATTGCTGTGTTCTGGATGAGTTCTGACATCTTAGTACAAACCTCTGCCATCATTTTTCTTTCTACAGACTGCTTGTTGGCGGCCATATTTTGCTAGCAGGCTTTTGTGCTGCTATTGCGTTGGTCAGCAATATGCCAGGTGAAAAGGCTGAGGGAGAGCCAATTTGGCTCGTAGACTTGAGGTTACTCACCCCCTCACTGAAAGGCTGGAAATTAACAACAGACCAAAGAAATGTGTTTATGTGCATGTGTGGGCGGGAGAGAGGGACACGAGATTAGCTCAGGCAAGCAGCTGTGGGGCAGTTAGTTCCACAACACAAAGTGTTGTGTTGGCAGCTGTGGGGCAGTTGCAGTTAGTTCCACAACACAATGCTGACCTAGTTGGGCCAATGATTTGACTTAGTTTAAGGCCCAGTTCAGCCGATATGTAAAACCAGCAGTGCTAGGTAGATGGCTCCGCTCATCTCCAAAGGCTTAAGCAATTCCTCCTCATTACACCCCTAGCCTGACCTGTCCTGAAGAGTAAAGCTGGAAAAAAAAAAAAAAAAAAAACAAGTGGAAAATACTGAGTTCTAGTTCAGTGGAATACCCACTGGCGTCGCTTCGGTTGGGGCGGGGCTGTAAGTAACGCTCCGTCGTAGTCTCTTTACCGAGTGAGCAGGAGACAGCCCCGCCCCGTCACTGTCGGAGCCTTTCCCGTGCGGAGAAAGCAGCAGGCAAGAGACCCTGCCTGCTGCTTCCTCTGCAGGGGACTGGCTCCGACAGTGAGGGGGCGGGGCTGCCTCCTGCTCGCTCGGTAAAGAGACGTTACTTACAGCCCCGCCCCAACCGAAGCAACGCCACTGGGAATACCTACAAACATAATATAATGTGTGCCACTTTGGAGTCTTCCAGTGACCAACCAATGTGGCATACTGGTGAGAATTCAGAGTTTGGGGATGGAAAAATCAGGTTTCAATTTATTTATTTATTTATTTATTTATTTAAGGAATTCAATCCACACTCAGCTGCCAATTTGTCTGTGTGTCTGTTGCAAGGTGCAAATCACTGTGTGTCTGTCGCAAGGTTAAAAGCACCAGATTGAGTTCCTTTGAGGATGGGTGGGATACTAATGATGTCTCCAAGAGGAGGGAGTTCGATGCCTGTTTAGTGATCAGGAAAAACACTTGCCAGAACATCCACTTGCCAGAACATCCCGGTTCTCAGCACATGAATGACATTTTTAAGAGCAAGGCAGGCACACAGTTGTGTGCAACTGTATGACACAGCTGTTTCAAACAGTAGATTCTGGGGTGCCATCCATATGAATTAATATAAGAGCCCAATCCTATCCTTCCCCCCCTTCGCTGATGCAGCCACACCCAAAAAGGTGCACACTGAATCCAGTGCCGGGGGGGGGGGGGATTGCAGCAGATAGGGAAGCTTGGGAGGGGAAAGGGGAATTACTTCCCCCTTACCCCTCCATAAGCCTCCCGCTCTGCAATGGGTCTCCTCAGATGTGCGCCAGCTCTTTAGCTGGTGCAAGTCCAAAGAGAAGAAAGGGGAGGGGAGGTTTTAAAAAGATGGGATAGGATCTGGTGCACGGCATTGCTGCTGGATCCACCCCCTCCCGCTGCCTCCCCGCCCCGTTCCTCCCTGTCCAGTTTTGCCCTTCCCCACCTGCTCCCCATCCCCATCGCTTATCTGTACTGGCAGGCACAGCGGGGTCCGGTTGCAGAGTTGCTGCCTCTTGCAGCAGCGCATGTGAAATGGCTGCCAACGGAGCACTCTCCACTCCGTTAGCAGCCAATTTACGACAGTAGAACTCGCTTTTGGTATCATAATGGGCTCTGTAGTACAGTCCAATCCTGGATAGGATTGGGCTGCGATACATTTTACTACAGTGTGGATTTGGGATGGGAGAACAATTTGGATTTTCCAGCTCAGGTACTCAAATATTTTGGGCCTGACCTGCTCATGAGCATTCATTTGGTAGCAATTACAACACAGAGGCCAGGATATTGGGCCCAAATCATTAAGGCCTATATACTTATCACTCCAAATTGGGTCTGAAGACCATATAAAGTCAGCATACTGCCAGAGAATGGGTGTAATATGCTCCCATTGTCCAAACTCCATCAGGAAGCAGACTCTTATGTTTGGTATCTGATGCAGCTCAAACTTCTGGATAGCTGACAGATCCCATTTCGGAAAACAACCCAGGAACAATGCATTTCTAAACACAGCAAGTTGTCAGGAAAGTGTTATTGAGCAGCAGATAAGTTCTTCAGTTCTTCCTTAACTGTAACTGAAATGGATATGGAACTATTGCCAAATAATGAGAATTAGACTGCATTTGTAGTCCAATATTGTAACTATCTGGTTTTTATACATCTTTTCTTGAATTTTGTTGCCAGCAGCTATAAAACAGCAGTTTCCACATCTGTTACGTTTTTGGTCTTAAAAGAAAATGTTGACTTTGAATTTCAAAGACAGAGAGATCCAGGGCAGACTGAGCTGTAAGTATTAAGCTGGAATTTAAAGATGAAGATTTGAAAAATTACTATTGTGTTCAGTGGGTGGAAAAAAAGTTCAGGCAAGACAATGAAGCTTAAAAATAGGGGTTTATTATAGTTTTCAAATGTTTGTGAGGATTGCCTTTCCTGCACAATTTTAAAGAGGACTGGATAAACATAGGTGGATTCAGGTTGGTAAAAGCATTTTCCAAGTCCAAGGCTGTATCTATCACCACTGAAGCTCTTTTCTTGCCATATACTTCAATAAATCTAATGGGCGTTTTGAGTCAAAATTAGCTTTATTTAGCGTTCTGTGTTGGTCAACAACCCCCCCTCTACTAATGGTTGAACCCTATCAGCTGGTAGTGCTGATGTACCATGAGGTACACCAGAGCTACAAGGACGCCACCATCGCTGCAGGCCCTCTGCCGGTCTGTTCTACGCTGCCACCAGTGCAGCATCTGGAAAGCCACGTGCCACCAGCAACACTGGCGTCGCTCGAAGTGGGGCGGAAAGCTAAGTTCTGCAGCTTTCCGCCCCACCGTTACTCTCCTGCACAAGGCGTCCCACCCCCTCGTCGTAGGAGCCCATCAGCAGAGAGAAAGCAACGCGCAGGGACTCTCCTGCGCGTTGCTTCCTCTCCGCTGACGGGCTCCTATGACGAGGGGGCGGGGCGCCTCGTACCGGAGAGTAATGGTGGGGCAGAAAGCTGCAGAACTTAGCTTTCTGCCCCACCTCAAGCGACGCCAGTGACCAGCAACATGGTGTAGACTGACTGCCAGTGGGGTTCTGTCAGTGGAGGGGCAGATTGGGGGCAGGAGCTAGCGACCGCTGAATCCCAAACCTCTATCCTGGGCTGGAGACACCCTCAGCAGGCTCCTTAGAGCTACACTAGCAAAAGAGCTGGAGTAGCTCTGAGGAGTCCCATTGGGGACCCTTCTTTACACCCTGATAAGTGTTTCCCCTCTCAACTCTCTTGCCTGGCCTCTTCCCAGGGACAGAGAGCTGGATGCAGCAGCCAGTGCGCCAACGGCCCTGCACTGCCACACTGGCCCAGGATAAGATTGGGCCGGTAGATTCCTCATTTCACCAGCATTAGTGGGCAGCTGGTCCATAAGAGTTACTTATTCTTCACAGAAACGTTCAACAAATACCAGATTAGCCACTAGATTTTGGCATGTGAAGAGTTGTATGCAGGCACATCAACTCTACAAGAGTTGGTTCTTTTAGCTACCAATGACTTTAGCCAGGGCATAGTCTGTGGGGGGGGGGGGGGTAACTGGGCTAGTAAAACATTCTGCCAACTGGTCAACCTCTGTGGATTTCTTTGTAAGGCTGGCAGTTCAGTGTCCAACTGTAGCGATGGCTTTCAGAATTGGATATTAGTCCCAGTACACAATCTGAAGGCACAGGATGCAGCAACTTGCTGAAGTTCGTTGTCTGCGTCTGCTCTGGATGTTGTCTCTAAGCTAGTTTTGTCCCTCTGAGAAAATCTGTGGTGACCCAAGACTGTCCCAGGCAGTGGCTCTGGTGGGGGCTTCCTGCTGCCTCTGGCTGTAGGATGGTAACCACACAGTGCCCTCCAGCACTGCAGAGGGTTTCAATAAATCATTCCCAGAGTCAGAGGACAACTCCTGTAGGAGTCTCCAGCCATGGAAAGGACTTCTGAGGTGTTCTCTGGGCATGGCTCCTGCCTCCAGTTTTCCCCATCCTCCACGTCACCAAAGTCAGAGTTCATGGCACAAGATTACTTCGGCTCTACCTATTTCCTCATCACCTGATACTCTTAAAAGGCCAGCAAGATCGGCTTTGAAACAGCCATGCTTAAGGTCATGCAGGTGTTTGATCCTTCCTTGAGAGCTCTCCAATGCATTGAGCTCCTCCTGGGTTACAAAAATATTTGAAGGGAGGGGGAGCCACTACTTCCCACCACTAAAGGTTTGTCCTGAAAGATGGGAATGAGCAGGAGCAAGCTGTCCTGAAGCACAGGATTGGGGGGAGGGAGGGAAAGAAAAATGGGTTTTGTGTTACAGAAGGAAAGTAGTTTTACCTTGGGTAAACGTTACCGAAGACATGTCCCAAAAACTGAACTCGTGCTAAGTAGCCAAGCAGCGGGTACACAGTCACCATCTGGAACAGCATGAATATTCTTGCAAGGAACGCCATGATGTCGTTGCTGGGGAAATTGTCTAAAAAATTCTAACAGATGAAAGACTAATGACAGATTGACACAACGACAGATCTGTTGTAGTAGTGGAGAAAAACACACATGCAGTTTAACTATGCAGTTAAAATACACAAGAAGGATTTCTGACAATGCAATACTAACCAACTTTCCGGTGCCGGTGTAGCTGTGCCAACAGGTTGCACGCTGCATTTTGCAGTGCGGGGGCAGTCATGGAGGCCTCCTCAAGGTGAGGGAACATTTGTTCCCTTACTTTGGGGCTGCATTGCGGCTGCACCGGCACTGGAAAGTTGGTTAGGATTGTGCTGTAAAAAAAATAAAAAAATCATCACCACATATACAGACAGTACAGGAAGACTTTGGAAAGATCTACAACTGCTTCATATGCGCAATATTCTATTTTCAGTACTGAAGACATTTATGTATGAATTTAGATGCAGCGTAGAATCTATTTCTTAAACAATATGGTCTGATTACCCACTGTAGTCTAATTTCTGGAATTAAAAAATAATAAAGAGTCCTTGAAAAACAAAAGTCCCTATATCCAATTACTACTCAGGGCAGATTTTTATGTAACATTTTCTGACTTGGAGTTTCATGTTAGTATTCAGAAACTGAATGAAACAAAAATGACCACACCAACGCTTATTTAGATCCCTATATAGAGGGGGTTGGGAACCAAACACAATAGTGAAAATGACCACTTGATCTTTCTAGATAGAAGGGAGAATCAAATGAACAGCTGAGGTTACGAAAATTCTCATGGGCCCATTTGTTCAGCATGGTGACATTGGGTGTGAATGGCCTGATGTATCGTAGGCAAGTAGTGTGATCCTAAGTTATTTGCCCTTTGAAATTCCTTTTGAACATGGTACAAGTCAGGAGGCTGTGAGCTAGGACCACATTTACAACCCCCATGCCAAAATAAAGCAAGTCTTCACTACCTCGGCTATTTGTCCGACAGTCCAATCCTGCCTAACTTTATGTCCTGCGATGCAGCAAGGCTGGTACAGCCAACGCTGCATCCAGGGCACAAAGAGGTGGGCTGGAGGTCACCTCGGGCGAAGGGAACATTCGTTCCTTTACCCTGGGTAAAGCCCCAGCCACCCGAACGGGTCTACTCGGATCTGTGCCAGCTATTTCGCTGGCACAAATCTGGGAGCCCCATGTAGGGCAAACCAGCCAGGGAAGGAGAATAGGATTTGGCATGTGCCGCTGCCACCAATCCCACCCCCTCCCTGGCCTGTCTCCGTCGTTGCCCTCCCCTGCCCTGGAACGCCCCCTCCCCGCCCTGGAATGCCTCTGCACCAAGTAGTACAGACTTACCAGCTCCTCACTGCCCGCTGTACGGATCCGGCACTCTGGAGCTGGTGTAGGCCTCTGCAACAGCCTGGAGCTGCCTTATGGCAGCTTTTGCAACGGCTCTGGACCAGCATAAGACGTGCTATGCTGGCCCAGCGCTAGGTAGGATTGGGCCCTGAATCTGTCTATCTCAAGTTATGCAACAACATATTACTAATTCCATGCAAATGAACAAGGGGGCTTTGTCCCTTTTCTGGTGGCAAATGTTGGTCTTATGCTCAAGCAGGAAGCAAGGCATTCCTGCTTTGTGCACTATTGGTTATTGCAACTTATCATGCTAAATAATGACCTACAAATGATTGTAGGTATTGGTGACCTGTCTATTTTGATCCTCCCCAAAATGTTCTCAAATTACTTTATTTTATGGACAATATTGTTTTGGATCTGTGCACAAATCAAAAGTAGAAAGCTGCATGTCTTTATATAAATCTCAAATCTTAATGGTGCACAGTTTGGGGAAATTAAGCTATCACTGCCTCCACACTAATGTCTTTTCCACACTAATGTCTTTTCCACTCAATCAGTGCAGATGTTATAAGAAGGATATTTAAATTGCTGCCACCTTGCAGTTAATACTTAATGCTGCCAACTGAGCCTTGGCTAGACAAATCCAGGGTTATTTTTATGTGGCATTGTCTACAATTCTAGTTCAGTGCCAACTTATGTACGTTACACACATAAAATGATTAGAATAAATGAAAGGGTTGTTGTTGTTGTTCAGTCGTTAAGTCGTGTCCGACCCTTCGTGATCCCATGAACCATATCCCGCCAGGCCTTCCTGTCCTCCACTATCTTCCTGAGTTCGCTCATTTTCATGTTTGTTGCATCGGTGATGCTGTCTAACCATCTCATCCTTGGCCTTCCCCTTCTCCTTTTGCCTTCAATCTTTCCCAGCATCAGAGTCTTTTCCAGAGAGTCCTCTCTTCGCATTAGGTGGCCAAAATATTTGAGTTTCAGCCTTACTACCTGTCCTTCCAGGGAACAGTCAGGCTTGATTTCATTTAGAATTGACTGATTTGATCTCCTAGCAGTCCAAGGGACTCTCAGGAGTCTTCTCCAGCACCACAGTTCAAAAGCATCTATTCTTCGGCGCTCAGCCTTCCTTATGGTCCAACTCTCGCAACCATACATTGCTACTGGGAACACCATCGCCCTGACTATACGAACTTTTGTTGGCATGGTGATATCTCTGCTTTTTATTATGCTGTCTAAGTTTGCCATAGCTTTCCTTCCAAGGAGTAAGCGTCTTTTAATTTCATGGCTGCTGTCTCCGTCTGCAGTGATCTTGGAGCCCAGAAAAGTAAAATCTGTTACTGCTTCCATTTCTGCCCCTTCTATTTGCCAGGAATTGATGGGACCCGATGCCATGATCTTAGTTTTATTAATGTTGAGTTTCAAGCCAACTTTTGCACTCTCCTCTTTCACTCTCATCAAGAGGCTCTTTAGTTCTTCTTCACTTTCTGCCATTAGGGTGGTATTGTCTGCATATCTGAGGTTGTTGATATTTCTCCCGGCAATCTTGATTCCGGCTTGCGATTCATTCAGCCCTGCATTTCTCATAATGTACTCTGCATATAAGTTAAATAAGCAGGGTGACAATATACAGCCTTGCCGTACTCCCTTCCCAATTTTGAACCAATCAGTTGTTCCATGGCCGGTTCGAACTGTTGCTTCTTGACCCGCATACAGGTTTCTCAGGAGACAGGTAAGGTGGTCTGGTAACCCCATCTCTTTAAGAATTTGCCACAGTTTGTTGTGATCCACACAATCAAAGGCTTTTGCGTAGTCAATGAAGCAGAAGTAGGTGTTTTTTTGGAACTCTCGTGCTTTCTCCATGATCCAGCGCATGTTGGCAATTTGATCTCTAGTTCCTCTGCCTCTTCGAAACCCAGCTTGTACGTCCGGTAGTTCTCGGTCCACGTACTGCTGAAGCCTAGCTTGTAGGATTTTGAGCATAACCTTGCTAGCATGTGAAATGAGTGCAATTGTACGGTAGTTTGAACACTCTTTGGCACTGCCCTTCTTTGGAATTGGAACGTAAACTGACCTTTTCCAAGCCTTTGGCCACTGCTGAGTTTTCCAAATTTGTTGGCATATTGAGTGCAGCACTTTCACAGCATCATCATTTAGGATTTTAAGTAGCTCAGCTGGGATATTATCAGCTCCACTAGCTTTGTTGTTAGTAATGCTACCTAAGGCCCACTTGACTTCACTCTCTAGGATGTCCGGCTCTGGGTCAGTGACCACACCAGCGTGGTCATCAGGAACATTCAGATCTTTCTTGTATAGTTCTTCTGTGTATTCTTGCCATCTCTTCTTAATCTCTTCTGCTTCTGTTAGGTCCTTGCCTTTTTTGTCCTTTATCATGCCCATCTTTGCACAAAACGTTCCCTTGATATCTCCAATTTTCTTGAACAGATCTCTAGTCCTCCCCATTCTGTTGTTTTCCTCGATTTCCTTGCATTGTTCATTTAAGAAGGCCTTCTTATCTCTCCTTGCTATTCTCTGGAACTCTGCATTCAGTTGTTTATATCTTTCCCTTTCACCCTTGCTTTTTGCATTCCTTCTTTCCACAGCTATTTGTAAAGCCTCATCTGACAGCCACTTTGCTTTCTTGCATTTCTTTTTCTTTGGGATGGTTTTCGTTGCTGCCTCCTGTACAATGTTACAAACTTCCGTCCATAGTTCTTCAGGCACTCTGTCTACCAGGTCTAATGCCCTAAATCTATTCTTCACCTCCACTGTATACTCATAAGGGATATCGTTTAGGTCATATCTGACTGGTCTAGTGGTGTTCCCTACATTCTTCAGTTTAAGTCTGAATTTTGCAATAAGAAGCTCATGATCTGAGCCACAGTCAGCTCCAGGTCTTGTTTTTACTGATTGTATAGAGCTTCTCCATCTTTGGCTGCAAAGCACATAATCTATCTGGTTTCGGTATTGACCATCTGGTGATGTCCATGTGTAGAGTCGCCTCTTGTGTTGTTGGAAAAGAGTGTTTGCTATGACCAGCGTGTTCTCTTGACAGAACTCCGTTAGCCTTTGCCCTGCTTCATTTTGCGCTCCAAGGCCAAACTTGCCTGTTGTTCCGTTTATTTCTTGATTTCCTACTTTAGCATTCCAGTCTCCTATGATGTAAAGGACATCTTTTTTGGGTGCTAGTTCTAGAAGGTGTTGTAGGTCTTCATAGAACCGGTCAACTTCATCTTCTTCGGCATCAGTGGTTGGGGCATACACTTGGATTACTGTAATGTTGAATGGTTTGCCTTGGATTCGAACTGAAATCATTCTGTCGTTTTTGAGGTTGCACCCCAGTACTGCCTTCCCCACTCTTTTATTGACTATGAGGGCTACTCCATTTCTTCTAAGGGATTCATGCCCACAGTAGTAGATATGATGGTCACCTGACTTAAATTCGCCCATGCCCGTCCATTTTAGTTCGCTGATTCCCAAGATGTCAATGTTCAATCTTATCTCATTTTTGACCACATCCAGCTTGCCTTGATTCATAGACCTCACATTCCATGTTCCTAAGCAGTATTGCTCCTTGCAGCATTGGATTTTCCTTTCAACCTCAGACACATCCACAGCTGGACGTCCTTTCGGCTTTGGCCCAGCCGCTTCACTCTTTCTGGGTCTACTTGGAATAGTCCTCCGCTCTTCCCCAGTAGCATATTGGACACCTTCTGACCTGAGGGGCTCATCTTCCGGCGTCATATCTTTTAGCCTTTTGGTACTGTTCATGGGATTTTCTTGGCAAGGTTACTGGAGTGGGTTGCCATTTCCTTCTCCAGTGGATCACTTTTAGTCAGAACTCTCTGCTACGACCTGTCCGTCTTGGGTGTCCCTGCACGGCATAGCTCATGGCTTCATTGAGTTACGCAAGCCCCTTCGCCACGACAAGGCAATGATCCATGAAGGGGAAATGAAAGGGTAGATGCAAGAAAAAAGAACAAGGGATGTACTAAAAAGCATGGTCAACATGTGATAAAGTTCTCCCATACCTGTTCTACGCAGTCTTTGCGCAATGGTGGAGATGGAACAGCAGCAAAGATTAACACCCCAACATAAAGGTATGTCAAACCCACCAGAAAATAGGCGATGGAAAGATCTCTCACCTGCAGTTCAACAACAAAATAATAATTCTAGTTTAATTCTTACGTTAACCACTACTGCTGCTGCTTTGTATAGGATTTTTTGAGTGTGTACAGTGCTTCACATATATTATCCTGATAAAATACTTACCTTGCTATAAGGAAGTAATATTATCCCCATATTGCAGCTGGGGAGCTGAGGCTGAGAGGGAATGGTTTGCCTAAGGGCACCGATTGAGTTCATGGCAGAGGTGAGATTCAAACTGGGGAAGTTCTGATTCACAGTTCAGATTCTTACAGCGCAATCTTATCCAACTTACACTATTGGTGTAACCAGCGGTGCAGCGAGAACGGGAGGCCACAGAATGGAAAGGGGATTCAAATCCCCTTTGATTCCCCCTTTGGAGGGGATTTGAATCCCCTTTCCATTCCGGGGCCTCCCGTTTTCGCTGCATCGCTGGTTACACCGGTGGTGTAAGTTGGATAGGATTGCGCTGATAGCCACTATGTTATACCAGTTGTCACAGTGAGCTACAAAACATAATTGCACCACAATTTGTTGGCACCTCGGCTACGTGATGCTCCCTGTTCAAGTTTACTGTTCCCCATATAAATGGAACTGAATGATCTGACCGTCTCCACACTAATAGGATAAATGTGACCAGACTGTAAATGGATACCGTACAATTTTGATTTAAAAAAATAATTTCATAAATATGTGCAGCATTAATGCAACGCCATAAAAAACCACTTAATTTAACACATCTCAACAACAAAGCATTTCAGAAAGAAACTGTCTTAGTTTCAACCAGAATAAAGCTAAAATTTAGCTAGAATTCTTCTAAAAATTAATGGGCTTTGGATCAGGAAAAGGAAATGTTAAAGAAAGACTCCTTCAGCTCCAAAAATCATCACTGTACTTATGTCGTACATTGAAGTTTTACAGAAGAACAGTCACAAACTGTACACCTTGCATATCATTTCCTCTATTCATGTACTCTATTCCTCTATTCATGTACTGTACAGTGGATCCTTTTTTTCAGTGGATTCGACCCACCGTGAATCCCAGATCAGCGAGGATCCACTGTTTCAACTGTGAAAAAGAAAAAGGTAAAAAAACATGGTTTTTTTAAAATCTTTTTTTCTTTTTCACAGTTGAAACGGTAGACCCCGGTATATGCGGATCTTCGCTATCTGCGGGGGTGGGTGGTTCTGAAACAGATCCCCTGCGGATAGCAAGATCCGACTGTATACGCTTGCCAACTGTAGATAACACTTCATGCATCTAATGAAGTGGGTTTTAGTTCATGAAAGACTAAAATACAACAAACTCACATGGCAACTCCACTGGAAGTTATGCACATGGGAAGTTGCCTTATACCAAGTCAGACCATTGGTTCATCAAGCCCTAGATTATGTACAGGTATTTTGACTGGCAGAGGTTCTCCAGGGTCTCAGGCCTTTCCCAGTCCTATTACTTGATATCCTTAGATGGAGATGCCAGAGGTCAAACCTGCAGCCTTGCACATGCAAAGTATGTGCTCTATCACTGAACTACGAGCCAATTAAAGTCAGAGGAGAAATCCGATGACCAAAGAAAAGGCGGTATATAAATACTGGTTATTATTATTTCTCGAGCATCTGACAATGTACACTACCTGCCTAGCAAGGAAGCACACCAGCCCTTAGAATATATTTTCAGAAGGGTCACTGCCTATCTTCTGTTCTACTTTCCTCGCATCTTTCTCTTTCTCCCCCTCAACATGCTGCTGGTCCCCCTATGGACATGATGTTTCTAGCTGGGGAAAAACGCAGCACTGTGTTGTTGTAGGAGTGCAAGAACTGGGCAAGTGCCAGGCGGGGAGAGGGGTGGTGTGGGAGAAATGAGTGCCTTGTCCGGTTGCCTGGAGGCCATTGTTATTCACCACAGGTAACCATTTAAAACTACAAAGATGAGGAAAAACAAACTGCAGGAAGCAGAAGCCAACTTGCTGACCGACCAGACCTTAACCGTAGTTATTAAAATGTATTGTGTCACTGTCTAGAACGCCAGACACAGATCAGCAGCCCACCATGTAAAGAACTGTACAAACACATCATAAAACGATGGCTCTGGTCCAAGACATTGTGTAAGCATTACTTGGAGATGGAAAAAAAAAGTGAACCATCTAAAAGGGGAGAATGGTGAGAAGATTAATATGTGAAGAACAGACAGACAGCCTTAAACTCAAGATTCCCACATCATACTTCCAGTGGTCATGAAGTACATTCTCCTAATGCCTTATCTACTCATAGGGCTCCTTGGGGGACAAAGGCACAGTCCTGACGCAAGGCCAGGAGGGACGACGACAGAACAGGTGCTCAACAAATTATGTTGTTGTTGTTGTTCAGTCGTTAAGTCGTGTCCGACCCTTCGTGATCCCATGAACCATATCCCGCCAGGCCTTCCTGTCCTCCACTATCTTCCTGAGTTCGCTCATTTTCATGTTTGTTGCATCGGTGATGCTGTCTAACCATCTCATCCTTGGCCTTCCCCTTCTCCTTTTGCCTTCAATTTTTCCCAGCATCAGAGTCTTCTCCAGAGAGTCCTCTCTTCGCATTAGGTGGCCAAAATATTTGAGTTTCAGCCTTAGTACCAACAAATTATAGGACAAATTAAATTGTTTTTGAAGGATTTTGGATCCCTGTAATCTCTCATGACGAGTAGTATAACAGAGGGAAATGGGATGAGGCATAGGTTCTCCTCAGGGGTGGAAAAAGTCAAGACATTTCCCCCTGGTGAATGGAAAAATGTCACAACTGTAGTGATAGATCAGAAGTCATCAACAACTGCTGCAGGGAGAGGGATTGTAACAGGAACACACTGCAGAAGTAAGACCGGTCCTTCACTCTCGCTATACACCAATTATTAACATTTATTCACTACATTTTTATCTTGTCCTTCCTCCAGAGAGCTCAGGTTGCTCTCCCCCTCAACATGCTGCTGGTCTCCCTACTGACATTATATTTCTAGCTGGGGAAAAATCACAGTGCTTTGTTGTAGAAGTGCAGGAAATGGACAAGCGCTGAGGCGCTTTCTCAGGATGTTCTCTCACATGTTATTCTCACAATAGCCCTCTGAGGTAGGTTAAAATGATACAGCTGCTATCCCAAGGTCATGTAGTGAACTTCATGGCTGAGTAAGAGATTAAAACCAGGTTTCTCCTGTTCCAAGTCCAACACTCCAACCACGATACCACATTAGCCCTCAAACAATGAATTGCTGCATCTGAATGTTACTACTTTTCCTGAAAACATTACAAGAGCCAGTGCAATTGCCATAAGACCGGGGGAGGGGGGACATATGTGGATAGGGGTTTAATTTGGGATGCCTGGGTTCAAGTTCTATCTATATACCATGGTCTTACTGTGCGACTCTGGCCAGGTCACTCTTTCACAGCTTCGCTTCCTTAATTTGTAAAATCATAATAGCAGCAACCTACCTCAAAGGGTTAGTGGAAGGCAAGGAGACAACTATAGAACATTTTGCAAAATAACTAATAGTGGTAAGAGCAGAGTGCTATTGGAGTCTATGGTTGTTCATATAATGTCAATTCTGTGGAGGTAAGTTCCATAGGTTTATTAGTAAGAATGTTTAAAATGGTGCCTTTCATTTTAGGCCTGCAGTCTGTTAATCTCATTAGGAGCCTCTCAATTCTAGTATTACGGCAACTGACACAGTAAACATGTATTCCCTATTTACTCATGCCAAGCCATTCATGATTTTATATGCTTCTATCATATCCTCTCTTAGTCATTCATTTTTTATGTTCAAGAGCCCCTGCGCTCTTTAGCCTCTCCACGTATGGAAGACATTCCATACTCCTGATGACTTTTGTTGCTCTGTTCAATCCTTTTTCCAGTTCCAGTCCTCAAGGGGAATTATGATGTCATAGAAATTGGTGTATAACAAGATCAATCTTTGTTGTAAAATCCACTTTTACGCATTTCACATTTTGGAAGAATGCAACTTTACAACATGAGCATTGACAATGACGATACAAGCTATTCAACCGGAAGCGTGTAACATGGAATGTTCTTTCACTTGTCATAAGCAATGATTTGTCTTTTTTAGAGCATGCTTTACAAGCAGAAGTCTAAAGAAGGTTATTTGTGGCTCAGTTAGCAAAATAAGCCCTCCGCATGAGATCATGGAGTTTCAGCTGGAGATGGGAATTCAGATGACTACTCTTCTGAAAAAGGATTGTTTGATGAATGCTTCATTAAAAAAATATCACATTAAAAACGTTACATATCAGGGAGAAGACTAGTTTGTATGTGCAGAGACGTTTGGTGGGTTTTTTTTAATTTGTTGGGTGTATTGCAAGGGAGCATTCCATCATATTCCAATATTTGAGGTTAATAATTTCAGAATCAGAAGACTATACATTCAGTATAACATGCCTACATTCGTAAGATTAGTTAGCAAACAGGTTAATGAAAATGATATGCAAACTAGCTTAATTAGATGCAAATTGGAAAATTAAAAGCAACCCTTTCTAATTCTGGAGTATTCCCTGGTGCAGTTACCCATACCTTTCACAGAGTAAATGGTGTTCTGCAACTTAGCGTTCTAAGACAATAATTTAGTTCATTATATATGCATCATATATTTTAATTCAGGAGTTGCTATTTTGTCAAATTTAAGAAGAAATGTGAAGAAAACAGGATTCCTTGCTCAGGGATTATGTTTGAAATCTTATAGCATTCCAGAAGCCAAAGCAATATATATGGTGAACTCCATCGCTTTTTCCAGGGCATGTTCACAAGGCTCTTACATGGGTGATTCAGATACCACAATTCAGAACATTAGATTCCCCAAGCGCAGCACATGCAAGCCACACCTTTTGGCAATTCACCACTGATCCACTCAGCCAACAGATGAAGGATATGCATAAGTAGGCTTACCATAGTCCCGGAATCGAGTCGTGCTGTGGCCTAGAAAAGACACGAGCCTCTTCCAGGAGTGCACCGTGGCGGGCCAATGCAAGCCGCGACTTCCGTAGCTTCCGGTAAATGAAGTGACCGCATTGGCCCGCTGCGATGCACTCCTGGGAGAGGCTCGTGTCTTTTCTAGGCCGCAGCACGACTCAATTCCAGGACTATGATAAGTCTATGCATAAGCTATGCTGACTACAGAAGCATGGAGTATGGCAGAATTTCAGGGAAAGAGACACAAACATGAACTCCCACCTAGTTTCAAAAAGCATCATCTGCAGGTAAAATTCTTCATGAAGTTACTTACATTGTTTTCCTGGTTCTTGTTATTCTTCAGCATTGTAATTACACAATTATGAATAAAGAAGGCCAGAGTCAGCACTCCTGTAAGCTGAGGGAACAGTGTCCTGAACTCTGGGGAAACAAAAGTAAAATCAGAATTATCAAAATGGCTGCTAAGACCAGGATAAGTAAATACAGTGCCAGTGCCCTTCCAACTCCAGGGAGCCCTGTGCTAGTAAGCAATTTGGGAGTAGGGTTCATGAGGCTTCCTCTTAAGGCTACAGAACTTCTTCCTGGAGCACTCAGGGGTGAGACCCAACCTGACTATTGCATTCTTTCTTTTAAAATAAGATTGAGCACTCCCTCTCCAGCACAATTCTTGTTTGCTTGTACTATATTTTTAAAAACACCAGGAAAAGTAGGTACAGCTACAAGCCTCCTACCAGCAAAGCTAACTCCTTCACCTACTGTGCAGAGACAAGACAGAGGATAACAGAAGTAGAATGCCAAGAGGGGGAGCTTTCATCCCTATTTATCTGAAAGGGCCCTTAAAATAATGGAAAAAATGAAGCACACACCCAATACAGTACTTCTCTTCTGCTGTCCACAATAATCATGCAAAATATGTCAAGTGTGTTCCTTTTGTTTTACAAACTCAGGTAAAAGCATCGCAACTGCCTGTTTTATTCAACAAGGGCTCTTGAAGGATGAGCCAACTGCCCACCCATGATCTAACAGAATGCCAGGGCTGAACTTCCAGTGTTTGTGGAGCTGGTCTGATTAAAGTTAGATCTGGATTCACCGAGATGCAGTTGCTGGCTTGACATCTGTTCACATTCCCAAACAATTCATCAAAGCGGCATCATTCCTCCCTGCACCACTTTTTCTGGCTCTATTTGGATAACCATGCAGACTATAAACATTCACAGATTAAGTGTGCCAGTAAACAGTAAAATCGGAGCCGTGTTTTCTGACGATGGCCATCTGGAGGTCTGTCATGGAACAGCTTTGGGTTGCATGTTAGATCAGCTAAGAGAGACCTAAAACAGACATGATGGCAGCCACGGATACACCACTCGCCTTGGTAAGCAGTCCACGTGCGTCCCATAAACATGTCTACCATGTCGGTCATCCCCCTTTGAATGAATTAGCACAACAACAATCGGTGGCCTGAACCAATACAAGAAAGCACTTTGCCCTTGATAGTTATCACATCTGTTTTTTGAAGAAGACAAAAAGAAAGAAGGTGTCCTTCCTACTTGGATCTTCGCCAAGGAGGACTGCATCGCTCAAGCTCCTTGAAACAAATGGTTTCTCCTACCCTTTCTCTCAAGCCAAGGTTCAAATCACTCTCCGTTTCATCATTTGGATGAGAAATTATGTTTACCACAAACATCAGCCATCAACTAGGAAAACTTTTTTAGTACTGTTATTTACACTATTATAGTGGTTTGGAAAGGAGGGGAAATGTTTTCCAAACCACAAGTCCTGAATCTTGGTGCAGACTCCTAACAATTCCTCCTACTTACATATGCTTTGTGTTATAAGAAACAGCAACTCTTCTTCTTTTAATCAAATGACCTTAATTTATAAAATTTATCAAACTATAAAAAACACCAAGAATAATATCAAACCATAGTATGCCTTGATGCCTGTCCAGCACACACTGTTATATGAGGGGCAAATACAATTACCTTGCATTTGTAATGCTCTGCTTCTCTTCATCATTTTATCTTTCATTGCAAGGAAAGTTCAACAAATCAGTATCTCTTGAGAAACTATTTTGATGCATGAGGCTTATTTCCTGGTCTCAGATGGCTAAGACCACCTAGTCAGTTCATAACTGAGGCAAGATTTGATTTGGGAGTTCACTCACTATACTCTGAGTTATACACTATGTTCAGGAAAGGTGGGATACAGATAAAAGTTTTTTAAAATAAAAATATACTAGCTCTCAGTCCCAATGCTACACCAGCTTTTGTACGTACTGTACATAGCCTCATCACAGGCAAGGATTGTATTCCACCATCTGGATTAAACTGGCATGTCTGAAATTCAGTACTACCTCCATATCAATGAAAAATACAAAAAGGGAGAGAGGCTGCAGTAGTAGGACAACTGCTAGAGTTGTATGGAGAACCACACCCATACAAACAGCTTGCTATATGCACATGACTGCATTTGAATGAGCTTACCATAGCACAATTTGCATGCACGAACTGTCCCCTTGTTAACATTACTTCCACCTTGTTGTTGTTTTTTTTTGGGGGGGGGGAGGAAACAAGAATGAAATTGACTAGAGAAGGGAAATATTAATTGGAACTATGGCAAGTTTAATGTACCATTACACTTCCTGTACTAAAGACAAAGTGGAGCTCCATCTCTTCCCCTCAACAGCTGCAGCCACCTTCACGGCTCTCAATTCATTTAGGGAACCAGCCAGGCTGCTTCTGTTTTGGCTGCCTTTACAAGTAAATAGAGAGTGGGTGTGTTCTAGATTAGAACATGCATTGTGGGACACACTTGTACACTGCTTTCCCGCCCCTTCAGCTTCTGAACTCAGCTAGACAGCTGAAGTGAAAAGGAATAATCAGGGCATACAAGCAAGTTGAGAACTCCTTCCCTTGCTCGCAGTCTCAGTGGGTATAGCCGAAAGGAGGGATCTTCTCTCACCCCTTTCCTGTCATCCAGTCTGCTGCTGCTATGGGGTAAAGAGTCCTCATTTCCTTGTCCATAGTGATAGCTGGAAGGATACGCAAGGCGGCAAGAGGGCAGTGGCGGTGGGGGGAGAATCCCTTTAAACTCCACCCGTCTGCCAGTCAACTGCTCCCTGCCCAATGCCAGCCCCACTAAACTATCCCTGCACAGTCTGCAAAGACAGACTGGAAGTTTCCCTCAGTGGCCGCTTTTAACACTGTTTCTTCCTGTAATGTTACCACATCGCGCTTTCTCTCCCTTAGAGAAACTTGTGTCAAAGACGACATGTGGAAGACAATGTCATTCAGAAGAGAACATCAGCATGGGTTTCTCATTATTGAATATTTTCCACATATATTCTTCTGTGGAAGAAAGAAGTTCTTTTGGAACTAGTCCCTAGCAATTCTCTTTGGGTTTGTGGCTACCAACAGATCATGACTTGGAAAAGTGCAAGACTGCTTTGGTTTGTAACGCTTGTATTACCAGGAAGGAATTGAGAAATTCACTGGGGGAAAATGCACCAAGTGTTTCTAATTCCCTCAGCTTCATATTAAAAGCATGAAATAATTAAAAACTGGCAACTGGTATAATGATTTCCCAGGGTGCCAGCGGAAGTAAAAAAGAATAATTTAATCAGACACCAGATGAAGAAACCTTCTTTAGAGTTTTGTAGCAGTATGAGGAGATACTTCTGCCCTCAAAAGTAATGCCAGTGCAAGCTTGAGGTACCAGCTAACCGGAAATGTCAGCCAGTCCACCCTGAGGCTCTATCCTGAAGTCACCCTGGAAACATCAGACCTGTGACTGCTTCTTGCTGAACCATTTCCCCACATCTGCACATAAAAAGCCTGGAACAGAGGGAAGCCACTCAAAGCATCATTCGTTCATGCCGATGGAGTGGTAAGAGTTAATGAGACAATATGCACAGGCAGGGCTGGCCTGCCATGAATAGGCTTACCAGATCTCTAAGCAGGTCAGAGTGCTAGACCTTTAGGAGTAGTAATGTGGGCAGGTGTAGCTTGTAAACCTTAGAGCACAATCCTAGGCATGTCTACTCAGAAGCAAGCCCCATTGTGTTCAGAGGGGCTTGTTTCTGAGTAGACATGCCTAGGATTGTGCTCCAAGGCTTAATAAGGTACACCTGCCCACATTCCTTCTCCTAAAGGTCTAGCACTCTGTCCCGGCTGGAGATCTGGTAAGCCTAGCCATGAAGCAAACTGAACCAGTCGTGTGGAGCTGCACCTTTGGGCATCCTTGGAGGGGCAGCAAACGAACAAACATCCAGTCCATCCGTCTGCCACCCTCTCCAGCCCGGTGCTCCTGTGGGCACCTTGAGAGGATTGTGGCTGCGGCCATTTATACAAATGATGAAATAAGAGCTAATCAGTGGTGTTCTACATTCTGTTTTAAAAGGAAAAAGCACCGTGAACCATTAACCCAGTCATCTTCAATTGTTGTGCCATGGGAGTTTAGGGGAGGGTCATTTATTAGTAGGGCCATTGGGGGATGTGAGCCCCCCACCAACAGTGTGGTGTGCCTTGATAATTGTAAAAAAACTCGTTGTGCCCTGAAAATTTTAGTGTCTTTTCAGTGTGCTGTGAGATGAAAAAGGTTGAAAATCGCTGCATTAACCTGTCTTTATAGGAAGAGGAACAGGAAATCTTTAAGAAGGATAATTTTGAAATCATTAACTACGTTCCTTTTACATTTTTAAAAGGAAACATGCAAGAGTTGATTCTGATTTGAAACACACACACACACACACACACACACACACACACACACACACACACACACACACACACACACACACACACACAAACACCTTACCTAGCACAAAATATGGGTCCTCTTTAACCCAGTTGAATTCTAAATGAAATCCCAAACGTGCAGTTTTTAGCGTAACGAGGATAACTAGATAGATTACTGAAACAGTACCTGGAAAGATGGAAAGGGGAAAGAAGATGAGCCACCCAGACGCATTTAGATGAAATACATTCACAAGTACAGTACAAGGCCAAAACGAACAGGCAACTACTTACCACAGGACACTATAACCCAGCCTCCCTCTCCCTGATCTTTCTGGGCTTCCTTCCTTTGTGTGTTTTTGCTTGTAAACTAAGGTTGGGAATAAATGCATGCTACTGAATAGCATGAATAGGCAAGAAGGGAGCATGGAGATAAAATTATGTTAATGCCAATTGCGTTAATGCCAATTTACATAATTGATGTTTGTCTTTTCCAGGGAAATTTGGGGAATGGAGAGAAAGAGAGAGAAAATGCCTTAACAAGAAAAAAAAAATCCTCTCCAGTTCCAGGGACGACTTTCCTTTAGAGAAGATACAGAGAACAGATTGCCTTTAAAAACAGGCTTGCTAGATTAGCAATACAGGGAAGCAAAGATTCTTCTTTACAAATAAAACTGGTACAGGCCAGGCAATTTATATAATGTAGATGGCCACATCAGAAGTGCTTGACAAGTTGAAAGGCAGCAGCTAATTTGTGGGAGTATGCAAGAACGTTTCCATTTAATTATTCCAATTGTTTGTGTTATTCATTCATTAAAATCACCTTTGTTTTTTGGTGTTATTTCATTACCCCCACATTCATTCTCATCATAACTGGGGAGGAGACAGGGGTGTGGGTGTTTAAACTGTACTATGACAAATCAGTAGGCTTTTTTTTTCTTTTTTAAAAACTGCATAAAGTTTAAAAGGAGTAGGAGACCTTTCCTGCCTTCTCCCCAACAATGCAACATTCAACATTGTTTTGGTGGTCATTCCCCCCCCCCCCCCCCATCATGCAACATGCAAGGCATTGCCATCCAAGCGAATGAGGTCCAAGGAAGCAGCCAGGAAAAGTAACATGGCAAAGACCAGAGGTGGCCAACCTTTCACAATTAGGGCCTCTGCATTCTTAAGAGTTGTGTAGAAGACGGAAGGCAGCTGCAGTTGCTGATGGTGCTGCTAAAGCAGCTGCACCTGCTGAAATGCCCTCACCTATACAACCATTACAACCTATACAACGAACATGAAAATGAGCAAACATGAAAATGAGCAAACTCAGGAAGATAGTGGAGGATAGGAAGGCCTGGCGGGATATGGTTCATGGGATCACGAAGGGTCGGACACGACTTAACGACTGAACAACAAATACAACCATTAAAGGGCCAGGAGCATTCAGGTTGAAAGGTTAGCCACCCCTAGCATAGACACTGGGTCATTAGACACCTAGCATAGATCTGGTGTAACAAATGAAAAATGGGCCCCTATTCAGAGAGGACATTTAACCCTTTCTCCCTGCACCATTTTCCTAATAGAAATAGCTTCCCCGCCCCAAAGCTGCTAGCAGCCTTGCTGGAGAAAGAAAAAGACAGGTATAGTCAGCGCATTTTTTTTAAACACTCAGTAAAGTTGTTAGCAGCTTCTGGGGTGGGGGTGGGGGTGGGGAAGAGAGAGAGAGAGTCACCTTCCATTTGGAAAACAGCTTCGGGGAAGGGGTGAGCAACTTCTTCCAAGCTAAATCCACCACTGTCCCTCCCTACCACCATTTTTAAGTACACATATTTAAAATTAAATAAATCTGGAAATCTTGGTCCCAAGTTTAAAAAAAAAATGTTACAAGTATAGTGAAACACTGAAGACAAACACACTGGAGAACTTGATTAAGCCAGGACAGTAGATAATCAGAGGGGAAAAACAACTCAGTTTTTGCAGAGACAGTGAACAGATTCACCAGGAACATTATTGCCTACCTAACATGTTAAATTTGGCAAAGAAAGATGGAGACTTAAAATTCAATATGGGCAGGAGAACGGCGATCAAATATAATGGGACAGTGTTCGATTTGCTCCACCACCTTTCAAACTCTTCGAAACTTCCATCACTGGCAGAAAAGGACATCAGGGTTTTGTTTCTTCCTGGCACTTCCTCACCAGGACAAATTACTGAAAAACCAAAAAGGAAATGAACAGTTACTTAGTTTCCAGGAAGGCATAAACAAAAATTAAATCAGGGTATAGATGTCCAATTGAATATCATCTCTACTGTGCCTCAAAGTAGAACGAAAGGCATCACGTAGGGAAAATTGCTGGGTGAGTCCTAGCTCCACCCTGTAGCTCACAGAAACTCTGCCCTAAAGAGAGTACATTGGACTAGAGCACACACTTTTCCTTTCTCACCTACAGAAGTCTCCATAGGCTTTACATTGATTTGAATAGCAAAACGTACACGCTAGTACACCCTCAAAAATTATTGCTGTGTGACAGTCACTCCCTCACCCCTTTCCACCTGCCAAAATTGAGTGCAACAGCCCAATCCAAACCAACTTGCCAGTGCTAATGCAGCCCTGAAGTAAGTGAACAAACGTTCCCTTACCTTGAGGAGGCCTCCATGATTGTCTGTCGTCCCCCCCCGAATGCAACATGCGCCCTGTTGGCACGGCTGCATCGGCGCTGGAAAGCTGGTTAGGACTGTGCTGTAAGCTTCCCTACTGCACTGCCAGGGACGTGGTGGAGTGACTCATGAAAGAGAGAGACCCACAGTGGCTTTTCAAATTGGACAACCATAGCTGAATGCTTCTGGTGCTTCCGGCCTGCCTGCCGTTTCTGTCTTTCCCCTTGCAGAAAGCATGTACAAGAGCATCAAGACGGTAGCCAAAAGGCACTGCTGTATTTCTCCAGTGAGCCACTGTGGTCTCTGGCTCGATCTACATATGCAACATAATGTGATGGCAGAATCCCAAGGAAGTACCAATAGGCAGTCCCAGCTTGGACTACACGTCCGGGAAAACCATTTTTGACTCTCTGCAAGAAAAAGGTTAGTACATCGGGGAGAAAGGTATTAGCCCAATCTCCTCCCTTTTGTGCTTCTTTTCTGCTTGCAGAAAGATGTTCATTTAGCGGTACATTCAAATGTGACCCACCACCTGCAGTCCATGTGGTACAAGTCCAGTTTACCACTTCAGAACTTTGCCCCCTCATTCTTCTGCATGTGCTGGCCAGTCTTTGGGAAGGGGGTGCAAGAATGGGGAAAATAGTACACGTGTGTGTGTGTGTGTGCACACATTCACCTGCAGTTACTTGCCTTTAGCTGCATTACAATTAACAGATGGATTACAAGGCTGTGTAAACAGGTATCTATGGCCTCTAAGCTGGTTAAAATACTGGTTAATACTGTATTTTTAATTACCGAAAAACGACACATTTGAATGTCAAAACAACACATACGGTTCCCTTTATGCGGAGTTTATGCTGTTCATAGGTTACCATAAAAGTGGAGCTTCTGCAAGAAGCTGTTTCTATTCCCCCTTCTTTTCAACTTTCTACCCTCCCCTAGGAACAAAAATATTCGTACAGGCCTGCTGCTGCTCTGGAATGCTGCAGCTAATTTTGACAACACATTTTACAGCATGATTCAATGCTGGCATGAGCACAAGTACATGCTTATTGGGAAGTCGCATGCGCAGCAGCATAGAGGCACAGCAGCTGGTGCTAGAATGCCAGCAGAAATAAGGGCATGCGAAGGGAAAGGGACTCAGGCAGGACTCCGAGCAGTCAGACTTGGAGCTATAAGTCAGTGGTAGAGCTCGCAAAGAGAAAACCCCAGGCTCAACCTCTGGACTGGAAAGACCCCTGGAGAACCACTACTTAGAGCAGCCAATACACAGCTAGATCAGGTCTTTTCAACCTTTTTCTATTGCAAGCTTTTCCAAGTGCTGCCTTCTGCAGGGACTGTTTCCACAGTTATCACCAGGTAGACAATGGCTATGCACAGAGTGGGCAGCTTGGAGTTTTGCTCTGCATCCTCCTTCCCCAAACCAGGATTACTTTGAAGGGCCAGGGAGCTGCACAGCCCTATTTTACCCAATGGTGTACCACTGTCCAAACCATCTCTACTTCCAGTAGGTTGGGCCAGGTGGGGCATACCCCACCAGTCACCATGGCTGTGAGGCCAAGTACCATATGCAATATTGCTAAGTAACACTAGCTGAAAAGCACTGCTCTTGATGGATCAGTGATCTGACTCAGTATATAAGGCAGCTTTCTACATCAACAGTGCAATCCTCTGCATGGCTACTCAGAAGTAAGTTCCATTAACTTAAGTATAACAGAACTTACTCCTCGGTAAGAGTGTATAAGATTGTAGCTCAAGGCACGTGTGTCCTGCTGAATTTACTATTCCGCCAGGGTTCTTAGCCCCACTGAACTCCCCCCAATTTCCTTGTTCTGTACCACTCCCATCCTCACCCACTGAAAGTATTCCAAGTTCTCCAAAGACACAATCAAGAATTCTATATAAATATTTACATTGAAAGGCAAAAGCCTTTGATTGTGTGGATCACAACAAACTGTGGCAAATTCTTAAAGAGATGGGGGTACCAGACCACCTTACCTGTCTCCTGAGAAACCTGTATGCGGGTCAAGAAGCAACAGTTCGAACCGGCCATGGAACAACTGATTGGTTCAAAATTGGGAAGGGAGTACGGCAAGGCTGTATATTGTCACCCTGCTTATTTAACTTATATGCAGAGTACATTATGAGAAATGCAGGGCTGAATGAATCACAAGCCGGAATCAAGATTGCCGGGAGAAATATCAACAACCTCAGATATGCAGACGATACCACCCTAATGGCAGAAAGTGAAGAAGAACTAAAGAGCCTCTTGATGAGAGTGAAAGAGGAGAGTGCAAAAGTTGGCTTGAAACTCAACATTAATAAAACTAAGATCATGGCATCGGGTCCCATCAATTCTTGGCAAATAGAAGGGGCAGAAATGGAAGCAGTAACAGATTTTACTTTTCTGGGTTCCAAGATCACTGCAGACGGAGACAGCAGCCATGAAATTAAAAGACGCTTACTCCTTGGAAGGAAAGCTATGGCAAACTTAGACAGCATAATAAAAAGCAGAGATATCACCATGCCAACAAAAGTTCGTATAGTCAGGGCGATGGTGTTCCCAGTAGCAATGTATGGTTGCGAGAGTTGGACCATAAGGAAGGCTGAGCGCCGAAGAATAGATGCTTTTGAACTGTGGTGCTGGAGAAGACTCCTGAGAGTCCCTTGGACTGCTAGGAGATCAAATCAGTCAATTCTAAATGAAATCAAGCCTGACTGTTCCCTGGAAGGACAGGTACTAAGGCTGAAACTCAAATATTTTGGCCACCTAATGCGAAGAGAGGACTCTCTGGAGAAGACTCTGATGCTGGGAAAGATTGAAGGCAAAAGGAGAAGGGGAAGGCCAAGGATGAGATGGTTAGACAGCATCACCGATGCAACAAACATGAAAATGAGCGAACTCAGGAAGATAGTGGAGGACAGGAAGGCCTGGCGGGATATGGTTCATGGGATCACGAAGGGTCGGACACGACTTAACGACTGAACAACAACATTTACATTGATTATTTTGATGAGAGAAGGTATACATTCACAGCGCAGATGACGTCAAGTTTATACATGCAGCAAGGTGTGCTAAAAGCACTTCATAGCTCTGCACTTCACTTACAGGGTATCAGACCCTATGTATGCAGCACTGCATTCATCCACCTCATAGCTTCCCTTTGTTATAAGAATTCCACAGGTTATAAAAATGCAAACGAAGCACAACAAGACCCCAGCAAGCAGGTGAAGGGCCTACGAAATGAGATGCTGTAGTAAGCTGAACCTAAGCAGAGAAGTGTTTTTCATGCGTCTTGAATTTTATATGTCAGTCCGTGGACTCTTAGAGGGAGGCACTGAAGAGAAGTTAGCAGTGGGTGACCTGAGTACTGCTTACCCATGCACTCCTTTTAATATCAGCTTCCATCTCCACTTTATACTGAGAGACCGTGTAATGTCCGTGATAGGAACGTCAGCACAGGAGTCCCAGGTTCAAATTCTGTTCAGCAAGACGTTTGCTGGATAACCTTGGGCCAGTCACTATCTCTCAGCCTAAGCTACAGGGTTACGGGGAAGATAAAATGGGGGGGGGGGAAGAACCTTATATGTGCTATGAGCTCCTTGGAGGAAGGGTGGGATGAAAATGTAACAAACGCAAATAATACAGTTACTATCACATTTGAGCCTTAAATCACAGTCCTCTGTGGTAAAAGGTTGCCATTTTTGTTTGGGTCCTGTACAAGCAGCTGTCTGCCAGTCAGTTTGTTTACTGCAAGCAAGCATGGATTCTTGCAGACCATAGTCTAATGATGTATTCTGTGGAATCTGCCCAATACAAAGTCTTTCATTCCACGCTGGCAGCGCGCCTACTCCGTTACAATGCCCTTAAACACAAGGCTTCGTACAGTATTTGGTCATGTTTCTGAAAAGCCAACAATGGATGCAAGTGAGTCACCAGCATTATTCTTCCCAGTCTGTTTGCTCTCCATTGTGTGTGTAATAGTAGTGTTTGAGAGAAAGTTGACAGTGCTTCTGAAATTCTCATGGACTCATTTGTGCAGGGACGTGGGTTTTTTCACCCCTGCAATTTGATGCAAACTAGAGTTCACACATGAACTCTTGATTTTTAAATGATTTTTAAGTTTACATCTAGTTGTCTTAACAACGTGGAAGAACTTGGAAACCGGTAATTTTAAATTGTTTTTAATACGTTGTGTGGCTTGGATAAAAACTTTTTACATGGTTTTTTTACCCTTGAATCCTTTATTCCGGAATAGAGCTCACACACTTTAGAACTCCGTGGCCTATTTTATAACACAAATTTCACCCCAACTTTCCAAGTCAAAAATGCTTAAGGCAGCCAACACCATAAACTAAAACAACAACAACACCCAAATCAATACAATGATCTGGACTGCCCTGTTCACCAAGACATTTGACTCAGGCAGTGGAATTTGGCAGGGGTAACTGCTTCTACCTTCTTCTGCTACTACTCTCCCCCTCCTCCCACACGCCTTAGATTTAAAAATGAAGAGAGGAATGAGGCTCTCCTCCTCCTCCACACTTCCTCTTTTATCCGTTTCCCGCTTCCTTTTTAAATCCAGGAAGCACTGGAGGAGCAGCAGGAAGCAGGTGACAACGGAGGTGCATCTTGACATGCCACCAGGCAATAAAACAATACAATACACAATAAAACAATGAGAAAGCTGCAAATCAAAGAACCCACAGTTGGGAGAAAGCAAAGAAAATTTAAACAACTATGTTTAAACTACGTGGTTAAAACTCTATTGTCAACAATAATCCCACTGTCCAACTTTTTCTATGTGACAGCAGTCATTCTGGATTAATTTAATTACTGCATAATTCACTAGTATTGGGTAAATTTCCCTGGAGATGTATCCCTTTTTTGTTTCTTTAAGGCATTTTTATCCAAGGGTGTATATACTCAACAGAAGTTAAATGCGTACACCTGTGGGCTGGGAGGAATGGATTCAAGCTATAAAATAATGCAAAGTATATACAGTACTGCTGTATTCAAAGTGTCTATTTAGGTATGTTTTTGGTTATACACTATACTCCGTCATAAAGTACTAGAATATTTTTTAATATGAATACAGCTTGTTTTTTAAAGCCATTCTGGGATTATAGAACTCCAGTACATGCACCATATCTTTATTCACTCAGCAGTTCTGTGAAATTTCACTGACAGGGAGACCTTTTTAGAAGGGAAGAAAGGGATCCAACTCCACACACACCCCACACACACACCCACACACACACACCATTCCCTCTCCTTCAATCTTTCTTCCTCTTCACTCTTCTTCCCCTCCTCTTCCCCCAGTGATTTTTTTTTTAAATTCATGGACTGATTCATGGTCATGTCAGGAGAATAGGAGAAAAATGTTGCAACCTACCAATCTTCTGCTGTGAACCCCTGCTCTAAAAAGCTACCATTGTTTCTGAAAAGTTGACCAAGAAGTTGACCAAGTTTTTTTCGCACTTGTTCTCACTCATGTAGCACTGACAGAGCAAGAATTAAAACTGAAGTGTTAAACATAGAATCAGAGAACTCTTGTGTCCAAACACACATACATAATGCTCCCTTTGAGAAAGCATTATATGAGTAATTGAGGTGCATCTACAGGTAAAGGTAAAGGTGACCTCTGACAATTAAGTCCATTTGTGTCTGACTCTAGGGTGTGGTGCTCATCCCCATTTCAAAGCCGAAGAGCCAGCGTTGTCCGAAGACGCCTCCGTGGTCATGTGGCCGGCATGACTCTCCTTGCCGCAGCGCGTAGCATGCGGCTGGAACACGGAGCGCTGTTTACCTTCCCGCAAGCGATACCTATTTATCTACTCGCATTAACATGCTTTGGAACTGCTAGGTTGGCAGGAGCTGGCCAAGCAACGAGAGCTCACCCCGTCGCGAATTCGAACTGCTGACCTTTCGATCGACAGCTCATGGTTCAGCGGTTTAACCCACTGCGGCACATTACTCTATAGGAGTAATTAAATTAATACATGACACAGGGTAGTGTCCTAAGTAGCACTTCTGCCATCAGGAGCTTCTGTTAGCAGAGGGAGCTCCCAATGGCAGAAACACCATGGAATAAAACATGTAATTAGAAAACATTTAAATAAATAGTGCCCTGAGGCACTTATGTTTTTGATTATTTTACTCTGCAGAGTGCCACGTACATTGATGGAATGATACACATAACAGATAATAAACTTCTGAAAGGTTATTCAACACAGAGAGCTTTTCCTAACACACATTCCAGCATGCATTAGTCAAGAGATATAACAGTCACCAGCTAGAAGCCAACTTCTATGAGTAATGCTCCAATTGGCACAGGAAGCTTCATGTGTGACGTGGTCACCATTTCTCTTCCATGTCAAGTTTTGCTTTTTCCATACACAGATGCATATTCCCTTGGCATGGAGAGAGTGGCGCCGGCGCCACTTACTCTCCAGGTGCCGCAAATGTGCCTTATGCACTGGACAGGATTGCACTGTAAGTCTGCAATCCTAAACACACTTACCTGGAAGTAAGCGCCATTGAACAAAATGGAACTTACTTCTGAGTAAACATGTAAAGGATGGTGCTGTAATTCTGGGAACTATTTTAAGCCATCAGCTGCTAGAGAAGAACTCATGGAAGACTTCCATATTCTATCAGAACATTTTTTTTTCTGGCAGGAGGGAATAATAAAAAAAAGCATGTTTAATTTTCCTTACCTCTGTCACTCCCATTTCCTGTACCAGGAACAACATCTGTTACATTAATATCATGAATATAGTCTGAAAAATAAGAAAATAAATATCTTCAGAAAATGTTTCAGGGGTGGAACAATGTAAAATAAATACCTGAAGAATGTTCCATCCTGCAGTTATTTTTCAGTTGTACATTTCTGAACAAACATGTCATACACCGAAAGCAGCATTAGGTAAGGTAGCCACTCCCCTCAGTTATTATGCTATAAAAAGCTGAACTCATTTTTCAAGTAGTTGATATTAAAATATAACGTAACTGCACAAGATACAGAGAACCACCTCGCAATACGCCAGAAATGTTAGCAACAATACATATGCAGCAATGAAAAGTTATCTAGGATGACAAAAAGTTAGCTCTCCTTTTGGTTTTATTAACAGAAGCGGCATATCCAAGACTTGAAAGAAAGTATTCTGGTTCTCTTATATTTAGTAGTGATTAAGCCCATACCTGAACTGCAGATGGAGCACCGCATTTAGGTTGATCATCATGGAAGCAATTTACAATCCTAGGGCTTAGCCCTAGAACAGGGGTTCCCAACCTATGGTACTAGTACCACCAGGAGTACAGCCAACTGCTGGTGGTACTCGGACCGCTGGACCACTGGAATCCTGCTCCGATGCAAAGCTTTTGGTGGTGCATTTTTGCTGAGTCCACGCTGAGAAGGGTCCTCCCACCTACCCAGAGCCTTCTCCCTATGTTTTCTGGCCTCTGAAAACCTGAAAGTAACTGACGATGATGTCATCACCAGTCACTTCCGGTGGTACTCAGAAGGAGAGTACTAGGCCGGGAAGTACTAGGCCGGAGATGGTACTAGGCTGGGAAGGGTTTGTGAACCCCTGCCCTAGAATATATACAGCAATTTTCCCTTGCCTCTGAGCAAACCCAATCAGTCCCCTCCCATCTGAGGAGAGGGGAGGGGGGGAAGAGATCTCACGTCAGAGTACAGAACATTCAGGTAATCTGAAAACCAGCACCTTTCATTTTATTCATTTATTATAGGCTACTTTTCTACATGCTCAAAGTAACGTACAAAATAATTTTATTATGCATTACCTTTCAGTTCACCCTATTCAGGGAGAGTATGGGGACAATTTGGGAAGGATTCATAGGAGAGTAATAATGTTTTTAAAGAGTTTGGAAGTCCAGTACGAGAAAGGCTTAAGGAACCAAGAATATTTTGCTTAGGGAAAAGAAGATGGAGGGGATATGTTCACTGCTTTCAGATATTCAAGATAATCTCAGAAAAAAAGGGAATGATGTTCATTTTATTCTCAAAAGGACTGGGCAAGAAACGACAATTTCAACTCCCAAAGAGAGATTTAGCAGAAGTTATAGGGCAATTTAAAACAAAAAGCTGTTCAGAAAGGTTAAAATATTTCCATTTCAGAATACGTTTTTGGACAGACATCCAGAAGGATTGCTTTAGATACAGAATCTTCTACATTTGAGCAAATGTGATACTGAAAATGCAAGCAGTTGGATCTGGTTAGATGTATAGGGCTGATCTACACCTACCCCTGTTGCGTTGCGCTTGCGTGGTGAGGTGCGCGAGTGTAGGGAACTGGACGCCCCGCTCAAAAGGCTGCCCTGGGCTCCACCAGTTTCTTCAATGCAAATAGACCCTCCTGATTGTCCCATCTTCTAATAAAGCTCAACGCTGATTGGGTGAAACACAAGTGTGCTCCGATTGGCTGAAAACCCCCTCATCCCATTGGTCTAACAATTAGCTCTGCGTCCCGCCCTCTCAAATCATGAGCATGGTCCATGGCCGATCGCAACGGAAATCAGGGGAGCGCGGCTCTCCCACATTACAATACAATCAGATAAAATGGAAGCCACACAGCTCCGCACGCGCCTCGGACGTGCCGGAATTCGTGCAGTGGAGGCTGCAATCCTATACACACGTGCCCAGGAGTAAGTCTCATTGAATTCAATGGGGCTTACTTCTGAGTAGACAGATTATACTGTTAAACTACAGTTGTGTACCCAGGTGCTGGGCTTCTCCCCCCTAAGACTCTGCCACTTGCATCAGTTTTATGAGCCTTAATTCACCCCTCTGCATTTGTTCAGGAGAGCAACAAGGAGGGTATATTGGGTCAAATGATCAAACAGTTCTAGAATCTGACAGCTGCCTGATCTTGCTGGATGCTACCATTGGCTATTTCTGGATGCCTGTTCACTTGTCTGCTTATTTCAAGTCCATTTGTATTTTTGCCATTACACTGTCAAAAGTATTTCTGCAACCCAAGAGGTACGCATTAAAAACAACAACATAAGATAAAAGGCTCCAGGGATTATGCAATGTCAGCAGCCTGCCTTAACTTTTCTTCCAATACTGAATTACATTGCCATCTGCTGGATAAACAGCTTAAATAAAATAGATCTCTCTCATCACCACAATAAAGTAATGGTGCAATCTACTTAAAAGCTAAGAGCCTAATTATACCAGCTTAGAGGTACTAAAGCCAACTGAGACTTACTTTCAAATACAGTAAATGCTTTTAAGGCTAGGGCATAAACCATCCTAAAACCATGACAACTAAAGTGGCTCAAACCACTTATTACTTTTACTCAGTGGCGTAGTTTCCACAAGGTGGCCGGTGCAACCCGCACAGGGCTCCAGGCCAGGGGTGGTGGTGGTTTCCAATTGCGCCCCCCCCCCCCAGCCTGAAATCTGGCAGTCCACACCAGCCATTGCGCTCCACAGTGCTTTTGGTGGCTTCCCGATGGGCATGAAGAAGTCTTCGTGCCCATCTGGAAGCCACCGAAAGCACTGAGGGGGTGACAGCTGCCGCACACCTCTCAGTGTTTTTGGTGGCTTCCCGATGGGTGCCCACTGAAAGCACCGCCGTGTGCCTTTCAGTGCATTTGGCAGCTTCCTGTTGGGCATGAAGAAGTCTTTGTGCCCATTAGGAAGTCACCAAAAGCATTGGGGGGGGGGAAGCTGACGCGCACCTCTCAGTGCATTTGGCGACTTCCAGATGGCTGTGAAGAAGTCTTTACACCCATCTGGAAGCACTGCTGAAGATGTTCCTTAACACAGGGGTCCCCAACCCCCGGTCAGTGGCCTGGTACCGGTCCGTGGCCCGTTCAGTACTGGGCCGGCTGGTCAGAAGCGTCATCGGGGTTGGGGCGGTGGGCCCCAGGGCAGGGGCCGGACGTGATGGGGAAGGGGCGTACTTGCCTCTGCTTCGGCGTCACCCGCTTCGGCGTTTGGCCCTCCCTTGAGCTTGAATGGTTCCAAAATAGTGACTAAACCGGCGGGGGGGGGGGGATGACTGAAGTCGTGCTGGGCGCGCACAGCTAACATCACGCCCGGGTCACGTGGGGGCATGGCGTTGGCAGGCCCCCCCCCCGAGGATCGCTACTGCCGCTCCGGTCCCTGACACCAAAAAGGTTGGGGACTCCTGCCTTAACACATTCTGTTGTGTTAATACTGTGTTTCTTAATCTATGTCTTTAACCATTTAGAAGAATATTGTGCAACTGTTTATTCAATCAGCATACTGTTCAGCATTTATTGATTTTGAAGAATGTATCTCCTTCTAAATGGCAAGTTATGATTCAAAGCTCGTCTTTCCTTAATATTTTCAACTACCATAAATTATTAGTAGTTACTGACCCTTTTAGATTTTGAAGTTTGCCTCATTTGAAATGCTCAAGGGAGGGATCCATTATTAGCAGACTGCTATAGCAACCCAACACTAAGCAGGGTTTTTCTTTTAATTAGGAACTGAAACCTAGGGTCTCAAGCTACTTTCAGATCCTGTTTAAGAAGGAAACTAGCTTAGCCTAACAACAATTAATGCTGGTGTCCATGTAACACTCATCAAGGTTGTGGAGGGCAAGAGGGATCTGCTCTGGAGAGAGCAGGAGATGGGCAAGGGAGCATATGATCTTACAGCCCACTCATGGTTAAGAGATCCCTTTGTTACATCTGCACCAGCCCACAGTATTTTAATATACACTCCTGTAATTAACTGCAGCTGCCCTGTGCAATGATTTAATAAGCATTGGGTAGCCGTCTCTCTTTCACAGGTGGAAGAGAGACTTCAATGTAGTTTAAGCAGCTTCATAAAATGGGATACCTGTACAGAGGAAATGACTGGATCTTGCCATCTGATAAAATCTGAATTGATAAAGCCTGAATTGTTCGGGCTTTATACCCAGACAAAAAGCTTTGAAAGAGCATCTGGCCTCTTTCGTTTTAAAATGAGTCCCCGTCTGTCTTAAGAAACAATCTTGATGTTAGTACAAGCTTTTGTTACTTTACTGTCAGGCACCAAGCACCACAAGTTATGATCAAGAACTTTTTCCTAAAGGGAACAAGTTGTCTAAAGATGTAACAGAACGAAGTATTGTCGTCTCTGGGCCTGACATATGTAAAAGAGTTATATGCCATTTGACTACTTTGCCGTGGAGGGTGGCAGTCTTCTCATTTCCTAAAGAGCATGTTTGCTTCCTACTGAAAGGCTGCCATGTTTTCTGCTTGAGAATTTAGTACAACTTATTCAAAGGTGTTTGGAAATATTTTTGAAGCACAAAACATTTGTCTTTCCACACGTTTCATTCCATGCTATTGTGTATGCAATGATTTTATCTTTCATTTCCAGTACAGGTGGGCCCCCATATCCGCTGGGGATATGTTCCAAGCCCCTCCGTGGATACTTGAAACCGTGGATAAGAGCGAACACCCCCTCCATGGTTTCCTGAGCCCTCCCCCCACCCTGCCTCCCCTGCAGGCAGGCATGCTTGCCCCCCCAGCTCTTATTTTTCTTTCAGCAAGCTTTGTTTCTTCCTTAAAACAAACAGAGAAGCAGCCTCCATTGCAGGCAAGTAGAACGAGACTAAGTCCTAGAGAGGCTCTGCAAGGTTTCTGTTAACCTTGCAGAGCCTCTCTAGTACTTAGTCTCGTTCTACTTGCCTGTAATAAGCAGCCAGAGGCTGCTTCTCCTGTTTCTTTAAGGAAGAAACGAAGCTTACTGGGAAAAAATTAAAAGCCTGGGGGGGTCCCCACGATCCGTGGATAACTGAAACCGTGGATAGCAAATCAGTGGATATGGGGGCCCACCTGTATTACCTATTCATTGGACTTCCTGCAAGTCTTCTCTTTCTCTGTAATTTATTTATTATTTAAAAAGAAACGATTAGGTTAGGCGAGATGTTTATCTCTTTGAAATGCATATAAAATTATATACAGTGAACCTTTGATTTAACAGACTAATGGGGAAGGGGTCTCTGTTAATGCTGAAAGTCCATTAAATCCAAATACACTGAAGTCAATGGAGACACTTGTGCACAAAACATATATGACTAGGTTTTAATGAAGCAGAAAATGCCAGTTGATTCCAAAGTCTGTTAAATCAAGGACCATTAAATAGAGGGTTCGCTGCAAAGGGAAATGTAGAGAGTTACTGCATTAGGCAACATGTTTCTAATCTTCCAAGCAATCGTTTCAAGGACTGTGCGCACCCTCCGTCCCCTCTCATGCAGTTTAATAAAGAATTGCCTGGTTTAAAGAAAACAGTTTTTCTGTTTACATGAGCCCTCCAAATCCAAAATTGCAAACTAGAATGAAATTGTGGCTTGCCAGTTTGGATATATCAGCAAATTATGGTCAAACTATGTGTTACTTTAAGCACATGCCCCACCAGACTGGGGCCCAAGATCAGGACTGTGGGGCAAGGAGGCTTTTAAACACTCCCCCACAATGGCCCCAGATCTGGATCACCACATGTTTTACTATTTGCCAAAGAAAAAAAGCTCTCATGGGTGCCAATGATGCTGTATCCCCTTGGGAAATGGTGTGTGAAGGAGCCTTAAATCTGCCCCCATCAGTAGTAGGGCAGGGCGGGGCAGCAGTCTGCCCCAGGTGTCAAATACACCCAAGGTGTCAAGTGCGCCACTGAGCGGCCAGTAGACTTGGCCTCCCCCAGGGTTCTCGTGGCAGAGGCCAGGTCTATCCTTCAATTTGAGTGGCTGGTAGCCCTGACCTCCAATTGGGTGGTGGTGGTGGTAATCTCGCGGCGAAGGCCAGGTCTGCCCTTCACTTCAAGGGGCTGGTAGACTTTGCTTCCACCGGGGAATCTCGATAGAACCAAGTCTATCTGTGGCTTTGAGCAGCCCACCCTGGGTGTCAACAACCCAAGGAATGCCACTGCCCCCCCCCAACATAGTCCCAATCTGTAGCCCCCATCCAGCAGCTATTTAACCTTGTAAAAAACAAGGATGTGCTTGCAAGGTATACATATAGTTTGGCCCTATGTCTTGATTAAACCAGAAAGTCATTTAACAACCTATGGATGAGAGTGGAGGAAAGTGCACAAAGTCATACAACTTGTGGTGTCTGAACAGATGCTGTAATATTGCCATTAATGTTTGCATCATTTTTTTCAGATAGGAAAGCCAGGGCTTCTGTTTCCAAAATGAGAGAAAATGTTATACTTACTATAAATAAACTTCCCTGTGTTGAAAAGGAAATTGGACATGAGCACCCAGTAAACCACCATGGCTCCAATAAGAGACACCATTGAAAATGCAAGGCTGGACCATTGACCAAAGGATCCAAAATAATACTTGCAAACATCTGGGAATTCCCAAGTTGAGGTATCTGTTGAAGCTGAAAGAACAAAAACATATGAAGAGCATCCATCTACCAGAGGGTTAATACTAGGACACGCAAATCCGATTGTGTGCTGGTTGCACAGCCGGTCACTGCAACTTGCACAGGATTGGGCTGCTAATTATGCGCTGAGTGAAGAATTGCCTCCTAACTCTCCCATTAATCAGTTTCATGATTACCTCAGGGATGACCCCCGGTTCTAGTATTGCAAGACAGGAGAAAAACTCTCTATTCATTTTCTCTAATTGTACTCACGTCTCAATTATTATGTCAATTAATTGCCTTTTACCCCCAAGCTAAAAAGCCTCCAATATTGAAGCCTTTCCTCGTCAGGAAGGTGTTCCAGCCCTCCGATCATGTTGGTTGCCCTCTTTTGCAGGTATGGTAATCAAAATATCATCTGGTAGGGCTCCTTCACCCATTGCAGCACTGCAATAGGAAAGTCAAGGAAGCTGAGCAGCACTGTAGTGAATGCAAGCTAGGACGGATCTATTGAACTCATATACCTCTCCCAAATCATGTGAACTGGCCCTTATTCGTTGCCATTTAATAAGAGGAGAGGGGCTGTAGCTTAGTGGTACAGCAGAAGCTTTGCACAGAGGAAATCCCAGGTTCAATCCCTGGCATCTCCAGACAAAACTGAGAAAGACCCCATCTGAAACCATGAAGAACCACTGACAGTCAGTGTAGAGTAGACAATATTGATGGACCAATGCTTTGGCTCAAGACAGCTTCATATGTTCAAAATGTTAACATTTATTTCCAGACCAAGGGGTTTATTGTACAGACCAAGTGCTACATGCTACAACACCAGAGTTTTCAAACAGTGTTCTGAAGGAACCCTGGGCATTCTTTGGAAGCTTATCCAGGATGAGCACATCAGGAATGGCTTTCTTTCTGAAAGACAGCTTTCTCCGTTGCTACTAATCTTCCCCTGCAATATACGGCCAGAGAGAAGCGTTGGGCACAGAGGCGTCGCTCCGGTAGGGGCGGGGCTGTAAGTTTTGCTCGGTCGGAGTCCCGTTTACCGAACGAGCAGGAGGCGGCCCCGCCCCCTCACTGTCAGAGCCATTCCCCTGCGGAGAAAGCAGCAGGCAAGAGTGCCTGCTGCTTTCTCCGCAGGGGAATGGCTCTGACAGTGAGGGGGCGGGGCCGCCTCCTGCTCGTTCGGTAAACGGGACTCCGACCGAGCAAAACTTACAGCCCTGCCCCTACCGGAGCGACGCCTCTGGTTGGGCATGTTCTATTGTGTAGTCTTAGTTAATGAAGGCAATAGCCCTATGGCCAGCATGCCACCTGAACTGAGTGTTTTCAAGCAAGTCCCAGTTTTTGCAAAGTACACGGGCTCCCTGAAGCACAAGCTGGCTGTGGAAAGAGTTCCTTGGATCAGAACCACATACATATAGTCTGAAACCACCTTCATTTTTCATCAGGGGCTGAAAGGTCCCTCCACCACCACCAGGTCCCTTCACCATCTGAGGTCAGGTAGATGTTGACCAGAGAAAGAGCCTTCTCAGTCATGATGCCTTGGATGAGGAACTCCCTCCTGCAAGAAGCTCACATATAGCCAACTTTGATGCCTTTTCAGTGCCAGGCAAAGACTTTTTTCATTTATCCAGACATTCCAGAAGCTTTTCCAGCTAGTTTTAGTATTGTTTTATGGCTTTGCTGGATTCCAACATTCTTGCAGCTGCTTCTGTGATATTGTTTTATGGCTGTTTTATGATTTATTGTGGTGTTTTATAAGATTTAATGCATCTGTTTTAAATTGTATGCTGCTCTGAGAGTTTTGTCAATGGAGGGCAACTTATATAAACTTACTGAATAAAATACTTACATATCATTGTCCTCGATTTGACAACTCTGTAGCAGCAGTAAAGCGTCAGCAGGCCCATTAACAAAATAATACAGATCCCAGTAGTAAATCCTGCCTGTTTAAAAATAGATATACATATACTTTTTAACTGCATCAATTAAGAAATGGTGCTTTTGATGTAAATAAAACACTCATCCTCATTACTGTGTGGGATTTATCATGCACGTTTTTTTAATATGAAGTATTAATATTAATATTAATATTAATATTAAAAGGCACCCAAAAAGTTACCTTACCTGTTTTATTCCCCAGGGAATGCTTAGTATAGATGTGCCCATCATGGTATTCCATATCATAAATCTGGCAAGACACATGGAAATATCATTAAGAAACAAATCTATTGAGGCAGTTAGTATTACAAATTTACAACTAGTCAAGACCAAGATAATATAGCATGCAGACGAACAAAGCACCTACATTGTTACTACACTTGAGTTTCTGCCATAACCCTCAGCACAGTCATCTACTTTAAAAGCAGTTCCCAATGGACTATATACATAGATTTCTTCTTGAGCAGGAAGTACATGATCAGGAGCCACCTACCAAAAGAAGAGAGTGCAAATCATGAGCTACATTAGTTAATAAGCCTTTGGTGCTCCGACAGAGTGTTCATTTTCTTGCTGTTGCCTCTGGACTGGAAGGAAGTCCTTTCTTAGAATGATAGGTGTTTGGTCATAGTTACTCAGTAAGTAAGAACAGACACTCTGCACATGTCAGAGGCACTGACGTCGCTCGAGGTGGGGCGGAAAGCTAAGTTCTGCAGCTTTCCACCCCACAGTTACTCTCCAGTACGAGGTGCCCCGCCCCCTCGTCGTAGGAGCCCGTCAGCGGAGAGAAAGTCCCTGCGCGTTGCTTTCTCTCCGCTGACGGGCTCCTACAACGAGGGGGCAGGGCGCCTCGTACCGGAGAGTAACGGTGGGGTGGAAAGCTGCAGAACGTAGCTTTCCGCCCCACCTCGAGCGATGCCAGTGGTCAGAGGCACCCATTCTTTTAGCACTACCACTTTTCAAGCCTGATGACAAATACTGAAAAGAAGTTCCAGAGCTACTCCACAGTGGTTCAGACTAAACTCTACTTCAACTTTCAGAGTTAAAAGTATTTGCATTCACCGGGTTTCCCGGTCGTTTATTAAAAGAATGTATTAAAAACAATCCTGACGATTCACCAGACTTTATTTCTGATATCTTCAGAGGTTGGCTCAGTTACTAAGAACTGTCCTGCTCCCCAGCCGTTTGATCTTCTATTTAAAGCTGCCGGGTGCTAACAAGGTGGTAACTGGTCACTCACTGCTGTTTGCAGGGACCTTTTCATCTGTTTTTTCTCCCCATATGGTGTTAATGAGATGTTAAGTGCCCACACTCTCTTGGAGCTTTTCCCTTCTTTTTATTTTCATCTGATTCCCTGCTTATAGGTATTGGATAGCATCATTATCTGACTGACACATTATATCCGACAGATTGCACCAGTATACAGTATGGGTATTGCAACATGTAAATATACTATATACCTGAACCACATTTCTACAAAGATGAAGCACTGGTGGCCTGTGAATCCGATTTAAGAATTCATAGACTGGTTGAGATTTGAATTCATAGACTGGTTGAGACTTTTTAAATGTGTCTTTTATGAAAGAAAATGGGAAGCCCTGACAAGCACTGGGATGTGTCCTATATTAAAATATAAACAGAGATGCCCTACAATACATACAGAGTTACATAAATAGCCCATCTAGCACTGCCATCTCTCTTAGCAATAACAACACTCTCGCTCCTTGTGTTTTTGCATTCCAGTCACATGCTAGGTCTCCATACATCTCAACCACTAGCTTCCTTTCTTTCCAGTTTTCCTGGATTATAATCGATAAAAACTGACTAGCTGACGCAGCAGGTAGTCCTCATAACTTTACTCAAAAGCTGATCTGACAGAGCACTGCAGTGTGAATAATCCAAAAGAGGTCAACAGGAGCATCACTCTACATATCTGAAGTTCTATAGCAGTCCATCTTCTTCCTTACCAAGGCCCTATCTGAAGGTGAAGTGAGCCTGCTGTAGTAATGAATCCGCTTATTCATTGCTGAAGCTTCATTTGTAACTCTCTGCACACTGTCAGGCTCGCTAACGATATTTCTGGGCTCAATGTGGAACGGCCTAGAAGAGAAATGAAAACACAACAGCCCTTAAGCCAAAATTAACAGAAGACAACCTGGAGATTTTAATGATGTCATCAGTAAAATTTAGGCCTTCGGGGAATCTTATTAATCTTCATTTATTAAAGTACCGGTATGTCCCATCAAAGGATCCCCATGGTAACTTCCAGACCAAGGTTAAAAATAAAACAATAAAATATTATCAAATTGCAACACAACAAATGAAAAACACAGCAGTTAAACATTTCATAAGATAGCCAGAACAACATTTCAACCATCAACCATACTAAAACGATACCAGATCAAAAGTATATCATTCTGGAATCTGAATGCCAACAGGGAAGGGAGAGAAATGACCCTTCAGAGCAGAGAGTTCCACATACTTGGTACCACAACTGAGAATAATTTTTTTTATTAAAAATAGAAAAAGATTTAAAATATTTATATCCTTACCTTCCCCTGCATCAAGGGCAGCCAACAACCAAAAGTTAAAATACAATAGTATATGGATGATTAAAATCCATCCACAAAAATAGCAGCACAATCAAAACATAACAGCAGCATAAAATTATCCAAGATAATATTGTTAGAATTTCAGTAGAACATCAAGACAGCAGAGAATAATAATTCACCAAACAAAAACTAACCACCAAAAATTAAAGAAAATAAATGTTTTTAGCCACCTCCAAAAACTGACAGAGAGGGAGCCAGACTGATCTCTAATAGCAGGGCTCTGCATATGGGGAGCCACCACAGAGAAGGCCCTCTCCCAGGTCACTGCCAATCAAGTTTCCACTGGCAGCAGAACCCACAGAGGGAGCTCTTCTGCAGACCTCAGGGATGCACTGTTTTGTAAGGGGAGGGGAGGCATTCCTTCGGTGGTCCTAAGACATTATAAAGGCAATAACAGCACCTTGAATTGTACTTGGAAACAAACAAGCAACCAGTGAAGCTTACAATAGTGAAGCTGGTACAACAGAGGACTGAAATGGCCAAACAGTTTGACTCTGGACAAAACCTGCACAGCCACATTGTGCACTAATCAAAGTCTCCAAGTAGCCTTCACAGGGAGCCCCACAGACAGCACATTACAGTAGTCCAAACTTGATGTAACCAGAGCATGGGTAACAATAACCAGGTCTGACTGACTCAAGAAAGGACACAGCTGACGCACCATCTAAGCTGGGCAATGGCGCTCCAGGGCACCAGGGCACAGCTGTTATCTGGACACCCAAGAGCAAAACTGGTTCTGAGAGCACTCCAAATTACAAATCTGAGGAGTGCAACCTGATGGGCAGCACAATCCTGCCTAAAGATCCGTGGGCGGCCCTAGGGCTGCGCGCTGGATTTCCGGGCCAATCATGATCATATTTTTGTGTAAGCCGCCTTGGGTCCCTTTGGGGAGAAAGGCGGGATAGAAATATTGTAAAATAAATAAATGAGCGACCCGGAGGTCTCCTTGGGGGGAAGGGGATATTTGGGCCCTTCCCCCGGTGTAGCGCTGGGAGGTCCCGATGGACCTCCTTGAATTTCCGCCAGCTCTTGAGCTGGCGTACGTTTGAGGAGGCCATGTAATGGCTGAGCCGGTGGGAATGGGACGGGGATGCCATCCCTGCATCCCTCCCGGGCCAGCTCGGGCAACTGCCACTCTCCCTCGTCACCCGGCCCACCCCTGTACCCGCTGGTGGGGGACTTACCTTCCCTGGCAGCAGCTGTGGTTGATCCGGCACCAGAGTGAGGGCTGCCGGCCTCTGCACCGGAGGCCCTTACTTGAAAGTAGTCGCATACGTCATGTTTGCAACACTTTCAAACGGCAGAGCACACACTCCACCGTTCAAATGTTACGGAGGACTGCGCTCTCAGAGTGGGTTGACAATCCATTATGAAATCCATTACAGTAGTCAGACTTCTCGACTACCACCTCTATCTTGTCTGGATTTAGTTTCAGCTTGTTTGTCTTCATCTAGCCCATTAGTGACTCAAGTACTTCCACAGCTTCCCCAGTACCAGATGGCATGGTGATGTATAGCTGGGCGTGAAATCAACAATAAAAACCCAAGAGTTAAATCAAGAGTCTAAAGCTGTAGAAAAGCATAAAAACTGTGTTTCAGCGACAGATAAAACAATCTTTAAAACATGAGCCTTTTCTCTCCTGGCCTATGGACAAGATCAGGCTGCCTCAGGCAGCAGGGTAAAATTAAAGGGCAACAAAGAGTCAATTAGTAAAGTTCATATATTATATTTTTGTCACCCCACGGAGTGCGATTTGTATTTTCTGCCACAAGCACCAAACTGTCTTGGGTCGTCTCCGACAGGGACTCTCACTTGGGTGAAGGACTGGATAGGAGGTTGCCAACATTTTACCAGCTCTTCCACTGGTACATTTAATAAAAGCATAAGGTGCTCTTATAGAACTTTAATTATTATTATTATTATCTCTATGCTGTGAGAAGTGCCATCTGCAGAGTTCTGTACATCAAGCTGTGTTAAAGGCACAAGAGCCTAGGCAACCCTCAACATCTTGGGCAAGTCCAATAACAGCCCCCCCCCCAGTATAAAAATTGGCTTCCCATGTCCTTCTAGATTAGTTGGTCTAATTAAAGACGTATAGTCTCACTTCCCCTATGGTATTCATTGCGTGGAATCAGTCTAGCTACCAACAGTGTGATCTGCATTATATTCCCACCACAGCATGCATACTTTGGTGTCTCTTTGGCTAACCAAATACCAATAAACCTACCCTCTAGAACAGGGGTGGGGAACCTATTCGCGGTGGGGGACCATTTCCCAATTGGGAAAATTGGCCGCGGGCCGCCCGTAAGGGCGCTTGAAATTTTTGGGCCCCCCCACCGCAAATTTGACACACACACTCCCGCGAATCTACCCTTCTAACCCACCCACCCACCCACGGAACACTCTCCCTCTCTCCCTCCCACCCACCCACCCACGGACCACTCTCCCTCTCTCCCACCCACCCACGGACGCTTACCTGAGGCTCCGGGGGGGGGGCGGCGGTGGCGGCGGCAACTGCCGCCGCCGCCGCCTTCCCGCGTCAGCTCCAGTTTAAATCTGCCTTTCTGCAGCTGTGCATATCGCCGTTGAGGCCGAGAGGGCAATCTCTCGGCCTCAACGGCGATCTGCGCAGCTGCAGAAAGGCCGCTTTCAGAAGGAGAAAGCGCCGAGGTGACGCGTCACCTCGGCACCTTCTCCTTCTGAAAGCGGCCTTTTTGCAGCTGCGCAGATTGCCGTTGAGGCCGAGAGGGCAATCTCTCGGCCTCAATGGCGATCTACGCAGCTGCAGAAAGGCCGATTTTAAAGTGACTAGGCAGGCGGGCGGTGGAACCTCCGGTCCTGTGGGCCGGATCGGTCAGGTCCCGCAGGGGCCGGACCGGATCGACCTGCAGGCCGGAGGTTCCCCACCCCTGCTCTAGAACCACAAATTGTACACTCCAAGGGCCCAAGTTTAAGGAAACCAAGAGATCAGCGTTAGTGCTTGAATAGCAAAGCACAAATCACATCTTGTTTCAGAAGATTTACAATATGTAGAGCCATTGGCATTTAGTTATTTGATTTTTTTCTGTAAACCGCTTTGTGAACTTTTTTTTGTTAAAAAGCAGTATACTGTATAAATAGTCTTAATAATAATAAGACCTTCTGAAGACTTCTCTAACTGCCCCCCCCCCCCCAGGTTTGAACTACTCTCCTTAAGACTTTATGCTTGTTTATAGCAAAGTCTCCCTCACGCATGCCTAACTTTAAGGACACAGAAACCGCCATTCCCAAATGACACCACCTGGGTCCCACGATTCCTGGGAGTTTTTCAGAGCCACACTTCTACTAAGAATTGGTATCTCATTATTCATAATTTCCCCGTACATATGCCATTGTGAAAGTTAGAGTTGATTCACACACACGTCATTTGATTAATCAATGCTGAAGTATGATCTGATGTCAAGGCTTAACCGCGATGCTTGATCTGTGATGGCTGTTTCAGACATGCAAGTCATCATTTGGTGTTGCCATCAAGTAAGAGGTATGTGTGGACTCACATTTTGTCAGTCAACGCAACATTCTTCCAGGCCTTATCTCCATCATATTGGCATTGCCTATCTATCCTCAGAAAGTAGTTCCTCTTTGTAGATACCAATGGCACTTTATCTCCTAAGCTGGTGTAGAAACAGTGATGCTGGAATGATTTTATCAAAAGCAGAATGATCAGTAGTACATGTTGGGCAACCCAATCCTGCGTAAGATACAGCGCCCGGCCTAAAGGGCCAGACGCCGTATCCTATCGAGTTCCCGGGCTGCCCCAGTGTAAGCGGCAGCAGGTCCACTGGGCCTCCTCGAATGCATGTGAGCTCTGGAGCTTGCATACATTCACGTTGGCCAGGAAAGGCCAGGTCAGGTCTGGAGAGGGCCTAGGATACAGTGTATCTTGCCGCCAATATCCCCGTTCAAATTCAAAGAGGGGAAGGCCGTGCTCTACTGGCCATGCTCTACTTCAAATTGCAGGTCAATAGTACATGGTTACCCATGGGAAGGGAGCTATAGCCTGGGAAGTCTTCCTAAAATTATGAAGACTATTTGAAGCGATGATAATGGCTCTCAAGTCAGCTGGTCAGCAGAGGGTTGTATGCTTCCAGCTCAGGGGATGAGTCAGGGCAAAGGCTACTGACATTATTATGCAAATGTTGGCAGGGTGTGCAGCTCCTGATTTCCCAATTCACAGAGCAGACATGCACTATAGTAAGGGTTCTAGTTTTCACTCCTAGCTGCACAGATACACAACTGCAGAAAAACGGTTCTCAGAGCCAGCTCTGGGGTGAGAAGGTGATGGGAAAGCCCCCCCCCCAGCAATTGCTAATTAGAGTATTAATTTTAATCCCAACATCAAATAATACTGAGCTAGATGATCTGACAGTACAAGGCCACTTCACATATCTATTTAGGCAGCTTACAGATAAAAATAAATATTGCAACAAACCAATTAAACGCAATTACAAACTGCAGTAGACACCGGCATTATAAAGGAGCACATCAGCAGACAGCAAATTAAAACATCATCATCACAGGCACCTACTAAAATACAACAGCACCTACAGGAATACAACAATCGAAAGCAGACAAAGAGGAGCCAAACGAATTTTGAGAGGCTATTCCAGAGTTCAGGCAGCACAGCTGAAAAGCCCCTCTCCTGTCCTTAACAAACATATGCTCAAACCTTAACACTTCTTCTTGCCTATGTGCACGCACCACTTATTTTATAATCATACTGAATTAGCACCCCATCTTAATATTAAAAAGCATACTGCATCATAAATTCAGACAATATATTTATATTTTCAGGAGGGCTGCTCAGTTTTCTGACTCAGCTCCTGTGCCTTTAATGCTCACATTACAAGTAAAAGTTTAGCAGCTATGTTTTTCGTGGCATGCAGTGTAATGACAGGGAGTGAAACATTTCACCTACTGTCATGTAACTGTTAAAAGGCACAATAACACCATTAGGAAAATAAGTTGGCAATGCTGGTTTTTTTAAAAATACATTTTGAAAAACCAGAGTTGCCCACACAGGCCAAGAATGTGTTCCTGGACCTTTAAAAACATACACAGAAACAGATTTTGGCAGATAAAGCTTGCCATATCAGAAAAGCTGCTGCAGAAATTCGTTCTAGCGCTAAAAGGTAAAGGAACCATTCCTTTCCCTCTGTTACATCACCCCACTGGGGGTAATTTACCCCTGTTCCCTGACCCCTGTGATAGAGTGTCCTTTTAAAAAGTAGGTCCTGATGCTAGAAAGTGTGGGAACCACTGCACTACTGGATACATCAGCATAGTAACAGAAGTTGCATTATTTATTTTTCACATTTTTATACCTCCCTTCTTCCAAGGAGCTCAGGGTGGTGTACATGGTTCCTTCCCTCCTTTTGTCCTCACAACAACCCTGTGAGGCTGGAGATAGTGACTGGCCCAAGGTCACCCAGGAAGCTTCATGGATGAGTGGAGATTTGAACCTGGATTTTCCAGGTCTAAGTCCAACACCAGAACCACTACACCATCCTGACTCTCCACATGGGCACCCCAATCCTGCGTTAAGTCCTAGAGTGGAAGAGTGCACGCTCCGCTGCTCTAGGCCATCACAAACATGCCGTAAAGCACGTTCGCAATGACTCTGGAGTAAGGGTCGGCTGGTGTGGAAGCCGGCAGCCGCCCTCTGGATCTGGCACCCACTGGTAGAGGTAAGTCCTGCAGTTGGTGCAGGGGCCGGTGGGCCAGGCGGCAAGGGAGAGGGGCTGTTGGCCAAACCGGGGTGGGAGAGGGCGGGGATATCGGTGGCACGCTCCGCTGATATCCTCGGCCCTTTCCCAGCCCGGTTTGGCCTTTCTCCGCCGCCTCGGATGTATGTCAGCTTCAGAGCTGGCATACATCCGAGGAGGCCCACAGGCCCCGGGCAGCCCTACACTCAGGAAATGGGATGAACGTCCCCTTCTCCCAAGGTGTTCCGGGAACGGGCTCAGGACACCGTGGCTGGCCTAAAGTTGCGCAGGATTGTGCTGTAAGTTTGGAACACAGTGCCCCTTGGCCAAAATCTGTCTGGATCAATGCTAGTTCTGCGCTATGTCAGCAACTCACTTGGATTATAAAGGACTGTGGCCTTTATAAAAGACCTTTACACAGTTTGAATCATCCTACACTTTTCATGGATTTAGCAAATACTGTCCGATAGGAACACAGCTTCTACTGCCGTTCTATGCATTCTAGTATTTCAGTTACTGTAAGTGCTCTTTTGAACATTTTAATTCCTTTTGAAATTAAATGAAATAAACAAACTGAAGATACTATCTGCTATGAAAACAGATCAGAAATGCAGAGGAATACCACCTGCTTTTGTTATCAAAGTATTTCTTCTTACCTTTTGCACTTAAAGTCTTCTGGATCAAACTGAATGTTGAGGACTCCAGCACCATCTTCATCACCACCAACAGGGATCAGGAGAGGTTTGGCATCTTCTTCCATATCCGAAGAATGCTTTTTTCTCCCTGTGGCAGATTATTTCACTTGTTTAAAGTTAAAATAGTGATCAGCATTCAATTTCATTAAAATTGTATTTGCTCCAGAAAACAAACATGTATCATGGAATGGAAAGGAAATTGTTCCTACAAAAAAAACCCCACCCTTCTAATAGGTGATTTTGGCAAAATAATGCATTTTTCTTGATCGCATATCCTGAAAGGACTGAAGTGTTCTGATTTTTGTGAAATATGGAGGGCAAGGAAGATTGCTAAATTCCAGGCAGAAAAATCTTATATATTTATTTATTCAATTTAATTATAAACATACATGATACAGTATATTCAACCTGCCTATCCATCTCTATTTTAAAGGAACAGGGAATCAGAAACCAACTTCAATAAAATCTAAAAGCATTTTGCACACTTTGTTGGGAGTAAGCCCCACTGAACACCACGAGACTTAGTTCTGAGTAAACATGCACAAGACTGCACTGTCAGTTCCATTTATTTCGATAGCATATAAACACATGTTTTTCTGCCCTTGAAATCAATGGGAGTTGAAAATATTTAACTTTTGCCTTTATCATATCTACTTAACTCAGTTGTTTTTCTATTTGAATCACTAAAAAAAGAAGCAGATCTTATAATTTGCAGCTGATAGTATTCCCTGTGACGTTTAAGCTGTAATTTTGTTGTGTTTGTAGTTTGTCTTAGATGTTTGTAATATAAATATTAGGCCAGCGCGTGGCGCAGTGGGTTAAACCGCTGAACCATGAGCTGTTGATCAAAAGGTCGGCAGTTCGAATCCGCGACGGGGTGAGCTCTCGTTGCTTGGCCAGCTCCTGCCAACCTAACAGTTCCAAAGCATGTTAATGCGAGTAGATAAATAGGTACCGCTTGCAGGAAGGTAAACAGCGCTCCGTGTTCCAGCTGCATGCTATACACTGCGGCAAGGAGAGTCATGCCGGCCACATGACCACGGAGGGGTCTTTGGACAAGCTGGCTCTTCGGCTTTGAAATGGGGATGAACACCACACCCTAGAGTCGGACACAACTGGACTTAATTGTCAGGGGCCACCTTTACCTTAATATAAATATTATGTGTTAAGTGTTACATGTTATGTTTGTTTTTGTTTTGTTTTTATGCCAATAAAGGTTCCTACATTATAATTTGCCATGTTTTTGTCAAGAATCTGACAAAATCACGGTACAAGCCTAAGCATGTTCACTCAGTCTCAGAAGTAAATCACATTGTGTTCACTGCAGCTTACTCTCAGAAAAGCGTGCATAGGATTACAGCCACTATTAAAAAAAAAATCATTGTTGCTACACCCAGACCATACACATTCATTTTTCCTCCGAAGAGGAAACGGGAAAGAGAGAGACTTCGTTTTCTCCAGTTAAAGGCTATTACCATTTTGATCGCCAGTTGCTAAAAAAATTACAAGTGCCCCGTTTCTCACAGTTATCACAGGCACTTGGTGATGGCCACATTAACTGTCTGATATATCTATGCTATATGCATATTTACTCAGAAGCAAGTCCCACAATTCAATCGCGCTTACCCCCGCCTCCCGGGAAGTGTACACACAAGAGAGTGGTGACTACTACTGCCTCCAACAGAGATACCAATGAGCGATGTTCAGCATTTCAAAGCCAATCAAAAGAAACTCGGTTCAGCTTCTCTACCCTTACACGCATCCACGGTACACTTGATTTGGATCTCCGCCAGCCCGAACCCACAACCAGGAAGAACGATTGATATTCACCTTAATTCACTCACCACCTCAATGCTTTTTGGTACTTCCGGTCTGAAAACGAACTTGTTTTCCAGCCTTCCCATGCAAAGTATGAATTTCACAATAGAGACGCCAAGAGATAGAGCGGCGCCTTTAGGCGTCTGCTAAACTTCCCGCCATGGAGATAAAAGACTCGAGTAAGAGACGGCAGTTTCCGGTTTGAGCTCTGCATTTTACCCTGGTAGTGAAATAAAAGCGAAGCGGCTTGGTAGTGTCGGCGTTTAGTTGAGCGCTCCCGGGGGCGGGGTTATGGACAACGATTGAGGGGGTTATTAGTTACTAATTAACTAAACGTAGTGATCCTGAAACTGGAGTATTTAAGTTTGTGTTTCTTAGCAAGATCTCTTTTGCTGAGCTGTCTGTTTTCAGTGTGACGATTTAGATATATATCTATGGTATGGATGCTGTTGGCGAAATGGTTGCATTTGTGTTATGTGTTAACTAACTGTAACAGACTAAGTAGGTTTCAGAACATGGACACATATACCACAATTGAATTCAACATGGCTTACTTCTGAGTAGACAAGCATTGGCTTGCACTGTTATTGTCACAATAACAGTGCAAGCCAATGCTTGTCTACTCGGAAGTAAGCCATGTTGAATTCAATGGGACTTATTCTTGGGTAAGTGTAGGATTGCAATGTAAACGTGTTATCCTTCAAGGTGGTGCATGTCGTGTAATACTCTTTTTTTTTTTTGAGCCTGCCTGTAAGATCTTGGGCTGCAACACACATTTACCTGTGAGCCCTGAATTTCATTAGACTTCTGAGTAGGCATTCATTTTTCAGCGACTATTATGGGCTCTACTATCCTCTGAGGAGTGGTAGTAACCCATAACAGAGCTTTCTCTGTGGTGGCCCCTGCCCACAGAGCTTTCTTCCCTGCCCTGTGGAATAAACTGCTCCAAAAGATGTGGCAGACCCTGTTGTTACCAATCTTTTGTAGGTGGGTGACCTACAGGTAAGTTGTTCTGCAGGCCTTTGGCTATGAAACTCTGATACTGCCTGTTGGTATAGTTTTGGCTTCTTCTTTTTTCCCCCGTTATGTTTTTAGTGGATTTCATAGTTAAACAACAAAAAATGATTTTTAACTTGTAAGCCACCCTGAATCATGAAGGGTATGATACAATTTTGTAAAATACTTGCTGCAACAGATTATCTGTTAATCCTCTGGAAGCTGTATATCCTGGAATCGTCTGCCTCTTTGAATTGATAACACCTATGTGTTACATTGGAGACTTATGACAGCTAATATAGCCACTAATGTCTTTATATAGGAGAGCTGGTATAAATATCTAGCAATCTTGGCCCTTGTCTGAATATAGTGATCATAATACAGGTTGTAAAACAGCTGTGGCTTCAATATGGGATACTAATAGAGTTAGACTACCGTATGTTACAGGATTCTTGTAAGCTACTCTCTTTGCCCACGGCCTCATCTGTAAAATGGGGGTGTTAATAATAAACTACACTACCTTACTGACAGTGCAATCCTGTGCAACTCTTGCACCGGTGTAACAGTAGCTCCACCGGTGTAAGTGCACTTATGCCAGTGTAACTTGCCGTCCGCTGATGGACGCAAAACGGAAACCAGTGTAACCCCTCTCGGACACTCTACATGTGCAGTTCGGATGCAGGACGGACACCAGCACTACTCCGCCGGTGCAGGGGGCATTCTGGGGGGTGTCTGAATGCCCCCAGAATGCCCCCTGCACCGGTGGAGTTGCACTGGCATCTGTCCTGCGTCTGAGAGGCGTTATACTGGTGTCCATCCTGCGTTCATCGACTTACGACAAGTTACACCAGCATAAGTGCACTTACACCAGTGGATCTACTGTTACACCAGTGCAAGAGTTACATAGGATTGCGCTGTGGAATGCAAGTCATGTAGGCTCAGCCTCCCTGCAAGTATTTGACTGTATTTGACATTGTTGGAGACAGACTGTTAAGACTAGTTAGATCTTTGGACTGATAACTTGGGGCATTTCATGATCCTCATAAGCATTTTCTTATACAGAATGGAAATAAGTGTCATGAAATGACCCAAATTTAAGAAATGAGTATTTTGAGTGAGGAAGTAGATTCCCTACTGATGTAAATATTGCTGTCCTACTTAATGCAGCGTTCCATGTTCCAGCCGCACGCTCCGTGCTGCAGCAAGGAGAGTCACGCCGGCCACATGGCCACGGAAGCATCTTCAGACAGTTCTGGCTCTTTGGCTTCGTAACGGGGATGAGCACCGCAACCTAGAGTCGGACACAACTGGACTTAAATGTCAAGGGATACCTTTACCTTAATGCAAGAAGCTATCCTATTTTGTACAGAATTTTTTGTACATATTTTGTACTGTATTTCATTTTCTCTGATGAACATAGTGCACATCTAATCTAGGTAGTCAAAGAGGGTGGTTGAATAGCCTGTTAGTAGTTCAAGCTCAGTTTTTGAAGGGTAACTGCAGTGTAAGCTAATGCAAGCATACCTGAGAGTAAACCCCATGGAACACTGGGATTTGCTTTTGGGCAAAATTCTCTTTTATCACAGAACCTGATGTCAAATCAATCAAGCACTCTTACTGCTGCAATGTTAAGACTGACTGGCTTTTCCGACCCAGCAGAATATAGGTTTACAACCCAAAAGTTGTTTCTTTAAGCCTTCCTTGTATTTTCATCTACAGTCCATGCGCTATTCTGAGGCTCTGAGCACCTCCAACCAGGAAGAGGTGGCCAAAGGGAAGAAGCCTGGCTGCTCCAAATGGGGTGGGGTGTTTAAAAAAAATGAACCAGAAGGAAGAGGCTTGCATTAGGCTGCTCCTTTGTCGCGGCGGGGCAAAGCTGACTGAGGTGACGTTTGACATGCACTTTGGTCTATAATACTTGCTTACCTACACTGCTTCACAACCACTGGCGTCGACAGGGGGAAGCGGGGGGGCAGGCCGCCAGGGGGCGTCGCACGTATAGGGGTGACGCGCGATCCCCCCCACTTACAGTTTTCAGTTGGAGGCGGACCCTCCCGCCCTCCCCTGTGTCCGTTCGGCTCCAAAATGAGCCGAAAATGGAGCGGCGAGGGTGCTCTGCTCCTGCGCGTGACATCACGCGCGGGGGCGGAGCCTCCCCCTTAAGGGCAACGCGCGACCCTGCTCTGGGGTGTCACGCGTCGTAGCGACGCGACTGTTCACAACATGCTGCAGGAGCTAAATTTCTACCCAATACTTACCTATAAACAGTTCATGGTTGTACAAATTCACAATTTTGAGATCTTGTCACATTTTATTTTATTTCCAATCACTTCGCGGAGCACTTGGAGATGCTTCAAGCATCAAGTGCTCCGTGGAGCACAGTTTGGGAACCGCTGACCTAGAGCAACTTCCATTGAATGCAGTCCGTTTTACTTCTGAGTAAACATGTATAGCATCACTTTTCTCCTGTTTTCATAATGTTCTAGCAGGGCCTATGCTAGAGTTTAGGCTACCAACTATGGTTCTTGACAAATTATTTTGTAGTTAATTCTTTCAGTATAGACTCTATTATCTAAAAAAAGGTAAGCTTTTGCTTAATTTAGCATTCTGGGATGCCTTTGAGAGTGGTTTAATGAAGTTTTAACATCAAATGTACCACCTACTTCATTCCTAGGCTTGTAATACTGTTACTAGCAGGGTTTCTATACTTTTAACATGCAGAAATTGAAATGAAGCTTTTTTAGGAGTAGAACTAAAATGCTTCACTGTTTGAATTTCACCTCCAAAATAGAAATTAAATACAAAGAGAAGCCCTGCCAGAAAATCAGCTGTCTTTCATTGTAAATAGGATTGTGCGAACTGCCATCATTTCTCTGGCAGGGCTCTTAAGCTTTTAAACAGGTGCCTCAGAGGGGAAAATGTAATGGGTGAAGCTTGCTGTAGGCTGGACATAGCAACACCACTGAATTTTTGCATACAAAACTATTAAAGACGTAAGCTTTAGGAGGTCTGTTGGAAGAACTATAAAAGATTCCATGCACATTTTCTGTTGGTGGTTTTCAAACTATGGTGCGGGGCTCCTCAAAGACTAGTAATGGCAGACAAACTGCCTTACAGTGCAATCCGACTTAACTTTTGTGCCGGTGTAACCCCCTTTGAATTCCTCTTTGGGAGGGGATTTGAATCCCTTTTCCGTTCTGGGGCCTCCCGTTCTTGCTGCGCTGCTGGTTACACCGGCACAAAAGTTAAATTGGATTGCGTTGTTAGACAGTATGCCTACTACTACCCCTTTTCACCAGCACCACATAGCTGCAGGGCAGCATTGAGTGTCTTACACATCCAAGTTCATCAAGCTTGGCCTGTTCCCAATAAACTGTAAAACATTTCCCAGAGCAGGGGTGGATCTACTATGAAACTAATGAAGCTTAATACTGGTTGTTGTTAAGCTTCAGGGCCCTTAAACCCAGAGGAGCTCCAGAAGCAACTTTAGTCAACATTGCTTAATTTGCGTCTACTGTATGACAAGGGATTTTTTTTTAAAGATATTGACTGGTCTTTTCTATGTTTTATTTCATCATTCTATGATGCATCACATGCATGTATAACACTTCCCTAATTTTCATCTCCCCATAACTCAAAACTATGAGGCATAGGAAATTTTTATTCACACCAGTAACTTTGACATGCGAGATAATCCAGTACAGCAATTTTAATCAAAATCTGAGATGTAGTGGTTAATGTTTTTAAAAATTGTGATCTGTAGTCGAACAACCCCATTGAAGAACAACAGTGGTTACCCAGCCCTTGTTACTGGTTGTGAAGAACCCCCCCCCCCCCATAACAATTCAAGCTTCAGGTGCCCAAAAATGTAGGTCCCAGAGTCGTGTGCAGCGTGTCTGGCTTCTATAATTCACTTGCAGATATCAATGTGAAAAGGGTTCTCTGAAAGTAGAGAACATGAAAATGGGCATAGGTGCAAACATACAGTAGTTAAATGGTTGTGTACAGCTCAACTACACCAACCATACCTTTTGTCTCAACAGCTCTTCCTGCTCTCATGTAACTTGAGATCATAAATTTATCTTAAGCAGGGCAAGCATTGCTGCCAGGGGAGAGGAAAACCTGGATCCACATGGAGTCTCAAGATTTATGTTTGGAGTCACTCTCGCCCACCTACTTGCAAACACTGACTCCTAACTCCAGTGGCTCCAACTACTCCTGGGTCCTTGCTGCCAGAAGCAGGCAATGGTATGAGCAGAGGTATTTGAATGGTAAATACAAAATTAAAACACAACACTGCTTTCTGCTAAAAAAATCAGCAAAAAATTTAAAATAAACCCATGTAATTTTCCGTCATTCTTCCTCTGCTGATACTGTACAACAACCTATACTACCTACCTTGTATACTTTTAAAGCGTTTTCATTTGATAAAAATGGGAAAAATTTGGAATAAAAACACAACACCATTTTCTGCTATTTCATGTTGGTTAAGCACTGAAATCTGGGAAAAAATAAAACCATTTTCAAACACCTCTAGGTATCATGAGTTTTTCCTGTAAGAAAGACCCACTGAACACAGTGCAACTTGTTACTTCTGAGTAAACTTCACAGACTCAGGCAGCGCACGAACTCGGTTTTTCACTCATCATCACCCTCTTTAACAAAACTCTCGCTCTGCATTTAAAAAAGGCTCTTTTCGCCACAGCTTCACATCAGTGAATCAGAACAAGGAAACCACAAGCGGAGACACAAAAGGGCTGCAATCCTTCCTAAGCGTATTTACTAGGAGGAAGTAAATCCCCTTGAATCCAAAATCAAACCAACTGAGCATGCTTTCGAGTTCTCCAAAACTCTTCTAGCAGTTGTAAGCAACTAGACTAGATGTTAAGCAACAAGGGGAGGGGGGCGGAGAGAAAGGCGGACATAATGGAAAAGCCCGCAACTGTTGTTCTGCAAGGCGTCCTGAGTTGGAATACAGCACAGCCGAAAGCTGTCTACAGATTTCTGCAGCGTAACTGCATGTTTACTCAGTAAAGACCTACTGTTTTGAGTGCGCTGAGTCGTAGGTAAGAGAGAGCTGAGGATTGACCAAACAAACACGGCTGTCTACGATCGATCTCTGTGTTTTGGAGCACCACTTAAGTCCAAGAGAGACGGAGTAACTTTCGGCCTGAATCGATGGCATTTATAGGCGTGGCTCCTCCTGGCAAAAGAAAAACACCCCACACAACAACAACAACAAAAAGAACCACCCGCTAGTTCTGATGCAGTCGCCACGGCACGCCCTGAGGCCAAAGTCCTTTTGCGCGCGGCGACAACCCACAACCGGCTGGACCAATCATGATCGCCCCAGCGGCTGGACGCTAGAAGCGCAAGCGAATCACTCACCTATGCTACTGCCTTAACCGCCCCTTGTCTTTCTTGAGCCTTGGCGGCCTGCTATTGGTGAGATGCGAGGCGGCACGTGACCCCAGAGCCCGGCGGGCTAGAAGACTGGAGCGGCGAGGGGGTTGGGTAGGCGGCAGTAGCCTTGGCACGTGCTGCAGAGAGGTGGTTGACGAGGAGCTCAGACTGCGTCGGGGCCGTTCGTCGTTATTTTCCTTCAGCGTAGACTAGCCTGACGAGGGTTAGCATGGGGTGTGGTTTTAAGATTTCCCCGACGTCCTGTCAGTAGCGGGGCGGAGTGGCCAAGTTGTGCTTTGGCAGGAACGGACTGCGGGGGTCGGGTGGGCAACTGAGGCGGGCTTGGGGAGGCGGGTGGAGAGCCCTAGGCTGCTGAGGAGAAAAGCGCTGGGGCGGGAGGCTCGGGAGAGGGCCGAGTTGTGGGGAGTGAAGTGCGGTACTTGGGCTCAGGAGTGGCTTTCAAATCGCCCTCGTCGAGGCTTTTCTCCTTTGTATAAGCAGGCCTTTGTTTTTGCTTTCCTTTTACAAGCTACTGGGAGTGAGCCTGCCGACACCGCTATGGGTGACGAAGATTGGGACACGGAGATAACGGATAACGGTGGAGGTGGAAGTAGTGGGATCGGTGCCCTGCCCACCTTGCAGCCCAACTTCCAGAAGCTGGTGGGTAGATATGAAAGTTTGGGATAGGAAGGATAAGGGTCTTTCCCATCTGGACACAGCTAATCAGGAGTGGGGGGAACATGGAAAGGAGGTTCTGGTATTAATGGAATTCCAGTGGTTTTAAGAAGCTGGTGGTGGGGGGGGGGGAGCAGCCTTAATGTTTCCTGAAATAGGAAGCTGAATGACTGTCACAGTTCTTGAAGTTTTTTAAATGGGCTCTTTCTTGTATTATGGTATTATCAAAATGCCTGATGGATTCCCTGTTGGATCCTAAGAGTATGAGTTTAACAGCATTAGTGTTGGTGCAGCAGTCCAAAATTGGTAACCATAGTGTTAAAACCCTACACTGACTGATGATTCTTACTTGAAGTACCTACCCCCACTTTCTGGTGTTATAATCACTGGGAAGTGTCTGCCTGGATATGGCTGTATACTTTAATTCCTGTGCAAACTTGAGAGTGATCCCTTTGATTTCTGTGGGTCTAATGTATAAACTTGCACAGGATTGATCTCTTGACATGTAGGTGTACTATTTCTGTTAGTTGCAATTATACTGACTTTTTTACCTGTGGCATCTACAGGATCATAGATTAAATGTTTATGGAAGAGAAGGGGTGGCAATGGTTGAGTTAGTTGTGCTAATGCTACTCTACTCACAGACCAATTCTGGTAAAGATCGCTACTAGTTTCTTGATAAAACTAACCTATGCTCGATGTATAATATGCTCTCATTATTTACTGAGTTTAAGCTCTGGCCTAATGAGTCCTAATTTTTGCTCAATCTTGTAGGGCAGCTTATCTGGAAGAGTAAATGAAACCTCATGCAACTTTGCTCACAGTGTAAAACCAACGGGTATGTGCCAAGGAATTATTTAAACAAATTATTGATCTAATGGAGTATGTACTGGAAGGGTTTTATTTCTGTAATTTTATAGTAGTACTTGAGAGAATGCCATGATCATATTAAGGTTTTGTAGCCAACATTCTTATGTTGGTAAGCTGGTTAAATTACTATTTAGTACTACTACAAAGTTTCCTGTGTAGACCCACCTTCAGGGTCAGAAGTTGATAGACCATGGCTGCACACTTTTCTGGGAGTAAACCCCATTGAAGACATGGATACGGTTGTGCTGTAAACTGACTGGGTTAGAAAACAAGGTAGTTGGGGGCTATCACTTGTTTTTGTATTCTAAGACAAGGGAAAGTCTCTAGGAATAAATTCTCATTTGTTAATAAGTGTGCTACCTGTGTTAAACCACTATAGGCTATTTTAGATAACTGAAGAAACTGGTTTGTGTCAGGGGAACAGAGCCCAAATCTTCCCAAGCCTGCATTCCTCCTTCCTACCTTACCATCAGTGCAGAGCTGTGACATTTAAATCCTGGTTAGATTAAATGACTCCATGGCTTGTCTAAACCTCAAGCTATTGCTTAACTGAGGTTGATCATAATTACAAAGCAATTCCAGGTTCATATGATACAACATAGTGCTGTTATTACCTAGCCAGGATATTTGGTGGCGGAAGTAGAAGGGAGCATGAGGGTTGGGAGCGTTCAGGCCCTATTGTTGACTTGTTTATCAGACTTGGCCTGCTGCTTGTATGAAAGATGCAGGTAGTAATAGAACTGGTTGACTCAGTTACTGGAGTTTGACTGACAAACTAAAGTAACTAAAATACCCCCCCCCCCCCGGTTTTTAAAACTTCTATTCTCTATGTCCAAGGGAGGTAAATTGCAAAAACTCCTTGCCATATGAGCCAAAAAATATGTAAGTTTAGTACCGAGAACAAAAATTAGTCCCCACATGGTGCCAGGATTATTCTGGTAGAACGTCTTGCCTTGGTATTTGGCCTTCCTCAGTTACTACTTGCTGCTGCTGCTGCTCTTCAGCCATTGACTTCTAGGCAGTAGCCTCTGGAGGATGACCACTTTAGCAAGTGAGTGGGGCAGAACAGCTAGATGTTCCAGGTTTTTTAAATTTAGAACATCTTAATCATTAAAATGTCACTTTGTATTGAGAAAGTAAGACTTTGCTCTGCACATTGCACGTTTTATGTAGTCTCGTATTTTGCTTTTGGACCAGAGTCCATAAAGTGACTGAATATTGATAAGATGGAATAGACTTCAACAAAACACGACTACTAGTCCATCTGAAGCAGGGTGTCTGATTTCTTTGCCTCATTTTGTCTCCTGGCATCATCCTCCTAGGACACTTTTTAGGTGGCCCTGTTTGGGAGAAGAGAATAGTCTCTAGCAGCTAGACTGCTGAAACAAAGCATGACTCTGATGCCTTTGCTGCTCCTCCCCCCCCCCCTTTCTCCCTTGGAGGGCAGTTGGTGCTGGATGGCCCTGTGACCACATATGCATAATTTATTGGTCTAAAATCTTGTTTTTTCCTTCTAGATCAGGGGTGGGGAACATTTTCCCTGGCGAGGGCCGTTTTAAATATTAGAAATTTGCTTGCGGGCCGGCCATAAGTCCGGCCGCCATTTCTATTTATTTAATTAATTCCCCCCATCGGCCTCCGGAGGCTCCGCACTCACTGTCCGAAGCCGCCACCAGGTCCGTGCGTCGCCTCCAGAGGCCAGGAGAGGGCCTCCGCACGTCCTCCCCGGCCGCCGCCTCTGCCCTCATCGGCGTGGTACGCATGTGCGAAATGGCCGACGGCCTGGTGAGAAGGGGTCGAGGCGGTGGCTGGGGAGGACGTGCAGAGGCCCTCTCCCGGCCTCCGGAGGTGACGCGCGGACCCGGCAGAGCCTCCGGGGCTGGTTGGGCAGCCTCCCGGCAATCTCTCCGGGGGTTGGACTCAGGGGCCGGAGGTTCCCCACCGCTGTTCTAGATGTTGATGATGAGCCTAACAGAGGGCAACAGCCCATGCAGGGTTCTGGATGGCGTCCTGGCAACCAAGGTAATTTTGTGACGTACAATGGTATTAACAAACGTTTTTGATGTATAAAGTACCTTTTTGACACAGACTATGAAGTACTTTTGAGTTGGGTCATCCATGAAGACTTCAATCCAGTTATGAAAGTATAGTCCATATTAAGCTCTGGAAGTCTTCCTGTTTTTTTAGCTTTCCTTTGTAAAAAGTAGTCTTGTATTCAGCCACCTTAGAGTAATATATATTAAGAAGCTTATGAGCTGCGAATATGTGAGGACTCGCAGGTGGTATGTGGGCTTGGTCTCTCTCCTTTCCTGAATGATCATTAGGCGAAGGGAAGTGGTGTGACTGAGAGTGGCGGCTAGAGCCTCCAACCTATGCAGTGTGGGTAGCAGCTGGCTAACCGTCAGTCTCTCCTGTGCTCTATTGCCAGACCTAAAACTGAATAGTGCTGTGGGGGAGATGTTGGTTAAGTAAAATAAACATGCTAAATGATATCCCAATAAATGTAGAGATCAGAAATATTTTTCCCAAAGAATGACTAATTCAGACTTTTGGGGGTAAACCTACGCATTGGAGTGAAAAGTGTTGGACGCACTTATATAAGTACTTACATTTTAGGACAGCATTCTCAAACTGGGTCGGGACCCACTTGGTGGGTCGGAACCTGATTTCTGGTGAGTCCTGCAAAGCCTACAATGAAAACACAGGTGATGGAAAGGGCAGATAACTAATTGCCTCAAGCCCTGAGGCTATTCAAAAATCAGATGGCTGCTAATTGCCCTGCAAACGGTTGAACTCCTGCAGTTTGCAAGGAGCTGAGCTTCTGCAGTTTGCAAGCTTGTGTAAATATAGGAAGATAAATGTTTGAGCATCTTTTTTCTGGTGTTTTTTCCAAGTTAGTCAATGATGAGTAGTGGGAGCAGGTGAAAGATGGGTCACATAATTAAGCCCCTCAAGCCTTGAGGCTGTTCATTAGGGCTGCCTCATGAGAAATGGATTGGGTTTTTTGCAAATAAATAAATATTAATTGTAAGTAAATAAAATATTTCTTTCTATATAATCTTTTTTAAAGTCTCGTAAAGCTAGGTTGGTCCTGATAGTGTCATTTTAAAAATTGGGTTCCAGTGCTAAAAGTTTGGGAACCACTATTTTAGGATATTGTGTTCTGTCAGTATAATTTATTTTTTTGTATAATTTGCAAAATTAGTGTTGCTTATTTTCATATTGATTCTCTGCTCATAAATATTTATCAATTTGTTGCTAACCAATTAATATCAAATGATCCATACTTCTAAAATATCTTATGAACTTATTTTAAATGCTGGACATGATAATAAGTCAGTTATTTTAAGAAGCTTTTCATCTAGAAATTGTGACCTGCTTGGGGTAATGGATTTGGAGATCTCCCTGTGGGTGGGTGGTTGGGGGCGGCAGCACGCACCTTGAAAACATAAAGCCTACTAAGTTTTGTTTACATGGTGCATGCAGTCACTTACATACAAAGTGTTGTTCACATAAAGTGATGGAACTTGAAGACTGTATATCTTACTGCAGGGGTTCCCAACCTGTGGTACTAGAACCAGCAGTAGTACTTTGGCTGACTGCTGGTGGTACTCGGACCACTGGAACCCCACTCCGACGTGGCACTTTCGGTGCCACATTTTTGCTCCCAAGAAGTTCTTGCCTTTGGCTTAGCCTCTCAGGAATGCTGAGGTGCACACTCCCACCTACCTAGAGCCACCTTCCTGCATTTTCTGACCTGGAAGTAACTGGTGGTGATGTCATCACCAGTCATTTCCGGTGGTACTCAAGAAGAGTGGCACTGGAGGTATTACTCGGCTGGGAAGGGGTTGGGAACCCCTGTTACTGCATATTTGGTGGCTTTGGAAAATGGTTCTGAACTGGAGATTAAAAACTACTAAAGAGACCATAAATACTGCTGTGAAAAGAAACATTCTTTAGTATGTGTTTGCCTAGATCTACTTAAGGGTGGGGTGGGGGAGGAGGAAGGATTGTCCGATAGGGTCATTCCGTGTCAAATCAACCAATGAAAAATCCTTGACATCATGGATTTTGTTCATTTTCGGTACATTTGTAGCTTACCATGAGATGTTTAAAAATTATTTTTTCCAGATTTTTTTGTCCATCCGTTTTTGAGATATTGAATGTTCAAAATTGCCAAAAAAGGCCAAAATCCACTTGTCACCATACATTCAAACGCCAGTTACAGGATAACGAGGAACGCTACAGACATAGGACTGGTGTCGTTTTAAAGCTTATGAATAGGGCTTTCATTTGATATACAACATGACAAAATTGTAAATTTTCAAGAAATTCAAAAATATTCAAATAATATTAATTTTGAAATTTTGAAAAATTGAACTTTTTTAAAATTTTCAAAAAAATCACACTTAAAGGTATATGTCTTGTAGTCAGTCAGTCAAAATTTCAGATGGTATCTCAGTGGTATCATATAAAAATTAAATATTCTTGTTGGCAGTGACCAGGAATTAAATCCCTCAAGTCCATTTTTCTACAGTTTACGTTGATAAAATTAGGTGGTAAACTGAAATGAATCCAAAAATTTATAACAGGACTTATAGAGATAGATTTATAGAGCATGAATTCACTTTCTATTCTTTTACAGGATCAGCTTTTTGGTAAAACTATCAAAATCATGAGCTTTTTACTTCTGTTCGTAGTTTTAAATTTTTCTTTTAGTTGCTGAATACTTTCTGAATCAGCACAGTGACATTATTCCTCATCTAAATCATCTTCAGAAGTAAAAAAATAATTCTTTGTAGGTCCTTTTAATCTTCCCCATCTGTTCTTTGCACTTTAAATACTTTCTTCTTGACTCACCAAAGGAGGTCAAAGAGGCATTTAAGTGGCTTAAAGCTGTATCAGGGTCCAAATACTCAGACTCCTTTATATGACTAAGACCAGGAATCTCATAATTCTCAGGAGGAATTCCCTTTTCAAGTATATTGTTTTCCATCTGACAAGGCTTCTCTTCATGTGTGGTTTGATTTCACTATTTAGTGAAACCATCCAATCAGTTACATTCCTCAAGTCTTTACTAACCCAGTGCCCCCCTTTTTTAAAAAGGGCTGCAACAGTTTTTTGACCACTTATTCTCCTCCATATTTCAAATCATGTAATTATCAAACAGTTAATGAATTAAACTTAATAAAGACTAATAAAGCAGCTTCACAACAAAAATGTCCTAGAAAGCTTCACTAAAAACACACTGTCCAAACCCACTTAAATGCCTCTTTGACCTCCTTTGGTGAGTCTCCGGTGTGCAAGAAGAAAATATCTAAAGTGCAAAGAAAAGATGGGGAAGATTAAAAGGACCTACAAAGAATTATTTTTGTACTTCTGAAGATGATCATTGGCTGAAAAGAAAGAAGGCCTTGCAAACCAGTCACTAGCCACTTCAGCCATTTTTTGTCTGATCTTGGCACAGCCTAGTAAGAAGTACAAACCATAGTTCTGGTCTCCTTCCTCTTCCATGAAATGTTAATGGTTTCTTTTACCCATATAGTGAATGTTAAAAGCGCTCTGATAATAAAAGGAAAACAAGTTCTTTAGGCAGTTTTGTTTACAAATCGTACCTGCTTTACCACTCTTGAGTTTTTTGTGTTTTGAAGAAGACTTGGGATGCGGTGCTTTTGTTTGCTTTACATTTTGCTGATGTTTGTGGCTGAGCACAAAACTGCCTGCTCATTAGGGTTGTTCAAAAAGGATGCTGCAAAAGTAAAATGGATTTATTCTTAAATAAACTGACATACCACAAACGTCATGACATGAAAAGACAAACTACCCAAATTTCACATGCATATTACAAATGTTTGATGTGGGCACTTGCGTAGCTACAATGGAACGGGGGGGGGGGACATCAGTGGTAGTCTTGTGAAACCAGGGCACCCCCATATGACGTTTCCTTCCCCGAGAATATGCCTCCAGGGCCGGAATAGGTCTACTTGGACATGTACCAGTGATCTTGCTGGTGCAGGTCCAAGTGGACCCAGGAAGGTAGATCAAGGCCTGGAAAGGGATAGGATATCGGCTGTGGTGGTGCTGCTGCTGATACTGCCCACTCCATCCTGCCCCCCGGGCTGACATGCTGGGGGATGTGACAGATCCGCTGGCTACTCCAGACTGCAGGTCACATTTTGGAACAGCCGTCGAGGACCTTATACCGCTGAACACTAGTTCTGGTGGCATAAGGCCTATATAGTAAATGCAGGTAGCGGTTGATAATTAATCAAGATAATCAGTTGATTTGTGTTATATGATAACACAAACTAAAGTTCTTGTATGCATTTAAGTTTCAGGTGTCTCGTATGTGTTAAATATTTAATACAGTATGAGAGGTTGCTCCTTGCTGGCTACCTGTCTGGACTCAAATTAGTAAATCACTTGTGTTAAACTGAAGTACGTTTTGGCTAATGAACAGGTCTCTTAAATTTTTTCAGATGTTGGTGGAAAACCAAATGAGGAAAGCAAAATGTCAGGTGGATTTGGAGGTGGAAGGACTTTTGGAAACAGAGGTAGACTTCTTGATACAGTGCATTCTTAATTTATTTTTGGCCACAGTCTTGTTTTGATCATTCCTGGCCCCTTAAATGTGATCTTAATGTATATTTTATGCTGAACAAATGTTTAGCCTTTTATGCTGAACAAATGTATTTAGGGATTTTTATCCACTCTTCCACTTGCTGTATATCCACTCTTCCACTTGCTGTAAACTGTTGTGTGTTTCTCTGTACTTTTAAGCACGCACACTCTTCCCATATGGACGTTTGTCTCAAGCTTCCACCACTTAAATGGCAGTTCAGTTGGAGTGCATATATTTGATCCATAATTGGGCTCTCCCAGCATCACCATCAGCTGCTCTGAGCTGTAGTTATACAACAGCAGAAGCAGTACTGCTGAAAGGGTCGTGCTGGGACAGCCCAATTAAAATGCAGGCCACCCTTTCAGCAGCACTGCTTTTTCTGAAGGAGGAAGAGACAGAAGAAGGCCTCGGAAGAGGAGGAACAGTATGGGGAAAGAGACAGACCAAGAGGGGTAAGGAAGGGAGAAGCTGGCGAGGTGCCAGGAGAGCCCAATTATCACGTGGGCCACCCTTTTAGCAGTGCCGCTTCTGCAGAGGTGTCATTTTGCAACACACCCCTCAGCTGCTGAACTGTAGAGTGACGCCTCAGCAGAAATTGTAGTGCTGAAAGGGCGGCCCACATGATAATTGGACTCCTATATCTTGAAAATAAGATCAAGATTGGCAGATTTTCTCTTCTGTCGCTTGCAGCTAATGAGTTCCTAAGTGAGAAAAAAGTGCTTATTTCTGGTCGTCACCTGCGTAATTATGTCACTTCCTGCTTTGTGACATCACTTCTGGCCAAAGCAGGCACTATGAATACTATTTGGCCCGCTGTATCAAACAAGTTTGACACCCCTGCACTAGTTTTTCAGAATCTGCTAGCTTACAGAAGAACTGCCTAATAGTTTCAACTATCTGAACTTTTTCTATACACAAAGTAAGATTACGTTGAAGTACACTTTTCATAGGATAAAACCTACTGTTTCTGTGGTCAGTGGTGATATAATGGATGCCTAACTTCAAATGAAAGGCAGATTGTAGGACTTGACAGGACATTGTCTGGGGTAGGGTGAGATAGATGCAATACTCTGGATAAAACTGAATGAACAAAATTGAAAAATACTTGTCTTTATGTACTTTTTATACAGCTGCATTGGGAAGTAGATTTGAAGAAAGAAAATGTTCAGGTTTTAAGAGAGGTAAGGTTACAGATTATTTGCAGGAACATTAACAATCCAATGCCTGCACCAGATGTACAGTTATTATTTGGGAAACTACATCTGTGAATTTCCACCCACAGTGAATTTGCAACCACACATGCACTCCAATCCAGAAGTTTATTCATGGAAAGAAATTGTGCTGGTCTCTTCTCCGTATTGCCTTTGAAGACGGCACTCTTCTTGGTCCACCAAGTGTCCTGACGGGGTAGCAGCGCTGCAGGATTACTGGTTCAGGTTTTTTGAACAAACCAGGGTTTGTTTTTAGAACTTGCTGCCATATAGCCTGTCCCACATTCTGAAATCTCTAATGGTGTGAATGGGCTGGTTGATATGACAGGGTGCAAAAATGGGGCTCGTGCCTCAATGATGCAACCTCCTGACCTAGAGCTTCTCTCTCTCCACCCCCACCCCCCATTTGTGGTAGTTCAGGCCTGATCAGTTAAGCCTCCATCTGGGTCTCCATTAAGTTACCCATCCTTCACTGAGTGCCCTCAACTGCCCCAACCAGCCTCCTAATGTTCTGCAACTTTTCTTCTGCCGAGGCCTCAAGCCTGGTATATTGTCTAAGCTGGGGTACTTCAGCTGACTGCTGGTGGTACTCGGACCACCAGACCGCTGGAACCCTGCCCCAATGCAGCGCTGTCAGCTCGGCGTTTTCACTCCCAAGAGGCTCCTGCCTTTGGCTGAGAAGGGCCCTCCTAATTGTGTTTTCTGGCCTCAAACCCAGAAGTAACGCCAGTGTTTCGCCACTCAGCAGGAGAGTGGTGCCAGAGGTGGGCTGGGAAGAGGTTGAGAACCCCTGGTCTAAAGCTCACTCATTGATGTCCCTCACCTTTCCAAGCATGCTTCCCATGCTGCCACTCTCTGCCTGGGTAGGGTTGAGGGTCTCTGAGCTTGTTGTTCGTTCCTGGTTTGCCTGTAAACAGCTCTTTGGAGGACTCCAGATGCTGCTGCTTCTGCCTGTTCCTCGGATGCCGCATTCTTTCCACCCTGGTCATCTGAGGTCTCCATTGCTCAATTTCTGCAAAGGAGAGCCCAGCTTTAAATAGTAAAATACTTCCAAGAATTTACAATTAAAATGTCCGGGTTTTTGAGCTGTTTATTTAAGTTAAAACAGGACAAGTCCTGGCTTGACGTTTCGCCAAGTAAAATACTTGTCTGATCTTCACTGCAGTCAGTGCCAAAGGTGGGAAAGACATTGCTCCCCCCCCATCTTCTGGTAACTAACCACCCCTTGTACCTTTCCAAAAATATTCTCTACAAAGGATAGGAAGAAATTGCCTGGTTCTGAAGACATCTGTTGTGTGAAGGCTGTGTGCTTCACCCACAGCTTGGGACGACTTGTCTGTTGCAGAAAGGCCTGGCTGTGGGGAGGAAGACTCCTCTGTCTACAGGAATCGGGCTTAAGACCAATTCTTGCCTGCTTCTTTCCTCATGCCCCATCATTGCAGTGCACCTCCTGCTTCACCACCTCTGAACCACTCATGTTGCATGCATTGTCTGTGCAGAGGAGCTGATCAAGCATGTCAAAGACAAGAATGTTTTTGTCCTAGTTTCTGCAGAACAGCTATTGCCCTCGTATCAGTTAGTATTTCCTCCTCGGTTACTTCACTGTACTCCTGCATAACTCACGGTCCCTCTAGTAACCCTGTCCTTGAGCTTCTCTGAAATGTAACAGAACTACTACAATTGTTGTATAAACTTTATAAAATTTGGTAAGTTTTGGTGAGAAGCACCTGGACAGCCTCTTTCTGCCAAATGTCAGTGAAATCTCTGAAGTTCTCGCTCCACAGTGTTCTTTGGATAGTGAGAGAGCCCATCGCTGCTGACAGGATTAGCTGGAATCTCCAGAATACCACTTTCCTGCATCATTACGTAGTTGGTCCAAATTCAGCTAAAATTCAAGTTAAATCTACAATTACGCTGTTCAAGATCTAGTGAAGGAGGGCTCTGCTGGGAGGCAATCTAGAATGGGGGTGTAGCTTTCTCCAAGGATTCAACATTTGCAAATATAAAAAACCACGTGAGTTTTCTGTCACACATTCAAAACCCATGTGAAAGATTTGCAACTCATGGGTGAAAAAGGTACTCCACATTCTGTGGAGGGACGAGACAACTTGCAGATAAGGAAGCTCATGTGGGCTTTGTATCCAAACAGTATTTCCAAAGGAATAACCATATGATTTCCACGTTCGTTTTCACATGTTTGGTCTAGAATTAACTGTGCCTCATCTGCTATGGAGAAATATTGAAGTACAATTTTAGTGAGTTTTGAACATAGCTGAAAAATTGGTGATGATGTTAAGAGTGTTAATGCCACTTTTCAGCGATCTTAAAGTGGCTTACGTAGCCTATAATTATAATTATAAAAAATAGAAAATATCCCAAAGCGGATCATAGTCTCGCAGCAGCAAAAAGAAAGATACGTTGTATCTTTTTTTCTTCAAAAAGATACAAGGTACACACAGCTATCGGAGAAGATTCTGTCCTGGGTTGCTATCCCTTTGCTTAATATCTTACTCAGTTGCAGGTTTTCAAATATAGAAGTGTGTTTACATTGACTTGCTGCTGCGAGTTCCCCTTAGCAGTGCTAAAGGGTCATTATAAGAGAGATTCCATAGGCAGAGTGATTATGCCCTTATGGTTCAAGACAAATTGAAACCACTGAACATGTTCTAATGAATTGTATGTTCCTTGGTAGAGGAAGGGGTCATTCCAAACTATGGGAATGCCCTCGCGCCAGCACTAGGTAGGGTCTACTGTTAATAATACCTTCGCCTCCGTGCAGGGCTGACAGTTTCCCCAGTTCTGCCCTACCTCGTCAGAACTGAAGCCGGCTGTTGGGGCAGTGAGCCCCGATGCCATTACTTGTTGTTTGTCTCCTTTCATCGTTTCACTCCTCCTTTGGTTAGGGATTGGTTTAGGTTAGTCGTATAATTAGAGGGGGAGTGACCGGCAGCGACCATATTTGTGCTCTTTATCTCCCCACTGTTGGATCGTTTTCTGCGACGTACAAGCCAATAATTACAGCTATTTGCTGCTATCAGATTCCAATTCTGTTATTACATATAGTGTTGCTAAGTTTCTTGTGGTGGAGATAAACATCCAAAGAAAGTTGATAGACTATGAATTTTCTCGATTTGGGTTATGATGTTCATGAGAGATTAATTAAGAGCTGTGATATTTTGATGTTTTGACTCTTCAATATTAAACGATGAAATTTCTTCCTGGCATGACTAAAGTTTTTAACTCGGTGATTGTGTATATACTTTCATTTCTATGGTCTGTTATGATAGTTTGCTTAATATTCTAATTTAGAATAATTTTGCTAATTTTAGACTTGTAGTACTAAACTATAGGTAGGATGGTGGCCGGGATTCTATTTTAATTTGAATTCTTATTCATAATAATATATTTAGGCTTTATGTTGGCTTTATGTTGGCCTAGTACTGGTTCTGATTTTATGCTGGTCTGTGTCTGTAATAAAGACTCAATTTAATTCAATTTATTTTGTGTCTGGGATATGGAGATAGCAGAATAGTCTGTTCCCAGGTTTCGTCTGTTTGTATCTAAAGGCCTACACTTTCTTTCTTTTGTTTGGATGGTGACAAATGAGCTGTGACTTGTTAAAGGCCATTGAGGCCTTCCTTTGTAAAATGGTTGCCATTCTTTTACCCTTGGTCATCTTGGATATTAAACACGATTACTCAACTTTGAATATTCTCCTTATTGTTCAAAAGTGAGAAATGAAAAAATTCGAGATCTACAACATCAAATTAGAGTTATTAGTGAATTTGTACGCACCAAATGATAAACAGGAAGAATTTTATACTAAATTATCACAAGAAATCAAGCAGAAAGAATTTGATGATTTATGGATTGTGGGAGATTTTAATGCAGTAACTAATCATGAGTTGGACAGGAAATCTTCCAAAACAAAAATGAGAAAGACAGGTCTCCTGCCAAAAGTTTTTTTGGAGATGGTGGAAGAATATCAATTGATTGATTGTTGGAGAACACAGAATTCGGAAAAGAAGAAATTTACATTTTATTCTCATAGACATAATGCTTGGTCACGCATAGATATGTGTTGGAAGACGAGTATAACTCATTTAGATTTTGATTGTCAAATTTTACCGATGACGATTTCTGATCATAGTCCATTATTGATTTCTGTGAATAAGAGGTATAAAAAGATGTTTTGGAGGATGAACACATCCATTTTGAGAGATAAAAGCTTCAAAGAAAAATGTTTAAAAGAGGCTATGGCTTATTTTCAAACTAATGTACAAGATGGAATGAAGATGACAACGGTTTGGGATGCCTTTAAAGCGGTGATTCGAGGAATTATAATAGAATTCACAGTAAGAAAAAGAAAGGAAAAGGAAAAGATAATGAATGAGCTGGTTAAGAAATTGCAAAAGGAAGAGGAACGTTCTCAAAGATCAAAGGGCTCGGTGAAAGACATATTGAAAAAAATTCGAGATCTACAACATCAAATTAGAGTTATCCAAACTGAAGAGATGGAGAAGAAAATAAAATGGGCCAGGCAGAATTTTTTTGAAAATGCTAATAAACCTGGGAGATGGCTGGCCTATAAATTGAAGAAAGAGGCTCAAAAATCAATGATATTGAGTTTGAAAGATAAAAAAGGGAAAGAAATAAATTCTAACGAAGGGCTGAAAAAGATTGTAGTAGATTTTTATTCTGAATTATATAAAGGTAAAAACATTACTGAGGATTTACAGGATCAATTTTTGAGGAAAGTCCAAATACCGGAAATTAGTAAACAAGATTCTGACTTCTTGCAAGAGGATATTACATTAGATGAAGTTAAAGAAGCAATTTTAAGACAAAAAAGTAGTAAATCTCCAGGCCCAGATGGTTTACCTGCGGAACTTTATAAAATGTTGGTGGATGTGGTACAGGTGCCACTACAGACATTGGCTCAGGAGATAGTTCATAGGGGAGAGGTACCGGCGACATGGAAACAGGCAATGATCTCCTTAATTCATAAATCAGATTTGGATAAATCTGATATCAAGAATTATAGACCTATATCTTTATTGAATACGGATTATAAGATTTATGTTTCAATTCTAGCCTGGAGATTGAAAAAGGTATTGATGAATTATATTCATGAAGATCAGTCGGGCTTTCTACCTAAGAGACAATTGAAAAAGAATGTAAGAACTATAATTGATGTCTTAGAGTACTATGAAAATCACCCAGAAAGGAAAGTTGGTTTGATGTTTTTGGATGCTCAAAAGGCCTTTGATAATGTGAATTGGGCTTTTATGTTTAAAGTGATGGAAGTAATGAAATTGGGACCAAAATTTATCAAAATTATCAAGGCTATTTATACACAACAAGAAGCTATGGTAAAAGTGAATGGTAGTCTTACAGAGAAAATACGGATTGAACAAGGTACAAGACAAGGTTGCCCCCTTTCACCTCTTTTGTTTGTATTAACGATAGAGATTTTGAACATTTTAATTAGAAATGATGATAGAGTAAGGGGACTTAAGATTAAAAATCATCATATTAAGTTACAGGCATATGCAGATGATTTGGTTTTTGTATTTGAAGATCCAAAAGAGTCTTTACCGGTACTTAAAGAGGACTTGTCAGAATTTGGTGCTGTGGCTGGTATGGTGGTGAACTACGAGAAGACAAAAATCTTGTTAAAAAATGTCAAACAAAAAGAAGCTGCTGAGATTAAGGAACTGGGATTTCAGGTGGCGGAGAAGATTAAATATTTGGGTGTTAATCTAAAAAAGTCAGTTCTTTGATGGAAGACAATTATATCAAGGTATTGGAAGCAATTCAACAAGATTTGGAGAGGTGGAAAAATCTGCAATTGTCAATAAGTGGGAAGGTATCAGTTATTAAAATGAATGTATTACCCAAATTGTTATTTCTGTTTCAAACAATACCAATAATTATGAAAAAAACTTTTTTTCTTGAACTGGACAAGATGACATCGAGATTTATTTGGAGTGGCAAGAAACCACGAGTTCGTCTGAAACTATTGCAAGATCAGAAGAAAAGAGCAGGGTTGGCTATACCCAATTGGTTATGTTATTATCAAGCTGCAGCCCTGCAATGGATTCGTGACTGGGTGCTTAAGAGTAAAGAGAACTATGTTATCTTAGAAGCAGAAGGATTACAAGTGGGCTGGCCTGCATTTTTGATGTATGATAAAGCTAAATATTATGCATTTTTTAAAAGACATGGCTTAAGGAAATCTTTGCTTTGGGTTTGGGAGCAGATCAGATATAAGATTTATGATAAAATACCCGGATGGGTAAAACCATTAGAAATAGATAACAGACCAGATTGGATAAAAGATTCTCAAAACAGACCATATAAAGACTTGCTTGATTCCCAAGGAGAGTTAAGAGATGAGAATCGATTAAGGATGGAAGGTATTATTATGGATACTTGGTTTCAAAACCAGATTAGAAGTAGGATACGAGAAGATCAAAAAATAGGTTTTTATCTGAGTGAAACTGAATTTGATAAGGTATTTTTAAATACTGAGGACAAATATGTAACCAAGATGTATAATTTTTTACTGGACTTTGAGATGGTAGACGAAACAGTTAAAGATGTTACGATATTGTGGGCACAAAATTTAAGACGAGAGATCCATTTACATGAGTGGGAACAGATTTGGAATTCAGGTGTTGAAATGGTTAAAGCTGTTGCATATAAAGAGAATTTATATAAAATGTTTTACAGATGGTATTTAACACCGAAGAAGTTATGTAAGATGTATAAGAATGTTTCAAGTATTTGTTGGAAATGCAACAGTTTGGAAGGCTCCTTTTTTCATATGTGGTGGACATGTGCCAAGGCAAAAACATTTTGGAAGATGGTTCATCAGGTTTTGGAAGAGATATTATGTTGCAAGTTGCCGTTTGTACCAGAATTATTTTTATTGAATATGATGTCAGCAATAATATTCCAAAAAGATAAATATATTATTATACATATAGTTACTGCTGCTAGGTTGTTGTATGCTCAGCAGTGGAAAGCTCAGACTATACCAGAGATGGAAGAGTTAATAATTAAGATTTATGATTTGATAGAATTAGATGTCTTAACTGAAAGATTGAGAGATGGAGATGTAAAAAAGAAGATAGAGTGGTGGCAACCATTTTACGATTGGATGAAAAGATAATCATAAAAAAAAAAGAAATTGTTATTGATTATATGATTATATGGATGTGCAGGATGGGCGAGATAGATTAAGATATAGTGAAAATTATTTTATGTAAGAGATTCGTTGAATAGTTATATTATTGGAGAATGTTGTCCGGGTGTTAGTATTCCTATTGTATCTTGTTAGTTTATCCTGGTTGTGATGTACCTGATTGTATCAATTTTGTAGGGTTTTTGATGTTAATTGTTATTTGTTATTTGTTATTTGTTATTTGTTGTCTTTTAAAATAAAAAATACTATATAAAAAAAAAGTGAGAAATGATGCACTTCACTACATTAGTACCTCTTAAAAAATCTTGATGAATCAAAAGATCAGTTTTAAGCTTTGTTAAAGAGATTCAGAATCCTTAAAAGAATGAACGTCTGTAACAGGTGTTAATTGCATATTTCCATGGCTTTGTCATAGAAGAAGCTGCTGATAATGAAGACAACCAGTCAAACGGAGGGTTTTCAAGGAGAGGAGGTAAGACTGTATACATTTGAATTTTCATGTTTGCTATTTTTCTCCCTCACTGACTTGGGATTTAGATTATTTCAAGATTAAATGTTTGAGTAAGCCTGTGTAGGAAAACTAGACATTCAGTTGCTTTGCATGTGTATATGGCACTAGGATCATAGTCATTATCAAAAGTAATGTAAAACAGTCTTTCCAATTATTTTGGTTGCTTGAGGCAGTTCCTTTTATAACTTGCTGCGTCTGAATCCAGCAGTCAGTAAATTGAAATAGCAGTTTTTCAAAAATCAGGTTTGTATTGTTCTTCTGGTATCTCCAAGGAAGGGAGCTCAGTGTAATGTGTTAACTTTGTAACATCACTATGATGCAGATTAGGAGAAGAAATAAGGATAAGTAGAGGTGTGTGTGTGTGTGTGTGTGTGTGTGTGTGTGTAAAAATTGATTAAAAATGCAAATAGTGGTGTGGTGTTTTTTTATTCAGCTCAAATGGTATGTGTTTTTATTCCAGTTTTCCATTAATTTTTATTTAATTTGCTTTTAAAGTGTTAGACTAAAGCAGGGGTTCTCAACCTGTGGTATGGGTACCCCTAGGGGTACGCAGACCTCTTGCTGGGGGTACGCCAAGCTCTGCTCTTTATCTGCCCCATCAACAGCTAATTATTAACATGAATTTTAAATTGTAATTATTTTTAGAGCCCTTCTGTCTCTGATTTTGGTTTTGGGCTTATTTTTGTACTCTGGAAAATGTATGGTAGTGCGGTGGGGGAGGGAGGAGCTGATTTTGGGAAGTGTGACTTAGAGAAAAAAGAGATCCTTGCATCTCTCTCACACACACACACACACACACACACACACACACACACACACACACACACACACACACACACACACACACACACACACACACGACATTTAAAATTGTTAGTACTTTTTTATTTAATGATTACTTAGTTAATTAATTGATTGATCTAATTAATTAGCAGTTAGTTAGCAGGGGGTACTTCAGAAAATTGGACCATGATAGGGGGTACCCGAGCCTCCAAAGGTTGAGAACCCCTGGACTACAGTATGTGTGCACTAGATAGGTGATAGTGTCAGCAAATACTGCAATTAAGCCACTTTTTTTCCCAACAGTAGTATTTACAGATCCACTTCCTGCTTTGGAAGCTTATCCAAGAGAGCAGATATACTGTGTACATTATAGGCTTCACATCAGGAGAATATCATGCATATTTTTGGCATCCTCAGTTTTCAGTCTGTTTTTATGGCCTATCTTTCCCATAGACAGATACGTTTCATTGCCTCCCCCCCCATTCGTGCCTATTGATTTGAATCTTAACAAATATGAGCAGCAACTTGCTCAAATACAGCAATTTGAGCAGCTTGCTCAAATATAGCAATAAAATATAAATACTGTGCTGTAAGGGAAACGGGAAATAAGAAGCTTGCCTGCGCTCGTTCTTGCCTGCAGCACCTAGTGGTGGAATACTGTATATACAGCAAAACATACAGAACAGTACAGATCGGAGATAAGGAGCAGAAGCAAAGCAATAGGATGGCCTTTGGAGCTGTTGGAGAGGCTCTGCAACTGTTCCAAGCAAGATTCGTTACTTAAAAGTATTGACAGATTACTCAAAAGTAAGAAAAAGAGGTGATATTTTGTGGAATGAAGGGTTTTTTGTGTTATTTCACGTTTAGAGCTAAAAATTAGTTTGTATAGTGTTTTGAGTCAAAATTAGCATTATTTAGTGTTCTGTGTTGGTCACAAAAACACCTCTAGTAATCGGTTATTTTCTCAATGCAACCTAGTAAGCATCATAGCATAATGGGACTTTGAACTTGGGTTTTTTTTAGCCCAATACTCTTCCATTGTAGAATATAGTGGCTCAACATGGGCTGAATGGTTAAACAATGGTTAGAGCTTGCAGATTTATAACATGGTTTAGAGCTACTCTGAATTTTTATTTTTCTGTCCTCTCGTATGGCTCTAAGTTCACTCTCATCTGCATGATGCAGGATCCTTATCCAGAACAATAGACATAAGATTAATAATGGTTTGGCATATTGTTTGAATTGAGCCAGTGTGTCTAACTCTTGAACGTTGTGAGTAAAGTACTGTTTTGCATTATAGGTTTTCAAGGGATGAGAAATGACAATGGTTTACATAGGGGTGGACGAGGATCCGCCGGAGGTGGCAGAGGAGGATTTGGGATGTTTCCAAGTAAGCTCTTCATAGTGTTAGTTCCATGAGTAATGGAGTAAAATGAAATAGATCTGATTCAAATGTTTCAAGTCCAAACTAGTTCTAAGCACTTAGGAGTGTGTGCACTCTCATGTCCTTGTTGTAACCACCACTACCACTCTCACTAGGTTTTCTTTTGTGTAGGTAGTGGTTTGAACATGTCTACACAGGATAAAGCAAACAGGGAGAGAGCCAGGATGTGTCAGTGTGCACGTTGCTAAGTATAGGGAGCTGGTTCAGTCTTTAGTGTCGTCTGAACTGTCCTCTTAAGTTTTACAGGTCTAGCCTAAATCTAGCGGTGACAGTATGTACGATATTATGATTGAGGTGCATTTTGCCAGTGCACATAAATACACTGACTTTAAAAAGTGCTTTGTTCATACACATTTATTTTTTTTTTTTGAAGAATGATTTTGAAGAATCATTACTGACAGTTCATATAGGCTGCTAGGGGAGTGCTGTTTGGAATTTGTTTTGTAAACTATCCCAGCTCTCTGCTTTAAAAATACAATACAAAAACCAGACTTATTTTCTGTTTGGTTTGAATTACAACAGATGATGAAAATGAGCAGCAAGATGGTAGACAGAATTCTGGCTTCTTTGGTTCTAAAAGAGGAGGGTTTGGTATTCCTGCAGGTAAGAACTAAAATAGAATTTGATTGCATGTGTTATGTCCATTTGATTAGAATTGGGCTTTGTTACATTGCAGAGTCTTTATCTGGATTTGAAAGCTATCATAGCTTAGCTATGTTGAGAGTTGATGCAATGCATCAGTCAGGCAGTTTATTGACAATATTTATATATTGCTGTTTATCAAAGCAGTTTATATTGCAAAAGGAATGAAAAGATGGTTTCCTGTCATGAAGGAGCTTACAGCAGGAGTGGGAGGGAAGGGGCATGAGCAAATAGCCTCTGCAGGAGAGTCTCTTACATTCATCTCAGTAAAGCATTGCCATTTAAAAGGTGTTCCTTTTGCCCAGTTAGCAGAAGGTAAGATTATAGATCTGTGCAACCAAGAAACCTACTGCTAAAAGGTGGAATTTGGTTTAGGGTCATTCCATGTGAAATCAACCAATTCATGAAACTTTAATGTCATGGATTTGGTTCATTTTTGGTACATTTGTACCTTACCATGAGATGTTTAAAAATTATTTTTCCAGATTTTTTTGTCTACCTGTTTTTGAGATATTGAACTTTCAAAATTGCCGAAATTCACTTGCCACCCTACCTTCAAATGCCATTTACAAGATAACTATGATAGCTACAGACATGGGACAGGTGTCATTTTTAAGCTAATGAATAGGGTTTTCATTTGATATACATCACACAATAAATTTTCAAGAAATTCAAAAATATTCAAATATTTTGAATTTTTGGGAAAAATGGAATTTTTTTAAATTTTCATTTTTTGGAAAATTTTAAATTCCACTTTCCCAAAAAATATTTTTGAATTTCTTGAATATTTACAATTGTCATGTTGTATATCAAATGAAAGCCCATTAGCTTTAAAATGACACCTGTAATTTTTAAACATCTCATGGTAAGGTACAAATGTACCAAAAATGAACCAAATCCATGACATCAAGTTCCAAAATGGATTTTTCATTGGTTGATTGGCCCTTTACAGAGCTTCATTCTTGTCACATTACTCTTAAAACTATACATTTGTGTTTTAGGTGACTTTGAAAATAAAGGAAGAGCATTTGGAGGCAGAGGTGAGAATCTTTCAGTTGGTTTGCACTCTGATGTTACATAGGTAGTTCCAATGTGTGAAAAAGGGGTGTGGGTGAGAGAGAGAGAGAGAATGAATTGCTCTGATCATTATCTTAGCGGCGTAGCCACGCCCCGGGGGATGCAGTGCACCACACACATCCGTCCGAAGCTGACACCGCGCGGAACGCTGCAGCCGCCTGGAACATGAGGCAAAAGGCTCAACCAATGCTCTGGGCGGGCAGGCCGAAAGGCACAAGTCTTTTTGTCCGCTGCTCGCGTCTGCTGCCGGCAAGCTCCTCCCCCCACGCCGGTACACTGCTGCCCCCCTGGGGGTCAAGCCGACCCCCCCCGCCCAGGCATTCCTCCGCTACTGCGTTTATCTTATTCTTTTCCACTGCCTCTTGTCACTATTTTGAAATGACTATTTAGTTCTACTCATTTTCATTGTCCTGTAATATTGTGTCTGATACTCTGCCTCATCCTAGCCAAATCTATCTGGTTCATGGTAACCTGTCAAATCTAGGGATCTCCTGTGTTGCTGCCTCTATAGAATTATGATCCATTCCAGCTGCATTGTTAAACTGCTTTGTTAAAGGCTGCATAATGTTTTCTGTAAAATTTTACAGGGGGTTACAAAGGAAGCAATGAAGAAGTAATTGGAGGTTCTGGAAGAAGTAAGTATAGGTGGGCCCCCCGTATCCGCTGGGGATATGTTCCAGGCCCCTTGTAAATACTTGAAACCGTGGATAAGAGCAAACACTCCCTCAAAGGGTTCCTGAGGGCCCCCCACCCTGCCTCCCCTGCAGGCAGGCATGCTTGCCCCCCCAGCTCTTATTTTTCTTTCAGCAAGCGTTGTTTATTCCTTAAAACAAAGAAGCAGCCTCCATTGCAGGCAAGTAGAACAGGACTAAGTCCTAGAGAGGCTCTGCAAGGTTTCTGTTAACCTTGCAGAGCCTCTCTAGTACTTAGCCTTGTTCTACTTGCCTGTGATAAGTAGCCAGAGGCTGCTTCTCCTGTTTCTTTAAAGAAGAAACGAAGCTTGCTGGGGGGGAAAAATAAAAGCCTGGGGGGGTCCCCACGATCCGTGGATAACTGAAACCGTGGATAGTGAATCAGTGGATATGGGGGCCCACCTGTACAGTATATTCAAATATAGGCAGTTTCAAAAATGTCTGTCCATATTGAGAGCCAGGATGGTCTAGTAGATCCAGGTTCAAATCACCCGCTCAGAAGCTTCCTGGGTGACCTTGGGCCAGTCACTATCTCTCAGCCACACCGACCTCAGAGTTGTTATGAGGACAAAAGGAGGGGAGCAACTATGTTCACCACCTTGCACTCCTTGGAGGAAGGGTGGTATAAAAATAAATAAAATATAAATGGATATTTATATGATGATCCTCTGACATTTTTACTTTTTCCAAACTGTTTCAATAAAAGGCATGCGGAAAATAGATGGTGATGCAGAAGGGGGTGACTGCACAGGTATGTTAAACCAAAACAAATACATGGACAGAGAGATCAAGGTAACTGGTAATTACTGAATTTCATGAAAATAAAGTTTTCATCTATTTTAAAAAGATTGTTTAGTGTTAATGTCAACATTCTTTCACAATAGTAATGGCTAATTAAATTGTAGTGTTGGATTTTAGGAGAGTTTACTTTAAAATGCAAGTGACTGTGGGTATCTTAATACTTCCTGACCAAGATAATTGAGAATGTATTTTGATGTCTGGGCACGTTGTCCAACTTTAGTTTCAAGATCTGTTTTCCACACCAAATATGTTTGAGAACAATTTGCCTGTTCTTCTGAATGCAAAAATACATATAGTTGGGGGGAGAGACATAAAGTAGGGTGTTCTGGTGTATGTTATAAACCAGGCATTCCCAACCTGCGGTACGCGTACCCTTAGGGGCACGCGGGCCCGGGGGTACGCGAGATGCTGCCCCTTCGCTGCTACGATCAGGAACAGCTGTCCCTTAGCTGCTACGATAAAGAGCAGCTGCTAAAGGGGATTTTTTCTGGGTTGCGCCACAGGCGAGTGCACACCACCGCAACACAGAAAAATATCCCCGAAATGTTCCCCAGTAGCTCCTCCTACCTGTTCTTCTGGGTGCCGCCATCTTAGATCTCACAAAATTCGCGGGATCCAAGATGGCACCACCAAATTCTCACAAGAATTTGCCTCCAAGAATTCTCACAAGTATTGGGTGCTGCCATCTTGGATCTCGTGAGATTTTGTGAGATCCAAGATGGCGGTACCCAGAAGACCAGGTAGGAGGAGCTACCGGGGGACATCTTGGACATTTTTCCAGGTTGCAGCGTGAGCGGGTGGGCCCTCACGCCACAATGCAGGGGGTTACGTGGGCCTCTGAAGGTACGCAGGGCAGCTGGAGGCCCACGTAGGGGGTATGTGGGCCGCCGAAGATTGGGGACCCCTGTTACAAACATATTGGTGCCTGCAAGGAAAACCTAAAAGTAGGAGTTCAATAAACAAAACATTGGCTTTTTATCCAGACAATTATAGCACCCTTTCTGGTCCGACGGTAGCTCACAATGTGTAGTAAAATGCTCCAATATAAAAAAGCAGCAAACATAAACTGAAAAACAAAGTCCAGGAGCATAAGAATGCAAACTAATTTGAAGGGAAACCCATACCAACTGAAATGACTGGTGAAAATAAAGTCTTAACTGGGCAGCTAAAACACTCAGAGTGGCCAGGGCAAGGAGTTTCAAAGTTTGGTGGCTGAGGGCTTCTGAAGAGAGTGAGCAGTCTTATAATGGAAGGGATGGTCCCTCAAATGACCTGGCTTTAAGCCATTAAGGACTTTAAAGTAAATTGTACCTTGAATAAGGTTTGAAAATAAACTGGTAACCAGTACAGGTAGAAAAGAATTGTTGTTGTGTGCTCTTGGGCATGATCCCCAATCAGAACTCCTGCTATGTCTTGTACCAGTTGAAGTTTCTGAATGTTTTTCAAGGGTGTGCCCACAGAGTGCAGTACAATAATCCAGTCTCTATTTAACAAAAGCATGTGTAATATTGGCCAAATCTGCCTTGACTAGAAAAGAGTGCAATTGATGCAGTGACACTCCTGGCCATGGCTGCCACGTGACCATTCAGCATTATCCCCAAACTGTGAGCCCTCTCTCTCAAGGTGAGTGCTGCACTATCCAGAACAGGTTGTACACCCAAATTCAGATCGGCTGTCTAGACCAGCAACACCTTTGTCTTCTCTGAATTAAACTTTAACGTGTTAGAATCCATATCCAGTCCATCACTGAGGTCATGTACCAATTATTGATCATTGAAAACTGTGAAATCATCTGGAAGCAAAATACTTGTATTTTTTCTTTCAATATTTATATTCTGTGAAAATGAAGATGGAGTTAATTCTATTCTACTCCAAAAAAATTCCACTAATAGAAATTCTGTGCTTGGATTATAGAAATTTTGTATAGCTAACCCATTTCTTCAGAATTTAACTATTGTGCTCCTGTATTTCCAGGTCCAAAGGTGACATATGTACCACCACCACCACCGGACAACGAAGATGCTATCTTTGCTCATTACCAGACAGGGATAAACTTTGACAAATATGATAATATTCTTGTGGAAGTCTCAGGACTTGATCCTCCGCCAGCAATATTGGTTAGTGTACCACGGTCTATTTTGAATACTTGCTGCACAACATTCAAAGTGTCAAAGGGAAACCTCCTTAAATCTAAGCATAACAGTATCCTAAACATTCTCTCCCTTAGGCTTCTCCCCTGCCTTTTGAGGGAGCTTTGTTCCCTCAGCAGCTGTTAGGAGGAAGTTTCCTCCCATTGTGTACTGTTGCTATGGGAGATCATCCCAAAGCCCCACACTCAGCCGTGGCTGCTTCAGCTGACCCAAGGGCTTCCCCCAACATGGCCCCACCCTTAGCGTTGGCTGTTCATGAGAATGAGGAAGCAAATCTCAGCTTGCGTGGCAACGCAGGCCAACAAACGGGCGGTGCGGCCAGGTGGGCCTGAGCAAGTCAATGAAGGCAGTTGCTCTTCATCCTCGAGTGCGGCAGGGCAGACAAGGCTCCCGGGAGAGGCTTGTGTGTCAGTGATGATCAGACAATACTTTCTCACAATAAATTGTATTTCTCAGTTCATCTTAATGGAAGTCTAACCATAGGTTTTTCTTGGAAGGCTCTAAGGAAAAGCTGTAAATCTGGCTTTACTAACTGGTGGTAATCTGGTTCTGGAGTTGCTAAGTCGTTCAGCAAACTGCAAGCTATTTTTATGCTTTTTTACTTGGAGGTAAAACTGATGGCCTGGTTTTTAAAAATATTTTATTTTCATTTTATGTAAACACACACACACAAAAACAATACATAGAATACAAAAAACCCAAGTGAATGAGATGACAATATGAAAACAAACCAGAAAAACCACCCACATGGATATATAAGCAATCAAAGGTATTATCCATGTTACACACTTATGTGGTATTAAACCACATTTTTTCCTAATCCAGTATTTCAGTTTAAATACTTGTGGCTGTTGGGATGTAAAATAACATGCACAACGTTTTTAATTGTCCTTGCTAAATGTAGGTCAAACATGCTAAACCAGATCACCGTCTATTTAGGGCAGGGGCAGGGAACCTTTTCCCTGGCGAGGGCCATTTTAAATATTAGGAATTTGCTTGAGGGCCAGCTGTAAGGCCGGGCGCCATTTTTATTTATTTATTTTTTGCCCCTGTCCCCCATCAGCCTCCGGAGGCTCCGCGCTCACCGTCCGAAGCTGCCGCCGGGTCCGCGCGTCACCTCCAGCGTACCAGGGCAAGAGCTTGCCCTCATCGGCGTGGTACGCATGTGCGAAATGGTCAACGGCCTGGTGAGAAGGGGTCGAGGCGGCGGCCAAGGAGGACATGCAAAGGCCCTCTCCTGGCCTCCGGAGGTGACGCGCGGACCCGACAGAGCCTCCAGGGGCCGGTTGGGCGGCCTCCCGGCAATCTCTCCGGGGACCGGACCGGATGGCCTCAGGGGCCTGATCCGGCCCTGGGGCCGGAGGTTCCCCACCGCTGATTTAGGGCATTGGAAAAATTTCCAGTTCAAATTTTTCTGGAAAACTTGCATCACTACTCCGTTATGAGTGTTATATTTGAGCTTTGATTGCTAAATTATTCTTTGCCAAAATTTGACATGCTGGCTATTGCCTATAGATAAGTTGCTGTATTGCATCATTATACTGCTTTTCAATAAATCCAAGGCAGCCAACCAAGAATATAAAAGCAATTTACATGGAGTTTGGATCTTAAAGAAGTGCTTCCATTGTGTCCTGCCACTCTAATAGAAATCTGTTGAATGTTGCCCTGAAATGCCATGTGCACTGTCATAATATAAAAGAATGTGAAGAGAGGTATTCAGGGACAGTTTCTAGATAAGGGGTGTCAAACATAACACCCGTGGACAGTGTCTAGCCCACATGATGATTGGGGTCTCCCAGCGCTGCTTCGGCTAAGGCTCTGGGAGGAAGAGACGGAAGGAGACCTTGGAAGGCAAGTGACGCTACAGGGAAAGGGCAGACCAAGAGGGATGAGATGCTGCTGAAGTGCTGGGAGAGCCCATTTATTTATTTTAAAAAATTGTACCCTGCCTATGCCAAAGCAAATGCCCAAGGCGGCTTACAACATCAAGATAAAATATACATAATATAAAACAATGCATAAAATTAAAAGCAATAAAATCCACTAGGGATTCGCAGATAAGCAGCAGAGAGGTTCACTGCAAAGTGGTGCTGCTGAACGGGTGACCTGTGTGATAATTAGTCTCTCCATATACCTTAAAAATATGATCAAGATTTGCACATTTTCTTTTCTGTCACTTGCAGCTAATGAGTTCCTATGTGAGAACAAAATTCTTATTTCTGGCCATGAACTGCTTAATGACATCACTTCCTGCTGAATATCACTTCTGGACCCAGCAGGCACCATGAATGCTATAATATACAGTATTTATATACTGCCTTTCTTGGTCATTGGATTTCTCCTCTGACTTTAATCCAAGGTGGTGTACATGGGCAGGCTTTCCTAACCCCCTAATGCAGTGGTTCCCTAACTGGGGCGTTGCGACGCCCCAGCCAGGAACAAAGGGTTGCTATGCCCTTAAGGTTCCCTAACGCCTGGGAAGGCCCTCCGCTGCTCTAAGTAGCAGTGGGGACTTCCCAGGGGTCGCGATGACGCGCCCGGGATCGCGCCGCCGCCACTGCCGCGCCTGGGATCGCCCTTTTTACCTTCATTGGTGGGCAGTGGGTGTCTGGCGGGGGTTGTGGGGAACCTGCGGACCCCTCCGCAGGCCTCCCCAAGCGTCGGAGCAGCGCTCCGACGCGATCGCAACTCACTTCCGGGTTCGCGTAAAACCGAAAGTGGGTTGCAATCGTGTCTGAGTGCTGCTCCGACGCTTGGGGAGGCCTGCGGAGGGGTCCGCAGGTTCCCCACAACCCCCGCCGGACACCCACTGCCCACCAATGAAGGTAAAAAGGGCGATCCCAGGCGCGGCAGTGGCGGCGGCGCGATCCCGGGCGCGTCATCGCGACCCCTGGGAAGTCCCCGCTGCTACTTAGAGCAACGGAGGGCCTTCTCAGGAGTTAGGGAACCTCTGCCCTAATGGTTTTTTTTACAACATATAAATGTCCAATCTTTCGTAAACAGCTACATTCCAGGTGATATCCTTTTGCAGTCTGGCTTTTTTCTGCTGGCCTTTGCCACCTCCCACACTCGACCGACGCAGCTGGGAGCTCTTACGGAGGCTTTCACAGCTTTTTGTCAGCAGCGTGTCTCTAACTTGCCATTCACCGATCTTCGGACTTGCAAGGCAGCGGCTCTACCGACTGACCAGACCCCTCTGCCTCACTATTTGGCGCACTGTGTGAAACGCGTTTGTTACCCCTGCTCTAGATTGTAGATAATCTCCTCAAATAGAAAGCATGAAGCATGTTTTCAGTTTCAGCCTTTCTATGTTTTGGAAGCAGCATGAATTCTTCTTGAACATCTTCTGACTTCTTAGTAAACCCAGTTAGTAACTGGATTTTTAGCTTTCAGGGATAAGGGGAAATATATTCTTTACCCTCTTGAAATATGTTGAACTTTAAAATATCACAATACAATTTACAAGTACGTTGATCTACTTCATGTGATCATTTTGGCCATTGGTTTGGTGTGGAATTAAAAGGTTGAGTGAGTTCTCCATGGATGTTAAGTTGCTGAATGCTAGTGCATGTGCTTGAATTACTTCCTCAGTGTGTGTTAGTGTGTAATATGCTTGTTCTCTTACTATTAGACTTTTGAAGAAGCTGGTTTTTGTCAAACTTTAGCCAAGAACATTGCTAGAGCTGGATATTTTAAACTTACTCCAGTACAGAAGTATAGTATTCCTATTGTCCTGGGAGGGCGTGATTTAATGGCATGTGCCCAAACAGGATCTGGAAAAACAGTAAGTATAAAATGCCAAACCCTGCTATTTGAGGGGGGTGCATGTGTGTTCAGTAATCATTTTGGGTTTTTACACGTCTAATGATTCAAGTTATGAGTGCATTAATTGACAAGTAGATTAAACTCTAATATTGAAATTGCAACTGTTTAGAAACGCTGGAAGCTATAAAGTATCTGAACTTATTTTTAGTATTTAATTTCTAACCAGTTTCACAGTGAAACATTCTGCTATACACTATTCATAACACTATTCATAACTTGAAATGAAAAAATGCTTTTTCTAGTTATGAATGACTGGATAACTGAAGCTTGGTATAATATAAGTAGATCACAAAGAAACACATTAGACCTAATTTGCTTACTGGCAAAATACATACAGTCAATTCTCGTTATCTGCTGGGGTTCCGTTCCTGAAAAATCCAGCGGAGACTGAACAATTGAATACTGAATCGCGGAGACTGAATCATTGAATACTAAATCATTGATCCTATGTGGAAAATGGGATTAGGTTCCTGCAGTCCCTTTTCGCTATACACTCTATGAACTTAATGAACCTGAATCTTACCTGGAACTCTATGAGCTGTGGGCGATAGCGAGGGCAGCTCAACATTTTAATCTTTGTTTCTATTTTGTATCAAGTCCAGAGTTATTTAAAAAAGAAGACAGCGAACACAACTGAGGATTTAGTCTATCCTGGGATTTATCCCAAACACTCAGCAAGCAGACCACTTCTGCAAGGTTTTTTTAAGACATATCCACATGATTACCATGTGATTAACACATTCTGGCAAGGTCCTAGTCATGGACTAAAACTAAGTAAAACCATCTGTTCTCGATCTCCTTGCAATCAAACCAATGCTGCTGAATTCTTAAAAACATATACACATTTAAAACATTCCTAAATCCTATTACACCAATACTAAAATACCTGCTAAAAACACCTGCTAGAAACAATGTAACCAATGTAAATGGTTAACTGTTTGAGTTGTTTTAATATTAAACTGGAATATGGGAATGGGAATTTTAATTTCTATCAATGTTCTATAGTGGTTGAAAAACAGTATAGAAATATTTCTATAAATGTATCTATAAAATAGAAATTTCACTCCCTAGTGAATATATGCTCTGTGATAACCCTGGTGTTTTTGTTTTTTGTAATATAGCAAACTGACTTTAGAGCAGCTTAGATGCCAGAAGGGGCTACATTTGTATTAGTTGCATTTTACAATAGGTTATAATTTGCATTTGTATTAGTTGGAGAGGGACGCTAATACAGGTCTTGTAAGTACTGTACTGGTTCTCTATTACATACCACTTCTGTGTCTCCAAGAACCAGCATGTCCCCCCTCAGAAACTAGTGCTATTGCACCGATGCAAAAATGTCAGAGTGGATGGACTGCAACGCGGCTGTCCTTAAATGAGGATGTTTATAAGCCATATATCCTTAAGTAGGGGACTACCTGTAGATCTCCTGTTGCTGCCTTTTGGGTTCACATTTTGTCCCTATTTCAGACTTCCTTGCAGGGTGTGTGCATGTTGTTAACCCCCTTTATTGACAATGGTGCCTTTTAATGGAAGGCTATTTTAGAACTTTAAATTGTGTAAAATAGACGTGTTCTAATGTCTTTGGAATGTTTTCCATTTGTTCCCACAGGCTAATTGAGTTTGCAGGATGTGTTGTGTTTTTAAAATAGGGGTATTTCATATCCTTGGGATTTGGAAGTTCTTTAACTGGAAATTTTGGCTTTTAGGCAGCTTTTCTTATACCAATTTTGGCTCATATGATGCGAGATGGGGTTGCTGCCACTCAATTTAAAGAGCAACAAGAACCAGAATGTATAATTGTAGCTCCGACTAGAGAATTGATAAACCAGATCTTTCTGGAATCAAGAAAATTTGCATATGGGTAAGTGTTCAAGGAAATTAAATGATCAAAAGTTGTGTTTCTACCAGTATAAAAAAGTAGCAGTTTTTAAGATATCGGCATCTATTCTCTCCCACACTGATTATACCTATCTAGTTGGTAACTGATTTGAGGCCATGAGTGCTTTTATATTCTTGTAACTTGAGAAGCAGTTTCAAATTTGTACAGTTGGACTTGCTATTCACAGGGCATCCATTCCAGATCCCCTTATGGATAGCGAAATCCGTGTATACTGAAGTCCAGATAAAAACACTGTGAAAAAAAGAGAAACCGTTTTACCTTTTTAAAAATCCAAACCGCTCTGTTTGCGCTCCGGAACACGATTTAAGCATGTATACAGCAAGAACACACAGCGGTTTGGATTTAAAAGTTTTTTAAAAAGTTATATTTTTTAGCGTTGAAACATGGACCCTTAAATGATCTTGCCGATCTAGGACCCATGTTGAGTCAAATCCGCGGGTCCCGAATCCTTGAATAAAAAGGGTCCACTGAATAAGGAGGTTCAGTCCAATCTGAGGCAAACTTCCAAATTATCTGACTTCCTGGGTGTGTAAACTGCTGGATGCTCCAGAAAATTGAAAACAGTAAAAAGGAACTTGTAACTAAAACTACCGTATGCTTGATGTAATGTGATGGGCTATAGGAATTGTTTGTAGATCTGACTGACTTTTTATGGGAAAAAGCTAAAGTTTAAGTTCGTATTCAGCAGGATCAAGCGCATGACTGGGGCATGTTCTGCAAGAGTCTAGAAAGGATAAATATTGAACAGAACATCTGGATTTTTTAATTGTGGGAATTGGTTTGGGATTGGACCCATCTTTCAGAAATTAGTTGCATATGGGACTATAACATTGAATGTACAATACTGATTTTACAAATACAGAATCATTCTGTTTTGGTGCTCATAGGTACTCTGGCAATATCTGTGTTTCTAAAGTAGCTTACTTGTTTGGCTTTTGAAAATGCTCCTACAGTTGGGTGGTCAGTTGGCCCACTGGGGGTATTATATGTTAAAAAAATCCTAGCTCTTTTTGTAGAGCTATATATTTTCCTCCAGTGAACAGGTTGATTATTAGAAAAAACTTAGAACACACCTTTGCATTGGAACTCTTAATTTGAGAAAATAGCATTGTAATGTTAGACCCCATATATAGTGAATGATCGAAAATACAATGGTGAGCATGCAAGATATTAGACGGTCTAAATGACTCAAATGCAGTGAAAGCTCTTAACACCACAAGAGCTATTTTGTGTTGATGCTTAAAGTAAGATAATGAGATGTTAACCTTCAATACATTTCTATTCGTACTTTAAAGAAATTGCATTGGAGAAGTACCAGATTATTGGCCAATAAAAATTAACATTTGGAATCATTATAAATGCCATATAGTACAGGACTCTGTCTTCCTATGAACAGTCTGAAACATAATTTCATTTTTATGTTGTAGTGTAGTCTTAATTTAAAAGACTAAAATGGGCGTCCTCTTGACCTCAATATTGAATATCTTTTTCCAAGTATAGAAGTAGTAGCGTCTCCAGGCTGGGGTGTATGTGTGCTGTGTGTTGGGTGCTGACCGCGGTCTCCTCGTGAGGAATGGCCCTGGTGGTAGCTTTCGCAGCCGCAGTGGCTGTAGAGGCCTTTTGGGCTGATTTCAGGGCGGGAGAATGACCCTCCTACTCTCTCTTGCTTCTGTAAGGCTTCAAATGGAGCCTTTCTAGGAGCAACGTTGTGATGTGGGGGGGGGGCATGACACAAAATGCATCATTGCCCCACCCACAGCCCCCCTCCAGCAGTGCCACTGTATAGAAGGATTAAAATGTGACCATATAACTTTGGATGCAGTTCATCATTACTATTGCAAAGTCTGAATGTGTTTCATTGGGGCTTGCTCAGTATTTGTACTCTAGGGCAGTGGTTCCCAAACTGGGAGGCGTGGCTCCCTGGGGAGCCGCGGAAACCAGCCAGGGGAGCCATGAAGTGCCACAGAATCCTCTTGGAAAACAGTGTAATGCTAATTGGGAGACATCAACAATGGGGAGCTGCAGCCAATGGTTGCCAACGATCAAGGGAGCCGCAGGTCGAAAATGTTTGGGAAACACTGCTCTAGGGCTATTACAAGTGTAAAAAGTATTGAGTGGATTCTATATTGGATAACTAGACTATATTGTATATCTGCTATATTGCAAACTTTAAATACCATTTCACAATTTATTTTAAATTGTAAGTAATGTAGCATTATTAGAACTTTTCCAGTGTATTATGAATATGTTGTATCCTAAAGAATGCAAGAAAAGGAAGTTTTTACAAGTGATTGTCTCCGCCTCAATGTAGCAACTCCCTGTAAATCTACTGCTGTGGGTTGGGGGGACCCTCCAGAACAGGATTGTATGGGTCAGAGGGCAGCAGGAGTAAAGGGAACTCACACCCCACATTCAAGCTGATGTGCTTTCTGTTCATGCAAGGGACAGCAAGATAAACTCATGGTTTTGTTAAGACCATGTCTGATCATAATGTAAGTGATGATCATAAAGAGTGAAAGCATGTCGTCATGTTGCTAAATGAGAAATATAACTTGTATTTTCTTGTTGACTAGAACATGTATAAGGCCAGTTGTGATTTATGGAGGTACACAAACGGGTCATTCAATTCGTCAGATATTGCAAGGCTGTAATATCTTATGTGCTACCCCAGGAAGGCTTTTGGATGTCATAGGTAGAGAAAAGGTAGGCTTTTGCGTAACAAGGTTTTTTAAGTTTGAAGGCTCTTCAAATTCTTAAACTTAGTATAAGTAGTATTATAGTTGATCATTACTGAGTTATGATTCTAGGAGAAGGATAAGATCGCCTATCATGAACAGCTTTACAAGACTAAAGGATCTAGCACAGTTGCTATAGTGTTTGACTAAGGAAAGTACAGCAGTGTACTGTCTTCTGACTTGAAGACCAGAAGAATGAAAAAGAGATGCTGATCACTGTAGTGTACATTTGCATTTCTCTAGCTGAGAAACATGCGTGTTACGTTAAATTGACCATTGATCCATATAGTCCAGTATTCTATACTGACTAGAAGTAGCCCTCTCAGGGTTTCAAGCATGTGCTCTACTACTGAACAATGAGATGTGCAATATTGACCCACGGGAGGGGGAGGAGTATCTATACAGGTGAGTGGAGCATTTTGAGGAGGGTGTTGCCTCTTACCCTACTTCGTGCAAACCAGTGGTCCGTACACTGTTCCTCTTTCCATTCACTAGGAGCCAGGATTTCTTGAAAGATTTGACTGAGGGCACACCTTCAACTAAGACATCAAATGGCTGCAGGTTTACTCACCCTTGGCAATTGCATTACCTGTACATGTTTACCAGGGAACTTCTGCCAAAACTTCTGCCAATGTTGGCTGTGATCCCTGAATTGACTATATTCCTATGGATGAACCTACTAACGCAGATTGGCACTGGAGACAGCTTTTATTCTTTATATGTTTTCCTGTGGGAAATAATTGGTTTAGCAGCAATAAGCACAATTGTTGTAGTTGGTATAAATTGTCTTGTATTTTGCTCAAAGTTGATAGGCTGACACACAAGCTGGCATCTGGATCTACAGTTGCCACTAGGTGGCAGTCAAATCAATGTTAATTTGTCCATCTTTGGCTGCCTTCAAACTTAGTGTGCCTTTTTATTATACTTTTCATTGTAAATTTATCTGGAATGTGAAGATGCTTTGCTTAAATTTGTATAGCTGTAACTTGACAGCAGAGGAGTGTACGTTCACTTCTTAGCTTAACTACTTTTTGTTTGAACTCTTTAGGTTGGTCTGAGCAAACTAAAATATTTGGTGTTGGATGAAGCTGACCGTATGCTGGATATGGGATTTGGTCCAGAGATGAAGAAGTTGATTTCCTCTCCAGGCATGCCACCAAAGGATGAGCGCCAAACGCTAATGTTCAGTGCAACTTTCCCAGAAGAAATTCAGAGGTATCTGTTGGCAGTTGGTTATGAGAACATAGCCTTTTTATGAGAACATAGATGATGGATTATAATTTTAGATTACCTAATCAGTGAGAGAACATGCTAGCAGGAGTTAATAATGTTTTATCAAAATTATTTAAATGAATAATTTGTTCTTTTATTCAGTTAAGTAAAATAGCTCAGTGTAGTCAATATACTGTAAGTAAAATAGCTCAGTGTAGTCAATATACTGTAGTTAGGCATTTGAAACGCAGAATTTTCATTTTGAGGTCTCCGTTTTTGGTTGCCTACCAATACCAAGTTGAATGTACTCGTAGTTTGGAGTTGTTGCTACTAATCTTTCCAAAATACATTCTTTGAAAATCCATTTTGACATGAGACTATAATTTATATATTTAAGATCATAGATGTTATGCAAACACACACAAGTGGATACAATAAAGCTAGTTCTGCCTTACGTCATCACTTACGGTAGTTCTTATTTCTGTGCTACAACAGTAACCTCTTTGCTTTGAAGCTACTTATCTGATTTCTCCCCAGTCTCCCAACTGGAAGTAGTTTAGGTTTTTGGTGTTTTTTTTTAGGCTGGCTGGAGAATTTTTGAAGACAGAGTACTTATTTGTTGTTGTTGGACAAGTGGGTGGAGCCTGCAGTGATGTTCAGCAGACCATACTTCAAGTAAATCAGTATGACAAGAGAAGCAAACTTGTTGAGATTCTCAATGGCATTCGTAAGTAACTCTTTAACTGAATAACTTTCTTTCTCAAAAAAACCAAAACCCTACATGTAGCACATTGAGTTAGGCTTTTGTTACTCTTGGCTATCATTCTTGGACCTGTTAAAATTGGGTATGGTGATACAAGTACGGTGATGACACAGGCATAACAAAAAAAAGGAACAAGAGAGACACGGGTGGGGGGAGGAGGGACCTCCAAAATTGGATGGTATAGTATTTCAGTGGTTTGAATTGTATAGCAACAGCAGACTACTTAAAGTACTTGTAGATTCTGGGATGAGCCTTGCATAGTTACCCTAGAGAGAATGCAAAGGCATCTGCAGAATATGACGAAGGTAGTATAGCTCTCTGTTTTGTGCTAAATGGTGTGAAATTGCATTGTGAAGCTTTATAAACAATATGTTTATAGCAATATAATAGAGTGGTGGTAGTATATAAACACTGACTAGTGTAAGCCACTGACTAGTAGTGTAAGCCACTGACTGTGGCTCAGATCATGAACTTCTTATTGCAAAATTCAGGCTTAAATTGAAGAATGTAGGGAACACCACTAGACCAATCAGATATGACCTAAATCATATCCCTTATGAGTATACAGTGGAGGTGAAGAATAGATTTAGGGCATTAGACCTAGTAGACAGAGTGCCTGAAGAACTATGGACGGACGTTCGTAACATTGTACAGGAGGCAGCAACTAAAACCATCCCAAAGAAATGCAAGAAAGCAAAGTGGCTGTCAGATGAGGCTTTACAAATAGCTGTGGAAAGAAGGAATGCGAAAAGCAAAGGTGAAAGGGAAAGATATAACCAACTGAATGCAGATTTCCAGAGAATAGCAAGGGGAGATAAGAAGGCTTTCTTAAATGAACAATGCAAAGAAATCGAGAAACAGAATGGGGAGGACTAGAGATCTTTTCAAGAAAATTGGAGATATCAAGGGAACGTTTTGTGCAAAGATGGGCATGATAAAGGACAAAGAAGGCAGGGACTTAACAGAAGCAGAAGAGATTAAGAAGAGATGGCAAGAATACACAGAAGAACTATACAAGAAAGATCTTAATGTTCCTGATGACCATGCTGGTGTGGTCACTGACCCAGTGCCGGACATCCTAGAGAGTGAAGTCAAGTGGGCCTTAGGTAGCATTACTAACAACAAAGCTAGCGGAGATAATATCCCAGCTGAGCTATTTAAAATCCTGGAGGCGGTTGGGGTCTGGATGAGGGCTAATAGGCTGAGATTGAATCCAGAAAAGACAGAGGTCCTACTGGTCAGGAAAGCTTCAATGCAGGTACTGAGTCATCTGCCCGTTCTGAATGGGGTTGCACTCCCCCTGCAGGAACGGGTGCGCTGCTTGGGAGTACTTCTGGATTCACAGCTCTCCTTGGAAAGCCAGGTGGTGGCTGTGGCCAGGGGTGCGTTTGCCCAGCTTCGGCTGGTGCACCAGCTGCAGCCATACTTGAGTCGATCGGACCTGACCACGGTGGTCCACGCCTTAGTGACTTCAAGACTGGATTACTGCAACGCGCTCTACGTGGGGCTGCCCTTGAAGACGGTTCGGAAGCTGCAATTAGTGCAGAATGCGGCGGCCCGGGTGGTAGCTGGAGCTAGGCGGTTTGACTCTGTTGAGCCGCTGCTTCAGCGGCTGCACTGGCTGCCCATTCGTTTCCGAGCCCAATTCAAGGTGCTCGTAACGACCTTTAAAGCCCTTCACGGTTCGGGTCCAGGATATCTGAGGGACCGCCTTCTCCCATACATTCCGGCCGGCTCTCTTAGGTCATCTGAGAGGGCTCTCCTGCGAGTGCCACCTCTATCGCAAGTTAGGGGAGTGGCAACATGTGGGCGAGCCTTCTCTGTTGTGGCTCCACAACTGTGGAACTCCCTGCCAGGGGATCTGAGAACCGCCCCCTCCCTCATGACTTTCGGCGAGGGTTCAAAACATTTTTGTTTTGTCTAGCGTTTGGGTGATGGGTCGTGGTCTGCCTCCTGTGTCTCAAGATGCTCTGCCAAGCTAGCCTAGATGCCTTTAAAAGGGGTTTGGACAGATTCATGGAGGAAAAGACCATCACAGGTTACAAGCCATAAGCAACCTCCTGGTTTTGGAAGTGGGTTTTCTCTGTGCCAGGTGCGGGGGAGTGGCGACTAGACACAGGTATCTTGTTGTCTTGTGTGCTCCCTGAGGCATCTGGTGGGGCCACTGTGTGACACAGGAAGCTGGACTAGATGGGCTTTTGGCCTGATCCAGCAGGGCTCTTCTTATGTTCTTAAGCTGCTTCTCTGCTCCATACTGTCACCCCCCCAGTGGACTTTATTGTTTTTAAATTTGTTTAAATATGGTTGTGTATTTAAATTTTATGTATTTTAAATTATGTATTTTAATCTTGTTATAAGCCATTTGCCTTTTGGCATAGGAAAAGGCGGGATATAATTTTTTTAAATAAATAATAAATGATGCTGTGAAAGTGCTGCACTCAATATGCCAACAAATTTGGAAAACTCAGCAGTGGCCAAAGGATTGGAAAAGGTCAGTTTACGTTTCAATTCCAAAAAAGGGCAGTGCCAAAGAGTGTTCAAACTACCGCACAATTGCACTCATTTCACATGCTAGCAAGGTTATGCTCAAAATCCTAAAAGCTAGGCTTCAGCAGTACGTGAACCGAGAACTACCGGAAGTACAAGCTGGGTTTCGAAGAGGCAGAGGAACTAGAGATCAAATTGCCAACATGCGCTGGATCATGGAGAAAGCACGAGAGTTCCAAAAAAACACCTTCTGCTTCATTGACTACGCAAAAGCCTTTGATTGTGTGGATCACAACAAACTGTGGCAAATTCTTAAAGAGATGGGGGTACCAGACCACCTTACCTGTCTCCTGAGAAACCTGTATGCGGGTCAAGAAGCAACTGTTCGAACCAGCCATGGAACAACCGACTGGTTCAAGATTGGGAAGGGAGTACAGCAGGGCTGTATATTGTCACCCTGCTTATTTAACTTATATGCAGAGTACATTATGAGAAATGCAGGGCTGAATGAATCGCAAGCCGGAATCAAGATTGCTGGGAGAAATAACAACCTCAGATATGCAGACGATACCACCCTAATGGCAGAAAGTGAAGAAGAACTAAAGAGCCTCTTGATGAGGGTGAAAGAGGAGAGTGCAAAAGTTGCTTGAAACACAACATTAATAAAACTAAGATCATGGCATCTGGTCCATCAATTCCTGGCAAATAGAAGGGGCAGAAATGGAAGCAGTAACAGATTTTCCTTTTTTGGGTTCCAAGATCACTGCAGACGGAGACAGCAGCCATGAAATTAAAAGACGCTTACTCCTTGGAAGGAAAGCTATGGCAAATTTAGATAGCATAATAAAAAGCAGAGATCACCATGCCAACAAAAGTTTGTATAGTCAGGGCGATGGTGTTCCCAGTAGCAATGTATGGTTGCGAGAGTTGGACCATAAGGAAGGCTGAGCGCCGAAGAATAGATGCTTTTGAACTGTGGTGCTGGAGAAGACTCCTGAGAGTCCCTTGGACTGCTAGGAGATCAAATCAGTCAATCCTAAATGAAATCAACCCTGACTGTTCCCTGGAAGGACAGGTACTGAGGCTGAAGCTCAAATATTTTGGCCACCTAATGCGAAGTGAGGACTCTCTGGAGAAGACTCTGATGCTGGGAAAGATTGAAGGCAAAAGGAGAAGGGGAAGGTAAAGGATGAGATGGTTAGACAGCATCACCGATGCAACGAACATGAAAATGAGCGAACTCAGGAAGATAGTGGAGGACAGGAAGGCCTGGCGGGATATAGTTCATGAGATCACAAAGGGTCTGACTTAACGACTGAACAACAAGTGTATAAACACTATGTGCTGTAGAAAAATTGTAGAACAGACCCTGTACTCACATGCTTGCAGCATAAAGATAAGAGGGTCATTCCATGTCAAATCAACCAATGAAAAATCCATTTTGGAACTTGATGTCATGGATTTTGTTCAATTTTAGTACATTTGTACCTTACCATGAGATGTCTAAAAAATGTTTCAGTTTTTTGTCCATCCGTGTTTGAGATTGAATTTTCAAAATTGCCTAAACGCCAAAATTCACTAGCCACCAAATGCTATTCACAAGATAATTACCGTATTGGTCTGAGTATAAGACTCACTTTTTTCTCCTAATTTAAGTTTTTTTAACTAGGGGTGCGTCTTATAATCAGGCTGTTGTAATTTAATGCCAGTGATTTAATTAAAAATTTTTAATAGCACCAAACTTTAAGGGTGCATCTTATAATCAGGTGCGTCTTATACTCGGGACAATATGGTATTATAGCTACAGACATGGGACAGGTGGCACTTTAAAGCTTATGAATAGGACTTTCATTTGATTTACAATTGTGTCATGTTGTATATCAAATGAAAGCCATAGTCATAAGCTTTAATGTGAAAAGAGAATTATTTCTTTACCCAGCATGTAATTATCTGTGAACCCCTTGAGACAGGATGTGGTGATGGCACCTGGCCTGGATGCCTTTAAAAGGGGATTGGACAGATATATGGAGGAAAAGTCCATCACAGCTTACAAGCCATGATGGGGAAAAGCAACCTCCTGGTTGTAGGAGTAGGTTTTCTCTGTGCCAGGTGCAAAGGAGTGGCAACTGGACACAGGTATCTTGTCTTGTGTGCTTCCTGAGGTATCTGGTAGGGCCACTGTGTGATACAGGAAGCTGGACTAGATGGGCCTTTGGCCTGATCCAGCAGGGCTCTTCTTATGTTCTTATGACATCTGTCCCATGTCTGTAGCTATCATATTACCTTGTAAATGGCATTTGAAGCTACAGTGGCTAGTGAATTGGCATTTTTAAGCAATTTTTAAAATTCAGTATCTCAAACGGATGGACAAAAATCTAAAATATTTTTAGACCACTCATGGTAAGGTAAAAATGTACCAAAAATGAACCAAATCCATGACATTATGGTTTCATGCATTGGTTGATTTCACATGGAATGACCCAAGAGCTGTCTTAACAGGAAAACGCTCTAGTGAATTAAAGTGCCAGGGAGCTAACATACATGGTTCAAAAACTGAGGCATGAGATATTTAACAAAAATATGGAGCATCAGTATTGTTGGTACTTGAAAGCTATTTGTTTACTGTTAGTACATTATGGTAATAGTTAATCATGTTAGACTGTCGATTAATGCATACCTATTTACAGATGATAAGCGGACCATGGTGTTTGTGGAAACCAAGAAAAAAGCAGATTTTTTTGCAACCCTTCTTTGCCAAGAAAATATACCAACAACAAGTATTCATGGGTAAAATTTCTATACTGTAATTCACAGTAATTGATGATAAAACTATTGTAGAGTTGACTTTGAATGAAAACTGGTGTCTCAATGTTAATAGTCTCACCACTGTTCGCAACTTATAAACCTCTGTCATGATTCCACATTTTATAATTGAAACCATGAAGAAATCTGGGCTCTTCATCAGTTTATATTATATAATTTAAGCTATTTGTATACAGCTTTTATGAATTGTTTCTGCACTAAAGTGCCAGAGGCAATATACACTTTAAAAATGAGCGTACCACTGGGGTTCATACTTCTGTTGCAGCAACTGCATTTCGTTCATGTTGCAAGCATATTAAACAGAAAATAGGCAGGAATATTTTAAACCATCAGTAAGATTATTGGATGGCAGCTGTCTAGTCATCTCTCCCTCCCATTGGGGCAAATGGTTCTTCAGTAGCCCCATTATATCATGCCAGTATACTAGCTGTTCTGTTTTGTCGCCTAACACCTGGCTTCTGTCATTATTCCACCACGTTAATTTTTTCCCATGAGTTGTCTGCCACAACCCAAATCTTTCTCTCCCCAAGAGACAGAAACTAGGAGACTTTACCCCAGTGATCATTCCTTTGTGCTTGCTTTCATTCTTCATTGAGGAGATTTCTGATAGTTCCCCAAGGGCATACTGAGAAGTATACTCTCTAGTACTAATGTGTCAGCATCTCAGTGCTACACATGAATAACATTTTTATTGTCAAAGGGCTGGGTTTGTGTATTCACCATATTTATTTAAAAGACTCTTTTCCAGTACTTCAAGGGCATAGCTCTATGGCAGTGGTTCCCAACCTTGCTTTGTTGTTGTGACTCCCTCAAGGGGGGTCGCAACTCAGCGGTGACCTGGAAGTGATTTCATTCTGTCACTTCTGGTTCTCGTTGCCACCGCCTCCAAATACAAGTAAGAAAAGGGTGGGTTTTTTGCTTACTCATGTTTGGTGGCAACGGTGAGAACACGGAAGCCATCGCCACAGAACAAGATCTCGCTGCTTCCCCCCTTCTAAAGCCTCCAAAGAGAAATGAAGGGGGTGGCAGCAAAGCTGCTGCTGCTCTGCTGCAGCGGAAAAAAGGTTTTAAAAGTTTGAAGAAAGTCTGGGTGGGTCCCCATTGATGACCACCCCTGAGAACACTTGGTGACCCCCCCCCCTAGGGTCACAACCTCCAGGTTAGGAGCCACTACTCTATGGTAAACCAGCAGTGGTTTTCAAACTTGGGCAGGGACAGCATGGTGACAGGTGCCCGAAGCCGCTGTGTTTGTCCTTACCGGGGCTTGGGGGTGCTTTGGGGAGGCCTGCGCAACCCTCTGCAGGCTTCCCCAATCTTTGGATCGCCAAAAAACTGATTTTCGGGCGCTTCTGTTTTTTCATGAAAACCGGAAGCGCCCGAAAATTACAATTTTTCAGCAATCCAAAGATCGGGGAGGCCAAGCACTGGTAAGGACGAACATTATGTTTGATCACTGCCGCTGCTTGCCCTGCCCCTGCAAACACTCGGAGTTCTCCCCGCCTTGCGGGGACAACTTTGAGAAACGCTGTTATACATTGCTGTGAGTTTGGCCAAGGGGTTTTTATAGCTTGTGAATCTGTATTTGGGTCAGACTGACCAAAACAAGTAAAGTAATTTTTTGGGAAACATAGGATACAACAGATGATGCACAAGTAATTTAGATAAAGGTTAGCTTAGAAACAGCAGTTATGGCTTATATTTTTCCCATTTCTCATACTTTTGCTGTCATTTTTCCTTAAGATCTGATCGGATCAGAAACCTTTATTGGCATAAGACAAACGTACAAAAACATAACACAAACTTATTACATCAGCCAAAAGGGTCAGTTAGGCTCATTCCTTTGCGTCTAATCAGTTTCGGGAAAATGGCAACTCTAATAACTTAGTCCTCCAATTATAGAATGTGTCCTATTTTGTCATGATCAGCCCAACCGGCCATCTTTGTCAACAGAGAATCAAGGTATTGTAGGTGCAGATCTTGGTACAGTGGACAATACGGTATAAGATCATATGTACTAGGATTTCAAACCCCCCCCCCCCCATTTGATCATAATTGGATCTGGACCTTTCATGAGCTCTATTGCTGATATGCTAATCCAAACCCTTTATTTTCAGTTGATCTCATTTCTTTCTTCTGTTCTTAGTTTAATTCCTCTTTTGTGTTATATGGCTACTTCCCATGAATAAAGGTTGGTGGCAAAATATTTGGTAAACAGTTTTGCATGGCTGTTTGTCTTGTAAGACATGGCTGACAAGCTTGTAGCATAGGTGCCACAAGGTGCCATCAAGCTAGTGTGCCATTTTGGGGAAGAAGCTAGGAAAGTCCTGGCCCCAAGCATGGCGTGGTATTAGATGTAACCTGTCTACTTGCCTCTCCCATACTGCACTGCTGCCTGCTCCCAGATTGGTAGATTAGAGGCAAAATCCCTGGGGCTTCATATGTGCATTACTGTTGTCCTTTGGACTTGCTTTGCAGCACACTTGCTCTAAAACCTGGGTTCCGTCTTTGTAAGACAGTGCAGCGGCACTTTTTAGATAACAGACACTCAGAAGTTTCCACAAGTGTACTAGCCTCTGCTGAGTGTACTTTTGAAATCTGGTGAAATCGTCTCATCCTCTCAAGGTTGCAAGGTGGTGCAAGATGTCATTGTTATACGAAGCTTTGCAGAAGCGAGATCTAGCTGCTTCGCTGTGTCTGATGCTGAACCTTCTGTGCTTCAGAATCTCCCCCCGGTAGTGGGGGGGGGGGAGAGAGAGATTGCTTACTCTCCGGAGAAACGTTCAGTGCACAGGAGAACAGTAGATAAGAATGGTATTGAAACAATTCAGTAAAGAATTAAAAAGCATAGGAAAATTTAAAAATCTTCCGACACTAAAAGGGTATCAAACAAGGCACCAGGAAAGCCTCCCTGGGGAAAACATTCCCCCAAGAAGCATCACCACAGTTCCTCTTTCTAGTTCTTACCTGCTTTGTCACAGAGACAGTAGGGGCACCCAGTGAGGGCCTCCAAAGGTGGCCTTGATGTATGGGCATGCTCATGTTGATGAAAGTGATCCTCCCTGTGCATCATCTCCACATGTTCTTTGTCCAGGTTCAGATGCAAATACCAGGTTTTTTAGGTCAGGAATGGAAGCAATAAGCTTCCTTCCCCTGGTATCCAAGTCACATTTGTGAAACTGGAAGTGACCCAGAAGTCACTTCCGGAGGCATTCTGAGGCCTCTGGGGGCTGTCTCGGGCCCAGCACAACATGGGAACGGCTTCCAAAGGTGGGTTCGCGAGCCAGAAGCGGCCTTCACTTGTGTCTGGTGGCTCCAGTTTGGTGCCAGTCAGATGTAAGGGTGGGCAGAGTGACCCAACTCACAACCCACCAAGTGGGGCAACTTTAGTTCTTTACACAGTTGTCAGTGTGCTGTATTTGACTGGTGGTAGCTACAGTTGAAGAGTAGAGCTTGCCATTCAACCTTGTAAAATTGGGAACTTGCTGTATGTAGCGTTTGTTCTGAAAGTCAAAATACATCCCCTTTCATAGAATCTCTTTTAGAGCAACCATGAAAAGGTGCTGGCAGAGGTTCTTTAGGTTCTGCCTCTTTAATACCGCTCTTACTCCACAATACTTAATGCTATGTAAGAGTATACAAGTTTTTGAGACAGGTTTATGCTGTATGAAAACTTATTCCTTATGCCAGTGGTTCCCAAACCTTTTAGGCTCGTGGCTCCCTTGACCTCCCTCGCTGTTAGCCGTGGCTCCCCATTACAGTGCACTGAAGAGACAGGCACTCTACATGCTTAGAGGCACCCTTTCTTATATGTATGTGTATATTCCCAAAATGAGCCCTAAAGTGGATTTTCCATGTTTATGCTGAGCAGCAGCTAAGCCAGGACCGCACAGGGTGGGGTTGGGATGCTGCCCTCCTTCCGTTGGCAGGCCTGGGGTGCCTACCTGGTAGAAGGCACTGATGTCTTCTGCGTTAATCCTATTCATGGCAAGAGAAACATCAAAGCATGGAAGGGAGGTCATTTCTTTTCATTGGTCATGTCCCACTGCAGTTGCATGAGAGAAAGCTCCATTAGGTAGCATCTTTGCAAGATGAAAAAAAGATTCTTATACTGCCCGGCAGTCTCCAATGGAGGGGGGGGTTGTCCCAGCAAATAGAGTGGGGAACTAACTTAGAGGTGGGTCAAAAAGCAGCAAAGGAGAGAGATCCTAATAATTAATCAAAACAAACATAGCAGCTGCCTCCTCTTCCTCTGGCTTAAACAAGGGAGACATCTCTACAGCTCAGTCAACAGCAAGCAACTTATGCCTATTCCACCTCTCTTCATCACAGAGTGAGGAATCAAAGACAGTTATTGATGTGTTAATTACCTGACATTGACTCAGATAAGGGGCTCTGCTCACATCTGTTAAACAAAATGTGGAAGAGCTGACTGCAAACCTGAAGTCTTTTGAAGTGAACTTTGAGTGACCCAATGTGAAGAGGCAGCTTTTCCGGGTCTTTGTTTTTGCCTAATTTTTTCTTTTGCAAGCAAGAATATATGGTAATTAAAAGTCTAATGCTATGCCCCTGGCTGCTTTGAAATATGCACTTGGGAGTTGCAAGGGACACTTTGGGAACCTCTGCCTTATGCTGTATGGTAAAGAATAAGTCTTTTGCAGGTTGTAAATTGTCTTCAGTCTCTTTCCTGTCATTAAAATTAAGTTGTATTAGGACATTACTCTGAAGTCATTCTTTTAGCTACCTCATTCTTGGACAAGAATAAATGGAATATGCAGTAGGTGCAACAAACTTTGGACAAGCCACATCTCTAGAGTAGATATTCTTACCTTAGTATTTATCATAGCTTTGAGTAGCATTTTTAGCTTAACAGATGTGTATTTAAACAATTTTTATTGCACCTTGATAAGAGGTTTGACTGTGTAGTAGTTACTGTCTTTGCAAAGTTGTGTTAATTCTTTCTCTGTTTACAGTGACCGAGAGCAGAGAGAGCGAGAAGAAGCTCTTCATTATTTTCGTTCTGGAAAATGTCCTGTTCTTGTTGCTACATCAGTGGCAGCAAGAGGCTTGGATATTGAAAATGTTCAACATGTTATAAATGTAGACCTTCCTTCCACTATTGATGAATATGTTCATAGAATTGGACGAACTGGACGGTGTGGTAATCTAGGCAAAGCAATTTCTTTCTTTGATCCTCGCTCAGACAGTGCTATTGCACAGCCTTTAGTCAAAGTGCTTGCAGATGTAAGTTGCACTTTTGTTGTTGGAATTCTTGTTTTTGTTACATTGAGAGTAGCAAAATGAATTATGTGATGGATTTTCCTTTTCCTTTTGAAGGCTCAACAAGAAGTCCCAGCATGGTTAGAAGAAATTGCTGGTGGAATTGAGTTTAGCAATCCAAGGGGAAATATGTTTGCATCTGTTGATTCTCGAAAGGTAAATCTTCACTGAACTGTTATTTCAGTATGCATTGTACTTTACAATAGAAGATAAGGTGGGTCACTGCCCCAAGGGGCTACCAATCTAAAATGTCTCCCTTGAATTATAACAGAAGGAATAAGAATTGTGCCAGCTTGGAATGGGGAGAATATGCAGTTCTGTGTGTGTACTTAGGCATAGTTGCAATAAGAGAGCAATGAAAGGATAGGCCAGTCTTCATAGAAAAAGAGGGTTTTGAGGAAGGATTTGAACAAAGATGGGACATTCCATCGGGGAGGGAGTTCCTGAGACAAGGGACAGCAGTGAGAAGGGGTAGAGAAGCAGACCCGTGGCCGGCTGAGGGTGGTTGAAGCCAAAGGAGTAAAGGTCATGCTCCAGGAGCAAAGCAGGATATGAGAGCGAAGGGACAAGGCTGTGAAGGGCTTTGAAGGTTAGTACCAGGAGCTTGTGCTAGTTCTAGGAGCAGACAAGAAGCCAGTGCAGGGATTTAAGTAGGACATCCCTGGATCAGAGCAACAAGAGGTAAACTTTGGTAGTGGAACACTGGATAAAAGGTGATAGGGCTTCAGTGAGCCAAAAGGAGGGTGATCAGAGAGGAGAAGGTTGCAATAGAATCATAGATTGTAAAGGAATCTTATCTAATTTACACCTTGCTCAGTGCAGGCAACTTCTACAGCATCCCTGACAGGTAGCTGTCCAATCTCTATTTCAAAACCTCCAAAGAAGGAGAGCACACAACTGCACTGGGCAAACTGCTCCTGTGCCAGACTGCTCTTAAATTTAGGCTAGACATGAAGCAGTCTAAATTTATTTCCATGTACTTGTGGACCCCTGACAAATATGTGCCAACTGCCATTCTTTGCAGTTGCAGAGCAGCAAGGGAATTTTAAACTATTTTTACCCAAGGGTGTGTATACGCATCTGGAGTTAAATGCATACACCTGTGGGCTGGGAGAAATTATTAATACAAGGTATATTCTGGTATTGGGCAAAAACAAATGGAAGAGAAATTGAAACTTTGCATTGGCATCTGCTATTAAAGACCAGCCTGCTTACACACACTATGTGGCAACTGCTGCAAACAGATTTTATGTGGTCAAGGCTTACAGTAGTACTGTCTAGAGGAGAACAGAGTCTCCATACTGCCTCAGGAACATCACTGGTGCAGAGGTGGGTACTCGGCAGGATGGAAGCAATCCACATGTTTACATATCCCTGCTATTTGCAGCAATCTGTTGAAAAGGTTATTTCTGCATTTGCAGGCTAAGTAATCTTGCTGACTGAGCACCTAGAAATGTGAGGAAAAATATTTGTCTTAGTTGGGTTCTTGTAAAGAATAGCATTAGTTCAAGGTTATGTAGAAGACCAACAATAGTGTGGTATTCATGGTAATGCAAAGTATAGGCAGAATTCAGTGGGAACATCACAAGTATGGGAGTGAATTATATCTTCTAGCAGCTTAAGATGTTTGTTCTATATGAGTGGTAAATTGCCCATTTCAGGGCAGCCTGCAACTCGGGCAAGTGCTTTCTAATATATCTGAGAATGGAAGAATTAATTAATATGAATACATTTTACTGTAATCTAACTGAAAATATGCTCAACTCTGGTTTATGCAGGCTTACTATGGCAAAGAGAATCAGCACAGCGGAGGATTTGGAGCATCAAATATAAGTGCAGCTGATGAGTCATGGGACTAAGGCTCTTTCTATCAAACCACATTCTTCACCATGCATAATTTTCCAAACAATATAGTTTGAAAATCTGGTAAATCAAAAACACATTTACTTGGTGGACTCCTGATTTCAGTAGACCTTACTTCCAAGTAAATGTGTTTAGAATTGTGGCCTTAATGTTTAAGAACTGTTGGTGGTACAGCCTATGTGTTCTTGGGAAAAGTGGATAGACTAGGCATAGAGGAATTTGTTTACTCTGTCTTTGAAATTGCTCATTTTGCTGATGTTTAATGGTTGTGTGAAATAACACCAATTTGTTAAGAGCTATTGTAAATGACTGTACAATGCTTAATAAAATCTTAGGATCATATCCTGTTCTGTATTTTCATAGAACTGAGCCCAATCCTGACCATCCTTGACTCAAAAATAAGTCTCATTGACTTAATTAGGGGCTTGATTCCCTTGTAAGTGTGCATAGAATTGCCTGTTGTCCCAAGCTTGCTTGTGCTATTTATCTCATTTCCTGCCTCAAAGTACTAAGTTTTCTTCATGTTTTGCTGAAATGCTTGGTATAATTTGGAGCTGTTCAAAGCAAAGTAATAGTCAACATTTTTTACTTTGAACAAAAAAAGAAAAGAATGCTAGGTTCTTTTGGGAAGCAAACATTTGCATCTTTTTACAGAGATGTTCATTTTGGAGAAACAAGCTATGACCTGTGTTTTTTTCTGAAGCTCATCACTGTGCTGCCCTGCAAGTGTTCTTGCATGACCTATAAAGTGGGCGTCAAAGGACTTTACCTGTTTCCAGGATTTGGAGCAATCTGTTGGTTCTGTCCTCTGCTCTGAATCCTACCTCCTCACTGCATTTTATCTGCTATAAATGTATCTTGCCTTTCTGTCCCTAAAGAAGGCCTCAAGGCACCTTGCATTACTTAATACTGTACAATAATATAAAAAACCACACTAAAAACTAATTCAAAACAAAAATTAAAGACCTGAACTTGACAGATTGGTTAAAAAGCAGAGAAAACAACCAGGGCATTAATTTAACTAAAATGCCTGTATGAGCCTTTGCTACAAAGATCCACTCCCTCCACCCCACCCCTGCCCCATAGATGTTCTTAGTCATTCTTCAGTGGAAAGACAGGAATAAAACTTCTCTCAAACGGAAGCCTTTAAATTGCGTCTGCTTCTTCAGTTTTGGTGTGATTGCAGTGCTGGTCACAAAGAGTAACAGGAAGGAAATATTGCATGTTTCTCTGCTCTATAACGGAGAAGACACTCTAAATGGGAAAACAACTTGAATTTAGTTTTACAACACTGCCTGCAAAAGCCACTGGCAATTTCTTACAATTTCTCTAGCAAATGATTTGTCAATCCTTTGTAAATTTCATTGTTGCATTATGCCCATTCATAAGCAAAATACTGTGATAAAGTGTCTCCAAATAGTTCTTCATTACTATAAAACATGTTTAAAGTTTGGGAAAGGGAAAAATATTTTCTTCCTCACGGCTTTGGATAATGGAACAAACTGCAAATGAATATAAGTGCTTACTTTTAAATGGAAGACCTGTGTGTAGGAATGTATATCTGGCTGTTCATCCTTCCATTCATTCAGGACTCCATCTGTACTCACTGAGACACTGGAAGTTATTTCAAGTTAAATCACCTCAGTTTACTCTTTCCGTATGTTCTATTGCAAATTAAACGAAGAAAAATGTGGATCCTTCCCTTGAAGAATAATTTGAGTTATTTGTAGCACATAGTGGCAGTAGCCATAATTCTATTAAACTCCACATACCCACTCATTGGTTCTGAGCTGTCTGTGACGGATCAGGAGAGAGATCTTGGGGTACTGGTGGACAGGTCGATGAAAGTGTCAACCCAGTGCGCGGCGGCTGTGAAGGCTAATTCCATGCTTGGGATCATTAAAGGGATTGAGAATAAAACGGCCAATATTATTATGCCGTTGTACAAATCGATGGTAAGGCCGCATCTGGAGTATTGCGTCCAGTTCTGGTCGCTGCATCTCAAAAAGGATATAGTGGAATTGGAAAAGGTGCAGAGGAGAGTGACCAAAATGATTCGTGGGCTGGGGCATCTCCTTTATGAGGAAAGGCTACAGCGTTTGGGGCTCTTCAGTCTAGAAAAAAGGTGGCTGAGGGGGGACATGATTGAGACGTATAAAATTATGCATGGGATGGAGAGTGGATAGAGAAGTTCTTTTCCCTCTCACACAACACTAGAACTAGGGGACATCCACTCAAATTGAGTGGAGGGAGTATTAAAACAGACAAAACAAAATATTTCTTTACCCAGTGTGTAATTCATCTGGGGAACTCCTTGCCACAGGATGTGGTGATGGCACCTGGCCTGGATGCCTTTAAAAGGGGATTACACAGATTTATGGAGGAAAAGACCAACACAGGTTACAAGCCATGATGGGGAAAAGCAACCTCCTGGTTTTAGAAGTAGGTTTTCTCTGTGCCAGGTGCAAGGGAGTGGCAGCTGGACACAGGTATCTTGTCTTGTGTGCTCCCTGAGGCATCTGGTGCGGCCACCAGTGGCGTAGCTACGCCCCCGTGAGGTTGGGGCTGCCCCCCTGATGCCCCCAAAACATTTAGCATAAATTAGCATAATCTTTCATGTTTTTTAAGGGTTTTTTAGTGGTATCGGGGCTTCTCCGCATTTGTGTATGCTTTGCCCCCACATCTTGTGTATAGGAGCCTCCAGCGACTATCTCCAGCTACGATGATCTCTTCCAGGGGCGCTGATCGGTCTTCTGCTTGCGCCCAGGGGCGGGAACTCTTTAAAGCGCCCAGCAGCGCATTCCGCAGTTCACGCAGGTGCAGAATGTTGATTGGAAACATCGTCGTTCTGCGCCTGCGTGAACTGTGGAAAGCGCTGATGGGCGCTTTACAGAGTTCGCGCCCGGGGCACACAGAGGAACAATCAGCGCCCCCAGAAGAGATCGTCGTCGCTTGAGATCGTCGCTGGAGGCTCCTATACACAAGATAAGTGGGGGCAAAGCATACACAAACGCGGAGAAGCCCCGATACCACTAAAAAAAACCTTAAAAAACCCGAAAGTTAAGGAGGCCCGCGCCCCCCCAGAGCCTCAGCACCCTACGCCCTGGGGCCCACCGCCCCATATCAGCCAACGCCTCTGGGGGCCACTGTGTGATACAGAAAGCTGGACTATTTTATTTATTTATTTATTTACACTATTTTTACCCCGCCTTTCTCCCCGAAGGGACCCAAGGCGGCTTACAACATGGGATACAAATAATCACATTTAAAACAGTAAAAAACAATCCACAAAAGCTGGTAAAAACATCATCTAAAATTAATAAACCCAGGGCACTAGATGGGCCTTTGGCCTGATCCAGCAGGGCTCTTCTTATGTTATGTTCTTATGCTGTTAGCCTTTTTATTCCCTTTTCTTAGAGGGGGTGTGGGGTACAAGCATAGGTATATATGTCAACTAGGAAAGCATGACACCGGCCAGTAATGTGACTATTTACTGAACGCTGGCAAAAGGTCTCAAATTCACAGGCCAAGAGGAAGGCCATGCTTCTGATTGATAAAGCTGTCTCTTACACACACCATTTGATCAGGGTGACTCAGATGGAGCTTTACCTTGTGAAAATATTCACCTATAAGTGCTCCTGATTTAGGGAAAAGCAAGTTGTTAGCAAAACAAAAGAAGACTCCACAATCCAGCTATCCTCACCAACTTTATGCCTAAATGAGGTGTAGGGGAATTTTCACCCCTTGCTTGGGTTCAATCAGTGGAGTTAGGCCCTAATAAGCAATAGTTAGAGGTTTATTTGACGTATCAGGTGAGATACACATAGCAAGTACAGTACATGCATCTGACCCCTAGCCAGCAACAACCAAGTTTTTATATTATAACTAAGAATTATAAACTTACCCAATCACATTCATGCCTCACCCAATCGCCACCCTCCAACACATTTCCACAGTTTGTCAGCAGAGGGAAACTGCCTCTGAAATACCAGCTCAAGCTGGCTGAGTCTGGTTAAGAATGTAGCAAAGAGGAGAGTTTATGGCAAAGTCACCCTGATGAGCTTCCCTCCATTTTCCCCTTCAGAGGCACGTTAAGAAGTAACAAGCCACCTAAACTAGTAGACCTAACTCTCAACCATGAACAAAGGCAGCACCTATCAAGTAATGGAAGGTCCCTTGATGAGTTCAACCCACAAAGGATCCCATAGGACTCTATGAGTGGAAAATAATAAAAACCCAGGGCATTAGACATGTGTGCTCTTTAACTTCAACTGCTTTTTTGTTCATTCTACCTTGCTGTTGGTCTCTGATGCATCCAGCATGAAGCCCCACCACCACCACTCCAACCAGAATCCAAGAAGCACAGTGCCAGGGCAGCATCACATGATCTAGTTCAGGTTGCAGGTGGGTTGGCTCACAGATACGAATGGCTCTGGTTATGAGAATCTATAGTTCACCATGGAACGAAGCTGATCAGTCCCTTTTTGGGATTTTATGGTGCTTAGGAAAGCGGATGGGTCCCTAGGTCATCGGGTGTATAGAAAGCCCACCAATACGAACTGCTACTTACATGCTGCTTCGAACCATTGCCCCCTGCAGAAGAGGGAATTAATTTGTACCCTCATAACCAGAGCCATTTGTAACTGAGCCAACCCACCTGCAACCTGAACTAGATCATGTGAATCAGGCTCTCTGTGACAATGGTTATTCTAAAGGTCAGATTCATGATGCCACGCCTTTATGTGCAAGAGAAATCAGAAAGACCTCTTCCCGTTGGTAGGGCAATTTTACCATGCATCAAAGGAATTACTGATAGAATTGGTAAGATTTTACGCAATGCTAACATACAGACTGCCTTTAAACCTACCACCAAGATCCAGCAACAAATATGCTCTGCAAAAGATAAAAGACCACCACTGTCTATAGGAGTTTATAGAATTCCCTGTTCATGCGGAAGTTTATATTGGCACTACAAAAAGATCCATTGCCACTAGACTGAAAGAGCACGAACGCCACTGTTTAATTCAGCCTGAAAAATTAGCTGTGGCTGAGCACTCCATCTATACAGGGCATCACATCAATTTTGATCAGACACAAGTAGTACTCTCCACTGAGAGTTATCTCCATTATCGACGCATACCTGTATAAAAATGATTGGAATCATACAGAAATGACATAACACAGATTATTTTATTTAAAAAAATTCATTTAAAAATTATTTTTAAAAGATCAGTGGAAAATTCTTAATATTTATTTTGTTTTATTATTTTTTTACTTTTTGTAACAGTTTATTTATTTATTTATTTACTGTATTTATATCCCGCCTTTCTCCCCGAAGGGACCCAAGGCGGCTTACAACAGGAAAAAAAAACATACAAAAAACAAAGTATAAAAGTATCATATTTTAAAACAATAAAACAATTAATGAAAATTAATAAAAACAGTATCTAAAAACAATTTAAAAGATCATGGCTTCAATCAGAGCAGGAGCATAAAAACAGCAGCACCCCCACCTGTACCAGCGAGATGTTAAAAAAGGCAGGGGCTCAGAAGGCTTCTTTGAACAAGAAGGTTTTTAGGCCTCGCCGGAAAGTGTCCAAGGAGGGAGCAGTTCGTAGGTCAAAGGGGAGGGAATTCCATAAGGTTGGTGCCACTACTGAGAAGGCCCTGTTTCTGGCAGTCGCCCCTCGCAACTCCTAGCAGTTATTGTTATAAGAGTATTCCTTTATTTCTGTATTTATATACCGCCTTTGCTCTTTGCTCTTCAGATGTTATTCAAGGCGGATTACATAGGCAGGTTTATCTACTGTAGATCCGATAAGGATATTTACAATATTGTTCTGTATAAAAAGGTAAAGGTGACCCCTGACAATTAAGTCCAGTCGTGTCCGACTCTAGGGTGTAGTGCTCATCCCCATTTCAAAGTTGAAGAGCCAGCGTTGTCCAAAGATGCCTCCGTGGTCATGTGGTCGGCATGACTCTCCTTGCCGCAGCGCGTAACATGCGGCTGGAACACGGAGCGCTGTTTACCTTCCCGCAAGCGGTACCTATTTATCTACTCACATTAACATGCTTTGGAACTGCTAGGTTGGCAGGAGCTGGCCAAGCAATGAGAGCTCACCCCGTTGCAGATTCGAACTGCCGACCTTTCAATCGACAGCTCATGGTTCAGCGGTTTAACCCACTGCGCCTAGAACCCTACAATTCCAGCTGGTTTCCTCTATGGTGTAGTCATCTTCACTAGCTGCTGAACACAAGCCTCCGGCTCTCTGCAGGATGCCACAGATCATGCTGAACAGGGAAACATTTTGACAGGTGACTCCCCTGAGCACATGTCCCTGTTAGATACACATCTAGATTGACCCTCACACAACTCCTGGATATAATTCTAAGTCTTAAATGGAAACCTCTTCTGGGGCTCCATGAGCACACCTTAAGTGGCTGCCAAATGCTCAGGTGTTGCGCCACGCTGCGCATGTGCTGGCTCTCTGGGACTCCTCAAGTAACTAAAAGGGGAACAAAATAAAAGCGAATTTATTGTTCGCCGATTTATTGTCACTGCTCCATGTGTTAGTCTTTCAAGTGCCACATGGCATTGTGTGGTTTTTGATGGGGGGGGGGGCACCAGGAAAAAACTGGCAGGGCAAAGGGGGCCGCATAAGGAGTAAAGTACATTGGGGGGGGGGTTAAGCTTTGTTGTTTCATCTGTGAGACTTCTGAGAGAGAAACTGCGGGCGGCACTGACGCGCTCCATCCCAGATAGATTTCCCGTGAAGGAAGGAAGGCTTCTCGGCTGCGATGGAGTTGGCGGCGCCTTGTGCGGGATTGGGAACTAGTCTGGAGGGGAGCACGGTGGGAGGTGCCGGCGGGGAGCCTCGCTCCTTGCGTCAGAGGGTTGGGGAGGCGGAAGCTCCAGCTTGGTCGACTGGAGCAGAGCCACTGCTGCTGCCCTGCGGAGCGGCTGGCGGGAGAAACGCAGACTGCTGGTGAAGACGGTCCCCGACAAGAGGGTGTGAGGGAGCGCGTGCTGCGCCCTCGCGGAGCTCCGAGGTGCTTCCCATCCGCAAAGCGAAGGGCGCTGCCGCTTCGCCCTGCCCCGTCCCTCTCCTCGCGGTCGAGTTCTTGCGCTTTCGTTTGCTCGCGCTCGCTCCTTCCTTCTCTTCGTGCCGTCGCCGCCGCCGTGCCGTCAGGTTGGAGCAAAACGCACTTCGAGGAAGGCTCCTGGCCCGGCCGGCCCGGCCTGTGCCCTGTCTAGTAGTCCTTTGGCTCTTTCGCAGCTGAAACCCATTTGTGGCATGTGCATCACCTCACTTCGGTCCTAAAATGCGGGCGTTAGGAGGGTTTTTTAAAACCTTGTCCTGGCCTGGGGAACTACATGTGTTTCCAACCCCCCCCCCCCAAAGCAGTGGAACCGCCCACTTTGGGAACCATTGAGTGTTAAGACTACTATCTGCTTAGCTTCAGCAAGGCTGCTGCATCCCGTGTGTACTCGGACCATGACCTGAGATAATCATCATTTTGTTTTAAATTTTCTGCTTTCAAGATAAAAATATGTTTGGGAAAATTTTCTTTCTCTCCTTGTCATAAAGCTGATGGAAAGTTCAGTCCTAAAACTCTTGAGCAGTAAAGGCTACTGCTAGGGTGACAAGTTTCCCACATGCCTAAGAGCTTGGAGTGGAAAGCTGCCAAGTTTGAAATCTTTGAGATGTTCATCAGGATTTACCAAACAAGGTACCTGTTCCAGTATTTTCTTTTTTTAAGTTCAACTCCACTGCAACATTTAAATGCAAATTTTAATGTGGTGTCTGTCGATCATCCACTAGTCTTCCACACATACAGGTCACGCCCAAGGTCTACTGGTGCCATTGCCACCCCCAACTCCCATGTCTCCTATCAATCTCTTTTTTGAAAATTTAGTTGAACAGAGAAAAATGAAAAAAAAAATGTATTTGATTTTCATTATAAATCATTCCCTCTCATTATGAAAAAGTAGCCATGTGAATCTGTTGCAGCAAAAACAAAGACTAACACAATTATTGTGCCATAAGTTTTGATTATGATATACTGTTGTATATAATGTATGATATAAATGGCTTTATTTTGTTGTGCTCAGCAGATAGGACTGTACAGGAACATTACTGACTTTTTGAAAAAAAACACTCAATTTTTATTACAGTGCATCTACCTGCTCACAATGGTTCCATATGAAATGTTCTATACTTTGATCTGGATCTTAACAATCCCTGATAGAATTGGCTTAGCAGGTAAACTGGATTATCTCTTTTCTTACTGTTTGATTACAGTCCTAAGCAAACTTACATCCCAATCCTATTGGGCCATTACGCCACTAGTATGTGTGTTCTGGAACGTCTGGCAATGTAAAGCATGTACACCGCTTTGAATAAAGTCGGAGGAGAAATCCAATGACCAGAAAGGTGGTATATAAATACTGTATATTATTATTATTATTAAAGTGCTTTCCAGCTGTGGCAAACGTGATAATGCCGGAGAGTGCGGCCTGGGTGCTGCTGCAAGCAGCAGTGTAGCTAGCCTCGCTGGAAGGGGCGGCACCCACATGACACCCCAGTGATATCACAAGCCCCGCCCCTTTGCTCATGACGGTGGGTTTTCTGGCAACCCCCCTCCAACGTTTTTTCACTGGAAAAAGGCCACTAGGGGCCTGTACTGAGGGGACGACTTCTTTCCCCCCTCCGTGCTGAAAAAGCAACTTTTTTCCGCCGCCACCACGTGACCCCCCGCGTCTTGTGCACTCCCCCTGTGCTGCCCCCATTCCTACGCTGCTGGCTGCAAGTAATGAGCAACCAGGGACACACACTGCCTGAGGTAAGGCTGCACAGGGGGGCGGGCAGGAAGCGGGGAGGGGTATAACAGGGCGGAGGGGTGACGGGGGTGGGGAAGAGGGTGGATCGTGCCCGGGAAGGGGTGGGTTCGGCGGAAATGGCGCCCGCCGAATCCTAACCCCCTTTCTGAGCCCGATCCGCCTTTACCAGTCCACGCAGGTAATATCAGCGATATTGCTGGCACAGGTCCCAGTAGACCTGGCGGCCAGGCACAGGCTTACCCCAGGGCAAGGAAATGTTCCCTTACCCCGAGGAGGCATCCTGAGGCTGAAACTCCCTCGCAGGATGCAGCAGACACCATGTTGGCACTGCTGCATCGCCGTGCAGGGAGTTAGGTAGGATTGGGCTGTCTTTTAGAAGAAATTTGTATTGACCTCTGTGGTATTTAATGTCAAATAAACATTGTAAGGATAAAGATGTTAGCAAACCTGCTCTTATCTTCCTTGGATAGAGAATATGCAGTATAAAAAAGTGTATATCTTTATGATTTTACTCAGCTTTGTCCCAGTAAATGGTATATTGCCCAGCTAATTGGCAAAGAGGAACCTTTGGGGTGACCATGTATACACGAACAGTGTAGAGCCTATTTTGTTACTTTTGCCTCACTGGTGTTTTGTTTGTTTTTTGCTGTTAATCTGTATGATCTAAGTTACCGTATCTTTTTAAAAATAGATGGATATGCAGTGGCACATCCTCGTATATTTCCTTCATCCCCTGTGATTGAAAGAGGATCAACTTTGAAAGTCTTTTGTAGTCTTGGCAAAAAGCTCTATCCTTATAAAAATGCAAGTCATATCATCTGGACACTGAATGATGTTATTATTGCAGAAGAAAACTACATTATTATCAATGAATCTGTCTCTGGAGTAATTATCCGTAATTTCACTTATGGAAAAGCTTGTGTGAAATGCTTTGTTGATTCTCCATCTGAAAAGCAACACATGGCTCACTCTGAAGTTAAGTCGGGTTGTAAGTAAGCTTAAAAGTCTTGAACCAAAACTAGATGCATTAAGAAGTTTAACAAATACAGTACAGTATTTAGAAATATTTGACAATATTTATGTAGCGTAGAATAAAGTTGATAGTCTTGTAGATGACAAGATGGCACTGGTGCCATATAGTTGTGTAGAATATGAAACTTTCCATGCATATCCATCATACTAAATACATTCCTGAAAAAGATGCTCTGTTCCTTTCATTACAGTTCCACCACAGGCACCTGAAAATATTTCCTGCATTTTTTATTATATGAAAAATGTTACTTGTAATTGGACTCCTACAAGAGAAACACATATTGAAACAGATTACACTCTCTTCAAAACAAAGTAAGTGCTAAGTGGACGGCTGTTCTTTATTGATTTACTTCATTTAGACTACAGTCCTGTAAACACTTTCCTGAGAATAGGCCCTTCTGAACAGAATGGGACTTACTTCTGAGTAGACATGCATAGGATTGCAGTGTTACATATTCCCTTTGTGCCAGGGCATTCAAGATGGTTTATAATTTAATGCTAAAACAGAAGATATAAAAAGACAGAATAAAAGAGTTGATGTCTCAGGCATTGGTGGACTTTTCAGGGGTTAGTAGCATGAGTTCCCTGCCCTTTGTTGATCTTTTTTGCTAAATAAAGGGCTGGTTAAAATATATGTGATATTTTGCTCTACAGGTGCATATTCACAAGTAGAAATGTAGCATGTAAGTGAGATACTGAGAAACAAGGCTGGACTGAGACAGGAGCACAAGGTCGGCTGGCGTACTGGCTGCTCTCAGGATTGCTCCCAGAATGTGCTATTGCACCAGCACAGTCTGTGTCTGCCTCGGTCCTGACACCCAGAGGCCCATAGCTTGCCCCATGTTTTGGCCTTCTGTAAGGGAGTGAATAACTGGGTCTGCCACCCAACCCTGCCTCTGCATCCACAAAAATGAAAAGCCCCTTACCATGCTCTGTTGTGTGGTTTTCGCAAATGTGGGATTGCATGACTCCTGATTTTATTTAAAGGGACTGTGTGAATGAAGGAGCTCCTTTGTTCGCACGGGCTCTGTAAATAAAGCTGGAAGTCGCACACTTCTGAGTTTCTAAAAACCATGCAACAGAGCAAATAAGAAAGAGGATGATCCGCTTTCCGCTTGCTCTTAGTGAGTGGGAAGTGGGTCAGTGTGGTTTATGTCCATAGTGGGCTGGTGGGAGGTGGTGGCAGACTCGAAGGGTACCTTGAATTCCCTGCCCCCTCCCTCCCCTGCCATCTGTGGCTGACACAAGCCACACCAGGTTGCTTCATGGCTGGGCCAGCTGTGTTTCTCTGATACATCTCTAGGTCCCCAAATTAGAGGGCGGAGGCAGCTGTAGGCTCAGCAAAGCCAGGGAATTCTCTATGTCTATCAGTCTTTATGCAGGTTTTGAGGTTGGGTGTGGTTGCCAGTGCAATCTACCCTTTAAGAGAAGGTTTCTGAAAAAATTTCAAGACCAAAGCTTAAGAGAAGAAAAACATTTTATGAGAGGTTCCTGGAGAGAAAATAAAACAGGGAAGGGCCATGTCTCAGTGGTAGAAGCACATGCTTTGCATGCAGTGGGGCCTAGGTTCAATCCCTAGTCAGTGTTTACATAGTGCAGGGAAATAAACATTTGGAATTCTAGAAATCTATTGCTATTCAATATTATTATTATTAACAGTATTTATATACCGCTTTTCGACAAAGTTTACAAAGCAGTTTACAGACAAAATCAAAAGATTAAATGGCTCCCTGTCCCAAAAGGGATCACAATCTAAAAAAGATGCAGAACACCACCAGCAAACAGCCACCAGAAAAGACACTGTGCTGGGATGAAAGGGAGGCGGTTACTCTCCCCCTGCTAAATATAAGAGGAGCACCAATTGAAAAAGTGCCTCTTGCCCAGTTAGCAGGGGTATATAGACAGCTGATCTAGATAAATCAATGGATCTGATGGTATAAGGCAGTTACTTATGTAAAGTTAGATATGTTATTCCATGATATGTTGAAGATACTTGTCTATAAATTTTATATAATTTGAAATAGTTTTAACGTGGCAGTTTCTCGTTTTGTATTTTTAATAGCCTTATTAGAATGGAACAAAAAGAACCATGTGTGAACGGTACCTGCCGTGTGAAAAACAGTGTGTGTGATATATTTAAACCACAATATCTTCCTGCAACATTAGAAAAAGAAATTAAGTTGGATTTTAATTCTACCCAAGCTGCCAGAACAGGTAACTTGTACATGGCATTTGCCAACATATATTGTAGACTGAATACATTTAGAGCTGTTAATTTTAAGTGATCGGTGGAATTAATTAACTAAATGTTAAATTTGCTGGTTAAAATGTGCCCTCTGATTTGTCGGTTATATATATTATTATTATTATTTGCATACCCTTTTTTAACAAAACATTCTGAAATGAATAAGAGGATGATTTCCTGTCTGAGAGGATATAATAACCTAAAGAGCTTAGCCAGAATACTGGGAATTCCTAACAGGTGTGCCTTGATGTTGGTTACACATCCATCTGCCCCTTTATTGGCACATTGGATTTGACAAAAAACACACACACAAAAACCCTCTTCCCAGTTTCTGTTCAAAGCATGCGGTTTTCCTTTTAAGACAAACTACTGCAGTGGCCAGTTAGAATCGGTGTCAATTTGTCTTTTAAACTTGGGTCTTCCAGAATGCTAACAAACCTTCAACTTGTATCATATTCCTATCCTAGAGAATAATTTTATTTTCTATATACAGGTGGGCCCTCATATCCGCTGGGGATATGTTCCAGGCCCCTCCGTGGATACTTGAAACCGTGGATAAGAGCAAACACCCCCTCCATGGTTTCCTGAGCCCAGATGCTTTCCTTTCAGCTGCGGCTCCACTGAAATCCTATCCCCCTTCCTGGGCCTAGCTGCTGTTTATATGGCCCGCTTGAATGTGCACTAGCAAAAAAGCTTGTGCACATCTGTGTAGAGTAGACCCATCGGGGCAGCTGGGTCTCTACTTGGGGTAAAGGGACAAACGTCCCCTTCCCCCGAGGAGTGCTTCAGCCGTGCTGGTGCTGGGTCCTATCTGGATAGGATGCAGCGCAGGCTCTACGCCCATGCTGCAGCCTAGCTAGAAAGGATTGGGCTACCCATCAGCAGTTCTCAAATGTTTTGGTCTCCGAAGCCCTTTACACCTAAACTGAGTCTTGGGGAGCCCCAGAATGCCGGTGCATGCGTGAAATGGTGCAGCAGCACTGAACAGTTGATGGACTGTATGGATACTTATGGTGTGCTCGTGGAGCCCCTGAAGGAGTCCCAGGGAGCCCCAGGGCTCCGAGGAGCACACTTTGAGAAACACTGGCCTAGATATTCAGAAGTACATCCCTTTGTAAATTAAAGGCAGAAAAAACAGTGTTGTTGTTGCCAGTAACAAATGCCAGGAGGGTAGTCCACCGTTGAAGTAGCATCATTGCACAACATTTTATTTTAAGTTCTAGTTCTGGCTTCCTCATTAAGCAGACTTATCACTCGGTCACTATTAGGGTGCCTTTGGTATCTTCTGGCAATGGAGGGTGTGCATTTTGTCTAAAACTTTGATTTTTAGTGAGGAAGGGTAGAAATGAACAAATGGTTGCATGTAGAACTTCAGTGCATTAACCCTCTGCACACACTTGTCAAGGAAAGTATGTTGATGAACACTTTTGTAACAAGTTCTTATGCTCATTTATAAAAATAAAAATCCTTTTCTCTGACTTGGATTCCTACCAGATAAGCCAGAAAATGTTACCTGTATTTATTCATGTGTTCGTTCCATCTGCGAGTGGACTGCAAGAAATGTTGTTTATTTAAGTACAGGTTACAGACAGATTGTGCTACAGTAAGTATTACATTTAATATCAACAATTTCTTTCTCAAGGTTTTAGACTAGTTGAAGTCTATGTAAAAAAAAAAAATCCTAATCCTGCAAGGGAGATAGCTCAGAGAAATGTGCTTCTGTGTATCAATTCCTTGCAGAATTTGGAACCACCTAAATAGATCGGAGGCAGATGTGGCTATAAGACATCCAATGTGATCACCAACTTCATTGTGCAGCTTGAATGGGAATTTTCAAATGTGCATCTCTACTAATATGCAATACCTTGTTTTGAACAACTACTTTAAATCATTCTTCATTTTAAGGCTTTGTTTTTGCTATGCTAATATTTTAGTACTTAAATGGGCAATAGTGGTACTATAACATCTTAAAATATATTAATTACAAATAATATAATCGTACATTCAGTACAGTCAGCCCTCAGTATCCGCAGGGTTTCTGTTCTGGACTGCCCCCCCCATGGATACCGCAAATCCACGTTAAAGGAAATCCCTTTATCACGGATATGATGGCTACTTAAAAAACCTTGTAAAAAGAAAATAATAGCCTTGCTTACCTTAGTGCGGCAAAATCCCAATGTTCAGTCCTCAGTGTTCTAAATGTGACTTCTGGGTCTCATGACCCTTGGCCCTGGCTTGTCCCAGAATGCATCACACTGAACCAGGAAGTCGTGTTTAGAATGCGTTGAGACAAATCCGCAAGTACCAAACCCGTGGATACAGAGGGGCCACTGTACAATAAAACCCTGGAAAGATATTTATTGTTACACAGCAGGGGAGAATAGAGTGAGTACAGAATTAAAATGAAGAACTAAACCTAGTGTTTTTGGGGGGTGCTTAGGGGCGTAACTGGGGCGGAGCCTGAGAAGGAGCTGCTCCGGGCGCAAGCCCAGAGGGGGCGCAACCCTCATGCCCCGCCCCACCAACGGAGACTGCACTGCTGTTTCCCGGGCTGCGGCACAGGCGGAAGGACCCTCCCCCGCCCTGCAGCGCGGGAAATAGCAGCGCAAGCTCCTTGCGCCTGAGTTCTACCGCATCAGCAGAGCTGAGTGCAGGGAGCTGTTTCTCTAAATTTGTAGTCTAAATTTAATGAACCAGATTATGGTCCAGTTGAAGTTATGCACATTTGAAGTCCCATTCACTTCTGTGAAGCACATACCTAAATTTTTCCTATTGGAATCAGTGGGTTTTGAAAGTACTGTGCTTAAATTTGGCTCAATTGTGCCCATTACATTTGCTAAAGAAGAGCATACTATAACTCCACTCTGTTCTCTTCTACATTGTGTTGAACCTGGAATGTGTTTTTCTGGATATCCTAAACGTAAATGTTGTAATCACTTCTGTTTTTATATTTTTTGATAACAGAGATCAAGATTTAAAACATGCGTTCCAACATGACTCCTGCTCAAGCAAGAATGGTTCATGCTCGTTCTATGAACCACAGCTGACATTGCATCTTGATGGCTACTGTGTGAAGGTGAAGGCAAACAATTCCTTGGGAGAAGTCGTGTCGGAGTGCATTCCCCAACATCCACTGCACATTTGTAAGTTATAAACTATTAAAAAAATAGTGATATGAGAAACATAGATTGGGATTTTGCATTGAGCAGCAAGATCCCATGCAGGACTTCAGCCATGTTGTTGTTCAGTCGTTAAGTCGTGTCCGACCCTTCGTGATCCCATGAACCATATCCCGCCAGGCCTTCCTGTCCTCCACTATCTTCCTGAGTTCACTCATTTTCATGTTCGTTGCATCGGTGATGCTGTCTAACCATCTCATCCTTGGTCTTCCCCTTCTCCTTTTGCCTTCAATCTTTCCCAGCATCAGAGTCTTCTCCAGAGAGTCCTCTCTTCGCATTAGGTGGCCAAAATATTTGAGTTTCAGCCTTAGTACCTGTCCTTCCAGGGAACAGTCAGGCTTGATTTCATTTAGAATTGACTGATTTGATCTCCTAGCAGTCCAAGGGACTCTCAGGAGTCTTCTCCAGCACCACAGTTCAAAAGCATCTATTCTTCGGCGCTCAGCCTTCCTTATGGTCCAACTCTCACAACCATACATTGCTACTGGGAACACCATCGCCCTGACTATGCGAACTTTTGTTGGCAGGGTGATATCTCTGCTTTTTATTATGCTGTCTAGGTTTGCCATAGCTTTCCTTCCAAGGAGTAAGCATCTTTTAATTTCATGGCTGCTGTCTCCGTCTGCAGTGATCTTGGAACCCAGAAAAGTAAAATCTGTTACTGCTTCCATTTCTGCCCCTTCTATTTGCCAGGAATTGATGGGACCCGATGCCATGATCTTAGTTTTATTAATGTTGAGTTTCAAGCCAACTTTTGCACTCTCCTCTTTCACTCTCATCAAGAGGCTCTTTAGTTCTTCTTCACTTTCTGCCATTAGGGTGGTATCGTCTGCATATCTGAGGTTGTTGATATTTCTCCCGGCAATCTTGATTCCGGCTTGTGATTCATTCAGCCCTGCATTTCTCATAATGTACTCTGCATATAAGTTAAATAAGCAGAGTGACAATATACAGCCTTGCCGTACTCCCTTCCCAATTTTGAACCAATCAGTTGTTCCATGGCCGGTTCGAACTGTTGCTTCTTGACCCGCATACAGGTTTCTCAGGAGACAGGTAAGGTGGTCTGGTACCCCCATCTCTTTAAGAATTTGCCACAGTTTGTTGTGATCCACACAATCAAAGGCTTTTTTTGATCCACACAATCAAAGTAACTTCAGCCATACTGAGCTGAAATTGGTGTCAGCCTAGTTAGACTGAAATTGGTGTGCATCTTCAAGCTCTTTAGTTATCACTAGGGATCTTTTCCTGTTTGTACATTGCCACCACTCACAAGCTATGCTTTTCCCAGTTTAAGGCCAAAATCCTAACTAAATTTCCGGCACCGGAAGCAGTCGCAAATGTGCCATAAAGTTTGCGCCTACTTTGGAGTAAGGGAGGCCGGCGCAAGGCTGGCCTCCCTCACCGGGACGAGTATGCGGCTGCCAGAGGCAGGTAAGGCTCCCGCTGGCGGCCACATGGGTGGTCCAAGCAGTGAGGGAGGGGGGCCATTGGGCAAGCCGGCCCAGGAGGGGGCGGGGATGGCATCAGACATAGCCCCGTCCCCACCAGGCCGGTTCGACCGTTACATGGCCTCCTACTTCCAGCTATTTAGCTGGCGGAAATCCGAGGAGGCCGATAGGGCCTGCCCCGGTTTACACCTGTTGAAGAGGACAAACATCCCCTTCCCCGAGTAGACCTCCGGCCCACCACATGGCGGTCCCCGGCGAGAACGGGTTCCTTAGACGAGAAATTAGTTCCTTTTTAAGGATGCTTTAAAAGGCAATAGCAGTAGCAGAGGAGTGTGACAACTTCTACTGTTGTTATGCTCCCCTTTTTCCTTCGCAGGACTTGCAGTGCTTTTTTCCTTTTCCTCTCCATCCCCTTCTACTCCCCACTATCTCTGGCAAACCAGTTGCAATGGAATCTATTGTTAAGCAGGCAAAAATATGGTTTTGCTATATATACTGTCTTTTGAAATACAGTCAGAGCAATCCTGTGTAACCTTGCACCGGTGTAACAGTAGATGCACCAGTGTAAGTGCACTTATGCCAGTGTAATTGCACTTACATCGGTGCATCTGCTGTTAACCGGTGTATCTATTGTTACACCGGTGCAAGGTTACACAGGATTGCGCTGAGTGCCTGTTAATAGTGACCAAAGCTAAGCTTCTGTATAGGGAGGAAAGATTTAGTACTAGTAGTAGTAGTAAAAAATAGAACTGTGTACAACAGAAAACACAGAAATCACAAGAAGGTTGAAACATTGCCAGTAGATTGCTAGTCAGAATATATATTGTGCATTGTGATTTGAAAGCATGAGAGCTTTGTTTTTAATTTCAGTTAAGTTTGATCCTCCTCTGATCACTAAAATAGAAACAATTCCAGGGATTAAGCAAATGCTGAAAGTTACCTGGGAAAGATCTCCAGAAATGCCTCGATTTGGGCATGTAATTTGCCAAATTCGATACAAAGCCCCAACAAAACATCACTCGGTAAGCTAATTCTTAACTGAGTAACATTAAATAAGATTTAAATAACATTCTTTTCTCTGTAAATAATAAATAATGGCGATGTAGAGACCTTGTAACAATTATCGTGACAACTTATGCAGCAGCCTTCAGCCCCATGTTGGATACAGCGGAGACTGCTCTGGTGCTGCTCGATCCTAGCACAGGGCTTTGGATAGGATTGGGCTGTTAGAAGGCAGCATGGTGTGTTGGTGTGGTGCATGCATGTTTTTGGAACATCCATATTGTGGAACTGCTGGGAAACTGCTTATGCTGACAAATTCTGTCAGGAGTGCTTATAATAGAAGCAGGCATGTTTGGGTAAAGTAGAAATATGTTAATGGATCCACCCGTGTATTCCTTTTCTCAAAGTCTAACTCTAGGCATGTCTACTTGGAAGTAAGTAAGTTCTAATGTTCCATGAGGCTAACTCTCAGATACTGTTTCCTGTTTCCCCGGAAATGAGACCTACCCCAAAAATAAGCCCTAGCATGATTTTTTTGGTTGTTGGTAATATAACCCTACCCCCAAAATAAGCCCTAGTTCAGAGCTCTTCTATGGCGGCTGAGCCACACAGATCACTGTTCGCCCCGACCAGCTGCTCTTTGCGGCTGGCCAGAACTGCCCCCCGTGTCCCACAGACGACTGCTCGGTGCGGCCGCTGTCACTCTTGTGAGCCTTGCCAGGTGTGTCCAGGGGTGCCTGTAGGCGCTTATATATAATATATATTTTATAATGGTGGCGGTGGTAAGCAGCAAAAAAATAATTAAAACATTTTGGCCTGCCACTCGAGGACAGATTACCTGGGTGGGAGCAGATCTGTAACGAGGAGCAGCTGCTCCATGCGCAGCGCTGGGTTGGGGGCGCCTCCAAGTCAAAGCAAGCAGGTGCAGTAGCCAATGCACTACAAGCAGGCTACATGGACAAGAAGTGCTCATTTAAGGAGAGCTCTATTGCTGGACATGAGAGATTGGTGCCAATGGTTCTACAGGCAATGGAGTCACAAGATATTCAGGCCGGAATTTGGGGTTTGAAGAGTTATGACGATCTTCCAGAAGAAGATGACATGACTGTATTTGAACTGTATGCTATATTCCGCTATTTTTTGATTTGTTACCTTGTCTGCAGTATCTTTTATGTTATGCTATTCTGGTTTTTATGCTCCTGCCCGTCATTCCAGTATAAACCTTTCCACATGAACAGGGCACTCTATAGACTTCTGCTGATGTTAATGGGTCTCTTTTATCTTTTAGCAGTTGTAGCACTTGTTGAACTTTGGTTGTGGGTGTATATATAGGTTTGATATTAAATTTCTTTAGTGTTCTGCCAATTCTGTCAGTCACTTTGGATATATAGGGTAGGTATACCTTGCCCTTATAATTGGCTTCATCCCTTTTTAATATAAGTTTTATCCTTGTTACTTGTTCTGATGGCTTTTTCAATAATTGATCTTGGATATCCATTTGTTTGCAAAGCATGTGTCTATTGTCTCAACTCTATCTGTAAACATTGTGGTTCCGTTATCCTTATTGTTGTGTCCATTTTTAGGGAAAAGTAAATGACGACATGGGCGAGCATGTAATGATGAAATCCATTAATCTCACCAATCTATGGGATTCAACAAACTATACTGTTGACCTTCGGTGCATCATTAAAGAGTCAAGATTCTGGAGTGAATGGAGTGCAAACAAAACAGGAATAACAGAAGAACAAGGTAAGCAAAAACTGCAGAGAATCTTTTGACACATTGGCTGTAATTTAAACTAGCATATTTTTTTTATTTTCAATTCAATTTTATTTTCATTCAGTTCAGTTTAAATTTTGTTTTTGTGAATTTTTAAAAAACAAGTCACAGAAATGACTAGAGCCCAATCCTACCTCCCCCCCCCACTGGTGCAACCATGCTGAAAAGGAGCGTGCTGTATCCAGCGGGGGGGGGGGGCTTCAGAGGGAAAGGGGATTTAAATCCCCTTGCCCCTCCATAAGCTTCCCATTCTGCAATGGGTCTCCTCAGACCTGCACCAGTTATAGCTGGTGCAAGTCCGAGGAGAAGAAAGGGTTGGGGAGGCTGCAAAACAGGAGGATAGGATCCAGTGCGCACCATCACCACCGGATCCACCCCTCCCACCATCACCCTGCCACCTTTCTGCCGAGGACACTCGCTTGTGTCACTGGATGTGTTGAAGCACGAAAGGCAAATATAAGCAGAGTGAGTGAAAATCATATTCATTTAAGATGGCAGTTAAGGTAATAGGTCCATATTACTGGAAGAAATACAGGGCCACTTAGGGCCAAACTAGACTTGCACTTACACCCATGCTGTAGGGGTGTGTTTTCAACTGGAAGCACCCTTTATTTGTTAACAGAGGCGTCACACCACCGGGGGCTATTGGGGCAGTGGGCCCCAGGGCGCGGACTGCTCTTACCTGCTGCCCCGTCCTCTTCGTAGCCAAGAGCGGCTGCAGTTCGGCCCTCCCACCCTCCCTTGTGCTTGTTCGGCTCAAAAAAGGAGGCAAAAAGCGCCGGGGGGGGCGTGTGCGTGCACGCGGGAGCGCGCTATGCTGCCGTCACACGCCCCAGGGGGGCGTGTCGGCGGCGGCCCCCACCCACGGGGGGCCTGGAGACTCTTCTGTTTGTTAAAGCCAAACTGGGGTGGGGGAGTTGACCCCAGTAGGGACTCTGGTGTGCGGAGAGGGCAAGGTTTAGTATTACCCTGTGTTGTGTTTTCAAGCTAAAATCATTTTCTTGTATTGTGCTCATGAGTGGTAATTTAAGAAATTGTGTCTAGTTTGGACCTTAGATGAAACTTGAGGGAAAAACTACCCAACTTACTATCTTCTATAAAACAAATTGCCTAGGGGAGATTGTGGAATCTACTTTTTAGACAGCTTTTATAAAAAGGGTGGGCAGACATACTCGAGGTTATAGTAGTATCCTATGTGCGATCATTAGTTCTTCAATGTACTGTGATAGGAAACAACTTCTCAATATATTGGGTAGGATTTCACCTTTCTCTATCCCCTGTAAACACCAGCAACACCTGGGACTTTTAGGAAAGCAAAGCCTGTCTTGGATCATTGAGCTACTGCTCCTGTCTTTGGTCTCTTCTAATTTTCAAAAGTAGCTCTAGGGAGGTGGAAGTCACCTGGAAGAGATGCTCTCATTGGCCAGACGAGTTGGTGTCTGCAAGCAGGCTTGCACATCCATGTGGCCAACTGAAGCAGTTCTCAGGCAGCAGATTGGTGGTGGGTGTTCATCTCTGTCTGCCTACTTGCCTCTACTGCTCTTTCTTCTCCTTCCACTCCCTGGATTGGAAAAGGAAGAGGAGAACAAAGAGGAAATGTGGAGAAGAGTGCTGAGCTAGACCACTGTTTCTCAAACTGTGGGTCGGGACCCACTTGGTGGGTCACGACCTGATTTCTGGTGGGTCCCAGGTGATGGAAAGATCAGATAAGTAATTGCCACAAGCCCTGAGGCTATTCAAAAATCAGCTGCTAATTGCCCTCCGAAGAGCTGAGCCCCTGCAGGTTGCACGATAGCAGCTAATTGCCCTGCAAACAGCTGAGCTCCTGCGGTTTACAAGCTTGTGTAAATATAGGGAGATAAATATTTGAGCATCTCTTTTCTGGTGTTTTTTTTTCCCCAGTCTGTCAATGACAGGTAGTGGGGGCAGGTGAAGACTGGGTCACACAACTAAACCCCTCAAGCCTGGAGGCTGTTCATTAGGGCTGCCTCATTATAAGAAATGGATTGAGTTTTTTGCAAATTAATAAATAAAATATTGTAAATTTCTTTCTAGATCACTTTAAAAAAAAAATCTCGTAAAGCTAGGTGGGTCCCAATAGGGTGGAGTGAGTCCCGGCGCTAAAACGTTTGAGAACCACTGAGCTAGACCATTGGAGAGTGGGAGAAGCAGAGGCCGACACATAAACAAGTGGGGGGGGCAGCATTTGGCATGTTGCCTCAAGTGTCGGAGGTCTTGGGGTGGCCATTCTCGCTATTCTACTCGGCGCAATCAGAGGGGAGGCTTGAAATACAAAGTGGTATTGCTATGAAAACACTGCCTGCCTGCTTTGATGAGTGAGTGGCTATGGACTTGCTCTCTTGGTGGGAAGATCTGATGAGATCTCTAGCTGCATTGCCTATGCCTACTGAATTGATCTGTGGCCTTATTGCTTCATCACTCTTTCATTTGAAGCTACTTCAAACTTGACAGTAAGAATAAATATATGTTTTGAACTTAATGAAATACATCAATTATGGCTGGGCTTAGAACTAAGGAGAGGGGATGGCAACATCTACAGTTATTGATCTATGTGAGCATCTGCAAATTATACTGAAAAAGAGAAACAGTATCATCTGTCAGGAGCCAGATATGAACTGGTGTCTGCTACTGTTGTACATCATTGATTGGCTACATCATTGTGTATAAAAATGTCATACTGTTCCCAGTCCTTTTGATCCTTCCTAGGCATAGTCTAAAAGGGAATGGGTTTAAGTGTTGTCAGCCAAGCAATTACTATATGTTGTATGTTGCATGCAGATTTTCATGGCTGTGGGTAACTGACAAGGTTCTTAACTGTATGGGTTCTGCAGCCATGTCAATGTAAAAATAGAGAAATAAAATCCTTTACCGCTTTTGTTGTTTGTTTAGATTTCTTTATATTGTGCAGGTGTCACATACACAGAAAAGGTTTTCTTACAGTAACAACAACATGGGATCCTACTTCCCAAGCCGACGTTTCACTCCATTCACGGAGCTTTCTCAAGGCAATTTGGCAGTAAAAAACTGCTGGATGAAAAACATAGATTAAATTTGGAGGCTCTAATGATTTCCCAGACGAAATCTTCAAAGTTACTGAACCGCCAGCAGGAAATGACATATGCTAATAGGATATGGATGCCAATTTTGAATAACCAAAGTAATAAGTGTTGAATAACTCTGAGAACAAAAGTAGTGGGTCCCTTTAACTTTGAGCAACAGACTGATGTTTAACTGTCACCACTCCGTAACATTCTTTTTCATCCAGCAGTTTTTTACTGCCAAATTGCCTTGAGAAAGCTCCGTGAATGGAGTGAAACGTCGGCTTGGGAAGTAGGATCCCATGTTGTTGTTACTGTAAGAAAACCTTTTCTGTGTATGTTACACCTGCACAATATAAAGAAATCTAAACAAACAACAAAAGCGGTAAAGGATTTTATTTCTCTATTTTTACATTGACATGGCTGCAGAACCCATACAGTTAAGAACCTTGTCAGTTACTATATGTTGTTCCACCATAGTGATAGATGTTTACTGGGCACAGTTCGGGGGTAGCTGTTCATGGGCAAAGGAGGAGTGGCGCAGTTGCCAAATTGTTGCTGTTTCGTGTATTGCTCTTGTATTTCCGAGTTGCTGATCACAGCTAAATGAGGAGAGGATATACATCTTGTCTGTAGCAGTACAACGGTGGCTATCTTTGTGGGACAATAGGAGCAGGATGCTTATGCTTTCTGTTTTTATGTTTTTAATTCTATTAATTTTAATAGCTCCTATGAAAGTAGACTTGTGGAGAGTAATTGAATCTCATCAGCCTACTGGAAATCGAATCGTGCATCTCTTGTGGAAGGTAAAACCCGGGCATTTTGACACTGTAATTTGTTCTGGTTTAGTATCCATCAGCAGCTCCATCATGCTCAACAGTGGCATGATGTTTGCGCCATCGCAGGGCCATTTATTATAGCGGATCAATAGATCCGCTGTCATAAATGGCCCATACGGATTGGGCCATTAATTTATTAAAGAATTAGTACTGTTCTCATGTTTGAAAGTCACTGGATATTCATAGTTTTATATACAGAAGCGATAAAAATGGTAAACCATGACCAATGTCCACTTGATGTCTTTGATCTCTGAATGGAGTTTGAGTTGCCTTTTGCAGTAAATACCTTTTATTCATTGATATTAGACAAATATTTATTTTGGTAAAGCAAGTGGTGGGCTGAACACTGGCAGCAATTTAGGCTACAATCCTATCCACACCTACTTGGGAGTAAGCCCCATTAATCTATTTTTGTTTAATTTGGCCCAAAAAATTATGTGCTTTTCATGAACAAAGGGGTGCGTGTGTAACCTAAGGGGCCATTCATATGAGCTAATTCCCAACCATCTCAAGGAAAAGTCAAGGAATACATCTCAAGAAAGGCTGATAGAAGCATGGGAAACATTTCTATATATACACTTATGCCAGGCATATGACATACATACATACATACATACATACATACATACATACAGGTACCTGTCATTGAACACGTGTTTAATTTAGACGTTTTTGGAATAAAATGCTTGTTAATACCAAAACCTAATTTACGCTTGCAAATTTTTGGAATAACATGGTCAAACTTCCAGCGCTCTCCTGTTACCATGTACTGTTTTTTTTAAAAACAGAAATGTGAAGAATTCCCGTCTTCAGGAATAGTAGTGGACTATAAAATAAAGTACTCCACAGAAAACAGTAGTTCTTCTGAAACCACTAGTAATGAAATGGTGACTTGCAACCTAACGGGGAAAGCCTATCAGATCAGTGTTGTTGCTCGTAATGCAGCTGGAGAATCTCCAGAGGCCATTTTGAGAATTTCATCGATCCGTGAAGAAAGAAAGGGTGAGTTTATGCAATCAATATGTGTGAATTTCATTCAGAAGTTGGCCAGCTACAAGCAAAGATCCGTCGTAAACTCTCTCTATGTGAACACATGGGTGCTATATTTTTTTCTTTACAACTTTTGAGTTTGAGTTTTTTTAATTGCAAACACTGATACTGAGGGCCAAAGTAGATGCGACATTCAACATGTCATGTTTCCATTGCTTTTTTCTTTAAAGCACTTCTGAGGCCCTGACCCAGGAACGGGGCATGTGTGTAGGGTGTGCGTGCATGCGTGTTAACCCTTTCACCTGCACCACAGTCCTGATGAATATCGCCTGCCCATGCCCAACTGTTGTTTGTTCTAGGAAAGAAGCTGCTCTTGGTAGGTTAATCTCCTCTCTACCTGAGCTGTAGTTCCAATCATCCATAGTGCTGTTGAGAAGAAAAAAAGACAGAAAGATTGTGATGAACTTTGCATCTACTTTGACCCTTATTTACTGAACATCACATTTGCACAAGAAGACAAAAAGAACAAAGTGCCCATAAAGCAGCAACTGCTTCTGAAATGATGTACTGTATGATAATGTGGAACAGATCTCTCTGGTCCTTTGGGATCAGACCATAAATACAGACCATAAATACTCATGAGATAAAGACCAAAAAGAACCACCATGATACAAGACCACAGAAAAAGGAGCCATTTAAACTGTAATAAGATTTACACTTGTGATAGGATTAAATAGAAATGAGGAAAGGGTCATATGAAATACAGCAGAAAGGAAAATCTTGTGCCTTAAAGGTAATTCCGGACGCAATCCAAACCTACTTAGGCCGCCGTTGTAACCAGCTGCCCAGCGAAAACGGGAGGCCCCAGAACGGAAAGGGGATTCAAATCCCCTCCAAAAGGGGAATTCAAAGGGGTTTTGAATCCCCTTTCCGTTCTGGGGCCTCCCGTTTTTGCTGGGCAGCTGGTTACAACGGCGGCCTAAGTAGGTTTGGATTGCGCCCTCTGAAACTCCACAAAGGCTGCAATCCTGATTATACCTCTCAGGAAGTAAGTTCCTTGGAATTCTATATAACTTTATCCCAAGTCAATGTGTTTAGCATCGAGCTTTAATTTTCCAAAACACTGTGGTAACAGGTCCGTCCTCACTGCCTACCAATGAGTTGCTGAATGCCTGTAAAATAAATTATTTCCCTTCTCTAATTGCTGATGTGGTAGCAAAAAATTGCTGCAGAGATTTTGTCCTAAAAACCTTTGCATGATAAAGATGTATTTGGATCTCTTGACTATTCCTGGACTGTTTTAACCAGAGCATTACTGGCACTTAGCTTCAGAATCCATTTTCAAATCTAGGCCTTATGTTTAGATCCAGATGTGTGCTCACACAGTTGTTTCCTTGCCATTAAAAAATCATGATTAGTCTTGCATATCTGAGATGAGAAGATAGACCTTCCAGGTCACAAGATTTCAGCCCCAGGTATTTTTACAAATGAACTGCTATCTGAAAGGACAATGCTGAGCAGTTTCACTACCAGCTTACTGTGTGTTATTTCGAAAGATGTAGAACTTACAGAAGTATTACTACTTGGTTGGTCAGGTGTTACAAAGCTTTTGTCAAGAAATACTGTGTATGTTAGCATGATATACCTTTCTGTTTCCTTCTGCCTTTTATTGTAAATAATCATTCAAGGATTATATCCACTAAAATTGAGTGGCGGGAGAGTTAGAACAGACAAAAGAAAATGTTTCTTCACCCAGCGAATAATTAATCTGTGGAACTCCTTGCCACAGGATGTTGTGATGGCACCTGGCCTAGATGTCTTTAAAACGGGATTGGACAGATTTATGGAGGAAACGTCCATCACAGGTTACAAGCCATGATGACTACAGTATATGCAACCTCCAGGTTTTAGAGGTAGCCTATCTCTGAATGCCAGATGTCAGGGAGTGGCAACAGGATACGGGTATCTTGTTGTATTGAGTGCTCCCTGAGGCATCTGGTGGGCCACTGTGAGATACAGGAAGCTGGACTAGATGGGCCTTTGGCCTGATCCAGAAGGGCTCTTATGTTCTTATATTAATCACAAGATTAAAATGCTGACACACCTGTTAAAGTCAACATTCCTGATTTTGTGGACAATTACTTTTTTCTTAGATCAGAGAATTGTTCTTCTCAGTGCTTCTGCTTTATCTGAAGAAATGGTTGTGGAATGGGAAACATCAGGTTTCCATGTAACTGATTATGTTATAGAATGGTATGACGAGTTGGAGACAGATATATATAAGCGATCATGGCAATATGTAAGAAATGTCACAAAGTGGGTGTCTCCTAAAGGTAAGTGTTTACTCTTGCTTGTGCCTGGCATGATGGTGAAGGTTCAGTTTGACTGTCTCTAAATCTGTGTTTGTTTGTTCTACACCCTCATCCACCCCTTGATTTGACTGAAAATGTATGTTATGTTGAGAGATTTTCTATGTATTATTTATTAAAATTATATTCTGCCTTTCCCCTTACATTTATGCCTCCTTACCTCCTCTGCTGCCTGATACTTCTTCAAAACAGGCTGGGCAGAGAGGTAATCAGAGGAGGAACCTCTCCAACTCCCAAGATCCAAAACTGCCCAGGCAGTTTTGAAGAATTGTTGGGCAATGAGGAGGTAGAGAAGTGGCGGTAGTGATGGTGTGGGGCCCGGCACACGTGACAATAGAGTGGCAGACTCTGCGTCTCATTTCCGGTGTTGGTCCAGCTCTGACCATCCCTCTGTGCAAGTTGTTCCTAACTGTGTATTCCTGACCAAACCAGCAGGGATTGTATGTACATTGGGTTCTGTGTGTGAATTACCCTTGCTGACTGCTAATTCGTTTGTCTATGCTAGAGTGTAATGTAGAAGTAATGGATGGTAGTTGTGTAATGCAAAGGGCCTGAAAGAGGGGACTTGCCCATAGATGGAAGCTCATTGTCAAAGAGAAGGACTGCATATTATACTGTAAAGTTATTTACAGTACATTTTAAAATGTTTACTACCACCACCACCACCACGATGACGAATATTTATGTGCCACTTTTCAACAAGGAAGTTCACAAAGTGGTTTATAGAGTAAAATAAATACTGTATATCAGGGGTTCTCAACTTTTGGCGGCCCGTGGGCCTCCAGTTGCCCCGCGTACCCTCAAGAACCCTCCCAAGTACCCCCCTTAAAATGTATTTTTCCCGGGATATGGCGCGGGCGGGTGGGTCCTCCCACTGCGACGCAACCCGGAGGGAAAGGCTACAGCCCTGTCGATTCGGCAGGGCTGTAGCCTTTCCCTCCGGGTTCCGGCGTGGGCGGGAGGACCTGTCTGCCCGCGCTGCAACCCGGTAAAAACATCTACAGGCCTCCCAATGTCCCCTGAAGCTCCCCCATACCTGTTCTCCCGGCCATCGTCATCTTGGATCTCGCGAAATCTCGCAATATCCAAAATGGCGGCACCCAAATCTTGTGAGGGCACATAACCCAGGAAAAACTGTTACGCTGCCTGTCATCAGCTGCTGATCGCAGCAGCTGATAACAGGCAGCGGCTCGTGTACCCCCAACCTGCAGTCCGCATGCCCCTGCTGTAAATGATTCCCTGTCCCGAAAGGTCTCATTGCTAGTTGTCAATTAGAGTTGCATCGCTGTTAACTCTCTTGCATACAAATGTTCTCATGTAGATTTCCTAGTCTGTACTGCTTGTCAAAATGGTAGGGAAAAGCTGTCACCGAGCTCTCTTGATTCTGGTGTTTTGCTGTTCTGTATTGTGTGTGCGCATATGCATAGTGTGTGTGTGTGTGTGTGTGTGTGTGTGTGTGTGTGTGTGTGTGTGTGTGTGTGTGTGTAACATATATTTTTGTGAAAAAAATGCAATATTCTCTGTCTCTGGTTTCTTTTGCAGGAGCCTTCAAAGCCTTTAAATGCTATAATATCTCAGTGTATCCCCTTTATAAAGGTGAAATACAAGCGCCAAGTTTTGTAAGAATCTACTTTCATGAAAAACGTATGTATAAATGATGACTGCCTTTGTAAAGAATTCAGTCCCTTCTTTTTCAGTAGTTTATGAATACCTTGATTAGGAATTTCATTGTCGAGGAGGATCCATTATACAGAAATTGATGCTCAGTGGTAGTACTGTGAATTCCTGAGTCTGTTTCTGGCTTATACAATGGGAGTGCTGTGGAAACTGTTTAACTTTTAACTGTTTAAAGTTTTTTGTCTTGCCTCAAAATTGCTTTCGAACTCATAGTTCTCCTTCGACACCACAAGTGGTTATTACAAATGCATCTGTGCAGCAGATAAGAACAAACTAATCTACCAGCTAAAACATTTTATCATCCTGTCTGTCTGTGTCAGTGGGCAGTTAGAACAGTGGTGCTCCAGCAGATAAGGTAAAGGTAAAGGTATCCCTCTCCTTCATGGATCATTGCCTTGTCGTGGCGAAGGGGCTTGCGTAACTCAATGAAGCCATGAGCTATGCCGTGCAGGGACACCCAAGACGGACAGGTCGTAGCAGAGAGTTCTGACTAAAAGTGATTCACTGGAGAAGGAAATGGCAACCCACTCCAGTAACCTTGCCAAGAAAATCCCATGAACAGTACCAAAAGGCTAAAAGATATGACGCCGGAAGATGAGCCCCTCAGGTCGGAAGGTGTCCAATATGCTACTGAGGAAGAGCGGAGGACTATTCCAAGTAGACCCAGAAAGAGTGAAGCGGTTGGGCCAAAGCCAATAGGACGTCCAACTGTGGATGTGTCTGAGGTTGAAAGGAAAATCCAATGCTGCAAGGAGCAATACTGCTTAGGAACATGGAATGTGAGGTCTATGAATCAAGGCAAGCTGGATGTGGTCAAAAATGAGATGATAAGATTGAACATTGACATCTTGGGAATCAGCGAACTAAAATGGACGGGCATGGGCGAATTTAAGTCAGGTGACCATCATATCTACTACTGTGGGCATGAATCCCTTAGAAGAAATGGAGTAGCCCTCATAGTCAATAAAAGAGTGGGAAAGGCAGTACTGGGGTGCAACCTCAAAAACGACAGAATGATTTCAGTTCGAATCCAAGGCAAACCATTCAACATTACAGTAATCCAAGTGTATGCCCCAACCACTGATGCCGAAGAAGATGAAGTTGACCGGTTCTATGAAGACCTACAACACCTTCTAGAACTAGCACCCAAAAAAGATGTCCTTTACATCATAGGAGACTGGAATGCTAAAGTAGGAAATCAAGAAATAAACGGAACAACAGGCAAGTTTGGCCTTGGAGCGCAAAATGAAGCAGGGCAAAGGCTAACGGAGTTCTGTCAAGAGAACACGCTGGTCATAGCAAACACTCTTTTCCAACAACACAAGAGGCGACTCTACACATGGACATCACCAGATGGTCAATACCGAAACCAGATAGATTATGTGCTTTGCAGCCAAAGATGGAGAAGCTCTATACAGTCAGTAAAAACAAGACCTGGAGCTGACTGTGGCTCAGATCATGAGCTTCTTATTGCAAAATTCAGGCTTAAACTGAAGAATGTAGGGAACACCACTAGACCAGTCAGATATGACCTAAACCATATCCCTTATGAGTATACAGTGGAGGTGAAGAATAGATTTAGGGCATTAGACCTGGTAGACAGAGTGCCTGAAGAACTATGGACGGAAGTTCGTAACATTGTACAGGAGGCAGCAACGAAAACCATCCCAAAGAAAAAGAAATGCAAGAAAGCAAAGTGGCTGTCAGACGAGGCTTTACAAATAGCTGTGGAAAGAAGGAATGCCAAAAGCAAAGGTGAAAGGGAAAGATATAAACAACTGAATGCAGATTTCCAGAGAATAGCAAGGAGAGATAAGAAGGCCTTCTTAAATGAACAATGCAAGGAAATCGAGGAAAACAACAGAATGGGGAGGACTAGAGATCTCTTCAAGAAAATTGGAGATACCAAGGGAATGTTTTGTGCAAAGATGGGCATGATAAAGGACAAAAAAGGCAGAGACCTAACAGAAGCAGAAGAGATTAAGAAGAGATGGCAAGAATACACAGAAGAACTATACAAGAAAGATCTTAATGTTCCTGATGACCACGCTGGTGTGGTCACTGACCCAGAGCCGGACATCCTAGAGAGTGAAGTCAAGTGGGCCTTAGGTAGCATCACTAACAACAAAGCTAGTGGAGATGATAATATCCCAGCTGAGCTACTTAAAATCCTAAATGATGATGCTGTGAAAGTGCTGCACTCAATATGCCAACAAATTTGGAAAACTCAGCAGTGGCCAAAGGATTGGAAAAGGTCAGTTTACGTTCCAATTCCAAAGAAGGGCAGTGCCAAAGAGTGCTCAAACTATCGCACAATTGCACTCATTTCACATGCTAGCAAGGTTATGCTCAAAATACTACAAGCTAGGCTTCAGCAGTACGTGGACCGAGAACTACCGGACGTACAAGCTGGGTTTCGAAGAGGCAGAGGAACTAGAGATCAAATTGCCAACAGGCGCTGGATCATGGAGAAAGCCCGAGAGTTCCAAAAAACCACCTACTTCTGCTTCATTGACTACGCAAAAGCCTTTGATTGTGTGGATCACAACAAACTGTGGCAAATTCTTAAAGAGATGGGGGTACCAGACCACCTTACCTGTCTCCTGAGAAACCTGTATGCGGGTCAAGAAGCAACAGTTCGGACCGGCCATGGAACAACCGACTGGTTCAAAATTGGGAAGGGAGTACGGCAAGGCTGTATATTGTCACCCTGCCTATTTAACTTATATGCAGAGTACATTATGAGAAATGCAGGGCTGAATGAATCGCAAGCCGGAATCAAGATTGCCGGGAGAAATATCAACAACCTCAGATATGCAGATGATACCACCCTAATGGCAGAAAGTGAAGAAGAACTAAAGAGCCTCTTGATGAGGGTGAAAGAGGAGAGTGCAAAAGTTGGCTTGAAACTCAACATTAATAAAACTAAGATCATGGCATCTGGTCCCATCAATTCCTGGCAAATAGAAGGGGCAGAAATGGAAGCAGTAACAGATTTTACTTTTCTGGGCTCCAAGATCACTGCAGACGGAGACAGCAGCCATGAAATTAAAAGACGCTTACTCCTTGGAAGGAAAGCTATGGCAAACTTAGACAGCATAATAAAAAGCAGAGATATCACCATGCCAACAAAAGTTCGCATAGTCAGGGCGATGGTGTTCCCAGTAGCAATGTATGGTTGCGAGAGTTGGACCATAAGGAAGGCTGAGCGCCGAAGAATAGATGCTTTTGAACTGTGGTGCTGGAGAAGACTCCTGAGAGTCCCTTGGACTGCTAGGAGATCAAATCAGTCAATTCTAAATGAAATCAAGCCTGACTGTTCCCTGGAAGGACAGATACTAAGGCTGAAACTCAAATATTTTGGCCACCTAATGCGAAGAGAGGACTCTCTGGAGAAGACTCTGATGCTGGGAAAAATTGAAGGCAAAAGGAGAAGGGGAAGGCAAAGGATGAGATGGTTAGACAGCATCACCGATGCAACGAACATGAAAATGAGCGAACTCAGGAAGATAGTGGAGGACAGGAAGGCCTGGCGGGATATGGTTCATGGGATCACGAAGGGTCGGACACGACTTAACGACTGAACAACAACAAAGGTATCCCTTGACAATTAAGTCCAGTCGTGTCCGACTCTAGGGAGCGGTGCTCATCTCCGTTTCAAAGCCGAAGAGCCAGCACTGTCCGAAGACCTTTCCATGGTCATGTGGCCAGCATGACTCAACACTGAGGCGCATGGAACGCTGTTACCGTCCTGCTGACGCGGTACCTATTAATCTACTTGCAATTTCTTGCTTTCGAACTGCTAGGTTGGCAGGAGCCGTCACACGGATTCGAACTGCCGACCTTTCGATCGACAGCTCATGGTTCAGTGGTTTAACCCACTGCGCCACCCACTGGCTCACGCTCCAGCAGATCCTTGCCCATAAAGAATAGTTCTGGCTTGTGGTTGAAAGCATTAATGGCGTTATTTTTACCCTACCACTGAAAATGACGTGGTCAGGGAAGATCTATCACAATGGTGATAGCTATCATGCTAGCTCTTAGGAATTGCCATCCTTTGTTTACTCATTTTTTTCATAAGAAACCTGTTGTTGTTGTTGCCAAATTTTTGCATTATGGTGTTTTGTGTGTTTTCAATCCTTATTTGCAGCAATGTTTTGGTATAAAATGTTATTGCAGCAGCAGGGTGTCTAGAGTGGATAGGCAAAACACTATCAAGGTTTTAAAGACTACTGTGTCTTTAATAATAAACTTCCAGTTTCCTGTTCTGGCCCTTTTTCTTACTCCTTGCTTAGCATAGCTTGGGGATTAGGTATTTAACTGCTATTCATTTCATGCAGTAGTAGTACATTTTATTTGTTTTCTTCAGATAGTGCAATTTCACTCCCCCCCCCCCCCAGCTCATGCTATTCCTGATGTAATTCATTCCCCAGCCTTGCTCAGTAGCAAGTAATAAGAGTCAGAAGTTGCAAGCAGAAATTAGCATTGCAAAGGACCTCTGCTGGATGAAACTTGTGATTAAACATTATAAGACCATGGGGAAGGGCATTGCTGGTTACTATGGTGCTGTATTGGGTGCTGGGTGGAACCTCTGCTTTAATTCCACTTCAGGCTGACCTCCACTGCACGAATTCCGGTGTGTCCTGGGCGTGTGCGGAGAGTGCGGAGCTGTGTTGCTTCCTTGTTATCTGATCGCATCGGAACGCGGGAGAGCCACGCTGTCCCAAGTTCCGTTGCGATAGGCCGTGGACCAGGCTCATGATTTTGAGAGGGTAGGACGCAGAGCTAATTATTTGACCAATGGGATGAGGCCAATTGGAGCGCACTTGTGTTTCAGCCAATCACCGTTGAGCTTTATTAGAAGGCGGGACAATCAGGAGGGACTATTTGCCTGGTGGAGACCAGGGCAGTGTTTCGGGCGGGGCATCCTGTCCCCTACGCTCGCACGCCTCCAGACGCAAGTGCAATGGAATTTGTGCGGTGGAGGTCAGCCTTTCCAATCCATTGCAGAAAAGCAAAATCTGAGCAGCACTAAAGACTCTATAATTTGGGATCGGTAGGGGTTGGAAAGGCTTCCCCTGAGAGCTGGCTGCCAGTCAGCACTGATCATCGTGGGCTAGGTGGAGCATCAGTATGACTTACTACAGGCGATGGGTGGAGACAGTTGCACTCAGTCAGTAGCAATTGGGTCTTGCTACAGCTGTTTTGCATTTAGCAATTGTGATTAATAAAGGAATGATACTTCGGAGGAGTTCAAGTTTTGCAGGTTGTGCTTGATTTACGGTAGGTCCATCAAGTGGTCCTGGTGCTGCTGTGGAAAATCTTGGTAAACATGAGGCCACCATAACGTGGAAAGAAGTTGCAAAAGCAGAAACAAATGGTGATATTGTTAACTACACAGTATTGTACAGACCTGAAGGTGGAGAGGAATTGGGTATGTATACATATGCCAGTAGCCATTTCCCCATTTAATTTGAAAGGCCAGTGTCAGTTTGTCTAGACCAGCTATCACTGATGTTGCTGTTCTGTGCTATTACTGATAGTAAATAACCGCAGCATTCTCTGTTTTCAAAATTTCTTGATGAATTACTCAAACGTAGGAATGTGATGCTACTACAGGAAAGCCTGATTTGTAAATCCTGGTTGTTGTTGTTTGTTGTGATATTGCAATGTTTTAACTTGCTGTTAACTTGTGTGTATTGGGGGGGAGGGAAAACTCCCTTGCAAAAATAACTTGGGGAAAAATTGCTACTTTATGTATGGCCATATAGCTGGTGCACATTTGAGTAGACCCATTGGGGTGGCTGGGGCTCTACTTGGGGTAAAGGGACGAATCCCCAAGGAGGCCTCCAGCTCTGCCGGCGCAGGCTTCATCCTGCACAGGTTGTGATGGGCGCCTTATTTGCTCCGCTGTTTCCTGCTAGACAGCATTGGGCTGTAAATGGTCTCTCCTATGCTTGGTTTTTTAATAGCAACTGTAGGGTGGGGAGGGCTCACTTTTTGAAGAGGGGACTGGCCCTTTTCTCCCGCACCACTTTCCCACCAAAAATCCCCATGAAGCTGTTTGCCCCTGAAAGAGAAATTTGCTGCAAGTATGGACAAATGCTTCTAGCGTGACTCATTTTAAAACCGATAAAATGGCGTCTTGCTTTAGTTCAGGGTGCTTTTGCGGCATTAAATATTTATTTACAAGTCCTGAATGAGAATCTGAAGATGACAAAGTGTTGCTGTGAGCCACCTTAGCTGTTTTGAATGAATCCTGTAGACAAAAGCCTCCATTGAAAAGATCGCTCTTATTTCCTGGTACTACATCTCCCAAGCTCCTTTGCAGCCAGACAGCCTTCCTATTGGTGCATGAGGCCGCCCTCTTTTCTAGCTTCGAGCTCTCAGTTCAAATTGCTAGCATGGCGAGTGTGCTAGAAACTTAAAAAAAGGTGACCTGAGAGTGCTAGAATGGGGGGGGGGGGGAAGCTCTCCAGCGCTCCTAGCACTGGAATGTGAAAAACAAACACAGCCTAGTTTGACCCTTAATATCTTAGGAGGTGGCTCTTGCTTGTGAAAAACAGGTTTTTGAACTTGTATGGATCTTTCTTTTGTGATCAGCCTGCATAAAGCTTACACCAAAGTTTACATAAACTAACTTTTTCATAATCGAGCTTTCTGGAAACCTAGATGGAATATAGGTTTATATTGGCTACATGAAGTGAATAGAATGATTGTCCTCTCCCCTTTTTGGGGAGCCTTCAAAGTAATAGTGTCTTGTACTAATGAACCAACTACCAACCATTGTAGGTGGCTTTGCCTACCCACTGTCTAATCCTCTGCAAGTGATACTAAAGTAAAAACAAGAGGTTTTGTGGAGCAGGTCTAATGTTCACAGGAAAAGGAAAACAGCAAAATGTTATGGGTTCAGACGGGTCTATGAAGGGAAATAAAAACCACACACAATTGGTACCAAGAGCAAGATGCTTCCTGCTTGCACTGATTGGAGCTCTTTTCTTAAAAGTAGCATGCCCTTGTTTGATTTATCTTGCGCACTACCTAAAAGCATCTCTTATCATTTTTCAATTGGGTGCATGAAGAATGTTCCGCTTCTGTTGTATGCAGTACTACTGCCCTCTGGTGTTAAGCAGTTGTGCCTTAGAGGTCTGTGTGGCTAACATAACGTTCTGCGTGATTTTTGAATGGCAAGTGAAGACCCTTCAGGCTTAAAGGAATTGCATGCATTCTACATTTGAAAAGCTTAACATATAACCCTAAATCTGCATGTTGTCAGGAGAAACCGTGAATGCCAGTGTTCTGCAACATCAACTGAAGTCTTTGCAAGCTAACACCAAGTACATAGTTCGCGTAATGGCAAGCACCCGTGCTGGCGGAACCAGCGGAGAGAAGATTGGTTTCATCACCAAAGGACTTAGTACGTTATTCTGTACAAATACCGTATATTTCGCTCCATAAGACTCACTCCCCCCCAAAAAAAATAGGGGGGAAGCGTGCGTCTTATGGAGCGAATATTAAAAAAGTTTAAAAAATACTTACCGGGGCTTCAGGGAGGCCTGTGTGACCCTCTGCAGGCCTCCCCGATCTTCGTTTCGGCGCTAAATGGCCATTTTCGTTTCGGCGCTAAATGGCCATTTCCGGTTTCTGGAAAACCGAAAATGGCCATTTAGCGCCGAAATGAAGATCGGGGAGGCCTGCAGAGGGTCGCGCAGGCCTCCCTGAAGCCCCCAGAAGAGACCAGAAGCCCCGGTAAGTAAAAACTCCCCCCCCCCCTATTTTTAGCTCCATAGGATGCATGCGTCCTGTGGTGCGATGCGTCCTATGGAGCGAAAAATGGTAGCTTTTCTGTTTGTGGACTGGGGAATTAGGCCTCAGAGAACACAGTCCAGGTATTTTATGCTGTACTGCAACACTGAATCCATAGACCCTTTAACTTTTGTTGGTTGAAAGATATTTACAGTTGATGTGTAATAGTAATATATATAGGATATATGTCCAATATAGGATATATTTCCAAAGAGGTAACTTTTTGTTTGTCATGATGTTTTACAATGTAAGAATGCTCTTGCAGGCTATGCCTATCCAAGAGCATATTTCTGCCTCAGTGACACATGGGCACCCAGTTATTCCTGGACAGACCTGAATGCAAAGGTGTGGGCAGAGCACCACGCTGATAACTCCGTTTTTGCAATGGGTGAGTGGGTGGGTTGCAATGCCTGGGTAAAAGCCAACCCACATCATCTCCCCTGTGATTGGTGTGCTTGTACAGTTGCATTATCAGCAGCTATTGGTGTAGTTCCATATGTGCAAAGGAAAATGAAAAGAGCATATGCAGGCAGATGGAATGTGACCTCGCATCTACCATATCCAAATGCTTTCTGCCATCCCATGTTAATTCGTATGGACTACTGTAAACTATACGAGCATAGTATAAAATGCTAATACCTGTATCTACAGCTTGATCAGGGAAAATCCTGATCCATAACAATAATGTAGTCATTTTGTGGATCTGACATTTATGGTATATTTCTTCCTCTCTCTCTCCTTCCTTCTAGGTATAGTAGAGAGTATTCTCATCAACATTGTTGTTGGAATATTCATGCTGGGTCTGTTAACTGTTGGGTCTCTGTGGGCTCTGAAAAAATACACGTAAGTAAACAAATCCTTTAAACAGGTCCAAAATAAGGCATCCTTATGAAAGCAAAATCCGAGATCCTTGCTTGCAAAGTTCTTCTGCCATTATGCACCTGAAAGATGAACCAAAGGAAAGGCAGAGGCCCTTGCTGAGCAAACATATGACCAAATTGTACAAATTGTCACTCACACTCACACACGAGTTCTAAAGATTGAAGAGAAAGGGACTCATTTAATTTATGAAAATAGGTTTTCCTCAATAGATCAACAAATACCTTTCTAAAAATAGCTAAATATATATATTTTGTTTTGACAGGTTAAAAAATATTTGCTGGCCTAAAATACCACATCCTATGGTATCAAGTTATGAAACATCTCAGGTAATGAGTTATTCTTGCTGAGCAAATATATCTGTGAGAAATTTATTTTTAATCACCAACTTTAGATGAAAGTAACTGTTTTGGTAGATGTGATTACTTAGAGTTTTCCCTGATGATGATATAGACATGCAGCCTGACTCCCTCTATAGGTAGGGTATGAGACCCAGACATGGTGGGCTATCATGCCAGGCTTGATATTGTCTCCCTTCCTCTGTGGGGAAATTCTGCCTCTGAGGGGCAGGTGTCACCTCCAGGAGGAAGACTGGCAAAAGGGGAGGATTTTTTGAAAGCTAGGGTAACATAGTAGGTAAGTGACCTGTGAACCTATAAGAATAGCCCCGCTGGATCAGGACAAAGGCCCATCTAGTCCGGCTTCCTGTATCTCACAGTGGCCCCACCAGATGCCTCAGGGAGCACACAAGATAACAAGATATATGTATCCTGTTGCCGCTCCCTTGCACCTGGCATGCAGAGAAAACCTACTTCTAAAGTCAGGAGGCTGCTTATGGCTAGGCTTACCAGATCTCCAACTGGGACAGAGTGCTAGACCTTTAGGAGAAGGAATGTGGGCAGGTGTAGCTTGTTAAACCCTTAGAGCACAATCCTAGGCATGTCTACTCAGAAGCAAGCCCCATTGTGTTCAGTAGGAATGCTTCTGAGTAGACAGGCCTAAGATTGTGCTCTAAGGTTTAACAAGCTACACCTGCCCCCATCCCTTCTCCTAAAGGTCTAGCACTCTGTCCCGGTTGGAGATCTGGTAAGCCTAGTTATGGCTTGTAACCTGTGATGGTCTTTTTCTCCATGAATCTATCCAAACCCCTTTTAAAGGGGTGACCTTTGGTAGATTGAAAATGTTGAGAGGCGGCTGACCATGTGGCAGGGTCTGCCGCTATTAAGAGTGGGAATAGATTAGCCCTATTCAGAGTTTCTAAAACTGGGTCTGCTGTACCCCAGTAGAGGAGGAACAGAAGTGTGTCCAGTAGCACCACCCCCTTGCTGATGTGGTCCTCATCCAAGTTCCCCATCCTCCTTGGGTTCAGTGCTTGTCTGAGGAGGGCAGGGCTGAATACAGAGTGATCTAAAATCACATGACAGAAGTATCCAGGGTTCAGTGCTCTCCTCCTGAGCCAAACCCTTAATGTGGGAAGAGCGGGGGGGGGCACAACTGAGGAGTATTATGGTATGGGATGGAGGTGGGGCTTGCCAACACGTATTCATTCCCCCTCTACCTGGGCACAGCATACCAAGTTTTAAGACAAGTGAATTGGGCTACTATGTGAATGAGATCATAGATGCGTTTTTATTTGCATATTTATCTCTAGCAACATAGTGGCTACACTTGTCCTATGAAGAACATAACGTGTGTGAAAGGTTCTTTATCCACAGGCTCACTAATAGTTTTGTATATTGGTGATTTCCAATACATAAGGAATTATTAGAAACATTTTTACTTTTGTTTATACACATTTTAGAAAGTTATTAAAAGTGAAATAGTTTAGCTTTTCATTCACAAAGACTTAAGAGAAGATTAACTACCAGTAATTGCTGCATAGAAAATGCACACATGGTTGTTTCCTTTTCTCCCCGCAACAGAAAATGTTGAGAGAACCACCATCTGAGTATGACACAGATCCTGACTTCATCAGTATTTTGAAAGTAGATACTCCTAGTGAAAATCAGGATGATGATGATGTTCAGTTACCAAATCTGGAAAATGACTTCAGCCATACAGATGTTACTATGAGAGATGTTTTTGGTAGGCATGAGCTACTGTGTAGTACAGAAATGGGAGATATTAAACCACTTCCTCAAGCAATTCCCTCAATAGGGCAAGAGCTCAGAAGTCATACACTGTCAGCAATGGAAGAAGTCTTGAAAGATTATGAAAGTGAGCAAGTTCAAGATCGGACAAATTGGAAGGAGAAAACTGAATTCAACCCATATTTGAAAAATTCAATCCGTACAAGAGAGTTCTTGTTTTGTGAGAACTCAAACCAAAATACAAAGGAATCAAAAACTCCAACTAGTCACTTGGCTGCATGCTTGCCAGATGGCATTGGGCAGCCTTATGTGGCACTGAACACATTTGAACTGTTCTCAAAGCATAAATGAATTGCAGGGTACAAAAGGTACTTATTGGAAATAATTTCACATACTACTGCGACCAATCTACTGCATTTTGCTGTTTTTTCGTTCAATCTATGATGGCTTAAGTTGACAGAAAATTACATCCTTTCAACTATTGACAAGTATAATGGTTTTTCTGTTTAGTTTTGTTATTTATTGGGTGGAACTTTGCACTACTGCACCAATGGCATGATGACTTATACAAATGTGATCGTGGTGGAGTGGGTGCTGCTCTGGGTTCCCAAACAAAGAGCAGTGAGACACAGAATGCAGAACTGGATCATGAAATTTCAAAATGTGCAATGAAATGAGGGACTGTCAGACTGGGACCAAACATGTCTGTCCTGCACCTCACATATTTGACCATGAAATGGTCAAAAACAGGTGGATGTAAGCCTCAAACTGTCAAGGTCATTTTGGCATAGGCTAAGCTACGTTCAGGAAAATTGTCTCAGCTAAGGGAATAATGAGCCAATTCGAACATATAGCAACTAAACTGAAGGTAAGAAGCGAGTTTACAAAACATTGCCATGACATCTTTGATGAGTAAATTGGTATGAGGGCTTGAGTGACATTATAGCAAAAAAAAAAGACTTCAGAGGGAAAAGGAGAGTAGTAAAACAAATTCAGCTAATCTCACAAGTCAAGGAAAAGCAGGAAAGATGGAGTCAAAGAAACTAGTGATCCAGTGATAGTGACTGAAGCTTCTCATATCACATTGTTCTGCAATTCTGCTGTCATATCTGGATCTCTTAACGTTTCAAAAACCTCCTCAGAATAAACCCTCACTGAAACAAACTGTGTAGGGGTTTGTCCACTTCTGGGATCCTGCAGGGGGCTACATTTCAGGAGTTACAACCTCATGGCAATGATTAAACAAGTACTGTACAAACATGCTATTTGCAATATGTGTTGTTTCTGTGCGTTCTTACTCCTTTGGCTCAGGCTAATGTTGCTGCTTATATATTGTTGCGTGGGGGGGGGGGGCGGCAAGGGACAGGACTCAATGCTGGAAAGGCCACCTGCTTAAGCAGACACAGAGCAGTGGATATATTGGAACACTCTGAAGAAAATTTTCAAAGCACACTTCAGCCTATCTTGTGGCACAGTACATGTGCCCTAATTAATCACTGAGCTTATGCAGGACAATTAACACTTTGTCTGTTGAAAATACATAAAAATCACATGCTACTAATTTGTCTTTACTGCCCATTACAGAGCGTTAACCTGAAGGCAATGCTGGCAAATACTGAGAAAAAGTGAGGATTGTTTCTTTTAATGGTTACTTTTATAAGCATTTGTAGATTAGCTAGGAAAACATACATGTACAGAGTATGGATATCCAGCAAAAGGCACTGAAAGTTACAAATACAAATGCTAACAGCAATTTTCACAATGTTTACATGACAAACATGCACCTGTAAAGAAATGACAATGGGTATTCAATATCTGCATATAAGGAAAACCAAGGGTGTGTCTATGCTATAAGTTAGACTGCATGTCAATGCTTAGCAGAATTGACCATCTGCAGCAACTATGCAGGAATAAACACGGAAGTTAGTCCAAGCACCATAGAAAGTTGCTTGTAGTTGCAATGCATTGGGGGGGGGGATGAGTGGGGAGATCTCCACTAAATTGTAACTCAATTATAGCTGTGCTGAGATGTGCCTCTCTGCACTTGTGCTTGGCCTTGAACAATCTGGTTGGCACAAAAAGATTACATCCATGCAAACTATGTAGGAAATGGGAGGTGCCTCAGAGTCCAGCCACCTGGTCAAAGAACCTGCTTCCTCATGGATGGGGAGGGAGGGAGAGATCACCACTCATAAGTGTCAACCATCAACTGGCAACAAGAAAGGAGAATCTATGTTTGCTTGTTCCTACTAAGAGGCATTTATGTTAACTTAAAAAAACTTTAAGCAAATCCCTTAATGATGGGGAGAAGAAAATACTAAACATCCTTTCAGGAAACTGTATTTGGCAGAGGATATCGCACTGCTGTGCATGAACAGAGGGGTTCCAGTTTAGTAGCAGCAGCTACTCTGATGCAATGATGGCCCCAGCACTATGACTACCGTACTTGTAGTAAGCTGTAGACAAACCCTGAAGAAAGCTTAAGCAATTTGCATAGATACAAGATGCAACATCATGAGCTAACAAAGTCATGCTGCATATGAACCTCCAGTTATACTGGATATAAAACACAGCTAGCTGCAATATTGACAATCATCATCAGATTTCACAGGTGTTTCGGAAGCAAATGAGATTTTCCATGACAATTTTGTTAAGAGACTTGCATAGCTGGCTCTCTAGATACTCCTCTTCACCAAGTAAGCAGAACAGGATATTTCTCTGAATGCCCTCTTTCCCCAAGCTAAGATTGGTATGTGGGGCTACTCAGCCCTGAAATATGGCAGGCAGTACTAGAGGGGAGAAAAATGTTGCATATTGAACAAGATTGTATGCATGCTTCTGTGTGAGTTACATCACTGAGCCCACATAGCCCATACTCTGGCAAAGGGGATCAGCATGGTTTATGTAAAAATACAGGGGATGCATAGTCCCAGGGTATCTGAGACTCGGGGCAAGGGTGTAAGAAAGCTGAGTGACCACCACCGGCTCCAAATGCAATAAAGACTGCAAATCTAGGAACACTTACTTTGAACTCTCATTGAACTCTGCGAGACTTTCTCACTGAGTGAGTAAAACATGCACTGGAGCAGGATGCACAGTTTAAATTCCATGTATTACAACTTAACCAAAGAATGCCAATATAAGCCATCACACAGTACTGCATTTACTATTTAGTTTGAAATACAAAATGTACAAAATTGCGACTGTGTAGAATTATATACTGTACAGTTAATCACACAACCACAACAAGGAAGAATTAAAAGCTATTTCAAAAGTAAAAGAAAATTTATTTTTTTGTGCAAGGGATTGATTAGCTTGCTTCAAAGAAAGTAGTAAGTCTGATTTTCAAAGCGGGGTATACGTAGCAAGTGTATTCTAAATTTTCTGAATTAAGGTGTTTGAGAAAAACCTCTTGCCAGATTTATCTGAATTTCTATAAAGAAAGCCTGGGACAGTATTGCAAACATTACCTTGGTAAGAACCAACAACTACAGCATTAAAATGGGATTCTGACACTAGTGATAAATGTTTCCACCCAAGAAATGTAGTATTTCTCAAAGTCAAGACTTAAGACTTTCCACTGCGGAAAGAAGTAATTGGAACAACTGAAAAAGGGAGTCTACCAAAATGCATTTTTATATAAAGAAGATAAGCCTGGCTTTTCAGGTACTGAAATTTCGACTGTACACTATGGGCATGGCATATTTCATCCTAGTTTTACTACTGAGCAACTTCCATTCATTTTGCCACAGTCTGTGCACAAAAAGTACTTGGTGAATAGCAATCCATGTGCAATTGCCTACAAATAGCCGAGACTCCTGAAAAGAGAAGGCAAACTTGAAAGGCTGCTTCTGAAGAACAGCCAAGCCAAATATGGTATGTATTAAACAGCAAGGTTGACAATCATTCAGTGCCTAAACACCAGATGAAACTGTTATTATGACACAAACAAGTGGAATTAAGGAGTATCACATACAAGCAGGTATTAAGTATATCCTAATTCAACAGAAGAATTTTCACAAGAAGTGCCGTGACTATTATCTATGAGCTATTGCAACCAGAACAGTTTTTGTAGAAGAAAACTTCTGAAGATATTCAGAATTTACTATCATCTTTTCATTGAGTGGACAGGCTTCAAAATAGCCACCAATTATTATTTTGAAATGGCTGGAGAAGAAATGATTTCTAGCCACTTGAACTTCAAATATAAAATCATCACACATTGTTAAATTGTTGAGGAAGAATGAAATGAACCTTTATTTCTCTTTAAACAGTTGTAGTGTTTGCGGACAGCTTCAGAATCAGTCTCAACTTATTAATGCATCGTATAAAGAAGAACACATTAGATTCAGCCACCTAACAGGAAAGAAGTGAAATGACCTGGCTAATTTTATGATAAATATAAAATAGGGGCTTCAAGGAATATTTTTATGAAATGAAATTGGTAGGAGAGAGGAAAGAAAATGCTCTATGCAAACTGTCAAGGCTCTGTATTCATGGTTCCTTCTGATGTTCTCCATGGCCACATGGTTTTCTTGCCTGTTCTAGAGAATCATGACGTCAGACAATGGTGGCAGGCAATACTAGAACCTGATATTGGCATCACCAAGAAAGAAATTTCCTTCTTAATCTAAAGTTTTCCTAACAACTTTATTATTCATTTATATAGATATTTCACTGGTGCCTAACCTGGTGAAAGGTAAAAACAAAACGTGTCCAGATTGAGTTTTTCTGACTGATATATAAATCTTTAAGGTTTAAATTTCTGTTCATTTGGCTCAAATTACAAGATAGGCAGGACATGAAATACTGGAAACGGTACTAGCATTCAGAGTTAAAAATTCTGACGCAGTTATTTTCAACAAGCTATTTTACTCCCTTGGGTTTGTAGCTCCTTACTGAGAGGGAGAGTGTACAGAATCCAGGAAGGAAGGGAAAAAAAGTCTACAGTAAACGAAATGCTTCTAGTCAGTTAATCTGCAAATATCTTAAGCCCTATCTAATATTTGGATTCAACCTTAAGCCACTAGGTTTGGCCACAAGTGGGCCAGTAGTTTTGGTCTCTGGGTAATTTTTTAAAAATCATTAATAAAACACTGTACTTTCTTTTGAAAGATATACCCTAGCCTAATGAACAGAGATAATTCATAATATAATAGTCTAATCTCTTCATAGCCTAAATGATAAGGAGGTATTCAGTCTCATCTATATGCCCTCAGCTCTGCAACACAGAGAAAGGCCTTTCATTCCACATTAAAATGAAATGGGACATCACAGTAACAGAATCATGTGAAAACTTGAACAAGATGTAGTGCTTGAAGAAATATTCCAATAAGATTGGCCGGAAACCTTCAAATATGTCTGCTCAAAGTTCCCAAGTCCACATTGTCCAAATTCTCTTCCATGAGTGAACCTGAATTGTTCATCTGAAGCAAGATTTAGAAAAACGAAACAAACCATGCACACACGCTAGTTTTAAGTCATCAGAATAAATGATGTCATCCAACTCTACTGGAAGCAGTATCTCCTTCTCACTGGGGCATATAACCACCCTGCCTTACAGTCTGTGGCAAATAACACTTTGGCAACTCATCTGTCACTGTATTTATTCTCGTGGATTCAGCCTGCAGAGGTGGCCCCTCAGGGCTTGGGTGGAAAGCACTTGCTAAGGCAACTCCTTGTTCCACTCTCTCTGGACTAGAACCACACATCTGTGGAGCCTGAAGTCCAGTCAAATCTTCCTCATTTATAGGAGAAATCTGTTTTACCCTTTCCAAGTGTGACTCATCCGTTGTGGTTTCATCTCGATTACAATTCTGTTTGAAATAGTGATACCTTGGTGTTGTGTTGTCACTTCCCAACACTTGCTGGTCTTCCGACTTCTCCTCCGAGTCCAGCAAGGGTTGGGTAGACTCAGACCTAGAAAAGACCTGCACTGAAGGTATCTGGTCTCTGTAGCCACTGGGGACTACCGTTGAATACTGCACAGTACTTGAAGTGTTTTGTGCAGGTTCGCCTTCATCGCTATCGGAAACACTTTGTTGAGGAGAAGACATGCAGGAGGAGCCCCCTATACCACTGCTGTGCCCCTCTGAGGCATTCTTCTCCTTTTTATGCAGGTCAAAAGACTTCAGGTCCTGTTCAGAAAACTTTTCGTCATCAGCTTCAATTTCTACCACACTGACATCAGTGAAGCTCCCTTCTGGGTATATTTGATCCTTGGAATTAAAGTGCTAGAAAAACACAGAATAAAAGTTATGGCTATTTTTGATGCAACTTGATTTTAAACAAAATCTATGTTATGGTTCTTTGACGTGCACTCATAGTTCATTGCCCCGAAGAATTCATGTTTCTTGAATGGCAAATAAATACAGTGCCTACTTGCCTTTTGGTATTACCCCCAGCCCACCTAGATCCAAGGTTATAGAAAAAACAAGTTTAAAAATGAAAGGAACTTTTCACAGTGAGAGAAAGCTGCTGCTAGCTCTATTATTTCCTACACAAGGTTAAAAAAACCTATATACAAAATTATTTCTTGTCAAATATGTAAAACACCGTTACTTAAAGATCATAAACTAGGTTTATTAATGCTTACACATAATGTATCATTAAGGTTTTTTTTTTTTTTTAATTCAGCAATGAGAACATTCTATCCCCCTTTATTTCACATGGTGTCACACATGCTCCAAGGCCTTGTCCAACATCTCAGTTTACCAAGGGGCACTTTGGGTGTCATCACATTGCATAGAGTTCTTGCCTCCTTTACTTAACTTCCCCAAATAGAGAGGTGCCAGAGCAGAAAGCAAACTGGGCATGCCTTTTATGTTTCTCTCTAATCTCATTCTATGGCAGTTGGTTGCAGCACTGGCACTAGGTGGCTGGGGATCCTGGGGCAAAACCCTTCACAACCTGCTTCCTGATGGCACAAGGGGTATTACTGCTGTCACCAGTACTATGGATTCAGGTGCAGTCTGGCTGGGTCTCAGCTGTGGTCAGCCCTGGTTCCCAATCAAGTTTTTTTTTTAATATTCTAATATGAAGGTAGCAGAAAGTTTTGTTTCCAAACTTTCATGCTCTATTTGTTTGGAACACTCTTATTTAAGGTGTCAAATGATGACTCCTTTCCATTCTGTACTTGTACAAAACAAGCACTTTCCCTGGGAACACAAGAATTTTCCAGCTGCTAATTTCTGGGGCAACTTTCAGGATCTGCAAGCACTCCAGTGACTTTGTTCTCCAGCTTTAGTGTTCTTAAAATGAAGTTACATTAACACAAGCCCAGAATATCAGTCAGAATCTCCCCCATTTACAGTTTCACAACTGTTGGAGTAGGCCATTTGAATTGCTTGTCAAAGTGCAATTTACTACTTCTTTGTGGCCAGGATACTCATCCCCGTTAAAAAATATTTCATGTTAAAAGAAAATCTTGAATTTCTAGCTGGTGTCACCTCTTCCCTTCTCCATTTATTATTATGCTTTTACTAGTCAGCTTATAGCCCTGCATTACTGTCCTATTGGTAGAAGAGTAGTTCAAATTTCTTTTACCTTAGATGGTGTCTGTGGAGACCACTGTGCAATTACACTCTTTGAAGGATCAGGCACATTCGGCCAGATATGCTTCTTGATGCTGGCAAAGGATTGAAAGGGACAAGTCACTGCACCAACATCACACAAACCTCCCCAAAACTCTCTGCATCTCTCATATTTACATGATGCTGATAATATTGTCATCAGTTTTATATTCCATCAAAGGGCTTCTTAAAAACACACAAATACATTTCTCACTTTACATTTTCTGTTTGGTAGAATAACAACTTATGTTTAAGTAAGTAACAGTTGTAATCCAATTCCTTTGTTATAGTCAGACCATGCAGACAGGAAGTTCTCCAGGCCTGCTGCTGGATCTGGAAAGCCCCTGCCAGCCCTCCCCAATGGCATTGGCTGATATGGGGCGATGGGCCCCAGGGCGTAAGGGCGCTGAGGCTCTGGGGGGCGCACGGGCCTCCTTGAGTTTAGTTTTCGTTTTCAATTTTTTTCCGGTTTTTAGGGGTTTTTTAGCGCTATTGGGGCTTCTAAGCGTGTGTGTATGCTTTGCACCCACTTATCTTCTGTCTAGGAGCCTCCCGCGACGATCTCCAGGGGCGACGATCTCTTCCGGGGGCGCAGATCGTTGCTCTGCTGCCCCTGGCGCGAACTCTAAAGCGCCGCTGCTTTACAGAGTTCACGCATGCGCAGAACGACGATGTTTCCAATCGACGTTGTGCGCATGCGTGAACTCTGTAAAGTGCTGCTGGGCGCCTTACAGAGTTCGCTCCAGGGGCGGCAGAGCACAGGAACGATCTGCGCCCCCGGAAGAGATCGTCGCCCCTGGAGATAGTCGCGGGAGGCTCCTAGACACAAGATTAGTGGGCGCAAAGCATACACACACGCTTAGAAGCCCCGATAGCGCTAAAAAACCCCTAAAAACCTTAAAATACCGGAAAAAAGTAAAAACAAAAATGAAACTTAAGTAATGCTAATTTATGCAAATTATTTTGGGGGGCGTCGAGGGGTGAGCCCCAACCTTGGGGGGCGCTAGCTACGCCTCTCAGCAGTGAGGACAGCTCTATCTGAAGGCTGTTGCTGTGAGAAGGAAACAAGGAGAGGCTCTGTATACAGAGCGTATTGCTCCATTTTAGGCTTCTCCTTTGTCTGAAGAGGGGCAATTTCACTAGGTTTTAGAACACAAGATACAGAAGGACAACAAAGTAGAAAAAAGGCAGAAAATGATGTAACTACTACAAATTCAAGATTAATATACAATCTTTGGGGCTATCATGTCATATCCATATTAAAATAGTTAATATACAGCAATAAGAAACAAAAATACCTAGACAAATGTTAAACTTAAAAAGCAATACAAAAAATGAAAGATGTATGTCAATACAGAGAAAGGCATACAGTTCAAGTTACATCCTCTGTGGACTATTCCTTCTTTCCTACAAAAAATTCAGCAAGCACTAACGTTTAAACAGCTACCCAACGTTGTATAACCTAGCACAGCAATGAAGGTCTTCACGTATGTATTTTGGGGTGCAGAATCACCTTACAAAAGCTAACAAATTTAGCAAGATTCCAAGAGACAGGCTATAGCAACAAGATATTTTGAGCTGACATCTTGCTTTTTGGAATAAAAGCTTCCAGTTTTCGAAGAATCACGTCTCTACTCCAAGTACAGAACATGCACAAAAGGTTAGAAAAGTGTTATTTCTAAAGGAGTATGACCACGACGATTGTGCAAGTAAATAAGAACACAACAGTGAGCTATAATAAGACCACCACAAGTTGTGGTCAGTAGCGTTCCTACAACCCCTGTGGGGGGCCCACCGTGGTGACACCCCCCACGGGATGCCACACGCCCTGCCCCGAGGGGCATGATGTCATCTTTATGCACCGCTGTGGCGTGGAAACACACACCCTGGCGCTTTTTGGCCCCTTTTTGGAGCCAAACAGCACTTGGGTGGGTGGGAGGGCCAAACTTGCAGCTGACAACGGGAGGAGGAGCCAGTGGCGGAGGAGGAGCACGAGGACGAGCCAGTGGCGGAGGGGGCAACGGATCCGGCAGTAAGTACACCACCACCACCCCGTCGCTTGGGGCCCACCGACCCCACCATGACGCCACCTCTATGTGGGGATAGCCACTGGCAAGCCTCTCTCTCCTGCATGTAGGCTTTCCAGAGGCAGCTGGTGTGTCACTGTGAGAAACAGGATGCTGGATGACATGGGCCTTGGACCTCTAAGTTGTGTGTGATTCAAGGACACTAAGCCTGTTGCCCAATGCCCTATTGCCCTTGAGAGTTTATACAAAATGTTATACAGTATATTGTGATAAGGATACTTACATCTCTCGTTTGTTGAAGCAAAATAATACACCCAAGAGAGTACTTATCAGGAATGCTAGACATACTGGGACAACTATTGCTTCAATTTCTCCTTCCGCTAAAAGGTAAATGCAAAGGAATTAGCATTTCTTTCCCAAAAGTTACCGTATTTGAAAATGGTACGGTTTCAAAACATTTGAAATAAAAGAAAATGACGACAGTACAGTAGTCAAGGTATCACCTTCTGCAAAAGCTGACCTTGATCCTCTTGGACTAAGAAAAATGTTCATGTGACCAAAAGATAATTCAGGGCACAATAAAGGTCTTATTATGGTAAGATGCAAAGTTGAATGGCAAAAGTGACAAAGCATCTTATAAAGTGGATTCAATCTGGTATAAGTTTTGAGAATCAAGTAAGGATCACTACCTTCAGAACAGTCTCATGACATTACAAAGGGCAAAACTAGATATGATCAGGATCTTCTGCAGTTTTTCAGATTTGCAGCCCCCACCCCCCATTTTACCAATATAAATGTTCCCCTCTGCACAACCATTATCTCTGCAGGGGAAAAAATAGTTCCATATGGAGATAGTCCATATTGGCTCAGTGAATGATCTTGGTTAGATACTCATGGTGTCTCCTAGAACCTGATTTTTACACTAGTGATGACTCACTAGTCCCCACAATAATATGATAGAATAGCATGTTTGAATTAAATTCAGACTCTTTTTAATCTAGATTTTTTTTAAAAAGAGAGAGATACTTAATAAACTTTGAAAAAACATTATTGTGCTTCCATGGTATTGCTGAACTTCCAGAAGTAGACCAGCCTGAGTGGCTAGTAAACATTTCTCAGATGCCTATGCACTATGTCCTGGGAGTGTTGTGCCCACTTGGGCCCCTTCCTAGATCCATGTCAGCTAACTGTGGTGACCAAGAGTGGGAAAGATGAAAATGGTGGGAGATGTTAATTCACAAATCTGTTTACATTTCATGCATATGGGTATATTACTTCACCATATATTTAAAGTGGGGTTCTTTTTATATGTGCACACTTCACTAGGTATTAAGACAACATTCCTAGTGTAATCATAGTTTAGTTTAATTGTGAGCAATTCTCCCCTGTAAATTCCCACCAAGATCTGCAACTGTATAAAAAAAAACTGAAGGTGTGTATACACCATGTGGGTATACTGCCACAACTGCTTACAGGAGATATAGTTTTTCATAGGACCAACCTCTAATCTCAGGTACACAAAATACAAACAAATTTTTCATGGTTTATTGCTTAAACCGCATTGGAAATCACACTCCTCTTTCCCCATTGTCTCGCTGGTCTATCCTTGGCTTCAAATACATTCCCTGCATGACGGTTTCCTTCCTACCATTTTAGCAATGCATGTGGTGTAGAGGGCCCTTGGTGGTCAATTTAAATCTGACCCTTATATTCACAAAAAAGTAACAATCTGGCATAATTCAGCGATCAAGACGGCTGGCCATATAATCCTGTGGGAAGTCACGGGCAGTTACACATCTCTTAACTTTAGACCAGATCTTCGAAAAGAATATAACTTTGACGTTTACTTAACTGGCCCAGCTCAGTGGCAGTACATAGAACTGAAATAAACTGTGATAACTAAATTTGGCCCTTCAGTTCTCAGTGCCTTGGAAATGCCTTGGTAGTGGAGGACCTCATCCACACAATTAGACTGCTCAAGCCTATGTTGCTGGGTCCGAGTTAGAAGAAAAATTGATAACACCCTTCTTGCATGGAGTGGAATACAGAACTAGAGACATAACTTCACCCAATCCAATGGAAAACACTGCTGTTGATCATAACAGGTTCTATCCGAAACTTCAGATGACAATTGAGCCAACAGAAGTCAATATTGTACACTTACTCAATTCCTTTGTAGGAGGTTTGGAAAAACCTGGCTGCCTCCCTGCTTGTAGGTGCTATAACACGTGTGATGGCTCTCTTACCCATATGATGTACCATGGTCCTGTCATTGCTCCATTTTGGATAGACATTATTGCCTGGGTTTATTTTGTACTGGCAACAGACGTTAAAGTGTACTAAAAGAATGCTCCTTTTACGGTACCCTGCTTGCCCTATGGAAGCTTACTTCAGGACATAGACTTTGGATACCAAGTTCTTCTTGCAGCCAAACATTTTTTTTCACAAAAGGGGAAGAGTAAATTTTAATAGAATTTCAAGTTCTCATGGCCAGCAACAATTAGCTTTGAAGAAATTTTATTCACAGGTTCAGAGACCATGGTCATAATTAAAAACAAAATAAGTTAAAAAAAACTTAAAAAGCACGATGTTTCATCTAGACTGCCCTAGATATCCTCAAGTTTGCGACTCAGAGACCTGAAGTACACCCGATGGCAAGAATCAGCTAGCTCTTCCCTGAAGTTTAAATAGTAAAGCTTGCCCACCTGTCTTTCATGGGGTTCAGGGCTTATCCTCACTTTGCTCTCAAGAATGGTCATCCAATTTGGCTTCAGCAACAAGAAGAGACGACTATATCCAGATGAATAAAGAGGTTTCTAATCTCTAATATTTGAGGCAACTAGGGGCATTTCTTCAACAATAAGTTGAAGGAAACTCCCCTGTGACATGGAATGTCCACCACCCTGAGTTTCTCAACATGCGGTCTAAACATTCTACTGTATCTTAATTTTTTATGGGCACAGATTCTGGAGCACCAAAATGGCTTCTCCCTTATACTGCAGTTACTGAACACCTTGTAATTCTTAACAGGTTCTTCTTTTATGGTGCAATCCAGTCTGGCCTCGCCAGCCACTCTGCCAACCCTGGGTGTCACAAACGTGCCATAAGGCACGTTTCCGACTCCCAGAGAGTAAGTGGCGCCGGTGTTGAATAGGACCACACTATTATTTTCACCTACTGAATGAAAATCTGAAGGGACTCTGAAGGGACTGCCTTTTTGTTGACTGGGTTCTCATTTGACTCCAAAAAGCAGTGATAATGAGCACTGAAGCAAGTAGATCAGCTAAAGAAACTAGGGAAAGTGTTATGAAGGGAAGCAGCAGGGTTAGAGAACCATCTTTGTTGGGTGAAGGTCACCCTGTCTCCCTCCCATGCTTGTGTTGTTACGAACAACAAAAAAACTTTAATAAAAAACTATACGTAGAAAAAAAAGCTGTGCACCTTTATAATGGCAAGAGAAACATACTACGTTTGTGTGGTGTGGTGCAGATCTTTTTACAAGATGTGTGTGTGGCACCCTTGTGTTTCCCACTGTAATCATGACAAATATGGGCCATTAAAACTTTTTAAAAAACCAAAGAGTTATGTAAAACTTACCAAACTTCTGTGTTGTAAATGTAAAAGTTGGACCACGTGTTCCTCCTTTATCTGTATATGCTGCCATTTGTACCATATATAAAGTGTCACTTTTTAAGGATGACAGTGCGTACTCTGTTTTGGAAGGCTCCACTTTAACAACTAGAAAAAATAGAAGGTGACTTCATTATTCAAGGTATGTTATTTTAGCTTTGTGGACATCTCACCTGAACAGTGCTTTGTGAATGTATAAAGTGCTCCATGTATATGTGGTGTAATCCTTACAACAGCCCTGTAAGGCAAGTATTATTATCCCTATATTGTAGCCAGTCTTAGTCACTTTATTTATTTATTTATTTATTGCTTTTCTAAAAATTCAAATATATACAGTATATTACACCAACTCTCAATCTGTACAAGCTGAACAACTTTCACCTGATATCAATTACCATTTTCATAAAATTCAAAGGAAATTCAGAAAGTTTAGCAAGGTCTGAATATCTGCCTGCATTTCTAATTCTATGAACTCAAACAAAAACTTTATGTAATAGCAGTATTACTAACAGTGCAATCCTACATAAGTATCCTGGGCGGGCGGCCCAGGGTACCGCTGTAAATTAAATAGTCTTAAGAAATTCAAGACTGCTTCTCAAAAGCAATGGTGGGAACCGAGATCAAATTAGAAATGAAAGCCTACTCAAATTTCAATAGAACACATAATACTACCCGTTTTGTTAACACTCAACTTTTCAGCTAACAGACCTATAGCACAGTTATATAAAAATCCACTGTGAACACAGTGATTTCCATATTGTTCTGCATGCCTCGACAGTCTCCATTCTAACAATCATGTTTGTACAAGACACGCTCTGTGGCAAAGCCTTTCATGAGCTACTGTCCTATATTGATCAACGAAAATGCTCTCAGATTGGTGGAAAATATTGGTGGGAAGTTTTGGATTTTGCAGAAATGGATAAACTCACAATTTTAATGAAAGAAGTCAGTAAATCTTTTTATGAACAATTGGAAACCACTTATTGACTTTGTACGTGAGAGAGAGAGAGAGAGAGAGAGAGGAATGACGTGATGGTATATGGATTTGATTAATTTTTGGAGATATAGTTGGCTTAACTGGGTAGTATAAGTAGTAAATAGAGAATTGTATGTTAGCAGTGTTTTTAGTACTGTTTTTAATACTATATTAATAAAAATATAATGCCCCCCAAAAGAAAAAAGAAAATGCTCTCAGTTGATCTTTGAGGGGTTCAACAGGGCATAGTGAAGGAGGCAGTCTAAAAGTTAGGGGCCACGCTACTTGTAGGTCAAACCAGCATCTGCCATCTTGCTCAGAAGTCTGTAGAAATGCCGGTATTTCAAAATGTATCAAGCAGTCCCAGTGACCCACCCCCCAAAAGGCATCCACTGCATTCCGTATCAGTTAAAGTCTCCTAGTAATCAAAAGCTGTTCACAAAGAGCACATGATGTCTGTCAAGTCATGAGCTTGTGAAAGCTTGAAGGATTTTATATATGTTCAAGACATAGCACTCTCATCAGAAGGAAATGGAAACAGCACTCTAGCCATTGCCACAGAGAGATCACCCTCAGTCAATTGAGAAGATGAGCTCCCATCGTGGCAGAAGTTCCTACATTATAGGTCCCATTCAGAGAGGTTAAAAAAGGTTACACTAAACCAAAGCTTTGCTTAGGCCATCAAAACAGATAAGCTACCAAATAAGTACATAGGTTGAGGTATACCAGTTACTACATTTGTGTAACATCACAACACATTCTACTATTGCAGGCATACATGCTAACAAAAATGCTAGGAGTCTTGGTACACAGTGCCCCCAACAGGAAAATACACTTTAAAAGCCTTCACTATTATTCAATTATATATGTAAAGCAGCAGAAAACATTCACTCTCTGCAGCTGGCAAGCACGTGGGAGAGGAGCTTCTTGGTAGTGGCACCCAAGAGGTGGAACTCCTTGTCCCAGGAAATTTGTATGGCTCTCTTGTTATAATGCTTTCACCTTTTAAGTGAAAGACACATCTCTTCAAACTGAACCAATAGCTTGTTTGCGTGGTTTTATTCTGCTATCCATTTATTGTAACGTAATGATTTTAAAGATCAATTGGGGTTCTCAACCCCTTCCCTTCCGAGTACCACCTCTGGCGCTACTCTCCTGCTGCGTACCACCGGAAATGACTGGTGGTGACATAATCTCCAGTTACGTCCGGGTTTTCAGAGGCCAGAAAATGCAGGTAGGAGGCTCCAGGAAGGTAGGCAGGCCCTTCTCAGCGTTTCTGAGAGGCTCGCCCAAAGGCAGGAGCCTCTCGGGAGAGAAAATGCAATGCCGAAAGTACTGCACCGGAGCGGGGTTCCAATGTTCCAGCAGTCAGAATACCACTAGCAGTCGGCTCAAGTACCACTCGTGGTATGAATACCACTGGTATTCATGGTAATGTAAGTCATTTTGAACTGCAGAAAGTTCAAAAGTTGAAATGTGAGTGGTAATGTAAGTCATTTTGAACTGCAGAAAGGCAGGGTAAAATAAGTAATAAGCACAGACACGATTACCTGTTTCATTTTCTGACATAATTCTGGAACTTATAACATAGTATCTGATAAACCCTTTCTGTTCTTCCATTGAGAGAGGTTTCCATTCTAAAATGGCTTCAGATTTTCCAACTTTCTTTGTTCGAACAGCTGGACCCACTGCAGGCACTATTAATAATAATAATAATAATAATAAGTTTAACTTCTGAACAACAAATTCCTACTCCTATCTTGTCTAGTAAGTTGTAAGGCGGACAGTTTAACTGCTTAAATGCAGAAATAATCTGCAAATGCACTGCTACAACCTAAATGAGATATCACAGTATGCCTATGATTATATTAAACTCAACAAAAAAGCAGGTATTTGAGTATGTCTTCAACTTACCATCCTGCTGAAGATAAGCTTGTGTTGATCTTTCCTCTCCTTGACCATTAGCATACAATGGATACACCGTTATTGTGTAACATTTGAATGGTTTTAGATCTCCTATGGAAATAGTTAAGATTCAGATCGATATACTTTAAAAAATAAACTTAATATATTCCCCGAATTAAAAATCCGCATGTTGCCGGGAAACAGATGTAAATTTTAACATCTGTGAAATTTATTTTTTGTAATAAATTTATCTATAACGACGGAGTTTCCCGGCAACATGCGGATTTTTAATTCGAGGATATGGTCGCGTCGTGAAAACCTACAAAAATATTTAATATATTCCTTTTGTATTTATTTCTGTTTTAAACACTAGTTTATCAATTTCCTTCATACTGTACCTGGAAAGTTCTGTCAACAGCCACCTTGGGAATCCCATTTTATGGGAGGAAAGGTGAGGTATAAATATTTTAGATAAACACTGAACTCCCTAGAAGCTATTCCAAAATGTGCCTGAACTACAAGCAGTCCTGAATGCCTTAAGACAGTGCTACTCAAAGTGGAGCTCAGTGGACCAGTGCCAGTCTATGAGCCAAATTTCCACGAAAGAAACAATAGTAATAACATGGCAAAGACATAGTACCGGTCCCTGGCACATTGGGGGGAAAAATTGCTGGTCCACCACATCAGACAGTTTGAAAAGCACTGCTTTAAGACATACTGGCAAGAGATTGTGTGAATACTTAATGTATCCATTTTATCAGCATCCACCATAATGTCAAAGGAAAACTTTCACAGGGGGCATGAGCAATCTGCATGCACATGTAAAGCCAGCACAAAATTCTGAACAAGCTTCCTTTCAGGCATTACAGTGATTGAGCAAGTGTCTTATGCCTCTCCATCATGCTAACCCACTAAGGCTCTGATAGATTGGGATGACAACAGCAGTATTACAAAGAGAATACAGTATATAAAGCTTCCAAGTAAACATGATGCTAGTCAGCTTTCAAAATATACTTTAAAGATGGCTGAAAAGCTATAATCCTGAGAAGCAATGGAACATGCTTCTCTATTGGCTGATATGATGACTGCACAGGTTTGGTCTTTTAGCTGCAACTAGTGAGGCTATTGTTATCGGGCTGGATTTCCACTGCCTCTCTCATTTTCACTTTCTACTTCCCGCAGCACGCCACGTGCCACTTTTTATGCAGATTATCTTGAGCGTGCCACAAAAATAAAAATTAAAAAATTACTATAGTATAGTATATTATAGAACAGGGGTGGCCAAACTGAGGCTCCTGAGCCACATGTTGCTCTTTGACATATAATGTGCGGCTCTCGGAAAAATGTTGGCTGAGCTCTTTTTTGCATCACAATTAATATAAAAGGAAAATAAGAATTTTTCAAGCTTTATAATTATTTACAGGCATAAACTGAGAGTCCACTGGATTAAACATAAAAGTTTAATGTCCATGGTGAGTAAATATATTTAAGAATTTAAATGCTTCTTAAATATTGGGGCTCTCAAACCTCTCTCTTGCGGCTCTCAAACGTCGGAAGTTTATCATATATGGCTCTTACTAAGCATGTTTGGCCACCCCTGCTATAGAATCATTGAGTGTGCCACTCTACCAGCCTCCGGCGGCGTCCCCGGAGGACTTTAAGGCCAGAGCCCTGAGCCACCTCAAGCTCCTGTGAGATCACAATAGCTCAGCCAATGGCTAGAGAGTGGACAAACAAACAGACTTGTCAAGGAAACAAACCCACATATTCTATCCCACTATACCTCTAAAACCATAAAATGTGTCCCGGGTTGGCATCCACAAGGGTGCAACAGAGAATTGGAACTACAGACCTTAAAATAAAATGTAAATGTGTATTTGTAATTTTAATATTCACATTAAATCATCATACAATTGTTCTAAATTACAAGAGTCTGTTCTTTAAATCTTTACAGTGAATTGACTGGGGTTAGTCACCTTTCCAAAAACCTTTTATTAGGATATAAAACTGACTGGGTGTGCCTGTGTGTGTGTGTGTGTGTGTGCGCCTGTGTGTGTGTGTGTGTATATATATATATATATATATAACTGTAAGACACAATCAATCAATCAATCACTCTCACACACACACACACAATTATAAATCTCTCTCTCTCACACACTTCCATGATTACCTCTTAAAAACGCGCCCCGAGTTGACCCCAGTTCCTGTTGCCAGTGGCTCAAGTTCTCACAGTGTTCACACCATTCAATTATGTATTTATTGACATTGTCTCTGGGAGGTGTCCACTCTACCCAGAGCTTATCATCTTTAGGAAATGCTTTAATATCTTTCACAGGAGCTAGAATGACAAAAACCAACAGTTTTATTTCAGAGAAAAGTTGTATGTAATGGAGAGATCCCAACTTCCTAAAACCTCTCATTTCAACTACAACATGACATTTAAAAGCTAGCTGGCTTGCTTTAGTCATCATGATACAATTATTAGTGTTGCAGTCAATTTCTCCAAAATGGGACTTACTTCTGAGTAGGCATGTATAGGGCAATATAAACAGTAGCACCTCCCCCCCTTGGGAGGGGGGGTAAGTGGGAAGAGGATCAAGACGCTGATGAGAGAGGCTTTTTTTGAAAGCCATCTTACTATATGGCAGTGCAGAAACCTCATAATTTTTTTAAAAAATGTTTTATAACAGCTAACCAATAGTACCCCTAACTTGGAAATAAAACTATAAACCTATAAACCAAGTAAAAGTTGCTTATTTTTCTTCTTTTGTCAATTGAGGGAACCAAGACAAATACAAAATGTTCCTAATGATATTGCTGAGGTAGTACTGTAGTTGAAAAGAAACTAAGGAATTGGGCATCATTGCTGCTTTTGAGGCAAGTGAAGTTTCCCAACTTGAGGGAACTGGTAGAACGCTTTAAGAAAGCTCTGGAAACTTCTGCTTCACAGATGCACAGAACTCCATTACATGTGACTGCGCAGGGACCATAAAGAAGATAAACTTTTTTAAAGTCTTCCAAAATTAAGATTCTTATTTGGAAGATTCCTTCCTCTTTTAAAACTAGAGATACAGTAGACATTTATAAAATCATGTGGAAAACCTACCTTTTGTGTTAGTTGCTGGGATAATCAAAACTGATGTAGGAGATGCACCAGCATTATTATATGCTGTAACTCTTACTTCATATGTCCCATTTGGTACATTTAGAGTCAGCTTGGTGGTATTCAAGCTGTAGAATTCGGGTGGAAAAGAAAGTGGTGGCTTTCCCATGACACTTACATCATACTTCCTAATTATTCCATTAGCTTCAGAATGATTCAACTCCTGTTAAGAGAAGATGCATTTTATTTGGGGCTTATATATGAACAAATGAAGTAGACTTATGCAGAGACTTTAGTCTATCTAGCCTAATTTACAACCCAATCCTATCCTTTTCCCCGCTACAGCATGCAGCCATACAAAAACAGGATGTGCTTTATGCTAAGGGGAGGGGGGGGGGAACAGATTGGGAGGTTTGGGAGGGAAAACAGAAAATATTTTCCCTTATCCCCTCCGTAAGCCTCCTGATCACCAATGGGTCTCCTCTGACCTGTGCTAGCTCTGACTGACAGAAGTCCAAAGAGACAAAGGGGGCGTGTCAGGAGGCTAGGCAGCAAATAGCAACCAGCGCAGGTCGCCCGTGCTGGGTGCCACCCCATTCCACCTCCAACACACCCCCAGCCCTTCCAGCCTCTCTGACAACTCACAATCATCAGTGGGCGCTCCTGTCCCCACTGCCGCATGTGGGGCCTCCGTGGCAGCATTCTAAAGGCATGAGGTTTCGCGCACTGGCGGAGCGCTGTTTGTGACAGCCGCAAAGCAGCTACCACTGCCAGAATGCTAGTTCCCGCAGCAGTAGCGCTGCATAGGATCGCAGCCTTAGTCTACTTTGACTAACAGCGCAATCCTAACCAACTTACCAGCGACGGTGTAGCCGTGCCAACAGGGCGCACATCACATTTTGCAATGCAGGGGCAGTCATAGAGGCCTCTTCAAGGTGAGGGAACATTTGTTCTCTTAACTTGGAGCTGCATTGTGGCTGCACCGGAGCTGGAAAGTTGGTTAGGATTGTGCTGCAAGTCTCCAGTAGATGTGTTTCCCAGTCTGATAATTTTTTAACTGGAGAGACACACTGAATCTGCCACTGAGCTATATGAGAAAACTTGTTCAAATTCACACTTAACTAAAAGATTTACCAGATAGCCTTGGGCAGCTAACACTTTTTCAGATTAAATTTTTACGAGGTTAAATGTGGTTTGAACCTCCTTAGAGGAAAAATAGGATACAAAAGATGCAACACATAAATATTTCTGTTGCATAGCACCTAGAAGCAAGCCGTTAGGAAACAAAAAGTTACTTGGGAAATATGAAAGAATTTGAATAGGAATTTACTAACTACTATTAAATAAATTAGCTCCCCCCAAAGGAACATTTCTCTCATATTATTGGCACTCTCTATTTTCTACCCCATCAGAATCGAATGTGTACTAATATTAAAAAAAAAAAAATGAAGTAGGGGAGGAAACAGGGAAGACCAGTAACAAAATTCAACTTATTACAGTATTTTAAAAAGTTATCTACCAAGGATAATAATGCATTTGTATAGGAATCAGAGACAGGATTAACTACTGTTCTCAACTAAACCACTTGTTGCCAACTAGGTCAGTATGCCAGACGTTCCAAACTGGTAAATATCTGATACTCTTTACCTTCCAGATCAGCAACAAAGTCCAGTTTCCAGGTGAGTGAGCAGCACTGATCTTTCTCCAGACAACTGGTCCTTTAGATGGTTCTGATTAAAAAAAAACCCACAAATGTCTAAGATTTAGAAGCTTTATTTTTTAGCCCACTGTCCATTTTCCTATAATACATTTTACTTTGTTTTAAAAAAGTGACTTATGTCTCCACATTCTCAAGCCCTCTACTACAGTCATCCCGCAGTTCTAAACCCAGATGGAAGATGTATTTTTTAGGTGACCCTTATTAAGCTCCCTATGAAACACCTTACTATAAAAAGGGACATATGTCTAGAATTTACTTGTGGATGACATCCACAGCAAAATTTCCCAAAGTAACCTCCTGTTAGATGCAGAGAACATGAACAAAGAGCCAGCTCCTTAGTCCCAGCATACCTATACCTACTGCTGGGCATTTCACCTAAAACGTTGCAGCAGCATCTACACATTACATTTAATTTGACTAAGGGTGCAATCCTCTGTAAGATGCAGCAGCCGGCCGAAATGGCCGTCTGCCGCATCCTATCCCATTCCTGGGCCGCACCAGGGCAGCCTGGGACCACCTTGTGCAAGCTGGTCGGGGCCCTATGGGCCTCCTCAGATGTACGCCAGCCCTGGAGCTGGTGTACATTCAAGCCAGGGGAGTAAGGCCAAACCAGGCCGGGAAAGGGCCTGGGATATTGGTGGAGCATGTCGCCAATATCCCCGCCCGGTCCACCCAATGGCCACCCTCCCTCGCCACCTGTTCCACCCTCCCCTGCACCGGCAGCCGCAGGGTCCGGAGAGTGGCAGAGTAAGGGCTGCTGGCCTTCGCCCCGGGGGCCATTACCCGCGAGTCGTCACAAATGTGCTTTAGGGCGCATTTGCAACAGCTTAGAGCGGTGGAGCGTGTGCTCTGCCGCTCTAAGGTTACACTGGATTGGGCTGTAAACGTTTACTTGAATCATTATGTTTCGTTTGGATTCTTTTAACTAGAATTATCAGCACAGTTGGAACTTGCTATCTAAGCAGGATCCATTCTGGACTCCCCTGCGGATAGTGAGGTTCCATGTATACCGGGATCCACTGTAAAACTGTTTTAAAAATAGAGAAAATGGGGGGGGGGGGGAAGCGGGGTTTTTAACCTTTTAGAGTGAAACTGCTGTGTGTTCTTGCTGTAAACATGCTGAAATCACGCTCCGGAAGCCTCTTCCAGGTCATGCGACTCCCGTCTCCCAAGGTCACCCCAGAATGCTTTGCAATGCATTCTGGGGTGATCTTGGGAGAGGGAGGGGGAGTCCCGTGACCCAGAAGAGGCTTCCGGTGCGCAATTTCAGCATGTTTACAGCAAGAACACACAGCAGTTTCACTCTAAAACTTTTTTAAAAGAAAAAAAACGGGGAGAGGCTTGGCCAAAGGCAGAAGCCTCTCGGGAGCGTGCTCCAGCGGTCTGAGTACCACCAGCAGTCAGCCGAAGTACCACTGGTGGTACTAGTACCACTGGTTGAGAACCCCTGCACTAGAGTAATCAAACTGGTATGTTATCAAAGCATGGATACCCTATCTTCCCAGAAGGGGACACAGCTCGCACATTACTCTGTCTATTAGTAAGGTAGGTTCCAGCATGCAGATGCACATTTGCCACTGTAACTTGCAGAATGATAAAACTGGGTCATCTTTTTTTTTTTTTTTTAAAGAGAAGTATTGTAGTAGGAAAGAAGCTTAACACAGTTAAGGTCTGGTTTCAAAACAAATGGACCCAGGTCAGATGCATATAAACAGTACTTCAAATCAGAACCAATAAGCAGTAAACATTCTACATAGTCAAGCTTTCATATTCTGAGACGATTAGCATCTTACTAGCTGTTATGAACCAAGATGTGAAATCTGAAACAAAGTCATCAGAGGCAGCAGGTGTTGCTGAACAGAAATTGTGATACCGTCAGGGTATCTCTTTGAAAATGCCCATGACATCACATGTGGCAAGCCAACATACTCCCTGTCCTGCTTAATACTGCATTTAAACATTTACAGCAGTGGTGGGGAACCTCCGGTCCACGCGAGACCAGACCGCTCCGGCCCACGCGAGACCGGACCAGAGGCTCCGGCTCCACTGCCGCGCGTCAACTCCTTCTAAAAGCGGCCTTCCTGTACCTGCGCAGACTGCCGTTGAGGCCGAGAGATTGCCCTCTTGGCCTCAGCGGCGCTCTGCGCAGGTACAGGAAGGCCGCTTTCAAAAGGAGGAGGCGCGGGAAGGCGGCGGCCCGGAGCCGAGGAGCCTGAGGTAAGGAGATCGAGTGGGTGGGGGTAAGGAGAGCGGTGGGTGGGTGTTCGGAGAGCGGTAAATTCGCCGGGGGGGGGGTCAAATTTGCGGCCAGCCCGCAGCAAATTTTCCCATGGGAAAATGGCCCTCCACCGCAAATAGGTTCCCCACCCTTGATTTACAGTGAAATCCACTGTAAACGTCCGGTACCGGAACGAGCACTCCAGAGCCAGAAGGCATCGCAAACATGCTGTAAGGCACGTTTGCGCCTCCTCTGGAGTGAGGCCGGTGCAAGGCCAGCCTCCCTCACTTCGTCGCCGGACCGAGGATGAGGCCGGCAGCGAAAGGTAAGTCTTCCGCCCACCGCCGGACCGCATGGGCAGCGAGGGAGGGGGGCTATTGGGCAAGCCGGCCCAGGAGGGGGCGGGGTTGGCATCTGCTATATCCTCGTCCCCGTAGGGCTGGCTCGGCCTCCTTCGACTTCCACCAGTTATTTAGCTGGTGGAAATCCGAGGAGGCCAATGGGGTTGGCCCCGGTTTACACTCGGGGAAGAGGACGAATGTCCCCTTCCCCAAGTAGACCTCTAGTCCGCCGCATGGTGGTTTGGATGTCGAAATCCTGTGTAAGGATCCGCAGCTGGATCCTTACACAGGATTTGGCTGTTAGTTTGCTAAAGGATGAGTGCTTGAGCAGATATGCTCTCATAAAGCTCTTTAAAATGAAAAATATCAAGCTCTCTTCTGTCTCAACATTAAAGATCTGCGTTTGTCCCTCCATGGCAGACTATGAATTATCCCCCTTACTGGCACCAGAGCGCACATTTCCAGGTCTATTCCCCCCGCCCCAGCCCCCACATAACACCAAATCATACCAACATCAGAAGCAAACAGACAGCAAGACACACATTCTTCTCTTTTATGTTTTTACAATGTCCATACTACTACTTTTAGTACCAGGGCTATCACCATGTTAACTGAGCAAAGAGGCACCTTTCAAAGTGGTGTCCTCTTATATTTAACAGAGGGAGAGCAATTGTCCCTCTTCACCCCAGCATGGTGTCTTTTCTAGTGGCTACTGCTGGTGTCTCTTCTGTATTTCTTTTTTAATTGTGAGCCCTTTGGGACAGGGAACCATTGATTGATTGATTTTATTATGTAAACCGCTTTGTGAACTACTCTCGTTGAAAAGCAGTATACCGTACAAGTATTCTTCTTCTTCATCATCATCATCATCATGTTAGCACTAACAAGGAAGCCAAAGCAAATCATCATCTGTACTCAGAGGTTTCAGTGCAAGCCTTGGCTGCCTCCATATATTGTTATGAACCTAATAGATCCTAACCTTATTTTTCTATAGAAAATTCTAAGTATCCTGGAGTAACTTTTCAACAGACTGTATTTCATGTTCTTCTCAGGACCGAAGTACCCATGACCTTACATGCGTCATTGTGAAGCTACAGACTTGGGTATAGTTCTGTGTAGGAGCCATGATTTGGATCAGGACCACAGAGGGGAGACAGAAAACATTTAACCCTCTACCACCACAATGCTTTCCCACTGAAAACAGTCACTATGAAGCAGCAATTCAAACCTAAACATGCACTCAGCTCCTACAAATGAGTAAACCCAAGTCTAAGTACATGACGATGCATTTACTGTCACATGTACTTTGGCCTTCAGCCAATAGGATAGGCTGCATCAAGTTCCTTCTTCAGTCAAGCCAACACATACTGTATCTGCTTAATGTTTTTCCATCCTGTAGCAAATTAGACAAATGGCTTCAAATATTACTTACTGTCTTCAGCTGTGAACCCAACTGCTTCATGACTCCAGTCACTCCAAGAACAATTTGAGCAGTTATTAATCGTACAACGTACATGAAATGCATATTTTGTATGCGGCTTGAGTTCTTGGATAACGAAAGAAGTTCTCTGCGACTTTGTGTCTTCAAGAGGAACCTGCCAAAATGAAATTGGTCTTCAAGAAGTGCAACCGGTGAATGAACAAGGCATGAAGACAGATAGGTATATACCTAAAAACTGAAGCCAGCTTAGGACATCTTTCCTATAAAGGATTTACAGTATTTTGTCACTGCATTTCTTAAAGTATATATTATATGAAAGAAAATGAAAGAAAATTGTTCAACTATGTGTGTCTTGGGAAAAATAATTTTCTTAATACTTCATTACAACATGATTTTTAATTTTTTTATAAAACACTTAAAAACTTAACAATTCTATTGGAAAAATATAGAAATAACTTCCTTTACATACTACACACCTGGCAGATGTTACATGAAACTATGGTTTCCTACTATGAGCCTAGAGTGCATGTGACACACTCACTTTCACGCGTGACAGAAAGTGTGAAAGCGTCAATTTATACCTTAAGAAGAAAACCCTGTTCCATATTACATATGAACTCAGGCAACTGTGGTCTATTAACTAACTACAGTTGGAACAAAACTAAGATTTCAAACTGTGGTATTGTACAGAAAGCCCAACAAACTGTGGTAAACCTTATGACAGGATGAGATTCCACTTTCGTATCCTGGCTTGTAAATTACTGTTAAACCATAGTTCCTAGGTTTGAACAACTCGTGGAGCAGTGATTTAAATTAGCCAGGATTCCTGCCTCACAGCTGAGGGTGAAAGGCAAGGAGAGAGCATGTGATTTCAGAGCTTATTCCCACCACATTCATGATCCAACAAACCATGGTTTGTTGGAGTCTTGTCATTACCCCTATCCAAATCTACCTTCATGTACAACTTCTTAGTCTTCTGTTGTGGGGTGGGGGGGCACTTGCACCACTGCCACTAACGTGCCCTTCTTAGTGGCAATAGTGAAACTTTCCATTTTACTTTTTTGCTGTGCTTTTGCAGGCAGCAACAGCAGCTTTAGCAGTGCTTGAGTTGCTGACAGCGTTCTTGATGTCTGGCCCCTGCAAGCTGCCAAATTTTCCTTTAGAATGTATCAAGAAGCAACCCTATGACCATGGGATCACTTCCTGCTACGTAGTAAAAGGAAAAATGGCAACTGGCAGAGAACGCTATCGGCACTTCAAACGTTGCTAAAGCAGCTGCTGCCTGCAAAAGTAGGGTAAAAAAGGCACAAGCCCCACCACAGCTACTCACTAACACAAAGTCAAGGTGACTAATGGGGGCTGGCTAAGGACAAGACTGGTTTGTTGGGTCGTCCGAATGGATTCCAAGGCTTCTAATGCCAGTATAAGATTACTACCGCAATCAACAGTTACTTTCACAACAGGAAGCTATATGAACACGACTGCAAACAAGGTGTAAATTCACTTGTAGAACACATATTGGTGCTGAACTGGGTATCTCTAGAAAGTACCAAAATTTAGAAGGAAGCAAAGTTTAAGAAGTCTGAAACACTAATTTCATAAAGAATGGGTCACATGGGAATGAAAATATACTAAAACAATTTAAAAAAAATCTTTCGGAAACCACGTAATGTGCCATTCCCACGCTTTTGCCATGAGGAAGAAAGGCTAAGGGGAGAGTTCTCCTCCCATCATCCTGACAGGCTTAATATTTTAACCCGACAAATTCGCTAGCAATTATAATGCTGCATATTCTATACAACCTCTTTCCCCATCTTGGCAGCAACTCCCCCCCCCCCAATTTCTCTGGAAACTGGCCAAGAAGATCTATGACCTCCCTTGACAGTTTACTCTCCTGCTGAGCTTTTCTTCAATATAATTACAGCAATAATCTTCCATTTCTATATCACTTTTTAGAATAAGGATGTTGCATCTCTTATGTATTTAATGGATGTTTTTTCCAAACATTTACTTGAAGCTACCTTTAGGCTATTTAAACCCATACCATTACAGTGGATACAGTAAAATTGTTCCAACTCTTAGGACAGATTCAACAACAGTATAAAACCAGACTAAGAAGAAAATGTCATTGAAAACTGGTGACAAATAATGGATGTAGGGTTACCTCAATCCAGTCCATACTGTCAACATTCTTGTATTGAATGTTAAATTTCAGCTTCAGTGGCTGTTCATCAAATTGGTTTTGCCAAGATAGTTTTAGAACTGTGGGAAATTCACCAGAGTTGACAGACAGATTGTTTGGAGGCAAAGGTTTTACTAGGGAAAAAAAAAAATGCTCTGTTAGCCACAAGCCCTAGCAGCACTGTTTTAATATGTAGGTTCAAATTAATTTCATTATGACCTTTATCCCTGTCCTCTTGGGACCCCAAAGAGATAGGGGGCAAGATATTTCTAAATCACCCAATTTGAACAAAAATTTCCAAGGAGCCTTCCAATTAAAAAGCAAGGTATTACAAATTCATTAAAAACAAACAAAATATCAGTAAAACTCAGATAAAAACTAAACTCAGCAATAAAGTAGTCCCATTAAGTAATAAAATGCACTTCACCAGGTGCCTAGAACTGAGTAAGACTGGCACCAAGTGAATGCCCCTGGGAAGAGTGTTTCACTCCAGATGCCACCACAGGAAAGGCCAGTTACCACCTGCCTAAGCTCTGAAATCCAAGAGAACTTGGAAAATGACTTCTGAAGCAGATCTCAACTAACAGGGAGATTCATATGGGAGGTGGTGGTACAGGACTTAAAACAAAATCTACCGTAATTGTGCCCAGAAATGCACAAAATCTAACGAAACAAAATCTAATTGTGTCCAGAAATGCACAGGAAAATAGCAGAGATCTTTTTTAATACAAGCAAGATGTGTTCCATATAAATGGTACAATAATATAGCTGCTTCATTTTGCGTCAGTTGAAGTTCCAAGCAGTCTTATTACACTGCAATAATCTAGCCTGGATGTTATCAGGGTATTATTAACTATGACCAGGTTCTCTTTCTGTCAAGAAGTCAGCTACCTCCCCAACCTTGGTGAAAAAAGTGCTTCATGCCACAGATATCACTTGGGTAAAATTCAGTCAAGAGAAGGTTGAACATCTGTTCTGCTCCCAGGAAATTAATGAAACCAGTACAATCTGCGGAGTTTGCTTGACTAGCTGTTATGACTGCTCTTTCAAGTGCCCTGTCTTGAGAAACAGCAGACTAGCTATTGCCACTTAAGACAGCCACTAGATATCATTTTCTACTTATATAAACACAGCCCCTTGGATGAACACAATGAGGAGAAATTGTATCTCTCTGCTACCATCACACTTGCCAAGTGTCATCCTACAGATATGATCTAGGTGGAGGGGGAAATCAAGTCTGCTTCTACCAGGTCATTAAGTCTACTATGATGAGTGTTCCATATATTCTGTTATAATACCCTGCTAACTGGCAAAGAGGCACTTTTTCAGTGATGCTCATCATACTTAGCAGGGGGAGAATAACTGCCCCTCTTCACCTCAGCACAGTGTCTTTCCTAGTGGCTGGTTGCTACTACTGTATTTCATTCACAGAAGTAGCTCTATTGGAATTCTTCTAGCTCTGCTTAGCTTAAAGGATATAGTTACCATATTGTACAGGATCAATGACAATGTGATCGGATTCGGCTTCCCCGAGGTCATTCTTAGCTACCACCCACACTTCCAAGTCAACAAAAAATTCAGCTGTCAGAATAGTGCAAGAACTGTTGGTGCCCTGGGGTATGCAGTCAGGGAATTTACGATTTGGCCTAAAGTTCAAGAGAGGAAGCAAGATTTAATACAGTAATACACACATCTTGATCCTAGTGTTTCATAAGTTTCAGTTACATATGCATTGTGAATGCAGGCACGTGTGCTGAGAAGTACGTCCCACAGAAGTAAGTGTGATAAACTTTTGGTTTAATCTGCAAGTAAAAAAACTGACAACACATTGAACAAAATTAATGAAAAGGTTTACAGCTTTAACTATCACATGGGCAGCGCAATCCTGGAAATAGTTCCGGCGACGGAACAAGCATTCCATCGCCAGAAGCCGTCGTGTACGTGCCATAAAGCATGTTCGCAATGACTCGGGAGTTCACTCCGGATCTTCACTCGGGCGACGGCGGAAGGTGGGCGGTCCAGCCGGGCGAGGGAGGGGGGCCATTGGCCTAGCCGGCCCGAAAGGGGGCAGGGGATGGCGTTGGCCATATCCCCGTCCCCGCCGGACCAGCTACGCCGTTACACGGCCTCCTCTATCTGAGGCGGCCGATGGAGCCAGCCCAGGTTTACACTCAGGGAAGGGGACGAGTGTCCCCTTCCCTGAGTAGACTTCTGGCCTGCTGGTCGACAGGCAGCCCATGCACAGAATCCAGCGAGTGGCCCTGGGCCGCCGGCCGGATCCTTAGTCAGGATTGTGCCCATAAGAATGTTGCCTAAGTAGAGAGAACATTTACTCTCTTATGCATTAAACAAAAGGATTTACCGGTAATAGGCATTTCCATATAAAAAATTTTTTTTATTCTGGGAGGGATTTAAAGTAAACTTCTCTCCCTTTCCTCCCCTCTATCTTTTTTTTTAAAAAAAACATCTTTTTGCTGCATAGTGATAGAAGATTCACATTACAACCCTATACACACTTTCATGGAAGTAAACCCCATTGAATATATTGAGACTTCTGAGTAGACGTGCATAGGATTGCGCTATCAAAAAAAAAGAGTGGTATTCTCCTAGGATACAGTAATTCTACAGATTCAGAGCTTTTTTCTCCTTTCCTTCTAGAATTGCTTTGAGAAATTTTAAACCAGAAAGAGTGAACTACCTAGAGAGTGTAGAGCAATATTTCACAATGTTTCTGGACAGATAAACCCTTTTAGGCAAAAAAAAAAAAAAAAAGATTTCACTCTCCCATCTAAAACCTAAAAGCAAAGTGATTCACCTATTTTAAAATTATGTAATTTATGAACACCATCGTTTATCAATTGTAATAGATAGGGGCAGGAGAAAGGGGCAGGAGAAAATGGTGATAAAATAAAAACACATAATACCGCTTTCTGCTAAAATGTCCGCGAAAACATAATAAAACCATGTAATTTTGTGTCATTCTTCATCTGCTGACACTGTACAACCTATACCACCTACCTACCGGTAGTACACATTTAAAGCGGTTACAATTGATAAAAATGGGAAAATTTTGAATAAAAATGTATAACACCACTTTCTGCTATTTCATTTCGGTTAAACACCAAAATCTGCAAAAAAATAAAAATAAAACTATTTTCTTCCACTTCTAGCAATAGACTAATATTTTAAACCTATACACTTTCCTGAACTATGTACTTTTTATCCTAATAGAGCAATTTCATACTGAAAATAGGTCTTTCTTTTTGGTGGTTGAGGTTTAGGCAAAATTGTGAACAACTGCTCAGTTAAAGAGCCAGGTCTCCGAAGTGGAAGAATGTGCTCTGCTGGGCTAGTGGTGTGTAGAGAGCAACATCAGGGCATTTTCTTTTTGACTTGTGAGCCACAGTAGCAGCTGCAACAATGACTCTGCTGTGGATTCCAATTCTTCATTTTCAAACTTTCTGAAGCTAGGATAAATGTTGGGAATTAGGATTGGTTGCTGCCTTCCCTCTTCGTGAGTGATCTTCGGAGCTTTTTCTGATGATACAGGAATAATTTCAAAAATACAGTTATTTATAATAATGACAACACATGTTCCATGGTGATCAGATTGTTCATGTTCTGGTATCATCCCATTTGAACTACAGTAATGTGTTATACATGGGGGAGACCTTTGAAGGCTTTGAAGTGGCAACTGGTTCAAAATCCATTGGTTAAGTGACTAGAACTAGACTGTATCTACTTCAAGATTTATATCCCACCTTTCCAAAAAGTCCAAGATGGCTGACTAACAATCAATTTTCAAACAGTAAAAAACAATAAGAATAAAAATATCTGTTGTAAAACAGCAGCATCAGAACATTCAGTGAACAACCTCCTCTAGCGGTTAAAACAATAATTTACTAACAGCTTTGCAGAAAAGAAATGTCTTCATTGCCTGTCTAAAGGTGGCCAAGGAATGACCCTTCCTCTACCAGGGAACAGGGCCTCCAAAGCCAATCTTAAGGCTCTGGCAGGCTCCTACAGCAATGGGTAGTCTTGAGATAAGTAAATTTCAGACCACCAAGAGCTATAAACGTCAAAGTGAGCATAGAAATGAATTTACAATTAGTGCAGCTGACATGAAATAGGTGCAATATGTGCCATCTGATTTGCATAAACAATCTGACAAATGTGCTGTATACTAACAGCCCAATCCTATTCCCCGCTGGCGCAGTGGGGCCAAACGGCCCACACTGCATTCAGCAGGGAAAGGGGAGGAGCTGGAGGTCTCCTTGAGGTAAGCAGACATCCATTCCCTTACCCAGGTAAAGCCCCAGTGTCCCCAATGGGTCTCCTCGGATCCACACCAGCTATTTATCTGGTTAAGTCCAGGAGGCCCATGTAGGGTCAGGCTCGGGCAGGAGGATAAGATCTGGTGTGCACCGCTGCCACCAATCCCTTCACCCTTCCAGGCCAAATTCACCCACCCCTGCCCTGTTACACCCCCTGGAACTCCCTCCCCCTGCACCACGCCATGCGGCCCTTACCTGCTCCAGCGCGGGTTGGGACCTGCACTACCGGGCCGGCGCAGGCTGTCCTGCCAGTGCTTACTTGCAGGGTGTCATGGAATGCTTTACCCTGGGCTGGTGCAGAGGCTTCTGCGCCGGCCCTATCTCATCGGTAGGATTAGGCCCTAAGCTTCTAAAAAGACTTCAAAACACAGCCCCATGGTACAGTGTTATAATGGTCTAGCCTGAATGCAACTAAGATGTGGGTTACTAAAGCCAGGTCCCCATTTTCAAATAGGCTGTATGCCAACTACTGTACAGCTAAGCTGGGAAAAAAGCACTTGTGGGTTCCAAGTACCTCAATGACAAGCTTCTCCAACATAAGAAAAAGGCCTACAAACAACCCTTTCTACCCCTGCCCTCCTCCTATACTAGCAGCATTCACTAAGCAGATAGTATGGTGACTATTACGTGACTAAGCATTTCATGACTGTGAAACACTTGTGCCCAAACTCTTTCTTTTTTATCATAATCATTTATTAGGAGGGGAGCCCTCTATCATTGTCTAGATTTATTTCAAGATCAAAGCTATAGCAATACCTGCCCTAAACACATTTCACAACACACTTCATCAAACTTATACAATGATTCCTTCACAACATGACATCTACCATGTGTTCAAGAATTAGAAACAGGATTTGCATGCACTGTAATTTGCCAGCACAAGACACAATGACAGCAAAATAGAATAAGAATTCTTCAAAAATCCTGCATACACACTCAACAAGTAGTCTAAAAAATTAGTTGTATGCTTTTAAAACATTAAAAATAAATTTACCATTGATGTTTTAAGAAATAAGTGGTGTTCCGCCATGTATACCTTCCAGGTTCCCAGCTACATGTTTGAATAAATTTTCCAGAAAGAGTTCTTGTTTTTGTTTGATACACAATGCAACTCAAATTTTCAGGCTTATCTGGAGGTACTGCATTGAAAAACACATATCAGAAGTTAGAGTATACATGCTATTGATCCAAAGAGCAAGTGTGAAGAATTCATTCTAACATACAACACTGCTTAGGTTTCTTCTTTGTGTTGACTTCAATACAGTGGCCAAAATATTTATCTAATGCTGAAATATTTTCTTTTTGTTTTCAAGTATTTCACTGTGAAACAAGATCAAACTCTTAAAAGATGTTGTGCATTATATAAAAACGTAGACAAGAAATGGAAGCCACCGCTACCTAGCAAGACTATACATTTCATGTAGAATTTTATCAACACCCCCACAAGAAAAATGTTTTTAAAGAGGAAACTACTTACGGCCCAACTGAATGTGAATTCCGTAAATGTTCTGCTCAATGTTTCCCGCTACTAAGATGTTGCACGTCAGAGGAGAAACCAATTTCGAGGTGTCGTTAAAAGTTACACTGGAAACAGTCTGGTTTATCACACGATATTGTTCTTTAGGAACAACCTCTGTTTTAGTTTTCCAGATAATCTGATTTGCATGAACATCACCATAATCATTACAACGGGCACCAAGAATGCAGTACGCAGTAAAAGTCGAACCAATGGGTACTAGTGGCGATTCAGGCTCAATATAGCCACATGAATTCACAAGTGCATCTGAAACTGAGAGAGATCATTAGCTTTGTTTTTCAATCCAGTAGCTGTATCAGTTAATTCCAACACCACCACAAATGAAGACAGCAATAGAACAAACAGTAGATTAGCTAGGGGAAAACATACTCCATAATTTACAACATTGGGTGGCATCCCGACTAGTACTTCTGCTATCAGGAGCTCCTTCCGTGAACAAAGAAGGAAGCTTCCATTTGTGGAGGGAACTTGTGATGGCAGAAACAATAGCTGGAATACCACCCAATGAGTCTAAATAAATGCAACCATTTACCTCATGGCTCTGCATTTCCTATTTCTGCTAGTGAGATCTTCCCTTTTCCCACACTATGGAAAAGTGCAATGTATAGATTTGAGGATTTCTAAGTGGTTTAACCATTAGCAGAAGAACTGGAACTGAACTAAAAGCTAGTCAGGAAGAGAGGCAGATGAGACCACATGCTGCATTTCCTAAATCGTTCTTACATAATTAAAAAAACAAAAAACGATCCGTACATGCACCTCTCATTTTACGCGTGTTTGATTTAGACCTTTTTGGAATGATACAATACCAAAACCTAATTTACATGAGGAAATTTTTGAAACACAATAAAACTTCTTGCATGCTCCATCAGTGTTGTTGTCTGTCAAGTGTGTGACAGAACTGCAGCTTACCACTTTCTCAGGTTCCTTACACAGCATCTTTGCTTTCTCAGCCATCAACATCAGTACCCCTATACCATCTTGGGCAAGCAGAAGTCACCAGCCATCAACGTAAACATTATATGACTTTTCCCTGTACTTTAATACTTTGTTATTTTTTAATTTATGCATTTGAGATATGTACTGATCTTCAAGATTATAATCCCCACGTAGAACAAGAGGTGGCTGTATAACTAAAAGAACAGCAGCGACTATAGAACAGACTACAGAAAAGAACAGCAGCGACTACAGTAAATTTCGAAGTAATCCACAGATCTTTTGTTCTGTTTTTGTACAATTACATGGGCATAGATTGAAAGTATTAGGCACACCCAAGGACCTTATGTTCTTATGTTCTTACCTATGTATGCTCAGTAGAATATTTTACTTCTTTCTTTGAAGTAGCAGATCCTCATACCACATCAAATTGCTTTTCAAACGTTCCTCAAGTTTGAAAATGCAGTATGTGATATGGCATGAAAAGCTGCAACTCTAAGGGAAGAAGTAAAATATTCAACTGTGCATACCCAAGCCCTTGGTTGTGCCTAGTACCTCTTTGGATCTATGCCATTACTATGGATCCATTACTTTGGATCTATGCCATTACTATTATTATGGATCTACTGCCATAATGTTCCTTAAAGATTAAACATTACTCAACTTATTTCAAGAAAGTTCTTCAGTTTAATATGTTAAGCTTGGACAGATTTGATTAATCCTCCTAGGCGTTATAATTACATTTTGAAAAATCACCTGCCTGTCAGAGGGAAATGTAGATTTTTATCTATATCAACTGGTGTTCAGGTAGATTCTTGCAGACTGAGCCTGCTGATCTAATATAGAAGACATATAATTTCTTTCTGACATGCTGCTTTCCAGCCATAGGAGAACTAATTTAAGATCACAGTCCCAAAAATATGTGTCTGATAAAATTCTTTATCTGAAATATTTCCTTTGTTTTATTTTCAGAAGCATATTACTACTCCATTTCGTTGGTACAACTTTACATTGGTATAGGAAAATGTTTATCTACCCTTCCAACAAACATGCTACAAAGTAAAAGTTCCCGGGTTTTCTGCCATGGCATAAAATGTTAAAAGAAAGATGTTAATAATCCCAACATTTCGTTTGCAAATCTTTGGCAAACCTTTTTCAAGGAAAAGTCTCACAGAAAGGCGAGGTCTCTCTGAGGGGGTCAAGAGCCTGGACTGGAGAGAAGCTTTCATATTGCCTTATCTTGTGTCACTACATCTTTTTATTAGTGTTCAATAAAATTTTTTGTCTCAATAAACAGTATTAAACTGAAAACTGTTCAAGGGTTCAAGAATCAAACCATAACGGTACAACTAGTGAGCCCAATTCTGTGCAAGACAGAATTCCTTAAGCAGTCTTTCAGCATCAAACCTACATCCAAGGATCTCTTTCTGTACTATTTAAACAACAAGCATCTCACAAGTTAATGCAATTATTCCCTCAGACTTACCTCCAAAGGAGTAAATACTCAGGATGGTAAACACAGCTTTTACTGACCAACTCCATTCTGAAAACATCTTGAACCACGTCACTGTAAAAATAAAAGATTTCTGTAGGTTTTTTTTTTACTGTGCTGCATCAGCTACTACTTTCTCTTTATGAGGACTACTCCCAGTAAACAGGTGCCGTGTTTCTTTAGGTTGAAATATTTAAAAGCATGAACAAGATTTCGTGGAGCAAGAGAAAAAGGGCACATAGGTAAAGAACCAGAGGAGAGAAAGAAAATATCCTTACACATCACATTACTGTCAGAAGACAAACAAAAGCATGTGGTGAAACATAAATCACCTGGGAGCCTGGGAAGTGGCAGCCCTCCAGAAGGTGCAGGGAGGCCCGTGGCTCCCTCTGCGGGCCTCTCCATGCTGTAGATTGCTGCTACGACGCTTTTGTGACCACTTCCGGTTTTCATCTGCAAACCAGAAGTGGTCGCAAATGTGTCAGAGCGTTGATCTTCAGTGCGGAGAGGGTCACAGAGAGGGCCACGGGCCTCCCCGCACCTTCCGGAAGGCCGCCAGGACCTCCAGTGTTTTAAAAAAATCACTTTTCCCCTGGCAGCAGTGCGATCCCTGAGAGCTCCACTGTCGCGCCGTCCTTGCCCCCTAAGGTGGCAGAGGACAACTTCCGGTTCTTAACTAAGGCATGGATGACAACGGCTAGATCTGTTTTCTCAAAGAGGGGTCACAGAGCACAAGTCGAAGCTGAGCAAAGACATCCCTGGTTCTGCTTAGAAGTAACAACATGGTGAAGACATCTCCTCATTCACACAAACATGGGGACAGTCTCAAGATAAAAGAGTTGCCTGTACACACTTTTCCTTCAAATTAAATAACAGCAATTCAATACAAGCAATCTCTATCCCCATCTTATGCCAAACAAGGGCAGGAACAGCACCCTTCCTGCTACCAAAGTCTAAACATGGCCATAAATATGGCCCTGCCATTCTCATAATCAAGAAAACAGAGAAAAGAACCTTGAGAAGAGAGTTAGGAAGACTGCATATGCACCCAGATCATCATAAGAACCCTGCTGGATCACGCCCAAGGCCCATCTAGTCCAGCTTCCTGTATCTCTGTGGCCCACTAGATGCCTCAGGGAGTACACAAGACAATAAGATATTTGTATCCTGTTGTCACTCCCTTGCATCTGGCATTCAGAAATAGCCTAAAACCCAGAGGTTGCATATGGGCCTTTCTTCCACAAATCTGTCCAACCCCCTTTTAAAAGGCACCTAGGCCAGATGCCATCACCACATCCTGTGGCAAAGAGTTCCACGGATTAATATGGTGGGTAACAGTAGGAACATATGCAGCACACTCCCTAGCTTTCACCACATGGAAGCGCAGGAATCCACTGATAGTCTTTTCTTTTATCTCCAGGAACCCAAAAAGTGAACATAAGCAATATGCATTTTCCAAGGATACCAAATAGATTTTTCTGTTCCACCACCAATTAAAGATCTACCTTGATTGATGACCATAAAGGCTGTAGCTCAGTGGTTGACCACATACTTTGTGTGCGCATAATTTGCATGTAAAATGTCTTGGGTTCAATTCCCTGCATCTCCAGTTGCAGATTGAAAGGGATCCAGATAATTAGCTATATCCAGGACTCTATGGAGCCAAGATGCCACCACCTGCTCGACCACATTGTCCAGAAATGGGAGATTCGAGACAGGCCAGTAATTATCCTACACGGTGGAATCCAGAGAGGGCTTTTACAGGAAGGGGTGAACCATCACCTGCTTTAATATGACCGGCAACGCCCCCTCCTTCAAAGATGAATTTACCACCCTCTCTGTAACTCTCGGCCAGTCCCTCCCAAGTAGATCTAATCAGCCATGCTGACCAGGCAGATGGCCTCATACTCCAAAGGATCCTGTCCACGTCCTCAGGTTCCATACAATTAAAAGAGCACCACAAACCTAGACTGACAAATACCATGAGGACATCACCAGACATCGTCAATGTGGAATCCAAATTGTGGCAGCAGTTACAAGTGATTTTATCTACAAAGGGCCTTACAAACATGTCACAGAGGGACTCTGTGTGTTCCTCCCAATTGATAATTGGGCCTTGATGGAGTAGGCCTCGCACAACACAGAAAAACTCAGCTGGATGGCTCTCCTCAGATATGTCACAGCCATCGCCATCACTGCCACAGAATAGGCCCTAAAATGAGCTCTAATCTGTGTCCGAATGGGCTCGTCACGCATCTTCCGCCATTGTCGCTCAAGACGTCTACCCAGCCACTTCATCATTCATAGCTTCTCAGTAAAACGCCACAGGAGCTAAGGAGTCTGCAAGATGACAGAAGTCGCATGGGAGCGATCTGATCCACAACCCTGGCCATCTCCAGAGATCGACCAGGGTCTCCGATAAGTCACTGGTCTCGGCACCAGGAAAAAAACCATTAGAATCCATTAGTCTTTGGAGGCAGACCATACACTAATCTTTGAGGTAGACCATACAGTATGGCCCTCCACCTCTGCAGAGGCAAGAGGCCTCAACAAGCCTAAACCTTACTGGGAAGTGATCTTAATCAGCTCCACATCCAGACCATCTTCCACTTGCCCGGAAATAAACACCAGGTCCAACACATGTCCTGCCTTGTGAGTTGGAGCGGAAATCTTCTGAGACAGGCCCATGGTTGTCATGGTGGTTATAAAGTCCCGCACCTACCCTTGGGGCCTCAACATGAACACCGAAGTCCCAGGCAGGCGAACTCCAATGCCATATCCAAGATCAACCCAGTCAGCTCAGGTAGGGAGACTGTTGAGCAGCAAGGTGGATGGGTACACCAACAGTATCCCAACCCTCTCCCGCCCTTCCAATGTGATACACACTTGAACCTGGTGGATTACAGGACAGGGCCTCTGGACAGGGAGATGGATTCCAGACTGACCATTGCAACCACCCCTCCCCATCCTTTGCAGTTGTGGCTGCTGCACTATCCGGAACCCTGGTGGACAAGTTGGAAAAACTCGCTACTCCTACCTCATCCAACCAGGTCTCCATAAAACATGCCATGCCAGATCAGCATCCTCATCCAGGATTAAATCTTGGATGAGGCAGGTTTTATTGTTTAATGACCTGGCATTCAGGAGCAGCAGTTTCATGCACTTAGCCTGGCATCAGAACTTTCATCCACACAGACTGCACAATGAAGGAACAAGGGAGGGAAATGGAAAGGCACTAGTCTTTTATTTTAATGGAGCAATGGGAACAATTATGGTTAAAACAGTTGAAATTTACGTTAAATGTTAATATTAAAGAAAATATGTATAAAATGATGTATAGATGGTATATAGGTAAAAGGTAAAGGTGACCCCTGACAAAAGTCCAGTCATGTCCGACTCTAGGGTGTGGTGCTCATCCCCATTTCAAAGCCGAAGAGCCAGTGTTGTCCGAAGACACCTCCGTGGTCATACGGCCGGCATGACTCTCCTTGCCGCAGCGCGTAGCATGCAGCTGGAACACGGAGCGCTGTTTACCTTCCCGCAAGCGGTACCTATTTATCTACTCGCATTAACATGCTTTGGAACTGCTAGGTTGGCAGGAGCTGGCCAAGCAACGAGAACTCACCCCGTTGCAGATTCGAACTGCAGACCTTTCGATCGACAGCTCATGGTTCAGCAGTTTAACCCACTGCGCCACCCGCTGGCCTATAGATGGTATATAGCCCCAAGCAAATTAGCAAAAATGTATGAGAAGGTGACGAATAGCTGTTGGAAATGTAAAAAGCAAGAGAGAACTTTTTATTATATGTGGTGGACATGCCCCCAAGCAAAGAAGTATTGGACTCAGATTCATAAACAGAGTTGATTTTAAAGATTAAGGTTCAAATGAAACCGGAAACTTTTTTTTTGTTTGGTATGAGGGATGATCATGTAGGCGAAAAATTTCAAAGTTTGTTTTTATATATGATAACTGCGGCAAGCATTTTATACGCACAATATTGGAAGAATTCAAAGATACCTTTGCTGGAAGATTGGTGGCTGAAAGTTTTGGACTATGCTGAAATGGATAAAGTTACAATTTTAATTAAGGAAAAGTCAGTTAATCTTTTCGTGAATAACTGGAAACCATTTATTGACTTTTTTTGAGAGAGAGAAGAACGATGTGATGATATGTGGATTTAATGAATAGAATGTGGGTGTTATTTTGGCTTAGTTGGATATTATATGTAGAAAATAGTGAATAGAAGGCTAGTAGGATGTATTGCTTCGTGCTTGCTATAATATATGTATTGTTTTTATGTTTTAATATATCAATAAAATATAAATATATTTTTAAAAAAGGAAAGGCACTAGTCTGCAAAATACAACCTGTCAACATGATGGGTCTAGGCCACCAGGCCTCTCTTAAAAAATACCTCCCCTACGTCTAACCCAGTCCTGCCACAGTAGATTCACCACATTCACTCTCCCCTCTCTCTCACCAATTCCACTCCACACTCATCCTCACACACACGCTCTCACAGGGGTGCAAGTTCACCCTCCCTCACACTTATGTTGCATATCTTATTGTTAAGCAACTATACTTTATTATTTGCAAGACTGGTGCTGATATGGGTAACTTAGGGATACAAAACTTCTTAATAGTACAAGTTATTATAAGAAACTTTTAGCCTAAGCACTGACCAATGTTTACTGATTTAGAGCTCAAGCCTATGTATGTCTACTCAGAAGTAAGCACTGTATAGTCAATGGGGCTTAGTCTCAGGTAAGGGTGGATAGGACTGCAACCTTACTCTTTTTAAGAAGTTTATATATGTAAAAATCAGCATCCTGTGGCTACTAGCATGTACAGAGTGATAATTTGCCACAGGTCTTCACCAAGCAAACAAAACTGTTAAATACTAATGTTTACACATGTTGTCTCTATGAAGGGACAAGGTATGTATGCATGCTGTGGCCTTAAAAGCATTATGAAATACATTAACGTTTCATAGCAACTGACTCCAGATTCTTGTTGTGGAACTCGCACAGTACAGCTTTTGGTTCATAGTTGGGTAACAAAAACAATCTGTGTTTGTGGCTAGTTAAGAATTCAATTTACCGTATTTCTTCGAGTCTAAGGCGCCATTGATTCTAAGGCTCACCTTTACTTTCAGTACCACCAGCAGAGGAAAAAAATCCATCGATTATAAGACTCACCTCCCTTCATTGAATCTACCCGCTCAGCACCAACTCTCCCCAGCATGTCTCCTGCAGCTGAGGATGACTCCTGCACCTGAGGATGACTGAGTGCACTGCATAGCATTTCTGGCCCCGCCAGAAAGTGCAATTTCCTTCGTTACCTGGGCTTGGAGGAGCTTCAGGGAGGCCTGCGCAACCCTCTGCAGGCCTCCCTGATCTTCAGTTCGGCAAAAAACAGCTATTTTTGGCCATTTCTGGTTTTTGCGAAAACCAGAAATGGCTGAAAATCACCGGTTTTTGCCGAACTGAAGATCAGGGAGGCCTGCAGAGGGTCACGCAGGTCTCCCTGAAGCTCCCCCAAGCCCCAGTAAGTAAGAAGATAGCATTTTGGGGTGCTTTTTGGAGACCTTCGATTCTAAGACGCACCCCATTTTTTGAAATGCTTAATTGGGAAAAAAACATGCGTCTTAGAATTGAAGAAATACAGTATATGTACCAAGAGAATTAAGCTCTCTTATCATCTGTTCTCACCTCACAACTCAAGAAGGAACAGTATAAATTTTGATTTTAACTAAACAATATAGTCAGTAAGACAACTTTATTCAACTCTAGTTTTGAGTTAGTGACCAGAGTTACAGGCACCTCTCAATTTACGCAGGGGTTGTGTTCTCTATTTTTCCCATAGGAACCAGTGTAAATGGTGTAGGTTAGGGGAAAAGTCATTGAACACATATGCTGATGACTGGTGACTTCTGCTTGCACAAGATACGAGAGGGGTGAGGAGGGAGGCTACTGGGAGTGGGAGAGACTACTGATGTCAATGGATGAGAAAGCAATGAAAACAAAGATGCTGGAAAGGAAGCTGAATCCGGTAAACTGCCACGGTGCGGCAGCTCTGTGAACGCATTTTCTCTCTGTTTTTTAATCTTCTGGCTCTAGAGGAGACACACACAAACACACACACACCCAGAAACTGCCAACAGTCTTGGGGGGAGTTGCTTGATAGCAGCTAATTTAACTAATTTAGTTGCTAATTAATTATATTTCAAAGCTGGCAAACTTCACAACATGTCTTTTTGTCTTCTGGAGCAGTTTTGCAAGGAGACGATTGATCGTGTTATTTAAGAAACTGCCCACATAAATTAGACTTTTGGTAATTTGCAAATCACGCTATTTCAAAAATGTGTGAATCAAGACCGCATAAATCAAAAAGTGCTTGTACAGTATATATAAGCATCATCATGTGATCTCTCTCTCAATGTCCTAAATTGTGACCAGAAAGATTCCTTATCCAGTGATGTGGGTCTTCCAGAAAATGTCCTTATGTCCTAAATCTGTACTTCAGGTTTTAATTTACCCTGTACAAATAACCACGCCGCAGGTTTATCTCACATACACGGAAAAGTAACCTGAAATGAACACGCTGGTCATAGCAAACACTCTTTTCCAACAACACAAGAGGCGACTCTACACCTGGACATCACCAGATGGTCAATACCGAAACCAGATAGATTATGTGCTTTGCAGCCAAAGATGGAGAAGCTCTATACAATCAGTAAAAACAAGACCTGGAGCTGACTGTGGCTCAGATCATGAGCTTCTTATTGCAAAATTCAGGCTTAAATTGAAGAATGTAGGGAACACCACTAGACCAGTCAGATATGACCTAAACCATATCCCTTATGAGTATACAGTGGAGGTGAAGAATAGGTTTAGGGCATTAGACCTGGTAGACAGAGTGCCTGAAGAACTATGGACGGAAGTTCGTAACATTGTACAGGAGGCAGCAACTAAAACCATCCCAAAGAAAAAGAAATGCAAGAAAGCAAAGTGGCTGTCAGATGAGGCTTTACAAATAGCTGTGGAAAGAAGGAATGCGAAAAGCAAAGGTGAAAGGGAAAGATATAAACAACTGAATGCAGATTTCCAGAGAATAGCAAGGAGAGATAAGAAGGCCTTCTTAAATGAACAATGCAAGGAAATCGAGGAAAACAACAGAATGGGGAGGACTAGAGATCTCTTCAAGAAAATTGGAGATATCAAGGGAACATTTTGTGCAAAGATGGGCATGATAAAGGATAAAAAAGGCAGAGACCTGACAGAAGCAGAAGAGATTAAGAAGAGATGGCAAGAATACACAGAAGAACTATACAAGAAAGATCTGAATGTTCCTGATGACCACGCTGGTGTGGTCACTGACCCAGAGCCGGACATCCTAGAGAGCGAAGTCAAGTGGGCCTTAGATAGCATTACTAACAACAAAGCTAGCGGAGATGATAATATCCCAGCTGAGCTACTTAAAATCCTAAATGATGATGCTGTGAAAGTGCTGCACTCAATATGCCAACAAATTTGGAAAACTCAGCAGTGGCCAAAGGATTGGAAAAGGTCAGTTTACGTTCCAATTCCAAAGAAGGGCAGTGCCAAAGAGTGTTCAAACTATCGCACAATTGCACTCATTTCACATGCTAGCAAGGTTATGCTCAAAATTCTACAAGCTAGGCTTCAGCAGTACGTGGACCGAGAACTACCGGATGTACAAGCTGGGTTTCGAAGAGGCAGAGGAACTAGAGATCAAATTGCCAACATGCGCTGGATCATGGAGAAAGCACGAGAGTTCCAAAAAAACACCTACTTCTGCTTCATTGACTACGCAAAAGCCTTTGATTGTGTGGATCACAACAAGCTGTGGCAAGTTCTTAAAGAGATGGGGATACCAGACCACCTTACCTGTCTCCTGAGAAACCTGTATGCGGGTCAAGAAGCAACAGTTCGAACCGGCCATGGAACAACTGATTGGTTCAAAATTGGGAAGGGAGTACGGCAAGGCTGTATATTGTCACCCTGCCTATTTAACTTATATGCAGAGTACATTATGAGAAATGCAGGGCTGAATGAATCGCAAGCCGGAATCAAGATTGCGGGGAGAAACATCAACAACCTCAGATATGCAGACGATACCACTCTAATGGCAGAAAGTGAAGAAGAACTAAAGAGCCTCTTGATGAGAGTGAAAGAGGAGAGTGCAAAAGTTGGCTTGAAACTCAACATTAATAAAACTAAGATCATGGCATCTGGTCCCATCAATTCCTGGCAAATAGAAGGGGCAGAAATGGAAGCAGTAACAGATTTTACTTTTTTGGGTTCCAAGATCACTGCAGACGGAGACAGCAGCCATGAAATTAAAAGACGCTTACTCCTTGGAAGGAAAGCTATGGCAAATTTAGATAGCATAATAAAAAGCAAAGATATCACCATACCAACAAAAGTTCGTATAGTCAGGGCGATGGTGTTCCCAGTAGCAATGTATGGTTGCGAGAGCTGGACCATAAGGAAGGCTGAGCGCCAAAGAATAGATGCTTTTGAACTGTGGTGCTGGAGAAGACTCCTGAGAGTCCCTTGGACTGCTAGGAGATCAAATCAGTCAATCCTAAATGAAGTCAACCCTGACTGTTCCCTGGAAGGACAGGTACTAAGGCTGAAACTCAAATATTTTGGCCACCTAATGCGAAGAGAGGACTCTCTGGAGAAGACTCTGATGCTGGGAAAGACTGAAGGCAAAAGGAGAAGGGGAAGGCCAAGGATGAGATGGTTAGACAGCATCACCGATGCAACGAACATGAAAATGAGCGAACTCAGGAAGATAGTGGAGGATAGGAAGGCCTGGCGGGATATGGTTCATGGGATCACGAAGGGTCGGACACGACTTAACGACTGAACAACAACAACAACCTGAAATGAATAACATTTTTGAAACTTCCCAATTTAACTGGTATTGTATCAATTCATTGTTACTCACAGTACAAACCTATGCATGCTAACTGAGAAGTAAGACCCACTTTGTTTAACGGGGCTTACTCTCTTTTAAATGAGTTTAGGATTGCAGCCTAATTTTATGAAATAACTCAGTTTTCCATGTTAAAAAAATGGCAAAAAATGTTCTGCCCCACACTACTGATGTTAGCTCTCAATTAATATTTTAGCATTTCTATCACCTTATTTCATGGAATTTGGACTGCAACACCTAGAAACATCAAGTTGGGTAAGGGACACTTAGGTAAAGGTAAAGGTATCCTTTGACAATTAAGTCCAGTCGTGTCCGACTCTAGGGAGCGGTGCTCATCTCCGTTTCAAAGCCGAAGAGCCAGCGCTGTCCGAAGACCTTTCCATGGTCATGTGGCCAGCATGACTCAACACCGAGGCGCATGGAACGCTGTTACCGTCCCGCTGACGCAGTACCTATTAAACTACTTGCAATTTCTTGCTTTCGAACTGCTAGGTTTGCAGGAGCCATTGCACGGATTCGAACTGCCGACCTTTCGATCGACAGCTCATGGTTCAGTGGTTTGACCCACTGCGCCACCTGCTGGCTCAAGGGACACTTACACTCCAATAAAATTCTCCTTTAGGTCCTAAAAGGAGAATTTTATTAGAGTGTAAGTGTCCCTTACGCTCTAATAGGAGTGTAAGGAGATATAAGAGATTAGTTTTCCTTCATGCTTGGGGTCTGACCGATTGCCATACTTGTTTAATTCTAAGATATGAACATCAAGAGATATGATCACCACTCACAGTTGGGACTGAGCCCCCCCCCCATTAAATAGAATTTATTTTTATAATGTCAGTTTGATTTCATTTTGTTTCTTTTATTCCCTCAAACCACTTTTTTTAAGGTCTGTAAGTAAGCACCTTGGGGATCAGTATATACTATAGTACTATCAGTATTTAGAAGAAATGCTGCAAGCCACTCTGAACCTATGAAATAAAGCAGGATACAAATCAAACAAGCAAGCAGACAACAAACTGCCAAACTTCACTGTATCATGGTTGAGTATGTTACGAATCTTGCAATGCCAAATGATGTTTAAGGTTATGCTAGTATAACCATTTTTCAGCTGGACCCTTTACTTAGATCTGAATTAAGGTATCATGCAATCAGGTCTTCCAGGTTACTAGACATTTGCTGCTGGCATCTGGGAATGTTTGGAACATTTAAAAATACCCTGTATTCAGTCTTCTGCAGGACTGGCTCTTAAGAATTGACTTTAATAGGCTCCGGCATGCCTAACAAAGCACAGGATCACACTACCCATTACATTCTGTCCCCTATATATATATATACACACCGGTATTTAGAAACAAAATTTACATTACGCTACCTAATGTTGTACTAACACTACCTCAGCTAAAATATTACACACCTTCCAGTAGGAATCCCAAAGAAGGGTTAAATGGAAAAATTTGGTTTTGTCCTTTCTGCCTTTGGCAGCAACTCTAGCAATATCTTAAGAAAACTGTACTGACTGTTGCTATCTCTCTCCATTGACACTGGTAAACATACAACTTAAATGGGTTGTTTGGGGCCACATGCCAGAAAAAAAAATGAGCTTTCACCACTCTCCTGTGGTGCAAGCAGTTCTGTTAGTATGCTAGTCAAAACTGACAGAGAAACAAAGAAGGCACATACAGTAATGGGAAATTATACCAACACACTTCTCATGCTAAATATGAGCCACACTGCACTTATCCAACCCAGTGGAAATCCCCTTATCAGGCACAACGTTGACCCTAGCATCCTTTGGGGAAGTATGAATATGCTAAACCCCAAAATACATGATAGAGACAATATTGAGATGTATCACACAATCTCATTTCCAAAAGAGAAGTGAGTCAGGATGAATTATAGGCCAAACCCTTCTCCATCATGCAACTTCTGGACAGACTCCAGAAACCTGGGATTGGGTCATTTAATATCAATGGTGTTAAACACTATTATATTTATATAACACCAACAAATAGCTTACAGAGTAACATAATAAAGTAGACAGATGCTTACTTTGAGGAGCCTACAGTCTAAACCTGGGCAGATTGAATGGCAAAAGAAAAAGGAGGAACGTGGAGAAGAGTAACAAAGGATAAACATGAGCAAGTGAAGGTATACATCCTATGGAAACAACTTAATGGAATGGTAGGAGGTCCACAACTGGCCAACACATGGGTTGGGTTTTTTCCCCAGCATGCAAATGTAGGCATGCCCTCCCATTTCAGAGTTGCAGTTCTGGGAAAACCGAGGTATTACATTTGCCGGTTTAAAAGAAACAAAATAAAAATAGAGATATCCAAACATGCATCTACCGGCTGTCACATTTGGTTTGATGCTTATGCTTCATTTCAATTAATGGGAGGGACTAAATATACAGTATAGAAAAGATACAGTATAGAACTAAGACATAATTTTCATTGAGATACAACCCAAGTACAGGTTTCTCTCTTCATACAGAACACAGAATTTAATGCAAAAAATAATTTCCCTGCATACAGAAAACTGGGTATCAAGGAGAAAGATCCCAGAACAGTCTTCTTTCCAACATTTACGTGTTCTTTCTTGGAAGGATTTTTTTCTGTATAGAATCGTCATCTGATGTGGTACAACCCAAATACAAGTAAACCACTTCTGTAATAAGCAGCCCATAGAAGATTTATCATAAAATATACGCTATTTGCAGAACTACTATCTGATTTGTATGAGCAATGCCTGATCAACATTTCTTATCTCCTGATTATTACTTTGTGTTGTTTGTAATTACTCTGTTACTTGAAAACTCAGTATAAATATTGGAGTGAGCAGAGCCAGCCTTAGGAGCTGCGGTGCCCAATTGGAAACATTTTTTGCAGGGCCGCAGGTTCACAGCCAAATTCTGTAGAATCTTAGAGATATAAATTCAGCAGATATCACATTATTACTGTTAAAAGTAACAAATGCAGGGTATACATCTAATATGTTTGTATTCATAGGTCCTAATTATCTAGATTTATGTATGTAAAACTTAAATACTTGAGTCTGAATATAGGCCTACTACAATATATAAACCTGCAATATGGTGCGACGTCTATGTTGTGTTGCCATGTGTATTTGACACAACTAGAGTAGATTACCCTAACCCTAAGGTGGGGGGCTCAATTGGGAGCAACTGGTTCAATTGGCTGAAAGCCAGCCCTGGCAGCACAATCCTAACCCACTTTCCAGTGCTGGTGCAGCTGCAATGCAGCCCCGAGGTAAGCAATGCAGCCCCGAAGTAAGGGAACAAATGTTCCCTCACTTTGAAGAGGCCTCCATGACTGCCCCAGCACTGCAAAATGCAGTGTGCGTCCTGTTGGCATGGCATGGTGCTGGAAAGTTGGTTAGGATTGCACTGTGGGAGTGATAAAAAAAGTTGGTGGCTGTAGAGGTGGTACAGCTCTTGCACCAGGCAGGGCCGGCTTTAAGGCAATTGGATCAATCACTCCCAATTGCATCCAGGGCTAGGGTAATCTACTCTAGTTCATGTCAAATACACACAACAATACATTGCAACATACATGTAACCCCACACTGAAGGTTTATATATTGTAGGCCTATATTCAGACGCAAGTATTTAAGTTTTATAGATGATGATAGATAGGATAATTAGGACCTAGGAATACAGAAATATTAGATGTATACCCTGCACTCACAAAATGATATGATGCAAGTCAAGTTTGTTACATTTGGTCCATTAACTCACATGCACTTTTTAAGCACACATTTTGATTGCTTTCCATTCTACCATAGAAATATAATGTCTATATTTTATTTATATCTCTAAAATTCTACAGACCTTGGCTGTGAACCCGGGGCCCTGCAAAAAGTGTTTGCAATTGCCCCATAGCTCCTAAGGCCGACTCTGGCACCAGGACGTATATTCCTCATTATTTCAGAGCAGGGAGGTGGGGCAGATGGCAGAGAAGCGATAAGGAACAGTCCGACTATGATAGGAATGGTGGAGGTCGGAGAGACCCGGGAAATAATCCCTCTCTTTTGACAGGGCCGTGAGTGCGAGGGACCCACGAGCACCTCTAAATTATTAAGGAGGACAGGAAAAGGATGCGAGACTGTTGAGAGAAATGCACCAGATTATTCCTTTTATGTCCTCCGCCGCTATTCCTCCATATTCCGTATAATTAAAAACCAAACCATCGTCTCTTGATCCGGTTCCGATAAGGAATGAGTTAGAACGCACAGCGGAGCGCACAAAACATCGGGCAGGAAAATTCCCCCCCCCCTTTCGCCACCATGACGGCGACTTAGAAAAGGGTGGGTGGGTTTTAAAGAGAGGTAAGGCCAATCAGGCTCCTAACTCGCTCGCAGCGAGGGCTGAGGAGGCTTGGGGGGAGAGCGAGCGGCGGAGAAAACAGAAGCAGCAGCAAAGAGGGTCTTTCAAGGTGTTGTAAACCGCCGTGAGGACCCGCGACTTGAAAGAGGGGAAATAAATCTTATGAAGTAATAAATATGCAAAAAGAGCCCCAAGGGGAGTTATTGGAGATGCCGTCGCAGACCCAAGAACGGGGTGAAGGGTTCTTCCCCCTCAGCCCACAAGGGACAACCCCCCGCCCTCCTGAGGGGAATTTCCGCCTGCCAGGCAGCTGCCAAGTCCCCCTTCGGCCCAGCCTGGCCTGGCCCCGCTGCTGTGCGTTGCCATCCCTCGCTCGCTACCTCTCCCGAAAAGGGGCCGATGAGAGACGAAGGTAGCCCAATCCGCGGCCCCCTCCTTGGCACACTCACCTCCGCAGGCCCTCGCTAGCTCAGCCGCAGGCTCCTCCTCGCGTCGCGACAGCCCCTCATGAACCGTAGCTGGCAGCCCCTCAATGCTCCTCCAAAGCCGTCCCCTGACTGACGGCTCGCGTCGCCAGCTCGAGCGACTCACTGGGGCCTCCATTGGTAGGCAGGCCTGGGACGTCACGGGAGGAGGCGTGGCAGACGGGAGAGAGGGGCGCTTCCCGTAACGGGCCTCCGGCTGCCAGGATTCCGGGCTCCTGGTCCCGGCAGGATTGCAAGAGAGGGGGAAGGGAAGGAGGGCCGGGAAGGGGGTGGTGGGCTCCGAGCGTGACGGACCGCATTGCGGTCAGAGTGCTTGCGCGCAGAAGGCAAACGGTTCACCCGCATGGGAGCTTTAAAACTCCAAGCTTTTTCTACCGATTAACCTGCAAACCCAATTTTATATTTCCCGGCGTTTGCCCTGCATTGAGGCGTTTTGCACGTGCTGTAGGGTCTCTCGAAAGGGAGCCCTGTTGAGCTCAGTTGTTTACATTCTAATTGATATGCAAACGGGGCTGATTGATTCAATAACTTCTATAGATAGCACTTAAAATAAATTGCCTGCAGAGGCGTAGCTACCGTAGGTCCTTTGGCACCCGTTGCTGCTCAGCTCTGTCGGTTCCACTCCTGTATCTGTGGCAGGGATGTATCTAAGTAACTAGGTCGCCAGTGCGAGTACGAGTAATGTTTGCACGAGTACGAGTCCAAGTACGAGTCAGTGCCAAAATTTTAGGCGAGCACGAGTCAAGTACAAGTCCTTTTGCCCACAAGTACGAGTCGAGTGCGAGTCCTTTTTGCACGAGTACGAGTCGAGTGCGAGTAAGGCCAAAACCTACGAGTCACGAGTCTGGCCCGTGCGAGACCCAGACCGAAGGCTCGCCGCTCACCTTGAGCCGCCGCGGCCGCGCATTGCCCCTCCGACCTAGGCCGGCAGCTCGGCCTGTTCCGAGCTGCTGCTGGCCTAGGTTGGAGGAGCGACGCGCAGTGGTAGCGGCCTCGGAGTGACTAGGCCGGCAGCTAGGCCCGTTCCAAGCTGCCGGCCTACTCACCTGTGAGACCGCTGCCGCACGTCACCTCTCAGCGCTTCCTCCTTGTCCGGCTGTTCGACTCCTGAAAGCGCACATGCGCAGAATGCCAGCTTTCTGCACATATGCACTTTCAGAAGGAGTCGCGCAGCCGGACAAGGAAGAAGCACCGAGAGGTGACGCACGGCGATGGTGGCCTCAGAGGTGAGTAAGCTGGCAGCTTGGAACGGGCCTAGCTGCCAGCCTAGTCACTCCGAGGCCGCCGTGCGTTGCTCCTCCGACCTAGGACAGCAGCTTGGCCCATTCTGAGCTGCCGGCCTAGGTTGGAGGAGCGACGCGTGGCGGCGGCCGCCTCGGAGTGACTAGGCCGGCAGCTCAGCCCGTTCCGAGCTGCCGGCCTAGGTCGGAGGAGTGACGCGCGGCAGCCTCGGAGTGACTAGGCTGGCAGCTAGGCCCATTCTGAGCTGCCGGCCTAGGTCGGAGGAGCGACGTGCGGCGGCGGCCTCAGAGTGACTAGGTCGGCAGCTGGGCCCATTCTGAGAACGCCGGCGTTCTGCGCATGTGCGCTTTCAGAAGGACTCACGCAGCCGAACAAGGAAGAAGCGCCGAGAGGTGACGCACGGTGACAGTGGCCTCAGAGATGAGTAAGCCGGCAGCTCGGAATGGGCCTAGCGCCGAGAGGTGCCGTACGGTGGTAGCCTCAGAGGTGAGTATGCCAGCAGCTCAGAACAGACCCAGCTGCCGGCCTAGTCACTCCAAGGCCGCTGCCACGCGTCGCTCCTCCAACCGTTCTGAGCTGCCGGCCTAGGTCGGAGGAGTGACGCGCGGCGGCCTCGGAGTGACTAGGCCGGCAACTCAGCCCGTTCCGAGCTGCCGGCCTAGGTCGGAGGAGCGACGTGCAGCGGCGGCCTCAGAGTGACTAGGCCAGCAGCTCGGCCCGTTCCGTGCTGCCCGCCTAGGAGCGCGGCGGCGGCCTTGGAGTGACTAGGCCGGCAGCTGGGCCCGCACGTCACCTCTCTGCGCTTCCTCCTTGTCCGGCTTCTCGACTCCTGAAAGCGCGCAGAAAAGAGGCGAGGGGCCCGAAATTTGTGCCGGGGCGCCAAATTTGCCGCAGGGGGGGGAAATGGGGATGGCCTAATGGCCGGCCCGCAACCAATTTTCCCCATGGGAATATGGCCCTCCATGGCAAATAGGTTCCCCACCCCTGCACTTGCACTTGAAGTTGCTTACATCCAATCCCCCCCCCCCAAAATACAATTATAATAATTAGAGAAGATTAGGTCTCATGTTTAAATTTATATATAAATTATGTGTTTTGTATTGTGATTTTAAAAACACCCCCAAATTAAGACTTAATGGGGTGGGAGAAAGGTGTTTTTTCAACACACAGACACCTGAGCATGTAATTACAGTTTTCCAGTACAGAGAAGGAGTGCTTGTCTTGTCCCAGTTTACATTACAATGAATCCAGGAGGCTGCAACCCCTCCTGCAATGGACACAGGCATGCAACTGAACTGGAGGAGCTGCACAGATTTTGTATTTGCAAAAAAGGGCTGGGGTGGTGGAAACAGAGAGGAGGTGACATACAACAGAAGAGATCCCCAAGCCATTGCAAAAAGGTTGGGGGAATCGCTTTTCCCTCTCGAGGAAGAAGCCTCCTGATCACAGCATCAGTGCAAGTGGCAAGGGATAGGACTGGGGCAGTGGAGAAGCTGTGGTAGGGAGCTTCCTGCTGGGTCTTTCTGATCCACCCAGCATTTATTCCTGATTTTCACTCAATCACCCCAACTCTCATCTCCCACCCCACTTTCTCACTGCAGTTTGTGAAGAGAATTTTCTTCCTTGGTTGCCTTATAGATCAGACATAAAACTCAAGTTAACTCTTCCATGAACAGCTCTGATGTGCATGTGGATATTTCAAAGATCACTGGAGCTGTTTGGACCCTTTTTTTCCAAGACCCCCACCTCAGCCTTCATTTGCTTTCTACAGGAAGATTACTCCTCCCCTTCCCCACCTCTGCTGCATTCCTGGGTTAATGGGTACTCTGAATGACAAAGGACTTGGCTTTTGGATAGTTAAAGGAACATGACTTGAAAAGGCGAGTCATTACACCCAGAGTAGGAGTAAGTGCTAGCTTGCTTTTTCCACAAGTAAGAGTAAATGCAAGTCCCGTGGGTTACGAGTCCAAGTCAAGTCAAGTTAATTTGCATGCTACTCGAGTGCAAGTTACAAGTGAGAGGAAAACCAACTCGAGTTAACTTGGAGTACGAGTCATTTGACTCGAGTCCCCATCACTGAGATGTTGTGGTTTGCATCTCTTCAGAACCCTCCCTGGATGCAGGCAGTGTTGATGTCCTCATAAATTTACGCATTGACCCAGCCATGTCCTCTCTCGTTCTCTTTTAGTTCTCCTTTGTTGAGCGCCGCGCCACTAAGTCGCGGTCTCTTCCACAGCACAATTCCTATGCATGTCTACTCAGAAGAAAATTCCATTGTGTTCAGTGGAGCTTACTCTCAGGAAAGTATGTATAGGATTGCAGCCTTCATCTTCATCCTGGAACAGCATAAAAATGAGCATTCTATCACTGTATTTGTGACTTTCTGTGCTATGGTTCCTCAAACAACTGCTTCCTCGTCAAAACATACCGTACTTGTGGAACCAACCGGACAGTGGGTGCTCAACATTAAAAAGGTTGCAGAGTGGCTTTTAAACTGATCCTCATCATGGGTAAAAGCCAACAGGAGCTTGCGCCAAAGCATTCCTACAGGAGGAGGATGTAAACATTCTAGATCAGTGGTTCTCAAACTGGTGGGTCACGACTTAAGAAGGGGTAGGGGAAGCATGCCTACAGTGGCGATAATCCCACAGATCACTGCTGCCGGCGGGGGAAATGGTCGGGAATGTACTGGGGGTGCGGGGAGGCCTGCGCGATCCTCCGAAGGCCTTCCCGATCTTCAGATTGTCGAAAAACTGTGATTTTAGACCACTCCCAGTTTTCACGAAAAACAGAAGTGGTCTAAAATTGTCTTTTTTCCCGCAATCTGAAGATCAGGGAAGCCTGTGGAGGGTCACGTAGGCCTCTCTGCACCCCCCCCCCGAAGCCCCGGTTCATCAAAGATCCCCATTTCGTGACCTTTTTCTCCGGTGGCGATCCCCATGATAGCTACCACTGCTGGCCCCATCCCCGCACACACTCTTAAGTTCTCTCCGCCTTGCAGTGAGAACTTTGAGAAACAATGTTCTAGATCAGGACAGGGTTTCCAACCTGTGGTACTTCGGGTTCTAGATCAGGGGTTCCCACCAGTGGTACTTTGGCTGACTGCTCGTGTTTTTATTTACTTATTTATTTAAAAGATTTATATCCCGCCTTTTCCTATGCCGAAAGGCAAATGCCCAAGGCAGCTAATGCCCTTGCCTTTGGCTGAGCCTCTCAGGAACACTGAGAAGGGCCCTCCTACCTACCCAGAGCCTTCTCTCTATGTTTTATGGCCTCTGAAAACCCCGAAGTAACTTGTGATGATGTCATTGTTTCTATGCCCAGGTTCCTATGTCTCCAATTTGCAGGGAAGGTGAGACAGCTGAGATAGAGAAGAAGGAGGACCAAGGTAGCCAGCTTCCTTCTTCACCTGCCCCTCCCTCCTCTACCGGCAGGCTGGATGATTTTGGGTGGTGGGCCTAATGCGGCCCAAGGGCAGTAGGTTGCCTACCCCTGTTCTAGAGTAAAAACTCCATAGAATGGGGGGTGGGGTGTATTTAGCATGGCGTAGCTCTATATGTCAAAGAAGGTATGGAATCCAATAAACTAGAAGATACCTCCATAGAATTATTATGGCTGGAAATACCAGAAATACCCCCCTTAATGTAATGCTGGAGACACACTTTTGTCCTCCTGGCACCTGAGGTTGATCTTTACTTGGAGAAATCAGGGAGGCATCTAAACGAGAAAGTGTTGTAATAATGGGTGATTTCAGTTACTCACAGATTGGGTAAGTTCACGTTCAGAGCATGGCCAAAAGACAAAATGTCAGTCTGCAATCCAACCACACTTTCCTGGGAGTAAACCCTATTGAGCAAAATGGAATTTCTGAGTAGGCATGCTTAAGATTGCACTGTAAATAACTGTGTCCTAGAACAGTTGATCTTGTAACTCACTAGTGGGAAGGCGACTCTAGACAACTATATGGTGCCTCGGGTCTAATGTGAATGTGTCATTGAACTGATAGGGAATAGTGAACATAGTGCTATCCAGTTCAACGTATATGTACAGTAATTGGCAAGTTTCTAAGGGAGTCACGTTGGACTTTGAAAAAGGAGACATCTAAAAAATGTATGCATTTATTTAAGTGATGATAATAGGGATAAAAAGCAAACTGAAAGGGAAAGTCAAAAGGGTCAAATCTCCCCAGAGTGCATGAAGTCTCTGTAAAACCACCATAAACGAAACAAGAATGAATATCACTAAGTAGGAAAGTCATCACCAAGCCCAGGAGGCAGCCGGTATGGCTCCCAAGAGGAGTCAAGGAAGCTATAAAAGGCAAGAATGCTTCCTTCAGAAATGGAAGACTTTCTCAAATTAGAAGAACAAATAGGAACACAAACTCTGGTAAAAGAAATGTAAACTAACAATAAGGGATGCAAAAAAAAAATACTATGAGGAACTCATGGCTAAAAGCAGCAAGGTAAACAATACCAAATGTCTTTAAATATACTGTACATCAAAAGCAGGAAACGTACCAGGGAGGAAGTTGGACAGATGAGGAAATAAAAGGGAAACTTAGAGGATAAGGAAGTTGCAGAAAAGCTAAATGAATTCTTTGCATCTGGCTTCACTACAGTAGGCCAGATCCCTGTACCTGAACTGACTCCCGGGATGGCTTCTATTGAATAGAGTCAAATAGAAATGACAAGGGATGAGATTCTAGAGTGTATTGACAAGTTAAAAATTAACCAATCACTGGGTCCAGATGGCATCTGTCTCAGAGTTTTTAAGGAATTCACATATGAAATTGTTGATCTCATAGAAATATGTAACCAGTCCATATCAGCCTCCGGAGTGTGCCTGAGGACTGGACGGTAGCTAATGCAATACAGATACTAAAAAGGAATCCAGATCCAGGTGGAATCTGGGAAATTGCAGGCTGGTCCGCTTAATGTCTGTTCCAGGTAAACTGGCGGAAAAGCTTCATTAAAGAGAAAATTATTAAGCATGTTGAAAAAACAAACCTTGCTGAAGGAGAATCAGCATGGTTTCTGCAAAGGGAAGTCTGCCTCACTAAGTAACCACAAGTTCTTTTAGAAAGTCAACAGGCATGTGGATAATGGCAATCCGGTTAATATTGTATACTAGGGGACTTTCTATAAATATTTGACAAAGTTCCTCACCAACCTTCGAGTTTTTAGCTGACATGAGATAAGAGGCTTGGAAACTGGTTAAGAACAGGAAGCAAAGGATAAGAATAAATGAGCAATTTTCACAGTGGAGAGAAGCAAGAAGTGAGGTCCCTCAAGAATTTGTCTTGGGATTTTTAACTTGTTCATAAACAATCTGGTGTTAGAGGTAAATGGTGAGATGGCCAAGTTTGCAAATGTCACCAAACTATTCAATGCAAGGCCACTCAGAGGAATTTTACCAGGGGGTACAAATTTTCTTTTGGGCCCCTTCCTTTCATGTGAATTTGACTCATAGGCCCCCCTTTTTTGCTCCTGGGCCCCGTTTTTCACCCATTTTGGCCCTGGACCCAGGTACAATTGTACCCCCTTAACCCCCCTTTCAAAGCAGATTATTAAGAGCTTAGTGGGCCGTGGCAGCTTGTTGAGCTGTGTGGAGCAACAATGGGACACGGCTGCCCGACTCCACGCTTGGTGATGACGGCGTCACTGAGTGCCAGAGTTCCCTGAGACACTGTCAGCTGTACAGCATTCCCTGTACGACCTTCCCCCATGAGAAGAGGTCAAAGGGGAGAGGAAAACCACAAACGCCAAAACCCTTGTTCAGGACTTTTGAACAAGTAGGGGGAGAAAAAAAAAGAATTTTTCTCTTTTTTTCCTCATAAGCAGTAGTGTACCAAGGGAAGGGTATGGCCCGCCCCGGGTGCAGGCCATATGGGGGTGTAAGCGTGCCTATTCCTTCAAATGCCAGGTAGACCTGGCCTCTCCTGGGGATCTCAAGGCAGATGCTACATATACCCACTGCTTTGAATTCTGGGGACACCTGGCCTCCTCCAGGGAATCTCAAGGCAGAGGCCAGGTCTACACATGGCTTTGAGCAGCCATGGGCGGGGCGGTGGGAGCAATCCGCCCCAGGTACCCCAGGTACTACTGAAGAACCCCCTTGGTTTTATTTGAGCTGAGACTGGGTCTTTACCTGTCAAACTAAGCATAAATGTACCGCATGTTAATGCCTGGCAATCCAGAAATCACTTGAGCAGTGACTTATTGCTATCTCCTTTCACACTTGACTTCTCTCCCTGGAGGCAAGGCAGTCACGTAGGGACAGGCCAAGCCACTGAAGGAAGGTGAGCGCCTCCTCTTTAGTCTGTTTACCTTACCGGTTCCCTTTTTGCCTTCCTGGAGGCAAGCCAGCTGCTGAGGGACAGGCTGGATCATGCTGGAAATAGGAGAACCCTTTCTCCCCTCACGAAAACCTTGCTTCCCTAATGTAGGACAAACTTTCCCACAGGAGAGCCTGTGGGCTTGGAGAGTGGGCTTCTTCTGCATTTGTTGTTGAGCTTTCAGCACATGATGGTTTGGCAAGGCAGAACTTTCTGCACTTTGTTTTCCTGCCATGCAGTCTGGCTATAGAGCTATCCAAAGACTCAAGGCGCTTTGCATTGCTTTCATCCTTCCCCCCTATTTATATATTTATAAATACATTTACAACATTTATGTCCCATCCGCCTTCCAAGGAGCTCAGGGCAGTGAATGCTTCCTTCCCCAGTTCCCCTCCTTTTATCCTACCCCAGCCTTGTGCAGTAGGTTAGGCTGAGAGATGGTAACTGGCCCAAGATGGCTCAGGAACCTTCATGGCTTTGAAAGGATTTGAAATCAGATCTTCCTGGGCCACGTCCAGCACTCTAACCACTAGAAGTGCCGCAGCCTCACATAGCACCAAGAATCTGAAAAATGTGCTCTAGAGGCACCGCTCACAACCACTAGAACTAATGTACCTGTAACAGAGCAGCCTTGTTTTATTCAAGAAGCAGAAATGACAACAAAACAGATGCATTAAAACGACTGGAAGAAATTTACAACAGAAAAAAAGACAGACAGAGACATGGTCCAGATGTTGACTATTACAGAATGTCATGAATAAAATCCATTTTCTATAACCTTGTGATAGATGGGCGGCATCAGAGATTGGCCTGATTGGGCAATGGCTGAGGCTCCCTCCCCATTAAGGGTCCAGCTGACTGAGCTGACCTCCTGAGTCTCTCTAAGTATCGATCAGCAGCCACAAATCCCACCCTTGTTCACCCCTAGGGGAAGGTGAGGGGGGAAACCAGCTGCTGCTGCTGGCTACCAGTACGCTTGGGGGCAGGGCAATGACCTCCAGCAACCAGGCACCAGCTCTGGAATAGATCAGTCTTGATTCCATTGGCTTCATGCTTTCAGTAGTTTTGTGGAGTGCATTGACCACCAGGTTCACTATATCAGACATGCACCCTCATCTGGTGTGGAGAGAGAGAGAGAGAGAGAGAGAGAGAGAGAGAGAAAGTAATGCTGTCTAAATATAATGTGACAGCTTGTTGCCTTCCTGTCCTTACTATACAATCTTAATCTTGGCTTCCTACCCTGTCTTTCTGGCTTGGTTTCTGGGCTCATTCCAGTCTTGCTTTTTTTTCCACATTTTCCTATTTTCAGGCATGCCTTGGCCCCCTCATCTTATCCCCACCCTGCTCAATTTGGCTTGATTTCCTAGTTTATGATCTGCTTGTTAGCACTCAGTACTTTCTCAGGTTTACACATTAGAATTAAAAAATAAAAAATTCCGAGACTTCGGTCCGTTTATTAGGATTAAAAAATGCAGGATCTGCTCCTAACGTTGTGCACAGAGGTATTTCTGGCATCCTCTGAATTTTGAAGCCATTGAAATAATTAAACACAAACAAGCAGTGAATCGGAGAGAGGAAGGACTAAGGGTCAACTTGAGCTGGTTGCCAATTATTAAACAAACACACATCAAAGCTTTTAAGACAGAGGACGGGAAAAATAAACAACGCTGCCAGCAAATGCGATTTTGCTTTAAGATCGGTCAGCCTGCAAGCTACACCTCACACCTATGGATCGTTTCCGGAGATTAGCCTCAGGCATGTGCCTGAAATCAAGGCTATTTAATATCAGAACCTCATCTTGACCTTTTCAAGCCTCTTTACTATCACTGTACCTCTGAGGATGCCAGAAATACCTGTGTGTGAAACATTAGGCACAGATCCTAATAAACAGACTGAAGTCTTGGATTTTTTAATTCCAACTCAGTACTTTATTCCTGATATAGCAGCTGTTTTCTGGCTTCAGAGCTCTGAGACTGCCGTTCTTTACCATCTCCCTTAGTCACTCCTATGCTTGAAAACGGCAACTTCCCTCCTGGACAGAAGGAGGAGAAGGGGTGAGTTTTGCTGGAATTATAGCACAAGGGAAAAGAATTAACCTCCCTCTCTGTGTGCTGCAGTCTAGATCCTGATTGCCCTTACTCACACAACTGATATCTTAAAGCAAAGAACACACATTGAAGGGCAAACTCTGCATTTAAATTAGTATTTAATTTTGCCTGGTTGCTTGTACAACATTGATAGGAAGTTAGCTCCATTGAAATCAATGGGACTTACTTCTGAGTTTAACATGCTTAGTTCGAATCCGTGACGGGGTGAGCCAGAGGCGTAGCAGCCTCTTCCGGCGCCCGGTTCAAGGGGCGGGGTGGGCGCCCCAGGCGCCCACCCCGCCCCTATAATTAAATAGCGCTGCAGCCGACAGGCCGCGGCGCGCTCCGGAGGGCGGGGCGCCGCGCTCCGGAGGAGGAGGCGCCGCGCTCTGGAGGGGGCGACCTGGGTCGCGCCCGACAGGCGCCCCCTCAATTGCCCCCTCAATTGGGAGAGCCGGCTCGGGGACATCCTCCCCGGCCGGCTGCCCAGGGCCTTCTAAGGGCAGCCCTTTTCCCTCAGTAACAGTCTGAGCATGCGCGAGAACGACGGTGTAAAGACCGTTCTCGCGCGGGCCTTCCTTAGAAGGCCCTGGGCAGCCGGCCGGGGAGGATGTCCCCGAGCCGGCTCTCCCAACTGAGGGGGCCGGCCCGACTCGGAGACTCGCTCCGGAGGGCGGGGCACCGCGCGAGTCTCCGAGTCGGACTTGGACTCGAGTCGGATTCGAGTCTGGCACGGGTGCGCAGCGCTCCCGCAGGATGGGCGCCTGGTCCAACGGAACCACGCGCTCCACCCTGTGTGCCGCCCCCGCAGGGTGGGCGCCTGGTTCGACTGAACCACGCGCTCCACCCTAGCTACACTACTGGGGTGAGCTCTCGTTGCTTGGCCAGCTCCTGCCAACCTAGCAGTTCCAAAGCATGTTAATGCGAGTAGATAAATAGGCACCGCTTGCGGGAAGGTAAACAGCGCTCCGTGTTCCAGCCGCATGCTACGCACTGCGGCAAGGAGAGTCATGCCGGCCACATGACCACGGAGGCGTCTTCGGAAAACGCTGGCTCTTCGGCTTTGAAATGGGGATGATGAGCACCACACCCTAGAGTCGGACACGACTGGACTTAATTGTCAGGGGTCACCTTTACCTTTACTTACTTACCGTAAGACTATTTAATACATTTTATTTAATTTTAGTATGTTTTATTTCTAGAAATCGATTTATCTCTAGTCATCAGAAGGTTTTTCAAGCAGCTTACATGCAACAAAGTAAAACAAAAACAACATCAAGTAAAGCAATAAATCACAGCAGATAAGACAGTAACAGAGTATAACCATTCACAACTAAGCCCTTGAAAATAGTCTTGGATAATATCAAAGTACGTACTACCGGTAAATCTTCTAAGTACTAAAAGCAGCAGGTGACAAAAACAATAGTAGACTAAACATTAAAAAGACTGTGCAAATATTTTTATCTGGCACCTAACATTCCTGAGAGAAGGTGCCAGGTGTATGGGGAGGACATTCCAAAGGTCGAGTGTTGCTTCGGAGATGATCCAGTCTCCAATTTTCAGCTGCCTATCCACCACAGACAAAGCACAGGTACCGGAAGAAGAATCTTCCCAGATGACCTCAGATAGCAACCAGGTTTGGACAGTGGGAGCAGATGTCCCTTGAGATGCCCCTTAAGTTTAATGAATACACCTGATCACATAATATTTGAATGCCACAGAAACACGTATAGCAAACATAGGTATCATACAGCTCCAGTTGTCAGGAAGCTGGGATTGGTGATGGTGTTCTTCAAAACAACTTGCGCTGCATCCTGTGTGTGTGTGTGTTTGGGGGTCCTTACCCAGGCATGGTCTACTCAGACCTGCACCAGCAAAATCAGTGGCAGAGGTCCGTAGGGATCAGGTCCAGGAAGGGGGTTTGGATTTGGTGGGCACCACTGCCACTGAAACTTCCCCCTTCCCGGACCCGATCCAACCTCCTCATCGCCCCCAGCGCCACCCCGTTCTGCCTCCCCCTGCCCTGTTCCACTTCCCCTGCTGGATTACCTTTCTTGGAAGGCCTTTGCTGGTCCGTTGCCATGCGCAGGGCTACTCCAGCCTCCATACTGGCAGCATGCAGCTGCCAGCAGGCTGTTTGTGATGGCTGTAAAGCACTCCCCACCGTTGGAACGCTAGTTCCGGTGGCGGAAGGGTGTAAGAGACCATCACAAAAGCTAGGGGGCTTATAATGCAATTTGCAGGTCCCATCACTTGAATCTCCTAGTTTTAGTCAAATCATGGCTCCTATGTGGCTTTCAAGAAACAATCGCTAAAGGGTTATCACAATAGGTAAGGGCAATACCAGAAGGTAAGACCTTCTGGAGCCTAAGGTGGTGTGCTGCCTCCCCTACCTGGTGATGTGGCAGCCAAAGTGGGAGGAGCAGTGGGATCAAGTGGCCGTTGTACACCCTCTACCAATCTGCTTCCTGGGGCCTCTCAGTATGGGCCAGCCCTTGGTAAGGGGGCTAGCCCCCCCCCTGTAATTTGAGCACTAATGTAGCCTTCCATACCAGGGTACCTCTGTTTTTGCTGCACTGCTATCATATTGAGCACCCTATCTCAGCAGTTCCAACTCTCTAAATGGGGGCCCTTCACATCTCACTTCAGGGCACACTACTGCTCCTGGAGGACCCAGGCAATGGCTGCTCCCAAGAAAAGCAGGAACAGGGCATGTGGCACTGTTCGTTTCTCATTGGAGATCTTCCAGGCAAGGAAATATCAAGTTGCAGAGGTCACAGAGTTGTGTGTCTCATATCTGAAAGTGGAGAGTTGTGTGACATCACAGAACCACTCTGACAGCTATTGCCTATTAATGCGGAAGCAGAAAAGGAAGTCTAACTAGTACCAAAGCAAAAGGAATGAATGTGCATGAGGGCAAGTGCCCCAGTAATTGTGAATGCAGATGTCACTATGACTAGGAGAGAAACATGCATCAGGCCCTCTTCCTATTTCAGCGTGCAGCATCGTGCTAAAGATAGATCATGTTATGCCTGCATAGCAAAGCAGCTTCCTGAGGACTGGCTGCTTCTGTTCAAAACCCAGAAGCTAGCTGATGCTGTTTTGCAAGTTCCATTGCAGATATATTCTGCAAAAATCCCCTGTCTTTCATGACCATTGCCATTTCTTCTGTATTAAAAACATACTAATTTTTCTGGTGGTTCACTGAGATCCATGAGAGTAATAACAGAAGAAAATGGTTTGAAGGTCACAGACCTATGGGCCAGGCTTCAGAACTGGACAAAACTGAGAAAACTGGGGAAGCTCATGCATGGCGTGACACCTTCACAGACACTATGCCAACATAGTCCTAGGTCTAACTCTAGGGCATTGTGATGACCTCTGGGCTAGCTGACCATCCTAGCTGATGCTAGCTGAGGCATCTGGTGGGGCCACTGTGTGTAGGCTTACCATATTTTTCAAACTTCAAACCGGGACACACCCCCAGACCCCCCCCCCCGAGGTAAATAATTAATTAATTAATGTCAAAGCAACGAAAAAGCAAGGCCAAAGAACCACAACCAATCGTAAAGCACCACGAAAAAGCACTCAGAAACAGCCCAAACCAACCTCAAACTACCCTCCACAACGAAAAAGCAATCTAAACCACAACGAAAAAGCCATCAGAAAGAGCCCAAACCAACCTTAAACTACCCTCCACAACGAAAAAGCAATTCTAAACCACAACGAAAAAGCAGAAAAAAGAAGCATAAATGTCACAATAAATATAAATATCACAATAAATATTACATAAATCCCAATAAAAAATCCATTTAATGAATAAATTTTCGAAGAAAGGGGGCGCAAAGCGCCCCCTTTTTTGCCGCGCATAGCGCGGCTGGATTTTTTAAAATAATTAATTAATAAAGTAAAGGGGGCGCAAAGCGCCCCCTCTTGCCGCGCGAAGCGCGCCTGAAATTTTTAAATAAACAATTAATATTTCTATTAAAAATAATAAAAAATACGCTTACCTGGTCGCTGGTCACTGGTTGGTGGTAGCTGCTGCTGTTGCTGCTGGGGCCGCGGCAAGCAGGCTGGGGCCGCGGCAAGCAGGCACCGGGAGAAGCACAGCCTGCTCGCCTGCGTTGCGCGAGCCCTGGAGCTCGCGCAACACGGGCAAGAAGCAGGCTGTGCTTCTCCCGGTGCCGCTGGTCTCGCAGCGGCACCGGGAGAAGCACAGCCTGCTCGCCCGCGTTGCGCGAGCCCTGGAGCTCGCGCAACATGGGCAAGAAGCAGGCTGTGCTTCTCCCGGTGCCGCTGCGAGACCAGCGGCACGGAGAGAAGCACAGCCTGCTTGCCCGCGTTGTGCGAGCCTGCTAGAGGCTCGCGCTGGCCGGGCAAGCAGGCTGTGCTTCTCCGGTCTCCCAGCGGCACCGCATGGAGCCGCTGGGAGACCGGAGACCGCATGGAGCCGCTGGGAGACCGGAGAAGCACAGCCTGCTTGCCCAGCCAGCGCGAGCCTCCAGCAGGCTCGCGCAACACAGGCAAGCACTGTGCTTCTCCCGGTGCCGCTGACGACCGGGAGAAGCACCCGCTCGCCGCGCCGCCATCTTCCATCATCATGCCCTCACGAGATTTGGGCGCCGACATCTTGGATCACGCGAGATTTCGTGACCCAAGATGCTGCCCGGTAAGTTTAAAATTAAAAAAAAAGATGGCGGCGCCCATTCGTCCCCCGGGACACAACCGGGAATCGGGTCCGATTTCCGGGACTGTCCCGGCGAAACCGGGACGAATGGTAAGCCTAACTGTGTGATACAGGAAGCTGGACTAGATGGGCTTTTGGCCTGATCCAGCAGGGCTCTTCTTATGTTCTTATGTTCTTATCCCTTGGTTAGGCTGACTGCTGTTTAATAAATAGCCCAGAACAGTTGGATGGTGAGAAGAACGTTAATTGCTGGTAGAAAGACAGCTGGTGATCTCCCTGTATATTTGAACAAAGTACCTTTCAGAGCTTGAAGAAGGTGACCCCCTCCAGCGAAGGAGTGGGGGCAGGGGTATGGGAGAGAGAGAGAGAGAGAGAGAGAGAGAGAGAGAGAGAGATCAGTCTACAAAGAGTTGAGAAACAGAAAGAGGTGGCTGAAGGCACCTTGGAGACATAGAGCTGCTCTCTGGGAATCTAATGTGGGGTAGCGGATCAGCAACCAGCCTTATAGGGTTCCCTGCTGTTTGCCTCTATTTCTGCTGTTCTTTGGAAGTAAAGCAAATACCGTATTGTCCTGAGTATAAGACGCACCTGATTATAAGACGCACCCTTAAAGTTTGGTGCTATTAAAAAAAATTAATTAAATCACTGGCATTAAATTGCAACAGCCTGATTATAAGACGCACCCCTAGTTAAAAAACTTAAATTAGGAGAAAAAAGTGAGTCTTATACTCAGACCAATACGGTATTATGAAAACACCGTCAGCGTGCTCTCATCCAAAGGAAAGCAAGTCCAGATTCCACCTGACTCCAAGGGGGCGGTCGATGTCCTGAATCATTGTCTGGAGGCAGTTGGGAGCTGGATGGGGGCAAACAAGCTGAAATTAAATCCTGATAAGACAGAGGTTCTTCTGGTCCAGAAGTCTACGACTCAGGTACTGGATCATCGTCCTGCTCTGAATGGGGTTGTACTCCCTCTGAAGGAGCAGGTCTGCAGCTTGGGGGTTCTCCTGGATGCGCAGCTACTCCTGGATTCCCAGGTAGTGGCTGTGGCCAGGGGGGCTTTTGCCCAGTTTCGGCTGGTGCGCCAGCTGCGACCGTACTTGGATCGTGCAGACCTGGCCACAGTGACCCATGCCCTAGTGACACCTAGACTAGATTACTGCAATGCGCTCTACGTGGGGCTGCCTTTGAAGACTGTTCGGAAACTGCAACTAGTGCAGAATGCGGCGGCCCGGGTGGTTGCCGGGGCCTGTCGGTTCAACTCAGTCGGACCGTTGCTTCGGCGGCTACACTGGCTGCCGGTTCGTTTCCGGGCACAATTCAAAGTGCTAGTTTTGACTTTTAAAGCCCTTAACGGCTCGGGTCCAGGGTATTTGAGGGACCGCCTCCTTCCTTATAATCCGACCCGTACTCTGAGGTCATCAGGGGGGGGCCCTGTTGACCGTGCCGCCATTGGTGGAAGTGAGGAGGATGGCGGCGCGGAATAGGGCCTTCTCGGTGGTGGCGCCCCAATTGTGGAATTCCCTCCCCTTGGAATTAAGAACGACTCCCTCTTTAGAGGCCTTTCGGCGGGGCCTTAAAACGTTTTTATTCAGGACTGCTTTTAATGTCTGACATGGTGGGCTGACTTTTTAACAAATGGTTTTAATATATGTAAATGCTGGTGACCCTCTGGGGTTGTTTATTTTTAATCTTAAGTGTTTTAATTAATTATTTTAATGTGTTAATTGTTTTAACGTGTTTTTATGTATTTTAATATGTTGTAAGCCGCCTTGAGTGCCCTCGGGAGAAAGGCTGGCTACACATTCTTTAAATAAATAAATAAAATAAATAAATGTTTCCTCACTCAGGATATTGCTGCTGCCTCTATATTAGCAGAGAATGTGGCGATCAAAGGGGGGGGGCTGTATAGGACCACCCACATCTGAGGACATGGAATAGTGGATGAATTCCACACAGTAGCTCAATGTTTTGAGGCATACGTCAGCCCCTTTTGCAGCAGCACAGTAGTGTGTTCCTGTGCATAGTCTCAGAACCACTGACCTGAAGCTTCCTGGATGATCTATAAAAATGACTGCAATCCCCTTCATTCATTAGAACCCTGTACAGGACCATCCACTGCCTGCAGAACCATGAGGATTGGTGCTTGCTCTTATGCATATGCTTTTCATTCTGTAAATCAATAAGATGGGTCTGACACTTGCCCACCTGGGATACCAAATGTATCCTTAAGGCCGAGCTACACTGTCCGCGTCGCGTCCGCGTTCCGTGTGCGTCTGGTGTCCCGCCCCCAGGTCAAGCAATGGGCTCTGATTGGCTGGACGTAGCGCGGACGCAGCAAAAGTCGAGGCGGCCTTGACTTTTGCTGCGTCCGTGCTATGTCTGGCCAATCAGAGCCCGTTGTTTGACCTGGGGGCGGGACACCAGACGCACACGGAATGCGGACGCGGACAGTGTAGCTCGGGCTATAGAGTATTATACAAATCCCTCCAACCAACCCGCCAGCCCAGTCTGATGTGACTTTCCACAGTCGCAGGGCTGAAGCTGGCTGCAGAGCCCAGGTAACGTGGGAAGTCTGAGAACATCTCAAAGAAGGGGCACAGTCTCCCTTCAACTAACCAGGGTTCACTTCTCTCCATTATCATTAACATTGTGGTGGGGTCAGGAGAAGCTGAGCTGTCAGCAAACTCTCTTCGCACTTCAGAGGCAGAAGTGTCATTCCTGGTGTCAGCCAGAACCACAACCTCTGCAAAGGCAAGAGTGAGGAGGCTCTTGTATCTTGCCCTTGACTCAGCTCAGATATCATAACAGCGTCTCAGACAAAGGCGAGGAAGCCGTAGCTTTCTGAAGCCCCTGCTAGCCACCCTAAACGAAGGGTGAAGGGGAGGAAGTTAGGAACACAGGACTACCCACAGCCTCAGAAGGGAGAAGGTTGCCCCAGCTCTTCAAAGTGAAGACACTTGGAGCCCCTTCAACCCTTGCTGCAGCACTGTTTGTGGACACAGCGTGGGTAGATTCTCTTGCTTTCATTTTGTTACCTCTTTTCTTTGTATTGACTTCTGGTCATTTCCTGGGTTACTGCCCAAGAAGGAGGAATGCAAGGGCCACAAAAGGCTCTGCCTTCATCAGAGTCCAAGCTACCTATACTTTTTAGTATCACAAGCAGAACCCTCCCCACCAATTCCCTCTTGCGCAAGGAGAATGAGTTCCAGCTGCCTTACAACAGTCGTGTGTTATTTTTGTCAATGCAGACTATTTAAGCTAGCTGTTAGGTGGCTTCTCTTCCCTTCTGTCTAGGAAGGCATTTGGCACTTGAAGAGAAGCTGTTTCACAAGCTGTCATGTTGTTGCATTGTTAAAGCTAACCAGAACTAGAGTTGGTATTCCACAGACATCTCCCATTTTGGGGAAGCGAGGGGAGAGATAGTTCCAGTACTTCTGAATGCTTGACACCCATATATATCATGATGAGAGAATGGAACATTCCTCTCTGGCTATTGAAAATAAGAGGGATATTCCATTGCCTCATGATTCAGTGCATTTGCATGGTATACCAATGTTCTGTTTAGGTGACACTGGTTCATAGCAATTTTATTTGAAGGTTCCACACATGACAGTGAATCCGTGGTTCTCTCCATTTCCCATATCCACCATCTTAGGTTTCATTGTGGTCAAATGACTCAGCAGAAATAATACCTCCTGAAATCATGCCCATATGCACAGAATAATATTTCCCTACCATCGGGCTTCTACTATGCCAGGGACTGCCAGCTCCTTCATTCTAGGAAACTGGATTCTTCCCATCCATTTCATCTTCCCCACGACCCTAGGAGAGGGGGCACCAGCAGGCCAGAGATGCAGCAACTCCTATTCTGCTTTTCAACAATCTAGAACAGGGGTGGCCAACCTTCCACCATTAGGGCCTCTGTGTTCTTAAGAGTTGTGTAGATTAGAAGTGTTGGGGTCTCCTTACGGGCGACGTCCACGGCGGGGTTTGGAAAGCCTCGTCTTCCTCCGATCCTCCACTGGCGGACCCCGAGGAGTCCAGTGCGCCTGCCCTGTGATGACCCCTGTAGAGAGGAGCAAAGGACGGGGAAGGGAAAGGGAAGGGGGAAGGGCCTCAGAGAGTATAGGAGGGTGTAGGTTCTGGGCACCTTACAACACCTCTCCTTTGCATGGAGTAACTAGCAGGGTTGTGTTGCTCCGTTCAGCGCTCGTGAGGTTCTGGCACGCTCTGCCTAACCTCCTCATCACTGGCCCAGGGGAGACTAAATAGGGAGGGAAGGGAGGAGGCTGGGCCTCCTGGGACGCTGGGCGTCCAATCCGTGCTGGCTGGGCTGCTTGCCGCTAAGGGCTTACAGCTGCTTGTGTCTGTCAGGCTCTGTTGGCTGAGGCGGGGCCGAGCACGGCCGGGGTGGGCCGTCCCAGTCTTGACTGACTGCCCGTGGGCCCAATCTCTTTGTTTCTCTTTTGCAGGGTTGCCGTCCGAGGGAGCTGCAGGTCCCGTCTGTCGCTGGATGCCGTCCGCGTCGGTGTCGCCTGGTAAGTGTCCTTGTTGTGCTGTGGGGTCTGGGTCCGAGGTGGGGGTTCTGTCCGGGCTGGGGAGGCTGTTCCGGGAGCCGGGGAGGTCGTCCCCCGGCTTTGGAGCGCCGGCCTGGGCTTCGAGGGGGCGTGGCCGGCGTCCGTGCCCGGGGGCCAGCCCGGCCGCCGGCCGAGCAGCAGCCGCGGTCGGGCGGTCGGCCCCCGAACCCGATGCTGGAACGTCGGCCCGGGCCTCGAGGGGGCGTGGCCGGAGTCCGGGCTCGGGGGCCAGCCCAGCCGCCGGCCGAGCGGCAGCCACAGTCGGGCAATCGGCCTCCGAACCCGGACAAGAAGACAGAATCTTGGCAGCTGCAAGTGCTGATGGTGCTGCTGAAGCAGCTGCACCTGCTGAAATGCCCTCACCTGTACAACCATTAAAGGTCCAGGAGCATTCATGTTGAAAGGTTGGCCACCTCTGGTCTAGAACTGTTCTCTGGGCAAGCTGATTGAGGACCAACAGGCAGCCTGGTTCAAAGCATTTCCTTTAAAAAATATATTTTTAGACCTGATTCGTGGCAATTTTGGGAGGTAATAAAGCCTGGCCAGTGTGGACAGCCAATGCACTATTGCGAGTTTTCAGAGTTCCTTTGTGCCTTTAAATTAAACACTACCACTTTATGGGATCAGATCATTGCATTGCTTTTATTGATCCTGGCAGGGGGTTAGTGAGTAATTGCCCCTTGAACAGCATCTCTGAATTGTCCCATGATAGCTTCTGTTCCCAACGGGGGATTAGTGATAAATCGTGAATTTATTACATATCTGTCACTGATTTCCTCTCATTATGAATTTATCATATTCATTACTGACTTTCTTCTTTTTTTCTCTTGCTTTTTTAAATAGCAAAGTAGCATTACAAACAGTCCTGTTAATAGGCTAACCTCTCCAACCATCGATTCTCCCCCACAAGTGCCAGATGAGATGATGTCCGATTAGCATTAGAAGGAAAACAGAGGACTCCTAACCCCATAGTTCCTTTCTAACATCAACTTCTGACCTTATCCATATTGTATGAATGAATGAATGGTTGTCAGTGCCAAATTCAAGAAACAAATCAGGCAAATGCAGCACTATTGAGACAAAAATCCTCAAAACATTTCTTGGAAAGGCAGCGTAGTGGTTCCTGAGAAATCTTCTGCCTTTTTCCCGACTGTTAGCAGAGGGAATAAATTCCCAATCATATTTTCACATCTCTTCTCCAATATGCCATTTCAGTTCATCAGCCAAATCTGCCTATGTTTATACAACCAGTTCTCAGCAGAGCAGATTAGGTCTTTGGTCTTAAAAATAAAGCCACCCATTTCCACAACAACAATTCATCTCTGCTAGAACATGATTCATAAAGGAAAACCACTCAGTAGCCCATATGTTTTGTTAGTTTACCACAACTCTGGCCCAAAGCATTTTGGTTTGGTGGCAAAAAAATTAAAATGCCAATTGTACATTGGATTCTAAAGCTTGTGGGCTTTGGTGGGTTATGCCTGTAGTTAAGGAGGTTCTCATAAGTTATGAGAACCTCCTTAACTACGGGCATAACCCACCTTGAGATGTGTTTTCAAGGTCATGGCTCTGTGGTTCCATTACATGGAATTGACACGGATTGAGATGCCATGGGGGCTAAAACCAAGGATGGGGGGGGCCAACACCCTGTGTCCCTGCCACTATTTGTCCACTATTCAATGTAGTGGAGTGAGTTTGCTACATTACAATGAATAGAAGGTGATGGGTCATTTTTCCAGGCATCAGACTGGTTTGATAAAAATAATCTGAGATCTCTCAAATGTTTTCAGAAGATCTTGGGTCATCTCCAATTTATTCTAAAGCAAGTTTAAGAGAGCTCAGCCATCTCAGATAAATGAATGTAGGCCCAACTATAGATCATACAGCGACTCTTTCATTTGTTCATCCTTTTAATATCTTATTTTATTGCATTTATTGCAGCCCCTTTCTTGACTCTGATGCATCGTCTTATGTTCAATTTGTCCCTGTCCTTTATTTATTTTAAAAAAAATTATATCCCGCCTTTCCTATGCCAAGGCAAATGCCCAAGGCAGCTTACAACAGAAGTTAAAATACATAACTTTAAAAATACATCAAAAAGTTTAAACAATACATAACAATTTTAAAAACAATAAAATCCACCGGGGGGGGGACGACAGCATGGAGCAGATAAGCAGCATGGCAGAGCATCTTGAGACACAGGAGGCAGACCACGACCCATCACCCAAACGCTAGACGAAACAAAAACGTTTTGAGCCCTCGCCGAAAAGTCATGAGGGAGGGGGTGGTTCTCAGATCCCCTGGCAGGGAGTTCCACAGTTGTGGTGCCACAGCAGAGAAGGCTCGCCCACGTGTTGCCACTCCCCTAACTTGCGAAAGAGGTGGCACTCGCAGGAGAGCCCCCTCAGATGACCTAAGAGAGCGGGCCGGAATGTGATGATAAATTTGCAAACATGGATCTGTAAATCTATATTTGTTAGCTTAGCAAATAAAAGCAAAGTTCTCTACTCTTATAGAAGTGTTTAATTTTAAGAATAATTGCAATGCCAGCTCCCCCCAAACCCAGCATCCCAGATGATAGCCTGCCCTGTTCCTAAATTCAGTTCTGAATGAATGAATGCTGCTTCGTTAATAGAAGTACCTACCTGTTTGCTTGTTTCTGTACCCAGATCAAATCAGTCAATCCTAAATGAAATCAAGCCTGACTGTTCCCTGGAAGGACAGGTACTGAGGCTGAAACTCAAATATTTTGGCCACCTAATGCGAAGAGAGGACTCTCTGGAGCAGAGGCGTCGTCTGATATGGGGCAGTGGTGCGGTGGGCCCCAGGGCAAGGGCGGAGGGCTCAGGGGGTGGGGCGGGGCTCCCCCCGGTTTCAGTTTTTTCCCCTTTTTTTCCCATTTTTAAAAACTATTTCCGTGTTTTTTTAAAGTCTTAACGGGTTTTTAAAGTCTTAATGTATGCTTTCGCCCACTTATCTTGAGTGTGTGTATCCAGCGACGATCTTCTTCCACCTCCCGGGCGCTTCTTCTCCCTGCGCCCGGGGCTCGCGCGAGCTCCTTAAAGGCGCAGAAGGTCACTGGAACAGCTTCGTTGTTCTGCGCATGCGCAAGTCTTCACAGAACAACGAAGCTGTTCCAGTGACCTTCTGCGCCTTTAAGGAGCTCGTGCGAGCCCCGGGCGCAGGGAGAAGAAGCGCCCGGGAGGTGGAAGAAGATCGTCGCTGGATAAGATACATACACACACTCAAGATAAGTGGGAGAAAGCATACATTAAGACTTTAAAAACTCATTAAGACTTAAAAAAACACGGAAATAGTTTAAAAAACCGGAAAAAAAACGGAAAAAAGGGGGAAAATAAGGGGGGGCGCCGGGCGGGGGGGTGCCCCCTTCTGGCGACGCCTCCATATAACCCATATTTCACACACAAAACCCATATTTCACAACCAGAGGGGGGAATTCTGCAAACCCATCATGCACCAAGAGGTTTGAGAGTTGGCAAAGGAGAGTTACAAAGGCTTTTTGACCCTAAGAAAGGTAGAAATTCCAAAATAAAGAAAACTGGAATTTTTAGGAATCTGATTAATGCACTCTGTGCAGTCCTAGAAGCCAATATCGAAACTTCAAATTCTAGCACAGCAACTAGTTCCCGCATAGGACTGTGTGAAGGAGTTCTGTGTTGTCTTCAAATTATCTGCGTGTGATTATATGTCATGAGTTGTCACGAGTTGTCATGAGTTGTTGGGACTCGTCGGGTCGGGGGGGCGTCGGGGGGCGTTTGGTTGCGGTAGGGCGAGGGGCGTACTTCTCTGGGCCCCAGGTAAAAAAAAAACCTGGCTACTCCTCTGCTCTGGAGAAGGCTGATGCTGGGAAAGATTGAAGTCAAAAGGAGAAGGGGAAGGCAAAGGATGAGATGGTTAGACAGCATCACCGATGCAACAAACATGAAAATGAGCGAACTCAGGAAGATAGTGGAGGACAGGAAGGCCTGGTGGGATGTGGTTCATGGGATCACAAAGGGTCTGACACGACTTAACGACTGAACAACAACAACAAACCTGTTAGTCTGTACATTTATAAATAAAGCAATTATCACAAAGACACCACTAGTTGCCAGGTTTTTTCCTCCATAAGAAAGCTATCCAGTTAAGCTTCTCCTGAATTTCCATTGCTTGGAGAAGGGGATGCAAGGGAAGTACAAAACAATATTTTCAATGTGAATTATTGAATTAACAGCTCATATTGCAGAAAGTCTGTTTTTGGAAGTGCCAGGGTAAAGTAAATCATCCTATTGTATATCTACTTGATTTGCTTATAGAACAGTCAAGCACTTTAGTCCTGTTCAGTCACTTTATTTATTTATTTATTTATTTATTTATTTATTTATTTTTCACATTTTTATACTACCCTTCCTCCAAGGAGCTCAGAGTGGTGTACATATTTCCTCCCCTCCTTTTTGTCCTCACAACAACCCTGTGAGGTAGGTGGGGCTGAGAGATAGTGACTGGGCCAAAGTCACCCAGGAAGCTTCGTGGCTGAGCGGGGATTTGAACCTGGATCTTCCAGGTCTAAGTCCGACTCCCAAACCACTACACCATCCTGGCTAGTTGGCAGTTGGTAGTAGGAGAATGTACGAGGGAGCCATGAGAGCGCACTGGCAGTGGCAAGCCCAGTGGCGTCACTCCCGTGAGGCGACAGGAGCAGGCCGCTACGGGGTGACGCGTGCAAAGGGGTGATGCGCGCACCCCCCGCGTGCGTCACCTCCATGACGCGCGCCACCTCCGTCACCCTCCGGACACTCCGAGGCCGGCCCGGGAGCCGGCCGCGGAGCGTCCGACCCCGCCGGCGCTCCAGGCAGCACGCTCCAGGCAGACACCAGGCAGCACGTTAATACGGGTATGTTTAGAATTTTCGCGCATGCGCAGACCATTTTGAGGGCAAGAAGCCCTCAAAATGGTCTCTGTGCATGCGCGAAAATTCTAAAAATACCCGTATTAACGCACTGCATGGGCCTTCTTTCAGAAGGCCCTGGAGCGCCGGCCGGGCTGGACGCTCCGAGGCCGGCTCCCGGGCTGGCCTCGGAGCGTCCGGAGGGTGACGCAGGGCGGGGGGAGGCACCCGGGACAGGGTGCAGCCAGGTCGCCCCCACAAAGAGCCTCGCTAGGGTGACTCGCGCCCGCGCCCGCCCCCGCCTTGGGGTGACGCGCGTCCTAGTGACGCCACTGGGCAAGCCCTATGCCCTGTGCTCCAGCTGGCATGCTTCTGAAACTCCCCTCCCCCCCGCAATTGTTGCAAGTACAGTATATATAGCATTTGTCTAAACCAGGGGTTCTCAACCAATGGCAGGGGGTACGCCAGAGCCTGCCCCTTATCTGCATCAATCAGTAGTTAATTACTTGTTAATTAGAACGTAAATGCAACCCCCCATCTGTCTGTCTGTCTGTCTGTCTGTCTGTCTGACTCTCTCTCTCACACACACATACACATGAGTTAAGTAACACTTTTTCACATTTAAAATTATTTTAGTACTTTTTAATTTCATGATTAATTAGCTAATTAATTGGTTGATTAATCCAATTAATTAGCAATTAATTAGCAGGGGGTACTTCAGAAAATTGGACCATGATAGGGGGGAACCTGGACCTCCAAAGGTTGAGAACCCCTGGTGTAAACTAAGCAACAAATGATGTACTGTACCCAGGGAGACCCAGATTTTCCCAGAGAGAGGGAAATGTTCTTTATCACAGAAAGGATCTCTTGCTTGGTATAGTGTTAGTTGCTGCAGACAAACGCCACATTCATGGGGGCTTCAGGAATGCACCACTGGAAGCATGTCAGTGTGCAGGCGCGGCTTGCTGGCATGCTAGTGCTGCTTCCCCTACATGTTTTTCTACACACTTTAACAACATTTGAACAGGACTTGTATCAGAAAAGGGAATATGAATTCAAATGTGTCAGAATGCAAGCCTGTTTATTTCCCCCATTTTTTTCTCCTTCGGCCATACAAGCATACAACAGTGATAGCTAGTCACTTGTTGTTTCATGTCCTCTTCATTTATTGTAATTTTGCATTTTGAGAGGAAAAAAAATAAACAGTAAAATAACTCTCCCAAGTGAACAAAAACAGGAAAAGGGTGGACTTTCCATTGTTTTTTTGGAAGGTAAAGTCACATTGTAGTGGTAACAGAGAAAGAACAAATTAACCAAGTACCCATAATCGTAGTCATGTGGCATCCCATCCCATGCATTTTTCTCTTACTTGTTTCTACTGGAGGCAGGTGGATATTTGGGGGGGGGGATTTTATAGGACTCTTTGCCGATATCAAAACTAACACTGTGCTGGATTTTCATGCTTTATTTTTCAAAGCAAAACTTGCCATGGAGGGAGGAGTGAAAATAAATACTTCACACACACAAAAATCCTCATCTTTCATTCTTTCATGCATTTTTCATTCCTGTTCACAGTCTTTGTTCCTCTGATCTGCAGCTGCTTTGGCACCATTTTCGGCACCATTTTTTTTAAAAAAACTTGAAAGTGCTTCTTCATCTCATAGTCCCAGTTAATCAAGGATCATGTGGTGAATGTGATTGTTTCATGGTGCTACAGGTTACCATATTTTTGATGACCCAATCCGGGACAAACCCCCCCCCTCCATTTTTTGTGCCAATTTTTTTTTAAAAAAATCTTGTTTTTGGGTCTGGCTGTGAAGTTTGTTTTTTGCTGGCCATAAGGCCACCTTTAAATTTATTTATTTATTTATTTCCCCCCCTTTGTGATAAAAACTGCCACCCTTACTGTGGCTGTGGCTGCCGCCACCGCCATTTTTCTTCTAGCTTCTCAAGACGCCTGTGTCTCCAACACCGGCTAGGTCTCCTTGTCTCGTCGCATGCCTCACGCACAACGCAGCCTGGAAGCCCTTCGTTCAGAAGGGCCATTCATTTGAGAAAATCGACATTCATCTTGGTTTGGTGGGCTGGCACGCTGCCGGGATGGAGCCCCCCGAAACCGGGGCGCTCCTGGCCAAACCAGGACGAATGGGAAGCCTCTAATGTCACATAATGTATGATGACTAGTTACCACAGTATGTGAATGGGTAGGTGTGGAGTCAGAGATCAGCCAGCTCAGGCACTGGCTTGGGGTCCAAGCCCCTTATAGAGGGCCAGGCCACCTCTTGAAATCTTAGTACTGATGACAGTGGTAGCACACAATCTGGCATCAAGGGGTTGTCGAGGAGGCCACAGGGAATCCAGTACAGAGCTTTGCCCAAGGCCTCCAGCAACCCCCCACTAAGAATGGGGTTGCACATTGGGGTGTGCATCTGGATGTACATCTGGACAAACCTTGTACCTCAACTGATCAAATGTATGTGACAGGATCAGGACAAGGAAGCATAATCCTGATTGCCTTTGCAATAAATGGGGTGGGTGTTATCTCTTTTCCAATACTACCTTCTCCATTGCAAATAGGTGCAAAATATCACTGAAAAGGTTCTGAGCACTAATCAAAACTTCCTGCTAGCCTAGACCTGATTAAAAAAGCACAGCCTTACAAACTTTGTTTTGGTTCCTTATATGGCACTGCAAATATAGCTGTGCAAGCAGATCTATCTTGGAATATCAGTGACACATAGCACCTGCTTTGCATACCGAAAGTCACAGGTTCAATTTCTGGCTTTACCAAGAATGGCTAGGAAAGAGTATTGCGAGGAACCCTGGAAAGCTGGAAAGCTGCTGCCAGTCAGAGCAGGTAATACTGAGTGAGATGGGTCAATGGTCTGACTCGGGATAAGGCAGCTTCCTATGTTTATATGACCAGGCCAACGAAGGCTGTAAATGGCCAACATGTTTGCTGTATATACATTGTATGTCTTCCTGTAAACACTGTAAATCATGGAGATGTTATTTGTAACTACTGTACATGGATGGAGATAGTAAACGGGAAGCTGTGATTGACTGCAGCTCCTTAGGTCATGTTTTCTATGTGAACAGACACATATATTTCAATACCGTTCAAAAGAGAGGAATTCTAAAGAGGACATAAAATGGGTTCTTGAACTGACCTGGCCTCCCGTAGGAATCAGAAAGATGTTTTATTTCTTACAGAGCTCACAACTGATTGGATCACTGAATTAATCACAGCTGGTGCATATTCCCATGCAAATGTTTCCCTTTTCCATCAGAAAATGCATCCAACCAGTTCAGTGTGGATGCCTGCAGATCTCCCAGCTGGATTGGTGCATTTGTGTGTACGGAAACTAACTTTGTATATCTCAAGATGCCTTTCTTTTATTTATTTTTTTACATTCCTTTTTTACTTATTTTGTTAAATTCCTCAGGGGCTAAACTGGAAAATGTCAATGCTCAGTACAGTACAAAAATAAAGTTTTGTACTATATGATTAACCATGCTAGCTAAATGGAGCTTCCATGTTCAGAGATAGTGTACCTCTTAATATCAGGTGCTGGAGACAAGTGGCAGGCTTGCTTGTGGGCTTCCTGAAAACATTATCCTACAGTGTAGGACCTACACAATCTGGCTGGCCAATATTGGAAACAGGATACTGGACTAGGGACAGACCCTTGGGTTGATGCAACCAATTTAAGTATATGTACTTCACACAATTATAGGACACATGTTTATTTTTTTCTTCACAAAGAGTGCCTCCATGTAGGAAAAGTATAATCTGTTGGTCCAGATGAAAGCAAAAACACATTAATTAACAGTTCAAATTAGAGGAAAATCTCTTCATTATTCAATGAGGAATTTAATTATTTTTAAAGCAAAATGGAAAATAAAGAATTGGTGTTTTTGTTTTACTTTTAATCTTTGAGTTGGTTTGTGAATTTAACCAAGGTGGGTCATCTGCCAGCAAAGTCTGCAAATACAGTACAGTAGAATCAAAGGATAAGAGAGGACGAAAGTGGGGCAGGGGAAGCTTTTCTGTACAAAAGTTGTGCAAGCTTCTTATGGCCATGAATAACGTTTCCTGCATGACTGCTGCTCCAATCAGTGGGAAGAGCCCCGTGGAGTGGCTGCTTGGCACTTCTTTGCCCCACCTGACACTGTGGCTGTTTGCAATCAGCTCAATTTAGAGTAACAATAAATAAATACATCCTCAGTCACGGAGTGCTTTTTCTTCTCATTGGCTATTCCCTGACCTTTGAGAGGGCATAGGTACAAACTGTTCCTGAATGCGCACAAATTGGACAGAATAACTAGAAGTACTGTCAGAACTAAATTCCAAGAATACAATTCTGATTTTCTGTTTGACCTGTATTTAAAGTAGACCTGCAGTATTTTTCTGTGGAGAAATCACTGGGGCTGAACTGCCAAAACTTCATTGTACAGGGCTTCAATCCTGGAAAGACATTTCAAAAGTGGTTTATTTCTTTCCGGCCCTTCTTCCAAGGAGCTTAAGTTAGCACACAAGCTTCTTATTATCCCCCTCTGGTATCCTCACAGCAATCCTATGAGGTCAGTTATGGTGAGAGATGGTTACTGGCCCAAGATCATCCAGCAAGTGTGATGGCTGGACCTCTGTTCAGAACATATGCCACCCCCCCTGCCACATTCTTGCATGTGTGAGGGCTTTGTGGTAGCACACCTAGCTTAACCTTGCACCCAGGGCCGGCCCATCTATGAGGCCAACTGAAGTGGTTGCCTCAGGGGGCAGATTTGTGGGTGATGCACATCTCTCAGCTTACTTGCCTCTTCCTTCTCCTCTATCTCCCTGAATTGGAAAAGGAAGGGCAGAAAGAGAGGAAGAGGAAGTGTGGAGGGCAGGAGAGTGCTGAGCTAGGACACTGGAGAAGGGGGGAGCAGAGGCTGGCACATCATTGGATAAGGGCATGTTGTTTCAGGCTTCAGGAGGTCTTGGGCCGGTCTTCCTTGCCCCTGTCAGTGACACACTCTCAGTGATCGGTGTTTGTTCCTACAGACAAACACTGATTACTGGAGGAGCAGGGCTTCACCAGCAAGTCAACAGCAAGGATGGGGTTAACTTTAAGCCAGGCATACTACCAAGAAGCCCTCACACATACAGGAATGCATGGGGGAATAATTCTCAAATGGGGCCTGAGTGGGGACCACTGACCCGCAACCTAAAAACTACACCACACTGGTTCTCAGGAAGTACTACACCAGTGGGAATCAACATCTCTTGGCATTTTCAGGCTTAGCACAATTCAATGTCTTTACAATATAAACCAACTGGACTGGGCAAATGATCTCATATTAAATGTCAAGGCTCAATTGCAGTAGTCAGTTTGAACACCTACATCTGAGGCAGGAGGAAGACATGTGGATAATCAGAGCAGAGCCAATACTTTAGGCAGGAAGTAGGGCAGGAAACAAAATAGTGGTTTGTCGGCATCAGGTAAGGTAAAGTTGCAACACACACAGGATGCAAAAGGCCACAGAAGGGAAGGGGAAGTGATGCAGGGGAAAAGGCAAATCACAAAAGAGGAAGCTTGGAGCTCAGCAATCGATTACTGAAGAGACTTGGATTCAGGGAAGGCATCTGGGCCACAAAGGGGAGATAGTGACCAAAGAAGCTGGATTCTAAGCAAGCATTGAAGAAGAGCCAAGTTTGAAGCTTTGCACAGCTGGAGACTCCGATAGTATTGTGCTCTGTTTTCTTGTGTCTGTGTATAAAGGAGCAGGTTTGCTCCTGTGGCTTGTGTTAATGTCAACAGGGTAATTTTGAATCAGTTCTGCCATGTTTTAAAGTCACATGCATAGTGACCTCCAACATGCTGTGAACTGCAAAATTAAGTTGTAAGCTACTGTAATGATCCTGATCTAGTCTTAGGGCTCCATGGGAACGGATGATCCCTCGCGGATAACGAGGGCAAACTGTACTTTAGCAAACTGCTGCTCATCCTCCGAACTCAGTCTCATTTGTTCCTATTCCACTTTTGAGGGGGCGGGGAGCAATGAAACATAACTGTCAAAGGGAAAGAGAGGTCAAAAAACAGAGTCTGAAAACTGCTCTTGTGGATAACCTTCCAAAGCAGGAAGTGAGAATACTAATGTTTGGAAAAAAACAACAACAGCAGTACAATCTGTCTGAACACTTTAAAGCAAATAACAGTGCAATCCTGTGTAGGACTGCACCGGGGGAGCGCATGCTCCCACAGCGCAGGGTGTTGCAAAAGTGCCATAATACAGGCTACCATTCGTTCCGTAATTTCCGGGACAGTCCCGGAAACCGGCCTCGGTTCCCGGAAAAGTCCCGGAATGATCCGGGCCAGGTCGAAGCTTTCGCCGCTGCCGCCATAATAAAGAAAATTACCTGGGCTCCGGCATCCTGGCTCGCAAAACACAAGATGTTGGCGCCCAAATCTCGTGAGGACATGATGCCCTCATGAGATTTGGGTGCCAACATCTTGGATCTCGCGAGATTTCGCGAGCCAAGAGCTGCCGGCGCCCAGGTAATTTCCTTCTACATCCATGGCGGCGGCGGCGAGCGGGTGAGTAGGCCATTCGCCCGCTCTCTCACTGGCTCAGAGCTGGCGAGAGAGAGTCGAGGCTCGCGCGGCCCAAACTGGCTCTCTCCAGATCGCCAGCTCTCTCACCGGCTTAGAGCCGGCGAGAGAGTGGGTGAACGAGAGCTTGCCTGGGCCGCGCGAGACTTGCGTGGCCCGGGCAGGCTCTCTCCGGATCAGCAGCACGAGGAGCAGCAGCATGACGGCGACAATGGGGTAAGTAAATTTAATTCATTATTTAATTGCAAAAATAAATAAATAAATAAATAAAATTTTCGGGCGCGCTTTGCGCCCCCTTCATGTTTTTACATTTAATTTTTTAATTAATTAATTATGTGTGGGGTGTCCCGGTTTAGGGGTGGAAAAATATGGTAAGCCTAGCCATAAAGTACTTTTGCGGTACCCGGAGAGTAAGAGCCGCCGGCACAGAGGCCAGTGGCCCTTACTCTGCATCCCGACTGGCCCTGCGCCCACCGGGGATGGTAAGTACAGCGCCGGCCGGGCGCGCGGGTGGGGAGAGAGTAGACCGGGCGGGTAAGGGAGGGTGGCCATTGGCTGCCCCGGACCTGGAGAGGGCAGATATTGGTGGCAACAAACACAGATATCCAAAGCCCTCTTCAGGCCCCGCACGGCCTTACACGGAGGGCTTGAATGTATGCCAGCTCCAGAGTTGGCGTACATTCGAGTAGGCCCATTGGGCCTTAAACTGCTTACACCCAGGGAATGGGACAATCGTCCCCTTCCCTTGAGGTGCACCCGGGCTGCCCCGAGGCAGCCCAGGACCTGGACAGGATATGGCAGGCGGCCCTTTAGGCTGGCCACCGTATCTTACACAGGTTTGGGCTGCCAAATTAATAAATATTAATTAAAATGAGAAATTGGAATAAAAACACATAACACCACTTTCTGCCATTTTCAATTTTTTAAAATACAGAATCTGCGAAAAAATAAAACCATTTTCAAACACCTCTAGTACAGTAATTGCATACTCTGTCTCAGGTTTATTTTGTTTTTTTTCTGGCTAATATGTGGCCCTATTTATGTGTCTGGGGGTTTTATTCCTTTCACTTTTGGAATGTTTGCTAGGTGGTAGTAGGGCAATTTCTGAATGGGAATGGTTGGTTCTCATCTTTGGGAGATGTTCTGGGAAATGTATTTGGAGTATTTATAATGAAAAGGAAATACATTCCTAGGGTCTGTTAAGAAAGGAATTTCTTGGCAACGAATAAACAGTGGTTTTAAAACTGTCTTTCTGGAAGAAAGGGAAAAAAGTGAATTATGGCTTAAGTATTTGATCATTTATGGTATTGTGTACTGCAGCGGTGGGGAACCTCCGGCCCCAGGGCCGGATTAGGCCCCCGAGGCCATCCGGTCCGGCCCCTGGAGAGATTGCCGGAAAGCCGCCCAACCGGCCCCTGGAGGCTCTGCTGGGTCCACACGTCACCTCCGGAGGCCGGGAGAGGGCCTTTGCATGTCCTCCTCGGCCGCCGCCTCAACCCCTTCTCACCAGGCCGTTGGCCATTTCGCACATGCGTACCATGCCGATGAGGGCAATCTCTTGCCCTCTTGCCCTCATCGGCATGGTACGCCAGAGGTGACGCGCGGACCAGGCGGCGGCTTCGGATGGTGAGCGCGGAGCCTCCAGAGGCCGATGGGGGGCAGGGGCAAAAATTAATTAATTAAATAAAAATGGCGCCCGGCCTTATAACCGGCCCTCAAGCAAATTTCTAATATTTAAAACGGCCCTCGCCAGGGAAAAGGTTCCCCGCCCCTGGTGTACTGTATAATAAAGCAAAATAGATATACTATACACCCTAAATTGAAAGAGTCAGACAATAGACTAGTAGTTGTTCCCTCCCTCAAATGATAGCATTGGCCTACACTGCTTAACAACGTCATGATCATTCCTAGCAAGGCAATTTCTGAGACTAAAAAACAGATTGTACCCTAAATGTTTTCTAGTAAACTGTTTGGCTTGATATCAACTTGCATAGTCACTGGTATTTTGTAGAAACTATTTGGAAATAGCATGAACTGAAATGAGCCAAGGGGCTGCAGGTCTCCTTGGTGGGAAGATCAGATTAAATCTATCTCTGGGAAGTTATGGCTGAGTCTCACACAAGTACCATCACAGCTGTCCCTGCTGCGCTCTTGTCTTCAACTGTCCAGGCCTTTGGCCTTAGAACTCCAGCCTGGTACAGTGCGTGGCATGGACCTCCTCTTCTTTAGGAAAATGAGGAACAGCAATAATAGCAAAGTCACTCATTGGACCTTTGGAGGCATTACCATGCACCTTGACTTACAAAATACCAAAGGACCACCTAAAAAGTATTCATTGCTTGCTGGCTTTCAGCAGGACAAGAGCTGCTGGGTCTGCAGACAGGAAGGAAGTGCAGGACCCATCAAAGGGCCTATCTCACCACCAGACCAACTCTTGAACCTTCAGTACTGGAGGTAGTTGCACTGCCCAATGTGTTGTGAGGGGACAGGGGGACTGCAGGGCAGGTTTTTCTCCCAAGGCCTCCAGTAACCTTGCACTGCCACCCACCACTGGGAGTAAAGGGGTGTGTGTGTTTGACAGATAAGGAGTGAAGTCCGGTGGGATAGCAGATGGCACCTGGCCAGTTGGGAGAAGAACTGGCAGTGCCTGGCATCTCAGGTGCTGATCAAATGGGTGGTGGAGCACCTGGCAACATCTCTCAAACTCAGAAGAAGATTACTTGCCCCCTGTTGATTCTGGTGCCTCAGTTTGAGAGAGAGGTTGGCATGGGAAGAGGGAAGATATTCTTCTGGTCAAAATATAGAGTAGATCAGGGGCGGGGAACCTTTTCCCTGGCGAGGGCCGTTTTAAATATTAGAAATTTGCTTGAGGGCCGGTCGTAAGGCCGGGCGGCATTTTTATTTATTTAATTAATTTTTGCCCCCTCCCCCCATCGGCCTCCGGAGGCTCCGTGTTCACCGTCCGAAGCCGCCGCCGGGTCCGCGCGTCACCTCCAGCGTACCATGCCGATGAGGGCAAGAGGGCAAGAGCTTGCCCTCATCGGCGTGGTACGCATGTGCGAAATGGCCAACGGCCTGGTGAGAAGGGGTCAAGGCGGTGGCCGGGGAGGACATGCCAAGGCCCTCTCCCGGCCTCCGGAGGTGATGCGCGGACCCGGCGGAGCCTCCAGGGGCCAGTTGGGCGGTCTCCTGGCAATCTCTCCGGGGGCCGGACCGGATGGCCTCAGGGGCCTGATCCGGCCCTGGGGCCGGAGGTTCCCCACCACTGGAGTAGATGAAAGGAGATGGATAGTGAATGCGTAGAGGCGCCTCCCTGAGAGGATTTGGTCTTATGCTATTTTACAGTATTTTGTCTTATGTTACTGTATTCTGTTACCCTCCTTGAGTGGTAAGAACAGGATCTAGGGGAGAGAACAAGCAAGAACAGAGGAGAGAAGGTTGGAACAAATGAAGTGCTCAGGCCAGAATACCTGGCTGCACATTTGAAACTCCACTGGTCAAAGCGACTAGGGATTATTTGCAACAAAGCGGTGACTGGGAAACAAATTCAACATTTCCCTCTGACTTCTTCACTCAAATCATCCCCCTCAAAGCTGTTTTTCCCCCGTTTAGAATGACCATCAGGGTTCTGTTACATGTGCGTGTGTGTAATATGTCGTTTGGCCCAAAGCAGAATCTTATTTAACCCCTGGCTAGGGTTGCAATCTTTAAATGCATAGAGGACAAACATAATCTGAGAGCTGCAATCCAGAATCCTCTATGACTGTGTCAGTGATCTTGGAGCTGTCCTGAAGGCTGTGTGGAGATTGCCTTGATATGAAATGCTGCGGTTTGAAGAGCCTCCCATTGGTTTGTGAACTGAAAATGCAATGTCATTTTCATTTTCCAGTGGAGGAACAGAAACCCTCTGTGTTTTAAAAACATTGCAGACAGCACAGAAACATGCTTCCTGGTACCTTTTGGTGTGAAGTTCTTTTGTCCAGGGTAAGACGTGTACTTTCATCAGTATAAGAAAAGAGGGCCTTTTCTCTTTGGCCCTCTTTTCTTATACTGATGAACAAACAATATAACTTTCTGCCCTGTATTAATTGGCAGTGTAGAGAAGAATATTTCCTTACATAGCTGTTAGGTTGTTTGTTTTCCTTCTGTCTCCTGGACTATTATGATGGGATATCCAGTTTTCTTGAGTGTTATAGCATTGTAATATATACCTGAAATTGTCTGTACTGCTGCCAGTAAACAGTTTTGCTACGGTACTTTGAAATGTAACAGTCTCTGGTAGCACTAGAAATACTGGTCAATGAATGTGGAAATACTTTTTAGGCCCTGAGTTAGGGTTACTCCAGCCCCAGTGCTCACCCTAATACAACAGTCTCTTCTCCTTCCCAATGCTATTTAAGAATGCCCAAGCCTTAAAGCAGGGGTTTCCCCGGATGTCAGAGATATTCCCTTAAGGGGGAGTGGCCAGCCCAAACGTCAGAGGCAGCGCTCCAGGATCGCGCTCGCCTCTGACTCAGAAATGCTTTTTTAATGTATAGTAGGGCCCCCGTATCTGTGGGGGATACGTTCCAGCCCCCCTGCGGATATGTGAAAACCGCGGATAGGGGCCCCTCTGCCATTTTCTGAGGCGCCCTCACCCCCCTGCTTGGATCTGAGCAACATTCATTTCTTCCTTCACAAACGCGATAAGCAGCCTCCTACTGCTTATTGCAGGCAAGTACAGTGAGACTAAGTGCGTAACTTTGCTGAGCCTATTTAGCACTTTGTCTTGCTGTACTTGCCTGCAATAAGCAGTAGGAGGCTGCTTATCGCGTTTGTGAAGGAAGAAATGAATGTTGCTCAGATCAAAGTAAGAGCCTGGGGGGGTCACATGCGTGTGGGGTCGGGGGGCCATCTGCTATCCGTGGAAGGAAGAAAGGCAGGATAAAAAAATACTGTAAATAAATCCGCGGATAGCAGGGGGGGGCTTACCTGGTTGTTCTGTCAGCTCCCCGAACGGTCCAGGGAGCCCGGTGCCGCCTCTGCAGGCCTTCCCAAGGCTCCAAACGGCGCCAGTCTCATTGCGAAGCCCACAAGAATGATTTGCAATGCAATTGGCGCCATTTGGAGCCTGGGGGGGGGGCTGCAGAGGCAGCAGCAGGCCCCCTGGACCCTTCAGGGAGATGGCAGGACAACCAGGTACATTAAAAAAGCATTTCTGAGTTGGAGGCAGCCGCGATCCAGAAGCGCTGCCTCCAACATTGCCTTGCCCCCACAAAGGCTTTCAGATATCTTCCTGATTGTGTGTAAAAAAACTAAGCAACTTTGTGGAATGCAGAAGTGTGCATTTGCAAATAGATACACTTGCACAGAACTATTTTACAGATTTCCTTGCAATCGTCAAGTACAGTATACTGAGAAGCCAATACTGTTCCCTGGCCTACCCATGTCTATATCATTCTCAGTAAAAGGTAAAGTCAGCAACTCTTAACGGATGAAATCTGTACTGTATATCTTAACAATGCATATCAAGAAGTTTTGAAGTGGGTATTTATTTAGAGCTGAGAACTCTGTCTTAAAAATACATTCATTTTCACCATGTTACTTCTGGGTTGTTTATTTGCTGTTTTGAGATGCAGAAAAACCTTGCTTTACAAAATCAAACACCTAGAGTGCAATCTGGATAATTTAGGAATGCTTAAATCTGCTTGCAGTCAGCAGGACCTTAAGAGAAAATTTAGAGCTGATTTAACCCTATTGGGGGGGGGGGTAGAAAGCAGGATAGAAATCTAATAAATAATAATAACTGGGATAATCACTGTGTGGATTGTCCTGGAAAGCATTTACCTGGGTAAAGATTCTATTTCAGAGTATTTTGTTTAAAAGAGTCAGCCTGGCCGTTGGCTAATGATAGGTTTACCAAATTTCCCAGGACCCAACCCGGGGTGGAAGTGACATCGTGGGGGCCTTGGCAAGGAACCATGCTGACACTTCCGGAAGTGACATCCATGATGACACTTCTGGAAGTGACATCACGAAGGGGCGTATCCACACCCCCATCATCACGGGGGCTGGAAAATCAACAGAAATAAATAAAGTTGCATGTTTTTTAAAAAAACTTGCCTTTTTATTTAAATCCCGGTCACGCACCTCTCTGTTTTCTTTGTCCCAGGGCTGGGACTGTCCCTACTGCAGCGCTAATGCGCTGCATCTTCATCCCTACCGGGACTCTTCACGTGCCTGTGCGATGCTGGAAGCACTTTGGAATTGCCTGAGTCCACTCGGACGATTCTGGAGAGTTTCCAGCGTCGCACAGGCACGCAAAGAGTCCCGGCAGGGACGAAGATGCAGTGCATTAGCGCTGCAGCGGGGGTAGTCAAGAGAAGCTGACGTGGGCACCAAGGCCAGCCAGGATGGTTGCCAGGACAGACCCGGAAACCGGGACTATAGTAAGCCTAGCTAATGAGTCTGTAGGATGCATAAACAGTCAGTCCTTTGGGCTAGTTTCCATAAGTGGCCACCATGTATAAATTGCTCCTCAATGGGATGCAAGCACTTGAATGATCAATGGCTCAATCCTACCTGGGCCATAAAGCAGTCAGCACCAGTCGTAAAAGGTGCTCCAACAGTGTGTGAGACGCTGGTGGGAAGGCTGGAAACTTCCTGCTGGCGCCAGCGGATCAAGAGCTGCCTGCCAGCAAAGGTAAGGTGGCAGGGAGGCAGGAGGGTGGAACAGAGGCAGTGGAGGGCAGAATGGGGTAGTAATGGGGGTGGGGAATGGGCAGATTTGTTCTGGGAGGAGGGCAGGGGAAGCAGCAGTGGCAGCTGCCAAATCCTAACCCGCTTCTCAGACCTGATCCAGTGGCGCAGGTCCAAGCGGACCTGTGCCAGCTATTTAGCTATCACAGGTCCGAGTAGACCCCCCACACACACACACATGCTGTGGAGGCTTACCCCCAGGTAAGGGGACAATTGTTTCCTTACCCAGGGGAGACGTCTGCAACTCCCCTCTCTGCACAGGTAGCCATTTTGGCGCAGGGGTGTGTGTTAAGAATAGGATTGGGCCCCAAGAACTTTAAACTGGACCCTGGTCATTCACAAAAGGAAATTGGCACTCTCACCCTGCTTCTCAGTTTAAACAACTAAATAAGTGAAGTTTAATTTTCCTTGATTTTTTTTTCTTTCACAGTACATTTCTAATACGTTTTAAATGAAATAAATGCACCAAATAGATTGCTGTGATAAATGCTGTTTGCCTTGTGCAACTGTCTGCTTCCTAACTCTGTAATTCAAAACTGATTGGAAAGCAAGTGCTTAGAAATGGTTTTCATCCCCCAGTTTCTCAAACCACCTGGGACTCATGAGCTAATTGTCACTGTTTGATTTGCAGTATGATTGGTTACATGCTTCTCCGCTAGATCCCTTCTGGCTTGGAATGGCAGGCAGAACTCGACTTGTTCGGAGAGGCTCTCCTGATAGTGCTGGTAAGAAGGAGTACAGCAAGTGACTCCGAGAAAGTCCTGCTTTCTGGGATTTGGTGGTAAGTGCTGGTGGGAGAATAGCAGTGCGAGTCCTTAAGGAGTTTAAAGACAGGAATTTTGATTCCCCGATACCTTGAGAGGCTTGGCCAAGTGGTAGCTGGACTGGGAAAGAGCAAAAAAAAAAAAGTCAAAAAGAGAAGTCAAAAACAGACCCAGAAATAATGCAGTTTCTCAATGCATGTATACTTTTTCAATGCACCATAGCGGACATTGCTAAAGGCCAAAGCAACCTGTGGACACCTGTGCACTGCATGCTAATATTCTCTTTTGCACTGCCATAATCCTGAAGTTCTTCCCATCAGCAAGGCACCATTTACACTCCAACTGCCCCTATGTTCCCTCCGAATCAATAATAGTTCCATCTTCCATCACTTCTGCCACCTCACTGATTCCTACTCTTTTCTTCCCAACCACATCTACCCTTGAGCTTTATTAAAACCTTAAAACTTTTTGGTGGTCTGTCAACATCCCAGCCTCCTCCTGGGGGGGGCACTCTACCTCCAGGGGGGCTCAGACATCCATGAGAAGGGGTTACAATAGGAAAAGCACAATCCACTGTAAGGATCCAGCAGGCAGCCCAGGGCCACCTGCCAGATCCTGTGCACGGGCTGCCCGGCATGCGCTGGGCTGGAGGTCTACTCAGGGAAGGGGACACTCGTCCCCTTCCCCGGATGTAAATCCAGGCCAGCCCAATCGGCCTCATCGGATTGTAACGGTGTGGCTGGCCCGGCCGGGATGGGGATATGGCTGATGCCATCCCCCACCCCCTCCTGGGCTGGCTTAGGCCAATGGCCCCCTCCCTCCTGGGCTGGACCGCCCATACGGCCAGCAGTGGAGCTCTTACCTTCTGCTGCTGGCCGCATGGAGATCCAGCACCGGAGTGAGAGAGTCTGGCCTTGCACCGGCCTCCCTTACTCCGGAGTCGTCACGAACGAGCTTTATAGCACGTTCACGACGTCTTCCAGTGATGGAACGCTCGTTCCGTCGCCGTCGGAGTTTCCAGGATTGCACCTGAAATCAAGCAAGCTCCTAGCCAAATCAACTTAGGATTTATTGGACAATGGGTAGAACACACACACAAAAAGGGGGGGGGTTGTCTCCTGACTTCTCCATCAGGTTACTTCTCTCTCTTTCACAATAGCCTTGAAGCTAAGAGTCAGGACAAACTTTCGGAATAGTTCAGGATAAAACCTTTGGGGATATTCAAGAGCCCAAGACTGACACCTGACAGCATACAGTCTTCACCAGATCTGTGGGGCTGCACTTTCAGGGCCACCCTCTGGCCCAAGGTAGGAGATGGCTCAGGTGAGTAGTTCCCAGTAACACCCCTGGTCATGTCTTTGCCTGTTCTTCCTCTTGTCTCTTTTTTTGTCCTAATTGTCTCTTAGGCCAGTGTCTGCATGCCTTATCCTTCAACTGTTTGAACACAATTGTTTGTGGAAAAGCGACCTATAAACCAAAACCTAATCTAAACATTTCACACATTATTAGAATAAGAACACTCTTTATATTTGTAACACCTGTTCTCACACCAGCCAGGATGGTTCCACAGGCGAGATCTATGGCAGGGGGCCTGGAGTGGTGAGGCCCTGCTGCCGCCTCTGCTCCCCACCATCACCTGGGAGGCTTACTGGTCAATTGTGGGACAGCAGTGAACACAGATCCCCAGACACCATTGGGAGACAGCTTGTGTGCACATGTGCATTCAAAAACATGGCAGAGTGCAGGTATTGGGGATTAGTCTGGCAGGGCTTTTGCCCCAGGGCCCCCAAAAGCACACAGACACTGAATCCAGTGTGCATGTGTGTGCGCGTGCACACACACAACCTACACAAACTATGATACTTGGTGAAGGCTGAACGTTGCATTCATTTATTCTGCAATAGCTTTTCCTTCACTGTTTTCTGAAGCAAATGTTAGGCTTACCAGATCTCCAACCGGCACAGAGTGCTAGACCTTTAGGAGAAGGAATGTGGGCAGGTGTAGCTTGTTAAGTCCTAGAGCACAATCCTAGGCATGTCTACTCAGAAGCAAGCCCCATTGTGTTCTTTGGGGCTTGCTTCTGAGTAGACATGCCTAGGATTGTGCTCTAGGACTTAACAAGCTACACCTGTCCACATTCCTTCTCCTAAAGGTCTAGCACTCTGTGCCGGTTGGAGATCTGGTAAGCCTAGTATTAGTGAACTGTCATCATCGTATTTCATTTATAAAGCACCTAAGCTTACTAAGCACAATTCAAGGCACTTTTTAAAAGGTAGTTACTGCTCACAATCTAATCATTCAAACAAGTTACTAGGAAGAATAAGGGAGTGGAGCCCCAGAAAGGTCTACGAGAAAAACAACAGTCTCATAAAATATGCTATGGTGCTTAACTGTTCAAAATGAACCTCACTAACTGCAGCATGTGAAATGACAGGCTGTGCATAGATGGTGTCTTTGTGTTCATGCAATTGTACTTGCATACATGTGCCCTAGAAGCAAGATGCTTCTCCCCCCCCCCGATTTAAGTTTTAAAGATTCAGGGGAACAAGCTGAAACTTCAAGACTAACATCTCTATGGCTGCAATCCTGTAAACACTTACCTGGGAGTCAGTCTTGTTGAAATCGGTGAGACCTCTGAGTAGACATGCATAGGATTGCAGTGTACTATAGTCTACTTGAAAGACTGTTTTCTACCACAAAATTCTGTTTTAACCTCACAGTCTTCATCAGATAATCCCAAAGCTCATTACTGCACCTGCTGCATATTTAAACACCAATGCTGTGTGGCAACCAGCCCTTCATCTCAAATTAAACTCAATGGAAACCAAACCACTGAGGATGGAGCCAGTCCTTATCTTCATAGACCCACCCTTTCATCTGCATATCTGTTTCTTGGTGGGACATTAGAGTGTTATGGTACCAGTGATATATGTAATTATTTCCATTGTTTGACCTATGAATTATACTAGACTTGAAAGCTGATCTACACCGCATGAATCCCGGCACGTCCCAGGTGCATGCGGCGTGTGCGGAGTGGTGTGGCTTCCTTTTTAACCGATTGCCACGGAACGCTGGAGAGCTGCCTCTCCCGAGTTCCGTTGCGATCGGTCGTGGACCATGCTCATGTTTGGCCGTTTTTGACCAATCAGAAGAAAGTAAGGGCGGGACGTGGAGTGAACCTATCACAGGGGGGCAGCAAGCGACCAATCAGGAGGGACAAGCGGGTAGACAATGTGTGGAAGAAATTTGTGGAGCCCAGGGCAGCATCTCGGGGCGGTGCATCCTGTCCCCTACGCTCGTGAGCCTCCAAACGCAGTTGGTGTAGATCAGCCTTAATTCACTGCCTGCAAGGTAACTAATAAGCTGACATACCCAACAGTGCTTCTCCTAGAGATTGCTCTTACTGTGTTGTTTTTATTAACTATTCAATGTATTGTTTACTCTCTTAACCAAACAATTCTGCTGCTGTTTAATTACATGGACTACAACTAGCAATAAATGCTTGTTTGCTGAGAGCAGGAAGTACGTGACTTCTGCCTATGATTGCATCGGCAAGTTCCCTCTACCACTGAGTCCAGACTTTTGAGCCTGGTTTATTTTTCTACTACTTTGCAAACAAATCCCTCTACTCCCAGCCAAAGTCAGATACAAGTACATGGCCCATTAGCAAAAACAGTTAAACTAACTTTATATTTGAAATCAAGCATGATAAGCAACTTGTGCCATCTGGTCTAACGTCATTCTCTATATCAGGGGTGGGGAACCTCCGGCCCAAGGGCTGGATCAGGCCCCCGAGGCCATCCGGTCCGGCCCCCGGAGAGATTGCCGGGAGGCCGTCCAACCGGCCCCTGGAGGCTCCGGTGGGTCTGTGTGTCACCTCCGGAGGCCAGGAGAGGGCCTTTGCATGTCCTCCCCGGCCGCCGCCTCGACCCCTTCTCACCAGGCCGTTGGCCATTTTGCACATGTGTACCACGCTGATGAGGGCAAGCTCTTGCCCTCTTGCCCTCATCGGCATGGTACGCCGGAGGTGATGCGCGGACCCGGCGGCAGCTTCGGACGGTGAGCGCGGAGCTTCCGGAGGCAGATGGGGGGCGGAGGCAAAAATTAATTAATTAAATAAAAATGGCACCCGACCTTAAGGCTGGCCCTCAAGCCAATTTCTAATATTTAAAACGGCCCTCGCCAGGGAAAAGGTTCGCCACCCCTGTTCTATATATTGGGGAAATTCAGTAACACCATTGTTAACGGCTAAATTTTGAAATCTTGTATGAAATGTTTGAAAGATACAATGATAATGTAATTATATGTTTGAGATTTGATATGTTTTGTATGTTTATAATTCTCCCCCCAAGAAAGTGCATGATCCACCATTCTGGCAGTGGGCAACATGGTAGTGTTCTTGAAACTTAGTGCTTAGTATTCAGCATTTTAAAGTAGTGAGGCATATCACTGGGCTGAGAGTTCTGTATTAGAAAGACTTCGGAGGGACTTGCATTCTCCTGAGGGATCCCTGGTAATAAGGGCCAGGCTCCCTCTCTGGCAGATATGGAGGGCTTATGGGTTTTGAACTCACCATGACAATGTTTGCAAGTGCAACAGTTTGCTATTCCCCATGGAAGTGAAATGAAAACTGTTCACATATGTAAGAGAAAGTAAATGTAGGAGGAAACGAAATCCCCCCCCATCATTCATGTGGGGCTCAAACCTGTTTCCTATCCTAGTGACTTCAACCATTGATGAATTGATTTTGCTTCTATCTGCATAGCCTCATCCTGGATTCTGTTTCTGTTGCTGTGAGGGCATGTTGGAATACATAATACATACACACATACATACCCTTACATACTGTAGATGCCTTCATAAATTTAATTCTCTTCTACAATGAAAAAAGAAATGCTCCAAGATTGTTTGATTGCTGTGTGTTGATTTTTGTTTGTTTGAGTGAGTCATAGGAGTAAATACTGAAGGCAAATTGGAAGAGAAAATACTCTGACTTGCTGCTCTTCTGTAGTGGTGGAATTATTTGTGTTCGCTGAGGATTTGGCATGGAAATGCAATCTGTGTCCGAGAAATCACCAATTTTCCCATAACAGACCAACCACATACTATGCATCTACCATTATTGTGATGTTATCCAAAATGCACAACCATGAAGTCTCTGTTTATCTTGAAAACTGTCCATGTACCCACAGCTGAAGTTAAAAATAAAATAAAAAGAAAGTTTGTATGAATACTATCTACTTCTAGGCTGTCCACAGGCTTTTCACTGCTGCAGATGAGAATTACATTATTATTGGAATAGCCCCATTCATAGCTCTGGGCCTTTACCCTTACAACCCCCCCCCCCCCAAGAAAGCACTCCAGGCAAAGGCATGTTGGATAAGTGGCACTTTATTTATAACAAAAATAACCTGCAGAAGGACTAACTAGGGCATACTAAAAAACCACCCCAGGCGTGCGGGCCTAGTTGGGGGAAACGGCACTAGCCGTCTACTTCCCCCGCCCAATTATTGGCGTAAACATCCCAACTCCAGGCCCCCTCGGTCACGACCAGGGGAGCCTATCACTGCCACCCCCTAAGGGATGAGCCAGCGAAGCGCTTAGATTACCACAGGCCAAGCCATGCAGTAGTCTTCGCGTATTCCAGCCAGGGGGCTTGCCAGCCAGCCTCAACAACCCGGTCAAGTGTCGTCGTTTGAGCGGTACTGGCTCACCTCCTGACCTTGCTGAACTCAGAATGCATGCCGACCCCCCTTTATCCTATCTACCCAAAGCCCGCATGCCCCCTGCCAGGTGACTTACTGGCTGCTGAAAAAACTAAGACCACCCTCCTCTGCAACAGTCTGAGGTAGGCAAAAAACCCACCAATCACGGCCAATCAGTTGGCAGCCAAAAATTCCTACCTGGCCCCAAGGCGACCGGCTAATCCCAGACTATATACAGGGAGGGCGGGAGGGGATCGCTCTCCGGGCGGCAACTGAGGGGACGCTGGAAGTCTCGTGAGACTTCTCCTCAGCCCCACCCGTCACGTGGCTGGCTCCACTCCGGTCACGGCTCTTATGCCTCTGCCAGCGTGCGCCGGGGAGGCAGGGTAAGCTCCCCGAGACGCTATGCATCTCAGGGTTATTCTCCTGGTGTTTTAGTTAGGGTTTAGTTAAGTTACCCTCCCAGGGGTACCACAGTGTGACCCACCAGAGAGGCTGAATGGAAGCACAGATTTTTCTCAGCAGGAATGTTGTAACTTCCAAACAGATGTACATGCAGCAGAATAGCATGATTTTCACGTGCAAAGAGTACTCTGTTCTATATTATTTTATGTAAACGAGTGTAGAAAAAATGTCACATGTTGAATGACTCCTAAAGCTCTGTGGCAGAAGAATTCCAGGTACCACTAAAGTAGCAGCCTTGAATATCAGAGATCAGTAGATCTTTTCTGTTCAAGAATGGTGGTGTGTCATGAGATTGTCTGCAAAAAGAAGCTGTAAGAAGGTATTGCCCACGGGATGCTAGAAAAGAGATTGGTGGGCAGGAGAACAAAGTAAGATGTGAATATAATAGAAGGTTACTGTGCAGACGAGAGACAAATTGCTTTGATAAAGTTCTCCTTGAAATAGCATACAAGTTAGTGGTTAAAATGCAGCCCATTCTAATTGATTAAGCAACCATTAAGGCTGATCTCCACCAGATCCGGTTGCGTTGCGCTTGCGTCTGGAGGCGCGCGAACGTAGGGGACAGGATGCCCTGCCCGAAACGCTGCCCTGGGCTCCACCAGTTTCTTCAATGCAAATAGTCCCTCCTGATTGTCCCGTCTTCTAATAAGGCTCAACGGTGATTGGCTGAAACACAATTGCGCTCGAATTGGCTGAAACCCCCCTCTCATCCCATTGGTCAAATAATTAGCTCCGTGTCCTGCCCTCTCAAAATCATGAGCATGGTCCACGGCCAATTGCAATGGAAGTCGGGCGAGCGCAGCTCTCCCACGTTCTGATGCGATCAGATAAAATAGAAGCCACACAGCTCTGCACTCTCCGCACGTGCCCGGGACGCACCGGAATTCGTGCGATGGAGATCAGCCTTTAACGGAAGAAAGGAAGCCTTGCAACTTGTTTGGGCTGTCCACAGAATGCAGTAATTTGCTCAAAATATAATGTGGGGATTTGGGGGCCTTGACTAGTGTTGCTTTAGAGATTGATTAGAACTACAGTGAACTCTTAATTTAATGGACCTTGATTTATCAGACTTTGGAAATAACAGGCATCTGCTTCTTTAAAAAATACTCATATATGTTTTGTGCATGCATGTGTGCACTGTCATAAATGCATTCAGATTTAACAGATTTTTGGGATTAATGGATACAACTTCCCCCCATTACAGCACAATCCTATGCATGTCTATTCAAAAGTGAGTCTCATGTTCAAGGGGACTTACCCCCAGGAAAACATGCATAGGATTATAGAAATTTGTAGATACATGGGATTAAAAGCCATGACTAAAAATGTATATATAAAAACCCACTAAAAGTTCCTTTAAAAACACTTAAAAACATTAAAAACAAGGGCAATGACGTTTCTTCCAAATCTGTATCGGCTTTCCTCAGGTTGAGATCGCAGAAAGCTGCAGGAGATGGTAACAGAAGCCATGCTACCTGAAGCTTTAAAAGCTCAGCAGGCAGATGTACCAGCCAGCTGGTGCTCGTTAGAACCTGGCCAGTCAAGAATCTAGCTCATTAGAACCTAGCCTAGGAGCACTAGCTGGCTGGTACACCTGCCTGCTGAGCTTTTTAAGCTTCAGGTAGCATGGCTTCTTTTACCATCTCCTGCAGCTTTCGGCGCTCTCAACCTGAGGAAATCCAATACAGATTTGGAAGAGCTGTACTGCCAAATGCACCTTTGCATTCCCTCTTCTATACAATGGTTAAAGGTATAGGCACTGTGTCCTTATTGTATCTGGTCTCCTTGGGAAAGCTGGAAAACTCTGTTTCATTTGCAGCTGAGAGGAGGCATGCAAACATGGCAGTGAAAACATACAGCTGCTGCTAGCCTGACCATAATACTTTCCTATTTTCTTCATAATACTTTTCCATTTCAAGACACTGGTGTAAACTGCTAGAGCAATATGCTGACTGTTGGAGAACTGTGAGCTTGTGGTCAGCTACTAGGGAAATAACTTTGCCTGCTTTTAAGTCAGATAAAAATAACATTTGTTTATCATTTATTTAAAGCATTTATCCCCCACATTTTCATTCCTGCAAGATCTGTACTCCCCATATATATTACACTGTACTAACGAACAGCCCAATCCTAACTGAATCCCCCCTGCTGATGCAGCCATGCCACTGGAGCATGCGCTGTATCCTGGGGAGGGGGGGCAGTCTGGGAGGTCTCCTCCAGGTAAGGGAACATTTGTTCCCTTGCCCGGTGGTCATCCTCCACTGCCCGAATGCATCTACTTGGACCTGCACCAGCTCTTTTGATGGCATGACTCCGAGTGGACCAAGTAAGGGTCATTTGTGGGGTTGCAGGAACTTACAGGAATCAAAATGGCCGGCAGGCTTCCATGGCTGCAGAAGCGAATCTGAAACCTGCTGTTCAAAAAGTATCCCCATCCCCAGACTTTGCAGGCAATCTCGTTGGTAGGCGTGGGTGGCGGAGGTGGGGTTTGGCCATACAAAGGTGGCCCAGCCTTGCACAGTGGACACTGTATGCAGGACTTTTTAGCAGGAGACCTTTTTCCGTTCACCCTACGGGGGCAGGGGGTGGGCGGATCAGGTCCCTGGAGGGGGGCAGAATCAACGGTGGGTCCCCAGTCTCATTATTTATTTATTTATTAGGGTCGCAATGCAAAAGAGGTTGAAGAACACTGTACTATACTATAATGTGCTAATATAACCAGCCTGTTGTTACTATACTGCAACAAGTTGTTGCCAAACAGCATTGTTCAGATAGAAGAAAGACTCAGAAAAAACAAAGACCTATAGCCCAATCCTATCCTCAAAATATGCCAGCATATGACCTCACTGGCGCCTGTTACTTGGTTGTCTGTGGGATAACATGCAATAGCACAACAGCCCTGCTGGGAGACGATGATTGCAATGCCACTTACGTTTCTCTTTCACGTGCTGCTCTATTACTGATATCCAATAAAAACTGGATGACTGGATTGCACTTATTTCTTTGTTAGCAGATAGGGATCCCTTCTTCCCACCTTAGTTGTTTCTTACCTCAGCTGGCCTCAGGGTGGGGCACTATTGGGGGGGGGGCTTCTCTGCTCTCAGGGTATGCCTCATCCTCACTCTGTAAACACTGTTCCCCGTAACTAATAACCATGTGTCTAAAATAATGGGTTCGAAGAAAATACATATTAAAAAAATAGTGCATGTAGATATTGCAGCAGGTACCATCTTAGAAGGTACATTCCCTCCTGTATGAGAGGGAAGGCAGGATATCTCTTCTAAGAGGATGCCAGCCATCTGCAGTTTATATAAGTACTTATATTAAAAATAAATAACTTTTTGTAAAAAACAAAAATGTTGCCCAGGTGCTTAGGGATGCTTTTTAATCAAATAAAGAAGGCTTTAATCTGTTTATTTAACAGATTAATCTGTGAAATGTTGCATTTATTGTACATTGCTGCACATACAGGTGGTGCATCAGTGCTTCAAAATATTGGCCAATGGGGAGCTTCCTTGTTCATGTGTACACAGCAAATTATACACATGTACTGCTTTCCATTGGTCAAAAATGGAATCAAATGCCCTCTCCTAACAGGCAGTGGAGCAAGGGGGAATGTCAACACAATCCTATCCGTGACTACTCAGAAGTAAGTTCCATTGTGTTTAAGGGGGCTTACTCCCAGGAAAATGTGTATAGGATTGCAGCCTGTGTGAGCCTAAGGTTCATCATGTTGTATTCCCATAACAACAAACAATAATTTGTTTTGCTGAATCTGTCCATTTGAAGCTTTAGTAGAAGTCAATAATAATCTCAACATATAATGCTTCATACATGCAACAGATTTGGTCTCCAGTACGTGACTATGGAATGTCCAGAAACGTTTTACAAAGAATATACAGAAACATCCTCTTGTTAGCCAAACTGCATGTTAGGAAAACCTGCCACTATCGTTAGAAAGATTAGTTCTTTTTTTTTTGAGAGCGTGCTTAAGAAAAGGAGAAAAATTAGAAGTGACCAGTAAGACCATGGTTTTTACAGATCTACATTAACACACTATCCTTACCTTTCTGAACACAGTGGTTTAAAATGGGAGCCACGTTATTTCGCACAGGTGTAAGGTCTTTTACTTTGGGTTGTTCTAGAGTTGCCTCTTGAAAACTTTTCCCTGCAACAGGACAAAGTACATATAAATGGTGTTCATTTTGAAAAGATATTGCCTGATGCATTGACGAGATCAGTAAGAGAGGCAGGGCAGCGGAGAAGAGAGTGCCCAGACTGAACTTGCATGCTCCTTTGTTCCATCTAACAGATGAGTGGCAGATCCACGCATAGACTCTTGTTTCTACCTGTGGATTATCAACACTTATTTGGCAGGGGCCTTGGCATAGCTCTAGGGTGCACTACAAGATACACTTCTTTGCTAACCACTTCTTTTGCTAACCAAATTTATGGCCCAATCCTATCATACGATTTATGGCAGCGGCCATTTTCGGGCCACCACCACAAATTGGTAGCAGCATCAGCGGCCAGCAACTGCTATGGCGCAGGTAAGCTGATGAGGGGGTCAGTTCGTGGGTGGGGAGGGGGAGTAATGGGGCATATGTTGAAGGAAGAAGCAGGGGGAGGGAGGGGGGATCTGGCAGCAGTCATGCATGCCAGATCTTATACCCTCTTTTCAAGACCTCTATGTCCTTTTTCTCTCCTCGGACATACGCCACCAAAATCGCTGGCATATGTCCGAGGAGATCCATAGGCAGCCTGTAGACTTATACAGAGGGCAGTAAAAAAGTTTTTACTTGCCTCCTGTTTCCTTCAGGTCACCCCCCACCATAGCATGTAGCACACACCTTTTTACTGCGGCTATATGCTATAGCGTGGCAGGGGATAGGACTGGGCTCTTAATAGCCCTTGTAGAAATTCTCAAATGGCTTTAGCCTTCAATATCCTTTTTTAAAAGATCACAGTATTTCCTAGCATTCCTTGAAGCTTATCTATTTTTGTTTTCCCCACTCAGTGGTGGTGTTCTCTTTGTATACAATACTAGCACACTTTTCTATGGAACAATATATGCTTTTTGCAGTTTATATCATGATTCATAAATAAGATGACCAGTTCGTAATGGGCGTTGTTGAGTGACTGTATGGGAAAAGACAAATGGGAAGATTCCGCTGCGGGAAAAACCCTACTATTATATCACACAGTATGCCAAGCAATATTACTGCAAATTGTGTAAATGCCACTCTTTCTATGATTACTGGTAGATCCACGTGAAATATTATTATACTGTAGTGTACAGAGATCTGTTTAATATTATTATGTTCCTAAAAATATGTGAGGCACAGCCCCACCATGTATCCACAATGATTCCATCCTGAGAATAGGACACTTACAAATCTTCCTTTAAGAATCTATCGGCATATAACGCATACTTTTCACCTGAAAGTTGAGAGAGTACTCATTGGGTTAGTATATGTGAACAATTATATGAAACCATTTTATAATGTCAGGCCAATGCATCATCTATTTTGATATTGTCTACTTTAAGTAGTAGAAGCTTTCTGAAATCTCATGCAGAAGTCCATTCCAGTCCTCCTGTCTGAGACTCTTTCCCTGGAGATCCTGGGGATTGAGCCTGTAATAACCTTATGCTCTCAATGTTCTTTGTCACTGAGCTAAGTGACCAACACGTGCCATAATATTGTTCAGTAGGCTGTGGTAATTCTAGGAATTCCCAGACATTCAAACACTTACTAGTACCTTCTAGATACGGCAGCAGCCAAGTCAGTTGTGGGAACACAATTCCCTAGCTGTGCACCCTTCAAAGCAGCCCTAGAACAGAAGGTAAGAGGCTGCCAAATAAAATACAACATGCTACCCTGAAAAGCACCAAAACACCTTTCATGGTTTCTTTTCAGTCTATCTAAGCTGCTGTGATTTTTAAGAAAGGGCAAGGACTACAACTTTGGCTCTGTACTTTTCTGTTTCCTATTCCCGAAAGTCAAGTATGTAAAGTCACTGTTTTTTAAAAGGGCTTGGTGTCAAATGTCTTTTTTCCCCAAACAGATAATTCTGTCACAACAGACACAGATCACTGGTAGACGCTGATTCATACTGCCTGCATATACTTGCCCAAGAAACTCTGACATTTCTTGGGCAAGTCTAATTACAAAAATATTTCTTCTTAATTTATAGAAGAACTTAAGTATGCTTCATAAGGGTTAAGCCAGATGCTACATACAGATGCTGTTCCTGTCTCTCCCACCCTGGAAATAATAGGAAAGAAGGGTTAAGGACCCTCAACCAGATCCTAGATTTTCAAAGCAGTTCCATGGGGCTGTGCATGAGCAAAGCAAAAAAACTTATCTCCCATGTCACCTTTTCTATGGCCCTAAATTACAAACGCCCTATTATTGCTTTCACTAGCAGCAAAGTATGGGCCTTTTTAACTCATGACTAACATGTACCCTAACCCCATTTTAAACTTTATGTGATACTTCACAAACCCTTTTTCAGTGACAACAGCCCCAGGTTCATTGGGGCTTATTCCTAGATAAGTGTGTATAAGATTGCAGCCTTACAATGCAATCCTATGCATGTGCATCCTATTCCATATCCCATGCAATGGGATTATCTCTCAAGAAGATGTGTATACGATTGCAGTCATAAGAACATAAGAAGAGCCCTGCTGGACCAGGCCAAAGGCCCATCTAGTCCAGCTTCCTGTATCACACAGTGGCCCCACCAGATGCCTCAGGGAACACACAGCCAACAAGATAACCTGTTTCCTGCTGCCACTCCCCTGCACCTGGCACAGAGAAAACCTACTTCTAAAACCAGGAGGTTGCTTATGGCATGTAACCTGTGATGGTCTTTTCCTCCATGAATCTGTCCAAACCCCTTTTAAAGGCATCTAGGCCAGGTGCCATCACCACATCCTGTGGCAAGGAGTTCCACAGATGAATTACACACTGGGTAAAGAAATATTTTCTTTTATCCGTTCTAACTCTCCCTCCACTCAATTTTAGTGCATGTCCCCAGTTCTGGTGTTGTGCGAGAGGGAGAAGAATTTCCCTCTATCCACTCTCTCCATCCCACGCATAATTTTATACGTCTCAATCATGTCCCCCCTCAAGCGCCTTTTTTCTAGACTGAAAAGCCCCAAACGCTGTAGCCTTTCCTCATAAGGGAGGTGCTCCAGCCCACGAATCATTCTGGTCGCTCTTTCCTGCACCTTTTCCAATTCAACTATATCCTTTTTGAGGTGTGGTGACCAGAACTGGACACAATACTCCAGATCTGGCCTTACCATCGATTTGTACAAAGGCATAATGATATTGGCCGTTTTATTCTCAATCCCTTTTTTAATGATCCCGAGCATGGAATTGGCCTTCTTCACAGCCGCCGCACACTGGGTCGACACTTTCATCGACCTGTCTACCAGCACCCCAACATCTCTCTCTTGATCCATCACAGACAACTCAGAACCCATTAGCGTATATGTGAAATGTTGGTTTCCTGCCCCAATGTGCATCACATTACACTTACTTACATTGAAGCGCATCTGCCATTTTGCTGCCCATTCTCCCAGTTTGGAGAGATCCTTCTGGAGCTCTTCACAATCCCTGCTGGTCTTCACCACCCGGAAAAATTTAGTGTCGTCCTCAAACTTGGCCACCTCGCTGCTTATCCCCAACTCCAGGTCATTTATGAACAAGTTGAAAAGCACCAGTCCCAAGACCGATCCTTGGGGCACACCGCTTCAATAAGGCAGCCTGATCCTTCATAACTCCTAGAGCAGCGGAGTGTGCACTCCGCCACTCTAGGCCATCGCAAACGTACCATAAAGCACGTTTGTGATGACTCTGGAGTAAGGGCCGCTGGTACGGAGGCCTCCAGACCTGGCACCCACTGGTGGAGATAAGCCCTGCACCAGTTGGTGCAGGGGCAGGGGGAGAGCAGACCGGGCGGCAAGGGAGGGTGGCCATTGACTGAACCGGACTGGGAGAGGCTGGGGATATCAGTGGTGTGCTCCGCCGATATCCTAGGCCCTTTCCCAGCCCAGTTTGGCCTTACCCCACTGCCTCAGATGTATGTCAACTTCAGAGCTGGTGAACATCTGAGGAGGCCCATAGGTCCCGGGCAGCCCTACACTTGGGGAAGGATATCCCCTTCTCCTGAAGTGTTCCCCGGCTGTGCCAGCGCGGCCCAGGAATGGGCTCAGGATATCACGGATGGCCGTAAAGATGTGCAGGATTGCACTGTTTAAATATACAAATGAGTTATATGTCTCACTAATTTAGATGTCTGTGTGGAATAAAATCTTATATTGTAACTTTGCTATAGACATAGAGTAATTTAGGATTATAGCAAAGTTATGGAACTGGGGTCTGAGTCCAGCTGGGCTATACCGCTTTCAGTTTATCACATATAAACTCAGGAATACACTGAATGTGATTGTTCCTTAAAGGATTGTTATGAACTGCTAGTATTATGTCTGGATGTAGATTTCCTTCCTTCCCTTCATCCCTAACTATCTGTAGTATCTGCAGTGGTTCCAGGAGGTAGTGATATACAGTATCCAGAAGATAGAGGACACTGTATGCAGAAAAGGAAATAGAGAAGTACTGTAATATTATGGCTAGCCAAAGAAAGTGAATTTTTAACAGTCAAAGAAGGGACATGCATATGTAGTAGAGAACTATGTAGTATATAATTGAAGGTTTACTTCATCACAATGGTTTCTTTGCTGAAGAAAGAAGTCACATTTTAGTTTAATATGGGCTTGTCTCTTCAGCATGGAAACTGCCATGAAGAAAGCGGCAAAAAACTGTTCTGACTACTGCATGCAAGTTTTTTTATGGCACACATGCCACTTCTTTACATCACAGTGAATATACAGAGTAAAATATATATTACCTGATGGAGAGTTAGGCAGGTGAGGGAGATGGGGAGGGCACAATAGTACGTGACTAGATCTTTCTGGAAATAACCCGTCAACCAGTTTATTATTGGAAAGCATTGTCGTCCAGACTTTACACGTGAGTATTTGGTTAGTGTCCCTTTTCCAAGGATTGTCCAAAATTTGCCGACTGCTCCTTTGATCCGACAAATCATGTTCACTTCTGCTTTTTTGAGAACAGTGTGCAAAAAGGTGGGTGTCTGTACTCAAACAACTCATGTTAGACGTTGTTGAGTGAGAAGTTGCTAAAAATGAATGACCCACGGTAATGGGTGGGAGACTCTGTGTTCTGATTGGTGGAAGGCCAAGACCACTGCAGACTGGCGAGTTACTTTCTGAGATGAGGTACTTCTTGGTGTCCGTACTTCGTCTCTTAAAGTCAATTGCCGTGACACACTCCTCTGACGATCCTTTGCAGCTGGCATCCATAATGCAGTCAAATGTGGTGATGATGTCATCCACTTCTGAGGTCTTTTCCCTCTGAGATTTGTCTCTGTTTTTGTCTTTTTGATTTGCCTTCCAATCTTGCTTTTTCTTTTTGCAGAAGATTTGGTTAAGCATACTGAATCTACCTTCCTTTTTCAGGAATTCATTGTTCCGGGAGGAAACTTGATGAACTAGCTCAGGTCTTAAGGAATTAAAAAAAATCCATGGTGAGAAAAGTGCAGCCCTTTTAGATTCTACAGGCAATATTTAAAATATGTACGGTATTTTAAAAGCTCTTGTCTTAACAAATAAAGTGTCATACAAAGATAAACCCCAAACCCTACAAACCAGATAAGGTGATAGAACTAGTGACATTTAGACAATTTTTCATATTTGATATAGGATTAATGAGATTGAAACTGGCAAGCAGCAGAACAGGACCAGATTTGCACCCCTTTAGCACTGGGTGCTTTTAATTTGATCTTTAAAAAAAAGAAAGAAAAAAGAATAGTATCATAGGTTGTGACAATGTGGTTGCAGCAACTGTTAGAGAAGAAGAGGCTTCTCTCTAAGCAATGAACTTCTGGTAAGTCTTTACAGGAAGTGTGTAATTTGTTGTAGTTTTATCGGAAAAGTGGCTTAAGTATTTCCATTCTTGCAGTTCACAGCACAGGAAATAATGCTAATCAGTAACTAGGGGAAGAGAAAAGTGGCATTCAAAAAACTGGGGGGAAAACAATGCTAAATTTCGGCTTTTGTAGGTGACCATCTACATTAGAACACATTCAAAGTGCATAAAGGGCACAGAGAATGCAGCCATCATGTAGCAAAGCACTTGTGTGACTGCTGCATCTTGCATCTAGGACATTTTTTAATTGGTTCTTATGAAAGAACCAAGTGGACAGAGAAAGGCAATTTGTTTCAAATGTTTCCCAGGAAACCCCCCCCCCACTCTACTCCTTCTGCTCATTTAAACAGGAGTGGCCTAGAGCAGGGGTTCTCAACCTCTTCCCAGTCGAGTACCACCTCCGGCGCCACTCTCCTGCTGAGTACCACCGGAAGTGACTGGTGATGACATCATCACCAGTTACATCCAGGTTTGGAGGCCAGAAAATGCAGATAGGAGGTTCTGGGTGGGTGGGAGGGCCCCTTTCAGCATTCCCGGTCAAAGGCAAGAGCCTCTTGGGAGCGAAAACAGCACTGCATCGGGGCAGCTAACTAACAGCACTGCATTGGTTCCAGTGGTCCGGTGGAGTATCAACAGGAGTCGGCCGAAGTACCACTGGTGGTACAATTACTGCTGGTTGAGAAACCCTGGCCTAGAGGACAGAGGCTGCGCAATGGGAACAGCTTTAAAGAAGGAAAAGGAAGGGAAGGGGTGTGTGGGCACACCTACCTCCCCTCCACTTATCTATTGGAGTGCGCATGCTCGTGGGGTGTGTGTGACAAAATGTGGGGAGATTCAGGTGGCAGGGAGGCCTGAGCCATTCCTGGGGGCAACTTTGCTTCTGGTGAAACAGAAAAGGAAAGAGATAAACCATGAACTGAGTCCCGAAAGAGAATGTTTTGGTTGAAATATTTCAATAACGTGTCTTCCTCAGGGGTGACAAGAGGAAACCCTTTTTGAAATAGGAGGGCTTTGTAATTGTTGTCCCTGTAAAAAACATTTTCTTGCAATGATTTGGCCAGTACATTAAACATTCTCTTTCAGGCTCCAGTTTGTATTGGGCCAGGCCCCTGCCCCAAGCTCAGTGGGGAGCCACATGGGGGTGGCAGTTCTTCTCCCTCCTACTTTGGGAGGGCAAGAAGAAGTGTTGCAGATGCTGCTGCTGAGTCCTGTGGCAGTAACTCCTCCCCCACCCACTGGTCAATGGGTTTTCTCCCAAGGTCCTCTGCATCATGGCAGGGGCCTGTGGGAGAAAGCTCTTAGGTCCATGGGGAGAGTGGGAGAAGGAAGAGCTGATGCATGAGTCAAGAGTCACCTGGCAGCGCCTTATCTTGCCCTCCCCATAGGCTAATGGGACTGATGGCAGTATCAGTACAAATATACCAGCTGACCTGCTCCACCTCTGCTACCACACAGGGGTGAGCAGGTGTGATTTGGCCTTCCCATTTTGCCAATGCCAAGTTTGAGTCTCTTTCACTCTACTTCACTGGACATTTTTGGGGCTGCCCATCTTTCCTTTTTGCTTGAAGTGCATCTTTTTTTTTTTTTGCTGCGCTTCAGGCCTTGCTGCAAAAGAGAGAACCATTTGCTGTTTATTTTTTTAAAAAATAAGCAGGGGAGGTGTTCAAGTACAAAAATATAAATTTGAACAAAAACTCTGTGGCAAGGTGTGGCATTGATGTGGATGGAAGGTAGCCTTGTTTGGGTTCACTTCTTACATTTTTTTTTTTGATAGAGCTATGACGTTCTTCTAAACTTAAATGTCACAGTGAGAAGTACTCAGTCTCTAAAAACAACAGTCAAATATGAAAATAGTTCTCAAAATGGCACTGGGATGGAGCGTGTTTCATTGTTACAAATTAAGTACATCCAATCAAATATAATATGTGTGCATTTGATACATTCCTTGCAACAGACAAAATAGCTGGAGGTGCAGGGATGGGAATCAGGTTTTCCTAGCCACAGACTAATGCACTTTGAGCCCTGAGGAGATGGAATATTCCCAGACAAATTACACCTGGATCCCACACAGAAAGACATAACGATGAGAGCTGAGCTGAAGCTTACTCACATTTTTTTTCCTCTGTGTGAGAATGTTTGGCTACTGAAAAGCTCTTTTTGAAGACTTTCCTGCTTTCCTTGCAAAAACGTTCACTTATTTATTTGCATTGCCTCCCTTTCACTGACTTCATCAAGTAGCCAATGATGATTAACTGTGTAGCATTGTGACACCAACCCATTCACTGTATGATCCCTGATTGGGTGGCGTCAACCATATGAACAATGAAGGAAGAAGCAGCAGTCAGAGGAAACCGTGGTGTTGAGCAGGATTGGAAAAAGGTGACTATTCACACCATCAAAATGTTCTTCAGGGAAAAAGTTCTATTTAGCAGAAATTCCTAGTTGAAAAATAGAAACTATGGTTCAGCATAGCTCTCGTAGCACTTGTGTGTTTTTGTGTATAAAAACAGAGTCTGGAAAAACCCTAAGTGGAAACCATAGCGCAGGTATCTATCTGATAAGTTTCACTAAAAGTCACCTTTGTGGAGTTTCATAGTTTGCTGTGAGGAGAAAGTATACGTCAAAATTTTTACCTGTTCTCTTGAGACAGCAGCTTGATGCATGCTGTGTGCCCACAGTACATCGCATATGTCAGCGGGGTGTTTTCATTGATGTCCCTCGAGTTGCTATCTATTCCCAGCTGTAGCAAGGTCTTTACACAGTCAGCCTTCCCTGCTGCAGCCGCCCAGTGCAAAGGTGTCCTGGACGGTGGGAAAGAAATGTATTTAATCACATTGTGTTGTTTAAATTCAGGCAGGATTCAGAGAAAGAGCTGAGATGGAGAAACTACAGTGGAGGTTCACGGGCAGTGTGGCACAAGTTTTCCTTTGACTGCTATAACACATAGCTGGTGAGGGCTCAGGGCCCTCGAAAAAGCCCGCTGCTGTTACCTGAGGGCATCTTTGTGGTCATAGACTGGCTGCAATCCTATACAAACCTTCCTGGGAGTAAGCCCCATTGAACACAATGGGACTTACTTCTAAGGAGACACACATAGGAGTGCGCTGTGTGTGTGGTGCTGGCAGAGAGACTTTTTCAGGGCCCACACAAGTAGGAGACTGTCCATGGGGCATAGTTTGCCGAGGGCCCCCAAAATCTGGGGTGGACCCTGTTGTGATGCACCCCCTCCCTTTTATGTCACGATCACATAAGATTTCCAGGAGTTAGTGAGAAGCAAAATCAGTCTTATCACTTGTCTGTGAGATTGCAAAATTAAAAACTCAATATGTGTGAAGTTACTAGCCTGATCTCTTTTTTTTTTAATGCTTATATATTATCTCTCTACCTACACTAATCTTACAGGGGGTTCCCAATGGTTTCCCATCCAGGAAATGACCAGGTCTATGCCTGTGTAGCTCCAGCAAACCTGTAGCAAGAGGTGCCTCGCCCTCTTAATCTGGGCCTGTTTGGGCTCTAATTAGTTTTACTTTATAAGAGGTTACATTATTTTGGCCCATACTATTCAAGTATTCCGAAAAGTACAAAAACATCTTTGTGCATCTTGACGGTTTTCTTTTAACATGGATGTTCGCCTGCTGTCGGCTTCCCTTCCGTAGACATCAAGACTTAATTTCAGCGGGGGCCCAAAGCTGCCTGGAATTCATGTCTTCTTCCCTGTAAACCTTTCCCTCTCTAATCCCAAATGCTAGAGAGGCACTTCCTTCTTTAGCATAACTTCATAAATCAAAGAACCGATCCCGGGGGGCATTGTGCCATAAATTAAACTCAAATTAACATTTAAGTGAACACAATTCTAAGAAACCCCTCTGAATAACACTAAACTTGTCCTCACATGAGTACTAGCTATATAACAATAAAGGTTAGGGGACCCACTTGCTACGTTGCTGAGCCAGAAGGAGCCATGGAGAGAGAGAGAGTATCATTTCATTAGAAGCCACATTTCAGTAGAAAGCAGCCAAACATCCTTTACTGTAGGTCAAAACAACGAGGGCCCCAGCCAGAGCTCTGCAGCTCTTTTCAGTTGGTTTCCATGGTCACCTGTCATCCACATCAAGGGCCTGCAGGTTGCATTCTGGGACTTTAGCCAGCTCGCTGATGATGTCGCTGTATCCTGCAGCAGCAGCAATGTGAAGGCAGGTCTTCCCGTTCTCATCGTCGTAGTTTATTATTGATGGGCCCTGACGGTGGCTCAGGATGATAGAACACAGGGTCCGGTTGCCACTCTGAAAACCAACCACGGATGTGTGGAAAGAAGACTGTATCATCAAAACAGCAACAGCATGCAATATCTCTCTTCAAAATAGAACTCATGATAATTTTCATTAAAAAAAAAATACCTCAGGGCTGTCAGGCTATTAAGAACTTAAATTAAATTGAAATTGCTTTGAACAAATTCGTTAATTAATGAATCAGTTAAATTTAAATCAAAAGGCATTGATGCCCAAAATCTCTGGTGCTCTCTCAACCAAAGGTAATTAGACCCTGTAGCGTTGTCCTTCGGACTTCTCACCGCTCAGAGAAATGAGGAGTGTGTATGTAACCAAACAGAATTTGGCAGCCCAATCCTGTCTAGGACCATCGCAGCCTGCAAAAGCACACTGTGTGTATCCAGGATCAGGCCAGCGCTGGCGCAGCTCTAGGTCGCCTCAGGGGAAAGGGACATGATTTGTCCTTTTCCCTTGGGTAATGCCCCAGCGGCCCCATGGGTCTCCTTGGATGTGTGACGGAATGGCCAGTGCAAACCTGAGGCGCCTGTGTAGGGCTTGTTAGGCCCAAGACAGGGGATAGGATTCGGCGGAGCGTGCCACCGATGATCCCTCCCCCCTCCCGGGCCCAGCAGGCCAATCCCCGCTCCCGTTCCGCCCTCCCCATGTCTTCCTGCTGCCAAGTGCAGGCCTTATCTGTGTCCACCAGCAGCGGCCTCTGTCTGGTGGAGAGTGAGCAGCGCTGCTTACTCTCCGGGTGTCAGAAACTTGACTTATGGCACGTTTGCAACACCCAGAAGCAGCAGAGCGGCTGGCACAGCCAGACGGGATTGCACTGTAAATGACACCAAGAAAATTTAAATGATATATACAGTACTCAAATAGTCCCTGCATTACAAGCAGTGCAATCATATCATGTCTTCTCAGAAGTAGGGCCCCCGGGCCAGTAAATTCAATGGGACTCATTCCTATGAAACTGTGCATAGGATTGCAGCCTAACAGGTATTGGCCCTGACCCAAATGTGCATATAGTGTATATGGCTGGAGCTGAACATATGCGGCCCTGTTCATGTAAGAAAAGCCCTGTTGCTTCAGACCAAAGATCCATCAAGTGTCTAACATCCTGTTTCTCCCAGTGACCCTCTCCCCAGATGCCTCTGGGAAGCCCACGTGCAGAGCATGAAGGTAAATAGTCCTCTCCCATTTTGCTTCCCAGCAATTCAAAGGCACACTCTCTCTGAACTCAGACATAGTAAACTGTATACAGGTGGACCCCCGTATCCGCTGGGGATATGTTCCAGGCCCCTCCGTGGATACTTGAAACCGTGGATAAGAGCGAACCCCATTTCCATGGTTTCCTGAGGGCCCCCCACCCTACCTCCCCTGCAGGCAGGCAGGCATGCCCCCCCAGCTCTTATTTTTCTTTCAGCAAGCTTTGTTTCTTCCTTAAAACAAACAGAGAAGCAGCTTCCATTGCAGGCAAATAGAACGAGACTAAGTCCTAGAGAGGCGCTGCAAGGTTTTTGTTTCTGTTAACCTTGCAGAGCCTCTCTAGGACTTAGTCTTGTTCTACTTGCCTGCAATAAGCAGCCAGAGGCTGCTTCTCCTGTTTGTTTAAGGAAGAAACGAAGCTTACTGGGAAAAAAGTAAAAGCCTGGGGGGGTCCCCACAATCCGTGGATAACTGAAACCGTGGATAACAAATCCGTGGATATGGGGGCCCACCTGTATATAGGCACTAGGATTATAAAGAATCACACCAGCCAGCTATTCGACAGAAAGGGGGAAGGCAAAGAGACCAAATTCAGCCCTCTACTCAATCTCGGAGGGGCTGATTACTAGTTGTCTAGCTAACAGAGCTACAGGCGCCTTGCCCTGGCAGCTAGTTCATGCGAAGAAACTTGCACAAAGCACTTGTTTTTGTTGTGTGTAGTTCCTCATCCAGCTAGGGATACGCACACATCAAGCCTGCTTTGATGCATGTATGCCCCCTAGCTGGTTCAGGATGGTAGGTTGATAAATGTATTTTGTAACTGATGTTTGTAAATACGTTATATATTTTTAATTCATTTTGTATCCCACTTTATTAGCCAACCAAAAGGCCCTCACAGCATTATTGATTTATATAAATAAAAATGCTTTCACGATGTATTTGAAATGCTTCTCAGTAAAGGGATTTTGATTTCAATTTGGACTATATTTTACTGGAGTGTATTGCAGGGGTTCTCAACCCCTTCCTGGCCAAGTACCACCTCCGGTGCCACTCTCCCGCTGCGTACCACTGGAAGTGACTGGCAATGGCATCATCTCCAGTTACTTCTGGGTTTTCAGAGGCTATAATATGCAGGTAGGAGGTTCTGGGTGGGTGTGAGGGCCCTTCTCAGCGTTCCCAGGATGCTCGGCCAAAGACAGGAGGAGCCTCTTGTGAGCAAAAATGTGGTGCCGAAAGCGCCGCATCAGAGTGAGATTCTGCTGGTCCACCAGCAGTCAGCCGAAGTACCACTGGTGGTACGAGTACCACTGGTTTAGAAACCTTGGTCTATTGTATTTTTTAGCCATTCGTATTTTGCCTAGCCCTGCTTCACTCTAGCCCTGCATGATGGCCAGGTCTGAAGAACAGGGCGACTAGTTCCACACAGCTAGGGGGACTTTAAAAGGTAAAGGTGACCCCTGACAATTAAGTCCAGTCATGTCCGACTCTAGAGTGTGGTGCTCATCCCCATTTCAAAGCCGAAGAGCCAGCATTGTCTGAAGACGCCTCCGTGGTCATGTGGCCGGCATGACTCTCCTTCCCGCAAAAGCAACCATCTCCTCTAGTGCTGCATAGCATGTGGAGGTGAACCATGATCAGTGATGGAGGAGCATATGCTTTGCATGGAGAGGGTCCCAGTTCAATCTATGTATCTCCAGGTAGGGCTGGGAAAGACCACTGTTTGAAAATCTAGGAGCCACTGCCAGTCGGTGTAGCAACATTGCATTAGACTAGATGGACCAGTTGACTCGATACAAAGCAGCTTGATATGTTCAGAGCAAACCACTTTTGAAATGAAGATGACTCAAAAAGAGACTTGATTTATGACACTAGTGTTCTGCCATTCTAACGACAAAAAGTCAAAAACATACTGGGCATGCCCACATCATGCATGATCGAGAGGGTGGACAGAGAGAGGTTATTTTCCCTCTCTCACAATATTAGAACTGAACAGGTCATCTAATGACACTGATTAGCGAGAGATTTAGGACAGACTGACAGTGCAATCCTATTCAACTTACACCACTGGTGTAACCAGCGGTGCAGCGAGAACAGGAGGCCCCAGAACAGAAAGGGGATTAAAATCACCTCCAAAGGGGGATTCAAAGGGGATTTAAATCTCCCCTCCCCTCCAACACCTCCTGCCCTGCCCTGCCCCACTGGTTACACTGGTGGTGTAAGTTGGATTGGATTGCACTGAAAAGGAGGTATTCTTCACACAGCACACATAATTAGTCTGTGGAATTCATTGCCACAAGATGTGGTGGCGGCTGCAAGCCTGGATTACTTTACATGGGTACAAATTCATGGAGGACAGGTCTCTCAATGGCTTAGTCTTGGTAGCTAAGAGCTACCTCCATGTTCAGTAGCAGTACGCCTCTGAATATCAGCTGCAGAGGAGCAATGGGAGAGAAGTATGCCTTTCTCTCCTGCTTGTGGGTTTCCCAAAGGCAACTGGTGGGCCGCTGAGGGAAACACAATACCTTTGGCCTGATCCAGCAGCGTTTTTTTCTTATGCTCTTATGTAAATCTTTAGGTGTACCTGAAGCGAGACTTTTGATCACAGTTGATGTGCTTTCAGCCAGTGCTGAGTTGATGTTCTTTTCCTCTTTCAACCACAAGCCAACGTTTTGACATTTCTTATCTCTAAGTAGGCTTGTGGCGAGGCAGTTCTTACAAAGGTGAATCACTTCTTTGCATTTGGAGGCTCTCCGGGGGTGTATGAATATAACTGAAGTCATAATATTCAAAACAAACAGTGACATAATTCTGTGTATTTCAAAAAAGTTAGGTAATGATTCATTTTTATACTTTCCTTGTCTGATGGTTGAACCTTGGCCACTTTTCTTCCACAGTTATTTCACAGTTTCTATGGGTTTTTCTATGTGATTTCACTTTCCAGTTTCACAATTGGAAATCATGAGAGAAAACACATTTTCTATTAAATTGTTGACCGCTGTCCCTACCTGTACTGCCCAGTGAAGAGCTGTTTTAAAATCTTTGTCCACCAGTGTTGGGTCAGCCCCTTTTTGCAGCAGTGTTTGCGCATGTTGCGGTCGATTATGGAATGCAGCCCAGTGAAGTGATGTCATTCCCTGAAAATCACAACCAAGGTTGAGCTGTTGGCCATGTGTGGATGTTTGGTGATGAAACAGAAGACCTGAACTGTCTCCTACTATAAAATAAGCAAATCAAACACTGCCTTGGCATGGCAGTGGTTTAGTGGCAAATTTGCATCGATTTGCTGCAGAGAACTTTTAGCTCTTACCAAGCTCTCATTTCCTGTTCCATCCAGCAGCTCTACTGAAGTGCTCGAATGGAGAAATACATTCTTTAGGGCAACATCTCTGACACTTTTTGAACTTTCCCCCTCTCACTTTCTTCACTTTTACATTATGTGCCCCAAAAGCAAACACTAACCATCTGTTCTGTGGGTGATCACACAGAAATATACCTTACAGCACAATCCTAAACAACTTTCCAGCGCCGATGTAGCCGTGCCAACAGAGCGCACACTGTATTTTGCAGTACAGGGGCAGTCATGGAGGCCTCTTCAAGGTGAGGGAACATTTGTTCCCTTACTTCGGGGCTGCATTGCGGCTGCACCGGCGCTGGAAAGTTGGTTAGGATTGCGCTGTTAATAGAGCTTTGTGTGTTGATCTGTGGAGTGGAGTAAAGGTATATGAAACATTTTTTGTTTATAAGAGCATCCACCCCTTCCACTCTCTCCCAGCACCTCCATTCTCTTGCTTGGTTCTGGACCATAGCATTGAGCTTAAGGGGTCATGAGAATGTAGCTGATAGGGTTGAAGCTTGGGGATGAATTAGCACTTGATGGTCTCCTGGAGGTCTTGGTGCTCACTATCACCTGCACATGTCTTGTCTCTCCCTAGGGGAGGCTCACCACATCAGAGTTTGAGTGCCTTACGATCAGTTCAGATGGCTGAGTATGATGGTGCCTGGCTGGCTGCTGCCTTTAATGATTGAATGGATTGCAGCAGGGTCATTTGAGTTATTTTGCACAAGCACCAACTGACAATTAGAGAGAACCGCAAAGAGCCATAGCTCTTTGCAACAGTGAAAGACACATTCACTGTCACGCAAAATGGCTGCCAACAGTGCTCAGAGCTCTCTGTTGGTGGCCATTTTGGGAGCGCTGCCACAGGAGGCGGCAGTGCTTCCCGTCCATCACTGGACCTACCCATGGCCACTGGAGCAGGTAAGGCTGCGGAGGGGGCAAAAAGGGGCAGGAAGGGGGAGAAACAGGGCAGGGAGAGGAGAGGAACAGGGCAGGGAGGCTGTGGGAAGCAGTAGATCTGGCAGCGATTCTATTTCTATTATCCTCCCTTTTTGCAGCCTCCCCGCTCCTTTCTTCTTGGACTTGCACCAGCTACAGAGCCACAGAGCTAGCACAGGTCTAAGGAGACCCACTGCAGAGCAGGAAGCTTACAGAGGGGGTATGGGGATTTAAATCCCCTTTTGCCTCTGAAGACTGCCAATTTGCCCCCCTCTCGCTGGATACAGCACACTCCTTTTCAGCGCAGCAGTAGTAGGGGGACCATAGCATTTGACTCTGAATGTTTCACATTGTGCTCCAACCCACATTTGGAAGGTGTGTGCCAAATACTACTTTGTGCTCACTGCAACCATTTTAGATGGTTTGTTGCATGCATGGGGCACCCTAGGCAGAAAAAAATAATGACCATATGAATGGTTGAGTGAACTGGTCCCCTCAGTTTTATACCTCAAGGCATGAAGCACTATCTCTGAGATCCTCTTCTTCTATCTGTTATAGGATCCTTTCTAGGCTACATGGTAAGTACATTTGAATGGAAGTTTGTTTGCTCACCTCATTGTCCTGGTGGTTAATTTCACTCAGATCAGACTGCTGCAGCAGCACAGATAACAGCCTGTGGAGTACAAAGCTATAGTCAATGTGATATGTTCAAAACAAAATCCAGAGAAGGCCATGAGCAAAATCCAGTTAAAGTGAAACACGTTTATGTTCTATCTACTAATTTTAATGGGTCAGATAACAAAGTGCTAAATTCTTGCTAGTGCTAAACCTCACAAAATCAATAGTGCCCTAAATGAACTCAACTTTGACTGGATCATGCCCTATATTTTTAATAACATGAAGTGCTGTGGGAATGGAGAATCAGAGAAAGTACAGTATATGATTCAGAGGATCAGATTGATGTGGAGCCACAGAATATGGTTCTGTGGGTCTTCGTCACATTCTTTAATCTATAACTACTGTAGATCTGATTCTTCTTGAATTAGCATATGAAGTCTTCTAGTCCTCGAATCTAAAATGTTTGGATAGGTGGGTTGTATAAAGCAGCGTTACTCAAAATGTTTTGAATCCTTCTGAATGTATGCTACCTTCGGGGACTCTCTAACCCAGCACCAGTCATCTGTTCCATGGATAGGTTTGCAGAGCTCTTTCCATGCACTTTTGTTTTGCATTTGAAGAACTGTTGATTGTGCAAGGAATCCTACACAAGCATTAGACAAACATAAGGTATCAAAGACCTCCCACCTAAAACTATACACAGGGAAACATGAACAAAGCAGTAGCTCTTTCTGGATTTCTGTCTTTCCAGATCGGCATTGGATACCTTTGGCCTGGATACCAACCTGCCTAGGTTTTGACTGGTGGGGGAAGAAGGTACCACCTGTCTTATATAAACCTCTCCTTTCCTGGAACTTTGCACTCCCTCTGAGAATCATAATTTGTTGAGAATCATTGGTGTGTAAGGCATTTAAATTTGGGTTTGGCAGTGGACTGTGATTCAGTCCTCTGCTATATATTTATCATCAAGTCTGTGTGTACTCCATAATTCGGTATAAGCAGGAAAAAAAAGTGAAGATTGTAATACAGAATGAGGAACTTAGCTTTTTGAGGAACCCAAGCTTCATTTTAAAACAAAAACAAAGCATGTTTCTAGCCCAAATGACTGCAAGAAAAGTCTTGATAGGTTAGCAATGCTTTGTGAATCTGAAGGCCACACTAGACACAATGTGGGAGATTCCTTCTAATGATCTCCCACATTTTTTGTTTGTTTGTTGCTAATTGGCAGCCTGGAGCATGCTTGGAGGATTAGGAAGTGTTGCTCTGGGAGAGGGCATTTAACTGTTTCTTCCCATGCCATTTCCTGTGATGTGGATTGCAACCCCTCCCTGAAGCTGTTAGTTCCATGATGGAAAAAAATACAGGTTTCTAACAGCAACATTTTGGGAAGGAGGAAAAGGTAGGAAAGGGCATCGGAGAAAGGGTTAAACCCCTCTCCCAGAGAACCACTTCCCCACCTTCACAACAGATCCTGGAGCTGCTAATTAGCTAAACCCTGGGATTGCCTAAGTGCAGATCGCTCCAGGTTTAGTTCAGCTCTCAGAAGCCAAAGGGTGTTGGGGTTGCAGTGCCCTGCAGAGCTTCTCTCCTCTCTCCATGACTCTAGAAGCAGAATAAATTGCGCAAAATAATAAATATGCACATTTCTTAAATCTGCATAATTTGGACAGAGTTCATATTTTCATGGCATATCATTTCGTTTGCCAGTGCAGAATTTTGATGGATTGATTTCTTTTATAAATGCACAGTGCTTATTGTCTTCTGGCTACAGATAGATTTCCTGTGCAGGCGTTCCTGTTTGCACTCCTTTAAACAGCCACATTGAGCAAAGATAATGAGAAAAACAAATGCACATGCGGAAGATCTCTGGTAGTGCCTTCCGGTGATGGAGTGAGCATATTCAGAAGAAGTAATTTTGTTGACTTGGGCTAATAAGACAGACGAAAAGGATTCAACAGCTGGCACACTTCCCTTCTGACCAAAGGTCTGCTGTTACCATGGGAACCAGGGGACACTTTTTTGTGCAGAGTACCCAGTGTGTCGTTAAAATAAATTACTGCTCCTTTTCTGAAGATCAGAATATCCCTTTGCTAGGAATATTTCATTTAATGATAATGCCCTCTTCATTGCCTTGAAATTTTCCAAGTGTACCGTTGAAGTGATGTATATAAAGAAGTACGAGGATGTCAGAAAATTAACAAAACAACTGAAAAAGAAATTGCTGGGGGAAGTGGATGTAAGTAGCACATGAAGCCTAGTCGGGTGTGTGATGCACAGCAGGAGCACAACCTACAACAATATTTTTTATCAGAGGTAGCAACTAGCAAGCATCAATGACTGCATCAAACACACCCGAACTGTTTCCTCAGAAAGGATTTGTGTGTGTGTGTGTGTGTGTGTGTGTGTGTGTGTGTGTGTTTCTAAGTCAAAATGTGTTGTGTTCAGGATGAAACATCTAAAACTGTTGCTTGTTGTCAACTTCAAGGAAATAAATACATAACAAGTGGGTATTTTCATGGCCTTGGTTTTGCACACTGATATACATGCACAAATGCCATGGAATTCAAAAGGACTTCTTGCACAAAATTGTGTACAGGATCATAGCTAATAAGAACAATAATTCTAACAATTAGTACCAAAAAAAAATCCATTTGCTTTTTGGTATCTTTCTTGGTGGTACTTTTTTTTTTTAACAGTCCATCATGCAGCAGTTGTCTACACTGAGGGAAGATAGGCAAAGGCAAATCTACAAGGACAGCCCTCTTATGAGGCAGGGTGAAGCCATTTCAGGTGGCAGGCTAGGCTTACCATATCTCCAACCGGGACAGAGTGCTAGACCTTTAGGAGAAGGAATGTGGGCAAGTGTAGCTTGTTAAACATTAGAGCACACAATCCTAGGCATGTCTGAGTAAAAACTTGCTGAGTAGACATGCCTAGGATTGAACTCTAAGGTTTAACAAGCTACACCTGCCCACATTCCTTCTCCTAAAGGTCTAGCACTCTGTCCGGGTTTGAGATATGGTAAACCTAGGCTAGGGGGAGCAGCAAACTGGCAGGGGGGCCCTGCACTCTGCACCAGCCTGCCACTTCCCCCCACCTGCTACCGATCCAGCCACTCACAGGATGCACAGGATGCAACAGGCCACGCAGCTGTTGTTAGAATCCTCTTTTCACTTTATTTCCATGTGATTGTGGTGGTGCAGGCCTACCTCATCCTCAGTCCCATCGCCATGATTCTCTTCCTGGCTCTCTTCTCTAAATGGACTGCTGGGCAGAACCCGGAGTGAATGGAAGAAGAACATTTCCACTTCTGCTCTCTCTCTCTCTCTCTCTCTCTCTCTCTCTCTCTCTCTCTCTCTCTCTCTCTCTCTCTCCAGGCTCCATTCCCCCAGCTTGTTTAAAAGAAGAGAGTTGGGAAGAGGTTTCTGGTGGCAGGGCCAGAGAATGCAGAGGCAATGGAGGAGCGTTGAGGGAGTGCTGGGGAGGGTGTGCACTGATGCATGCATGTCCAGAGTCGCCACTAGGGTTTGCGTCGCACCTAATTGCTCATCGCACCTAATAGCTCATCAAATCTCATTGCCGTTGTGTTGTAAGCCCTATGCCTTGGTCCTCCATCACCTAACTCTTTTCTGCATATGCCTATTTGCACGACCTCTTACGTCTTTGGTCTGCCACACCCATTGTAACAGACTTTCTTCCTATTTTGATCTTTAACCTGCCTGGTCTGATTGACTTAGTGGAAAAACATGTTGCGTTGTCCCTGTGATTGCTTAACACCCTATGCTTTTGGGGGGAACCCCCTGGGAATTCCGTGCTCCCACCATGCATCTGGAAAGGAGAATCCCAAAGGTATACCTCCCTCTGTCTAGTTTCAGCCTTGACAGTGGCAGTGATTACAACCATTTTATTTCAGAATAAGGATGAGTTGGAGGAAGGAAGGAGAGTGTCATCTGCAGGGTCCTTTTCCCAGGATCATTACAAGTCAAGCAGGTCAAATATGACTTATTTCTTGAAATGAGGCTTGCATTAGCCTGAACCAGGCCAACAGTTACATTCCTGAGATGGCCCTTCTCTAAGTACTCCTCCTACCTTCAGAGGTAAGACAGCTGGTGACGAGAGATACAGCCTTCTCGATTGTGAGTGACACCCTGAATTGCCAGTTGGAACAATCCTTCCAGTCAGAGATGCTTATTTGGTAGGCACTAGATCTGTTTATTTTTGCAGCACCAGATAAAAACCTTTTTATTTGTCCGGGCCTTTCAGCATGTCAATGAGCTTATTTTAATTACTGAATTTGTTTTGCCTTCCAACTGGTTTTATTGGTTTTACTGAGTTGTTATTGTTCCTTCTGTTTCAGTGTTCTTTGCTTAAATTTAATTTTGCATTTTATTGTAGCATTGCTCAGCGATCTGGGAGATATTCATGACATACATATTTTGAAAATAAATAAAATAACAAACATGGTCTTGAACTATGATATGCTTTCGCTTTAAGAAGGCGTGTACCTGACGTTGGGATCAGCAGTGGCCGCGTGTAATGGTAATCTTCCGTTTTTATCAGAGATGTTCTGTTTGGCGCCATTTCTTAGCAGACTGACACAGCCCTCCAGCCATCCCTGCAAGCGGAACAAAACAAAAACGCCCAGGCTTCTGACATTGGCATGGAACACAAGTTTATTTTTAACAATGTTTACATCACAAGCTTTACAGCATGTTTGTGACGCTTTGGAGCGGTGGAATGCGCACTCCGCCGCTCCAAAGTTAGTGGATTGTGCCGCTAGTAAGTATGAAATATTTCTGGACTCTGGGCCTTACTTTGTCCACCTATGTTATAAAAGACATATTTCCTATCAATAGATTTGCTTTCTACAGACAGTGAAGGAAATAGTGACAGAGACAATCACAATCTGAGTGTCATGATCCATGAGCACACTTGCTGAAAGCAACAGAATGTTATCCATACTACTTGCATGATTTGTGGACACAGGAAAAAGCTGACCCACAGCTGCAAAGACTGTGCAATAAGCAAATTCTGCAGGAGCTGTGCCTTCCATAGCAGACTCTTCTTGAGAGCCTGTGCCTGATTTATTGCAATCTTGCCTTGACTCATGGAAGTATTGGCCAATGATAACCAAGGAAGTAGTGGGAGTGCTGGTAGTTCAGGCACCAATGACCAAGTCAGCCCTGCTGGCCACTTTTACTTCGACCTCTGATGAGGGCTGCTTTGACCCCCCCCCCCCCCGAAAGCATGAATTTCTGCTGAATATTCTTGCAGTGACCTGTAGGTCATAAAATGATGATGCTCATTGAAAGTGCAGTTCTGGACTACTGTACTTCTAATTGTATTGAGTGAGCCTGCAATCTCAGGATGATCCCAAAACAGTGTGCCGTGTTGGACTGTATTGTAAAAGATCACGTGTCTTCTTTAGAGAAGGCGCTGTGTTGCATTCATATAACAGATAAAGGCACAAAAAAAGCATAGCACCTACTCAAGACTAGTGGCTAAGGGCACAGTTGTGTACCAAACAATAGACACCTTTGGTTAGATCCCAACATCCCATGCTGCTGCTAACACTTCACTGTTAATGTTAAACTTGAAGAGGCATATTGTTGTGATCATAGAGGGACCTTAAGGGGGAGATGAAATGGAGGGGCATGAGCCACTTTTAGGAGAGTCACATGACTCAAAGAGCAGCAATTGTAAAGTAATGATGGGAGCCAATTGAGAGGACATGGGAAGGCATCCCACCAGTGGCTGGGACATCTCGGGGGGGGGGAGAATCCCCAGTCACCCCAACTATTATGAGACGTTCACTGGTGTCATATTCAATAAAAGTGCAAAACCCCAAATCAGATGCAAAGCGGATGTGTTTCCCATAACATTCATTGCAGTTGTTAGCATGACCCTGAGTTTGTGATGATGCTTGCAAGAGATGATGCTTATTTGTGATGATGCTTGCAAGAGTTTGTGATGATGCTTGCATACAGCATGTGTGCTGGTGGCACAGCTGTGCAGTTTTGTACATCTTATAATCCCTACAGATTTGGTTTCTCTTCTGTTTCTCTCCATGGTTGACTTGGTTGTGGTCTTTACCTTAGGCATGTCCATGCATGTGAGGCTTCTAGTTAGAAGAATTGCAGCAATGGAATGTCAGTTTCCACAAGGAAGGGCGACAGTGTTCCTGCATCGCCTTGTTTCTTTTTCTGCTAGTGCTTGCACTTCTGCTGCCGTCTCCTGCCAGCATGCCCAGTAACCATGTTGCACTTTAAATTGCCCCCTTATCATCTTGCTTTATAGGGATCCATCATTACCTGCATTCTACTGTGTGATTCATGCTAGTTTGCCCCTCACCCTTTGAATATCAGTTGTGCATACACCCACAAATGCAACAGTCTTCACTATGAGACACCTTCTTTCAGTTCTGCTATTCTGCCCCCACTCAATAGACACCCAGCCCTTTTGCAATTCCACACAGATGTCTCAAAACCATTTATTTTGCACAGTTCAGCAAAATTAGCAGCATTGAAGCATTCCCCCCCAAATATAAATAAATCACAAACACACCCACAAAAAAGCCACGGTTTGCAAGAGGAGGAAGTATATACAAAAGGTTACAACATATAAAGCATGCAAACTTAGAAAACAAAATGTGAAGACTTGAGACAGAAGTGTTCTGATATGGCTTACAACTTAAAATAAGGCACAACAGAATCAAATAATGAGGGATCCTTTACGTTCCTAAGGCATTGAGAAAGGACCTCAGAAATGAGGAGAGTAGTAAAAAGAAATCTGAAAGGGAAAGTTAAAAAGGTCAAATGTCTTCAGAGTGCATGGAGGTTACCGGTATTTAAAACCACAACTGAAGCTCAACTAGAATGAATACTATTAAGTCAAAAAGGCACCACCAGGTCCAGGAGAATGCCAGCATGGCTGAAGAAAGCTATACAAGGCAAAACGTTTTCCTTCAGAAAACGGAAGTTTTGCCAAATGAGGATAATAAAAAGGAACACAAATTCTGACAAAAGAAATGTAAGCTTCAAATTAGGAATGTGAAAAAAGCATTTGAGGAGCAGATGGCTAAAAAGGCACGATGAACAATAAAAACATCTTTAAATACATCAGAAGCAGGAAACTTGCTAGGGAGGACATAGGCCCATTAGACAATGATGGAGTGAGGATATGGAGATTGCAGAGAAGCTGAATATATGATTTGCATCTCTCTTCACTACAGATGCGGTAGGGAGGGGGGAGACTCTGAAAAATACGCCCATGTTAGTGGGGGAAAGGCAGGATATAAATATTATCAATCAGAATAGCATCATATACAGATGACAAATGATGATGATGCTCTCTAGAGAGCATACTGGCAAATTAAAAAACACTGGGTCCACCTAGGAGTTGGACATATTTTTAAAATGGATAAATGACATACTGTAAATAATGAAATAATGCTCCTGTTACTACAATTCAGCCCTTTCCAAACAGGATGTCTAGGAGAAGGAAAGCTTTGTACCAGATAGGTTGCCAGAGATAAACTGGTGCGCCCACAAGCATCTTGAGTGTTGATATTTGCTCCCATCTTCAGCAGCAATTTCACTGTATCAAGTTGGCGTCCTGAAACAGCATGCATCAAGGGGGTACAGCCTTGGAAAGCAAAACGGAATGAGGTTCTTCTTAATTTTTTTAGTTTGTTCAAGGCACAAGCAGGAGACATTTTATCGTTAATACAAATAGGTCACTAGTAGTATATCATGCTTAATTTTGAAAAAGAGCTGATTGTGAACTTTAAGGGTGCGTGCGTCTTACACTCGGGACAATACGGTATCTACACGCCACTATTGTCATTTCCCAGTCCCTGGGACATCTACTGACGGGATCCAGGTAGCCCCTTCTGCTGCTGCTGCTGCTGCTAGTGTACCTGCACCTCTCCTTGAGAGCTCACTGAAAATGAGGCTGAGAGAGCGAGAAAAGGAATAAAGTCGGGACTAAGAGGAGGCAGTTGTCAGCATGTCCTACCAACTGCAGCACACATGGGAGAAGAACTCTGCTTCCTCCAGCAATCCAGTCGCCAGGACCAAGTTTTTGATGGCTAACTTCATGTCTGGAGTTTTGCACCTTTGCTGCCTGCCATCTCAGGTTCTTGGTTGCTGGGATTTGGCAAGGAGGAAATAACTCTCTTAACTTAACCTCTGTCTCCAGAACATGAGGTGATGAGCATTATTATTGGCATGGGGGCTGAAGGGGGGGGGGGAAATAAGCGGCTGAGATGTAGGGAATGAAGGCCAGAATGTAGAAACCAATGGTATGGGTCCATACATATGTCTTGAAACAAAACATTTCTGTCATAGAAGAATCTAGGATATGTCCCAGCCTGCCATAAAAGGCCAGCCTGCCTTTTATCCTCGTTTATTGCTGTGCTGATCTTTGTCTATGTATGTAGATTGCAAACTCTGTGTTCCACAAAGAACAGCGCAACGACGGAAATGGGACAAATGAGAGCAAAACAACATAGGATAAGGAACAGTTCTGTGGACACAGCCACTTTTGGCATTAAAAGGCTGGCCTCTTTACTTTTACTTCAGGCTGACAAATCTTCCAGGGGGACTATTTCTGTGCTCATTGATTTTAATAACTCCAAAGCTGAGATTTTGCAAACTGCCAGCTGTTTCAGCCATTGGGAAATAATATGCTTCTCATTTTTTTAGTTTCAGACTCTTTGTGTGTGCCATCCTTGCATCATGAACGTCCAGCTGCTCAGAAGGACACAGAAATAAACAAATAGTTATGTGTAGTAGGCAGCACAGACCTACATAAAATTAGGTCTTTGGACCTAAAATTTGTTTTTGGAATGAATGGAACCTGATACAAATGGTTCAGTTATTGTCATGGTGGCAACGATTTGTGTACCACACTGCACCATGACAATGCTCCACCACAGAACATAAAAATAATAAAAATAGAAACCACCAGAAAGCAAGTCTGCATTAGAGCTCCTAGCAGGAGCTACAGAAGTATGTAAGATTTATGCTGTCTTTGGAAAAAGGAAAAATGGAGAAAATTGGGAAAACGCAACATAAAGTAAAGTAACAATGAAATGAAAATTTTAAATAAATGTAATGAAAATGAAAAAATTAAAAACTGAAATAAAAATGAAAATAAATTATTTTATGTTTTGCACATAAAGGTTTCCCACTTCAGAATACAGGTGAGGGATTGCATCTTTGTTCACTCTTGTCAAAAACTGCCTTCATGTAGAAAGCTGGAACTTCAAGGACAGAACTAGGCTAAAACCCTTTTCCCTGAAGTGCTGGTAAGAAGCTTTTGATGTGAGTTAAACGTAGTGATGTTGATGAGGTGTACAAATAACAGGCTGCTATAATATGAATTCGTTGCTCATAAAGCCTGTTATTAGTCAGGTGTTATTAGTCAGAATAAAGTCAACAAAACCTTTATCATGAAACTCTGACTGTTTGTAGTTAATAATGAAATCTATTTTGAGCTGTTCTCCTGCTTTTGTGCCTGCATGATTGGCATCATTAAACCAGGCAAACGAGTCTGGTAGATGCTGTTATCACATGCTCAAAACTCGATTACTTTAACCCCTTACTTGGTTTCAGTGAGAAACTTCCTTCCTGAAAGATGCATTTTAGGTCTTGGTATCTCCATTGCTACGGCCAGTGGGTGGCGCAGTGGGTTAAACCGCTGAACCATGAGCTGTGGATCGAAAGGTCGGCAGTTTGAATCCGCGATGGTGTGAGCTCTCGTTGCTTGGCCAGCTCCTGCCAACCTAGCAGTTCCAAACCATGTTAATGCAAGTAGATAAATAGGTACCGCTTGCGGGAAGGTAAACAGCGCTCCATGTTCCAGCTGCACGCTACGCGCTGCGGCAAGGAGAGTCATGCCGGCCACATGACCATGGAGGCGTCTTCGGACAACGCTGGCTCTTCGGCTTTGAAATGGGGATGAGCACCACACCCTAGAGTCGGACATGACTGGACTTAATTGTCAGGGGTCACCTTTACCTTACTATCTCCATTGCTAGGGGTTGGGAGAAGGCATCCCACTCCAAATTCTGCCCCACCCCCATAATTCCCACTCCTACGGGAACCCACAAGATACAGGTATCTTGTCATCTTGTGTGATCCCTGAGGCATCTAGTGGGGCCACTGTGAGACAGAGGAAGCTGGACTAGATGGGCCTTTGGCCTGATCCAGCAGGGCTCTTCTTAAGTTCTTAATGATTGTTTGAGTTGAGAAGTAGAAAAAGTTGAGAATGTGTGAGTTGAGAAGCAGAAAATTGTTACATTCAAACTGTACAATTTGAAGAAGAAGGAGGAGGAGGAGGAGGTACCCCTTCCAGTTATAATGAAGGAAATTTTCTCTAACTGCAAAAAAATTAAAACTGTTGTTGAAACGGATGGATGATGAAACTGATACTGAAAAAAAACTACTGGAATATGTTTCATCTGGAACAGGATAAAAAGACACTTTACCGTCACTATCACAGCATTCTAATATTGAAGGATCTTCACGAATGACACCAGTCAAGGTGTTGACATCCCCATTTGCTGCTGCTTGATAGACCAGTGTCAGGTCAATTTCTTCGGCTGATTCACCTACAAAGATAGTTACACAAAAATAAAGGATTCCGTTTGGGTGCAGTGTCAGGGAGAATAAAAACAGTTAACAGTTCAAAAATAATATTTTCCCTACACATTCAAAACGATCACATAACTGTTGATTACTGAAGAGGAAAAAAGAACAGATCTATAACAGTACAAACCTATGCATGCTCACTCAGAAGTAAGCACCACTGAGTTTAATGGGATTTACTCCCCGATAAGGGTGTATAGGATTGCAGCCTATGGGTGTTTTTCAATGAGGCTGCAATTTTCAGCATAATGAATGGACAGTCATTTTACTGTTACCTATTGTCACATCCTCATATGTGCTTTTGGATGACAAAAGCAGTGGCTCTTCTAGTCCAGTGCCTCTCGTCACGTGAACCCCCTCATTTAGGTAATCCAAAGAGGCTTTGCTTTGGAAGCAGCAGCATACCATGGTGAAAATTGGTGTCCGCTAGGAGCAGAGCCTTTTTGGATGTGGCACCTTCACAGCCCAATCCTAAGCGCGCCACCCAATGGCGGTGCGCCTCCCATGCTGGTGCTAACTGCCGTAAAGCAGTCAACTCCAGTCAACTCCAGTCGCAAAAGCCTCCCTGACAGCTCTCTGACACCTGTCAAAATTCCCTCTTCTATACAATGTTTAAAGGTATAAGCACTTTGTCCTCCATTGTATCTGGTCACCCTGTCCACTGTGAACCCTTTGCCCAGATTTCTTTTCACTGTCCAAATACTGGTGAAGGCCTGTCTATTCCATAGAACACTTAAAATCTGTTCAATATATATTTTAATGCTAGTCTTACTATTTTGTATTGTTATTGTTAGATAGGTGTTGTGGTGTCATTTCACGTGTTATACATTTTTAAAATTTATTTTATGGCGGTTTGCCAGAGGCAGGGTAGGTGGGGCTCCTTGCTGAAAAGATGGATAAGAATGTGAATGAATAAAAAGTGTGACCTTCTGTCCTGTGGACTTTTGTTGCACAGAAAGCAGGAAAAGGGCCCTGAGAGAGGATGCCTTAAGGGAGCACCTGAAAGGAAAACTTCTTTCTTTCCAAATATTGTTTTTCTCAACACATTAATGTGGGGTTGGAAGAGGGGAGCATTTTCAGGGGAAAATTGGAAGATGGAAGAGTGGCGTTTAAACCTTTCCCTGCCTGTTAACTTTTCCCTGCAAATGCCATCTCCCAAGCTTTATTATATCTGAGTTCGGAAATAGGAAGCAAGCCCAGTTGGAGGGCAAGGAAGAAATGGACTCAGAAGGCTTTTATATAATTGAATTGGTAGTTTCAACACCCCCCCCCCCAGGGCTGGTGCCAGGATGATTTTGCGCCCTAGGCAAGGCTAACTACTTGCACACACACCCCAGTAGCATTTTTACATGGGTAAAAAAAACCCACTACCGATAATCTATATAAAACTGTGCCCCTCAAAGGTCAGTACTGTGCCCCTCTGAGGTTTGTGCCCTAGGCGGCTGCTTAGTTGACCTAATGATAGTACCGGCCCTGCCCACATACAGAGATTCTCATTGACATGTGCCTCTCTTGCCTTCACATTCATGCATGTTCCAGTTTACAGTATTTTCCATCCTTTTAAAGTGTCTATATTTGCACTCTCTCTCTCTCCTAGAACAGATATTAGAACAGAACAGATATTAGAAAGCTCAGGCTGAGGGGAGAACAGATATTAGAAAGCTCAGGCTGAGGGGAGGGTAATATCCAGGGTTTGGGTTGCCTGTGTCTTTCACTTGTGAGAAACCCACCACCAAATGCCATAGCAACTGCTTAGATAAAATCTACAACAAAGCTGTTTACAGGTTTCAATGCCTTTGTGGCATCAATAACATTTATCTGAATTGCTTCCCTCCTCTCATGCAAATTTGCATGATTGCAGCCCTAGCACTAACTGTCAGGTACTTGACATGCTTTTCTTGTTGGTAAATCAAGAAGTAGCCTAGCAACTGATAGTACCTGGTCCTTGCCTCAGATAAAAGCACTTATATGTGCAGTGGCCTTTGGTCATCACTCAAGGAATCACATGCTCTGCACCACTGATCTTTAGAGTGGAGTACAACAGCAGCATCTGTATATGATACATGATTACAGATCAGTGAACAAAGAGGCCAGGACAAAGTTAACAAGGAAACAAACATCCATTTTGGATGTTGTGATTCTGAGGTAGGGTCTGTCCCTGCCACACGTTAAAGGCCCAGAAATGAATGCTAAGAAATGAATGTTGGAATGCAGAGGTGATCCACTTACCGTAGGCACAACTACATCTGGGATGCACAACAGAATGTCAGTGCAAAACACGGTCCAGTGCTTGAACCAAACAAACCCTACTGGAACAGTTCATGCTGCCGTATGCCATGTTTCCATACACATTCCACATTCCATCTCTTTAGTATGTATGTATTTAAAGCTTGCATCGCTTCCAATATTTCTTTGCCATTAGGGAGGTGTTGACCATTCCAAGGCAGTAGCGTAGCTAGAGATTGGGGTGGTGTCGTAAGGGCTGCATGGTGCTATGCATTTACTGCACCGCCCCCCCCCCCCAGCTATACTACTGTTCCAAGGCATTCCTAGCAGAATTAACCACCTGTAGTGCACATTGGCAGAGCTGTCCCTAGAAGGGTGCGGGTAGGGCGTGGGCCCGGGACAACTCAATCAGTGCAGGGGTCCCCTATTATGAAGGCACGGGGACCAGGGCAACCGCCCCAGTTGCCCTACCTAAGGGACAGCATTGCACACTGGTCTTCTACGTTCCCTTGTGATATTTCATTCTGCCTGCAAAATTCAAAAATGTTGGATTCATACAGGATTTTATTCTTTCGTCACGTTCACATCCGGCTCACACACCACACACCATCCTACTGACCAATGCAATCCCATAAAAACCTATATGGTTGGATTAAAAGGTAGAAAATGGCACAGGGCTACTTCTCCTCACTCTTGGTCCCAACTCTTAAAAGTAAACAGTATCATCTGAAGTCTGAACCAGTTTAGAGCCTGGTGGGGCAACTGCGCAGAAGTCCTAAAGAAAAAGAGTGGTCCGGCAAGGAAGGGCTGGCAATCCTGGGCTAGCAGGAGGAATGGCTTGTAATTCTCCCAAAAGGCACTGTGGTTCTGTATATTAATGCTGATAACTCGCTTGATCAAAGTATATCCTTTAAAAAAAAATTCAAACCTCTTAGGGTCAAACTAGACCAGTGTGCAAATATGGGGATCCTGAAATCCACAAGTTCCACCACTATCTCCCCCTAATTTTAGTCAAATTGTCACCATTTGTTTAGCCTTCTAAACACAGCTGCTAAGGGGACTAACACAAAAGATAAACAGACAAATAATATAGAATGATTATGGTCTGTTTAATCATCATCCGTTCAAGAGCTGGTCTTGGGCATCTGGCTGTCTGCTTCTGAGAAAGGAGCAGTAGGCTAGCTGAAACATCCTTTGGTCTAATAACTTAGCAAGGCAATACTTAAGAGCTTATGCACGCGTGGTCCTCATTCATACTGATGACAAAGGAAGCTCTACATTTGCAAAGGAAACCTTGCACTGAATTGCCCACTCTAGTGACTTAAATGGAGAAGGCATTTTGGGTGATTGAGCTCTGAGTGCATATTTCAGCCCCTGCATTTTCAAGAGATCATAGGATTACGGTGCAATCTTGTGTAGTCCTAGCCCCAGGGCAGCGTGTACTGCCCCGGGGCAGGGTGTTGCACAAGTGCCGTAAAGCACTTGCGTGACACCCAGCGAGCAAGCAGCACTGGCGCTGCGGCCTGCGCTGCTTGCTCCACTGTCTGCCTGGCCCTGCGCTTGTCGGAGCAGTAAGACCTACGCTGGCAGGGGAGGGTGAAGGGTGGACCGGGCAGCAAGGGAGGGTGGCCATTGGCCACCCAGGGCCAGGAGGGGGCGGGGATACTGAGGGCCGAAATCCCCGGTATCCAACGTTCCCACCAGGCCCCAGATACACCGGCCGTGTCGGCTCACTTGTCCCCTTCTTCTGAGTTGTTCCCGGGCTGCCCCAGGGCAGCCCGGGAACTCAATAGGATATGCCGGCCGGCCCTTTAGGCCAGCTGCCGTATCCTACACAGGACTGCGCTGCCCGTGAATGATCTTTTAAATTAAAAAATAGTATGGAGCTCTAGCACTGAAAACAGGTATCGACACTGGTTGAACATTAGAAATGTGTTTGGCAAAGAGAATGAGTAAGCAGTTTTCATTCACCATTATGCTTGAGCCTTTTCATGTACTCAGATAGAGCCAAAAAGGTTTGATGGGGGCCTGACTCTGCTTTCATTCAGCTTGTACACTTTGCAGATGCAAAGATTGCCAACTGCTCATTGGATGGCTTTGTGAGTAGGCATAATAAAGACTCTGGGTGCCACATCAGTGATTGATGTCGCCTCTCACAGTTGAAATCTGCTGCTTCCATGGGGACAAAAGTCATACAAAAAAGTTAAAGACATGTTGGAAGCAAACATTTAGAATAGAAAATTGTGAAGTAGATGAGCAGGAAAATCTAGAAATAAAATCTGGCTATCTCACGCCAAAGTAGGTGGCTTTATTCCCATAGCAACCTTTTGGGTATAAAATACACCTTTGCTTTAGAAATTTATTCATTTATATATGCTGCTGTTCACTAGTAAAACTCTCACAATGGCTTACGTAGTAAAAAACAAAATAACACAATAAAATGAAATATGGGAAATCACAGAAAGCAATGAAACATCATAAAACAATAACATCCAGGAAAGGGTTTGTGGAGTTTTACAGGAGTCCTGCTGCAGTAATTTTAAGGATTTATTCAAGGGAAATGAGATCTCCAGCCATTAACTGTTGAGAATGCAATTTCAGAATCAGTTGTTTAATCAGTAAACACAATTTTACAAAATTCAGCTAACAGGTTTTTAATGACTTCTGTATTCAACCTGTTGTAAGTTGCCTTTCCCCATCGAAGATTAGAAAATATCAGACAGTTCTTCCAGCAGAACATACTACTTTCTGTTAGCATTAACTGTAGCAAACACAAATGGCTGCCCTTAAACAGCTGGAAGACAAATGGACATGAAATCCACAATGCCCAAGACCTTTCACATACAATAGGAAGGGTGCTGTACAATTTTTTGAGAATGCAATTACAAAAGACAGACCAGCACAACAGATTCTAGAATTAACAACAAGCCACCTACCTTTCTGTTGATCAAACACTGATGAAGTGCTAAAATCCATTCTAGTCTATTGCATTTTTTCTCGTCTCTACAGTCTCCCGAACAATAGCCTGCCCCGCTGGTAAACAAGACATGCAATGATTGCTGTTGCCAGTCTTCTTGACCAAATTAAATTTCCTTTCCGGTTGCTAGTTATCATAAAGGCAAATATGCTGCCAGGCATGTAACAGGGAAGGTATCTTCCATTTATCTTCGCCCAGTAGAAAAACAATCCTTGGAAATGGCCTAATAATTTATCATTGTTTCATGGAGGGAATAAACTGTCTTTGGTCTTGTCTCAGAAGGATGCTGCTGATTGTGCAGCATCAGCTATGAGAATGCTGCGCTTAGGCTAAAATCTCCGTGGATGAATGAGAATCCTCAATGCCAGACAGAGCATGTGCAAAGCATCCAATGCAGTTTCAATACTGATGTGCATCATCACACAAACAAAATGGCATATGCAGTGGCAAAAAGACACAATTCTCTTCCAGTGAACATTGCAAGCATATACTGTACTCTGCAGCCCATTAACTTTACAATGGCTACTTTACACCAGCCAACCTCTTAGTTCACTATTAGGCTGCAATTCCATACACACTTACCTAGGAGTAAGTCCCATTGAACACAATGGGACATACTTCTGAGTAGACATGCGTAGGATTGCACTGTAGGGTGATTTGTATGGCATTTAATAATGCACTGTATTACCTAATATACATGGATCTGAAGTCCAATAAAGGAACGCTTGTCAAGCTCGGAGACTGCTACAAACTAAAAGCCAATGTCATGCATGTAGGTCAGATGTTTGAGGAAGACATGGAAAATGCAATGCTCATCATTGCAGAGTTTACACTCTAAGGATGTTTCCAGATTAATTTAATTTTTATTTTTGGAAGTGCTAGCTTAGCACATCTAACACTGCAAACAATATGGGGCAGAGACAACCCCCATGCTAGTAAATGAAATGAATGGTCAAGACCAGCACTGGTAAACAATGACTGGCAAACAGGAGGGGAGGGAAGGGAGGCAGCAACTGAGTAGCACCAACTTCCCATTATGCGATTCTGCCTCCTTGGACATGCTACAATTCTAATTTCTGGTTGGACATGATAAAAAATGCTCCAGTTGTTGGTCTACTCCAGCTGCATCCAAATAGGAGTGGGAAACATACTGAGTAGTGTGAAGTCTCCCCACCTGGGTTTTGTTAGGACTGAGGTTATAGGTGGGTCACCACACATACCCAAGGGGTTAGACATTGATGGAGTATAGCTCTATCTATCATAGACAGATACACTATCTATCAAGCACTATCAATCACAGCAGCTAAATGGAAGTGGGAGATAATTATTTATTACTGTACTATTATTAACTTGAACTAAATAGAAATGAAGCTGCTTTGAGAGCCTCTTTTGGGTCTGAAAGGCAGGGCATACAGTATATCACTGGATAAATAAAATAAAAATAAACATTTGTGTTCAGAGGCAGAATACCTCTGCTTACCATATCCCAAGAGCAAATGATAGAGGATGGCTGTCATCATCATGCTCTGCTTGAGAGTTTTCCAGGGGTATCTGGCAGACTACTGTTGGAGGCAGATGGTCTCTTGGAGTGCTGGTTTGATCCAGCAAGGACATTTTTATATTCTATTTGTTCTAATTTCTACCACCCACCCCTTTTTTTTTCAGTTCTGGAAGGGCTATAGCTTTCTGGATTCAACTCCAGATTCTTCAAGCATTATATCCCACACATATTATGGAACATATATTATATATGAATGCATGAGTGACTGTAGCTCAGTGGATAAGCATTGGCTTGGCATGCAGAAGGTCCTGCCAATGCTCAATCCAGGTAGGGCTGAGAAAAACTCCTACCCTGAAGTCTTGGAAACCTGCTGCCAGTCTGACAATACTGGCCAAGATGGACATAGCTTCATATGAAGTAGAATCAGAGTGTTGGCCCATCTAGCTCACTACTGTCTACTACACTGAGTAGCAGCAGCAGCAGCTCTCCAGGGCCTTTCCCAACCCTACCTGGTGATGCCAGGAATTGGGATCTCCTGAATGCACAACATGTGCTCTACCACTGAGCTATAGTTCTTCCCCCTTCCTTTTATTTCCTTGTTGTGGTGTTATTAGTGGTTTCTTCACTTGCCCATTTTTGTAGCACCGAATAAACTGTTTTGCACAATCACAAAATCACATGGAAGGAAATGGAAAGGTGCTGTGTTACCCAACCTTGAAACTGAAGCCACTCACCTTCTCCAACCTGGCCTTCTTCAGCCAGAATGAGAGCAGCAAACTTGGAAGACAGATGGCTCTTGATGGTTTTCTTCCCCCCTCTCCTTCTCAGAAGTAGGGTCTGGAGACCTCCTCAGAACTCTTCTCCCAGGGCTGTGGCTGGCAGTGGAGGGAGAAGTTCTCAGCTCCTAGTTCTGCCAATTCCTACACCGTAGATCACCATAGATCAAAAAAGCCTTGGAGCTGCTCTGCTTTCCATCATATCAGTGGCTCAGGATGAGCTTGATGAGGGTTTCGCCTATCACTGCTTTGTGCTTCTAGTCATCATAGCCCAGGTGGCAGGGAGGGCTACTAGAGATACATAGAGTTTTTACTCCTTTGGAGTTGTGACTTGTGTGCACAAAAAGAGGTGAAAATCCTAACACTCACCCTTGGAAACCTTCCAGCCAGAAGGGGGAGCAGTTCATCAGAGGGTTTCTCTACAGTTAGCAAGTGGGAAGGGAGGAAACTCTTCTGATTTTCAAGGTGTCAGGGCCCCATGAAAGTCTCAAGTGCTAGTGTAGTAGTTACATCAATACTGCATTGCAGCCAAAGGTTGTAGTTTTGTTCTAGGCTGGAAAGCTCTGGGTGACTCTGGTTATTTATCTGGCCCTACAAATCTTTCCAGCTGTTTCTAGCATGTGTGCAATACTCTAGAATTCCAAGAGATGGCAGACTTTGATTACCACAGTTTTCCAGTCCTGGCAGATAGCAAAAAGTGGCAGTACAAACTGTTCCAAGTAATGCCACTATTGGGGGTATATCATTTTGAACTGTTAAGAAAGTCTGCAGTTGCTTCAGCGGCCCTTTGGTATATCATGCAAATAACAGTTTACAGTATGCTAAGAGAAGTGAAACAGTAGAGAGAGGATTTAGGAGATCCAATTTCTTCACATTTCAATGTCTTTAGCTAAGAAAGAATTATTGTTACCAACAGTAATGGTGACCCCTGAAAATTGCACAAGTTACTCATGAATCCTGTATTGACTCTTCTTTATCAGGTGCTTCTAAGTATTATCTCAAAATGGAAGCTCTCTTATCTTGCTGTGACTGGAAAACCACAAGCTTCATAACATCAGAAATGGGGAGATTTTATTTATTTACAATGTGTTTCCTGGCTTACAGGACAATGTCTGATGCGTATAAATGGAGAAACAGGATTCAAGCATCCTCTGTTGTTCAGTCGTTAAGTCGTGTCCGACCCTTCGTGATCCCATGAACCGTATCCCGCCAGGCCTTCCTGTCCTCCACTATCTTCCTGAGTTCGCTCATTTTCATGTTCATTGCATCGGTGATGCTGTCTAACCATCTCATCCTTGGCCTTCCCCTTCTCCTTGACTCAAATGGCTGTCTGCCCTCACAATACTTTCAGGGGATTGGTTGTTTGAAAAGACCCCTACATTAAAAGCTTCCTGACTTGTCATGAAGAAGATTTATAACCTAGTTTTTTTTTCATTCTTCTTGAGAAACTAGCTTTCCTTATGCTTTCAGGCAAGGGATTGTCCTTCTCCCATGATACAGTTCTATGAGAGGACTATACCAATATATCTGAAATGTCTCTAAGACTTCAGTTTGTGCAAGCATGTAAAGATGACTATAAGGAAAACTAGAGATAAGACAATTTTGTCTTTGTCTTTTGACCACAAAAACAGAATGAAGAAGCTCCATTCTTATTAAACAGGAAAAGAGATATAAATGAGGTAAAAAAAAAAGCTGTGAAAGGTTATCCCTTCAGGAACAATACTGACAAGAACTAGCTACCATATGTATCATTGAGAGAATGTCTTATCAGATAGAAATGATCATGTAATATTTTAAGATACATTTTGTGCTATAAGAAAATCAAGGCATAATGTATTGTTGTGCGAATGGGATTTGATGTTGTGACTCACTGAGCATAGCACTAAAAGGCTAGGCCTTGAGGCAATGCTTAGGTAGTTTGCCTGGAATAGACAAAAGAGGATTAAAAACCCCATTGACCCAAGAAATTCCTTGAATGGGATCCCCCAGGCGCCCTCAAGACCGTCAAGCACATTTGCCTGAGAGATGGGGCTATATTGCAAGGTGAGTCACTTGAAGGCATGCTTAGAAAAACATATGTAGCTGGTTTTGCTTTGCTGCATTATCCATCGAGATGCTGTATATTGATAAATAAAATAGAGGAAATGTTACAAAGGGATCATAAGCCTCCAGTGCTCACTTCTCCAAAGGAAACCTGAGCCTGGATGTGTGGCAGCTCCTGGAATTTCTCAACGCTCAGAGATAACATGACACACTGTTCGTGGGAAGAGAACGTGACACTGTTCGGTGGCCAATCTCGTGCTATTTCGCATCCTTGGTTGCAGGATGCTGCAGTGACCAGATGGTGTCAGAGAAACTCTACTTCTGATCAATAACTTTCATTCTGTGAGTTTATTTCATGTTGTGTTTCATCTGAATTCCTAAGAATGAGCTTCTGCCTGTCACCAAAATATCCAAGCTGGGTTCTCAGTTCTCCACCACTTGCTGTGTTTCTATGGTTGGCCTTGGAAATAGGGATGTTGTTATCAAGCGGTGGTGGCTATCAAGGGTGGTGCAGTGGGTTAAACCGCTGAACCATGAGCTGTCGATCGAAAGGTCAGCAGTTCGAATCCGCGACGGGGTGAGCTCTCTGGCGTCACTACAGGGGGGGCGGAGCTGTAAGTGCTGCTGAAATCCGAGCCTCCCTTACACAGACGAACGAAGCAGCCCCGCCCCCTCACCCTCAGAGCCGTTCAGGGAAGCGAAAACAACAGGCAGGGAGTCTCCTGCCTGTTGCTTTCGCTTCTCTGAAAGGCTGCGAGGGTGAGGGGGCGGGGCCGCTTCGTTCGTCTGTGTAAGGGAGGCTCGGATTTCAGCAGCACTTACAGCTCCGCCCCCCTGTAGTGACGCTAGTGGGTGAGCTCTCGTTGCTTGGCCAGCTCCTGCCAACCTAGCAGTTCCAAAGCATGTTAATGCGATTAGATAAATAGGTACCGCTTGTGGGAAGGTAAACAGTGCTCCGTGTTCCAGCTGCATGCTATGTGCTGCGGCAAGGAGAGTCATGCTGGCCACATGACCACGGAGGCGTCTTCGGACAATGCTGGCTCTTCGGCTTTGAAATGGGGAAGAGAAAGAAAGAAAGAAAGATAGAAAGGGGCTCAAATTTCTGGAATCTTTCAAATCTCTTAGAAGCCTGTTTGTTATCCTAACTGGGGTGACTCAGTGGTGATGGAAGTCACTCTATATATGCCCAGGGACACTTTCCTTCATTATTACTTCACACATTTCAGAAGTCCACATTGTTTTGAAAGCAGATTCAGGGGAGGAGACCTGGAACAATATACACACTCAGGACCAGGGGGTGTGAATGGGTACATGTCATACATGGTACATGGAATTTAGGTTTCCCAATATATTGTTAAAGAAAATACTGAAATTTGCTTAGTGTACTTTTAAGGAGAAAGCTGCCATTTAAATATGTGTTTTTATTGACCTGACAATCTTGTTTTCAGTATGTTACAATTATAGCACATTGGTATTATTTGAAACTGGAACTCAATTTAAATATGAGATAAGTATCTAGCCACAAGTGAATCATGTACTGAAGTGGGACACTCAGCCATTGCATCACTGTAAATAGCCACTAACTAGGCTGGTTTGGCTGATACTCTGATAGTTCCCCTTTACTCATGAGCTGGTATACATCTTCCCCCCACCTGGAGCACTGTTGCCTAATTACAGGGAGTGGTTTGTTCAATGCCCTCAATTCACAGTATAAATACTACTTTAAAGTAATAGTTAAATCATGCATAGACGGACAGTTCAGATAAACTGCCCTCCTGCATGGTTAGGCGATGGCGCAACAATGCAACAGGTAGAGAGGAAACATGCATGTCCATGCTCCTCCTACATGTGTTTAAATGGGATGGTTGCATTATCAGCTGAACTAGCCCATTGTGAATCCCAGACTAGGAATTCTCAGCAATCATATTTGAAAGTTGAACATATATGTGGACACCTGTTCATAGAATTAAATCATAGAAATGAGAGCTGACTCATACTAACACCTTATTGGTTCCATGCTGTGTCATAATAATATCTCATTGGTTCTCAGAACAATGAGTTTTATTGGCCAGTTTTGAGTTAAGGAAATCCACTTTTTGCTAAGTTAAGGCAGTTATGTTTTCTTTTTCTGGTTATTTGGTCATAACGTTTTATAGAATACAGATAATTCAAAACAGTGTTTTTATTACATTCTGCATTAAATTACCTTTCCAATGATATACAACATAATGGTAGTATTCATAAATCCAAGGTTTCCACAATTTTGGCCACTAGTGGGCGTCACCCCCCCTCAGGGTGTCACCTGGTGTGGTCTGCACCCGCCACACTCCCCTAGTGGTGCCACTGTGCATGAAACAATTTATCTTGCTTGTAGACAATCTAGTTCATATACCACTTAGTATGTACTACTGTATTTGTAGCAGGCCATTCACGTGACTGCCTTAGCAGAGCATTTAACTTTCTACTATCTACATGACATGCTCCTGGCAATGGTGGTCTGGAGGAGGGTGGTGGGTGGTGGTAAGGTTATGGGAGACTTCCAACATCCCCAGTGCCCACCTCTCATGCCTGAGACAGAGGAGTCTCCTTCTGTCTCTGTTCCAGCCATTTCTAGAGGCAGAGGGATCAGTGATATCACCACAGCCTGCTGGGCTGCACCTCTTCTCCAGCTTGTGGTACACACGGCGAGCAGCATGAGAGGAGGGAGATGTGAGAGCAAAAATGGAGGAGATAGTGGGAGGCTGGATTGCTGGTTGTGGGAAGTAGGTTAAAAGCTTAAACACACCAAACACGTCGGCATGCATCACGTCCCTGTGTCGCCCCCGTTCTGATTAGCCTAACGCGTTGCCTAATGCAGCCTCTCATTGGCCGAATTTCGTTCTGGTGTGTTAGAAGTTGAACAAATCGAACTTCGGTCATTGAGAGGTGTTGTGGGGAGGGATGCAGAGCAATGCGCTGGGCCAATCAGAATCAACACAGGGACGCGACGCATGCCGATGTGTTTGGTGTGTTTCAGCCTTTAGGGGTCTCACAGGCACACCAACATGACGAAAGAAAGATCCTTAGCAAGCTTAGCAATTGAAAAATGCATGAGTTGCTGCCTAACTATGTAGCTCCGAATGAACTCAAAAATGCATGAAGGTGCACCTCCCCTCACCAAGTTCCTGGGTCTTATCCTTATGTCCCTAAATCTTTTATTTTTTTTACTAGTGCTATGGCACAGATTTATTAAAAATGGAGTCCCTCCCCGAACTAAAAAATGGGTGAAGCAGCTCTCTCCCAAGCCTGGCACTCCTTGGTCTTTTTTAATTTTTTATATTTAAATGAAGGTATATAAGGTGGTGCAGCGGGTTAAACCGCTGAACCATAAGCTGTCGATTGAAAGGTCGGCAGTTCGATTCCCGCGACAGGGTGAGCACTCGTTGCTTGGCCAGCTCCTGCCAACCTAGCAGTTCCAAAGCATGTCAATGCAAGTAGATAAATAGGTACCACTTGCGGGAAGGTAAACAGCACTCCGTGTTCCAGCTGCATGCTACGCGCTGTGGCAAGGAGAGTCATGCCGGCCACATGACCACGGAGGCGTCTTCGGACAACGCTGGCTCTTCGGCTTTGAAATGGAGATGAGCACCACACCCTAGAGTCGGACACGACTGGACTTAATTGTCAGGGGATACGTTTACCTTTTTATAAAAGGAATATATTTTACTGTGTTGTCAGGTTTAATTGACCTCTTCCTATTTTAAAAGAGATGTTTCCATTCCGCAAGCTAGCCAGCTTTAAGGCAAAACATAATATTGGATTAATTAAGTATGTTGGGGGGAAACAAAATCTCCAGGAATGGTTTCAGTCAGAGTTGGCAACCCTGGAGGGGGGAGGGGGGAGCTAGAGAGGCATTGCAGCTTTGTGTGGAATGCTAAACATATGGCATGATGGGAATGTCAGGGAAGCCGCCTCACACCTGCTTTCTGCTTGTAGAAGCAGAGCTCTCTCTTTCATCATGCAAGCATTACTAGTTGTTCATCCACAGTTTTTGTTAGAGGTAGCAGAATCCCTACATGCTAGAATGTATATTATCCCTGCTAGCTATGGGTGACTATAGCGCCTTCGCTCAACAAGCTTAGAGTAGGACTATTAACTGTTGGCCACGCAGATATAAAGCAGTGGTGAAAGCCCTCATTTTCTCCTCATTTTGGGATATTTTAAACCGCTGAACCATGAGCTGTCGATCGAAAGGTCGGCAGTTCGAATCCGCGATGGGGTGAGCTCTCGTTGCTTGGCCAGCTCCTGCCAACCTAGCAGTTCCAAAGCATTCCCGCTTGCGGGAAGGTAAACAGCGCTCCGTGTTCCAGCTGCATGCTACGCGCTGTGGCAAGGAGAGTCATGCCGGCCACATGACCACGGAGGTGTCTTCGGACAACACTGGCTCTTCGGCTTTGAAATGGGGATGAGCACCACACCCTAGAGTCGAACACGACTGGACTTAATTGTCAGGGACACCTTTACCTTTACCTATCACCTCAGAGGCATCCTGAATGTCATTCAGATGCAGAAGCCACTGTACCTGTGGCTGTTTATTGTCTGAGCACTTTCTTGATCCCCAACTGAGCAGTAAACAAAGGACCTGGCTTTGTTCCACCTCATGGTAGCAGGAAGCCCACCTGATTTCTCAGGAGCAGGAAATTCAGCGGCTCAGGTGATCCCAAGTACTCAATTCTATAGCTAAAGCAGGGTTAACGCCCACAGGTTATAAAAAGTGAGGTCATCCTCATGCACACCCCTTTGTGCTTTTGCCCAGGTCCAATGTTTGGACCGTCTGATGCTTCATAATCATGGGGCTTCCCCTGCTCCCCTTGCTGCAAGTGTGGGTTTTAGGACCAGGTTGTTGTTGTTCAGTCGTTAAGTCGTGTCCGACCCTTCGTGATCCCATGAACCATATCCCGCCAGGCCTTCCTGTCCTCCACTATCTTCCTGAGTTCGCTCATTTTCATGTTCGTTGCATCGGTGATGCTGTCTAACCATCTCATCCTTTGCCTTCCCCTTCTCCTTTTGCCTTCAATCTTTCCCAGCATCAGAGTCTTCTCCAGAGACTCCTCTCTTCGCATTAGGTGGCCAAAATATTTGAGCTTCAGCCTCAGTACCTGTCCTTCCAGGGAACAGTCAGGGTTGATTTCATTTAGGATTGACTGATTTGATCTCCTAGCAGTCCAAGGGACCAGGTACAGCATGAATATGTAGGATAAAGAAAGTACGCAGAGAAGTTGTGTCAGTTTTTTGTTTTATTTGCTGTTTGCATTTTAACCTCCTTGCCAACCATTGCTATTCCCCCACCCTCACTTCCCCCCCTCCTCTTGCTAGTTTGTCCGTGGCTTATTTTTACCTATTGCTACGGGTATTTGTTTTTGTTGATAACCACATAAAAACACAAAACACCACCTTTTCAACCCGAATAAAAAAACAAAACACCACATTCTCAAACAGAATTGAGATTACCAATTACCAACTCTCTACTGGATGTGGAACGCATCTGGTTGAAACAGATTACTTTTTCAGTTAGAAATAATGGAATAATTTGTTGTTTTTGCATTGAAGACTGCAATGTAATGATATTAAACCTAATCTTGATGTTTAAGAATTTGCACTTGTGAACAAAAACACAAAACAGCACCACACTTTGCATTTTAATTGAACACATTTTCAAAAAAAAACCCACACCATTTTCAAACACCTCTACCTATTGTATGTTTCCCTCCATTGTCCTGATTTTACAGCCCTTTTAATAAACTCTTTGTACTCTTACTGTTTACCAGTATGGTCTCAGTTCACTGGGAGGGAATGGGATGGCAACATGTCTATCACACAACCACTGTTCTGCTACTGGTTGGTTTTACTCCCCCCCCCCCCGCCGCCGATTTTGGGTCCCCCCCCTATCCTGGGAAGGAGACTTTTTCAAGGCAGCCTCCTCGTGTGTGGGCTTTTGAACTTTGGGTAATAATGGCAGTGAACTGCCTTCTCCCAGACCATTCCCAGTTTCCCCAGTGAAAGAGTGAAGCAGAGAGCAGGAGCTGGGTGCCGTTAGCTAACCACTAGGCCTTGTGCCCAGACTGCCCTCCATCTTCCCTTACAAAAGACTTCTTGGCAAAGTGGATGCTGCTGAATACACAGTGACTTAATAATGACTTTCAAAGATCCCACAAACATAAAAGACACTGTAACGACTCTCAGAATTACAGGGGTGGGGGAGAAATCCAATTCTAATGAAATTGTATTTTAGTCACATGTGATCAGTCATTGGTAGGCTGGACATTTTAATCAGGATTATAGTGTCTAATGAGATTATCTAGATAATACTGCTTGTTAATTAGAATGGCTGCTACACTGAAGTACAGTATATTGGTAGAGCAGCAGGGGGATGTAAGAATGAACAACTAGCATAATCATAGTGCGTAGGACTGAAATAAAAACATGAAAACCGTATTTGGGGATTGCTTTTTCTTCTTTTTCAAAACATAAAAGGTGGGACCAAGAAATAGAACTGTTTTACCCCTCCTTTCCCCCCCCAAAAAAAAACAGAATCCTGCTGAATATGGGTACTAAGATGGATTATAGTGGAACATTAAGTAGAGTAACCCCAAAGAGGCCCTTTTTAAAAAACTAGTGTAAAATAGAAACCATCCAGCTGCCGGTTGATGCTCTCAGGCAATTGAGGCAGTTGTCTGAGGGTACCCTGCCTCCAATGAGTCTGACAGCCCAATCCTGTCCCCCACAACCAGGGCTGATGCAGCCGCGCCAAAAAGGTGCACGCTGCGTCCAATGGTGGTGGTGGTGATGGTGGCAGTCGGACAGATAGTTTCAATCGGTGAGTGAAAACATTTTGCACTTAAGAACATAAGAACATAAGAAGATAAGAAGAGCCCTGCTGGATCAGGCCAAAAGCCCATCTAGTCCAGCTTCCTGTGTCACACAGTGGCCCCACCAGATGCCTCAGGGAGCACACGAGACACTTACATCCTGGTAGGGTGCCATGGGTCTCTTCAGACTTACACCACCTATTTTGGTGGCGTATGTCTAAGGAGAGAAAACAGGGGGAAGGTTTTAAAAAGAGGGGATAAGATCCAGCATGTGCCATTCCCACCAGATCCACCCCCTCCTGCCTCCTCCCCACTCTGGCTCCTCCCCCCTCCCCACCCAGGGCTTGCTCCTGCCGCTGTCTTACCTGCACCAGGGGCACCAGCAGGTAAGTGCTGCATGGGTAGGCACAGTGGCGTCTTTTGATGGGGGGCCCTGTGGCCAAGTGCCCCGGGCGGCCCCTGGGCGCCAACTTCCGGGGGCGCCTCTTCAGCAGCCTCTGTGCCGCCGCCGCCGGCTCTGCGCTCTCGGCGCGACTCCTTTTCAAATTGGCTGTTCTGTACATGCGCAGAACGCCTAAGAGGCCAAGAGAGGGCAATGCCCTCTCTTGGCCTCTTAGGCGTTCAGCGCATGTACAGAACAGCAGGAGTCGTGCCGAGGTGAGCGTGGGGCCGGCGGCGGCTGAAGAAGGTAAGAAGTGATGGGGTGGGGGTGGGCGCGGGGGTCGGGTGGGAGCACCATTGCTCTCCTTACCTTTTTCAGCCGCCGCCGGCCCCGCACTCACCTTAGCGCGACTCCTGCTGTCCTGTACATGCGCAGAACGCCTAAGAGGTCAAGAGAGGGCATTGCCCTCTCTTGGCCTCTTAGGCATTCTGCGCACGTACAGAACAGCCAGTTTGAAAAGGAGTCGCGCCAAGGTGAGCACGGGGCCGGGCCGGCGGCTGAAAAAGGTAACTGCGGGAAAAGCCCGGGGGGGGGAACCGACGCCCGGGAGGGGGATTTCCGCCCAGGGGGTGAAATAATTAAATAAATGCCAGATTTGGCACCCTTCCCTCCCAAATCGCGGCGCCGCTAGGCGGCGCCAGGGGGTAGGGAGGGGGCACCAATTCAGGCATGTGCCCCTTATAGGTTTAGGGTTAGGGACGCCACTGGGTAGGCGCAGGGGCATGGGGAGGGAGGCCTGGGGTGGTGAAGGAGGGGGTCATTGATCGGCCCGGCCTGGGAGGGGGTGGGGATATCAGCGCTGGGTTGCACCAATATCCAGCGCCCCTCCCCAGTCCGGGCTGGCCTTGCACGGCCGCCCCGAATGCGCGCCAGAGGTCCATGGGGCCTCCAGGGCTTATACCAGGGGGACGAATGAAGTGGGCCCAGGCTGCGCTGGCATGGCCTGTATCCTGCACAGGATGCAGCGACCAACCATTTAGACCAGCCGCCACAACTTATACAGGATTGTGCTGTTAAACTACTGTAGGTGGGTAGGTTGCTCTAATATGTGGTGATATCTACAATCCTGTTTGAAAAGAGGATGGCACCGACAAAAAAATGGAAAGTCCATGGAAAAATCTGGGAACAAAAGCTGTAGAGAAAAACGAATGTTATTTAAAACCAAGCAGGAAAGTGCTGTCAAGTAATATACTGTAGGGAACTTTCACAGACTGATGAAGATGGCCTTGGTCATTCTCCAGACTTCCTGCAGTTTATGTGATGACCTACACAAGGAAGTGTGTTCAAAAGGGATATATCGTCATATTAAAACATTAGCACAAGCCGTTTAGATTAAGGTTCAAGCTGCACGTACTTGCCAGGCACTCAGCAAATAAGAACTGGTATGATCAAGGTATCAACAGCTGGAGTGACTGCAGCATTGGTAGGCAGAAGCATTGGGAGATGCGCCGGGATGGATTTGATAGCTGAGAAGGGAAGCGAAACCCACTGCTTTGATGCCGCGATAGCCATGATGACTATAGATGACTATATGCAACCTCTGGGTTTTAGAGGGAGCCTATCTCTGAATGCCAAATGCAAGGGAGTAGTGACAAGATACAGGTATCTTGTTGCCTTGTGTGCTCCCAGAGGCATCTGGTGGGCCAATGTGAGATACAGAAAGCTGGACTAGGTGAGCCCTTGCCTGATCCATTCTTACGTCCTTGTGTCAGCCCATCCATGAGGTCACTTGATGCAAGTTGCATGCGTGGCAGATTGTGAGGGGTCCGAAGGGGCAGTGGGCTTGGGGCGATTTTGACCCCGAGTCTGCCACCACCACCACCTCCATGCAACCCAACACCGATGCAAGCTGCAATGATCTGCTTCCGTCTTGCTCAGGCGAGAAGCAGATCATTTCCCTCCTTACCGTGTTCCCCGTGCTCTGTGGTTAAACCCAGAAGTGCTGGACTTCCTGTAAAACCAGAAGTCTAGCACTTCTGGGTTTGACAACAGAGAGCGAGGAACACGGAAAGAGTTTTGGGTTTTTTCTGTAGCACAGAGGTGGCAGACCCAGGAATGCATGGAGTTTCAGGTTGCGCCACCCCTGCCAAAGGCACTAGTATGATGCTGGTGGCTGACGGGAGCAGTTGGACAGACCAGCAGAGTGGGACAAGTCTGGGAATCCACATGGATATACTGTAGATAAAGAAAGCAACTTGTTACTGCGGGAAGACAGGTGAATAGTCTTGAACCAAGGTAAAAGGTAAAGGTGACCCCTGACAATTAAGTCCAGTCGTGTCCACCTCTAGGGTGTGGTGCTCATCCCCATTTCAAAGCCAAAGAGCCAGCGTTGTCGGAAGACGTCTCCGTGGTCATATGGCCGGCATGACTCTCCTTGCTGCAGCGCGTAGCATGCGGCTGGTACCTTAGTGCTTTCCCCAGCAACCAGTTGCCCAGACTGACACTCCAATCCTAGGCATGTCCACTCAGAAGTAAGCCCCACTTAGTACAATGGGAGTACATGCTCCTTGGTAAGCATGTACACGATTGTAGCCTGAGTGAGTTCAGCAAGGCTTGGTGCTCCATTCCAGGCATTGGCAGCAGGATTAGCTGTTCCGGATCTCCTGAGTATCCTGGTTTAAACTGCTGACCGGTGGCTCCAGTGCTGTATGGAGTAGGGACTCAGGGCCTGTAGCTCGAGCCCAGTGGCAACTGACGATACAATATTAACTTCATAAACTGTTTTTAATAACAATAACAACAACCATCTGTATTTATATACCACCTTTCTTGTCGTTGGATTTTTCTTCAGACTTTATTCAAGGCAGTTTACATAGACAGGCTTTTCTAACCCCCCTGTAGGGGTTTTTCCAATAATGTTCTATTTGCATAGAACATTTTTCCTTCTCCAGATGTTTCCCTTCAGCTGTGTGTGGTATCTCACGGGCTGCACAACACATGCCTTCTGAGCTTGCTTGACAGCAACCCTCTCTCTCTCACAGAGGGTTAACAGGTTATCTTCAGCTTGTCGGCAGCTTCCGGTTGACTCGCTGGTCTTGTCTTAGCTGTTTTTTCGGGTGGTGGCAGCTCAACCACTAGACCACACCTCCTGCCTTTTAACATTCTGAGCCACTGCTTGTCTGGATTTGAAGTGGTTACATTTTCTAATTTTTTTTTTAATTCACAAGATAGCTTCCTGTCAAGAATGGCAAATCAATGAGACATCATTATTAAAAACACAAAATAAATGTAAAAAAAAAAACCCAACAGCAGCAATGAAGTGAATAGTAGTGTAATAACAGCAACCACAGATGTGACAATAATATAACAATAAAACAGCAACAAAAACATAGTCACTGTTCATTAAAAGATTGGGCAAATAAAATAATTTTCATGTGCCCCCCAAAACTCAACTGAGCTTATGTCAGGCAGGCAGGGTATCTACAGCTGGGGTGGTGCTCCCACACATAACGCCCTGTCTGTGGTCTCCAATGTCTGGGGGTGCACCGAGAAGAGGGCCTCCAAAGATTAGTGTAACTACTACTGGGCAGATTCAATGGGAGCAAGCTATTCATAAACCAGTGCAAGACCCTGCAACCAATGCATTGATCCAATTGGGAGGCTGTACTCTAGGTTCAGCTATGCATGTAGACTCTGTGCAGAAGAGCTAATGGATGCATGAGAGTTGGGGCAGCGCTGCCACCACAATCTTCCTTCTCAATTGTAGTACAGTAATACATCCAATAACATGGGGTGTGTGTGTTCCATTCTTGGAAACAGCGCTGTCTGAAACAGTGCTATAGGAGATGTAATTGACAATAAGGCAGGAAACTGATGCTGAGTAGCCAGAGTATGTCAGTCAGCCTAGGACAAAGCACTGTAATGAAACAGTGCTAAAGGATGCGGCATTAACAGACGTATTACTGTATTGTATTTCACATGGTTGTGTGAACAACATTCTAGTGTTAAAGGTCTAATACAGCATTTCTCAAACTGTGGGTCATGACCTACCAGTGAGTCATGACTTGATTTTTGGTGGGTCGCAAAAGTGACAAGCTGAGAGCTGACAAGGAAAATGTATTGCGCCCTATGGAAACCAAAACGGAGCAGCACGTGTGTGTTTACTTGTGAGTAGGTGAGCATGCCTCAGCTCTTGGCAAAGGCCAGGCGAAGAGGAATGCAAGGCCACCAGAATGGTCCCAATCCAATGAAAATGGAGCAGTGGCGTCGCCAGGATCCCCCGCATGGGGGGTGGGCCCCCTGGAGCCCTGCAATAAAACTGTCAAAAATCGAAACCTATTTTTGACAGTTTTATTGCCTTTTTTTTAACTTCAAAAAAAGCTTTTTAAAAGGTTTTTTAGCACTAGCGCGGGGCTTGCAATAGTTAGTGTATGCTTTGCGCCACTTATCTTGATTGGAGGAGCCTCCAGCGACGATCTACTTCAGCGACGATCTCTTCCGGGGGCGGGGTGCAGTTCGTTCCTCTGCTCTGATGCCCCTGCCGCGAACTCTGTAAAGCGCCCAGGAGCGCTCTGCAGAGTTCACGCTGTGAATCACGCATGCGCAAGACGACGATTGGAAACGATTGGAAAAGTTAAGGAGCCTCCCGCCCCCCACGGAGCCCTTCCGCCCCCCGCCCTGGGGCCCACCACCCCCCCGCCCCCCATCAGCCGACGCCCCTGAAATGGAGCTCAACAAATGCTTCAGAAGGCAGTCCCTCTCCATAGTAAAAAGGATAAAAGCAGAGGCTTGAGGGGTTGGTAAAATCAAACTTTTTTTTAGTCTCATAAAGCTAGATGGCTCCCGATAGAGTGTTCTCTTAAAAAGTGGGTCCTGGTGCTAAAATGTTTGGGAACCACTGGTCTAAAAGGCTCCTTGGTGAACAATCTTCATGCTTGAGTCAGATTTTTTTCCCCATCCAGACTTAGCATTATGGTCAGATTCCCCCATCCTTCAGTGAAGAGCTGAGAAGATTGTTTTGACTGGAATTCAACAGGCCCAGATGGTACTATAATACTCAACACCTGCTGCAGCTCCTTAAGGTCTTGTTATCACGAAAACAGCTTTCTGTATGTCTTTTAGCAGTTTGTTTAGTGGAGGAGGGGGAGAGAGGCAAATTCCCTCTACAGCTTTGCCAGTACTCCATACATATGTTCACTTAGCAAAGAATGTTTGGAAACCATAAACCTGTTTCAACTCCACTGAAATGCGCTTGTGCACATTTCTAGTTAGAGTAGAGGTGTTGAGATTATGTTCAGGCCTATCTGAAATGTATACAGTGGACCCTTTCTATCCGCGGATCTGCGGATTTGTCTGAACGCAGATACGGGGGTGGGTCACTGTAAAAACCTCGAAAAAAAGGTTAAAAATAGTGTTCCTTACCTTTTGTCTGGCAAATGACTCTGTCTGCAGGGCTGCAGAGAGTGAAATTGCACTCCTACAATCTCTTCCAGGTCTCTCGACTTCCCCCCTCCCAATAATTATTTTTTATTTTATTTTCCCATTTTACTCCAAGCCCAGGTTTACTGGTTCAGTGACCCAGATTTGGGTGCTCTGCTCTTGAGTAGTATTCCAGCTCCATCTATTGGGCATTACTAGCTATTGTATCTAAATAAGTGTTTTTCTTTGTATCCAAAATTCAGACAATTCTCATCAGCTTGCTTATATTTTTCTTATCCTCCCCCCTTCTCCATTTTGTTCTATTCTTTTTGGAGGGATTTTTTAATAAACTTAATTTATATTTTGACTCTTTGTTGCCTAGTCCATGTTCATGAGTTAGTAATTCAGTGGGTTGTCATGTCTGATCAATCATAGACACTACTGTGGTTTTGACTTTTAATGTATCCTTGGGGTTCAGGGCTCTCGGGGGGGGGGGAATTCCCCAGATGATCCCCCACTGCCTGGTTCTCTGTAGCCTGGGATGGTGGTAGCGGATTGAAACTACCAAAGTTCTCCCGATTCAGCTACTGTTCCAGTAAAGAGAAAAGGAAAAGCAGGAAAGGGTGTGCAAGCGCTAATCACTAGGCCCTGCTCCCATCAGACAGCCTCCTTTTCCCTGCCACCTTCACTGACAATACTACATGCTGTTTTTCTCACAAACCAGGAGTGGCCAACCTTAACATATGAAGAGCCCTGCTGGATCAGGCCAAAGGCCCATCTAGTCCAGCTTCCTGTATCACACAGTGGCCCCACCAGATGCCTCAGGGAGCACAAGACAACAAGATACTTGTATCCTGTCGCCACTCCCTTGCACCTGGCACAAAGAAAAGCTACTCCTACAACCAGGAGGTTGCTTATCCCCTTCCACCATTATGGCCTCTGCGTTCTTAAGAGTTGTGCAGAAGACAGAAACTTGGAAGCTGCAAGTGCTGATGGTTCTACTAAAGCAGCTGCACCTGCTGAAATGCCCTCAGCTGTACAACCATTAAAGGTCCAGGAGCATTCATGCTGAAAGGTTGGCTACCCCGTCACAAACACTGGAAAAATAATTAAGACAAAGAAACAAACTGCTTAAATTCAGCAAGTTCAAAGAACATTCAGATGCAAAACAAGAAAATTACAGCCCGGTCCAGCCTAAGGCAACTGCGGTACAATTCAGGCACAATTGCAGCCCAAGTGCTTTAGGCCCGAGTTGTGCCTGAATTGTGCCTGAGTTGGGCTGCAATTGGGACTGAATTGGGTTCAGGCACAATTCAGGCACAACTGCACAATTCAGGCACAATTGCAGCCTAAAAGTGGGTGTGTCGGGGGCGTGTCGGGGGTGTGACGGGGGCGGTTACGAAATTTGGTCCGGTTCCAGACATTGGCAACCCCCTGACACGCCCCCTCGAGCCCAACTCAGGCCCAAAATTTGGGCCAGCAAAAAGGGTGGACCCAAATGTGAGGAGACCCATAGGATCCATTTTACCTTACCTACACCAGCCCTCTCCTGAAAAGTTCTAACACCCTGGGCCCGAGTTGGGACTGAGTTGGGACCGAACAGGTGTGGCCGAACTCTGGACATGGACCCAAATAGTTACCCTATCAGCACCCAGCCCCACCCAGCCTCTCTCCCACAAAAGCCCAGCCCCAGCCCTCCACTCACTCTCTCTCTCTCTCTCTCTCTGAGCACGTGGCGTGGGGTTCTGTCCCCCAGCAGCCACAAAGTGGGACTTTGAAAATTTTCTAACACCTCTCTTCTCTTCTCCTCTCTGCCCCCCTCTAGGGCAGAGAGGGCTGTTCTGCCTGTGGCCAAACTGTTTACTCCTGTGCCTGGGCAGCTCTCTCCATGCAAGTGTTTGCTAACCCATGTCTTTCTCCCAGCCCCTCTCCCCCCCCCACAGGCAACAACACCAGCAGGTAAGTGCAGGTAAGTGCAGGGGTTGTGCAGACATGTGGTCTGACTTCTGCCTCTTTGCATAGAGAAATATAGGTAGGATACATGCCTCTTTACCAATGTGTTGTCTCATAGCTGCCTGCAATGCCTGCCATGATATGCCTCTTTACCAATGTGTTGTCTCATAGCTGCCTGCAATGCCTGCCATGATATGCCTCTCTACCAATGTGTTGTCTCATAGCTGCCTGCAATGCCTGCCATGATATGCCTCTCTACCAATGTGTTGTCTCATAGCTGCCTGCAATGCCTGCCATGATATGCCTCTTTACCAATGTGTTGTCTCATAGCTGCCTGCAATGCCTGCCATGATATGCCTCTCTACCAATGTCTTGTCTCATAGCTGCCTGCAATGCCTGCCATGATATGCCTCTTTACCAATGTCTTGTCTCATAGCTGCCTGTATTAATGTGAGCACACAATGCCATGAGTGTTGAACTGTAACCCTTATGTAGACACCAGCTGTTCCCCCCCCCCCTCTTTTCTCCACAGGGTCTACTGACAGGTCAGTATTGCTAGGATTGCCATGGTTGTGACCCCCAAGTTGTGTTGTTGTCTCTCTCTGTGACCCCTTTCCCTTACAGGATCATGCTCACCTTACACCCAGGGAAGGAGCGCAGACCAGGCTATGTGTCTCACACCACTCAGCTGTGTTTGATTTCTCTCCCTACAGGCCTTTGCAACCGGCACACTGGCATTCCTTCAATGGGGAGTGCTACCACACACCAGCTGCCATGGAACACCCCCCAAGGTGGTCATCCCCCCAGGAATGCCCACTACCACTGACCGTCTGGGGAGCACCCCTCGGCCCGCAGTCTGGTTGCCCTATGGTCGTCTGCCTCGATGCTGCCAGAGGTCTGGGAGCCTGCCCTGCAACCCTCCTCAGCTGCTGCTGCTGCTCCACCTCCCTGGCTGCCTACTTGCTGTCCCTCCCCTTTCTATGGAGCAGGCTGTGGTTCCACAGGGGAAGAGCCTGCGTCTCCAGGCACGCCTGCTGCTGCTGCTACGTTCTGAGTGGCTGCTGTGCCTACCCCTGGCAGCCTCGCCTGGCCATCTCTGCCAATGTTCCAGAACAATAAAGATGCCCCTTGGGCAAAGACCCCTTGAACAACATGACCCCAATGTTGCACAAGCACTGCCCCACGCACACAGAGACAGCGCCCAGCACACAAGGCCCTGCATGAATCCCAGCCAGGGCCTGCCACAGCCAGCCCAGGGAGAACACAGCAGGGGGGCTGCCAGACCCTCAGGGCTCAGAGGGGAGGGGGGAGTTGGGGGGCCTCTCAGGCAGGCAACCACTGACAGGCGACGTGGCGCACGTCCGCCACGTCCGTGAAGAGCCCTTTCATCAACCGGGGCTCTCACCCACTCTCGGTCCACCCGTCAACGGCGTCTGTTTCCGCCTGTCAACGGCGTCCATTTCTGCCCTCGGTCCGCCCGTCAACGGCGTCCGTTTCCGCCCGTCAACGGCGTCCATTTCTGCCCTCGGTCCGCCCGTCAACGGCGTCCGTTTCCGCCCGTCAACGGCGTCCGTTTCCGCCCATCAACGGCGTCCGTTACCGCCGTCGGTCCATCTGCATGAGAGGCGCCCGTTCCTGCATTGCCTCCATCTGCGAAGTGACCCCTGTGTCCCTATTGGTCTCGGCAGACCCCTCTCCCTGTATCCCTCTCCCACCAGCCTTGTTGTCTGTCTGTTTCTGACCCTCCCGTGCCCCTCCCCAGCACCCCCTGTCTGTGTGCCTGCCTCCCCTCCCACTCCCTGATGATGGACGCTGGCATCCCCCACCCCGCCAGAGCGCCTGCCGCGAGGCGCCGACGTTGCCCCATCTGGGGGTGTGATGAGCTGCGTGAGCCCTTCCCGCTCGCAGCAGACAAGCCCGAGGCATCTCTCGGTCTTGGCCGGGGCACGGAGCAGAAGTCATGCCGGGATGCCTTCTTTGTGGGCATAGCCACGGCCCTGGAGGCCCAGGGCTTCAGGCAGTGGACGGGCATGTCCTGGCAGAGGCGGTTCCAGACTTCATGAGACCCCCCTTGTGTGTGACGTTCCCCCCCTCCCCCCCATGACTCCCACGTGCAGCCTCAACATGGCTTGGGGGTGGCATCGCCTTCTGCAGGAGGGAGGGCAGTGGCACTCCCCCCTGCGGCAGGTGGCTAATGCCCAGGGTGCCCTGGGGCAGCTGGCACTGGCACAACCTCTGCCCTTCCGCTGACTGTCGCACGCCCAGTGCCTGCAGGCCCACCTGTGGCTGCCCCTCTGCTTCGAACGCTGCAGCAGCTGTGGTAGGTGCACACAGATGAGCTGAGGAGGGGGCTCTTCGCTTCCACAAGACTGACAGCTCCCCACAGGGGCCTGCCTGCCTCTGCGGTAAGTTTTGCCTCGATCCTGGCCCACTGCTGTAGCCTCCAGCCTAACTCAGGCACAGTTGCAGCCTAACTCGGTCCTAGTTTGGGCCCCAGTTGGGCCACACTTGGGCCTCAACTGTGCCTGAGTTAGGCTGGACTGGGCCCTTAGTCTCTGTATTATTTTTTGCAAGAAGAACAATATCTTATTCAGTATTGAAAAATCTACACAAAGTTGCAATAAGCCAAAGCATTATCGTTGCAATGTAATGCAAGAAAAGCAATAAGACTGCAGATCTGCTGCTTTCCCATGAGTTTTTGAATTAATAGGTTTGAAAAATAAAAACAAAACCTCCAGTTTTTGTCTGGAGCACCAGCACTGGCTGAGAGTAATTGTTAAAGAATAATCAAAAATATAATCCAATCTTCAAATGTAAGTCAGTGAAATTTATTTTATTTATTTTATTTATTTACAATATTTTTATCCCGCCTTTCTCCCCGAAGAAATGAATATTTCTATCAAAGCCATGCTAGTTTGAAAGAGTTTTTGTATAGCATTTTCATAACTCTGGTAGAGCTAATTATTCCTTTCCACTTTATGCCTCTGAGCTCAGTTGATACAGTCTTGTCTCACTGTCAGAGCAGTGTCTAACTGGCTGCCCTTCCGTTTATCAGCAAGAAATCAGCGAAGTAGCAGAGGCTTGTCCTTTAGGCAAGAGAAAGCCTTGATTTCATCACATACCCCTCTACAACCAGGGTGACCAGATAAAATGTAGGACACAGTGCCTGTACCTTTAACTATTGTAAAGAAGAGGGAATTTTGGCAGGTGCAGCTCATCCTGGAAGGGTGCAAAAAGCTGCACCTGCCAAAATTCCCTCTTCTTTACAATAGTTAAAGGTATAGGCACTGTGTCCTACATTTTATCTGGTCACCCTGTCTACAACTAGTAATGACTTGCTTTGAATCGAGCACAAAACCAAGTGATATATATCAGATATATTGTCCAATATATCCAAGCTGGCCTACCTTGCAGTTTTCTGAGGATTACTGCATACCCTCCAACATTTCACAGATGAAAATAGGACTGTGAATGTAACACCCCTATTTTAATAACAAGGATCACTGTCCCCTCCTATTATTACACATTGCTGAAGGCTGAACTCTGCCTGCTGTATTAGTTGACTCTTCGATAGTCTCTAACTTCCACTGATTTAAAAGCTAAGAGGGTGATGATCCTTTTTGTTAAAGAGATCCTAAAACCGAATTGTTTGACAACCTATTATCAACAGTTCAAACTATACCCCTGCACCTGCAGTATGTGAAATGGCAACTTGTGCATTGCAAGGTGCCGTAGCGTTCATGCATGTGTGTTTGTGTTCGTGTACAGGAAGTCCTCACTTAATGTCGCAGATTGGTTCCTGGAAACTCGACGTTAAGTGAAACAACGTATAATGAAACCAATTCTCACTGGTGGGCGCAGTGACGCTCCGGGGGGCTCTGGCGGGCTTGCTGCGCGCTGCAAAGCCACTTCTGGGACCGTGATCCATTTCCTTGGCTTTGTTCTCACCTCAGAATGCCTTGCAAGGCATTCTGGGATGAGAATAGGACCAGGAAGTGGCTCGCAAGTCTGCCGCGACCCAGAAGCAGCTGCAGCCACGGAGGACGACCTTAAAGTGAAACAACGGATAGCGAAACGATGGTAAGCTAGGACTTACTTTACCCTAGAGAGCAAATGTGTCCACCCACCCACTCAGAAATGTAAGTTTTAGAGAACCCAGGAAAGGTGCTGATGAATGCAATGACAAATCTAGCATTTTGCAATAACAACATTTTAATGAACTAGCCCTAAAAGGCAAATATAGAAACAGTAATTTACTAGGGACAGGAGCCAGAAAACAGAGACTGTCACCGATAAATAGAAACAGTTGGTTGTATGTTATTGAGATCATGTGAAGTGCTCTATAACTGCTGAATATTGAAACTGAGATTAACATTGTAGATATGTCTCAGTTTTGTTCTGTTTCAAAAGTTCATATGTTCGGCTTACCTAATTCTCTTGTATGTATGCAGAAATACATTTTTAAAAAATGTTTATTATTTATTGAAACATTTCTATGCTTTCTGAAGATCAAAGTGACTTATGGCCCAGTCCTATATGGACCTTACACTGATGAATCTTGCAATCCGCCACTGTAAGGCTTGAGCCATTGGTGCGGCAAGCGCTCTGCTATTCTGCAGGCTGCTGCTACCAGCACAAAGGCCTGGAAGCCATGTACGGGCGACACCATCCAGCAGAACCTCCACTGTCGCTGGTAAGTTAGCAGTAGAGCTGGATTGGGGGAAGATCAGGGGTGGATCTGGGCAGGGAGTAGGCCAGGCTGGGGGCAATTCAGGGGTGGAAGGGGGGGAGAATCTAGGTGGCAGCTGAGCACTCCGGATCCAATCCCCCCTTCCCAACCCAGACCTGCCCCCCGAGTCTCCTCAGATTCACACCAGCTAAAGAGATGGCATTGGTCTGAGAAAGACCCATTGGGGACCAGGCAGACACGTAAAAAATTCTTTACTTACCCCTCTTGGGCTGTCTGGTCTCCTGCCAGCCCATAGCATGCAGTGCATACTCCATCAACGGCACTGCATGCTCTGGGCTGGTGGGGGATAGAATTGGGCGGTTAGTTCCAGAATAAATGTGAAAAAAAACCATGTGGAAATCAGCATTTCCCATGGATGTAGCACGCATTTGGGTGCAATTCCATGTGTGTTACCTTATCCATGAGGTTCCCCCCATGGAATGTCAACTACCTTTTCCACTTCTTAACCCATGAGTTCAAAATTGATCGTGTGGGTTTTGAATGTTTGGTTGGAAAATCACCTGGCTGCCCAATATCTGTGGGTTTTGAATTGCCTCAGAGGAGGTGAGACGAAGGATGAATGACAGAGCCAGAGGAGGGACTAGTGGGTCTTTTTCCACAGATAAATTCCTGGATTGAGTGAATGTGTGGTTGAAGATCCCACGTGGTGGGTTGACAAAGATGTGATTTCCCACGGATGTATTGCATGTTTGGATTGGACCTTACAAAGACTAGGTAAAGGTATCCCTTGACAATTAAGTCCAGTCGTGTCCGACTCTAGGGAGCGGTGCTCATCTCCGTTTCAAAGCCGAAGAGCCAGCACTGTCCGAAGACGTTTCCATGGTCATGTGGCCGGCATGACTCAACACCGAAGCGCATGGAACGCTGTTACCGTCCTGCTGACGCGGTACCTATTAATCTACTTGCAATTTCTTGCTTTCAAACTGCTAGGTTGGCAGGAGCCGTCGCACGGATTCGAACTGCTGACCTTTCAATCGACAGCTCATGGTTCAGTGGTTTAACCCACTGCGCCACCCGCTGGCTGACAAAGACTACAGAACAGTAAAAAAAAAATAACACAAAAAGACAGAACAGGAATTTAGCAATAAATCTAACAGAGTAGCCAGCTAAAGGTCAAATAAAAGAGATGAGACTTCCTTGCAACCTTTTCTTAAAGCCAGTAAAGGGATGAAGTACACGGCTTGTCTGGATTCAGCTTAAATTTATTCACCCCCATTCATTATACAGTATATAGTGTGCACTATATAATGTTGTGGGTGAGACATGCATCTGTCCTATCAACTGAAATATAATAAGGCCCAAAGGAATAGGCTGTCTGCCGTTCATTTGGATGATTTCAGCACACATTAGCAAAGAGCATTGCCAGCACCGACCAATCTGAAACTGATTTACATTCTAACTAGTCGAAAAAAAGAAAAGAAGAAGTACCAAGAGGTTAGCAAAGCACAATTTGCTTTTGGGGCCTGAGTAACATTTTCAGCATGCATTGTCAGAGCCAGCCAATCTAAATGTCTAATTACTTGAAACAGCAGGAGAGAGTTTTGAATCAATAAATGTAGCAAACTTTGGGAGCCTGGGCATTCGACAGAATCGGTGTTTCAGTCATTGCCTGGATCCCTGCCTCATCTAAGACTCTCCGTGAGTGTGCATGTCTACAAAAAAGGTTGGAAATATTTTCTGTCTGGTAGGGCTGCCCCAAAATGTGTTGGTGCCTGAAGGCCAGCTCCAATTAATTAACATCCACTGGAAGTTCTTTTGCACAAGCCCCGTTGTAAGGAAAAGGAGTTGTGCAAGAACACAATTGTGCTTTAGCACTGTTCTCATTCATTTCAGAGAGGTTTGAGCATCTTGGGGGACGGAACTCCCTGAGTCGGATCTGTCCGTCTCTCACTTTGTCACCCTTAACAGCATCCCAAATCCGTTGTCTGAGTTGGCCACTGTGACTTGTCTCATGCCGAGGCTACATCAATCCGCACTTGGAGAATAAGATACAAAAAGCAACTTTTGGTGTTCTTGGGAGCTTCAGTGCATCCAGTGAGGTTTTTTTTTTTACGTTTTCCCTTTCAACAGCTGCTGAACCATATGCCACAGCACAAACTGTCCTTACTTTCAAAACGAGCTTGCTGTGTGGTATGGAGAGTTTCTGTTCGAGAAGAGAAACATTAGCTGAAAGCCCCATTTGGCCAGGCAGAATTCTCGGGTGGTCCACAGAAATGTTAATAAGCTATAGAACACTATAGATAAAAGCATTTTGGGATTTTCTTTTTCTCCTTCTTTCTTTTCACAGTTCTGTAACTCCTGGCCAGTATAAAGGGCCAGGTACATAGTACTGGTGTAGTCAACATGTGTATCATTTTACGGCACAATCCTGTGTAACTTTAGGCTGGTGGAGCTCCTGCTCTGCCGGCTTAAGGTGTTGCAAAAGTGCCGTAAGGCAGATTTGTGGCACTGAGAGAGTAAGCGCCGCACACTCCACCATCCGTGATGACCTGCACCAGCTGACCCAGGTAAGGGCTAGAGGAGGGCGGGCTGTGGTGGTAGGGGAGGGGGCCATTGGCTGGCCTGGCCTGGGAGGGGGCAGGGATATCAGCACTGGGTTGCACCGATATCCCAAGCCCCTTCCCAGGCCAGCCCAGTATTACACATGCATCCAAGCTGGTGCGCATCTGGGGAGGCCCACTGGAACGTCCCCTTTCCCCAAGGTGAAGCCTGGCCGCGCTGGCGTGGACAACATCCTGTGCCAGTGCGGGCCACATCCTTCCCATTTTGACCGGCCACCGCATCTTAGGCAGGATTGGGCTGCCCATCATATCATCCGGTTAGAAAAAAAATGGTATATCATATATGTTGTATATCTATCCTGAATTGCACATGAAGTGTGTGTGTGCGTGCGCGCGCGCGTGTGTATGTGCGTGCGTGTTGGTAAGGTCTTTGAAAGAAAGACTGTTCTCTTTCTTTTGTCTATAGTATTCTGTATCATTTCAGCATAACATGTACATAAACTATATCAAGTGGACCTTTAGTGAAAATGTGGCAGCTGGCTTATGTCAAAGTCGAATGATTTTTTATCTTTAATCTTGCAGCTAGGACAGCTAGACCAGCGCTTTTAATGATTCACGCAAGACAGAATCAAGTCTGCCTCTGAAAAAACAGAAGAGGTACCATTAATCTATTTTTAAATAAACAGGGAGTTGTAATACGCTCTTTAATCTGAAGAGAAAAGATCCTGAGCTGGAAAAGAGCACCTATGTACTGGCCAAGCTCTTTGAACCCTGAAAAGAGTGTGTGCAATCATTTATTGTGATTTTCCCCCCATGACAGTCTGCCAAGAAACAAAAACCCCTTTCACAATCTTACCCCCTTTAAAAGGAGATTTTAATAGTTGCTGAAACTGCAAAAAAGGAGGAAATAATACTTGAAATCGCTAGGTGCTCTCTCCTTTTGAAAAGGATGCTGACTTTTACAACATTTTCATCCTCCGCATTTACTTTCCAGGCGGCTGCAGTGTTGACCCATTTATTGTGATGCCAATAAATAATGGGACTACTCTAGAGTAAATGAGCTGATGTTATATGGCATATATCAATCTATTCAGCGGCATGCGTGGAACAATTGGGGCTCTACATGCTGAATCATTTCAAAAAGGTTATAACTGCACTGATCAGTTTGGTTCAGAAAGGGGAAGGGAGACTACATCTAGTGCCCCCCGTCCTCCCAAACAGCTGAGAGGCAGAAGGTTAACCATTGAAAGGGTTCCACATGCACAGCCCCAGTTGTTGGACTGCAGAGTGAAACCCTTTGGCGGCACCTATTTGCCCATGTGGGTCCCATCCAGATAGGACTATGTGCAGAGAAGCCACACACAAGAACCAACAACCACATGCACTGCTCCAGATGAGAGATACTGAAGTTTTGTGGAAATTGACTGCTCTGCTGTGTATAGCAATTTCAGTGGCATCCTTGAACTATTAACGTGAACTGGTTTCCAATCTCTTTAAGTATGTCCAAGTATGCCCTATCTGGGAGGCTAGGGGTGTGGTTGCCATTGTGCATGCCTTAGGCCTGATTCCCACTACAGTTTTCCAGGCTTGTTGCGGATCTGCGGAGCGTAGCGCGGAGCTGTTTTGATGCTTGCGGAGCAGCTTGCGGAGAGGCAGGAAAGATGGTTTCCCCTCATCTTTTGAGGCGGTTGCGCTTGCGGAGCTGGGAATGCTTGCGGAGCTACAGCAGCCCACCAATCGGAGGAGTGCACTTCTGTTCACCAAATCACAGCTGCGCTTTCTTAAGAAGGCAGGACAGAAGGAGGGACAACAGGCGGCAAGACACTCCCCCAGCTCCAACCGCATAGACAAGCGCATACGCAGGGGCAGGGGCATCCGCGCCGGGAAAACTGTAGTGTGAATCAGGCATTACTGATGATGCCTCAGTTTCATGACTGCAATGCATGCTACATTGCAGACCCTTGACATCTCCTTTGAAAAGGCACAGTTTCAGTGGATCTTAACTGCAGTAAGCTGCGGCAAGCACATATAACTGGGGCCCAAGGAACTGCCCTGGCCAGTAGCGTAGGAATGGGGTGGTGGCGGCAGGGGGGTGGTCCTCCCCTGGGTGGCACGCAGGGGGGCCGTCTTACCAGTGGTGGGAGTGACAAAATGGTGGCAGCAACAAAAAGTTGGTGGTGGGGGCAGTAGAGAAGGCGGCAGCAGCAAAGATGACGAAACAGCTTGGAGACGGCAGGAGAAGCTGTCTGCTGCCTCAGCGCGGCCGTTTGTTTTGCCTTCCATCATCCCGTCCGACCCCTGAGGGACGTCTGACTCTGGATGTCCCTCAGGGGTAGGCCCTGTGACGTCGCATCCAGCCGTGACATCACAGGGGGCGGCGTAGCTCCACTACTGGCCCTGGCTACCAGTCACAGTTCAAAGTGGAGCTTTTAACTTTTTAAGTTCTAAGTGGCTTTGGTCCTGCATAGCTTATTCTGCAATCCTATACAAACATTCCTGGAAGTCTCATTAAGTTCAATGGAACTTGCTTCTGAGTAGACATGGTGTTAGAACACTCTTATGGTCTTATGATGGAGTATCACATTAGTGGAAGCTAACCAGGTACGGAACAAAATGGGTTCCAGCCGCATTTGCGTTGGAATTGTCACTGGGATGTTCTTTCCGTTTCCATGCTTAAAAGATTCAAAGAAAGCTTTGCAGGAAAAATGAGAGCGATACAGCAGAGGAAATAAATTGGCTATTATTTGCACCCACAATATTCTATGTGTCAGCTTTAGAGTGTTTTGGTGCCACGGCGGAAAGAACCTGTCATCCAGGAGTTGTTAGCGTTAAGGGTCATTTCTCTACTCCCCCAAAAACTCATTCACGATGTGCCAGGCGCAAAGCCAGATGAGGGTGAAAGTATATACACTTCCTTGGAACAAGTCTTCCTGGCAGGCACCCTTCCATGGGATACAAAGCTTGATATGTGAAATCCGATGTATGTGTAAGACAAACGGAGGCTTGCGGTTCTCCGACGGGGATGTCATCCCCGCTTGCCAACTCTCCTTTGCTTAGCTACTGGCCAATTTCTTTTCACTTGCTCTCTCTCAGCCTGTCATTTTAGTTTCATCAGCCAAATCTCTAGTCGTGTTCCTTGGCTTCATCTTGGACTCAGGCCTATTCTAGGCGAGTTTTTCTTTTTGAACAAATGTCTGACATGTGACACTTCTTCTGTACCCAGCTGACAATTTAATAGATGTTGCATTGTATTTAACAGTTCGTAAAAGTAGCTCACTCACTTCTACAGGACTGTACTTTACAACTGCACCAGGTCCTGCATGCATCTAATATAGGCTTACCAGATCTCCAACCGGGACAGAGTGCTAGACCTTTAGGAGAAGGAATGTGAGCAGGTGTAGCTTGTTAAACCTTAGAGCACAATCCTAGGCATGTCTACTCAGCAGCAAGCCCCACTGAACACAATGGGGCTTGCTTCTGAGTAGACATGCCTAGGATTGTGCTCTAAGGTTTAACAAGCTACACATGAACATAAGAACATAAGAACATAAGAAGAGCCCTGCTGGATCAGGCCAAAAGCCCATCTGGTCCAGCTTCCTGTGTCACACAGTGGCCCCACCAGATGCCTCAGGGAGCACACGAGACAACAAGATACCTGTGTCCAGTCGCCACTCCCTTGCACCTGGCACAGAGAAAACCCACTTCTAAAAAAAACCAGGAGGTTGCTTATGGCTTGTAACCTGTGATGGTCTTTTCCTCCATGAATTTGTCCAAACCCCTTTTAAAGGCATCTAGGCCAGGTGCCATCACCACATCCTGTGGCAAGGAGTTCCACAGATGAATTACACGCTGGGTAAAGAAATATTTTCTTTTGTCTGTTCTAACTCTCCCTCCACTCAATTTTAGTGCGTGTCCCCTGGTTCTGGTGTTGTGCGAGAGGGAGAAGAATTTCCCTCTATCCACTCTCTCCATCCCATGCATAATTTTATAAGTCTCAATCATGTCCCCCCTCAGGCGCCTTTTTTCTAGGCTGAAAAGCCCCAGACGCTGTAGCCTTTCCTCGTAAGGGAGGTGCTCCAGCCCACAAATCATTCTGGTCGCTCTTTTCTGCACCTTTTCCAATTCAACTATATCCTTTTTGAGGTATGGTGACCAGAACTGGACACAATACTCCAGATGTGGCCTTACCATCGATTTGTACAAAGGCATAATGATATTGGCCGTTTTATTCTCAATCCCCTTTTTAATGATCCCGAGCATGGAATTGGCCTTCTTCACAGCCGCCGCACACTGGGTCGACACTTTCATCGACCTGTCCACCAGGACCCCAAGATCTCTCTCTTGATCCGTCACAGACAACTCAGAACCCATTAGCGTATATGTGAAATTTTGGTTTCTTGCCCCAATGTGCATCACTTTGCACTTACTTACATTGAAGCGCATCTGCCATTTTGCTGCCCATTCTCCCAGTTTGGAGAGATCCTTCTGGAGCTCTTCACAATCCCTGCTGGTCTTTACCACCCGGAAAAGTTTAGTGTCATCCGCAAACTTGGCCACCTCACTGCCTATCCCCAACTCCAGGTCATTTATGAATAAGTTGAAAAGCACCGGTCCCAAGACCGATCCTTGGGGCACACCGCTTTTCACCTCTCGCCATTGTGAAAATTGCCCATTGACTCCCACTCGCTGTTTCCTGGTCTTCAACCAGTTCCTAATCCACAAGAGGACCTGCCCTCTTATTCCCTGACTGTGGAGTTTTCGCAGGAGCCTTTCATGAGGGACCGTGTCAAACGCCTTCTGAAAATCCAGGTATATAATATCCACGGGTTCGCTCGCATCCACATGCCTGTTGACCTTTTCAAAAAATTCTAACAGGTTTGTGAGGCAAGACTTCCCCTTGCAGAAGCCATGCTGACTCTCCCTCAGCAGAGCTTGTTCTTCTATGTATTTTAAGATTTTATCCTTAATGAGACTTTCCACCATCTTCCCTGGAACAGATGTTAGGCTGACCGGCCTGTAGTTTCCCGGGTCCCCCCTCCTTCCTTTTTTAAAGATTGGCGTGACATTAGCTATCCTCCAGTCCTCTGGCACAGTGGCTGTTTTAAGGGACAAGTTGCATATTTGGGTCAAGAGGTCAGCAACTTCATTCTTGAGTTCCTTCAGAACTCTTGGGTGGATGCCATCCGGGCCTGGTGATTTATTGATCTTTATTTTGTCAATTAAGTCTGAGACATCTTCTCTTTTAACCTCTATTTGACTTAATTCTTTAGTCAGGGGAGACCGTTCCGGCAGCGGTATTTGCCCGAGGTCTTCTGCCGTGAAGACAGATGCAAAGAATTCATTTAATTTCTCTGCAGTCTCCAAGTCCCCTTTTATCACCCCTTTCTCTCCCTCACCATCCAGCGGACCCACCGTTTCCCTGGCAGGTTTCCTGCTTCTAACATATTTGAAGAAGCTTTTATTATTCCCTTTTATGTTGCCTGCCATACGTTCCTCAAAGTCTTTCTTGGCCTCCCGTATCATCTTTTTACATTTCTTTTGCCACAGTTTGTGCTCCTGTTTATTTTCCTCATTAGGGCAAGACTTCCATTTACGGAAGGAAGCTTCCTTGCCTTTTATAGCCTCTTTAACTGTGCTTGTTAGCCATGCCGGCATCCTCCTGGACTTGGTCGAGTCCTTCCTCCTTTGTGGGATACACTCCCGCTGGGCCTCTATGACTGTTGTTTTAAACAGCCTCCATGCACTCTGGAGCGATTGGACTCTTTTTACCTTCCCTTTCAGCTTTTTCTTAACTAGTCTCCTCATTTTGGGGAAGTCTGCCCTTCGGAAGTCAAGGGTTTTCGTGTCAGATTTGCTCGGCACTCTCCCTCCGACATGCATGGCGAAACAGATCGCAGCATGGTCACTGTTCCCCAACGGTTCGGTAACATTTACCTCCCTGACCAGATCTTGAGTGCCACACAATATCAAGTCCAGAGTCACCTGTCCTCTGGTTGGTTCCGTGACAAGCTGCTCTAAGGCACAGTCATTTAACATATCCAGTCATTTAACATAACATGCCCACATTCCTTCTCCTAAATGTCTAGCACTCTGTCCCGGTATGGATCTGGTAAACCTAATCTAATATAAGGTCATCTCAAGGACCAAACTGCACGTTACATTATTCACATGGTTTGGCCCTTCATCTTGGGTTTGAAAAAGTTAAATAGCAGCTGTAGAGGAATGGGAGGAAGGGGTATTTAACCCTTTCCCACCATGCTGTGTTCCCAACAAAAGCTGAACCCCCCAGAGCTGCTGTTAGTTCTAGAAGGGAAGCTTTCATTGGCACTAATGGGGACTTCTGGGGCAAACAGCTGCTACTTTCATCCAGATTGCTATGTGGAAGAGAAGGGTTAAACACTCCCTCCCTGGACACCATGGTCCTGATCCTGAAGTCCCCTTGCTCTCCGGCTGATATTTAACTTTGCAAAAGCAAACTGGGCCAAACTACACATTTAATGTATTGTGTACTTCAACCCTCAGAAGGCACATATAACTAGTAAAATGTAGCACTGATGGAAATGGGTGTGTCAGTTGGGTATTGTTTTGACTGACACATACGAACACTTATAGTTTCTCAAAACCACATGTTGGCAGTGAGTTATTTCATTGCATGGTTTCTTATGAGCACAAATATAACGTGCTCATATGTGGCTAATTCTGGTGTTATAAATGCAATTGAGCACAAAGAAGGCATAAGACAATGTAAATGAACAATAGCTTCACTTTTCGCTCTTTGGCCTTGACTGCAAACCCTCTGAAGTCAGTGGGAAAAAAGCGCTGTTGTCCTCACTGGTCTTTTGATCAGCCTCCACAGTATCAGCAGATTCCCTCTATCGGTTTCCTTCTTTCTTTCCCAGTGCACACACAGAACAAGAGGCAATGAAAATAAATGCCGACAAAATTGCTCAGTAGGGCTACTGACCATTCTGCAACTGAATGCACAGACTGCTCAAAAACAAATAGAGCAGAACTTGTTTTAAAATCTCCTTCTGGGAATAGTAAAGACAGGAATACTGTACAGTAACATCACTCATATTGCCAAAGTACCAACAGCAAGTAAATAGACCGATTCTGTCACTCAGGGTCAAACTAGGTGTGTTCGTAAACATCCATTGTGACCCAAATGGGAGGTAAATTTTCTTTATTATTTACTAATTTATTTGAATGATTTATATCCTGCTTTTCCCACTGAATAAATGGAGTGCTCAGATAGTTTGCAAGAGGGGAGAAAAACCTGATGAAACCACAGTGGGGATTATTTTTCATTAAAACAAAGTTATTGAAAGCCAATGACTGCTTTAGAGCACAATCCTATGGATGTCTACTCAGAAGTAAGTACCATTGTATTCACTGGGATTTACTTCCAGGAAACTGCACAGGATTGCAGCCTCAAAAAACTAAAAACGGGGGGGGGGGGCTGCAATTAGAATCAAAAGTGTGGTGGGCGCTAAATCCCCCTTATCCACACCGTGATGTCTCCAGATTTCACTGCCCCCTCCACATGCCGCAAATAAGGAAACTTACTTCCCATTGGCCACTTTACATCTTTAAGTGCACATCAAGTTTAGCCTTTAGAGCTTGTTTATACCAGTTTTTTTAAATGTGATCTGTAACTGAATGTAAAAACGTTCTACTTATCATACAAGTACCAGCCTTTGCACAATGTACCTTATGGTTGCTTGGTTAGACATATTGCAATATTCCTCGTTCCATCTATTATAGGGTTGAGGCTAGAGCAGTTGGATCACGGATCCCTTTGAGAATCTGATGAAAGCTGTGGACTCCCTCTCCAGAAAAATACACGTAAACATATTTACACAATTCTTTTTGCACCCAATTCATGGACCCCCTGAAGCCTATTCATGGACTCCCTAGAGGTTCACCATGGACCCCAGGTTAAGAACGCCAGGGCTAGAGGTTTCAGCAAATCTGGAATCTAAACCCTATCAGATTGACTGGTCCATGACAAGGGATGGGAATTATATAAAACCCACCGACAGATCACCATCATTTTGCCCAGCATAACAGCAGATCAAGAGCGTGCCCAATATTGACCAGATATCAACTGTGCCAGACCCCTGGTTGTCGAGAAGGCCCTGAACCAGTCCAGCTGCTATATTCTATAGCTGTAACTACTCCCTTGTATTGGTAACTCTGTAGAGCTGTAACCTTTCATTTCCTCCTCCTCCTCCTTCTTTTAAATGAAGCCCATGATGGAATTTCTACAGCATAAATCTCTGGTTTTTCAAAGTCTGGCTCAAGACGAAAGGCTCATGTTGCATCAAATGAAGTCTGACATCTTCCTAGTATCTTAAAAAGAAAATATAAGGTGGAACAGCTTCTGTGAGTGCAGCACACCAGTTTAATTTGCAGTTGCACACTTGCAATTACCCCGTATTGTCCCGAGTATAAGACGCACCTGATTATAAGACGCACCCTTAAAGTTTGGTGCTATTAAAATTTTTTAATTAAATCACTGGCATTAAATTGCAACAGCCTGATTATAAGACGCACCCCTAGTTTAAAAACTTAAATTAGGAGAAAAAAGTGAGTCTTATACTCAGACCAATACGGTATAAAGGAAGAGCTAAAAAAGGAAGGCCATTCCCCAACATCTAAAACATATTTTAAATATTTTTAAAAATAAATATTTATATTTTAAATATAAATATAAATATAAAAGCACTTGCAATGGCAAAGCACTTGCTTATGGAAAGAAAAATTAAGGATGGGTTCAGGTGTAATACCACTGCCACCATGGTTTGTACAAATCACAGTTTAAGAACTGACAATGACATCATGGTTGTTTGAGATTCTGGATGTGCCACATCCAGACCATAGTTTAGTGCTGCTTGTTTGCATTTTTTTCCCATGTGATCAAGACTCAGCTCCAGAAGTTCAGAAATGTACTTCTGTCTTCATTGTACAGCAGCCATCTTGAAACAGAGCAATAGCCCTAATTCCTAGTCTGGGAATTCAGATATAAAATCAAACTACAGTTAGCACAAACTCTTGTTTGCAAACTAGCTTCAAACCATGGTTAGTGGGCCAGCGTGGATCTAGATATTAAAAGAAACCATGGCTTAGCTACACACACACACACACACACACACACACACACACACACACACACACACACACACACACACACACACGTTTTTGCATTCCATCTGAACACAGCCTAATGGCACAAAATTATGCATATCGGAAATAATCGCCATTGAGTTCAATGGGACTTACTCCCAGATAAGTGTGTATAGGATTACAACCTAACAGCCCAATCCTGTGTAACTCCTGTGTAACTACAATCCTGTGTAACAGTAGATCCACCGGTGTAAGTGCACTTATGCCAGTGTAACTTGCTATACACCAACGGACGCAGGACAGACGTAACCCCCCTTGGGTTAACCCCCTCGGACAACGCGCATGCACAGTTCGGACACAGGATAGATGCCTGCGCAACTCCTCCGGTGCAGGGGGCATTCCTGGGGCATCCGAACGCCCCCGGACTGCCCCCTGCGCTGGTGGAGTTGCAGTGTTGTCTGTACTGCATCCGAATTTTGCACGTGCGGCCTTTGAGGGGGGTTACGCTGGTGTCCGTCCTGCATCCGTTGGCGTATGGCAAGTTACACTGGCATAAGTGCACGTACACCGGTGGATCTATTGTTACACCAGTGCAAGAGTTACATAGGATTGGGCTGTAAATTTGTTTGGCCCAGTATTATAATTCCATTGTAATAAGGGGCTGAGCACATGCATTTTCAGATGATGGATGAGAGATAAATTTATGAAGCACAGTGCAATTGATTTGCTGAAGACAGGCCAAGGAAAGCACATTGTTTTCTGACTTGATTCTCTATCATCTATAAATACTGTATGAGTATAAATGTACCTATGGAATGTAGATATTTAATCAACTACATCACTCCTTGAATGTTGCTGCTGCATTGTGCAAGCGGAGCTGAACATGTTGTCTTAGTAAATCCTTGGCAATATACTAAGCTACTTTATGCAAGTCAGCTACTGCCTGATTTATCTTTGCAAAAGTGGAAGGGAAAGAGGAACCCAAACCTGCGACGTCGTCTAGTTAAAAAAAAGAGAGTCTAGGGCATTTTGCTTGGGGTTGGTTGATTGATTTATTCCTAAACAACTGGTAAAGCCTGCCAGAATTTATCCTTGTTATGTCTTGCTGCATTTTTCAGCAGCCGCAGCCGTGCTTTTTGATGGAGCCCTCATGCCAGCACCACCGAGCTTAAGTTTCAAATATAACAAAATCCATCCATGTGCTTTCCTCTTTCATCCAACCTTCCATGGCTTTCTTCGATGCTCTTATGTTTATTTTTCTTTTATTTCTGTTTATTTAGGTTTCACACGCATTTGCATGTGTTATATAGTTATTTACGGTTTTTTGCCAGTCAGAATAAATTTGCAAGTTAAATAAAGGCAAGGTATTGCTGTATGTATACTCTTTGCAAGTGGTTCTCAGTTTCTCCCTGATCCTCTCAAGGAATCAAGAGCGAGCTGGTCTCAAAGACGAGCTAGAATAAACATTTGATTACGTGACTGCACCAGTCTACGTTTTCCCCTAGATCTTCCAGATAGTTGTTTGTAGCAAATAAATAATTCCTAGTTTGTCACTGAATTGTCTCAGATTGTTGTTCTCACAACACAGTATTCATAGTGAAAGCTGCTGATTCTGCTTGGCAGATGTCTAGACACATTGAAGTTGTTTGCTAGTAATTCTGGATGGAGTTGTTTTGCAAGGAAGGGTTCCAACAAAATCATGCAAGGATGTAGTTGTTAATTTATTATTATTATTTTGCTTGTCATAATCATTTTCATGACTTGTGCTTATTTGGTTGACTGGCTTGACAGTATCAGGTATGTTCTTGTTCATGTGGAGTGCACCATTTTGCAAAACATTCAAAAAAAGATATTTAAGCACAGTTGGGACGTGCCCTCGACTGTACCCTTGCATTCACTGAATAGATCTTCACTTTCAATTTCTCCAAGGGAAAATGGCTGTGGGCAGCCCAATCCTGTGTAAGATGTGGTGGCCAGCCTAAAGGGCTGGCCGCCGCATCCTATCCTGTTCCCAGGCTGCCCTGGGGCAGCCCGGGAGCACCTCGGGAAAAGGGGACATCTCTTCCCCAGATGCAAGGCTCTGAAGCTGTTGTGCATTCAAGGCAGCGGAGTAAGGGTGAACTGGGCAAGGAGAGGGTTTGGGATATTGGCGGAGCCTGCCGTTGACATCCCTACCCTCTCCCCATCTGGTTCGCTCAATGGCCACCCTCCCTTGCCGCTCAGTCCGCCCTCCCCCATCCCTGCACAGACCAATGCAGGGCTTACCTTCTCCAGCGGGCACAGGGACGGTCCCCTGGTGGCGTGAGGGCTGCCTTACTCCAAAGTAGTTGCCAATGCACTTTATGGCACATTTGTGACACTCTAGAGTGGTGGAGCGCGCACTCCGCCACTCTAGTGGTAGAGAGGATTGTGCCGTAAGTCTATTAAAGAAATTACTGGGTATGACTTATTTCTGTTCCTGTTTAAACTTTCTTTTAAACTATATTATTATGGGAAGCTTCTCAGAAAAAAAGTAATTCTTGGAATGATTGTATTGGCAATTTGGGGGGGGGTACTTGCTGGAAATCTATCAAGGAAATCTATCAAAGAGAAATGGGACGTAGCCATGATAGCTGACTTTACATTCTATAAAATAGCCAGAGAAGGAAGGCAAAATAAGTTAGACTTAAGAATAGTTTTGTTTTATTGTGATATTATGACAAGAAACCATTTACATCATGATTACAATAAGGAGTTTGAAATATGTTTTATGTTTCTGGCTGGCTTATATAATTGACTTTTGCAACAATATTCCTGTGAACATCATTCTTTGCAATTTATTTATGTTAATATGAAATGTCATGGAAAAGGGTTTTTATTAAACATACATGTTACTTTCCTTCCTTCCCTCCCTCCCTCCCTCACACTCACTCTCACTCACACTCACACTCACACTCACACACATCAGCTGATTCCTACATACATATAGCAGTTAGTTCAGGGCCATTACACACCCAGCCACACATACACAATTACACAATCATTCTTTCTAATAGTGAACTCAGGTGCTTGTGTGCCTGTCAGTTTGGAAGTGAAACATACAGGGGGCAACATAGAAATCAGGCAGTGATGTCTGCATATGTGCGATAAGGCTCCCTGTATCTCTGTAGATTAAAAAGATACAATTTGATCCAGCCAGCCCCAATGGCCCTGTGAGCTTCTAAGATCTTGTGGAATACGGAGAGCAGACAAATAAGAAAATGCAGCTAGAGAACTCATCTCCTTGTTGAGGGAGAGAGAACTATCTTTGCTTCCTTTTGTTTGGTGAGGGAGAAGACAAGTTACTGCCCAAATCACAGCTATGCTAAACATCTTGGATTTCCCCATTGTTTTCTACAGGCAGCTCCTACTTCAACCCCTAGAGAAGGGGGGGGGGGCTAACAACAGCCCAAGCCATAATGCTTGTATACTCAGAAGTAAGTCCCACTGAGTTCAATGAGACTTACAGCACAATCCTACCCAGCTCCTTCACTGGTGCAGCAGTGGGGGAGGGAGAACGGGAGGCTTTGGGAGGAAAAAGGGATTTAAATCCTCTTTAAAGGGGGATGTAAAAGGGGACTTGAATCCACTTTCCTTTCCAAAACCTTCCGTTCTGTCCTCCACCACTGTTGCACCAGTGGAGGAACTGGGTAGGATTGCACCGCTGTTACTCTCAGGTAAGTTATAGGTTTGCATAGGCTTACCAGATCTCCAACCAGGACAGAGTGCTAGACCTTTAGGAGAAGAAATGTGGGCAGGTGTAGCTTGTTAAACCTTAGAGCACAATCCTAGGCATGTCTACTCAGAAGCAAGCCCCATTGTGTTCAATGAGACTTGCTTCTGAGTAGACATGCCTAGGATTGTTGTGCTCTGAGGTTTAACAAGCTACACCTGCCCACATTCCTTCTCCTAAAGGTCTAGCACTCTGTCCCGGTTGGAGATCTGGTAAGCCTAGGTTTGCAGGCTAAAAAGGAACCAGAAGAACAGGCTGTGTGAATCAGCTGTGTGTGTTACATTAGATGTGTAGCTTGGCTTTGTGTGTGCTTTGCTTCAATTAGCAGCTGTGGGGCGGGGGCGGGATCAGGACTGGGGTGGGAGGTTTTAAATATTAGTTCTGTGGAGGAGAGGGGATTTTTTTGCCAGGAGTGTGGTGCAGGGCTGTTGCTGCTGTTGGTTTTACCCTTCCCACCTGCACAGTGGGTCTGATGGAAATAATCTCCTCTCCTGGCCCCAAGGCTGCAGTTTGCCTCAGGAGGGAAACTGCCATGGGTACCAATGGTTAGAAAGTTAAAAAAAAAAAAAAAACCACCCACCCCACCCACAGTGTGGTCCTGATCCTGATTGTCTCCTCCCCTGCCAAACTGCTATTTAAAGTTTAAAAAAATGCAATGCCAAACTGCGCAGTTAACATAATGTGTAGGTTGGCCCTTTCTGAAAGGGTAAGAACTATAGACTGCCACTGCTTCATGTGTGATGCTGACACAGTCATTACCCAAGACTTAAGCTGTCTTGGAAGATATAATTCTGATGTTACGGGCATTCATTAAAGGCATTCTAGGATGCAGAAAAAAAAGTGACTGTGATTCAAGAAGTCAGGCTTTTCCAGCAGGCTTATTCAGACACACACTCCTAAATTACAAGCTGCCTGCCGCTTCTTCCACATCGAAGAAGTAGTAGTAACTTGTGATTCTTAAAATAGCTGCCATCACACATTGACTAGAGTGAAAAGCCTCCCATAATAAAAGGGTGTAAAAAGTCGGCATTCTAATCATTCCAGCCCATAGGAAAACTACATTCCATTCAATCAGATCTGCTGGATATTGCTGCAGAGTTCATCATCATGGTCCTTAATTTGAATCCCTAAAATAAACCGTGTTTACATTAAAAAGTGAGGCATTCACAAGCTGCCCCCCCAAAAGTGGGGAAGGATTATTAAAATATGTTGCTATTACCAAATTGATCTTGACCATTTTTTTCACTGACAGACTCAGTAGGCCCTGCAAAAGCGAGCGTTCAAAGAGTTGTGTTGTCTGTGGTCTTGTTCGTGCTTTCCGCGTGTTTTCTAATGTTCCCTGAGATATCTTTTAAGGATTATTTATACAATCTCAGAGGCAGTGTTTATTCAAGAGTGATGAACATAATGACTCTTTAGCCTGGGAACTGCATAACTGCAAGTGAAGTGCTTTCCCCATGAAATACACTGTGGAGAAATAAAAAGGCTTTGAGAATTTATTTTACTTCATATTCTTCCGTCTAAAAATAACATATTGTCTTCTGATTGCTGCATGAACTGCTCAAACATAAACAAGTTTCCAGACACTTCAGGTAGCACCCTGAGAATGGTAAGAAAAAATTTGGTTGTTCTCTTATTATAAAGACCTTTTTCAAAGTATATGGGTAATTAGGGTGTGCCTCCTCCATGGCTTGATTGTGCATTGTCTGTTCTCCACTGATGTGCAATTGACCCATGAGATCTACCGTAAGTTGTAGTGTAAGCCAGCTATATACCGGTAATTAAATTTGTACACTACTTTATGGCCCTAGTTACAGTAGTTGCCTATTATATTAAGGAAAAAAAATGCCTTCTGCACAACAGATTAAAGTCCACAATACAAATTGTAGAATTAAACAACAAATAAAACGGCATAATACCATAGCCTCCAGCATCTCAGCTACTCCAAAGGTCTGTGAAACAGCAAGCTCTTAACAACCTCCTAATACCTAAAAATCTGAGAAAGGGCCTTACAGCCCAATCCAACATAACTTCCCCAGTGCCGATGCAACTGCGACAATGAAGTGCACGCTGCACACTATGGGGGAGTTTCAAGTCCTGGAGGCCTCCTTGAGGGACTGCTTTGTCCTGTGCCATTGATTTTGCACTGTATCTTCCGGGGGTCATTGCAGTTTCCAAACAATCCTTCAACTCCACACCTATCATCATAATGGTGAGAATATTGTTATTGTCTAGTTACCTAGTACCTGATATCTGAAGGCTGTGCATTCAAGTATTATTCATACAGAGGTTTGTACAGGTACCATGTTACAAATAGTAAGATCACTTTAAAAATAGAATTGGGTCTTCCTCTGTCTTCCTTGTGACAATATGCAGATTGTAAGCTCCCTGAGGCAGGGACCTGTCCTTTCTTTCTTTCTAAAGTGCCATGTATTGTTTCTGCACATTCACAATACATGGCACTTTAGATTGTGAGCCCTTTTGGGACAGGGAGCCATTTAATCATTTGATTTTGTCTGTAAACCGCTTTGTGAACTTTGTGTTGAAAAGCGGTATATAAATACTGTTAATAAATAAATAAATAATAATAATAATAATAATAATAAAAGAACAGACAGGTCCCTGCCTCATGGAGCTTACAATCTGCATATTGTCACAAGGGAGACAGAGGAAGACCCAATTCTATTTTTAAAGTGATCTTACCATTTGTAACATGCATATTTATTTAAAGATTTCCATAAAAATTATTGAAACCTCTTCAGAACCATGATACTGGCTCCTAATGAGGCATTTGCAACCTGTAGTATCTGCAGTAGTGTAGTTAAGTATACTAACTAGAATGTCAGCAGGCATCAGTGCTGACACTAGAGTCATAAACTGAACCTGAAGTATTTAATTACCGGTACATGGGATCATATTTTGCAATAATTGACAAGTTGTTTGTTTTTGGCCGGCTCTACATATAGTTCTTGCTTGTCATACTGGGGCAGAAGGTCACGTAGTTTATTGACTTTTGACACCTTGAAATGTGAGAACATTTCTACAGAATGGCTTTCTTTTTCTTGTTTTTCTGAAACTTGCTTTTCTTTTATTTAGAGAAAAAGCGAAGAATTTCCTTGCTGTACGCCTTGCTAGGATTTGTAACTTTATACGTAGTGAGGGGGAGAAGGGTAGTAGTAGGTAAAAAAAAAAAGGATTCATAAATGTCAGGTCTGTCCATTCGAGCCACTGTACAGAAACCATGCGTCTGTGGCGGGACAAAGACCTTTGAACAGAGTGAGATGTGTTTGTGCTGCCTCCTATCAAAGAGCCTTTCATCTCTACAAAGCAAATTATTAACACATTCCATTGAAGATGTGGGTGTGGAGGCGTGCCTTGGAAATAATAAAAAAAATGAGGCTGGCCTCAAAAATGAACTTTAAAAAAATAAACACTTTTTAATGATAGTGAGTGGCTCCTAGCCAAGGCCCTTATGCTCAGTGAAGCACTGCGGGCTGATTGTTTGTCTGGAAAAGGCCCGTGGGCTGGAGCTTTTGTGCCAAAGAATTTCCAATTTGAAAGCTGGTGGTGTGGGAGGTGTAGGCCTTTCCCAGGTTCAGAGAGTTAAGGCTTTGCAGCCTCTTGCCTTAAACCTGCATCAGAGTCTCTCTCTCTCTCTCTCTCTCTCTCAGTCTCTGGATGAATGAACATGAGCCTTTGCTCCAGACAGTAAATCTTTATTTTCAAATGGAGAAAAAAGTAGTCAAATACAAAGAGCAGTTAATAAGTTACCCCACATTATTTACCTGGTTTTAGAAACACGTGGATTTCAAAAGAAGAAACACAACACTGGAGAGCAAAATTTAAACAATATACTGTATTGTCATTCAACTGAAAGTAGTAGGGATATTTGCACAGGGAAGGGTCAAATCATTTGGAATCTAAGGCAGAAAGTCCAAATGGTAATTAAACAGTAAATTAGAGAATAATAATCTGCCACATATATAATGGTAAGGCCAATGCCTAGTTTAGTGTTGACGAGTGACTCAGATCATTATGTTGGGATGCTCTAAAATTGCACTCTGTAATGTGGACTGATCTTATCCAGATTGAATTGAATATATTGCACATATATATTCATACTGAGCACAATCAAGTGAAAGTGAAACACTTTTAAGCTTCATTCCTTTCAGCAGGATGGTTTTGCTGTCACTATCTTATAGAGCTGGCCCAAGTCAGTACTCCCCAAAACCGTCCCCCAAATCTGCCAGTGATTTTGCTTCTTCTGTGGCTATTAGCAGCCACAGAAGAAGCAATCGGCAGATACAAGCTGCCTCTTTCCTTTGGATTCCAACACAGCACAGCAAGGTAAGGGAGTGACACCCAATTGCCTAAGAAAGAGCAGCAATTGGTCATAGCTCCCATCCTTCTAGTAGTGCTATGCTCAAAGGCGAGGGCTGTTCCCACATTGTCTTGCGATGTTGAGAAGCTCCCTTTTGGATTCCTCTGCAAACAAACCGAACTATCATACAACTAGAGCTGCGCCAGCCAAACATTCATGAGTTTTGATTTTCACACTGTAATTTGTCTGTTTGATGAAGGAGAAGCTTTCATCAAACAGCTACACAAAATGGCACGAAGTACTGCTTTTCATCAAAGTCCTGGACACTAGCAGCTTGGTCACAGCTTTAGAAAAAAAGCTACCAAAGCCTGGTTTTTAAAGCCCCATGGAATTGTGGAGTGGCTGACATTTCCCATAGGAAATCTCCCAGGACCTGCAAACATGGTCACTGTTCCAGAGAAGTTCCTCAATGAAATGCTAGAGTCCTTTTATTTATATCCTCTCTGTAAAGGCTGACCTCCACCGCACGAGTTTCGTTGCGCTTGCGTCTGGAGGCGCACGAGCGTAGGGGACAGGACACCCCGCCTGAAAACGCTGCTCTCGTCTCCACCAGTTTTCTTCATGCAAACAGTCCCTCCTGATTGTCCTGCCTTCTAATAAAGCTCCGTGGTGATTGGCTGAAATGCAAGTGTGCTCCGATTTGCTGAAACCCCCTCTGATGGATTACACATCTCTGTTGGTCAAACTATTAGCTCTGTGTCCCGCCCTCTCAAAATCATGGGCAGGGTCCACGGCAGATTGCAACGGAATTTGGGAGAGCGTGGCTCTCCCGCGTTCCGATGCGATCTGATAAAATTGAAGCCACACAGCTCCGCACTCTCCGCACGCGACCGGGACGCGCCAGAACTCGTGCAGTGGATGTCAGCCTTAAACCCTCCTCCAGCTATGTGATTGTAGGCAGGGCAGAAAGTGGATGTGGGATGGAGATGTTACTAGTAAAATGGATTAGGGGGTGACTTACAGTAACTATGAATGGAGTTTGTTTAAGCTTTAGCTCAGTCACGTCTAGGAGCTTCCTAGACCATGGTTAGGCAAGTTCATGGATTACACATCTCTGCTGGTTCCATTGGCTTTGGAATGGAATTACACATCTCTGTTGGCTTTGCCCTGTGGGCTAACTCAGGGTCAGTTCTTTATACTTTTCAAAAAAGACTTTGGGGTTTTCCACACTTCCTTCTAGTGGATGCAATGGATGAAATTTCAAGGGGACATTGATCTGAAAGCACACTGGAAAACAGGAGTGCTGATGGCAAAAAAAAAAAAGAAGCAAAAGGTACCATTTGGACTCAGCTGTACAAAGACATCATGTGAATGACAACACCTCACAACATGCTTTGCATGGGGAAAAATCCATACTGGAATTGGAGAAGATATACAGTAGAGCCCCTGTATCCACAGATTCTGTATCCGCAGATTCACTTATCTGTGGTTGAAAGAATTTCCCCATCATGCCCCCCCCATCACGCAAATGACTTACCAACTTGTGATTGCAGTCTTCCTGGGTCTCAGGGGCTTGTTGCTGATTACAAAATAAGCGAGGCAGAGGGCTGAAAATAATTCTTTTCAGCTCTTTGCCTTGCTTCCTGTGAGTGCTTCCTGCAGCAGCCGAACAGCTGATCAGCGCTGGGGCTTTAAAAAAAATGCACTGTGCTAGATTAGCGCTTTGATGTTACTGATTCAAGCCTCACCTGTGAAAACACCCAAAGTCTGCTGCTGCATGTCTGATAGCAGGTTCTTTCTTTAGGCTGGAGGGCATTTTGCTTGTGAAATCCTGATGCTGGTGGCTGATTTTCCATTTGGTGGATTTCTCATCTCCCCTTTGCATATCAGTACCTCATACCTGGGGAACTGTAAACCATTTTCAATACAGCGTTGTTTATATTGGGAAAACTATGACCACATTCTCATTTTGTTGATGCACAGAACTTGGGGCTTACTTTCGTAAACTGCAGCCTTACTGACTGATGTTTTGCTTGTTAGATTTTCAATCACTGATAGTTGAGTTTCAGTTAATGAATCACATCCCTGCCTTTCTTATGTGTTTTTTTTATTACTTCTGTAAAATGCTTACAGGACTTTTCCATAACCCTGTTGCCATACTCAATGTAGCTTAACTGGCAGAGTGTATCTCTCATGATGAGGAGCCACATTAAGATATCAGATTATTCTGGAGATCAATGAGTTACAGGCATCCACATCTCTAAGGGAGGTTCCACAATTGCTGTGAAAATTACTCCCACCCAAGCCCTCAGGTGCTGCCACAATCAGCAATCTAAGTGGCTTAATTTAATCAGGCATGGCTTTTAAGGAAGCCTTTTCTTTTGTTCCTTTCAGGTGCTGCTGGGAATGCTGACAGAGCAGATTCAGAGATCAACTGGGTGGATATCAAATCCAGTAAACACCATGGTATATAGGCTTACCAGATCTCCAAACGGCACAGAGTGCTAGACCTTTAGGAGAAGGAATGTGGGCAGGTGTAGCTTGTTAAACCTTGGAGCACAATCCTAGGCATGTCTACTCAGAAGCAAGCCCCATTGTGTTCAGTGGGGCTTGCTTCTGAGTAGACATGCCTAGGATTGTGCTCTAAGGTTTAACAAGCTACACCTGCCCACATTCTTTCTCCTAAAGGTCTAGCACTCTGTGCCCGTTGGAGATCTGGTAAGCCTAGACCTGTAGGGTCTGTGGGTGATTGGACACCCACAATCTAATTGTAGGTACTGGATCTGAATGTAGACCTGGAGGGTGTATTCTCCAGCTCAGGGTCCTTGGAGTCTGTGACTTGAGCTGAAGAAGCAGGAATCTCAATTTCAGCAATCACAGTAGGTATTGCTTTCTTGTTCAGTATGTAGCCATCATGATGACTACTAGTGGCTATTGATAGACCTGTTCTCTTTTAATGCAAAGGGCCAAACTACAATGCATCAGGCAGGGGCGGGGAACCTTTTCCCTGGCGAGGGCCGTTTGAAATATTAGAAACTTGATTGAGGGCCGGCCGTAAGTCCGGGCGGCATTTTTATTTATTTAATTAATTTTTTGCCCCCGCCCCCCATCGGCCTCCGGAAGCCACAGCCGGTTCCACGCGTTACCTCTGGCGTACCATGCCGATGAGGGCAAGAGGTTGCCCTCATCGGCGTGGTACGCATGTGAGAAGTGGCCAATGGCCTGATGAGAAGGGGTTGAGGCGGCGGCCGGGGAGGATATGCAAAGGCCCTCTCCCGGCCTCCGGAGGTGACGCGCAGACCCGGCGGAGCCTCCAGGGGCCAGTTGGGCGGCCTCCCGGCTATCTCTCCGGGGGCCGGACCGGATGGCCTCGGGGGCCGGAGGTTTCCCACCACTGAGTTAGAGGCTTACATTTATATGAGGCAGCTACATGGGACAGCAATTAGGATTGTGAGGTAAATGTTATTTAACTCTTTACCTCCAGGCTGTTTTCCTCCTGAAAAATAACTTCTACAATTTTTCAAACGGGAAAATAGCTCAGAGTTACAGCCCAATCCTAACCAACTTTCCAATGCCGATGCAGCACAGAGGTCTCCTCGAGGTAAGGGAACACTTGTGGCTACATCAGTGCTGGAATGTTGGTTAGGATTGGGCTGTCAGACAATTACATACTTCTAGTTCCATGTTGTGGTTCTGATTCAATCCTAGCACCACACAGTTGCTACACAAAAATACATATAAGCCTGTAAGTGTACACCACTGGCACATTTAGCATCATGTATGGTTTGGCCCTAAACCAGTGGTGATTTGGGGGCAGTGAGTTCCATATATGTATGAATTATGTGCTGTTTGAAGAAGTACTTCCTTTTGTCTGTCAAAATCTCTTGCCAATCCGTTGCACCCACCAAGTCAGTAGCGTCACTAGGACGCGTGTCACCCTGGGGCGGGGGGTGCGCGTCACCCTAGTGACGCTATATATTGCGGCGCGGTGGGGCGACCCGGCTCCCCCCCCCGCGTCGCCCTCCGGACACTCCGAGGGCTTTTTGCCTTCAAAACGGTCTGTGCATGCGCGAAAATCCGGAAAATACCTGGATAAACGCGCTGCCTGGGCCTTCTTTCAGAAGGCCCTGGAGCGCCGACGGGGTTGGACGCTCCGAGGCCGGCTCCCGGGCCAGCCTCAGAGCGTCCGAAGGGTGGTGGCGTCACAGAGGTGATGTGCGCGGGGTGCGCGCATCACCCCCGTGGCGCGCGTCACCCGGGGGCGCCCCGCCCCACCCGCCTCGCTCCAGCGACGCCTGTGCACCAAGTGAATGGGAGATGGTGTGTGTGTGTGTGTGTGGGGGGTCTGTGGCCATCACTTGAGAATCAGACTACATGCTTATAGGCTTGCCATCTGTCCCGGAAAATCCGGGATGGTCCCAGGATCCGGGATCCGGTCCTGGATCTGTCCCATGCTTTCTGGGTCCGGTGAAGCCCTCGCTTCTGCTGCCACCTCCGCCACCACCGCTTTTAAGGTTTGTAATTTTAAAACTTGCCTTTTTTCCTGTCGGCGGCCATCTTGGATCTTGCGAAATCACACGAGATCCAAGATGGAGGAGCCAAAATCTCGTGAGGGCACAAGGAACTGCCTTGTGCCCTCATGAGATTTGGGCACCTCCATCTTGGATCTCGTGAGATTTCGCGAGATCCAAGATGGCCACCGACAGGAAAAAAGGTAAGTTTTAAAATTACAAACCTCAAAAGCAGTGGCGGAGGCTGTGGGGGAACGAGGGCAGTGGCGGCACAACGGGCGGTGAGGGCAATGGTGGCGATGACAGGCGGTGAGGGCAATGGCGGCAGAATGGCGGCGGCGGGACAGGCGGGTCAATTAATTAATTAAGCGAACTAAAATAAATAAATAAATAAATAATGGGCACCCTTTGGGTGGCGCTTTTTGCCCGAAAAATAATGTTTTTTAAATTCATATTAATTAATTGTTTTGTTATTTATTTAATTATTTAATTACTTGTTGGGGTGTGTGTGTCCCGGTTTAGAACTAGGAAAATCTGGTAAGCGTTCTTATCATACCAATGGCAGATTAGAGCTTGTGTTATGGGTGAGTGCTCCCAATAAGAATGTAGGCCAGTGTTTCCCATACTGTGGGGTGGGACCCAATTTTTGGTGGGTCAAGAGCAGAGTCTCCAATGAAAACAGGTTGATGGAAAAGATCAGATAACTAATTGCCTCAAGCCCTGTGGCTATTCAAAAACCAGATAGCTGCTAATTGTCCTTCAAAGAGGTGAGCTCCTGCAGTTTGCAGGCTTCTATAAATATAGAGAGATAAATGTTTGAGTGTCTTTTTTCCAAGTCCGTCAATGGCAGATAGTGGGAGCAGGTGAAGGTTGGGTTACATAACTAAGCCCCTCAAGCCTTGAGGTTATTCATTAGGGAATGGATCTAGGTTTTTTGGTAAAAAAAATAAATAAAAATGTTATTACTTGTAAATAAATAGATAAAATATTTCTTTCTAGATCTCCTTTCTTAAAGTCTCATAAACCTAGGTGGGTCCAGATAAACCATCGTTTTAAAAAGTGGGTCCCGGTGCTAAAATGTTGGGGAACCACTGATGTAGTCTAGAGTGGATTGTAAGGTTCTTAGAGTGGACTTGAATAGGGTCTTCATAGGTAGGCTTTCCATCAGGATGGTCCCGGAACCTGGGCTCAGGTCCCGGAACTGTCCTGGACCGTTCCGGGCCGGTGGAAGCCTCTGCCGCTGCCGTTTCTAAACTGAAGAAACTTACCTTTTTTCCGGGCGCCGCCATCTTGGATCTCACAAGAAGGAAAAAAGGTAAGTTTTTGCAGGTTAAAACTGGCGGCGGCGGCAGCAGTGTCGGTGGACCCGGGAGTCCTGGCCGGCCTGGATGTGGCTGGCCAGGCTCTGGAAGAAGCCTTCTGAGGTGGCGGTGGCACAAGGCAGAACAAGGCAATGGCGGGCAGTGGCGTTTCTAAGGTTGGGGCCCGACCGTAAGTCGTGCCCCGTCCTAGTACCGCGTTCAGGAACCGGAGCGAGGAGGCCCCGCCCCCTCGCCGACGGAGCCATTCGTGCAGTGAAGCCGAAAGGGCAGGAACGGGCAGCGGGCAGCAGGCAGCAGGACTGGCAGCAGAGCGATTGTAGTGGCACGACATGCAGTGGAGCAGCAATAATGGCAGCACGACTGGCGGCGGCAATGGCGGCATGACGGGCAGCGACGGCGGGCAACAATGGCGATGACGGGCAACGACGGGCAGCGGCAATAATGACGGCACAATGGCACAGGCAAGTCAATTTAATTAATTAATTAATTTTTATAACTGTAAATAAATACAAAAATCGCGCCCCCCACAAGAGTTTGAAAATGTATCGTATTTATTTATTTATTTATTTGATTAAATTTGGGGGGGGGGTATTTGAGTTAAGAACCTGGAATATCTGGTAAGCCTATTCATAGGAAGATGAAGCTTTTCCAGGATGGTATTGCTTTGGCTTGCAGGTGGTGGAGGGGGTGTTCCCCCTTATTAAAATTGTTCACTCACAGGGAAGAAAACCTGTCTGCGCATAGAAAACCAGCATTTCAGAAAGAAGATGAGGTTGAACTGGACTTTGCGCTCACTTCTGCGGCCACAGATGGTCCTGGTGACTTGAGCAATACCTGCATGCAGCATGCCCCTCCTTTGCACCACTGCAGTTTGCCACTGTTTTTCCGCCAGGGTGGTGTGCTTGTGGTTCTACTACCCTGCAGAACTCTCACCTCGACAGGCCTTCAGAACCGTACTCGGCATTGCTCTACAGAACAAGGGGCAACACATAGAGCTTGTGTGAAAGTAGTGATGGATGGATGAGTGCGTCTCTCTCTCCAGCGGACCAGCTGGCCGAATCCTTGAAAAACATAGACTCCTGCTTCTGCTTTCTTGGCATTTGTCCTTCATGTTGTGTCTGAAAAAGTAGGTCAGAGCAAGGCTGTTTTTTGACATATGGTCCATAATCCTAGTTCTTCCTCGTGTACAGCAAGGTCACAGTGATTTGTTGTCTGGAGGAGAGAGGCAAAAAAGGAAAGCACTATAAGAGCAGTTAAAACTTAAGGAGCTCCTCTTCACAGTGGATTAGAGGGTATGAATGAACTGTGGCAGAAAAGCCTACGTGTCGGTTTCATGGTGGGCTGATTAGGTGAATTAAGTTCATGTCTACAAGTACAGCCTTTATCACTGTCCCTGATTTAAATGATGATAACACAAAAGGCCCTATTTCATGAAGAGTGGGCAAAGTTAGAATTCAATATTATTATTTTATCTAATAAGAATATTTATATACAGTTTTTCAAGAGTCATAGCATATCTATAGCAGACAAAGGTTTAAATTTAAACTCTTCAATGGGTTATGGGGGAAAAACACAAAAATAATAATTCATGGGGTTTCTTTTGTATTTGCAGCCGATTAACACCGAAATGGGAACTGGAATTAGAACATATGCCTTGCAAATGTACATTTGAGATAGCATTCCAAGTAGCCTTTCCACCACTGGGAGCTGCCTCTTGAAACGGAAGTTCCCTCCAGGAACGGAAGGCGTGTTCGTGCTCCTTTCTGTCCTGGAGAGAGCTTCCGTTCCTAGAGCAAGCTTCTGACGGTGGAAGAACTAGCGGGGTTCTTCTGCCCAACACATCTGTGCTTCCTTGGGAAAGCGTGAATTATTTTTTTCCCGGGAGAATGCTTTGTGGTACAAGTGTCATATCTATTTTATGTCCATTACAGCGCAATCCTGCGGATCTTTTGAACGGTGGAGTGTGTGCTCTGACGTTCGAAAGCGTCGCAAACGTGCCGTAAAGCACGTTTGCGACTACTCGGGAGTAAGGGAGGCCGGCGCAAGGCCGGCCTCCCTCACTCCGCCGCTGGACCAGGCAAGTAGATGCCGGAGCAAGGTAAGCGCTCCCCCGGCGGCTGCATGGGCGGTCCGGTGGGTGAGGGAGGGGGCCATTGGTCTAGCCGGCCCGGGAAGAGGCGGGGGATGATGCCCGCCATATCCCTGTCCCCGCAGGGCGGCTAGCCTCCTCCAACTTTTGCCAGCTATTTAGCTAGCGGAAATCCGAGGAGGCCCATTGGACAGGTCCCGGTTTACACCCGGGGAAGGGGACAAACGTCCCCTTCCCCGAGTAGACCTCCAGCCTGCCGCATGGTGAGCACCCGGCAGCACGGAATCCGGCAGGCGGCCCTGGGCCACCGGCCGGATCCTTACACAGGACTGTGCCCTTAATTTATGTATGAGGCACTTTCTTATACCCTGGATGTAACTCTCTGATTTAAAGGGCTGACGGCTCACACTTCAGTAACATGACATTCTTCCCCCCACACTCATACAAGAAGATCAGAGGAACATCAGAGCCACAAACTCATATGAAATTGTGGTGCCCCTTCTGAAAGATGAAAAACAACAACCCCACACCTGATAGTTTTCCAGTTCATGTAAGGAAGGGGCAATCCCTCATGAGCTGGTTGCTCCCATGTGAAATTGTTCACACATGTTGATAGTTTGCATGCATAGTTTTGGTGCAAGTGAGCAAGAGGTGATCATTCGCACCAACTGTGAGTAAGAGTATAGCAGCCCAATCCTAACCAATGTTCCAGTGCCGTTGCAGTCCCGAGGGAAGGGAAGAAATGTTCCCTCACCTTGCAGAGGGCTCTATGACTGCCCACACACTGCAAAATGCAGGGTGTGCCCTGTTGGCATGGCTACACTGGCGCTGGAAAGTTGGTTAGGAGGATTGTGCTGTGACTGTTCTGAAGGGTGAGAAGCCCTGCCTGATCCTCCTACAGCTCTCAGCAGTCTTAGTCCTGACTGGCCTTCTTTTCCTCTTCTCATCCATTCCTCCCTGCTCTTGTGATCCCAGAAACTAGCCTCAGTGGGTTCTGCTTGGCCTCCCCTTTCTTCCATGTTGGTGGTTTTGTAGCTTCAGGTCACATCCTCTGAAGAGAGCAGCTAATGGCATGTTCAAGTAATCCAGATTTCATAAACTCCTTCCTGCCAGAGTATTATTTATTTACTTATTTACAATATTTATATCCCGCCTTTCTCCCCAAAGGGACCCAAGTACTACACCCAACCTCAGCTCCCCTTGCAGGGTCAGCCTATCAATTGAGATGATGTGGGTTGCAGCAGTGGCAGATTGCAGGGCGGGCAACAGATTGCAGGGCAGATTCAGGGCACCCTTCACCCCAGGTCTGCAGCCACCACTGCCACTCCAGCCTACGCAGACGTAAGATACATTGGTCTGCTTTCCGCCTGCTAAAAGCAAGCAGAAAATGAATCCTCTGTCTCCTTACCGTGCTCCTTGCATAAAAAGGTAAAGGTAAAGGTGACCCTTGACAATTAAGTCCAGTCATGTCCGACTCTAGGGTGTGGTGCTCATCCCCATTTCAAAGCCGAAGAGCCAGTGTTGTCCAAAGACGCCTCCGTGGTCATGTGGCCGACATGACTCTCCTTGCCGCAGCGTGTAGCATGCGGTTGGAACACGGAGCGCTATTTACCTTCCCGCAACTGGTACCTATTTATCTACTCTATTTAACTCCTTGCATAGTTTCTTCCAATTGCCCCTGTCCCCTTGTGTTTGCTCTTCTTTTCAAGAAGAGCTGAATGCCTACAATGTGGGACACAGCAAGCAAATTCACAGGCATGTAGGAGTTGGGAGAGTTTGTTGTTGTCCTTTTTTCAATAATGATTTAGATTTTTATGGAGGGAGCATCTCTATTTATAAATAACATGAAAGAACATCTCGCTATTGGCTAGTTTGTGTATACAGAAGAACAGAGTTCTGGAATGGCAGCACGATCGCTTTATTGTAGGATCACATCTGGTTTTTGTAATGAAAGAATAAGATCTTTAATGTTGTCTTCTACTTGAATCCATCCACATAATTACTTTAGATAGCAAATTTAAAAATGGCTAAACAAAGAGAGAAAGAAATGCTGATTATAAGGGGAAGGATTGCCACACAGATCGGAGCAATGATATAAAACAGAGAAGAAGTTGCAACTTGTGGGAACATCCTGGCCCGCACACTAATAAAATTTCCTTTTCTTCTCCCTTGACATTTTATTGAACTATCCTTTTCAGACAGCTGTGTTAATACAGAGCAAGTTGCTGAGAAACGAAAGGCCCAATCCTACCCTCGAAATACACCAGTGTATCTCTATATACGCTGGCACAATGACAGCCCTGCTGGCATAGAAGTCTGTTCTTCTAGAAGATGCTGCTGGGCCAGCATCCATTGTGTGTCTGTTGAGGTGCAGACTTCTATGCCATGCTGGGGCAATGTCGGAAAAGCACTGTGTGGGTGTAACATGGGCATCACTTGGACACCAGTGCAACTCTGCCAGCAGAGAGGCCATGACAGGGAGGAGATGCGGGCATGATGCGGGAAGGATGAGGAGGAACTGGGTAGCAGCTTCTCTGAGGGTGGAAGGGGAGGAACTGTCCCTGCCTGCTCATTGCTGTCACTGTCTGGTAAGAGAAGAGGGGGGGGGGCTGAACTGTGAGCTGAACATGCATGCACAGGGGCCCCAAACCTTCCATGCTCCATGGCCCAATGCAACCTTGGTTTGGGGTGTATTTACCAGTGGTGGCATGCTCCTGGTTGCTGGTAGATGCTGTTTTTCACCTTGGAAGGCTCCAAGATGAAGGCAAGATGTACAAGTGTGATATTTCTGGAGCTTTGGAGGGGGGTGGGCACACAAATGTACCTGTCAGTAATGAGAAGTGCAACTGCTATTGACTGGACAATAAAACAAGTAATACCAGTGAAAAAGATGAGTGGGGGGGGGATTCATGAACCCTCCCCTCCCACTGAACCCTCACTTTCAAGTGAAAAACGTTTTCAGAAGAACTTTTGACTCAGCCCTACAGCCAAATGAAGAATGAAATTCTTTGCAAATTGGAAGGCCTTCCATAATGCATGTCAGCTACAGAATTGGTTCTTTCTGATTTGCAAAAATGGTAGATGCAAAACTGGAGCCTACTCCTGATTGGAATCCTCCCTTCTCCTTTGGCCCAAAGGTCCTGGAATGGACTGCTATTTTGTGACCATTCCAGGGCACTACAAATATCAGCCTGGATCAAGGATTGGCTCAATCAAAACGCAACATGAGGCACTCAGATTCTACTTGTTAAAGTAATGAAGACATATTTTTAAAAAATAAGGTTGACATGGAATGGGCGGGAAGGATTTGTGTCTTCTTGTATGATGTCACACAAGTACTAGTCGCTAGGGTCCTATGTTCAAATAGCAATAGCAATGTAGTTGCTAGCTCAAGGGAAGAACAGCACTTTGCCAGGGATTAAATAGCGTGGTTTGAGTTCTGCAAAAAGGAATATACCCACAACAGGCACTACCTTGTAGAAAGGTGTCTATATCCCATGCAATTGATGACAACTGTGCATTTTTTGTGGAAAAAAAAATACACATGTGATAAATTTCATCATGTTCATGAAATCCACAATAAAGCAAATCAAATTTAAATAATGAATGGATGAAATACATGGCTCTATATACACACATCTGGTGTTATAATATATGGACATTACACAAGGCTGCTTTACACTACAGGTTTTTGTGTTTTGCATTGCATAGCAAAGGAATATCTTTACTGTATGAATTTTAATGGGTGACAGTGTTGAAAGGCCATGGGTAATTTTCTTTTTAACATAGTACCATCTAACTAAGTGAAATCCCTCAGGTCAAAGAGATTAGTGTGAAGAATAAAGAAAAGACAGGAGGTGATGGAAATCACTCTTGAGCACTGGAGAAGCCTCATGTGTGCCAAAGTGAGCATTTGCCCTCCTTCATTTCTGCCATTTGGCACAGAGGGCAAGTTGTCATTGTGCCCATTTCCCTGATAAGAATGTATTCGTAGTACCCAGTGCTTTTGGCTCCCTCCAATAGAAGCCTTTTGTCACACAAATGGCGGAGGGAAGGTGACATGGAGCCTGAACGCAATTCCCTATCAAATTTCAGAACCGCACAACCAATGCCTGAGGGGAAGAAACAATTGTCAATAGCTTCTCTGCAGGCTTTCGGAAACCGGCACTGTTCCTGACTGTGCAAAGCAGATTCCCTTTCCGATTCATTCATTTCAGGAGGCAGCTCTACAATTGTGCTCAGTTCTGCCTCCTGGCTGGGTCATCATCAGAATTCAGGAGGCTGTGGGTGGAGTAATGAAAGGGACTGTGCGGAAGTGCCAAGAACTCCAAGGAAGTGCTGTAATTCATATAGCCCAACTTTACCCTGGAGCCTCACTAACATATTTGGCACGTAGATATAGTAGTACAGCTTCCCTTTGTAGCACTGCGCTCTTTAATCAACAAGCAATTAAAGAGAAGTAGTGTTTGGGTTGGAAAATAAGTCGTTGGGTCTGGATGGCTCAATGCCTCTCTCTCTCTTTCCTTACAGTGTACTTGCTTTCTGTCTTTTTGTATGGTAACACTCAACAGCCCATGTCTTTTTAGTTTTTTGAAAACTCTAAAAATAAGTGACATTATTAATATGAGTGTATATTTTTTGATGATTACAGTAATGCATTCTTCTTTTTATTTACAGGTACTTATTCTACAGCACAATGAAGTTGGAGCTGAAATCTAAGTAATTTTCTGGGTATATAGTCACACAACCTGCAAAGATACTCATATACACAGAGACCACTGGAGACCAAAGGATGTTTTAAAGTATACTTAAGTTCTGGCCAAGTTGCATATTCCATAGTTATACTTGCATTGTTAGCAAAAAGGCTTTGCAATTGCAGTAGGCCTCTTCCTAAGCAGGATAAGTCGCTTTAAGGAGACAGTAGTACTGTTGCTTACTGTATACAACCTCAAGGGATATAAAAGCTTGAGAAAAAAAGTAGTGTAATTAGTAGTGTAAGTTACTACAGGGGGCCCCCATATCCACAGATCCATTATCTGTGGATTCACTTATTCGCGGATAGCAGCCCCCCGCACCTCCTAATTAAGGATCCAGCACTGGTGCAAAGCCAGAAATACAGAAATAAATAAGCCGTCTCTTTCTTTAAACAAACACAGAGCAGGCAAGCAGCCTGCATACTAGAGAGGCTCCCAACGTTAAACAGGAAGCAGGAAGCAGGAAACAGCCAAGTGGATTGAGCCGAAAAATTCCCTGCAATTAGATGATAGAAACAGCTGTCAAAAAGACTGAGATAGAACCTTTCTTCCTGCTCTGCTAGTTTTCTATTGCAGGGTTTGTTTGTTTTTTAAATAAGTAGCATTCAAAATTGGAATTCCACACCTGCAGTCCAAATTCACAGCGCAATCCTCCATAGATATCCGGCAGCAGAGGGAGTGCTCCGCTGCTGGAAGCCGTCGCAAATGTGCCATAAGGCACGTTTGCGACAACTCTAGAGTAAGGGCCGCCGGCGCTAGGCCGGCAGCCCTTACTCTGCCGATGGATCACCATGCGGCCGCTGGAGGAAGATAAGGGATCCCCCGACGGCTGCATGGGTGGTCTGTGCGGCGAGGGAGGGGGGGCCATTGGCCGTGCTGGCCCAGAGAGGGCAGGGATGGCATCCGCCATATCCCTGTCCCCGGTCGGCCGGCTGGCATTGCCGTTACATGGCCTCCTCCAACTTCCGCTGGTGGAAATCCGAGGAGGCCCATTGGGCCTTCCCCGGTTTACACCATTCGTCCCCTTCCCCCAAGTAGACCTCCGGGTCGCTGCAGAGCGGCCCGGAACGGGGATAGGATCTAGTGGGCAGCCCTGGGCTGCCCGCCGGATAGTTAGGTAGGATTGCGCTCTCTAGTCTTTCACCTTAGCATTTTACCACCTCGTACTGATGCCCTTCACCTCTGTGTGTAGATTGGGCCTAAGACTGGTCCATTTCTATCGTTTTGACACAGACAGGAATAACACAAAATATTTACAGACAGTAATGAAAGTGAGAACCCCAATTTGTGTTGTGATGGTTCCCATTTTAATAAGAGCAAGAAGAAGAAAACTGGAGGTAAATTATAACTCTGCAGGTGGATCAGAGTAGGAGCTTACAGCACAGAAACATCTAGCTGGCCAGTATGGATGTTATGATGCCAAATTTAATATATTTATAAAGAAATACTGAGTGTTGAAAATTCTTGTCTGAACCTATTAAAATAATAAAGTGAAAGAGAAGCACATAGGAAAATGTTTTGCAGTGGTTTTCCAGAAACTTTGCCAACCATCCGTGTGTTTTGCTCAGCTTAAGTGTTCTACTTCCAAGTGTATTTTTGTGCCAGAAGTGGATGATTTGAAGGATTTCATTAATAGGCACTTGAAAAGCCTTACAGTCACAGATATTGGCCCAGTGAAATTATATTCACTTCCAAAGACTACAGCATACAAGGCTTCTGTAAATTAACTTCTATTCCCAAGCTATCCTTTTGGGAGCAACACAAAGCAAACACAACCAAAGCCAGACCTTAACTGGGTTTTCTTAGAAAAGGGAATTGGCACATTCCCTATTTTCTGTTACTAATTTGTACATGCACAGGTGGATTTTTAAAAGTGTGAAACATGCTGAAGTATCTAATTTTCCATTCATAATCTGGAACTCACTTATTATAGTTCAGGGCTAGCATTCAGAGTTCAAGGGTACGTGGGAGTGTTTTTGCACCTTTTTTAATGTGGTCGCCATGACCATAAATTCACAAAAGTGAATAGCCCTTGAAATGTTTACTAGCTTGTCTAGTTACACATACCTATGTTAGTTACTTGGGGCTTATTAAAAGAAGAAAAAGAAGAAGAAAAAACGAGCTTGTTAAAAACTTTCCCGCCTGGTTACCTGGAAGCAGTAGTTATTCACTCCATTGAGTGGTTTTTTTTAAAGGCCTATTGAGAAATAGGAATTGGTTTCTTTAAAAATCAGTTCTGCACCAGTTCCAGAAGAGTAGCAGTGTGAGCTATGAAGGATTACATATAAAGCTTTTTGTGATGATGCAATATTCTACAGTTGTAGCAGCCCAGCTATACTGGTTAGATCTGCAGCAGAAGTTCAAAAGTGGGCATGATGGGAAAGGAATGGTGGCCAGATAAGATAAGAGCTAATCTGAATAAAGTGCAGCTCTAGGGGTACTCGGACCTCTTGCTGGGGGTACGCCAAGCCCTGCCCCATCAGCAGCTAATTAAGTGTTAGCATGGATTTTAAATTGTAATTATTTTCGGAGCCCTTCCATCTCTCTGATTTTGGTTTTAGGCTTATTTTGGTACTTTGGAAAACATACTTTGGTGGGGTGGGGCGGGAGGAGCTGATTTTGGGAAGTGTGACTTAGAGAAAAAAAAGAGATCCTTGTCTCTCACACTCACTCACACACTCACACAGAGAGAGTTAAATAAGGCATTTTTTCACATTTAAAATTGTTTTAGTACTTTTTTATCTAATGATTAATTACCTAATTAATTGATTAATCAGCAGTTAATTAGCAGGGGGTACGTCAGAAAATTGGACCGTGATAGGGCGTACCCGGGCCTCCAAAGGTTGAGAACCCCTGCCCTAACCATATAAAAGCTGGGTAGAACAGACTTCCCCTTCCTGTGAGGATAGTAAGGAACCACAGTGCTTCGCTCCTACAACTATGGAACCTGGAGTACATAAGAGGAATAGAAAGGAATTAGTAATGGAGGATTACAGTATATGCGAGTACTGTTCTTCAAGCACAAAGAACAGTACTCGCATGAGCAAAGAACACCGAGCATTCAAGTAAGGCACAGTAGTTCCTCTAAAAACAAGGGCAGCTGTGAAACATTTTGTCCTCACAGTCGCAGGGACACTTTGCATCATGTCTCTGAACAGAAATAGTGTACCCACCAGGACCCTAATCTCTGCAGCTGCAAAAGGGTATACAAGAACAAATCACTTCAAAGAGTGAGTGAAAAACGCCGGAGAACAAATTTCAGCTAATAAGCTAAGAAAGATCAGGTGAGTTCCCCTCCAACTGCTTCCAAACAGAGCTAGGTGTCTGAGGGCGCAATCCGATCCTACTTAGGCCGCCATTGTAACCAGCGGCGCAGCGAAAACGGGAGGCCCCAGAACAGAAAGGGGATTCAAATCCCCTTTGAATTCCCCTTTTGGAGGGATTTGAATCCCCTTTCCGTTCTGGGACCTCCTGTTTTCGCTGCGCCGCTGGTTACAACGGCGGGCTAAGTAGGATTGGATTGCGCCCTGAAGGACTTTATCACCTATCTTTTAACGACATTTACACTGTAAATGGATCCAGGAGTATTATGGCACAATCATACTCTATACAAGCACCAGCACAGTGTACGCTGCACTGGTGTTTGCCATCACAAAAGTGCTGTAAAGTACTTTGCGATGGCATAGCAGTTGCCGGCACTGGCACAAAGACCTGCACTGGCCCGTGCGCACCAGCAGAAGGAATGGTGCATGCTGGAGAGGTGAGATCTGCGCTGAGCAGTGTGGAGGTGGAACAGGGTGGGGGAGGGCGGTGATGGGGCGGGGGATAGTTGGTGATGGGGTGGGGGATGGATAGATTGAGCCCAGGAGGGGGGTCAGGATCGGTGGTGCTGGCACACGCTGTATCCTACCCCCTTCCCGGGCCTGATCCACCAACACAGATCCACTCAGACTTGCACCAGCCATATGGGTCACGCAGGTCTGAGTAGACCTGTTGCGCGGGCTGCAGCAAGAGGACAAATGTCCCCTTATCCCGAGCAGACCTCCAGTCTGCAAAATTCCCATGCAGGATGCAGAGTAGCCCTTGTTGGCCCTGTTGCATCTTTGCATGGGAACTTAGGTAGGATTAGGTTGTTAGTGATTGATGACCTTTTAATTTTGCTGGGGCAACGTATGTTGGACTGCAAATGAAATAAAACTTAACAATTTATCTACATTCTTATAAAAATGCAGTGCAGCTGTCAGGACAAAGCAATTTAAAATATATTCATATGAAAAATTCAAAATTGCAATTGGTTCCACTATTGTTAAAAACAACAACCCCACCAACAGTACAAAACCTAGATTTTGTTCCATTATTCATTGAGTCCTTGGGTGACTTGTAGTGGCATTCATGAATATATGCAAATTTTAAGCATTGAACGACTTTACTGAATGATTATTTGGTGCTGATTTGCGTTTTAAAATAGCAGCTTGTAGAGAGGAGAAACCACAATGGAATGAATTGTGGGTAGATGCAGTCTGTAGCTTGGGTTGGGAGAGTGAGTGGGCAAATTTTTGCATAGAATATGGCTGTGGAAAACAGAATGTTTCAACCCAACTTGTTTTTCAGAGTGTTCTGAAGAAGTGCATTGTGTCCTTCTACAGAAGGGTCCACCAGAGGTGTTGCGGGGGGGCGGGCCGCCACGGGGTGACGCTGGGGCAGGGGGCGTGCGTCACCCTAGTGACGCTCTGACATCGCGGCGCGGGGGGACCCGGCTCCCCCCTGCGGCGCCCTCCGGACGCCTCGAGGCCGGCCCGGGAGCTGGCCTCGGAGCGTCCGACCCCGTCGGCGCTCCAGGGCCTTCTGAAAGAAGGCCCATGCAGCGCATTCATCCGGGTATTTTTTAATTTTTGCGCATGCGCAGAGACAGTTTTGAGGGCCTTTTGCCCTCAAAATGGTCTGTGCATGCGCAAAAATTTGAAAAATACCCAGATGAACGCGCTGCATGGGCCTTCTTTCAGAAGGCCCTGGAGCGCCGACGGGGTCGGACGTTCCGAGGCCAGCTCCCGGGCCGGCCTCGAGGCGTCCGGAGGGCGCCGCAGGGGGGAGCCGGGTCCCCCCGCGCCGCGATGTCAGAGCGTCACTAGGGTGACGCACGCCCCCTGCCCCAGGGTGACGCGCGTCCTAGTGACGCTACTGGGGTCCACCATAATAAAGTTCTCAAGCAAGCATTTTGTTCCTGCTTATCTGAAAATTAAAATGTTGTCCCATTCTACTTTCCAGTTTACTTCCCAATCCCAAACCCAGGGCAGAAATAAATGTGACAAGAATCATGGGATTGGAGCTGTCAGGGCTGAACCCTTGGCAGCCACTGAATGGGAGTCAGAGTCGAGGGGTCATGTTGGGGGTCAGAGCTGAGAGGTCAAGCTAAGAAACATGCCGAGAGCCAGGAAGGCCTATTGCCCAGGCAAAAGTCCCAGCCCCAGCCCCCCCCCTCCCAAGGAAAACATTATAACACTTTCTGTTGAGAAGAACCAAAAAGGCCAGCCTGGGTGGAGCCAATCCAATACTGGAGCATCTGGGCATAGTACAGTATGTTCCTGGTTTAACCTGTTACCTGAAACCAGTGAAAATTTCACTTCATTTATTTTCTCCCTCTCCATCATGTAGTATAACTTACTCCTTGTCCTGAGGTTCGTAAACTCTGTATTTTCATGCCTCTTCAACACCTCACTGGATATCACTACCAGGGTATAGAGAAATAATGATGTCTGGTAAGTTCATTGATTAATTAATATATGGATGGTGTATGTAGTTTGGGAGGATGGTGGTTTGGCAGGATGGTGTAGTGGTTTGGGAGTTGGACTTAGACCTGGAAGATCCAGGTTCAAATCCCCGCTCAGCCACAAAGCTTCCTGGGTGACTTTGGGCCAGTCACTATCTCTCAGCCCCACCTACCTCACAGGGTTGTTGTGAAGACAAAAAGGAGGGGAGGAAATATGTACACCACTCTGAGCTCCTTGGAGGAAGGGGGGGGTATAAAATGTGAAAAATAAAATAAATAAATAAAATATGGGTGGCTTTTCCACCCTATATTACAGGCTATAAAGTCAGCTTGCAATTAAATAAACACAACAATAAGAATAACAATAAAACCAGTGATAATAGACAACAAAAATGACAGCAGCAGCAAACATTCAACACGTGTACACAGCTAGACAACCTTTGACAAATCAGCTCAGGCCAAATGCCTGACAAAATAAAAATGACTTAATGAGCCACCAAAATATCTACAGTGTGGACCTTATGAGCCCCCAGAGGGAGGGAGCCTAGATGCTGCTATAGAAGCTGCATACTCTGTGCTAAATGAAAATGCTGTAATATAACAATCAGGACTCTGTGACACAGTAATTCAAATTTTATGCCAAATAAAGTGGAATTTTGCAGAGTGCATACATTATGCAAATTGTATTTGCTCAAATTTGCATAATTCTGCTTTTGCTAATCATGAGAAATGACAAGAAGCTACGTGAGGACCTTCTGCCACCCTGTGCTGCCCAAACATTTACTTCTAACAGCATTGATCCCTCAGCTTTGTGGTAGGTTTTGTTCCTTGTTTGTTCAGCTGCATTTATGATTAATAATAACCTGCTTTTTTGGCACATCTCCTGGCTGGAATTAAAATAATTAGAAGCTTGATTTCCTGGCAGCCCTTACAGGTTGGACAATGCGCCAGGTGAATCCACAGCAAAACTGTCTTGAAAAGTTGAAAACAATATCCTGTAGAAAAGATAACAAGAAAGAAAACTGACAGGCCCTCCCTCCCGACAGTTTCTTAATTAATTTCTGGTCCCACCCCAAAAATTTCCACATTTTAGCTTTCTGGCCTCCTTCCTTCATTGCCACGGCAATATCAGGTCTGTTGACGTATCAGGTCTGTTAAAACTCTGCTGTCCGAGTTCATCTGAGTCTGGCACCTTCCTTCACTCACAGCCCAATCCTGACTAACTCTCTGGTGGGCGGCCCGCTGGATCCTATTCTCGCTCTGGGCCGATCGAGATCAACCCGGAGGTCTACTTGGGGGAAGGGGACATTTGTGTAGTGCGCTAACTATCTGGTGTAGCGCGGCCCGGCCCCAATTGGCCTCCTCGGATTGAGGATGCCGTGTAACAGCTGCGCCGGCCGGAACAGGGACAGGGATATGGCAGCTGACATCCCCGCTCCCTCCCGGGCCGGCTCGGCCAATGGTCTCCCTCCCTCGCCACCCGGACTGCCCCCGGGTTATCTCTTACCTGACTCCGGCGGTCACAGGGGCGATTCAACGGCAGAGTAAGGGCTGCCAGCCTCGCAATGGCAGCCCTTACTTCCGAGTCATCGCAAACGTGCTTTCTGGCATGTTTGCGATGGCTTCCGGCAGCGGAGCGCTCGCTCCGCCGCCAGCAGTTTCAACAGGATTGCACTGTCAATTAGGTTACAACTATGCAGAGAAGGCTGTAAAATAGTCTATTTTTTTTCTTCAAATTGCATCTATGGGGACAAGGGAGTGAAATATACCTCTGTCTTTTATCTCTCCTAGCCAATGGCCAGACTGAAAGACAGGATCTTGTCCAACCCCACCAAATGAAATGTCCCAGTTGAGAAAGGATTTGAACATAGCTTTGCCACATCCAACCCAAACTTATTTATTACATTTATATATTCCACCTTCATCAACAAATTCAAGACAGCATTCATAGGAGTTTCTAGACAGTCTCCCATCCAGGCACTGACCAGCCCCAGGTCTGCTTAGCTTCAACATGGTAGCTGCTGCATCATGTGTCCTCCTTTGACCAGGCTACATTGTGTCATCCAGGTCTGCTCAACTTGTGGCCCACCTAGCCAAATACAAGCCATCACCAGCCATGTCTGTCAGCCCACTGGTGGCTTGATAAACTTTCTGGTTCTGTTGCCTGCCTCAGATGGGAAGAAACCAGAGTGACAGTCTCCAAGAGTCGCTTGGTAGGTTGCGGTTGGCTTGATGAGTCATACTCATAACGTGTTCAGCTCTGCTCTAGTCCACGGTCTGTTGTGGTTCTTGAGAGGCATACTACTATTCTCTGCAGGACTCTGCCCCACATGTTCACGGACAGTGCAATCCTATTCAACTTACCCCACTGGTGTAACCAGTGGGGGAGGGCAGGAGGCTTTGGAGGGGAGGGGGGATTCAAATCTCCCCTCCCCTCCAAACCTCCCACCTTGCCCTCCCCCGCTGGTTACACCGGTGGGGTAAGTTGGATAGGATGGCGCAGTGAATGCATGAAAAAAGATTGTAGTTCATTATTTACCAATTAGACTACAATCTTAATTACACTTATCTGGGAGTAAAGTCCAGTTGAATACAGTTGGACTAACTCTGGAGTAGCTATGAATACAACTGCACTATTACCGGTAACTGGTTTAAAGTTTGCACTCCTAAAAAAATTCATTAGAGACCAACTAACTAACTAACTCACTCACTCACTCACTCACTCACTCACTCACTCACTCACTCACTCACTCACTCACTCACTCACTCACTCACTCACTAATATATATAGGGCACCTGTAATTTCATGCTAGTACAAAAAAGGAGTTCTCATCCCTGGGTGAAAAGCTGTACATGCCAGAATCTCCCCTTCTACACATAGGAGCCCTGATCTCCATTGCATCTGCAGACCTGACTTGTGAAACCAGCACAAGATGGTCTTGTGTACCCAGCTGGCATTACAAAACAGTCATATTGCATTTGCCCTGTGTAAACCTCACCCCCTGGTGTGCTCCTTTAACTTCTAAACTGCACTTATATATCATGCTAGGAGCGGAAGCCCTCCTGTTATGTGCTTGTGAATAGACAGGCCACATGGCCTCTTGTAACAACAGCCACATTATGCTTCCTTGCACAAAAACAGCTGTCAGTTTAGATTTCCTTAATCCTGTCAGGTTCTAACTTGGCCAACCAACAACCATTATCTGTGGGGAAACCATCTGTGAAACAAAGCAATGTCCCTGGTGAAATGACATGTCATAAAACAAAGTCAGTTTGGGGCATGATAACAGAAAGGATATTTTGCTTGAAGTCTGTACATTACGGATTCCTGGTATTTCCCTGAACAAAATTAGCACAGAGGGCTGATTTCTGACGGCTGTATTCATGCTTCATAATGCACCCTATTTTAAGCATGCACATGTATGCGCATACATGTATAAAATCAAGCATCTTTAACATGTACAGTGTATTTTGAATGCCCATATAAATTATAAATGTCCTTTCAGGAATCTGAGTGATATCATATGTGAAATACTGAAGATGTTCCTTCATTTGGCAATCTCATATGCAGCCCCCTCAGTTGTGCGTTTTGGCCTGCCAGGTGCTTGACAACCTTCTTGGTTTTGCAGTTCCAAGGATTTATTGCACCCTTAGTGGGCTGCTGTTAGTTCAGGCCTCTTGATAAGAAAGAAGCGAATGGAGTGGAAGAGGGAGGAAAGGAAAGCCCCTTCTCCTCCACACTTCCTCTTCTGTTCTCCCGCCCCTTCCTTTTCCAGAATGAGCAGGGGACACGATGCCTCCTGGGCATCTGCCTCAGCCAACCTCATGGAAGGGCTGGCCCTGCTCTCTACAATGCAAGCCACTAGCGTCGCTGCAGGGGGCGGAGCTCTAAGTTCCGCCGAGGCTCCGACCCTCTGTTACACCGGAGCACGAAGCGGCCCTGCCCCCTCACCTTCGCTTTCACCGCCTTGAATGGTTCCGAAGGCGAGGGGGCGGGGCCGCTTCGTGCTCCGGTGTAACGGACGGTTGGAGCCTCAGCGGAACTTAGAGCTCTGCCCCCCCGCAGCGACACCAGTGATGCAAGCCTCAAACTATGTTGGCTTCAAAGGTTAATAGCAGCACTTTGAGTTGTATCCAGAGAAGCAAATTGGCAGGCAGGGTAATTGGGCTGAAATGGGAGTCATGTGTTTTTCACAAGGTGCCCCTCTCTCAACAGAAGGGCTGCCTCGTTTTTCACCAGCTGAAGCTCCTGCACCGTCTTCAAAGGCAGATCCACATGCTGCAGTCATCCAAATGGGAGGTGACTGAACCATGGACAGCCAAATCCAGTAGCGAAGTCAGCGATGGAGTGATGGGGCGGTGGGCCCACAGGCAGCAGGCGGGGGGGAGCGCGCAGCGGCAGCGTTCGAAAAATGGTCGTGTGGCTTCCATGATTGGCCCACCCACCCGTCCGGGCTCCTAGGAGCTCTATTTTGGAGAAAAAACTCCGGGGGGGGGTTGGGGGTTGCGGGTGGGACACCACCAGTGGGGGGTGCAGGGTGCAGGGGGGCACCGGAGAGGCTAGCTACGCCTTTATATACTAACTGGTTAGTTTGTGAAGGGAAACATGTTGTTTGCTTGAATGGAAGCGGGTTCAAAGCTTCACGTTTAGAAATAGACGTTTCAAAGTGAAAATAGTTAATCCTTGCTGCTGGTGGCTATTTCTAACCCAATTATTTTTGTCCTATCCTGTTCAAACTGTTATTGGAGCAAATGAAACCACAGAAGCTTTGCCTTGTCCTTCCTTTGCCTGGAGGCAGCTGTGCTGATCTTGGGTCAGTCTGAGTACTTCCAAGTACTGACGCAGAGCTTTTCCCATCACATTTCATGGCCTTACACTTTATGGAAGGAGAGTAAAATGCACACTCAGTCGAATGCACATGGAATCGGCATTTTACTGTGACAGTTGCTCCACTTGGCATTATAAGAAAATTCTAATTGGCATGGCCTTGAATTGTTCTTTTGGGGAAAAATAGAGACTGACCTCAGGACATTTGAAAATGCATCATTTTGAAGTGAATGAAGAAATAGAGAAATAGAGTTCTTGAAAATACACTAAACTTTAGGGCTGAGCCAGAAGCAGGTGGCACTTTTCCAATTTTGGGGTTGCTCCATAATGGGGTAGAAATGTTCATGCACGAGAATACTGGTCGAGGAAGCACGGCCCCCATTCTCAGTTTACATTGTCCTCTGTCACTTATAGCCCTATCCTATCCTGGGCTTACTGTGATGGATCTCACCAATGGCACGAAACCATGCTGCTGTCATGCATACTAGGGTCACCAGTGCAGATGGCCGGACGGCCCCACGTGCACAACAGCAGCTCACAGGCCTTGCTGGGGCAGGTAGGTCGGCAGTAGCTGCACATGCTAAAATCCTATCCCCCTTTCCTGCCCCAAACCACCTCCTGCATCTACTCGGACTAAATAGCTGGTGTAGTCCAGGCCCCTCCCCCATAGCAAGAAGTGCACGCTTTATCAGCTGCGGTGTGTGCTATGGGCTGGCGGAGGGGTAGGATTGGGCCCATAATCACATAGCCAAATCTGATTGGCTATGTCAGTGGTGGCCAACCTTTCAACATGAACGCTGGCTCTTAAAAAGGATGCATAGGTGAGGGCATTTCAGCAGTTGCAGCTGCTTTAGCAGCACCATCAGCACTTGCAGCTGCCAAGATTCTGTCTTCTACACAACTCTTAAGAACACAGTAGCCCTAATGGTGGAAGGTTGGCCACCCCTGGGCTATGTAGTACCAAGTAGTAGCATGATGTCCTCAGTCACATTAATGATCAATCCTTGGTTGTTTGGTATCATTCATGGTGCTTATTGTAATAACACGTCACACATGGTGCTACACGTTTAGATGCATTGTGCATGCTGGAAGGTCAAGCTGACACTTGAGCAGGTACAAAAAGTGCAAGAAGGAAGGTCTGGCTGCACGAAGGAGGGAGGGTGTGTGCCGTGGGACAGCAGCAACCCAGGCAAGGCTTCCCCCATCATCCCTCCTCCTCTTGCTGCTGCTGCTGCTGCCTCCACAATTCATGTTGAGGTCTGGAGGACCAGAAATCCCCAAGTCTTGGTGTATTAGATAAAAGTGCTGAGTCACTGCTCCTTGTTCTTCTCTGCAGCACTAACATGTATGTGTCTGATTGCTAAAATGTCTGCAGCTGAGTGTGGGTGTATACCTGGGAGTAAAATAGCCCTCCCCTCTGGTTGCTGTATAAAGAAGCAGGCATAAGCCTCGCATGAGGGGGGAGGAAAGGAGGAGGAAAAGAGACTGGTGCAACTGTATTGAAGTACCTCTGCGTTTTGTTTGTAATATATCTCTGCACAAATATATGTTTTGATGGTGGATGGAATCCTGTTTCTGTGTTGGAATATTTATTTAAGTTCCTGCCAACCAACCACCTGTTATCAACAGCGCCTCCCTCTGTCCTCACCCTCTGTTGCACACTTGCACGCCATGGATGTGTATGGATGAGAGAATGGGCAGATGTAGCACTCCAACAAAGAAGGGGGTAAGAGAAGGAAGAGAAGAGAACAGTGACATTTCTGGCACTGTTCAAACTCTAGAAATGACTGAGGTTGTCTCAAAACTGTACTATAATGTACCCTATCCTAGGTAACTTCTTTGCGTGTGTCAAAAGCTGTAATTCTGATAAATAGAAATTAAACTATTTTTATTATAATAAATATAGCCAGGATGGTGTAGTGGTTTGGGAGTCGGACTTAGACCTGGAAGATCCAGGTTCAAATCCCCGCTAAGCCACGAAGCTTCCTGGGTGACCTTGGGCCAGTTACTATCTCTCAGCCCCACCTACCTCACAGGGTTGTTGTGAGGACAAAAAGGAGGGGAGGAAATATGTACACCACTCTGAGCTCCTTGGAGGAAGGGTGGTATAAAAATGTGAATAAATAAATAAATAAATAAAACTAGCAAGTTACAACTAGAGTTGTTTCGTAAGATTGCTGAATACACTACCCACATTTTTAAAAGATTCAAAGAGCCTCGATAAAGGAAGGAAGAGAAGAGACACGACAGTGGTCAGAAGGATAGGTATTACAAAACATTGTGTCCAAACGTTCATTCATAATTGTGGTATTGAGGTAAAAATCACAGTAACATTATTAGGTTTATGAAGGTGCAAAAAATTTTGTGTTAAAAAATTTCAAAAGCAGTATTTCAAGTTTCTGAATTCTGAATATCAAGGTAGGGCAGGATGCAAACTCCCAAAGCGAAAAACAAGGAAGGATTGCACAAAAATTGGATTGTGGACATATATTTTGGCCCATTACATACAAGTACATGCCAACCACCACAACCAATTGCACTACTGGTACAGTAGGATAAGGGGTGCAATCCTATACAAGTTTGCTCAGACTCAGAGTAAGTGCCACTAAGTTCAGTGTGATCTACTTCCTAGTAAGGGAGTTCAGGACTGCAGCCTAAGGATTGTGCCAAAGTCTTCATGGGAAAAGTGAGCTTTTAAAGAAGGAATTTTTGATAGACTTTTCTAAGCTTGCATGCCTCAAATTAGATAGGTCAGTTCTCAGAGGGTCCTGGGCCCCTGCCAGCACCAGTGGCTGTAAGAATTCAGAAATTTGCAAGCAAAGGAGAAGTTAAATAATATTTCAAGTGAGGATTTCCTGTTCAGGTTTCCGATCTCCCTCCCTCCGCAGAACCACATGACAAACACTGGGTATGTATTTCTTTGAAAGTGTGTCATATATGCAGAGTTGCAGTTTTGTCAGTTCTATTTACAGCATGTGGCTATTGTTTTGCAATCCTTCAGCATTTGGGGAAGCAGTGTGAGTAAGCCATGCACCGAAGAAAGCCTCTGAGGCTTGGTTGCTCAACAAATACTAGGTCAGACCGTTCTGTTGTGAAATTTGTACAGTTAAAATCCAAGCAAGAATTGTTGCACAGTTTAATTAACTTTACACAAGTTTAGCTTTCCAGTGAAATTGAGAAGCACCGGTGTTGTGTGAACTTTGCCTTATCCACTCATGGCATGGAAAAAGATGAGGAACGTTTTGCTAATGAAGTGGAGGAGAAAGCAGCGGAGAACAGGACTCTGTTTCATTTATAGGACTTGCCAAATGCTTGTCATTATAATGAGCGGTGTGTGTGTGGGAAGAGGGTTGCAAAACCCTCAGGGGTGTGTGTGCAGGTGCAGCCAACCCTATTTGCATCCCCTGAAGGATCTCTGTTATTGAGAGATGATGGACCACTCAGTCCAAAGTGGAAGTAGGTTTTGTCTTTACAGAACTAGTATCTCCAGTGCAGGGCTTTACTTTTCCCTGTTGGATTGCATGGGTGGGACAACCACTGTCATCCAAATGTATTCCTGCATTTTAGAGTTCCAAATTACCACTTGGCCGAATCCTATGGGCCACTTACAGTGCAGGAACTCCTGGTCCGCTGCTGCTGTACCGCTGCGGTAAGCATTGCTGCGGTGTTGTAAAGGCGTGCTCCTGCCATGCACTTTGGGGCTGCTGGCGCAAACGACTGGAAGCCCCGCTTCTGCAGCAGTGGCTGCCAGAGGTCATGCTGGTGCAGGTAAGGTGGCAGTAGGGGCAGTTTGAGGGTGGGAGGGGAAGGAGTGAGACAGGGAGTGGGGCGTTTTGAGGGTAGGAGGGGTGGGTCCTGGTGGTGGCACCACATGCTGAGATACTATACTCATTTTCCCAGCCTGACACGCCCCCTGTCTTTCCTGGGACTTATGCCAGCAAAATAGCTGGTGTGGGCCAAAGGAGATCCAATCGGCAAGCAGGTGGCCAACCAGGAGGGAAGTAAAAACTATTTTTACTTGCCTCTCCCAGGCTGTCTAGTCACCCACCCATCATTGCATGCCAAGCACGCTCCGTTGCAGTGCTGCATGCTATGGCCTGGCAGGTTCAGGCTCCAAGTCTTGTTTCTCAAGTGGAACTGATACATTAGGAAAGTTTCATTCTTTTATATCAGAAGCTGGACAAGGAGGCACATTTTGAATGATGCTCCTCTTTTCTATTTAGCAGGGAGAGAGCAACGATCCCCAACACTTCATCTTTCCCAGTGGCTGTTTGCTCTTGCTTCTTCAGTGTTCTTTTTGATTGTGAGCCTTTTTGGGACAAGAAACCCTCTTTTTATTTATTGTGTATGTAAGTACAGCAAGTCTTCACTTAAAGTCGTTTTGTTATAAGTCATTTCATTTTAAAGTTGTTGAGAAAAAAATGATTCACAGTCTGGGCCACTGTCTGTGTGGAGTTTGAATGTTCTATTGAACATTTCCCTTATTGAATGCCAATGAAATATTTTTTTCTATTTAAAATAACACACAAATTGGGGCATTTGGGATCAGGACTGCAAAAGAGGCAAAGTGCTAATACCCTCTACTCCCCACTGCAGTTTTTCCTAATTTCACCATCCCCTCTCCTAGCATGCCATTTAAAGAAAAAACAGCCAGGATTCTGGACCACATTACGCCATTAGTGTAGCAGCACCTAGTTTGGTCCGAATGTCTCTGCTTCCAGCACACTTGCCATGTGAAGTGTGGAGCTGGTTTTGCAAGACTGCAATGAAACAAAATCCTAATAGTCAGAAATAACTTCTGCTTGTGCCAGAAACCAACCAGAGTGAAAAATCCCTCCTCTTCCCCATTGCCTCTCAGAAATCAGGTCCTATTTATATATTCTTTTTTTCCTGCTGACGGGTAAGAAAAGTGGCCCCTGCCAGAATCCAGTGAGGATGAGAACTGAAACGATGACAATCCTCCTCACATTTGGCTCAGCTCTGCAGAAAACGAATGATGCCAAAATATTAGTGTGTTTGACTAGAATGCATGATGATCTTGTGTTTATTTTCATCATCTAGACCTCTGTTTCTTTCCCTGACCTCATTTTCATCAGCTGAAGTACAATTTAGAGCTTCAGAGCCCAGCCCTTTTTTCCTGAGGAAGTGAAAGTATTGTTTGTGATCTTAACTCTTCATCCTCCTCTTATAGTTAAACGCTTCATGTAGAAAGTCTGGATTTATGAAGAGTTACGTCTAAAGCTAAAGTTACAGCCCAATCCTATCTGGGCCTGCTGATAGCAGAACGCATGTTCTGTTGGCAGCAACTGCCTTATGACAGTTGTAAAAAAATACTCCGAGTCCGGCAGCACGTAGAATCTCACACTGCAGGAGTGCCAGGGGGAAGGCCAGAGCCTTTCCACGCCCACTACATGATCGGCGGCCTAGAATGACAGGGGAGGGCGGACTAAGTAAGTGACAAGGGGGAGGCAGCAATGAGGGTGGGGAAGGGTGAATTGGGTCTGGGTCCGGGAAGGTGTTGGTGGCCTAGCAGGAGTGCAAGTAAGTTGGCGCATGGGGTGGGCAGAGGGAGGAATGGGGAGAGGAATGGGTGAGTGTCTGGGCGGGGAGGGGGCACCGGCATGCCCCAGGATCCTATCCCCAATCCCTCTTCTCTTCCATCTCCCTTACTCTCCTTGGTTCTGCGCCAGCAAAATGGCTGTTCACTGGTGCAACTCTGAGATGACCCATTTGGGCAGCAGAGGCTTGCCCCAGGGTAAAGGAACCTCCACAACTGCCCCCCCTCCCGCAGGATGCAGTGCGCGCTCTGTTGGTGCAGCTGCATCGTGGGTGTGTGTGTGTGGTTAGGATTGGCTGTAAAATTAAGCTTGAAATTATCTGAACATCACTTGTTCTTTTTGATGAGAAAATGTCCAAGGATACGTTGCATGATGTTTTTGTATATGGTGGTCTGCATACCATATATAGGACGATCTGTAAATCATTTCTTGCATGAAAAAATCTGGACAGACTGGACTGTGATTCTTAGAAGGGAGTCACTGCTTCATGAATGTATAAAAGAGCATCTTGACCTAACCCTTCCCTTCCAACTTACTTTAATATCAACAAGATGCCTTTCTGTAACTGAGGACACCTGTGCATAGCTATTAGCTGAACAATCTTTCTTTTGATGAAGTCTTCAAAGGCTACCTTGTAAGAAGCTGGGTTTTTATTATTATGTGAAAAGGGCACTTTGAGTTTCTTCATAAAATAAATGACAATTATAAATGCTGTCCTTTAAGCAGGTTCTCCAGGGGATCCTACTGGCTGGACTTGTTGCCCTTCCCAGTTAGTTGAATCTCACACTAACTACAGTGCTGGTCCAAGTCTAATGTTCATGTTTATCTTCATTTATCCTTCTTTAATGCTTTGCCAACCACTGTGATTGAAAGGGCAACTGTCAGAATCACTCCATAGCAATACCCCAAGAGAGGCCAATCATTTTCATTTATCATTACCTCCTTGTTTTTTGTTTCTTTTTTTAATTTGCAAATTACCAGGAAAGTACAATATTTTCCAGCTGGATAAAAGAGTTCTTTCATTCCATGTTATCTCTATAAAATAGATTGATTTTATGGCTCTGATTTCAAAAGCAAAATAAAAATGCAAAAGAAGTCTTTGGAGAGTCCATATACTGTTAACTCAATTGATTCTATTTTACTGTGTCACGCAATTTTTTCCTTATGAAAAAATTGTGTGACACAGTAAAATAGAATCAATGACATTTAGTAACATTATACAGCATCGATAAAGTGTTAAAGTTGACAATGAAAATGTTTCAAAGTTCTCGCATCACATAATGAAATTTAGCACCTCAAGCTTTAGTTGCAAACTCTGAGCAACTCTCTTACGTTTCACCTGTTTTTCCACTTTTCCCATGATTTTTTTCATCTTCTTAGGACCCATATCCACAGTATTTTGTAGAAACACAGCACAAAAACAGATACAGTACACTGTAAAAGGGAGCATGTAATGCACATTCCTTGAAAGTGTAGGGACATGTTACCCAGTGCATTCCACACAGACGGTGCCTCTTCCCCATCTGTGCTCGGTTCTCTGAGGGTCATGAAGAGTGCTTCCCCTAAAGTCTGCAGGAGCACACCCAAGAAAGGGGGTACTTCTGGATCTCTGAACTACCAGAGGGAGAAATCCAAAATTTGATCCAACTTCCTGAAACTCCTTCTTGGGTACCAGAGGCAAAATTGTCCCCTTCTCAGTCTCCAGAGTTCTCAAAGTAGATGGGAGGTGTAGTCATTGGGTAAAATTGAGAGGTAGACCTTGCCCCTATAAGGTCCCACCATTCCCGGACCTTATATAAAAAATCTTGGTTTGGATAAAGAAGGATGGTCTTAATATGTACACAGCATGGATAAGTGAAAATCTGTATAGCAAAAGTACTTATAAAGAGGGAAGAATGTATCAGGTTATAATTGGACAAAGTTTCTTTGAGCCCAGCTGTTACTAATCAGGACATGGTGTGGAGCACACACACAGAAACAATGGTAAGAATATTCATATGTATATGTGGTTGTGGTATGTGTGTGAGTGCACACCATGTTTTCTCTGGCAGATTACATTGTTATCCCTGGAAATTGTGAAGTCTGGGTACATGATTTTCATCAGCACTTGACTGTAATGTGGGTGTGGCATCTGTATCAATCCAAAGTTTGCCAAAGTGCTATTCACGAGCCTTTTGCCTGTGTCTTGGAGCGTATCAATGTCTAGGTGCTTTCCACATAATTGCTTCTGGATTTTCTGCTCCAGATGTCAAGAGCAATAGTTATTAGGAATCCTGAGATTCTTCTTTGGAAGCTTATCAGAGATTACTAGGTGAGAATAATAGTGATGGTGGATGACTTCCCCGAAAAGCTTGGTCACCATTCCTGATCCTCCTCTGCAATGCAGAGCACCAGGGGAGCATTGGGGGAGTCATCACTTGAACTGTGAGCATGCACTCACAGTTCATGTGGGACAATGATGAGGCCCATAGGTCTACTCTGTGCTCTCTTTGAGCAGCCAACTGTGGAGGCTACTGTCAACCCCCTCCCTGCCTTTGCTCTGAGTCCCAGGGGAGGAAGAAGGAGACAAGCCAGGTGGGCGTGGCCTGGGAAGCCAGGCTATGTTGGCTATTGAGCCTATACTGGTGGGAACTCCAGCAGCAAGCAGGAGCCTAAGATCCACCCCTTCTCGGGGCCCCACCCCCTGACATAGATAAAAATATCATAGATGCTGCGATGCAGATGGAACAAGAAAGGAACATCATTCTGCTGTTGTCTAGAATCTATGGGTTTGTCTAGACTAGAATATATGGGTTTGTCTAGAACCTCTGCAGAATCATTCTGCAGTTGTCTAGAATTGCCAGTTGCAATTATTCTAATGTCAGCAGATTGTTTTCAGAATAATTAGTTAAAAACAACAGTAAATGTGGAATTAATTCTTTTTGCATTTGAGGCATTTATTGTGCTATTCACGATCCCTTTGCCTAATGACTAGCAGTGCAATCCTGTGTAACCTTGCACTAGTGTAACAGTAGATGCACCGGTGTAAGTGCACTTATGCCAGTGCATCTGCTGTTACATCAGTGCAAGGTTACACAGGATTGCGCACTGTAGAACAGTTTAGAAGTCTGTAAGAGCAAAGTTTAAAAAAAATGTCAACTATTCAAGGCAGGGCATGTGATAAAATGGTGGAAGTTACTGGCCGAACATTTGCCACACCATTCCATGGCCAATGGAAATGGCTGTGGAATCTTTCAACACTCCAGTGATGTTTGGTCTTCCTAGAATCTAGAAAAAACTAGGACAATTGGGCTTTAAAAGAAGATTGTGTGAATGTAAGGCTGTTCAAGGGCAACTTTAATTTATGTGCCAATAAGTTACACAAATATTTTCTCTACTGTACAATTAAAAGCAAGTAGTTACCTAGGAAACTAGCACATTGCATGTAACTTATCCTTGCTCTTGGTTCCAGCATAGCACTTACCATAAGAAAGAGGCATTCTTACCTATCATGTACATGTCTAATTTGGACAAGCTATTAAGAGAGGAGGGGCAGTTAGCAAGGGAAGGAGAAACCGAATCTTCAGTCATTTAACAAGGAATCTTTCTCTGGAAAAGAACAAACTTAAAAAAAAAAAACACACCTCACAACATTTCGTTACCTATCTTTTTAGAGTCATTTATCATTTCTCTGTTTAAAAAGTTGGACTGGACTGGAAATTTCTTCACTTGTTACAGTATGGAGAACAATATGCATGAAAGTCTTGATGATGCCCAGCCCTGAGTTTACTTGTAACGTGTGAGATCTTCATGGTACATGAAAGAAGAATAAGTATTTCCTGGCTCTTGTTTATGCTGCCAGGAAAAAAAGAGAGTAAAAATGACCAAGAGGATCGATCCCTTGAAAGGTTTTGTATTTCAGTCAATCTCAGCTCCCACATGCGTCTCCTCTGCAAGCTACGTTTTATTGTTAAGATTATAACATGGCATGGATAGGGGGCAGAGGCATTCTGTCTCATATTATCCTTGTAGCAGTGTTAAAAAACATGCCTGTGACACTATGGACCCAATACTAATACGCATTCCACCGGCATACTATGCTTTCCGGCTGTCACACGTGACTCAGCCAGAGAGCGCGACCTGGCTGCCACCAGAAGCAGTGAGCGGCCGGGTCCGTGCAGCAACGTACCGCAACTGCCTGTCACCCCAGGTAAGGCTGTGTATGGGGTTGGAAGGAGGGGAGGGCGGAACAGGGTGGAGACGGGGGCAGGGAGGTGGGTGGATTGGGCCCAGGAAGGGGGTGGGTTTGGCAGCAGCGATGCCTGCCGAATCATGACCCCCTTCCCAGATCTGATCCACCTTTCTAGGTCAACTCAGACTTGTGCCAGCAATAGTGCTGAAGCAGAGTCCAAGTTTACCCACTGTGGGCTTACCCCAAGGAAGTCTCTGGAGGCCGAAACTCCCCTGCGGGATTCAGCGGGCACCACACTGGCACTGCTGCATCACCATGTGGGGAGTTGCAGTGGACTGGGCTGCCCTGCAGCTATATTCCAGAGAGAACTTCAAACCATGACGGTCTTGATAGCTGGGGAAAGATTGGCATTTGCCCAGCAACAACGTACTGCAGTTTAGGGACATAAGAGGAGCCCCACTCAATGAGAACAAAGGCCCATCTAGTCCAGCTTCCTGTTTCCCACAGTGGCCAACTAAATCCCTCTGGGAAGCCCATAGGGCTTGAAGGAAATAGCACTCCCTTGCTCCCCAACAGCTGGCATTCAGTGTGGTATACTGCCTCTGAATCTGGAGGCGAGGTGCTATATAGCCACCATGACTAGTAGTTATTAAAACTGTTTTAATAGTTATTAAAAAGGATTGTAAACCACTGTAGCCATGTCCACGAATACTATCACGGTGACAAGGCGTACAAGGTTCCCACTTTAGCCTCCAACAAGCTCAATGTTTAGCTCTTTGGACGACCTCATGACCTTTGATCTTAAAAAAAAAGTCTTTCAACATTTGCACTTTCTCAGAGTTCACTTCTTGTAAGCAGAAGGCAGTTCTTGCTGCAAATCATTGCCGACTTACACTTAATATTTTCTTTATGCTGATTCAAGTTAAATACGTGACTTAACGTTCTTGTTCTCCAGGCATTAATTATTCAGCTGTACAATACAGAACATCTTTATTTCCGAGACAGCTTTCTGTGCCAATTGTTTTTTGGATGCAGTTTTTTTTTTTTACAAGCTCAGAAATCCCATACACAACCCACAACTTGATCTACGAGTTGTAAATGGAAACTTTTTGAACAGGATCCATCAGCTTTACAGTGCTCTCATTTATTACACGATTGTCCAGGGAAAAGTTTGCTGTTTTTATATCTACAGGAGTGATGTGGAAAAAGAGGAGAAGGTAGGTAAGAAGATACGCAGAAATTCAAATGTGGGTTAGGGCTTCCACTGCATTGTTCACAAAGGAGGGAGCGGCTGTTTCAGTTGCTCCCAAATCAGGCCAGATTTGACTCTCCTTTACCCTTCTTGGTGCCAGTTAATTGAAAATAGCACTGGTGTAAACTGAGAGGGGCATTTGGCACCACATTTATGCTCTGACATCTGCCACATCTAATAACGTGATAGAGAATCTTTTAAGCTGGCTTGTACTGCATTACAGTGATTAAACGAAGGAGGAGTTTGCATTATGTATCCTCCATGCTTCCTGGTAGGGATGGGCTTGGTTGGCTCAGTTCAAGGCATTTTACAGGACATCAAAAATGAAGAAAAATCTGATAATATGTTAAAATCATGTCCTGTGATTAATGTACATCTACAGTCAGCTCGGTTTTCTTTTTGAGAGTGGTGGTTCAGTGAGCCAAAGTCTCTTCTAGTTTAGGTTATTATTGTCAGAGCTTTGAGATGTGCCATCCTTAGGGTGGAGGGCTTTTTGTTTTGTTTCACAAGGCACCCAGCAACTGAAAGAGCCAGATTATCTCTGCTCAGAAATATAAAACAGTAATATGGAATGGAACCAATACAAGCACACTGAGATGGAATTTTCACGAGGGAGATGAAGCATGGAGATGTAACAATGGATTTGCACCTGCTTTTGATAGAATCATTCTGAGAGAAGAGGAGCATAGTGACATGCCCATTGTTTACCAGCAATTTCTTCCAAATTTGGGGTCTATGGAATTCTCATGAGAACATTTACTTATGAGAAAGGGGACATGACAGGTGCTAATTGGCTAGCAAGATACTTGCCAAGGTTCTGGTCAGCAAAATGGTGTTTCTCTCCTCCTCATTAAGTATATAACCAGCTTAACTCTGGAAAGTAAACAAAGCAAAAATTCAATTTAACCTGTCTTCTCTAGAGCCCTCCCCATTAGAGAAGGACTTTGAACTGAACTCTCGCAAGTGGACTTGGTGTAGAGTTACCATTAGGGCATGTTACTTGACACAAGCAAAAGCTCAATTTTCACACTTTTCCCCTTCCCTCAATCCAGACAATTATTAAGCAACTATCAGTGTAATCCTGTGTAACCTGTGTAATCCTGTGTAACCTTACATAAGTGCACTTACACCGGTGCATCTACTGTTACACCGGTGCAAGGTTACACAGGATTGCGCTGTTAACCTTAGAGCCAGCATCATATTAATCAGTCATACAGTATACAGTAATGAACAAAGAAAAGAACAGAGAGAAGTTTGAGAACCAAGGTGAGCAACCTGCTAATCTGCCATAGCTAAACAAAAATTACCGGTAATACAGAATTGGATTTATTCAACAGTCCATTATCTATGCAGACTGTTTTGCTGAGATTTAAGGGGATCAGGGTCCAGGAATATATACGTGTGCTTGTTGCAGATCAGACCATTCATTCATGCCTTCTTAATTTTTCTCAGATTTGTTGGTGTAGTCAACAATTGGATTCCACTTGGAGGTTGCTAGTGGTTTCTATCTCTGATTCCTTTGGCATGTCTGGGAGATCTAACTGCAGATGACAGAAAGGCTCTTTGGCTTCTTATCTATTTAAGCAGGACTGCTGGATGCTTTCCTGAATTAGAATTAATTTGAAGGGGAAACCCCAATGATAAGAAATCTCTGGGTCCTGAAACGTGCTGGTAAATGGCTTGAGATTCCATCTGTGTAGCAATGTCTCAGGACACAGGTCTTAAAAGACTTGAATGACTGCCTCTTTATGAATGAGATGCTGCTTTTTGCAGACGCCCAAAAATGTTATTGGTATTTTGCCCACCCCAGCCTCCTGCTCCACAACCCCTCTCACCATTAAACTGGGGTATGTCTTTCTGTTCTCAAGATCTTGCAGCATTCCTTGAAACCTGCTAGTGAGCTTTCTGAAGTTTGCTATATTTTTCACACCCATTTCAAAGGTTTCATGCAGTAGTAGAAGCTCCAGTAATGGTGCAAACTAAATTTGAAATCTGATCCTCAGTGGGCTTGAGTGTGTTTTCCTATCTTTTGATCAAGATTCTTTTCTGATGTTTGACGCAAGGCTGCTATAATATCGGATTCATGGTTAGAGGCTTAGTCTTGCCAGGTTTTCCTGCTGCCGCCTCTGTCATCGTGAAATACTCTGTGTGGTTTCTTGAGATTTGTTGAGATCACACTGATAAGGCATGAGGTAAACCAGAATTTTTTCATATTATTGCTCTCCCCAGGGTTTCCCCAGACAGGATTAACTGTTTTCACTCTGTTTTTACTGATAATGCTGGGTTTAGAAGGCAAAGAATGGCTGGAATAGGGCAGAGGTGTAGAGGTGCTGACTTCAGTAGCCATCTTTCAAGACAGCTGGCCACACACCCTGAAATACTTGTTCAAGTCATGTTTTTAAATGATATTGTTACAGGTGGTCATATCGCTGCAAAACTCCTGCTGTCACATCAGTTCACTCTACTACCTCTTCCCCCTGTCCTTCCAGGTCAATGGAAGGAGAGATAGAATGGCGATGGTGGTGTACACGAGGCAACAGGGGTGGCTCTCCAAAACATAAGCCTCAAAGTCCGTGAAAACCCAAAATCTGGGAGCCTAGTTGGCCCTCCAAAAAGTGAGGCCAAAAACCTGAGTTCTGGTAACTTTAGCCTGCTGCCATTCCTGGCCAACTTCTAAAGCAGTCAGGGTCAGCTGAGGTCATTGCTCTGCATCATCACTCAGTAAGCCAGTTCAAGACCCAGTAGGGACGCATACCAGGAGTCAGTGGGGAGCAGGCAGCAGAAGACCCGCATCCTCATTTACATGAACACCTGTAACAATAGCAGCAGCAGTAAAGGGTTGTCTTTTGTCATCCAATGAGCTTTCCTGACTGGACAACATCAGTGGTACCCAGCTGGGAAAGTTAATGGAGAACTGTGGACAGGCAAAAGTTCTCTTTCACTGTCATTGTGGGGGCAGCATGAAGGAGGACTCACATCTGTCTAATGCCTGATTCCCGGACACCATGGGGGAGTGGAGAGCCAGCATCCCCACTCAGCCACAAAGCATCCTGGGTGACCTTGGGCCAGTAACTATCTCTACCTCACAGGGTTCTTGTGAGGACAAAAGGAGGGCAGGAACCATGTACATCACCTAAGCTCCTTGGAGGAAGGGCTGCACAAAACTGTGAAAAATAAATTAAAATAAATAAGCTGGTATGAGCATGTGCTTTCCATAGCATGGAGGAACACACCATGGGGGCCCTCAGTGCTTTTTTCCCCAGGATCCCCTAAAAGCTGAAACTGCCACTGACCATGAGTTCAAATTCAATAATTGAATAAATCTGATGAGAAATCTGATGACGAGCGGTGCAGGTCCTACCTGCGTCGGCCGGCGCCAGTGGTGTCCACTGGGGGAGTAAGCAGTGCCGGCCTCCATGCTGGCGCCACTTGCTTTCCGGGTGCCATAAACGTGCTTTATGGCACGTTTACGACATCCAGTGCCGGCGGAGCGCATGTTCCACCGACACATAGTTACGCAGGATTGTGCTGTAGAGGTTGCTCACAACTGCTCTTCTATACAGTAGGAGGAGGTGACCTGAACCATTAGCAAGAGGATCTTAGGAGTTCATTCAGGCCTCTGCAGCATGTGTTAGTGGCAATCCACTCTGTTAGTGGCAGCCTGCTAGCCACTGAGGGCGGTCATCTGGGGATTTGGGGTTATGCAGATGCCAATATGCAGATGACACCCAGTTCTATTTCTCATTTCCATCATCAGCCAAGGCTGCTTGCATTTATATATTTATTTAAATGATTTAAGCCGCCTTGAACCATTTGTCTGGGCTTGGAAAGACAGGATATAAATCCATTTAATAAAAAAAAATGTTGTGCACGCACGCACGCACGCACGCACGCACGCACACACACACACACACACAAATACTTGACTGGTGAGCTGAATTTGACTGAGAGGACCACAAGTTGTGCAGGCCTGAGTGAAGCATGGAAAGGGTAGGAAATACTCATGTGAACATAGCCCAGGACGAAAGGTCAGTAACAGAATCACCCCAGGTACTGATTTAAGCGGAGTCAGGTGCAAAAGTAGTTGCTGTTTGCTAAGATTTGTGGCCACGTGTTTTGGTAATGTGACTTATTTTTAAGGGCATGTCAACTTCTGTGGGTGGGCACCAGAGTTTGTAAATCATACCTTTGCCACACAAAGACAGTCTGAGAGTGATGTCAGTGACTGTAACCTTTTCCACTTTCTGAGAAAATCACGTATTTGCATTGATGTTTTAGTTTTCCCAATGGTAGCCATGGTGGTGGTAATGGGAGGTTTGATTCTATATATCTGTATTGATCAGTGTGCGTATATATATGTGTGTGTGTGTGCTTGCGTAGATGTATATAATTCCTAAGTATCCCTAGAGCATAAATAAACTGTCTCGTGCTTTGTGATCTGAATAGGCTCACATGATCGGTCGTACATTGTTCTCTTGTCATCATCAGCCATCTCGGAGCAGCCTCGGCTCCTGGAACAGCTCCAGGTAAACAAGCACCCTGATAGAAACGCACCATAAACGCCCAAACTCTGGAGACATTCTTAACATGCAGGATGCCAAAATCTGGACAGAAAAAAAACCCATCCCTCCATTATATTCAACACAACATGGTCATCTTAGCGGATGAAAGATTTACATATGGAAAATTCCAAGCCACTTCATTTACAAAGCAATGACCCTTTGAAAGTACAGTTCACATGTTTACAAACTGTTCCCAAATGGCATGCTGACAAAAATTCTTTCTATGGAAAGATGTGGGGCCAAATCCTCTGCTGCAGCAAAGGGGCAATATTTGATCTCGTCTCGGTGAAGATGAAGCTTTTTGGAACAAGAGAGGAATGCGGCTTCTGGGACCCTCCATGCTTCTCTCGTCCCATTGTGGTTCACTCTGTTCCTTCATATGATGACACAAGAAGAGCTGCAACAAACATTCCTGCGCCTTCTGTATTTTTATGGTGCAGAAAGACAAACTCTGAAGAAAGATGGATGTTACGGTTCTTGCCCTAAACTAGCACTAGAAAATTCTGGTGCTCAAGGGGGCACCTATGGCAGCAGAAAATGGAGTGCATAAGAAGTGGACGGTAGGGATGAGACCCCAAAGCTTTTCACCTTCTTTCCCAGTGTCTAAATCAGTGGTTCACAAACCTTTTAACACCGGGACCCACTTTTTAAAATGACACTCTATCGGGACCCACCTAGCTTTATAAGACAAAAAAAGTGATCTAGAAATAAATAAATCTATTTATTAACAAGTAAAGAGCTCAGCTGCTTGCAGGGTAATTAGCAGCTATCTTGCAAACTGCATGAGCTCAGCTCTCTGAAGGGCAATTAGTAGCTATGTAATTTTTGAATAGCCTCAGGGCTTGTGGCAATTACTTATTTGATCTTTCCATCACCTGGGACCCACCAGAAATCAGGTTGCGGCCCACCAAGTGGGTCTCGACCCACAGTTTGAGCAACACTGGTCTAAACCATGGCATTGTTCCTGGGAAGCCATCCGGACATTTTTTCCCCTGATGGGACATACACTGGAACATATTAGCTCAGACTGTAATTTGATGTTACTCTCAGTCACATGTAACTTTTCTCCAGCTTTTTCTTTCTTCAAATCCAAAAGTAGACTTCAGAAGCTGTGAGTTCATGTGGAGAAAGGCTGGGGAAGAGGTTATTTAACATGCGCACCTCAAACCGTTTTTCTGCTGAGAATCCCTGTCACCCGCACTCCTTCTCCACCCACAGGGAAACGTTATGTCTTTTCCCTCAAGATAGAAAAGTAACTTTGCGCATGTGCATGTATATATGTGTGCAATTTTGATTGAGAAAATAACCAGAGAGGAAAGAGTTAAAACAACCTGTAGTACATCCTCAAACTCTTCTTCTTCTCATGGGGGGAGGAAACAGTGGCCTCACCACCCACAGGGACCCTAGACAGAGAAGGGCAGACTTACTGTGACATGGTGCTGAGGATTTGTTTGCGGGTTTGGCTTACAATCTCTTTCTTTGAATGCCCCCTCTTTGGCTGGGTCCATTGGTTGGCCTCCCAAGGCTTCCTCCCCATAGCTGTTCAAATCAGGGCCCAGCCGTGGGGCCTTTTGCCTTCCACCCCAGGCTGGGGGAGGGGATTTGTGGGGTGGGCAGCGCAATCCTGTGTAAGGATCCGGCAGGCGGCCCGTGGCCACCCGCCGGATCCTGAGCCCCGGCGGCCATTCTGCCACCGGGCTGTAGGTCTATTCAGGGAAGGGGACACTCGTCCCCTTCCCTGGGTGTAAATCCAGGCCGGCCTGATCGGCCTCCTCGGATTTCTGCCAGCTAAATAGCTGACGGAAGTAGAGGAGGCCGTTCGGCCCAGCGACCCTTGCTCCAGAGTAGTCGCAAATGTGCTTTCCGGCACATTTGCGACTGCTGCCGGTGATGGAACACTCGTTTTGTCACCGGCTTTTTTTACATGAGGTTGCCAACCCCTGGTCTATAGGGAACATCACACATAGGCTCTTCTCAGGCCTTCAAATGAAAGTTGTGAGGTTGGGAGAGAATATATGAAAAGGACTAATTTACTTTCCCTGTAGTCTCTTGTGGCTTCTCCCCTAAAAGGATTTCTCTAGTCCTCACAAGAGAAAAAAATGGATCCACAAGTGACTGCACCTACAAAGTTTGGATGTCAGTATCTGATATCTGACTGTTGTCAATAGTTGGCATAATGGCTCCAAAGACCAGGCAAAAATTGTGGACCTCTGATTATATTGTTCCATTTAGGGAAACGTCTTCGTAAAGTTAGCAGTGAACTTGCTTCCTTTGAGAAAAACAATTCCATCCTCCAGCAGCCCAAGGGAAGAATTAAATTGTATTGTATGCACACTACAACAGGACGCATGCCCATATTTACTGCTAATTAAATGAGCCAGTGCTATAAACATACAGATATATACCCACATCCATACTCAGAATGCAGTTGCTCTGGAATAGTTCAGCTCTCTTTAAAGATACTTTAATGCAGGAATAAATTGTTGTTCACAGACTGAATTGTTTTCCTACTTTCCTTTACAATTGATGAAGACAAACTAAGAATTAGATTATTTAAAGACAAAATAGTTACATTTTCGTGTAAGATTTAAAACTGAACACAAGTAATTGTTCACAGTTATCAGAAAAATGAATTATTTTTTTCCCTACATTTATAAAAATGTAGTTATTAACAGCGCAATCCTGTATAACAAGAGACTGGCGGAGCAGCTGCTATAAGGCATGTTTGCATCACCAGATGAGTAAGCGGCACTGGCGGAGAGGCTTGCACTGCTCCTCTGGTGCCATGGGACGGATCATCGTGGCGGAGGAGAGGTGAGTCCCCATCAGGCGGCAGAGGGCGGGTGGAACGGGGCATTTCAGGGGTGTTGGGATTGGTCAGCCAGACCTGGGAAGGCGGAGGGACCGGCTGCGGCATCCTCCGCCAAATCCTACCCCCCTTCCCGGACCTGGCTGGCGTTACACAGCCGGCTTGAATATATGAGTGCCAGCAAAATAGCTGGCGCACATTCAAGTAAACCTATTGGGGCGACTGGGCCTCTACTCAAGGTAAGGGGACGAACATCCTTTTACCCCAAGGAGGCCTCCGCCTACTGGATAGGATGCGGCGGGCACCTTGTTTGTGCCGCTGTGTCCTGCCAGACAGGATCCGGCTGTAAGTTGCTTAAATGTATAGCTTTCATACGACCCCGCATGCCACAGAAATCAGCATAAGGAAAACATTTACAATGGAAATTACTGTTTAATGTTTTTCCAAAATTCCATTATAGATTTTTCTTTGTGTTTATTCCTTTGGCTTCATCAAATGAGTTTTTAATTTTATTACCGAGTTATCTGGTGAGTGGTATGTATACCCTTCTCACTATTGTCATATCCTCAGAAACAGAGGTGAAATCTTGATCATTATAGATAAGATGTACCAATTCATTGCTAATCTTCAGGGATGTGGATCAAGTCTCTGGGTCCAAGTCTCAAGTCAAGTCCCAAGTCTTTGCACCCAAGTCCCGAGTCTTTGGTTGCGAGTTGCAAGTCCCTACCTATTTAATGGGGAAAACGGGTTTAAACTTGAATAAAATTCAACTTGGCACAAAAGACTCCAAGTCTTGAGTCGAGTCTTTCGAGTCTTTTACAATCGCCAAGGCAAGTCTGAGTCAAGTCATTGATACGACTTGAGTCCAACTTGAGTCCAAGTCAATAGACTCAAGTCTACATTACTGCTAATCTCTGGAAGTTCTCAAACAAAGTCTTTGCCAAAAGGTGTTTGACTGATCTCCCATTGGACAAAGCAATAATTCATCTATAAAGTGATACTGAATCTATTTTGGGCAGAGCAAAGAAATTACATTTATGAATTTTCCTTGATGTTTCTGTTATCAATACATGTGATTCTCCTCATTCTTAAAACCTGGCAGCTAATCAGACTGTATCATAAAAAACAGCCTGATCTAGGAATACCTGGAGTTGAGTTGCAACAACTAGTTCAATTACCTTACTAATGGGAAATCTGAGACAGGCTAATCAACATTTCCAAAATTGTTAAGAAAATGAATTGTCCTGTGTGTACTTTTTAGGAGGGACCTGTCAGTTATCCACCTAAAGGGGGACAGAATTTTTCCTGGAAACATTGAGTGGAGTTCCAAAAGGAGTTCCCTGGAATTCTGGAGAGAGGAAATATTATGTACAGGAAACATGTAAAAGTTATCAAGGCCAAAACCTAAAATGAATGTGACAGGATCACTTGTCTGCAATGTCCTAAAATGGCAGCAACCAACAAGATGCACTGTTGGAAGGGGACTTCAAGGTCATCTAGTCCAACCTCTCTGGATTGTATTTTGCACGCTCAGAGGAAGCAAAAAGGTTATTTTAGCCTATAGTGAAACATTTCTCCAAGGGAAATGGAAGGAAGCCATTTATCCCTGGAGTTAGAGGCAGCGCTGGCTCACCTATCTACTAGTGAACTTCAGGTCTGAATTGGCAGAGAAAACAGATTGTATCCATAATAATATACATGATTCTCCATGTAAATAAGGAGATTCAATAGTGACTCAAAGGATGAGTCAGGTGGTTAAAATGAAAATACCAGATTTGGCTGAAGCCCAGAGTGTCTTTGTGGAAGATTATACGCGTCAAGGGAATTATTAGCTACCAGATGTACAAGAAAGGTACAGGGGTATGTTTCTGTTTGGTGACATAAGTATCAACACTGGAACAAGTTAGTTCCAATCAAAATCACAGATTTCCTCTGGGGGAAAAAGCCAAGTGTATGAAAAGTTTTCAGGCTACTCGTTTTTGGGCCAGACTATGCATGGCATGGTGGGCGTTCTGTGAGTGAAACTCTTGACATTTTCAAAAAAGGGCCGTAAGTAAGGCCTCCAATTCAGATCAAAGCCACAGCACTGGGAACTGGGGGTGGGTGGCTTGCCCCTGTGCCAATTCTCTGTCTTAAATCGCACCCTCAAAGCTGCTATTAGTTGGACAGGGGAAAATTGCACCTGGGAGTTTTCCCTCACAGGCAAATAGCAGCATGGAGAGGCAATTTAGGGAGGGCCTTATGGCACAGGCGAAAACACCCTCCCCTTCCTCCATGCCATAGCCATGCCCCAAAGTGGCTTTCTGAATGGCTGCATTTTGAAAAAGAAAAAGGTGTTGGGTATTTCAATCTTAAGATTGCAGCAACATTCAACTGGATATGCTGTACCCAGCTAGAGGGCTAATGGGAGTGTACCAGCTAGCCCTGCTTCCATGTCATTGTGCTCTTACATAGCAACAGCAGGCTGGCCTGGCATGCCTCAGTCTTCCCTGCAGGAAGCAAAAGGGGGCTGGGGAAACAGAGTACATGGGCAGTGTGTCTGGCTCCCCGTCCTTGCAAGCTTACAGAACACATTTTCCCTGCTCCCAGTTAAATTCTGCTGCAAAACTGCAGTTGACTTCATTAGGTATGGAATTAAATCCCTCCCTGGTGACACAATTTTCAACCCTCTCACGACCTCTTGACTGTTAGTGGAATCCAAAGACATTAAGTATTAAAAGTTAAAGGAATTCAGCACAGATGAAAAGAAATAGAAGCAAGGTTAGGTGATAGTCTTCCTGAGACATCAATGCCAAAATAAGTGGATATTAAATAAATGTGGTCTATCTAACACGGGGCTTTAAAGTGATTGCTGTCTCATAAATTATGGGATCATTGGAAACCAGGGAGTTTCTTCTGTTAATTGCTTGTTCTGGCTAGATCAATCAACTCTTTGAAAAGGGATGCATTCCCTTAAGTCAACTGGTTGCTTTCTATGGGTGCAAACTAGGAAATGAAGTCCACCAATTCATGCAGGCATCAACATACTTCAGAAAGTAGGATTGTGTTCAACCCTTCTGCCAAAGCACTGCAGTTGTAATGTGCAATCCTTTTGAGATTAAGGCTGCAATCTTATACACATTTATCTGAGAATAATGGCGCAATCCTTCCTAACTTTATGCGGCTGGCTTAAAGGGCCAGATGCTGTATCCTAAGGCCATTGCAGCCTGCACCGCTGGTGTCAGCTACATGGGCCGTAATGGGCCTCCTCAGATGTATGCTAGCTCTGAAGCTGGTGTGCATCCGGGAAGGCGGTGTAAGGCCGACCCGGGCTGGGAAGGGGCATAGGATATCAGCAGAGCGCACCGCTGATATCCTGCCCCTCCCAGCTTGCACTGGCCAATCGCCCCCCTCCCAGCCCACACTGGCCCACCCTTCCCCGCCCCTGCACTGCACGGCCTCCCTAGCACTTACCTGGGTTGTCCGGCACCAGTTGTGTCCGCCAGGGAAGTGAGCGGTGCTGACCTCTGCGCCGGCACCACTTACTCCCGAGTCATCGCAAACGTGCTTTACGACACGTTTGCGACACTTTAGGCCGGTGGAGCACAAGGTCCGCGGTCTAAAGTTACGCAGGATTGCTCTGCCCTTTCCACACAATTCAACAAGACTTTCTTCTCAGTAGACATGCACAAGATTGTGCTGTAAGAATAATTCGTTAATAAATTATGCCTTGATGAATATATAACATTGCAATTTCCTGATCACAGACTTCCGTTTGTGACAACGATCTGAGAGGAAATAGGCAACCATTTCCCAAAAGAAACTGTATGAAAGCAGGAGCTTCAGGGAGAAACAGCAAGAAACAGCAGTGGCTCTATTCCCCCCCCCCCCCCCCCCATCAACAACGACTAAAAGCAAAAACTCCTCAACAAACCTGCTAGGCTTTCTAAGTGACTCTCCCAACAATGATCACAGAACAGCATTTAACCACAACAGATTTAATTGTTTATGGACACTGAGAGAGAGAGAGAGAGAGAGAGAGAGAGAGAGAGAGAGAGAGAGAGAGAGAGAGAGAGATGTTGGGCAGTAGTCAAGGAGAGAGACTCTCCTTTGTTTAGTCCATTTGATATGATGAAATATTGGTTCCAAAAAAAAAAAAAAAAGAGCCTCACAATGGCCTTTTTATTTGTTTGCTTAATGCTTAACTGTTTAGTCCTGCATGCAGCTGAACCCAAAGGAGCTTCAGAGGATTCTGGTTGGGAATTACGGGGGTGGCAATCCACAGGACCAAAAAAAAAGGAAAAAGAAAAAAAGAAACTTTCTCTTCTTCACAGGAAAGTCAGCTGATAAACTGATCTTGAGACAACATATCTTCCTTCCTGCAAAATGCAATAACACACTGATCTTGTGACGCTCTACTGTGGCCCTTCTCTGTGACCGTTATTCCCTAAGAGGGGAGAGCTGATCTGATTCAACACTAGGCTTTCCTTGGCACGTATATCAGACAACTCTATGAATCATGTGGCTGGCCTTAACAGAGGGAGCCAACAATATCAAAAAGAACTAGGCCACGTATCTTTCAGAGGCTAGCAAACCAAGCACACACCCCTCCCCAACTTGCAAATGAAAGATAAGCTGCAGTGGCCTTTTCATCAAACATCCGCTGTGTACTTCCTGTCCGAGCACAGAATTTGGCCTTTAAGAGGGATTGAAGGAGGAGGAGGAGGCCAAACTGAACACAGAGCACTACCAGTTAGTCTCATGGATGTGCTTTTCCCCATCTTTGTTATTTAGAAATATCCTTCCTTACAACTCTCAGCATAGTAGGGCAAAGAGAACACAACTGTTTGAATCATCACTGTTACGTACTGTACACGCAACGTTTGCATCCCTGTAACATGCTGAGCAGCTGAGGGATTTCTTATCCCTCTCTTGGCTTTCCTGACACAGAGTAAACACCATAAAGAACATTAAAAGGATGTTTCCTGAATTTTCTCTCCGCTCCCCTGGCAACAGAAAGCTTTGATAGGTTGGTGTGCATGTTTTTTCAAGAAAAAAACCCCCTCTTTTTTCCCCCAGGGCTGGCAACAAGTCAAATCTTGTGCTTCTGCAGTGCTCCAAGTGCCCAAAAGAAACTTAAACAAACAAAAACAGTTAAAGACAGCAACTTGTTCCTCACACATTTCAATTAAATCATGCGCATGTTCAGCACTGCATCCCGTGGCACTGCAGTAGATGCTGAATTGCATACCATAAAGCGTATACAGTATGTGTCACAGTGAATGTCCAAAATTTGATGAATGTCAAAAAATCCACAACATTTGTCTGAGACAAGAAATGTTTACGTCTGAATATCGACAGTCACCACATTGCAGATAATATTCATTATAATATAATTTGTGCATTTGCATGAGCACAGAAATAGCCGGGGACTTCTTCCTTGTTGCTTTAGAGATTGCAGAAAGGAAGTTACTTCCACTGGCGTCACTACAGGGGGGGCGGAGCTGTAAGTTCTTCCGTGATCGGAGCCTCCGTTACACGGAAGAACGAAGCACCCCGCCCCCGCGCCTTCCAACCCATTCAAAGCGGTGAAAACAACGCGCATTCACCACTTTGACTGGGTCGGAAGGCGCGGGGGCAGGGCACTTCGTTCTTCCGTGTAACGGAGGCTCCGATCACGGAAGAACTTACAGCTTCGCCCCCCCTGTAGTGACGCCAGTGGTTACTTCCAAATTAAGTGACTGAATATGTGCTTTCCTGGTTCAGTTGGAAGGTTACAAGAACAGTCCCAAACTGAACCAGGAAAACACAGATATCAACTGGGATGGTTTTATACCTTTATACACGCGCACGCGCGCGCACACAGAGAGAGAGAGAGAGAGAGAGAGAGAGAGAGAGAGAGAGAGAGAGAGAGAAGATTGGAGACTTAATCTTAAGTGCTTGACCCTGAGAAGATCTGTGTATGAAAAATAGGCATAAAATGAAATTTTACCTGTTTTTTACACATTACGCAGGCTCCCCCACACACTCAAGGTACACAACAAGAACAATTATCTTACAACACACAACAACAATTACGCTACTCAGTAAGCAAGTTTAGCACCATGGAAATATCCTTAGACACCATTTTGTGAAATAGGGGCAAGGAAGAAATGTGCTAGCAAAAATGTTTCATTTATTTGCAAAAGCATTCCAAATTATTATCATGCCTACTGCATTTTGAGTACAGCGCACTCTGCATCGGAGGCAACAGTCACGTCTTGTCCCCTGAATAAAACATTTCTTTTCCATTACAGAACACTAAAAGGAAAAAGAAACTCCTGATTCAGGAGACAAGACATGACAATTGCCTCTGATGAGGAGGATACGATACTTGAAATATATTAAAAGTGACAATAATTTGGAGTGCTTCTGCCTCATTACTTCTTGATCTGATGAGTGGAGCTGCCCTCTTTCCTGCTCTCTCTTTTGCCTTGTCATGCGTAAGGTTAAAGAATGGTCAGAAATCCAGCTATGCGTTTGTTTCCCTCCAAAACTCTTTCTTATGAAAAAAGGCAGAAAGGGCAGTTTGGTTTGAATTTCCCTTCCAAAGGGCTAACTGAAAGGGGGAGGAAGTAGCCCTAAAGTCTAAAGAGAGTAATATAAGGGCCAGCTCCTAGCCATTTGGTGTGAGAAGAGAAGAACTGTAGCACTGCTGGATTGCATTGTTGAACCACTTGAGAGAAATACTACTACCAAAGTTGTCATTATAAATAATAATAAACCCAGTTTTGTTTGAAGGGCTGTGTTGATTCTGCTTGCATTTCTGTCTTACGTTCTGACAGAGCACTGGGGGGGGGGGAGCAAGACTCAGGGGTTGAGAACCCGAAAGGGAAGCGTCCCTACTCCCTCAGGCAGAAGCGTCGCTGGGAGGGGCCCTGGGCAGCAAGTGGGGGTGTGGTGGGGTGAAAAAGTGGTGGGCGGCTGCTGCAACTGTGCTGTTTCGGCGGCAGAGATGGTGCTTGTTTTGGCCCACCCTCCCGCCCTGCATCTTGGAAGGGGTGTGCAGCGGTGGCGGCAATGTCACTTCTGGTGGTGATGTCACGGGGCCACATAGATGTCACGGGGCCACTCTGCCCTCAGGGCCTTGCAGAGAGAAGAGCAGATAACAAAGGGACTGGTGGCAGCGGAAGAGTGACGAGACAGGATGGCATTGGCATCTTGGGGTCGTGGATCAGGAATCACAAGAGTACCACACTGAGGAAATATATCAGATATTTGCAGATTACATCATGTAACTAGCATTATGTGTTCATGTTGGAAGGCAAAAAGACCCTGAAGACCTCAGGATAGATCCAGAGTTGTACTAATAGCCATTAGTAGGGCCTGCATATTCATTAAGAAGTGTTACAACAGGAGCTGGACAAAGTCTTGCTTAATGAAAAAGGGTATTCTCTACTTTGCAGTGAGCACCTAGAAGGCATGACTAAGGCAAAACTCGCAATAACCACAGTTTGTAGCATGGGTTCTCTCTGTGTGTGGAACAAAATAATAACAAGCTACCAATGGTGACAAAACAGTATGATGAATATTCATATTAAATGATATTGTCTGGGACAGCCCTATGAGTTTTGTTTCAAAACCTGGCATTTTACCCCTTCAGAAATGAGACTTAGTGCTGGTACACATAGCCAAATTGCTTAAAAGAAACATTTCCCCAGACTGTCATGCTGTGATGAAAGTAGATTGCAAGCAGTTATGGAATTTCCATAATGTTATGCCAAAATCCTCAACTCAGTAATGAACGTGGATAAAATGTTTGGAGGGAAATCCCATAGTGCTTTTCTGGCACTCTGTACCCTACTGTTTTTGTCCACTTTCACCAGTCTTGCCAAGATTCACAGAAAGGAAACTGTGGAAGGATATTACAGATGACAGAAAATTATTTCCATGGGACAGAGAAATCAAATCATCACATAGATAGAGAAGTATTTTCCTTGATGTGAAGGCCTTCCCTCCCTTGATAAAGACAGTATTTTAGAGGTAGCATTACTAGGATCAAACTACATGTTACGAAACTGTGTCATGAAACTCAAACAGTTATTTTAAATGAAAAGCAGCCTTGGAAGGCTGTGATTATGTGCAAAAGAGTGATAGGGGTGAGTGGATTGCTTAACTCATTCTCTGGTGGCTTCTTTTCCTTCTCAAAACCACCGCCGATGTTGCTTTTCTTATTGTTTCTGGAAGATACATAATTACCCTTTTAAACACATTTTGAAGAACTCGGGTGGAAAAGCAGCTGTGGGGGATTTTGTGTGGAAAAATGGCTAGCAGGGACAGGGTTAAGCAATATTCTCCCTCAAGGGTCTGTGTCTCTATGTGCCCTTTGCCCAGCTGCATGGCAGCTTGGCGGCGTTTCTGGACGTACGGTGATGATGTCATACATCATTGCCAGACTTCCAGGAATGCCGAGAGCTATGAGCTGCATGGAACTCGTCTTGGCTGGGTTTTTTGCTGTGCAGCTATGTAACCGCATGGTCGCTGCGCAACGTTGTTAAGCACCCTTCTCCCAGCACCACTCCTCTGTTCAAAATTGCAGCCCCCCTCCCCCGCTGATTCTCTTTTCAAAACTCTGTCAGGGCTTTATTACTCACACATGTGTGTAACATGTAATTGGTCCCTGAGCTCTGAATTTACTAAAATGCACACGTATTTTTTGAAACTGAAATGGCCAACAAGGTCAAGGGAATCACCGAACTGGATAGGAATAACTGAAAAAGTTTACTAATCAACATTGTTGATCTGCATGTTTTAAAGTTTGCATCAGAAAATCCTGGCTGTGACGTTTCCAAATAATTATTGATGTTCAAAAAAGTCTAAATTATGAATCATAAAATCTCCTGAATGTTGCTTGGAGTTATGATAAAGTATGGTTTGAAAGTAATGGGTGCAGTGGAAGGAGTGGAGCAGGATATTGTTATAAGGGAACTGGATTCTCTTTCAGTACCATTTGAACATCTTTGACATCGCCATTGCCCCAGCTGATTTGCATTACCTGTAGAAACAAGTGAGGCTCATTCTGCTGTGAAGGTTCCCTGTCTTTCCTTTAGCGAGTAGAAGAGAAAATATTCCCTTACCTACTATGGGAAATAAACAGCTCTATCATGGTAATAAAGGTACAGTAGATGCATTGCTCCATTCACTTCAATGGAAGTAGCAGTTCTGTGCATTTATCACTTTGCACTTGTGGAACAAGCCACACCATTAAAGTGAACAGGGATGGCTTTGTGGGCATGGGAGCCTTTGCGGAGTAGTACTTAGATGAGGATCTGGAACCAATTTAGCCATGAAGCTCCCTATGTGGCTTTGAGCCCATTACTATATCTCAGCTACCTGACAAAGTTGTTGTGAGCGTAAAAGAGTAGACAGAAAACAATGTGTGCCACCCTGATCTCCTTGGAAGAAGGATGCAATTAATAATAATAATAATAATAATAATAATAATAATAATAATAATAATAAAAACTCAGCATGTATTTTGAAGTCAGGGCCAACCTTATCAATGAAGCAGGGTGCTGCAGGTGGCAGGTAGTGGGCAGTACAACACAGTAGCCCCCCCAGCACCCCCTAACTCCGTGACCTGCAGAGGAAATAATAATAATAATAATAATAATAATAATAATAATAATAATAATAATATACAATATTTATATACCGCCTTTCTTGATCATTGGATTTCTCCTCCGACTTTAATTCAAGGTGGTGTACATGGGCAGGCTTTCCTAACCCCCCTAATGAGAGGTTTTACGATATATAAATGTCCAGTCTTTCATGAACAGCTACATTCCAGGTGGTCTCCTTTTGCAGTCTGGCTTTTTTTTCTGCTGGCTGGCGCCTCCCACACTCGACCGACGCAGCTGGGAGCTCTTATCTCTCCACACGGAGGCTTTTTACAGCTTTTTGTCGGTGGCGTGTCTCGAACTTGCCATTTGCCGATCTTCGGACTTTGCAAGGTGGCGGCTCTCCTGACTGAGCCAGACCCCTCTGCCACTGAATAAGACCCCTTGCCTTTCTAAAAGAAGGCAAGATGGCAACATGCTGCTTCTCTAGGAAGGAAGGAAGGAAGGAAGGAAGGAAGGAAGGAAGGAAGGAAGGAAGGAAGGAAGGAAGGAATTGGGGGAGTAGCTTTAATAGAAACAAACCCAGAAAGGAGAGGAAAGGGAGGGGTGGGCTTTGGTGCTCCAGTTCAAACAGCAGGGTATCATGGACCAGTACTGTTTGGAGCGGACAGACTCAGAGACTTTGAAATTGGATGCTTATCTCAACAATTTCGCAGGCTGGTCATGTGACTGGGTAAGCCAGCGGATGTTAAGAACGAACACAAGCAAGAGTTTTGGATGCATAAATTTGCCTATGTATGGTGCTGAAGATTGCTCAGAGGGCAGGAAAATAATAACACTCAATTACTATTGCATAAAAGCAAACCAGCCTTTTGATTGCATTTTCTCTTGAAGGGCGTGATATTTTTGTCTCTTTCATGTGCACAAACCAATATGGATTTGTGATCACACCACTTTCTAAAGAAGCGGGTGCCCTATTACGTCTCCGCCTTGAGGAACTGTGTTCCAGAAAGTCCTAATCCCCAGAGGCACTTGGTCCTTACCAAATAAAAGTGTTCAAAGAACTGACATCATGTCCCAGGGAGGATAGTTTGCAGGTAATGGATGAAAAATCAGGTGCCATTGCTTGCAACAGAACATGGGGCATGTCTCAGGTTGCCCGTGCTATTTGTACAACCTCTTTAGATTAATGAAGGTGGAGGAATTGTTCACGATCAGCCATCCACAACTACTTCTGTTCAGATCTGATTGGCACAGCTGAAGAATGTATAACACAGTTACTGTTGGAACATGAAAGGTACAATGATTCAGAAATATTGTTTGGATTGTTTTTGCCCCTTTCCAGTTTCTGCAAAGTCGACATTACAGCATTATAGAAAGGGGTAGATTATTACTTACATTTATATCCCACTCTTCCTCCTAGTATATAAGCTCCCCCTACCTGGAGCTGCTGAGAGTGGATTCGGGTCCCAGTGAGAAAAATTGTTCAGCTCCCCCAGCAACAGTGGACCAGCTAAAAATCTTGACACAAGACAAAAGCATATGCAAAATAGTCAGGCCCCAGGCCCCCTTCCAGACCACCGGGCCCCAGTAATTTGTACCAGCTTATCCCTTTCTCATCAGCCTTGCCCCTATCCCCCATTTGATCTTCACTATAACCCCTTGAGACAGGTTAGGCTAAGAGAGAGTAATGGTCCAAGACCACTAATTCCATGGCCTCACGGCCCAATCCTATGCTGGCCCCTGCCAGCGGTACTGGACTCCGCACTGTCACAAATCTGCTGTCATGGAGGCCAGCGCCAGCAGGAGCAGCACACGCTGGGTTAGGTGAGCTCCGTGCAAGGTGGCGGGGAGGTGGTGGGAGAGTGGTGGGAAGGAGGCATTCCAAGGTGGGGGAGGGTGGGGAGGAGGGCGGATGAGGCCTGGGAGGGCTCAGTGGAGGAGGCCTTTACTGAATCCTATCCCCTGTCATGGGCTTAAAAACCCGACACGGGGTTGCTTGGAGCTGCACCAGCCATTTAGCAGACGCACCTCTGAGTAGCCCCATGGGGGCTGCTAGGACTCGAAATGGGGGAAAGGGACGATCATCATCTTCCCCTTGAGGAGACCTCCAGCCCCGAGCTGGATACAATGGAGCCTGCTCTGGCGCCGCTGCGTCTCAGCACAGGGCTTTGGATAGGATTGGGTTGTCAGTCTTGAAGGCCTTTCTCGGACTGTAATCCTATATGCACTTTCCTGGAAGTAAGCTCCACTGAACACAATTGTGGCTTACTTCCAAGTAGACATGCCAGGGATTGCACTGTTGATAGGTGGAATGTAAGATCCTGTAAGTGCTTTTGCAAAATAGGAAGGTAGCGTCATATCAACATTTGTGTTTGAGATAAAGAGTGTGTGTGTGTGTGTGTGTGTGTGTGTGTGTGTGTGTGTGTGTGTGTGTGTGTGTGCGTGCGCATGTGCGTGCATGCATATGGTCTTGGCGCTGCTGGAGTTGTAATGTAAATTAACAAAAACCATGTAACTAAGAAGGAGCAATTAGCTGATAGCTTGCAATTGTTTTGTAGCAAAACTCTAGGTGTTGAAGAACTTGCTGTCCCCTGAACTAGAAATAAACAACCTGAACAACAAGCTCCATAAGAAGACAATGTGAGTCACTAACTAGAGAGGCAGGTGAGGAGCCAGTCAGGTTCGGTATCCTTCAGTCATTACTATAAAAGGGCAGAGTTTGCATCAAGGGAAAGTTAAGCCATGACTCTTTTCATTGCTTGCACATTTTGCAAACATTCTTGGCAACAACTAAATTTAGTTCAAAGGACACAATATGCCATTTTATATGGTAATTCTGCAGTGGTGGTGCTCATTTTGTTAATTCCTTTAAATATTTATGCCAACCAGTATCAAGTTGTGCTACATGTGGTAATCTCTTCTTTCAGCAATAGGCATTCATGAGACAGATTAAAAGAAAAACATTAACTAACAAAGAACATACAATTGGTTAGGGTGCCCTTTGAAGAATTACTGATTCACTAAAAGCCTTTCCTTAGGGAAGCCTTCTTTCACCCTCCGGATGCCTTAGCCATGAGAGGAGGCTTATATATATATGTATATTTACCCTGGGCCCTTGACCATTGCTGGAGCAATGGCTGCAACACATTCTTGTGCCAATCAGGCCCTAGCTGAGGCCCTGACAGTGATTACTTCCCACCCCACTGTCCGCTGGCTACAAGGGCTTTTGATGTTGTCGTCATCCCCTCCACAAAGTGGCACCCACCCCACCAGGTGAGGCTGACAGCGCAACCCTAACCAAATTTCCAGCGCCTGCCCACGTTGTTTTCTTGACACATTTGTCACCTGAACAGTACACACACAGCCAGGTAGCATCACCTAACCAGGAACTTGGGCAGCGGACAAGTGAGAGTCCTCCTTCACGGCTACCACCTTAGCTGCAGATGAAAGCATGAAGGACTCATCATCATTTGCTTCTCAGTTTCCAGGCAGTGCACCATGAGGGAGTAATGGTATGTGCATGCATTTTCCAAAGCATTGGGGAACATGTCATTGGGGCCCTCTCACAGAGTTTTCCCCTAGGGCCCCCCCAAAAGCTGGAGCCACTGCTGCATGGATGCTATACAAATAGTCTCATATGATGTATAAACTTGAACTTGTCTGATGACCTCTCACACACATTTTTACAGTTAATAAATCCTGGCTATCCATTTCCCAGCCAAATGCACTACAAGAGAGAGAGAGAGAGAGAGAGAGAGAGAGAGAGAGAGAGAGAGAGAGAGAGAGGATGTGAAATAATTCCATGGCAGGTTATCATTCTAATGCAATTTGCCTTTCAGTGAACACAGACTTTACAAATGAGTCACATTTTATTACCTTTACTAAGCAAATTGCTTACAGCTAAAAACCTAAGGACCAGGTGATGTTGCTATGGTTGAATTGAGTTGCTATGGTATGCTGTGGGTGGATACTGTTTGGGTCTCGGTGGAGCTGAGTAGGTGGGAAACCTGTTCTTTGTGTCTACAGAAACCTGTTCTTTGTTTCCGTAGAAATGTTTGGTCAAGTAAGTCAGCACTGACTGCAAGGTCTTCAAGATAGGGCAGGCAGGCTCCAGGCTTGAGGGTCCCTAGGCAAGGGGACCTCTGTGAGCTCCTTCCTGCTTGAGCGGCCCCTCTTCTCCTTACCAAAGTGGTGGTGGAGATGAGTTTCAGCCCAATCTATGTTGCGGGTGCAGCGCCGGTGCTGGGTGTGGCAAATGTGCCATAAGACATGCTTCGATACCTGGAGAGGAGGCAACGCCAGCAGGAAGGCCTGTGCCATCCTGCTGGAGCCCTATCCAGGCCCTGCGCACGCCGGAGCAGGTAAAGAGTGGCATGAGAGTTGGTCGGAGGGTGGGGGAAGAGTGGGAAGGGGCGTAACAGAGCGGGAGGAGGGTGGGGGTGGGCGGATTGGACCTGGGAGGGGGTGGGACCAGCGTCCATGACGGACACCATATCTTATCCCCCCCCTCCCAGGCCTCCAGCCCTGAAATGGGGCTGCTCGATCCTATGTCAGCTAAAGAGGCCCTACACCCAGCCATTGCACTGGCTAGGGGTTTACCTGGGGTAAGTGCTTAAATGCCTGTTTGCTCCGAGTAGACCTCCAGCCAGAGGTGTCACTAGGATTTTGGTGTCACTTGGTGCGACAGCTCATTGCGTGACCCCAGTGATGTCACCAGGGGCATCACTAGGGCGTGGCGGGGGGTGACAGCTCACCAGGGGTGATGTGCAGGGAGGGGGTGATGCGCCCACTGCCCCCTCTCCCTCCGCTGCTGCCCGTTACGACCCGATTGCCACTTGCATCTTCTTTGGACGCTTCTAACTAGGTCAGGGCAAGGCTGAAAGCAGCATTCCTCGCATGCGCACAACGACGCTTGAAGCCTTGCCCTCAGAAGGGCCAAACGAAGACCCAATGGCATCTTCGTTCGGCCCTTCTGAGGGCAAGGCTTCAAGCGGCATTGTGCACATGCAAAGAACACCACTTTCAGCCTTGCCCTGGCCTAGTTAGAAGTGGCCGAACTGAAGAAGACGCGAGCAGAGAGCGGGTCTTACCAAGCGGCAGCGGGGGGAGAGGGGGAAGCGGGCATGTCACTGCCTTCCTGCGTGTCACCCCGATCGGGATGGGGGTCATACGGGAGCGAGGGGCGGCAGCAGCATCATGGGGGTGACGTGCTGACCTCCCACCACTACTGATGCACTGACCTCCCGCCGGGGGTGACACTCCTCCTCATGGTGTCATGAGGAGGTAACTCATGGTGTCACTCCCATCAACTTTATTTTAATATATAACAGTACAAGTCACCCAACATATCAGTCACCAACAAAAAACCAGTGGCAAACCTGATGACACTCATACAACTGAATAAGAGTTCTAGTATTAGCTCTGATACATAGAAATGAGAGCTGACTCATACTAACACCTTATTGGTTCCATGCTGTGTCATAATGACACCTCATTGACTCTCAAAACAATCAGTCTTATTGGTCAGTTTTGAGTTAAGGAAATTCACTTTTTGTTACTTAAGGCATTTGTGTTTTCTTTTTCCGGTTATTTGGTCATAAATTTTGATAGTATACAGACAATTCAAAATGGTTTGTTTTATTACATCCTGTATTAAATTACCTTCCCAATGATATATAACATGATGGTATCATTCATAAATACAGGTTTTCCATAATTTTGGCCACTAGTGGTGTCAACCCCCCCAAGGGTGTCACCCGGTGTGATCCGCACCCCCCGCACCCCCTAATGACGCATCTGCCTCCAGCCATGGCCTTCCCCAGACAGGATGCAGTTTGGGCTGCACGGCCCAAGCTGAACACCCTACGCTGCTGGAAGATAGGATTGGGTTGTATCATTCTCAGTGGACCTGCAACAGTGGCATTTTAACCAGTAGTTTCCCCAACTGTGCCCCCCTCTGCAATACCCCATTGTAGCTGGTGCTGGAATACCATGACCAATGGCAGCTTCTCCCTCTCCCTGCTTTGAGAGACAACAATTTTCAGAGGAAATGGTTAAAACCATTCCTCTGTGCTGTGGTCCTGATCCACATCATGCCTCCACTGATGCATCTTTTTTAAAAAAAAAAGTAAGATGGAAGTACAATGATGTTTTTAGCATCGCAAATAGTTTGGCCTGTGAGGGCTGTAAGCTCAGTGACAGAACACTTGCTGTATATGCAGAAGTTCCCACATACAATCTCTGATATCTCCAGCAGAGAAAGACCCTTTCCTAAATCTCTGGAGAGCTGCTACCAATCATTTTAGGCAATCCTGAGCTGGATAGACCAATGGTCTGACTCGATATAAGGCAGTGTCATTGGTTCATGTGATCCTCACCTTCCTACATCCAAACCCATAGGCCACACTGGCTCTTACTTATATTCCGTTGTCGCAGGCTGAAAAATAAAAATGGCAACATTCTGTACTAAGAGGGTTAGGTACTTAAATATTTTCCTCCTATTAAGTGCTCTGAGTTTTGTAACACTTCTCAGATCTCTCAGTGATCTCTTTTCAGCTTTCTTTTTCCTTCCCAGGTAGGAAGGAAAGGTAAATAATCTTGAGAGGTTGATTGCTTGCTCACCTGGGCATATATAGACTCCAGCATGTTTGCGGTCTGACAGAGGGACCCTGTAAATCTTCCTGAATTTCAAACAAAAGCACTTGTTTATAGTTTTAATCCTTCAGCAGATTTGAAGGCAAGTTAAGAAATCCGAAGCTACGTTCCATAAAATATACAGGCAACTCACAAAGGTTTGTTAATATTTATTATTAGGACTTCAATGTTTAATTGACTAGATTAATTAAGGCATTTTTACCCAAGGGTGTATATACGCATCTGGAATTAAATGCGTACACCTGTGGGCTGGGAGGAAATTGTTACCAAACAGCTTAAAAACTTATGAGTGACCTAAAAGGTACCCTGATTAATTGGAGAGCAGATTTTAACATTATATCAAAATCCTTGTATCAAAATTCTTGTTGAGGCACACATTTATGGCAAGCACCATTTGTCAAGGAACATCTGTCCTCTCTGGTACAGGAGGGAATGTCTTTGTCTTCTGGGATGATGCTTGCTTGTGGTACATTCATGTATCATCTAAAAACAAAGTCGCTTTTTTGCTTCAGAACTATTGCTTTTACTTGATCCATAAATTGATTGTTACAACTGTTACAACTTGTGTGATTTATTTATCTAATCATCATCATTATTGTTTTTGCCCTGCCTTTCCTCTTCCAATGGAGAGCTTCTAATCTGGGCAGCAATAAAACAGCAATAAAAACATAATGAATCCACATCAATTAGATCTAAATAATGATAGCATCCCAATTAGTGCTTCTGCAGCAGGAAGAAGCACCCAACGGATGAATGGAACAGAAACTTCTAAAGGCGGAAGTGGTAGTTGGGGTGCCACTCCATAGCAATAAAACCATGAGCAACAGTTAGGAAGAAAAATCCCAAAACCAGATAAACAGAACAGATTCAGAACAGAGAAGTAAAACTAAACGTTTGCCAGAAAAAGGTTTTAAGATTCCTGCGGAACACCGGCAAGGTGGGAGTGGTCCTAGTATCACATGGAAGAGAGTTCCATAGGCTGGGCATCACAACTGAGAAGGGAGCTGAATAAAAGGATCTTAGGAATGGATATGGTTGCATGCAGAAGGTCCCTTCAGGTACAGACTCTCAGGGAGAAAATTTGGACAAAATTGATACATGAGAACTTCAATAGCTACTGCAAGACAGAAAAGACAATACTGGACTACACTCAGTGTAAGGCTGCTCCATATGTTAACTTGGCTTGTAGGCATATTATAAGAGGTGGATGAGTTCTAACGTCAGGTTATGCTGGAGTATTTTTCAGACACACGACCCAATCCTATCATCATCGGATTCAGTTTAAAGCATCGCAAAATGCAACATGTGTTGCATGCTACCTGGCTGCTGCTGGCAACAGAGAGTGGTGCTGGCCGTGCGGCAGTGGCCCTGACAGATCCCCCAGTGCCGGTAAGTCAGCAGCTGGGGTGGGCTGTGGGCAGGGAGGAGGAGGAACAGGGCATTTCGAGGGAGGAACAGGTGGTGTGTCGGTGAGGGAGGGGTGGTTCCAGCGGCAGCCACGCATGCTGGACCTTATCCCCTCTTTTTAAAACCTCCCTGCTGCCTCTTTTCTCTCCTCAGACATACACCACCAAAATTGGTGGCACATGTCCGAGGAGACCCATAGGCGGCCTAGGCGTACCATCCGTCCTAGAAAAACCAGGACTCCCCCGATTTCCGGAGCCTGCCGCCACCGCTTCCACAATTTAAAAGTTTTCCTTGGCACCGCCATCTTAGATCCAAGTTGGTAGTGCTGAGGAAAACTTTTAAATTGTGGAAGCGGCGGCATTGGCGGCTTGAGGGGGCATTCAGAGTCCTGGCCGGCCCGAATGCAGCCGGCCAGGCTCTAGAGTTGCGGCAGCAGCTTGAGGGCCCGCCCAGGGGGCAATCAGAGTCCTGGCCGGCCCAAACGCAACCAGCCCAGAGAGAAGGCGGCGGGGGCGGGAAGGAGGTGACAGTGACAGCAAGGCAAGTGGCGGCAGCAAAATGGCCATTTTCAGGGCCATAAATAAATAAATAATTTCGGCCGCCCTGACAAGATTAATTATCAATCAATCAATCAATCAATCAATTATTCTGTCTGTCTGTCTGTCTGTCTGTCTGTCTGTGTGTGTGTGTGTGTGTGTGTGTCGGATGGGAACCGGGAAAATATGATAAGCCTAGGCCTGAGGGCTTACACAGAGGTAAGTAAAAACGTTTTTTAGTTACCTCCCATTTGCCTTATGGTCTTGCCCCCCCTCCCCCAGTATGCAGTGCATGCCTTTTTGCCGTGGCTACATGGCAGGGGATAGGATTGGGCTGACAGTCAAGTCACCCTACAGGAGACTAGTTTCATTGGTGAGAGATTATATCTAGGATAGAACAGCCAGGATAGTTAGAAACTGTAACTGTACCATGATTTAGAAATTCTGGACTAAACCTAGTTGTGCTGGAAGTTCAGTTATGCTTAATTCTGTTACTGTTTATCCAGACAGTTGAATGTCTTAACCCTGGCAGTACCTCCAAATTTTGCTATTAAATATTGAAAAAGCATTTCCTTCATGTTTCTTCAGAGAACCACAATGCAAGGATTCCAAAACACAGAGTTTAAGGGCCAAACTAGACAGTATGTAGATTTGCATGATTTCTTTTTTCAAGATTCATAGCATCTGTGTCCCACCTTGATTTGCATTGGGATTGTGGGTGGGTGGGGGGTTTTAACCTTTGCCTCCACATTGTCCCAATCCAGACCAGACCTTCCCATGGCTTTGCTTACCCCATTTGCTATTTTTCTATTATTGCTATAAATATTTGCTATTTTCCTTCCTGAGAAGCAGCCATGACACTAAATTAGACACGTGACACTGAATTAGAGCCGAACAGCGGAAGCTTGCCTTATATAAGACCACGGGTTCATCTAGCTCAGTATTGTCTGCACTGATTAGCAATCAATCATGCTTGGATGCCACGGACTGAATCGGGGCCTTTCCACATATACAAAGCAGGGGCTCTCCCACTAAACTATGCCCCCTTTCCCAATCTGCTGTGTTTCTGGATGCTCCTGAAATGCCCCTGTTTGAAGCCCTGTCCTCTGGCAAAACACCGCACATCTCTCCTAAGGCATCGAGAACTATGTTCCTTCTTTGAGTACAATGTGGTACTGTAAATCAGCCATCAGAGCTCTGCAGTGTCTCCAGTTTGGAAATGTTTACCTAGGTCGGAGGTCTTCCCTGAAGCCGATGCATGATTTACTTAAGAATGCATTTGTACTGTTGTCAACCGCAAGAACATTTTTACCCATGTTCCTTCCTGCTTCACAGTAAGGTTTGTAAAACAGAGAACCTGCCCTTACTGGAAGGAAAGTTGGGCTAGTCTTCAATTTCTGGATTCACCAGACGCGGCACATTTTCATTGTTTCTTTTTCACTGTGCATTGTTAAAACCTCATTGTGCTCCTCTAACTTTTCTCTTCAACTTCGCTGTCTCCAGTCATGTCAACTATGTATTCATTGTAATCAGTGACTGTGAAGATTCTTGTGTGATATGTATTGGAGAGACAGCTTATTCCACATCACATTTCACCCAGAGAAAATCTTACTATGTTGCTTGGCATTGTAGGTGGCCTACAAATCATGTTCAAACATACTAATCTTATCACAGTGATTTCTCCTCTTTCCTTTTTTGTCTTTTGTTTATGAGAAAAGTTAGTTTGCTAAACGTCTTCTATAATCAGGGCTCCAAAGGGAGTTTTGCTGCTGAAGTCAAACATTTTTTGTTTGTTGCGCAAGTATTGTCTGTACTGAGAGAGTGGTTCAGTTCTGTTTTGCACAGTTGGGATCACACGACCTACAGTGAATGAATGTATTTTTAAGTTCTGCTTCTTCCTGTGCTTTCATGACTAAAGCACAGCACACATTCTTGTTTATGGTGTTGCACATGATGCGTTATGCTTGGGGTAACCAGGATGTCACCTATGACAAGGTTTGCTGCAGCTTGTTTTTCAGATCTTATCACTCCAAAGTGTCCTAACTTCACAGACTACCCATCTCATTCAAAGAGATCTTTTTGATCTTTAAAAAGCCCGAAGCAATTTGGTATCAAGATAGCGAAAGGATTCATCCTGTGCACTCAGTTCTTCAGTGCACTCACCAAAGTTCTTCAAGACTCCACCAAATCAAGCATTCTGTTTCACACAGTGGCCAACTCGAGGTAGTTTACAATCAGGGCTTGCCTTGAAGTCAATAGCCCTCCCCAGCTGTGGCTCCCTCAGCAACTGGTATTCATTTCAGAATTACGCTGCCTCTGAAAAATAGAAGCTTCACCTCGTCATAATGACTAATAACCAGTGATAGACTCCCATGAAAGTATCTTATCCCCTTTTAAAGCCATCTAAGCAGTGGTGGGAGGAGAGTGGAGCGTGTGGAGCAGCAGCTCCAGGCGCAGGCGGTCCGTGGAGCGCTTGGAGCAGCTGCTCGAGGCGCAGGCGGACCGCGGAGCGCGTGGAGCAGTGGCTCCAGGCACAGGAGGACCAGTGTCATCGGGGCGCGGTGTTTTGGCCCTCCCACCCTCCCTGGAGCCCCTACGGCTCCGAAATAGGTAAGAAACCGGCGGGGGGAGGGGTCGGTGACGCGCTGGGCGCGTCACATCACCTAGGCCCTGCCCCCTTCCTCCAGGCGCCGGGAGGCCTAGGTACGCCTCTGCAGGGCCTAGTCAGAAGTGTGCCTAATAAGCGTGCAAGTAGGCTGAATTTGGAGGGGTTGTTTTAGGGGTAAATAGCAAGTGGGAGGCATAAAACGGTGCAAAACCATGGCTGGGAACATTAGTAGTTTGCCCCTGCTGAAGTTTTGAGCCTGATGGTGTCCCTACAATATTTTTAAATGAAAGAAAAGGTTCAACTGAAAGCCAATTGGATGACCTCCACATTCTAGTACAGTAATATCTCCCATAACATTGGGGATACATTCCTGCAAAGTCCAGCACTGTACGACACTGCACTATAGGTGATATTGTTAAAGATAAAGCAGGAAACTGGCACTGATTGGTCCATGCAAGCTGGAGTACACTGCTCCCATTGGCTGCAAGAGCTGTCTATCAAACTCAGGACAAAGCAAACGGTAATGAAACAATGCTAAAGGAAGCAGTGTTTTACATGTATTATTGTATAATGCAGTGGTTCCCAAACTGGGAGGTGTGGCTCCTAGGGGAGCAACGGAAACCAGCCAGGGGAGCCGCGGAGTGCCACAGAACCCTCGTAGAAAGCAGTGCAATGCCAATTGGCAGGCATCTACATAATGTAAAGGGGAGCCACGGCCAATGGTCACCAATGGTCAAGGGAGCCACAGGTCAAAAAAGTTTGGGAAACACTGGTATAATGAAAAAGAGAGGCCCACTGCCGCCTGACGTGTGCTGGGGTGAGCACATGAAATGGCCTTCTCTGTAGTGGTGCCCAGACTGTGAAATGTTTTGCATTGAAAGGATCAGTTAGCTCCCTCCTTCCTGCTTCTCAGATACCAGGTAAAAAGCACTACTATTTTGGCATGATTTTGCCCTGAGTAACAGTTAAAATATACTCTTTGTTTTCTTTGTTTTATACCAGCTATTGCTATGCTGTTTTACTAGATTTTTTAAAAAAATGCATTTTGGTTCACTGTTTTATCGTACCTAGTATGATTGTTAGCTGCCGTGGGCATCCTATATCTATTCTGAACAGAAGGGCAGTATAGAGCTATCTTAATAAGTCAATAAAATATTGCCATTTTATATCATACATCAGTTAGCTTCACCTGGGTTATAGCTGCAAAAGAACAAGGTTCCAACCAGTGGCGTCGCGACGACACGCGACACCCCTAAGCGGGGGCGCGCGTCACCCTTAAGGGGGAGGCTCCGCCCCCGCGCGTGACGTCACGCGCAGGAGTGGAGCGCCCTCCCCGCTCTGTTTTCGGCTCATTTTGGAGCCAAATGGAGGCGAGGGAGGGAGGGAGGGCCCACCTGCACCGCAAAATTGTAAGTAAGGGGCATTGCGCGTCACCCCTATACGCGCGACGCCCCCCGGCGGCCCGCCCCCCGCTTCCCCCCGTCGACGCCAGTGGTTCCAACTAGCGGTTGAACAGAGGCTTACCTGTGTATGGGTGTCATATCTGTATAGGAGGTCTGGCTCAGTTGGTAGAGCGGCCGTCTCATATGCCTGAAGATCTGAAGGATGGCAGTTTGGGATGGCCGGAAGTGTCCATGTCTGTTGGAGAGCTGTCGGCATGCTGATGAGGTGCAGAGTCTCTGTGAGGGAGAGAAACTGCAGCTGTGCTTGAGTGGGAGTCAAGGTTGCCTGTCAGTTGAAGCGTGGTGAGGCGGACGCCAGAGAGAGGCTGGACTGTGAAAGAAACCATCTAGAATGAAGGGTTCTATGAAAGATTAGAACATACTGTATTGTAAAAAAAAACCCTTGAGGTTTAGAAAGCCTACCTGTGTAAACTACGTTTGAATTAAAGTCAGAGGAGAAATCCAATGACCAAAGAAAAGACGGCATGGATACAGTGGCGTTCCCAGCCCTCCCGGCGCCTGGGGGGGTGGGGGTTGGAGCGCCCCCCCAAGCAGCCAGGCTCAGGGCTGAGCGCCCACTCGGCGCGTCCCCGCCCTTCGGAGGCTCCGCTCCGAAGGCAGGGGACAAGCCCTCCTTAGAGCGACCGCCCAGTTCGGCGGTCGAGGGCTTTATGAGAAAGCCGAACGCGTCGCTGGCTTTTATATGTTTTGCGCATGTTTTCCCTTCTCTATATGCTTTAATCTGACGGTATTGTTTTGCCCAACATTTATTAATTTGGTTCCTAGAGTACCCATTTGCCTGTAATGAGTCGTATAATGTTCTTTTTTCTGTCTCCAATGAGTCCTTATCGATCCGGTGCCGAAAACCAGGTAACCGCCCCGCAACATTCCGCCCCCTCCCCCGGAAATTCCGCCCCCCCTAAATCGGCACCTGGTGCCCAGGGCACCAGGGCCCCCCATCAAACGATGCCTCTGTATAAATGAACAAACTACTTGTCTTTTGTTCTAGATTGCTCTCCTGTATAGATATCTCACTTTTCCTTTTGATTTAACCAGAATCCAGCCAAAGTTAAGATGAGAGATTTAGGCTTGTGCTTTGCTTTTCCACAGAAATCAGTGGGGCTTAAAAGTGCTTATATTTGGCTAGATCTTGCCCTTGAGATTTTTAGGGTGGGGGGATGGTCAATGGAAAAAGAGCTATGCCATAAAATCCCTTGTGTACAGAAGCCATGAATTTATTAGCCATTCTGTGGATAAAAAGAATGCACTGCAGGACTTGGTACATTCCCACTAAAAAGAACAGTGGCTGTTACACAAAATATTTCCTCCTGGAGCGATGCCATGGAAAGGTTAACTACTGTGCACATACCAGCAGCAGCGGTTAGTGTATGAGTTGCAACTTGTACTTTTAACACACTCCTGATTGTTGCAAGTCTCAGAAAACTACTTCAAGCACGATGCTAATTAACTAACTGGCAGGAGGAAGATTCACCAACCTTTTATTTTGCCTGAGGAAAAAAAATCCTTTCTTATTGATCTAAACAATGTGAGATTTAAAAATGGGTGGAGTACGGTGTGTGTGTGGGGGAATGCTCACAGGACAGCATTCAATCCTTGACAAAACTATATTAATGAGATCGAACAACAGTTTTATTAAAGTGGTCTGATTCTGGGTCAGGAAGTCCTGGGATTAGAATGGCCTCAACACTGAGCCCTCAACACTCACAACTGATGTACATTTCAGAGCCCATCCCTTGAACTTGTAGAGTAATAATAACATTCATTTTAACATACATTTCCTTCTCCTCCTGAGAAGACGGGATTTCTTAATCAAAAGAGGCTTGCATAAGAACATAAGAACATAAGAAGAGCCCTGCTGGATCAGGCCAAAGGCCCATCTAGTCCAGCTTCCTGTATCTCACAGTGGCCCCACCAGATGCCTCCGAGAGCACGCAGCCAACAAGATAACCTGTTTCCTGCTGCCACTCCCCTGCACCTGGCACAGAGAAAACCTAGTTCTAAAACCAGGAGGTTGTTTACCATCCATCCCGGAAAAACCGGGTCTGTCCCAGCTTTCCAGGTCTGCCCCTCCCGCCGCCACCACTTCAACGATTTAAAAGCTTTTCCTCGGTGCTGCCATTTCCTCGGTGCTGCCAACTTGGATCTCGTGAGAAATGGGTGCCACCATCTTGGATCTCACGAAATCTTGTGAGATCCAATATGGTGGCACCCATTTCTCATGAGACTAGGGTGCCGCCATCTTGGATCTCGCGAGATTTTGCGAGATCCAAGATGGTGCCGCTGAGGAAAATGTTTTAAATCATGGAAGCGGCAGAGGCAGGACGGGGTAGTTGACTGACCCGGGGGCTGGCGGGAAGTCCTGGCTGGCCTGATGCAGCTTGCCAGCCAGGAATCGGGCGGTGACAGCAACGGTGGTGGTGGTGGCAGCAGTAGGAAGGAGGCAAACAAAAATTGCGGGGAAAGCGGCAAAAGGGGCAAAAATGGTGGGCTAAAAAATTGGAAAAGTTTTGGGTGGCGAATGGGTGCTCTGTGCCCTCAATAAATATATAACAAGAAGCAAAAAGGCATGAAAAAAAGTTTTGAGCCTGATGGTGTCAGGATGGAGGGGAATTATGGAGGGGAAAAAAGTAGGGGGGTGCCCCGGTTCAGGCACCTCAAAATCTGGTAAGCCTAGGCTTGCATGTTAATATCCTTTAGAAGAGAAATTGTAGCGCACAGGTAGAGCACATGTGATGAAGTTTGTAGGTTCACTTCCTGGCATCCCCAGGTAGAGTAGGGAAAGATCATGTCTGAGACCCAGGAGAGCTGATAGCAGTCAATGAGAAGACCAGGGGTGTCAAACTTGTTTCATACAGTGGGCTGAATACCATTCATGGCTCCTGCTGAGGGCCGGAAGTGATGTCATTAAGCAGGTAATGACCAGAAATAAGCACTTTTTCCCTCACTTAGGAAATCAGATGGAAATAGCAGAAGAGAAAATGCATAAACCTTGATCATATTTTCAAGATATGGGAGAGCTCAAATATCATGCTGGGAGAGCCCAATTATCTGGCAGGCAGGCTGCCTTTTCAGCAGTGCCACTACTGCCGAGGCGTCACTTTGCAGCTCAGCAGCTGATGGTGGTGCTGGGAGAGCCCACTATCATGCGGGCTGGATAACGAGCTTCCGTGGGCCACATTCAGCCCGTGGGCCTTATGTTTGACACCCTAAGAGTAGATAGTATAGACCAGGAGTTCCCACTCTTCGGAGGCCCGCATACCCCCTACGCAGGCCTCCAGCTTCCCTGCGTACCCCTGGACCTTTTGACCCCCACATACCCCCCACGAATCCCTGCGTACCCTTTCCCTCCGGGTTGTGGCGTGAGCAGCAGGAACAGCCCGCCCGTGCCACAAGCCGGGAAAAAGGCCCCAAGATGTCCCCAGTAGCTCCTACCTGTTCTTCTGGGCACCGTCATCTTGGATCTCACAAAATCTCATGAGATCCAATATGGCGGCACCCAATTCTCATGAGAATTTAGCGCTGCCATCTTGGATTTCGTGAGATTCCGAGTGAGTTCCAGGGTACGCGTACCACAGGTTGGGAACGCCTGGTATAGACCAAGGTGGACCCTTGGCCTGATCTGATACAAGTCAGCTTCATATGTTCACCTCTCATTTTTAAAAATCAAGTGCTACCCAACATCATCCAGACTGACACTTTATGACCCACTAATGTTGCTAGATGCTATTTCCTCGTAGCCTCCGACAATTTTAAGTGCTTCAATTATTCACTTCCAAAAAGAAGGGGGAACACCAGAGGCTATCAAATTAATCAATCAGTGTGAGTGACGATGGCTTTTGGCAAAATTCGAGAGATGTTTGGAGCAGAATGCCTGCTGCTTTTTAATTCCTGATTACACTGGTACTACCGAAAACTAGCTTGAAGTGAAACTAGCTTGAAGCGAAGGGCTGCTACTTACTTCAGCTGAAGGCAAACACCTTTTCTAAGAAAATCGAAGAAAGTGGCTCAAGAGGCACATTGCTTCCCATGATGTATATGTATGATTTCTTTTGTTCTGCTGTTGCCTCTGGTGATTTTTAAAAACAAAACAAAAATCTGTCCCCAGAAGGGGAAAGTGGCCGAGTGTACATAGCATGAGCAATGATACTGCTTTCAAACTGCCTCGATTAAAACAAAAAAAATCCTCTCCAGTTTTAATGATACACAACTCTTTATTGCTGGCGTCTCCATGGAAGAGATTTTGATTGATTTTGAAACTGAAAACCAGTTATTGTAAAAAGTCACAATTAGAATCTTGCTTAAGTTATGTACAACCACTGTGGAAAATGCAAACAAGCATTTGTCTTCTTGACCCATATTTTCATGGAATCAAAGCAAAGAGAGACAGAGACAGAGAGAATCTATTTTAAGTTATATTCTGCCACAAGCACTCTGTTTGTAAACATTAACTCATTATTTGTCTATCCCAAGGAATGGCATGCAGTGGAACGCAATCACTCTGCAGAAGAATGTGACCTTGGCTAGTCTAGGACAGGGGGAAAATGTCATCCCTCTGACATCATTTTGTTTGATGAAGTGGACATTAACTAAGGCTGCGCACATGCTTTGAACGATTTGAGAAGCAACATCCAGTTTTATCAACCTTCTCCTTGATATTTTCTATTTAGTACAGTAATAGTAACAGCTTCGGCTTCTAAAAGCATTATTTAATCTTCATCGATGACACGACAGATTTGCATGAGAATGACAGATGGTAAATGTGGGCAAGCCTAATAAACTGGAGTTGCAGTGTTCTCCCAGCAAGGGGATTGTTTGCATCCTGTCCCCAGTTCCAATACTGTGCATCAATGCAGTTGCTCGTGTGCTTACCCTGGTGAATTATATTGTAGCTCAGGGTTGTGGCAGACCTAGTAGCGTAGCTGGACTCGCGCCAGTGGGGTGGTGGGCGAGGCGACGTGTCATCGCCCCCCAGAATGGCCCTGATCCAGAGCCAAACAGATCAGGGTCATGAAGTGTCACCCCGCCCACCGCCCCTCCACTGGCGCGGGTCCAGCTATGCTACTGGGCAGACATTGGTGTCCTGTCCTCTGAATGGCCAGAGGGGAAATAACGGGTAAGAGCTCTTGTCTAAGCCTTTCTCCTGGTGATCCCCCTCCTCCTCCCTATCCCTGCACGAATAAAGTCTAGAACTTCTAGTACAGGTGAGAGACATTTGTGAAGTTGTGCATGGAACATTATAGAGCAGCACCTGTGAGGCGACAGGAGAGGTAAGCCCCTAGCCTGTTAAGTTCTGGGCCTCAGAACTGGTTTCAGTTCAAGCAAGCTAGAAGCAAGCAAATCAGGTGGCTGCGGGGTGTTGTGTTCGTTTTCAAAGCAGGCAATCAAAGATCAAAGAATCTGGAGGCAGGTATCAGGCAGAAGATAAGTTCTACAGGAGCAAACAAGGAGGCAGGTGAAGGTCAGGCAGCTAATGATACAACACACAGGGCCGGCTAATCCATGAGGCCAACTGAAGTGGTAGCCTCAGGTGGCAGATTGGGGGCACCCACTTCCGTCCACCTGATCCTCCCACTCCCTGAACTGGAAATGGAGGAGGACAAAACAGAAATGTGGAGAAAAGGAGAGCAGTGGGCTAGTTGGCAGAGCAGAGGCTGGCACACCATCAGGTAAGGGCGCAGCAGAGGCGTCACTAGAGGGTAGCGGTATTGTAAGTTCCGTACAGTTCTACTCCACATTACGAGGTGGTCCCGCCCTCGCCACCGCTTCGCCACTTGGAATGCCTCCGACAGTGTGGGGCAGGGGCCACCTTGTAACATGGAGTAGAACTGTGCAGAACTTACAGTACTCCTCCCCTCTAGCGACACCTCAGGGGGCAGCATTTGGCACACCAACTCAGGTGTCAGGAGGTCTTGGGTCAACCCTGACAACACAGAACACCTTGCAACGCCCCCGAAGAAAATTGTGGCAAGGCTCATGTTAGTAAGGAAATCCTGGACTGCACTGGATGAAAGTAACTTTCAATCCCAAATTATCAGAGCCAGATTTGTGCGTTCATTGCAGGAACAAGTTCAGTCAAAAAGGAAAGGTGCCGAATGATTTATTTATTTATTTTAAAAATGTATACCCCACCTTTTCCTATGCCGAAGGCAAATGCCCAAGGCGGCTTACAACAAATTAAAATACATAATTTAAAATACATAAAATAAGTTTAAGCAATACATAACGATACATAAACAAATTAAAAAAAACAATAACAATGATGCTAGGTGATGATGCTAGGTGGTGCAACCAGGGATATACTGTAGCAGCAAAAGTACAATTCAGAAGGGGCGAACAGTCTGGATGGAAAGGACTGATAGCATGCAGAACTGAGGGCCTTGGCCAAGCAGAGCCGCCACCAGGAAGCTTCAAGTCTAATAAGGCTAATACGGTACTCTCTCTCTCTCTCTCTCTCTCTCTCTCTCTCTCTCTCTCTCTCTCTCTCTCTGTGTGTGTGTGTGTGTGTGTGTGTGTGTGTGTGTGTGTGTGTGTGTGTGTGTGTATAGATAGATATATAGATATAGATTCAATCCTAAATGAAATCAACCCTGACTGTTCCCTGGAAGGACAGGTACTAAGGCTGAAACTCAAATATTTTGGCCACCTAATGCGGAGAAGACTCTCTGGAGAAGACTCTGATGCTGGGAAAGATTGAAGGCAAAAGGAGAAGGGGAAGGCGAAGGATGAGATGGTTAGACAGCATCACCGATGCAACGAACATGAAAATGAGCAAACTCAGGAAGATAGTGGAGGACAGGAAGGCCTGGCGGGATATGGTTCATGGGATCACGAAGGGTTGGACACGACTTAACGATTAAACAACAACAAATATAGATAGATAAAATCAATGCATTTTGTTGCAGTAATGTATACTACAGGATTTGTTGCATAAAAATGCCTTACATAAACAGATAAATTAACCTTGCATCTAGATATGCCAGCAGCTCTCCTGGGTATGAGGCAGAGATAGACCCCCCTGAGCAAGGAGATCCTTTCTGTTCGGGATTGAACTTGGGACCTTCTGTGCGCGAGCAGAACAAGCTCTCCTTATGCAAGACATTAATAAACTACTAGTATCTTGTGAAAATCCCAGGGCACTTTTTCATTAGCTATCCTTTTTACTGAGTAGCAAATCATGAAGCTTTGCATTATTTCTCAGTCATAGAGGGAATAATGAACAATGTGCTGCCTTGTCACGTGGCTGCCTGGAAGCCACTGAAAATGGCATCTTATGGCAAATTGTTCATATGCAAAAGCTCTCCAAATATATCTGGCATATTTTCTTTACCGCCAGTAAAACTGGCGGTAGTGAATGAAGAAAAATCCCTAGATCCCTGGAGCAAGCCGTTGTACACAAGTACAAAAAGAAATTAAAACCTCTACATGGCTGCTTCTTCATGAGCATCGGCCTTGAGTTGGAGAATATGAAACCAAATTAAGGAATCTATTCTATTTACTGCAAACATTACTTTAAGGTAAATGTTCTCCGGCTCACCCCGTCACGGATTCGAACTGCTGACCTTTCGATCGACAGCTCATGGTTCAGCGGTTTAACCCACTACGCCACCCGCTGGCGCATTACTTTACCAGAATGCAAACCCACAGAATGTTAGAGCACTTTCTGCCCAATCCTATCCCCCGCCATGCTATAGCGTGCAGCTGTGCCAAAAAGGCACAAACTGCATGCAATGGTGTGTGCGTGTGTCATGTGGGGCGACCTGAAATCAAACCAGAGGTACCGGTAAGTAAAAACCTCCGCATAAGCCTCCAGACCACCTGTGGACCTCCTTGGACATACGCCAGCCGTTTTTGTGGCATATGTCGGAAGAGAGAAAAGGGGTGGGAGGTTTAGAAAAAAGGGTACAAGATCCAGCATGCGCAACTGCTGCTGGATCCACCCCTCCCTCCCCCTCCCCGCCCCCTGGTTTTTCCCCTGAAATGCCTTGTTACTCCCCCTCTCTGTCCACCGCTGACTTACCAGTGCCTGTGGAGTCTCCCGGGGCGACTGCTGCATGCACTGCACCTCTCGCCATTTATGGCAGTGGCCCAGCAGGGCACAACTGCAGCCTGGCTTTTGCGCCTCCATAAAGGACTTTGCACTGTCGGAACATGACTTCCCGCAGTGCAAGGCCCCAATAGTATTGGGGCCACAGTTATGTAACACTGATATTTCCATCACCGATGGAAGAAATCCGCAGGAGCTGACTCACTAACACCAACTCTTCATTCAGGATCTTTCCTTCTGGGTCATCTTTATTGGCCTTCTCTCACTAGATTCTATGCGCCAACCAACACTTAATAAGGACTGCAAAATAATATAGATTTTCTTTAAAGTATTTTTCCTTATGATGGCTCAAGAGTTTCTGTCAGCTACCGTATTGTCCCGAGTATAGGACGCTCCTGATTATAAGTCGCACCCTTAAAGTTTGGTGCTATTTTTAAAGAATACATTTTAAACTTTTTTTAACTTAAATATACACATTAGTAGAACAGTACAGCTTTAGTACAGTTAAAGGCATAGGCACCCTGTCCCTTATTGAATCTGGGCACTCTAGTATTAGTAGCCTTCCCAGGTCCAAAGGGGGACAGAGTGCCTACCTTTTAACCTTTGGAATTTGGGCAGGTGTAGCTTGTTGCACCCTTCCATGATGAGCTGCACCTGCCCAAATTTCAATGACCAGGACAATCCTATGCATATCTACTCAGAAGTAAGTCCCATTGCATTCAATGGGGCTTACTCCCAGGAAAGTGTGCATAGGATTGCAGCCTAAAGGTAGGCACTCTGTTCCCCTTTGGATATGGTAAGCCTATACAGGAGCTCTTGCTCTCAACTTTCAAACTGTACTCTGAACGTTTAAACTGCAAGATCAATAAATATCTTAGTTTCCACAGAGTCCTGGGGTTGAAACTTAAGGGTTAATTTTTTCAAATGCTTCCAGAGGCTGCTGAGAGATAACGATCTCTCATGGTATTCAGCCATTTAGCAAGTGATTAAGAACTGCAAGGAAAGGCTTGAAAACACCAGTGCTTTGCAGTTTAAAAAAAGAGAGAGGGAAAAAAAGCCCGGTAAAGAGACTGGGAGAGGCTTGGTTTGAAAGCGCTTTGCATAAAACACTAGGCAGAAACGCTAGGCTTTGATTGTAGGGCGCACCCCCTACTTTAAAGATTTGCCTTAGGGGATAAAAGTGAGTCTTATACGCGGGCAAATACGGTAATTGCGTTCACAAAGCATGATATGAAATAATTGATATGTTATTGTTTGTGTAGCATGTATTAATTGTTGTAATCCTAGCAAAACATGTGTATAACATGTGACTCAATATTTATTTATTGATGCTGATATAAAGCATCAGCATTAATACATGTTGAGTCACATGTTATACACATGTTTAGCTAGGATTACAAGATTTTATAAAAGCTGTGAGTTTTTAATCAATCCATCTAGTTTCTTTCTTTTTTCTCTAACACAAACACAATTAGTTATTTTTATCATTGCGGTATTCCCACATTTTATCTTGTACTTGGTATTTTCATTTGTCTCCAATATTTAGCATATGCAATTCTTGCAATAGCAACCAAGAGCTCTCTATTCCAAGAGATGTTGTTGCAGGGTCCCACTTCCCTGAGTGGTGAGATGAGAACTTCCAAGGATAACATTACTTGAGTTTGGTTTCCTTTGAAGAGAAGAGTACTTTGAAGAGGACTGGAAACGTGTGGTATTTTAGTAATATGTTATTCATTTATGAGTAAATATGAGTAAAGCATCGAGGGGTGCCTGATATGTCACCTTCCCCAGTCCTGATGATTTTCCCCATTCCAGAGAAATTTCTGTTCACAGAGACCATTAACAATTCCTAGAAAGAAACATCAAGGGACCATTAACAGCCCAATCCTAACTAAATCATTGTGTGGTGATGCAGCGGCGCGGTGTGGCTACCACTGTATCCACACCGCGCCGCTGCATCACCACACAATGATTTAGTTAGGATTGGGCTGTTAATGGTCCCTTGATGTTTCTTTCTAGGAATCCACAGCAGAGGCTTGCCGTAAAGTAGCCTCCACCAGCACAACGCTAGTTGTTTGAATGCTCCCCAATGTGTAAACGCAAAACAACACCATCGAAGTAACAAACACTCCTTACATGTGGAAAGATAGAAGGAAGAAAGTTCCTAGGCTAGTCTTGTCTTTACGTGCTACCTTTCTATATGCAAAGTTTTAACACAGGGGGCCACATGGGCCACAAGGGGGCCACATGTGCTGCAATCCTCCACCTGAATGATTGGTTGTACAGTTCTGGCAGGTTTGTACCAGATAGTGTTTCTGAATGTATACTTTGGCTTTGAGTCACTGGATCAAATTCCACATTGACTCTGAAGCTGTGCGTGCGTGCGTGCGTGCGTGCGTGCGTGCGTGTGTGTGTGTGTGTGTGAGAGAGAGAGAGAGAGAGAGAGAGAGAGAGAGAGAGAGAGAGAGAGAGAGAGAGAGAGAGAGAGAGAGGCCAAAGACAGAGGGCAAGTAAGAAGGTCAAGAAGGGAAAAAAAGGAATCATCAGAGATAGGAAGTGGACTATGCTCACAGCAGGCCTCTAAGCCGCCTACGCCAAACATCCAACATGCTGAGTGGATCATTACAACTTCCTGTGGAGAACCTTTATAGACGTATGCAGGTGGTAGTTGGCCAACCAGATGAAACCACATGCAGCATGGGATAAGGAGAGGAATTCAGTCTATGAAGCAACCGTCCTGAATGACGGGGACCAGGCGGGAAGCCCCTCCTGTGACCGAGAAGAACAATTCAACCATTGTTCTGACTCCTGGCTTGCCTGCCTGTCTTTTTTTAGCTTGCTCATTCCTGTCTGTCTCAAGGGTTCTCACCTGGCTGGTTTCAGAGTGAGACTGGTCTGACCGGATTAATTGCCTCTTGGCCATTTGATTCAACGCAGCCTCAGTGTTAGGGTTGCCGGTTTTTTTAGGGTTTCCCTTTAAAAAAACAACACCTGCTCTTGTTCCTGTGTGTCTTTCCAGTTCCTGTGTCTTCTGAAGGGGCTTGTGCACTGCTTCAGCATATAAAACAATACATGCAAAAAGGAAACGTAATGGGTTTTTTTTTTTTAATAGTGTTTTCTTATGTATTGCATATGTTTATTTTTAATTGGATATAAATAGCTTTGAACTGCTGGAAAAGTGGTCCAGAGGTATTTCAATCAGATCTGGGTTTTTTTACATTTCAAAATGTTAAATAATTAAGCAGTCATGTTATTACATTATTTTAAATAAAACAAAATAAATGCATAGGTTCCTGGTGGGTCATATTTAGCTTGGTGGGTCAGAAGCTGAGCAGGCATGATTTTCTAACACAATGTATGAAATTTAAGAGTGTGGTAGGTTAATACTCTGCTTGTAACTATGATTGCTAACCACATGAATCACATGTCGGTGACTTGGAATAAAGCCGTTGAATTCCCATAACTAGTCTAGAGGATAACATGAGTTTCCTTAACATTTCATCCCATCCTACATTTCGCAAGTGGGGAGGGGTTCAGGATAGCTTTTGTCCAGCTACAGTCTTCAAACACGTTTTGTGTGTGGAACAGAATAATATCTGTATCCTTTGTCTTCTAGACACACAGTGCATAAAGTTGTTTGCGTCAGCCCTTCCTCTCTAGACTGCTGGCGCTTTTGATGCGCATGGTTTCAGGGCACCGTCTCTTGCACAGCTACAAACATATTTAGGCAGTACAGAGCATGCACAGACTGTTGACATACATCCCTTCTTTTTCTTTGTAAACAAAGTTGCTTTGGGAATACAATGTACCAGCAGAGGAGGGTGTCACTCATGACCCAATTAAGTAGATGGAGCTGGAGGGAACCTTTAAATGTTGATGTAGCATTTGAAATGAAATTGATCTGTAATCTCTAGAATTTCCAAATCAATCAATATATTACTGTACACTTTAGTCTTGGATCTCTGAGAGTCTGGTTCATGGACTGGCATCTAAAACCACTCACTCTATGCTAATCACAATACATGCAACTGATAGATATTTACAGCGCAATAGTATCCAATTTATGCCACCGGCTGAGCTCTGCTCAATCCTATCCAACTTATGCCACCAGTGTAACCAGCGGTGCAGCGAGAACGGAAGGCCCCAGAACGGAAAGGGGATTCAAATCCCCTCCAAAAGGGGAATTCAAAGGGGATTTGAATCCCCTTTCTGTTCTGGGGCCTCCCTCCCGTTCTTGCTGCACCGCTGGTTACACCGGTGGCATAAGTTGGATAGGATTGGGCTGTAAGATATGTTTTATTGTTGTTATTATTACTCTTGAGATGGGTCAGATTACAAATTTCAGTCAAAACTGTGCAAAGTTCTTTACGATATGTGATCTCCAGGGGCCTTCTCCTTATGAAGTCTAAAAACAAAAAGTGTTTGTACCAATATTTGTCTTGTTTCTTTGATATTTTCAGTTCACTTAGTTTCTTTTGCTTCCTCCTGAAACATTTTTTTATCATTTTCCATTCACAGATTTACATTCACAGGTTTCCCTTCCTAAAATTGCCTACATTTATAAATTGCTGCATTTTAAAGAAATATCAAAAGATTGAAGGCAAAAGGAGAAGGGGAAGGCAAAGGATGAGATGGTTAGACAGCATCACCGATGCAACGAACATGAAAATGAGCGAACTCAGGAAGATAGTGGAGGACAGGAAGGCCTGGCGGGATATGGTTCATGGGATCACGAAGGGTCGGACACGACTTAACGACTGAACAACAACAAAGAAATATTATAAAAATGTATTGAACTTTTATAGATTTTTATACTTATACTTTTTATACTTAAAATATATTTTTATACTTAAAAATATATTTTTAAATATATTGCTTAAATTGCCATGTTTCTGCAATTGCAAAAATAATTCTGGTTCTTCCTTCCTCCAAACATTTTTTTAGTAAGGGCAGGTGCTCCAATTGCGCCAGAGGTAGGCAACGGCTAGCAAGAGCTACAGCATAAGTCCACATCTGCATTGTGATTGGCTTCAGGATTTGGGGTGTTTGAAGACAATCAGTATGTCACCATCTTTAAGCATACAGAACATTTGTGCCTTTCCAAGGAATGATTTGATTTTGTATAATGAAACCAGGGATGTGAGCACAATCAGTGATGGTGCAGGAGATATGCACAAAAGCCCGCAGCAAGTTGCACAAAGAAATACTACTGGTGCAAACTTACCCTAAGCAAACATTTTAACATAAGTGTCAAAGTCTTAAAGTGAAATTCTGGTCATTTTGACCAGAGGAGCTTATATGTCTATGCTGTTAAACAAAGAGCAATACTTAACAGAAGATCATGCACAGCTAGTTAAAGAGCAAAACAGGATATTCGATTTCTTATTCAAAAACAAACTCTCAGTTGTCTTCAGCAGTAAATTCTGAATATTCACCCATCTTACTGAAATGCTTACTGAAATCCAAAATGACAGTGGATTAATAATTGTTTGCCAAAGTTATTCAACTGATTTCAAACACTAGAACGGTTATCTATTCACGAACCATTACTGAGCAGACAAAGACATGGTTGTTATATGTTGTTTGCCCAGCTCTCATTTCTGGTATTAAACCCATGCAGTTATCTATTTTCCCTCCAGGCTAGCTACTCACTAACTGCAAAGCTGACCTTGAAGCGTAGAAGCAAATGGCAAAAGTTACACAAAAGCTAAAAGAGGCAGACAGGGTGGAGTGTAGCCCGCACACCAGATCTGCAACTCTTCTCACAAAGCTGATATGCTTTTGGTGCCTAAGCCTCTGTGTTGGTCACCGTTTCCCAGCAAAAAATCCATTAGATTTTGATATCAGTTTGACATTTTTAAGAACAAGCTTGCTTTTTTAATTTGGGGTGCTCAAACGCAACTAAAGTGTTGTTTTTCTTTTAATCTATAACAAGAAAAAAACTTGCTTGAGCCTCTCCAATAATAATTAAGATACCGGTAATACAAAAATTGCTATCTTGATTGGTGCAGTAATGCACCACCAACAGCCTAAAGGCAGAGGCAAAATGGAAGAGGAAGGAGCAGGACATGAAGTTAGTGCTGTACTCCTTGCCAGGACTGTGGGAATGGGGCTAGAATAGAAACTGAGCCCTGTTCCCCAATCAAGCGCAAGCCTACAAAGTCTAAGAGAAGATCTGATCTGATCCCAAGGCTACTAGTTATGATACCCCTGAATAATACTGGAAAAGCAATAGTGAGAGCTACATGCCTACATAGCCTAATTATGGGCTTCTCCAAAGTTTCTGGTGAGCCACATGGGAAACAAGATGCTGGACTAGACAGGCCTTTAGCCTGATCCAGCAAGGGTTACCATATTTTCCCAGTTCCAATCCGGGACCCCCCCCCAAGAACAATCAATCAACCAAGCAATTAATTTTCCTGAATTTTCGTGGCCAAATTTTTTATTTATTTATGGCCATGAAAACGGCCATTTTGCCACCGGTACCACTTGCCTTGCTGTCCTGTCGCCGCTGTTGCCGTCACTGTGCTGTCACCGCCGCCGCCATTCTGGAGCCTGGCTGGCTGCATCCAGACCAGCCAGGACTCCAACTGCCCCCCCATCACCACTTCCAAAATGTTACTTTTTTCCGGTGCCGCCATCTTGGATCTTGCAAAATCTCACGAGTTCCAAGATGGCAGCGCCCAAATGCCTCATGTGCCCTCACAAGATTTGGGCGCCGTCATCTTGTCTTGTGAGATTTCACAAGATCCAAGATGGCGGCACCGGAAAAAGTAACATTTGGAAGTGGAGGCAGCAGAGTGGTGGCAGACCCGGAAAAACCGGGACTGACCCAGTTCCGGGTCCGGCTGGCCGGGACCAGGCTCCGGAAACAGGGACAGTCCCGGTTTTTCTGGGACAAATGGTAAAGCCTACTTTTCTTGGATTCATATTAAATCTGTTACTATAAGGCAGTGGCAGGAATGTGAAGTGGGCAAGGTTAAATTTGTTACCAAGCTCAGACCTGAAACCTGTTTTAGTAAGAAACAGTAGCTCTGCAACATATATAGCAATAATGGAGTGTCTCTGAGCACGTGTAAAGTGTATTGTCCTCAATAATGAGCCTTTATCTTCCTCTGAGCTCAAGTTGTACAGGTTAGAGTTTGCAGCCTATAAGCAGGCATCTGTCTCAGACCTGTCTCTTTAGAGCTGTTTTACAAACAACATTTTAAAGCTGTATGCCTACAACTATTTTAAATCCACCTGCTAAGAATGGAACGTAGGGAAAGCAGCAGTCAGGTGTTTGGCTATGCATTATATGGATCTGGGAGATAAAATTGGCTGCAGCTTTCCTGTGTATGTTCATTCAGCAGGGATGGCGCTTGCCTTCCCACAGCCTGAATCCCCACTAATTTTGCTGCTCTTGCCATTTTGCTGCAGGTGGGGGAAGTGCATGCACATGTGAATGCACCGCCTGGTGCATAAGGAGAGGGGAGAGAGGTGCACTTGCACCTCTTGTAGAAGAGGAGATTTTCTGCTTTCACTTGCCCAAATCTCTCTTCCACACAACTACTTCAATAATGCAGAGGAGCCCTTCTTGGAAAACCAGGCAATGTCTGAACCAGTACTGTTGGACGTGTCATTACTATAAGGCAGGAAACTGGTGCTGAGTGGCCATAATACACTGCTCACATTGGCTGCAGTAGCTGTCAATCAACCCAGGTTAAAGAGTGCTGTAATTAAATAGCACTAGAGGAGACGGCATTATCAGAAGTATTACTGTACAGGAGTCCTGTCCTCTATTACATCTGCCAGTGTCATCCTTACTGCGATGTGACTTGATTGTTGCATCCTGTTTCACACTGTAGGTTAAAGAGCATTTTGCCACCCCTGCCCCCATTTTTCTAATTTTTATGTCAACAAACAGATCAATGGGCTGCTTCTAGTTGACTCACGTCCTGGCTCTAAATGAGAGCCTAAGAAGCAGGAGTAAAGTAATGGAAATAATTAGATTAAAGCTCTGCATCTTGCAGCAACTCCCCCCACCCACATGAAGAGCCCTGATTAGCATAGCTGGTCAGGACGAAATACTCACAGTCTGACAGGCTACAACAAGCCAACATATACATGTATCATTGCCTTGCCCCAGCCTCTCATTCTGCCTCATACAAGGAGTAGGCAGAAGTACAAACTCTGAGGAATTGTTGGAAGATTCTAGAATCAGCGGTCTCCTTTCACAGGAAGACACTATATAGGCCCACACTTCTGTTTCTAAAAACTCATCTTGTTCTCCTCATTCATAGTATTAAGAACTAAAAATGTATTACAGTACAAACTTGTGTTTTAAGTGGTGAATTTGTTACAGTATGAAGAGCCCTCATTTCCTATTGTCTGCATAACAAGAGCAAGTTCCTCTCCTTTTAATCCTCACCTGACATCTGCGAAGCGATTCCCAAATTCACGGTGTATGGGAAAGTTCAGAATATTCCCCTTTGCACTCTTGTGTAACCACAATACGAGTGAGCCCTGGTCACACGGCAGGAAGGCTGTTGCTCAGGGACTGATAAATCTGTAAATATTTTCTTTGTTAAAGAGAAATACCAGCTCAAGTCTTGTCCACTGGGAATGTGGGATGGACAGGTGTTAGGGCTGAAAGATCAGAAAACAATAGAGTTAGCTTTGGAAGGCACTTCAGTTCTTGACCCTACAGTGGGATGGGTGGAAAATGCACTCATCGACGCCCTGGGAAATGAAACACCTCCCATTCTTACAGGCCTTTCATACTGTATTAACTTTCCTTTGTGAGAGTCACTTAATGGCAAAGAGGCTGGCTTTGAAGCAGAATGAAAGATTTTTCATTGTTTTTTTTTTTGCTTTATGTGCTCCCCCCCCCCCAGCACATGAAAAGGAATACTCCTGAATACAGTGTTCAGGTAAGGGGTAGCTTGATCAATTGTAAAGAGAAGAGTGTGAAAGAAACCAACACCTAATATTCCTCTACTCAGATTCAGCTTTCAGAACCTTTATTGACATATTCAGATAATAAAAAGGTATTCCTAATCCAGCAAAATGACCATCTGCCTGTATTGATGCACTAAGCCACCAGGAGTATGAGAGTCAAACCAGATGTGACGCTGAACACATCATTTGTGCTTCCATCTTTTTCGAAGCAGCTCCAGGGGGCATCAGGATCAGGGCTGTAGCATGTGGGGAGGAAGTTGTCTGAGCCCCAGGAGGGGTGTTCTCCTAGTGAACTGCCCCTCATTGATAATGGGGGAGGTGTGCATGGAGGGACACACTGCCCCTCTCTGTGGATCCCTGCCAGGGAGGCCGAATGTCAGAGATGAAAGGCAGGTTTTGTCCTCACTGCAACTGTGACTCCAAAGTGCACTGTTGAATTTTTCCCCACAGGAATGAATGGCAACAATTCATCCAAATGGGAGAAGATAAGGGGTGTGACCACCAGAGGCACTACCTACCACCTGCCCCCAATATGGGTGATTCAAGCCTGTTTCTGCTTATATAGACCCAGCCTGGGTACTGTTTCTCAGTCAGGCTAGAGTGTGACATCATGCTGGGAAAATAGAATGGAATGTTGGGAAGATGCATGCAGAGGGGGGGAGGGGGGATTACAAGCCTCTGACTCCCTCTAATTTTAGCAAAATCGTGGCCCTGATAGCCTTCTAAAAACAGTCGCTAAGGGGGCTGTCACCAACCTTAGACGTCCCAAATGTTATGAATAGTTATGCCTCAAAGGCCAACCAAATGCCAATCCTCCAAATTTGAGATTTAGCCTTCCTTGCATTTATGGGTCTGTCTTCATGGAGTTGCACATCATTTTATGTCCCTCCCAGGTTTTGCCATACCTGTTGTATCTATTTGACAGTCCTAATACACGCAACTCTGGGTCAAACTCTGTTTAATTATTATGTTTTATTATTGTATTTTATGCTGTAAACCACCTTGAGCACAGGAAAAGCGGTATCGAAATCTTTCAAACAAACAAAAATGCAGCCTTATGATTAGAGCAGAGCTATGCAATACTCTCACCACTGGGCTCCTCCTCCTCCTCTTTTTGTTTTCCACTGCTTAGGTGTAATATTGATTAGCTCTAAACTGGGGCTGCCGAGCTGTGAGTTTCTCTTCCCTCACTCCATGTCACTAGTGGCTGCTAGTGGGACAGATACAAGAGAGCCACATATAGTAGATAATCTGGAAGAGCAGAAAGCAAATCCTCTATTCTGGGTTTTTCAAGCTGATTCATTGATGCGACAAGCCTTGCTCTTCTGTTTTTCAAAACAGGCATACAGCGCAATCCTATCCAACTTACACCACCAGTGTAACCAGCGGTGAAGCGAGAACAGGAGGCCTTAGAACGGAAAGGGGATTCAAATCCCCTCCAAAGTGGAATTCAAAGGAGATTCAAATCTCCCCTCCCCTCCAAAGCCTCCCACCCTGTCCTCCCCTGCTGGTTACACCGCTGGTGTAAGTTGGGTAGGATTGCACTGATAGTCAGAAGCATTTGTGTGAATGCTGAATTTCTTCCACCCCTGAGTCACTAGTTCAGGAGAAATTCCACTGTCGGGTACGTGGTAGCATGGGAAATGCTCTATATCACCAACCTTCACTGGCCACATGCACCATGAGGCATGTGGCCAGTGAAGTCTATACAGGTTTGGCTAACTATGGTCCCTTTTGGCCACACAAACAGGTTGAGAGGCCAAGTGCTATTCACATACAGTGTATATCTAGTCCATGCAAAGATCCCCAAGTGGTCATGTCCGCATAGGCATAGACTGTAGTTAAAGGATAGGCACTTAGTAAAGTAGTCTTGTTCTGCCAGAAAGACCAATAAGACTCTTCCCTGAGAGTCATGACTCACTGATCATACCTGTATATGCAGCAATGTCCAAACTATAGGTAAAGGTAAAGGTGACCCCTGACAATTAAGTCCAGTCGTGTCCGACTCTAGGGTGTGGTGCTCATCCCCATTTCAAAGCCAAAGAGCCAGCGTTGTCTGAAGATGCCTCTGTGGTCATGTGGCCGGCATGACTCTCCTTGCCGCAGCGTGTAGCATGTGGCTGGAACACTGAGCACTGTTTACCTTCCCGCGGTACCTATTTATCTACTCGCATTAACGTGCTTTGGAACTGCTAGGTTGGCAGGAGCTGGCCAAGCAACGAGAGCTCACCCCGTCGTGGATTTGAACTGCCGACCTTTCGATCGACAGCTCATGGTTCAGCGGTTTAACCCACTGCACCACCCGCTGGCCATGTCCAAACTATACCGAGGGCTTAATATTGAAAGTGAAAGATGTGAGGGCTGAAACCTGCTTGGAAAGTCACACCATTTGCTCTAGTCTAGTAGCACACGACACAATCCTGTAGGGTGGGCGGCGGAATGAGCGTTCCACTGCCCGAAGCCGTTGCGAACATGCCGTAAGGCACATTCGCGACAACTTGAGAGCAGGGAGGCCAGCACAAGGCCTGCCTCTCTTGCTCCACCAACGGAGCGCCTGAAGGACCACCGCCGGATCGAGGTAAGGATCCAGCAGGCAAGGGGGGGGACGGATCGGTGGGGGAGGGAGGGTGCACATAGGTCCAGCCGGTCCGGGAGGGGGCGGGGGGTGGCTTTGACCATATCCCATCCGCCGCCTGGCTGGGCCGTTACACGGCCTCCTCCAACTTCCACCAGCGATTTTGCTGGCAGAAATCTGAGGAGGTGGATCGGCCTGGGCGCCATTCACACTCGGGGAAGGGGACGAGCGTCTCCTTCCATGAGTAGACCTCCGGCCGAGTGGCAGCCTGGCTGCGGCGGAGCACAGGATGGCTGCCTGCCGAATCCTTACACAGGAGTGCTCTGCCAGTCTCCTAATCCCACGTGTGTTTGTTGTAACTTTCTCAGTTGAGAGAAAAAGTGACTCTGTGCATGCTGAAATGAACTCTCTTCACAATGATGATTTCAAAGGTGCCTAGGATTAAAAAAAAAAAAAAAGCTTTGAGATGCAGCACGGGTGGATTGTTGAATTAAGTCTTGATAGATCATAGGTGATGGCCAGGCTAGAAGGTAATTATTCTCCTCACTGCAGGAAAAAGGGAAGAAGGCAGACCTAGTTTCCAGTAATATAGGGAAAGGCCTGGTTACTTTGCACCAAGTTTTTAAATTTTTGACAAAATGCAATGATCAATTGTTTCTCAATCTCCAGAAAAAAAATGCTTTGGGGAACAAAGTCATAAACATTAACTCTAGCCCAAGTTAGCAAGAGGTCAGTCTAATTTTCCTTATGCCATCTTTGCCAGACTCTCCTCCTGCCCCCATCCCTGTGTTCCATTCTACTGATTTTTGTCAGGTCACACTTCTTATAATTCACCCCCCCCCAAAAAAACCCCACCCTTAAAGCAAAGTTAATTACCGTAAACTGCCACTCTCCAAGAGACAAATTTATCTCTAGCACTCTCTCCTTAATTAGATGAAAGCTTTTTCTTGTGCAATTTTTATAGAGCACTCCACCCTCTAATTTCTGAGTATTTTTGAAAAATATGGAGGAAAAGGAAACAACGTTTTAGTTTTTAAACAGTGTAGAACTGAATGCGGTGAACAAGACACAGCAGTTTTGTGCCTAGTCCCTACCTCTCCATTTGTACTGCATAGCACATCTTGGCCTGTGTTGTGCTATCATTGTGGTGAGCATTTCCTCATCCCACTAGTGACTAGTGGCAGCTGAGGATGTGGAGCAGGGGCATTGGAATGCAGTGTCAAGATATCAGGACACAGTGTGTGTTAGTTGTACTACGTATTATGGATGGAGAGAGGATACTGCGTTTTGGGTGGCAGCCCAATGTTTCTGGAAACCAAGTCCTCTATGAGGAATAAATAGTTAAAAGAGCTTGGTATGTCCCTGGAAAAGAAAAGACTAAGGGGGAGCTATGATACTCATCTTCAAAGCCACAGAAAGTAATTTGATTCAAATATCTGAAGGGCTGTCACACGGAAGAAGGGGAAGACTTATTTTCTGTGGTCTCCTGAAGGCAGGTTCAGAACCAAAGGGTTGACTCTACAGGAAAGTAGATTTAGGCTAGACATGGGGAAGAATTCCTGACTGTACAAGCTGCTTGGCACAGTCTGCCTCTTTCAGTAGTAGCAGACCGGCGGAGGAACTTGGGTGGAATGCGTGGAGCAGGAGCTCCAGGCGCTCGGGCGGGCGGGGGGCACGCTCGGAGAACCTACCGTCCCGAAGCGCCGTGCTGGATCGGCCCGCCCGACCTCCCTGGAGCCTGTTTGGCTCCATAATGAGCGCAAAACGGGCGGGGGGCGTGTCGACGTGATGCGAGGGGCGCGTCGACGTGACGTGATGCAGGCCCCGCCTCCACGCGCCGGGAGGGCGCCCGTCGTTTCTGTAGCGGACTCTTCCTTGTTGGAGGTTTCTAACAGAGGCTGGGCGGCCACCTGTCAGGGACGCTGTAGCAGCTGCCTGCTCTGAGCAGCAAGTTGGACTAGGGGACCTTCAAAGCCCTTTCCTGTGATGTGGGTTTGAGGCCCCTGACTCTGCTACTCCTCTCAGTTTGACTATGAAGAACTGTAAGATTGGGTTAAGCCCAGAGAGATGAATCTGCTGAACAAATATTTTCCATGGACTCAGACTGACAGCACAATCCTGTGTAACGGTGTAACAGTAGATGCACCGGTGTAAGTGCACTTATGCCAGTGTAATTGCACTTACACTGGTGCATCTGCTGTTACACTGGTGCAATGTTACACAGGATTGCGCTGTGAGGGTTGTAAATCTGAACTCTGAAATCTGAGGGTTGTAAGTCTGAAGATCCCATTTTAGTCTATGACCAAAATCGTGGTACAATGTGTGGCCACAGACCCCCAAATTGTTCTCAGTTAGCTGTGTGCTTGGGAACTGTACCTGCCATGCTGTGTCATGCACATGGCACCCATTTTTGTGCAAGCATTCTTTGTGCCATCAGGCAACTAGAGTAGCGGTGCAAAAAAAAGCACCAAAGATAACCAAACGTTCTCATCACTTATCAGGTCCTTCAAGCAGATTATGACCTGTCAAATCACAAAGACAGATTTATTTCCAATTTAAATTGCTGGATTACACCAAAGGGAGGATTGTAAGTGGAGTTGCATTCCCTGCTAGGCCATAGATTACCACGTCTTTCAGAGAGAGAGAGAGAGAGAGAGAGAGAGAGAGAGAGAGAGAGAGAGCAGAGAGAGAATGTCATTATATATTAACATATTTGAATGTATGTATAACATTTCAAATCTGACCATCTGTCTAGCATTAAGAAAGCTGCTGCAATATCTGCGTTAACTGACGGTGATTCTCCACACCCCCACTGTCTAGGAGCTCATGCAAACCCACCCTGCTGTGGGATGGAAGATATTTGCATAAATGAAATAAATACCTAATAATAGAACTGGAGAGATGTGGTAGAACAGTGTTTGTTTGTAGGCCCAACCCTATCCTGGACTGGCCTGCAGGCCAGGAGAGGTAAGTAATGAAACATTTCCACCTTATACATAGCCTGAAGATAATTTTATACAATATTTTTAAATAGTTTTGTGTCCCAGCATGCCTTGCGCTATGCCAGCCAGGTGCTGGAAAAAGCTTTTTTTTTTTTTTAAGTCATAGCCACCAAAATGTCTGGATTTTGGAAGTCCAGATAAGGGGTAATCAACCTATGTTTCATCCACATTTGCATGCACGTCTGATACCTTTTTAGATCACTTTAGACAAATTCCTGTAGTACCTGACACTACAGGTCTGCCAATGCCTATTAGCCATGATAGCTATGATGAGAGCTAACTCCAGGAGCTCCATAGCAAAATGCCTCTGAATACCAATTGCAGGGAAGCAATGCTGGGAGACAGGCAAGTCTTTCTCTCCTGATTGTGGGCTTCTCAGAGGCATCTATGCTCTCATCTACATGGTTCCTTCAGTAGGAGTCTTCTTCATCCCAGTGAAGAAAGTGAAGCAGCAGTCTTACTGCTGTGATGTCTCCACTGTGAAGCAGACCTGCCACAGGAAATATTGGCAAGCAAGTAGGGCCATTGTCAAAGCATAGAGAGGTCCACTGAACACAACAGTTTGCTGGGCTTAAAAACATTATCTGCCAATATCTTCCACCCACTCCTTACCTTCCTTTCCTGTGATTTTCTTTTACGCCCCCTCCCCCGGATGAACGGACCTTTGCAACTGTTATTGTACGGCCGGCTTTCTGCACACTGTGTTTACAGCCGGTTTCCAAACCTTTCCCCTTCAACCTAGTAATTGTCAATAGCTACAAGTTGTGCTGGTAGGACATAGAAGAACAAGCTCTGCTGAGGGAGAGTCAGCATGACTTCTGCAAGGGGAAGTCTTGCCTCACAAACCTGTTAGAATTTTTTGAAAAGGTCAACAGGCATGTGGATGCGAGCGAACCAGTGGATATTATATATCTGGATTTTCAGAAGGCATTTGACATGGTCCCTCATGAAAGGCTCCTGAGAAAATTCCAGTCAGGGAATAAGAGGGCAGGTCCTCTTGTGGATTAGAAACTGGTTGAAGACCAGGAAACAGAGAGTGGGAGTCAATGGGCAATTTTCACAATGGTGAGAGGTGAAAAGCGGTGTGCCCCAAGGATCGGTCTTGGGACCGGTGCTTTTCAACTTATTCATAAATGACCTGGAGTTGGGGATAAGCAGCGAGGTGGCCAAGTTTGCAGATGACACTAAACGTTTCCGGGTGGTGAAGACCAGCAGGGATTGTGAAGAGCTCCAGAAGGATCTCTACGAACTGGGAGAATGGGCAGCAAAATGGCAGTTGCGCCTCAATGTAAGTAAGTGTAAAGTGATGCACATTGGGGCAAGAAATCAAAATTTCACATATACGCTAATGGGTTCTGAGTTGTCTGTGACGGATCAAGAGAGAGATCTTGGGGTGCTGGTGGACAGGTCGATGAAAGTGTCGACCCAGTGTGTGGCGGCTGTAAAGAAGGCCAATTCCATGCTCGGGATCATTAAAAAAGGGATTGAGAATAAAACGGCCAATATCATTATGCCTTTGTACAAATCGATGGTAAGGCCACATCTGGAATATTGTGTCCAGTTCTGGTCACCACACCTCAAAAAGGATATAGTTGAATTGGAAAAGGTGCAGAAAAGAGCGACCAGAATGATTCGTGGGCTGGAGCACCTCCCTTATGAGGAAAGGCTACAGCGTTTGGGGCTTTTCAGCCTAGAAAAAAGGCGCCTGAGGGGGGGACATGATTGAGACTTATAAAATTATGCATGGGATGGAGAGAGTGGATAGAGACTCTCCCTCTCGCACAACACCAGAACCAGGGGACATATACTAAAATTGAGTGGAGGGAGAGTTAGAACAGACAAAATAAAATATTTCTTTCCCAGCGTGTAATTCATCTGTGGAACTCCTTGCCACAGAATGTGGTGATGGCACCAGGCCTAGATGCCTTTAAAAGGGGTTTGGACAGATTCATGGAGGAAAAGACCATCACAGGTTACAAGCCATAAGCAGCCTCCTGGTTGTAGGAGTAGGTTTTCTCTGTGCCAGGTGCAGGGGAGTGGCAGCAGGAAACAGGTTATCTTGTTGGCTGTGTGCTCCCTGAGGCATCTGGTGGGGCCACTGTGTGATACAGGAAGCTGGACTAGGTGGGCCTTTGGCCTGATCCAGCAGGGCTCTTCTTATGTTCTTATGTTCTGGTTGAATCCAGTTGCTGATTTACAACTTGAAATTAAGACGGGAGGGTCACACCCTTCTTTCGCCATCCGTGAGTTTCCAACTGACTTGATTCACGAAAGGTTAAAATACTAGATTGCCCTGATAATGGATTGCTGAGTACCTTCAGGCATACATCCGGAGAGGTGCTTTCAAAAATTTGTTTATTTAATTAATGTGTTCAGTTGACTCCTAGCCAGGATAGTCTCTTTGCTGCTGCCAGCTTGCAAGCATGGCGCTGAATAGCCTCATGGTGAAAAGCTATTCTGAGAGTCCCTTAAACAAAGCCCTCATGATATATGGCCGCCAAAGTTAGCTACCTCACAGCTGTAACAGCACATTCTAGGCTTTGCGGCAGCCAAGCTGGCTTTGTTACTCTATTAAGTGAGGTGCGAGTGTCTGGAATTCTGCAGTAAGCAAGGAGCCATCGTAGGTGGCAGCTGCCTTCGCAAAGTCCTTGAAAGGAGAGTCGGCAGAACTTGATAAGGTGTTTGCATGTGTTAGAGGGCATGACACCCACAGAGGCCGACTTCATTACAGCACATTCTTCTTCCTTCTTCTCCAGTCTCTGGAAGTAGGATGAAAAACAGCAGCACAATTCCCCACCACCATCATTTATCTGATTTAATTTTCTCACAGATCACCCCACTGTTGGTTTCTAATTCAGTCAGTCTGGATGCTTGATTCCTGCACATATCATTAGACCCTCCACAAGCAGCAGATTTCCTTCCGTCAAAACCTAAATACTGTATGGTGATGTCAGAAAATTTCAAGATCGTTTTATTTTATTTATTTTATTTATTTAAAGAATTTATACCCCGCCTTTCTCCCGAAGGCACTCAAGGTGGCTATGCATTTTATGCATTATATTGTCCCAGTTTGCCTCCAACTCTCCACCTGGGCCAATCTTAACTTTTTGATGTATAACTGCATGCATGTTCCACATGTTTGTAAGCAGTCACATTGTACCTCTAAAATAAGTAAGGTGTGAAAGCCCTCAGGTGCAAAAGGAAAAATAAATGCCCAACTTAGCTCTCATTTGCACAACATGGAGCTGCTCTTGGCTACTATTGCATTCATTCATTCATTAAAAGATTTATACCTCACCCTTCCTCTGATAATAGTGTGCCCAGGGCAGCTTACAATATTCATTAAAATGCAATCAAGAAGGGTAAAAAAAGCAGTAGCCAGCATACAATATCATAATATAAACAATACAAGAAACACATAAAATGCAGCAGCAGGAAAAACAATAAAAGCATTTCATAACAACTCTTAATAGATTTCGGGCTGCAATCCTATAATGTTTTCATGGGAGTAAGCCCCATTAAAAACAATTGGACTTATTTCTGAGTAGGCATGCATCAGGGATGTGGATCAAGTCTCTGACTCCAAGTCTCAAGTCAAGTCCCAAGTCTTTGCCCCCAAGTCCCGAGTCTTTGGTTGCGAGTTGTGAGTCCCTATCTATTTAATGGGGAAATAGGTTTAAACCTGAATAAAATTCTACATCGTAAAAGTCTCCAAGTCTCGAGTCGAATCATTTACAGTCGCCAAGTCATGTCCGAGTCAAGTCATTGACGCGACTTGAGTCCGACTTGAGTCCGACTTGAGTCCCAGTCAATAGACTCAGGTCTACATCACTAGCATGCATAGGATTGCACTGTAAGCAACAGAAAACTCAAGCAGTATCCAACAAAAAAGGGGAACCAAAACTAAAGTGGAAAGGCCAACTGAAAAAGAAAAGGTTTTAGTCGATGTCATGATGTCGTCTGAAACCATCTGCACATTCACATAAAAGCAACAGATACACAGGGGCGCTGAGTGATGGCTTCTTTACTTTACCCAGCATACATGCATATTCTTATTTGTTTCCATCACCCATCAACGTTTTATCATTCCACTTTTCAACCCACTTTCTAAAGCTTTGCAGAATCAGATAGAGGCATTTGGGGAAGCAGTCGCATAACCCCCTCACTATGTGCCCAGAGAAGGGAAATTGAAGCCGCCTTCTTTCAATGCACATCTCCCCCTCCCTCTAAAATGGTCATATGAATGATCATGTGAATGTCATTTGAGACATTCAAAGCAGCTCCATGTTTCTCAGTGGGATAAAGTTACTAACTTGAGCTGACCTCATGGCATCTGAGGTTTTCAGCATGACTTCTCATCCCTAGGAGATGGTTTATAAAAGAAGCCCTGCATTACTTTTTCTGCTAAAAAAAAATGTCAGGAATGTCCTTAAGAATGGATGTCACAAAGCGGCTCAAAGATACTATATGTGCAATTTGTGAAAGGGTAGCTTGATTTTCAGAAATCTATCTTATCAGTCCACACTTGAAAATGGCTCTTCACAATTTGACTGGACACACATCCTCAGACCACTAATTTTGGATCACAGGGGTTGGAAATGTTTCTTGGTATACGTGTTAAACAAAATTACAAACCATTCATGCAAAGAACTGACACTGACATGGAGTATCTGAAATAACACCTGAAGAGAACTTGACCATATCCCTTAGCTTATGTACTAGTTGTGTTCAACATAGCTATAGTCTTCACCCTGACCGATTGTCAGCTACATGTGTTGGGCCAACAGAGAGATTTAATAAATTTCAATTGATCAGTACCTAACAGCCCATTCCAACCCAACTCCTCTCCAAGTCAGGCCTAAGTGTGGCCTAAGTGCAGCCTAAGTTAGGCAGAAGTTATGCCTGAGGTAGGTCAGAGTTATGCCTGAGTTAGGCAGGCTGCAGTTTCTGTGGCCCAGCACCACCCCAGGATCCAGGCAACACTTACCTCCCAGGCAGGCAGGCTCTTCTCCAGGCTCCGTGTCTGGCTCGGGCATGTGCAGGCCTCTGTCTGCATGTGTCAGCGTCCATCCATGGCAGCTGCCGCAGGGTCTGTCGCAGCCCGGTCGCAAAGGGGCTGACCGCAGGCAGGGGGGTTGCGCCAGTCATGTGGTGGGTGCAGGGCAGGTGACAGGTGAGCGAGGTGCCTGAGCCCAGCCGCCACAGGGCACCCTGTGCATCAGCCACCTGCTGCAGGGGAGAGTGGCCGTCCCCTCCCTCCTGCAGAAGGCGATGCCACCCCCAAGCCACGTTGAGGCTGCACTGGGGGGTGAGCGGGGGAGGGAAGGGAAGGAGGGGGGTGGGAACGTCACACACAAGGGGGGTCTCATGAGGTCTGGAACTGCCTCTGACATGACTTGCCCGTGCGCTGCCTGAAGCCCAGGGCTTCCAGGGCCGGGGCAATGCCCACAAAGAAGGCATCCCAGCGTGCCTGCTGCTCTGTGCCCCGGCCAAGACCGAGAGATGCCTTGGGCTTGTCTGCTGCGAGCATGAAGGGCTCACGCAGCTCATCACACCCCCAGATGGGGCGACGACGGCGCCTCGCGGCAGGCGCTCTGGCAGGGTGGGGGGTGGCCAGCAGCCATCATCAGGGAGTGGGAGGGGAGGCAGATACACAGGCAGGCAGGCAGGCAGGGGGTGCTGGGGAGGGGCATGGGTGGGTCAGAAACAGACAGACAGACAACAAGGCTGGTGGGAGACAGATTCCGAGAGAGGGGTCTGCAGAGACCGATAGGGACACAGGGGGCGCTCCGCATATGAAGGTGATGCATAAACAGGCGCCTCTTACGCAGACAGACTTTGGGCGGAAGCGGCTGCATTATGGGTGGACCTTCGATGGAGGCGCCTGCGTTATGGGTGGACCTTCGATGGAGGTCGGCTGCATTATGGGCGGACCTTCGACAGAGGTCGGCTGCATTATGGGCGGACCTTCGACGGAGGCGCCTGCATTATGGGTGGACCGACGGAGGCGCCTGCATTATGGGTGGACCTTCGATGGAGGTCGGCTGCATTATGGGTGGACCTTCGATGGAGGTCGGCTGCATTATGGGTGGACCGACGGAGGCGCCTGCATAATGGGTGGACCTTCGATGGAGGTCGGCTGCATTATGGGCGGACCTTCGACGGAGGTCGGCTGCATTATGGGCGGACCTTCGACAGAGGCGCCTGCATTATGGGTGGACCGACGGAGGCGCCTGCATTATGGGTGGACCTTCGATGGAGGTCGGCTGCATTATGGGTGGACCTTCGATGGAGGTCGGCTGCATTATGGGTGGACCTTCGATGGAGGCCGGCTGCATTATGGGCGGACCTTCGACGGAGGCGCCTGCATTATGGGTGGACCTTCGATGGAGGTCGGCTGCATTATGGGTGGACCTTCGATGGAGGTCGGCTGCATTATGGGTGGACCGACGGAGGCGCCTGCATTATGGGTGGACCTTCGATGGAGGTCGGCTGCATTATGGGTGGACCTTCGATGGAGGTCGGCTGCATTATGGGTGGACCGACGGAGGCGCCTGCATTATGGGTGGACCTTCGATGGAGGTCGGCTGCATTATGGGTGGACCTTCGATGGAGGTCGGCTGCATTATGGGCGGACCTTCGACGGAGGCACCTGCATTAGGGGTGGACCTTCGATGGAGGTCGGCTGCATTATGGGTGGACCTTCGATGGAGGCACCTGCATTACGGGCGGACGCCCTGGCTGTCACTGTTTGCCTGCCTGAGAGCCCCCCCCACTCCCCACTCCCTTCTGTGCCATGGGGGTGTGGCAGCGCCCCTGCTGTGTTCTCCCAGGGAAGGCCGTGGCAGTCCCTAGCTGGGACTCATGTAGGGGCTTCAGTGCTGGGGGCTGTCTGTGTGTGGGGGGCAATGCTTGTGTAAACACTGGGCACATATGTTTCACTGGCGCTCTGCCCAAGGGGCGTCTTTATTGTTCTGGAACGTTAGCAGAGATGGCCAGGCGAGGCTGCCAGGGGTAGTCACAGCAGGCAATCTGAAAGCAGCAGCAGCAGCAGCACACCTGCCCCATGGACCTGGAGATGCAGGCTCTTCCCCTGTGGAACCACAGCCTGCTCCATAGAAAGGGGAGGGACAGCAAGAACTACAGCCAGGGAGGTGGAGCAGCAGCAGCGCTGGCAGCTGAGGAGGGTTGCAGGGCTGGCTCCCTGACCTCTGGCAGCATCGAGGGAGGCGACAGTGGGGCAACCAGACTGCAGCCCCAGGGGTGTTCCCAGGAAGGTAGGTGGTAGTGGACGTTCCTGGGGAGACAAAAAACAAGGGGGAGTCACATGGCAGCTGGTGTGTGGAAGCAGTCGCCATTGAAGACAAGCCAGTGTGTCAGTTGCAAAAGCCTGCAGGGAGAGAAATAAAACACAGCTGATAGGTGTGACACACATAGCATGGTCTGGGCTGCTTACCTGGGTGTAAGGAGAGCATGATCCTGTAAGGGGAAAGGGTCAAAGAGAGAGACAACAACACAACTTGGGGGTCACTACCATGGCAAACCTAGCAATACTGACCTGTCAGTAGACCCTGTGTAGAAAAGGTGGGGGGGGGGGAACAGCTGGTGTCTACATAAGGCTAACAGTTCCACACTTGTGGCATTGTCTGCTCACATGACTACAGGCAGCAATCAGACACAACAGTGGTAAAGAGGCATGTATCCTATATATCATGGCAGGCTATGCAGGCAGCTATGAGACAAGACATTGATAAAGAGGCATGTCATGGCAGGCTATGCAGGCAGCTATGAGACAACACATTGGTAGAGAGGCATGTCATGGCAGGCTATGCAGGCAGCTATGAGACAAGACATTGATAAAGAGGCATGTCATGGCAGGCTATGCAGGCAGCTATGAGACAACACATTGGTAAAGAGGCATATCATGGCAGGCTATGCAGGCAGCTATGAGACAAGACATTGGTAAAGAGGCATGTCATGGCAGGCTATGCAGACAGCTATGAGACAACACATTGGTAAAGAGGCATGTATCCTTCCTATATTTCTAAATGCAAAGAGGCAGCAGTCAGACCACATGTCAGCACAAACCCTGCTCTTACCTGCTCTTACCTGCTGGTGTTGTTGCCTGTGGGGGGGGGGGAAGAGGGGCTGGGAGAAAGACATGGGTTAGCAAACACTTGCATGGAGGCAGCTGCCCAGGCACAGCTGTAAACAGGTTGGCCACAGCCAGAACAGCCCTCTCTGCCCTAGAGGGGTGCAGAGAGGAGAGAGGAGAAGAGAAGAGAGAAGTGGGGTGTTTGAAAAATTTTCAAAGTCCCACTTTGTGGCTGTGGGGGACAGAACCCCACGCCACGTGCTCAGAGAGAGAGAGAGAGACTGGAGGTCTGGGGCTGGGCTTTTGTGGGAAAGAGGCTGGGTGGGGCTGGGTGCTGATAGGCTCCCTATCTTAGGCATAACTCTGTCGGTTTCCAGACCTAGCAGGCCCAACTCCGTCCTAACTCTGACCTAACTCAGGAGTAGGGTGTTAGAAATTTTCAGGAGAGGGCTGGCTTGGGTAAGGTAAAATGGGTCCTATGGGTCTCCTCGAATTTGGGACCACCTTTTTGGTCGACCTAACTTTTGTGTCAGCTTCTGTGTTGAAGGGGGCGTGTCTGTGCTTGCCAGGGTCTGGAATCCGACATTAATTGGTTTCCACCCCCGTTACGCCCATGGTCCGCCCATGGTCCGCCCACTTTTAGGCCGATTTTAGGTCCGAGTTGTGCCGGCGTCTGTGGTGCGCATGTGCGCCGTTCTTAGTCCGTTCTTAGTCCGTCGGTCCTAAGTTCGACCTAACTTCGACCTAACTTTGCCCTAAATGGTTGTGTTCCAGACCTAACTTCGACCTAAACGACTTAGGCTGACTTTAGGTCTGACTTGGGCTGCTTAGCACTTGGGTTGGAATGGGCTGTAAGCTACTTGTTCTGCCGTTTTCTCTGGTTTACTGATTTGCTTGCTTATCTACCTATTTATTTTAATATATGTTATCGGCGTTTCTGCTCCAAGGCACCATGGTGTAAAAGGTTGTCACTGATATTGCACACTCACCATCTGTATATTAATAGATGGTGAGACACACATGATTTTACATTACCTAATAGTTTTTAACAAACCAGCAATTAAGGGCCAATGAAAATTGAGCAGATGGATGAAACTTAAATATTGTTGAATATCATATATGCTACTGAGAGTAATTTTATGCAGATAATCAGCCATTTACTCAGTGCAATAATGTACCTGTCATTTGATACCAGTATCTCGGCACTGTAGGTAAATCCCAGTTAAAACCTGATTTATGATCAGTGCATTCAGTTCTTTAGGAAAATAGAGCTCACATGATTATCTTTAGAAACAGTTATGTGCTTCTGGGCATCCTCTGCATTCCATCCATAATTTAAGCTTTGAATTCTCACCTCATTACACTCCCACAGAGGAGGGGGAAATGCAAGGTCATCGCAACCAATACCAAAGTGAGTATAGGACACCGCACAATCTTTCTGAATGATGAACCATTCTACTGCGGTTTACTGACATATATCAGAACCAACCAGAAGAAACTGACTCAGCAAATTTGCCAGGAAGCTAAGAGTAACCTTGTAAGTTACTGGGGAGTGTAAAAGTAGACACACAAATGGGTTGTGCTTCCAGGGAGGAAGAAAAGGAATTTATACATCGCCCATATAAGAACATGTATGTGGTGATTGGCAAACTGCCCTCGCCTCACTAGTATGGAACAGGCCAGGTACATTTACAAGCTTTCTCAGAAAGTGTTTGGGAAAAGCTTGTCTGTATTCCAAGACTCCTTTTCTGGATTGCAGTGTTGGTGCATGTCACGTGAGCCGATGATGCCGTGTACATTATCATATCTTCCCCTGTGAGCTGCAGTTGGTTCTTATCTGCCATGAACCCATTCCATAGGACCAGCCATGTTGGAGAGCCACATGTACATTCAGCATCCCTTCCCTGAACCGAGTACACCTTGGAATAAGATCCCGCTGGGAGGGGAGAACAACTAAATCAAGCATCTGCAAATCACAATCAAGACAAGTGATCCAAATGAAGAAACTCACCCAACAAAAGGCGCCTTGATCAGGTGATCTGGTCATGTGGTTCACAGCATTCAATAATAGTCTCATCCTGAGTAAAGGGTTCATGTCAAACAAATGTTGCTCTAGTTTTGTAGTTCATGTCGTTTGGTTTCACAGCCAGGACCGACCGAGACATGAGGCTGACTGAAGCAGTTGCTTCAAGTGGCACATTGAGGAGGAGCGCGGCCAACTGGTGAGTGGTGCCTTGCACCTTGCATCTGCCTATCGCCCTCTGCTGGCCCACTGCCCAGGGAGCCCTCCATCAGCCTGCGACTCTCTTTTTGCTTTGCTGAGAGCAAGCAGGAAACGGATCCGGCAGAGGCAGCCCACCTCTTCCCCCAGCCATGCCTCTGCAAGCGACCACAGCGACAGAGCTGCCAGAAGCACCTGCAGTTTCATGAGCAATCAGGACAGGATCACTAGGCTCCCCCTCCTTCTCTTCAGGCCCACCCAGAAGGGCAGGAAGCAGAGCCCCTCCCCCATGCCCCTTTCCCCTTACTTGCAGCTCCAACACTACCTCCTCCTGCATGCTTCTCTGGGCCTTGTCTCTCCCAGCATGCTCTAGTCATCCTGTTTGTTTCAAACAGGAGGTGCCAGACCTACAGGTAAGAGGAAAGAGGGGGAGCCTTGAATCTCCACATTGCACTTCTCCTTACCTCGCTTCATCCACCTGGCTGCTTCCCTAAGAACCCGGGGGGACAAGGAGGAGGTCGTGGGTGGCAGCAACAGCAGTGGTGGGGTACTCACATGTATTAGCAAGCGTTTGCAAGTCTCCTAGGGAGAAACTAGCAGGGTAGCAGACCTACGCCAATTCAGGTAGCACATTTGCTCAGGCCACTCCTGTCCACAGCAAACGCCAAGAGTGCCATCGGCCGGAAGGTGTTGACATGACAGAAGTTCTGTGTGTGTTCCTGTGTGACATACTATTTGGAATACAGCTGAGCATTATGAGCTGGGCAAACTGGTATACTGAATCGGATAATTATGAATTTCAGGACGAGCTCTAGGAGGGATGGCACCAACATTTTGAAAAGGTGACATTCAAAGCAAAGGATGGACCATTCACACGTTGCATGTGGATCCCTTCCTTGCAGTGGCTGCAAAGGAAAAAAGCCACCTAATCCAGTCCATAGAATGACTAGATTTAGCTGCGTAAGTGCACCCTCGGTTAGTGGAGCAGAACTACTTGTGAGTTTGGAAGGCTGCTAACTATTGGATAAATGGTGGTGTTCATTAGTAATATGCAGGTGAAAGCCAAAAGTTAAACTGTGTTTTAGGATCTAGGGCCTTGCTGATGATTTGCTGGCATGCTTCCAAGGGCATTCTGCCCCCGAGTTAAGAGAACACTGAGACATGAAACGCTATTTTTGCATGCTGCAATGCTTATAATTCATTATTATTTCACAGAAACATTCAACTTTGTGGCGTGGTAACTGAGCAAGGGATGTTGCAGTACCACAGGGTTATCATAAGTTCAAATGGTCCGCTCTCTCTTCTACATGCATATGAGGATGGCTGAGAGTCTCAAGGCAGTGATGACATTGCTTGTTCGTAAAGCTAGCACATAGCTCAGTTTCAACTCAGAGTCGGTTCATGTACTTCAGAGCAGCAAAAATACACATTATTTGCTTTCCGTGCAGATGTTCCCAACACAAGTCTACGAAATGAATGGATGTGGAGAAGTGGGACCATGCCTTCTGGCTGTGCTCTCCAGCATCTGCACACTCAACATTTCTGTGAAAAGGGCTCTGCATCCTTACAGCTCCACCATGCAATTGGGCACTCTGGGTATTCAGGTTTCGCTTGGGGGATGAGGCTCCGACTCCGTGGTAGAGCACATACTTTGCATGCAGAAGGTCTCAGGTTTCATTCCTCGCATAACAAGCTAGACGTGGGTGGGCAGGACTCCTGTCTGAAATCCTGGAGGACTCCTACCAGTTAGTGCATTCAATACTAACAGCCCAATCCTAATTAAATTATCATGAAGCAATGCAGCAGCACCAGCGCAGGCTGTGCTGCACCCTGCAGGGGAATTTCGGCTGCTGGAGGTCTCCTTGGGGTAAGGGGACATTTGTCCCCTTGCTTCGAGGTAAGCCGCAGCAGCTGCAACAGGTAAACTCGGACCTGAGTCAGCCCTATAGCTGGCTCAAGTCCACATTGATCTGTGTCAGCAGATCAGACCCAGGAAGGGGGATAGGATATGATGCGTGCCGGCACCGCCACCTGCGCCTCCCTCAGGCCCTATCCTCTCACCCCGCCCTCCCCCTGCCCTGTTCCTCCCTCCTTCCATGGCAAGGCCCTGTGCTATCGGAAAGTGCTTTACTGCAACTTGTGTTCCGCCAATGCACCGGCTGGATAGCATTGGGCCATAAGCTAGATCAGTGATGGCGAACCATTTGGGCTTGGTGTGTCAAAATTTTTGAAAATGCCTAACTTGACTCTGCTGGTGTGTCCCCCCCCCCAACTTGTAATAGTATTTTGACTATTGCTACTTTTAATAGTAATTTTGAATTGAACTGAACTGAACACAACTATAGAACACATTGCATTTCATTTAGCATCAATTAGTGACTTTTTTGTTGCTGAGTTTTACTAGATAATAAAAGAGGTCTGCCAAAAATCTTTGCCCTAAATGTTCAAGACAAGCCTGTAAAACTTTTGCAAAAATGTAAGGTGTGTCGGGGCACTGGGGATGTCACCCAAAATGACCTCGCGTGTCACTGGTAACACGCGTGTCATGGGTTCGCCATCAGGGAGCTGGATGGATCACTGGTCTGACCCAGTATAAGACCCAGTATTATACATAAGTATAAGTATGCTTCATACGTCCACTGTTCGCATAGATGAGCTCTGCATGCATACATCCGTCTATGCATGGAGCCCCTGAATGTGAAGATGATGGGTCGTGGCCAACAGACACAGTCCTATTCCCCCTCCCCATGCATTCACTTCTCTGCAATGTGTCATATGTAATTCACATATTTTAATAAAGCTGAAATCTGAGGGCCCCAGATTGCCCCAGATTGGTCTCACCATAGGCGAGATGCATGGGTTTTGCACTTCACATATCATAGCAAAAGTAAGAAAAACAGAAGTGTAAGTCACTTATGATTTTTACTAGTGACCATCTTTTGTAATAATTACCGTACTTGTCAGCGATCAGTTGATGTTTCTCCAATGTGCACTAATGCCTGAAAGTGTTTCTTAAATGGGCCAGGGTGAGTCGCTCTGAGTTCTTCAGGGGTGTGTGTGTGTGTGTGTGTGTGTGTGTGTGTGTGTGTGTGAGAGAGAGAGAGAGAGAGAGAGAGAGAGAGATTTGGGAGCTGCAAACTAAGAGTCAACAAGGGCAAAATAAGCCTAATGTTTGCAGCTGTCTGGAAGGAACTTAAAGGACTCCAAATTGATGCTGCTTTCTAAGAGGTCTGATGATGCTTTACGAAATGCCACCTGGGTACCTGGTTGTTCTCCCATTCTCAACATGTATATCTATATAATCCTCCTGTGCTCTTTCATCCATGAGGAAATCAAACCCTGTAACTTTAACCCTTTAACTCCTGTAATAGTATGAACTGGCTTCTACAAACATACTTTAAGAAAACCACATGTGGGCTTTCTTTCCCCCTGTTTACCTGCTGTCTCCATTTCCTTCCCTTTCCCTCTTGTTTTGGTATCTAGATTGTGAGCCACATGGGGTAGGGACCCACCCTTTCACTCTTTGAAAAGTGCCATGTGGATGGTTCTATAAACATAAATAAATACAAGTACTTCACTTCTTTTAAACTTCTCTTCAAGTTTCCTTTTCAGTTGTTCATTCTGTGTAGCATGTGGCTGCAGGCTCTTCTTCCAACCTCATTTTTAGAACATCTATCAGGAGCCCCGGCCGGCAACTACAGCTGTATGCCTTGAGAACTCTCGTCATATGTTCCAATGAATGCAAATTGGTCAGAGCAGAAGCTTGTTATTCCCAAGCAGGTTCATTCTGTGTGGAATGAATGATTGAAAAGGGCTTATGTTGGGCCAACGACTATCACTGACAGATATTCATGACCACCTACTATTATTCCCACATTCTCACCACACTCTATGGACTGGTTCATGCTAACATTTCTTGGGCTTTCTTTCCTAAGAAAGAAAGTCAGGTGAGTTGACTTTTTCAATCTGATTTCAACCAGAACATGGCGACTAAAGGGGATCGATCAATCAGTGCATCAGAGCCCAATCCTATGCCGGCCACTAGCGGGACTGGGCTCTGCACTGTTGCAAATATGCTGTAAAGCACATTTCAACAGCGCAGAGGCCTGTCTCGCCAGTGTGGAGGTCAGCACTGGCAGTCCTCCGCCGGTGAAAGAGCTACGCCTGCCGGAGACAGGTAAACTTTCCACTGGCCGGTGGGGAGGCAGTGGGGAGGAGGCATTCCGGGGAAGGGAGGAGGGCAGATTAGGCCTGGGAGGGGGGGTGGGCTCGGTGGAGGAGACCTCCACCGAATCCTATCCCCCATGCCATGCCTGAAAGCCTGGCATAAAGCTCCTTGGAGCTGTGCCAGCCATTTTGCTGGAGCGCCATAGGGCGCCCATAGGGGCTGCAGGGGCTCGACACGGGGGAAGGGGACAATCATCCCCTTCCCTCAAGGAGACCTCCGGCCCCACGCTGGATGCAGCAGAGCCTGCCTCGGCACCCCTGCATCAGAGCGTGGGGCTTTAATAGGATTGGGCTGCCTGTTACTTCCCCCACATGCTGCTCCAAAATGTCTGCATCTGGGAGATTGCAGGAGAGAAGTCAAAGAAGTTGTAATGGATCACATGGTTGGCCTCCCCATGTGTGTTCAAATGTTACCAAAGCATCATGGGAGTCAGGGTTATAGTGCTACTACTGCAATGTAAGGTTCTGCCCCCTAGAGCATCAGGAATGCTCAAACACGTATTATCTTGCAGGGGGGGGGGATTGGCATGGCAAAATTGCCCGGCCTAAGAACCTTCCAGAGTCTGCTGAAATGACATGCATTGCACAGCATATTCTTTTACTATCAACAACATGTGCCTTGATATTGCTTCTTCCTACAGAAACCAGTGATTATCCATTCCCTTCTTGTAATGAACACGTAAGAAAGCAGTTGAGAATGAAGAGCTACAAGGAAGGTATTTCATTAAGATAAACATAAGCCAGATCAGAGGAGGTTTAATGTAAAAAGCATTAGCTGTAACTGCTGGCTTTTTCGAAGTTCATGGGTGGTCTGGACTCATTAAGATGTTGAAAACAAGCTGTTCAAATTAATAGGGAGTTTTGTTCTTTGTGTGATGCAGCATCAAGCTCCACATTTTGTATTTTAATGGGACTTTAAGGAAGGCTGCCTTATTTTAGTGCCATCAGACTATTAGTCACAAAAGACCATGTGTGTCTGTGTGTGTTTAGATTTAAAGTTTATTTATTTAATTTATTTAAAGAATGTGTATCCTGCCTTTCTCCCAGCGAGGGCACTCAAGGTGGCTTACAACATTAAAATAAACATGTACATTAAAATAATTTAATAGAATTAAATTTAATAGTTGTTTATTTAAATATTAAATAATTTATTTAATAAATAAATTCTATTTAACTATTAAATAGAATTTAATAGTTGCCAATAGAATTCAAAATTGTCACCTTACATTTTTCAGACAAAATGATTGGAGCTGTAAAATCAAGCAGAGATGTAGCAGGAAGCCACTTCTGTGTACCTGAACCACTCCTGTGTGTTGTGCATGCCTCAAAATAACTTGTTCCAGTAATTGCATCCTCTCCACTATCATTTCTTGGCTGTGATGACCGTTCACATCGCTCTCAAATGCATTCATAAGAACATAAGAACATAAGAACATAAGAAGAGCCCTGCTGGATCAGGCCAAAAGCCCATCTAGTCCAGCTTCCTGTATCACACAGTGGCCCCACCAGATGCCTCAGGGAGCACAAGACAACAAATGCATAAATGCACATTTTACTATCATCATAAATACTTCTTTTTCAAAAGTGAATTTTGCTTTACAATTAATGGCTTTACATTCCAGCTTTGAGTCTACAGGAAACATTAATACACTTATTCCTCCTGGCACAGCTTTCTCATGGCGTACTAGTTGCCTTCAGCACATGGTTTGATTAGCACTGCAGTGCTGCGCAAGCCTAGGAACGTCTACTCAGATGTAAGTGCTACTCAGGTCAGTGGGACTTACTCCAAGGTACATGTGTATAGAATTGCAGCCCTAGGTACTTAAAGCTCTTGGCAGCTTGGTTGAGCGGGGCCCCAATCCTAATTAGGCTTTGCGACATTGTAAAAACGTGTACAACAGTGTACATGCCTTTACAATGTCACAAATAGTGCAACGCTGGTGGCTGTTTTGGGGATGCTGCTGCAAATAGCGGTTTGAGTCCCCCAGCTCGCTACCGCAGAGGGTGACCTGCTCTGAGGCAGGTAAGCTGATGTGGGAGGCGGGCGATGGGCGGGGCAAGGACGGGGGAGGAATTTCTGGGTGGGGAGGGCGGGAGGCAGAACGAGTGAGGGGAGGGGTGGTTCCTGAAGGCAGTGATTTGTGCCGGGATCCTATCCCCATTCCCTCTCCCCTTCCCTCTCCCTTACTCTCCTTGAACTTGTGTCAGCAAAATGGATAGCGCACATCTGAGGAGACTCATTTGGCAGGGGAGGCTTTCCCCCGGGTAAAGGAATAAAAGTTCCTTTATGTTGAGGAGACCTCTGCGACTGCCTGCCCCTGCCGGATGCAGGGCACGCTCCATTGGCACGGCTGTATCAGTGTGGGATTAGTTAGGATTGGGCTGGCAGTCTCTCAACTTCTCATTTATGCCTGCAACCGCATGCCATGTCCGCCTATTCTAATCTATTGTGCTGTTTAATAGCACCCATGTTCCTGTTGTGGATCTTGCCTTCTTGACTTGTCTCTAATCAACAACGTTTTTATTTTTTGCAAAGCCTTTCCTGCAACGATGGTTTAACAAAATGATCAGGAACACAGATTTAACAGTAGTTGTCTTGCAAACTATATTACTATTTAGCATCTGTCTCTGTCAGGAAATGAAACTTAATTAGATTGTTATTATTGGATGGTTCAAATGCGGTTGCTTCCTGAACCACTCCTGTGTGCTGCGCAATGCCTCAAAATAACTTATTCCAGTACTGTAATTGCATCCTTCCCACTATCACTTCTTGGCTGTGATGACCATTCACATCATTCATAAATGCACATTTTACTACGTATATTGTTCTAAAATAAGTTTTGTTTTGCAGTTAATGGCTTTACGTTCCAGCTGACAAAGAGATTCAAAGTTCGTACTTCCATTGTAAACGTGAAGATGCTTCCAATATTGAAGCCAATTCATGCTGCTATGAATTTCGCTGTGTGTCGAGAGCTACTAGGGTTAGAAAGGGGAACCCACAGACCTGGGAACTGCTGTCCTGTGTAGTTACCCAAGCTCCAGTTTGAAGCGTGCCTTGCGCAATAAAGTGTTCTCTGCACTGCAAAGCAATTCCATCTACCAAGACTGGCCATTAGCTCCCTTCTTCAGGAAGAAATATAATAGTTTTTTGTGTAGGATCAGGCTTTGGGCCCAATCCTATCCAGGGCTGGCCAAGTGTGCAACACTGCGGATGCAGCATGTGTTGGATGCTATGAGCCAGTCAGGGACCAGGCAACCCAGGAGAGTTTTTACTTACATCTCTATAGGCTGCCTGGCCCCCAATAGATCTCCTCAGACCTATGCCAGTTCTTGTGGCTGGTCCATGCCAGGAATCTTGCGTGCATGGCTGCCACTGAGATCCACCACCCTCCTGTCCCCAAACCACCCCAGGCCCAGCCTGATCCCTGCCCTGATTTGCCTCTGCCACCGACTTACGAGTGACAGGGTACGTTCTGAGGCCCACTGCTGCCAGCTTGGGGCTTACAATAATTCTTACATACTCCGACTACTGACTCCTGGCTTGTGACCTCTGACTCCTGGTTTCCAATTGACAGCTGCCTGTGGTAGAAGTGTTAAGCTGTCTGGGGTGGTCCGCCCCTGGGCGACAAGCGGGTGTGTGAGTGTGACAAAGCAGTGGGCAGGCAGCAACCTACAGCGATCTGTAGTGGCGGTGGAGCGAACAGCGGGAGGGTGGTGGTTTGAAGCTGGGCCCACCCTCCTGCCCTGCGCTTGGGAATACCTTTTCAGCGGCGGCGATGTCACATTCGGCGGTGATGTCACAGGGGTGGCATGGTGTATGCTGCCCCCCCCCTGCACGCAGTTGCCGCGATGTCACTGGCCTGTGGCACAGCACTGATACTGTATGGCCATGTCATTCATTCTCTGTAAGCCTTACCTATTTGACAGGGTTGTTAGGCCATCATTGAAATCAGTTGGGAAGGGGGGGGGGTCCTTCCTGTAGGAACTCCACATGGTGCTCATTACACTATGAGAGTAAATGGAGGATGCAGGTGTAATCTGCTCATCATACAGTAGTTGGTAGACAAAACTTCAGATCTCCTTCCCCAGCCCAGAAAGATGTGTCATATATTTAAAACAACAACAACAAAACCGAAGCTGGCCCAGACTCTGCGGTGTCTGGTAAGATCTGTGGACTGATTCAGCCATTGCTATTTGCTTGTGATACAGGTTCTTTCACACAAGCAACAGCATGCAAGTCTGCATTACAGCCTATTGTTTGGCACCAGACAACCTGCCCTTCACACTTGTCAACTGATGCTGGATAGTACTGAGCATGAAAAACATAGCTATTCATGTAGATCCATTGGGAATGGGATATATATGTGCACACACACATAAGCATGTGCATGGTCAGGTGCATGCCAGTCTAACCATGTAACAAGAGCATGCACTCACATCCCAAGTCTATGCATTTTTCCATGCACAGTTCTTCTTATGCCATGCCTGCTCAGGAACAAGCTGCTTTAGATAGGGCTTCTCTGTGTTGCAAGTGGTGGATGTTGCTATCATATTGGCTTGTGATATGGTTCTCAGTGAGCTGGCACAGTAGCCAAGTCTGAACTCGGGGAAACTCACTGGAATTCCCCTTTGTTATTATTTAACAGGATTTGATGTAGGAATGGAAACAATTTTTTTCTTTTAGAAATCAGTAGCCTATTGAAATCGGAAATCATCAATCGGATTTTGCTAGAATGCCATGGTGAATATGCTTTTTCCAAAACGTTGTCTTAATAAGAACATAAGAACATAAGAAGAGCCCTGCTGGATCAGGCCAAAGGCCCATCTAGTCCAGCTTCCTGTATCACACAGTGGCCCCACCAGATGCCTCAGGGAGCACACAGCCAACAAGATAACCTGTTTCCTGCTGCCACTCCCCTGCACCTGGCACAGAGAAAACCTACTTCTAAAACCAGGAGGTTGCTTATGGCTTGTAACCTGTGATGGTCTTTTCCTCCATGAATCTGTCCAAACCCCTTTTAAAGGCATCTAGGCCTGGTGCCATCACCACATCCTGTGGCAAGGAGTTCCACAGATGAATTACATACTGGGTAAAGAAATATTTTCTTTTATCCGTTCTAACTCTCCCTCCACTCAATTTTAGTGCATGTCCCCTGGTTCTGGTGTTGTGCGAGAGGGAGAAGAATTTCCCTCTATCCACTCTCTCCATCCCATGCATAATTTTATACGTCTCAATCATGTTCCCCCTCAGGCGCCTTTTTTCTAGACTGAAAAGCCCCAAACGCTGTACCCTTTCCTCATAAGGGAGGTGCTCCAGCCCACGAATCATTCTGGTCGCTCTTTTCTGCACCAAGTTATAAAAAACACCATTTGAATATTGCAATCATGTGCCGGTATTCCTAACATGCTCATATTTTTCTGACAGCCACTTCAACGGTTTTCCATTGGGCCATCCTTTAAAAACAAAAACTACCACAACACCAATAATTCTAGCATCCCTCTCCCTCTGCAACAGTGCCCTGTCAGCTGGTGAAGGCTTTTCGTTTATTTTTACATTTTAATGATTTTTTCTGGAGGCTGTGTGTTCTGCCTGTCTGGCACAACTCTGTTTCCTAATGATACTGAGGATGAAAGCATGCATGAAACGAGAACATGGTGGCATCTGGGACTGAGATGTCACTCACTACTGTAGTTACTAGGAGAAGGAAAGACAGAGGCAGGGCCAATTGCAATCAGATAGGCTGACGGAATAAGTAGAGAGAGTCATTTGCAAGTGTGATGAATTTGCTGCACTCTGCAATGTTCCCTATTGAGGATCAGGACCATAGCAGCTCCTTATCTTCTGATAAATTCTTCCTGACAAATCTGGCTGCTGTTGTTCCCATTAAAAGTCATGGAATAAAGCTGATCATTGAAGGCAGAAGGGAAAAAAAAAGCCGCGCCAATGCCTTGCATCCCATTCACCTGCTCTTCCTGCTTCAGGAAGGATGTGGGACGATCTTGAGAGGAAAAACATCAGTTTTGTTTCTTCCTTATTCCAAAAGGGAAAATCAGCTGCTTCATGAAATAGCAAAGTATGCCCCAGAATACTAATGGAGCTCTGTTTTGCTTCCTCGTTAAAAGTCAGCAGCTGCTTCATGTTCCAGGGAACAAGATAAGCAACGTGACATTTGTGGCCATTCGCATGCATTGATTTGTTTTAGCTTATTGTGTTCTCAACAGGATTTCTTAGTGCTCGGGGACTGGAAAGAAGCCCAGGGAATATTAGAAGGATGAAATTGCTAGAAGGGAATGGGGCGGGGGGGGGGGGATGGCTTGGACATCAAGTAAACAAATTGTGAGTGTACAGATCTTCTCTAAAGTGGCTTTTGCTTACAAGAAAATGAGAGCAAGATGATTTTGGCAAGCTGTATGTTGTGTTAGCTGCACAAACTTTTGCTTTCCTCTGCTACAGGCTCTTAATAGTTGGGTGGGATCTTCTTTCTACATTTCATGGACAGATGATTCATATGTGAGTGAGCAGATGGCTGTTTTTTTGCTGTTACAGACCACTGTTCTTTTTATTGTAGTGTACACATTAATGATTGATGTTAGGTTTTTTGCCAGGGGCACAAATTTGCTCGCACTTTCAAAGCAGTCTGTTGTTCTCCTTTGGTTTGACTTCTTATTGTTGTTGTTGTTCAGTTGTTAAGTCGTGTCCGACCCTTCGTGATCCCATGAAACTTCTTCTTAGCTATCTGGAAATGTAACTCTTTCCAGTTATCTTTAATTAGTGAGCCCACCTTATAGCCTGCCTGGTTATAGGGACTGTCCATGAAGCATAAGGTAAGGTAAAGGTGAACCCTGACAATTAAATCCAGTCGTGTCCGACTCTAGGGTGTGGTGCTCATCCCCATTTCAAAGCCAAAGAGCCAGCGTTGTCCGAAGACGCCTCCGTGGTCATGTGGCCAGCATGACTCTCCTTGCCGCAGCGCGTAGCATGCAGCTGGAACACGGAGCGCTGTTTACCTTCCCGCAAGCGGTACCTATTTATCTACTCGCATTTTCTCTGTGCCAGGTGCAAGGGAGTGGCGACTGGACACAGGTATCTTGTTGTCTCGTGTGCTCCCTGAGGCATCTGGTGGGGCCACTGTGTGACACAGGAAGCTGGACTAGATGGGCTTTTGGCCTGATCCAGCAGGGCTCTTCTTATGTTCTTATGTTATGTTCTAACATGCTTTGGAACTGCACAGGGGGGGGGGAGCTGCATTAGGTTTTATCCATATTATATTTTCCTAAATGTTGCACAAAAATGGGCACAATCAAGGAAAACTAGGAGGCCCACTCATATCCCATTGAAACAGAGTTACCAAGTGGTCAGTATTTCACTGGTTTATCCATTCTGTGTTCAATCAGAGTCTGAAAAACTAGTAAACTTTGAATTCTGCTTTAATCCACCCAGTTCACTCCAGGCTCTACCCTTGGCCTGCCAGGTGATACTCAGGTGTTGTTTTCCCTGGCTTTGCCCCCTGGTCGTCCTGCACAAGGGGGCCAGTAGTTTTGAAATTAAAATGTGTGTTCCACCAGCATTGCACGAGGTGGATTGGGCCCTAACCCGTCCTGGATATGCAGTGTGTGTCCCCCAATTCTCCCAACAGAGACAATCCTCATGCAGGAGGACACATGTATATTATACTGAATGATTACTGTGCGTTTTGCCTTTGTCCTGTGCACACAGATTGAGCAGCTGCTTGACTTGTAATGCACAATCTATGTACCCACTCAGCACCAAATGCGAGCATTGCCTTTCACAAATTGTGATACCAATTTATTTCTTGCATGCATGAAAATTATATCCATGAAGAGAAAAAAAAACTCCTTATCTTCTAGATGTTCTGAATGGGTGTTCCCTAACTGAGAAGTTGTCATTCATTCTCTGTGAAGGTCACGCAGAGGCGACGCAGAATGGGGTGCGGTGGTGCGGTGGGCCCCAGGGCGTAGGGCACTGAGGCTGGGGGGTGGGGCGTAGGCCTCCTTAAGTTTTGTTTTAGTTTTCGGGTTTTTTCCTTTCCCCCCCTCCATTTTAACTATTTCGCGGGCAGCTGCTGCCCTCCCCCGCTGCTACCCAGGGCAGCAGCTGCGTCGTGTCCCCCCCCCCAGGCTGTTTGTGTGCTTTTGGGGTACTTAGCTTGTCTTGGCTGGGCAGCAGGCAGCATTTTCCCAGATCAGCGGCATCCATCTTGAATGGGCGGGACTCTCTAGGAATCTCTCTCCATCTCGTTGGTCTCGCTGGTCGGTCCTCCAGAGCCCTAGACAGGCCTGGAGGACCGACGGACTAGTGAGATGGAGAGAGATTCCTAGAGAGTCCCGCCCATTCAAGATGGATGCCGCCGATCCAGGAAAATGCTGCCTGCTGCCTGGCTGAGACAAGCTAAGTGCCCCAAAAGCACACACACACCTTGGGGGAGCACACAACGCTGCTGCCACCCTGGGAAGCAGTGGGGGGGCGGCAGCTGCCCGCAAAAGTAAAAAAACCAGAAAACCCCGAAAAAGCGAAAAAGTGACATAAAGGGGGTGTAAGGGGGTGGGGCATAAGGGGTCCGCACCGGGTACCAAATGGCCTGGCTCCCCCTCTGATGGTCAGCCCAGTAAATGCACATTAGTGCAGTTGTTTTCGTGTGTGTGCGTGTGTGCATACACTCACGCACAAAAGAAAATAACTTGCATTTCAAAATAACGATCAAGCATATTGGGCAAAGCACTATTGGAGATTTTTGTTGCGCTCAGGTGGTTAAGGTCTCTCAGCTAGAGAGGGCTCATGTTTTCAAATACTTCCCTGAGGCTTGACAGAGCAGATTAGAAATGTAAAAAAAATGTACTGGCTGTCGTGTTTTATTATACCAACAGCGAGTCTGGTAAAATCGAAAAGACACAGCGCTAGTTGTTTGCTATTTACAATAATATATGCCTTAAAATGTGTTTATGCTATCACCTTTTATTTGTTTAAGAGGCATAATTTTACCATTAACATTGTCCCTACAATTGGAGCATCCACAACTCAAATGGTATTACTCTTGAGTTGAGGGTTAGCTGATATAGGAGGAATCAGTGCCCATGACTCCTGCACACAAACTTTAAAGGATTCAACTGCTTCAGTTTGCCTAGGCATCAAAGGGGATGAGAATGTGTCGCCTCTTTCTTTTCTTCCTTCTCTAGTGCAAAATTATAAGACAGCCAGTGAGAAACGACTGAGAAATGGCTACCTCACTTTGGGCACATCTACACTACAAACCACTTTTAACATCTGTCATAGTTTCTCCCAAAGAATCCTGGGAATTGTTGTTTGTGAAGAGCCAAAGAGTCTAGCATAGAAAATCCAGTTATGGCCAGTGAGGTGGTGCGGCAGATAGAAATTAGATGATATTACTGAGCTGCAACCAAGAGATAATAATATAATATAATAATATACAGTATTTATATACCACCTTTCTGGTCATTGGATTTCTCCTCTGACTTTATTCAAGGCGGTGTACATGGGCAGGCTGTTCTAAACCCCAAAGGGTTTTTACAATATAATAACGTTCTAATCTTTCATAGAACCCTTCATTCGAGATGTTACTTTCACAGTCCAGCTCTCTCTCTCTCTCTCTCTCTCTCTCTCTCTCTCTCTCTCTCTCTCTCTCTGAGGCAAGTGGGTATGGGCATGCTGAAGGCTACAGGATAAATGTTTTCATTGGAATTTGGGCAGAACTACACATTTTTTAAAAAGACGGGGCTGCTCCAGAAATAGCCCTATGCTGAGTCCCCCACCCCTCCATAATGTCTACTCCTGGTCATCATTGCACTGAGGAGCCTTTCCCTGCCCCCCCCCATATTTTTGGAAATGTGAACAGCATTCAGCCTTGCAATCTGAAGTGGTGACGTCCCCCCTGTCACCTCAGAAATGTGCCACCTCATTTTTTTCTGCATTTGTTAGACCAAACCTCATCAAGAGACTGTATGTATTTCCATGGCCTTTCACTGCTTGTACAGTTTGCTATGGTTGAAAGGCCCAGACAGACTCTCTTGGCAGGCTCCGAGGCCATCAGTGCACTCAAAGAAACAGACACTGAAGTTATCACTAATAAACCACCCCCATAACAGCGAGGAACCAGTTGGAGAGCTTTCAGTGTGAATATAAATGAGGGCTGCACCAGGATGGGATTGGCTGGCATATTTTGTTTTGTTTTGAATTCTTTCCAGACATATTTCAGTTTACATAAATATTTGAAGGTCGGATCAGACAGGATTTGCAGTACAATAGTATTAGGAATGCCTTTGCAAAAACTTTGATAAGGTTTAATTTTGGTTCCAGGAAAGGGGTGGCAGAGAGAAGGGAGTCTTTTTAACACTGAAACTTTATGCACTGCCAGCAGTTTTCAGGACTGAGATTATAAATATTTGGATTTTTAATGGATCTTTTTTTCCCCCCACTTGGATCAAAAAGTGCACTGTATTTTTCAAGATGACAATTTGACGACGTTTTCTATGCAAGAGTTAAGCAGCATATATGTGATATCACCTTAATAAGCCACCTTTTCCGGAGCCCTTTTCTGGAACCTAAATGAGAACTAGACTCAAGGTGTCAAGTTGCCTTTTAACACTGAGGAATATGTCTGTTCCCCAGAAATGTTTACAGAAATGAATTAGCACCCCACCCTTTTGAGTTAAGCGAGCTGTTTTTTAAAAACCCATATCCTATAGTTCTCCCAGCGAATGCCTTGTGAAAGGAAATACGTATGCTAGGAGACCCTTTCAAGGGGAATGTATCTGTTATACTTTTAAGGGTGCAGCCCTATGCTCCAGATGCACTGGCTACAAGGCGAGTGCTAGGATTTGGCAGAATCTGTGGCTGGCGCGGAACCCTTAGAGGGAACACTGGGTAGCTGGTCTAGGCACTGACCTCATCCATGCTTTATTAACTTCAGCAAGGATGATGTGGTCTTGTTCTGTGATTTTATTTTTTTGGGAAAGAAGCTATTAATTACCAGGGATGTAGATCAAGTCTCTGACTCCAAGTCTCGAGTCAAGTCCCGAGTCTTTGCCCCCAAGTCCCGAATCTTTGGTTGTGAGTTGCGAGTCCCCTATCTATTTAATGGGGAAAATGGGTTTAAACCTGAATAAAAGTCGACTTGTCGTAAAAGGCTCCAAGTTTCGAGTCGAGTCTTCGAGTCTTTTACAGTCGCCGAGTCAAGTCTGAGTCAAGTCCGAGTCAAGTCATTGACGCGACTTGAGTCCGACTCGAGTCTGAGTCAATAGACTCAAGTCTACATCACGGTTAATTATGTTAATTTTATATTACAATCATCATTTGTATTTGTGGATACCTATGCTCTTTTGAATAATTTACCTATTTCATGGAAGTTAACTGTAGGACAGCGAAAATAGACCCTCTGTGCCCGTTCCATAGCTTGGATGTTAACTGGAAAAATCCATACCCTGACCTCAGAATATTTAAGCTGAAAGGGGGGCTGTGACCCTTCCCCACTGGAACACTGTTGATCATCAGTAGGTTTTCCTGACACCTCCTAGCTAGCATGGCTTTTCAATTTCATTGGCAATAGATTTTAGATTTTCCAAAAGAAACAGGAAAAACAAAACAACAAAACAGGATACGCTGCCCCTTCCCACCAACTTGGGGAATTATTGATTTGTTTTAATTGAGGTTTGTAAAACTTCTGTCTGAAACTAGGGAAGCGCGATTGCTAACCTTTTTAAAATGAAGTATTTCTCTTGATTAGGGTGTGTTCATTACAAACAACTGGAGCAAGTGAAATGTTGAAGTCGGCCTGCTAAGTCAAGCAGGAAAGGGCTTCCCAGGGAGATTTATTGTTTACACTCAATGAAAGGAAAAGTCTAGCTTGAAATACTCAGATTTAATCTCAGCACTGATTAAAATGGTGCTATTGTATTGTGCCAGGGCGGTTTGGAAAGGTGAACTGAGGCTTTCATGTAGCTACAGTATATTAACACGATCCTGAAGTTTGCATGCAATTAGACCAGACAGGCATGCTCAACTGTTTGCAGAAGGGGCTCTCCTCCACTAATGGCACAACAAACATTTCTTTCTCTTCTGTTGAGTCTTTCATTGTTTTTATAAACTTCTCTGGAACATGTTTTTGTACGCTAGCTATTTCCTGATGTGCATGGACTTCCATCAGGGCCCATTCACGCAGCCAAACTGGTGTGGACTGAGTTGCAGGTTGGGTGTCTGCAGAGAAACAACTCTATGACTCTTCAGCTCATGTGGACTGTTGCATAGGATCCATCTGCACAATGCTCATGGCACACCAATTTGGTTATACTGTATAAACTGGAGTATGTAAGTACCGTATTGGTCTGAGTATAAGACTCACTTTTTTCTCCTAATTTAAGTTTTTAAACTAAGGGTGCGTCTTATAATCAGGCTGTTGCAATTTAATGCCAGTGATTTAATTAAATTTTTTTAATAGCGCCAAACTTTAAGGGTGCGTCTTATAATCAGGTGCGTCTTATACTCGGGACAATACGGTATATATAATGGACCCCAAGGTTTGGAATACATGTCACAGTCCTCATTTCTATCACATGGGAATCTGTTGATTATCGTTCACCATTATCAGCTTTGGGGCGCAATCCTGTGTAACTCTTGCACCGGTGTAACAGTAGATCCCCCGGTGTAAGAGCACTAATGCCAGTGTAACTTGCTGTATGTCGATGGACGCAGGACGGACACTGGCGTAACCCCTCTCAGACGCCTCACGTGCAGTTCGGAGGCGGAACGGACACTGGCACAACTCTGCCAGCGCAGGGGGCATTCCAGGGGCATCTGAATGTCCCCAGAATGCCCCCTGTGCCAGTGGAGTTGCGTCGGTGTCCGTTCTGCCTCCGAACTGCGCATGTAAGGCATCCGAGAAAGAATTATGCTGGTGTCCATCCTGCATCCGTCGGCGTATGGCAAGTTACACTGGCATTAGTGCTCTTACACCGGGGGATCTACTGTTACACCGGTGCAAGAGTTACACAGGATTGCGGCGCCAGGCTAGACTGTGCTAATGCATTATACACAGAACTGTGTTTGAAGACTCTTTGGAAGCTTCAAGTCATGCAGAAAATCAGGCAAATCATCACAAGCATATCACAACAGTGGTCCACTCTCCATACTTGCTCCCTGTTCCCTACCCAACGAACTTTAGAGAATGCCTCCTTCCTCCATACCATTTTTGGAGGTATTGTTTTTATATCATCTATGCATCAGACAGCAAAGGTATATTTGCTTGCCAGATCACAGGGTTGTACATCTTTTGGAGAGCTATTTGTTCAGGGAGTCAAGGTTAAGCCAATAGCAAAGTCTTCACTTTGCCCATCTGTTTTAATGGGAATTCAGATATGTAATAAATAAATAAATAAATAAATAAATAAATATGGGAAAGGTGTGTCAGTCTATTGCTGCAAAGACAACAGAGGCTTAGAGCACCTTAAAGATGAACGAATTTATAAAATTATTAAATATTTTTAATTAGCTATTTGTTGAAGATCTTTCACAACTGATGGGACTATAAATCAAAATGAATTAACAAATAAATTTAAAAAACGCTGCTCGTGAAAGGTCACAAACTGTCTAGTGAACAGACGTTTCTATAGATAGTCTTAAACATATATGCCACAGATGTAAGGTCACCAGCCTTACCAGATTCACATCATCACCAGGACTTTAATAATAGCCAACTGTGTTGTTTTTTTATATAATCCTCTCCTGGGTCAGCCCAGAGTGTGTAGCGGTGCTGGTGCAGCCTCCACTGCATACTGTGGGTCAGCTTGGGACCGGGCCGCAACAGAGAGGTACTAAATAAAAAACATTTTTTACTTACCTCCTCTGCTGCTGCCTTGTCCCCAATGGGCCTATTTGGATCTGTGACGGCTCTTTGGCTGGCATAAATCTGAGTAGCTCCAAGGGGGTATGTCAAGCCTGGGCTGTGGGCATAGGATTCAGCGCCACCACTGCAGCCAATATCTGCCCCCAGTCTACCCTCTTCATGCCCCTGGCCTGTCTTGATCCCCATCTCAGTCCTCCCTCGGAATTCCATGTAACAACCCTCCGCGACTAAAATGCACCGGTGGGGGCTCCAGAGTTCATTGGAGTGCACCCGTGGCCAACAGCTGGTTGCGCTGGCAGCCACGGCCTGTGCTATCATAGCGGCTGCAGTACCAGAGGCCCAGGCCCGAGTTCCGTCAGTGCAAGGCCTGGGTAGGATTGGGCCGTATGTTTGAGTAGCTTCTGTCATCTTTGGAAGTAAAAGCTAACTAATTATGTTTTCCTTTTCCCTAGATGTACCTAGTCAGTGTACCTGCGCACTGTATCACCATAACCAATTAGAAAAAAATGCCATCAGTGATAATTGCTTTTGCCATGGCTCTTTAATTGTGCCTGTGGGTATTTAGAGAGAAAAAGAGCTGAAATCTTCTTAGTAGCCTAGCAACCCATTTCATAATTTTCATACAATTAGGCTTCTGGTTTGACCTTGACCAGTAAGACTCTTACAAGAAATGGAAAACTCCAAGGTTCTGCATAAGCAGATGAATCCAGAAACAAACGTGCAACCCCATTACTGCTTTTCCTGCAGACGTATTGCTAAGAAGGAGCAAACAAGAGGCAGCTTAGGGCCTCTCCCTCAGGAATTATTTCACTCCTGTTCTTTATGTGAAAATAAAACATGCCCATAAGGTCTCCGTATTTTTTCTTAGATAAGCAGCAAGTGAACAAATCTATAGTCCTACTCAGACAGTTATATCTATGGATATGTATGGGTAGAGGAAGAAGTGGGATCATATCAGCCAACTTTCATACGTTCATCAAAAGGTTGGAATACAGCCTTCACACATACAAATACACATATGTAGGATCTCTCCATATGATCAGGAACCCTGCATTTTGTAGGTTTCTTGGTTGAGTGTGCAGAGCTGGTGCACGTACATTTATATGTGTCTAGGCTCTGTCCTGATATTTATTTTATTTTTCCAGTTTGCATCCCACATTCCCAGAAATTGCAACACAAAACGGCTTAAAATATGAACAAAACAGTACACCTTACAAATTAGAACACCAATAACTACAAGAACAATGTCAAACAGAATAAAATATCAGTTTCGACAACAGGGGAAAGAACAGATATAGCAGCATCCAATAGCAGCCCTGGTGGCCCCAAAACTCTATGGCTGCGTTTGTTTTTCACCTTCCAGCACTAGGAGCGCTGGAGAGCTTTTTTTTTCCCTCCCTCCAGCACGCTCAGGTCGCTTTTTTTAAAGCTTCTAGCTAGCATTCTCGCCACACTAGCATTTTGAACTGTGAGCTCGAAGCTAGAAAAGATGGCAGCCTCCTGCACCAATGGGAAGGCTGCTTGGCTGCAAAGGAGCTTGGGAGATGTAGTACGAGGGACCAGGATATAAGAGCAATCTTTTCAACGGAGCCACTTATGTATGTCTACAAGACTTCATCATCTTCAGATTTCCATCCAGCTCTTGAAAATAAATATTTAACAATGCAAAAGCACCCTGAACTAAAGTAAGATGCCATTTTGTCGTTTTTAAAATGACCTGCTTAGAAGCATGCTAGAGGCATGCTAGAAACATCACTTCCTCCTATTTGCCATTAGAAAAACAGATGCAGTCTATGACAGAGTCAGGACTTCACAAGCCTTTGAGAGTAGTGTGGGTGCAATTGGGATGCCAAAGGGAAGGACTTCCAGAGCAACAAGACCACCATAGAGGAGGTACAGGTCGGTGCCCAATTTCCTTCACTGATGTTCTCCTCAACACTGAAGGTTAGGGTGGGGCCATCAGACAAGATTCCTGTCTTCCCTCCATGTGATATTTTTCACAAATATAGTTGCATAAACACGCCTTATGAAACTCATGTATTACTAAATATTTGATACTTACAGCTGTTTGGTACTTGATCCTTGGATCGGTCTCTGGCACGTCTAGACAGAGCTGGGAAAGATCCCTTCCTGAAACTATGGAGAGCCTCTGCCAGTCAGTATGGCCAATACTGAGCTAGACAAACCAATGGTCTAATTCAGAAGAAGGCAACTTCCTCTGCTCCATATACAGCTCCTCCCATTATACTGATGAATTTTGAGAGGGAAGAATTTGCAACTTTGTCACTATGTCCATAATAAAAGGTCAAGGGGCTCTGCACGCCGTGTCATAGCCTGGTAAGTTTTCCATCTGACCAATTGAGGGGCAAAGGGAGAAGGAAAGGTCCATCAGAATATTGGGTAGGGTGTACCAGGGTGGAGCGTTCTGAACAATTTCACTGAGGCACAAATGTGAAGTCCTACATCTAGGTGAAGGTACAGCCAGGGTTGACCCATCACCAGGTAAGGAGAGGCAGCATTTGGCATGTGATCTTAGGCGGCAGGTGGTCATGGGCCCACCTTGGTCCAGTCAGCATCTCATGAAACCTGGCAGGTGAGCTCATAGTGCTTTTGACCTCTCCAAGTGGATGGTGCAATACCGTAACTTGCAGTTTTGGACGCATTATAAGGACTAGATGTGAAGCATGAGGAAGTCAGTGGAATTTGGGAGGCCTTTGCTCCTTGTTGGAGAACCATGTGGCTATGTTGGAGCGGATTAATATATAATTGGTGAGATTAATTATTGCATTGCAACTGGCATTACTTTTGAATCTTTGCCAAAATGGGTTGTTGCTTTTAACATAAGGGCTCTCTCACCAAGTGTCTTTCACAAAGCATTGAGCCTTCTAGGCACAACCTTGATGAAACAATGAGATCTGTCTGTGTTTATTGTACGTGATATTTCACACTGTTTCTGGCAGTCCTGTGCAAAATAAACAGTTCCCTCCCTCCCTAGCCTGGGATTTGGCTGTTGCAACCTCTATTGAAAGATGGACAAAAACAGAGTTACAGAGGAGGAGGAGGACAAGGAGGTGAGATGATTGCAACAACAAGGTCTGCAAGGTCTACTGCAGCTGGGCCCTGCTAGGAGCAAGCTGAAAGCACGAGAGCAAGATACCAAAGAAAGCTCTCTGGTGCTGTCTGTTTGTTTAATATAGTTATGATAGGCTGCTCTTCGGTACAAACCTCCCAAGACGACATACAATTAAAACAACAGAAAATACAATAAATGTTGATATGGCATCAGGATAAACTTGCAGAAATGGCAACCATAGAATCATAAAATCAATCAAAGCCAGTAGAGCCATGAAACCTACTAAAACCAGCTGCAAGACATTCTGGAATGGATGGGTATGCCAAAAATATATCAAGGTTGGTGCCAAGTTAGCTAATCTGGGGAGGGCTTTTCACCTGCAGGGGGCCACAACTGAGGGTGGCGTCACTACACCCCCCAGGGGGGCCCGTCGGCATGACACCCCCTGTAACGTCGCAAGCCCCACCCCTTTTGGAGGCAATTCAGTGGCGGAATGTTGAAAATGCACCCCCTGGCGTTTTTTCAGCTGATAGTGGCCCGGGAGGACGAACCCGCAGCCACGCAGGTATGGGGAAACACCCGGGGTGTGTGCATTTTTGGCACGCCGCTGCCAAATTGCCGTCGAATCCGGCGGCAAGTGCACCCCCTGGCGTGTGTTGCCCCCACTGCCCAGGGGCCCACCCCCCCTAACGACAGCCCTCTCCCTGATCATCCCCAGCCTGACTGCGGATGATAGACCCAGCAACAGCAGGATTCACATGCTGTTTGTTTTCTGTGCCAGGGTGCACAGGGTTGACCCGCTTGCGCAGGAGCAAGCTGCTAGCCACTCTTTGGGGCTTCCTAGCAAGCAGGCATAGGATCATGCCCCAAAGCAGGCATCCTCCCACCCACCCACACTCAGACAAGCAGACAAAGATATTTCAATTTCATCTTTCCCTGCCTCACTTTTGTTTGTGCCCCACTGCTGTCTGGCTTGGGCTGCAACCCCATACACACTTTCCTGGGAGTAAGCCTACTGAACACAATGGTACTTACTTCTCAGTAGGCATACATTGGATAATCATAATAGGATCATCTCACTGATGAGAGCCATCTTCCCCTGGTTGGAATGGGAGGAGATGAGAGGCGAGGGAGGGAGGGGCAGCTTAGAGTGAATAGAGAAGGAGGGGAGGGGTCAGGAAAGGTGCCATAGTAGCCTTCTCCTCACTCTCTCTGTCATCCTGTACACACTTTCCTGGGAGTAAGCCCTATTGAACACAATGGGACTTTCGAGTAGGCATACGTAGGCTAATGATATAAACAGACGGCACCTCCCCCCTCTCTCCAGTAGGAAGAGGACTGACATTTGGGTCAACATTTTCATTGAATTACCCACCACAACCCCAAAATCTCTTTCCTGGTTTGTTGCAGAACAAATTCCAAAATCCGGCTTCCCAAAGGTAGCTGGTGGGCCACTGTGCGAAACAAGATGCTGAACTAGAACTTTGGCCTGATCTAGCAGGGCTTGTCTTATGTTCCTGTTTTTATGACCCTTTTTATCTGGAAGCTGTGAATGGAAAAGTTGCATATGCAGAATTGTGTGCGTGAGTGTGCATGCGCACACACACCTTGTCTGTGTTCTTGCATACTTTGCTAGTTTAAAAAAACACCCCTGTTTATGGTAGAAAATGTGATGGTTTAAAAATCACCATACATTTTAAAAAGTTTTTGGTGTAAATGTGTTTGTGTTTAAAATGTGAAATTGCTCTCCACGTGTGTATCCTATAAGAAAGACATGCGGAGACATGAGACAAGGGGAAGCTGTTGAAATCGACAACAGCCCTTTCTGTGAATTATGACAAACATATTAATCTATTCATTTGTCAGAGGGAAAGGCCTTGCTGTGAAAAAAGGAGTGTTTGTTTTTTCTTAAGCTACTAGTCTCGTTGAGTAATTCATCAGGATATGATAAACTTTATGTACAAATTCAAAGGTAAGTCAATGTAGCAATTTGTTTTTTTAAAAAGCAAAAATTTCAAAGCACGTGTTGTTTTTTCTCCAGATACTAGGTTATTTTTTAAAAAAATTCTTTAATTACATTTTGAGTCTTCCCTTCCTTCAAGCAACTCAGGGCAGCAGTTGATCCACACAACAACCTTGTGAGGTAGGTTAAGACTGAGGCCCAAACCAGGAAAGAGATTTTGGGGTTGTGGTGGGCAGTTGTCCCTGCTAACTGGGCAAGAGGCACTTTTTCAATTGATGCTCCTCTTATATTTAGCAGGGGGAGAGTAACTGACCCCCTTTCACTCCAGCACAGTGTCTTTTCTGGTGGCTGTTTGCTGGTAATGTTCTGCATCTTTTTTTAGATTGTGAGCCCTTTTGGGACAGGGAGCCATTTAATCATTTGAGTTTGTCTGTAAACCGCTTTGTGAACTTTTTGTTGAAAAGCGGTATATAAATACTGTTAATAATAATAATTAATAATAGTTCAATGAAAATGTTGACCCAAATGTGTGTCAGCCACGAAGAAAACAAATTCCATGCTAGGGGTCATTAGGAATGGGGCTGAGAACAGGGGGGCAATCGTATCTGGGCCTTGCGCTGATGGAACCCGCGTTCCATCAATGAAACTGGTTGTTGGTAAATTTAGAACTGACAAAAGGAGGTACAGCGCTTCTTCCCTCAATCAATCCACAGTAACTTTAAGCCTGTGGAACTTTGCCTGATACAGCAGGGCTTTTCTTATGTTCAGGCACAGCAGGTATCTGCCCGATGTCTTCTGTAGAGAAGCAACACCTTCATTCAGCTTCTCTGCAATCTCCATATCTTCTCTAACCATCTTTTAGTCTCTCCTTATCCAACCGCTGTTACAGGTGACAGGTGGAGTCACATGATTAAGAAAGCTCCAACGTACATAATACATATGCCAGTAATTGTATGTGCAAAGAACCACTTGATATTTCAGTTTGAACGTGCATGTCTGAAACGATCCTTTACATAGCTCCCCATAAAGGATGTGTCAGTATGCATAAAATATTAAGTATGTGCTTCCTCAGACAATTCCGAAATGCGCCGTGAAGCAGGAGAACGTCCTTCCCTCTTAGCCTCTTTACTAAGAGTTTGCTTAATCCATCTGCGATTTCACATGATGTCAGTGGGAAATGGATTAAACTGCCTTGGATCTGGCTTCCACCAAATGTTAAGACAGGAAAAGAGAGAGGGGCTTTGCATCGTTAATCAACAAGCTACTCAGTAATTGAGGGCTGATGGCATAGAACTGTAATCATGGTTTAAGTTGCAACTAAGGGTTCAACTAGCTGTTAGTTACTGTGACATGCCTTTGTTTCAGAACATGGGGTGCCACTGAACAGATATAAAGCAAAGTTGGGGGAGGCCAATATAGAGAGGGAGTGTTGAGTTGTTCATCTCATGCTTCCCCCCACCCAGTATCTCCTGTCTGTCCTCACCTGCTTTTCTCTCAGCTGGCTTCCGAAACCAGAAGTAACGGCACAATCCTAACCAACCCCTGCGTGCTGGGATGCAGCGGCGCCAGGGCAGGTTCCACTGTATCCAGCGCAGGGATGGAGGTCTCCTCGAGGAAAGGGGACATTCATCCCTTTACCCCATGTCGAGCCCCAGCAGCTTCTATGGGGCTACTCGGATCTGTGCCAGCTAAGTGGCCGGCGCAAATCCGAGCAGCTCCATGTCGGTCTTTCAAGCTCGGGAAGGGGGATAGGATTCGGCGGAGGCCTCCTCCACTAAGCCCGCTCCCCCAGGCCTGATCCACTCTCCTTCCCGCCCTCCCCTGCCCTTACGGCACGTTTACAACAGTGCGTGTGATTGTTCTGCCAGTGGAGGCTGGCATAGGATTGGGCTGTAAGTCCCATCAAGAGACTTGGGAAAGTGGTTTCTGGAGGAAATGATTGAATGGGGAAGGGATCAGCACCCCCTTCCTTCCGGCCCATTGCTTTTCCACCTTAAATTGGCATGCCAGTGACAAGCTGCAGAGCCTGTGTGAGGGAGAGAAGTTGCAGCTGCACTTTGAGTGGGAGTCAAGGTTGCCTGTCAGTTGAAGCGTGGTGAGGCGGACGCCAGAGAGAGGCTGGACTGTGAAAGAAACCATCTAGAATGAAGGGTTCTATGAAAGACTGGAACATATTGTTGTACAGTATTGTAAAAACCCCTTGGGGTTTAGAAAGCCTGCCTGTGTAAACCGCCTTTGAGTTAGTCAGAGGAGAAATCCGATGACCAACGAAAAGGTGGTATATAAATACTGGTTATTATTATTATTGTTGTTGTTGTTGTTATAATCAGCGCTGGAAAGTTGGTTAGGATTGCGCTGTAAGTTGGTAAACACGCCCTTCTTCCCTAAGCAATGAGGAGTTACAGGAACTTTAGTTTAGTTAGTATGGAGTTTAGTTTCCTTTTTTTAAATGAGAAGCTCTTTGGAGGGCCCTTCTAATGACTGAGTTAGTAGGAATGAGATAAAAAAATCTTCTTTGCAGCTCCCAGATTGATTGTAGAAGGCTTGTTTTGCCCTCTCCCTTGGCGTATCTTTGCCTCCTTTTAAACTGCTGTTGTTTGGACAAGTGTTTTGACTTGCTGTCTGTTTGATTTGCTCTCCTTTATTATTTTACTGTGACTCTACTGTTGTTTGCTTTGGCTTGCTTTATTGATTATATTTGATTGCCTTTTTATATTTTGTTTTGCACTGATTGTTTTACCGTAATTGAGAGAAGCTGTCTTGAACATTTTTGGTAACAGAAAGGTAGGATATGAATGAATGAATGAATGAATGAATGAATGAACAAACAAACAAACAAACGAATGAATGAATGAATGAATAAATAAATAAATAAAAGACAGACTTGCATTGACTTTGAAATAGCTATTTATTCACGCATGTACAAGCAGAGTGTAGCAGAACTAAAGAGACTCCTGAAGCAAGTTGAAAAACCATTAGTCCTGGACTGGGTTCACAAAGAGAGCAACTGTATCCCAAAGGGTTTCACCTTTAGCCAACTCACAGTTCTTTCCTGAAATTCAGATTGCCAAAGCTCTTTCTAGCTGTCTCTCTGTCCCTCTGCCAGACACCTATAGATGTTACATTCCAAAGGCCCTGGTCCCTGATCACCCATCAGGCTATAGGGATCCTCATAGTTGTGGCGTGGCGGCACCCTGCGTGCGGGAGGGGCATACTAAATGCCACCCCCCCACCCGTGACGTCACCACCAAAAGTGATGTCACCACCGCCATCAAGAGCTTCCCAGGCGCAGGGCAGGCAGGCCCAACTTTCGCATAGCCACCCGCCCACTTTTCGTGCTGATCCCACCACCCATATGGCGGGGTTGTTGCCCCCTGCCACTTTGTCGCCCAGGGGTGGACCACTCCCTCGCCCCAGGCATTCCGACGCCTCTGCCTCATAGCGCTAATTAAGACAGCCAAATAGAGTGATCAAGTGATGAGAGATCAAGGGCCAAATCCTATCCAATTTTCCAGCGCCAATGTAACCCCAATGCAGCCCCGAGGTAAGGGAACAAATGTTCCCTTACCTTGAGGAGGCCTCCGTGACTGCCACACTTGTTGGCCCTGTTGGCATGGCTGCATCAGCACTGGAAAGTTGGATAGGATTGGGCCCCAAGTGACATACATGGACCTCTGAACAAAGGCTTTGTTAGTTGAGTCAAATATGCAACTTGTCCCTTAAAACGGCCAATGTGCCAGAGGATTGGAGGATAGCTAATGTCACACCAATCTTTAAAAAAGGAAGGAGGGGGGACCCGGGAAACTACAGGCCGGTCAGCCTAACATCTGTTCCAGGGAAGATGGTGGAAAGTCTCATTAAGGATAAAATCTTAAAATACATAGAAGCACAAGCTCTGCTGAGGGAGAGTCAGCATGGCTTCTGCAAGGGGAAGTCTTGCCTCACAAACCTGTTAGAATTTTTTGAAAAGGTCAACAGGCATGTGGATGCGAGCGAACCCGTGGATATTATATATCTGGATTTTCAGAAGGCGTTTGACACGGTCCCTCATGAAAGGCTCCTGCGAAAACTCCACAGTCAGGGAATAAGAGGGCAGGTCCTCTTGTGGATTAGGAACTGGTTGAAGACCAGGAAACAGCGAGTGGGAGTCAATGGGCAATTTTCACAATGGCGAGAGGTGAAAAGCGGTGTGCCCCAAGGATCGGTCTTGGGACCGGTGCTTTTCAACTTATTCATAAATGACCTGGAGTTGGGGATAGGCAGTGAGGTGGCCAAGTTTGCGGATGACACTAAACTTTTCCGGGTGGTAAAGACCAGCAGGGATTGTGAAGAGCTCCAGAAGGATCTCTCCAAACTGGGCGAATGGGCAGCAAAATGGCAGATGCGCTTCAATGTAAGTAAGTGCAAAGTGATGCACATTGGGGCAAGAAACCAAAATTTCACATATACGCTGATGGGTTCTGAGTTGTCTGTGACGGATCAAGAGAGAGATCTTGGGGTCCTGGTGGACAGGTCGATGAAAGTGTCGACCCAGTGTGCGGCGGCTGTGAAGAAGGCCAATTCCATGCTCGGGATCATTAAAAAGGGGATTGAGAATAAAACGGCCAATATCATTATGCCTTTGTACAAATCGATGGTAAGGCCACATCTGGAGTATTGTGTCCAGTTCTGGTCACCATACCTCAAAAAGGATATAATTGAATTGGAAAAGGTGCAGAAAAGAGCGACCAGAATGATTCGTGGGCTGGAGCACCTCCCTTACGAGGAAAGGCTACAGCGTCTGGGGCTTTTCAGCCTAGAAAAAAGGCGCCTGAGGGGGGACATGATTGAGACTTATAAAATTATGCATGGGATGGAGAGAGTGGATAGAGGGAAATTCTTTTCCCTCTCGCACAACACCAGAACCAGGGGACACACACTAAAATTGAGTGGAGGGAGAGTTAGAACAGACAAAAGAAAATATTTCTTTACCCAGCGTGTGATTCATCTGTGGAACTCCTTGCCACAGGATGTGGTGATGGCACCTGGCCTAGATGCCTTTAAAAGGGGTTTGGACAAATTCATGGAGGAAAAGACCATCACAGGTTACAAGCCATAAGCAACCTCCTGGTTTTTAGAAGTGGGTTTTCTCTGTGCCAGGTGCAAGGGAGTGGCGACTGGACACAGGTATCTTGTTGTCTCGTGTGCTCCCTGAGGCATCTGGTGGGGCCACTGTGTGACACAGGAAGCTGGACTAGATGGGCTTTTGGCCTGATCCGGCAGGGCTCTTCTGATGTTCTTATGAGTCATTACTACAGTATATAACTCTTACTGATTCATCTACTGATGTGCTAGCATGCTATGAGCAATCTACTGTCTACATCTGAAAGCAATCTGGCATTTTGTACAGCCATGAATTTGGTACGTATCCATTCTTCCCATGGAAGAGTTCTGCCATTATAAGTTAGCAGGATACAACTGATACCCCATCCCTCACCACATTTATTTGAGAGGAAGTTCCATTGATGATCTCCATGTTAACTTGCATGGAATTGCGGTCCCAGTAAGGTACTGATTCCCCCCCCCCACACACACACACACTATTTTTTTTCTCAATTACCTTTCCAAGTATGTAAAGAACTAGAGCAGACAGCAAGTTGCTGTTCCTTTGATAATGCTCCTCATAGATTAGGAGCGAAACGTTAGGACAATGTCTTCTTAACCAAATAAAACGACCAGAACAACCTGGAAAATGCTTCCTTTTGTTAATTCAAAGATATGTACCGGTCGTGAAAACCTCAGAACATACATTATGTAAAGAGTATTTAAACAATCTAGCTAGCTACCTATAGATTTGTTCTGTATCTTACTGGTTCTAAATGCAACATGGCAAAACCTCTGTCTAGCAAACCCTTTATGAAAGGGTCCTGTTTTTAGAACTGGTACTACCAATGAACCTTCATATGTTATGTTGGGGAACTGCCAGTACGTTAGTTGAAGAAAGCCTGGACTCAAAGAACGTTCTGTGCACTTTCACACAAAGGTAAAGACCTCATTTCATGATCTTTCCCTTTCCTCATAATAGCCTTTCCAAAAGCAATATGCAAATATTGATAAGTGGCAAGAATGCCAAAGACAGAAATATGCTTCTGTTATAGTACATAGGAATGATCTCACACGTTCACCAGGCTTCAGGGTCATTAGTGTTTCACATGAGCAGCTGATTGGATACCACATATAGGAATTGGATGGCTTCAGATGTATTTCTCTGATGCCCTTTTGTTTATGTCAAGCTCAATCTGGCATAAAACATGTACTGCCTTCAGTCATATGCTGAATATAGAAACCATATGTAATTTAACATGATGACTCATCCAGAAAGTAATGAGTTCTAAAGGGTGTACATATTCTCCCTTGGAGGATGAATATGCCTCTTAAAAATGCTAATAATCTCCTAAGCCCCCAAGGGGCTAACTAAAAGTTCACGTTGCCATTGGAGCTCCAAGGCTATAGAAAGGCTGACTTTCCAAAGGAAGGTCAGCTTCTGAAAGAAGCTCTGGGCCAGTTCATAGGTTCAGCAGAACACGTGGTGAAGCTTTTCATGCACAGGACTTACGTGGGAGAAGGTGCACATTTGAATATTCCCTCTTGGAAAAGGCAAGCAGAAAAAGAGCATGCAAACTCAGTATTCTCTCTGGTATGCTGTTTTTCAACATACACAGAGGGAATGTCTTTGGTGGTAGACCTTTAGAATACATTCCCATCTATGACACCCTACAGTGGCATGGGCCAGAAAATCTTTACCCCACGATGTCCTTGTAATGGTCCCATGGTTCCTGACCAGGGACCTGAAGACTTCAATGCCAACCTGTCTGGTCGCTCTTCTGCTGCCACCAGTCCCTAGTTTAGCAGAGCTCCACCCTCCGCAAGGCCTTCAGGGAATAGAGACACTTCCCTTCTGGGTTCTCAACTCCTGCTTCTAGCTCATCTTCTGATAACCCAGCACTCCACCAGAACTTAAGGCAGGAAAGGAATGCAAGCAGAGTCAATGCAGCTCTTCAAACAAAACTGGGTTTACTTATAAGGACAACTTTGGTAGCAGTATTTCAGAAGGCATTCAACGATACAAACCAGCAGTAATACGATTCTTCTCTTCCCACACCAAATGGCTAGGAGCTGGCCCTTATATACTCTTTAGGGATGCTTAACTCCTCCCCCTTTCAGTTAGCGCTTTGGGAGGAACATTCAACCCAAACTGCCCTTCCCTCCTGTTTTCAAGTTTAAGGATTTTGGAGGAGGACACTTCTCCAGGCATTACTCTTGAATGCAGGAAGAGGGAACTGGAAACACGCTGGCTAGCCACATGGCCCACACAAAAACGTCCACTGACCCACACCCCAGGCACCCCACATTTAGGGTTTATCTGCGGAGAGCAGTGCTGAATGTGCCTCCATGCATCCAGTCCTGGCCTGGTCTCTGCAGAAAAGCACTGATCATGCAGACGGCCAGGTCATGTGTATATAGACAGCGTATATCTCAGCACAGGGAGGAATGTGGTTAGGCGGTGCACTCCCGTTTGCCTCCCTCACATGTTCAGGCAAAACACCTGAATAGGGTGTCTCGATTCTGCTGAGTGTTTAAACCCGCCCTCAGGCAAACCATTCCACAGAAATAAAATGTTTGGGGTATTTAAAGGTTGGCTCACAATACTGTTTATTCAATTGAGCACCCTACAACCCACATGCCCTCAGTCCTGGTATTCATAAACGTTTCGCTATGTGGGACAGCCTGCCCTCCCACTACATCTTTTTAATTGCACCTATTACTGCAGCATGTCAGCCAAACCTCATTTGGCTGTCAGAAAACCAAGCCTCCCCCCCACACACACACACCTTGGATTTAACAACTCCGCTAGCGTTTATTAGGCTTCAAACAACTGTAATGGCCTTACTTTGGAGCTGGATACCCAGGAAGCACATAAAAGACACAGCCTGTAGCAGTTTATCCCAGTGTTGACAGATAAGGAAATGTGCATTTTGAAGGTAAATGGTGGATAGGGCCAACCTCCCAGAAGACTCATATTCTGCCTCACCATGAAGATTCAAATCATATATACAGTCGGCCTGCATCTACGCGAGGGTTACGTTCCAAGGTCGGTGCGTAATAATAACCCCTAAGAGGAATGCTCCTGCTCAGGGCTCCAGTCAGCCTAGAAGTGACCTGGTGGCTAATGCTGTAGTGCTCTGCTGGCCTCATTGGGAATGGGGAAAGTTTCAGGAAAGGGGAAAAGGACACCTTTTCCCTTCCCTCTCTCTTAAGCCTTTCCCCTGCTACCTTCTAGTACAGTGCTAGAAGGTCGGGTTTGTCAGGCCCAGGCCTGAGAATTTTCTTTCTGTTAATTAAGTGGACATGACAGGATCTAATGAATGGGAAAGCTAAAGCGTACTGTACTCTTTTTCCATTCCTCCTCCATTCCTTCCTTCCATTCCATTCCAGCACTTTCGGGGTTCTGCCGCTGTGGAAAAAGGGGTTTTTCTCACTTACTGGGGATTGCACTGGCCCTCTGGGGTTGTGGAGGGGGCCCATGACCCTACCTATCCCCCCCCCCCGCGCCTCAGAAGAGCTTCCAGTTGTGCTTGGAAGCTACTTCCAGTTTTTGCTGGAAACGGGAAGAAGCTCCCAAACACGATTGGCAGTTCTTCTGAGCCGTGGGGGGGTGGGGGTGTAGAGGGCTTCAGAGAACCAGCGCAACCCCCGGTAAGTGGGGGAAAAACATTTTTCCACTGTGGCAGGACCCCAAAAGTACAGTCGCTGACATCGCCACACCTCTTAAGGGGGTAGTGACTGCTTCCTGTTTTTGTGGTTTGAGAACCACTGTGCTAGAGGATTTACAAGGTCAATTCCCTTTCTTCTTCTGCTCTCCATTTTCCTGGTGTGTTTCTTTTCCAATGGGCACCCTAATGTTTGTGTCTCATCTGCTCTATACCCTCAACATTTCACTAGGTCCTAAAACCACAGGTCCTGGAAGCTCACAGGGCTGTTTTAAAAAATTGTTTTCTCCTTTTAATTTACTAACATACAGTACATCGTAACAGCAGTAAAACAACAAAACAACTCATTATAAACCAACACAAGAGGGGAGAGACAGAACCAGCCAAAAAATAAACAAAACCACAAGGTCAGACTAAACAAATAGGTTTAAATAAATAAATACACATCTGCTTACCTAAGGAGTCCCGTGAGGGTATAGAAATTACTACGTTATTTTTGGGTGACCTCATTTCACTTTCTCACTGATAGGCATTTATACGGATCTGCCTTTCAGCCACTTGTGCATTGGGCCTAGTCGTGTTGTCTGCAGCAGATCTCCAAATCTATGATAGGGTGAGTGTGATAGATTGAAACTAATCAACTAGCATGGCTGACCTAGGATTTGTATTTCTTTTCTCTAAAATTCTCCAAAGGTCACAATGGCTTCCAACAATAGTTAGAAAAACAGTAATACATCATTAAAAAGCACCAAACAAGAAGAAGCGGCAGTTAAATAGAGTTTATGGTCGCAACACACAAGGCCTCATCATTAACAGGCGCCATGGGCCCTTTGGGAGAGGTAAGTGTGACATCCTTTCTGAACAGTCACAAGAGAGGAGCTGATCAGCACCTCATCAGTAGGCTTACCAGATTTTCCCGGTTTCAAACCGGGCCAACCCTCCCCCCCCCCACAATTAATTAAATAGTTAAATAAATAAATAATTAAAAAGTCTAAAAGGTTTGTTTTTTTTAATACAGTACAGTACTGCCTCATGCCCTCACAGGATTTGGGCGCCGCCATCTTTGGATCTCACGAGATTTCGCGAGATCCAAGATAGCTGAAAGGGGGAAAAATAAAGTAAGTTTAATCGCAGTTTAAAAGCGGCGTCGGTGGCAGCGGAGGCTTGTACCGGCCCGGAACAGTCCGGGACAGATCTGGGACCCGAGCTCGGGTTCCGGGACTGTCCCGGAAATTCTGGGACGGATGGCAAGCCTACTCATCAGGGAGATCCTTCCATAGCAGCAGAGTAATGGTAGACAAAGCTTTGCTCATCACAAATGGCTTCAGCACATGCAACATGGACCCAAAACAAATCCAGGAAGCTGAGCAGGGGCCACCTTGCTGAAGTGAAGTAAGGCTGAGTTCAGTCAATGCCTGGATGGAACACCTTGGGCCAGGTGATGAATACATCACCTTGGGCCCCAGGAAAAGCTGCCTTGAGTTCTGTTACTATTGGAAGGCAGGTTATAATATACATGAACTGTGAGTAAAAAAATAAATAATAAAGCTCTTTTCTTTTCTAGGGAATCTGCTTGCTACAAACTAACACTGCCTGTTTCATTAAAAGGAGGGGGAAAATCAGGTGCAGAATTTAAAAATTCAAATTTGACTGTGTCCATTACTCTTTCATAGATTATCCAGAGGTCTGATGAGCTGGGTTTTGAAAATCCCCTGTTTAATTGGCTACATGACTATAGCCTGCCTGTTAGGATAAGCATTTTGAGCATATATTTATGCATATCAGAAGGTTGGGCTGAGATGTGTAAATCCTGGGAGAATGCCATGCTGAGATGATTAGTTTAAACCTTGATTAATAGAGGGACTTTCTTTTGCTTTAACAAATAAAAGGAGGTTTGCAGCCTTAGTTAGGATGTTTATTTAAAAACCTTCACTTTTCTGTAATTGGGTCTCATTAATACATTCCTGAGTGCACCGAAATTTAGGAGAAGGGAAATGCAAGCCAAAAGGATCTGAGCAACAGGGGTCTGTAAGAATTCCAGACCACAGACTTAATTCCACTTAAGCAGATTGAAGAGGTTCCATAATCAAAGGGACAAATATGGTTGAGAAAACACAACCAGCACTAGAAGCTTGAGAAACTCTCCGTTTGTAGCCAGTGTTGGAGTATTTTTTAAGTGTTACTATGCATTAGGTGTCGTGCCTTGTTGCTTTGTAAATGTTGGGAATAAAGAAAGAAATATTTCCTCACCTGTTGCTCCTTCTCGTAAACATTTCGTTTTAAAAAACGAAAACCTAAAATGCCACATGTTCTCCTGCAGGCCACCCCCATGTCTGCCAGCAACAGCTACATAAATGGGATGGAAATGGACACCCAGGAGTCTGTGGAGCACTAACACTCCTCTGTTGGAATGTTCTGATGTGCCTGTCCATCATGTGTTTATTAGAGCAAAGACAGGTGAACAGAAGCGCCGGCATGCGATGTATCTGTTGCTGGGCTGGGCCATTTCAAAGTGTAGGTGGGGGGGAGGAATATTGCCCTGCAGGAAATATTCCTTGCACATAGAAAACTAGCATGTCAGGCAGAAGGAACTACGCTAGCCTTTTCTGTGGCATTCTGGTTTTGTACGTGGAGGGAGTATTTTATGTGGAGGAGCATTCAAACATACAATCCCACAGCTGCTATCTAAAGTGGGGCAGCCCAGAAAGAGAATCCACTATGTGGGGCTTCTGCTCATATCTTTGAGCTTTTAATACTTGCTCTTGGATTAAAGATGGTGAGAAATCTGAAACTGGCAAGCTGACAATGCAGGTTGTCAGGCAATTAAGGGGTTTAACACCTTGATCCACCGCTTGAACACCAAGCAGCTTTGGCTGCAGCAATGCTAGCAGCAGCTTGGACTGCCATAGCTAAAGAGGAATCCTATGCTTGGAAAACAAGGCAGAACCCATAAGTGCTACCTGCCTCTTCCAGCACAGAATTCCTCCTTTGCCCATTCTAAGCACTTCCCTGTCCCCTGCACTGTTTTCTGGCTGAAAATCCACCCCTCCCCATTTCTATTTGGCCTTGAAGCTGTAATTTGCAGCATATAGTTGCTTCCAGGGCAAATAGCAGCTGGGGCAGTTTGACAGGAGAATGGCATGGGGGAAAAGTTACCCTCCCTCTCTACATCTGGATCAACCTGCTCCATGGTTGCTTTATGTTAGAGAAGCGATGTTTCTGATCTTAAGCTTGTCTCTTAGTAACACATTCTATCAGCGCAATCCTAACCAACTTTCCAGCGCCAGTGCAGCCGCAATGCAGCCCCAAGGTAAGGGAACAAATGTTCCTTCACCTTGAAGAGGCCTCCATGACTGCCCCTGCACTACAAAATGCAGTGTGCACCCTGTTGACATGGCTACACCGGCGCTGGAAAGTTGGTTAGGATTGCGCTGTGAGAATAGTAATCCTAGGAGCCCAATCCTAACTGCAACACAAGGTGCTTTCCAGCAGTTGCAAAGCGCGACATGCCAGAGCGCGCAGGCTGGCAGCGAGTCAGGAGCAGCGAGTGGCCTCACGGGAACGAAGTGGCTCACGGGGACAAAGTGGCAAGATAAAAAAAGACACAGCGAGTTAAGCAGCTGGGCGAGGAGAGGGTAAGCAAGGAGAAGGTAAGTGAACTCTCTCAATTGTGCAGCTTTGTCTAACTTTAATTTACCATTAACTGTAAAGGACTTGGTTAAAGCTACCTTAAGCTACCTTAAATTTAAGATAGAACTAAGCCTAGCTAGGAACTAAGCCTAGCTTAAGTAGAACTAAATATAACCTGAGGAGGGGGATTGTAAGGTCCAGTAGCTAGGACACAGGCACAGAAGCTAGGTGGGAAATTAAATAGATTCAAAACACAAACAAGCACCTATCTAAAAGACAGGGGCAGAAACTGGACAAGCCTGGGAGCTGGTTCTAAAGAAAATTGCAGTCCAAATCTAAACAGGTCTACTCTGAGTAGATTCTACAGCTGATTCTAAAGAGAATTGCAGTCCAAATCTAAACAGGTCTACTCTGAGTAAAACCAGTGTTTACTCGAGAGTAAAAAGCCCAGGGCAGAGACCTGAGTCTACTTTAGAGTAGGAGCCTAAAACAAAACAAGAGGAGGCTAAAAGAAGGGGAGAAAGCAAGCTAAACTGCACCTTAAGCAGAGTTAAACTTAAGCAGAATTTAAAACCTACAGTTTAAAACATACAGACCGCATGGTATAGAAGGCCACATGGTAAATTAGGGTGACTCAGAAACCATAGCAACACACATTCCTGCCAGCTGAGTAGGTCAGATGTAAATTGAGGCAGCAGCAGGAACAATAGCAACAGGAATTTCCTGCTAGTAAACCACATCAGGCCCCACCCCCCTTAGAGGCCAGTCTTTTCAAACTTTCAGGTAGGCAGGGGGAGGAGCTACACAACAGTTTAAATCTGGGGCTGGTTTGCGAGTGAGCCCTTTCAGGAGCAGCGAGTGGCCTCACGGGAACGCAGTGGCTCACGGGGACAAAGTGGCAAGATAAAAAAAGACACAGCGAGTTAAGCAGCGGGGCGAGGAAGCCAGGCCCCACACACTGCCCGGCACGTCCCTTGAAGAGAGGAGAGCTCCAATAACATTAAGGTACCCAAACTGTTTTAAACCCATAACTTACAAAAAAAGCTATGCAGTCAGACAGCCAGCAGAAGGGTGGGGGCTATCCAGTGTTTTGCACTGAGTGTCACATGTATGACTATCTGCCTCTTGGGCACATGTCATGGGTGTGTGCTCGGTGCAAAGAGCTCCAGGCTCTCAGGGAACGGGTTCGCTCCCTTGAAGCCACGGTTGCTGACCTGGAGAAGCAGAGACAGGTAGAGAGGAACCAGGGTGAGACTTCTAGGGACGTGGAGGCATCGTCCTACCCTCAGTTGGCCAGCACTTCAGCTGCCAGGGAAGGGAGTCTCAGGGCTGGAGGACATTGCTCTGGAAAAGAGGGAAACAATCCCACAGTGGGGACCCCTTCTTCAGGTGATGGGCCCGTATCCAGTCGCACTATGGATACTCCTCTGGGGAGAGGGGGAAGGGGGCTTCTTGTTGTGGGTGACTCTATAGTCAGGAACATAGAAAGGGGGGTCTGTGACGGATGTGAGGACCGCACGGTGACTTGCCTACCTGGTGCGAAGGTTGCGGACATCACCTCTCGTCTAGATAGGCTGGTAGAGAGTGCTGGGGAGGAGGTAGCGGTTGTGGTGCATGTTGGCACCAACGACGTGGGGAAATGTAGCCGGGCGGTCCTGGAGGCCAAATTTAGGTTGCTAGGTAGGAAGCTCAAATCCAGGACCCCAAAGGTGGCGTTCTCAGAAGTGCTACCTGTTCCACGCGCAGGGACAGCTAGGCAGGCGGAGCTCAGGGGTCTCAATGCGTGGATGAGACACTGGTGTGAGGAGGAGGGGTTTAAGTTTGTTAGGCACTGGGGAACGTTTTGGGACAAGCCGGGCCTGTACAAGAGGGACGGGCTTCACTTGAACCAAAACGGAACCAGACTGCTGGCGCGTAACATTAAGAAGGTGGCAGAGCAGCTTTTAAACTGACTCCTGGGGGAAAGCCGACAGGAGCCGAGGGGCATCCGGTTCGGGATTCCTCGGGAATGAGGGTGCAGAGGATGGGGAACAATCAAGTAATAACAGAATAAGAATTGGGAGTGGTAGCGTGATGGGACATGACAGCCAGTCTAGCAAAACAGAAGGCTGCAGGAATAAAGGGGCAAACATGCAGCCCTTCTTGGGGGACCAGGTATATAAGTGCTTTTATGCAAATGCCCGAAGTCTACGGGCAAAGATGGGAGAACTGGAATGTTTGGTGGCTAGGGAAAACATTGACATAGTAGGTATAACAGAAACCTGGTGGAATGCGGAGAACCAGTGGGATACTGCAATTCCAGGATATAAACTCTATAGGAGGGACAGAGAGGGGCGTGTTGGAGGTGGGGTGGCCATCTATGTCAAAGAGGGGGTAGAATCCACCAGAGTAGAGCTGGAGGGGGGCTCTGACTCCTCCGTAGAATCACTGTGGGTTAGATTACCAGGCTCCAAGAGTGATGTAATAGTAGGGGCATGCTACCGTCCTCCAGATCAAAAACCTGAAGGGGACCTTGAAATAAGGAAGCAAATCAGGGAGGTGTCAACGAGAGACAGGGTTGTAGTCATGGGGGACTTCAATTATCCTCACATCGACTGGGTCAATTCATGCTCAGGTCATGAAAGAGAGACTGGATTTCTGGATATGTTAAATGACTGTGCCTTAGAGCAGCTTGTCACGGAACCGACCAGAGGACAGGTGACTCTGGACTTGATATTGTGTGGCACTCAAGATCTGGTCAGGGAGGTAAATGTTACCGAACCGTTGGGGAACAGTGACCATGCTGCGATCTGTTTCGCCATGCATGTCGGAGGGAGAGTGCCGAGCAAATCTGACACGAAAACCCTTGACTTCCGAAGGGCAGACTTCCCCAAAATGAGAAGACTAGTTAAGAAAAAGCTGAAAGGGAAGGTAAAAGGAGTCCAATCGCTCCAGAGTGCATGGAGGCTGTTTAAAACAACAGTCGTAGAGGCCCAGCGGGAGTGTATCCCACAAAGGAGGAAGGGCTCGACCAAGTCCAGGAGGATGCCGGCATGGCTAACAAGCACAGTTAAGGAGGCTATAAAAGGCAAGGAAGCTTCCTTCCGTAAATGGAAGTCTTGCCCTAATGAGGAAAATAAACAGGAGCACAAACTGTGGCAAAAGAAATGTAAAAAGATGATACGGGAGGCCAAGAAAGACTTTGAGGAACGTATGGCAGGCAACATAAAAGGGAATAATAAAAGCTTCTTCAAATATGTTAGAAGCAGGAAACCTGCCAGGGAAACGGTGGGTCCGCTGGATGGTGAGGGAGAGAAAGGGGTGATAAAAGGGGACTTGGAGACTGCAGAGAAATTAAATGAGTTCTTTGCATCTGTCTTCACGGCAGAAGACCTCGGGCAAATACCGCTGCCGGAACGGTCTCCCCTGACTAAAGAATTAAGTCAAATAGAGGTTAAAAGAGAAGATGTCTCAGACTTAATTGACAAAATAAAGATCAATAAATCACCAGGCCCGGATGGCATCCACCCAAGAGTTCTGAAGGAACTCAAGAATGAAGTTGCTGACCTCTTGACCAAAATATGCAACTTGTCCCTTAAAACGGCCACTGTGCCAGAGGATTGGAGGATAGCTAATGTCACGCCAATCTTTAAAAAAGGAAGGAGGGGGGACCCGGGGAACTACAGGCCGGTCAGCCTAACATCTGTTCCAGGGAAGATGGTGGAAAGTCTCATTAAGGATAAAATCTTAAAATACATAGAAGAACAAGCTCTGCTGAGGGAGAGTCAGCATGGCTTCTGCAAGGGGAAGTCTTGCCTCACAAACCTGTTAGAATTTTTTGAAAAGGTCAACAGGCATGTGGATGCGAGCGAACCCGTGGATATTATATATCTGGATTTTCAGAAGGCGTTTGACACGGTCCCTCATGAAAGGCTCCTGAGAAAACTCCACAGTCAGGGAATAAGAGGGCAGGTCCTCTTGTGGATTAGGAACTGGTTGAAGACCAGGAAACAGCGAGTGGGAGTCAATGGGCAATTTTCACAATGGCGAGAGGTGAAAAGCGGTGTGCCCCAAGGATCGGTCTTGGGACCGGTGCTTTTCAACTTATTCATAAATGACCTGGACTTGGGGATAGGCAGTGAGGTGGCCAAGTTTGCGGATGACACTAAACTTTTCCGGGTGGTAAAGACCAGCAGGGATTGTGAAGAGCTCCAGAAGGATCTCTCCAAACTGGGAGAATGGGCAGCAAAATGGCAGATGCGCTTCAATGTAAGTAAGTGCAAAGTGATGCACATTGGGGCAAGAAACCAAAATTTCACATATACGCTAATGGGTTCTGAGTTGTCTGTGACGGATCAAGAGAGAGATCTTGGGGTCCTGGTGGACAGGTCGATGAAAGTGTCGACCCAGTGTGCGGCGGCTGTGAAGAAGGCCAATTCCATGCTCGGGATCATTAAAAAGGGGATTGAGAATAAAACGGCCAATATCATTATGCCTTTGTACAAATCGATGGTAAGGCCACATCTGGAGTATTGTGTCCAGTTCTGGTCACCATACCTCAAAAAGGATATAGCTGAATTGGAAAAGGTGCAGAAAAGAGCGACCAGAATGATTAGTGGGCTGGAGCACCTCCCTTACGAGGAAAGGCTACAGCGTCTGGGGCTTTTCAGCCTAGAAAAAGGCGCCTGAGGGGGGACATGATTGAGACTTATAAAATTATGCATGGGATGGAGAGAGTGGATAGAGGGAAATTCTTCTCCCTCTCGCACAACACCAGAACCAGGGGACACGCACTAAAATTGAGTGGAGGGAGAGTTAGAACAGACAAAAGAAAATATTTCTTTACCCAGCGTGTGATTCATCTGTGGAACTCCTTGCCACAGGATGTGGTGATGGCACCTGGCCTAGATGCCTTTAAAAGGGGTTTGGACAAATTCATGGAGGAAAAGACCATCACAGGTTACAAGCCATAAGCAACCTCCTGGTTTTAGAAGTGGGTTTTCTCTGTGCCAGGTGCAAGGGAGTGGCGACTGGACACAGGTATCTTGTTGTCTCGTGTGCTCCCTTAGGCATCTGGTGGGGCCACTGTGTGACACAGGAAGCTGGACTAGATGGGCTTTTGGCCTGATCCAGCAGGGCTCTTCTTATGTTCTTATGTTCTTATGCTGCCGGAAACAGTGAGTGGCCAGCTCCGTGTGGCAGTGCTCTCTGGACACCCGCCGCCCCAGGTTGGATCGTACAGGGGGTGGGAGAGAGATGGCGGAGGGTGGAACGGGGTGGCAACAGGGGCAGTTAGGAGGGCAGATCTGGACTGGGAAGGAGGTAGGCTTGGCGGCAGTGGCATCCACCGAATTCAAGCTCCCTTCCCTGACTTGCCTTTACGGGTCCACTCAGACCTGCGGCAGGCTGCCAGCGATATCAAGGAGGCCTCCGGAGGCCAAAACTCTCCCATGGGATGCAGTGGACATGCATCGCCACACGCAGGGAGTTATGATGGATTGGGCAGTAAGTCAGTTAAGTTAATAGTTAATTATACAGTACGTAGCATAGAGCGCTTTCTGAGTGTGCAGAACACTTCACAGGTATTATCCTTATGTAATTCTTACAACAATAATGTAAGGTCAAGAAATATTATTATCCTCATATTGCAGACAGGAAGCCTGAGGCTGAGAGGAAGTGGTTTTCCTAAGGTGAATTCATGGCAGGCAAGGTCCAAAAGTCCTGATTTGCAGCTTAGTCACTACACTATACCAACACTCATCTCTGTATTCCATAGATAACGTTCAGCAGACAACACAAATGCCCTCTATTGAGGTTTCATGGCTCCCTTATTTGATTTTCCCCACGCTCGTAACTAACTCTTCACAACATACATGTGAAATGCCAGAAAATGTTTTCAGGCTATTTGCTGTTTTAGTATGGATGGTGTGGGTAGCACTTAGTGTTGTGGGTGAAGCTATTAATGGTTCTTAAGAAAAAAAATTTTAAACCCGTTGAATGGCTTTCTCTGCAGGAATTCTAAAACACAAATTATGAAGTCACCCTGGTCCCTTTTTGGCCAACTTTGATTTCTGTAGGCCTCTGGGCTCCCTGGATTATCAACCAGCTAAATAAAGCCCCTTTAAACAGCCTGGTGCTTACACTGGCCACTAACCAAAGAAAAAACAAATGATGCTATTCAGCGGCCACATTTGGTGGCATTGGATGGATGGCTCTTCTTCCTTCCTCTTTTAAGAATGAACAATTTATAAAACGAATAAGAACTAAGGAACTTGCAGCATGGCTTGTATATGGAGGCAACAGCTGCGAGATTCTCTGGCCTCCACAGCATCTCTCACAGTGAATTCTCTGTACTGGCAGGTGATGTTGCCGAGTTGGCATATACTAGCTACTCAGCTGAAGAGTTCAACGCCACACCAGGATGTAAAACATGGTGGTGTGAACATCATCAACAGTGTACTGTCAATGCTCAACAAGGGAGATGGGGCTGTAACTCAATGACAGAGCACATGATTTGTACATAATCTCAGTCTCTGGCATTTCCAGGTAGGGTAAGAAAGACTCCTGTTTGGAAGAACCCTGTGGAGCCGCTTCAGTGTAGACAATACTGAGCTAGAGGGACCAATGGACAAAGTGTTTTGTATGTTTGTACGTAAATCAGAGAAGTCTTTCCTGGCCAAACCAAGTTGGTGATTACCATGTGGGATCTTTCACATCACGAGGAACAGGACAGGTCATACTCAAGCCTAGACCAAGCCCAAGGTCCTTGACATCAGTTGCAGGACCTGCAAGCTGAAGAGCCACAGACAGAGAGGTACTGTTCTGTTAATAAAGCAAGAAGGCCACTGTCTAGCTAGGTACTGCCTGCGCAAGTCATCTTCTCATCTACGAAAAAAGGTCACATAACCCTACTGTATTGAGAGGGAATCTTACCCTCCCCACCAAGGAAAGAAAATACATAATACACAATATGGGTATGAGAAAAGACTGTGCAAACTCCACCAGTATTCTGCCATAAAAGCAAGCATGCTATATAGACACTCGGATGCAAATGGAGAGTGGGCTTTTCCTGGCGTCGGTCACAATGGATGTGTTTGTCCAAGGAAAGCGTGCGGGGGAAGCTAAGGGATAGGAGTGGATGGGTGTGTTAAATGCAAGTGTGTTTCTCCATAATGAGACATTGTGGGGTATATTTTCAAAAACAAGAGAAGATCAGCCTATGAAAGGACCTCCACAGTGAAGTTGCCAAAAAGAGGGAAATCTGGGGTTTCCATCATATATTGTAAGCTGTGCCAGATGTCATCGTTTGACCTGCACAACTTGAATTTGCTCCTTATTTTTCATCAGAGATGTCTGTTCGGATTTGGTCTGGCTACATCCAACAAATCTCTATAGGCTGTTTACTTGATATGTGGCATGGCCCAGATGCAGGACTGCTCCCAGTCATCCCCCGGTGATCCGGGACAGGGTGGCGCCCACCGGGGCCTGGGTTGGGGGATTGCCGGCAGTGTGCCTGTCCGAGCCCTGGATCAGGCCTCCTGTTAGGGCTGACCCCGCAGGTCCGAGAAAGCACCAGCCCCTGGTCTTAGCTGGGTCCCACTCTGGTCCTCGATGCGGCTCCAGGGGGGTCCTCCTCCCTCCCGGGCCGGGCAAGGGTCAAGTGAAGGCGGAGGAGGTCTCTCTCCCCTCTCTGTGGCTCTTCCTGGGAACTTGCCAGAGCTGCCTCGCATCCACCCCTGTTGCCCGCCCTGCTCCTTATGAGGGCTTTGGTTGAGCCAGCCAGCCCCACCCCTTTCGACAACGTGCCCGATACCGGGTCCCATTCTCATGAGACCTGGCGCGGGCTCGCACTGGCCTCCTCCACCCACCTGACCGGCTCCTGAACCAGCCAGCGGCCAAAGGGCCGCCCCCTGGTGTGGCACGGCCCCGGCACGGCACAGCCCTGCTGCGCCAGCCGGGTGTGTGTGTGACAGAGGCTTAAGCTAAGGCTTAAGCTGCAAAAACTGGAGACATGAAGACAGTGCAGGTCTTAGAACTGGGTATACTGAATGTATGTGCCTGGAGGGAGGAATGGAATCACTGGCCTTCCTCCCACCTATGTGCATTCAGCATAGCTTCTGACAGAGCCAATATGTGCACAGGCTGTACATGCATTGACTCTGTGCAGTTGAGAAATGTGAGAACAGCAGGGTCCCCTGAGTGGGGTCCCCACATTTACAGGGCCTCTATATGGAGGCTGTTTTGGAATTTACTTATTAGCTAGTAATTTCTATCCTGCTTTATAACTTGAATACCCAAAGTCGCTCACAATATTAATTAATAAAATGCAAGAGATTAATCAGAAACCATGCACTTAACACAGAACAAGTCAGCTAGAACAGGAGCAGTCTTCTGACATGGTTTTCACCTGCCTTCCTCTCTCTTCTGGGGGGCAGTTTGTCTTAGATGGCCACTTGAGGTGGCGAAGGGCACCTGATGTTATGATGAAAATGCACTGGCAGGGAAGTATGGCAGTTCTGCTCCCCTTCCACACGGATTCAATATACCTAGTTGTAACATCTGCATCATTCCTACAGTGTCAGATTTCCCAAGGTTCTGCTTGAAAGGCTATAAAATCTGCAAAAGCAGTTAAATATGCTCTTGTTTTAATTGTAATGTGAACTGTTTTTATTAACTTTTAAATGCTGTTTTTTTACTAGTTTTCGTTAATTGTTTTTTATTGTTTTAAAAAGTGATTATTTTTTGTATTGTATTTTTTGTATTGTATTCTTTTTTTCATGTTGTAAGCTGCCTTGGGTCCCTTCAGGGAGAAAGGCGGGGTAAAAATACTGTAAGTAAGTAAACAAACAAACAAACAAACCATGGTAGAGCAAAAAAGAAGTGAGCACATGTCAGGTAGACAACAACAACTCCATGATATCACTTCTAACCCTTGAAAAGCTATTATCTGAATGAAGCCAAATTAAGCAGGGAACCAATGGCTGACTAGAAGCTATCGTGCCGTAGATTTTCGGAACACTTGGCTATAACAAAGAATTTTGATAATGGCAGCAATACTCTGGCCTAATATCCAGGCTGAGATCCTAAGACGGGGTGTGTGATACATGCTGTGTGTATTGTGCCATGATATACTTTCTCTGCCAATCTTTCTGATAATGTGAAAAACCATCATATCATACTCATATGAACATAGTTTTATAAGACATGGTGATAGCTTCACGTCCTAATCCTCACAGCAAGTCAAAAATGTTGCTTTTGTTGTTTTAAAATGATGTGATTACAAAAAATAAAAGTCATTTCTGTTACAATTATTACTATTATTAAGAGCCTCACGGTGACACCATGGTGTTAAATATAGCTTTCAGTGATTTTTGTTGCTATAAAAAGATCAATACAATACTGGTCTTTTTAACTGGTGGAGGAAGACTGGTGCCCTTCCCAAAAGATCTCCAAAGTGGGTGACTTACCTTGGTTAAACAGGGTGAAAACAGACGTAATATTTAAAGAGAAGTCAGAAAGCGTTCTTCATCTATCTATACATTGTGAGCCTGGCTTCCTTTTGACGTTGCAATTTGCACGACAGATGTACTATACATTCGCTCAAGTTGAACGCTGGGTCAGCTGTCAGTCTTGTCCTTCCTTCCATGCTTCAGGCAGCAGCCTGCCTTTAAAAATATATATATTTAAAGTGCCACATGTATCCATTTATACATGCAGGCTAATTTAGTTTTAAAAGGAAACATTTTAAAAACAGTCGAAAACTGCTCCAGGGACTGGTGTGTGTGTGTGTGTGTGTGTGTGTGTGTGTGTGTGTGTGTGTGTGTGTGTGTGTGTGTGTGTGTGTGTGTTGGTGACATCACCAGAACTAGCCAATCCGTAGCATCCACAGTCAGCTATTGCTTCAGGCTTGCAGAACTGTTTCTTTCAGAGCTAAACAGCCCAATCGTACCTAAATCCCCGTGTTGCGATGCATTGGCTCCAACACTGCTTCCACTGCGTCCTGCGGGGAATGTTCAGCTCCTGGAGGTCTCCTTGGAGTAAGGTAAGGGGACATTTGTCCCCTTGCCCCAGGGTAACCACCAGCAGTCACAATGGGGAAACTTGAATCTGCGCCAGCGAAATCGCTAGTGCAAGTCCGTGTTGCCCCATGCGGGCAGATCAGGCCCAGGAAGGGGCTTGGGATTCGGCGTGCGCTGCTGTTGCCAAGCCCACCCCCTCCCAGGCCCGGTCTCCCCATCCCCGCCCCACATCCTCCCCGTTCCGCCCTCATCACACTCCATTCTACCCCTACCCACCTTCCCCCCCCACCCCGTTCCACCCCCTGCTTTTGCTTACCTGCTCCAGTGGGCTACCTAACGTCTGCTGGCACACTGGCGGGAAGACTCTAGCCTTCCCGCCGGCATGCTGGCTGCTTGCGCTGCTTCAAAGCGGCTGTTTTGCGGCAGCCTGTGCCAGCATAACGTGCATTCCACCGGTGCTTCCTTTAGATAGGATTGGGCCAAAACTATATAGGAAAAGGTGCATTTATCGAGAATGTGATAAGGACATTTTCAAACTGGCTCAATGATATTCCTGATTTCACCCACAGAGGAGACTCTACAAATTATATTCCTGATTTTACCCACAGAGAAGACTGCCCAGTGTGAGAAACAGTAAGTTATTTGTTTTTTTAAAAATTATACCCTACCTTTCCTTTGCCGAGCCACCCAAGGTGATTTACAAAGTTTTTCATAAAAACAAACATAAAACTGTAAAGGCATCCAAGAAACACATACAATAAATAAAAACAGCTGGGGTCAGCAATTCTTCAGGGATCTGGAATTCTACATAGAAAACCCCAAATTCTGGGATCCCAAATTCTGTGTCCACAAATTCCAAATTCTTCCCTAGGAATAAACCATGCAGATTTTGCATGGCAAACTAGGATAGCCAGTTGTTTCCACCAGGACCAATGTCACTAAAGAATGGGACCTGAATCTCCCTTCCACCTAAGAAAGAACAACAACAACCCCAAACTAGAGTACATTTCAGTGGGTTTCGCAAGTCTAACTCCCGGATGATACTATAATTTCATTGCTCCATTGCAGCAGTGAAGTGTTTGGATTGAGTACCAAAGCACGATCCCAAGCTGATTGGGAAGGACTCCATCTGTTGTTTTATGGGTGAGGAGACTTTGAAATGCTCTTATTAAATGTTTTAAAATGTTATTACCTGCTAAGCCTTTGGGGATGGGAAGTCTGACTCAATAGAAAAATAAATAAAAAATGCCCCTCGGAAAAGAAAAGTGCTACCCCATAAAGACTGCCAGCCTATTAATTTCTTCGAACAGAGATGCTCTTAACAGCACATCTGGCCCCGTGTTCAGTGGGCATTTTTGGCATTGTTTTTTATGGAGGTTAATCTAATATTCACAACACTGCTAAAGGAGCATTTGTTGGGCAAAGCAAGTTTGCCACTGGCATTTATTGCCTGTAGAACAGTTGCTCTGTTTCATACCCACATTTTAGCATGTAATTAGCTTAATAAAGTCTAGCCAATACCTCGGAGTGGCTGTTGCCAGCGTTATGAAATCATGGCAGCAGCTATAAAAATAAAAGGAGGCCGTGACCCTTGCACACACACGCGCACACCCACGCCGGGGCCGATTGCAAATAGCTTTGGTGGGAAAATGCAGACCTTTCAACTGTTTCAACCAAAAGCAACGTATGCTGCATTTGACTTATTCTTTGCAACAGTTTGCTTTAGAGGAATTTCAAAAACTGCCTCGAACTATGAAAAAGCCACATCAGTCCTGGACTGAATTAGCCTCTGAGCTTGCTGGAAACCAAACAACCACCATTTCTATGGTGCTGCTAACCATGTTTAATGTTAGTTACATACACAAGTCACATACCTTTAAGTCAGGGGTGGGGTAGTATCATCATGTCAAACAACAAATTGTGCTCCTTGGTTTTTCATTCGGCATAGGGAAACAGCCCCAAAGCATGGGGAGATTGTCTAGGAGGTAGACAGGGCTGGCCCAACCTCCTGGCGCCTGATGCAGAATGCCAAACGCTACCCCCTTACCTGTTGATGTGCCAGCCTCTGCTCCTATAACACTCTGGTCCACCACTCTCTTCCTCACTTCCGTTCTATTCCCCTCTTCCGTTTCCAGTTTCAGGGAGTGGGAGAAAGAGGAGGATCAGTAGAGGCAAGCAGGTGAACAGAAGTGCCCCCTCCCAACCAATCTGCTGCCTGAGAAGATTGCTTCAGTTAGCCTCATGGATGGGCTGTAGGTAGAGATGCTTGCACATCTCCATAGCCGGCACTGCTACATGCTTTCTGTTGCAACCATATTTGCTGCAGCTACACCAGGGATTAGAGGGCAGAATAAAATGTTACACTCAACATGGCCATCCAGGGAAAATGGCATCCCTATGTTGAATTTTTTCCTACACATTACACATGCACATGTACAGAGGGACATGGCTCTTTGGGCATTGTCTATATACCATGAGAGTGTCCTTGTTGTGCTCTGGATTCATTGCATGAGGACACAATGAGAAATGCAGAAAGCAGTACTAAAAGAAACTAGACAGCATGTTGGCAGTGGTTTTCCAGATCTCTATCATGTGTACTCTCTGTCAGCCATGCTGAACACATGCACAATCTACTTGGGGACGCGGCAGAGGTGCTGTGTGGCTTGTGGGAGTAGAGTACATTGAATGAACATGCTCAAGATCGCAACCCCACCCCACCCCCCATTTTGCCTACAGCTGTAAATAATCCTCAACAAATACAACTCTGGAGCAATCCCATGGAAGTGTCTAAAGTTGGACTCCTGAAATCAGTTCTAACGTCTGAAACTCTTGCTTGGCAGTATATTTCAGACAAGAATTGAGAGGGCTTTGTAGATGTGGCCAGAGAGCAAACAAAGGGCATTAGGATAAATCCAGTAAGGCTGAGCATATTGTGTCTGATGGCCTCTTCCTGTTCTTATGTTCTAAAAATGCAGAGACAATTAAAGGCATACAGTGAAGACAGTTGAAAAGTACAATTCCCAGCGGGACCTTCACTGAGCTGTATTGTAATGCATTGTTTCCTTACTGAAGGACCTGCGGGGCTAGTTGAAAATATTCCACTTATCTGCCTTCTTCACTGTACTGGAAAACAACAAATAAAAGCAGCTGAATGGGGCAAAGCAATAACAATATGAAATATACGGACAAGTGAAGGATAGGGCTGGGGATTGAGGGAACTGTGAATTTGACGTAGAAACAAATATATAGAGATAAATAAGAACGAGGAAAATAAGGCAGGTAGAATTGGGGCAGAAAACCAGTTTAATATGTGAAAGAAAAGGCTGGGGAAGAATTTGGGTTTCACTTGCATTTATCTATAATTGTCACTTGCATTTATCTAGAATTGTGTGGCCATCCTCAAGCCACATCTTCTAGAGCTGTTCAAGAAGTAATAATACTTAGAATTTATAACATGTTTTTCTGAGTGCTGAGTTCATGTTTGTTGGCTCACTAATCCTTACCGCAGGTTAACTTGTTACATGTGATTTCTTTTCTAAAGTAATGGTCCTTGTTGCTGGTTCAGTTCTGGGCGTAATTCAACGGGCTGGATAAAGTCACGTTTAAAGTCTTAAATGATTTGAAACCAGGCAGCAGAAGGAGCTCAGACACCCACCATCTATCATGCTTAGGTGGAGAGTGAGGGCAAAGTGAGGGCCTGGTCCAAGCGGCATGGACCAGGCTCTCACTTTGCCCTCACTCTCCACCTAACCATGATAGATGGTGGGTGTATGCGTGGTCAGAAGCAAGTAACCCAACGCCGACTGTATGCTTTCTTCTCCTCATTATTTTGGGCATCCATTTGCTGTAAATAAGCACTGTAGGAAGCCCTATTGGCCACAGAGAATGACACCAAACAAGCAAAAACCACAGAAAAGGAAGGGCCATTAAAAAAAAACCCCTCTAGTCCTGGGAAAATGCTTAAAGATATAGAAGAGCAACAATTTTTCAGTCCCTCCCCATCTTATCTGCAGTCAGCAGATGCAACTCAAAAGAGAAGTCTGAAGCGGGAAATCTCCTCTCTGTGCCTCCCAGGCTTCATGCCAATAGTAGATAAGGGAAAACAGAGAGGTGATTATTCATTCTTCTCCCTTTGACTGTCTGGTACAGGTGGGTGCGATTTGCTTCAGCTGTCTGCAGTCGCTGCAAAGTATTTGTATGGCAGCATGATCTCATTTTCTGTCAATTTCATCCAGTTTCAAAAGAAACTCAAAGATGCTGATATAGACACCAGAACTTTACACTCCCGGAGCCCTGTGCAGCCACCACACACTAAGCAGGTGCTCAGATTCTGCAGTAAGAGAGTTCATAGCCTCTTCACAGCGTCGTTCAATCTGGTTGCAGGAGCAGAAGAGAACATATCCAAAATAGTCCATGAATAGTCCAAAAATATTATCGTGAATAGTCCGTGAATAGTCCAAAATAGTCCGTGAATAGTCCAAAATATTACCTCTAAAGCAAGCTGGGTCAGATTTTGCATAAAGCTGGGAGGCGCAGCTGTTATTTCATTTTCCATTTTGTTTTTATTCTGAACATTTTGTAAAAATGGAGTGGCTTAAAATCTATAAATGTATGTAAAGAACACAAGTCAATGGGCTGCTAAGCACCTCATACTGAACAATGATCCAAGAGTAAATGGGGCACATGGGAGGAGATCATGCTCCCATACAGATACTTGCCTCTGAGCATTTTTCCCCACATGCTTGACTCGTTTTACCTGAAGTAATAATGTTTAGTGTGTGTAAAGAAGGCTTAAACCAGGGGTTCTCAACCTGTGGTACGAGTACTCCTAGGGGTACGCGGACCAACGGCAGGGGGTACGCCAGAACCTGCCCCTTATCAGCATCAATCAGTACTTAATTACTTGTTAATTAGAACTTAAATGCAATGTCTGTCTGTCTCTCTCTCTCTCACACACACACACACACACACACACACACACAGAGTTAAGTAAAACATTTTTTCACATTTAAAATTGTTTTAGTACTTTTTTATTTAATGATTAATTAGCTAATTAATTAATTGATTAATCCAATTAATTAGCAATTAATTAGCAGGGGGTACTTAAGAAAATTGGACCGTGATAGGGAGTACCCAGGCCTCCAAAGGTTGAGAACCCCTGGCTTAAACGATTGAGTGGTAGTGTAACATTCTACATTCCCCCCCTCCGAGAAAAGTCAGGGGGTAGCAGCAAAGTAGACCACTTTGGAACTTCACTATGAAAAGCAAGATATTGGTTTGAGAAATAAATAGACACAGAAGCAAGTGCTCACAAATGATGCATAATCAGCCGATTATGAAACTAATGATTATAAACGTTCCTTTACACTTTCTCCTACAAACATTCAGACCCAGCAGTACAAAATCCATTTACATTTGCAATACAAGACTCTTGCCTTGCTTTTTGCAACAGCCAGATGCCTGGGGTATTATTCTGGATGGCATTCTAAACTTTTGTAACCTCTTGATGCCACAAGCAACAGCCTTGCATTTAGGAGAATTCTGACATGCTGCATCAGATCACAAGTGTCCACTCCCTATTTTACCAGTGCCTTGCCCCAAACCAGACGCTAACCAATCCCAGAAACTTTTGGCAGACTTGGCTTGTTCAAAAGATTGCCAAAAGAAAAAAGAAAAAGAAAAGGAGGAACGTTTTTTGTAGAACACAAAATTTATGTATACAGAGACAATGGGGAGGCCTGCAAAACAGGATGTGTCTTGTTGCAAACACATACGTCTCAGAACATGAGCTCTCCCAGGATCCCTCAGTTTAGCAAACACAGAGCCATTGGGCATTTTCACAACGGTACTAAAGAAAACTTTTTAATCTCCTGGACCTGGACACTACTTTTGAGTGTTCTCAATTCACCACAGAAAGTGCTTAAATGTTTCATGTGCTACTGAACTGAAAGTCACATTTTAGATCCAGTATACATTTGGTCTCAATGTACTGCTTTCAAATTACAGTTGTTGAAGGAAATAAAAGAAGTATGGTGGTAGAACATTCAGTTTCTGTTTAGGAATCCAAAAAAGGGCCATCTCCGGGTTTTGGTGTAGAGAGACGTGTACAGTTGTCCTGTCCCTACTCATTCCTTCCCTGGAGACTGGGCAGTTGTGATGAGTGATGGCAACAGCTGCTCCAGTTCCTGCTGCTTGCTCACCTGTTTAATTTTTAAAAAAAGCATTTGCATCCTGCCTTCCTATTCCCTAGGGAACCACCATGTTGAACTACCACTGCACCCTCTTCATAAAACCACCTTCTCTCTGGGTACAATGGCATAGCAGCTGGTGGCGAGAACAGAAACAACACCCTACAATTACCCAGCCTACCAGAGGTGGAGTCTTCACCACTGTTTCTTGCTCACAGAACCCTCCACTCTCTATATGGGTTTACAGGACCATTGGCAACAGGCAGAAGCAGAGGCAGCTGCTACTGCAACCCGTGACAAAAGACTGGGCCCAGAGAAAGAATGTTCAGAATCAGGGCAAGTGAGGGACCTGGTTTGGGCAAGGAGAGGAGTCGCAGCAGCTGTGGAAACCATGGATTGTGGCCACAGAAGGAAGAATGTGGAGTCAGTGAGCACGCTGGCACATGGCAAATTCCATCACAGCTTACAAGCCATGATGGGGATAAGCCACCTCCTGGTTCTAGGAGTAGGTTTTCTTTGTGCCAGGTGCAAGGGAGTGGTGACAGGATACAGGTATCTTCTTGTCTTGTGTGCTCCTTGAGGCATCTGGTGGGACCACTGTGTGATACAGGAAGCTGGACTAGATGGGCCTTTGGCCTGATCCAGCAGGGCTCTTCTTATGTTTCTTATGTGGCAAGGTGGGAAGGAGGAGGAGGAGGAGGTGGTGGTGGTGGTGGAAAAGCCACCATGTAATGGCAGTTTTGGTGGAGCTCTGGTTGTCAGTTGGCCCCCTGTATGCCTTGGCAAAGGTGCTTGATAATGCTGATCCCGGACACTGGGCTTGACACAGAGTCAAGTCCTCAAGCCAAGTCTAATGAAAGTCTTACTTAAGTCAACAGAGCTACTCTAGAAAATTGTGGTCTGGAGGCACTTTTGTAGCGTGCTTATGGATATTTTCATTTAGTGCCATCAAGGTCAGATCTTTTGAACACTTCTGCCAAATGTCAAATGGATAAATAGCCTGCATAACAGGGAAAACCATATCCCCCTTGGGCACAGACATGAAGTACAAGTCAGCAGGGTTGAAAGGCTGCAGCACCATTGCCCGTGGCCACGTTCTACTCCCAGAGGAGTAACGCTTATACCATCATCATTAACAACCAGTGCAACGGCTTTAGAATTCTGTTATCCAACAATGTAAATCATGACAAAAACTGAGTAACTCAAATGAAGGTTGGGCTCATTTGAGCTCAAGAGAGGGTTGGGCTGCTAGAGTGTCCTCTCATTTATACCTTCTCTTCTGCTCTGACCCCCTCTTACTTTTCCTTCCAGAGAGTGGGAGGAGGAGCAGCAGCAGTGAAGGTAACTAGGTGGATGGGAGTGGGTGTGCCCCCACCAGTGTGCTGCCTGAGGCAACTGCCTCAGTTGGCTTCATGAATGGCCTGGCCCTGCCTGTCACCCCAGCTATTGACTACTGTAATAGCAATGAAGGTTTGCAAGTATTTTCTGACCGACACACAGGAAGATCTGCAACAGAACCTTTAGGGCTGATCTGAGAAAGGACAGTATAGGGTGGAATAAGTGGTTGTGGAAGGGATGGCGCGCGCGCACACACACACATATATGGAGGGAGAGAGAGAGAACTTGAGTAGGAAAGCTGGAGAAGCATGATAAGTAGAATAAATAGGAAGAGGGCTCAGGAGAAAATGGAGTTAAGAACAGGGGTCTAACCTGGAAGCAGAATGAATGAATGAAGCCAGGCAGAACTTTAGAGGCTGCAATCCTATACACTTTCCTGAGAGTAAAAGCCCAATCCTATCCTTCCCCCCTCGCCAGTGCAGCCATGCTGAAAGCAAACATGCTGTATCCAGTGGAGGGGCAGATTGGGGGGATTTACACTCCTTACCCCTCTGTAAGCTCCCACTCCACAATGGGTCTCCTCGGATCTGCACCAGCTCTGTAGCTGGTGCAAGTTTAAGGAGACAAAGGGGGTGGTGGGAGGCTTGCAAAATGGGCGATAGGATCTGGTGCGCCCCATCGCCGCCAGATGCACCTCCTCTCGCAGCCTCCCCACACCCTGTTCCTCCTCCCTCAATGCCCAGTTTCACACCGTCCCACCCATGTCCCACCCCCACCGCTGCCTTACCTTCTCTGGCGGGTGTGACGGGGTGTGATGGCGGAGCGCTGCCACCTCTTGTGGCAGCACTCCAAAAATGGCCACTGCTGTAGTTCTCTGCGCTCCGTCAACAGCAATTTTACGACAGCGGAAGAGGCTCTGCATGACTGCTCAATCCGCAATAGGACCTACTTCTGAGAAAGGATTGCACTGTAAGCTTCCTGTGTGCTTAGAAGTAAGAAGTAAGCCCAAGTCAAGTTGGCCCTCTGATCAGTATGGACCCTTGGCCACTGCCTAAACTTACTGACCCCTGATGCCACCTCAGCAAGGGAGTTGGGGAGGCAGGAGGATGGTGGGTCAGGGAAGCTCAAACAAATGCAGTTTCACATATTAGTTTGAAATGATCAGTCTAATTTGCTGTATGCACGTATTTAATACTGGAAATGTTTGGTTTCTTTCTCTAAATCTCCTAGAGAATGTAGTTAATTCTTTTCTTTCTTTCTTTTTTGGTACCAGTTTGTTTTCATCTTCATGATTTTAAAAACGTCTTTAGGTACAACAACAGAAATAACATTAATAAAGTGAAAACAATTAGCTGTGAGAGTGATAAATTTAACAGTAATCAGCATATCTCACAGATAACATCACAGATGAGACATAAGAGTATCAAAGTGCAGTAAGACAATTCATCTAGTAGTAGGCATATTTGGTTCATTAATAATTATAATAATTAAGTGGATCTGAGTGGTGAACTCTGGTCCATTTATAGCAGCAAGAGTTTCCACTTAAGAGTTGCAACAATTAATTGGACTTTTCCAGGTGTACTCAATACACATCTGAACAGTCGTTGCTGCTGTATAAGAACAGAATCTAAAGTAAAGGTCAGAAAATTTCTTTCTAAGATTGCTCATATTGTCTGTTCCAAAATGTCTTGTGATGCTTTCCACAGAGCAGGATAAGACATGCCTACATGCCATGCAGTCACAAAGATGTCAGCATGACCTCAAAGTGACCTTCTATGCCTACAAGCTTTGTATAGCCATTCCTGTACAGGAACTGAAAACACCAAAGACTAGCAAAACAAAACAATGCCGACAAGGAAAAAATTGTGCAGGGAGCAAACAAGGTATTTGAAACAAGCACCCACCCAAACCAAGAAATCTGTCCTCTATGGATGATATGGGTTGGCCATTGGCAAGAGAAGGGTTCAGATTTTGATGCTAGCACCTGAAAGCCAAATGAATTAGCAGCTGTAAGCCAAGAAAAAAAAATTACGTAGTCATATTGTTAGAGTGATACACCAGAAACATATTTAAACGTTTGTAACGTGCAACTAACCTGCAACCTTCCCAATTAATATATGCCATAACCGATTCAAAATGGACTTCCACTAAGTGAACTAGTGAATCAACAAAAACTTTAGTTGATTAAATGACCAGCCCAATCCTATCCCCCACCAGCCTGCATGATGCAGCAGCACTGGTGAAATGCATGTTGCATACAGTGGTGTGGGGGGGGGCAGACAGCCTGGGAGAGGTAAGTAAAAATCAGTTTCTGGAGCTCTTAGCAATAATACATTAAAGCAACAGCAAGTGTACTCAGAAGAAGACACCACCTTCTTCATGCCACTCAGCCAAAATATTGGCACTGCATTCTCTCTCATGTTTTTTAAAAAATCAATCTGAACTATGCAGAAATCTAAAAATTACAATTAATCCCACTGTTATGAAATAGCTGAAGCTTTTAATATGGTATATCTGCAATTATAATGATGGTGTGTATGTGTGTGTGCAAGAGAGGGGGGGGGGGAGAAAGCACCAAATTAAACAGCAAAGAGCCCTGGAGGATGTGGTACTGTAGTTCCACTGTACTTAGCCCTCTGGAAAGCTAACAAAAAGCCTTTATGGGAAGCTCAGAAAAGAGCACCCAACTGAAAGATAGACCTGCATGCTCTTTGTGTATCCAAGCAATTTCCCAGAATGGTTTCAAGTTTTACAGTTCGCTTTTGTCGTACAAAGAAAAGGGCAAGATAGTAACCTTTACAGTGAGCGTCAGTTGCATGTAAACAGAGTAGGATGTGAAACCTTACTGTATTACATATTGCATCATCCCATAGGGCAATTTATTGTACAATATTAGTATCTGTTGACATCAAGTATTTGTTGCCTTCCCAAATAAAATCAAGGATAGTTTCATAATCAGAAATGCATTTTGCTATCTGTCACTACGTGTGTGTGTCTGTGTCTGTGTCTGTGTGTTGGTAGTAGCCAAATAGGACAGGCAAGGAAAGAGGAGATTGGTGACTGCATCAGGTTTTCATCTCCTGGTATTCTCTCTAGATTGTGAAAATGGTCTAGGACAGGTATTAATAAGTTGCCATTAGGGTTCCTTTGAGTTCAGGATAAACAGGACAATGAGATACATTGAATGGCTGCTTTGGTGGATCTCACCATCAGTCAACCTGCAGCTTCTTTTGCCTTTTTCCTCTGGAAGGAAGTGACTCTTGACATCAACTTTCAGGGACCCAAAGTCTCCAGATCAATGGAAAAGCTGCTTCTGTCTTTACCAGTGGCCAGCCTCTGAGTCGATCGTCTGCAGCTCTTTTGTCCCCTCTCTCTGGAGAGAAGTTGTCTGGAACCGGAATGTGACATCAACTGTCAGGGACCAAAAAAATGTACCATAAACCTTCCACATACTTTATACACCTAACATATTGTGCTTTTTTGTGGGCTTTTAAAATTATGCTTCACTATTGAGCCAATCCTGGCGGAAACGTTAAATATATAGAGCTGGTCGAAATATTCCCCCCCCCTTTCTCTCTTCTACATATCGTGATATCAGAACGCAGTTGTAGTAAGGGCAGGGGGAAATGTACCCTACCACTCTTCAGCCCAAGGCATGAGACAAACAATGGTTTCTTCAGAGAGCTGAAGGCACTTTGAAAGAAGGGTCACTGCTTTTCAGTGTGAGTGTAGTGCACTGTACCCTCATTCCACTGGTTGTTTCTGGTAAACCAGTTTTTGTGTTGTTTCAAAACTAAAGTCCTGTTTGAGCAGAAGCAACAGTGGGACCCAAGGAGTTGTGGGTATCATATGGGAAGTCTCTTCAACCACATTCAGACTCAAAAAGGGCTGTCTGTCTCTAGCCCTAGTATCTGAAAAGCTATTATCTGTCCACAGCCGCAGTGTCACCTTCCTTTGTACCCCTATCACTCCTGCTTGAAGAAGAATGGCTTATCTTGCCTTCTTTCTATCTTTTATCATTTGAAACACAAGAAAGAGGCTACTCATGCCAACACAGGCCTGCCCTAAGGGCTGCCTGGCTGTTTTCTGCATGCCCTAAAAGCAGCTGTGTTGAAATTCTACTGCTGCTGGGAAATGCTACTGAAATACTGCTTCGGATTCAGGATCGTCTTTACATGCCTATTTCATGTTATCCTTTTGCAAACGACAACTCAAACCAGTGCTTTCATCAGGTTAGTGAGTCTCTTCTATTATTTACTTGGACCAGTTAAGAGGATTTTTTTTTTGCAAGTCTGATTTTTTTTTTAAGGGTATCAATTAAGTTCTAGCTTAAAAACACTTCTCAGAGATGGAGATCTAAGCTTGACAAATGCAGGCAGACAATGGTGTTCATTGTTTCCATTTGCCAGGGCCAGAATCATCAAAAATCAGAGAGACATTACTGGAGCCCGAGGGGTTCCCACATAACTTTTGCCTTGAGTTCAAATGTAAGCAAGTGAAACTGGTCTCAGGCAGGGAGGAGGGAGACTATAATTGCTTCTAAATGGAAGAGGAGGAGGAGGAGGAGAAAAAGGAAATCTAGGCTGCAATCCTACACATATTTACCTGGGAATAAACTCTTTCCTATCTCTTTGAAACTTGGCATGTTTGATACCTCAGAGGGGGTAATAAAATGCCTGACAATTGTAGGCTAATTGGATAGAAAACATAAAAGTTACAGGTGGCAGAAAAGCAGCTGACTTTATACTTCACAGCTCCCCAATAACAATTAATAAACCACGTGGCATGCGGGATCTAAAGAAATGCAGAAAAGCAAAATTCAAAAATACTATAGTATACATTCAAGAACCTGCATATGCCTATTGGATCCCAACTCCTGTTGTTGGGATAATAAAGCAATTCTCGAATCGCTACTGGGGCCATTGTGATAAAGAGCACTGCCTAGCACGTGACTGGGTCATCATTGATGAGGGGTAATATTAACTCCCAGCGGGTTAAACCACTGAACCATAAGCTGTCGATCGAAAGGTCGGCAGTTCGATTCCCGCGACGGGGTGAGCGCTCGTTGCTTGGCCAGCTCCTGCCAACTTAGCAGTTCCAAAGCATGTCAATGTGAGTAGATAAATGGGTACCGCTTGCAGGAAGGTAAACAGCGCTCCGTGTTCATGAGAGTCATGCCGGCCACATGACCACGGAGGCGTCTTCGGACAACGCTGGCTCTTCGGCTTTGAAATGGGGATGAGCACCACACCCTAGAGTCGGACACGACAGGACTTAATTGCCAGGGGTCACCTTTACCTTTTAATATTAACTCCCCCACCAATGCCAACTCCATGCTGTGATAAAGAGGGGAATCATGAGAGCTTTTCATTCCACACATCTCAATCCAAACGTTGGGGATGCTCTTTGTCAGTTTCACACCCAGCCATCCGCCCACACTTTGCACTATATATACTGAGCAGTGAAATGTCAGGCTTTGACCCAAGACTGAGGGTTTAGCAAAGCACCCTCTCCCTGACACCACTCCAGGTTTTTCCTAAAAAATGGCGAGCTGGTAGAGTTTGGGTGCCCACACTTGTATGGTTTGTATGATGTAGTTATATCGTGACAAAGGGAAACGGACAGTGGGTCTTTCTACAATGTGCTTTGCAACCGGTAAAGAAAGACAGCTCCTGTACCAGCCCCCCCCCCCCCCCGTTTGCAGGATGAGGGCTTCTCCTCTTCCATGCTGGAATCCACATCCATATCATCCAAGCCTTTAAAAGGGCAGTGGGGAGAAGCCTGCTTTGCCTTCTCCAGTACCATTATCATATGGCTATTCTCCTTGTAAAGTTATCCCTTCATGACATGTGTAATAGATATTGCACTCAGGGCCGGCCTTTCCATTGGGCACACTGGGCAGTTGCCCAGGGGCCCTCGAGCTCAAGGGGGCCCTATCGCACCACCACCGTGGAAAAAAGTGTTTTAAAAGGCACTTTTTTGCACCACCACCGCATTTTTTTAACCTCCCTGAGAGGTGTGCTGGTCCCCCTGGGGGTGCAGGGAGCCTGTGGACCCCTCTGCAGGCCTCCCCGCACCTCAGAAAGGTCCTCTGATGCGATCACAACCTACTTCCCGTTTCGTCGGAAAACCGGAAGTGGGTCGCAATTGTGTCGGTGCCCGGGTGCCCACGAAAGACTGCTCTGATTGCACTGTTGCCTTTGAATCAGGTTTTGCAGGATTACCCCCCCCCCATAGGTTCAAACTGACCATCTAGGTAAGTCCTAAGTGGCCACTGAGTGGAAGTCATGCTTTGCTGGCCAGAGACATTTGGTAGAAGAGTTTAAAAAATATCAAGCACAGGTCTACCAGTTTAAGCTGTTTTGAGTTGGGTGTCCCCGATGCTGGAAATATAGAGTTAGAAAGTGCCCCTTTATTTGCTCTAAGTAGCCATTGTTTCACAAGTTCAACCAGAATTCAACCAACTGCCTTATTAATAATAGCATAATGCTGGCACTGCCAATTATTTAGCATTTATTATAATTGTACTCAGGGACAGGACCTTTATGTTTTGCTATGAAAAATGCATAACATGTGTAGTTTCCTGTTAAATGCGAAACTATCGCCTAACCACTTCTCATTTTCACTTGCTGCGGCATAACAACTGGACTTGGTTTCTTCGTTATTTCATCGGTGAATAAAGAAGCCCTTGAGGATTGCAGTGGTCCTTCCTTCAAAAAGTGACAAAATTTATATTACACAACATTCAAGTTGAAGGATAAACTTGGCCAAGACATCCCTACAAATCTGTCATCGCTGTTGCAAATGGCTGGCACAGGTCCTGACCGTTTCCTTTCCAATGTAATGTAAGTGGCTTTCAGAGCAATTTGGACCCTATCTCTGCTCAACCACCATCTAGTGTTTGGATAATCCTCACAACACACCTTCAGTCACTTGGTAACTGAGTAGCCTTGCACAGCAAAGGCCCCACATAAAACTTCCTCTGACAAGATTTGTTCAAGATCTTTCCACCAGATTTTCTTTTCTGCAGATTCATTTATTCTCCAGATGATTTCAGAAGCAGGGCCTCTGAGAGGAATTTTATCAGGGGGTACAAAGTTTCTTTCAGGCTGCTTCTCAAAGGGGGAGGGGCAAAACAGGGCAGGAAAGGCCAAAAAAGTCTCCAGAGCCCAGGTCTACCAGGCTTCCCGATGTGGCACCCAGATCTACCCACCCGGTATACCTGCCCTCCCGGTTGGCCCAACCTTCGTCTTTCAATCTCCTATCTCCATGAGGCCAGCTGAGATCCCAGGAAATTTCTGGGGCCCCTCCTTTGGCTCCTGCCTCCTGGGCCCCCCTTTTGATCCTGGGCCTGGGTATAATTTACCCCCTTTACCCCCCCCTCTCATGGGCCCTGTTCAGAAGGTTCATTCTTGTTTCTAAGTAGTTTTACTGTCACAGACATTCCACAAAGCTTCCCCCAATTAATATTGACATGGGTGCAGCATGCCTGCAACTGGATTATCTGCCACTCTGTACCACTTAAGAGGATGGAACCACTTGGGGTTACCAGGATCATGTGTGGGTACTACCTATGCCAGCACCAGCAGCCTGGAAGAAGGGGAGATGCTGGTGTGGGTAATTCCCAGTCACTCCATCCATCTGCCCATCCCAAGTGATTCTGTCCATCAGATTACCAAAGCAAGGTGTCATCAATCTACAGTGATCTTGCTACTTCACAACCAGATGAATTGGGCCAAAGAACTCGGAGAACTATAGTTTGGTGGTGAAACTGAGACTTTGTTGCAGACATCCTAGTAGCCCCTTCACAGAACTATAATTCCCAATAGTTTGTTGGCTGAGAGCCAGGATAGGTTGGAACCAATTTATATTTGTAGAGTAGACTTACCCTAACTCTACATTTTCTTTTCCGTTGCTATTTTCCCCATCTCAGAAATGGCTTTAAAGACATTTCCAAATATGGTTATACTACTGGGTTGTATCCAAACCCTGTCTTCTACTCACTGTCTTGCAGTTTTGCCAGGGGAGGTGTCAGGGCTGTCTGAAGCTATTGGGCTGTCTGAGGCAATGCATAGCTCCGCCCCCACCAGCTCTGGCGCTCCTCTTACCTGGCTCCTTCTTCCGCATGGACTCGTGAATCAAAACAGGAAATGTGATGTGAAGCACACCAGAATCACTCCCAGTGTACTCTACATTTCCTTCTTTGCTTAAAAAGCCTACATGGAGAAAAAATTAATCTTGCTCCTTCCCCCACTAGTGGAGGAAGGTGAAGGAGCCAGATCATTGAGCTCTGAGGATCGGAACATGGCGATCTCACTCATTCCTCTGTGCAGGCTCTTTACGCAAAGCAGGCAATGCAGGGCATGCTGGAAGCATGCCCTGCATTTCCTGTTGTGATTAATTAAAGAGCTGCATAGAGGAAGAGGCCATTAAGAAGGTCAGCTCCGTCCATGGCAGCAGACTGTGGGGGAGGTGGTGGGCATCTGTTTTGCCTCTCAACGCGAATGGGCTCATTTGCATCATGGATGGGCTGGTCCTGGGAGGGAGGTGTAATTTTCACCAATTCCCCTTTCCCTCTCCAGTCCCCCCCCCCCATGACACATACATTGTTGAATTTACCTGCTATGGTTGTTAGCCCATAAAGAAGAGAAGCATGGGATCATAACACACAGAATAAATCCTGATAAGAGTTCTTGTTGTCTCATACATTACACCAGGTGTCTCATACATTACATAGCAATAAACCTAGCTTCCCACCAGGTGCAATCTCCATAGCTGCAGCCGATCCTGGCTCTCTGATGACTATACCTGGATAATAAACTTGGTTTCAAACAACTGTTTGTTGCATTCATACTTTAGTTTTTTTCTTATATAACCCTAGAAAATTATAGTGTGGGAACAGGCAGGTACCATAGATCACAATAACTATATGTTATAATTCATTTCATAGTACAGGCTTAGAACTTAACTATGCAGAAACCCAATGCTTCATTTGGTACCAAACGCCAACCATTTGCATGTCGCTTCTGACTGTTATCTGACATGATAAGGATAGATAGATGTCGGCAGCAGAAAACCAAGAACTCGCTTCTGTAAAAAATGATGCTTCTTTAAACTGCTGATGCGTTGTGACGTTGTGTCACCCTGCATCAGAGCACTCTCCGTAAGCCAGCTCTCCATGCCTTTTAGGCCTTGCTCACCATCAGCTGGGAATTAAAACTGTTCAAATACTTCCAAAATGGTACTCAGCAACATTCATTTGGGCCCTTAATAACCATCCATTTTTTTTTAAGGTGGCATCCCTGTTGCTCTCCACTGATAGCGCTTAAAGCTAATTTTGACCTAAATATTGGCAGGCTGCCTGATGTTTACACCATTCCAATATTGTAAATGGGAAAGGAAACTAGATTCTGCATTTCTAGGTTGTTGTTGTTGTTGTTGTTGTTGTTGTTGTTGTTGTTGTTGTTGTTGTTGTTGTTGTTGTTAACAGTATTTATATATAGCTTTTCAACAAAAAGTTCACAAAGGGGTTTACAGACAAAATCAAATGATTAAATGGCTCCTTGTCCCAAAAGGGCTCACAATCTAAAATTAACAATCTAAAGTTATCTGTTGTGAAGGATCTTCTGTATGATTGACCTTTCTGGCTTCTTTACACAAGTCCCAGGGAACACCTACTTGGTCCATTGCTGGGTTCATTTTCTAGTGTTTCCATTATTCAGAAAACTGAATTTATTTTAAATGGTAAATGCAAGGGGAGGGGTGAAATTGGAAGGGGGAGGAATGGGGGCAGGGAGGCTGCAGGAATGGGTGGATCTGGCGGTAATGACACACACTGGATCATATCCCCTCTTTTAACAGCCTCCCCGCCCCTTTCCCCCCTTTAACAGCCTCCCTGCAGAGCTGGCGCCACTGGCATCACTGCAGGGGGGACGGAGCTCCAAGTTCCATCAGGCTCTGACCCTCTGTTACATGACGGGAGAAAGTGGCCCCGCCCCCTCGCCTTTGGAACCATTCCGGCCGGCGAAAGCAAGTGCTTTTGTCGGCCGGAATGGCTCCAAAGGCAAGGGGGGCGGGGCCGCTTTCTCCCGTCGTGTAACGGAGGGTCAGAGCCCGACGGAACTTGGAGCTCCGCCCCCCCTGCAGTGACGCCAGTGGCTGGCGCTGGTCTGAGGAGAACCATTGCGGAGCAGGAGGCTTACGGAAGGGTAGGGGGAAATAACTCCCCTTTAACCTTCGAGGCCTTGCTGGTTATAGCGCACACATTTTTGGTACGGCTACATCAGTGGGAGGGGGAGGATAGGGTTGCGCTTTCAGTGGCAGATTTGCCACTACCCACAGGAAGATGTCCATCAGATTACCAAAGCAAATCTGCAGTTTAAGCAAATGTACCTGACGTTACTTCTATTGTCTCTTGGGGCAGAGAAGGTATATCGAGTCCAAAATTAAGCTCATGTGTTTTTGTTTTTTTAACATAAATTTCTCCTGAAAACATAGACTGGAAAAAACACTCTTTGTAAGGATTGATTTAAATCCTCTGCTCACAGAAGAGATGGGGAGAGGTCAGGGAGTTACAAAATTCTCTGATTATCTCCAGAGGATTTTTGCCAAATTAGTGGTTTCTTCTTGCCAAAGATAACATGCTTGGCAGTGGTACTATCAATTGCATTTTTCCCACTTTCAGGTATAGATAAGAGTGATGGGAATGAAGGGGGAAAAAAACCCTGTCAGGCTCATCCTTCATTGAAAGGAATGTGTGCTTTGCTTTCCAAAAATTAAATCCATCATAATCGTAAACTTTCAGGGCAGATTCACATGACCCTTTGGCACTTGAGTGGTTGCTTGTTTTCTGTCTGGGCTGCCATTTTTTTTGAGTAGTCCAGATTTTCATGTACTGTGATGAACCATTTTTGCTGAGCAGATGCTCTGATGCACCTTGTTCACACAAACACACCATATCACCCACATCCCAATTCAGAAACCATACATATAGCACTCACATAGTACTCATATCCCTCATTCATGTACACAGAGGCATTGCTACAGTGGGGGCAGTACCGTAAGTTGCGCCCCATCCTAGTCCCTGTTTACGAGCCGGCACGAGGCGGCCCCGCCCCCTGGCTCCAACGGCAAAGGGGCGGTGCCGCCTCGTGCCGGCTTGTAAACGGGGACTAGGACAGGACGCAACTTACAGTACCGCCCCCACTGTAGCAACGCCTCTGCATGTACAAACTGCTTATGTTTAGATGTATATATTTTTAAACATTCAGGCTGAAATCCTACTCACTTTCCTGGGAGTAAGCGCCATTGAACATAATGGGACTTACTTCTATGTAGACATGCATAGGATTGTGCTCTTATATTCTGCCTTTCCCCTTCATAACAACAGGCTTAAGGTGCCTAACAATCCAATGCAATAAAATTCAGTCAAAATCCAGTAAAAAAAAAAACACAGCAGCAAAAACAGACAGTAGCAGTAATAATACTAATAAAATAATAGCAGCAAAAACCAAACCAATAAATCATAAAAGTGAAAAGGCAGAACGGGACAAAAATATCTTGAGCCCCCACTGGAAGGCTAAAAGGGAAGGTTCAGTTCAAAAGTCAGTAGGGAGGGCGTTCCAGATCTGAGGTGCTACTACAGAGAAAGCTCTTCCCCTTTGGCCCCCCAATTGATCCTTGGCTAATGGTGGCTCACACAGGAGCCCCCCCCCCTTCCCCAAGATGATCTCAGGAGATGAGCCATCATCTCATATGTGAAAAGACAGTCTTTCAGATACCTCAGTCCTAAGCCATGAAAGGCTTTAAAGTCAACACTACACCAGCATCTTGAATCATGCCCAGAAACAAACTGGCAGCCAAAACGATAGACTGACAGAGTCAAACTACCTCACCCCAAAATCAGACAAGCTGCTGTGGTTTCTGAACGGTCTTCAAGGGCAGCCCCATGTAAAGTGTGTTACAGTAATGCCCCATTAATACACTACAGTAATACACCACTCTCTCACATTCATATACAGACCACTCACATACTGTACTTAATTTTCTCTCACTTATGCACGTGCACAGTTCATGTATTTTATTCACATGCTCAGTAGTTGATCGCATGACATCGACTCCTTGCTTCTCTGCCCCCTCAACAGCTCACATCCCCTTCTGTCCTAGGTTTAGGCCTAAGGTGTCGCAAACATGCCATAAGGCACTTTTGCAGCACCTCTAGAGTAAGCAGCACCGGTGCAGAGGTCGGCGCTGCTCACTCCACTGCCCTCTTCTTCCCGCACTGCCAGATGTAGGTAGGTGCTGCACTGGGCAGCAGGAGGGTGTGGGAAGGGAAGGGCTGGCCAGGGTGGTGGGGCCATTGGCCAGCCTGGCCTGGGAGGGGGCGGGGATATCGGCGCTGAGCTGGCACACATCCAAGGAGGCCCAATGGGGTCTCTGGCGCCTTCACCAGGTAAGGGGACAAATGTTCCCTTCCCCCGAGGTGAGCCCCGGCCGCGCTGGTGTGGGCCGCATCCTGCACAGGATGCAGTGTCCAGCCATTTCGGCCAGCTGCTGCAACTTGTGCAGGATTGGTTCTGCTTCTGCCCGTCTTGACAGTTCAACTCTTTAGCATGTTCATGAGCATTCCGTGGTACCGCAACAATTTAGCCAATGAGAGGGAGCTCCTCCCATTGACCTGCAGGGTTCTACACATCACAGCAGTTCACCCAGTCGTTAGGGAGATCTCAAAGCCACCCCACATCTACTTAGGTTTTGTCCTGTGACACTTGAAGGCATATTGACAAAACTACTAATTTTGATCAACCTGCATGCTCTGTCTTTTCATTTTACGTCTCATTCAGCCCTTTGCAACCACAGTAAGTGCCCTAAAATGGCATCCTCATTGTGTGAAGGAGTGGAGCTGGGGAAGGGGAGGAAGAGAGTGATTAGGAGAAAAATATATGTATGTATTAACCTAGAAAATCACATCGTAATCCGAAATTAAATTATCAGATTATTGTGTGCTGTCGTTTTCAGCCGTGATAAATACTATGTGTTTTTTCAAGAAGTCCTATGTGTGTGTGCATTTGCTGTATTTTGAGTGTATGACAGAAATCTCTTAGAAGCAATACCAGCTCTCTGCATGAAATATTTTATAAATGCAATAGCTGGAAATGCTGAGGAGGAGAAGGAGCTTCTAACAATTCTTCATAATGAGCACCATTGTGCAAACTGCCTGGCCAGAGTTTAACGAGTTTTAATCGCATCCCTTGAAGGAAGAGTGGCTCTCTGGCATTCATAGACATCTCCTTGTGAATCTGCACAGAAATATCCTATTCTTTCTTGTGTGAACTGAGGCATTCGTTCAAATCTGGTTCAGCTGTGCATTTTTAAGCATTAATATTCAGTTCCAACTCAGCATAATGGACAGTGAACATCTATTTCCTGCACAGCAGCCTGAAAATTAATTCCTCAGGGTCAAACTTCATATGGACAAAAATCTTCTTTGGATATGAAATCTTTAGGGATGCACGTCAAAACAGAAAGTATCTGTGAAAGCCATAGTGCAACTTAAGAACATAAGAACAAAAGAAGAGCCTTGCTGGATCAGGCCAAAGGCCCATCTAGTCCAGCTTCCTGTATCTCACAGTGGCCCCACCAGATGCCTCCGAGAGCACACAGCCAACAAGATAACCTGTTTCCTGTTGTCACTTCCTTGCACCTGGCACAGAGAAAACCTACTTCTAAAGCCAGGAGGTTGCTTATGGCTTGTAAGCTGTGATGGTCTTTTCCTCCATGAATCTATCCAAACCCCTTTTAAAGGCATCTAGGTCAGTTGCCATCACCACATCCTGTGGCAAGGAGTTCCACAGATGAATTACACGCTGGGTGAAGAAATATTTTCTTTTGTCCATTCTAACTCTCCCTCCACTCAGTTTTATTGTATGTCCCCTGGTTCTGGTGTTGTGCGAGAGGGAGAAGAATTTCCCTTTATCCACTCTCTCCATCCTATGCTTAATTTTATACGTCTCAATCATATCCCCCCCCCATAGGCGCCAGAGGCGTCGCTCCGGTAGGGCGGTACTGTAATTTTCAACCCGTCCTAGTCCCGTTTACCAAGCCGGCAGGAGGTGGCCCCGCCCCCTCACTGTCGGAGCCATTCCGTGCAGAGAAAGTAGCAGGCAAGAGACTCCCTGCCCGTTGCTTTCTCCGCACGGGAATGGCTCCGACAATGAGGGGGCGGGGCCGCCTCCTGCCGGCTTGGTAAATGGGACTAGGACAGGGTGAAACTTCCAGACTGCCCCTACCAGAGCGACGCCTCTGTCAGGCGCCAACTTCTTGGTTGATGCATGTGTTATTACAACGCAGTAATAATTATTTTGTGACTAGAACCCAAAGCCACCATCAGAGCAAACTTTCCCCTTCTATTTGATTATTAACTGACGAACAAGCTGTATCATTTGCAGGCTGATCAACCAACTCAACCTGTTTTGCAGTTGCCATGTGATCAGCTGCTTGGTCATATGACACATCTGTTATGCGCTGGCCCTTCTGTGATGTCTAGAAACAAATGCGCAGGCAGTACTCATCAGTGGGAAAGGACGTTTGCCTAAGGAAACCTAATCACCACGTGCACAGAGGCAACTAGACTAAACACAAATGGCAATTCCATAGTGATCCCTGGTCATGCAAGGAAGGATGGTTCATAATGCATCATTTTGTCACCTTTGCCCTAAATGGGAGTAGATGGTGCACTGGCTGGGCCCTAAGAAAGTGTCTGGTGTTCAGCACAAAACCACTACCATGCCTTTTAAGGGCCTACAAGGTTTATAAAGCTGTTACTGAAGATCAATGGATTCTTAAATCCAACTAGGACATTGTGTCCTGACTCACTGCCTCTATGCTCCAGGGCTGATGGTACCCACGCAAGGTGGAGCTAGATGGGAGCACCCAGCAGCAATGTTACGCTAGAGCATCAGTGCATCACAGGTCAATCCTGGCCCTCAGGAAGCACCCAGAAGGTTCAGGAAAAAACGTTGGGCAGGACTGCCCAGATGGTACCAGCCTTTAAAAGGGGCCGTAGGAAAGGGGAAGGGGAGATGAGAATACAAGGAGGGAGAGGGGGGCAAAGTAGAGCCACTGGAGGGAGGAATTAGAAGATGGACAGGAGGAGGGAAAAGCCAAGGAGGATAGACTGAGACAGGGGAGGCAAGAAGAAGGGAGACAGCAGAGAAGAGGAGGAATCCTGGGGAACTGAGGGTAGACCTCAAGGGAAGCCTCCCTGCTCCATGCCCCTGGGCAGATAAGGTACTAGAGCTGCAACACCAGCTGGGCTGGATTCTCTGCTACCCCCACTGAAGACTCCCACTGAGCAAGGAAGGGAAGGGAAGTGAGAGTCCACATAAGGGATCTGGTAGCAAGTCCCTAAAGGGACTTAAAAGGCTCAAAGCCTAGGTTGGCAGTCCTTGGAAGAAGTGGAGCTGGCTGAAAAAGTCAAGGGATGGGAATGACAAGGGAGTAGGTACCTACTGAACAGCACTGCTCAAGGGCAGCGACCAAGTTGGGAGCTACTACGGAAATTATGTTCAAGCGCATTAGAGAAATATTTGCATGTAACAGGAGGGTCCAGGAAAGTGAGGAAAAGAAAGGACTACAGTCCTCTTGAAGATATGAACTTGGAGGGTGGGTTGTCTGGAGGCTAAGGGGCTCCCCTTCAAGTTGGGCTGGTGAAATTAACTGTGTATGCAAAACGTAGTCATGCTTTTGAAATATGTATGGCTTGGAGACCAGCACTTAATTATTTTGGGAGATATCCGCGGTTACGAATAGACACATACAATACCTTTACATTCCCCAGCAAAGCAGGAGAGGAGAGTAGCCATGGCTTTCCCAACCATTCCTTGCCCAGCCCATTTGTCTGTTTCCTTTATCACTGACTATTCAGCACACCTGGATTTCTGCTCATTACAGCAGTAGGGGGAAGGGGCAGATAAAAGGAGTGGGTGGGAGAAAGTACAGCTGCATCATCTCCCACATCAATGGGGAACTTCAATGTATGTAAGTTGGAACCTGGCAACCCTCCATTGGGAGTTTGACAGCTGTGTTTTTCTTCCGGGCTTCCATCCAATCTGTGCCATTTCCATGGGTTCCAGGCTTGAATTGGTACCTCCACCCTTCGGTGTCCCCGGGGCTTTGCTTGACTTGATTGTCAGCAATTTTCCAGTGCAGGTACATGCAGCAGTTTACAGACCGGTGGAAATTTGGAAGTGCCACCCCTGACAATAAACAGAAAGGGTTTTTCACGCCATGCTTGATACTGTTTTAACGGTTGGTTTTACTCGCTTTCATTTCTTTTGAAGGGAAAGCAAGATGTAAACTCTTAAAATAAAGAATCCCATCCCTGATGATAAAGTGTGCCTTCTGAGTCATGTGAATTTGGTAATGTGCCTTTTTGAGTAATTTGGTAATGTGTGAAGTGGCTCTTGGATTACTAGGAGTCAGAGGCAAAACAAGGGTGGAGCGAAGGCAAGTAGTTCTGCAAGACTCCGTTACACTGGTGTCAGCGGCCCCTCCCCCATGCTGTTGGAGCCATTCCAGCAGCAACAGGGGAATGTCCTGCGTGTTGCCTTTGCTGCCAGAATGGCTCCAACAGCAAGGGGGAGGGGCCGCTGACACCAGTGTAACGGAGTCTTGCAGAACTACTTGCCTTCGCTCCACCCTTGTTTCGCCTCTGCTAGGAGTTAGTTCGGCTCATGGTTGAATTGCGTGTTGTTCGCTTTTGGGGCTGTGCAGAGACACGTCAGTGTTGTGTATCTACCCAAATAAAATGTAACGCGATCGTAACAGAGGGCTCCCACCTGCAGTTGGATCATCATCTGTGTACTGTACTGAAACCGGCTCTTGAGGACATGCAATGAGCACATGGCTGGTAAGCGCAGTGTGTTGCTATGCTTTCATTTCCTGCTGCCATTTCGCATTTGGTCCACTCCAAAGTGAGAGAACACACTTTTTGCACCTTAATTATTTATCTACCCAGCCACCCTAATTTTGAGCTGCCTATTCTTCAGCTCAGAAATGTCAGAGCTGCTTATCATCGCTGTCACTCAGGGACCTTCTCTCCCAAGTGGGTTCTCTTGCTGGGGTTTATGGGAAACGGTTGCCTACATAATTTAAACTTTCAGAAAGAAAAGAGATGCCGTACGTGATTATGGCAAGGAAGGAGGGTAATTTAGGAGCTGGATATTTCAGGAAGCGAGAAAGCATTGCTGGTTGGCTGCATGAGGTTTCTTGGAAAAGGTTATCATTGAGGATTTGAGTATCGTATAACAGTTTCGTTGGACACTGCACGTGAAGGTCACAGAAGCTTCACCGCACACTGAAGTACTGCTGGATGAGAAGTAGGTTGGCTTTAAAAAAAACATGGAAGAAGTGGCACAGAAGATGAGAGGAACAGAGATAACAACCCACCCCAGGCTGCTCTCCTGCGGCTCTCGTTCATTTCAGCTGGGCTGGCGCAAAAACATCCGTGGGTGGGCTGTGCCTGAAGACAGAAAAATGACACTTCAGAGCAATGCCCTGAAGGAAATGAAGAAAGTGTCACAGTGGGAATGCAGTCGCTTCAAAAGCCCAGCACTGCTGAGGCAAGAAGAAAAAGAATCCCATGAATAAGTATGAAAAGGTTTACGAAATGGTGCTCTTTGACTATTAAATCATGGCAATGTAAGATTTTGGGGATGCAACCGGAACGTTGTAATGTACCTTACTTTGGAACGTTCTCCTTTTACGTTATGAGAGGCAATGTGGGGCAGCAGCTATAGGTTTTAGCTTGGACTGAGAGCCACCTTGGGTTCAAATTGATGCTCAATCATGAAATTTGGTGGTCCTGCATAAGTCTCTCTCTCTCTCTCTCTCTCTCTCTCTCTCTCTCTCTCTCTCTCTCTCTCTCTCTCTCTCTCTCTCTCTCAACTTTCGAGCATTCAAGGCTGGAGGCTATTTATTGATTGGTTACATTTACCCCATTGTTCTTCTGTCATGGAACTCAAAGCAGTGTACTGTATTCCCAGTACTTACCTAGATTCCAGGCTCTGATGAAATCTAGACCTGCTTAGCTTCAGCAAAATGGCTGCATCATGTGGCCTCAGACCATGGCTGGCATCCAGCCGTCTATCAATACTCCTATTGTCAATACTCCTGTTGTCAATAATGCAGACAATACTCCTATTTTCTATCATTTGTCTTCATTTTCCTTCTCTACTCTCTCCTGCCTGTTGCTAATGGTGCATGCTTTTCTGGATATGCCATGTAGTTTTTATTTTGAATATTTATATACTGGTATTAAACAACAAAAAAGTTCTGAAAGCAGTTTACATAGCAAAAGGAAAAAGAAGATGGTTTCCTGTCCCAAAGTGGCTCATAATCTAAAAGCAAATGCAAGGGAGACTCTAGCAACAGCCAGAGAGAGATGCTATGCTGGTATGAATAGGGACAGTTGCTCTCACCATGCAAAATATAAGAGAGACATCACCTTACAAGGTGCTTCTTTGCCCCAGTTAGGATACATCCTGATACGGACATTCTTGACACAAGAGGAGGCTTCCCATCACTAGTTTCCAGCCAGTGGAATTTTCTCCCTGTTGTAAGAACCTGAGCTTGGTTCTTTTCAAGAGGTGATGCAACCTTTTTGGGGTTGTTGTTGAAGCTGGCACTCAGTTACTAGTGATTGAGGCCTCCATTTTCAGGTGTAGAGGTATGTGTGTTGTGCGCTCGCACGCACGCAGTGGCGTCACTAGGGCGCGCGTCGCCCCATCGCCTCCCCCATCCCCCCTTACCCACGCCGCGATTTGGGAGGCGCCCGCTGAGGCGCCGCTCAGGGAGCCCAACGGGCTGCTGGCCCGGGCGCCCGACGGCCCGACGGCCCGGGCGCCCCCCTAATTTTGGCAGCCGGCTCGGGGACGTCTTCCCCGGCCAGCACTCCGGGGCCTTCTGAGGAAGGCCCGCTGCGCAAATGTTATTTATAACATTCTTTTGCACATGCGCAGACTGTTGCTGAGGGAAAAGGGCTGCCCTTTTCCCTCAGCAACAGTCTGCGCATGTGCAAAAGAACGTTATAAATAACGTTCGCACAGCGGGCCTTCCTCAGAAGGCCCTGGCGCGTCGGCCGGGGAAGACGTCTCTGGAGCCGGCTCCCAGCCTCGAAAGAGACCGGGAGCCAGCTCCGGGGACGTCTTCGGGGCGACGCGCAAGAGGTGATGCGTAACGCGCGTGCGCGCGTCACCCCTTGCGCATGTCACCCCGTAGCGGCCTGCTCCCGTCGCTTGACGGGAGCGACGCCATTGCACGCACACACACACATGCACGCACACACACACTTATGATTAGCAATGTGCAAAACCCTTGTGAAAGAGTTTGTAAATCTTAACTCTTCTTTTTCCTCAGAGTTCCTGAGATCATAGAATACTAGGCTTGGAAGGTACCTTGGAGGTAATCCAGTACAACCCCCTGCTGAGCACGGATGACTACAGCATCCCTGATAGGTGGCCATTCAGCCTCCTCTTGAAAATGTCCAACAAGGGAGAGTCCACAACTGTACAAGGCAGGCTGCTCCAGTGCTGGACAGCTCTGACCGTTAGGAATTTCTTCCTCGTGTCTAGCCTAAATCTGGTTCCCTGTAGTTTCAACCTCTTGGTTCTAGTCCTACCCTCAAGAGCCCACCAAGTACAAGTCCCCCTTTTCTGCGTGACAGCCCTTCGGATACTTGAAGATATTTATTTATCCAGCTTGTAACTGGTTTGTGGAACTCCTTGCCACAGGATGTGGTGATGGCCCTTGGCCTGGATCATGCCTTTAAAGGGAGATTGGACAGATTTATGGAGGAAACGTCCATCACAGCTTACAAGCCATGATGGGGATAAGCAACCTCCTGGTTGGAGGAGTAGGTTTTCTCTGTGCCAGGTACAAGGGAGTGGTGACAGGATACAGGTATTTTGTTGTCTTGTGTGCTCCCTGAGGCATCTGGTGGGGCCACTGTGTGATACAGGAAGCTGGACTAGATGGGCCTTTAGCCTGATCCTGCAGGGCTCTTCTTATGTTGTTATGTTCATACGAAGATAGATGGCTATCATCTCTCCTCTTAGTCTTCTCTTCTCAACATACTAAACATACCTAAGCTTCTTTAACGAGTCCTATGAGGAATGGTTCAAGGAGTTTGTTATGTTTAGCTTGGATGCTTTGCCAGAGCAGAAACCTCCAGGTCCATTTTGCCTTAGGTGACACTTAGCTGCACTACAGGATCAAAGCACTTGAAAAAAATTGCACTAGTTTCCATTTCTGGCCTTGCTTTATTTCAAAGTCAACCAGTTGGTTCTGATTAAAGTATTGCTGCTTAAAGAGATCTTTGCTTCTCTTTTATACACTTTACATTAACTAACTTTATGTTCTAGAAGAGCAAAGAAAAACTGAACATTAACCCAAACGCCGGGAGTGCAACATACTGTATATGGTGAGCTTGGTCTCTTGGCAGCCAGTGTGACTACTACTCCTCGGTTTCAGAAGCATCTCTCTTACAATATATGCTGCATGAAGTCTTGGCTGTTCTCTGAATGCTTTAAATAGTTCAGTCACTGTGAAATTCCTTCTAATGTGAGGGAATTTCTCTGATGAAGCCTAGCAACTGAGGAAGACACATTGACGTCATAATTAGTCGAGTAGAATGAAAAAAAAAGTCAACACAAAGTCTTGGTGCTTTTAGTCTTTTGAAAGTCTTTTGGAGAAGTTGCATTTTTTAGATGACAGTCTACAAACTCAGGGAAGCAATTAAGCAGAAAATAAAGTGTTCAAAACATCCGCTAAGAAAACACAACCCTGTGAAGCTTACGAACATGACTGTCCTTTTGAAAATACCTAACCCTTGCTCTTCTATGAATTGAGGTGAAATTCATTGATGCACAAGCAAACTGCCTCCCTCTCAGAACAGTAGCTATCAATAATTCCATGCTGAGGACCATCTGATAGGGAATCAACCAGCAAGCCTCTGGAATGTTAGCATTCTCCACTGCTCTGTTTTCTCAGTTGTCAGCTCTGTTTAGAAATTGTCCATTTATAGCTAACCCAACACCTGTCATCAACACCTCATTCTGACAAGTTCATGAACATAACTCAGAAAGAAAAAGCCAATATGATGATTTCCTGTTACTGTTATAACTGTTTACCGATGTAGGATTTGAAGCATTTTCTGAGATTTCAGTGGATACATTTAGGGAGCACCAAAAAGCTATTAGAAGCAGCCTCCAAGTAACTCACACCTGCATACTGCACCAGTGCAAACCACTCCTCCCAGATGTGGTTTCCTTCACATTAACTATAATAATGTATTTCGCCTGTGCAACTGCATAGAGCAACTTTACATATGATGTGACATGATGAGTATTTGCTCAGCGTAAACTTGACAGGGAGCCACAGCAAATCCCACTTCTCTGACAAGTGTCCTTGTGTGGTACATGCGTGTGTTGCAGTCACAGTTCACATTTTTGGGTGTCCACTTAAAAAATCATTAGGTTTATCCCTAAAATAAGAAATGTGTGAAGCTTTCCACAGTTTGGAAAATAATAGCTACTACAACATAGTAAAATGACATACAAAGTAACTCTGGATCAATTTGTTCTTTCAGGGTGGCCTGAAAGTTTTGTGCAGTGTGAAAACCAGAACTGTCAGAACTGTAGTTTATATCTTCTAGTTTTTAAATGGCTATAAAGTGCTACTGAGGAGACGTTTCGTTCCAGAAGCCATATCTGATTAGCATTCTAGAGAAGGCAGAGTATGTTGAATCTGTCATTCTAGACCAGAGGTTCTCAACTAGTGGTACTAGTACCACCAGTGGTACTTCAGCCGACTGCTGGTGGTACTCGGACCACCGGAACCCCGTGCTGATGTGGTGCTTTTGCTGTGCTGTGAGCAGAACTCCGCCCAGGGTTCTCTGGTCATAGCATTTAGATTCAATGTGTTTGAAGAAAATCATTTTTACTTGTATCAATGGACTTGTTGTCATGAATAATTGTTACTTTTCATTTATCAAGTGCTTCTTTAGGGGAAGCTACATATGCATTCTATATATACTATTGCTGCTATGAATATCCCTGTCCCCTCTCAATAGCAATTACGTTTAATATGCAATTATGCCTGATGCTGAATTTTGTGAAACTCGAAAGCTCACATATTTTTCAACTGACATAACTTGATCTAATAAAAGAGGGCTACACTGTCTCTCCAAACCAATGTGCAAAACAGAAGAAGCCAAGAAACAATTAAGGCAAAGGGTTTTTTTTTAATAATGAGGCAAAAGTGCTATAATGATTCACCCAAAGCCTTGTGAAATATGATTAACACATATCTTTCTTCTGCCTTTATTGCATAATGCAAATTGGAAAATAAATAAATCCAGGAACCAATAAGGCAACATGTCATCTTTGCAGCTCTAATTTGCCCTTTACTGAATTTCTTTCGAGATAACCCTTGTGGCATAACAAATTAATCACTGGGCTCCAGCTTCAAAACTTCTTTGTTCATGCTGCTACAGTAAGTAATATAACAAGCCGATTGTTAAACAGATCTGTCACGTGTGTCAATTAAAAAAAATCAAAATCACAGTCAAAAGCATGAAAAGGAACTTTAGCTTCTTAAAAAAGGGCATAACTTTATTTCAGTCTGGATTAATGGTGAAGAGATTATGTAGATCCAAGTTCATATTCTGCTACCAAATATAGAAAAGAAGGAAACCTTTGAAGTCAAAGTACTGTATTATAGCTAAGAAGAATAATTGTCAGTTAAAAACTGGATTCACATGGAAAGGAAGTGCGAGCAGAATATGTCTGTTTGCTTGCTTGCTCCACCCCTGCCCCCCGCCCCCGGTGCCAATTCACAGCCATTCAGCCAGGAAATATTTTTGCTTCACCATTTACTCTTCTGAGAAGCTACTTCAAATGTGTCAGCAATCCTGGCGTTGAAAAGAATGCCCAAAGAGCAGCATTGGCCATGCATCTGAGAGTTGAAAAACATTTATTTTCTGAATTAAAGTGAGAGACACACCTTAAACTTGAGACTGTTGGTGTGTGCACTTTATGCCCCAATCCTATCCAGGTCGTAAGGTGGCAGATCTCCTGATCCGCCACCATAAGTCCTGGTGGGGTGGCGCAAAAGTCATGCCACTTTCTTGAGCACTGGGGTCGTCAGCACAAATTACTGGAGGCCTCACACGTGTGACAACGGCTCCTGGATATCCTGCTGGAGCAGGTCAGTCAGTGGGTGAGTATTTTGGGAGAGGATCGGAGCAGGAAGAGGGCCAAGGCAGGGGCAATGCGAGGGCGGGAGTGGGAGGATCCCGGTGGCAGTGACACACACCAAGATCCTATCCCCACTTTTCCAGCCCAGCATGCTCCCTCAGAAGTGGGAGGAGAGTGGAGCGCGTGGAACAGCTGCTCCAGGCGCAGGCGGACCTCGGGGCGCGGTGTTATGAGAGTGGAGCAGCCGCTCCAGGCGCAGGCGGACCTACCGGTCCCGTCCTGGCGCGTTGCTTGTCTGGCGCGTTGCTCGTCCTTTTTCCGGCCCTCCCTGGAGCCCATACGGCTCCGAAATAGGTAGGAAACTGGCGGGGTGCGGGGGCGGTGATGTGCTGGGCACGTCACATCACCTAGGCCCTGCCCCTCCCTCCGAGCGCCGGGAGGCCTGGTTACGCCTCTGTGCTCCCTTACTCTCCTTAGACTCACGCTAGCTAAATGGCTGGAATAGTTCTGAGGAGGAGACCCACTGGGGAAGTAAGTAAAAAAGATTTTTAGAGCCCAATCGAAGGCACTCGCTGTATCCAGCCGGGGGGGGGGGGAATCAAGAGGCTTCAGAAGGGAAAGGGGATTTAATTCGCTATTACCCCTCTGTAAGCTTCCTGCTCCACAATGGGTGTCCTTGGACCTGTGCCAGCTCTGTAGCTGGCACAAGTGTGAGGAGAAGGGGTGAGGAGTTTGCAGAAAGAGAGGGTAGGATCTGGTGCGTTCCATTGCTGGCAAATCCACCCCTCCCACAGCCTCCCACCCCGTTCCTCTCCCTCCCCACCCTGTTTCACCCCTCCCCACCCCCTCCGCAGCCTTACCTGTTCCAGCGGCCGCAGACAGGTCCAGTGACATCCCAGGAGCACTCCCAAAATGGCCACTGACAAGAGTGCTCCATACTGCATCGCCAGCCATTTTGTGACAGTGGAACTCTGTTCTACTGTCGCAAAGCACTATGGCCGCCAGCTCAGTTCAGCGTAGGATTGGGCTATTACCATAACCAGGTCATCTGGTTATCCCCCCCCCCCATAGCATGCAGCGTGCACACTGTCAGCAGCATTGCATGCTATGGGCTGTTGAGGGATACTGTTAGGCTCATAGGCTTTATTTATTTAATTTTATGAGACCCATTAGCAGTTATCTAATGCCACTTTGGGAATGCATAGAAAAAATAATGGTTTCTCTGAGGTATTAGCACTTAGCTGTTATTGCACACTAATGTCAGAATCACAATCACAATGATGTCAGCTCTATTTAGCAATAACTTAGGGCCATTTTTAATTGTGTGTGTGTGTGTGTGTGTGTGTGTGTGTGTGTGTGTGTGTGTGTGTGTGTGTGTGTGTGTGTAATTGCCATATATAACAGTTTACCTGTATATTGCACACTAACACCTTCGTGGATGTGTTTTCTGTGCAGACGTTGTATAACTATTCAGGTAGGAAACTCTCTGGATTCATTTGCACCACTGTACCAGTCTTCAATATGATGGCTTGTGAGGCTGAGCTGGCATACCAGTGTTAGTATACCAAGACTTTTAGTTATAGCAGTTAGTATGCTGGACTTTTTCCAGGTGTCTCCCAATGCAGTTCCACATTTCTGACCATCAAGAGGAAAGCAGGTTTGCTAGGAATCTGATGTCCATCATGTTTTCAATATGGGCCCATGCATAATAAAATAGACACTTGCATGACTGGCACAGGAGACTGTACACTTTTGCCCCCCATACGTATGTATACCAGTGTATGTATAATGTCATGGATGGTGGTACTGAAGTTCTCCTCAAATGGCATGCTTTTCTGGCAGATAGCAGCAAAATGCACATGTGCATGTGTAGCCCCTTCCCATGTACAGTTGTGGCTACACAAGCACCCAACTCTGGAAATTAACATAGGGAAGTGAGCAGCTTCAGTCTTTGTTTGACTGGTTGATTCTTCTTGGCATGAATATACACAAAACACATAAACAACTACAAATTAATGCAACAAACTCACTTTATAAAGGTATGTAATAAAACAGAAAGACAGGTGATGAATTATTATGTTATGCACGTACTCTGGATGCGGGAGGCAAGTTCATCAATGGGAGATGGGGGCTGTGGGTCAGTGGTAGAGCACATGCTTTGCATACAGAAGGTTGCTGGCATTTCCAGGTAGAACTGGGAAAAACCCTCCTCTCTGAAATCCTGGAGATCTGCTGCCAGTCGCCATAGACTAAGCTAGATGGGCCAATAGAATGACTATAAGGCAGCTTTGTACAGCTGTCGTCCCCATATCCACGGGGATACATTCCCACTGCTACCGCGGATAGTAGCAAACCCCACTTACTATGTCACTGCAAGGCATCCTGCAAGGCATTCTGGTATGTGATCAGAAGCTGCAAGGCGGATACTCTCTATTCTAAATCAGAGGGGAGGCTTGAAAGCATTAGAACATTAACAGGAAGCGGGTTGGAGGGCTGCCAACAAAAACCAACAGGAAGTGGGCTGGAGGGTTGCAAACAAAGATGGACATAAAGCGGGCTGGAGGGCTGCAAAAAAGATGGACGAGAGGAAGCAGACAGCACAGGAGGCAGCAACAGGAGGGCTGCAAACAAGGACAGATGAAGATGAGTCATGAGCATGACGGAGCATGATGGAGGGAATTTGTGAACCCCAGATAACTGAAACTGCGGATACAGGACCCACGGATATGGGGGGACGGTATATTTATATATTCAAGTGTTAAGCACCAAACAATATATTATCACTTGGCACAACATCCCCGTAATACATACACACATATCTGTGCTCATACAGGAGTAGTATCTAAAGAAATCAATTGATCTGGAGCATCTTGCTTGATGCTGCTCTTTTTCATACTAGTTTTCCTTGATAAAGGCATCTGAAAGGGAGAGAGCAAATCTTTAAAAATTAAGTTCTAGTCAGGTCCTACTGGTCTTGAGGCACTTGAAGCTGTTGCTTCCTCAGCTGACTGGATTCGGGCATTCTTCAAGTTTCGTTGCAGAGATACTACAGGACATTAGGGTGAACTGCAATTACAGAATCATGCAGGCAACATTACAATAGCCAACTCTCAATAGGTTACTAAACAATACCTCTTGCCAACTTAATGACCGTAAGACAATGTTGCTCTCAAGTGTTTCGTAGAAAACTGCTTTTACTGTAACTTTGATTAATTTCCGCTTTCAGGGGAAACAAAGTTCATAAAATCAAGCTCCAGTTAGGCACTGCCGGCCCAAACTAGTCTGGAGGTGGAGCCAGGGGCGAGTTATGCATGTCTTCTCAGAAACAAACAAGCCCCATTGTATTCAATGAGACTTACTTCCAGAAAATGTGTATAGGATTGCAGCCTACGGTGTGCAGCATGCAAGAAAACTGAGGGGGAAAATCTTATCCTTGACCCTTGCTTCTTTGGCAGCTGATCTGAAAGCCACAAAGCAACCAGGGCAGGCCTCTCTCTCTCTCTCTCTCTCTCTCTCTCTCTCTCTCTCTCTCTCTCTCTCTCTCTCTCTCTCTCTCTCTCTTTGATGTGCAACCCTATCTGGCACTGAAGCAGGGTGGGGAATGAGGAATAGTGTCGATGAATACCAATCAAATGCTGGATCCCACCCTGGACAAACAAAAATTGACCTATGCAAATGAAGCAAATCAGCGATATGGTGATATGGTGACCAGCAATTAAAATTCAAGAGTCAGGTTGGGGGGTTAATTGGCACTGTAAACCAAGGATTCCCTGCCATATTTTGCTGACAAGGCATGATCAATTCAGCTTCACAGACATGTATTCCTTTTAAAGAGGCAGTTCTTGGTTTCAGCTGAGAATCTGCGCCATAATAATAATAATAATAATAATAATAATAATAATAATAATAATAATAATAATATACAGTATTTATATACTGCCTTTCTTGGTCATTGGATTTCTCCTCCAACTTTATCCAAGGTGGTGTACATGGGCAGGCTGTCCTAACCCCCCTTGAGTTTTTTTTTTTTTTACAATATATATAAATGTCCAATCTTTCATGAACGGCTACTTTCCAGGTGGTATCCTTTTTACAGTCTGACAATTCTGCTGGCTGGCGCCTCCCACACTCAACCAACGCAGCTGGAGGCTCTTATCTCTCCTCCTGGAGGCTTTCACAGCTTTTTGCCGGCGGCGTGTCTCGAACGTATCAAGTTCACTGGTCTTCGGTGAAGACGGCAGCAGCTCTCCCAACTGAGCCAGACTCTTTGAAGCAAGTATATTGTTTGTAGCTTTGGCTGTAAGCCCAACATCTTGGGTCATATTACCCCCGCCCCCCCAAAAAAGTTAAGAGCCTTTTTTCACCCATCCTAATGAGTTATTCCTAACTCAATTTTTGAGTCACTGATTGACAAGGACCACTATGCCCTATGTTCTATTATGAGCAGTACATCAAAATTATGAGCAGAGGCTGGATTTCTGAATGTAATGGAGGAGGGGCAACAAGATTTCACTGGTGGGGAAGGTGCAGTTCCCAGCAAGATTTACAGACCTGTTCTCCACATAATCAGGAATAAATGCAGTAAATCAGTAAATAAATGCAGTAGACTCCCAAACCACTACACCATCCTGGCTTTACATTACATTTTACATTTTATTTTACATTAATATCCCACCTACCAGTCCACTATGAGAAAAAAAAATCAATGCAATTCTATGTAATCACAGCAGAAAAGGGAATTGGCAGTGTTTTCAGGAAGAGCAAGGCCAGCTATTTATTTGTGAGTACACATGATGTGTGGTTTGTCTGCCTGGAACTAGCTCTCACTGCTAGTTATTTTTGCCCTCTGTGTGTGTGTGTGTTTCTTAATGTTCTGTCCAGATTACTCTGCCTTCTTCCTGCTGATATACTTAAAGCTACATTTATTTTTGTTTGTGCTTGTAAATATATTGAATGGGGCTTTTATTCTTCGGAATGAAGTTGGCTACTTCTCCCTGCAGCATCTCTGAAGTGTTTCAAATGTACGTGGCCAAAAGGAAAAGGCTATAAATAGTTCAGCCTGGTATATTCTCTTCTGGGATACTAAAAATGAATGTAGACGACTGAGGCTAAAAAAAAAAACTTATTAACATTTGAAGACACTGTCATCAAAGCAGAATTATTGACTTTTGGTATATTTATTTATTTTGCAGATTTTACACAACCCTTCCTCTAATGAGCTCAGGGTGTTCTAATGAACTCAGGGTGCTCAGAGCTCACATGGTTCCTTTCCTCCTTTTGTTTTCACAACACCCCTGTGAGGTAGGTTAGGTTGAGAGATCAAGACTAGCCCAAGGTCACCCAGGAAGTACAGGAGTTTGGGTTTGAGTCCTGCCCCCATTTATAGCTATAACCTTTCTTAGCTCTTCTCTTCAGGTTAAAAATGAACGAAGCATTTCTACTATCCAGCATTTGTGCCTGATTTATTTAAAGAAGTGATCCCTAAGCAATTCCTCCAGACTAGATATTGCAGATACACAGGTCAATGGGAATGTAACATAATGTAACATTTATAGATTAAATGCCTTGAAAGGATTTTGCATGGAAAATATTGTTTATTACATCGTATCCTGTGCTTCTTAATCGTATCCTGTTCAAAGTAGTATACGTGTGTGTGTGTGTGTGTGGGCATAATCCTGTGCGGATTGTGGGCAGTACTGACGCGGTCCAGGCTCACCTTGGGGGAAGGGGACATTTGTCCCCTTCCCCTGGTGTAAGCCCCGGAGGCTCGAAAGGGCTTCCTTGGATGTGTGCCAGCTCTTTAGCTAGTGTACGTCCAGGGAGGCCGTGTAAGGCCGGCCCAGCTCGGGATATTGGCGCAATTCAGCGCCAATATCCCCACCCGCTCCCAGCCCAGGTGCTCTCTGATTCAAGTTAATAGGTTTCCTCTTCAAAATATATAAAACACTGTTACAGTCTAAGATCATGATTACAGTCTAAGATTACAGAGGAAATGGGAAACATTCTTGACCTGTGAGTTAACTTTAAACCAGGCAAACATCTATAAGTATTATCTAATAATAGGCACAATTTCTGCAACGGACACAGAAACACATTTATAAAATGCTTTCTGTATGGCATTTATCTCTTGCCACATTCTCAGCTAGTGATGGTGGTTGTTAGAGTTTGCAGAATATCTGATGCAGACGTTGTGCACGTGCAATGAGAATGTGAATTATCCCAGAATGAAGTCAATTCAATACTTACAGCAATCCTGGGTTTTATATTACATTGACTCTTTTGAGGACCCTACTGCTGGTCTAGATAGTAAAAAAAAAAAAAAGGAGTTATGTCCAGTTGGGCCAGTTTACTTAGGATTATGTGAACTGGAATGAAGATCAGTATCGCAAAAAATTGCAACACGTATGTTCTGTTTACAGATGCAGGGCTGAGTGGGGTCATCACATCTAGCTGGCTATGAAAGACAGATCAGTCTCAAGGAATGATTTTACTAGGAAAGTATTACAATCAAAGAACATATCTGTTAATTTTTGTGGATCTCTACTTGTTACAAAAGACTCTCCACCAGAAGTTGACTTTTGCTCAGGGGTGTTCCTAGGTGCAGGAGGCCAGTGCGTCACCCCCATGATGAACCTTCTCCCATGCAGTGGGCGGGAAAACGCATCATCGCCCCACCCCCATGCCATTGTCCCACCCAGTCGCGTCGCGACGACGCGCGTCACCCCAGAGCGGGGGCGCGCGTCACCCTTAAGGGGAGGCTCCGCCCCCGCGCATGACGTCACGCGCAGGAGCAGAGCGCCCTCCCCGCTCCGTTTTCGGCTCATTTTGGAGCCAAACGGACACAGGGGAGGGCGGGCGGGCCCACCTCCAGCTCAAAACTGTAAGTGGGGGGTGATCGCGCGTCACCCCTATACGCGCGACGCCCCCCGGCGGCCCGCCCCCCGCTTCCCCCCGTCGACGCCAGTGGTCCCACCTCCCGCTTAATCAAAATTATACCTTTAAATTTTCAATATTATACGCACAGCCTAATGTATGTTTGCAGCCTAAACAAAGGCATCACAAGGGTTTGCGTCACCCAGTATGAGAGCATTAACATTACTGATTTTCATATATAACACAGTACAGATCACCCAACAAATCAGTAACCAACTCAGCTCTCAGAACAATCAGTCTCATTGGTTTGTTTTGAGTTAAGGAAATCCACTTTTTGTTACACAAAGAAGTTGTGTTTTCTGTTTCCGGTTATTTGGCCATAACTTAATTTCAAGACAGATACAGACAGATACAGAAATACAGATATTTCAAAACGGTTTGTTTCATTGCATTCCACATGTGATTACGCATTGAATGATATATAACATGATGATACCATTCTTAAAGACAAGGGTTTCCACAATTTTGACCATTAGTGATGTCACCCCCCGAGGATGTCACATGGTGCGGTCCGCACCCCCCCGCACCAGCGTGGAGATGCCACTGCTTTTGCTTTATCTTGTCCTAGACATTGAGTTGTAGGACCAAAGACAGACTTGATGTAGGGGAGACCAAATCTCTCCTGACTCTCCCCCCCCCTTTTTTTACTTCAAGGCAGGAAGCTCTGGTTTTGATCAGCACAAAAGGAGATGTTTGACCCTTTTTCTCTGTACCATTTTCCCAATTTAAATTGCCCGCTAACGCTTCTATTATCCTCACTGGGGAAAAATACAGGAAGTGTCAGGGGTGATTTAAAATGAGAAACCAGCACATAGGGAAAGCGCTAAACATTCACTCTGGCAGTAAAATTACTCTGATCAAAATCTGAACCCTTTAAAGCTGCTTTAAAGATAAAAAAGAGAAATGTGGGCAATCTGATCATAGATCTTCTGCATCACATCTGTTTTGGCCTTTGAATTGCAAAAAATATCTGAAGATATCTAATGCTTTTATTAAAGTGGAGGAAATGGAAAATGACTGTTCTGCCAAGTTAAACAGGTGTCTGTATAATGCATGACTACTACTATACACCAAGGGATGTAATGTTGGTTTCTGGAGTGCATGAAGGGAACAACATACACTGACACACTTAAGAAATAGGTTGCTTCTCATTCCAGGCACGCAACACTGTGATCACGCAACACTGTGAGACACAGTGTGTAGTGAAAAGAAAAAGAGGCAGGAATTCATAAGCCATCCTACAAAATGAGAGGAAGACAACAAGAAAGGAAGTGCTCCTTCTTACAGTGCAAACGTTACCTATGATGAATTATATTGCCATGCAATGGTCTGATGGCCACTAGAATAAATGATGAAAGAAAAGCTAGATGAATTAACAGATAAAATCTACTAGTAGCTGTAGCAGCCAGAAATGGAAACTCCCATGATCAGAGGAAGCATACCTGGACTACTGACTCTGACTTACGGCGCACTCCAGTGTAACAATGCGCCGGGGGAGCACGCTCCCCCCGGCACAGGGTGTCGTGAAAGTGCCGTAAAGTGACCGGCGGCCCTTACCCCAGCTCCTACCCGGCCCTGAGCCCACTGGAGCAGGTAAGACTAGGCTTACCAAATTTTCCTGGTTTGAAACCAGGACCCCCCCCCCCAGATTTTAATTAATTAATTAATCAATCAATCAAATTAATAAATAGTTTTTTTTGTGGGTGCAAAGTGCCCACTCGCCACCCAAAAGGTGGCCAATTATTTATTTATTTATTTCTGGCCATGAAAATGACCGTTTTGCCACTGCTGCCACTTACCTGTCTCGCTGCTGCCATTTTGCCGCCGCTGCCACCCTTGCCTCCCGTCTTTGCCGCCACAGTCCTTGCCACCTGCCTTCGCTGCTGCCACCGCCGCCATCCTCGCTGCCCGTCTTCACCGCCGCCATCTTGCCACCACCACTGTCCTCGCCGCCCGTCTTCACCGCCGCCATCTTGCCACAGCCGCTGCTGTCCTCGCTGCCCGCCTTCTTCGCTGCCGTTGTCTTTGGCGGCGGCGGTGCCAGCCGCCATTCCTGTATTCTTTGGCGGCGGCAGCAGCCTTACACAGAGGGCTAGAATGTATGCGAGCTCCACAGCTCGCGTACATTTGAGTAGGCTCATAGGGCCTAGGCCGAGTTGCACCGAGGGAAGGGGACGATTGTCCTCTTCCCTCCCGGGGCAGCCGGGACCTGGATAGGATACGGCGGCTGGCCCGGCTTTAGGACAGCTGCCGTATCTTACACAGGATTGGGCTGGGCTGCCCGGGACTAACTATTGGGGATGAATTTTGCACATCTTGCTTCATTTTTGAACTCATGTGATGAATTTGGGTGGCCGCTCTCAGGGATCACATGATGTGTAGTAGACTCCTGGTCTGAGGAGCACAGCAATTCTCATGTAACCCCATTTTTTCATACACTGTATCATCTTGTTTTTGGCAAGGCCTGAACATCACAGCAACGATAAGGCAGAATGTTTGTGGACAGAAGCATAGAGTTGATTTTTAAAAAGTGCTTACGGTAGTTGATGTTCCATGCAAAACAGAATAGGCTCATCACTGGTAAATTTCTTCATATCATATACCTAACCTAATCTATATTTGTACCTCAGTGGCTTCTTCCTTGGCTCATTTAATACCATCCATCCTGCATAAAAATTTAAACCAGTCTATTTTTCTATTTCAATCCCATTTCAGCTATTTAATGGTACAAAAGTTCAATAAACAATAAAAAGCATTAGACTCATTTTTTCACCCTTTTTCTTTTTTTAACTGGTTTAACTGTTAATTGGTTACTAGCAATTGATGTGAATCTCCAATATGCAAGTGACTGAAAAATCTCCAATATACAGTACTGAAAAACACTAAGCCTGATATCCCAGTGGATGACTTAGGCACCCAGCAATGAAGTTTTCCTTATCAAAGATCAGGATCAGACCTGCCTACCTTCTTTCTGTTGCAAAATGTTTCTTTCATGGCATTTTATCTCCTCTGGTTTTTGTTTCTGTTTTAATCTTTCCCTTTGTCTTCTAAATAGTGGACTGTGTTTTTTACATCTTGCACTGCTCCAGGCCCTGGGTCAAGCTGTTGTCTGAAGATCTGATTGGATCAGATAGTGTCATCATCTCCAGCACAAATCATATGACCTATTGCTGAAGAAACACTACCAAAGAATGTGCTTATAAGGTGTGTAGCATTATGCGCCCTGCCGATCATTGAGGGAGGGAGGGTTCAGGGGAGACTGATTTGACTTGGGCAGATCTGCTATCAAATTCCACTGTGTTCTGAATACAAGACACAATGAGCTCACATGCCCTCTAGCAAAACTGAACATGCAAGTCAGGAATTAATTATTTGACCTGAATTGACTGCTTTAAATTTTAGTTTAATATTTATTTGAACTGTGCTTCTGCATATACAAACTACCGTATTGTCCAGGTACAGTATACATCCAGAGGCTAACAGCACAATCCTATATATGTCTACTCAGAAATAAATCTCATTGAATTCACTGGGACTTACTCCCAGGTAAGTGTGCATAGGATTGCAGCATAACAGCCCAATCCTAACTCCCCATGCAGCGATGCCGCGATGCCGACGTGGTGCCCACTGAATCCTATGGCAACCCACCCCCTTCCTGGTCCCAATCCATCCTCCTCCCCGCCCTGTCACCGCCCCATTCTGCCTAACACCCGCCTCCCTCCTACCCCCTATGCGTACGCTGGGCCCCAGTAATTTCAACCTGCCGTTCATGGTGCAAACCATGCCTTGGATACCGGCCTCGGGGTCATGTTGGCCCAAGTTATAGATGGGGCCAAACGTCTGGTCCTGTATCTCAGCTGCAAGTTGCAGCCCACCAAGCACAAGTACTTGACAGTGGAAAACCGGCTCCCCCTTCTCGCTGGCCCTGATTACAAGGATGAGAGCAACTGAGAAAAAGCATGTAGGTTTTCCTTCTCCTCTCATTCCTTCATACACAAACAGAGGTAGATATGGTAGTTGCAGTGATGATATAGGAGGGCAATCCCACTAGGTATATTCCCCTGCAAGGCACTTCCAGAAAGACGCCTATCTGGCAATTAATGAGCCTGCTGTGGCCCCCATGAGAGCCTGCAGGGACCCTGGATACATGCCCAGACCCCATTGCCTCTAGTGCTGGTCATGTGAGTGTATACTAAATGTAAATACTAAACTAATTAAAAATGTAATAAACTCTAAAAGTAATCCTATAGCAATCAGCACACCTCTGGCAGTGCTTGTTGTAGGCAAGACAGTATAGGCAGTTCCCATGTGTGCCTACAGTAATCTTGGTTCCCAGCCAGGCTTGTGAGCCAAGAAACATAAAAATGACTTTTAAAAGGCCTTTGAGCTGTGCCCATATCTTGCAAATCTTCTTGAGTCTTGCCTATCTTTGGAATGAAAGTATTTCATAATGCCATCAGACGGGTTCTTATAAATGTCACTTCCATACCTATGCATCCATTGCCAGTTACAATTAGGTCTTTATATGCTACTTTATATGTAAATTATGCATTTTAAGAACATAATCCCAACTCCATCATTCCCGGTAAAGAAAGGGATATAGCATGTCAGTACATCCAATACTCTTGGTACATAGTAGGTGCAAAGTAGGAGCAACCTAGAGACTGGCTTTGTCCCTTTAAATCCACAAATTAATCAAGAAATGCACTTGGCACACTTACAGCCCAATCCTATCTCCTGCCACCAGCGCTGATGCAGCCGCACCAAAAAGGTACACACTGCATCCCATGGTGGGGGTCGGGAACTGAAGGCAAACGAGGTAAGTAAAAAACATTTTAACTTACCTCCAAGTAAGCCCCCAGGCCACCTACTATAGGTCTATTTTGGTAGCATATAGTATGTCGGAGGAGGGGAAAGGGGCGGGGAGGTTCACGAAAGAGGGGATAAGATCATGTGTGCACCATTGCCACCAGATCTGCCCCTCCCACCTCCTCACCACCCCTGTTCCTGCCCCTCCCCACCCAGAAATGCCCCCGTTCCTCCCACTCCCTCCCCCTCTCTGCCCATGGCTCTCCCCTGCCGCTGACGTACTGTCACCAGGGGCTCCTGGGAGGCTGCTGTCACCTGGCCGCCACCACTGACTGTTGTGGTGTCCATTTCTATCCACCATTATCAGCTTTATAAATGTGTCTTGTAGTTTTTCCATTATCTGCAATGGGGCTACTCAGTCTCTGCCGGCTTTTTAACAGGCGGAGAATCAAGCAGCCCCATGTAGGCTGCAAAGGCTTGGGAGGGGGGATAGGTTTAGGCCATGGACGCCAGTCCCACCCCCTCCCAGACCCGCTCCTCCCACCCATGCCCTCCTCCTGCCCTCCCCCCCCCAGGCCCTGCACTGTTCAGAGCGGGACTTACCCACTCCATGGCACTGGGTCCTCTGCAGCTCAGTGGGCGGGCAGTGCAGGCCTCGGTGCTGGCGCCGCCTACTCCCAAGTCGTCGCAAATGTGCATTACGGCACATTTGCAATACTCAGCGCCGGTAATCCAGAACATTAGGATTGTGCCGTTAGTGATTTTTTCAAATCAGGCTACTGTTAAAAGTACAAGAGCACACCAGGCTAGATTTTTTTTTTCTGCTTTATTTAACTGAAAACTCGATTTTTCTTACACCCTTATGTACTCTTGGCAATCAAAATAAGTAGTGCTTGGATCTGTATGCTTTTATTAACATTTCCTATAATGTAAACCTATAAAAAGTAATGGAAAAGATCATTATCAAGAAATTGTGACACTGGCTCTTTGTATGGAGAAATTGGATTTTCAGGGCAAAGAGTTAAATCAATTGAGACTTTTCAGAAATGTAGAGATGACACCAGTACCTAATTTGCTTTGAAAGCTAGTAAAAGGCAAGTGCTCACACATCAGCTGTGCCCTCAAAAACCTCAATTTCTGAATACTGCACTTTACCAAATGGTTCAATATGTGCCATTAACCAAGACCTCTAGAAACCTGACTTTCACGTTAGCTGTGCCCTACATAATGACATTCAGAGTGGCTGTGAGAGTTTTCACAATGTCAGCTTTTTTCATACCATATAACAGCCCAATCCTATTCAGACGCTGTGCCAATGTTACACAGACACTGGTGCAACATCCATCCTATCCTAAGCCCATTCTGACAATGCCACACTTACGGTGCACCCACTGGCACCAGCGCAACAAGGGCCAAATGCCAATCCTGTCCTGGCAAAGCAACGCTGGTACAGCCCTTTCCAGTAACTCCCCCAGCATCCATAGAAACAACTACACAGTCCATTATCCACGGAGTGGTGTCCTGATAGCAGCATGTCATAACTGTGACATTGGTGCATCATCCATGAGACATCTGTGTGCATCACCTTGAAGCTGGCACATCATCTGTGTCACATCCATGTGTCATTGGTGTGATGTCCAAGGAGCCAATCACTGCATCCAATAACCCCCAACACTGGCAGCCAGAGAAGCACAGCTGGGGGAACTGAGCAGGAGGCAAGTGCGGGCACATGGCCAATGCTGGGGGACGATGACGACACACCTCCCTGCCAGCCATTAGGAATGAATAACACAGCCACAGGCACCATCACAGCCATGGGGAGTTGCCCCAAGGAAACTACATAGGTAAAAGGTAAAGGTGACCCCTGACAATTAAGTCCAGTCGTGTCCGACTCTAGGGTGTGGTGCTCATCTCCATTTCAAAGCCGAAGAGCCAGCGTTGTCCGAAGACGCCTCCGTGGTCATGTGGCTGGCATGACTCTCCTTGCCGCAGCACGTAGCATGCGGCTGGAACACGGAGCGCTGTTTACCTTCCCGCAAGCGGTACCTATTTATCTACTCACATTAACATGCTTTGGAACTGCTAGGTTGGCAGGAGCTGGCCAAGCAACGAGAGCTCACCCCGTCGCCCAAAGGAAACTACATACAAACACACAAATGCACAAAAAATGCAACACAAGGATGCCACAGCACCCCCACCCTTTACAGGAGTCAGCAGCAAAGGGACCAAAGCGAAGAACTGCGAGGAGGGACCCCTGTACCCAGGGTTCATGTCCCCTCATCCCACTTGTATAAAGACATATGGAAGAAGGGAGGCAGCCATGTGGAACAAACACACAAGCTCCTCCATGGCAAGGGTTCAAGTCCCCATGTAGTCATTTGCCAGCTGTAAGGCCAGTTGAGGTAAGGAACAACCAGGGTTGATAGAAGGGAATTTCCTTCCCCGTTGTTTCTTTATACTCCTTGGAAGGAAAGCTATGGCAAACTTAGACAGCATAATAAAAAGCAGAGATATCACCATGCCAACAAAAGTTCGTATAGTCAGGGCGATGGTGTTCCCAGTAGCAATGTATGGTTGCGAGAGTTGGACCATAAGGAAGGCTGAGCGCCGAAGAATAGATGCTTTCGAACTGTGGTTCTGGAGAAGACTCCTGAGAGTCCCTTGGACTGCTAGGAGATCAAATCAGTCAATCCTAAAGGAAATCAACCCTGACTGTTCTTCCTGAGCGAACCCAGGAAGATAGTGGAGGACAGGAAGGCCTGGCAGGATATGGTTCATGGGATCACGAAGGGTCGGACACGACTTAACGACTGAACAACAACAACCCCTACCTATGCCAGCTCTGTTGTTGGCATAGCATTTTTCTGGTATTTGGGGTGTGTCCATTGTCTGAAGAGAAATTCGGGTATGGTGTATGTCGACTCCTCCTTCTCGCACATCATGCCTCCCACATCACGCCTCATCACGTCCTCCCACATCACGCTTCAGTCTCCTCCCTGTTTTGGACTCCCCACCTGCAGAGTTGCGCTGGCATCCGAGTGATGTCCGTGCTACATTGGCATGGTGTTTTTCCAACGTTGTGCCAGCGTCTGTGGTGTGCCTGTTGGTAGGCAGGCTTCTACGCTGGTCAGCTGCGTTTGTCTCAGTGTTCATCATGGAGATATACTGGCGTAACTCAAGGATAGGATTGGGCCTTGAGTGTTTTGTCCCTTCTAGCACCAGGCACTACTAATACATCTAATACAAATAATCCTGCATTTCCCCACTCCCACCCACTTCACCTTTCCACAAGTAAAACATTGTACAAGTGCTGGGAAAATTTCAACTGCTTAAGCTTGCATCTTTTTTTAAAAGCCTTTAATTTGTTTTTTTTTTTAAATTGAGAATGACTTGTCAGTTAAGTTAATTTCATTTTGTCTTAATCAAATAAACAGTCTTTTTACCATGTAAGTAATAAACAATTCTGGGTCTGAATGCTTTTCCCATTCCGTTATACATTCCTTCGGATCTAAGTACCATTTTTGCTGTCACTTTCCGATACTTAATCCCCTGGATTGACACATTTGTGTCCAAAATAGATGCTCCTTCCAAAGACCTTTGCCTTTCGTGATCATTACAAAATAGTTCCCACAAGACATTGACTGGCACTGGCTTTGTTTGTGATGTCATTGAAATTTCTCTGGATCTTTTTCCCCATTATACCCAGATTCTGGCTGGGATCCAAAACGAACCGACTGTCAGTCTGTTCATTACCTTTAAAATTCTTCGACAGCTTAGGACCTGGGTACCTGAAGGACCATCTGCCACCATTTCACCAAATGTTACATTCTTTTTCAGAATCCCTTCTCAGCGTCTCTCCCTGCCAGAAGCGGAAGTAGAGGGGAGCGCATGGAGCAGCTGCTCCACTCGTGGGCGCGGGTGGGGGCATACTTACCGTCGTCGCCTTTCCGGCCCGCCCTTCCTCCCTGGAGCCCAAACGGCTCCAAAATGGGTAGGAAACCGGCAAGGGGGGGTGTTCGGCGCCGTGCCGGGCGTGTCACGTCACCTGGGCCCCGCCCCCTTCCTCCGGGCGCCAGGAGGGCTAGTTACGCCTCTGCTCCCTACTCTCCAGGCAGCCCGATCCTGCCTAAGATGCGTTGGCTGGACAAAATGGCCGGCCGCTGCATTCTAGTCGGGATGCACCTGACTCTATTCACCTCCGGGGGAAGCGGACATTCAATCTGCAGGATCGCCGCTGCTGTCCCGGCCCCTGCAAATACTCAGTGTTCTCCCTGCCTCATGGGGAGAACTTTGAGAATCACTGGTCTATGATATGCAAAAGAATGATGTGCACAACACAACACCTTACTGCATTTCACTTAACTCTGCTCAAAAAGATCAGGTACTGTACCCACTTACAGCTCTCAAAATGGTGTGTGAGACCAAATGAAATTTAGAGCAACAACTTCCAGGGATAAACACAGGCAAGCACAGGCAAATGCTGTCACCACTCAGCCATAAATATTTTCATTTTGTGGATCACAATTTGTGTCCTGTTCTTCCTCCAAGGCGCTCAGACAGTACAGTAATACCTCTCATAATGCAGGGGATCCATTCCAGAAAGTTGAGCACTGTGTGAAACAGTGTTCAAGTTAAGGGAAGAAACTGGTGCTGAGTGGCCCTGCGTTTCCCAGAATGCCCTGCTCCCATTGGCTAGAATTTCTGTCAATCACCCTGGAACAAAGATCACTGTAACAAATCAGCGCTAAAGGGAGGTATTAAAGTACTGTATAACAGAGCTATCCATGATAGTATACCCTCACAACAACCCTTCTTGACGGTGAAGCCCGTGACACACATCTAGCTGCATCGTGTCCTGGTGTGTTGCTAGAGTAGCCAACATGTTGCAATACACCCTGTCTACACAGGGCCTGTGGATTTCAGAAGAGTAAGATGTCCTGTCCCACCCACCACCCACTCACTGTTAACCAATCAGAATCGAGTCTTTTCAGACTCGATTCTGATTGGCCCAAAGCGTTGCTTCCGTCCCACCCCCACAACACCAAACGCGGCCTCTCGTTGGCTGAAGTTTGACTTGTTCAACTTCACACACACCGGAACGCTGCTCTTCTGCGTTCCAGTGCGATCTTGTAAAAAAGAAGACATACCGGGATTTTCCAGCCAGACACGTGCGGTGTGTCACAGGCTTGACACTTCAGCTCTAGAATACCCTCCCCATAGCTGTGCACCTCACACTCTCATGAGTCTTAGGTATCAGGAAGAAACTGTCTCCTTCACCTGTGCTTTTTAAGAACAGTATGTTGTGTTGCTTTATCTCTGCTGCCAGCTTTTCAACCGCTTTATTGTTTTATTGCTGTGTACTCTGTTGTCTCTTAAATTTTTATGACTGGTAATTGTTTCCATTTAGAAGGCAGGATTAAATAAATAAAAATAAACCTTGAAAGGTACGTTAGACTGAGAAATAGCAACTGGCTTCAGATCATCCAGTGAGCTTCATGCCTAAACTGGGATTTGAACCCTGGTCTCCAATTCAAGTCCATCATTCTACCTACCACACCGACTCTCAAAAGTGTTAGGATGAAGCAATACATTCCTTGATTAAAGAGAAGGGCAGCACAATCCTGTGTAAGGATCTGTCCGGCAGCCCATGGCCGCTCGCCGGATCCTGAGCCCCAGCGGCCGTTCTGCCGCCGGGCCGGAGGTCTACTCAGGGAAGGGGACGCTCGTCCCCTTCCCCGGGTATAAATCGAGGTTGGCCCAATCAGCCCCCTTGGATTTCCGTCAGCTAAATAGCTGGCGGAAGTAGAGGAGGCCGTGTGACGGCCTAGCCGGCCCGGCGGGGATGGGGATATGGCCAAGGCCATCCCCCACCCCCTCCCGGACCAGCTAGGCCAATGGCCCCCCTCCCTCGCCTGCCAAACCACCCCCGCCGGATCCCGACTCACGTCATCCGGCGGACACACAAGCGCTCCGCCAATGGAGCAAGGGAGGCCAGCCTCTGTGCCGGCCTCCCTTGCTCCAGAGTAGTCGCAAACATGCTTTGCGGCAATTTTGTGACTGCTGCCGGTGACAGAACGCTCGTTCCGTCACCGGCTTTTTTTTACAGGATTGCACTGTAAGACAAAACTCGGTCCATGTGAATAGTGAGCTGGTGAATTACAGTCAGCCTATCTTATACTTGGGGGCTCAGTTCCGAACCCCCCCCCATGGTACACACCGGATCTTATCCCCTCTTTTGTAAACCTTTGTACCCCTTTTCCTTCCTCAGACATGCGCCAGCAAAATAGGTGCTGCCTGGTCCAAGGAGACTCATAGGTGGCCTGGCCACATTACTTACCTCCTGTTTCTTTACCTGTGGGTCATCCCCTTTCCATAGGATAAAGTGTGCACGTTTTTGGTACAGCTGCATCGGCGCTGGTGGCGGGGAATAGGGTTAGGCTTATACTTGGTATAAGGTAGTTTAGTGAAGCAAAGTTGAAACAGAGCTTAAATTTAGAAGCGATTATGATCTCTCAGAGGAGACCTTTGAACCTTATTAATAGGCAGCAGGAGCTTTCTTTTGCGAATAAGATCTGGCTGCCTATTCTAAATAAATCACGGCTGCACTCAGCAAAGCCGAGAACGACCGAGAGGTTATCTCCGGTCAATGCGGAAGTCAGCGCTTCCGTTACCAATTAGCAGTTCCTGTGCTTTCTAGCGGTCAGGGCTACATATATTTCTCCAGCACCTCTCCACTGGCAATGTCATCTAACAGTTGTCTAACTGTGTCGCCTTGACAAAGTCCCACGTGAGGGAGGAAACGTTGGCATGAGACTTAAGGACCTTTTTTTTGCCTGTGGTTGGAAACTTTTTTGGTACATATGTCTTGATGATATGTGTTTTTAAAGAATTTCTTCAGACTACAATTGCAATTTTAAAGTATCTTTATTTCTCCGTTCTCAAAGTATACATGGCTGTTATACCCATACTTCCTGTCTCGCTGAAAACTATCATACAGTTTTGTTTTTGCATTTAGCAAATATTACTTCAGTTTTCCACCAATTTTTCAACACACTCACTGCAGTCAAACGTGTTTTTTTTGTGGGGGGGGCATGTTTCATTTGGTCTTGTCTGGAAACTTCAAAGCTGGGATGCTGTTCCTTTCAAAACAGCCTTAAAAATCAATTTTTCACATTTACTACTTTTTGACAGGTGGCTATTAATCAGAAGGACAACTTTCAATACAAAAATCAAAGCTGATGATGAATTGTCAGTTCAGCCAAGACAGATAAATAGAAAACAGAGATGGTGGTGGTGGTGGTGGTGGTGGTGGTGGTGGTGGTGGTGGTGGTGATGATGACATGAGTCATTTGTCCAGCACGTATATAATTAACAACGAACATAGCGTAATCCTATGCATGTCTGCTCAGAAGTAAGTCTCATTGAATTCAATGGGACTTGCTGCTGGGAAAATGTGTATGGAATTGCAGTCTAAGTAGCTGAACAGAAAACTATTAAAATGCAAACCTCCCATGATCTTTTAAATTATAAAAATTTTTAAAAAATATGTAACTTTCTCTTGCACAGCAAAAAGATAATCTGATCAACATCAGATGGAAACAGTACAATGCACAGAGCAACTGACATTATTACATGCATGGCTGGCCCAAGACCTCCTGATGCCTGAGGTGGCCTGCTAAATGCTACCCCCATTATCTGATCATGTGCCAGCCTCTGCTCCTCCCACTCTCCAATATTCTTGCTCAGCACTCTCCTCCCCTCTACATTTCCTCTTCTTCCTCTCTGTCCCAGTCTTCCTTCTCAATCCAGGGAGTAGAAGGAGGAGGAGGAGCAGTGGAGGCACGTTGGTGGGCAAAGAAGATGGGTGCCCCTCCTACCAAACTGCTGCCTGAAGCAACTGCTTCAGTTGGCCTCATGGATGGGCCAGCCCTGATTACGTGTAAAGAAGATGGAGCCCTGTTCTATATGCTTTCGTTAGCTTGGAACCAAATGCAGCTGAATGAAGTTGTATAGTCCTAAGGTGGTAGAATGGGCTACAGGAGATCTAATTTTCAAATGCCCCCAATTTAAAAAAATCTCCCCAAAGTAGAAAGCTTGCACATCAGAGAGAAAGATTCTAGCCCAGTCCTCCGACTGCAGTGCTAGCTTTCTACTTACAGGGAGCTTTTTAAAACATAAGGTAGCATTCCAGAATGTGATCCTGCATTCAAAAGCAGTACGGTCTCTTCTACCACCTCAAGACTCTTTAATCTCATTTTACACCTGTACACTTCCCTAATGGAAAACTCTGGCATATGAAGGAGGGCAATTAAAAGCAAAATGTGGACATACATACAGTCAAAAGCATGCAAATGTTGAACTGGTCTTGGAATAATGTTAAATCTATTTAAAATAGTGCCCCCCGTTCAATAACTGAGAAGCATTTAAACTGTAAAGAGTGTCCTTATTTTAAGGAAAGGTGACCACAGTGTGGGTCTAGCAGCCAGTGTGTAAACGATTCCGGCAGTTGCCTCCAGTCTTGTTCTATTTAAAGAGCCTGCTGATTCAGTTCCATAATCTCTGCAGGTAGCTGTTTGAATTACTAGTGCAATGGAGCAAGAGGGAACTGACATGGTCTTGGCATGAAAGCGATGCATGATGGACTAGGCACTAATGTTGCTGCTGGGTTTGCTTATTCTCCTTGACAGTTATGGGAGCCCTGGTAGTAGTATATATTCAATGGATTTAAGAGAGAGATTGTGCTTTCGTTCTGGCAGGCACTTATGAATGGAGGCAGTGGATTGCACTGTCAGGTACGGTTCTGAGGCCAGGATCCCGAGTTAGGACAACCTGGCATGTCTACCTTTAAGGCATGAAACCATCACCATAGTAGTCAGACTCAGGTAGCAAAATGGGATCAGTGTCCAGGAAGGCTGTCCATATTGTAGGACAGGAGGACAAGCCCTGGGGGGAAGGGTTGAAGCCAAAAGAGCACACAAACAACCATCCAAGAAGCTGACGTGGCACTTGGAGGTTTATATAAGGCTTTCAAGCCAATCAGAAGGTGAGGCTGAAAGCCGGTCTGAGCTTGAGAACATTCAGGCTACAGGTTTTGACACTGAAAGGCAGAACAGCCATTCGTAAGCTTGTGTGTTTTGAATGTACAGTATGTGCTTCATTTGCATCTTGGCTTCCATCCAAGGAGCTCCAAATGGTGCTTTCTAAGCCTCACAACAACCATGTTGGCTAATAGGTGGTAGCTTCCTCAAACTCACTCAGTGGACTGGTCGGACTATATGGTCACTGACCCCTCCACATCACATGTAGGAGGAATGTGTGTATGTACATATCTCCCATCAGGTGAGTCCCATCAGGTGTGTCTTCCCGCCATCACATTGTTGCTGGCAGAGAGGTGTGGTGAAAGAATAATGTACTGGGTGAGGGAAGATGTGTGCATGGATGCTCTTCCTTCATGCTCTTCACTAGTTAAAACCGACCTAGTGAGCTCTGTACACGGGCTCACTTCTGTCTATGGCCCAAATAAACTCTTGCCTAATAAATACCTGGACTCCACAAGCTTTGCTCTTAGTGGAATGACATGGAAGCAGCAGATCGTGTGCACCATCCCCTGCTACTGGGCAAAGAGGCCACTTTGAAGTGAGAGTTCTCTTAATCTGAGCATGGGGAGAGCAACTATTCCTATTCATCCAGCACAATGTCTTTTCCAGTGGCTCTTTGCTGGTGTCTCTTTGGTGTCATTTTTAAGATTGAGAGTCCTTTTGAGATAGGGACTCAACTATGGAAACTGCTTTGTGAACTTTTTTTTTTCTGAAAGTGGTATACTGTATACATATTTTTTAATAATAGTAATTCTCAGGGCATTTTGGCCCCTGAAATGACATCAAGTGCTGCTCCCCATTCCCCCCCCCTCACACTGATCCCATAGCCCCTTATCTGGCTGTTCTTACTGTGCCAACTCTGCTCTTCACAGAGTAAGGGTGGTAAGGGTGCTGCTGTGACCAGCAGACCAGCACCTGGGGAGGAGGAAGCAGAAAAGGAACCAGGGGAAGAAGGAGGGATTACCACTCCCAGAATTGGAGTAGAGTGGTGCCAGGACTCCCATAGAGCTTGTCTGGCTAGACTGCAGTGTTTCCCAAACTTTTTTGACCTGCAGCTCCCTTGACCATTGGCGACCATTGACCGTGGCTCCCCATTACATTATGTTGATGCCTGCCAATTGCACTGTTTTCTGAGAGGATTTCGTGGCACTCCACGGCTCCCCTGGCTGGTTTCTGCGGCTCCCCTGGGAGCCACACCTCCCAGTTTGGGAACCACTGGGCTAGAGTGATGCCAGTGGCTTTCGGGGTACTGCCAGCCCCAGCAGAGGAACCAAATGGGGTGGTGGTGGTGCCAAGTTTGCTGCACCCGCAAATTTACTGTCTGAGGTGATTCATTTCATTTCACTTGTTCTGTAGGGCTGGCCCTGCTCAAGGCACATGATACAGCCGCCACTTCGCCAAAGCAGCAAATCAAGTCTAAGGCTGCAATCCTATACTCCCACATACCTGGGAGTAAGCACACTTATGTGGGAGTAAGTGAGATTAGTAAAGACATGTAGGATTGTACTGTAAGTCTGTGGTCAGGTCAGGATCCTGATGGGTGACCACCTAGGAACCCCATGTATGCCATCTTGAATTTCATGATCAAAGAAAGATAGAAAATAAAGAAATAATTGTCAGTATAGTTGAGAATACTGAGTGGAGTGTTGAGGAGATGTTTAAGAAACATATTTAAGTAACATGTCACTTAAAATCAGAGGCATCACTAGGGTTTGCATCGCCCAGTGCGAGAGCTCAGTCAGCGCGTCACCCCCATGATGGATCCCAGAGGTGAATAGGGAGAAACAAGGTTGGGCCAAGCTGGGTTGTACAAATGATGCCCATCAGGCAGGACTATGTATTTCTGCAGATTACTCCTGGTCAGTAGTGTCACTAGGGTTGGTGTCACTACCAGTCCGGTAACTCATGGCATCACCTCCATTAACTTTATATAACAGTACAGGTCACCCAACAAATCAGTAACCAACTCGGCTCTCAGAACAATCAGTCTCATTGGTCTGTTTTGAGTTAAAGAAATCCACTTTTGTTACATAAGGCGGTTGTGTTGTATTTTTCTGGTTATTTGGCCATAATGTTGGATAGAATACAGATATTTCAAAACGGTTTCTTTCATTGCATAACATGAAGGTAGTATTCATACATACAAAGTTTTCACAATTTTGCCCACTAGTGGTGTCATCCCCGCCCTGAGGGTGTCACCAAGTGCAGTCCGCCCCCCCCACCCCCTGTGTGACGCCACTACTTAAAATGATACTGTACTTGGAAAACAAATAGGTTTAACTATAATCCTATAAAAACCCGATTGGTGAAATTTGCATACACACACACACAACTAGGAACAATTTTAGGAGTTGCTTTGTGCCATGTGTATAGCATGACGTGAATGCATTCCCAGTACTGCCATGTTGCACAGCTGGTTTTCAGTCCATAGCCATCGTGTGGCACACCACTGAGATTTGGCCTAATTTTTGTGTTTACAGCTGCGCGAGTGCCTGTGCTCTCCCTGCTTTGCTGCCCTGTGGATGCTGCAGTTGCTGTCGATGGTTGTTTGTTCGCCTGGGCTCAGGTCTTGTCAGTGTCGGCAGCAGAGTGAAAAAGGAGCAGCTGGAAGAGCACAGAAGAGGAAAGACATTTGTTACGAGGACTGGTTTAGCTGTGCTGGAATTGTGGCTCGTTATTGCTTCACATCACGAGCACTGGAGTTGCCTCAAATTCAGGCTGCTTCAAATGTACTCGTGTACACCTTTTGACACTCTGTCACTTGATGACTTGCAGGTGAAATGAGAGTATGAATTGTCTCCGTTGAGAAAGATTGTGCTTGAGGTGATGTTAGGTGATGCAAAAGCTCTGTCTTTGGGGTTTGATCTATGGTGGCTGCTTCGCACATGCCAAGATGTCATGTGTGTGTGTGTGTGTGAGAGAGAGAGAGAGAATGGTTAATGATGGAATGGAACTGTAGCAAGCAGACTACAGAAGCATGAAAAGTGTCCTGGGGAATAGGTAAGTATGCTTTTCTTCTCCCGGATATCCCCATGCTTGCCATCTGTACATAACTCCTGCTAATCCATGTCAGTTTCAAGACAAAATCATCTTCAAACGGGAAAAAATGTCACAAAAATTCTGTTTATATTTGTTACAAATCAAATAAAACAATAAAGATCTTAAAACTGCATAACGTTTCGTTCAATACACTCTGAACATTATCAAATGCAAACCTAACCGGCTGGAAAGATGTTGCTAGCAGCTAGACCATGTCAGTTTCATGATCCAGCAAAGACTGTGCATTTAAATGGTATGGGTTGAAAACACAGAAATAGTGCACATCCTTCCCCACATGAAAGCATCTCAGCTGGGGACAAACAATAGCTGAAAATTGCTTCTCTGGCCTTCTTCAGATAATGCTGGTTCATGGCTGGGTCCTATTACTAGGACTTCCATGTCATGTAATTATTCTACGTAACATATAGTGCTGGCGGAACATGTATCCCGCCAGCACTAACTGCCTTATGGAAGTTGTAAAGCACTCTGACAGCGAGTGGAGTTGCACGCTGGTGGGAAGGACAGAGCCTTCTCTGCACACTGGAGGATTCCTGGCCACCTACTGAGGTAGGTAGAATGGCGGGGAAAGTGGGACAGGATGGGGGGAGGTGGGGAGGGTGGAACGAAGTGGCAACAGAGACACGGGACGGAGAGTGGAATGGGGCAGCGATGGGGCCAGGGGAAGGGCGGATGTGAGTAGACCCCTCCGCACTACAGAGGCTTCTCTTACCCAGAGGTGACCTTCGCAACTGCTTCTCCTGCAGGATGTAGCAGTAGCCATTTTGGCATTGCTGCATCGATGGGGTGGGTGGGTGGGTGAAGAACAGGATTCAGCCATAAGTCTCCTTTGGAATTTTCACTCAGCTCAGGGTGAATTTGTCTCGAGGGCTAAAAGTATAATGAACTGAGGAGGAGTAACTACTACCTCGTTGCTGCAAGCATATAGCTAGCCTTGATGAAGGCCACTAAAGGCGCTAGTTAATCTGTCATTCCTTTTCATTTCAGAGTTTTGATTATCTGAATTAGGATAACTATTTTGTTGGATCCAGTAATAACTATTTCTAACCTTTGACTTATTATTCCATCTCTGCCTCCTAAGTGGAGAAATCCCCTTTAAAGCAAACCTTATCTCCTTTCTAGCACAAAAATCTCCTGGAAGAGATGTCGTATACCTCCAGAAGGTTGTAGATGTCAATTGTGTAATTCCCTCGCAGTTGGATGTCTGTCTCTAGTCAACCGCACAGCTAATACAGCATCTGATCCATCCGGCCAAAGAAGGCAAAAGGTTGCAGTCTGCATCCGACTGTAGTCAGTGTTAGATTTCTTATTGATTGTAATAGGTGTGGGTTGTACCTAATTGGCTGTTAGACTTGAGCTGTCACATGTAGCAAGAATGAAAGAAAACAGCTTGTTAGGCTCAGAGACTCATACGGTTCAGGGAAGAACTGGAAACGATGGAGAAAAAAGTACTAATATGTGAGTGCGACAAACTCATTGCAAAGTACTTTTTGGATAGATCAGGACAATGGTAAGATAAGATGCCTTTCAACCCATGCTCACTTTTACATTAATAACAGACACATGATGCCTGAGGCAAAATTAGTGGGGGAAATTAATTATCATGGTTTGGTCTCGTAATGCAAAAAGGATTTAACAGTCTACATTTCTTTATTCTGTATGAGGACAACCTTGGTCCCCCCATGTCCACAGTCAAAAGGAAAGAGATTGTTCCTGTTCATAAATAGCCACAAACCTCCCCTTCTTCTGACTTTCACATGCAGTTTTTCAGCCACACCGTCTTCCTGCATCTTTTGACCTGCTCCTGTGTAGACTCAATTAGGCTATTGCTCATGAAGGGGCTTCCCAAAGGAGTTGGTCGTCAGGGGGAGTGGCTTACTGCTTCCCATGTGGCAGTCAGCTTTCCCTCTTCTTTTGCCACTCCTTGAATGCACTCTTTCCCCATACCTAGGGCGCCACTTGAACCAGCATGCCCGATGTACTACTGATGGGAAATAGTTCATATTCTCTTACAGCCAGAAACACTCGAGATTCTTATTTTTAGGGCCCAATCCTATCCTTTTCTCCACCTGTTGATGCAGCTGAGCAAAAAAGTCTTGCCCTGTCTCCTGTGGGGGTGGGTGGGGGGGCAGATTGAGAGACTTTGGAGAGGTAAGGGAACATATTACCCCTTAACTTCCCATAAGCCTCCTGCTTGCCAATGGGTCTCCTTGGACCTGCACCAGCTTTTTAGCTGGCGCACGTCCGAGGAAAGGAGGCATGTCGGGAAGTGATGAAGGGAATAGCATCTGGCGCTAGTTGCCCGCGGGTACCACCCCCTCCTGCCTCCCAATGTGCCTCCTGCTGTCATCAGCGGACTCACTGTCGTTGGCGGGTGCTCCTTTGTCTTCCAGCTCCCACTGCTGGAGCGGCTCTTATGACCGCTGTAGTTCTGCCAGCGGATAAGTCCAATAAGATTGAGCTGTCAGCTTATGTCAGCTAGTTTTGTTTTCCGGTTTATGTTGAGAGTTCTACCGATACATGATGTAAAACATTATTTAATATACATTTTTCCACACAGGTTTTAAGCAACTGTGTTTTAGGCTGAAATCCTAAAAAAAACAAATTTCTTTGGGAAGCTGGCCTCGTTGAAACCAATGGAGCTTACTTCCAAGTAAATGTATGCCTAATTCATTGTGATGTCCCTGTTAGCTGCATGATACTGAATATAACTTTCTCTTCACAACTGCCACTACATTCCAAATGTTGCATGACACCAAGCTGAGGATTCAGGCCAGAGGCTTATATTACCTAAACAGCTCTGGGTGTCGCCACTTGCAATTCAGAGGGAAGTTACATGCTGGAAACTGCTTAAAGTTTCAGGTTACTCCAATGTACTATATTTGAAGTTTAAAACAACCAGCTGGAGATCAAGAAACTGAGATCTCTAAACTGCATTGTTTAGAGATACCCAGTTTAATGGTATTGGGGACTGCACGAATCCCCATACTTTATAGAATCAGACCCAGGGTAGCACAAATGTGTAGGCTCCCAAAGCTATTTTTGTGATGATGTGCATGATGACACATTGATGGTAGGCAGGCAATTCTCCAGAATCATCCAACCAGAGGTGTGACAAATGTGAACCACCTACTTATGAAGATTCTACCTGATGTGTGATAGGGCCAAGGACAGGGGTTTGTCTAGCAGCTGTGACGTTACAGGAGGGGTGCAGTACCATAAGTGGTGCAAGGCGCTGCACCGCGCCTTGAAAACTGGTGTAACATGGCCCCTCCCACTCACCCCCGGAGCCATTCAACACATGTTGCCTTTACCACCAGAATGGCTCCGGGGGTGAGTGGGCTGCGTTACACCAGTTTGCAAAGCGCAGTGCAGCGCCTTGCACCACTTACGGTGCCGCAGTCCCTCCAGCAACGCCATTGTCTAGCAGTGCAAGACCCACCAGGGTACATTGTGCAGATATCATGGCCTCTGACTGCTGAAGTAATGCTGTAATAATGCCCCGCAACACTATGGGGCCCAGAAGGGAGCATTGCAGAGGCATGCCCTTCAGGTACCCCAATTTCCTACCTGTTGGTGGTCTCATCTGCTGGGATGGAGGAATGATGTCTGGAAGATTTCTTTCCTGCAAGTCTATGGTCCTTCATGGTTATCATTTCACATCAGAGGACAGAGTCACTATTGTCAAAGAGCAAAGAGCTTGGCCACCATATTGAAATGAAGTGTTTCAGAATACTGGGACATTACGGGAATGTTTTCTTGGGGATTGTGGGGTCAGGCTGTGGTTAATTACAACATGTTCATTTTTACATATTGCAGAACTGGACCAGGTAAATCCAAGCAAGATTCCATTGTGTATGAATGCTCATCATCATCATTTATTAATACGGTCAAAGACCAACAAGAAAGTACAACCAATTTAAAAACAGTGAGTGAGCAAACATTACTTGTATTACCAAATATTATCAAAACTAAAATTTAACAAATAAGCACAAATAAAAACAAGGAACAGAGAAGCAGAGAATATGATAAAACTTTTCCTCAATGTCAACAATACCCTTGCGGATCTTGCAGGCAGCTGCCAAGAAGCTTGCACTCCAAATTGTGAGCCGAGAATTAGTTCCCAAGAGAAGTTTTTTAGTCATCACAGCATCAGGCAAGTCTGGGAATTCCCTAGTCAGGGGAGAAATAAACTTGGAACGGATAACCTGATAGAATGAACAGTGAAACAGGACATGTTCAGTTGTTTCTACATCTCCTGAGCCACAAGAGCATACCCTTTCAGAAATAGGGATCCTCCTATAGCGACCCTCAACAATTGCCGAGGGGAGCGCTCTCCATCTGGCTAGGAAAAAAGCCCTCCTATGCCTCGGGAACTCCAGTAGTGCAAGATAGGTGGCTGGCGCAACTATATATCTGACTTCCTCCGCAGCAGGAAAGGTTGGGGTTCTACCAATGTCCCCCTGCTGCTCGATATCTAATACCCTCTGCCTTATGATCAATCTTGCATGATCTTGATCCATTGCCAAAATGGCCTCTGGAGAAAACCCCAGGTGGCTCAGTTTCGTATATACAGCTTTGAGCCAAGACGATTGGAAATTGTCTTGTAAAATCAAAGATGTATAGCTCTGGACATTGGAATTCAGATTAAGCCAAAAGTTAATAGAGGCAAGGGAAACCCTAACCTCGACTTTTATCAGACGCAAGCTTGCATTTGAAACATAGCTGGAAACTTGAAATATGGATCTAAGGAACTTAGATTGAACACGTTCCAAAGAGGCAAAACTGGAGGAAGGAGGTCCCAAAGTTGTTCCATATAAAAGTTGGGACAAGATTTTCGCTTGGTATAATTTAATAGTTGCTGGAATGTAGAGGCCACCTTTGTTGTAAAAGAACTTAATTACAGCACGGATCTGCCCTGCCTCGGCCACAGATTCATGATGGGTAATTCTAGCTCCAGATGATTGCAGCACTACCCCCAGATATTTGTAAGTGGGCACCTGTTCTATGTATGAACGCTAGTAATCTCACCATCATTTATAACTGCTTAAAACAATAAGCTAAATAAGATGCTACTTACTCTCTGATATGTACAACATCTTCCACGCAGCACTTACTAAATCAGAATACTTGCAGGATATAGCCTAATATGCAACTCATTTATTTTCGTTGTGTTTACATTTGGACAAACTGATAATACCTACATTAAAAAAATGTCACTGAAAAACTATGAATGCTTAAAAGTAGACTGTTGTCACATTAAATCATGAAGAACAAGGATGGGCTTTTTTTATAAAAGATGGGGAAAGATAGAGATTATTATTGACTAAAGTTGAATTTCAAGGAGTGCTTTTCACACGTCTGCTGCAATCCTAAACATACAGTACTTGCTTGCAAGTAGGTTACACTGAAATTAATGGGACTTACAGCGCAATCCTATCCAACCACACCGTGCAGTGAGAACGGGAGGCCCCAGAACGGAAAGGGGATTCAAATCTCCTCCAAAGGGGGATTCAAAGGGGATTTGAAACCCCTTTCCGTTCTGGGGCCTCCCGTTTTCGCTGCACCGCTGGTTACACTGGTGGTGTAAGTTGGATAGGATCGCGCTGTTAGGGTGCAATCCTATACTACAGAATCGCCTATCTGAGCAGCATAGGATATGACATATGCCCTTGGATGCCAATGCAATGACAGTCCTGTCATTGCAGTTCCAAGTCCACTGAAGGATGTGCCATGATTGCCAGCACATTCCCGCACTGATGTGCAACCACAGCCAGTGGAAAACTCCAAATGGGGCAGAGACTTGAGGGGGTGTGAGTGGAATGAGGAGTCGACATACTGTATGCCATATCCTGACCCCCCCCCCCTTCAGACAACAGACACATCCCAAATGTCAGCAAAATGTTATACCAATGACTGGCATAGCCATAGAAACAATAGGGAGGAAAAACCACACCAGAAATTCTCAACTCCCACCATCCTCTCCACCCCACCTCCTGTGGAGCATAAGATACAGACTACACTTGGCAATCATTCACAGCGCACCAACCCCATGACAAAAGCCCTTTCAAAAGCAGGGAGTGTTGGGAACCTCTGATCTGGACAACGTGCGTTACTGATGCTGCTGTCTACTCCTTGTTACTGTGTTTCTCTTTGCTCCCCACGGGCGGCTGTCCCACAGGTGAGGACACCATTCAGAACCCATTGCCTGCAGTGACTAGTGTAAGCCCAGTTGCTTTTTGGTGAGGTTGCTGACTTACTTGTTCCAGACAGGCCCCTGTGGCTTAGCAAACTCCATGACAGACAGTGAACCAACTGGTACAGCTAGACTTCACTGGTTCTTGTTACTTGGCTGTCTGTTGGATACCTTGCAATGGCACAATAGCCCTGATAGGAGGAGATGGTTGGCAAAAACCCCCCCACACACACACACGCACATTGTGGTGAGGCCAGCGGGTGGCGCAGTGGGTTAAACTGCTGAACCATGAGTTGTCGATCAAAAGGTCGGCAGTTCGAATCCGCGACGGGGTGAGCTCTCATTGCTTGGCCAGCTCCTGCCAACCTAGCAGTTCCAAAGCATGTTAATGCGAGTAGATAAATAGGTACCGCTTGCGGGAAGGTAAACAGCACTCCGTGTTCCAGCTGCATGCTACGCGCTGCGGCAAGGAGAGTCATGCCGGCCACATGACCACGGAGGCGTCTTCGGACAACGCTGGCTCTTCGGCTTTGAAATGGGGATGAGCACCACACCCTAGAGTCGGACACGACTGGACTGAATTGTCAGGGTCACCTTTACCCCTGGCCTTTACCCTTTGACCTTACCAAGCCGCCACTGCATGATCCATGGGCTGTGTCGGTACGTCCATGGATCCTGGTACTTGTCACTGAGAGGGCTGTGCCAGTGTGGAATTGTCTGGGATCATGTTTCCCCCTTCCCCTTTGCACTGGACAGGCTGAGGATATGACAGACATTGTACCAACATCACGGCGACATCAGTACAATTTCAGCCTAGGATTTCACTTTTAGGGTGGAATTACACATTATAAGAAACACAGAGCTGCCTTTGAAAATGGTAGCTTTGTATCAAGTTCTCCCCTTCTATAGCACGTACTATTTACTTTGTGCCCTGGACATCATTACACTGTGCATTTCCCAGTTTTAGCACCAGATCATTAGCTGCTGTTGGCAAGAGCAGAGAAATACACAGGATAATAATGTCAAGGCTTGAAACAAATTGTACTATGTGATATCATATTGCATAAAAAGATAGCATCCCTTTAGATGCATTTTTGTTTCCATTTGAAATCAATATTTTTAAAAGACAGAGAGTAAAAGCAGTACTTTTCAATTGTTTTCATAGTTTTTGTTATTATGGAACATAATTTTGATAGAAATCCCATTTTTTTTAATACAAAATGTAGTTCTGCTTGTACTTCCAAGAAAACATGTTTAGAATTGGAATGATTAACATCGTTAAAACATGTAAATACCAAGGTGGTATTTGATAAGATGATATACTGTATAAGATATAAAGTGGCCATATGAATTCAGTGAATTTTTTAAAGGTAAAACTTTAGCATTCCCTTTGTACAACAAGACTCCCATCACTTGGGATTTCTGTGACAGGAACTCCCAATGCCCTTTTCTTTTTTAAATTGGATTGGGGCCTTGACATAGAAGGAGCAAGGGTCTTAACCTTTCTCCTTGCACTATACCTTCAATCCAAATTGCTTCAAAATTGTGCCTGTGTTTTCCTTGGAGGGGAGAAAATTAAGTCAGGGAATTGGTATGCCCCCCCCCCGCTGGCCTTCATCCAAATTAGGAGCCCCCATGGCTGCTTTTTGAAAAAGAAAAAGATGCCAAGAGTTCCAATCACAGAACTCCCATGCCATGTGTAGTTTGGTCGCCATTATGACATTTTTTCTTGAGTAATTTGTTCTGTTTTTCTGTTTCCTGTACATATCCTTGGTCAGTTTTTAAAATGCTATAGTTTACACTGTGGTTATTATTATATCATATAAAAAGATAAATTAGGTTAAAGATCCTTCTTCTTATGGCTGACATCAATATTATTAAATGGCAGAGGACAACTTATGGCGCAATCCTGGCTACTTTTAAGAGGCGGAGTGCTGCTCTGCCAGGCTAGGGTGTTGCAAATGTGCCATCAGGCATATTTGTGGCACCCAGTGAGTAGGCTGTGCCGGTGCGGAGGCTGACGCTGCTCTACTCGCCCCAGTCACTGTGGAGCGCCGCCGGGGAGGGTAAATTCCCTGCCAGGCAGTGGAGAGGTGGGGGGGAAGGGCGTTCCAGAGGCATTCCAGAAGGAGGGGATTGGTGGATCAGGCCTGGGAAGGGGAGGGATCAGCGGAGGAGGTCTCTGCCGATATCCTATCCCCCTTCCCGGGCCTTTTGAGCCTTACACGGGGCCTCTCGAATGTATGCCAGTTGGTGCATTACTCAGGGTAAAGGGACAAACGTCCCTTTACCCCCAGGAGGTCACCAGCTGCGCCAGGTCTGATCCTGCACAGGATGCTGCAGGCGCCTTATGTGCGCCACCGCGTCCTGCTAGACAGGATTGGGCTGTTAATTTCATGAGCAAAAATAATGTAACTGAGCAGTTTTTCAAGTTGTTCTACATTTCGGGTCATGGTGGAAAATATTCAATCAACGATATACCTTTAGATTACAGTTACAGCCCAATCCTAATCAACTTTGCAGCGCTGATACAGCTGCAATGCAGCCCTAAGTTAAGGAAACAAACGGTCCCTTACCTTGAGGTGGCCTCTGTATAACTGCCCCCATACTGCAGAATACAGCATGTGCCCCATTGGCACAGCTGCATCAGCACTGGAAAGTTAGTTAGGATTGGGCTGTTCATCTGTATTTTTCCTGACCTGCAGAAGTTGTATGAGAAAAGAAGTTCCTGAGACAATGGAGGTGGCAGGTCTGGGGGTCTGAAATCATAGTATTGTTCTGATGTATTGACTGATGAGAGCTGTCTATGAGAAGAGTTTGCTAGTGATTAATGCTCATTATGTTCCTGGATTTACTGAATCTCTGACAGTGTTGATCAGGGGAAGTAAATTCTTCACTTGTTAGATACATGGAATGCTGTCCTGAGCAAACTGATGATGCTGAGATCCCTCATTTTTCCAACCGGTAAGGACAAATGAGACACACGCCATCACTGTTTCTCTAAGCAAATGGGAGGAAAGGGCAGAGAAGACTATCAAATGACATTCCAGAGAAACTAAGAATGGGATTGGCATGCACAACACTCTAATGGTGCATTACATGATTGCCGAGTTGCAATGTCAGGATGCCACTCTGCCTATTCATGGGTTTGTGCAGGACTAGTCAATGACAGTGGCTCAGCAAAGTTCAAGGATGCAAATCTAATAATTAAAAGAAGTGTGTCCTTTGATGTATGGGGATGGTTCACACACAATTGTTGACAATTATCAAGATTTTTTTCCCTTGGTAAAACAGCAATGCCTTTCATGTTGTAAGAACAACAGCACTTCATTTCTTTAGCATGTCTACTTAGAAGTAAGTTCTATTTAAATTAAATGAGGATTTATTCCAAACGTACATAGGATTGCCGCCTTAACATTTTTGAAACGCCATACTGATCCGATTTATCATAGTAAAAATTAAAATGCTAGAAAGCAGAGAGACTGCTGCTAATACAACTGTTATAAAAAAAAAACGAACAGAATTGCATTTGTAATGAATTATTTTAATGTAAGCCACATTAGCTATCTCTGCAAGATGAAGATGGTGTTATTATTAAAGTTGTGCTTCATTATTGTTGTTGGGAATATGCATGTAAATCATTCTCCTTCTACTGTGTTTCTTATAATTATCTTATGTAGTTTTATGTTGTGTTGTCTCAAACCGCCAACCCATACATGAGGCCCATATATGTATATGAGGCCTCATATACTGTATATATATGAGGGCATATACGGGATCTGTATATATATGAGGGCATATACGAGGTCTAGGATGGGATCGGTTCGAGACAACTGGAAGCTGCTGACAAGCTGCCAACAAGCTGTGATATCTGACAAGCTGAGATAGTCTGCCTGCGCTGACCCTCTGTGGGAGAGAGGAGTCGCTCTCGGACAAGCTCGGGAACCATGTGCAGCCAGTGACCACACCGTTGAAAAGAAACAGCTGGAGAAGATGGGTTCTATGCAAATAGAACATTTATTGTAAAAATTCCTATGGGGTTTAGAAAAACCTGCCTGTGTAAACAGACTTGAATAAAGTCCGAGGAGAAATCTGACGACATAGAAAGGCGGGATATATAGATATTATTTATTATTATGATATATGAGGCAGTAACCTGAGGCGGCAGCAGGTGCATTTCTAAGCCGGCCACTGCCCGGGCTGGGGCAACATCACGATGCCTTGCAATGCCCCCACATCCGCACGTCACCCTTGCCTCCAGAATGGCTCCATTTGGAGCCATCCAGAGGTGAGAGTGGGCAGGAGGGCCAAGCTCATGCACTGCTGCCTCGCCGAGCACCCCCTCACAATCTGAGACACCAGAAAATGGCCACTCCGTCACCGTCACACATTTTTAAAAAAATGGTTTTCCTTTTCTTTTAATTGACAAACGTATCCTCTTACGCATAATTTAATTGACAAACTTATCCTCTCACGCATACCATATCATGTCATCGCCGAACTTCCAGATTCCTGAGTTCCTGGAAGCGGCTGCACGAAGCTTGGCTTGGGAGGTGAAGCCTCCCGCCCTATTTGCCACATGCTGGATAGGGAACGGCATGCAGCAAATGGGGTGGGAAGCTTCGCTTCCCAAGTCGAGCTACGTGCGGACCAGATGACTTTGACTGGATCTGGCCCGTGGTTTCTCAAACTGTGGGTCAGGAACCACTTGGTGGGTCGCAACCTGATTTCTGGTGGGTCCTGCAGAACCTCCAATGAAAACATGGGTGATAGAAAGATCATATAACTAATTGCCTAAAGCCCTGAGGCTATTCAAAAATTACATAGCTGATACTTGCCTTGCAAGGAGCTGAGCTCCTGCAGTTTGCAAGCTTGTGTAAATACAGGGAGATAAATGACTTTTTCTGGTATGTTTTTTCCAAGTCAATGACAGGTAGTGGGGGCAGGTGAAGCCTGGGTCACATAACTAAGCCCATCAAGCCTTAATGCTATTAGGGCTGCCTCATTATGAGAAACGAATCGAGTTTTTTTTGCAAATAAATAAATAAATAAATATCTTCCTAGATCACAAGCTAGTTGCGTCCCGATAGACCATTTAAAAAAGTGGGTACCATGCTAAAACGTTTGAGAACCACCGCACTAAAGTCTCTTCTTTCCCAGCCACCCCCTTTTGTTCTTGCTTTTTTTTTTTTTGCCCAACTGCTGCTTCAACATTCCCTGTTCCCCAAGAGCATGTTCAATCTGCATCAGACTGTTGGATTTTTTTAAAATAAATAACCTTTATTTTTACACAGTCATGTACTGTACTTCCATGTACATAGGCATCCCCCCCCCCAAAAAAACCCCACATACATCTGAACAGAAATTATACTGCCTTATTTTGCACCCAAGATAATTCGCTATCAATACAGTACTACACACTCGGCGTGCGCGTGTGTACACACCACTGTGTCTCTTAAACTACTGAAAAGTGCTGCTTCCCCATGAAGCGACATTATACACAAAGGCCCACCCTGGCATCTTTCTTCTCAAAGTTGTGTTTTGCTTTTGCGGGAAAGCGGCGAGGACCTGAGCGTATTTGTTTAGGCCAACGCGAGCCCAGAGGGAGGTACCTGGCTGACCAGAGGAGGCGCTAGACAGAGCCCCGCTCGGCAGGGCGCCTCTTCGCCTTCCAGGTTACCTATTGCCGCCGCCTCCTTCCTTTCCTCATTCTTCCCTCCCTCAACCTGGGCCCGCCCAGGGGCCCAGCCCCCCGTCTCTCACGCTACGCCTTTTGCGCAGTCGACGCTGCTTGCGTGCCTGCCGCCCGGGGAATTTGCTCTCTCTGTGGAGAGCCGGGTGCGACTGACGGACTGAGTTGAGAGCGAGTGTGGGATGTGATGTGACCCGCCAGAGAAAATGGCGGCGGCAGCAGCAGCAGCAGCAGCAGGAGCAGCAGCGGCAGGAGGAGGTGCGGCGGCTGCGAACCGCATGTCCTCCTCTTCCTCCTCGGTGGGATTATGCTCAGGTCATGAAGCCGCTGCCGTCGCCACTGCTGCCGCCGCCCCCTCGGTTTCCTCCGGCGCAGCCGCTCGGAGTCCGAAGTCTGTGAGGAGCGGCGGGATTGGGAGCGCTGGAAGCGGCAGCGTTGTCGGAGGGCTCCTGTCGAGAGACTCGGGCGGCGGCGGCAGCAGCAGCATCAGGGAGTCGCGCGCAGACTGGAGGCGGAAGCAGTTGCGCAAAGTGCGGAGCGTGGAGCTGGACGGGCTGCCGGAGCCCACCGAGTGCCCCGCGTTGCCCCTCTGCCTTTCGGGATCGGCCGCCGGGGGCGCCACCGCCACCTCCTACTCGGCCGTCCAGCCCGCGCCTCTGGCGCCGCGCTCCACCCCCGGCAGCCCCGCGTCCTCTCCCAGCCGCGGCTGCCTCCTCACCGGCTCCCAGGACCAACCGCAGCCGGACACCGGGAGGCGGACGCCGGGAGCCGAGGTCGCCGAGAGGACCATGGAACCGCCACCTCCCCCTCCAGCAGCCGCAGCCGGGTGAGCCAGACGGTGGTCGCCTGAGGCCGTGTGTGTGTGTGCCTGCTTTCGGGCAGGCGGTGCAGAGTGACACTTGAGACTGGCACGGGGGTAGGCCTGCGGGAGGGGGTGTGCGTTTGGATCCCGGGCTCCCCTCCTTCCTTCGCAGCTCAGGTAACGGTGGTCTGGGCAGGGGTGCCCCATGCTGAATTGCGCGTGTGAGCGAGGGAACCTGCCTGCGTCCGCAAGGGCTGAGACCCTGCCATTGCCAGGGGCCGCTCTCGGGTGCGGGTCAGTGTGTGCGCAGGGCTGCTTCTTCCCAGCATTGTTTTGGCACCAAACTCCTGCGCTCTTCCTTCGTCGCCTCTCTCATTTGGCTCCCCCACCCACCCTCTTGATTTGGGCTTCTGTGTGGTGTGGAGGTTCAGTGTGACGGTGCGATGGATGTGTGTGCTCAGTGGACGCTGAAGACGACTTGGTATCTGCCCAGCGACTGCAAAGGGCTTTGAAGTTTGAATTTATCTTGGTGGTGTTGGTGGTGGAGGAGGAGGACCCAGGACCGGATGTATCAGCCATTCAATTGCAGTGCTGCTAAACCCGCTAATTCTTCAGGCAGTGCGCCGTGGGTAGGAGGATCCGGAGTTGGGGTGTACTTGTGATTGTGAAGCATTGGGGGGGGGGCGTAAACAACACTTTGTGAGAATTCACATAGTTTAGAAATCTGATTGCAGTTTAGATTGCTCTTGAATTAACTTCTTGGTTTCGGTGTACAGTACTTGATATTTAAGGAAAGAAAAAAACTAAGGCTTCCCCCTCTTCCCCCTGTGCCTTGTTCCGCCTCATTGCAGCTTGAAAATGCGGAACTGTTTAATGTTGATGTCTTGAGAAGGAAAACAATTTATAGTTATGCACGTCTGCCCTTTTTTTAAGATAAGTGCTATATGATGTCCTGGGGGAGGGGGGCGCTCATATATATTGGAAGATAGTGTGACTGTGACATGCTTTATTTAATTCACTGACACGAAAATTTGCCATGTCCTTAATTCTGAGAAGAATAGCACGGTTCAGATGTGAATATGAAATCAAGTTTAATTATCAGATGGCTGAAATTCCTTTATACATAAATGGAGCTATTCAGACTTCTTCTTTCTCGCTAGCCTTGCTGTCTTGGAGCTGCATGTTTGGTCTGTGTGCTCTCAGTAAGTCTGTGCTGTTAGTTCATGGTGGAGATCCTGCAATCAGTGACTGCTTGGAAAGAGCCTCATTAAAGAACTGAAGACTGCAATGCTCTTAAGAAGGACTTGCAGTCTAGTCCTAAACAGTTCCCTCAAAGCAAGTCCCACTGGTTTCAGAAGGATTTCTGAAACCTGATGGTTTCTGAAGGCTTTAAATAAGCAGGTTTAGGATTTAAGCCCTGATGTTAATTCCTCTGCTATTTTTGAGGAATACTGTCCAGTGGAACTATAACCTTATTAACTACCTTATGCCGCCACTAATTATTCCCTCTAGACTTAACTGAAGGCCAGTGACTGTTATCTTAGTTGTGCTATTAATATTGTGACAATTTATTGTTAATGTACAGGTGCAAGCATTATACAACTAAACAGTAGGTCTAGAAATAGTCCACACAGTAATCTGGGGTAGTAAAGGTATTCATATTGTTTATGCAGTTCGTAGAAAACGGGAGAATTCTGATGAATGAGTTGTGCTAAAAGTAAAATATCTTGATGGTGGGAATTGACTAGTTGAGGAGAATTAGTGCTGAAATGAATCAAAATGAAATATTTCTAGAAAATGAATGCAATTTGTATTATGTCATGTTAATGCTGTTGGATATCTTATAAATATTTGCTACAACAGAGGAAAAAATTGGGATTAAGCATTGACAGCAGCATTTATTTTAAATGGCATTCTCAGGTTCTTATTTCAGTGAGCTTTATTATGGGCTCAGAAAGGTCAATACTTGTTGTATCTGGGAATATCATGCTGAAATATTGACAATTGCTGGTCTTGCATATGGAGGGGGGATTTTCCTGGAGTTTCCCTTATATTCCAAACACATGTTTACAGTACTGTATTGCTTGAAAATTTGTAAGTCCTTGAGATTTGTGTACATTAATAAAAGAGAGGTTGCAAATCATTTTTCATAGTTTTGAAAAAATGTTTCATGGTTTCATAGTTTTCTTGCAGTCATTTTTCATAGTTTTGATGAGCTGTATTATATAGAAGATGATACAAGGAATGGCAATAAAATGTCATGTGCATTATTCTGCTTCCGACAGTGCAGGAGACTAGCTATTAATAACTAGATTAAATGCAGCACAGTTCTGTGTGTGTCTACTCAAAAACAAGTTTATCTGTGTTCAGTGTGAATTATGGATTTTAAATTAAAACTAGTTTTAGGTATAGAATCTGAGTAGATTTCTAACATGCTATAGATTTTTTTAATGTATGCTGCTTTTGTAAAAGAGCTCAAGCACTTCTTACAAGCACACAAGCAATAAACTGTAAACTTCAATCCTGTGAGCAGTTTATCATACTTTCAGTGGAACTATCAACCAAATGGAGCCACAGAGTACAAAGTACAATTTCTATATGCATTTTATTAAATATGTAACATTTAGTGTACATTATGCAATGTTTTAAAATGTTTTTAAAATGTGATGACTGAGGTTGGCTGAGCTTTGCTTGTTGGCTTGAAATAAGCAGGTAGCACATCTAATCTAAAGTTGTTATATAATGGTTTTTCTCCAAAGACTGACTTACATATTATACATTTGGTCGCAGTTATCAATATCTGCCATGATTCTGAAAATGATATACAGATCACACCAGTTTTCCTGTTTTTGTGGTGTGTAATTAACAGTGCCCTATGTTGAGTGATTTTTTTTTTGAAGTGGGTGTGGGAGTTGCTCATCCTGCTTTTAAACAGCAGCTGAAATATATACATCTCTGCTCTAAAGTATGAATAGGAGGAAGCTTGTTCCTGTTTGCTGCTAGTAGTTCACAGTTAGAAATGTTTAAATATAGGTACCTTTTCAAAATGAATTTTTATAAGATCATATTTTAGAAAATGAATTTTTCAAGTTATCATATTTTAGATTCCATGAAACAAAATAACGTTCTTCTAATGTGTGGTGGCCATAGCTTAATCCCTACATGCTATAGGACAGATTAATCCTTCCTATTGGAGAATACTGTAATCCTTAGGAAATACTGTTGTGCTGTGTTCTAAAATGTAGGTAGCTTCTTTTAGCCAAAAGAAGCTTTAGGGAGGTGTAGGTATGTTTGTTTAACTGCAAAATTTGGAAGATAATCAACAAGCTTCAGCTTATTTATTTTAAGTGAAGCTTTAAACTTGCCTTAAAGCTAATTTTAAAAATATTTACCGTTTTCCATCTCGGACAGCTTTAAGGAAGAGGTGAGTGGCTTTCTGAGTACACAGTAGATTTCTAATGTAATCAAATAACTGTCAGATACCCTTTTCTGCTGATTAGCTGGGGGTATTTGGAAGTGAATAAGAACTCATATCGTCCTACTTTAAGTGATACCATTCTTAAATCATACGCTTTCTTTTTGCATAATAGCTCTTTCTGGGGTGGGTCCGGATCCGGTTCCACTTGCAACAACTTGTCCTCTGTAACAGCTTATGCTTATAGGTTGGGATGTGGGTCAAATGATGCATCCAGCCAGTTCAGTGGACTGAATGAGCATTGCAGGGCAAATGCATGCAGCTGTGTACATGCATCAGCTATACAGGCAGAAGATCTGCCCTCAAGATCTCCATACATCTGCATGCAAGATCTCCCTTGCTGGATCTGGGCACCTCCTGTGTAAACATTTTTGGTCATGTCAGTCAATATTGTGTTACATTATTAGGCTGAGCAAATATTTCAGTATCTCAAGTATGATATTTTGAGGGATTCTTGCAGCATAATCCTTTGCGTGTCTATTCAGAATGAAGTTCCATTGTGTTCAGTGGGACTTGCTCCCAGGAAAGTGTATAGGATTGCATCCTTAAGAAAAATAGGTTTCTCTGGACTAAATGTAGTTAGGGTAACTGTTTTGATTCACTGCTTGAATCTAATTATACACATTTACTCAGCACATACCCTTTCACAGGGGTTACTCCCTATAAAATCCATAATTCTAAAACTTCTATAGTCAGTCACACTGGATAATTTCAGCCATACTTTGTTCATGAATTCTAAAAAGTCAGACTAAAGCTAATTAAATGAGATCGGAGCCTATTTCTTGTACTACAACGTCAGTTGCGTATTTACATGTGTTGTCAGTGTTGCTTGTATTACACAGTATTAAATGTTCGATAAGAACAGAGGATAGGTGGTATTTGGAGAAGCAGCAGCCTAGCATCTCGCCTCATCATTCAGAATGGAGATCAAATCCTGGGTCACATTTGCACCATGTTAACTTCCTTCCATTTGTTTTCTATTGCTAAATGAAGCTTTGAGATTTTGTTCTGAATTACTGATGAAAGGATGCATTTTTATTTTTGCAGTTGGAGTATTTTGTGTGTGTCCTTGTAGCCATAGTATATCCTTGACAATGTGTAATAATATTTTTAGAATTAGATTATAACTTATGACTACATCTGTTCTGAATGTTCCTACAAAGCCATGATACAGCTGTACTTCCAATAATAGGGCTAAATTAATTTTTTAACCATTCACTTCCATTCTGTTTGCCCATCTCCCCCCCCCCCCCCATGCAACTATATATATAGAGAAAAAGAGTGAGTTGCATCAGATTAATAAAATACCTTTCAGGTCCCAAATGTATAACTAACTAACCTTCTGCATTAGCGAACACCACCAGCAGCATAATAATAATAACAACCAGTATTTATATATCGCCTTCTCCTGGTCATCGGATTTCTCCTCTGACTTTAATTCAAAGGCGGTTTACATAGGGAGGCTAGCTAAACCCCCAAAGGGATTTTACAATTATACAAATGTTCTAGTTTTGCTTAGAACCATTCCAGGTAGTTTCCTTCACAGTCCGGCCTCTCTCTGGCATTCGCCTCCCACACTTCAACTGACAGCAACCCTGACTCCCACTCAGAGTGCTAGCTGCAGTTTTCTCTCTCAGAGATTCTGCAGCTCGTCAGCAGCGTGTCAACAGCTCTCCAACAGCACACGGATACTTCCGGGTGTCTCGAACTGCCGCCGTCAAATCTTCAGGCATATGAGGCGGGCGCTCTACCAACTGAGCCAGACCTCCACAGAATATGGGATGTGTTTGCACAGATTGTGTTTACCATTATTAAACGAGCAATAGCTTTCACCAGCGTAGTAGTTTGCATTATATTTGTGCGTGTGATTGATTAGAGCAGTGTTTCCCAAACTTTTTTTGACCTGTGGCTCCCTTGACCATTGGCAGCCATTGGCCATGGCTCCCCATTACATTGTTGATCCCCTCTACTTAAACTTCCCCAGGTAAACTGTAGTGGGGAAAAAGTGCACCATAGGTATTCACATTACTTTCTTATGCAATTATGAATGTGTGCATAGCTGAAGATAATTGCTTGGACAAAACTGTGACATAAATGACCATGCAAACACTCCTTTGGTACCTTTGCATGATTTTTTTTCCAGGAAAATCTTCCTGGCAGGCTTGAAATTTACAAGTCCTGTCTATTAAGTTGAAACTTACTACCAGTTGGTGTAATCAAGTAATGGTTTTGTCAGTGTGGCGTGCCGTAAAGGAGGAGGAGCCATGTTCGCTGCTCCAAGCTTTTTGGAGGAAGGGTGGTATATACATGTGAAAAATATGTTTTTTGAGTTCCAAATGTTGAACCTTAAAGTGAATTTCTCAACATATATGTAAAGATAAGCACATAGGCCCTTTGGTATGTCTCCTGAAGTCAGCCTTGAGAAAACACCGCAATCTTGTTTTCCAATTTTGTGAGCAGACTTCGAATTTTATGACCAGGGACCTGTTCCAGATAACTGGTCTGACATGTGTGAGACATCGAGATTAGGGGGTGGAAAACCAGTTAGATTGGTCTGCCTTCAGATACTCATGGAGCCAGATCTTCACTGAACATGAGAATAATTATTGGAAGTACTAATTGTTGAGGGGCAAAGAATGGGGGGGGGGGAGATGATATTTTTATGGCCTGCTTTTGAGGTTCTCTGAAGTATTTGTCTGGCCCCTGTTTGAAATAAGATTCTGAATTAGATGGAACCTTCATGTGATCCAGCAGGGTTGCTTTTATGAGAACTGATTGTGTTTACATCTTGCTTGATGAAACCCATCTGTCATTTTTGAGTTTTACCTAGTAACAGTTGTTCATTTGCTTCTCAAGATGAGATTACTGTTATCTTCTATTTGGGGGCTACCTTTTACCTTAGGAGCTTTAACTCAGTCTTGCACATTCCTGCTCAGGGAATTGATTGTTCACCCATCGCTTTGCTCATATTTGCTGATCAGTCTTCCTGTCCAAATGGGACTGTCAGACCTGAAATTGCCAGTGGGGATAGTGCCCACATGAGCAACCACCATAGAAGCATCTTAGCATTGTTCTATGGACAGAACCCAATGTTATGAAGCTGACATGGTCATACAGGGTTGGGTGGCATTTGAAGGGGAAAATTGGCAAAGAGGGGTGTTTAACACTTCTTCACCTGCTGTTTTTTTGTTTTTTTTTTTGCTTGCAAAGCTCCCTTGTCCTTCGGCAGAATTTAACCTGTTTTTCCCACCATCCAGGCTTACATACTGGAAATAAGCCTGACTGGGCTAGGAGCAGCTGCTTTCCCAGTCCTGTGCTGCTTTCCCTTGGTGCTGCAGAGCATGGCGGTGATGTTGATGTCATCGCCAAGCACTCTGGAGCCACCACCACCCCAGAGCCACCATATGACTCTGCACGCTCCCCTCAAACATTAGACGGGACATTGGCTGTGGGGTGTTTGCAGAAGATAATTGGTTGGCACGAGAAGGGTTAAGTATTCTACTTATTCTTTCTCGCTAAAGCTGCTGCCCTTCTTTTTGCAGTGTTTTGGCACATGCGGGACTACATGTGTTTGAGCTAATGTAGTTCTTCCCTAAAAAAGGCAGAATTATGAGTGCAGCCTTCACAGTGTGGCCCTGCGTTCAACAGGCTTCATGGTGGTGATTGCCTGTGCTAATCTCATCCCACTTCTCATCTCTTCTGGCCCTGTGGAAGCTGTACATGCCACTCTCTATCTCCCTTTTGGCCCTGAAGAGCCAGTAGATATTTGAGGCTAGAAAGGAGGCAATCGTGAGTAGAAGTTGCAGCATAATGTTGTACTGAGGTGCTTTCTGGAGGCAATTGTTTTGTCACAGCCACCAGGGGAATCTTAAATTGCAGTGAATGTCTCATGGTGGGAGTGAATCACCAGTAGCTATATCCTGAGGCTCCTTTTTGTGGATGGTGGCCACAGAGAAGGCTCTGACCTTGTAGCAAGACCATCTTCCTCCTCCCCTACTGTATCATACTGAAAGGATTTGAAAGCATGCCTTGCAAAGGATATGTAGCTGGGGAAGACTTGCATGGAAAAGTCCTTATCTGGGATAAAAAGAGGAGTGGTTGTAACGGTTGAGAGCTATAGAAACCTTTCAAGAGCTTGCAGGCAATTTGGGCTAATCCAAAAGACAATCCAGAGTCATGATATTATTTCAAAACCAGGCCTTTGTTTAGAATGGCTGTGGGTTGGAGTGAGGTAAAACTGTGCTGAATGGTCACAGGCCAGAGTTACATCAATGGTTGCTGCATTAGCAAGACAAAGAAGATGGAGCTATTGGCAAGTTAGAGGTGGGGAAGTAATGCCTCTGGAGTGAAAAGATGGTTGACACACTTTCAAGCAGTCTGCTGCCTTTAACCTACCCTGCAAAGAGAACAGGTTACGAGAAGCACTGATTTCAGAGTAGTAAATAAGGACACAAACAATACAGGAAAATCAGCAAAGTACAGTATTTTGTTTGGCCTGTGGGTTGAATGATAGAACAAAATGTCAATAAGCCTCATGTGGTTTTTAAAATGCCTGAAGCTATCATACGTATATTTTGTAGGAAAATCCTTTGAACCTATGCATATTAGGAGTACAAATTGTTGAGGAAGCTAGTGTATTCTTTCCAAAGGTTCAAACGTTCTCCTGCTAGATTTGCTAAATTGTGCTTTAATGCAAAAGTGTGTGTGTGGGGGGGGGGGGGAGCCATTCTGGTGTTGATCTGTTAATCCTTGTTGCATCAGAATGTGAGACAATATTGTATATAACGCAGTTGTGCATCTCTTCTCCCCCACCCCTTCTTTGAAGGTGGTCAGGGATCACTCATGAAGGTGATCAGGGATCACTCATGTACAGACATCCCCCTATATCTGCAGGGGATTCCTGCTGCTACCGTGCTCACCCGAAACCGTAGATAAAAGCGAACGCTACTCAAATCCTCCCCCCCCCCCCGTCGCGTTCATGACTCGCCTCTCTTCGTTGGCAAATGCTTTGCGAACTGAAGCCTTTTGTTACAGGAAGCAGAGCACTAGACTCGTAGCTGGTAGAGGAGCACTAGAGGAGGCAACAGTGAGACTGCTAACAGGAAGTGGAGAGCAGAGGAAGCAGACAGTGAGAACACTAGACTCTGCTTCCTGTTAGCGTTCTCCCTGAGACTGCTAACAGGAAGTGGAGAGCAGAGGAAGCAGACAGTGAGAACACTAGACTCTGCTTCCTGTTAGCGTTCTCCCTGTTGCCTCCGCTAACGTGGGTAAATATGTGCCAGACCGCATACTGAAAACAAAAATATTACACTCAGAAGTGAGGCAGATTATAAAACAGGAGACAGATTATTTTTCTGTCTCTGGGCTGTTTCATGTGTTTTCCCAACATATGTTATCAGAAATGGTCTCTGTGGCAGTGAAAGTGTGTAGTGCTTGCACACCCACAGGTTGAATAGCTTACTGCTGGCCTATTTTACATATGGTGTGAAATGTTGACTGATTCAAACATGGAAATGCATCTTCGTGGAGAGGCCTCTTCTTTATACACTGTAGAATTTCTAGATAGTTATAGTCATAGTTCTATGACACGTAAAAAACTTGGTGGTTATGTTTTTTAACAGTTCCATGTGGTTTGCATGTTTCCCTAAGATATGCCAGCAGTGTCATATTGGGTGCATAGTTTCACCTGATCCTGTCTGGTAGTGGAAAGAAGTTTGCAGTTCTCTTCCCTTCATAGACTGGTGTTGAATCCACCTGTCTCGTGAACTTTGGAATTAGCATTCATTATGTTTCTGTAGAAGGCAGAGCTGCCCAAATAGAAGTCTAAGATTTTTGTGACTACTAAAGCATCTTGGTTTAAATAATATCTTTAAAACAATTCCAGAAATACTGGCTCGGCTCAATAGCAAATCATTATTTTGGTTACCGCTGACTTCCTTTCCCAGCTCCCCTGTGCACATCGGAGAACTTGAGGAGGGGAGTCTTAAATACGATGCTAACCTTTGGACTCAATAGTAGGGCATCTGTGTGAAGGTGGGTGTCCTTGCCAGAGGGATAGCAAGTGGATTTGTGAAGACTTGTTCACATACAAACAACATATTGGGTGATATTAACATGTATGACTTACATTCCTTAAGCTTGGATACCTTTATGACAGGCACTTTGTTACGATGCAAAATTAATGAAAGGGTTACGGCTGCAAGCCAAATTAGTATTTTTAGGAGGGTTACAAGCTGAAGATGTAAAGTGCCATTAGGAAAGAGGGCCCCTCCCCCTTTCCCACTGATATTTTATAATTTGCTGTAGAAATCCACAGAAAGCTTCCTTTGGACCTTTGCCTATAAAAATATAGTGTTTAAAATTTGATACGTTGTGATCTGATAATATGCTAATACTTACAGTATTTTTGCCCAGTTGTAGCTAGATAGCCTAGGGATTGGTAATATAATAGTACTGTGTATTCATTGATGGATATAGCAGCTTTCCACAAAACTGTCTCAACTTAAATAGAATATACATGGGCTGAAAAAGAAAGAGAGCGACTTAGGCAGAATGTAGCTCTTCATTTTATAGTGATACGGTACATACAAAAAATGAATCCCTTCCTATTGTTGTCTAGTTGTCTCTCCTTTGGCCTGGTTGCCCATAACCTGATCATGATCCCAGTTCATCCTCATCTTCTTTAATCGTAGACTGGGTAGTTCTTAAATTAATATTTCCCTCAGCTGTCCTTCATGGCCAGCCTCTTCCATACAGAATGTTTTGTCAATAGGTACAGGGCATTGCAAACATACAATTTGAGAATGAAACCTGCACACAACTGTTTAATGAGAAGTAACACTTACAATTTCTCAGTTTTTAAACCTGGCTTCACTCTTTCCACTGGCAAGAATGGTAATTGTAACATTTTTGAATTTTCTTCCAACACTTGTTAATGTATTCAGAGATGTTCCCCCTTTCTTAGGTACAAAATCTTTATATTTGTGTGATTTTGATAATATAAATGGAGATAAATGCTACAAATATAGAAATTGGCTTGGAACAGTAAAACACAAAGTCCTCTGATATAATTTAAAAATTTCATGGCCAGCAACAATCTTGAAAGAGCTTGAGTTACACGGGTAAAAAGCCATGGCAGAAAAAGTTTTAAAAATGATAAGAACAAGCAACACGAGTTCATTCACGTGAAAAAATATAATACTAAAATACAATATCTCCTCTATTTATTATAAAGTCCTCTATTTATGGGGAGGTTAGGTTCTGGAGGTCTGTTAGTAACTTGAAAACAACATAGGTTGAAACAGCCGGTTCTTGCTGACCCAGCGCTACTACACCTGTGCGGAAGCATCAGCAAAGAATTACTGCGCCTGTGCGAAAGCAGTGACACAGCTGTCTGTAACTCGGATGTCCGTAATTCAGGGGAGCGCATGTATTTGTAAAAGACAAAAGATTCAAATTTGGTTTGGGAAAAAAACCAACTATTTCTTTGCAAGCAAAACAAATGTTGGAAGAAGGAAACCCGCCATTCATAGTAAGCCTATTTATTAGTATAAATACTAAACTGTTGCTGGGTAAGGAGTTGATGGCTCAGTTCCTGCCTATGGCCATGCTCCAAATGGATGGATGTTGTACTGGCTTGGAGGAACTGGCCCCAATGTTAAATGAAGGGGGAGAAATATGATGTGAAACAATTATGGTTAATTCATGTTTGTGTTCTTCCATGACATCACAACAAATGCTTCAAAAGCATGCAAAAATAGGTAGGTAGCCATGTTGGTTCATGAGAGGAAAAATCCAACAGCCATAGAGCAAGATCTTTATTAGTAACTACTAAAGTATCACAAAATATTGTAGTGAAAAAAACTTTGGAGTTCTCCAAAGCACTTCATGCACGCATGTGCGTGTGGTGAGGAGGGAGGACACATTCGGGCATGATTTAAAAAAGCCCCAAGCCTGCAGTTTCTAATAGTTTTAAGATGGCGTGCAGAATGTTTTGTACAGACATTGTTTGTTTAGTCTCTGCTAGGTTGAGATAGAATTTGCTTTGCACCAAGGACTTACTGGGTCTTAGAAACAAACATGGCTGTTCCTTGTTTTTTGTTTTTTTTTCCCCAAAATGTAAGATCTAGCAGCTACTCAGATCTGGCTTCCAGATTTTAAAAAGCAAGGAAACATATAGTTAAAACAACAACAACCAACCATGTGCATATATTTTACACACATCCAAACTTAATTTTTTTTAAGTGGTTGTAAAATTATTTAAAAATACTTTTATGACTTTCCTGAATCCTCTCAATTCACGCCTTCCGTGCTATGTAGGAAGAACTTTGATTGTAGTGTACTGTATATAGATACTTAACGCTCATCTCACTTGTACGTTTCATTTGAAACAATTGGTGTACATGTTGCACAAGCCTCCTGTACTAAGTCTGATTCATGTTTGTGCTCTTCCATGACATCGCATCTGAAAGTTCATCATTGTTGTGTTCATTTCCACTCTTACTAATTTATACAGGAAGTGATCAGCTTGGATGTGGACTTGTAATTATTAAAAAATGATCACAACTAGTGAAATGTGATGCTTTATTTGTGTTTACCCTCTTGTAGTACTGTTCTCTAAAGAATATAAACAGTTGAAAAGGTTTGCTAAACAATAATGGAAACAAGTTTCCTAAAGGGGTGACTTTGAGGACATGGGAGACCTACAGCAGCTCAGATTTGGGCAAGAATTACCCTCATTATCAGGTTATCTGTCAGAAGGTTGACCCTGAGCCAAATCGAAGGACAAAAAACTGTCCACATTGTTTAGTGTCCATTATTAATTACACAGCTCTGACACTGTAGATACCTGGAACATCAGAAATACAATTTATAAGTTACAGTATTTGCTTACTTTGGTATTTTGATGCTCACTCTGTGTGTGAAATCCTGTGGCACTCCATAACTATACAGCAGATAAATCTCATTACAGTATTGCAATGTATATCTGTTCAGTAAATTATTCTACATTAACAGTTCTTAAAATTGTAATGCTGAATATTAAAAAGTTAGCTTGTTGTTTGCTTCTAAATTCATTTTTGTAATGCACAGAATTTGCATTCTCTTAGATTCTGTCTGGCCAACTTTCATGTGATTATGATATTGTTCTTAATACAGTGCTGTACTCAAGTTTGCACTCTTCTCTGTTTTTATTGCCTTGGTAGCACTATTACCATGATTTTCCTTGACAGTAACGATTTAGAGAAATGGGCTCCCAACTCCTTCTATCTTGGTGGTGGTTGTCATATTTTTGTAAAGATTAACCTGGGCAGGGCAGCAACTCCACCTGACCCAGTTCCCCATGTCTGCTGCATGGATTTAGTGGCAGAAGGAAAGGAGGAATGGGGTAGAAGAACAAGGTCAAAGGCAACAGGGTGGGTAACCACTCCCTAAGGTATTTTTTTAACACTATTGTAATCTACAGTATTACACAGGCTAACGCACATTTTTACGTTCTTAAAAGTGAAACCTTTTCTTGGGTATATTTGGGGCACCAATTCCAAAACTGGCATCAGTTTTGCCCTATTAGCTCTAGTTTTGGGGGTACGGCATCGCCACCTCATCATGAGAATCGAGCAGCTTCCTCATGAGGAAGCCATGGCTTCGGCTTCCTCACAAGGATGATGAGGTGGCGATGCCATACCCCCAAATCTGGTGTTTTTTAATGGCCATTTTCATATTCAGCAGTCCAATCAACATAAAGGTAACTTGGTTTACAGCGCAATCCTGTGTAACTCTTGCACCGGTGTAACAGTAGATCCACTGGTGTAAGTGCACTTATTCCAGTGTAACTTGCTGTACGTCGATGAACGCAGGATGGACACCAGTGTAACCCCTCTCGGACACAGGACAGACACCAGCACAACTCCGCTGGTGCAGAGGGCATTCTAGGGGTGTTCGGACACTCCTGGAATGCCCCCTGCGCCGGCAGAGTCATGCTGATGTTCGTCCTGCATCCGAACTGCACGTGCACGGCGTCCAAGAGGGGTTACGCTGGTTTCTGTTTTGTGTCCGTTGGCGTACGGCAAGTTACACTGGCATAAGTGCACCTACACCGGTGGATTTACTGTTACACCGGTGCAAGAGTTACTCAGGATTGCACTGTTAATCTTAGATAAACAGAAAAAGTCAAATGTTGTCCTGTGTTATCTGTTCTATTTGTTAGAACCAGCACACCATATGTATTTGTTTTTCTGAGAGTCCATGTAAAAGTTATGGACCCCACCTGCAACAGGTGTAGTGTTAAAAATTTGTCCACAGTGTTCGTTTTCCCAAACATGCATAGCATTTGTATTCCAGCGTCACCGTTGGCAGGATTTTGCAGCACTGATACAGGTGCTGCAGCCTGAAATTAGAGCATCAGTTGTACAAAAGAACTTGTCAATGCCTGTTGTGGGGAATGACTTTATGTAGCCTCCGTGTGGGACATAAGATTTCAGTTGGTCCCCAGGGTATCAAGTGAAGATGTAATAGGGCACGTTTGCTGATTTATGGTTATGCATTAGGGTAGTAGATCTTTCTGGACTTGTACAATTAACACAAGTTTTAAAAAAAATATGAATTTGAGTTGAAAATGCAGTAAGGATCTTTCTTGGCTATATTTCCTTTGCATCTACTTGGGTTTTAAAAGTGTAAATGGGGTGGCTTAATTCAAGGGTATTTAAAGCATAACAAATTCTGTTGTGGTCATCCTATGTTTGAATTGCAATTATTTTTCTAAAAGAATGTACTCATCATTCCATAAAATGAGACAACATTTTTGCTGATTTTAACATATCCTTTTGACGTCTAGGTAGTCTTGGATTTCCCATCTCTAAAAATCTTCGCTATGTGTAACCAGACCAGGCTTATCCTTACAGAGGAGTTTTAAGTATTATGGAAACATCACATACAAATAACTTAACATTTATCTTTTTGCTGTATATATTTGTATTTTCTTAATATGATATTAAAACATAAAAAACAATACATATTTCATAAGGTTATACCAAGCGCGAAGCAATACTTCCTACTTGCATACTATTCACTATTTTCTACATATAATATCCAACTAAGCCAAAATATCACCCACATTCTATTCGTTAACAGCACAATCCGACTTAACTTTTGCGCTGGTGTAACCAGTGGCGCAGCGAGAACAAGAGGCCCCAGAACGGAAAAGGGATTCAAATCCCCTTTGCATTTCTCTTTTGGAGGGGATTTGAATCCCTTTTCCGTTCTGGGGCCTCCCGTTCTCGCTGGGCTGCTGGTTTCACCGGCACAAAAGTTAAGTCGGGTTGCGCTGTAAATTCGCATATCATCACATCGCTGTTCTCTTTCTCTCTCTTAAAAAATCAATAAATAACTTTTTTCACGTTCTATACTTTATTAACATTCTATGCTATATTAATACTGGTATATACATTTGTTAAAGCGTTGAGAGTGGATTAGAAAACTAATATAACATTCACAAGTCACTGTGTCTGAGATGCTAAGAAACTATTTCTTCTGATGGGGTTGTAGCCCTTCTGCCTGCTGTGCATTGTGGTCTGCTTGTGTGTGGAGGGGGCATATACTGGGTACGATGACAGTGTCATGACCAGATGTTGATTGGTGACTCTGTGCATGGCAGTTGTGCGAGGGACTACCATATAAGCGGCAGCAGAGTTGCCAGGGATGCTGCTTGAGTGTTTGTCCTATAGTTGTGGATTTATTTATTTTTTTGCTTCTTCAGCCTGAGGGTCTTAGAAGTGTGAGGTCACTCACTTGCATGCTCAACTCTTGCCCAACTTGGCTAATAAAAAGCTGAGTGGATGGCGAGGGTAATCAGTGCTTTGCTTGTACCATCCTGCCTTGAGATGGCAATTGTGCATTCTGTGCTGAAGAAACTCTTCCTGGATCCCACTGTGTTGGATCGTTATTGGCCAATATCCACTTTTCAATTCTTCGGTAAGGTGCTTGAGCATGTGGCGGTGACTTCCTGAGTGAAACTGATAATTTTGTCCCTTTTCAGTCTGCTTCTAGCCTGCTTTTTGGTACTGAAATGGCTTTAGTTGCTTTGGTGACTGATCTGCATTGGGAGTTGGACAAGAGGAGTATGTCCTTGTTCTGCTGGACCTCCCAGTAGCATTCAGTACCATCCTTTGTGGTATCCTTCTGGATCCTCTTTCTCTGATGGGGTTGGTGGGCATTGCTTTGTGGTGGCTGCAGTCCTTCCTGGAGGTTAGGTTCCAGAAGGTGGTTCTTGGGGATTCTTGCTTGTGATGTGCCAAGGGGGGGGGGCTTCCCCTCTGGTCTTCCATGCTCTTTAACATCTACATGAAACTGCTGGAGGAGATCATCCAGGGGTTGGGTGTTTGGGTGTCATCAATGCAGATGGCACCAAGCTTTTATACATACCGGTATGTGCTGCTCTCAGCTCAGGAAGCGTGAACTGGTGTCTGAAGTCAGTGAAGGGCTGGATGGAGGTGAATAAACTGAACTTAAATCTGGATGAGACCGAGGCTCTCCTGGTCATGAGACCTGCTGACTTGGCAACAGTAGTCCCTAGCCTACCATATTCTTCATGGGATTGCACTCCCCCTGTAAGAGCAGGTTTGAAGGTGCTCCTGGATGTCCAGGTGGCAGCTGTGACCCAGTGTACCTTTGCCCAGCTTCTGCTGGTGCACCATTGATACCCATTTCTGTCACAGGTAGATGTGGCCATGGTGACCCATGCCTAAAGCCAGACCTACACTGCACGAGTGCCGTTGCGCATGTGTCTGGAGGCGCGCGAGTGTAGAGAACTGGACACTTCAATTAGTCCCTCCTGATTGTCCTGCCTTCTAATTGCTGATTGGCTGAAACACAAGTGCACTCCGATTGGCTGAAACCCCCTCTCTTCCCATTGGTGACAAAACTAACTCCACGTCCCGCCCCCTCAAAATCTTGAGCATGGCCAATTCAGATCGCACCGGAACTCGGGAGAGCGCACGTCTCCTGTGTTCCGATGCGATCTCATAAAATGGAACCCACACAGCTGCGCGAGCCCGCACGCACCCGGGATGCGCTGGGACTCGCGCGGTGTAGGTCCGGCTTTAGTCACCTCAAGATTGGATTACTGCAATGCACTGTACCCAAAACTGCTCTTGAAGCCCTTCAGAAGCTTCAATTGGTATAAAATGCAGCTGTCATTTCTGGGTCTTTTTCTGGGATGAGGCTTTATGATCATGTGCTGCCTCCATTGTTCCACCTATATTGGTCATCACTTTGTTTCTGGGCCTGATTCAAGATACTGCTTATCTTTAAAGCCCTTTACAGCTAAGGACTAGGAGACCCAAAAGTATACACATCTACCCATCTAGTAAGATTTGGGAGGGAGTAGTCCTACATTAAAACAAACATAGCATTCAAAGCAGAGAACAGAGAGAAGTTAAAAATTCCAACATAAACCAATGATATGTAAAATGTTGAGCCTAATAAAGGTATATTCAACTGGTGCTGAAAGATGCACAGGGAAGGTGCCAAGCAAACGTCTTTGGGGAGGGAATTCCACAGGTAGGCTGCCACAACCAAGGTGTCCCTGATCACCCCCTCCCCTGTTTCACCTCAGACAGTGAGTGGAAGTAGAGCAGGAACTTCAAGGATGATTTTAAAGTCTGGGCAGGTTCACATGGGAGAAAGTGATTCTTTAAGTACCCTGGTCTGGAGTTATTTGAGTCTTTATAAGGTTGCTGCTGATTCAGTCAAGGGAGTGTGTATATGAGGGTGTGTTAACCCTTTTCTCTGGCCCTATTTTACCAAACGCCCCAACTCCCACACAGCTTCTCCAGGCAATTTAGCAGATTTATTTACTTTTATATCCCTCTATTCTTTCTTCAAGGTGGCATTTTCTTTACAGACAGTCACCATCCAGACTCTGACCATATGTAGATCTGGTTAGCCTCAGTCAAGCGAATGTATCATGTGCCTTAAGACCAGTCCCCGGAATCTGGTTCATATTTAGGACTATCTGCATGCAGGTGTTTTGGGTACATTGTAGGACCTGTATGTTTGGGCTGACTTTGACCTCAATCAATGTTGGTTGGGAAGGTTGAAGAAAATCTTGTTTGTTTAGTGTTTGTTCTGATTTTGTTTTTGTGTCTGCCTCGGATCTTTGGGTTGGGTGATTCTGGCTCTATATACATAATGGTTGAATGAAGTATCAGAGGAAAAGATTGTGACTGTAAGTAGTTAGGAGTTTCATTTTAGAGTGCATGTAGTACAATATTTGGCAAATAATTTCTGTAAAAGAACTTAGCTTTGGAGGTTTTGAGACTGTGGGATCTTATAAATGGCTTTACTGTAATTTCAACAACATGATTATTCTCTTAAATGCCTTATGTTTGCTTTTTCTGAAGCTTTTGCAGTGGCACAGGAAAAACATTTAAGAGGATCTGTAGAACAATCACTTCAGAAATTAGAAGTACTTATATTAATTAACTAATTTATATTTATTAACTAATACAGTGGGGGCCACGTTATTGGTGGGTTCTGCTTCTGCGGATCCCAGTATCCACGAAAGCAGCCCGTGAAACCAGAAGTCACTTTAAATTGTGTCAGAGAGGCCTGTGGAGGCCTCTGCAGGCCTTTACAGGCTGGCGCTGACATGAATCGGGCCTCCGGAGGCATCCGCAGTGAGTAAATGGGCCGTTGGGTGCTGGATTCCAGCGTCTGTGGATCCTTGCTACGGATCCCCTGCGGATAGCGAGGGTCCACTGTATACCTGTGAAGCTTGATGTTGCCTACCTAATACGCTAGGGTTGCCAACGCTCCAGGACTAGCCTAGAGTAGGGGTTGGCAGTCTTTTTCTTTATTGGGGCCAGACATTCAGCAGTGACATCATCACATCAGTGCCGAACTTCCTGGTTGCTGAGCACCTGGAAGTGGCCCACGTGGAGCGAAGCTTAGGAAGCAAAGCTTCCCACCCTGTTTGCTGTGTGCCAGATGGGAATGGCAGAGCCGCCTGCCCAGGCTCACAGAGTCCCTGTGCCACACAGCTGGTGGGCAGGATAACTTCGGCTGGCGGACAATATCCAACCTGTGGGCCGTATGTTGCCCACCCCTGGCCTAGAGTCTCCAGGAAGCCACACTGATCTCCAGATGACTCCTGAAAGCAATCCTGGAGGCGTAAACAGGGTACCCTTGGCTTAATGACATTACATCATGTAGCAAAAGTATCTACAGGTATAGCTGCTGTCAGTTGGCAGCCTTATACTATACAGCTGTGTAATTAGACTTCCAGATGAGTGCCTCGCTTATACTGTACCGTACCTTGATTTTGACTTCTGTTGGCAGCTCTTCCATGCATTATGTAGGTTACATGCTGTGTTTGCATCTAAGTTGTTTTTAGATATGTTCAAAATTCATATGCAAGAACACTTTATTTTGTCTAGCTTTTAACTCAAGTCTGCATTTGACCTCCTGTACCTGCCTATTGGACACTATGTATTGCTCCTTTGATTTTTCCACAGATGCTATTACCTTGTTTTACTCCTAGTTACATTGATTCTTCAGACTCCTGACTATTTTTGTATTATATGTTTTAAATTTTTATATACAGCTGTACCCCTTTATCCACTGGCGATACGTTCCAGGTGTCACAGCGGTTAAATGAATGGTTAAATGAAACTGCGGAAAAGAGCAAACTTTATCCCTGTGTGTCCCCTGCCCCCTTTACCTTTGTTTATCTTCATAGAGCTGGCGCCAGGTCAGCGTCTTCCTTACTTGAACAAAATGCTATCAGCAGCATGCTGCTTACAGCGATGAAGTAGGCAAGTAGCCTGAATGCTAGAGAGGCTCTGCCAAGGGTGCCCTGCTACAGAGGCTCCGCTAGAGAGGTTGGGGGAAAAAGCAGGAAGCTTTTCGTTTATTCTTGGTGCAGAGCTTTCTCTACTTCAGTGCAAAAGATTTTCACACTCGCACTCTCACACATGCTGCTTAAAATGTTCAGGGTAACCATCCACAGTCAGTATTGGGTCTTTTGCATCACTACCCATATATTTAAGCAGACATATTTTTTTTCCCTTTAGCTTCTTGGGTATTGTTTAAATTGTGAGCAATGGGAGGGGACTGCACATCGTGTTAACTTTAGTTTTAATTTATGCAATGCAGCTTTTTTGGGGTGTAGTACTGGGTGGTGATGGTGCAGAATACTGTGTATAATATATACTGGGTGCAATAGAATTGTTATGCCAAAGTCTTTTATATCATGCAAGAAGAGGAAAACTAGGTGTATGTCTCTTATATATTCATGGTGTTATGTTTGGAGACAGAGAAAAATCTAAGAGTAATTTTCCACAAATTGTTGAAGTGTTTACTTTGATTATTCGGATAATGACTTAATGTTGATGTAACAATCCTAGGCCAATAAATCATAGTTTATTGGATCAGGATTATGATGTCTGCATTTGACCAGTGTTTGGGTCAAGAATCTTTTTCCTAAGGTAGAACATGGTGCAGTGGGTCATCTAGGGACCATATGAAATGGCTATGTATGGAAGATATATTCACATGCAGGCTATACCATCTGGAAATGTGACCTTTTCTGACATGTTGTGTTTGTGTGCTGTAGATTAATGATAATGGGGGAATCAATATTTGAAATAAAATATTTAAACTTTAGGTGGAGCTGAACTTCGCTATATAAAATTCCCATAGTGCTTTAAACATTAATGCATGCCTGGAATCTCACCTCTATTGATGTGAACTAGTAATTAAAAAAATGTAGTGTAGTGTACTCAAGTTCCATTCACAGAACAGCGTTTTAAATGTGCATTATGACATTAAATCATAATGCACATTTAAAACGCTGTTCTGTGAATGGAACTTGAGTGTTAAAAACAAACTGTTTGTAATAATATCACAGATATTAAACATTGTTGAAGTAAACTTGACTTTGTTAAAGTCAGGCGCATTATGGAACACTGGTATCCATGCAGACAAAATTGCCCTGGTAGGTGCTTTAATTAATTGCACCGACAAAGGTTGATTCATTCAGAATGATTTTAAATAAATATATATGTGTGTGTACTGTACAGGTACACACTTTTTAAGATATGATTTTAAATAAATGTGTGTGTACTGTACAGGTACCCCATTTCCACTGATTCACTATCCACGGTTTGTTATCCACGGATCGCAGCCCCCCCCCCCAGGCTTTTACCCTTTTTCCAGCAAGCTTCATTTCTTACTTAAACAGGAGAATCAGCCTCCAGCTACTTATTGCAGGCAAGTAGAACGAGACTAAGTCATGGAGAGGCTCTGCAAGGTTAACAGAAACCTTGCAGAGCCTCTCTAGGACAGTCTCGTTCTACTTGCCTGCAATGGAGGCTGCTTCTCTGTTTGTTTTAAGGAAGAAACAAAACTTGCTGAAAGAAAAATAATTGCTGGGGGGGCGAGCATGCCTGCCCGCAGTGGAGGCAGGGCAGGGGGCCCTCAGGAAACCATGGAGGGGGCATTTGCCCCTATCCACGGAGGGGCCTGGAACATATCCCCAGCGGATATGGGGGCAGTACTGTATATACATAAAGTCAAGATCTATCTGTTTCTAAAATGTTATATAGATACTTACTCTTTGTGTTGGGGGGGGAAATAACTACTGTATATTGTTTTAAGTACCGTATTTATTGGCGTATAAGACGCACTTTTCTGTCTACATTTGTGACCCAAAATAGTAGGCTGCGTTTTATACGCCAATACTAAAAAATCCCTTTCCCCCCCTTGCCCGTTTTAAAGCATTTTCGGGCTTACCGCGTTTTTCCGGAGCCAGAGAGCTCCCTTGTGCTTTCTTCCCTAACTAATCTATCCGATCTACAGCTGTTTGTCGGGTTTAATTTATGCACGTGCATGAGTTGAGCTTCTCAGCAGCCAGCAGAGGGCGCTGTGCTCAGTTCAGTTCAGCTGAGCTGCAGAGGGCCTAGTCTTTCCAGCTTTCCAGCTCTCCTCGGAAGGGTAAGCTTCTGAACTGGGCCTAGTTGGGGAGGCTTTGGAAACTGCATTGGTGGGGTGGGGGGAAAAAGAGTTGAGTCTGGGTTTTTTTTTTTTTTTTTTGTACTTGGGATTTATGTTCTGGTGCATTTTGTTCATGTGTCTTATTGCTGTGTGTTTTAAAAGAGATCCTGGTATTTTTGTGCAATTTATGTAAATTAACTAATTAAGCAGCCAAGCAGTAAGTGGCCAAGTGGCCCAAAAATGCTTTAAATCTTTTTTTTCTTGAAACCCAGGGCCAAAAGGAAGGTGCGTCTTATACGCCGGTGCGTTTTATACGCCGATAAATACGGGTAACATTAAAATAGTATTCTAAGCCTTAGAAACAGAAACAGAAACAGTGGAGAGAGAGAGAAAGTAAAGTGGGGAGGGAGTGGAAAAAGTGGGGAGAGGAAAAAAGAGAAAAATGTGTCTGCCCCCTCAGCTGGATGGGTGATCTCTGTGATGCAGGTTCTCTAGCTCTGTGCTGTGACGCTGTCTCCTCTTCTGCCCTCCTGAAATCTTGTGGCTGAGGGACAGACGTACAACACCCACACCCAAAAGGAGCAGAGGGGGAGAAAGAGCGGCAGTCAGAGTTTTAAACAACGCTTTAAACAGCACAATTAACTCACATTGCAAAGCAAGGCAGCGCATATAACCCCCCCAAGCCAAGCAGGGCAGTAGGCAGAAGCAAGTTGAAGAAAGTTTGACCTCCCCTCCCCCTCCGCATTGAAGATCCGTTTACCTTTGTCCCGACCGGTGCAGATAACCTCTCCCCCCCCCTTTTGCAATGCAAAGATGGAGCACTTTTAAGATCAGTTTGAGGAGATAACGACCCTATTAGTTACCACCTCTTCCAGGCAGCGCGCTTGTAAAGCAACGCTGAAGGAAGTTTGGAAAGGTTTGCCTCGTGGAGGTGAAGAAAGCCTTGCGGGAGTTGGAAGGAGGCGACAAGGAGAAAGGGCAAAGGCTCCCCCGGCAGCGTGCAAACCAGCCAGCTGCTGGGCGCGCACGCTCAGGAGGCAGCGCCTTCTCCACGGTGCCCTCCTCGCAACCGTCCAGCATAGAAAAAGCGCATTTTCACTCCCCACTTGGACAATACCCCTCCCTCTCGGACACAAACTCTCCTTAAGGCTGATGCACACTACAGGAATCCAGGCGTGTTACGGATCTGCGGAGCGTAGCGCGGAGCATTTTGGGAGCTTGCGGAGCAGCTGTGAGCTCCGCAACGCAGAGGCTGGAAAAATTACTTCCCCTCATCTTTTGAGGGGGTTGCCTTCGCGGAGCTGGGAGGGTTCGCGGAGCTACTGCAGCCTACCAATCGGGGAGAGTGGCTGCATGCCAATCAGAACTACCTCCAATCACCTTCATAAGAAGGCGGGACAGCAGGAGGACTTTCGGCCAGCTCTTCTGGGGCAGGGGCATCCGCGCCTGGAAAAGTGTAGTGTGAATCAGCCTTTATTCTCCCCTCTAATGTTGTTGCCACGTTGAAAAAGGAGAGAACACGGCTAAAGAAAGTTTTTGATGGGCTGCTAGCGGCAGCACTGACCTGCTTGGAGAGGCTCCGGCTGCAAGGGGGGGAATTGCGTCTTTAACTCTGTGTGTGGGGGGATTGTGGGGGGGGGGAATCACAGCCTTGCCAGTCTTCCTTGTCTTGCTTCCCACCACCTCGGCTCACCATCGCTGTGTTTGATCTCCACATAGATCCCTCGAAGCTCGACAGCCGTTCCAGCGCTCGGCTCCGAGGGGGGAGGCTGCCTCGGCACCTTGGAGTTCTAGGAGAGAGGGGGAGGGAGGTTGCTCCGAGGGGGGAGGCTGCCCCTGGGGAAAGGTACTTGGAGCTCTGGCAGAGAGGGGGAGGCTGCTGCTCCGGTTGCTGTGAGGCCGGTCTGGGAGGTGGAGCTTCAGCAGGCCGCATAAATTAAGTTCCCGACGATCAGCTGGAACAGGAAGTTAGCTACGGACTGTGGGACGCTTCGGCTGGGGCGGAGCTTCGGCTCCAAAACCAATTAGGTGTTAATTAAGATTTAATTAGTTGCTAATGGCTTAGATAAGGGGCAGGGGCTCGCGTACCCCCAGCAGGTGGTCTGTGTACCCCTAGGGGTACCTGTACCACAGGTTGAGAACCTCTGCTCTAAGGTATGAGGTACGGCATACAAAATATAAGTATTATATTTGGTGCTTTATTAAATATGTATGTGGCTTGTGTGAAGTGCACTTGTCTCTCTTACAGATAATTGACAACAATTTATGATCAGTCTCAAGCTCCAGAAAGATATAAAAAGCTTGATAGAGGAAATTGTTCCCTATTTATGTGTAGTCAGAGGTCATACTCATTAACTATGCAGAACAAAACAAAAAGCCCAAAGCTAGACTAGGCAGGTTTCCAGGCGGCCAGTAGCTTCTGGGGCATCTGATATTGGGTGACCATCTGTTCCACAGCCTTTCTCCAAAAGTGAAGATTGGAAACAGCAGAGTAACTGGCATCAAAATGTAGGATTCTGAGCTAGTGTGTACAGCTTCAGATCAAGCTGCATGTGCGTACAGCTGCAGATCATGTGCTGCCCTAAAGGAGAGGCATTCTCATTTTGAGCCAGTAGAGAACCCATCTTCACGTACTGGATTTTAATCAGTGCAGATTGGCACCCTCTCAGCCCACAAGTGGGCACCTGCATACCTGCAAGCATCTTTTCAGCACTAGTAAGCATTGTCAGCTGAAACAAATCCAAATAAACAAGACCAGACCAAGTCTGATGCCTCACACTATGACTTTGCAGATTGTCAGTGGATTGTAGTCAGGGCTGTCGTGACTTGTTGAGTGTGAAATGCCATTGAATAGCTTGCTAGAAAGAGATTCATTTTCTGAAACGTGGCGTTTTTTTTTAAAAAAAGGTAATGCTATATTGGATATGTTGCAGTCCGAGTCTTGAAACCAACATGGTTTATGACCCTGGGACTTTTTTCTCTCTTAAACAATGAACAGAAGGCACACCTATGCAAGAGATTTTGTGTTTTGTGGGTTTCCCCAAGCAATTTGTTGATCAGGAAAACATTCTTGCAAAGTCAGCAAATGCCTCAAGTTGCTTTTGGCTTACTGGTTTAAATTGGAATTGTACTTATAAACTTTGCAATCAAAAGGGTTACGGAAGTATATTCAAATCAACAGCACATACAGTCATCGTTAAAAAGAAAAGCTTTGTATAAAAATTGGCTATATTCTCATTAAGTCTGCAAAGTGGTATTGGGCCAAACTACACCCAACATTTAAGGCCTTATTAGTGCAAATAGGATTACAGGTGGGCCCCCATATCCACGGTTTCAGTTATCCATGGATTGCGGGGACCCCCCCAGGCTTTTACTTTTTTCCCCAGTAAGCTTCGTTTCTTCCTTAAACAAACAGGAGAAGCAGCCTCTGGCTGCTTATTGCAGGCAAGTAGAACGAGACTAAGTCCTAGAGAGGCTCTGCAAGGTTTCTGTTAACCTTGCAGAGCCTCTCTAGGACTTAGTCTCGTTCTACTTGCCTGCAATGGGGAGTTTGGGGAACCAACCCCTTGCGGATACTGAGGTCGGACCTGTACATCAAATATGGATTAGAAGTTTCATCATTAACTTCCTAACATCTGGTCAAATATGTATATTTTGGATAGTTAATTTTCTTAAAAGTATTTGTCTCCTGTCTTTCACTTCCTGCAAGAGAGACATTCAGAACAACTTGCAACGTTTTAAACAATACAATAAAAACATAAATAATTAACAAAGCCGACACATTTAACTGTAAACAGCACCAGAAAAAAATCAAAACAGCGGAACGTAACAGATCAATATAAACATAGGCCCCAAAGACTACATGGATCAGAAATGTTCTTCCATTGGAATGGTGATGGAGCCAGCCTTACTGCCAGGAGCACAGACTTCCTCCCAGCCCACAGGGGTACGCATTTAACTCCTGTTGCGTATATACACACTTGGGTAAAAATGCCTTCATCTGGTGTCACTGCAGAGAAGCTCCTCTTGTATCGCTGCCATCCACACCTCTTTTATAATGCTGTGAATTACAAGATGACACGCACTACAAAATTGGGAACTTGCCTACTTGTGTGTTCCAGTGCATAAATTTTGGGAAACAGGGTGGTTGGGTAAGTAAAAAATATAAAGTTGGTTGAATACATTTTGGCAAAATACTAAATATGTTCCAAATTACTAATTTTGAGGAAAGTTTTAGGGGATATGTTCTTGGGATTTACAGGTTTTTTTGGTACACAGCTTGCTTTATTCAAAACATAAATAAATAAATAAAGGAACTTACATTGGGTTAAAGAAGAAAGAAATATGTCCTAACTTCTCTTTCCAACTGAATGTTCTTGGAGACTGTTGAAAAGAAATCAGAGTTTATCCCACATGGCCTGCATTCGTAAAGTAGATTGGGAATGCCAAAAATGTCTTGAAATTAAACCAGAGAGTTTGGTGGTAGTTTTCTTTTGAAATAGTGGAGCACCCTTCTCTGTGTGCTGAAGGTGTGCTCTGTGGAGGATATATATATAAACTATGTAAGAGGGGAAAGCTGTTGGGTTAAAAGGAGGACCTCTTGTACTGTGCTGATATTGCAAAGAACAGTCTGCTAAAAAGAGACAAATGGCTTCTGATTGCCTATTACAAAACGTGATATGCAAATTAGCAGGTCACCACTGTGTAAACTTGTTAACTAGTAACAACAAAAACCAACAGTTAAGAAAAACCCTTCCTAATTAGAGAGCATATTCAGTTACTGCAGAGTTAATCCAGCCTGAGCTATGCAATCAATACCTGCCAGAATGCTGGTATTTTTCTACCACTGTGCATTGGTAATCCCAGATAATCTCTGTGGGGTTAAGAATATGAGAAGAACCCTGTTAGAGCAAAGCAACGGTCCGGCATCCTGTTTCAGACAGTGGCCAGCCAGGTGCTTCTAAAAAACTATGAAACATTGAGGGACCCACTCCATATCTTCTCCCACCATTCTGGGACTCATTGTGTATGTTGCTTCCTGGACAGGCAGATGTGTCATAATTCAGAGTGATGTCTTCCATGTTCACACAGGTAGCATTTGCTGGCTTAGCTTTTATTTTCTTGCTTTGTGGTTTGAGTTTGTCAGGATATAGTAAGGAGAAGGGATTTGGGTTTTTGAGACCTTGTACCAATATTCCCTGTAATATTTACAGAGGCTGTGTGGAACCCGCAGAGAGCTGTGCAGGGGACAGCTCCAGGGCACTGAGTGATGACATCATGATCATCATCGCTGAGCTCTGGAGCTCCGTAACGGGAGCTGCGCAGGACTCCGAGTTCAGCTGCGTGGCCGCTCAACATAGAGGGAAGGCTGTCTTGTACTTAAATTACAGGAAAAAAATTAGACGGTTACCACGTAATTTAAAAATTAGGGGAGTGGTGGTGGTGGTGGAATGGAATCTTTAGTCTTGATTTCGAGAAGAAGCCAAATTGAAATCTGACTGGATAGCCCTTATTGATTGATTTTTAATGTGGATGTATGTTACATACAATTGGGCCCCTGTATCAGCGGATCTGCTATCCGTAGATTCACTTATCCGTGGTTCCCCACGGCTCATTACTTTCATTACACTGGTCAACACATTTTTTCTGGCATAAGGGATTCCAATGGTTTTAAGGTAATTTTGGGGTGCTGATTCCAAATCTGGCATCCGTTTTTGTCTATCACATCAGGTTTTTGAGATATCAAATATTGCATTTGATAAAATCAGTGAAACAGCAAATTTATGCTCATCATATCATTGATGTCGTACTTTAAAGTAGGCAAGATAAACCTTCTTGACAAAGGTATTGATGTTGCACCTTTAATCCTGCAAAGTACACAGATGTAGCAGAAGATATCTGGGTCATTACTGCATTTCCTTTTCGGATGTTGTAGCCCAGGGATTCTCAACCTTTGGAGGCCTGGGTACCCCCTTATTACGGTCCAATTTTCTGAAGTACCCCCTGCTAATTAACTGCTAATAAATTGGATTACTCAATTAGGTAATTAATCGTTAAGTAAAAAAGTACTAAATCAATTTTAATTCCAAACCTTAAATCATACTGCTGGGATTTCTCCAAGCTGCTTGTTTGTAATGTTGGATGCTTTGCCTTGAAGTGTGTCATGTTCTGTGTTTTGCTTTGACTTTTAGATCTGGATAGTGAATTGCTATAGAAAGCACAAGGTTAGAAAGATGAAAGGAGTTCAACTTGCAGTTGTAAATCATAGGCCCACGTCTATTTCAGGTGTAATTAAAATTGGCAAGCAGTATCTTTCTGCTGGTGTCCGTAGATTGAACATTGCAACAGCACTTTGATGCATTCTGTAGTAGAAATGCCCTCATGACTTTATTGAAAAACGCTCAATAACCAGAATTTAAAGAAATTCTTATGCTCATCAGAAAGGACTTGCACTGGAATTCTTTGGTCTCTCACCTTGAATAGCTAGCCCCTGTACGATAGCATAAAGTGCTTTTGAAACTTTCCTCAGTTTCAAAAATAGTTTGCATGGTTGCTGTCTGAGAAAAACAAATCTAATGCTCTCTTGGGCTCACAGAAATAGTTCCATGTTTCTTTGGATCTTAGCCAGTAGCTAGAGTATTGGATTTTTGTCTATACTGGAATTCTTTGATGCACAGTTTTTAGTAGTGATTTCTAGATGCATATATAAACCAGTTCATTCCCACAGTTGCCATAATGGGGCCCCTCTTCTATTGCTGAATGTTATGTTAGCTTTAATGCCTCCATGACACATGCATTATTACAAAATATAATTATGCAGGTTGACTGAACTATTGCTATGGGAAGTCTAACTTTGGAGTTTCAGGCATGTGTGAAAAATCTCTAACATAACATCACTATTATCATTGGATTTAGATTAACAACTTTGTAAAGATGGCTTATGGGTTTTCATAATCCTGCATCACCACTGCCCCCAGCCTTATAGTTACACACTAACATTGTTCCCATGCAGTATTAAAAATCTAGCAGACTTGACTTGGGGTTTAACATTTTTAAAGTTAGTTGTTGAACTAGCTTCCCATAGACTAGAGATTGCTCTTTATAATTTGGTGTGGTAGCATTGTTTTTGTAGGAGAGACTCCTATACAGGTACATTTCTAGGACTAACCTTCTGGGTTTTAATACACTATATTTTGTAGACTGCATTATAGCCATGTAGGTATTGAGCTTCTCTATCACATGCTGCAAGTGGCATAGAAAACATCCTTGTTGGCCTGTAGACATTTTTAATCTAAAGGAAGACTGTTTATGGCCTCTTAACTTGCTTTTAACTATTAGAGAAGTGCTCTTTGAGTGTACATTATTAAATATCTATAATTATCATGATAGTTTTAAAAATTAGTTTGCAGTAGATCAGTGGTTCTCAAATATTTTAGCACCGGGACCCACTTTTTAAAATGACACTCTGTCGGGACCCACCTAGCTTTACAAGACTAAAAAAAAGGTGATCTAGAAATAAATAAATACATATATTTATTTACAGGTAAAGAGCTCAGTTGTTTGCAGGGTAATTAGCAGCTATCTTGCAAACTGCAGGCACTCAGCTCTTTGCTAGCAGCTATCTGTTTTTTGAATAGCCTCAGGGCTTGTGTCAATTACTTATCTTATCTCTCATGGGACCCACCAGAAATCAGGTCGCGATCCACCAAGTGGGTCCCGACCCACAGTTTTAGAAACACTGCAGTCGATAAATTCCTCCAGATTGCACTGAGCTATTAAAATTATTTACCCAATTTGATAAAAATTAGTTTGCCACTGTATATGTACAGGCAAAGGTAGGATCTCATTAAATAACTTTATACAGTACCAGACAAATGGTTTGGTTTGTACATGGAAGGACACCATCTACATCAGAAGGAAGTGCACAGTTGGCCTTCCGACTGCTTCCAGAGACCTGACGAGCTTCTTTGTACTCTGTACTGTTGTCTCTCATATCTTCTTCCACCCCTTTCTGCTTCTCTGGCAGACTCCATTAGATGTGAATAGCACCAATGATGGTGAATGGACCAGCAAGCAATTATACATGGAGAAGAGCCAGAAATGGAGTGAATGTTCCTTGTTCACTGGTGTTATCCTGCAGAGTATGTGGGTTGAGAGAACTTGTCAATACTGTAGATCAGTGGTCTTCACCCTTTTTCATGCCACGACCCCCACCCCCCTCTTGGGCTCGATGTGCCTTCCCCCTCCCCATTCTGCCCCTCCCTGCCTCGTTCTGCCCTCTCCTCACTCCTGTGTGGCCTGGTGGGGACTCACCTGCTCTGGCAGGCTTCCTCTGCTTGGCCAGTGCACATGTGAAGGCTTCGACCTTTAGGCTAGCGTACCTAGCCCCTGCACTGTCGCAAAGTGCTTTACGGTGCTTTTGCAATGTACAGAAGCCTGATGTGCCAACTTAGTGTGCACTATGCTGGCACGCAAGTTAGGTAGGTAGGCTCCAGCCACAACCCCCGGGGGGGGGGCATGACCCACAGGTTGAAATACACTGCTATAGATGTCACACTAGAAAATATCAAACAGTATAGGGGAGTGTTAAAGATGATGTAGTGGCAAGCTTGCTGAAGTCTGGAGGTTCAAAATGAATGCCTTGAAATGAGAAATTATGGTGTGTTTGAGGATTTTTCACTTTTTTATAATTGCTATAAAAAGTTGATTGTTTTAATCTAGGGTGTCTTAATCTGTGTGTCCATGCTCCCTTGAGTATCAAATGTTTCAAAAGTAAGGAACAAATTACATTATCTTCTCACATCTTGTTCTGCCAAAATACACAAATCTCATAAATCTTTGGAAAAAGAAAACTGAGTAGCTGTGTTAAATCATGGCAAAGATCATGGGTATGTATAATTTTGGATTGAAGATCAGATGTCAGAATCCTTCTTCAGAAGAATTAAACATGTAGCATAATGATCATATGATGATGATACCTTATTTGCAAGACTACATTTACAGCGTGATCCGGTTCTAGACCCCCATGTGGGTACCGTGAATCCATGTATAATCAAATCCATAGTAGTAAGTTTTTTTAAAAAGCCCTCAGATCACTGTTCCTATATTCATGTGAGCTAACTGTGCAGTTTGCAAAGCTCTAAAGCACCCTTTGAAGCTGAAAGACTGAAGGCATGAAGGCTCATCGATCCTCCCAGGGTTGCCCCCGAATGCATTCACATTAAATCAGTCAATAAGGGCTATCCAGCCAGATATCAAGTTTGCTTCTTCTGGAAATCCAGATTCCATTCCATCCTTCCACTCCCCTAATTTTAAAATTACATGGTAACTGTCTAATCTTTTTCCTGTAATTTACCGTATTTTTCGGACTATAAGACGCACTTTTCCCCCCAAAAAACGGGGGGGGGGAAGCGTGCGTCCTATGGTGCGAAGCCTACGGTTGGGGGTGCTTCGGGGAGGCCTGCGCGAGCCCCCACAGGCCCCCCGATGTTTAGTTCAGCCGAAAATAGCGATTTTCGGCCATTTCCGGAATGGCCGAAAATCGCTGTTTGGGGCCGATGGATGGGCGGCCTGCAGAGACTCGCACAGGAGGCCTGTGGGGGCTTCGTGGAGGCCTGCGCGAGTCTCTGCAGGCCTCTCTGATGTTTACTTCGGCCCCAAAGAGCGATTTTCGGCCATTTCCGGAATGGCCGAAAATCGCTGTTTGGGGACGATGGGAGGCCTGCAGAGGCTCACGCAGGCCTGCGCGAGCCTCTGCAGGCCTCCCCCCCCGATGTTCAGGTTGGCCGAAAATAGTGATTTTCGGCCATTTCCGGAAATGGCCGAAAATCGCTATTTTCTGCCGACCTGAACATCGTAGAGGCCTGCAGAGGCTCGCGCAGGCCTCCACGAAGCCCCCACAGGCCTCCCTGAAGCGCCCCCAAGCCCAGGTAAGTGAAATTCTTTTTTCTTTTTTTTTGTATTTTATGCTCCATAGGATGCATGCGTCCTATGGACCGATGCGTCCTATGGAGCGTAAAATACGGTACGTACAAGGCAGCCTTCCCTCTATGTTGCGTGGCCGCGCAACTAGACTCTGAGCCCTGTGTCACGGTGCTCCAGATGATGATGTCATCACTCAGTGCCCTGAAGCTGCCACTGCGCAGGTTCCACACAGCCTTTGCATTCTATGATGCATTCTGGGACGAACCTGGGAGGAGAGAGGAGCCTTCGCGTGACCCAGAAGTGGGTATTTCAGCTTCAAAGAGTGCTTTAGAGCTCTGGAAACAGTGCAGTTTGCCCACGTGAAGGTAGGAACAGCGATTTGGGGTTTGTTTTTTTCTTTTAATAGGTTTAACAGTGGACTTGATTATCTGCTGGCATCTATGTTGAGACAAATCCACAGATAGTGGGGGTCCACTATATGCCGTTGCTCTTACACCCAGTTCTTCAAACCCAGGGGCCCACAAATGGACTTATAAAGTTGTGTTTATTGATCAATCCTGACCCCTCCTCCAAAGGCAAGGGTTGGAATCTTCTCTATGATAGTTGAATTTTGGGAGGTGTTCCTCCTTAGCTCTTGTGCCTTCAAAAGCAGTGAAATCTAGGTAAGCCACCTTAACAGCACACAATTGGCAATGAAGGTGAGATCTAGCATCTGTATGGGTAAAACATATTCTTAATTCAAATACAAGCAGATCAGGGGTGTAAAACCCGTTTCATATACTGGGCCAGATAGCATTCATCGTGCCTGCTGAGGGCCAGAAGTGACATCATTAAGCAGGAAGTGATGTAATTAGCAGGCATAAGTACTTTGTTCTCACACAGAAACTCAGCTGCAAATGACAGAGAGTTTTGATGTTTAGGCGTTCAGTATTGGTGCAGTACAACCAAGAGATTTTAAATTTGGGTTAAATCCTGGTTCACTGAAAAACTTCTCAGAGCTGATTTTTGTGTGTAGGTTCTGTTTAACTTCCTAGTTTTAATGTGCATTGGTTTTACTGTTAGCTGCCTTGGGGATCCTTTTGACTCAAAAATGCCAGATATGAATACTGTAGAAGTGGTCACAAGTGTGCTGTGGACTGGACTATTTCTACTTATTAGCTCCCAAAGCTTATGTGACTAGGGCTCATTCACTAGGTACATATATTTACATTGATTAAATTTTTGTATATTTGGTTGAACATGCTGTTTGAATTCAAAGCTTTTTAATACAGAAGGACCGGCTCATGTGATTCTTCCATCTTTTGGTTTCAGATTCTTAAAAAAGGATCTTTCTAGTTGAACTGAGTGAATGATTTTTCCTTAGCGCATGATAGCTAAATCCCATGTCAGGAGGGGGCATTCTTAACGCTGACACAGTCCTTTCTAATTAAAGCAAACTTTAAAATACCACAGCGGTGTGCACTCTGTCCTGTAGCCCTTGCTTGTATCCAGAGTTTGGTGTAGTAGTGATATTTACAGTACTTGCTGCTTTCTGCCTATGGCGGCTATAGTACCTATGGCTTGCCACGGGAGCTAAGGCCAAAGCAGGAAGGGTTCATTTAGTGACCCTTTGGCGCTCTGCCTCCTACACATAGGTCAAGCCTCACTCTGTCTAGCGGGAAGAGTTGGGCCTTGCTGTAGTTAATGGTTCAGGGGGGACCCAGTTCCCTCCAATCCCTTACTTTTACTGATCTATACTATGAGCTTTTTTTTTTTTAAAGGCCCAGTAAGTCTACGAACCCGATGGGGAAAGTACCTTGTAATTTAAAATAGAAACAAATAGTGCATTTCAGTTGAATCGCGTGTATGTTCATTTGTTTTGGCTTCATACCTTGTTAAATCTGAAGCTCAAAAAATGTTGTTTCTACAGTTTATATTTGACTGGGGACACTTCTCAGTCTCAACTGATAATTCCAGCCTGCATTTAATTAATGCTTTTTTGTAAGCAAGAACGAATTGGGTTTACTGTCACATGAAAAGAAGCTAGCTGCTTCTGCTTTTTATAATGAACAAGTAAAGATTGTGAGACTTCTACCATTGCAACACATTGTTAATAAATGCCTGTCCAAAGGCCACAAAAAGACTTATTTTATATCAGTTTGACAAACTAATAGTGTATACTAGATCACAAGGAAGAGTGTGCTTGATTCTTCTGGTGCTTAGCTGGTGTCCTTATGTTTTTCAATGTTTAAATTGTAGTTAAGACTTTATTAATTTTTTTTAATTGGTTTATGTATTTTTGAGAGTTGTAAATCACGTTGGTGATTTCTTTGAGGGGACTGAAAAGTAGCATATAAATATTTTGAGTAAATTTAATGTTGAGGAACATAAGAAGCTGCCTTATACTGAATCAGAGTACATATTGGTCCATTTAGTGCTAGACTGACTGACAGTAGTTGTCCAAGTTTTCAGATAGGGCTCTTTCCCAGTCCTACCCTGAGATTGGTAGATTGAACCTGGACCTTCTGCATGCAACTGCTGCAACTCGTCTCCAAGTACATTTAATGCATCTGGCCTTGTGGAAATACAGCTATAATCTATTTTTAGGTTGTAGTTTTAATAGTGGGTGAATATTTAGCTTGTGCTTGCTAGCTGTGCAGCAATTCCTTCCTATTAGTAACGGATATGTGTGTGGATGCACCAAGTGTCAGTGTGTGTCCTGGGAGAGGACAGAAGTAGGTTCTTGTGTACTGGGAGAACCCCTGAGGTATGCAAGAAAATTTTGTGTGGAAACCTCTTCTTAAAAAACTCGTGATTTACCAAAATAGGATTAATTTTTCTTTGGTCAATAGCAGACTGGGCTGTGCAACCCTCTGCTGGTTTTTGACACACTTTGAGCCCTCCACCTTGGGAGTTCGGTTAAAGCGGAAGCAGTGAGACGCTGGAATAGTGCCATCAGCCCATACCACCTCGGAGCCCAATTTAACACACATACCCCATAACTTTTAAATTGTACGAGGAGAAACTGGTTCACTGTTTAAAAAAGGATTGCAGCAGAGATTGGCCTTGGGAGGAGCTTGCGTGCATCCTCTGAGCCCAGTTCCCTCCCCACTTGAGCCAGGGTGCTTCCTGGTTGGAGCAGAGATGGCACAACAGCTGTTCCCGAACGAGCTCCATGGAGCCAGGAAACCCAGTCACAGTGAAGCAATCTGTGCATGTATCACTTGATGGATCAGAAGCAATTAGTAAATTAAGGGCCTAATCCCATCCAATTTTCCAGTACTGATGCAGCTGCAAGGCAGACCTGAGGTAAGGGAACAAACTTTCCCTTACCTTGAGGAGATCTCCATGACTAGGCCTTCACAGCAAGATGCAGCGCACACCCCATTGGCACGGATGCATCCACGCTGAAAAGTTGGATAGGGTTGGCTCTGTAAATGTGCATTCAGATGAGCATCTGAGAATGAGTGCTGTCTTTACCCACTGCATTGCTTTCAGAATGGGTCTCAGCAGCCCAGTGAGCTTTTCATTGAGGAGGTTAATGGATCCAGCTATCTAGTGTTTCCCGAACTGTGGGTCATGAAAGGTGCAGGGCAGGCTGGGGTGTTACCCAGCTGTTATCCAGCTGCTGCAGCAGCCTGGCAAGCCACGCTTGACTGATTTCACCCCCAGGCAGGCTAAGGAAGTGGGTGGGGTGTGGGAGCGGGTGGGGTGAGGGAGCGGGGAGATCTCAAGACAGGAGGAGGTGGAGGCGGGTGGTGGTGGCTGGAAGTAAAGTTAAGTGGGTTGCGATAGTCATTTTAAAATTTGGGTCATGGTGCTAAAAGGTTTGGGAAGCACTGATACAAAACCAAGCTGATTCTGCACACAAAAAAGCAAGAGAACACAATTGGAAGAAGCTTGTATACACACACTTTATCTAACCAGGTCGCTCTGTGATATGCACCAGGCCAACAGACTTAGGTTTTCCCGGCCCATACATATCATCGAGTTAAAAATAATAAAATTCTGGGTTTTCAGGCCGTTTATTAAAAAGATTAAAATCAATCCAATCCTCTGCTAACGCTTCACATGAGTCTATTCCCAGCATCCTCAGAGTAGACTGCTGCTCTTAGGATGCTGGGCATAGACTCATGCGAAACGTTAGCAGAGGATTGGATTGATTTTAATCTTTTAAATAAACGGCCTGAAAACCCGGATTTTATGATTTTTAACTTGAAGACTTATTCAGGATTGCACATCTGTGAATTCACATCTAATCTATACCTGCCCCAGCCTGATCCAGGTACACAAATGTTGACGCCTGACTTTATGCATGGATTTCCTTAGTGGTTCTCAAACTGGGGCATTGCGACATTCCAGCCGGTAGCACTCCCTTAAGGGAAGTGGTGACCCATGGTGACGGTGCTTCCAGAATCGCGCTGCTGCCCAGGAGGGGGAGAGAAAGTGATTTTTAAGCCCTACCGGGGGGGGGTCTTACCAGGCCTCCGGGAGGGTATGGGGAGCCGGGGACCCCTCCGCAGGCCTCCCCACCCACCCCCGAGCGGTCCAGCAAGACCCCCTGGTAGGGCTAAAAAACCACTCTTTCCCTGTGGCGGCAGCACAATCTCAAAAGCACCGTCACCACCATAGCCACTCCCCAGAAACACAAGAGGTCCAAAAGTTTTGGAACCCCTGCCTTAGATGGATCAGCGAAAGGCAGCGTGGATGGGGATTGAGATGGAGGCTTCAAGGAGGAAAAAAAAGTCATCCTGACACTTAATATTTATAACTGAAAGGGACTTTAGTGTGTGTGTGTTTTTTAAAAAAGAAGCACAGACAAGGTGGGAGAGTGTAACAGAAGGTAGAAGCAAAATACACAAACTAATTTTTTTGGCATGTTATATGACAAGTGTAAATCATACTCTTAAGCCTATGGGTTGGGCAGGGAATGTTGCTATATTTTAAGATATACTTGTAAAACAACTCTTGTCTTATCCTCATTCATTAAATACTCAGTAGTTGGAAATGTCTAGCTCTCCTCTAGAAAGCAGTAAAGCCTGATCTTTGGCAGACCATTTAAAGAAGGGACTTCCAGCTGTGAAGCTGCCACCAAGAATGGCACTCTTGCATGTTCTTGCCGTTTTTGTATGTGCATCTGTGTTAAAAGGTGCGTGAGAGTTGGCTGCTGTTTGCTGGGTGTAGGATGTTTTGTAGGCAACCCCATATAGCACACTTTATGGTCGTCATTTTTCTCAGGATTACAAAAGCAGCAATGATGATGATGGATGTTGATGATGATGATTATAGCAGTTGTGGTCATTATTGGTATTTTTAACTTTATTTTAATGATGACGTAGTAGACTACACAATAATGGCGAACTAATAGTTGGATACTATGAGTGACGAGGAGGCAATCAGTTATTTGCTGCCAAATGTTTTTTAATATAGCAGTTTAAAATTACTTGGTCAGCATTCAGACTGACATTTAATTGATACTTAATTGAGTCCACTAATCGATTAATCTAGGTTATATTTGTTTTAATGAATGACAAGAAGATTCTCCTTTCAAATGTGAAAAAAAAATCTGGGGTTCGGCAGAGTGTTTTGTTCATAACTATTGATTGCTTTCTTGTTGCTGCTGTTAGATATGGATATGTTTGTATCTGAAATCAGTTGAATTACAATTCATTTTTTAGGTTAACTTAATACTGTTTAAAGATTTGTTGTCATTCTAGCTAGAAAGGTCATAAATTCAGCCTTTAATATACCATTCCCTCACAAGACTTTCCTTTCTAGTTTATTTTGATTTTTTTTAAATGCCTTATGCAAAGGACTCTTGGAAAGCCAGATCACATACCATTGGAGTACTTTCCCCTCTTATCTGAGGAAATGAAGTCGTCTGTCTGCATCTCAAGTGCTGCTTGTGTTAAAAGGCTGTTCAGAAAGAGCTTCATCTTTGTTTTTTGCATTTAAAGCATAGAGAACTCTGCTACCGACCCATGTTAAATGCTATATGCTGTCATAGGGGGTGGTGGGAAAGTAGCTGGACCAATGAAATCTTTAAGCTTAATTTTTACAAAATGACTTCCCTTCTTGCTTGTTACTTAATACTTGGAGTAGTTATACTTCAGATACCAGGATAACAAGCTGTGCATATTTAAGGCATAAGTAGTTTGCTCCTGCCACAGGAATCAATCTTTGAGCAATTATTAGAGAGAGGAAAATTATGGTGGTTCAAGAGTTAAGCATACCACTGTGCTTAACAGTCACATTTATGTGTTTTGCTTTTTCTTTACTGTAGTCGTGACATGGAGAATAAAGAAACCCTCCGGGGGTTGCAGAAAATGGATGACCGCCCAGAAGAGCGCATGATCAGGGAGAAACTCAAGGCAACGTGTATGCCTGCCTGGAAACATGAATGGCTTGAAAGGAGGAGTAGGAGAGGCCCTGTGGTAAGTGATGCTCGGGGAAAGGCACTGACAAAGCTACCTTTTTTAAAAAAAGCTTAATTGCTGAAAGTGCAGAATGAATTTGCTTTCTTACATTGTGAATTGCTGAGTGAAGCAACCAAATAATGTACAAGGTCTACAATGTATTGTGGTAGTCAAAGCCCAGCTTCCAAGTGTTATTGCTTGAAACATTACAAGACTGCCCTCTACCGTTGGCATTCAGTTTGTCTCTAATTAAGAAATGAAGTGAATCTTGGTTTTTAAAGGGGATCTTACGTGAACCATGTAAACAGAAATATTTGTCGATCCATTATAGGGCTATAGGTCTTGATGCTTTGAATGCGAAAAGCGAAGCCCTTGTATGCAAGCTAATGTGCGGATAATGAGACGACTGGAATGAAGTGGGATGAGAACAGGCAAAAGGCAAAGTGGAAGAAGGAAGGGATTATTATTTTTCCAAGAAAAATAGTTTGATAAATTGCTCAGGGAAGAATCTAAAGAACCACGCAATAAGTGAGGAAACAAAGAGGTTTTGGCCTTGTGCACCTCCCTACACAAGAGTCACAGCAGTTTGTGATATGGCATTATGGTTGACTGTCAAAGAAATAACCAACAATTCTAGTTGGTACTTGCAAGCTGTTGTGCAAGTCTGTAGTAGCGCTTTGGGTCTCATCCAAAGATTTTGAAGATTATTGCCCCCCTAAAAAATTCAGGCTTTAGGTCCCTGAACTAGATAACTGGAACTAGTTTTCTTCATATGCCATGAGGTCTCACAAATACTCATGATGGAAGCTAGGCAGGGTAAAACTGACGTTACTAGAACTGTTACTAATCTTACATCCTCTAGATATCACATGCTCATTTGAAATAGAATCTCAAGGGGAATAACTGACAGTATTCAGTGTGGTGGGAATCCAAGAAATAATTGTATACCCAGTACTTACTGTGAACATGTCTTTTTAAGATTATATTTAGGTAACTGTAAATCACTTTCTTTCTTGACAAGGTGGTAAAGCCAATACCAATAAAAGGAGATGGCTGTGAAGCAAACAGACCAGCAACAGAACCGCCTCCTGAAGGGCAAACAAGCGCTACTTCACCTACTCAGAAGGGAAGGAGGAGCCCTTCTCCTAGTAGTTCCTCCTCATCCTCTTCTAGGGCTGTTAAATCTGAATCGCCTGGTGTAAGAAGGAAAAGAGTATCGCCTGTGCCTGTGAGTTCAAAGTGCTTGTATAATTAAAGATATAACTTTTGACGTGAATAGTTTCTGAGAAAAGCAGCATAGACATTGTTTTGAATTTGCGTTAGAAGAGGTGGTTATATTCACTGGGTTATCAAAATACCATGCACAGTTGCTTGTTCACGCGCAGCAAGCAACATGTTGTATTGTGTGTGTTGTTTTTACTTTTGTAAGCTGCTCTGGAAGTATGTATATTGAAGGGCAGTCTGATAACCACTCACCTTACGGAGTGGTTAAAGGAGGAGATTGGAGCTGTGTGGCAAGGGCAGTGATGATAAGAACATAAGAAGAGCCCTGCTGGATGAGGCCAAAGGCCCATCTAGTCCAGCTTCCTGTATCACACAGTGGCCCCACCAGATATTTCAGGGAGCACAAGACAACAAGATAACCTGTTTCCCGTTGTCACTCCCTTGCACCTGGCACAGAGAGAACCCACTTCTAAAACCAGGAGGTTGCTTATGGCTTGTAACCTGTGATGGTCTTTTCCTCCATGAATCTGTCCAAACCCCTTAATAATAATAATAATAATAATAATACCACCACCGTATTGGTCTGAGTATAAGACTCACTTTTTTCTCCTGATTTAAGTTTTTAAACTAGGGATGCGTCTTATAATCAGGCTGTTGCAATTTAATGCCAGTGATTTAATTAATTTTTTTTAATAGCACTAAACTTTAAGGGTGCGTCTTTATACTCGGGACAATACGGTGGTAATAATAATAATAATAATAATATTGGCCGTTGCTGGATTGCCCTGTGCCTCACTGTTTCTCCCCATAGCTGTTGGTGATCAGCTGCAGACACACATGAGTGGCTGATACCAGCCATTAAAGAGGGCTGGTGCTAACAGAGAGAGGGTGGCAAGATGGAGGCAGAACGGGAGAGGGGAGGAGGCAGAGAGACTTGACAGGGGACAGAGAGGACAAGGAAGAAAAGAGAGAAATGACATTAATGAAATGGAGTGGAGGAGGAAAGGCTTGGGGTGGGGGGAAGCAAGAGGTGCAGAAAGGAATGAAGGTGGGATGAAGAGGGAGAGACTGGAGGATTTTAAGGAGACGTAAATGGGGAATTGGAGGGACCTTGGGGAGGCAGCCAGCAGAGGAGTGGGAGACTGGGGAAATAGTTCCACCACCTTGAAACAGTTCAAAGTCTCTTCGGGACAGGAAGGTGTCTCCTACTTTGCAAAGACAAGGACGGGCACAGGCGGGCTGAACTTCAACTCTCAGTCCTGAGTTGAAACCTTAGTGAATGGGGGACATGGAACAAGCACCTGCCTGAGGACTATGATGCACAAACCTAAAAAGGGGGCCTGTTGATGGGACCCTTCTTTTGTTGTTATGAACTTAAAGTTGTTGTGCTGGAACTCAAACAAATCACTAATTGTATGCAAGACTTGCCTCTGAGAGTGCCTTAATGTAGCTATGCAACTCTTTTGAACCTGAAGCCCTCCCCCCCCAAGGTGGACATGGAGTTCACAGCTAGCAAAAACATTCTTAAATATATGTATATTTGTAATGTATTGCCTCTATAGTGTAACTGCGACGATATAGCATAAAACTGTATTCGTGGATTTGGTGCATGGTGTCAGAGGGTGGGAAGGACAGGGAATCAAAATCAGTCGGCAAAATTACTGAAAGTTAATAGAAAAAAATTGGTTTTAAGTTTCAGAGTGGTCGCATAACACCACCTCGAAGAGCTCCATCTCCAGATGGCTTCTCCCCATATAGTCCTGAAGAAACGAGTCGGCGGGTCAACAAAGTTATGAGAGCCAGATTGTACCTCTTACAACAGATAGGACCCAATTCCTTTTTGATAGGAGGAGACAGCCCAGATAACAAATATAGGGTATTCATTGGCCCTCAGGTATGAACTGCACAGGTGTTGTGTTTTTTTTTACTATAAAATGAAATTATTTCAGGTGATGACATTATAATTGACTTTTCAACTTTGGCTTCTAGTAAAACTAAGACTTTTCTAATATGCGTGAAATTAAAATATGAAAATGAAAATATTGACATTTGATCTAGGAGCTGTTTGGCGTATTTAATTTAATGACAATTTGTCATTAACAAATGACAATTTGTCATTAAGATGACATTTGTCATCTATGTACATAGACAACAGCAAATGGTTAGGTAATAAATAATCAAAAACAGAAACAATTTTAGATTTTCATAGCCAGCAATGATTCTTGATTGTACTGGTATTAACGGGTAAGAGGCCATGGCAAAGAATTTTTTAGAAAAATAGCAAAATAATAAAAACTCAGAAACCTGGTCAAAAACGTAATAAACTGTCTTGATTGATTTTTTTTAGCAAAAACACACGTTAAGAACCTAAAGTAACTCAAGTTAAAAAATTAAAACCATCATCTAAACTGTCTAAACCTTGACGTTTCGCTCAAATTTCCTCGATGAAACGTGTGGTGTTTTTGCTTAAAAAAAAAAAATCAATGCAGTTTATTACATTTTTGACCAGGTTTCTAAGTTTTTATTATTTTGCTGTTTTTCTAAAAAATTCTTTGCCATGGCCTCTTACCCATTAATGCCAGTACAATCAAGAATCAAAAACATCTTCATCAGTCCATGGAAGGAAAACCATCAGAAGACAGTTGCTACTGATTGCCGATTTTATTTTTCTAAAAGAAAAACAAAAGCATAATCCTAATAGCACTAAGCAGAATAATGTTTGGCTCTTATAAGATGCGTGTAAAACAGTCAGAATGCCCACAATAAACAACTTGATTTTACAGACCTGCAGCTGTGGGCGAGGAACATTTTGCATTCATCTGCTGTTTGTTATGCTTCGAGTGTTTCAACTTGAATCTTCAGATCCAATGCTCTGGCGGAAGACCTTGAAGAACTTTGAGGTAATACAGGCCTGCTCTAATCATATAATGGCACTTGTTCTTGAAAAGAATTGCTGAAATTTATCATTCAGAATTTCAAATTAAGAAATTATTCTAAAGTTTTGCTACTGTTGCTATATACAGTAATCTCTAAAAACCGTCAATAGCAAAATGTTTCTACAGCACCAAATAGTGAACGGTAGCATTCCCCACAGATATAACCTGCCATTTTAATGGTTGGGTGCTAAGTGCATCTTTAACACGATCAGTCACTTGACTGTAGTTAGATGGGTAGCCTAGTCCTAACTATGTGCACTGATGCAGCGAGGCCAGTGAAGGCAACGCTGCATGCTGCACAGAGACGAGGAGGTGGGAGGTCTCCTTGGAGTAAGAGAATGTTTGTTCCCTTACCCAGGGTAAAGCCCCAGCCTTCCCAACGGGTCTTCTCAGAACAACGCCAGCTATTTTCCTAGCGCAAGTCCAGGAGGCCTATGTAAGGAAAAATGGCCCAGGAAGGGGGATAGGATCCAGTGTGTGCAGCTGACACTGCTGCTCCCCCTCCCAGGCCCGATCCACCCACCCTCTGCCCCGTTAAGCCCTGCCACACCGCCCTTTTACGTAGGCTGGAGCTGCGTCCCACAGTGCTCCGGCACGCCAGGACCAGTGCAGGCCTCTGCACTGGCCCAGGCCTCTGGTGTGCTGTTGCAACGTTTTTTCCGGCACGTTTGCAATAGCCTGCACCGACCTAGCACCCACTAGGCCGGTGCAGAGGCTCAATAGGATTGAGCCATTAGAGTGGATAGTAGGATAGCATGTTCCTTCCCTACAGTGCTTTCCTTCTTGCCCAAATTACATTTAAAGGATACATTCACACTGATGTATAAGTATGTTTAGGGCTAACCAGATTTCAAGTAATTAGCTGTTAGGCTTAACCATTGTTAACATGATTTGTGACTTGTCTTCACCATGGCAGTGTGAGGGGCAGAGAATGTGTGATCCCACAACCTATCCCTTATCTCTTAACTGCTCTGAAGATACGGCCCCTGCTAGGTGTGCACTGTCGTGAAAGTGGAAAAATGAGAAGAATGTACATTAAACTGGAGGCACTGTTGTTCAGGAGAACAGACCGGCATCTGTCCTGTAATTTCTTCTCTCCCTTCTTCGTTCTCTCCTAGCCTGTGCTGCCTTTGTACCTAACATAAAATTGCAGAGAGTGATGGTCATGGATGGTCAGAATTCAGGGATCAATGCCAATACATCTAAAGCAGGGGTGGCCAACCTTTCAACATGAATGCTGTATAGGTGAGGGCATTTCAGAAGGTGCAGCTGCTTTAGCAGCACCATCAGCAATTGCAGCCGCCATGATTCTGTCTTCTACGCAAGAACGCAGAGGCCGTAATTGTGGAAGGGCCACCCCTGATCTAAAGTGAGGTTCTTAGTATTTGAACTTGAAATGCATTTTTTAAAAATTTGCAGTTATCCCTTACTGGTGATCTTATTTGAAATATCTTTTACTGATACTGTTGTAATTTGATGATGCCTTTTTAGCTTCTAGGTTGTCTGCAATTAAATCTCTATTCAAAAATAGACATCAACTTTGAGGTATTGATATTTTCTTCCAATGTTAGGTTGAGAGTTTGTTCCAGAAATATCACAGTAGGCGTAGCTCAAGGATCAAAGCCCCATCACGTAACACCATCCAGAAGTTTGTCTCACGCATGTCAAATTCTCATACATTGTCATCATCTAGTACGTCTACATCTAGTTCAGAAAACAGGTTAGTACTTCTTCTAAAGAAAATTAGTAGTGCTGTTCTAAAATGTCCCACTTACAGACAATAAATTTTGCTTTCATTGTCGTAGTGAATCTTTCTTTGTATAAAAAATGACCTAACTGAAGTTCTGGTTATAGTTTTAGTTTTCTTAGATATTCTTGCAAAAAAAATTAGTTGTATTTTCTGCAGGATTACATTCGCCAAAGTGCATTTCTAAAGTTGTCTTTCCATTAGTCATTGCATTTGAAGAAGAGCAATTTGCTCAAAATGCGCTTAGAACTGGAATTGCTTCAGCAATACAGATTTGTTCCCACTTGTAATATCAAAGCATGGCTTTTGTTGCTGGCACGTTCTTTTCTAAAAAGAACTTAGTATATTTTAGGTGTTGTATACGTGCACCAGGGACGCTTGAAGTCTAATGGGGCCTTGAGGAGGACTGTATGCCTTTGAAAGCGACATTTTTATTTTAAAATGTTACCAAGTAATATTCTTGAAGATCAGAATAACTAACTATATACCAATGATTGCCAACTTGTGGGCTGCATTTGGTCACAAGGATGGTCCCCAGCAGCCTAATCAAATTTTAGTTGAGGTATGGCCCAGAGTTCCATATAATATATACCGTATATAAAGTAAAACACTTTTTTTTAAGTTGTAAGAAATAGAGATATTCCATATTTCTCTGTTTTAAACTTTGTATGCAGTATTAATAATATGTAATATTACCCAAGCAATATGCTCTGTTACTGTGAAGCCTTTATTGCTAGATGGTACAAACTTTATTTTGGAACTTGCTTACTTACAGGGAATAGGTTTTGTGTGTGAGAATGCCTTCTGGACAGCAAAGTGGTTTCTGAGGATGCAGAATTTGGCCATCGATGAACTATTGCATCTCATCATTTGTCCTGATATAGCAAGTCACAGTACTTGCAGATGTTTGCACATGGACATCTCATGCTTAAATATGAAAGTCAGAAGGCATTGTCTTTCCAACTTGGTAGTGAACTGAAGTGCATACTTGTGCAATCCTGTGTATCCATAGCAAATCCCCTTGTAAACCCTGGATGTATATGCAGTAACTAAGCTTTTTGAAAAGGAATTCTTCCTTCTCTGGTTTTACTAGGTCTGCAGTGCTTTCAATCTCTTGTTGTTTTTTATGCGAGTATCATCATTACTGAAGCAAGGAGAGCCTTCTCTAATTACTGCTGCCTTCTGGTCTCTCCTCCTTCTTCCCCCACCTACACTTCTTTTGAAGGGGAAAGTCTGGGTTTAGACACAGCTACACCTTACTGGTAGCCTGTTATGGTAAATTATGTGTTACTGAATAGCTAATATTTAAAAAGAGGGGCTGAATCTAAAGTCTAGACCTTTATATACTATAGACCTATTTATATATAGACCTTTAGCTTTATATACTTTCGTAATTTTTGGACCAGTTTGCTGTCTACATTGGGTAGACATTTTGAAGATAGCTGTGCTGTGGAAAAATACATGAAATTAATTGTGTCTGGACTATCATGTAGCCATATGGACCCACATAAATTATATAAGCTTCATTTCTGCCACAGAGCAAAATACATAGCAATAGCTCAAATTATACTCCCTCAATTCAGGATTTATACTGCCACATAGTGCCCAAGATCAATGATTTTTATAGCATAAGTTTTAGGAATAGATAGTTTGTGGAATTAATTCCAGAAAAGGAATTGACATGGGTGTTTTGAGCAAATGATTTATAGCACTGGTCATCTTTTCAGTTACGGTATCTAATATGTTCGCTTGACTGGTTGACTTAAGTTCCTGTATTGGTACTGTTTTGCCCTTTCCCCACAAATGTTCAGTGTAAAACTAAAATGGCCACTGATTCAATATTAACTTGGTTACCAATTCATTTCACTACATGGAGACATGGGTAGTTATAACTTTGGTGCTACTTTGAGATGCAAAAACCAGGTAATTTCTCCTGCTTGTGGTGGTCTTCTATTGATATGCGACCAGAGGTGTGTGAGATGAAACCCAGGAGATACAGATTCTGCACTACTGCAATTAACATATGAATCTCCTGCCACGTTTGGTAGCAGATTGCACCCTTTCTAGGATTTACTACACAGCCAAATTCTACTTCTGGTTTGTGGGTCACAGCTGTGGTTTCCATCCTGTAACAGTGAAAATTACATTTGTGGAAATGAGTATCAAGATGCATAAATAGTGTGGCTTTGGATAATAAAATGCATTGTGGGATGAAAAAAACAGAAGTTATTTTTGTTTCTTGCGTAGCATTTGAAGTGGAGATTTGCATATATCCTCTGTGATGCATTATGATGTGAGCTGTACGCACATCTGTTACTTTTTTGCATGTTTGAACACTAGCAAAATTTGGAAATTTCTTGAAGCTTTTGCCGTTACTGTATCATAGCACAGCTCATCACAGAATTTTTCGTGTTCGTGCTGCACATTTCTGAAGTAAGACAACATGGAAGGACCATGTGATGCTCTGTACTGTGCAGCGCAACTGTTTGCAAAGACATGCCATGTGGAGGCCATTTCAAGCAATATTTTTGATATATTTAATGTGCCAACAACCACTCAAAGTAACTGAAAAAGGCCTGCATACCAAAGATCAACTAGTTGTAGAGTTCTGTCACTTCCAGCATGATAGCATTGCACCCCAATAAATAAATTTGAGCCAGTTTTTGACCTGGAAACAGGATATAATTATAAATCAAAAGTATTTTTTCATTTTTTTTAAATAGCATCAAGGATGAAGAAGAACAGATGTGTCCGATTTGTTTGCTAGGAATGCTGGATGAAGAGAGCTTGACGGTCTGCGAGGATGGCTGCAGAAACAAACTTCACCATCACTGCATGTCAATATGTACGTCACTGGTAATCCTGAATGTGTCCTTGCGTCATAGGTGTGCATACTTCCATTATCAAGAATGAGTAGTGCTAAAACAGGTCCTTGTCAGCCTCAGAGACGCAAGAGGCAGCTGTATGTGGTAATTGCACTGAACAGTAACTAAAAATTGTGTCTGTTTAATTACAAATACTGAGATCATGCATAAACTGATATTCCCCCCCTTTATTGTGAATAGTAAAATAACAAAACAATAACAGTGAAAACAACAAATTCAAAAAATGAAATAAAAGGAGAGGAGGAGGGAAGGATTTTTAACCCTTTAAAATATACATAATATATACACACACATACAAATATACATAGCAATCTGTAACATAGATATTAATAAGCAGTCTATGCATAAGCTGCTAAATAGGCTTCCAAATATCCCAAAATATATCCATATGCAGCTATCTTCTATAAGCCATAGATTCAAATGTTGGTAGAATTAAAAGGTCTTCAGTCCATTGAAGAATAAACTGACATTTAAAAACAAAAAAAATCCATCTGAATGAAGTAAAACTTAGTATTTTAAGTGTGTAGAATGACAAGAGATACAGAAATGCATCTCTGTAGCAAGTAGTGACCATATTTGTGTTATAGTAAGGGATGAGTGTAGCAACGTTTCAGTTGCATGTCTTGAGGGATTTATTTTGTATTTAGCACCTTCAGAATGCAAGGGAAAGGTAATGGTTATAAATATGAATTATTTTTAACAATTGACAACTGAGCAGGGCTGTCAGGTTCATATAGGCCTAGCAGTATAGTGATTCCAGTCCAGAAATCCATGTTCAGTCCATAATAAGCCATGATAGGTCTCTTTTCCATAGAGAAGGGAAGACACTCGGAGAATACTGAAGAACCCTCCACTTCTAGAAGAGAATGGCAGAGTGATAGTGTTGCAAGTTTCCATTTTTATGCAGAACTAGTTTTCATCAAATATAAACTTTCTATATTTGTTTACTTGCAAGACCTGTAGATGCTTTCAAAAAGCTGAACGATGAATCCCAAATATTATGCAGCGTTTTAGAAAGAACTTTACCTGTATTAAAATGTCCTTGTTACTAACTTGGATGTGTGCATATGTGTGTGTGTGTTTTCTCTCCACTATTATTTTAGGGGCAGAGGAATGTAGAAGAAACAGGGAGCCTCTTATATGTCCTCTTTGTAGATCTAAGTGGAGATCTCATGATTTCTATAGGTAAGGAAGGTGCACTTTACTTGAATGTATTAGGTCTTATGTTTATGGGAATTAAATTAAATGTGCAAAGTTTAAAGTATCTACATGTGTGCAAATATTTGCTCATGAATGTTATATTTTTTGTTCATTTAACAGTCATGAATTACCTAGCCCTGTTGATTCTCCTTCTGTTCTTCGTGTGGTCCAGCAGCAAACTCAGCAGCCTACAACTGGCTCACCAAGGAGGAATCAAGATAGTAATTTTAACCTTACTCATTATGGCGTTCAGCAAATCCCTTCTGCCTACAAGGACTTAGCTGAGCCATGGGTTCAGGTATCTTAGTTAAATTTCTAAGAGACTTTGTCTTAAGTCAGTTGCATGTTCAAATTCTTTTTCTGTTCTACTTCAGAACAGCTGTTAGTGTGGCAGAGAATCAAGTGTGGCAGAGAATCAATGCTGTTTTCTCTGTAAATGAATGGACACATTTCTCCTTTGCCATATTACCGTAATTCCTTGTCTAATAGAATCCTATGTTATAGGGTTATTCAAAAAGGGTGATGCAAAAGTAAAGCTGATTTATTCTTAAATGAACTGATGTGACATGAAAAGACAGAAAAACTGTCCAAGTTTCACGTACATATTACAAATGTTTGATGTGGGTACTTGCATAGCTACAATGGGGGCATTGGGGGGGGGATGCCCTGGGTGACAGCCACGGTCTCCTCGTGAGGAGACTGCAGCTCCCCCCCCTGCCCCATTGTAGCTATGCAAATGCCCATATCGAACATTTGTAATGTGCATGTGAAACTTGGACAGTTTTTCTGTCTTTCCATGTCATGTCAGTTCATTTAAGAATGAATCGGCTTTACTTTTGCACCATCCTTTTTGAATAACCCTGTACTTGTGCACCAGTGGCTACTGTAGACAGAACCTTGGTAGCACCAAGACTTGTGAAATGCCCTTCCCAATCACATTTGTCAGGTTGTCTATATTATTAAATTTTAGGCACCAATCTAAAATATTTTTATTTGCTGAAGCTTTTGGCAGTATTTGACTGACGTTGTCTTTTTTGCTTATTTGTCAAATTTTTGACTTGTCTTGGGTTTTTTGTGTGTGTTATGAGTTGTGTATTACCTTGAATTTGGTGGAAAGGTGCAATATAAATGTGATATAATTATGCAGCAGTACCAAGATGACTGCTGTACCTCAACTTGCATCTCCACAATTTCATGGATTTTTGTTAGTAATTGAGCCATTTGTTCAGTCCTTATAGAGACAGACACAGAGAGACAGAGACAGTGTTTATATACCGCCTTTCTTGGTAATTGGATTTCTCCTCTGACTTTAATCCAAGGCGGTGTACATGGGCAGGCTTTCCTAACCCCCCTAATGTTTGTTTGGTTGTTTGTTTGTTTGTTTTACAATATATAAATGTTCACTCTTTCGTGAACAGCTACGTTCCAGGTGGTATCCTTTTGCAGTCTGGCTTTTCTACTGGCCAGCGCCTCCCACACTCGACCGACGCAGCTGGGAGCTCTTATCTCTCCTCACTGAGGCTTTTCACAGCTTTTTGTCGGCGGCGTGTCTTGAACTTGCCATTTGCCGATCTTCAGGCTTTGCAAGGTGGCTGTTCTACCAACTGAGCCAGACCCCTCTGCCCCTGGCAGTCCAGAGTTGAATCATATATTTGGGCTGTGAAGGAGGGGGACCCAAAACAATATCTAGTTAGTGTGAAAATACTATCTTGAAGGGTGAAATACATAGCTTTGTATCCTATTTTCAGTTTCTTAATGTAGGTGTTAGGCACCCTTGTCATCAACAATAAACTGTTACAGAAATTCGTGTTCTCTGTCCCTTAGTGAATGCACTTGATTTCAGTAAGTCTTTATCTAGCTTTTTTTTACCAAATAATGCCTAGCTCCACATTAAACAAAAACAAAACAAAACACCCTCATGTGTACTGAATAGAAAAGCTAATCTCACATTTAAGCTTGCATCTCTATTGTCTTCAAGGTGATATGATAAATATTTATTTTGAATTTTTTTTTACCCTGCCCTTCTTGCCCCACAGGGGCCACTAGGGAGGCTCATAGCAAGTCATCGGTCAAGTCATGAAAAACATCAGTTTTTTAACCTCTTTTCATAACCTTTGAGCTGATTCAAGAATCCAGAAAAAGCATGTAATGTAGTCCTTTCTTGACTGTACCACTTCAAGTGGGACATTGCATACTTCAGTTTGAATATTTGAGCTTATCAAATTTCAGCGTTGTGATTATTTTTGTCTTTTTAGGTATTTGGAACAGAATTAGTAGGCTGCTTGTTTTCTCGAAACTGGAATATACGCGAGATGGCCCTTAGACGCCTTTCCCACGATGTTAGTGGTGCTCTGTTGTTGGCTAATGGTGAAAGCACTGGAAATTCTGGGAGCAACAATGGAAACACCACAAGTGCTGGAACTCTAGGAGCAGCTAGTGGGTCATCGCAGACCAGTATCTCAGGAGATGTTGTTGTGGAGTCCTGCTGCAGTGTACTTTCCATGGTCTGTGCCGACCCTGTCTACAAAGTGTATGTTGCTGCTTTAGTAAGTAGCTTGGTTTTTAACATTGAATTTCCAGTGGTATCTTCAGTTGCAGGGGATTGGGACAACAAAGCACTCTTTAGGCATTTACTACTCATCTCAAATTTGTGAAGTTACAGAAGAATAGCTTTGGAGCTCTTTGGAAACTTGCGAGAAACAAATGGGCAAGGTTTTCACTTACTCTAGGCATACCTCAGCCCTAGTCAGTTTATTCTCAGGAGCCAAAACTGGAGCACCCTGCTCATGTGACACACACACCCTCCCCAACTGCACTTTTTTTGAAGGAGAGCAATCATATGAACAGCCTCGGCATGGTCTGACACTTATATAAAGGCCTGTTGCAAAACCTGTCTGCATGGTGGAGGGCAAGAGTTTCCATGGTTCCACCAAGCTGTTCTAGTGCTGACTCCTGGTTATGAGTTGGGACTTAATGTAAAACTATTAGGACATGGCCCTCTGTCTTTGGGCTCATGGTTCTGTATTTCATTGCTATATTGGTGTAACCAGTTCCTCAGATAAGGACAAAACTCATAAGATTATTAAAGCTCCAATTTAGGCAATATATTTGGATGTACAATAAATGTCATTGCTCCCTGTTTGCCTGAAGCATCACTCTGCTCTAGAATATTAGCACTGGCTCAGCTGGTAGGAGCAAACTTTTTTTAAAAAAATCCTGAAAACTTGGAAGAGGCTCTGTCCTTCTTAATGGAGCCCAATCACTATCTGCATTTCGCAGAAGTGCAGGCCCGGTTCAGATGTCATGAAGAATCATGTTTCCTTGTGATATTCATAAGCCTCATACTCATGTGCTTCCCTCTCCTCATGTGAGGGGTAGAATGGTTTAAAACAAACTGGGTTTAAAACAACCCGGTCATGGTTTAAAACAAACTGGGATTTGATATGCCACCTGAACCCAGCAAAATCTGGCTTGCTCTAAGCAGTTTGATTGAATCCCAGTTTCATATACTGGCTTGTTCATAAATCCTGGCTAGAAGTCAGATGTCACCATCTCTTGAGTTCAGATATCATGACAAATCTAAGTTTGTTGTAAAACAGGACTGGTAGTTGAAAAAGCTTGTGAACGTTGTGTGGAACCATGATTTAAATAAAGGTTCTGCATGACATCTGAACTGGACCAACCTATCATTTTTCATTGATGCATCAGCAGAAGGGGCATGCATTGTGAAAGGTGGGCAATAGTCTGTCTTCTCCTTTTTGATCTGCTGCAATTTGGCCTATAACTCAGTGGACTGTTCAGTATACCCTATATAAATATACGTATTTGCCCGAGTATAAGACTCACTTTTATCCCCTAAGGCAAGTCTTTAAAGTAGGGGGTGCACCCTACAATCAAAGCCTAGCGTTTCTGCCTAGTGTTACGGGGCTTTTTTTCTCTCTCTCTTTGGCAAAGCACTGTGTTTTCAAGCCTTTCCTTTCAGTTCTTAATCACTTCCTAAATGGCTGAATACCATGAGAGATCATTATCTCTCAGCAGCCTCTGGAAGCATTTGAAAAAATTAACCCTTAAGTTTCAAGATATTTATTGATCTTGCAGTTTAAAAGTTGAGAGTACAGTTTGAAAGTTGAGAGCAAGAGCTCCTGCATAGGCTTACCATATCCCAGTAGTTCTCAAAAAAATTTCCCCGCGCCCCCCCGTCACCCGATTTTGGGGGGTGGCGCCCCCCCCTTCGCGTCGCCCTTCGCGTCGCCCTCCGCACGCTCCGAGGCCGGCCCGGGAGCCGGCCTCGGAGCGTCCGGAACGGCCGACGCTCCAGGGCCTTCTGAAGGCCCAAGCGTCAATCCGGGTATTTTTGATGTTTTCGCTCATGCGCAGACCCGTTTTCGTCTCTGCGCATGAGCGAATAGGATTGTGCTGTTCATTGAAATTTGGGCAGGTGCAGCTCATCATCATGGAAGGGTGCAACAAGCTACACCTGCCCAAATTCCAAAGGTTAAAAGGTGGTAGGCACTCTGTCCCCCTTTGGATCTGGGAAGGCTACTAATTCTAGAGTGCCCAGATTCAATAAGGGACAGGGTGCCTATGCCTTTAACTGTACTAAAGCTATACTGTTCTACTAATGCGTATATTTAAGTTAAAAAAAGTTAATGTATTCTTTAAAAAATAGCACCAAACTTTAAGGGTGCGACTTGTAATCAGGAGTGTCCTATACTCTGGACAATACGGTAGTACTGTATATGGAATATTGTGGCCCCCTAAAGGCTTAACAGATTTAGGGTTTAACAGACCTCTGGGACCTCTAGTATGTTATTGCTGAAGTCTGTTGAACTGAGGTCCATTAAATCAAGGGTTTTCTGTACTACATTTCTAGAACTTTTTATATCATTTGCATCGATCTATCTTAGTTTTGCTTTTAAAAATACTTTCTTTCTTTCTTAGAAAACATTAAGAGCAATGCTGGTGTATACACCCTGTCATAGCCTTGCAGAGAGGGCAAAATTGCAACAACTTCTAAAGCCAGTTGTAGAGACTATACTGGTGAAATGTGCAGATGCCAACAGGTATAGTGGTTGCATAGACCAGACTTTTTAAAAATCTGTGTTCAATGTGTGTGTTTCTGTTTCGTTTTTCATATGAAAGTAGATTATGAGGCATTGATTGACATACATGCTGTCTGTATGAGAAGTGATATTGGACCTAGAAATGCAAAATTGACAAAAATGTGGAACAAGCACTAATTGCACTTGTTAGGTATTTTTAGATGGAAATTGATACATTGGGTTTTGTTTTTCTACGCTATTTGCTGTTTTTCCTAGAAAGCTCAAGTTTTCTTATTACAGTAGTTTTTAAAACTTTAGGATGGAATTTGTCCTTTATCATGCACACTATAATGAAACAATGACAAACATAATTGCAATGTTTTTTGTGCAGTCCCACATATGGGACGGTATATACACAGAATCGCAAAGTCCTCCCAGGCTCTATTAATTTCTGCCAAAATGATCCCTTCTCTGAGAGCCTGAGTGCTATCCAATAACAGGCTGCTTGAAAAGATTTTAAAATCACAGTAGTAACCTTTTAAATCTCAAATGATAATCTAAGGGGGCACCAGACGCTCCACTGTCCCTTGGTTCTGACCAAACTAATAGTGAGCACAAGGTTGCCTTGAAATGCTCAGTTCTACCAAGTGCCAGAGTAGCTTGTTAAGAAAGCAAAGTCAAAAAGAAGATTCCAAAACCAATGAAGAAAGCTCCCATTGGACTCTGTATGTGAGCCAGATCACATGGTAATCTAGAAGTCCATTCTAAAGAAGCTCTGCACACTTCTCTCACCTTGGGCGAAGGGAAAACTTTTAGTGTCAAATTTGTGGCATCCATTTTGGAAGGTGAAGCTGAGGGAGCCTACAGCAACAATCAACAGCACTTCCTCAAGACTACATTTGACAACATCACACAGATCTAGTAAAGGCCTCAAAACTGCAGCTCAGGTCCACGTTTCCAGCTTATTGCCCAACAGCCTTCATTGTGAGGGCACACATCTGTCATCTCCATCAGAACCGAAACTATAAGAAAACAGAGCAGGTTGAACCCTTAGATGAAGGATGAGGAGCCATAATTCCCATACTTGGGGTGAAGATGTCGTCCAGCCTTTCCTCAGAAAAGCAGTGGGAAATCCTAAATTGATGACTACCTGAAAAGATCTTTTTCCATCTAGTTCACAAAGACGCGAAAGGCGCTACCAGTGCAAACTGCTTTAATGAAAGGAACTCATCCAGTCTTCCAGTTTCTCAGTTTGGAGACATCTGGCCCAATAGCCCTTTCCATAAAATAAGGGCTACTGAAAATGACCAATGACTGACAGCATCATCCAGTGCCCTTTCTAGAAAAGGATGAAAACATGTCCACCAAAAAGACAATAGATATCAGCTGAGACGAGAAGGATGAACACCATTCACTTCTGTTGGAGCTCTAGAAATATACTAAGTATTAGGTTTAAAAAGTATTCCTAATTTTTGTTAAGCCGTTTTCTGAAACGTTGTTGAAATGCTGTAATAGCCGAGAAGCTATTTGAAATACAGTAACGTATGTTTGTTGTTACAAAAGGTAGCTAATGCAGAATTGACTTTTTTGTGTGTTACATTTTACAGCCGCACAAGCCAACTTTCAGTTTCAACACTTCTGGAGATGTGCAAGGGGCAGGCAGGAGAGCTGGCAGTTGGCAGAGAAATACTTAAATCTGGTAAAACGTCATTTATATATTTATATAGCACCATCAGTATATCTGTGTTTCACCATGGTTCCCGTCACCAAAGTTTCCCTTTTGAGAGACCAGCAAAATATAGCCGCATGCTACACTTCTGATCTGAAATGTAATCTCCCTGGCAGGGGCTTTAATACTGTGATTGGGGTGCTGTGATTGCCAAATGTAATCTGTATCCTGTTCCATTGTAGGAAAGTGGGCAGGGCAAGGGGTGGCAGGAGGTGCAATTTTCTGCCTTTTTTTTTTTTTTTTTTTGCTTCCCTGCTTTTCCTTATGGGGTTACTCCTACTTACACCAACTTTGTCGTTAGCATAGCATTTTTCTGGAGTTGGGTGTGTCCATTGTCTGAAGTGGGATTATGGTCTGGCATATGGTGTATGTCAACTCCTCGTCCTTCCTACACTTCACCCTCGTTACGCCCTAATCTCCTCCCTGTTTTGGCCTCCCTGCTGGCAGTGTTGCAGCAGAGTGACATCTGAGCTACATTGGTCCACTGGACCAACCTATCATTTTCCAATGTTGCGGCAGCGTCTGTGGCGCTTTTGTTAGAGGGAGGATTTTTATGCCAGCAGAGTTGTCATTGCACTGGCATGCATAGCTGGCATATCTGGAGTATAGGATTAGGCTGTAAGGCACTTATTTTTCCCTAATAATAACTAATGAATAATAATAATATGTATTATTATTATTAATAATAATAATAACAGTATTTATATACCACTTTTCAACAAAAAGTTCACAAAGCGGTTTACAGACAAAATCAAAAGATTAAATGGCTCCCTGTCCCAAAAGGGCTCACAATCTAAAAAAGATGCAGAAGAACACCAGCAAACAGCCACCAGAAAAGACATTGTGCTGGAATGAAAGGGGGGGGGGCAGTTACTCTCCCCCTGCTAAATAAGAGGAGCACCAATTGAAAAAGTGCTTCTTGCCCGGTTAGCAGTCCTATAGGACAACTAACTAATGTCGGAGTTTCTGTTAGGTTTTAACGCTGCATCTTTATGGCTATGCGAATGTCCATTTAAATCCTTACCATCCTATTCATTGTCTAGTATAAAGTGTCTAATGTGTCATGTACATTAATTAAAAGCAACAACAAGGCCTTGCATTATAGCCTCACAATCTAAATTTTAAAAAATTCTTTGAATTACTCTGTTATGCCCAGTATCTGACAACCTTAGTCCTTCCATTCCCTAGGGCCTAGATGGAGGGAATGGAAGGACTAAAGCTGTCAGATACTGGATGTAACTGTAATAAGCGCAGTTTATGGTCACTAGAAAGAATGACTTTATTTATAGGAACTTGACTGGTGAAGCCAAGACCTGTCAATTAAAGACTCCACATAATATGGTCTATTTTGATTATATGTATAATTCTCTGCTCACATTTTTTTCCCCCTAGGGTCCATTGGTATTGGTGGTATTGATTTTGTCTTAAATTGCATCCTTGGAACTCAACCTGAATCAAACAACTGGCAAGCACTACTTGGGCGTCTTTGTCTTATAGATAGACTGCTGTTGGAGTTTCCTAGTGAATTTTATCCCCACATTTTCAGCGGTGGCGATCTACAGGCAGACACTGTAGTAGACAGGTACTACTCCAGAAAAAAAATGTGTTTTTTGTTTAAAATGTATTTGATCTAGTGTCTTAAGTTGGCTGGCTCCAAAAAGTAATAGTTCATGTGAAAGTTTCAGAAACGTCTCCAGTGTTGACTTGCTTCTTTAACTTCTTAGTATTAAGCAGTAAACTTCTTTTGCAAAGGAGAATTGTCATTAACTATGTTTTATATTTACTTTTAGGTACAAAAAGCTGCTGTCATTGTTGAACTTCGCTCTGCAGTCCATTGACAACTCCCACTCAATGGTTGGCAAATTGTCACGGAGGGTATTTTTAAGTGCTGCCAGAATGGTTGCAAGAGTACCCCATGTGTTTGTCAAACTGCTAGAAATGTTAAGTATAACAAGCTCAACGCATCATACAAGAATGCGTCGGCGGTTGATGGCAATAGCCGATGAAATGGAAATTGCAGAAGCCATCCAGCTAGGTATGGAGGAGATGCATTCCAGTGAATGCAGGCGCGACTTTGCTCAACCTCCAGTGCCTGATAACTCTCCAGCGTCAACCGAAAGCAATACTCCCAATAACACAATCCAGTTATCAGGGAAAGGTCGGAAAGGTTTAAGTGATAAACTGAGTGCCAGTCCAGAGGACATTTCTGATACGCTGGCTGGTATTTCCTTGGGACTTCCTGTTTCTTCAGGAACTCTGGAGCAACCAAAGCCAGCCATTCAAGCAAAAGGCAGACCCCATAGTCAGTGCTTGAACTCTTCCCTCTCGTCCTGTCATTCCCAGTCAGTATTTTCAACTCTGCCTTCCCCCACTGCCCCATCTGTACCAGCAGGAGCTGATGCTTCTAAACCCAGACCTCAGGGATTTGTTCCCTGCAAAGCATCCGCTGCTTCTCCACAAACGCAACGGAAACTTTCTCTTCCGGTTCAGAGAAACTGTGCCGAGCATAAAGAATCAGAAAAACTTTCCCCGGTCTTTACGCAGGCCAGGCCTTTGCCATTCAGTCACATACACCGGCCAAAGCCATCTCGACCTCCTGCATGCGACACAAGCAAGCAGGGAGAAATCTCCAAAAAAAGCATGACACTGAATTTAAACGATTTATCACAGTGCGATAACAGTAGTACTGCAGTTATACCAAGTGAAGAAACTGTTTTCACCCCAGTAGAAGAAAAACGTAGTCAGCTGGATATGAATACGGAACTCAATTCCAGTATGGAGGACTTACTTGAGGCCTCGATGCCCACGAGTGATGGAACAGTCACGTTCAAGTCTGAAGTGGCCGTTCTGTCTCCTGAACGAACAGAAAACGACAATACATACAAAGATGATGTAAATCATAATCAGAAATGCAAGGAAAAGATGGAAGCGGAAGAAGAGGAAGCTTTAGCTATTGCCATGGCAATGTCGGCATCCCAAGATGCTCTTCCAACAGTTCCTCAACTGCAGGTTGAAAATGGTGAAGATATTATCATAATTCAGCAGGATGTGAGTACATTGATTTTTGTTTTGTTTTTGTAAGGCTTTGATGTATTCACGGTTACATAAAACATGTTTCTCATTGTCAGGGAATATAGCTGGAAAAAGCCACAGGCTGAGATGAGTAATGCCCAGAGGTTAGCACTCATGTACCACTGATTTCCTTTTTTACTGGGTAGGGTGGGGTGGGCTGATAGTTCTATCTGGTGCTACCATCCCAGGCTAAAAGTTCCAGGCAGAAGGAGACTTTTGGGGGGAAATCGCCCCTCCCAAGCGCTCTTGTTTAAAATCAAATCTCAGTAGTGCTCACGAACGATCACGTGACAACCCACTGATTTACCTGTGAACATGGACTAAGCAGGCAAGAGTCAAATGATAGCTAATCTTTTGTTGTAAGCCGCCTTGGTTGCCCTGGTGGGAGAAAGGCGGGGTAAAAATTCTATAAATAAATAAATAAATAATCTATTAGAAAACCCTAAAGAAAATACATTAAATAAAATGGGGGGAAAGGGGGGTAGAGAAAAGTACAACAAGCAGGCGGATGGAAAATGCCTGACTCGGCTGGGTGGACACAAAAATAGCTTGACCAAATTGGATGCAATAACTAGTAATGGCTAGCAGAGGGAACTAGGATGCTACTCGGGAGCAAGCACATAAACCCCCAACATATCTATCTCTTAACCGGTGAAGTTTGTAGGCTGATTTGGAGTGAAAAAAGAGCAAATAAAATTAGTTCCCTAAACATCTAGCTAGACCCATTAGTTCCTACACCAATAGTTCCTATTGCTAGCTACTTACATTGTCTCAGGAATCCCAATCCCTGCACCTACTGGTGAGTAAGTGTGAACTAGCACTAGATTTCATAGCAGGCCTGGCAGAAAACACCTAGGAGCATTCTTGTACTCTCTAATTTGGTTCTCTCAACTAAGTCAGGGTGCAAATGTTTGCTACAAGAAGCCCCACGAGGCATGTCAAACACCAGAATTGAGAAAGTGCTGTCTGTGTACTCTGAATTCTAAGAATTGCAGATCTTGTCAAAACTTGATTTTCCTTTTTTTGGGAAAAGGTTGGTTTCTAGTAATGATTTTCAAAGGTTTGTTTGTCATGTGGGCATTTTGAGTTCATATATCACAAACTGTTTAATTTTCAGACACCAGAGACTCTGCCTGGGCATACCAAAGCAAAGCACCATTACAGGGAAGATATGGAATGGCTTAAAGGTCAGCAAATTGGCCTCGGTGCCTTTTCTTCGTGTTACCAAGCTCAGGATGTTGGAACTGGGACATTAATGGCAGTGAAACAGGTAAATTTTCTTCTGTCAAATATTTTGTAAACATTGGAAATCTAGGTGCACAAGTGCATCTCAGTACAAAGAACTACAGAGTTTGTCCTTGGTTACATTGAGCTAAGCAAACATGTGATCTCGGAGTCTCTCTTGACTTGAGTCTGTTTTGCTCTGCTCTGCCAAGGTTAAAGGTGGGGAAGGGCTTGGACCATGGGAGAAAGTAACAGGCATAATCAAAGCTGCCACATCTGGGCAACTTTTCACAATAAGTTCTTTTTCCTACACAGGATAATCTCCATGAAGGAAAAGCATTGTACATTATCACTTGTGAGGACGGGCATGAGTTTTTACACTAAGTCCTCTACTTAAGTACGAGTTAGGTTCCAAGGGTCTATACTTAAGTTGAAACGCAGTTAAATTGAAACATCCAGTTCTTGCTGGCCCAGCACTATTGCGCCCGCATGAAGGCGCACCACCAAAGGATGTACTGTGCCTATGCAAAAGCGGCAACGCAGCCATCTATAACTTGGGACGCCAGTGTAATTCCAAAGACTGTGGGCAAAAGTACGACTCTTGGCTGTCCACTGGCCCAAAGCAATTACAACACAGAAGGGTGCTGTCATAAGAATGTTCCTTTGGCCTTAATTTTTAGTCACATTAGTCATAATTATCAAATTTAAACTGTAAGGCTTTCTCTGTGTTTGCTTTCTAAAGAGAGTAGATGGCAGCTGTAGGGGACCCTGATCAGACTCGGCTTTAACCCTCCCCTCCCTCCGTTACCTGCTCAATAGTGGTAAAAAGGGGTTGTGTTTTGTTCTGTTGTTGGAGGGGAGGGCCATTCAGGGCCCACGTTTTCTCATACTTTATTAATGCTCCCTGTGCCTCACAATATCTCAGCTCTCTCTGTGCCCAATCGGCCTTGACCATGCTGACTACTTCATTCTTTCTCTCTTCTGACCCCAAGAATACCCAGATTTTCATTGTTATAGAGCTGCTTTTCTCCAGAGCTGCTTTTCTCCATTGCTACAGGAAGGGGTCACTATTGTCAAAGTTATTGAGCTGCTCCAGTTGTCTCCAAGCAGCTCCATTGTTTGTTTGCCTATGTCTTCACAGCTGCACCTGCTTCCAAGCCCTGACCTCGCCTATTCATAAGTCAGATGTTCGTAACTCGAACATCTGTAAGTCGAGGATCTTCTGTAATTCGTTGCATTTCACGTTAACAGTGCATACATGTTCCCTATGTGGGGTTTGTCGCCATTTATGAAATGGCCTTAACTGGCTGCCTGAAGTTGCTTGAAGGAAAGTGGAAAGATATATATTTGATATTGAAATGTATATGCTGCATCTTAGAGTAACGTACAATCATACTGAGATAAAACAAGCAACATAACATAAAACCACCATATCTATCCCTTCTCTGTTAGTTCTTCCTTCATGTAAAAATGTTCTTATTCCAACATGCTTTTAACCTGCCTCGTGGTGGTTGATCTATATCTGCTATATTCAGTGTTTTACAGTTACTTTTGAACCGGTCCTTTTGGATTGTTTTACTTGCTGGTTTTTGTTTTTATTATGTATTGTGTGTTAGCATCTGCAAAGTTTCCTTGCTCAAATATTTATAAGAAGCAGCAGAGGTAATAAGCAGCAGGTATGCAGGACACAAAGAGACATTTGGCATACTGAGTAGCCTGTCATGTCCAACCTCTTTCATGCTGCTAATCAGCATGGTGTCTGGCCTCGGCTACAGTGATGCCACTTGCTATTTCTGCTGCTGTAACTAAATAGCATCCATAAGATCAAGAAGTTTCTCTAATTGTTGAAGCAAATCTGACCCACCTGTGTCTAAAACAGGTAACATATGTCAGGAATACGTCATCGGAACAAGAAGAAGTGGTAGAAGCTCTGAGGGAGGAGATAAGGATGATGGGCCATCTGAATCACCCGAATATCATTCGTATGATGGGTGCTACATGTGAAAAGAGCAACTACAATCTCTTTATCGAATGGATGGCAGGTATGTTATATGCCAAGAAGATCCAACTGCAGCTCTCTTTTGTACTGGTCCATACATCTTGTCATTGTTGTCTTTTCTCCTGCTTCTCAGGCATTTTGCCAGCTCTGGTAGTAGAGGTAACCCAGCAGATTACAGGGAGGGGATGGTAATAGAATGTTTCTGGGCTGGGGCACCAGCAGGCCATGAGAGCTGATGTAGCATAGTGACTAAGAGACTGAGCTATGAATTGGAACTTCTGAGTTTGAATCTCATTTCTGGCATGAACTTGGTAGGTGATGTTAGGCAAGCCATTTCCTCTCAGCCCTGGCTGTAAAAGAGGATAATATACTTATCTTTTAGGGTTGTTGTAAGGACAACATAATATATGTGAAGTGCTTTTGCACATTTTTCATAAACAATCACACCATTTGGTGAGGTTTGCTAATTTTTTTAAATGAAAGGTGAAAATGCTTGTTTATGCTTGAGAGGAAATTGTGGATACATTTCTTCCTATTGCTCCAGAGAGCGGCCATAATGTAAATGTCCAAACATCAGGACTGCAGCCTTGCAAGACAGCCTTGCAAGGCCATTGATGCAATCAGTCAGCGGTCTGGTGGGGGAGAAGTGAGCAGGGAAGGGGCTAAATTTGGATCCACATACCCTTCTCCCTCTCCCATGCAGTTGACCCAATGACCCATGTGCAACAGGGTCCATTTGTATTTGTGTTTCCTTCATCAGTAGGGATTTGTTTTATGCTTGTGTTTTCTAGATGGATCAGGAAAGTGTGTTAAGTGAGCCACAGAGTGCGTTTGTTCTCATATAAAAGCAGTACTTCAGACACAAACCTCTTTTAAAAATGCATTTGTAGTCTCCAGACAGAAATATTAAGTGGAAAACGTTTTAGTGAGATAGGGTATAAGGTAAAATAGCCATGTAGAAGAAAAACCAGCAGAGATAAAACCAAGTCCAAAACCACTCGTGTCTATTCCAAACTTTAGAATCACTACGAATGGACTGAAAAAGTTAAAATCCACAGCTGAGCTAACAAGAAGATCCCGACGTTTCGTTTCTTAATGCAGAAACATTTTCCAGGGCAATCCGAGGATTGACAGATGGTAAGGGCACTATCGCACTTCACTCCTATATACTTCAAAAAAAGGGGCGGGGAAACCATAGTGCTGCGCAACGGACCTGTTATGAAGGTTCTTTGGATAAAGAAAAACAGATTGTGTTTGAGACTTTAAAAGCCAATGGATACTCTGCAGCACACATCAGTAAGTGTTGGGAGTTACAGAGTAATAAAATTAAAGCAGCAAGGGAGGGAAGACACAATAACCTGGATACCAATAAGGACACTGTAAATGAAGAGGCTACAGACAAAGAGGTTAAATTATGGATTTGTTTGCCGTTTATTAGGGGAGTAACGTTGCCCGCATTCTTAAACAAGGAAATGTTAGGACAATTTTTAAACCTAGTAATAAAATTGGACAGTTGCTGAACAACCCCAAGGACAAAAGACCGCCTCTCTCTAATCCCGGGATTTACAGCATTCCTTGTTCCTGTGGAAAAGAATATATTGGCTTAACGCAAAGAAGTATCAACACCAGAGTTAAGGAGCACGAAAGATCTGTCAGATTGGAACACCCTGAGTTGTCCGCCGTAGCAGAGCATGCCCTTTCTACAGGGCATACTATCCAATTTAAAGAGACTAGCAGCCTAAGAGCAGAAAATAGAGCTACTGTTCTCAGAAATTTGGAGGCTATAGAAATTAGTAAAAAAAACTGGCCTTTCATTAATTAACAGACAACAGGAATTAAGTTTTGTCAATAAAATTTGGTTCCCTATAATAGGGAGGCAAGACTCAGAACGTCAGTGCACCAGGAACAAGCCAACATGGAGTTCAAAGGAAATTACGGACTGTAGTTTGACAGCTACGGAGTGAGGAGTTACTAGAATCTGATCCAGTTTATTCGAATGAAACAGATACCAATTTCATTCTGTGCCCTTTGCAGGATCAGTCTTTGATGAAGTTACCCTAGTGTAACAGGTCAGTTGCGCAGCACTACGGTTTCCCCGCCCCTTTTTTTTGAAGTATATAGGAGTGAAGTGCGATAGTGCCCTTACCATCTGTCAATCCTCGGATTGCCCTGGAAAATGTTTCTGCATTAAGAAACGAAACGTCGGGATCTTCTTGTTAGCTCAGCTGTGGATTTTAACTTTTTCAGTCCATTCGTAGTGATTCTAAAGTTTGGAATAGACACGAGTGGTTTTGGACTTGGTTTTATCTCTGCTGGTTTTTCTTCTACATGGCTATTTTACCTGTATACCCCATCTCGCTAAATGTAACTGCTGGCCATGACAGCTTTCGATCGGAAAAAGTTTTGTTCATGTAAAAAGTGTGTTTATGGAAGGAAGCAAATGATACTAAGAGATGAAGTACTGTATAGTGGACTATTTGTTTAAAGTCAGTGAAGTCATTACATATTGGTACTAAGTGCAGTAAAATAGAATAGTATGCATCTGAGAGGAATGTGTAATTATCACGGAAGAAGACCGTTTACAGTATTAAATAGGTCTCTGTTAAGTGCTTCCAGTGTCAACATTAGGCACAGATCTGCTTTTTTTTCCCTGTGTCATTAAATATGTTGTGATATCATGCTTAGTACATATACCTTTCTGCATGATTGGCATCTTACAAAAAAACAAGAACGCCCAAGCTGATCTACAGATTTGACCATAAGAATGTTTACCTGTCTATCAAATAATGCATTTTGCATACTAGTATATAATAATAGTCAAAGCTATTTGACAACACAAATAAAAAGTGTTGATTTTGGCTAAAATATACTTTCATCTTCCAGGGGGCTCTGTTGCTCATTTATTAAGTAAATATGGAGCCTTTAAAGAACCTGTGGTTACAAACTACACAGAACAGTTGCTTCGTGGCCTTGCATACCTTCATGAGAATCAGATCATCCACAGAGATGTCAAAGGTAGGAATAGGGTTACTGAAGTTGGACACACACATAGTCTGTTCTATTTTTGTGCCTTCTGATGGGAGGAAAGAACTATGTTTGGTTGGCTCCGCTTTTGTTTAAAGACTTGGTATCTGTGCTTCCTCATCTATAGTCACTTCAGAAATACTCCCATTACTCTGGATTAGCCTGAGATGTAAATTGTTTAAAAGGAACATTAGGGATGTGAATCAAGTCTCTGACTCCAAGTCTCGAGTCAGTTCCCAAGTCCAGAGTCTTTGGTTGCAAGTCCCTATCTATTTAATGGGGGAAATGGGTTTAAACCTGAATAAAACTGGACTTGTTGTAAAAGGCTCCAAGTCTTGAGTCTTTCGAGTCTTTTACAATCGCCGAGTCAAGTCATTGACGCCACTTGAGTCCGACTCAAGTCCGAGTCAATAGACTCAAATCTACATCACTGAGGAACATGGAACTGACTTTCTGGAGTATTGTATTGCAATACTCGTGGTGTAAGAGGTAGCTGAGCCGCTCTCAAGATCATTGTGATTGTGTTCAAAATGTTCCTCTAGTCTAGTGTCTTTACGCATAGTACTGAAAAATATGGAAGCTGCTCAACACATACCGGGTACATTTCTCTCTGGCTCCTGTAAGTCCAACTATTCGGTGCCCAGATTGAACCAGGAAGCAGAGCACTGATCTGCCATCTCCAGCCAGAGTAGCACTGAGAAGGTGTATGGGCAATGTGTGTATTTGTTTTCCTTACCTGTTGTGTGACAGTGCATTGGGGGCCTTTTAATTGTTCAAAAGCTGTTTTTGTTCCTGGCATTTCTCTTCTTCTTTTTGAAAAGCCTTGATCTTGTGTTTACGTGTTCTGACCCTGGAACACAGACAGAAGACACCCAGTCTACTCACTGATCTGGTTCACACAATCAGTAAGCCCTGGTTGATCCAGTAGGGATCACAACCCTGTGTTCCTCCTTACTTTTGCACGGTCTGGCATCCTGGCTTGTTCTGGGGGCTTGTGCAAAACCAGGAACTGTGACTAAACTCCGACTTAGAAGTCTGGTTGTACAACAAACTTCAAGCTCAGGATTTACATCCTGACTTGAAACTAGAATTAAACCACAGATCCTAGCTTTGCAAAAACTATACAAAGTGTGGTTTAAGAAGGCAGGATTGAAACTTACAACAGAAGCAAAGACATAATGTGGGGGCTTAGAAGTAATACACTCATGTTGTTTTAATCTTGCTTGTACATAATAGCTTCCCTTCAGTATGAAATATCATCTATTAAATTGGATAGTAAACCATGGTTTCCCTGTTCTGAGTCTCTGTCAGTCACAGGGTCATGTGCTCTCCTTTCTCCTGAGAGGAAGTGTGTTTAATTTTGATTTGAATTTAAGCCAGAATTTTACTTTGCATTTGAATTCAGGATCTCTGGTCAACTTCAGACTGAAGTTGAGGAATAAATCAGGATCTGAAACCATGGTTTGATCCAAGTTTGCATTCCTGAACTGTGGTTTGAAGTAAACCACAATTCTTGGAGTTTGCATGTAAGGTGGAATTCTGGTTCCCCCTCATCCTCTTGTGCACAAAAGAGCAGAGGAGGAGGGGTGCACAAGTCCATGCTTGCAGAGGATTGTTCCCATAGCTGAAAACCATGGTTTCCCATTATGTCTGAACTGGATCACAGACTACAAAAGAATGACCACTTGACGGTGATGTAATTCAAACTTATATCTAAATATAATATATAACAGCTGTTTTGGATTAATAATGGCAGAAGTATACAGTATTTCTGTTCATGCAGAGCAACAAACCTTTTTTCAAACAAATTCTGAAGTCTTGAAATGTTCTCAGTATTTGGGAGGAATGCATTTTTCTTGGAAGGTTCCAGTTTCTGCATTATCTAAACACATCGAGTGCCATCTAAATTGCATTTCTTCTGCTATTGACAGGTGCCAATTTGCTAATTGACAGCACAGGTCATAGATTAAGAATTGCTGATTTTGGAGCTGCAGCTAGGTTGGCATCTAAAGGAACTGGTGCTGGAGAGTTTCAAGGACAGTTGTTGGGCACCATTGCATTTATGGCGCCAGAGGTAAGAACCCACTTCTGCAACTTCAAGAAAAGATGTACTGTTTGATTTCTATCTTAGGCTTCAAGTGCTTGCTCTGTTTCCTCAGCCTAAAGTGGCATCCTGTGCAGTGCAAACGAGGGAAGGGAAGGCTGTATTGGTTTGCTTGTTTTGATACTGCTTTTGAAAAACTTCACACCATGTAGCAAGCCATATGTGGGACAGTGCACAAGGCTACCCTTTAAGTACAACAGTTGCAAGTGAGCAATGTTGCTTTCTGAGCCATGATTTAAGAATAACTGTTCTAGACAGTAGAAATCTTCCTTTTTGTACATTCATTTCGCTACATGTACAGATAATATGTGCCCCACAGGCTTATGGCACTTTTATATGAAGCACTGTGTCAGACGCTGACATTTGGAGTAGTTCTCATAATAGCTGTTTTAAACCTCTCATTTTTGATAATCCAGAATGCTTCTAAAATTCTGCTGTGCTGGTGGGTAGAGAACAAAGAGTTACATTTGTGAATTTCTTTATCCTTCAGGTGTTGAGAGGCCAACAGTATGGTAGGAGTTGTGATGTGTGGAGCGTTGGTTGTGCTGTTATAGAAATGGCTTGTGCAAAACCTCCTTGGAACGCAGAGAAACATTCCAATCATCTTGCTTTGATATTTAAGGTAAGGTGATTCGTGAGCAAATACCCAGAATGTCTACGGTGGGGTCAGTCCACCTTTCTGTCCTGCTATGAGGCTTGGAGGGCAACTAGTGTATCATATTTTCGAGCGGAAACTGTTATAACCGGCAACAATCTTCGTAGAACAGGTTAAAACGGGTAAAGCGGTCATAGTTCAAGCAAAAAAGTAGCGATCCAGCCGATCCAAAGTATTTACAATTTGTCCTGGTAATCTGAGCGATTCCCACGGTCAACAGAAATCTTTAAAAACAACCTGGAGCACAAATGTTGTTACAGTAACATCTACCAAAGTTCCTTTGGAAGTCCCCAGAAGATGTGTTTAGAGTAAACACGAAACGTCGGGTCCTTTGTGCTCCAGGTTGTTTTTAAAGATTTCTGTTGACCGTGGGAATCGCTCAGATTACCAGGACAAATTGTAAATACTTTGGATCGGCTGGATCGCTACTTTTTTGCTTGAACTATGACCGCTTTACCCGTTTTAACCTGTTCTACGAAGATAGTGTATCATAAAACAAAATTAGGAACACAGACAAAATTAGGAACACATACAATAAAAGTATCGCACATTCAGAAAAGTCACATATATTCAGTCCTTAGACATGTCAAAGACACACCAATACAGTCTTTACTTGACATCTGTATCCCAACATAGAGGGGCCCAACTGAACCCCATGACAGAATTATGTCGCACGGAATTCTGAGTGCCATAACTAAGTTCTTCACCTGTATTTGTTCCAGCCACGAATCTCTTAGTAAAACTTTGTAGAAAAGTTCCACATGTCAAGCCTTCCGCCATCCATCTTCCAGTCTAGTCAGCCTTTGATGGGAGCCAAAACTTTAAATCCAGTCTCTGCCAGTGTGACACAATAGTGCCAGTTGTTTGTAGTGTTGAACCTAGTAGGAGTTATAATATCTTGTATTTGAAAAGCATCCTAGCAACAGGAAAAAAAAAACACAACCACCCACAGCTTTATAATACTGGGTGAGCACAAAAACACTCCTTGATTTCCAACGGTTATAGAATGTAACTTTATTGGAATATCCTTACAGATTGGTGGAATATTCTTACAGATCGGTGGCTACAGTTGCGGGAGAGAAAAGAAGTTAACGTATCTGTGGTCACCGTATTTATAAAGATATTCCAATAAGTTTTGATTTATCATTCCTTGAAATCAAGGAGTGTTTTTGTGCTCATCCTGTACACTTACCTTAGTAAAATTTAATTGTTGTAAATCAGCATATTATAGGAATCATCTTGTAAGAGGAAAGTTTTGAGGTCCACATTTTTGAGGATTCTATTCTCCTAAATTCTGCTTGCTTAAACAGCTCACAGCACAAAGCACAAAAGGGCACAAAACAGCTCAAGCACAAAAGGGAAGGAATGGGGAGAGAATGGGACTTTAATAGACCAGTAGAACTGAGATCTGTTTTGCATGTCAGCCAGGCCTGAATGGTACCACAGTCAGTTCAGCCCCATCTTCATTCTTGTGAAAAGGAACTTCTTTGAAATGGGGATAAGTGGTATGAAGAAACTGTCCTTCAACAGTGGTGCTTATTAGCAAGTCGTCAAAAAAACTAGAGTACACTTTCCGTATAGTAGCATAGCTTTCTCTTATCTGGAAATTGAGTTCTAAAAAGCAAATCAGAAGATCCAAGAACTGTGCAGAATCTTAATAGGCAGCAGATACTGGGAGAATTCTTGAATGCTAAGGTGGACAATTTTTCAATGCAGTAAACTAACTCAGATTTCAGATGAATGGACATTGCTAACTCAGATTTTTAAATGTTGTCACAGTTACAAAAAGCATTTGTAACAAGCATCTGACCTGTACTATCTGCTATGTAAAAACGCCCAGAAATCTGTGTTAGCATGGTGTTACAGTGCTGAAAAACTACCAGTTTGAAAAGGCAAATGTCCAGATTCAACTTGCAGGATGTCAAAATGTTTATAGGAATCTAACAGGTCAGGTATCTCAACACATTTTGTGCTGAGCAACCCTGTTAATGTTGTGCTTCATTATTATGTCTGTATGTACAATAAGAAATGGGCAGCCCAATCCTGCCTAAGTATCCAGCGGGCAGCCCAGGCTGCCCGCTGGATCCTATACCTGTTCATCCCCTTCCTCCAGTGTAACGCGGGGAGGTCCCAGCTGGCGGAAGTCGGAGGAGGCCGTGTAAAGGCCGCGCCGGCCCAGGAAGGGGACGTGGATATGGCGGCCGCCATTCCCTCCCCCCTGGCCAGCTCGGTCAATGGCCCCCCTCCCTCGCCACCCGGATCGCCTGCACGCCCACCGGGGGATCACTTAACTCCTTCAGCAGCCACATGGGTGATCCGGCAGCGGAGTGAGGACGACCGGCACCAGCCCCCCTTACTCTCCAGTTGTCGCGAACGTGCTTTACGGCACATTCGCAACTGATTCGAACAGCGGAGCGCTTTCTCCACCGTTCTAATTTTAGTCAGAATTGTGCCGTAAAGCAGTTACAAAGCTAAACTATACAGTATGTAACCAAAAATATCCCATGATCCAGATAGTCTTACTCGTCTGCATCTGACGCCTGGGCAGCTCCTTTGAGAATGATTCCTGAGGATAACCTGAATATTTTATTCTGTTTGCAGATTGCCAGTGCAACTACTGCTCCATCCATCCCACCACATCTGTCTCCAGGCTTAAGAGATGTGGCACTTCGGTGTTTGGAGCTTCAACCTCAGGACAGACCCCCAGCAAGGGAGTTGCTGAAACACCCTGTCTTCCGCACTACTTGGTAGTTGTGTAAAAATTGGGGATACACTGAACGTGATGCTACTGAATCAAGAACAGTGCTGGTCTTCCTGTGCAGCTTTGCACAGCAATATGTATTAACTACTCTGCTGGCCTTAATTATACATTGTGAGGACTTGAGGTCAGTAGAGGACCTGTACTTAAGTATGTGACTGACAAATCGAGATCTTTACCTAAGCTCAATATGCAACATTTCACAAATTGTGCAGAAATATGTAAACTGTGCCTTCTGGCTCTTGGTGAACAGGAAAGCAATTTCTTTTTAAACTCTGCATGATTATTTAGTGGAAGAAGTGGTGATTTCATTTTTATTTTGGAGCACTTTTTCAGCAATGTTAGCAGCTGAGGGGCTCGGGAGCCATTTAAAAGCTGCAATCACTGTTCCATTTCACGCCATGCAAATGTCAGCGGTTTGAGCTCTACAACCCAATTTTACTTGTGTTCATCACTGGCCAAAAAGGAAGTTCAGTATCTGTGCATTAAACTATCACAAAGTTTGTTCTTTGAGTGGAAAAAGAAACATTGGGTGGTTCTGAAACCGCATCTTGCCTCGCTACGCATCACTGACCATGGCGGTTGCGGTTCACTGTGCATTTACTGTTAGCCTTGTAACTTTCATTTGGAAGCTCTCGTTCTCCGCTTTCATGTTATCCTTTATTTTGTATTCAGGGAAAAGTGATCTTTGAAACCACACCCAGAATAGCTAGAACTAGGTTCAAGCTCAATATTGCTGGATAGTTTGTTGTTTATGAGACTGTGATACAGATTGGTTTGAAATCTGGAATAAAATGCTGCCCTTGAGTCAGTGTTTTAGGTGAGGTATTAGGGGAAACGCGCAATTGTTCTGAAGGACAGAACTTATAACCAAGGGTCAAATTGATGGTTAGATTTTGGAGCCTTTTAAAAACAAAATCTCTTGGGAAAACTTTGTAGAAAAGTTTCACGTGTCAAGCCTGCCTGCTGCCACCCAGCTTCCATTCTAGTCAGCCTTTGATGGGAGCCAAAGCTTTAAATCCAGTCTTACTCTCCAGTTAGCATTGCATTCATGTCCACGGTTGATATTTTGCCTGCAGTTTTCCTTCTGCCATACATCATCTGTTTACAGCTGCGATTGATAATTATGTAATTGGGCAATCTTGTTTTTTTTAAAAATAAATAAAGAAAATATTTTTTATAGAAAAATGAGCTTGGACTTGAAAATGCCCCTTACATATAATGTGAAGAAGTGCTTCACCAAGAGTGCAAAACTGCTTTTTAGCAAATGTGTGTTTTATGATGGTTTAACTTTAAGGGCAGGCTTCTAGATCCTGATGCATGGAATACTGAAGGAAAACGGCAGCTGTTCTTTTGCTTTTTGGTGAGTCTTTTTGAAATAAAGTATCGATTGTGTTTAATCAACTTTGTTAAATAACTGTTCAAGTTTTAACTCTTCAGAAGCCAGTTCAATTATTGACCGGAAATTGGTTATGCTCAAAGACTCAGGGCAAACTAAATAAGCTATTGTACTGTACATTATTAACAATGTACATCTTACAAATTGGAAGCAAAAACATGTGAGAGGTTTACAGCAATGATCATGCTAGCATTAACTAAAAGCAATGTCACTAAGTGTGGATGTGTATTTCGTCATGAAATGTTACATTCCTTTGCTTTTTGAAGATTGGCAGACTTTGAAGAGTTAAACAAATCGAAATGTGAAGTTTGGTAGCTCTGTTTTTTGTATTTGACTTCTGTTTCTTGACCGTTTAGAGTTTTTCATTATTCTGATCAGATTGTTACCAAGTCTCTCTTGTGTGCAAGCTTTAAAGGATGCACTCTTGCCAATTCATGTACTGGAAGATCAGTTGTCAGATGAATGCCGTTTCTGACAAAAATGTCAATTGTATAAACTGATGAACCTCAGCTAATCAGTATTACCTTTTTAGATCACCATGTCTACCACATATCAAACTCAGACTGCCTCTAGGTGTCTAAATGCATTGTTTGAGTTTGTTGCATTTCCCTCAGCTTGCTGGTAATTGTGGTGTTTTTTTTAATGCAGATGTGATGTAATCTTATTTTCTTTGGATCAAAGCTGGACTGAAAATTGTATTGTGTAATTATTTTTGTGTTCTTAATGTTATTTGGTACCTAAGTTGTAAATAACGTCTACTGCTGTTTATTCCAGTTTCTACTACCTCAGGTGTCCTATAGATTTTCTTCTACCAAAGTTCACTTTCACTTTGAAATTATATTTGCTATGTGACTGATTCCTAAGACTTCCAGGGCTTAAGGGCTAACTTCTATTAGCACCTTACTGTGCAAGTAAATTTTAAAGCTCTCTGGGTTAAGAAAATTTGGCTTCATTATATCCTTTGTTATTTTAAATATATCAAGATATTTTAATTAAAAGTTTTTACCCCATTGAACCAATTTTATAGTATAATTTGTACCTATTTTGGTGGTTGTGTCTTTATAGTAAATAAAAGATTTTGGACAAAAGTTGTCCTCGTTTATGGCAATGGATAGAGTTTTTTTTAATGCTGCTTGACAATTCATGTACGTTCTTTTTCCTTACAAAATCTACAGCTACAGAAAACATGCACAAGGCTCAGTGCTTATCAAGCTGTACGTTATTTGGAAAGTTCCTGTAAACAAGGCTTTCTTTAATCCCTTCGTTCTGCTCTTTCTTGGTGGTATAACCCTTCAAAACAGGCCAAGTATCTACTTATGCCTTATGTGCTTTATCTGTACAAACCTGTAGGGCACAGTTTACCAAACAGTGTTATAAAATCTTCATCGAATTGGGGTTGTACATTACCTATTTCTGCCTATAGTAATTGTCATGCTACTAGATTAGAAACTCAAGATGCAGAATTACAGCTGGTGAATCGCTTAAGGGCAAGTATCTATTCAGATTAGTGGAACACTATCTGTTCAGTGATAATGATAGATTGAAGTGCTTGGAAAAGTGACATGCTAGATACACCAGAAAAATCCATCCAGTTTAGTAACCAATTGATAACTCACCTGGGTGTGTGTCTGTCCACCTGTTGTGTTGACTGATCTAATAAGGACTAGAGTCTTTGGGCAGTGTGTTCTCTCTTTTTTCCATTCCCTAATCAACAAGCATGGTGGAATTTCTTTATCATAATGGGTTTGTAGCTGGTGAACACTAGCACACAGGTACCTGAAGTGTGTGCTTAGTAGTACTCCAGTGTGTACTCATGTCTTAAGAACTGCAGCCTTTAAATCTTTGCTTCATGGAACATGTTTATAGTGAACAGAGCTTGCATATGCATACTTTTTTTGAAGTTCTAGTAACCAGTGGTATATCTTTGAAAGAGCACCCCAAGTTTCCAAATTAGATAGACTTAAAAGCTAATTTTATAGCATTGTGTGCCTGAAAAGCGTCTTTCTTGATACTATGTGATGTCTTCCGTGAACCCATCCAGTGGTGTCATATGACGCACGTCACCCCGAAGCAGGGGATGCGCGTGTCACCCCCCCGCCTCCACGCGTCTCGTGCCGGGTCACCCCCTGACCCCGTGTACCCCCCAAAATTTGCAGCGCCGCGAAGACTCACCCCCACTACCGCCGGCTCCGCACGTCACCCACCTCCAGGAGAAGGCCTCCGCGCATCCTCTCAGGCCAGCGGTCCGGCCCCTTCTGACCAGGCCCTATGCGGCATTTTTTCGCATTTTCGCGCATGGGTTGCCCTCTTGCCCTCAGAAGCTTGTACGCATGCGCGAAAATGCGTAAAAATGCCGCATAGGGCCTTGTCAGAAGGGGCCGGACCGCCGGCCAGGGTGAACGCTCCGAGGCCTTCTCCCGGCCTCGGAGGGTGACGCACGGAGCCAGCGGAAGCGTGTCAACCCCGTCACACCTGATGCGTGTCAACCCCGCCGCGTCCGCCATGTTTCAGTGACGCCACTGAACCCACCCTAATTCACATCCATCTTTGCTTTGTAAACATGATTTCTTCAGTGGCAGAGTGTGGTTTTGAAACAATCACCAACTTTAAGACCTAAGATTTTCATGGCCAGAAGAAATAAATTGATTTAAAAATTGGAGGAGAGGACATTTCTCATTACTTGTTTTGAGGATCCCTGAGAACTATCGGTGTAAATAAGCCCCTCCTGTTTATTAACCTATGGACCTATGTGTGCTGATTAGTGCTAGAGACAGATCCAATAACTGCTAGATTTTTAAGGAAGTGTCCGTTATTTATATCTCCCAGTACCCTTTAATGAGACCATACATTTCTTAATTCTAACATAATTAAATCAGCAAAACACCTCACGTTACAAAAGGCAGACTTGCATTGATTTTCACCATATTTAGGTAACAACTTCTGGAAAGACGACTATGTTGGCAGTAACAAACAATGAAGAGTCTACAAAGTCTTAAATTCATGTCCAGGATTAAAAGCCATGTGTAGATAAGTTCCAAAATAATTCTATGTTTTTTAAAAACTGATTAAAACCCAGGTTAAAGTTAAAAACACATTGTTTTAAAAACAAAGTTAAAAACATCCAAAATGGTTAAAAAGTTCAAAAAACATACAACATAAGGACCACAACGTTTCGTCTAATTCTTTCGACTTCATCAGGTGGACAAAAGGAGAGCCAGCAGGGCTGTCAAGGTGTTACTGAGAAGAGTAACCATCGTGGTTATGAACCATCCATGTAGCTGTGAGTTCATCAATTAGCACAGGAAGCCCAGTATCAGCTTTCAGGTGCTGCTTGCATTGAAGTAACCTCGGGAGTCATTGCGAGTACTTAGATGTGTTCTGCTTAAAGCAGGAGTCCAAATTTTATCTATAAGTGTCATCTCCTGCTATCTATTCAACAAACCCATATGTTTGTGCTTTATCTCTATAGCTTCATAATTCATCCGTAGTTCAAAATTAGATTCTTGTACTAGTTTTTTAGCATCGTATGATCGTATGACCTTGGAGTATATGACCTTGGAAATTGGATCGTATGACCCAGGAGTATAAAGCATCCCGTGTGAATGCAGAAAACCGTACATTGGCACAACTAAACGCTCTATAGAGACTAGGATCCGGGAACATGAACGAGCGTGCAGATTACAACATTGAGAACTTTCTGCTCTTGCAGAGCATGCTATGGACACGGGTCATACAATCCAATTTAAAGATGCTAGAAAACTTTTAAAAAACATAGAATTATTTTGGAACTTGTCTACATATGGCTTTTATTCATTTTTAATGAAGAGTCTTTTTTGCACCTTTAAAGATGAACAAATTCGTTAGACTAAGGAGCCACAAGACACTCTATTCATGGGAATGGTAAACAATCACCATTTTTCCCCTCCCCTATCCTTTTAAAACACACACACACACACACACACACACGCGCGCGCGATTTGTGGGGGGCTTGGCAACCTTGTCCATTACTTTACGGTGATCTTGTAGGTTCTCACAAAGTTACTATGCATTTGTCTAGCTCTAGGAGGCTAATTGATATACGTAAACAAGAGTTTATGACATATTTCTGGTCACACGAACATCACCAAACTTCTACATAAGGATCCAAAACACTTCTAGTATAAAACATAGAAATAAATGTGAGCATTCTGGGCCAGAGAAACCCCATGCAGACATGGGAAGAATGTTCAAACTCCACACAGACAGTTACCCTGGCTGGGAATTGGTGTGTTTTTTCCTCTCTCAACAACTTTAAAACGAAACAACTTATAACAAAACTTTAAATGTGGACTTGCTGTACAAGCCTCTTTCAGTCTCAGAGGAACAATTTTTCCCCAATAGGGCAACTGATTCCCTGATCCTGCAACACCAGTTATTGGCAGAGGTGGAGTAAAATCAGAGTCTGTAACAAGAGCCATGATGTATATTTCTGAACAGAGTATATTAAAAACTGAGCAGTCAAGCAAAAGTTTGCAGCAACTGCATTTTTTTTTTAAAAAAAGGGCTCACTAAAAGTGTGTAAAAACTGGTAAATGTGCTGAATTAAACTCTGCCACCAATACAATTTCATAAGTCATGATATGTATCTAGGAATATTGTGAACATGACAATACAGGTCCTCAACTCTTCACCTTGCTCCTAAAACAAAAACAAGTCAAAAGAAATGGAATTATAGCATTAAAAATGAGCAAAGGAGTCACGACTTACCAAATGAAAAACGTATAAGAGAAGGAATTTGCATCCTTCCCTCCAAATTATACATACATATTGTATACTGCCAGAACCTCAACTCCCCGCCCTCCCCCCCCCAAATTCACGAGTATTGGATCACATAACTTCAGAACATAATGATTTCTGAAAACAAGTTACTGTATTAAAATGCATTCCCCCTTTTCTCTCGCATATTGGTCCCTAAAACAGATAAATGTAATTGGATTGAAATATAGTACTGTAATGCACTTTTGACATTATTCCAAAGCTTAATACAGTACAGTACTGTATTATGATTGGGTCATGTAAATACACAGAAATACCAACAGATGGCAGTAAAGTCTGAGAAAGTGTCATCCACCTATTTTAAAAGTCCCATATTTGAAGTTCTGAGCTCTCCTTCATTCCTTGGAACATCTGAACGCATCTCATCTCTACCTCTTCTCTCTACCAAACCATTAAATAAATGAAATGAAGAGTCCATGAAAAAGACTTGTGAGAAATCTCAGCAAGTGGAGCACACTGATTCTATGGAAAAAAAAACCAACCCAGCTTGTCTTCAATTCCAACATAAATTAATCTTGTCCATGTGTGCTCGTAAATTAATGATACATCTGTATGCCAATTTCCTGAGGCTTGGCACACAGACATTTTTAGTGCCAGTTTAACAAAATGTATGTGTAGGAAAGTGTTTGTGATTCAATGCCAGAGAAATGGTGGTTCATTCACATTTATAGAGTTTGTCTTCTCTAGCAAAAAATACATTTCTAACAGAGCAGGGTAATCGGACAAGAATGTCTCTTAAGAACATAAGAAGAGCCTTACTGGATCAGGCCAAAGGCCCATGTAATTCAGCTTCCTGTATTTCACATTGGTCCCATCAGATGCTTCTGAGAGCACACAGACAACAAGATAACCTGTTTCCTGTCATCACTCCCTTGCACCTGGCACAGAGAAAACCTACTTCTAAAGCCAGGAGGTTGTTACCGAAATTGCCTTTGTTATTAGGGGAATAGCTTAAAACATGGCAATTTGGAACATTCAGGATCTTGATACCTGTGTATACCAGAGTTGGGCTTCAGAATTCCATATTAAATAATATCGAGGACACACTTGGGTTGTTTTCCAATATTTACTAGATAGTTAGTCAGATTCATAGTTATGCAACAATTCAATCATACTCCAAAGCATTCAGATCTAGGAAACTTAGGTAGAACGTACAGAGGTTTAGCAGGTTTCCTTGATTTATACATGGGTGATATTTACCTATCCTGGAGAGTTGAACTTGGCTGCAATGCTGTAGTAATGGCACAAGCCAGCAGTGAATGAAAAGGAGGAAGAAACAAATTGGCTCTGAACTGGTCAGGCTCAGCAGTCTGTAAAATGACTGAGAAGTGAAGTTAAGAGTGGGGGAAGGGGGAAGAGGGAGGGGGTTGGTGCCAGAGGGCACGCAGAGAAGAAGAGTTCAGGAGGCAAGGGGGTCCAGAGAGAGAGAGAGAGAGAGAGAGCAGGCTGGCAACCTGCCTTCTTATGCATAGCAAGGAGGAGGAGCTTGTGGCTCTTACGCTGCAAAAAGGAAATACCTTATTTGGGATAGAGGTACACCTGGGGGTGGAGACACATACATACACTCCGGGGGCAGGGGAGGAGGGCAGATGGCTTCCATAGTTGCAAGAAATGTGGATTCGGCCTTCCCAGGTCCAGACGTTGGTGTTAGCATCTTTGTGGATTCTCTTCTTCCTGGCAGACTAGTTTGCAAGTCTTTGGGACTGTGGAGGAAGGAATGTGCCTACGTGCTTGGGAGCGTTTTGGTTCATGGCGTCAGAAATGCTGAATGCTGATCAGATTCTCCCCTCATGGCTTCTTGGGGAGACCTTTCTCGAGCATAGCTCCACTAAGCTTGATGCAGAAACGCGGCGTAGCCCTCGCGTTGCACCATAATACAGTCCAGTCTGGCACATGTTCCATTCTTGCTCACAACCCATTTCAAAAAGCCTCATGGCAACAAACATATTTTTAAAGTCTCTTGGATTTTAAAAGGTCATGCGGCAACAAGGTTGCTTATGGCTTGTAACCTGTGATGGTCTTTTCTTCCATGAATCTATCCAACCCCCTTTTAAAGGCATCTAGACTCTTCATAAATACTTAGCGGTAATGCTACAACAATTTTGGCAACGGTTGAACAAAACCAGTCTGTAAGCTTAGTTCATTTTAGATTATATTTTTATTACTGGGAATGGGATTTAGTTTTTAATTTCATTTTTTTTAATGACCTACCTATTTCTGACTGTTGATGACATAAGATGTTTCAAACAGCAGTAGTGCTCAGAAAGTCTCCCCTCCATTTTGAAGGAAGCTAAATGGAGGGGGTCCTTTGCAAGGGTTGTGCTCCAGTGACTAGGACACGGTTTTTGGCCCTAGGGTTCTCCTTGGGGTGGTTATTTTTAACCCCAGAAGCAGGTTTGTTGCAAACACCAGCAAGTTAGCGGTGTCGCAATCTTGTGCTTTTAAGTGGTATTGTCACCAACACTTGGTCCGTTTATCAGTTTTTGAGTGAATGGCATTCTGGCGTCAGTTACGTTTGGACATGTTTGAAACAATCTGGAAGCCATTTCCTCGACAAAACATTTGAACATGTGTGAAATATGTAGATACCACTATTCAGTATTTTGATGGCTTATATATCCATTTTTTTATTTTTATTTTTGTTCAATCTGTAAATTACTTTGGATTATATCCATGTAATGCTTGGTTTTTTTTCCTTTCTTTTTTATAAAATAATAAAATAAAACATTTAAAAAAACCAACACTTGGTCCATTTAACCAGATACCATGCACTGTTTATTTTCTGTGAGTCAAATATACTCTTGGTCAAATTTCTACTGCAGTATCAATGAAAAAATGCACATGGGATGGAAAAAAGTATCCCAGCTATATTTTCAAGGAGGCTGGGTGGTTTTTTGGGATGGGGAAATAAATTAGATTACACAGAGGACAATGTGAGGAAATAGATGTGTGAGGGCACAGCTGTGTTGAATGGGGCTCAGATATTGAATGGGGCCTAGATGGAGAGACCAATAGTTGTGGTATTGTTAAGTGAAGTCAGAAGCACTATTTCCAGGTGCCCACAGGAACGTCTAGCCGAGTCTCTGTTTCTTGTTTCCCTGGTCTCCTCCATTACTTGCATAGTTAAACTACTGATACAGAACCAGGATTAGTGCTACAGCAGCCAAAGGAGGAAAATAGCTCCCATTATTTCAGAGAAATAATCTATGAAAGTTAGAAACAATGCCTTCTTATTTTCTGTAGAAATATCAGCACTTATGGGGGTTGCCTTTTTAGTTACATTGTTGAAATTGCTATATGAAATGTGTCGGGTGTGTGATCTCCAAAATTCATGGTAGATAGCTGAAATAGTACAATGGAGAGAAGACTCCTGCCCCAAACCCGGGAGAGCTGCCGCCAGACAGTACTTACCTAGATGGACTAACACTCTGATTCCGGATGAGACAGCTTCACATATTGTAAATCGACTATTATTATCCTTCAAAGCTAGCACCACCATTTGCCAATTAAGACAAGTTTATATCATACAAATTTTAGACTGCAGGGAGGAAAACTATGTTTGAATGGGGGGAGGGAAGAACTTCCACATAAAAAATTACTGTGGGAGGAAGAAAGCTGAACCCCTCTGCCTGGTGTAGTAAAATAACAACAATAATACTTTGAGCGTGAAACACAGTTCACATGCACAATCTTGATGTGGTCCAGGACCAGTACATATTATCCCCATATTGCCAAAAACCAGAGAGGTGGAGCTGCAGGAGGAAGCAGGAACTATGGCCATCTATCTTGTTTGTGATGGTTCTCCTAGGAGAGTCATCGGGAAGAGGACTGCCAACTGCCCCCATGCTTCTTCAAAATAGGCGTAGGGTGGAGAATCCTGGGAGTGTTGGCAGAGGAGGCAGTGATGGTGGTGGGGAAAACAGGCAGGGGAAAAACAAGCTGGCATAATTTGGGCAATGCCTTAAGTACTGGTCTGACGTTGGCCAGTCTTGATGGCAGAAGTGAGATCCAAATGAGGGAATTGCTGATTTCACAGCTTAGCCACTGTGCTTGATGCGGAATAAATGTTTTTGATGGGGAAGCACTGAAATAATCCAAGAAGTGTTGCAGCTTGACTCTGTGGTCTATAAATTGTTCTGGAACATTTGTTAGTTTGTCACAGTTATATTCTGCTCTATTCCATGAGCTCAGAATGGTTTACAGTGGTTTTTCCAAATGCTAACTCTTCTATCCCCCAGGGATTTATAATCTATTCTAAGTAAACGGTTTGGGAGATAATGGCTTTATTGATTTCCTTAAGGTTTCAAACGTTCATTTCTACTTCCTGCTATCATGCATAAACGTGGTTTTCGGTAGGGCGTGTCAGTGGAGCAAACAACTACGGGAAAGGCTTTGAAAAGCCATGAGCACGATTTCTTTCCTAGAATGCTCACTGCTGCACTTTTTCCAATGTTCATGGGTTTTATCCTGCCTGATTTTTAATAATTTCTACTCCTCTTGTACTGGCTCTAACGCAAAACTCGCTCCTTCAGATGTTTGCCAGGAAGTCACCCCATTGGGCTCATGGGATCATGCTCCTACCACTGTGCCTAGGAGGACTGCAACCCTAAAGCTGGATTCACATATGACCGCGGATGTCCCTGCCCAGCATACGCGCTGATCAGGCGCTTGGAGCAGGGGGAGCGTCACTCTGCTGGTCGTCCCTCCTGCTGTCCCGCCTTCTTAAGAAAGCGCAGCTGTGATTGGCCGAAGTCCTGTGAACTCTTGCTCTGCTTGCCTTTTCCTCTCGGAAGTTCTTGCCCTTACTTCAAGCACAAATTTTATATCATTATCCCAGCATGAACTGGGAACATTTTGCGAGTTTTGCAATGACATTTTGCAATAACGAGGCTTGCTCTCTCCTCGTCCTGTGTTTACCGGGGTTTCCCTCTGGAAGAACAGTGGAATAGTAACCTCCGACGCTTTTGAAATTGGAAACAGAAGAAGAACAGGTTAAAGAATGTACGATTCATTGGGCGAAAAATGTAGGTCATGTTATTTTAATGGACCAATGGGAACAACTATGGTTAAAACAGTTGAAATTTATGTTAAATGTTAATATTAAAGAAAATATGTATAAAATGATATATAGATGGTATATAACCCCAAGCAAATTAGCAAAAATGTATGAGAAGGTGACGAATAGATGTTGGAAATGTAAAAAGCAAGAAGGAACTTTTTACCATATGTGGTGGACATGCCCCCAAGCAAAGAAGTACTGGACTCAGATTCATAAACAGATTGAGTTGATTTTAAAGATTAAGGTTCAAATGAAACCGGAAACATTTTTGTTGGGTATGTGGGAGGATCATGTAGGCGAAAAATTTCGAACTTTGTTTTTATATATGATAGCTGCGGCAAGAATTTTATATGCACAATATTGGAAGAATTCGGAGATACCTTCGCTGGAAGATTGGTGGCTGAAAGTTTTGGACTATGCTGAAATGGATAAACTTACAATTTTAATTAAGGAAAAGTCAGTTAACTTTTTCGTGAATAATTGGAAACCATTTATTGATTTTTTAAGAGAGAGAGAGAGGAATGATGTGATGATATGCGGATTTAATGAATAGAATGTGGGTGTTGTTTTGGCTTAGTTGGAAATTATATGTAGAAAATAGTGAATAGTATGCTAGTAGGATGTATTGCTTCGCGCTTGCTATAACTTTATGAAATATGTATTGTTTTTATGTTTTAATATATCAATAAAATATAAATATATATGGAAAAAAAGAAAAAAAAAGGAATAGTAACCTCCGACGCGATTGGAGCTACTTGTGATTGGCATGCAGCCACTCTCCCCCCCTCTCACGCGATTGGTGGCTGCAGTAGCTCTGTGAACCCGCCCACAAGCTCCACGAGAAAAGCTCCGCCAAAGATGAACCAGACCATCTGAAGCGTTTCAAGCGTTGGTGCCCCGGAATGGTGTCCTATTACATGATGAATATGCAAATACAGCTCAGAGCGGGTCCGTAAAGCGCACAGCAGGGACAACGCAGTCAAGTGTGAATGGGGCTTAAGGCTGATTCACACTAGCCCTTTCCGTGCGCGTTTTGGATCTGCGTTTGGTCTTTTCGTGCGTTTTTCATGCTTGCGTCTAAGCTTATGACGCAGCCAGGAGAGATGGTTTCCTTTTAGCCGGTGACAGACCAAGCCCGTGGTCCGGGCGGTGCGTGCGTTGCTCCGGCTGCGTTGCCGCACCGGACGCACGCTAGGGGGCTTGATGGGACGTTGCAGCCGCAGCGAGGATCGAGCAGCAAGCGAGTGAGAGGGGGGGAGAGAAGGGGGGAGAGAAGAGGGAACTTCCCTTTTCTCTCCCCCTTCTCTCCCCCCTCTCTTTCGCTCACTCGCTGCTCGATCCTCGCTGCGGATCTCCCCTCAGGGAAGAGAAGAGGTCCGGACTATTGGGGACTGCACAAAAGAGAAACGCTTGTGTGTGTGTGTGTGTGTGTGTTTACTAAAGCCACAATATAAATGGCAGTAACTATCGCAACACACACACACACACACACACAAGTACAGATGAGTTTCTCTCGGCAACTAGCGAGGGGGAGAGGGGACCTGCAGGGGGGAATCAGCAAATGACAAGACGCTCGAAGGTTTGACAGGCGCGCTCGCTTGTAGTTACCGCAAGCGTCGAAAAATGGCTGCTTTATGAAAACATTCTGCCCCTCTTTCCCTTTGATTGACTTTTGCTTCCTTTCCTTTGATTGGCTCTGGCCGCTCTGTGTCCCGCCAGAGCTGGGCTTGGGGCAGCTGAAGCGTTTACGCGCCCGTGGCTGATGATGTCTGACGGCGGCTGCCAGGAGCAAAAACGGAGCCATGTCACACTGACCAAACGCGCCCGCAGCACGGACGCACCCCCATGCCGCACGGAGCACGGGCTTGGTCTGTCACCGGCTTTTATCTTTTTGATGCGCTTGCGTTTAAGCTAGCGTTTATGCTCGCGGTGCTAGGCAGCCCACCAATCAGAGAAGCGCATTAAATCACAGCTGCGCTTAATTCAAGAAGGCGGGCAAACGTTCAGAGAACTGCTAGACGCACGTACGGACGCTAGAGCAGGGCGTACGCGCCGGGAAAAGGCTAGTGTGAATCAGCCTTAACCTGGGGTGGGCAGAGAGGCGTGTTCCTAGGCTGTCGCAGCAGCCAAAGCAACAGAAGGCCCTCGAAGCAGCACCTTTTTCTTTGCATTTATTTCTGCAGCGCTTCTTCTGAAAAGTTGGCGTTTCATCTGCTACACGGCTCTTCTACCCGCGCCGTGTCGCCAAGGGGTCAGTTCTGCGGCGCCCGGAAGTCCCCGAGAGGCTGCGGCGGCTCGGAACGGTCACGAGGACTCCGCTTGGAAAGAGAAACTTGGCCGGAGCCAGTGGTACGGTGCCCAAGCTGTTCCCCCGGTGAAACGCTGTCTGAGTCACATTGGTTCCACAGCGGCAGCCAAACCCTGCAGGGTTCCTGCTCCGTGGTCCGAGTATGACTTTTTACAACACTGGTTCTAAAAGCCGCTGTTGAATGTTTGTGCACACATTGCGGTGCAAATAGTGTAGGGGACCCCGAGGTTTTCAGCCTGAAACTGCTGGCGGGGAGGAGAACTGCCAGTGACTTTGGCCAGCGCGGGAGCGCCGTGCCAATCTGTTGCAAAACAAACACGCCAACAAGGGCGCTCGTGGAGCAAGCTTGTGAAGGCGCCTCCGCTCGTCGTGAAGATGCCCCCCACCCCGACCCTTTCTGGTGTCAGCTGCCTTGTGGTGGTGGGTGCTGCTCGCGATAAGACTTCAGGAACGGACACGCGACTTCGAAAACGTTCCTGCAAAGGAAGAGGAGGCTGCTCCTCCAGTCTCGGGTGCTGGGGGAGCCGTTGCCGAGCCCGTCAGGCCAAACAGCTCTTCAGGCTGATCTACACGACAACGTCGCGGAGCGTTTTTTAATCCGGCGGAGCCGCCGGACCTCCGCCCCACTGCCGTGTACTCCAAGTCGAGTGTTCTATTTTTTAGGGGGCGCGACGGCAGAGCTTGGAGGTGGCTCGCGGAGCTGCTGCAGTCTACCAATCACAGGAGAGGGGGGGAGGGTGGCTGAATGCCAATGTGAACAACAACCAATCACCTTGGAGGTTACATCCACACAGCAACTGCGCTTTCTTAGGAAGGCGGGACAACATAAGGGGCAACAGGCTTGAAGACACTCCCCCCGCTTCCAGCGCGGAGGCGCTAGGCAGAGGCGACGGCGGAGCCTCTGCCTGTCGTGTAGATCAGCCTAAAAGGTAGATTAGCCCAGCCATGCTGAGAGCGTTGCGGAGGCGCTGGGCGTCGTACAAATATCGCTTCGTGCCCTGGATCGCGCTCAACCTCCGCCACAAGCGCAGGTGAAGGGGGGGGTTGCTTCCAGTCTCGCCTTTTTCATTTCGGGGACTCCGTGTGTGCGCGTGCGCGTGCGAACTGTTTTCCAAGGGAAGTGAGAGACATTAAAACTAGAAACGAAGCATTTGGAGATATGTTAAGGGCGCTTCAGACCGCACGAATCTTGGCTCGTCCCGGATCTTAGCAGATCTTAGCCGAGGCGTGCTTGGGTGTCTGGTTAACACAGCGGAAGCGAGCGGTCTCCCGATTGCCGGCACGCTCGAACATCCCCTGGGCCATGTTTTCAGGGGGACGCACAGCGACGCTACTGGAGCCATCAATCAGAAGAGAGGGGGGAGGAGTGTTAGCCAATCACCGTGGAGGTTTCTTCCAACAAGGAGGGACAAAAGGAGGGACTATTTGCAGGGAGACACTCCTGCAGACAGGCAGGTCGGTGGCCAGCCTCTCGCGCTCTCTCGTTTTCGACCGCTTCCGCAAGCGGTCTGAATCCGCCTTTAGGATACAGTTCTACTCCGAGTGTATTAGAAGGTCTTAATGATCTTTTTCCGTCTCTACTTTCTGTAACAACAAACAGATACCCTGGATTGAGTATGTGTTCAAAGTGATTCTTGACTCTCTGGTGGAATGAATCAATATATCAAGCTAAATGTGGTTTAATGATCTCAGTGAAGTTCTCATGAATCGCAGCCTTATATTCACGTGAGAATCATATTAGTAGTATGTTTATGCTGGTTATCTTAATTTAGGGGTGATTGTGTATGTATAATGTAGAAAATCCTACTGGTTCTACAAATTATAAAAATTAATTCTGAAAGTGTATTTTCTAGCTTTGATCCTTAATTTTCTGCTGCTGCCTTCCTTAAACTCAAGGCTCCAGTTCAAGCCAGCCTTTTGGGGACTAGGGGAAAACACAGAGCAGTATACTTACAACCAATTCAGAAATCTGTTGCCTTATTGGTTGTGTGCTTTACTTTCTTGTCCGTAACCCTTTAAGGTAAGAAGTTATACTTCTTGCACTGCATTGCATTTTCAGATCTGTCAGTCTTGGTCACTAGGAGGAAATTAACCATTGACAATTAGGTAATGATAGGCGCATAGCAGTGCTGCTGTAGCGTTTACAGTACATTGCTTTAGAAGATGTATAGCTATAAACTCAGGTTGGTCAAGAACCATGAGCAGAAGGAAAACAGCAGGTAGTGCTGTTCACAAATCCTAGCTAACACAGAATTCATTCTAGCTAACACAGATTCATTCCGGTAGGAAGGTTCTAGAGCAGTTTGTATACTTCCACTTGGGCAAGATGGTGCACAATCTTTTGTGAAACCTCCTGTTGCACAAGCAGAAGAATTTGGATTTAGTTTCACTTTTCTTGTGCAATGCCTAGTGCAAGATGTAGAGCAGCCTTAAGTAGAAATACCCTTGTACGTGTTGATGAGCAACTGTGGATCCAGACCTTTGTGTTTGGCGCAGTTATTCAAAAATATCTGCAATTATTTATCATGGGTTTTAAAACATTGCAATATTTTTCACTGTTGTAATAAAACTATGATTTTTTTTTAAAAAAGCAACCAAACAGTTGTTGTTTTTTGTAGTCACCTTACACGCAAACTTGTTGTTGTTCAGTCGTTAAGTCGTGTCCGACCCTTTGTGATCCCATGAACCATATCCCGCCAGGCCTTCCTGTCCTCCACTATCTTCCTGAGTTCGCTCATTTTCATGTTCGTTTCATGTTTCATACACGCAAACTACAGTATCTCATTTCTGGTGCTTATAGGACCATTTTTCCCCTTGTTGCAGGACTCTACGATTCGTACCAGAAGAATCTAAAGACAAAATTATTTCTGATGAAGAAGTACTTCAAACGCTACTGAAAACATTTCGGGCTTTGTTTGTAAATGACTTGAACAGACAAATGTATCTTCTTAATTTTCTTCCAGAAGTTAAATCTAAATATCTGGAACTACCAACAGCTCAGTCCGAGACATACAAAACAGTTGGTGACAACCAGCAGAGGCAAATCAGCTTTAATCCAGAAGAAGTTATGTTTAATACATTAGGATTCAGCATTACCCGAAGGCACAGCTCACTGATTTCTGCTGGAACTGGGGTCTTTGTTACCAAAGGTTTTGTTCCAAAAGGGACGGTTTTATCTATGTATCCGGGTACTAAAATAGTTTATTTCTAAATAGATTTGAATAACATGAAACTTTTGACTTGCACTCTTGAGTTGTACTGAAGTAAAGATTGTTATGTTCTTTAGGGCTGAGAAGAAACTATTTAAATCTTAGTTCTGAAACTGCTTTTCAGAACTAGTGTCTGCATTCCAATGGATTCTATCGATTTTCTTACAAGGACCCTGTATCTTTTACAGTTGCGTGACAGGAAGAAAATCAATAGGCAATGCTTTCTCTTCACTATACCTCCATGTTAGAAAAAATGCACTTTTTGAATGTTTGACTCTCATGGAGACATTGAAAGCACGAGAGCCCCGCCAGGCGGGAAAAGTTGCAACCATATGTGTTTCAGGTATCTTGTCCTAAAATAAGCATTTGTGTAACAGTAGCACTACATACGCAGTGGCTTAGTGGTTAAGACGCTGAACTGCAGACCAGAAGGTTGGTAGGACAGCAGTTCGAGACCCGTGTGACAGAGTGAGCTCCTGCCAACCTAGCAGTTCAAAAGCAAGAAATTGCAAGTAGATAAATAGGTACCGCTGGGTCGGGAAGGTAACAGCGTTCCGTTAATCATGCTGTCCACATGACCTCAGAAGCGTCTTCGGACAGCGCTGGCTCTTCGACCTTAGAATTGGAGATGAGCACTGCACCCTAGAGTCGGACACGACTGGCTTTTGAGCAGGGGATACCTTTACCTTTACCTACCACTACATCTGTGGTGCAAAGAAGGCTTGGACTGGGGAAACCTGGTTTCAGATGGTCACTCAGCCATTGACCTTGACCCAGTTGCTATTTCTTAACCTAAACTACTCACAGGCCTGTTTGAAAGTCTTCTTAGATGCCATCTTGAGTTTCTTGGAGAAGGATGGAATACAAATGTCAAATTATGCAAATATTAATTTGGTGTTCATACTTGCTGTGGAAAGAAACTGGAAGGTGTTTTCTGGAATTCTGAAAGCTTTATCTAAATAGTTTAAAAAGCAAAACAAAACACTTTGATTCTGAACATGCCACATACATAGTTATGGTTTTCCAAATGCTTACTCTGGATCAATTCCATCTTTAGTTCAGTCTGAATTAGTTTGGTGACTATACCCTTCAGGGTGTAAGGAAATGTTTATATCCATATTTAAATTCATTGGGACTGGCCATTGTTGCTGATTGTGAATAATTCAGCAACATGTCCTGCCATTTAAATCTAAAATAGTCACTTTTGTCTTAAACAGGTACAGTCTATGAAACATATGAGCCCATATTTTTCCAGTCCATTGGCAACCCATTTATATTTAGATGCATTGATGGAGTGCTTATTGATGGGAATGACAAGGGCATATCAAAAGCTATATACAGGTAGGTAACTGGTAGAAAATGCCATCCTCAAAGTATCGTACTTTGTAAAACGTCACCTATTATCTATGTTATTGTCTGAAATATGAAGCCCCCAAAACACGAACTCATCTGCTTCAGTTTTTATGTGGAGCAAAATGTTAGCTATATACTGCAAGAGGCTTTCTTCTGCCTGGTTTGGGAGTGTTCAGTTTTTTCCCTTTGTGTAGTTGTGGAGATATTGGTGGTATCCTGTCTAGCGCTCCTGCTGTCAGAAGCTTTGGGGCAGAAGGAGTGTTCCGCCTGCATTTGCATGAGTGGAATGCGCCTTCTGTTTGCGGAAGGAGCTCCCAATGGCAGAAGTGCTAGTTTGGCATAGAGTTCGTTTGTGTAGTTGCACAACTTCAGTATTGGGAATCTGCCCCCCCCCCCAAAAAAAAATGTTTAACATTTAAAGCAAGGTGACCTATGAGGGTGGCAGAACTCCTGCCAATAGGGTAGGACTAGAAAACCATCCTGACAAAACCCCAGAGCAGGTTGTTTTGGTCACAGGACATTGCATTGAGTAAACGCAAGATACATTTATAATCTGGCAGCAATTAGAGAAATTAATGTTCATGGCTATACAAATTAAAACTACAGGAAGCTGCGTTGAAAATAATGTCTAAATTGGGCTATACCCTGCTGACTCGGCTGTTAATTTGGAGCTGATATTTGCATATCAAGAATCATTTTCACCTTTGCATACTGTGCATAGTGTGCAGATTTTTGATGTGCTGCTCTTACTCATGATCAGTCCCATGATTTGACCAGAATTCACCAGCTTCATAGATATAAAATAGGTGTGGTGCTTGTGTCAGTGATTTATGCATTAAACCCTTACCAGATATTTTTTGGATCTGCAATATCTGCTGAAAAGGAACTTCTGTTTCAGCCTGTAGGGTCATAGATGATATGCTAAACACATCATCTTTCTTGCACTTGTTTTTAGCCACTGCTAGCCAGGGAGGAGGAAGGAATCAGGATCAGGGCCGTGACAATGTTGTTACCATTTTATTGTTATGGTTTTCACTGTTTTAAATTTTTGTTGTTATATTGTAAGATGCCTTGGGCAAATGGGAGGCACCACTGGCGACGCTGGAGGTGGGGCGGAAAGCTAAGTTCTGCAGCTTTCCGCCCCACCGTTACTCTCCGGTACGAGGCGCCCCGCCCCCTCGTCGTAGGAGCCCGTCAGCGGAGAGAAAGCAACGTCCCTGCGCGTTGCTTTCTCTCCGCTGACGGGCTCCTACAACAAGGGGGCAGGGCGCCTCGTACCGGAGAGTAACGGTGGGGCGGAAAGCTGCAGAACTTAGCTTTCTGCCCCACCTCCAGCGACGCCAGTGGTGCCTCCCATTTGGAAGGGGAAAAGCGAGGTATAAATATGTTGAAATAAATAAATGGCACATGGTCCACAAATCTACCCTCTGAAGGTGCCATTTACCCCCAAAGGTGCTATTGCAGGAAATCACACCTTCATAGGCAAATAGCTGCCTCGGGAAGGAGAGATTTTCTTCAGGAGAACAGTATGGAGGGGAAGGGCCATATCTCTCTTACCACATGCCACAATTCCAATTTAAATTGAGGGTCTTCCATGTTGGATTGTTTCTATTTCTGAAGAAAAAAATTGTCTCAAGTACAGGACACTCCTGATTATAAGCCGCACCCTTAAAGTTTGGTGCTATTTTTTTAAAAAAATATATATTTTTTAACTTTTAACTTAAATATTTATTTGTTTGTTTATTTAAAGAATTTATATCTCGCCTTTCTCCCAGCGAGGGCACTCAAGGCGGCTTATAAACATTAAAATATATATACATTAAAAATAAATTAAAAACAAGTAATTAAAAACAATTAAAACAGCAACTAAAATACACATTAGTAGAACAGTAAAACAGTGCAGCTTTAGTACAGTTAAAGGCATGGGGACCCTGTCCCTTATTGAATCTGGGCACCCTAGTATTACCCTGTTTCCCTGAAAATAAGACAGGGTCTTATATTAATTTTGGCTCCAAAAATGCAGTAGGTCTTATTTTCCGGGCGGTCTTGTGAGTGCCAGCAAAAATCACACACAATTTTTTATGTACAACCTTCAGATCAGAGGATGATTTCACAGCAGCTAAAATGGGAGCCAGGGGGCTTGCTGCAGCCTCGGGCCACCTGCCCATCTCCCCACTGCCCTCGGAGCACGAAAGCCAGAAAGCCATTCTTTGGCGATGATCTGCAAGGAGAAAAGTTGAGCTCACAGGGCTCTGCGAAAAGGCAGTCGGACGCAGTGACATTTCTGAGGCTCAGTACAGGAAAACTTTGGATTGCGAGTGCTTTGCAAGACGAGCAAAATTGTTTTATAAATCTTGACTTGATAAACGAGCAAGGTCTTGCAATACGAGCGCTGTACATTGTGTTCTGCAAGAGATCTGTGTGTGTCTGCAGAGCTCATTAACAAACTGTTTCCCCCCCTCATGTCCCTGCCATTTTGCTCTTGCAAACAAAGCTCATTAACAAGCTGTTATCACCCTTCCCACTTCCCCTCATGTCCCTGCCTCTTGCAAAGACTTTTACTCTGCAGAACAAGGCTCCGGTTCTGCAGATCAGACTTTGCAAGAGGCAGGGACATGAGGGGGAAGGGGAAGAACAGCTTGTTAATGAGCTATGTTTGCGAGAGCAAAACTGCAGGGACATGAGCCGCGCTAGGTCTTATTTTCAGGGAGGTCTTATATTTATGAGTGCCAGCAAAAATCATGCAAAAATGATGGTAGGTCTTACTTTCAGGGGAGGTCTTATTTTAGGGGAAACAGGGTAGTAGCCTTCCCAGATCCAAAGGGGGACAGAGTGCTTACCTTTAACCTTTGGAATTTGGGCAGGTGCAGCTTGTTGCACCCTTCCATGATGATGAGCTGCACCTGCCCAAATTTCAATGAACAGCACAATCCTATGCATGTCTACTCAGAAGTAAGTCCCATTGCATTCAATGGGGCTTACTCCCAGGAAAGTGTGCATAGAATTGCAGCCTAAAGGTAGGCACTCTGTCCCCCTTTTGGATATGGTAAGCCTATGCAGGAGCTCTTGCTCTCAACTTTCAAACAGTACTCTCAACTTTTAAACTGCAGGTTCAATAAATATCTTCATTTCCACAGAGTCCTGGTGCTGGAACTTAAGGGTTAATTTTTTCAAATTAACTGAGGCTGCTGAGAGATAATAGTTTTGGCCATTTAGCAGCAAGTGATTAAGAGGCAAGCTGCAAGGAAAGGCTTGAAAACACAGCTTTGCAGTTGTGAAAAACAAGCCCCTTTTACCTTTGAAAGAGACTCTGAGAGGCTTGGCAGCGCTTTGCATAAAACACTAGGCAGAAAGTGCTAGGCTTTGACTGTAGGGCGCACCCCTACTTTAAAGACTTGCCTTAGGGGAAAAAGTGAGTCTTATACTCAGGTCAATATGCTATATGTTGAACGTATTGTCTAGTTTGGCTCTTAGAGATGGGCAGAGACTGTTGTAAACAAGACTGAAGGTATGTTGTTTTAAGCGAGGCTGTAGCTTGTACCTCACCATGCTGAACACAGCCCACTAGCTACGTGTTGTGCCCTGCCTGGTTCTTGGTACTCCCCCCCCCCCCCATCGAAGGTGATATTGGTGAGCCACCATTTATAGCTTATGGGCTGTGTTCAGTTCGACGAGTTACTAATTGGTGTCTGTATCTTACTGTTTATGAGATTTGTGGAGGATTTGGGAGTGCTGATTTGTATAGCGTTTGCAATCTGGTTAAGACTGTAACTTTCTTTCAGGTCATGTAGCAAAAGAGATCAACTTGGCCCTCTAAAAATGTGTGATGTCTTTTGGCTTACAACTGTGACGCAGAATCCACTGGCAGTGGGACAATACGTCAACAATTGCTCAACAGGTACGGAAAAGCTGCTTTTTCCTAGGCCAGATTCAGATGCACTGAAATCTATCATATCCAAGTTTCTGTGGATACAACTATATGGAGAATTAACATTTGACCCGGGGCTACTAAGCTGACAGTGTTGGTTCCTGGCTGCAGTTCCTCTGAGTGTTGGGACCTATTTTTACATACTGGCAAGTGGCACCTCTCAGCATGGTTGTGTCACATCAAACATGACTTCCTCCACATGGCAGCATCTTTGGGGATGTTCCATGTGGAGCATTTTAGACGCTTGGTAGGATGGTACAGAAATAGCATTGATGATGCTTTCCTTGAACCAATTCAAAGGACACATTAATATTGGGGGCAACCTTCTGCTAATGTCCCTCCTCTCTTTTTATATTTCACCCTCCTTTTCCATTAGACAAAGCAGCCAATGTATGTTACCAAGAATTTGACATACCTGAATGTTTCCCTATAGAATTTAAACAATATCTTCCAAATATCAGCTACAGCCATGAAATACAGAGGTAAGAATTTAAATGATTTACTTGGTATTGTTTGCTAATCTGAATTAGAACTGAGACTTTGATCAAAAAGGTACCTGGCCAAATAGATCAAGCATTTAAACATTGCTTAATCCGAACCTTAACAGATATATTTGTTTATTGTGTTACCTATCTTGCTTTTTGTAGATGTTCTGTTTCTGTATAATTGTCTCTCAAGAGTCCCTCTTTGCCTCCAATGTGCTTCCTGCAGGCCACTGAGGTGTGTAGTTCTGGTTGCTCTTCGAGACATTGAGCCAGGAGAAGAGCTTTTCTCAAACTACTACACAATTATCAGCTGAAGAACCTGAAGAGCCATCAATTGAACAGCTTTGGACTCCTCGGGTATTTAGATTTAATTCATGCAACGGGGTGAGCTCTTGTTGCTTGGCCAGCTCCTGCCAACCTAGCAGTTCCAAAGCATGTTAATGCGAGTAGATAAATAGGTACCGCTTGCGGGAAGGTAAACAGCACTCCGTGTTCCAGCCGCATGCTACGCGCTGCGGCAAGGAGAGTCACGCCGGCCACATCATGACCACGGAGGCATCTTCGGACAACGCTGGCTCTTCGGCTTTGAAATGGGGATGAGCACCACACCCTAGAGTCGGACATGACTGGACTTAATTGTCAGGGGTCACCTTTAACCTTTACCTATTTTGGGAGGGTGCAACTCTGTGGCTGTGCCTTCCAACTCATAAAAGGATTCTAGAGCTTGGCACTCCAATCCTTAGCACTTGTGCTTAGCACATCCACCTGCAGCACGATTTTAATGTGCTTTTTGATACTGCATGGATTCAACCATCACTAATTCACATTCTATCTGTCTAAACTTGCCACCATATTTTAGGATTGGCTTCTTCTTTTTTCTATTTTGACATCATATAATTAAACTTGCATGATGCTTTCTAATCTTGACATCTAACACTTCATAAATTACTGGCATATCTAGCCACCAGTTCTATTTTTATCTATTTATCCACTTTTTAAACTCATTAGCAGGAAAAGCCTAGGTCAGACATTCTGAGGAAGGCAATCCAAAATCTGGATTTTTTTTCCTGCATAACCACTTATTGGAATGAATATGGCATATTCATTTCAATGGGTTCTATGAAGGAGAACTTCCCTGGTGGGTTGTTTCCTCTGGCTCAGGGCCGTCTCCTATTTGGATTAATGGAATCCAAAACATGCTACCTGAGGAAGTGGCTGTAGCTTGCTCAGTAGTAGAGTCCCCTCTAACTATGACTATGAGCAAGGTCTTTTGTTTTTCAAATACATTTGGCTGGTGTGTTTTTTAAATGTGCAGATACCCTGAGAGATAAGGGATCTTGATGACCCTCTAAGACAGGGGTGCACAACTTGGAAGTAGGTAGGGGCCAAAATGAATAGACTAAACTTCTTTGGGGCCGCACAGGGGGCGTGACAAGGAACCGTGATGTCACTTCCTCAGGAAGTGACATCACAGGGGGTGTGTCCATGAGCCGGAAAATATCCAGAAAAGCAACATATTAATAAATAAAGATATTTACAGAATTAAAAATTCGGATTTGCCCTCCCGCAGCGAATCCGAGCCTCCTCCTCACATGGAACAGCGACAGCGCCAACGGGACAAGCCCCCAAACCTCCGCGCCTGTTGGCACACAAGAGGAGACGCGGCTCTTCTGGCTCCTGGCCGAATGCCAGGAGACTCCAAATGATCGGCGGCGATCAAACGCCGCCTTCAGCAACAGCCTCAAAGCCTCTGGGCCAATGGGCTCGCCGAGAAGGCTACGCGGCTGGAGCAAAAACATCTGAGATCCCTCGGCGCTCTCTTTGTAAGCAACACGCACCAAGGGATCCCCGATTTCTTCGGGGGCCACCGGAAATCCTTTGGAGGGCTGCAAGCGGCCCTGGGGCCGCATGTTGTGCACCCCTGCTCTAAGACATTGACCTTCTTGCACCACTATGGCCCAGCCCTTCAAGTGGTAGTAGAGTCATTCTCTAGCAGTAGCCATGGCCATCATCTGATGAAGCTTGACTGAGTGCAACTACATATCAACAGTTTTCCAGTATGAAAGACAAACTGATCGGGTACAGTATGTGGCAGTAATGCCAAGTGATTAGCCTGCTTACTGTATCCCAAGTGATACTGATTAAGCTATGTCTTTTTTTATTATTGCATTTTAAAAAGTATCAACGGTGGGATAGGAGAGCATGAGTTACTTGTATCTTTGGACAGTCACATATTGATTTCTTTCTTGCTGTTAATCTCCCAACAGTTCCATGAGGTAGATTAAAATGAAAAAAAAAAGTCACCCCAGCAACTGCTCCAGTGTATAAACCTGAATTGGCCTGGACTGCCCCTGCCCCCCTGGGGCTCTTCCAGTGGGAAGTTGCACTTGTCAGCCCCAGACCCAAGGGGCAAGTCCTCATAATCCCTGCTGCACGAACAGAATGACAATCCCTGACACTAGCATGAATTGGGACCGACGAGAGGATTTGGAGGGATTACTGGAAACTCAGGGTATACTACAAAATTACACACTCTGCCTCCACTTTCAAAAATGGCAGCTCTTTTGACTGGAAACTAAGAAAAATGAATTAGTTATGAAGGAAAAAATGTATTGTGATGTTTTGATGCATGTATTAGACCTAAATGTAAAAAGTTAATGGTGAGATTGACAACAGCTAGGTTTTTTGTGGCAAAAGCCTGAAAACAATCTCGTGTAGTTAATGTTTGGCTAGGGAAAATATGGAACTCAACGTTAATGCACAAAACAATGGCTCTGGAGCATTCATGGGAAGACCTTTAGCATTAGCTAAACTTTTACAGAATTGGTTCCCCTTTTCGATTTAGTAGAATGTACAGTATTGCAAATGAGAATTCAGCGCAGGAGCTACTAGGTTTATTGAAAGCAAATGTCATTTTGTCTGCTTTTCTTCAGATATTGTATGATACATGTTAATTAGATCTGCTCTTGATATTTATGAAGTCAATGTAATGTATATATAAGTGGCTCCATATAGTATGAATATTAATTTGGTTATGATATGGAATGATTTGTTTTGCTTCTGTGAAGTCTTATGGAAGGCCTTCTCACATACAGCCCAATCCTATGCATGTCTACTCAGAAGTAAGTCTCATGAGTTCAGTGGGGCTTACTCCAAGTGCATAGGATTGCATTATTTTCTTTTCATAGTTGTAATAAAGAATTACATAACCCCCTATGATTTATGTAATTTACAACTATAGATACAGTATTTCCGTCCTTCCTAGGCAATGGAACCTTTGGATCTGACACTTCCTTGCAAAATACTTTTTATCATAATGTACAGGTCAGCCAGAACGTTGCACTTTGGCTTCAGCCTGACAACTGATACTAGTATACAATTTTCAAATGTATTGAATCAGAGTGTGAATGTATGAACCACCATAAATAAGATGTAAACCTCCTTAAAATTTGTATGTGAACAGTCTAGTAAGTGTCTCTCAAAGTGTGCTCCTTGGAGCCCTGGGGCTCCCTGAGACCCCTTCAGGGGCTCCATGAGCAAACCATAAGTGGCCACCATCTGTCCTGCGTTGCCCCACTCCACAGATGCCAGCACACTGTTGAATGTTGTTCAACATTCAATAGCATAGATCTATTGGAGTGGCATTTCCTAGAAATTGGTTGTACAAGATAGGCCACTTACCTGAAAAGGGCCTCTCATTTTTCCACACCTCAGTGACCTATAATCTTTTACTACTCCGTTTCCACTCCTTATTGACTGGAGCCTAAACATCTGAAAACTGAAAACAAAAACGTGTGTGTGTGTAAAAATACTGAAGTGGCAAATGTTGCAGAGGCATGAAAACTTTCACAGAAGGAAAAAAAGGTTTCCAGACATTTATTTCTGGAACTGTACACCAGGTATTAAAGTACAACAAATACAAAATAATGTTCAAAAAAATCAGTGTTTATGTACAAATATTAAAACCAATGCAACAATAGCAACTTCCGCTTGGACATCCAATACTAAAATGGGTTGCGATTGTCACTGATTTCGATCATGATGCACAGGGGATACCAACCTGAACTAGGAATGACTGTAGTCCTCAACTGTTTTTAAACAATAACTGGGAAGCTTTCCCATACCAATGGAAAAACCATAACCGTGATACTGAATAAATTTAGTTTCCCATTTATAGACAATGTGCTTGTAACACTGGGCAAACAGAGTCTATTGGTCAGTTTATCCACTAGTTTACATTCAAAATTGAAATAGCCACTAAAGACTTTGGTTAAATTAAATAGTATCACTAATACTCTACTGGATCTGAAATTAACATATGGTTTTGACTCTCAGGTCTAGAAGGAAACAACTGCACAATCAATCTAATTGTACACAGTTTAGTATACGTCAGATAGTATTGTACAGCCTTCAAGTAAAGTCAGCAGTTTGACAATGACAAGAGGAAAAACATAAATGTTTAAGAACCGATTAATGAAGATGAAATAACAAAAGAAGAAGTATTGCTCTAATCACTGCACCAGTTACACTTCTAAGTGAATCAGCTATCCCCTTTTCAGAGTCCCTGTAGTTAAGTCTACCAAACTGCAATTGCCCATGATGGATTTTTGGTTTGTTCTTATGGGGGGTGGGGGGAGGCAAAGAATATACTTGATCAAAAACAGAGAAGCTATCACAGTTTGTTAGAAGAATTGGGCTTCACCCACTAAGAAGCTAGGCAACAGACTTCTTCATATGGTTGCAATTCTGTCATCTTCATATTGACCCTCAAATGCAATTCTTTTAATAAACAGCAACAAGTTCTCCATTAAAATGTTTAAAAACAGAGAAAAAACAGGTTAAGTCCAGCTTTTAAAAGAAAAATTCAATAAATAGCTATTTTACATGAATAAATTCATAGTGGTACAAATTTTATGAATGTCACATCAAGCATGCACAAAATGTTACTATACACAGAAGTAGTCAGAAAATATTGAAATAGATATCTAAAAAGATATGCAGAATGTACATATTTACATAATCTTGCAAATTATTGCCTCATTTTAACAAGGAATTAAAAGTAAACATTACCAGCTAGCTAGCCAACAGGCTAAATTAGATCAGCAATTAAAAATCTATTAAAACTAGCCGGAATTCATTGTTCTCTCATACCATTTTCAGAATTTTGGTCAAAAGTCTTTATTAAATAACTAAAGTGTCCATTCAACTTGCTGACAATCAAAACTTTAGACGAGAAACCAGACTGTCTCGGTCTTCATTAAGACCCCAGCAATGCATAGATAAACTGAACATAGTACTGCATCAGCTAATGAGAATGGGCATAGTCATTTAAGTGCAACTGGCATAAGCAGACATTTTTGTGTAATTATTTTTATACAGACCAGCCACTGTAAACCCATAGACTTGAATGTATAACAGAAAACAGTATGACCAGTATCTTACAAAATTACACACGATGTGTTGATTCAGAAACAGAAAGAAACAAGGTACAGAGTTCAGCACAAATCACAGCAACAAGAAGCTGACAATTTGGCTAAAAATGTCAGGAGTATGAAACACGCCAAGGCTACCCGTGTCTGACTGTGTACTTGCTAGAATTGCAGACTTCAGATGTAGAACACGTCCTTGCCACCAACCTTTGTCCACTGTGCTAAATTAAGTTGCTAAAAACTGTTAAATGTGCTATTGGGTCAAACTCTTCAAAAGCCATCTTTGTTACAACAACATGAAGATGACAGCAACATGCTGCATCTCAAACTCAGGATGTCAATGCAGTTCACAGTATGTAGAATAAATACCCTCCCTTTGAAGTACTAACTAAAGGCATCTGCTTGCTATTTGTGCAGTGCAACTGTGAAAGCATTACTAGCAACACTGAAAAGCTTACCCTTTAAAAACAAGATTGCAATATAATTAAAAGGAAATTAAATACGTAGAATGGCCAGTGCAAAACTAGACAAGTTTTACTGCATTTCAACTAAGAAAATTCAGCATTTTAGTGAAACAGAAATTTGTGTCATTCAGAACATGTGACTAATGCCTTTTGATTATTACAACCAATAGCCATTTAAAAGCAAAATACCTAGAGTCCTTTCACAAATTTTCATCGGTGAAGGTTAACCAAAATACAAACATAAAACAGTCTTATTAATTAACAAAGGTTCCTCTTGGAGCATAAAATGCACTTTAACTTCTGTCAATCCAGAAAGAAAAATACTGGTAGATCCATGCTTGAAAATGCAATTAGACATACTTCAAGGTTCTACTGCATCATAGTCATCTATGAATCTAGAATGCCTCACAAATTTAACACTTTGAATTGCAGTACTCTGAACTTAAGGCAAGTCCTAAGATGTAAACCATTAGTGGTAGATCCTAAGCTGTGCAGACTGTACCATTACTTTTCAGTGGCCTTAGGAAAGTTACATGAACATTTGATGCTGTTTTTCACATTACACTCCTCAGAAGTGTGGACAACACCCCCCCCCCCCCAACACTATATGACATCATTTCAACCAATAGGTTTAAGTACACAGAAACCTTCAGACAGTATAATAATCTGTAAGGTAGCCATGGCCTGTAATTTGGTAAGAGCATCCAAATGTGTGCCTTCAGACTTAGCTCTCACAGTCCCTTGTGCTAGTATCCATCAACATGAACCTGTTTTGTAAACTGAAGTGCTCTGGTTTAGTATCAGATGAGAGAAAGTTCCATTTAAAAAGCTCCTTGTACGTTTGTGCAGTTTAAACGAAAGAAACCTTTCCCTGCTTTTACTTTTTAAATGCTACATTGAGCAGGGATCAGGACTGGTACCTGTAAACAATCATAATTCCACTGCATCCATTAGGGCAGATGCAACTTAAACTAAAAAGCCACTCCAATCAGTTCAGAAGTTCTGTGCTGGTTTTGAGACAGCAGTCTCTGTCTACAGGTTTAAAAAGAAAGAAAGAGAGAGAAAGAGAGAGAGAGAGAGAGAAAGCAGAGCTTAAAGCTGCACCACAGAGTTCTCTTAGTCCCCAAACTCTGCTAAACATTGTACGAAGTTTCCACATTTATGGATTGGAAAAAAAATGAAATTACTCTTGATAAATCAAGATATAGTTCTGTACATAAAGACATCATTGATGTCATACAGTTCAAACTTCCAGTGAAAGACTAAGCAAACCTGATTGTTCCCATCAGGTTTACCACAAACTGCCCACATTGTCCACCGTCTCCTTCAATTTGCTGCTGGATTCATTCTGAGTGGAGGGCAGTGTGCTGGTGTAATGCGTGTGCACTGATGAAGCCGTTTGTCTCATTTGCAGATAGACTACTGAAGTCAGCTACTGAGACTGCCATTTTGGCACTGGTAATATGATGCGTGTGATTCTCAAAATCCACACCCAAGTTATTTACAGAGACGTCATTCATGAAGGATTCTGGAACGGAAATCCCCATTTTTAGTCTCTTGGCAGGCCTTTCTGACTCCTCGCTGCACATGTTCATTGGGTTTAGCTCAGAGTGATAAAATCCAGTTTCAAATAAATTAAAACAATCACTTTCACCATTACTAGGCAAGTTAAGCAAATCTTCTGTTACGACAGGCACATGATTAACTGCTGTTCGGGGCAAGCTGTCCAGAGGTGGGAAGGCATCATCTAAGCAGTTCACATCTGTAGAATGGCAGACTGTGGCTACACTGTTGGTCAGTGCTGGAAAAAGAGAGAAAAAGATTTTACATAGGATAATAGTGGCATTTGGAAAACCTATATGATCTTTTTCTCCTGTTCCATGCAATCTTCCCTGAACTTGATTTACCTGTCAAATCATTGGCAGTGATAGAGTTCAAGATGCTTAGTTGTTGGTCAGGAATGGACTCAGTTCTGCTGTTTGTTGTTATGGCTGAAGAATGAACAGCTCCACCAAGAGCTTCTGCTTCATCCACCAAGCGATCCATATAGTCCCTGTAAAGAGATGGTCAGATTAAAACAGTGTAATGGACTCCGATTGGTAGTACAGTGATATTCTGAAGACATGCAATCTAGGCAGGCACTATTACAACACTGATGGGATGGCACTGGAAAATTCTCAAGGAGAAAATTAAGTTCACAAAAAAGAGGCATTCCAATGTCTTTGAACTTACGTGACTCCAGGATGGTGGTTGTACCTCTTTTTTCCAAATCTTGTTTGCTGAGCAAAATAATCATATCGTTCTGATTTCTTCCACATGTAGTAAAATGCTACACATTCAGCTACTGTTCTGGTTCTCACCTACGAAAGAAAGAAAATGAAGAATTAGCATGCTCAAGCCTCGGTTACTTGTACCCGCAAAATATTAAAAATCTTTATTTTTGGGTTTACTCCTTCACCTGCCCCCACTGTCATTGACAGACTTGGAAAACACACACCAGAAAAAAGACGCTCAAAGATTTCTCCCTATATTTACACAAGTTTGCAAACTGCAGGAGCTCAGCTCTTTACAGGGCAATTAGCAGCTGATTTTTGAATAGCCTCAGGACTTGAAGCAATTACTTATCTGATCTTTCCATCACCAGTGTTTTCATTGGAGGTTTTGTGGGACCCACCAGAAAATGGGTCCCGACCCACAGTTTGAGAAACACTGTCCTAGTTCATATCACCAGGGCCTACACATTTACAAAGGCTTGTGATTACCCAGTCACCTGGTTGCCTGTGCCAACTTAAAAACTGATTGCAGGCAACCAGAGCTGTGCAAACAACGAATGCACTGATGTCCTCGGCTTATACAAGACACATTCGGACTGGATACAGGGCTCTACTGAAGGGATGACCGAGACCAGTGCACTGGCTCTACAGCAGGGGTTCTCAACCAGTGGTACTAGTACCACCAGTGGTACTTCGGCTGACTGCTGGTGGTACTTGGACCGCTGGACTACCAGAATCTCACTCTGACCCAGCACTTTTGGCAGCGCATTTTCGCTTCCGAGAGGCTCCTGCCTTTGACCAAGTCTCTCAGGAATGCCGAGAAGGGCTTTCCCACCCACCTGAGGCACTGTGTGATACAGGAAGTTGGACTAGATGGGCCTTTGGCCTGATCCAGCAGGGCTCTTCTTGTGTTCACCCACCCAGAGCCTCCTACCTGTGTTTTCTGGCCTACAAAAACCTGAAAACCTGGAAGTAACTGGCAATGATGTCATCAAGAGTCACTTCCGGTGGTACGCAGCAGGAGAGATTCCAGATTAGGCTGGAACTACATATTACTGACCAATTCACCTTTCTGACTGTCAATGCATACATTTGAACCCTAGTGGATGGAAAATAGAGTTAAGCATTCTTCTTCCTGCCCCATAGTTCATCACCTCCCACTACTACCTTGCACTGAAGGGGCAGGCTTTTAGAAACATGAGCTAGCTGGCAACATGCAGTTCAGTAACATGCAGTTCATCTCTGGGAGAGATGCCACCTTTTCATTTACTATGCACATTCCAGAGATAAAATACAAACTGCGGTGGGAAGAGTAGACAGCCCTTCTTGCCAGCCTCACTACAGCCTGATTTCTCCCACTTCCAGTCTGACATACACTAATCCAGGAAGCAAGCTGTGCAGAAAAGACAGCCCAAGTGCTAAATGCATGCACTCACTGACACTGTACTTCTTTCTAAGGTAGCCCTTTCTGAAGGCAAAGAAAGTCACCAGTGATGTTTGGCCGGGTCATTTATAGTAAGCTAGTAAATTACTACATGAATCTTACTTCTTCAGAATATCTGCATATTAAGAATGCTCCTGTGGCAACAGCAGTTGTAGCACATTCCATGGTCTTGAGGCTGAAAAGCTGTGGGAGTTTGTGCTTCATCCCCGCTTCCCACTTTGAGCAAGACTTGTATTCCTAGAATGCTCTCCCAGATTAATTCAATTCCATGATTCAGCTGTGCTTTTTATACCCGCTACAATGCTTTATTCAAACACACACAAGTACATCTTTTACTTTTACAGTAACTTTTTCATTTGCTGAGGCTCTTTATATTTTATTTAATATATAGTATATGTATGAAAAGATAAACATGCACACAAAATCACCTTTAAAGTAAAGTTTAAGAGGGCAACATTACAAAAACACCAAAAGTAATTTAAATAAGTGAAATACACTGAATAAAACCTATGCCAAGACAGTTTTCAAGGGTAGAAGATAGTTTCCTGATCATACTTCATTTTTACAAAATTGTCTGCCTCTTCTTTCAGTTTCTATTGTATTTATAATGTTACTTCCATCCATGAGTCTATGGCAAATACCAGCCAAGAGTCTTGTGGTACCTAAAAAGACTAGCAAATTTACTGTGGCATAGACGTTCATGGACCATAGTCCACTCTGTCAGATTCATTTAACCCATCTGAAACCAACAAATAGCAACTGCAATTTCAGAACAGAAGCAGCAAAATTCTAAAACACTTCTAGGTCGTATGAAGGCTCTTCCCCCCCCCACTCCCAGCCTTGCCCCAGGATGCATTCTGGGACAAGGCTGGGGGGGAGCCTTTGCGCAACCCAGAAGTGGGTAGTTAAGCTTCAAGAATCCCTGCAGAGGCTTGAAAATGGCACAGTTTGCCTCTAAAAGGGCAAATAACCCACTTTTTAACCTTTTTTTTAGTGTTTTTAACGTGAACCCCAAGGATTCCAAATCCATGGATAGAAAGGGTCCACTGTATTTCAGAGATAAACTGGCTCACTCCTTTACTAATGAGCTGCTTTAATGTTTCTTTCAAAATTAGCATGCAAATGGCCAAACAACAATATGCTGTTTATTTTATTCTAGACATCAGATTTAAATTACCGTATTGTCCCGAGTATAAAACGCACCTGATTATAAGACGCACCCTTAAAGTTTGGTGCTATTAAAAATTTTTAATTAAATGACTGGCATTAAATTGCAACAGCCTGATTATAAGACGCACCCCTAGTTAAAAAACTTAAATTAGGAGAAAAAAGTGAGTCTTATACTCAGACCAATACGGTAGTTCCTTTTAAGATTTTAAAAAGACTTAACAGTCATCTGCTTCATTTTTTTGCCTAGCAACTTACCTTGTTTTTTTGTATGAGATGAAAATCTTTTCCATAAATTAGAAGTGCATGTTCAAAGTTTCTACATTCTTCTTCTGTCCAGGCTGTCATCTCTTGAGAGAGAACAACAAAGATTGAAAATTTCAAAATTTCAGCTTATTTAGTGGGGTTTTTAAAAAACTTTTTTTCAGGTTTTGGGGCTTTTTTAAAACGACGCTCCCGTCCCCAGCAGCGCCCCCCGGGCGGCAGCTGCTTCGTGCGCCTTCGTGGGGGCAAAAACAAATGTGGGGCGAAAGCTTCGTTAGTCCCAGGGGCGCGGGGGTGAAAACAAACGTTAAAGTAACTTACCGTGTTTCGGCGCGCATCCATGATGAGAGGGTGAAAACAGCCATGAGGGCGACGAGCAGGAAGAGGAAGTGCCTCTCTAAGAAGCGCCTCCCGTCTTGCTGGTGAATCACCAGGGAGGCGCCTCCTAGAGAGGCACTTCCTCTTCCTGCTCGTCGCCCTCATGGCTGTTTTCGCCCCCGCGCCTGGCCGATAACCCCGCGCCCAGCCGGGAACCCGGAAAAACAAACAAACCAGGACCTTTTCCGCCCACTTTTCCTCCCCCCAGGAGCTGGCGCCCTGGTGCCCAGGGCACCAGGGCACACCCCCTCTAGCGACGCCTAAAACTGCAGATAATGCAGGGCCACTATACCTGCATCTGCTTATGGAAAAAAAATCACTTTATTTTGAGAACTTCAACTTGTTCAGAATAGTTAAAGTAACAGACTTGGAACATTTACACAATTAGTTGTTCTACATGATCTGTATTGTCATGGGATACTTGTTTCAAGTACCTCTAAATACTACCTGAAATGGTAGAATCCTACAAAAGATACAAGGCTATTAATACTATCTTTTGTCTCTAAAACCATCACCCAACATTTCTGTAAGTCAATGTAGCAGAAAGAAGTTGTAATCACACGGAGCCTTCTATAGAGACTGAATATCTTCTTCCATTATCTAATTATACAGACTATTCCAGTTGTTATTCTAGCATCTTTCCAATAACAGCTAAGCAATCTGCTCTACTGTCATAAGGAACTGGGGTAGACAACTTGCCATTTCAATTCATTATGGCGCCTTGATAGTCTTCAAAACATTCTTAATTCTTACTAGAGATTTCTTACCTTGTGATGCCTTTCCATTTGAGCAATACCTTTCAATTGCTTCTTTTACGTTGTGGTTACACTTGAGAAGTTCATAGAGTGCCTAAGAGATATTTCAATATTTTGGTTAAAATACATCAAAAGCATGACACACAGTACAGTGGTTATACTCTCACGTCAATAATACGTTTTTAACTTTATAATACTGCTATTCCTCCATTTATTAAAGGCATTATAAAATGAGATTTTATGCACACACAAAGTGTCAGGAGGTACTATGTACTGTTTTAAGAGCAACATTTATGATTGTTCTTGGTGGCCACATTCCCCAACTTTGGAACTGTTTCCCCTAATAATTCACCTAAGACCCTGAGAATTAAGGATTTTAACATGTGTCAAGGGGCAGAAACACACAGAGATGTGTGAAGGACTGACATACATCCCTAAACACTTCTGGATAAGTTAGGGGAAGCCCTGATTAACTGTGGTTCCATGTAACTTCTGTATGTTTACAGATAGAGTTTTAATTCAAAATTATGACAATCCACAAAAAAAGTAAAGGGAAACTAACTTGGCTTTTTAGATAAAAATTAACCCTAAGCCTCTTTCAGAAGTTGTATCCAAACATTTTTGTAGGCTTTTTAACGACTGAGAATAAGCCATTTCCCTTTTAGCTGATTTATATAACATTTTTAAAAACATCTTTAAGAAATATTCTGATCCCATGGGGTAGGAAATGGTGTAAATTTCAATGTGTGCACAAAGATGAAAGTGAGCTATCCTAACAATTGTTTAACATGCATCGGTCCAAACATAGTATAATCACAGCTTTAAGCAAAAGAAAGCTAAATGAAGAAAAAAGTATTTGCTTAAGGTTTTCTTGTTCACAAGCATAAAGGCAGACACTAGCTGGAAAATTCAACACACGTAAGATTAGAAACATACCTGTTCATTGTCCCGTGTATGCATTCCCTCGGGAATTCGGCTAATAATTTTCTCATTTCCAGTTCTTAAAGAAGTCTCAAAAAGGTACTCTTTAATTTTACTCTCTGAAATCACATCAGGTTGCCAAAGCAGCTGGTCTTCATTTTCATATACTGTTAAGCAAAGCCATTTAAATACTAGTTATGGGACATATATAGCATAAAGAGGCAGATAAATGTAGAAGTCTATTGACTATACTGACCACAATATTTCAGTGAAAAAAAAAAAAGATAAACTTGTCAGAAGTTAATGAAAATCAAGCACCCTGAAAAACCACAAATATTTAAACCTAGAAAAGCTTGGCTAATGGGATAGACCCAGATCAAGGAACACACTTACAAATGAGCATTAAGGATTAAAAACTGTCAGAATATTGCAATAATAGATGGAAGAGTGTCTGAGGTCACTTTTCAGTTCATAAACCTTTACAATTTGCTAGCATGCACTGTAAAATAGACTCATTCAGAAGCTGACATTGAAATCATCCATTGAAATCATTGAAAGCTTCCAGAATCATCATGCCCACATCTTCCAGCTCATGTTTTATGCTAAACTGGACTGTGACTACATGAACCTTTACCTGCTGTAGCAGGTCATTGCATGTGTTGTTTTTGCAATTGCCAAGTGCTCAAATATCTAGAGTGAAAACTGGGATGCCTTCCTTTCAATTTAACCTTACACACTGTCTACTGGCAATTAGATAACCAGCCTATCTAAAATAGTAGCAACACACTCAAAACAAAATTCAGATTGTAAAGAAAAAAATCTGTAAAGAAACAAAATCTGCAATCAGCTTCCTACCCACAATAAGAACATAGTCAAAAGTCTGCTTGTGCCTTTTAAAGCTACTGGTATGACTCTTCTAGCATGGCTAAAATTCACAATAACCTAAGATGACCTCCTCCTGATATGTTTTTAATGAGGCACAATTTTATAAATGAAGGCATTTGTAAGAGAAACGTTTTGTATTTCGCATTTGTATTTTTGAAAACCACAGGTGAATCTGACAGCATGACTTGCAATTAACAGTCACTTAATTTACATAACTGATCCTTCCATCTCTCTTAGCAGCTTTCATTCAATAGTATACACATGTTTCCTGACTTACAGATGTCCGAGCTATGGACAGCTGCACTGGTGCTTTTGTGCAGGCGCAGTATGTCCTTTGTTGGTACAGTACTTCTGCACAAGTGCCACAGTGCTGGGCTGGTAAGAACCAGCTGTTCTGATCTACGTCAATTTCAAGTTACGGACAGACCTTGGGAACCTAAACCTTTCCATAAGTAGGGGACTTGTGTGTACACCCATCAGACCATCTGCAGAATTTAGCAGCAGCAGAAAACACTGCTATAAGATGGTGTCCCTTCTTCCTGTTTTTTATTTTGTATGTTCTAATTTTGTATGTTTTTACTGTGTGCTTTTGCTGTTTTATGTATGGTTTGTTAAAATTGTGTAACCTGCCTTGGGCATTTGCTTTGGCAGGGGAAAGGTGGAGTACCCATTGTTAAAATAAATCCTACTGAACACAGTGGGATTTGCATCTGAGTAAATATGCACAGAATTGCACTGTTATTCATGTAAAACTGGGTTTGGTCATTTAACAGTTCAACACTCTAACTTCAGCTTTTTGGTTATTTTTATGGACAAGTGAAAGGTTGCAAAATGTACCTTTATTTCAGGGTTGGCATATCTAGCCTATCAAGTAAAACACAGGGACCCAGATGCCTCTTAGAAGGCATAGTTGTCAAAAAAATGATGTAAAATATTTTGAAATACATTTTCACCATGTACCTTCAAAACAAGATACTACCTGGATTCTTGTTTGAAATGTTTTAATGTGGCATTATTATAATAGTATTATATATGTAATAAATTGATACCGTAGTTGTCTTATTCATTTTTAAGTTACACACACTGGGTTGTATCCTGAATTTAGTCAGTCAAGGTTAACTTCCCTAGTTACGAGTAATTACACTTAAGATATAACATCCTGCACATTTGGACTCTGTATTTTTGTGGTTCTGTTGGGGCCTCTTTGGCTTATGCACGAGTGGAGTTTTGAATATATACGTTCAGTGTCCCAAATGCAAATCTCCTGCACACCACAGCCCTCTGATGTGTTAAATACTGTTCCTGAGAAGTGACTGCAAATTTTCAAAATGCAGTTTAATTGTGAGATAAACAAAATAATATGTAATCAAGTAAAACAATACAAACTTACCCTTTTCATCATCGCTGGTTTTGCCTAAATAAGGTGGAATTTCTGCTTGGTATTGCGAGCCGATCATTATTTCCTGAAGAAATGTTTTTTAAAAACAGTATTTTAACTATATATTATTCATACATAGCTCTCACCAGAATTTACTTATAAACTGAACACCAAGCTCTGTGCATACTCAGAGAAGGGGACAGTATTTCTTCCAGAAGTAGTCACGAGTGCCTTATGGGGCACTACTCTACAGGGCTCTATGACTTGGGAGGATGAATTTTGGGAGGATGAAGGGCCTTGGGTCCCTTCGGGGAGAAAGGCGGGGTAAAAATACTGTAAATAAATTTTAGGGGGGCTGCCAACAGAAGGGGAGCTAAAAAAAAAACAAAGACACTTCACACAGTGCTTTGGATCCTGCCCAATACCAATACATGTAATTCCAAGACAAGGGAGTTTTAAAATATATTTTGACTTTGATCCTTTATCAATCCAGGATACGTGCCCCATTTAATTATTTGAACACAGATCACTTTAAGGTTTACCTTTCGCAAATCTTCAGATGAATTACCAGTATCCACCTCCACATCTTCACCATCCGATTCTTTATCACCATCACATGTAGTGTTTGCTTTTTATAATAGAAGAGAAACAAGAGTTAATTTAAGAGTTAATCTATTAAAAATATTTAATGAGTGGATTTTTGGTGATTTTATTACATATTTTAAAACATTGGAATTCCTCATATTTGTTTAAATATTTTACATGACCTTTTAACCTATAAAATTCTACCTCTTGCTAATATGTCTGGTCATGAAAATATCCATACTACACTTAATTTAACAACATTAAAAACATATAATTTTATATGCTGTAACATCTAGACTAGTATTTTATTTTTGTTTAGGAATCCAGGTAATAAAAGGTGGGCCTTATTAGCTTAGTTACATTCTACTGAATAATAGTCAACTGCAGGTATCAGTGCGTGGAGGCTGAGGTGGCCTCCACACCGAGCCAGGTCACGTGGGCCCACGCCAGGACTGCGCAAGACCAACAAGGGAGGGGGCAAGGGATCACGCCCTGCCACAGTGAGTCCGTGCCCCGATATTCATAATCGCAGCCATTTTGAATTGGTTTCGCTTTTCAACAATTTTCAGTTTTTCACAAAGCTCCAGGCCCTAATCTGTTAATAACTGGAAGACGCCTGTATCAAATTTGTATGTATCAATGTTTACAGAACTTTAACAATCCAAACTTATATTTTCGGTTTAAACTTTGTATGATCATTGGAACGTTTTTCTACCTGGCATCCCTCTCACTCCTTCTGTTAGCTTATTTAAACACCCTATAAAAGCTTGCCTCTTTGCTCTCTAATTGATCTTGCAACTTTGCCATTTCCCACCCCACCCCCTTGGTGCCTTGTCAACTTAGATTATAAACCTGAGGGCAAGGTTTGTATCTTCTGCTTTATGTACAGTGTCTTGTCCACATAGACACTCTAGAACAGTGTTTCTCAACCGGTGGTATGTGTACCACTGGTGGTATGCAAGGTGGGTGCGCCCAGCAGTATGCGCTGCACCCACAGACACCCACCTTGTGTCAGGAAGACTGCGTCGTGACTCTGCAAATGCCAGTAGGAGGATCAGTGGGCGGAAATCCAGCTCAATTTTTGTGCGCTTGAAAAAGCCCTCCCGCCTGCCCTGAGCCTCTTACCGGCAATTGCAGTGTCGCGTCGCGTTTTGGTCTCCCAAACCAGAAGTAACTGGCAATGACGTCATAGCCAGTTACTTCCGGTGGTATGTGAGGAGGTCTGTGTCATCTGAAGTGGTAAGTCGGGTCGGGTTGAGGGGTGTGTGTTGAGAAACACTGCTCTAGAAATAACAGCCTACAATTTACATTAATAAAAGTTACATTACTGTTTAACTGAAATGTAGATTGCCTTAAATTTATTTATAATGTTTTCTTATCTATTCAAGCAACTCATACGAAGCATTAAAAGCTGAAGTGCATTATGTTTATGCAAAAATCAAGTCAGGATACAACAGGTACTAACACAGGGGTGGCCAACCTTCCACCATTAGGGCCTCTGCGTTCTTAAAAGTTGTGTAGAGAGAGAATCCTGGCAGCTGCAAGTGCTGATGGTGCTGCTAAAGCACCTGCTGAAATGCCCTCACCTATACAGCCATTAACCCGGCCAGGAGCATTCAGGTTGAAAGGTTGGTCACCCCTGTTTTAAACTATGGATTTCTCAGATGGAGTGCAAAATACCTGACCAAAGGACCTAAACAGATCTAATTAGAATTCCAACACAATGCTAAGAAGCCCTATATATTAGATAGATAATATTAATTTCCCTACATCTTAAAGGTCGAGGAAAAAAGTCTGTAGCTTCGTGTGAAGTGACCGATGGAGTCAAATCATCAGCAGAAGACTGTGTTTCTTCATCATCCCCTGACAAGAGGTCTTTGGCTATTTCCTCCTATAACCAGAAGAGTGGAGCATTAGTATCCTTCAACTTTGGAAAAAAGACATTGGATTTTGAAATTCTGTCTACAGCAGTGCTCTCTGGGGAAGAGAGGGGCACGTCTTCACAGCAGAATCTCTTTTACTACTTATGTCAGACCCGATTTGAATCACACCAGAAAACTCAGAAGAAAAAGATAACAACAACCAGTAGTTTTAGGTTTTACTAATTACAAAAAGCACCTGGACTGTGTCTAGAGTTAGCCTGCATCTAATGTGAGAATTATGTTCTGAGGTTGGCACATAAAGTCAAAATCACATATAGTTGAAACTTCCTTAAATCCAACGAAGTCATACTGTCTCTTTAAGAACTAAAACCACAGTATGAGAGACATGCAGGAACTGAGGGGATAGCAGCTTCAATCTCATTTCAGGCTTGCTCCCGAGCATAAACAGAAGTCAAACGGTGGACAGAATCGCCTGCACTATTTAAACTGTTGTTTTTCCTCTGTTTACTTGAATTTGCACATGTCAATCACGTGTAAGATGTGGACTGACTATATATGAAATCTCATACATCCCATATCTAGCAGCTCAAATATTTACAAAGTATCCAGCTGAAAGACATTTGTGCTCAAGAGGCACAATACAAAGTAACATTTGAAAAAAGATATATCTTGTACAAGCTATTGGAATCACATTTTATAGTAGTCTTAAAAGTCTTTAGTACAGTATTATAAAAAGGTATTCCTTTATCATTTAGGAGTACAGTCGAACCTCGCTATCCATGGGGGATCCGTTATGGATCCCCTCCCGCAGATAGCGAAATCTGCGTATACTGGAGACCAGTTAAAAACGCTGTAAAAAAAGAGAGAAAGCGGGTTTTTTACCTTTTAGAGTTAAACCGCTGTGTGTTTCTGCTGTAAGCATGCTTAAATCGCGTTTCGGAAGCCTCCTCCAGGTCGTGCAACTCCCCCTCCCCAGATCGCCCCTTCTGGGAGGGGGAGAGGGGAGTCGCAGGAGAAGGCTTCCGGAATGCGATTTAAGCATGCTTACAGCAAACACACAGTGGTTTGGATTTAAAAAGGTTAAAAAAATACGTTCTTTAATAAAAACTTTTTTAGCATTGAAACAGTGGACCCTCGCAGATCCAGGACCCGTGTTGAGTCAAATTCGCGGGCTCCGAATCCACAAATAAAAACTGTCCACTGTACCATTGTTCTACTTACAGCCCCACCCTAACCATCTTTACTCAGAGAAGTACATCTCTTTAGATTTCTGTGGAACTTACTTCCAAGTAAAATATGTTTAGGACTGTAACCTATTCTTCTCTCCTACAAGTTGAAGAAAAAACTGTCAGATTTCAAATTACATTATTTGTGCTATAAATGCTGAACATTTGGAACTCAGCATCCAGTGCACCAAGGGAATTTAACCACTATAGAAAGTGTCATGGTAACCATACCACTGGAGAAGCTCCCGTTTTAACACAAACACACAATAAGGTGTTCACAACTTACTTTATCTAAAGTCATATCTGGTAGTTCATCCGCAAGTTCACTTGGGGAACTATCTGCACTGGAACTTGCTATAACTGGAATTGTAGGTTCATAGCCATAGAATGCCAGTAAATCTTCTAAGGGCATGCTTCCTTCCTGAAGGTTTGGGTTTTTTAAAAAGAAAAAGAGGAAGGGGGGGGGTGTTACATTTTGTAGAAAACAGTTACACATGCATAAAGCAGCAAAATGGCTTTAAACAACTCAGTGAAAATGATCTAGACTCAAAATATATACATATCCAAATATACATATATACATATCCAAATTGGGGTGGTCTTTAAATTGCTACAAATAAACATTTGCAATCTGATACTCTGCTGTCACTTTAGCTGCAACACAAAAGAAGCATCCTGTCATCTGGGCAGAGCTCTACCATTGTGCTTGAAAAGACACATAATACAACTATGCTGCCCTTGGGCTTCCACCAAGTGCTGGTGCAGCAATACTAATGGCTGCACACCAAAGTAATTATTGTTTTGAGTGTAAGGTAGTCACTAGGTATAACAAGTTTAAAGAAACTGCAATTAAGACATAGCATACATGTACTACTATGCCAACAGCACTGACTGCTAGTTCAGTTCACTTTTAAAGTCCTAAACAGCTTAAGACCAAAGTACCTGAAAGACCAGCTCCCTAGATATGTTCATCCCCTGAATCATTTGACCATTTCAATAGACTAGGCTTCCTGTTGCTGTTCCTTAAATGGCTGCACACAGAAACTATTTAATTGCTTGACTCATATCAATAGGGCACTATGAACATTTATCCAACACCCTCTAAAAAGGCAATAAAAGAATATGTGAGTAGGGCCTTTTTGGTGTTGAATGGTGCTTCCTTTCTTTATTAAACAGAAACATGTATAGGGAAAAATTCCTTACCTTCTCTAAATCTTCAATCTCAGAACTAAAATTTTTGCCCTCGTCCATCATTTCTTCTTCTTCAAGAGTTCTCTCATCGTCATAGTCATGTACCAACATTTCAGCTGAAGGGTCAAAGTCATGATCTTCAGAAGATAAAGAGCCAACTATAAAAAAGTGAAAGTATTTAGAAACACACAAAGTTATACAAATGGTAAAAACAATGGTATATATTTATTTGAATTCAAGATCAGCGCTCTATCAAATCAAATTTGGCCTGAAATTTTGTTACCTAAGATAGAAATGCACTTTCAACATTCCTACTGGAGTAGTGAAGTGAATATGCTGAAGCAAAAGTCTACCTGGCATCACAGGATCACTTAGGCTATAATCCTATATGCACTTATTTAGGAATAAGCCCCACTAAACTCAGTGGGTCTTATTTCTGAGTAGTCATGCATAGGAGTCCACTGTTAACTGACTACACTCAAGTACTAAAAGTTAAACACAAAAGGTTGTATCCTAAAGTCTTCTCCCACAAGAGAAGGATGATTTTTGCCATCTCACTTTCTCTGCAGCTGTGCTCCCTCTATATCTGCTTGAGAATATCTGCACCATCCTCTGGAACAAATGGGCTGGTGGTGCAGGGGAGCTGCAGAGGGAAACAAAAAATCACCCCGCACAAATCTACTTTCCTCTGCTCCTGTAAGAAGATTGTAGCATATAGCCCAACTATATTTGCATGGATGGCAAATATGCATTTCAATACATGTTGCCTTCTTGATGTTTTAACATGGTAAGCCAGAGTAGAGGTTATAAAAATAAATAAAAATGCTACACCAATACACTGTAGCTATTTTTATTAGACTGGCAGCACAATCCTGTGTAACCAGTGTAACAGTCGATGCACCGGTGTAACAGCAGATGCACCGGTGTAAGTGCAATTACATTGGCATAAGTGCACTTACACCAGTGCATCTACTGTTACACTGGTGTAACGTTACACAGGATTGCTCTGAATAGCTTTTTAGCTCATGAGACTTTGAACCACTGTATGAACATGTAACAAAACAAGTATAATTGTTCATAAGTGGGAAACCTAATAAAATTTGAATCAGAGCTTGCAGAAATGTACTGTCTGGGTGTAGCTATACCCCTATTTAATTAAAATAATTTTGCTACTAAATAGATGCCAACTTAAAAAGGTGATTTATGGTGCAATTCTGTGCAAGTTGCAGAGGCTGGCCTAAATGGCCGGCCGCTGCAATCTGTGTGGATTGTGGCCCGTGCCGGCCAGGCTCACCTCCAGTATAAGCAGCGCGGGCCCTAATGGGCCTGCTCAGATTCGTGCCAGCTCTTTAGCTGGTGCGCGCCCCAGGCTGGGACAGGGCATAGAATATAGGCGCAACTCAGCGCCAATATCTCCGCCCCCTCCTAGCCTGGGTCTGCCAATAGTCCCCTCTTTTGCCGCCCCCGCCCTCCCTCCCTCTGCCCATGCGCCAACAGGCTGAGGACCTACCTGCAGCGCTCAGCTTACTCACAAGGAGTCGCAAACGTGCTTTACAGCACGTTCGCGACTCCTTAGGCTGGCAGACCAAGCCTAACTTTAGGCAGGATGAGGCTGCCCAACTAGCACAGTTCAAAGAGAGAAGCCGTCTTAGCAAGTGAAAACTGAGCTTAGGATAAGTGAAAAGTTGAATAGCTGTGTGAAACATTTAAAAAGGCAGCCTTGGATATACAACACTTTGTTTTTAGAGATCCCAGAACAAAACATGTAGTTGTGTTGCAGATTTATGACAACACAAATGGCAGTGAACGCCATTTCTTCTGCCTACATAAGCCTCAAAGTCAGCAGATCTCAATTCTTATTTTACAAAAAAAACCTAGAGCAACTTCAAAAAGTAAATTTCTTACTACCGTAAGCATCTGTATCAGGACAATTCAGACTCAAAAATATTTAACCTAATGCTGTTAGAATAGATGGTCATATTTTGAACAAGTTGTAATTTTCCAAAAGTGAATACAAACAAATCAGATTTTTAAATTAAGTAGTTCAGTATTTTTAAGAGTGTTTTCCCTTCTTTGACAACTACTGCTTATACCAATATAGTGAAAATGTATTATTTAAACCTAATTAGCAAAATTGTTGCTAGTGGAACTGCTCAAGCGAGTAATATGTGTGTGCTTTAGATGTATAACTCACTCTTTTAAATATATGGTGCATGATCCAGTCATAGTCAAGTATTGTGAAGTTTCACTTGTTTAAGTGGGAAATAGTTAAGCATGTTTGTAGCGAGGCAGAAGATATGGGTAAAACAGCCATGTATATTTTCTGAGATTGTCTGAAGATTGTAGCCTTAGTCTGCAATTCTAATTCAGACAACGGTACAACTTGATCTCAGAAAATATACATGGCTGTTTTACCCATATCTTCTGCCTCGCTACAAATTGTTTCCAGCTATGAAAATTTCCATGTTACAGTTAAGCATGTGTTTCACTCTCCCATTGAAATCAATGACTTATAATGTGCTTAGCTTTGATGGGATTGAGCCAGCCCTTAATGACTTTCTTTAAAATTAAACTCATTCTAGAACTAAGTGCATAGATTAGTTTACATTTATATGAAGACCGTTACAAAGCTGCATATTTGGGGCCTGATCAAGAAGGTGGTGAATTATGTTAAATTAACTCTTCCATAAGGTCTTGCAATAAATTTAATACACCAAATGTTGTACATTATTTATTCTGAAAACTATACTTGCCAAGCGCTGTTCTTGGTTGTTTTATATTTGTTTATATAGTTAAAGAAGCGTATTCCAGTTATAGGCTGTAAATGAAAAAAAATTTACTTAGCTAACTTGAAGTAATCAGGTAACACCTCTTATACATTGTATTTTTATAACGATGAGCAAACTCTTGCTCCGTTTACTCAAATTTTAGTAACATTAAATGGCAATGTTTACTATAATACGAATACCAGGTTTGCAAGATTCTACTTTTGATTTCACTGAAAGAAATTTACAGTTAAATCCTAAAGATGTTTACTCAGAAACAAATCCCACTATGTTCAATGGCATTTACTCCCTAGTAAATGAGATTAGAATTGCAGACTAAGGCTACAATCCTAAACATGCTTACCTAGGAGTAAGCCCCACTGAATATAGTGGAACTTACTTCTGAGTAAGCATGTTTAGGATTGCACAGCAAGTCTAAGATCAACATTTATTTCACTTCACCTTCATTGATACAGGTAGTTCTACTTGTATTCGTTAAAGTTAAGTAGATGCTATGACCACAGCAACAGTCGTTGCTACTAAAGCACTGAACTCAAGACTGCAATCCCAAACGCACACTCAATGAGTTGTTCCTTTAAGTAAACATGCATAGGATAAGACTGCACAACTGTAATCCCATACATTCACATTGTGATCCTAACCATGTTTACTTGGAAGGAAGTCTATTCATTTCAGTGAGGTTACTTCCACTCACTGTAGATGCTCATTATGAAGGCAGTCAGGAGTAAATTATGATATTAAGGAATTATTTAAGCTATGGATTGGTTGCATTTTATTGTTTTTGCTGTTATGAGTCATTTCAAAGGCTTCTTGTAGAAAAGCAGGGTACAACTTAAAAAACAAAAGGCGGCCTATTTAAATCAACAGCATTTACTTCCGAAACTACATAGCCAAGATCAAACTTGAAGGCTGCAATTCTAAACTCATTTATGAGGAAATAAGTCGTCTGAACTCAGAAGGATTTACTTCCAAGCAAACATGTTTTAAGATCAGTCTCAAATTACTTACTACAAAGCAGTCTCTCTGAAGTTACTCTGGAGTAGGGAGTTTAGGGCTGCTTTACAAATGACCATTTAAAATATGAAATGAACAGCATAACAGCGCAATCCGACTTAACTTTTTTGCCTTTGTAACCAGCGGCCCAGCGAGAACGGGAGGCCCCAGAACGGAAAAGGTTACACTGGTTACACAGGCAAAAAAGTTAAGTCAGATTGCGCTGTAAGAGACTTTACCAGACTGTGTTTTAGGATGTTTTCTTGGAAAACAGTAATCTTATGAAGAAAATGTTTACTTGCAACACCCACAATAGTTTCCAACCAATCAGTGATTGGCAATCACTATAGATTTTATGAGAGAACAGCATTGGGTGTGCCATATTCTCATTAAAAACCACACAATTGATCTCAAAATTAAAAACTGAGAATAAAACAAACAGGAAGGGGGGGGGAACCACTGTAACATATTGGAGAAAATGTGCGAAGCATCTTTTGACAGATGCGCCTGTAACCTGGCCCTTAACCGTACCCAAAAGCTTCCCACTGCCGGAATCACAGAAGAAGGAACTGAACAGGACAAACCTGGGCTCGAACTCCCAAAGGAAGCCTGGAAAAAGCAAGGGGAGAAAGAAGATGTTAGAGATGGGCTTGCCCAACGGACTGCAAAAGAGAGGGCTCAAAAAGGAGTTTGTAAACGGAACTCTTCCAACTTGCTCCTTTTCACTCACTCGCACTCATTTTAATTCCCTCCCGCTCTTCACTTTGCTCTTGGCCTCCAGAACTTCCCGTCCCGTCGTTTTGTGTCTCTCCGCATCCTTTTCTCTCCCCACCCCCACTGGATGGGCGCACCTCCCATATCTCTCCATCCCTCTCCCGTCCCTCATCTCTCTTCGCCCGCCGACCTCTGCCCCTTCTTCCCCCTCGCTTCCGAGTTGTCTCCTGTCCGACCGCGTTTACTTTCTGCCTCCCCACTCCCGCTGACATGAGCGCCGGGCCCCGACACCCCCGTCCCCATCTCGGCCGGGCCCGCCCGGGAGGTGACAGGGGCTGCCGAGGAGGAGTGACGAAGGGAGCTGGACTTCCCGTGGGCGATTCTCCCCACCGCCTTCCCCCCTCTACATCCCAGCCCGCCTTGTCTCCCTCCATCCCCGACCTGTCCCCTCTCGGGAGCCTGGCTGAGAAGGGGCCACCCCGCTCCCCAGCCGCGGGACTGTGGGTGGAGACCGGCCCGGCGCTCCGCAGACACCTATCGGAAGACAGCCGGAGCTGGCCGCGGCCTAGTCGCGCAGGCTGCGGCTTCCCCGGCGCGAGTGGCGCCCAGGCGGCCCCTGAAGCCCTCTCAGCGGGGCTCCGACCCTTGGGAGCGAGTTATGGGGATGCTGAGCCAGCCGTAGGGAGCCACCCCACGGCAGAGCCCCGCCAGAAGCCCGCCGGACCCCAGCGCCCCTACCCGCTTTCCCCGCTCACCTCCGCCATATTGGGAGCGCTCGGGCTGAGCAGCAGCGATGCGCCAAGTGCCCGGATGGGGCCGCTAAGCCAATGGCAGCCCGGCCGGGACCGAGACCGCAGCCGGCCAAGGAGAGAGGGAGGGGGAGAGAGCGAGCCGGAGAGTTCCCTGCCCGCCCGAGCGGGCTGCCTGAGGGAAAGGGGGCGGCGGCGGCGGACCGGGGGCGCGGAGTTAGGGCCAGCACCGCATTGCAATTCCTCCCTTCCTGGCAGAGAGCCTCTGCCCCCTCCCAGCAATATCGAGGTCCTAAGCAGAGAGGCCCGAGTTGTTTGGGGGCCGGCAGGGAGCGGGAGGACCGCCGCGCTTCAGACACAGGGCGCTGCTGCTGCTGCTGCTGACAGGAGCCCTGCGCCTAATGACTGAAGTTTGACAGGGACTTCCTCAGACCCTCATCGCCAGCAGGGAAGCTGACAGCAGACCAGCCACTTTCACGGCAGGATGACAGAAGGGGGGGGGGAATAAAGAGAGGAATCCGCGGCGCACACGTATACAAAACGCCACCCCATCGTTCGGGAGGAAGGGAGGGGCCTCGCACGGACCCACCACCACCTCCTCCTCCTCCCTCGGCGTTGCAAAAAAGGCTCTTCCTGCCCCCACCCCAAAATCTAGCACTTTAAACCTTCTGGAGTAGAACTCGCTCGGCAACCTGTGGAATGCTCTTCCTGAAGCTGACAGCGACATTCAAATGTAGTGATTATAAACATCTGCAGCTGCTCCGCTTCCCTGACTGTGTGGTGCACGTTAATACCGCCTTGATCCACTGCGTTAATGAGGAGGTGATAACTCTCAGGAGTTAGTTCAGACTGGTGTAAGAAGGGTCTAAAGCGCGAATATTTCCAGAGCACAAAGCCAGTGCTATTTTTTTTTAATCGCATTGAATAAAACACGTTTGGTGAAATGATCGTTGTAAATGAACCAGGCAATATGGATGATGAGCTGGTCTATATTTCACCCACAAACAAACGTATCACTTGTGTGCATATACTCCACTTCCCCTGAGTAGTAAAAAAAAGTATCAGGGGCAATGCTGAGAAATGCTGCTTCAGCTCAAATACCCGATCGTCTGAAGCAGACCACTAGCATATTAGGAAGCTCACATATGTGGCACCTCTAATGTGGAAGTTCAACTCCCTCCTTTTTGCATTCAGTATTAAGACTTTTTTTTTTGAAAGGCTTTCGGAGGGGTTGGAAGGTTTAGGTTGGGTTGTGTCATTTATGGGACTGCTGCTGGTGACTTCTCTTTATTGAGCTGGATCTGTAATCAAATTGTATGCTCCATGCTTTTAATTTATTTCTGATTACATTAACTATGATGGCAGGCTGCTATCTACTTTATTATTTATTGTGCTTATTTTGTAATTGATGTTTTTATGCTATGCTTTAATATTGTCAGCTGCTTTGATCTTAAGAAAAGCAGGATATACAATCTTTGAAATAAATAAATAAAAACATGTCCTCACCAACCTAAGTTTGTCTAATAAAATGTCAATTTATCTTCTCTGTCTCCTAATCTTTAGGAACTACCATCTACTGATTTATCAAAGCTCTCACTACTGACAGACAACCAGACTTTGAGAATATCACATCAGTGTAAATGATCTCATGTGCCATAGTAGATCCCATTCTGTTTTTGCATAATGCAGTTTTGTGAAAAGAATGGTAAATTTTCAACTATGATTTTGCTCACGCAGCACACCTGTGTGCTACAAATATTCTGTTCACCTAATCTCTTTTTGAACACACGCGCGTGCGCATGCGTGCGCACACACACACACACACACACACACACACACACAGTTTTCTGTTGTCTAAAATATATAAATCCTAATTCTAAAATATGTAGATCTGGAGATCTGATAAACAGTACACATCCTTGGGCTTCCAAAAAGGTTTTGACAAGGTTCCTCACCAAAAGAAGCCTGCTGACAGCATGACTGAGGAAACTAAGCTGTCATGAGGATGATGAGTCCTCTAATGCAGGGGTCCCCAACCACCGGGCCGCGGCCCATTACCAAATGGGCCACGAGCATTTGGTGGTGCTCCCCCGCCGCCACCGTAACTCAGTAAGAACGGGCGAGGAGACTCTCCCCCGCCCGTCTTGTGTAGCCGGAAGGAGCACCGCGGCTTCGTGCGCACGCTGTTTAGGGGGGAACAGTATAGGGGGAAATAAATAAATAATACGCGATTTTGACACCCCCCCAAAATTTGCGGAAAATGGGGGGAGGCGCAAATTGGGCCAGCTACGCCTCTGTAATTCTGGGCACGCCCTCCCCCCACCAGCCCATGGAAAAATTGTCTTCCACAAAACCGGTCCCTGGGGTGAAAAAGGTTGGGGACCGCTGCTGTAATGGATTGGTAACCAGCTACACGACATGAAACCAGAGAGTATAGATACATCGATAACTCTTGCAAAGGACAGAAGTAAACACTGGGATTCCCTAAGGACTGGTGCTTTTTAACTTATTCATAAGATCTAGAGTCAGAGGTGAGCACTAAGGGGAAAATGCAAGCAGATTGCAAAGACTTCCAAAAAAAATTCCAAACTAACAGCACCAGCCTATGCATGCCTACTCAGAAGTAAGTCTCATTATCTAAAACGGTCATGGCCAGCCAAAATGTACAGTTTTTGGCTAACATCACAGTTTTTGGCTAACATCACAGCACCTTTTTGGTGCTCTGTTATCCACCTGACGAAATTCATAGAATTGAATGAAACATAGTAGTCCTTGTTTGTTTATGTTTTTAAACTTGTTTTTAACCGTTGAATGCTTTTAACCTGTTTTTTTTTTAAAGAGGAACCTGTTTTTAACCTTTGATTGGTTTTTAACCAGTCTTTTAAACATAAATATTTCTTCCTGAATTTTACATGGCTTCTTATCCTGTATATGAACTTCAATCTTTGTACAAGTCTCATTATGTTCAACGGGGTTTACACTCCTAGGAAAGTGCATATAGGATAGCAGCCTAAGTAAAGGACAAATGAGGTTAAATATAAATATGTATACATTAGGGCAAATTATTAACAAACTGTAAGCTGATGGGGTTTGAGCTGTCAAGCAGCAACTGACCAGAAAAGAGAACCTGGGGTCATGGTAGATGGCTCCATGAAATCATCCATTCTTTATTTGGTGGTGGTGATGAAAAAGGCAAATGCCCATACCAGAAATTATTAGAAAAAATACTGAAAATAAAACAGCCAATATCACCATACTTGTATATATGGTATCTATAGTATGGTCACATTTTAATATAATGCAGTTCTTTAAAAAAAGATTTCATAGACTTGGAAAAGATGCAAAAAGGTCAAACAATGATCAAAGGGTTAGAGTACCTTCCCTATAAAGAAAAGCTAAAGCATTTCATCATAGAACGAAAGCTTTCATGGCCAGCTACTAGAATACAAGACACAGGTTTTATGGGTGAAGTAGCCATGTAATTAAATATAAATACAACCAAATAAATGGTTGTATTTATATTTAATTACATGGCTACTTCACCCATAAAACCTGTGTCTTGTATTCTAAAAGCTAAAGCGCACGGGGATGTTTAGTTTAGGAAAATTCGCTGGTAGGAGATATGATAGACTAGAGCCTGTAAAATTAAACTGTACATGGTGTGGAAAAAGTGTATACAAGTAAATTTTCTTCACAATCAGAATCCCGAAAAAGACAAAGACATTCGGAGACCCAATTCCAAAACACCCACATCAGGTCTAGTATTACCCTGTCAGGAACATATAGCTCTCCAGTCAGTGTAGATGGGGCACAGCATTGTTCCTTAATTTGTACTCTAGATTGTACCCGATGAAACCTATGGAACTTTCAAGCCAAAGTAATATAACTGTATTATGACCTTCCATAGGCAAGAGTGAAATAGGTTCTTTCCTACAAAAGCTCTCCAAAGAACTCTCCAAAGAACTACAACGTTCCTCAAAGGTAGAAATACTGTGGTAGGGTGGGGGAACCCACCCAAAGTGAAAATGTTACCCACTTGGAAATATTCAGTGAAAAACCAAGTATTTTTCTAATGTAGGTATACTGGTTAATGGTATTTTCCACTTATATGTTGACACTGTTCTACTCTTTTTTTTTCCAAACTGATGGTATTGTGAAATGGAATTGCTTTGTGTAAAACTATTTACTCTTAATATGGTTAGAAATGCTATGGTTCAAGTCAGTCATTTGCCATTTTTCACCTTCCAGAAAACATTATCATAATCCTAATCACACAGAGGTAATGTGACAACTCAGAACGTTTTAACTGTCCCTGACACACATCTGGAAGAAATAAAATAACTCCAAGAATTTTCTGAAGATGAAATTATACGGACAAAGGGAAGAGCAATTTCAAATTCAAAATACATTCCACTTACAATAAATGCTAACTGAAGGTGTATGCTAAGGGTGCATCTGCCAGGCCAGGGAAGTCTCTGTATTAGCATCAAGCCTGAAATTTTTTTGCCCCAAATGGTGCAGGGAAGGCCCTTTTGGGGGTGGAAAGATAGGGTATAAATCCCCAGATAAATAACAAAAATAATTAATGCCTGTTGGTCGGAAAGAAAATGCTGCACCAGGTGGACTTTGGTCTGAGCCAGCAAAGCAATCCTTATGTCAACATTGCATCTTAGATTTGTGCTTGGCCTGGCCATTGTCCCTAACTGATGTGCTGACAGGCAGGATAGCAGAATAGGGGACTGATGACCTGCCAGTCTGTGGGAACTGGATACACTTAATTTGTGCATATAATGAACTAAAACTACCAACCAAACTAGCAATCAAAGCCCGACAGGGAGCAAGATCCAACATAGCAATCAGGAAAAAAGATCCAGCATTAGGCAGTACTCTCACACCAGACACCAGACAAAATTTTTAAATAATTTTTAAATAATATTTCTATTAAAAATAATAAAAAATACGCTTACCTGGTCGCTGGGGCCGCGGCAAGCAGGCACCGGGAGAAACACAGCCTGCTCGCCTGTGTTGCGTGAGCCCTGGGGCTCATGCAACACGGGCAAGAAGCAGGCTGTGCTTCTCCCGGTGCCGCTGGTCTCGCAGCGGCACCGGGAGAAGCACAGCCTGCTCGCCCGCGTTGCGCGAGCCCAGGAGGTTCGCGCAACATGGGCAAGAAGCAGGCTGTGCTTCTCCTGGTGCCGCTGGTCTCGCAGCGGCACCGGGAGAAGCACAGCCTGCTCGCCCGCGTTGCGCGAGCCCTGGAGCTCGCGCAACACGGGCAAGAAGCAGGCTGTGCTTCTCCCGGTGCCGCTGCGAGACCAGCGGCACGGAGAGAAGCACAGCCTGCTCGCCCGCGTTGCGCGAGCTCAGGAGGTTCGCGCAAAACGGGCAAGAAGCAGGCTGTGCTTCTCCTGGTGCCGCTGCGAGACCAGCGGCACGGAGAGAAGCACAGCCTGCTCGCCCGCGTTGCGCGAGCCCAGGAGGTTCGCGCAACATGGGCAAGAAGCAGGCTGTGCTTCTCCTGGTGCCGCTGGTCTCGCAGCGGCACCGGGAAAAGCACAGCCTGCTCGCCCGCGTTGCGCGAGCCCTGGAGCTCGCGCAACACGGGCAAGAAGCAGGCTGTGCTTCTCCCGGTGCCGCTGCGAGACCAGCGGCACGGAGAGAAGCACAGCCTGCTCGCCCGCGTTGCGCGAGCTCAGGAGGTTCGCGCAAAACGGGCAAGAAGCAGGCTGTGCTTCTCCTGGTGCCGCTGCGAGACCAGTGGCACGGAGAGAAGCACAGCCTGCTTGCCCGCGTTGTGCGAGCCTGCTAGAGGCTCGCGCTGGCCGGGCAAGCAGGCTGTGCTTCTCCGGTCTCCCAGCGGCACCGCATGGAGCCGCTGGGAGACCGGAGAAGCACAGCCTGCTTGCCCGGCCAGCGCGAGCCTCCAGCAGGCTCGCGCAACACGGGCAAGCACTGTGCTTCTCCCGGTGCCACTGACGACCGGGAGAAGCACCCGCTCGCCACGCCGCCATCTTTTTTTTTTTTTTTTAAATTTCAAACTTCCCGGCATCTTGGGTCACGAAATCTCGCGTGATCCAAGATGTCGGCGCCCAAATCTCGTGAGGGCATGATGCCCTCACGAGATTTGGGCGCCGACATCTTGGATCATGCGAGATTTCGTGACCCAAGATGCTGCCCGGTAAGTTTAAAATTAAAAAAAAAGATGGCGGCACCCATTCGTCCCCCGGGACACGACCGGGAATCGGGTCCGATTTCCAGGACTGTCCCAGCGAAACCGGGACGAATGGTAAGCCTATCCATGAGGGGCTTCTTAGTTCTCCTGGGCCTCACCATCTTGAATCTCGCAAAATCTATCTTGGATCTCGCAAGATTTTGTGAGATCGAAGATGGCGGCGCCCAGGAAAACTAAGTCTAAGGAACCTCTTGTGGAAGCGGCGGTGGCGGCAGCAGCGGGAGGGGGCAGTCCTGGCTGGCCCAACAGCTGGCCAGCCAGGAAAACTAAGGAACCCCTTGTGGAAGTGGCGGCAGCGGGAGGGGGCAGCCCCGCTCGATGAGTCCTGGCTGGCCTGACAGCTGGCAAGCAAAACGCGCCGAAAAAGGGGTGAAAATGGCGGGGGAAATAATTAAATAATTGAAAAATGTCAATGTTCATTGTATACTGTTCAATGTGTACGTGTACAGTATATATGAAATCATTAAGTAAGATCATCTGGTGCCTTGGAGTTCAGTGCCATCAATATGCACTGATACCCAACTTTCCATTCAATTCAGGTAAAGCAGAAGTGCTCAACTGGTGTCTGGGTTGGTGATGAACTAAGGGCCAATCCTGAGAAGACAGAGATAAGAATGTAAGGAGATCCTTGCTGGATCAGGCCAAGAGCCCATCTAATCCAACTTCCTGTATCTCACATTGGCCCCACCAGATTCCTCAGGGAGCACACAAGACAACAAGAGACCTGTATCCTGTCACCACTCCCTTGCATCTGACTATACTGTAGGTGCTATTGGGGAGTGGTTCACCTGTGCCAGAAGATTCTGTCTGGCCTATTTTGTACTTCGCTTGAAGGACGAAGTCCACAATTTGAGATCGCCAGTCAACTCAGACTCGTCACTGGAGGCCTAAGTTGCCTTGGTGGCAATGAATGCCTTCCACCTGCTATGACAAGGGTGATAGCCTGGGTAACATGCTGCGTAACACCTGTTCAATTAGGCAATGCATTGTACATGGAGATGCCCTTGAAGTTGTTTCGGACGTCAGTACAGAATACGGCAACTAGACTACTGATTGGGATCAGGCAGATGGAACACATCTCATCAGTCTTGAAACAATGCCACTGGCTGTGAGTCCATTTCTGAGCCCAAATCAAGGTGCTGATTTTTAGAGCACAATCTTATGCATGTCTACTTAGAAGTCAGTCCTATTAAGTTTAATAGAACTTACTCCCAGGTAAGTGCGTATACGAGTTCAGCCTCAAACTTTTAAAGCTTGGGACGAGGCTACTTTATGGGCTGCCTTCCCCCACATGATGCTCCCCAATTATTAAGATCCTCTTCTGATCAAACTTTAGGCAGGAGGTAGAGATCTCTAACAAGGCCTTTTTGGTCGCAGCATTCCACCTATGTAATGCTCTCTCTAGGGAGGCTCTCCCAGTGCCAACTAACATAAGAACATAGCCCTGCTGGATCAGGCCAAAAGCCCATCTAGTCCAGCTTCCTGTATCACACAGTGGCCCCACCAGATGCCTCAGGGAGCACAAGACAACAAGATAACCTGTTTCCCGTTGTCATTCCCTTGCGAGTACTGAACATCTTTTCAGTACTCGCAGAAGATTTTTTTATGTGCCCAGGTCTTTTAAAAGTTGCACTTTTTTTGTGCTGTTTTAATCTAGCTTTTATCTATGGTTGCTGCTGTGAGAGGCTGTTGCCTAAGGAGAGAGTCAGACATTTTCTAATAATAATTGATCAAAAGAGAAGTGATGAAATGGTTATGAAAATTTCAGTGTACAAAGGACATACGTTGTGAAGACGTCACAACTTCTAGACTGGATGAACTTTCGGTATTCGAGATGGGCTTCATAATCAAGATAGCCAGAGTTTTCCTAGTATAGGATGAGCACATTTCTGTGTGTCATGGGCATATCATTAGTCAATCTTATAGCACTGATTAAACCCTTAAGTGTAAAGGGAAACCAGGGACAATAACATGTTACTAAACAAAATCAGGTCAAATCAGTGGAAAGGGGGAATTGTTTCCATCTCCCCACCCCTTCCTGTCCTCCACTACCTGTACTGAATTTGTGGAAGAAACAAATGTTTGGCACAACTAAGAAACACTAATGTCTAGTTGGACTCTTAGACAATTTCCAAACTGATAGCACAAGCCTATGTATGTCAACTCAGAAGTAAGCACTGGGGCTTAATCTGGGGCTGGTTTGCGGAAATCTGGGGCTGGTTTGCGAGTGAGCCCTTTCAGGAGCAGCGAGTGGCCTCACTGGGACCAAGTGGCTCACTGGGACAAAGTGGCAAGGTAAAAAAGACACAGCAAGTTAAGCAGCTGGGCGAGGAGAAGGTAAGTGAACTCTCTCAGTTGTGCAGCTTTGTCTAACTTTAATTTACCATTAACGCTTGATTAAAGCTACCTTAAGCTACCTTAAACTTAAGATAGAACTAAGCCTAGCTAGAACTAAGCCTAGCTAAGTAGAACTAAATATAACCTGAGGAGGGGAATTTTAAGGTCTAGTAGCTAGGACACAGGCACAGAAGCTAGGTAGAGAAATTAAATAGATTCAAATAAACAAACAAGCACCTATCTAAAAGATAGGGGCAGAAACTGGACAAGCCTGGGAGATGATTCTAAAGAGAATTGCAGTCCAAATCTAAGCAGGTCTACTCTGAGTAGATTCTACAGCTGATTCTAAAGAAAATTGCAGTCCAAATCTAAACAGGTCTACTCTGAGTAAAACCAGTGTTTACTCAAGAGTAAATGCCCAGGGCAGAGACCTGAGTCTACTTTAGAGTAGGAGCCCAAAACAAAACAGGAGGAGGCTAAAAGAAGGGGAGAAAGCAAGCTAAACTACACCTTAAGCAGAGTTAAACTTAAGCAGAACTTAAACTTCACCTTTAGCAGAGTTGAACTTAAGCAGAATTTAAAACTATAGTAGGCCAGATGTAAATTAAGATGGCTCAGGAACCATAGCAAAATACATTCCTGCCAGCTAAGTAGGTCAGATGTAAATTGAGACAGCAGCAGGAACAATAGGAATTTCCTGCCAATAAACCCCATCAGGCCCCACCCCCCTTAGAGGCCAATCTTTTCAAACTTTCAGGTAGGCAGGGGGAGGAGCTACACAACAGTTTAAATCTGCGGCTGGTTTGCGAGTGAGCCCTTTCAGGAGCAGCGAGTGGCCTCACTGGGATGCAGTGGCTCACTGGGACAAAGTGGCAAGGTAAAAAAGACACAGCAAGTTAAGCAGCTGGGTGAGTTCAGCAGCGGGGTGAGGAAGCCAGGCCCCACACACTGCCCGGCACTTCCCTTGAAGAGAAGACAGAGAAAGAGAGGAGAGCTCCAACAACCTTGAAGAGAGGAGAGCTCCAACAACATTAAGGTACTCAAACTTTGATAAATCCATAACTTACACTCAAAAGCTATGCAGTCAGACAGCCAGCTATGACTATCTGCCTCTTGGGCACAAGTCATGGGTGTGTGCTCGGTGCAAAGAGCTCCAGGCTCTCAGGGAACGGGTTCGCTCCCTTGAAGCCACGGTTGCTGAGCTGGAGAAGCAGAGACAGGTAGAGAGGAACCAGGGTAAGACTTCTAGGGACGTGGAGGCATCGTCCCACACTCAGTTGGTCAGCTCCTCAGCTGTCATGAAAGGGAGTCTCAGGGCTGGAGGACATCGCTCTGGAAAAGAGGGAAACAATCCCACAGTGGGGACCCCTTCTTCAGGTGATGGGCCCGTATCCAGTCGCACTATGGATACTCCTCTAGGGAGGGGGCGAAGGGGGCTTCTTGTCGTGGGTGACTCTATAGTCAGGAACATAGAGAGGGGGGGGTCTGTGACGGATGTGAGGACCGCATGGTGACTTGCCTACCTGGTACATTAAGAAGGTGACAGAGCAGCTTTTAAACTGACTCCTGGGGAAAAGCCGACAGGAGCCGAGGGGCATCCGGTTCGGGACTCCTCATCCCCAGGGAATGAGGGTGCAGAGGATGGGGAACAGTCAAGTAATAACAGAGTAAGAATTGGGAGTGGTAGCGTGATGGGACATGACAGCCAGTCTAGCAGGTCAGAAGGCTGCAGGAATAAAGGTGCAAACATGCAGCCCTTCTTGGGGGACCAGGTATATAAGTGCTTTTATGCAAATGCCCGAAGTCTACGGGCAAAGATGGGAGAACTGGAATGTTTGGTGGCTAGGGAAAACATAGTAGGTATAACAGAAACAGAAACAGAAAGGTATTGACATAGTAGGTATAACAGAAACCTGGTGGAATGCGGAGAACCAGTGGGATACTGCAATTCCAGGATATAAACTCTATAGGAGGGACAGAGAGGGGCGTGTTGGAGGTGGGGTGGCCATCTATGTCAAAGAGGGGGTAGATTCCACCAGAGTAGAGCTGGAGGGGGGCTCTGACTCCTCCGTAGAATCACTGTGGGTTAGATTACCAGGCTCAAAGAGTGATATAATAGTAGGGGCATGCTACCGTCCTCCAGATCAAAAACCTGAAGGGGATCTTGAAATGAGGAAGCAAATCAGGTACGTGTCAACGAGAGACAGGGTTGTAGTCATGGGGGACTTCAATTATCCTCACATCGACTAGGTCAATTCATGCTCAGGTCATGAAAGAGAGACTGGATTTCTGGATATGTTAAATGACTGTGCCTTAGAGCAGCTTGTCACGGAACCGACCAGAGGACAGGTGACTCTGGATTTGATATTGTGTGGCACTCAAGATCTGGTCAGGGAGGTAAATGTTACCGAACCATTGGGGAACAGTGACCATGCTGCGATCTGTTTCGCCATGCATGTCGGAGGGAGAGTGCCGAGCAAATCTGACACGAAAACCCTTGACTTCCGAAGGGCAGACTTCCCCAAAATGAGGAGACTAGTTAAAAAAAAGCTGAAAGGGAAGGTAAAAAGAGTCCAATCGCTCCAGAGTGCATGGAGGCTGTTTAAAACAACAGTCATAGAGGCCCAGCGGGAGTGTATCCCACAAAGGAGGAAGGGCTCGACCAAGTCCAGGAGGGTGCCCGCATGGCTAACAAGCACAGTTAAGGAGGCTATAAAAGGCAAGGAAGCTTCCTTCCGTAAATGGAAGTCTTGCCCTAATGAGGAAAATAAACAGGAGCACAAACTGTGGCAAAAGAAATGTAAAAAGATGATACGGGAGGCCAAGCAAGACTTTGAGGAACGTATGGCAGGCAACATAAAAGGGAATAATAAAAGCTTCTTCAAATATGTTAGAAGCAGGAAACCTGCCAGGGAAACGGTTGGTCCGCTGGATGGTGAGGGAGAGAAAGGGGTGATAAAAGGGGACTTGGAGACTGCAGAGAAATTAAATGAGTTCTTTGCATCTGTCTTCACGGCAGAAGACCTCGGGCAAATACTGCTGCCAGAACGGTCTCCCCTGACTAAAGAATTAAGTCAAATAGAGGTTAAAAGAGAAGACGTCTCAGACTTAAGTGACAAAATAAAGATCAATAAATCACCAGGCCCGGATGGCATCCACCCAAGAGTTCTGAAGGAACTCAAGAATGAAGTTGCTGACCTCTTGACCAACATATGCAACTTGTCCCTTAAATCGGCCACTGTGCCAGAGGATTGGAGAATAGCTAATGTCACACCAATCTTTAAAAAAGGAAGGAGGGGGGACCCGGGAAACTACAGGCCGGTCAGCCTAACATTTGTTCCAGGGAAGATGGTGGAAAGTCTCATTAAGGATAAAATCTTAAAATACATAGAAGAACAAGCTCTGCTGAGGGAGAGTCAGCATGGCTTCTGCAAGGGGAAGTCTTGCCTCACAAACCTTTTAGAATTCTTTGAAAAAGTCAACAGGCATGTGGATGCGGGAGAACCCGTGGATATTATATATCTGGATTTTCAGAAGGCGTTTGACACAGTCCCTCATGAAAGGCTCCTGAGAAAACTCCATAGTCAGGGAATAAGAAGGCAGGTCCTGTTGTGGATTAGGAACTGGTTGAAGACCAGGAAACAGCGAGTGGGAGTCAATGGGCAATTTTCACAATGGCGAGAGGTGAAAAGCGGTGTGCCCCAAGGATTGGTCTTGGGACCGGTGCTTTTCAACTTATTCATAAATGACCTGGAGTTGGGGATAGGCAGTGAGGTGGCCAAGCTCTTCTTATGTTCTTATGTTCACTATTGAGGTCAATGGGCCTTACTCCCAGGTAAATGTGTATAGATTTGCAGTCTGAGTGGCTTGCTGCAGCCCTGTTCTTCCCTGTTTTTGGCCCCACCACCGCAAATTTAACACCCCCCCATGAATTTACCACTCCCTCCCTCCCACCCTCCCACCCACGGACCACTCTCCCTCCCTCCCTCCCACCCACCCACGGCCGCTTACCTGAGGCTCCGAGCGGCGGCGGTTGTGGCGGCGGTGGTGGCAACTGCCGCCGCCGCCTTCCCGCGTCACCTCCAGTTTGAATTGGCCTTTCTGCAGCTGTGCAGATTGCCGTTGAGGCCGAGAGGGCAATCTCTCGGCCTCAACGGCGATCTGTGCAGCTGCAGAAAGGCCGCTTTCAGAAGGAGAAGGTGCCGAGGTGACGGATCCGGCCCACGGGCCGGAGGTTCCCCACCCCTGCTCTTGAACATATGCAGACTCTCTCATGGGCTTTTTTGGATCCTTTTTTTGGCCATAAATTTAATTCTTTGCATGAATTAAACTGTACTAATTATACAACCCTTTTCATCTTTCACGGGATGAACCATAAAGCTGTGATCACAATCTTAAAAAAATGCTGTGTAGATATCTATTTTTAATAAGTCACAATCTTTTTGCAGATCTGCTTCCTTAAGAGGAAACTTGTTGATTTTGTACCCCGTTTCATTTGGCATGGTTTAATCAAACACAGGAGCGATACTGTGGACACGCTTTCACAGCTGAGGAAGAATGTGGTTGACTTTGAATTTGACTGTGATTGAGTTCTGAAACAGGTGGACTGTTGTGTTTTTTGGAAATCAGTTGGAGAATTTACATGTCAAGAAAGCATTGAGGTTGTTGCTGCATTCGTAATGATGAAGCAACAATGCCAAAAAAAAACAAACACCACACCAATAAAAGGTGTACATGCCTAATAAACAGGAAAGGAAAAATTGGAGATTTTTTCCCGTGCTTGAAAAACAAGACACCCTATATTCTTGTCAAATAAAGTTGAGAAGTGCAATCCTATGCATGTTTACCTGAAAGCAAGCCACACTGAGGTAAATTGGGCTCACTTCCAAGGAAGCATTGCAGTGTAATTCTGAATAAAAAACTGACAAACATCCTCGTACTGCCATCCCAATATCCTGCATGAAAGTAGCTGTGATAGTCCACCGAGTGAGCATTGTGCACTACTGTTGCTATGGCAACATTCCGTGCAAGGCATGTAGGAGAAGACCATCCCACTACGCTGTCTTTCAGTTTCAATTCAAACAGCACACACCCAGTGCTTTCTAGGAAAAAAGCAAAAGCGAGCCAGGGTTCAAGTCTGTCTGGAAGTCCTCCCCTCTAATCCCGGAGACATGGAGATTCTCTGCAATGATTTGTGGTTGAAAGAAATGCACTCTTCACCAACTCAGGGGTATTTTCGTCCATTCTTTCCTATGTTGCAAGGTTGAGCCCTGGCAAAAACTAACATCTATATTACCATGATATTATTTGTTTACTGTAATCATGTACCACTTTTCCAGATAAAATCTTCACAATTTAGAGTGGAAAGGATATTCTAAATAAACAATTTTTATACAGAACCATCTGGAATTGCAAGCCCACCATAGAGGCATGTAGATTTTCATTGACAGAGATGGCTACATAGTGGCTGAACTAAATACTAAATAACTAACAGTGCAATCCGACCCAACTTTTTTGCTGTTGTAACCAGCGGCACAGCGAGAACGGGAGGCCCCAGAACGGAAAAGGGATTCAAATCCCCGTTGAATTCCTCTTTTGGAGGGGATTTGAATCCCTTTTCTGTTCTGGGACCTCCCGTTCTCGCTGGGCTGCTGGTTACAACGGCAAAAAAGTTGGGTCGGATTGAGCTGTAAAATAACTAAATCCTAAATACTATTTAGTCTTTAATACTAAATACTGAACTAACTAAATCCTAGTCTTGTTACCATCCTTTGTGCCTTGTGTAATTATTTCAGAAAGAGGCTTGTGACATTTTAAAGGCTAACAAATTAATTTTAGCAAAAGTGTTCAAGGACTAGAGCCCATGCTGTGGCGCCACAAGACTTGTAGCGTTTTGCAGCAAAAACAATGAATACAGAGACCCCCTCTGGAAGCTATTTGTTTCAGTATTTTTTTTATCCTACCTGTCCAACTAATGACTGCCCAAAGCAGCTAACAACGGCAAAATGAAGCACACAAACTTTAAAGCATTAAGCATTAAAACAACATAGCAATTACTAAAGCAGTTCAGCACATCAATTGCAACAGCAATCCAGCAGCACAATACAACACCTGCACACAATCAATAGACTGACTGCTTGCTGGAACAAAAAAGTTTGAACCTGGTAGTGGAAGAGGGGGACAAAACATGCCTCCTATGGGAGGGAATTTTATAATCCCTGGACTATACAGGAAGGACAGAGGACAAAACGGGTGCAGCGACTAATGGCTAGTGACAGCACCCTTCTTCCTTGCTCTCCTCATCATTCCTCTACTGGCAAAGCTGAGAATTAACTGGGGAAAGGTAAGGTAGTTTGTTGCCACCACCCACAGCTAGAAAGCCCAGACAAAAAGAGGCCACCCTGAGAAACTCTCTCTTCTAGATAAACCACAGAAAGCCCCAACGTCTGAGTTCAGCAGACACAAAGATATGCACTAAAATTGAGCAGAACCAGGGGACATGCACTAAAATTGAGTGGAGGGAAAGTTAGAACGGACAAAAGAAAATATTTCTTCACCCAGCGTGTAATTCATCTGTGGAACTCCTTGCCACAGGATGTGGTGATGGCACCTGGCCTGGATGCCTTTAAATGGGGATTGGACAGATTTATGGAGGAAAGGTCCATCACAGCTTACAAGCCATGATGGGGAAAAGCAACCTCCTGGTTGTAGGAGTAGGTTTTCTCTGTGCCAGGTGCAAGGGAGTGACAACGGGAAACAGGTTATCTTGTTGGCTGTGTGCTCCCTGAGGCATCTGATGGGGCCGCTGTGAGATACAGGGAGCTGGACTAGATGGGCCTTTGGCCTGATCCAGCAAGGCTCTTCTTATGTTCTTAAAGACATGAAGGCAAGGAAGGCAGCATGAAGACGGCAACTCCGCCTCTGAGCCAAGGGGGTGTCTGCAGCCTGCAGAGAGGAGGTGACACCCTTGCTCGTGAGAACACAAAGTTGTGACTCGGAGCAGCCGAAGACTACCGCAGCATTGAGCCTGGGTGGCGTGACACAGTGACTGTGGTGTCACCCCCAAATTGGTGTCAGTCACCTTGCTTATTACTTTACGACTTTTTGTTTGTTAAGTGTGGTTTGTTTGATTGTTCATTTTCATTTATAAACTTTTGTTGTTTTATGTATTTTTGAATTTATTGTGAGCCAACTTAGTGTTCCCTTTCAATTAGACTGAAATGTGGCATATTTTAAATAAAACAGAGGATAGGAATGTTGGTTAAAGAGTCAACTGTGCAGATATCTTGTTGGGGGTGGGGGAAACAGAATAGGCAATGAAGGAGGGACCTGGAGAAAAAGAAATTTGTGGAAAGGGAAAAGAATTTTTGGGATGGGGAATCTGGTGGGAAATTAATCTATAAAATTAAGAAAAATTCTGAATGGTTATAATGTTCATAAACATTCTATAACAGAGGTTCCCAACCTGTGGTACGATTACCATCGGTGGTACTTTTAGCTAATGCCAGTGGTACGCAGCAGGCTGGTCTTTATCTGGTTTTCTGATCTCCAGTCTGACTTGCAATTCAAAGCATCTCTGACTTGCTGGTCTTGCCTTTGGAACACTGATCCCCCCAGGTCTCTTATCTGAACAGGCAGTAATTAGCTGCTAGGAACAGTAGTCAGCTGCTAGGAGGTCTCTTATCTGCCATTCTGATCTCTCTCTCTCTCTCTCAGCTGCTTCTGCTGTTTATCTTGGATTTGTACTGTTCTGTATTGCTTCCTGTATACACCATTGAATCACTAGGTGGTGCAGGCAAGATCAAAGCAGGCAAGCCTTTTATTTCCAGTTTCTTTTATTTTCTTTCTATTTTATTGCTGGCCAGCGGGTGGCGCAGCGGGTTAAACCGCTGAACCATAAGCTGTCGATCGAAAGGTCAGCAGTTCGATTCCCGCGACAGGGTGAGCGCTCGTTGCTTGGCCAGCTCCTGCCAACCTAGCAGTTCCAAAGCATGTTAATGCGAGTAGATAAATAGGTACCGCTTGCGGGAAGGTAAACAGCGCTCCGTGTTCCAGCTGCATGCTACGATCTGCGGCAAGGAGAGTTATGCCGGCCACATGACCACGGAGGCGTCTTCGGACAACGCTGGCTCTTCGGCTTTGAAATGGAGATGAGCACCACACCCTAGAGTCGGACACGACTGGACTTAATTGTAAGGGGATACCTTTACCTTTACTATTTTATTGCTGTATTTGAGCTGTATCTGAGCAAGCTGTTGCTCATATTTGTAGAGATTCAAATCAATAGGCTTGAATGGGGGGGGGGAACAATGAAACAGAACTGTCCTGGGGAAAGATAGGCCCAAAAAACCAGAGAAAACTGAGGATGCATGAATATCTGCTCTTTTGGATAAGGTTCCAAAGCAGGAAGTGGATGTGTGAATACTATTGTTTGAAAAAAACAACAACCCACCACAGTGGCTTAATTGCTGCATTTGTTGACAGTATCACCTATCTAGTGCACATATTTATTTAAATTAAATATTATAAATTTATTTATTTATTGGTGCAGGTGGTACTTGAGAAAATTTGACTGAGACAGGTAGTACACCTGGCAACAAAGGTTGGGAACCTCTGTTCTATATTTATTTTTTATTTTTCTGTATTTATATTCCGCCTTTCTCATCATCAGATTTCTCATCAGATTGATTCAAGGCGGCTTACATAGGCAGGCTATCTTTAGACCTGATAAGGGTCTTTACAATATTGTTCTATTCCCATATAGAACGGTCCATACTCGAGATGTTTTCCTTTCTGAGTGCAGCCCTCCTTCTGGCTTGTGCTTTGCACTTCCAAGCTTCACAGTCCACCGCAGTTCACCCTCGGACAGTTGCCTTAGATGTTCTCTCTCTAGCTGACTCCTCCGCATTCCACCCTCTCACGATGCCTTCTCAGTGTCTTTGCGTGGATATTATATATCTGGATTTTCAGAAGGTGTTTTACACAGTCCCTCATGAAAGGCTCCTGAGAAAACTCCACAGTCAGGGAATGTGGGCAGTCAGGGAAAGAGGGCAGGTCCTGTTGTGGATTAGGAACTGGTTGAAGACCAGGAAACAGCGAGTGGGAGTCAATGGGCAATTTTCACAATGGCGAGAGGTGAAAAGCGGTGTGCCCCAAGGATCGGTCTTGGGACCGGTGCTTTTCAACTTACTCATAAATGACCTGGAATTGGGGATAGGCAGTGAGGTGGCCAAGTTTGCGGATGACACTAAACTTTTCCGGGTGGTGAAGACCAGCAGGGATTGTGAAGAGCTCCACAGGGATCTCTCCAAACTGGGAGAATGGGCAGCAAAATGGCAGATGCGCTTCAATGTAAGTAAGCGCAAAATGATGCACATTGGGGCAAGAAACCAAAATTTCACATATACGCTCATGGGTTCTGAGATATCTGTGATGGATCAAGAGAAAGATCTTGGGGTGCTGGTGGACAGGTCGATGAAAGTGTCGACCCAGTGTGCGGCGGCTGTAAAGAAGGCCAATTCCATGTTTGGGATCATGAAAAAAGGGTTTGAGAATAAAACGGCCAATATCATTCTGCCTTTGTACAAATCGATGGTAAGGCCACATCTGGAGTATTGTGTCCAGTTCTGGTCACCACACCTCAAAAAGGATATAGTTGAATTGGAAAAGGTGCAGAAAAGAGCGACCAGATTGATTCGTGGGCTGGAGCATCTCCCTTATGAGGAAAGGCTACAGCATCTGGGGCTTTTCAGCCTAGAAAAAAGGCGCCTGAAGGGGGACATGATTGAGACATATAAAATTATGCATGGGATGGAGAGAGTGGATAGAGGGAAATTCTTCTCCCTCTCGCATAACACCAGAACCAGGGGACATGCACTAAAATTGAGTGGAGGGAGAGTTAGAACAGACAAAAGAAAATATTTCTTTACCCAGCGTGTAATTCATCTGTGGAACTCCTTGCCACAGGATGTGGTGATGGCATCTGGCCTAGATGCCTTTAAAAGGGGTTTGGACAGATTCATGGAGGAAAAGACCATCACAGGTTACATGCCATAAGCAACCTCCTGGTTTTAGAAGTGGGTTTTCTCTGTGCCAGGTGCAAGGGAGTGTCAACGGGAAACAGGTTATCTTGTTGTCTTGTGCTCCCTGAGGCATCTGGTGGGGCCACTGTGTGACACAGGAAGCTGGACTAGATGGGCTTTTGGCCTGATCCAGCAGGGCTCTTCTTACGTTATGTTTTTATCCAAGCGGGAACCAAGGTTGACCCTGCTTAGCTTCTTCAGGTAGGGCACCGGCTCAAACCTCCAGGCCACACCTCAGTAGCTGAGCCAACAGCTAGAGGTCTCATTTCAATACTGAAGCTGAATCTGTTAGGTCCAATAACTAAAAAAGTTTCAAAGACTCCAGCCTGCTTTCTCTTCACTTCAGCTTTCTCCTCTTCTGCTGAATTTGCGGCTTAAATTTACTTTTCTATAAATTTAGCATTTATATGTACCGTTTTCTGGAAAATAAGACCGAGTCTTATATTAATTTTAGCTCCAAAAAATGCAATAGGTCTTATTTTCAGCGGATGTCTTATTTTTTAATGTACTGGTACAACAATTTACATTTATCCAAATGCAATCATGTCGTCTTCTTCTGGAACATAGTCATAACTCTCCAAACTCTGCATTCTGGCCTGAATTTCTTGCGACTCCATTGCCTGTAGAACTATTGGCCCAATCTCTCATGTCCAGCAATAGAGCAGGCGAGTATTGGCAGGCAAGTTCCAAACTACCGGTAGGTCTTATTTTTGGGGAAACAGGGTATTATGTGTACTGCATGAGTGACAGAATAGAATATCTAAAGCTCAGTTTCTCTTAGTACACATGGCTTTAAAGACAGAAAAAGCATTTGTCCCTTAGTGCTTCCTCCTCCCCGCACCATACAATCAAAGCGGAGCCGGATCACACTGCCCTAAGGAATATTGTTTATTTTATTTAAAATAGTTTTATCATGCTGCCTTTCTACTTCCAAAAATAGCACTGAATACCCCCTGAACGCAGGTTAGAAAAACCAATTAAAGCAACAATTTTGAGAAAACATAAAACACGTTAAAAAGCCAGCAAATCCACCAATATAATTTATTTAAAGAATTTTTACTCCACCTTTCTCCCGATAAGGGCAATCAAGGTGGCTTACAATTAAAACATGTTAAAGTAATAATAATATACAGTATTTATATACCGCCTTTCTTGGTCATTGGATTTCTCCTCTGACTTGAATTCAAGGCCGTGTACGTGGGCAGGCTGTCCTAACCCCCCTTGTTGTTGTTTTTTACAATATATAAATGTCCAATCTTTCATGAACGGCTGCATTCCAGGTGGTATCCTTTTGCAGTCTGGCTTTTTTTCTGCTGGCCTGATTCCCGCACTGGACCTACACAGCTGGGAGCTCTTATCTCTCCTCCTGGAGGCTTTCACATGGGGGCGTGTCGAACTTGTCAAGATCATCTATCTTTGGGCTTACAAGGCGGCAGGTCTCCTGACTAAAGGCTGATTCACACTAGCCCTTTCCGTGCGCGTTTTGGCTTAACGTTTGGTCTTTTCGTGCGTTTTTCATGCTTGCGTCAGACGCAGCATGAGCTTACGACGCAGCCAGGAGATATGGTTTCGGTTTATCTTTTTGCTGCGCTCGCGTTTAAGCTAGCGTTATGCTCCCGGTACTAGGCAGCTCACCAATCAGAGAAGCGTATTTCTCTTCACCCAATCACAGCTGCGCTTTCTTCAAGAAGGCGGGCAAACGTTCAGAGAACTGCTAGACGCATGTACAGACGCTAGAGTAGAGCAAACATGCACGGAAGGGCTAGTGTGAATCAGCCTTAAGCCAGACTCCTCTTAAAATTAAAATGCATACTACAATACAATAAAAACAATTAAAACAGGTAATTAAAACAATTAAAACAAACCCCAGTGGGTCTCTATCTATCTATCTATCTATCTATCTATCTATCTATCTATCTATCTATCTATCTATCTATCTATCTATCTATCTATCTATCTATCTGAGAGAGAGAGAGAGAGAGAGTAAAGCCGGAGACAGACCAAGCCCGTGCTCCGTGCGGCACGGGGGTGCGTCCGTGCTGCGGGCGCGTTTGGTCAGTGTGACATGTCTCCATTTCTGCTCCTGGCAGCCGCCGTCAGACGTCGTCAGCCACGGGCCCGTAAACGCTTCATCTGCCCCAAGCCCAGCTCTGGCAACGTTTGTCCCGTTCCGTCCGTGTCCCAGCTCCGTGTCCCAGCCCCCTGGAGGCGGGACACAGAGCGGCCAGAGCCAATCAAAGGAAAGGAAGCAAAAGTCAATCAAAGGGAAAGAGGGGCAGAATGTTTTCATAAAGCAGCCATTTTTTTCTCCTCGCTTGCGGTAACTACGAGCCAGCGCGCCTGTCAAACCTTCGAGCTTCTTGTCATTTGCTGATTCCCCCCTGCAGGTCCCCTTTCCCCCTCGCTAGTTGCCGAGAGAAACTCATCTGTACTTGTGTGTGTGTGTGTGTGTGTGTGTGTGTGTGTGTGTGTGTGTGTGTGTGTACTAAAGCTACAATATAAATGGCAGTAACTATCACAAGTTGCGAAAGTTACTGCCATTTATATTGTGGCTTTAGTAACCACACACACACACACACACACACACACACACACACACACACACACACACACACACACACACACAAGCGTTTCTCTTTTGTGCAGACACCAATAGTCCTGACCTATTCTCTTCCCTGAGGGGAGATCCGCAGCAAGGATCGAGCAGCGAGTGAGCGAAAGAGAAGGGGGAGAGAAGAGGGAAGTTCCCTCTTCTCTCCCCCCTTCTCTCCCCCCGCTCCCTCACTCGCTTGCTGCTCGATCCTCGCTGCGGCTGCGATCTGGTGGGACATAGTAACGTCCCATCCAGCCCCCTAGCTTGCGTCCGGTGCGGCAACGCAGCCGGAGCAACGCACGCACCGTCCGGACCACGGGCTTGGTCTGTCTCCGGCTTAAAAGCGCAGCATTAAATAGTTCTCTAGCAATCATCTAACAGCCACCATAAATAAATAAATACATAAATAAATATAATTAAGCTCGAGCTTCCGTTTCAGCGATATAACTAACTTCAAGGGATGGCGGATCTGATCATGGCGATGCTCGTTCATTTCAGCAGCCGTTGGTTCCTTCCTTCCCTCCCACCACGCTGCATCAAGGGGCAGCCGGGGATTCCCTCCTCCTTCCAACGGGAAAAGATAGAAAGGCAAGCGCACGCGCTAGGGGATTCCCCCTTTCGCCACTCGCAGAACGTTCGGGATTGTTCCGAGTGACGTCACATCAGGGGAGGTTCGAGGTCTGGCCGGCCTTCAGTCAAGCATTGCCGCGCAAGGCAAAAAGGGAGAAAGTGTTATGTTTAGGAGCACGGGGGTCCACGAAACTTCTCCTTTTGGGTTCTCTTGAAACAGCCACACATCCTCGCCAATCGCTCTCTGTGGCGTTCTCCTCCTCTTCGCCTAGTCAGATCTTTCATGATATACATATCACGCGCGCGAGCACCCAGTGTTGTAGACACTGTCGTGCGCACCCCCCTCACGCGCTCGCATTCTATCTCCCTCTCGCTCCAAGCGGCATCTCTCGCTCGTAGTGACGGAGGCGGCAGGAAACTCTCGCGAGGTTTGGGTGCAGGGCATCGCTGCTGCGGCTCGGAGCGGCGCCATTTTGGGACTGGCTGACTGGAGCGAGGAGTTGTGCGCGCGGCGGGGGAGAAGCGGCGGCAAAAAGGAGCTTTCAAATTCGGGACCCCGCTTAAGCTGTGAGCTTTGCTGGGACTTGGCTGGCAGGTCAGAGCCGCGCTGCTGCCGCATTAGTCGAGCGGGCCTAGGGAAGAGGTAGCGGAGGAAACAATGTTTGTGTGGAAGGAGGAGGGGGGATTGAAAAGCTGTGGGGGGGAGGCAGGTCTCTGGGGAAGGAGGGGGGAGGAGCAGCTGCTGGGATCTCAGCCCTACTAACGGGAAGAATCCTCTGCCTCAAAGCGACTCCCTCGGTCGATCTCCCCTGTCTCCCCCCTCTCCCCAGTCCAAAGCATGTGGCCTCTCCATCCCCTCCCTTTTTTTCTCTTTTACAAGATCAGGCTCTTTTTGGCCTCAGCTTCGCTCAGGGAAGGCGGCTGGAGGCAGCTTCGAGTCTCTTAAGAGGGGCTGGAAGAAAGACAGTAAACGGGAACAATCCTCCTTTAGAATATTGCGTTACAAGGGAGGAAGAAACTGAGAACTCGTCCCCGACTTACCTGGCTATAAAATGGGAGGGAGGAGGAAAAGCGAAACCTCGGCAGGAAACGCGCTCGCTTGCTTTCTCATCGAAAGCCGCCGGGCTCTTTCCTCCTCCTCGCACCCCCTTCCCAGACATTTGCCCCCTCTCTGCCTTGCGCCACAGAGTTGCAGCCCGATCCTATGCACATTTACTCGAAAGTAAATCTTATGCTGTTTAATGGCGCTTAATCTCAGGTAAGCGTACGTAAGATTGCAGCTGTAACTTTTCCGTTCACTGGTCTTCCTTTTGTTTAGGTCATTGTTGCTTTTCTAGACGGACTTGAGCAAAACTGGGAAAGTTATGTTCCTGTTTTACTCACTCTTCTTAATGGTACAGTACTCTTTTACACCCAACTGCCGTTTCACTAGCTGATCTTTTACTGAATAGTAGGAAGGGTTTTCTTCTCTCTCTTTCCCCCATGTGTTTGCATATGTTTTTAGCACAACATGTTTGTTGTTGTTGCATTTTTTTTTAGCTTTTGTATGCCTTTTGTCCATCATTCATGGGTTTAGAAAGAGGTGATCCTGGTAATTCTTTTAGAATAAACCAATAACTAAGCATATCTCGGATATCTAGAAAGTAACATTTCTTTCTTCTTCTACTCCCTCTTTTTCTTCTAGGTGATTTGGATTCTGAATCTAAGCCTGGATGTTTTGCCACCTGTTATCTCAACTTGTGAGGAAAAGCTAGCTGGATGTTGGCCTATAGCCTCTGCTTCTGTTGAAAGGAAAAACATTGACTAAAAATGAAGTTGGGATTATAACCTATTCAGTTGCTCTTCCACTTCAAACATTTCTGAAGTCTGCAGAACTCAATTTGAAAAGCTCATGAACTTTTGAGATTTCCCCCCTCCCCTCATATTCAAGACATCATCTTGGACTAATTTTTTTCCATATAGAATGGATAATTGATTAAAAGTTTTAGGTTCTGCATGCTGTTCTCAAATTATTTTTCCTTTCTGGTTTAAAAATTTCTGGCAAAACAGAGATTGACTTGTTTTGTCAACTAGGTGTGGAAGGTTACATTAAATGTAGCTCTAATTCTTCCAATCTTTAGAGGTTCATAGCAAGTATTTTTATTTAAAACATTTAGGTAGTCTGGCATTGTGTTTGTTTTACAGTGAAGCCAGTTTCCTAAATGAAGAAACTAGGAGCTTGTTTTTTTCATTTGCATTTTTTGGTATTTTTTTAAATGATGCAAAGAAGCAATATGGGAATATCCAGATAGCTGCTGTGTGCAGATGCTTGAATTGACTCTTAGAAATGTGCTTCACTTTAGATGTGGAATTTGACTTTTCAGTTCTGTTTTTTGTGTCATAAAGAGTCTATTTCTTCTGAAACTGATGTTCATGATAGTAAGACGTACATGGAATAGAAAAGAGAAGAAGCTTCAAAAGATAAGATGAGCTCTTAAAACCAGACTTGTCTGACTTTTGGATATAACTTTGTGGAGTCCTTAAATGTGAAGAATGGGTAGCTGATTTCCAAGAGTCGGTCCTGTATTACCGGTACATTGCTACGGATGTAGTATTTTTAAGGAACTCGGGATATTACTGCAGGGAAGCAAACTGGAAAACACAAATCACGGAGAGTTAATGCCAATCTGTGCAGTTCTCTTGGATTTTGTAAGTATTGTATAAAATTCCCATGGACCTAAATCAACTTGTTGCAAATGTCTTGAAGTCTTGAAGGTGTTCAGTTTTTTATTTGTGTTAATATCATGGCAGTAAAGACAAAAAGGATGGCATTAACATTACTTGAGTTCCATAGTGTATAGCCTGATCTTATGTGTGTTTCCTTGAAAATACTGTATTTTTTGCTCTATAAGACGCACTTCCCCCCCAAAAAATAGGGGGGAAAAGCGTGCTTCGTATGGAGCGAAGATGAAAAAAATTAAAACAAATACTTACCGGGGCTTCGGGGAGGCCTGCGTGACCCTCTGCAGGCCTCCCTGATCTTCATTTCGGTGCTAAATGGCCATTTCCGGCCATTTCCGGTTTTTGGTAAAACGGAAATGGCCAAAAATAGCCATTTAGCGCCGAAATGAAGATCGGAAAGGCCTGCAGAGGGTCGCACAGGCCTTCCCGATCTTCATTTCAGCAATAAACTGCCATTTTCGGCCATTTCTGGTTTTCACGAAAACCGGAAATGGCCCTTTATGCGCAGGCCTTCCCGATCTTCATTTCGGCGCTAAATGGCCATTTCCGGTTTCCCGAAAACCATAAATGGCCGAAAATGGCCATTTAGCACCGAAATGAAGATCGGGGAGGTCTGCAGAGGGTCGCACAGGCCTCCCCAAAGCCCCGGTAAGTCAAAACCTTTTTGTTGGTTTGTGTTTATGTATATGGGTCTGCTTGATGTATGTGGATCTGCTAGGATGCAGCCACAGTTTCTCCTATTCTTTGCTTCAATAGATGGAGTGGAAGAAATGTGTTGCCCAACGGCAGGTGGAAGAGAAGAAGGCAGATGATGCATCTCATCGCTTACCCATGATCATTTGGGTGCATGTATCTTCCAACCTCACCAGACACTGCCGTGCTGCTTTCTAATTGTGCAGGGGGTGTAGTTTATTCAAATAGCCCTTAAATAAACACAGATTATTAAAATAAGTGTTTCATTCACATGTTTAGGGATATTTCAGTTGAACTGCTGCGCATGTGATTGGAGAGGAGACATATGCACCCATGCTCTCCCCCACACATTTAGAGTGGATCTGTCATATTGTCCAAACCAGCTTGGAGTGAACAAAACTTTTTTCTCCCGGTTTTTAGCTCCATAGGATGCATGCGTCCTATGGTGCGATGCCTCCTATGGAGCGAAAAATACGGTAAGTCTCACTGAGTGAATTTACTTTATAGTAAGTGGGCTTGGAATTGCAGCCATAGTAATGCACAAAAATTGTAATTTTTAGTAGAACTCCAATTGTAAATCTTCTAGAGGGGGCCCGTGTTCTGTTCAGTGTTGCATATGTATGTACAGTGAACCCTCAATTTAACAGACCTCTTTATAACAAACTGAAAATAGTGAACTCTGTTCATGTTGTGCTGTCCATAGAGGTCCATTAAATGAGGGAGCTCTGCAAGGTAGGTGAATGTCCGAAGGGACTCTGGGGCAGGCTTACTTGCCTTCCAGGGCTCCCTGGATGCTGGCACTACTGCTCTTTGCTTCACTCTCAACTAGAGCACTCTAGGAATGGAGAGGTTCCTCAGGAAGTGGAGGAATGTCTCCATTTGTAGAGCGCCCTGGTCAAGAGCAGGAGGGGAGAGCAGCAGCAGCGGCGGTGGCGACACTAAGGGAGCCTTGGAAATAGGAAAGTCGGCCCCCAAGCCCCCTACTACACTTACGTACCTTAAAGGGCTCCCTCTGTGCTAGCGTTCATCTCCCCACCAGGGCGCTCTAAGAATGGAGAGGTTCCTCCATTCTTCAGGGCGCTCTGGTTGAGAGAGAAGCCATAGCACCAAGGGAGCTTTTGTGCTAAGGTAGGTGCTTAACAGGCTAAAGGGGAGGAAGGGTTGTCTTTAAATTGAAGGTTCACTATAATGGTACTACTGGGGCACAGTAGTAAAGAAACATTTTTATAGGCGTGAAATATACTGGTTGAAAGTCACTGAGAACAATTTTAGCTTTCAGCTGCTGTCATTGCTTATATTGCAAGAGATTAGCAGCATCCTGTCCCTTGAAATGTTGCAGATGTATGCAACTTCATTTCACTTACCCCTAAAAGCCCCTCAGCTTTCTTTTTATATGGTTTTTGTTTGCTGGTGTAGTCATTGCTAGGAATGTGGAGATATCTGCCCTCCTCGTCCTGTGAAAGCCTCTTGTGTGATATACTTGAGCTACATTGGTGGGGAGAGGAGGTCCTTTAGTGATTGTGCAGCAGTGCTGATGGCTGGTGCTGTGCTGGACTAAGGGCAGGCTGTCCCTTTGTGCCTGTTTTATTTTTTTTATTTTCTGTGTTTATATACCGTCTTTCTCATCATCAGATTTCTCATCAGATTTATTCAAGGTGGTTTACATAGGCAGGCGATCTTTAGACCTGATAAGGGTCTTTGCAATATTGTTCTATTCCTATATAGAACCTTCCAATATTGTTCTATTCCTATATAGAACCTTCCATGCTCAAGATGTTTTCCCTTCCGAGTGCAGCCCTCCTTCTGGCTTGTGCTTTGCACTTCCAAGCTTCACAGTTCACCCTCAGATGGTTGTTTTAGATGTTCTCTCTCTAGCTGACTCCTCCGCATTCCACCCTCTCACGATGCCTTCTCAGTGTCTTTGCGAGGTTCGTCAGCAGCTTCTGTCTCCCCTCCAAGCGGGAACCGAGGTCGACCCTGCTTAGCTTCTTCAGGCAAGGCACTGGCTCAAACCTCCAGGCCACACCTCCTGTTAGAGCTCCATGCCCGATAGCTTCAGAATTCCTTCAACATAGTTTGCTTTTTAGGAAATTGCTAGATTCAGAAGAGTCTTTTTTAATGTGTCTTCCTGTACTTTAATTCGAGAATGTACAAATTTTGGTTGGCTTTAATAGCCAAGGCAAAAATTATGGGCATCAGGATCATTCTGCCCACCTCCTTGTCCCTAACTTAGAGTTGGGGAGGGGATTGTTTTGATGCTCAGTTGCTGAGGCACGCTTCTGCAATTCAGCACCAAAGCAGCAACCGACCATTCCACTCAAGCTTGAAGATCAGAGATCTTTCCAGTAATTATGTTGTACTTGTGAGCACTCACAAGGGTGTAAGCAGAATCGTGGACTGCTGACTTGATAAAAAGGAAAATTGGAATATCTTTATTAGGACAATGAACATACTTTCATATAGTACATACAATGAATATATGCTTACTTTAATTGTGTTAAACTATAGCACCTTAAATTTTCCTTCAGGTTTATTTTCAACAGAATCCAGTGCTGCCTCAAAGAATATATAAAATGGACAAAACAACCTAGTTCAGAAGTAAGTGACAGTTTTACACTATTTTTCATGTTTATAAATTCATGTTGACATCTGTTTAATTATTAAAATACTAGTAGTACTTAAACTCAAGTACTGTATCTTTATATATTGGTTTTGTATGTTAACAACTTTTTTCTCTAATTCTAAATTGGCTATTTAAAACTTTACATTGGAAATTAAATGTATTGGAAATTGTTTTAGTGAATATCAGTGTCCTGATAATACTGATATTTTGACGTATTTTTAAAAGTTCTGCTTGCTTTTAGCTAGTTAGTATTTCTACTCAGATTTACAATGCAATCCTAACCAAATTCCCAGCACCGGTGTAGCCGTGCCAACAAGGTGCACACGGCATTTTGTAGTGCAGGAGCACTCATGGAGGCCTCTTCAAGGTGAGAGAACATTTGTTCCCTTGCCTCGGGACTGCATTGTGGCTGCACTGGCACTGGAAAATTGGTTAGGATTGCGCGTTAGTTACTGTATACTTTTGTATGCCTCGTGCTGTGTTAGTGAAGCTCCACTCTCCTTGTCTTCTGTGGTGAAGGAGTAGCGTAGGCACCTTCCCCCATCAGTGCTTGGAAGGGAAGACATAGCTGTGATTTTGTAGGTGGTTGAATTAGGGTCAGAAGGGTGTTTTGACAGCATTATATGGTATTCAGACTAGTTCTTTCACTTTTGTGCAAACTAACACAAAGTCAGCCACTTGATATGGTAGAATGATTAGTAATAATTGCAGACCCTTTTTTGTTGGAGTAGAAGTAACAGTCAACCCTTTTTTGGTATTATCTGCCAGTAAAAGGAACTATGCAGTACAGTCCTGTGTGTTTATTTAGAAGTAGTTCTAATCTAAATGGGATATACTTTCTAGTAAGTGTGTTTAGGATTGCAGTCCCCTTAATTTTAATTGCTATTTGAAGTAGTACATCTAAGAGATTGAGGCCAGGATACAAAGAGGCATATATGGAATGTTTCCATTGAATGAGCATTAGAAAATGCACCTTGACTGCTCATTGAACTTTCAGATTTAAAAAGCAGTTTGGAGGTTCTCCGGGGAAATCATTCTAAACAGTTACAGGAAAGAAAAATATTTGCTGGACCTAGTTAAAGTCTTAGGATGCCAAAAAACCTCCCCCTGGATATGTGCTCAGTTTTTGTTTATGAAACTGAAACCTCTGTTTCAGTATTTGTATTCCTGCCTTTGTATTCTATTAAAAGTATAGCATGGAGGTTCATTAGTTGTGCCTTTCAGAATACCTTGTGGTTATAAAAAAACTATTTCTGCTTTTCTTACTACTGTCTGTGAAGTCATAGCATGTTCTGTGTTGAAGTCTCACATTTTTGATTTTTTGTTTGTTTGCCTGGATTGAGTGCATCCATCATAAAGTGATTATCCGAGTATGCCTTTCTCCTTGCAGATCCTAAATGTTCATGCCACTCTAAATCTAGAAATGTATGGCACTTTAAGGACCAGTAGATTGAGATGGTTGTTCTGTCTAGCCTATTAAGTCTGAATTTGATGTCTGCATGAATTGATATTAATTACAAAAAAATGGTTATATGAATCTGTGCTGTGTCTTGAAAATGAGTCTGCTGCTAATTTTAAATGTGCATTGGTGTACTTGCAGTGTTTTGTGGTCTGTGGTGTTGCACAATTATTGGCATCATCTATTCTTAGTGTGTGTTTGCTGATGGGTGCAGCAGGACTGGGTATAGACCAGAATGTTGAAATGTCGTTGAATTTCAGGATGGGAAAATAGTTAACAAAATTTAAAACTTCAGATTTACAGTTGAAATTTGTTTTTTCTTCAAAATTCAGTTTTAATTTGTAGCGTCTGCATAGTAGTTGTGTGGGACGACGATGATGAGAGTGCGACAATAGGGGAGGGCATATCTTCAACGATAACTGAGACGGTCACTAAATGAGACATGAACCTTGAAAAGAATTGCCTTCTAGTATTGATTCCAAACAGCAGCAGCAGTCTGTAAAACAAAACAAAAAAGTGGTGCAATATGTCATATAAGAGACCCTATTTAGGAATATTGTAAAAAGTCTTTCTCTTGGTTTAAAAAGGATAATGTGGCAAATGTGGGCAGATGCAAGGCACCCTTGCCAGATTAGATGCAAGGCACCCTTGCCAGAACGAATCATTTAAGTCTATGTTTTTATGCCTGTAACAACCAATTAGTATGCACTTTTATTTGAGAAATTCAGTAATACCTCAACACGAAGAAGACATTACTGAAAATCTGAGCACTCTGTGAAACAGCACTATAGAAGACATGGCTAAGGATAAAACAGGAAACGACACTGATAGGTCTGCACTAGTTTGTATTTAGGAATAGAAAAGGATGTGCACAGGGAAGTCTAATGAACAGAGCTGCAGCTCTCCTTGAATCGCCTCCTTGTTGAGGAGGGCAGATAATGAAACAGTGAGAATGCAGTCAGTCTCACAAAGAAATAAGAAACAATGGAGGTCTGTTGATGGGGACAATTCGTCTTGTTGATTGCCTCAGGATAATCTTTTCCTGAAATTTCATGCATGTTTCTTGGTATTCTGGACCCACTCCGCCTTCTAAGAACATAGGTGGTACAGCCCCCCCCCCCGTATTTGCAGATCCATTAGCAGGAGGGCCCCAGGCCCCATTGGCCATTAATTTACCTTATAAGCTTGTGTGTGTCTTCCTTTAAATGAACACTATAAGCAGCAGCATGCTTATAGCACTGAAGCCAACTGCTTCCTGTTCTTCGTCTGAACCTCTCTAGTGCTCAATTGACTTCAGTGCTATAAGCAGCATGCTGCTGCTTATAGTGTTTGAAGACACACAAGCTACTAAATTAATGGCTGGGGGGGGACGCAGAGGTCGTGTTCACCTCTATCCGTGGTTCTCCTTTATCCATGAGGGGACCTGGAACGGATCCCCGTGGATACCAGGGCCCCCCTGTATTTTTTTCACAAATTCTTGTTGTATTTAAAGTTAATACCTTTCTCCTCCAAAATCCCTATTTTGTATTTCTGAATTGTCTAGTTGTCCAAGTTCAAATTAATATAAACATAGTAATAATAACAACCACCAGTATTTACATACCGCTTTTTCTTTGGTCATTGGATTTCTCCTCTGACTTTAATTCAAAGGCGGTTTACAAAGTAGGCTTTCTAAACCCCAAAGTTTTTTTTTTTAACAATACAGTATGTTCTAATCTTTTGTAGAACCCTTCATTCTAGATGGTTTCTTTCACAGTTCAGCTCTCTCTCGCTCTCTCTGGGGTTTGTTTCGCCACGCTTCAGCTGACAGGCAACCTTCACTCTCTCTCAAGTGCAGCTGCAGCTTCTCTCCCCCACAGAGGCTCTGTAGCTTATCAGCTTGGCGTGCCAATAGCTCTCCAACAGACACAGACACTTTTAGCCATCCCATACTGCTGTCCTTCAGATCTTCAGGCATATGAGACGGTCACTCTATAAACTGAGCCAGACCTCCTGCCCATAGAGTACCATAATAGTAACTATTACTTCTGCACATGCAGATTTAAAAAGATACTCTCCAGACCATTAAACTACTTATTTTAAGCGAGAGCTCATGTAGCATAGTGGCAAAGGGTATGAGCCAGGTAGTTCCTAGTTCAAACGTTGTCTCAATCATGGACTCACCATGTAACCTTTGTAAATTACCCTGTTTCCCTGAAAATAAGACCTACCGTCATTTTTGCATGATTTTTGCTGGCACTCGTCAATATAAGTCCTCCCCAAAAGAAAGGATCATCAGCCAGACACGACCCCCCCGCGACCCCCCAGCACTTTCTTTGACCAATTTAAGCTTTGTTCTTCCCTTAGGGTGCACGGCCTGCACGGCCTGCACTTGAACCCTCCACCATAGAGATGACATGCTAGAGAGGCCAGCAAGGCCTGCAAGGAGGCTGCAACCTTGCAGAGTCTCTCTAGCATGTCGTCTCCATGGTGGAGGACTTGAGCACAGGCCGTGCAGGCCTTGCACCCTCGGGAAAGAATGAAGCTTTAATCGGTCAAAGTGCTGGGGGGGTTGCCAGGGGGTCGCGCCACTATTGGGAAAATAAGACCTCCCTGAAAACAAGACCTACTGCATTTTTGGAGCCAAAATTAATGTGTCTTATTTTCGGGGAAACACGGTATTACAGTAGCCTCTGTGACCCATCACATAACCCCACAGTATGGGGGTAATACCAATCTATTTTATAAGATTGTTGTAAGGATTACTGAGAACATATGTGAAGCTTTTTAGTGTTTTGATACACACACGAGTATACACTCTGCACTCTGTATACACTCTGCAAAATTGAACTATTGTATATACTCATGTACAAGTTTGATCTCATGGATACGTCAAGGGCAAATTTTGAGCCAAAAATAATGAAATTTGCTATGCCCTGTGGATGTAGAGTGTAAAACCTAGGGGTTTATGAAATTCTTTGAATTAGAAATTGAACTAAGGAGGCTGCACAACTGCCAACAACACTGATAGTAAGCAAGGCTGATTGCAGAGCAAACAACTGACAGAGCTAACTACAAACAAAGGGGCTGCAGACAGAAAATAAGAGGGTTGCAAACAGCGACCAGGACCCACGAAAAGGAGGAACAAGACTTTCCAGTGGCTGAGGATAGCCTAGACTTCAGCTGTGGATAGTCCAGAATTCCTCCGGAGAGATAGTGAAATTGACTAGTACATTTAGAATGACTGCTGAGAGCTGTGGATGCAGCGAAGTAAGTTCCCTCCGGGAGATACTGTATACTGTAAGTCAATACAGTACAACTGCTACCGCATATACCTTTGGTGGCTTAGTGGTTAAGATGCTGAACTACAGACCAGGAGGTAGGCAGGACAGCAGTTTAGCCGAAAACACACCGCACACATTTTGGAGCATTGCGTCAAGCAGCCTCTACGTGCGTCTCAAAATTGGCAGTGTGTCTTTTTTACCAGCATGCACTAGAACGTAGGAGAGCATTGTTCTGGGGTAAGTGAACCTGACCAAGTTGAGGTTTTGCCATGTTCAGTCAATAGGAGGCTGAGTTCAGTTTTGTGGAGGTGGGATGTGGAGCGACACGTTACCCAATAGAGCTGAGGGTTTTTTTAATCCAATCGTCAGAGTTAAATGTTGCTGGTTTTCAGGTCTGTCCCCAGGCATAATCACCCGTTTTCACGTCCGTTTACCCCTCGTAGAGTGTGCCCCTGAAGTCAATGGGACTCGCATCCTAGGTGGAAGGTGGTTTTTTGGTACGATTTTTTTCTTTTTGACAGACTATCTCGGTGCATTTTTAAATAAATATTTTTAATTAACTCCAACCCCCAGGCTTTTCAATAGGGCTGGCTTCCATGCAACATGCCTCGCTAGGCAGGCAGAGGGTAGGTACACATTAACTAGGCGGGATTCCTTGGGATTCTGTATTCGGTAAAGTGCCCCCCATCTCCATTCCATATATTCTGTCTCCTCCCGGTCCTCCGTGTCCTCCCCCACACTCTTCTCCACCGCAAGGCACCAATCACTGGAGACCAGCAACTGACCAATCACGGGGGACTATAAGGCATAACTGTGCTCCCATGTGCCTTGGGTTCATTGTGTAGAGTCCCAGCTCAAGCAACGCACCGGGACACACCGTACCCCGACGTGTGTGGTGTGTCAGGCTTTAGAGACCCGAGTGCTGTGTGACAATGTGAGCTACCATCTTCGGCTCCAGCTCCTGCCAACCTAGGAGTTCGAAAGCAAGAAATTGCAAGTAGATTAATAGGTACCGCCTCGGCAGGAAGGTGACAGTGTTCCGTGCACCTTGGTGTTGAGTCATGCTGGCCACATGACCACAGAAGTGGCTTTGGACATTGCTGGCTCTTTGGCTTTGAAACGGAGATGAGCACCGGTAACGACTGGCTTTCGAGCAAGGGGGAACTTTACCTTTTTAAGTTGACCCAGGTTTTCAGTGTCAATTTTAAGACCTAATTTTTTTTTACTTATACATGAGTATATACAGTACTTGCATTGTACAAGTCAGTTCTCGTTATCCGCTAGGGCAGAGGTTCCCAAACTGGGAGGCGGGACTCCCAAGTGCGTCATGGAAAGTAACCAGGGGCAACCAGGGGCGTCGCCTTAGTCTTTTAATTACCACATATTCTTGCTTGAGAGAGAGAGAGAGCAAAAACAAAGACGCGGAAAAGCTGCCTCTTCACATCGGGTCACTCAAAGTTCACTTCAAAAGACTTGAGGTTTGTAGGCAGCTTTTCCACATCTTGTTTTTAACCATAGCGTGAGCGAAACCCTGCTTATCTTATGTCAAAGAACAATTAACAACTCAATGGATAAGCTAAGTACTTTGCATGGAGCTGGAGACAGCATTCCCTTTCTCTCCAAATCCTGAGACATTGCAGGTTTGCAAATAAAGTATTTTCTTTTCTGTTGAATGTTTTTAAGAAAGCAAACACAAAACAAATGCAAGACCAGCAATTGAAAATGGTGCAGAGCAGGTTCTGTTTTACAGTCTTTGATTTCTCACTCTTTGATTAAGAGAGGTGGAAAAAGTTGCTTGCATTATGTCTCCCTTGTTTAAGCCAGAGGAAGAGGAGGCAGCCGCTATGTTTGTTTGGTTGATTAATTATTAGGATTTCTCTCCTTCTTCCTTTTTGACCCACTTCTAAGTTAGTTCCTCACTCTATTTGCTGAGACAACCCCCCCCCCCCATTGGAGACTGCCAGGCAGTATAAGAATCTGTTTTTCATCTTGCAAAGATGCTACCTAAAGGAGCTTTCTCTCTCGTTCAACTGGGATGGGGCATGACCAATGAAAAAAGAAAGACCTCCCATGCTTTGATGTTTCTCTTGCCATGAATAGCACTAACACAAACGACATCAGTGCCCTCTACCCAGGCCTTCCCATGGATTGAGGGCAGCATCCCAACCCCACCCTGTGCACTCCTGGATTAGCTGATGCTCAGCATAAGCATGGAAAATCCACTTTAGGGCTTGTTTTGGGAATATACACATACATATAAGAAAGGGTGCCTCTGAGCATGTAAAGAGTACCTGTCTCTTCAGTGCACTGTAATGGGGAGTCATGGCTAACGGCGAGGGAGATCAAGGGAGCTGTGAGTCAAAAAAAGTTTGGGAGCCACTGCGCTAGGGTTAGGTTCCTGGAAAATCTAGTAGATACTAATAGATACTAATATAGTAGATACTAATGATGAGCCTATGGAAAAAATGGGGCTAGGTTCCAGGGGAACCCTCTTTGCCATACAATATATGAACCTTGTGAACCTGAATCTTACCTTAAAGTCTATGGGCTGGGTGATAGCGGGGGGCAGCATCCAGTATACCACATTGTCTCTTTGTTATGGAATAATTCCTAACTCTAGCAAATTAATCATTCTTCCTAACAACATTATGCAAATATAAAAGGTATTATACAGTATCCTGGAAACCCAGAGAGAACACAAACCGTTCCCATTGTGTTGTAAATGGCATTCAACAGAAAACATACACACACACAGCAACTCCAGAAGAGAGAGATTACCTTTTACACTAAATGTGGCTAGGTAGGGAAATTTGCTCCCGGAGCAACTTGGAGACCCGTGAAAAAAGCTAAGTACACTCCTGTGAGAACGATGGCCCTGACAAGATCACAGATAGCGAGAACAGACCGTGGATACGGAGAGAGAGGTGGCAGTTCTGCCCCATGCAGATAAGTGAATTCGTAGATAGTGAATTCACATATAAAAAGAACTGACTATATAAAAATTAACTTGTTGTAGGTTACATGGAAACTATCTGGCAGTGCAATCCTGTGTAACTCTTGCACTGGTGTAACAGTAGATCCACTGGTGTAAGTGCAGTAATGCCAGTGTAACTTGCCGTACGTCGATGGACACAAAACGGAAACCAGCGTAACCCCTATCAGAACCATGCAAGCACAGTTCGGATGCTGGTCGGACACCAGTACAACTTTGCCGGCGCAGGGGGCATTCCGGGGGTGTCTGAACGCCCCCAGAGTGCCCCCTGCACCGACGGAGTTGTGCTGACATCTGAACTGCGTCTGAGAGGGGTTTCGCTGGTGTCCGTCCTGTGTTCATCGACATATGGCAAGTTACACTAGCATAAGTGCACTTACACTGGTGGATCTACTGTTACACCGGTGCAAGAGTTTCACAGGATTGTGCTGTGGGAGAGCTTTTAATAGAATTCCAGATCTTCAGGTTTAGCCTTATGCTTTGTACTACTTATTTAATTAGAATCTGGTTAAACCAGATATGCAGTAGTTGCCTGTGGTTGGCTTGTATTAGGTAATCCATCTGGATTTATGTGGTCATAGTAGAATCCTTATAAGCAGTTGGTTAGGGAGTGATGGCTCTACTCACTTATGTTTTTTTTTCTGCTCTGCTCTACCAGCTTTGCATTTATTTGGCTGAACATTGCCTTGTAATGCTCAGTACACTCAGCTGGCCACTCCCTTTCTCTCAGAGCTAGAAACCTTTTAAGACTAGAGGGAGGAGCCAGCTATGTGTATGCTCATCTCAACATTTTCTTTAATGTCCCGCTTGCCCTTTAGAGAGTGTACACCAAGCAAGGAGCTGAAGATGGTAGACTGTGCTTGGGAGAAAATGTCTACTTTACCATGACCAGACCTGAGCTGTGTTTCTTCCTGGCATGCTGTTCAGAGTGTGCAAGAGCAGGAAGATGGGAGATCAGACACAAGGCGTTTTCTTCATTACAACTTGAGCTCGGCCTGCCAGCCTGGCTTGCTCTAGGGAGGGTTTCCACTGACCTGGAAGAAGGCAGTTGCAGTACTTCCAGATTTGGAACTAGATATTCTCAAGTATCCTAGTGTTTTCCCATGTTTACATAGAATTGTATTATGGTGGCAGCTCATGAGATTCTAACTTTAAAGAGCTTTTTTCCCCCCTTCAAGGCTAGATGGGATAATGGGATTTTAAAGGTTAGTCTTGAAGGCAGCAGGGTGATCGTTGCCTGCACAGCTCATTGCTTAGTAGCTATTTAAAGGTATCAGAAGTGATCAGGTGAGTAACTAATGTAGAACTGTATGGTGACTCCTGATATTTGATATCCTATTGGAGTACCTTTTGATATGTGGTGTCATGTATTTACTATTCTATACAGTACTTTAACATATTGCAAAAATAAGTGGTTAACAATCTGAGACCTGGCCAGTTAAAATCTTAGAAACTAAGGAAAGGAGCTCTTTCTTTAGGAAAGGAAGTTGCCTGACACTATATGTCATTGAAAGGAAGAAAGGCACGGTACCTCATTTTAAGGTAGAGTTGATGCAACTTTGCAGGCCTGTCCAATTTTAATTTGTCAAGAATTTTGAAGTATGGGAAATAAACGGTATGAACTTGAACTTTTAATACGTGGAGGTAAGTTTAACTTGATTAGGTATAGCCGAAACCTGGTGGGATAATGCTCCGAATTAGAATGTAGGAATGGAAGGTTATCACTTGTTCAAAAAGATGTGATAGAAGGGGGGATAACATTATATGTTACCGGGTGGTTGCCGGGGCCTGTCGTTTCGACTCAGTTGGACCGTTGCTTCGGTGGCTACAGTGGCTGCTGGTTCGTTTCCAGGCACAATTCAAAGTGCTAGTTTTGACTTTTAAAGCCCTTAACGGCTCGGGTCCAGGGTATTTGAGGGACCGCCTCCTTCCTTATAATCTGATCCGCACTCTGAGGTCATCAGGGGGGGCCCTATTAACCGTGCCGCTACTGACGGAGGTGAGGGGGATGGCGGCGCGGAATAGGGCCTTCTCGGCAGTGGCGCCCCAATTGTGGAATTCCCTCCCCCTGGAATTGAGAACGGCTCCCTCCTTAGAGACCTTTCGGCGGGGCCTTAAGACATTTTTATTTAGATCAGCTTTTGATGTCTAACATGGCGGGCTGGCTTTTTAACAGATGGCTTTTAACATGTAAATGTGGATGACCCACTGGGGTTGTTTGTTTTAATTGTTTTAACTGTTTTAATTCTTTATTTTAAATGTATATATGTATTTTAATGTTTTTATTGTAAGCCGCCTTGGTTGCCCTTGTGGGAGAAAGGCGGGGTATAAATTCTACAAACAAACAAACAAATAAATAAATAAAAATATTTATAAATAAATAAAAAAAGATGCTGGAGGTCTTTAAGTAGGGAGTTGAACTAAGTGACCTTGAAGGCCCCTTCCAACTCTGATTCTAACTAGAAAACACTAAATATTGTACCATTTTTTTACAGTGTCTTGACTAAGCATTTTTAGTACAGTAGGAATTGTTTGTGTTTGGTTACGAGATTGCAAAGAAATAGTCTCAATCCAGTTTAAAAGCAATCCAGTTTTTTTAAAAATAACTTCCTTCCCCACTCCCAACACAACAGTCCGCTGCACTTCCCAAAAGTCCACTCCTGAGGATCATTTGGCACAGAATTTTATGGAATGTGGAGGGCTACAGAGGTATGCAGAGATTGCAAAAATTGCAGTTCCTCCTTGTGCAACTAGAAGTGCTTTCCATTCGTGCAAGAGGCACTTAGTTTACAACCTTACACTTCTTTGCGATAGATATTGTTTCTAGTTTCCCCTTAGCTGTATTATAGTCCCCTTTTCTCTTGCAATTATTATATTGTAATCCTGTGAGCACAGTTGTTACTTGTCTTTTTAATGTATTTTGTACATTGCCTAGTGATTTTAGGAACTTAGTAAATAGATTAAGGCATGTTTTTGCTTTTTGTACTTTATTAAACAGAAAGTTGATTCCATCACTACTGACCTTGCATGTTGCAGATGGGAGAAAATTGGTGTAAACCCCCCCCCCCTTGATCCACTTGTATATGATCAAATTGTTTGGATCCAAGTCGTTACAATTTGTACCTATTATCTCAAGTAGCATATACTAAAAATCTAGCAGCCTCTTCATTAAAATCAAGTGAAATAGCTGTAATATTTTGTATTTTAAGTGACAAACTACAGGTAGAATTAAACAGGAAGAGATACGTGCCCAGCAATGTCTGCTTGTCATAAAAAAAAGGTGTATTGGTGAAATCCTTACTGAAGTAGTGCTTAAGTATTATATATCTTTTAATTGGGATTGAAAATGTAGACCAGAATCAATAAAGAGCTGAATACCTTATGATTTGGAAAAAAATGTCATTAAACTTGTTCCTGAGCCTCGCTGTGTTCTAGCTTTGGTAAAAATTTATGTGCTAATAATTGGAAGTGATTCTGCAGACAGAGTGGAATACAGGTGGGCCCCCATATCCGCTGGGGATATGTTCCAGGCCCCTCCGTGGATACTTGAAACCGTGGATAAGAGCGAACACCCCCTCCATGGTTTCCTGAGGGCCCCTCCACCTTGCCTCCCCTGCAGGCAGGCATGCTCCCCCCCCCCAGCTCTTATTTTTATTTCAGCAAGCTTTGTTTCTTCCTTAAAACAAACAGAGAAGCATCCTCCATTGCAGGCAAGTAGAACGAGACTAAGTCCTAGAGAGTCTCTGCAAGGTTTCTGTTAACCTTGCAGAGCCTCTCTAGGACTTAGTCTCGTTCTACTTGCCTGTAATAAACAGCCAGAGGCTGCTTCTCCTGTTTCATTAAGGAAGAAACAAAGCTTACTGGGAAAAAAGTAAAAGCCTGGGGGGTCCCCACGATCCGTGGTTAACTGAAACTGTGGATAGCGAATCAGTGGATATGGGGGTCCACCTGTAATGTACAAAATTGGCCTTTGAGCAGCTTAGATTGGGGAGGGGGCTGCATTTGTATTAGCAGCTGCATTTCACATTTTACAAGTTACAGAGCCCAAACCTATCCTGTAAAGTTTACACCCCTGCCGATGCAGCGGCACCAAAATGGCAGAGGCAACATCATGGCCTGCAATGGATTTCCTCAGACCTATGCTAGTGAGTTTGCTAGTGTATGTCCGAGGAGAGAAAAGGGGCAGGGAAGTTGCAGGGACGAGGGATAGGATCCTGTGCGGGCCTTCCACGATGGATCCTTCCCCCTCCCATGGCCTCCCCGCCCCCATTACGCCCTCCCCTGCCTTCCCACCGGCTTATCTTTCCCGGCACGCATCTGAACGTTCTCTGGTGCAGCTGGGAAGGCATTTGCGACTGGCGCTTACTGCTTTATGGCAGTCAGTGCCAGTGCGGGAGGCGCACCGCCATCGGGTGGCGCACTTAGAATTGGGCTGACAATTTGCATTTGTATTAGTTGGAGAGGAACGCGAATACAATTCTATTACCACCCTCATGACTTTTCGGCGAGGGCTCAAAACGTTTTTGTTTCGTCTAGCGTTTGGGCGATGGGTTGTGGTCTGCCTCCTGTGTCTCAAGATGCTCTGCCATGCCGCTTTTGTGCTCCATACGGATAACTGAAACCGTGGATAGCGAATCAGTGGATATGGGGGCCCACCTGTAATCCTACTGTATACACTTGTTTATAAGTCGATCTCATGGTTAAGTCAAGGGCACATTTTGAAAATCAAGTAGTTTGGTATGACCCGTGGATAAGTCAAGTATAAAACTGAGGGATTTATGAAATTCTTTGATTTCACCCAAGGTCAGGTCCTGGAAAATGTGACAGTTTTTGTCTCTTTAACACAAAGACACTATAACAAATTGGGACAACACCCGTAAGTGGTGGGATGGACCCCAGTTGTGTGTTTGGTCACAATGAAACCTGTTAGCCAGATTCAAAGCACCTTCTTTCTAGTTGCCTCCAATATCTCCCCTCCCTTGTTCTGAGAAAAGCCTGAATTTGAACCAGTATGCTAATTTACACAATCAGGCTAGTAACTTACAGAGCACACCCTGAGTGCCTGCTCAACTCTTAAGCTATTGAAAGACTCTGTGCAAGTCAAAAGCAGCCATTTGGTGCCACGTTAGAGCAATTGATTCCATTTACAATCCAGCAGCTCCTATTCCTTTAAGTCAGAGCTTTATGGAAACTGCCTGTGTAAACTTACTTGTTCAGTGCTGACCAATATACAACGTGACAATCTGCCTTTTGTTTCTAAATTCAGTTGCTTTCAGATGTTTTTGAAAACAAAAATTTCAAAATGAAAATTCCAGGCTGCTTGAGCTAGTGTTGTTTCTCAGCCCCATTCATCTCCTCTGACTGAGTGACCAATTAAGGCTGATCTACACTGCACTGCGTCCGGCGCTTTGCGGAGATTTTTACAGTCTTGCAGAGCATTTGCGCGCTCCCGATGCTACAGCGTGTACAATGTGTCAAACATGGTTCCGACCATGTTTTGAGGGGTAGCTTCACTGAACGCAATGCAGCCACCAATCGGATGAGAGGGGGGGGAGGAGAGTGCCAATCACAGCTGCGCTTACATAGGAAGGCGGGACAACAGATACTCCTGTGACCCGCTCGGCGGAGGCTGGGGCAAGACGACTCCACGCTGGACGCAGCTGGACGCAGTGCAGTGTAGATCGGCCTTTAGTGTGCTGCCTTCACCGTGCTTCTGCTTCTGATTGGACGGTAAGACTCAATCAGGATCTGTACATGCCCCATTAGGATTGATTGAAGGAGCCAAACTAATTGGATTGGCCAATTAGTGCATTGCTCTGCTGACAAGTATTTCTTTTGGAGAAGGAGCATGTTTTGCTTTTGCCTCCCTGCACTTGGCTTGCTCACTTATCCATTGACCCGTAGATAAGTCGAGCAAGCTTTTAAGAGTCAATTTTTCAGGAGTAATTTTTTCAACTTATAGACAAGTATATATGGTAGTTCCTTCTATGCTTTAGATGTTTGTTCTATTTTGATTGTTGGTTTAGGGCTAGAGAAAATGTGTAACTGCATTGAGCTGCCTAGGCTTTTTCCAGCATTGGTGTGTTGGTAATCCAAAGTCTTCATTGCTCTCAACTGATTCTCTCAATTACTTTGCACTGCAATTTCTTTCTTATGGCAAAATAAACTCTTTTTCCCTGATGGGTTATCTAGTTGTAATTTAAATACCAATATGTTAGCTAGCTCAGGTAATGCATTGATCTTTTAATCTTTGGCTAGATAGGTTTTGGGAAAAGTGTTACTTTTGAATAGGGGTGTCAAGCTCATTTCATACTGCAGGCCGAAGTTAGCATTCATGGCACCTGCTGAGGGCTGGAAGTGACATCACAACCCATTTCCTCCCAGCCCACAGGTGTACACATTTAACTCCTGTTGCGTATATACACCCTTGGGTAAAAATGCCTTTTAAGCAGGTGATGACCAGAAATGAGCACTGTTCTCATCTAGGAACTGATTATCTGCAAATGACAGAATACGAAAATCTTGATAATATTTTCAGGATATGGGAGAGCCCAATTATCACACAGCCAATGGGTGGCGCAGTGGGTTAAACCACTGAACCATGAGCTGTCGATTGAAAGGTCGGCAGTTTGAATCCGCGACGGGGTGAGCTCTCGTTGCTTGGCCAGCTCCTGCCAACCTAGCAGTTTCAAAGCATGTTAATGTGAGTAGATAAATAGGTACTGCTTGCGGGAAGGTAAACAGTGCTCCGTGTTCCAGCCGCATGCTACGTGCTGTGGCAAGGAGTGTCATGCCAGCCACATGACCACGGAGGTGTCTTCGGACAACGCTGGCTCTTCGGCTTTGAAATGGGGATGAGCACCACACCCTAGAGTTGGACACAACTGGACTTAATTGTCAGGGGTCACCTTTACCTTTACCTAATTATCACATGGGGCGCCCTTTCAGCAGCGCTGCTTCTGACAAGCAGTGTGCCCTCATATTTTCCCTACTGTGTGGAGTGGTTACTGACCTGAGCAGTATATAACCGCTGTTACCTTAAAATGGACAAGGCCAGTCTGATCTCTAGGCAAAAAGTGAGATTGCTCATACATCACAACTATAGTGGTCAGGTGGCATGTTGACATAGAATTGTTAAACACAACATACAATATTTATAGCACAAGCCTGTGCATCTGTACTCAAAAGTACCATTATTTTCAATGAGACTTCTAGGAAAGTGTGTATAGGATTGCTGTCTTAGCCTCTAAAAGGTCTGTTATGAGAAATTCCATCCTTGGGCATGCCAAGGATTGTAGCTGGGAGTAGGACATTATCCTTACTAAACTTCCTTAAGAGGTTATGTCTTTCCGGGTGGTACTAATAACTATATTACTATATTTTGACTTTTTGAGGTTCTCTTTCTGCTCCAGTCCAAACCATGTCTAATTGCATAAACCTCTGCCTTCTTCCTCCTCCCCACCCCTTTTCCCCCAAGCTAAAAAGCCCTTGATCATTTTGGTAGCCCTCCTTTGCACCTCTGTACAAGGTACAGGGTTGTTTGTACCTTTCCCCACAGTATCCTTTTGGAGATAGGGCAAACAGAAGTGCTCTTATATGCACAGCACAGAACCTGCATCACTTCTATCAGTGATCTGCACACATTGCCTGGCTTCTCTCCAGCAGGGATGAGAAACATTAGGGAACAATAGAAAGAGATATGTGCCCAGCAACTCTTCAAGTTACAAGTTAGCAGCTCAACAGCTGAGAGCAGCTGATGGCGGAATAATTGGGAGAGTCCAATTATCAGGCTGGACAGATAAGGAGCTTCCAGGCAGGCTTTACGTTTGATACTCCTGCTTTGAAATGATAAACATACAAATATGTTGTACAAATTTGTCTCAAAATCACTGTATCTTTAGGCAAGCCACTCTCACTTAGATATCACCATCTACTTACCTACTTGCAAGGCCAATAATACATGTGAAGTGCTTTGGACACTCAGTGTCCATAGGAGTATTGGTATACTAACATAAGAAGAGCCCTGCTGGATCAGGCCCATCTAATCCATCTTCCTAGATCTGACAGTAGCCTACCAGATGTCTCTGGGAGCACACAAGACACTGTTGCCACTCCCTTGCTACCTCTAAAACCCAGAGGTTGCATATAGTCATCCTGACTTGTAACCTGTAATGGACTTTTCCTCCATAAATCTGTCCAATCCCCTTTTAAAGGCATCTAGACCAGGTACTATGCATTCCAGGGTGTGTGAGAGAGCTTGGCCTTGCAAGACATCTACAGAGGTGTGGCATGGGCTTAGTGAAAATGTGTTGAGATGTTACTATATCCCTTGGACGGAAGCAGTGTTTGTAAACTTTATCGTAAATCCTTGCAGATCAGGTTCTATAGAAATAATGACTATTAAATACTTGAGCACTGTAATTTGAACAGATAAGTTGCTTTGGAATCCACACAACTAGTAATGAGGTGAATGTAGTCTACTGTAGGGCAGAGCAACTTGTTCATTGCTGACAGTCATATAAAAATCAGGAGCCAGAGTGCTGTGGTAACTTGCAGTGTGCTTCTTTTAGGAAGATATGGATTCAGAAAAAACGTTTTCTTGGTGGATATTGTGCACTTGCTCTATTGTATTTGGAATTGGTACTGCCTTGTTAATATCAGTAGATGTCTGCAAAGCACTGCTATATTGGTGTAGAACTGAAAATGTAAGTTTGTGTACCTTGATTTCCCACCATCCCATCCTCTTCTCGTGTGTACATTTTAAAATGTATCTTTATAGCAGTGACTAGAAAATTTTGGTTAAATATATATGCAGTGAGGTTCACAGTGCTCTGTCAGGAGCATCAAGCTTTACAGAAGTGTCCCGGGTTCCATTCTGTCACATCCATATCTTCAGTCTTTACACCTATAGAACTTGCAGGTATGAATGGGTTCAGAGTTTTGACTTCAGTCCATTTTCCTCTCTCCAACATACAGATTACCAGGTTGCTAATTTTATCTGGGGAGGAAAAAGGTTCCACAAACCAATAGCAGCATCATTTGGATAAACTGAAATGACACTGAAATCCTTAATCCTAATAAATTGTCAAATAGCTTTTTGTCATTCTTATAGAGGAGGTTGTGGAGCTTTTTCTGTGTCCAAGGTAAAATAAATATGGCCATTTATTAACATGGGTAGTGTTCATTAGAGGTCAGTTCCTTTTATAAGTGCAGACAAGGAATGTGGCTTTGCACAGGTGCATAGAATGGACTATAGGACTACCTTACATAAGTGGCTATTTGATTTTAATTAAATCATATTTATATCCTGCTCTGTATGCCTCTTGAGGATCTAAGAGCAGTATATATGGTTCCCAGGACATTTCCCATTCCAGCAGGTTTCTGGGTGAAATTTGCTTAGCTTCAGCAGTAGAACTGCATTGTGCGCCTTTAGACCATTCTCTGGGCATGGTAAAACCTATCTCCTTTTATATTTTACGTTGTTGATTATATGAGCTTTAAAGCTGTTTCTTTGAGTAGAGAAGCTCACAGCACCTATAGTTATGCTTATCAGATCCATACTGGGACAGAGTGCTAGACCTTTAGGAGAAGGAATGTTGGGCTTGCTTCTGAGTAAACATGCCTAGGATTGTGCTCTAAGGGTTTAACAAGCTACACCTGCCCACATTCCTTCTCCTAAAGGTCTAGCACTCTGTCCCGGTATGGATCTGATAAGCCTACCTATAGTGATGATCATGCAAATGTTCATCAGAAATAACATAAGGATGGACTTAAAATCAACTTTATTTTATGGCAAAGGTGACACCTGGGGTAGTGTAGCTATAGCTTACTCTTATAGATTACTATATCTTCAGCCTGAAATAGGGGTGTGATGTATATGCATCTCTCAGCTAACACGAGGAGTGTTTGCTGCCTAGTGTTGGGAGTAGTGGGGGGTACATCTGCAGTTGGAGAGGATAGGTTTGCATTACTTAACTATGCTCAATAAACTCTCTTATTTTTTGCAGTTTTTTGTGCTAAAGAAAAAAAATGCCTATAATTTTTTTAATAAAAATACACTGCTCCAAAAAATAAAAGGAACACTGAAACAACACAATGGAAGTCCAAGTCAATCACACTTCTGTGAAATCAAACTGTCCACTTAGGTAGCAACTCTGATTGACAATCAGTTTCACAAGCTGTTGTGCACATGGAATAGACAACAGGTGGAAAGCATAGGCAGTTAGCAAGACATCCCCAATAAAGGAGTGGATCTACAGGGGGTGACCACAGACCACTTCTCAGTTCCTATGCTTTCTGGCTGATGGTTTGGTCACTTTTGAATGCTGGCGGTGCTTCCACTCTAGTGGTAGCATGAGACAGAGTCTACAACCCCCACAAGTGGCTCAGGTACTGCAGCTCATCCAGGATGGCACATCAATGCGAGCTGTGGCAAGAATGTTTGCTGTGTCTGTCAGCGTAGTGTCCAGAGCATGGAGGTGCTACCTGGAGACAGGTTAGTACATCAGGAGACGTGGAGGAGGTCGTAGGAGGGCAACAATCCAGCATCAGCACCGCTACTGCCGCCTTTTTGCAAGGAGGGACAGGAGGAGCACTGCCAGAGTCCTGCAAAATAACCTCCAGCGGGCCACAAATGTGCGTGTGTCTGCTCAAACGGTCAGAAACAGACTCCATGAGGGTGGTATGAGGGCCTGACGTCCACAGGTGGGGGTTGTGCTTACAGCCCAACACCGTGCAGGACGTTTGGCATTTGCCAGAGAACACCAAAATTGGCAGCTTCGCCACTGGTGCCCTGTGCTCTTCACAGATTAAAGCAGGTTCACACTGAGCACATGTGACAGACGTGACATGGTCTGGAGACGCCGTGGAGAACGTTCTGCTGCTTGCAACATCCTCCAGCATGACCGGTTTGGCAGTGGGTCAGTAATGGTGTGGGGTGGCATTTCTTTAGGGGGCCGCACAGCCCTCCATGTGCTCGCCAGAGGTAGCCTGACTGCCATTAGGTACCGAGATGAGATCCTCAGAGCCCTTGTGAGACCATATGCTGGTGCGGTTGGCCCTGGGTTCCTCCTAATGCAAGACAATGCTAGACCTCATGTGGCTGGAGTGTCAGCAGTTCCTGTAAGACAAAGGCATTGATGCTATGGACTGGCCCGCCCGTTCCCCAGACCTGAATCCAGTTGAGCACATCTGGGACATCATGTCTCGCTCCATCCACCAATGCCACGTTGCACCACAGACTGTCCAGGAGTTGGGGGATGCTTTAGTCCAGGTGTGGGAGGAGATCCCTCAGGAGACCATCCGCCACCTCATCAGGAGCATGCCCAGGCGTTGTAGGGAGGTCATACAGGCACGTGGAGGCCACACACACTACTGAGCCTCATTTTGACTTGTTTTAAGGACATCAACGTTGGATCAACCTGTAGTGTTTTTTCCACTTTAATTTTGAGTGTAACTCCAAATCCAGACCTCCAGGGGTTGCTACATTTGATTTCCATTGCTAATTTTTGTATGATTTTGTTGTCAGCACATTCAACTATGTAATGAACAAAGTAATTAATATGAATATTTAATTCATTCAGATCTAGGATGTCTTATTTCAGTGTTCCCTTTATTTTTTTGAGCAGTGTATTTATATGCCACTTTCTTCCTCTATGAGGAAGAACTCATAGTGGTGGCTCAGTCATAATAAACTGAGCAACACATTAAAAACAATTCACAATAAATAAACAGAACAGCCAGCCTAAGAACCTAAGCAGCCTAAGCACCTGACAACTGTCTCTTTTGAGCAGTAACTGTGTGTGTTGCTTGGGTTCCTCTGTTCCTGTCCTTTGACTCTTTCCTGTACTCCTTTTTCCTTTTTTATCCCCTGCCTTTTCTTCTCATGTCTTGCTGTATCTGGTTGCTTTCCTAGTAATCTGTTACCTTTTCTGAGGAGGGTGAGTAGATTATGTGTTTGTATAGAAGAGGCAATTCTGACGTTGGAAGCAAGATGAGTAAGAAACGGAAGTTATGTATATTTTTGAATTTTTTGTTTGTAAAGAATCTAGGCAGTTTGGTTTTATGTTTGTAAAGAATCTATAGGCAGCTTGGTTTTAAATTCCCTCTCAGTTGAGAGGGGGAGGCGCTAAGCAGCCCTAAATTGTGTATAAGGACAAGCTCATAACCATTCAGTGTAGGTAGTTAGAGGTGAAAACACTGAGCTAAATCATTTTGCTGTATTATTGCTGAATTACGTTGCTGAACCATTTGAAAGAGTGCTACCAAAGTGTCCTTTGTAAATACATCCAATTTAGTTTGAAGCAGTGAGTTGTCTCTACTTCAGTTTTTCCTTAAGTGCTGGTGACTAGCCAGGTTGCTGAAAGGGATCATCCCTAATCCCTCAAGGCCTTGTGGGGAGTGAGGCCCTAGCAAACGAGTTACTGGTGGCAATGCAAGAACGACCTGATGGGTCAGTGCCTGGAATCTCAGGATCCCAGGTTGTGGACTACAAGACTGCCACAACTTCATAAGTAGTCATCTCTTGTACAAAGAATTGTTTCCTATAGTTAAGTTATCAGAGTCTGTGGAAGTAAAAATATATTGAAATTCACTGTTATATCGGTTTTTATTGAGTCTTTTCTACAAGTGTTCAGGGTTTACAAATATGATCTCCATGTTGACTGCATCTTTCCGGTTTTCCTTTTCCTGTAACAGTGCTTTACTTTGAGGTCGCACAAATCTTTAATACAGCATGTTGCATATCACTGTACGTGACACATGATTCATAGTACTATACCAGTGGTGGCCAAACTTGCTTAATGTAAGAGCCACATACAATAAACTTCAGATGTTTGAGAGCCATAAGAGAGATGTTTGAGAGCTGCAATATTTAAGAAGCGTTTAAAATTCTTAAATACATTTACTCACCATGAACATTAAATTTGTTTTAATCCAGTGGGCTCTCAATTTATACCTGGTAAATAATTATAAAGCTTGAATATTCCTCTTTCTTTTATATTACCGGTAATTGTGATGCAAAAAGGAGCTCAGCCAACATATTTCCGAGAGCCGCACATTATACGTCGCAGAGCCACATGTGGCTCAGGAGCCGCAGTTTGGCCTCCCCTTTCAACCAATAAGGTTTTATAGTGTCTATGATCCAGTCCAAAGAGTGGCCTCTTTAAAATATATAAGCAAGGCACAGTGGAGATGGCCAGCTCCTGTTTGGCCCCTTCATTTCTGAATATCATGGCCTAAACTTTGTGTTCAGTGGATGTTTTTGGACTTTGCAGCTTGACGGGTTTCAACTGGATAATCATCAGCAAGGCCGGTAAAATACAGATTTCTAAGTGTTAGCATTAGATTTCTTTTTTAAGACCACAACCCTGCACAGGACTAAAAATACCTCAGATTCCTATGGTCCGGCACTAGGTTACTAGATGTGCAAGCTTGTGAGATCTTTCTAACTTAATTCTATGCCTGCAGTAACCTGTCCTAGATTCTTATTCAGGATTTTCTTGAAAATGTCTAAGTCCAGAGGTCCTATGCTTTCACCAGTCATGTAGGCTCTTGTAATGCACTAATAGGAAGGATATTTTCTCCTTATGGATTAAACTCATTGCCTTTCATTCTTCTGTAACCTTCAATATATGTGGCTTTGTTCTCCCTCTTTGCCGACTTTATCCATTTAATTTTTTTGAAAGTGTTTGCAGTTTTCTCTTTAGGTCTTGTTTTAGGGTAACACACACCCACACCCATTCAGACTTGGTTTTCTAAAAGAATAAAGGGTTCATCTGCAATTACCAAGACAGATGGTGATAAAATATTTCAAAAAGTTCATTCAATATCAGAATTTGAAGTAAAATGTTTTTCTATGTAAATATTTGAATCCATGCTGCCTGAATGCAACTTGATATAAAATACAAGAAGAAAGTAATATGTCAGCAAATTAACCTTAAGAGGTACAGTGACTACCATAGTAAAAATATAGTAGCTATAATTCAAATATAAGAGTGTATACGAGTAGTTCTTCTCTCTTATGTACAGTACTACATTTATTGAAGTATTATCTAGGGTTGTCTTTAGCTGTTCTCTGGGTCCCCAGGCTGAATGTTGTCCATTTGTACTATCTAGTCTTGGGTAGTACATTTCTGATTAGATCTGACACTGGTCACTTGGAATTGGTGATTTGGGTTTTCTGAACAATATGAATTAGAATAGTTTCTGGAACTTCCAGTGCTCTATTGTGATCTGATTTGCCATGGTGGTTTGACTTAGAATCAAAGCTAAGAAAAATTACCACATGTTAATTTTATGTGCTGTATAAATATCTGAAGTTTTCCTAATAGCCAGAAGTATTTGAATTAAAATATTTGATTGGAAAAAAAATCAGTAAAATGCATTTAATATGTGGTCTAAATGTTCAATCAAATTCAAAGCTTTTTATGGAAATTATTTTTGTTGGAATACTTGTACAGGTTTAAAGATAATACATAGTAGCGTTGCAAATACTTCCAGCCTCCCCCTCTCACAAATGAGCCTCCCCCTGCTCTGTGTTTGTGTGTTGGAAGTGAAATCAAAGTTAATCAGAATTTAGTTTTGCTCTAATGGTCTGAGATGGAATAAGAATTTTTGTTTGGGCTGTGAAAATCAAATCAAAACTAATGAGGTGAATTCACAACTTGATTTTTCATTTGGAGTGTGTGTGTGTGTGTGTGTGTGTGTGTGTGTGTGTGTGTGTGTGTGTTGCTTTTATCTGATGTCCTGTTTACAGATGAGCTATCTGTAAGTGTTTGTAACAAAGTGCCTACTTTGTGAAACATCCTCCCAAGAAATTAGTTTGGCACAATTTCTTCAGATGACAAGTTTAAACAATTCTGTTTGCTTTGATATATTGGTGAAGAACACATGATTACTCTGCTACTGATATTGTGTTACCTGTTTTGTGTTGAACTTTTATTATTGGATTTTATTGTAGTTTTTCCTTTTTGCTTGGAAGCTGCCTTGTGTAGCCATTGAGATCAAATGTTATTTATTTCAATAAAATACAGGGCCCCCTGTATCTGCGGGGAATTGGTTCCTGGCCCCCCCATGGATAGGAGCGAACACCATCTTCCACAGCCCCCCCCCGCACCCATTTTAACTAATTGTTGCGCAAACGCACAAACACGCCAATGGCTGGAAACGGGCCAGCCCAAACGCAACAGTGAGTTGAAATGGGCTCTATAGAGCTGAGTCTCAAGCTTCACAGCCCCCTTCAGCTTCCCTGCACGCTTCCCTGGTGATTCTTTTACCTTTAAAAGGTGTTCGTGTCTTGCTTTCAACAAAGGCTATAAGTAGCATGCTGCTGCTTTTAGCAAAGACCAAGTTCAGTGAAGACCAGGAAACAGAAACTGAAACTGCTTCCTGGTCTTGGTCTGTGCTGTGAAGCAGCAGCAGCATGCTACTTATAGCCTTTGTTGAAAGCAAGACACAAACACGATTTTAATGTAAAAGAATAGCCAGGGGAGCATGGGGGGAGGGGAGGGGGTTCCTGCCATCCGTGGATAAGTGAATCTGTGGATACCGGATCCATGGATAGCGGGGGGGGGGGGCTGTATTGGTTCTATTTATTTTTTATTTTTTTATTTAAAGAATTTATACCCCGCCTTTCTCCCAATAAGGACACTCAAGGCAGCTTTCCATTCTAGTTCCATTCTATATAACAGTACATCTTATTTCCCTGACAGGTACTTGCCATGAGGTGCTGAAGCCTTGTTTCACTGATTTGGAGAGACCAGACCTAAATGGCGCAGCATGACTTTGCTCCAGCCTGGCTTAATTTTCCTACTCCACCATCATCATCAAAGGTATGGTTCCTTCCTTCCTTCCTTCTATTTATTTTATTTTTATACTGCCCTTTCTCCAAGGAGCTCAGGGTGGTATACATTGTTCCTTCCCTCCTTCTGTCCTCACAAGAACCCTGTGAGGTAGGTGTGAGGCTAAGAGATAGTGACTGGCCCAAGGTCACCCAGGAAGCTTCATGGCTGAGCAGGGATTTGAACCTGGATCTTCCAGATCTAAGTCCAACACCAGAACCACTACACCATCCTGCCTTCACTATGACTGCAATTGTGTAAACTTTGAGTAGGTAGCTTGAGTGCCAGGGGCCTTGTTCTACTTGAAACACTTTGCCTTGGGAGGATGGGCCGATGTGATCTTGTGTGATCACACGAGTTGGTCTTTGTGAGCATTCATGAAGTAAAAAGATGCTGTCTTGATTCTGTAAACAAATAATACTTGCCTGTTTCTGTTCTTCTGATCAAGTTGTTTTCCATCTCACAGCAGAGTAGAAAGGGTTGAAAAGTAATAAATCAATGAAACATTAACAAAACTAATTTTGATTGCAACATCAGGAACCTGGATGGAACACCAGCTCCACCATGTGCTGAAAACGCAGACTGCATGATTGCATTCAGAAACAACATTTTCAGAAACTTATATCTAAATAGTATTAAATGTAGTACTAGGTATATATCAATATTTTGAGGTGGCCACTGCTTAGCAGTGCCTAAGACCCACAAAAGGAGTACCTCAAAGAAGATATGGTACTTAATATTGGGGTTTAAAACTTCAGATGCAACGTCACCGATGCAACGAACATGAAAATGAGCGAACTCAGGAAGATAGTGGAGGACAGGAAGGCCTGGCGGGATATGGTTCATGGGATCACGAAGGGTCGGACACGACTTAATGACTGAACAACAAAACTTCAGAAAGAGCCACAGATGGCTCAGCCTTCTGAATAAGCAGGCAGTCTTGACCAGAAACTTGGTTTGGTGTACCTATGCTCATAGCAAAGAAGAATGCCAGTAATGGCTATCCAGTGGCATCCTTTCAGGTGTGTAAGTGTTCCATCATAATAATAGTTCCATCTGGTGAACCATTTAATCATTTGATTTTGTCTGTAAACCGCTTTGTGAACTTCTTGTTGAAAAGCGGTATATAAATACTGTTAATAATAATAATGATATGTATGTACTGTGGTGTGGTACTGCAGATATATGGGGGAAAATATTGTACGTGGCCTTGGGCTCCTGATCAGAAGGAGAAAGGTGGGACATAAATCTGTAATACTGTTTAATGTCTCTGTAGGTTTAATGACTCTAACCCAGTCGGTCTTGTGGGTAAAATTTGTCATCTTGAAGATTTTTGCAGACTTTTAACTGCTTGACTTCAAATTTAGAAATAATTTGAAGGGTGCTTAGAACATCAAACCTTTCCAGTCTTGCATGTCAACAATTTATGTGTTGGTGGTTGTGCTAGAGTTGCTGCCATCCTCATCTAATTATTTGTGTTCATTTTCAGTCATCCTTGAATTTTGAGAAGCATTCCGAAAGCTTGGCATGGACAGAGAATCGTTATGAAGTTAACCGTAGGCGGCATAACTCTTCTGATGGATTTGATCCTAGTAATGGCCGTTCAAATGGAGGTTTGTGTGTAGTCTCTGGATAAGGTGTTGGCCTATTTATCTCTGCTTATTTTGATATTGCTAATTTGTAGACCCCCTGACTATAGTGTTTCTGAACATTTCAGAAAACCTGAATGTCACAGAGCTGCTCTTTAGGTAAGGAGCAGTAGATTGTTCTTCAGGTTCATGATACAAACAGTGGGGTGTTAATGAAAAATATGCCTTTTATTAATTCAGATAATTGTGGCTCTGTGCTCCTGAACAATACTGAAATATAATATTCATATCCTGTCCTGATGCATCTGGGTGCTTAGGCACTCACAGTTAACAACTGAAGAGTTGGAGGTGTTTGGGATGCGGGTCAAGGGACTCTCACCCCTATCTCATGCATGAATTTCACTCTCACCACCTGTTGACTTTGGTATTACATGTTACCATTGCCAACCCAATTAAAAACCTATTTTCTCCCAGCCCACAGGTGTACTCATTTAACTCCTATTGCATGTATACACCCTTGGATAAAAATGCCTTAAAATGAAAATGGGTACACTCTGAAACTCGCTCTCAGACCTTGGCTTTAATTAACTTGAATTTGGTAACATCATTTTTGCATTAAACCAAGGACTAAGTGTGGTATCCATAGAAATTTGAACATGGTAGGAAGAGCATGTGCCACCCTACTTCCCCAATTGCTATCACTCAACCTAGCTGTAGTGACCAGTCCGTACCACCCCATTCATAATTTAGCCCAGAGCAATTTTATTTTCGTATAATCTTTCTGCAGGCTAAAATCTGTTCTTGTAATTTTGTACTTAAAATTTTGAATTCAAGGGCATTTGGGAAGAAAAGAGAGAAATAGCTGGCGTTCACAAGGCAGAAATGGCACTGAAAACACAAATCACAGAGGGGGATACCATGGCGGAGGTTCACGTGCTCGCACCAGCAGCTTTCACTCTGGAAAAAGCCAAGGATTGCATGAAAACAATGCACCTGAATGTGAGACACTGAAGAAAGAAGATAAGGAAGAGCCCAAACAATTTGAAGCTGAAGATTTTGTAAGTTAATCATAATGCGTTTATGCATGTGCAGAAGTGACATTAAAATTCAGACACTGGGACATTAAAATTCAGACACTAGACATTTTCCAATAGATTCTAAAGTATGCTGTCTCCCTTCTTCTAGCCCTCCTTGAACCCTGAATATGAGAGAGAACCAAACCAGAATAAATCATTAGCTGCTGGTGTTTGGGGTAAGAGTTTTGAACTTTAAAGTACAGTAACACTTTTGAATGTCATTTTGTTGTAAATTGAAGGGCATTATTATATATTGTATATTATACAGTCTTCAATAAATTATTGTATAATGTACAATATATTGTATATAGCTAGTACTTCTATTTCATCATAGCCTGACGTGTATATGCTGTCCACAATAATTTGTTCTTAAAATTGTGTATTGCTTTACGTTCTGCTTTTCTTTGATACTAAAGTTTCTTTAGATTGTTGATAAAGAAATGTCAATATTAAAGATGGGTAGGTTGGGGTGCGTATGTCAAATGCAGGGTTCTCACAACCTGTTTATCCAATAATTTCTCAGCAAGACTCTATGTCGAAGTAATTGTTGTTCAGATTTCCTAGCTCTGCTTTAAGTCTAAAACAGGGTCCCTCAACCTTCTTCGGCCCGGGTACCCCCTGGTTTGGTCCCCATAGCACTCCCCTGAACCCCCCAAGCCGACACCCCCTCCCCAAAAGTGTACCCCCCAAAGCCGAAAAAACGCTTTTTTTCCCACCCTGCGGCACGGCTGAGCAGGTCCTCCGGCTTGCGCCACAAGCTGGAGGGAAAGAACCTGCTCGGCCGCGCCGCAGGCTGAAATCGTCCCCTGTAGCTATCCCTACCCTTGCTTGCAGCCGCCATGTTGGATCTCCTGAAGTCTCGCGAGATCCAATATTGCGGCTCCCAAATCTCATGCCGCGATCTTGGATCCCGCGAGACTTCGGGAGATCTAACAGTGGCGGCTGCAATCAAAGGTAAGGAGAGCTAAGGGGGACTATTCTGGCCTGCGGCGCGGCCAAGCGGGTCCTCCGGCTCGCCTCTCGGCGCGAGCTGGAGGACCCGCTCAGCCGTGCTGCAGGCCGAAAAAACGCTTTTTTAGTCTTTCGGGGGGAAATTTGGGGAAGGGGTATGCGGGGGAGCATCTCGCGAACCCCCAACCTATGGCCCGCGTACCCCTAAGGGTACTCGTACTACAGGTTGAGAACCTCTGGTCTAAAACAATAATGCTTTTTGACCATAGTGTGTAGTACAGTTAACTTTTTTTCTGATCGACTTATATGGCACTGAAAACAAGCAGAAAAAGTATGTGTGGCTATGCTTGTTCATACACGATTGCAGTGCCACAGTCTTTGTATATTCTAAGTTTTTAGAAAAGTCTGATGTCGTTGTGGGCCAATTTCATTAGTGGCCCAAATTCATTACTCTGTCTCTGTTGGTCTGGATGGTGGTTTTAGTTCTGTGTCTTTTTCTCTGTTACAAACACAGCTACAAATGCTCTAATCCAGTGGTTCCCAAATGTTTTTGACTTGCGGCTCCCTTGACCTCCCTCGCCGTTAGCCGTGACTCCCCATTATAGTGCACTGAAGGGACAGGCACTCTTTACATGCTCAGAGGCACCCTTTCTTATATGTATGTGTATATTCCCAAAATGAGCCCTAACGTGAATTTTCCATGCTTATGCTGAGCATCAGCTAATCCAGGAGTGCACAGGGTGGGGTTGGGATGCTGCCCTCCCTCCATTGGCAGGCCTGGGTAGAGGGCACTGATGTCGCCTGTGTTAGTCTTATTCATGGCAAGAGAAACATCAAAGCATGGGAGGGAGGTCTTTTTTTTTTCCATTGCTCATGCCCCACCCCAGTTGCACAAGAGAGAAAGCTCCTTTAGGTAGCATCTTTGCAAGATGAAAAACAGATTCTTATACTGCCTGGCAGTCTTTTGCAAACCTGCAATGTCTCAGCTATCTCCAAAGTACTTAGCTTCTCCATTGAGTTGTTAATTGCTCTTTGACATAAGATAAGCAGGGCTTAGCTCACGCTGTGATTAAAAACAAGATATGGAAAAGCTGCCTACAAACTTCAAGTCTTTTGAAGTGAACTTTGAGCGACCCAGTGTGAAGAGGCAGCTTTTCCAGGTCTTTGTTTTTGCTCTCTCTCTCTCTCTCTCTCTTGCAAGTAAGAATATTGGGAACATCTGCTCTAATCTACTGATCTTCAACCTTGGGGTCAGGATCCCAATGGGGCTGCGGGCTCGCGGCAATGTCGAGACCCACCTAGCTTTACGAGACTTTAAAAAAAACGATCTAGAAAGAGAAATATTTATTTATTCATTTACAAGTAATATTTTGTTTTTATTTATTTATTAAAGCCTCAAACCATGTCTCGTAATAAGGCAGCCCTAATGAATAGCCTCAAGGCTTGAGGGGCTTAGTTATGTGACCCGGCCTTCCCCTGCCCCCCCCCACATTACCTGTCATTGACAGACTTGGGGAGGGGGAACGCACCAGGAAAGATGCTCAAACATTTATCTTCCTATACTTGCATAACCTTGCAAACTGCAGGAACTCAGCTCCTTGCAGGGCAATTAGCAGTTTTCTGATTTTTTAATAGCCTCAGGGCTTGAGGCAATTATCTGATCTTTCCATCACCCATGTTTTCATTGGGTGCTCTGCTCGCAACCCACCAGAAATGGGATTGCAACCCACCAGTGGGTCCAGACCCACTGTTTGGGAAACGCTGCTCTAATCTAATGCCCTACAAAGTATGAGAGCTGGCAGTGCCTGTTATCTGACCCTCTTAAGTGTTTCTTTGCTCCTATTGGAAAAAAAAAACCTGTGCAGTGAATGTTGTTGTTGTTGTTTGTTTCTCTCCAGAATATCCTCTGAATCCTAAATCTAGATCTCCTCGAATGCTGGTCATTAAAAAAGGCAGTACAAAAGATTTACAGATATCTGGATTCCCTGTGGGAGGAAATGTTCATTCACAACCAGTTAAGAATGGAACTGGTACAAGTGTCTATAAAGGTTTAGTCCCTAAACCGGTCATTCCGCCAGCAAAGGTAAGATTTTATAGTGGTGTTTCTGAGCAGGGTGTGCACTCTCTCTCTCTCTCTCTCTGCAATATTTATTTTCATTTATGTTAGCTATGGCGAACTTAGACAGCATAATAAAAAGCAGAGATATCACCACGCCAACAAAAGTTCGCATAGTCAGGGCGATGGTGTTCCCAGTAGCAATGTATGGTTGCGAGAGTTGGACCATAAGGAAGGCTGAGCGCCGAAGAATAGATGCTTTTTAACTGTGGTTCTGGAGAAGACTCCTGAGAGTCCCTTGGACTGCTAGGAGATCAAATCTGTCAATCCTAAATGAAATCAACCCTGACTGTTCCCTGGAAGGACAGATACTAATGCTGAAGCTCAAATATTTTGGCCACCTAATGCGAAGAGAGGACTCTCTGGAGAAGACTCTGATGCTGGGAAAAATTGAAGGCAAAAGGAGAAAGGGAAGGCCAAGGATGAGATGGTTAGACAGCATCACCGATGCAACGAACATGAAAATGAGCGAACTCAGGAAGATAGTGGAGGACAGGAAGGCCTGGCGGGATATGGTTCATGGGGTCACGAAGGGTCGGACACGACTTAACGACTGAACAACAACAACAAAGCATTGTGTACAAAAATTAATTGCAGGACATGTAAACTGTTCATATTTCTTCCTTATCTGTATGTCTCTTACCCCTCCCCCCCATCTCCTTTCTTGTCAAAAGGAGCTTAGATTGCAAACTACTCTGGACAGGGTCCAGTCTCTCTTTGTCATCCTTATAGATAACATTTAAGTTCTTGTCTGAAAAGTTAAGTTTAATTTTGTTAACTAGTTAGTTTAATTTTGTTGACACTAATCTCTTTGCCATTTTAACTTGTTTAGTCTACACAGTGGAAAAGCCAAACAAAAGAAAACAAACTTGGGCTTCCATTTCCTCATGAGTCTGCATATGGCATTGGAAACTTTAGTGCTTTCAAATCTGCTGCCAAGGCTGTTGGTTCACAGAATTCAGTGAAAGAGGTACAGTACTACACTACTTAAGCCCCCAATACCTGTGAGTTTAGAGAATGTGAAAAAACAGAAACAAACATTTCCTCAAGTTTTTCCTGTAACTCAGTACCTTGCATTTTCTTTCTCTTAGTGTAATAGGTCAAACTCTTCATCTCCAGTTGATAAACTTGGTCAGCCTCGCTTAACCAAATTGACGCGAATGCGTAGTGATAAGAGTGAATTCTTGAAGACATTGAAACGGGATCGAGTAGAAGAGGAACATGATGAGAATTGTGTTGGGCAAGAGAAGGTACTGGTGTACTTATTCCCCCTAGAATTTACATCAAGGCCATGCAATTTATTTATTTATTTATTTTATTTAAAAAATGTATACCCCGCCTTTTCCTATGCCAAGGCAAATGCCCAAGGCAGCTTATAATATACCTTATTACAGGCATGGGGAACTTCCGGTCCGCGCGGGAACGGACCGGAGTCTCCGCCGCACGCCTACTCCTTTTAAAAGTGGCCTTCCTGGACCTGCGCAGAGCGCCGCTGAGGCAGAGAGGGCAATCTCTCGGCCTCAGCGGCGCTCTGCGCAAGTCCAGGAAGACCGCTTTTAAACGGAGGAGGCGCGGGAAGGTGGCGGCGGCCCGGAGCCAAGGTAAGGAGAACGGTGGGTGGGTAGGAGGGAGGGTGAGCGGTGGGTGGTAAATTCGCGGGGGGAGGGTCAAATTTGCGGCTCGCAGCAAATTTTCCTTATGGGAAAATGGCCCCCCACCGCAAATAGGCCGGCTCGCAGCAAATTTTCCCTATGGGAAAATGGCCCCCCACCGCAAATAGGTTCCCCACCCCTGCCTTATTATAACCAGATTTATAATCTGTCAAAATAGTGGAAATAAAGTGAATTTGCATCAAATGGTCTGATTCTGCTACCCTTCTTGATATGTGCTTATCTTCAATTTTAAGCTGAAAAATGGGAGGCTCTTACTCTATCCCACTTGTAGCTGTGACAACACAGATTCATAACGATCTGCTCCTAGAGCAGTTGTCAAACTTTGCTTGTGTAGAAATAATGGATACACTGGTCATATGTGTGTGTAACTGTTTACATACATACATACATACATACATACATACATTATATATATATATATATATATATATATATATTACTTTGCTATCCCTTAGCATGCAAATTAATTGCCTAGAGTAGCGGTTCTCAAACTTTTTTGTTTCTGGAGCATGTTACACTCCTAAACCAAGTCTCAGGGACTTTCTTCTAGATAGAGTAGACCATGGTCTTTGACCCTGGAAATAGTGAGCTTGTCTACCAAAGTCTCAGGGAGCCTCCGTCTGTACATGCGTGGAGTCTCGAGGAGTCCCAGAACGTCAGGGTGGTGCAACACTGAGCATATGGCGTCCACTTATGGTGTGCTTATGGAGCCCTTGATGTTCTCAGGAAGCCCCAGGGCTCCTAGGAGCACATTTTGAACAACACTGGCCTAGAAATGATTTAGTTTTGCAATGTAAAAAAACATAACTAGTAAGGACAAACATATGATGAAGGTGAATATTGCATCACTTTTGGCATCATGTTTTTGTGGAGTGCAATATATAGGTTTATGATATCTTTTGTCATAAAATAGTGTGTGAATCTTTTTTGGAACATTCTCAAATATGTGAACTTCTTTAACAGGATGATGATGATGAATTTAATTTACATAACAGCAACGGTGGTCACCAAGAGAGGGACATAAATCGAAACTTTGAAAACGAAATTCCTCAAGACAATAGAAATGCTGCAATGATTTCCCAACAAATCATCCGGTCTTCAACATTTCCACAGACTGATGTCCTTTCCAGTTCTCTTGAAGCAGAGCATCGGTATGTACTTGTGAACAGAGGTAGCTTTAGTCTTTTGGGGAAAAGCACAGTTTTCCTTACTAAAATAAGGATTAGTATCTGTTGTTGTTGTTGTTAATAAGAATATTTATATACTACAACAAAAAAAGTTCAGAAAGCGGTTTACAGAGAAAATCAAATACTGTAACTAAAGGGCTTACAATTGAAAAAGATGCAGAAGAGACACCAGCAAACAGCTACTAGAAAAGTCTCTGTGCTGGGGTGAAGAGCTTACTCTTCCCCTGTTTAAATATAAAAGGAGCACCACTTGAAAAAGTACATCTTTGCCCAGTCAGCAGGGCATATATCTTATAGTAGGAGTTAAATTTATTTTCACTCAACGTTTGTTACATTCCATATCCTCAATAGGCTTATTTTCATGGAGCAGAGTTGTCATAAACAGTCATTTGGAAAAGAAATGTTCCGTGTTTTCTTGTAAAATAAAATTTCCTTATCTGGTACAGGGATGATGTCTGAGCTTGGCCAGGTGAGGCACTGGCTAAGGGTCTGCACACATCAGATGGCCCACTTTAAGTTGGCCGGACTGATTCCTGACCCTTCCGTATTCGTTGCAGAGGTAGCATTCCCTGCCTGTCCACTGATGGCGTATTGCACCGGTGGGGAAACTCCGGCCCGCGGGACGATCCGGCCCGGCCCGCGCGGGAGCAGACTGGAGGCTTCGCCACCGCACGCCTCCTCCTTTTGAAAGCGGCCTTTCTGTACCTGCGCAGATCGTCGCTGAGGCAGAGAGGGCAATCTCTCGGCCTCAGTGGAGATCTGCGCAGGTACAGGAAGACTACTTTCAGAAGGAGTAGGTGCTGAGGTGACGCCTCAGTGCCTCCTCCTTTTAAAAGCGGCCTTCCTGAGGACAGAGAGGGCATTCTCTCGGCCTCAGCGGTGATCTGCGCAGGTACAGAAAGGCCGCGGCAAGTTGGAGAGCGAGTGGGTGGGGGTTCGGAGAGCGGAGGGTGGGTGGGAGAGCGAGCGAGCGAGTGAGTGGTGGGTGGGTGGGTGGGAGAGCGAGGGAGCGGTGGGTGGGTGGGAGGGAGAGCGGTGGGTGGGAGAGCGGTAAATTTGTGGGGGGGGTCAAATTTGCAGTGGGGGCCCCCCCAAAATTTCGGGTGGCCTAATGGCTGGCCCGCTGCAAATTTTCCCCATGGGAAAATGGCCCTCCACCGCAAATAGGTTCCCCACCCCTGGCGCATTGGATGTTATGGAAGGCCAGTGCTGGCACTGACTCAGTCAAACACAGCACTTTAAAAATGCTAGATCAGAGGTTCTCAACCTGTGGTACCCTTGGGGGTACACGAACTAACTGGCGGGGTATGAGGCTTGCTGTGTCTTATCAGCTGCAAGTTGGCATTGGCTTCTAGTTTTTTAAATTTAAACTCCTGACTCATAGCTGACTTAGAGCTGATAAGGCACAGACTCACAACTCCCATATAAAAAAAATCCTCTGCCACATCTCTATATAAACCCCTTTCTAGCATTTACATCCAAGTTAGGGTGAGTAAGTTATCTGACTAAATAGTCCCTAATTTATTACTAAAAAGAGAAACTTCATTGACAGTGAACATAAGAGATACTTGTGCAATAAAACCACCCCTTCTCTCCCCCCAGACTGTGTTGCCAAGTGGAATGCAAATTAAGTGCTTTCCTACTGGCTGGTTCAATTTATATGCTGGGTTTTAGAATACATTGTTTCTTCCATTTAAAGAAGGCAGCTCTTATGGCAGATTGAAGTGACCCATTTAGTCCCGTTGAGTCCTTAGAGGTACGCCCGAAAGTAAATAGTTAAAAAAAAAGGGCTTCCCCCAAATTTTCTGGAATTTTTTTGTGGAAATTAGACAGATGAACCTATGTTTTAAAACAATTTTCAGAGTTTTAGGGTCACCCCACTGATCCCCCCAGAGGAGCAAAGATCACTGTTTTTAGGGAAAATGAGGCGCAGGAATTGGTTGCAGGGCACCCCCTCCTCACTGAAATTAAAAATGAAACTCTGGCTTTTTTTTCATGGCCAGGGCCCTGGCTTTTGAATCCACCTTGTTTAGAGCACCTCAGGTGCAGGGGAGCAGCTGTACACAGCTGTAAACAGGAGCAGCATCAAGCATACCTCAAAGGACTCAACGGATCTTAATGGGTGGCAGAATAGGCCTGTATAGACCTGAACTCACAACTAAAGCTGCAGGATTTCAAGGATTTGAAGGGTCATTAAAAAAAAACCCTTGAAGGAAGGGACTTGAAACTTGAGGTACACTTAGGTGAGACATACCCCTAAACACCCCTAAAGCACTTGAGCTGTGTGTAAAACACAATTATGTTTGTTTGAGCATTTTTGTGCTGAACTCACAACTAAAGCTGCGTATTTCAAGAATTTAAAGGGCCATAAAAAACCCTTGAAGGAAGGGACTTGTAACTTGGAGTACACTTAGGTGAGACATACCCCTAAAGCACTTGAGCTGTGTGTAAAACACAACTATGTGTTTGTTTGAAATCTTGTGTTGTCAGGTCCATGCTTTACATAGGAATGAATGGACTAATTGGCTTAACCTTAAGTCCCGTTGAGTCCCGAAAGCACCGCCTCTGCTCCAGGTGCATGGTACACCTGTAGTGATATTTTCTAATAAAGAAAAAGTGATAAAGAAGGGGTGGCAAAAATTGAAAAAAAAATGGTGGCTAACAGTGTAAGCTGAGTAATTTTCATGATTAAATTTTTACATTTTAATAATTAATTAATTAATGCTAATTAATTAATTGGCACAGGGGGTACTTAAAAAATTTGACCGTGCCAGGGGGTACACTTGGTGAAAGGTTGAGAACCCCTGCTATAGATAAAACTATAGTGTTCACAAATTCAAGGTCCATCTTGATGCAGATGTATTTTCTTTTTCTTTTTTGATATATATTTATATTCTATTAATATATTAAAACATAAAAACAATACATATTTCATCAAGTTATAGGAAGCACGAAGCAATACATCCTACTAGCATACTATTCACCATTTTCTACATAGATGCAGATGTAGGTTGTAGTCATGGGGGACTTCAATTATCCTCACATTGACTGGGTCAATTCATGCTCAGGTCATGAAAGAGAGACTGGATTTCTGGATATTATATATCTGGATTTTCAGAAGGCGTTTGACACGGTCCCTCATGAAAGGCTCCTGAGAAAACTCCACAGTCAGGGAATAAGAGGGCAGGTCCTCTTGTGGATTAGGAACTGGTTGAAGACCAGGAAACAGCGAGTGGGAATCAATGGGCAGTTTTCACAATGGCGAGAGGTGAAAAGCGGTGTGCCCCAAGGATCGGTCTTGGGACCGGTGCTTTTCAACTTATTCATAAATGACTTGGAGTCGGGGATGCACATTGGGGCAAGAAACCAAAATTTCACATATACGCTAATGGGTTCTGAGTTGTCTGTGACGGATCAAGAGAGAGATCTTGGGGTGCTGGTGGACAGGTCGATGAAAGTGTCAACCCAGTGTGCGGCGGCTGTGAAGAAGGCTAATTCCATGCTCGGGATCATTAAAAAAGGGATTAAGAATAAAACGGCCAATATCATTCTGCCTTTTTACAAATCGATGGTAAGGCCACATCTGGAGTATTGTGTCCAGTTCTGGTCACCACACCTCAAAAAGGATATAGTTGAATTGGAAAAGGTGCAGAAAAGAGCGACCAGAATGATTCGTGGGCTGGAGCACCTCCCTTATGAGGAAAGGCTACAGCGTCTGGGGCTTTTCAGCCTAGAAAAAAGGCGCCTGAGGGGGGACATGATTGAGACTTATAAAATTATGCATGGGATGGAGAGAGTGGATAGAGGGAAATTCTTCTCTCTCTCGCACAACACCAGAACCAGGGGACATGCACTAAAATTAAGTGGAGGGAGAGTTAGAACAGACAAAAGAAAATATTTCTTTACCCAGCGTGTAATTCATCTGTGGAACTCCTTGCCCCAGGATGTGGTGATGGCATCTGGCCTAGATGCCTTTAAAAGGGGTTTGGACAGATTCATGGAGGAAAAGACCATCACAGGTTACAAGCCATAAGCAACCTCCTGGTTTTAGAAGTGGGTTTTCTCTGTGCCAGGTGCAAGGGAGTGGCGACTGGACACAGGTATCTTGTTGTCTTGTGTGCTCCCTGAGGCATCTGGTGGGGCCACTGTGTGACACAGGAAGCTGGACTAGATGGGCTTTTGGCCTGATCCAGCAGGGCTCTTCTTATGTTCTTATGTTCTTATTTTCCAAGTTAGCACTTGACTTTCAGATTGGAGGTGTTACTACTTCATTTCACTTTGGTGTCTTGTAAGGTTAGTGAAGAAAAAATGGAAGAGCAAGCGCTGACAAGGGCAGTAGTATCCAGGAAAATTTATCTTGATAGCAGAAGCTCACCTACCTAAATGCTATTGGTGCCTTCTGTTTACCAACTTTATAGATTAATGGCATTCTGTTTAGGACACTGATAACTTGCAATGCAACCTGTTGCATGTCTACTCCAAAGTAGGTCCCATTATGTTCAGTGGAGCTTACTATTAGGGAAGTGTGTAAAATTGCATCCTTAAGAATTTTTAAGACTTGCATAGTCTTACCTCTTTCTCCTCCATTTTCCTGCTGACCCCCCCCCCCCATCTGCAATGTGTTGCAAATAGCAGCTTCAGGGGGGCAGACTGCAGTGTTTGGTAGCAAAATTGCACAGGGGAAAGGGCTTTACACCCACTCCGACTGAGTTGTTTTGGGGATGGGGGGTTGGGAGATAAGCATGCTGTTTTAAAACACTTAAATTAATGTGACAAGTAGTTTGACCCTAATTATTACCTTGGCACAATGTCTTGTATTTGATGTCCTTCACAGTTCCTTCTTTATCTAATCTTTGAATAATTCTATGTGCAAATAAGTCTCATTTTTTGTATACAAGCAGAAATGTTAGGAATATTGAGATTTAGGAATGTTCTATACCTTTTTGTGCAGAAACAATAGAGAACAGAACAAAAAGCTCAGTCTTATCTGGTTGAAATAAATATAGAATTGGAATTAATGCGTATGGAACTTGTTAGAAAGCCTTGAAGAGCTTATTTAGTTCTAAAAAAGTGTGTGTATATATTAAATCCTTGGTCTGCAACTAGTTTTTACTGATTGGTCACTCGAAATGTGGGTCAGGGCAGGGGCTATATCAACCTTTTTGGGAGGCAGGAATGTTCATAAAGTGCTTATCCTGAATTGTGTGTTCTGTTTCCCCCTTCCAAGCAATCAGATAGGGAGTGGGACTGTTGGTTGCTGGTGGACATTCATTTACTGGTACTTAAATTAAACCATTCAATGCATTTTTTTAAAGATTGTTAAAAGAGATGGGTTGGCAGGAAGACAGTGAAAATGATGAGACCTGTGCGCCACTAACAGAGGATGAAATGAGGGAATTTCAAGTCATTAGTGAACAGGTAAGAGACAAATTACTGCTGTGTGTATCCCAACCACAGCATCTGTCAAAGTAAAGGATGAATATCTTCCTTGTATGCGATACTAGGAAAAGGAACTCCAGTTTTCTGAGAAATCCATGAGGTTCTAGTGCTTCAGAAGACAACTAAATCTACTGGTTTCCTAAATAAGACGGTTGCAAACTCTGTGTGTACAGTCCTAAAATTCAATCACTTTTTAGTCAGTTGTTCTAGATGGATGTCTCTGTTCTACTTGTTGTTCCTCCCTTTTCCACAACTTCCTTCTCATAAGTCCTCCCTTCTACCTTGTCATCCTAGAGCTATTCCAAATGTCTGTCTTAGCCTGGGATAGCACTTGAGAGAATTTGGTGTCTACAAACTCTATAGCAGTGTTTCTCAAAGTTCTCCCCATGCGTAGGGGAGAACGTTGAGTGCTTGTGGGGCAATGGCGGTGGCATTGATCCGTGGATTTGGGACAAAAGGGGTATTTTAGACTTACCAGGGGTTGGGCCGTCCTCTGGAGGGTGCAGGGGGTCCCACGGCCCCTCTACCCGGCCTCGCCAAGCCTCTGAACGGCTCTTGGAGGCGAATAAAGCCCAATTCCGTTCCTGGTTTCCTCGAAACCAGAAGTGGGCTTTAATCTCCTCCAGGAGCTGTTTGGAGGCTTGACAAGACCTGCTGGGGGCCCCGGTGGGCCCCCCTGCACCCTCCAGAGGATGGTCCGACCACTGGTAAGTCTAAAAATACCTCTTTTGTCCCTGGCAGCGGTGCGATCGCTGCCACCGCCCTCACAGGTCACCACTCTCCTTAAGGGGGTTGCAACACCACTTTGAGAACCCCTGCTCTATAAGCATTGCCCTGCTCAGCAGTTCTTTAGGATGGGGTCAGCTAGTATCTCATGCAAGACTCTCTATCCCTTTCGTTGCTAGTATTGCTAATTATGGTGGGAGTGGCAACATCTCATTGCTTTCTTCAGGCCACAGGCAAGTGTTTGATAGAAGTAACTCATTGAGTTACTAAAAAAGATTTCTATATCGCTTTTCCTATGCTCAAAGCAGTGGAAAGAGTTCAGTGGGACACTCGGGTAAGTAGGATTATAGCCTTAGTTTACTTTGCAGAACTGTACTAGAAAGTAACTGACAACAGTACAAGGAAAATGGACGGACATATGGATGAATTGATTGTACGGTTCTTGGCATATAGTACAGAAGAATAAATTTCACTCTTGCTGTTGACGAGTCTTACCAAGATACAGTTTAGCATATCCTGTGTGAGCACACACTATTGCACAATATGAAAAAAGCCTCCTAGAAAGCCAGAAGCTAGACCTTGTCAGTTCTGTTGCTTAGTTTGTTTGTGTTTTTTTTGTTTCAGTTACAAAAGAATGGCCTTAGAAAAAATGGGATTCTAAAAAATGGCCTAGTGTGTGACTTCAAGTTCAGTCCCTGGAAAAACAGCACTTTCAAACCATCGATTGAGAACGAAGACACCGAGACAAGCAGCAGCGACACATCAGATGATGATGATGTGTGAAGATTGCCTGAAAACTTGTGGAGTTCTGTCTTGCATCTCATGCAGTTTGAGAGTGAATTATTCAAAAGAGGGGAGAACTATAATTTTATGTAGTGATATGCCCCATTAAAGGAAGGATTTTTGGGACTCCTCATGAAGGAACCTAAGAATGTTGTGTTGATGAGCTGTGTTGAACCTGACTATAATTTCTTTGTAAATGGATGTTGTAGAAATGAGGACTTCCCCCAACATTGACTTTCTTCATCACTGCAGCATTTCTCTGATGAGCAATGTGACAATGTAAGAGAATGAGACTTTCTCATTTAATAATAAAGAAGATTATGTAATGTTTGGCAACGTTTTTGTCTTAAAACTGTGCAGGTCTAAGGGGGAAAGCAGTTTCACACAGTGTGTTGCTGACTGAGACAGATTTCATTTTCAGTGGAAATCTCCAGTGTTCACTTTGTGCACAGACAATAGACAGTGTAGCATGTTGGCTAAAAAATGACAAAAGTGCACTAAAACATCAATTTCTGAACTGTTGTAATTGTTCCACTTCTTGAAACATACCAGTAATTCTTTAGCAGTTTGTACTACAGTAATTATGGAAAAAGACTTGCTTCAATTCCAAAACTTCACAGAAATGGTGTAAATCAAAAGCTTTATTTGGATGCTGCAAGACCCAGGAATCTGGATCCTTACAGTGGGCATGGATTCTTGTGGGAGAAAATAAACATTATTTTGATAAATTATTCAGATGCAGAAAGCTTATTTCACTGGCCGGACGCATTCAGCATATGCAAAATAAAATGTCTTTGGAGCGTATTACTTTGGAACGTAGCATTGAGGATATTTATGCGTGTCTTATAGTTCTTGTCCCAAGTTTGCTGCCTACACACTTCTGATTTGTTTGTGACTGCTTCTTTTTTTTGCTGCTACACAACAAGTACGTTTGTTCTTGCGGTTTTGAATACAAAATATTATTTATTTTACTCTTCACTGAATCATACTCCACATTTACATTACTTGACAAGCGTTTTGCATTCCCTGTTCTCTGTTTTTCCAGATAAAACAGTTTTGCATCCAGCATAAAACAAAGAAATGTTGTGGAGTGGAGTCCCATCCCAAACCTGTGCCCTGCTAACAGTCCCCATTTGCTATGCTGCCCTCTAGAAGCAAGGCAACACATCAAAACTTAGAAACCTTGCAAAACGAGGGCTTTAAACTAGAAGCAGGGTTGATCTGTGGATGCATCTTAAATCTTATACAGTACAATCTAATAGCTGACCTAAAATACTTTTGAAGTGCTTGGAAAGACAAACTGCAGGATGTTGCTGTAGACGGAAAGATATAGGCACCTAGATGTAAGAACTGCTTTTTAGAATACACTTTTGACCCTCAGTACTGTAGCAATCAAAAGACCCGTGTAACTCTCAAAATGGAGTAATTGAAGTTGCAATTAGGGTAATGATTAAAACCTCAAAACTTATTTTTCATTTACTATATATATCAAGGACAGTTTTGGATCTTTGTCAACATATTTTTATTGGAAGTGAGCTGTAATCGTTAGTCTTGCATAAGAAATGCATAAAAGCTAATTTTGTATTTAAAAATATTTGATCAAAATTAGACCTGGAACATGAATATTCACTTTCAGTTCACTTTTGACAAACTAGAGTTCCAAAATGTGCAAGTTATTAAACCTCTATAATTGTGCTGCTGAAATTAGTTAGATGGTATTATTTGAGACTTGTCAAATTGACTTGCTTATTACCAGTTATGGTTAAAAGGTGTTGCTTCTGATCATCTTTAAAACTGATTTAATTTGCATTTTCTTTTGGAAGTATCAGAGTATCAAACATTTTTTTAAAAAGTGTAAAATAGAATTTTAACTTTTAAACACTCAGTTCTAATATTGGAACTACCTAAGAGTTTGGGATCATTAAAAATATCATGCTTGGGATTCCATACTCAGGATAATTAAAGGGATTGAGAATAAAATGGCCAATATTATGCCATTGTACAAATCGCTTGAGGCGGCACCTCCCTTATAAGGAAAAGGCTACAGCATTTGGGGCTCTTCAGTCCAAATGTTTTCCACTCTTGGCAGTGACAAAAAAAGGGATGGGGGACAAAATAAGTGACAAAATAAAAGGCTGAGTTAAGGATGTTGGGTGGACTCTGCGATGGTCCAAGGTTTGGAGTGATCCTTTTGCTTGCACAAGTCTTTTGGCTTGACCTTGTCATGTAGGCCAGTGATCTTCAACCTTGGGGTCATGACCCCAATGTCCGCAGGAAGACAACGCCTTTCCCCTTAAGGGGAGTGGCAACTTGGTGGTGACATCAAGATGGCGGTGACATCACTGCTGAGTTTGTGCTGCCACCACCACTGCCAACTAAGTAAAAAAAAAGGAGTTGGACTTACCTGGTGGCAGCAGCTAGAGATGCTGCATAACCCAGGTTCTTGCTGCTGTAAGTCCACCCCCCTTTTTTTTACTTAGACGGAGGTGGCAGCGCCGTGAGCCCTGAAGTGCTGTTGCCACCATCCCCACCAAGTCGCAACAACTTACAGCGACCTTTATCTTCAGGTAAAGAGCACTGATGTAGGTTGTTGAGAATCTGTATGATGTAAGGTTATAGACCTTGTATTGTGCTGCTTGGAAGAGTTGGTTATATTTTCCCTTAGAACCAAATAGATTAAAATAACTATCTTTACTCTCTAAACTATCTACTGTATATTGCATCTAGGAACCAGCTTGTTTTTGGGATACTGTATATTGCATCTAGGAACCAGCTTGTTTTTGATAGCAAACTCTGCATGTGGTTCCAGGTTAAAAAAGAGAGAGAGGGAGAGATGCAGTTCAAGTCAGACTTTTAACCTCAGTTGCTTGCTCGCCCTATGCTGACGCAGAAGAATTACAAAGACAATGTTCAAGTTTCTGAATCTAGTCTCTCTCTATAACCATTTTCTGCAGTGGGTTTTTTTTTGGGGGGGGGGTGAATGAGTTCCACTAACCACCAGGTGGTGCTAGAGATTCTTCTAGAAACGATTCCTTCCTTGTGATTCAATACTAATTTTATATTAGTATACAATAATGGCTGCCATTCATATTTACCTTTGAAGTCCACAGTATTGGAATCTAGAAGGTTTTTTTTTTTTTGTTAACCAGTTGTAGGATTAGGGGTGTGTGTATGTTGTGTGTGTGCGCACCATCAGAGGATTTTCAACGATGCAACTCTTACTGTTGCAAATCTCATAAATGATGGGTTGAAAGCTTCAGAAAATGGCAGTTCTTCCCTAACGAAAGATGGACAAACTACTGACCTGTGCATTTCTATCTCACCCCCTCCCTTGAAATTAAAATCTGATTATCACAATTTCAGATTGATATTTTTAGGATGTGTGTTTTCCTCTGCTGATGTCAAAACAGCCAGTAGATGTCACCAGAGCAGGCTTTTCCTGGCAATAAAATCCAGGAATTATTTTGTGTGCTTTTGTCTCTCTTTGAGAACTTGGTTTATTTTTAAAAGCACACATTTGTAACTCTCATTTTGAAGGGCTGAGTTACCCCACCAATCTGTGTAGCTAGTCTTTGTTTTTCTCATCAACGTGTTCTCTTTGTGCTGTGGTAAAATGTATAACATTGATCGTATCACTGTTCGTTGCATATGGGCTGGAAGCTGACCAAAGGCAGTTATGAAAAAAGAGGCTCCTGAGGTATGGTAGACAGTGTTTTCAAATGTGTGAGATTTACAGTAGGATCTAAAATGTATCCTTGGAAACTCGTTAGGAGGAACTTGATTTTAAAAAAATCTGCACAGCCAATCCTAATTCCTATTGACACACGCACATATCCCACCACAAACCTTTTGTTTGCATCTGTCACTTCTTTGGCATTGCTGTGGGGGAAAAGCAGTAGATCTGCATGGCAATTTTGACTGTTTAGCCCAGTGAGTGATCAAGCCACTTGGACCCACTGCCAGAGGCGTCATTAGGGTTTGTGTCACCCAGTGCGAGAGCACATCGCATCGCCCCAGTGGTGGCACTAGTGTTGGTGTCACCTGGTGCTGTAACTCATGGTGTCTCATTGACTTTAATATATAACAGTACAGATCACCCAACAAATTGGTAACCAACAAAAAAACAGTGACCAACTTGATGACACAACTGAATAAGAGATCTTATATTAGCTCTGATATGAGAGCTGACTCATACTAACACCTTATTGGGTCCATGCTGTGTTGTAATAACACCTCATTGGCTCTCATAACAATCAGTCTCATTGGTCAGTTTTGAGTTAAGGAAATCTACTTTTTGTTACATAAGGCGGTTGTGTTTTCTTTTCCCGTTTAATTGGCCATAACGTTTGATAGAATACAGATAATCCAACATGGTTGGTTACATTACATTCTGCATGAAATTACCTTTCCAATGCTATATAACGTTATGGTATTATGCATAAGTACAAATTTTTCAAAATGTTTCCTGTCTAAGTGTGCATGTTTTGGGTGACATGTTGTCACCCTCTCCTAAGCGTGTCACCCACCTTGCACCCCCCCACCCGGTGGTGCCACTCATTATGCTACTGCCCACTGCTACCTAATAACCAGGGATCTTAGAGGTGGAGCTTTAGGCTAGCAATCAACAATCACAGCAGCTTGTCCTACTCATTCTTGCACACAAGTCAAGTTGCAGGCTTCACGTGGAACAAGTGTGATGGAGGGCCGAAACACTGGTGGTGCACCACAACTTTGATCCTTGTTACTGATAGTGGTTGTCTCTGCTGCATGGAATCTAGCTTATCTTTATAGTTCTTTTGATCACATCTTCAAGAATGGGACTTATTAATGTTTTGGGCTGTAACATGCTTAATTGGATATATTTTTATGCCTCCCCTTTCACTCAGCTGGCCCACACCTGACTCCACAACCGTTGTTTGTTTCATGGGCCTACAGTTGGGCAAGATTTTTGCGCTATCAGTTCCAGCTATTCCTCTTTACCAAGCAGTTCCTCTTTCGCTGACCTTTCCCTGGGTGATGTTGTTTCAGGTCATCCCTCTATGGACACAAGCTTCCTGAGCACGACTTCTTGCAGCCTCCTGAAAGTAATTCTTATTTCACTCAACACACACATTTAGACAGCTAATCTTTATTTACTACAATAATCGCAACAATTGATCAAATAATTATACAATCCAACGTACTGCCCTGTGACAGGCAGGGACCTGTCTTCTCATCTGTTGTAAAGTACCATGCACATAATTTATTATACAGGTACCCCCCCCCCCCCGACTGAAGGACCTCCAACTTACAGGCGTCCCAACTTAAGGACATCTGCGTTACACTTTCACACAGGCATAGCCCATCGGCTCTGTTTTTGTGCAGGTGCAATAGCGCTGGTTTTTGAGGGAGAGACTGTGTTGTGGAGACCCAGCAGTGGTGTGTAAAGGAGAACCAGTATCGTACTTAATATTTATTTATTTAAAAAAAATTATATCCCGCCTTATCCTATGCCGAAGGCGGCTTACAACAAAAATTAAAATACATAATTTAAAATACATAAAATAAGTTTAAACAATACATAACTAAATATAAAAACAATAAAATCCACTGGGGGGGGGCGACCGTATGGAGCACAAAAGCGGCATGGCAGAGCATCTTGAGACACAGGAGGCAGACCACAACCCATCGCCCAAACGCTAGACGAAACAAAAACGTTTTGAGCCCTCGCCGAAAAGTCATGAGGGTGGTAATAGAACTGTATTCGTGTTCCTCTCCAACTAATACAAATGCAAATTGTCAGCCCAATTTTAAGTGCGCCACCCGATGGCGGTGCGCCTCCCGCACTGGCACTGACTGCCATAAAGCAGTAAGCGCCAGTCGCAAATGCCTTCCCAGCTGCGCCAGAGAACGTTCAGATGCGTGCCAGGAAAGATAAGCCGGTGGGAAGGCAGGGGAGGGCGTAATGGGGGCGGGGAGGCCATGGGAGGGGGAAGGATCCATCGTGGAAGGCCCGCACAGGATCCTATCCCTCGTCCCTGCAACTTCCCTGCCCCTTTTCTCTCCTCGGACATACACTAGCAAACTCACTAGCATAGGTCTGAGGAAATCCATTGCAGGCCATGATGTTGCCTCTGCCATTTTGGTGCTGCTGCATCGGCAGGGGTGTAAACTTTACAGGATAGGTTTGGGCTCTGTAACTTGTAAAATGTGAAATGCAGCTGCTAATACAAATGCAGCCCCCTCCCCAATCTAAGCTGCTCAAAGGCCAATTTTGTACATTACAGGTGGACCCCCATATCCACTGATTCGCTATCCACGGTTTCAGTTATCCACGGATCGTGGGGACCCCCCAGGCTTTTACTTTTTTCCCAGTAAGCTTTGTTTCTTCCTTAATGAAACAGGAGAAGCAGCCTCTGGCTGTTTATTACAGGCAAGTAGAACGAGACTAAGTACTAGAGAGGCTCTGCAAAGTTAACAGAAACCTTGCAGAGCCTCTCTAGGACTTAATCTCGTTTTATTTGCCTGCAATGGAGGCTGCTTCTCTGTTTGTTTTAAGGAAGAAACAAACCTTGCTGAAAGAAAAATAAGAGCGGGGGGGGGGGGGGAAAGCATGCCTGTCTGCAGGGGAGGCAGGGTGGGGGGGGCCCTCAGGAAACCATGGAGGGGGTGTTCGCTCTTATCCACGGAGGGGCCTGGAACATATCCCCAGTGGATATGGGGGCCCACCTGTACACACCCAAAAAAGAGTTACCACAGAGAGGACATTCACTAGGGAGTGAATGATTATCTATTTAGAAACAAATATTTCTATACTGTTTTTCAACCACTACATAAAGTTGTTCACACTTTTGTTTGTCACATAAATGTGTACAGGACTCAGGAACTTAACCTGCACTTAAGTGGGGACTACCTGTATTATATAAGTAATTGTGAGGGGTCAGAAGGCTCTGCCACACAGGCCCCCCCCCCCCAGGTGTCAATTGCATCTTTGTGAGCTTTTTGATTGTAAGCCACTTTGGGAGCCAAACTTGGCTGAAAGGCAAGGTATAAATATAAATCAAATAATAGATACAGGGTTGTATCTTAAGGAGTGCATGCAGAAGGCAGCATTTAGTACTGTTTCACGTGTGGTCACACAGAAGCATAAGAACATAAGAAGAGCCCTGCTGGATCAAGCCTGTATCTCACAGTGGCCCCACCAGATGCCTCAGGGAGCACACAGACGACAAGATAACCTGTTTCCTGTTGTCACTCCCTTGCACCTGGCACAGAGAAAACCTACTTCTAAAGTCAGGAGGTTGCTTATGGCTTGTAACCTGTGATGGTGTTTTCTTTCTTGCACAACACCAGAACCAGGGGACATGCAGTAAAATTGAGTGGAGGGAGAGTTAGAACAGACAAAAGAAAATATTTCTTCACTCAGCATATAATTAATCTGTGGAACTCTTTGCCACAGAATGTGGTGATGGCACCTGGCCTAAATGTCTTTAAAAGGGGATTGGATAGATTCATGTAGGAAAAATCTTTCACAAGTTACAAGCCATAGGCAACCTCCTGGTTTTTAGAAGTAGGTTTTCTATGTATGCCAGGTGCAAGGGAGTGGCAACAGGATACAGGTATCTTGTTGTCTTTTGTGCTCCCTGAGGCATCTGGTGAGGCCACTGTGAGATACAGGAAGCTGGACTAGATGGGCCTTTGGCCTGATCCAGCAGGGCTCTTCTTATGTTCTTATTGTATGGCGCAACTTGATGCACACATGCAAAGCCTAGTCAGGATTCCATTTGGATTTCTGTGCTCAATAACCTTGCTCCCCTTACGTATGCAAAAGCTTAGGATACAGCCCATATATTCTCGAAATGTAATATGCATAAATTGCATATTGATGAGCTTTTGATTCAGAATCCAGAATTAGCAGGCTGTGGGAGGGGCAAACTATAGGCTGATTCACACATTATCTGGTTCCTCTACACTTGATGCCTCACTGCTGAATGTGAGAACTGATCAGAAATGGGTTGAGCATGGGGCAGACTCCAAACAGTTGCATTTTAGGGAGCACAGCAGAGCTATTTCTGGAAGTAAATTGAATTCCATCTGGCACAGAGTGCTCTGTAGCCTGAAAAGACTCAGGTAAAGCTGGAACAGCAGGTAGCAGCGGTAAAACCCAAATGCTGTGGAGGCAGATGCAGGTCCGGTGTCATTAGACTGATTGCTGCGGCCTGATTTAACCTCAAACTGTTTACTCGTGTGCATGTTAGTAAACAATGCTGTGCTTGAAGGAGCAGCATCCTGTTTATGCTTCAAAGCAACATGAATCAGAGATGGTTCCATGGCAGAATCTGTAATCGCATCAAATCATAGCCATTTCTACCACTGCTCCTGCGTTTTGCTTGCTCATGTTTAGTTTAGACACTCCACTGTTGACACAGTGTCTCTGGGTAGTTGTAAACTTTCCTGGAAATCAAGCCTTTGACGCAGATGAGGGCTCTTTTAATGCAAAATAATAAGGAAAACACACACACTATGTTATGTCATAAAGAAACAGATAATGAACCCTGATCTCTAGTAAGTTGGCCAGAAATTCTCACCCTGCCAAACAACTCTCCCTTTTGTGAGACTTGTGTCCTAATTTAGCCCTTTGGTGGACTATTCTATCGTGCTTTCTACAAGCCAATGGCCCCAATATTTTGTAGATCCCAATGGGCTTAAATGCACTTAACTCTGATGAGTTGTTACAACTAGCCCAAGAGCTTTTGGTGTTGAGCCGGTGCACCAAATATTGACACTCATCCTTACTCAGCAGGGCAAACGCTGCCACTTCCACCACCACCGCCGCACCTTTTCCATCCACCTCTAAAATTGAAAAGGGAATGGAGCAGAAAAAGGAAGTGTGGAGGAGAAAAGCATGGTGACGAGCTGGAATGTCTGCTTAGGTCACAACAGGATTGCGTCACCTCCGTCTTGCCCAGGCTGGCAAGAAAACGGAGGGTGCGGTGGTGGCAGTAGAGTGACCCCCCGCCCTTACTGAAAACATAAACAGGCTGCGTGAGAATGCTTGAAGCCCAAACTGCTGTAAAGAAATGGCCAGGCAGGCAAGAGGGTGGTGGCAGCTGGTGTTTGCTAATATACATTAAAAAAAGGATGGAGACAGAAAATATGCTTTTTAATGAAAAATTCAAGCACCACTTAAGCTTGGGCCAGGCCTGCTGCCAACCCCAGGTCTCTGGAAGTTAAACCTCTGACATTGCAATCCTATGCATGCTTACTCAGGTGTCTACAGGATTTGCTCCCATGGAACTGTGCACAGGACAGCAGCTGGAGTTGGGAATGGATGCATCTTGCTGAGTGCACATGAAGGTACATACAGACATGTGGCTAGCCCAGAGGCGAAACAAGGGTGGAGCGGAGGCAAGTAGTTCTGCAAGACTCCGTTACACTGGAGTCAGCGGCCCCTCCCCCTTGCTGTTGGAGCCATTCCAGCAGCAACAGGGGAGTGTCCTGCGTGTTGCCTTTGCTGCCAGAATGGCTCCAACAGCAAGGGGGAGGGGCCGCTGACTCCAGTGTAACGGAGTCTTGCAGAACTACTTGCCTTCGCTCCACCCTTGTTTCGCCTCTGGGCTAGCCCCCCAAGAAGTGTGCATTCTGCTATTGATGTACTGCAGCTGCTCCTGTGGTGTATTTTGAAGTGTTCATAACTGATTATTTAAAGGCCAATGATTTTTTTTTTTTTAGTATTTCTCCAAGCAAAAGGATTATTGCCTTTGGGTAAAGCAGTGGACAGGCCAGCGGGTGACACAGTGGGTTAAACCGCTGAACCATGAGCTGTCGATCAAAAGGTTGGCAGTTCAAATCCGCAAGGGGGTGAGCTCTTGTTGCTTGGCCAGCTCCTGCCAACCTAGCAGTTCCAAAGCATGTTAATGCGAGTAGATAAATAGGTACCGCTTGCAGGAAAGTAAACAGCGCTCCGTGTTCCAGCCGCATGCTACGCGCTGCGGCAAGGAGAGTCATGCCGGCCACATGACCACGGAGGCGTCTTCGGACAACACTGGCCCTTCGGCTTTGAAATGGGGATGAGCACCACACCCTAGAGTCGGACACGACTGGACTTAATTGTCAGAGGTCACCTTCACCTTTACCTAAAGCAGTGGACAGTCAGAAAGGAAGCTCCTTCAGAAGTAAGTAACAGCGCAATCTGACTTAACTCTTGTGCTGGTTTAACCAGGGGCGCAGCGAGAACGGGAGGCCCCAGAACGGAAAAGGGATTCAAATTCCCTCCAAAAGAGGAATTCAAAGGGGATTTGAATCCCTTTTCCGTTCTGGGGCCTCCCGTTCTTGCTGAGCCGCTGGTTAAACCGGCACAAAAGTTAAGTCGGATTGCGCTGTAAGTTCCATTAAATTCAATGAGGAAACCATTTGGAATGGAACTGCAGCAGTGATGCTTATGCCCACATCTGCCACTCAACCTGCGTAATATGTATAACTGCCAGATTCGGTGAGCTAGAAGATGGCAACCCTATTAAGACATGCTCACAGTGGCCCCACCTGATGCCTCAGGGAGCACACAGACAACAAGATGCTAGTGACTGTATTTTTTCTTAGAAATTCAATGAGTATTTGTGTTTTCATTGTTATTGTGCACCACCTTGAGTGCCTTTTGGTATGAAAGTGGTATAGCAATTGAAAACAAACAAACAAACACACACACACACACACACCCTAGGGGAACACACCCACTTCACATGGAGCTCCCTTTTGCAATTGCAGCAGTTCTGTGGCAGATGTTCCGGGTTTTCCTCAGCAGAGAAGTCCTGGTTGTAGGAGTAGGTTTTCTTTGTGCCAGGTGCAAGGGAGTGGTGACAGGATACAAGTATCTTGTTGTCTTGTGCTCCCTGAGGCATCTGGTGGGGCCACTGTGTGATACAGGAAGGTGGACTAGATGGGCCTTTGGCCCGATTCAGCAGGGCTCTTCTTATGTTCTTATGTTCAATGGAAAAAGTGTTCCCTGAAGCTATAATGTTTGAAAACCACTGGCTTAGACAAATGTATGGAAGAGGTATTGACGACGGTGATTAGCTATTCACTTATTTGATGAAAACCCCTCCACCCAGAAGCAATGTACCTTCCAGAGTCATTTGGCTTGTCGGAGACCAAATACTGGGCTAGATGGGCCTTGGTCTGATCCAGGAAGGCTTTCTTGTGAATGCGTTTTTGATTTCTAGAATACCAAAATGGCGGATTAAGGCACCATTTCACTTGAACGAGGAAGTTAAATGCTGGCACCTATGATACAGTGTGCACAGAATGATCTGAATATTCATCAAAGCACAGCCGGGCACCTTTTTAATTAAGCCTGCTAACAGCTGTGCACCCAGAAGAATTGTTTTTAATCACCTGCAGTGACACCTTTTAATAAGTATAACTGTTTATAGTTTAGTGCTAATTAAGACATCTCAGATTCTAGTAAGATCAAAATGTACTTTGTGCTAGACTGTGAAGGGTTGCAGTTTTAATCTCCCACAAGCAACTACAGAAGGTGTCTTGGGTCTTGGAGGAAAGGAGTGTCCTCATTAAAGTTTGTTCCAAACCCATGATACAAACCCACATATTTCTGGGTAAGACTACGTTGTTTATAAATTCTTTATTACAAAAACAAGATGTTACCAGTAACTTAACGTTTCACCCCTGACATTTATAAACGACGTAGTCTTACCCGGAAATATGTGGGTTTTTAACTCAAAAATATGGTCACGTCGTGAGAGTCTACAATTGTACCCATGATACAAAATTAACTATGTCCAAGGGCTGGATCAGATGAAGAGAGTGAGTGCATGGCTGCCCTCCCTACTTAACTAATGTGTCTAGTCTGTCTCCAGTATTCCAGGATGTCCTTGTACAGGTGTAACGTTCACATATGCCCTATACACATAAAATGCACATAGGACAATTTTGCATAGTCAATTTCGTAGGTACAACTTGGTAGCTGACTACATGATCTGGGCTTATCTGCATTGGATTTTTTTGTGCATAGACCATGTTGAAACATCTCTCCATATGGATGTCCAGGGACAACAGTGGTGGATAGAGAGGTCATGTACGCTCTCATTCCTCTTCATGTTTATAGAATGAATGAGGAGGACATATTTCTGATCCAGACCCCCAGTCTGTTGGGTCCTTATTATTACAGCCCAAGGACCAGAGTTTACAGTACATATGCAATTCTGAGGTCTTTGTGTACAGATTGTGTTCCTTTTTTTCTGAGCAATGGGAATACAGTGGAAATCCTTCTCCTTTGTGGGATACAAGCATTGCACTTCAGTAACAGGGAACCTAGCCTCAGTCAGAGACTGCTGGTTCAATTCAAATCTCCCCCCCCCCCCCCCGTTAGTGCTTCCGTAACTTTAAGGTTGCTGCATGCAAGATGGCTGTGTTACTGTCATGGCATATACCGTATTGGTCTGAGTATAAGACTCACTTTTTTCTCCTAATTTAAGTTTTTAAACTAGGGGTGCGTCTTATAATCAGGCTGTTGCAATTTAATGCCAGTGATGTAATTAATTTTTTTTTAATAGCACCAAACTTTAAGGGTGCATCTTATAATCAGGTGTGTATTATACTCGGGACAGGTATTGGATAGTGTCTGTTATGTCACTTACCACCAGGGTCATGTTGTTCCTTGAGTTGACTACAATACTTTGAATATGTAATATAAAAGTTGAGGAAGAATTAATAAAGGAAAAAAGATATCAAAGAGAAAATAAATCAAAGGGTGACCTATATATGAATTGTTGAACTTGGGAAGAAAAAAACCTGATTATAGCAGGACAAGAAACAGAAAGTCATGGACGGAATGGAGAGACATTACAGAGGAGGCATGGACCTCAGAGCAAGCCACATGGAATAAATAAAGATCCTTTAGTAAAAACAGTTTGATGAATCTCAGCTACATTAGTTTTTAGTCTTACACATCTGGAAGTGCATTATCATGTGATATTGAAATGCAGCATCAGCTGTCATAAATTTCTTTTCAAGTTTGTTCACATTTACTCTCTCTCTCTCTCTCTCTCTCTCTCTCTGCTTTGGCTGCCTTGTTCCAACATGGTTTGTTTCTTGCTATGTGTAGTCATACCATATACAAAGGGGGACAAAGTCAGTGGCGTCTCTACAGGGGTGCAAGAGGTGCGGACCACTCTGGGTGACGGGGGTGGTGGTGATACCAGTAGTGGCCAAAATTGTCTTTATGAATAATATCATCATGTTATATATCATTCAATGTGTAATTCCATGCAGAATGCAATGAAACAAACCATTTTGAATTATCTGTGTATGGCCAAATGCCCGGAAATATATAATACAACTACCTTATGTAACAAAAAGTAGATTTCCTTAACTCAAAACAGACCAATGAGACTGATTGTTCTGAGAGCCAAGTTGGTTACTGATTTGTTGGGTGACCTGTACTGTTATATAAAGTTAATGGAGGTGATGCCATGAGTTACCGAACCGGTGACACCAACCCTAGTGACACTACTGACCAGGAGTAATCTGCAGAAATATATAGTCCTGCCTGATGGGTTTTGTAGAACCCGGCTCAGCCCAACCTTGTTTCTCCCTATTCACCTCTAGGATCCCTCATGGGGGTGACGCGCTGAGCTCTCGCACCGGATGACGCAAACCCTAGGAATGTCCCTGCACAGTACCTTTCTGTATTGCTATTGCTGTTCTTCCCTTGAAAATCGCCCTCACAATTGTCAAAATGTCGGATTTTTGTATGGTTCAGAAAATGTATAGTTTTAGTTGCTATTAAAATGGCAAGAAAAGCTGCAGCATCTAAAAGTACAGAAACCATATTCACAACAGCAAAAACCAACTCCAAGGATCAGAGCCACATGGAGCCACAAAAAGTATCCAAAGGCCAGAGAGAACATAAACGTCTTGAGCTGATGTCTAAAAGAAAGCAGTGAAGACACCAAATGAGCCTCCTCGGGGAGGAAGTCCTACACACAGGATGCTACCATTCAAAAGGCCCTCTCTGACTTCTCTCCCATAGCCATCCAGTTTTGGAGGCGGCGGCGGGGGGGGGGGGATCTGAAGTAGAGCACTGCAGGTGAATGCAGTAGATGGGAAAGGCTCACGTAAAGGCAGGCATTCCGATAGGTATGTATTCTGGGTCCCCAAAAGCCTCACCATTCTATAAAAGACAAGTATTACAATTTTATTTTTAAATCACCTTCAAAAAATTCAAATTATGTTGAAGGATATTGTACAGTCCTCTAGATCTGACACAGTTTGATAAATGACTATCTTTTACTTTGTCCTCATCTTTTTCCAATTCTTCCCCCACCACCACCCATTTTTGACTCTAGTTGTTTTCCCACAGCTTCTATTTTCACCCTAGCCATTTTTATATCTTAAGCCAAGTCAGCCCAAGAGCAAGAACTACTATTCATTTCAGTGAGATTTGCACAGGAGAATTTCCTTGCGCTGGGGTTCTCAACATTCTCCCTGCAAGGCGGAGAGAGCTCTGAGTCGTTGAGGGAGTGGGGCCAGCGGCAGCAGCGATCCTGGGGATCGTACTGCTGCCAGGGGAAAAAGTGTCCATCCTTACCTTACCTTACCTTACCTTAAAGTTTACCTTACCTTACCTTCCTGATGGCTTCCAGGGTGTGTGGGGAGGCCTGCGGAGCCCTCTGTAGACCTCCCCGAGCTTCAGGTCGCCGCTGAGCGGCGATTTACAACCACTTCCAGTTTTTGTGAAATTCGTGGCTGGTTTTCACAGGTTTCACAGGCCTCCCCACATCCCACAGAAGCTGCCAGGACCCCCGATAAGTGCAAAACGTACATTTTTACATTTTTTCGTGATTCCCGGGATCGCCACCGCCATGCTGTCCCTGTCCCTTAAGGTGACAGGGGACAGCATCTGCTTCCAGTGGTGGGTCGCGACCCACCACTTTGAGAAACGATGTCCTAGCAGATTATGGCCTTTTGTATATTGGCAATAGCACAGTTGGCAAGTAATCTGAGCTGGAGTTCTCGCAGCTACAGTACACCACCACTTAAGTTCTGTTGAGGGTTAACGGTATCAAATGAGGGGTTGGGACCATAGCTCACATACAGGTTTGCGTAGCACAAATACAGGTTTGCGTACAGATGGTCCTGCTTTCATTCCGTTGCATCTCCAGGTAGGACTTGGAAAGACTGATGTCTAAAACCCTCTAGAACAGTGTTTCTCAAACTGTGGGTCGGGACCCACTTGGTGGGTCATGGCCTGATTTCTGGTGGGTCCCAGGTGATGGAAATATCAGATAAGTAATTGCCACAAGCCCTGAGGCTATTCAAAAATCAGATACAGTAGCTACTAATTGCCCTTCAAAGAGCTGAACTCCTGCAGTTTGCAAGATAGCTGCAATTTACCCTGCAAGCAGCTGAGTTCTTTACTTGTAATATATTTATTTATTTCTGGATCACCTTTTTTTTAAAGTCTCGTAAAGCTAGGTGGGTCCTGATAGAGTGTCATTTTAAGAAGTGGATCCCCGTGCTAAAAAGTTTGAGAACCACTGCTCTAGAACAGCGATTTTCAATGTTTTTCTTCTCTCGGCACACTGACCTCTTTGGTTTTCTCTGTGGTCTTTGCCTCTTGTGATGTCACTTCTGGCTTCTGGGAGACTCTTCCGGGTTCTGCAGCTCTATTTCTAGGGCAACTGTCTGTAGTAACAAATTGTCTGTCCCTCTTCCTCTGCCAGCTCCTTGGAGCTGCAGAACCCGGAAGAGATTTTCAGTGATTTTGAACCGCTGTACTCCAAACTCCCACAGCACACCAATATTCTGTGGCACACCGGTTGAAAACCGCTGCTCTAGAACTGCTGCCAACCAGTGTAGAAGACATTACTGAGCTAGATGGATCAAGAGTCTTCATAGAACCCGTTTCATATATTTGTAATTCTAGAAGACTAGAAAAGTGTAAAGGCAAATCAAAGCGTACTTTTGCATGCACCGTAGGATTCTAAAATATACACATGGGCTACATATAAACAAAAAGACGTGTTATTGAGCCAATTGAGCTCAAGCATCAGCATGAAGACTGTCAATGATTAGGACATTAGTTCCGCCTTTAAGAGCTCCCAACACTGAAGTCATTATTCAGAGATCATCTTCAAACAAGGACTTAATGCATTTTGAAGCAGATGGTCTCTGGTTAATGCTTCCTGTATCTAAAATTACCTAAAATAAATAATTTATTCATGATTGCAGAAGAGGAACTTTTGAAAGCTGCTGGAAAACAAATATTTGTTATACCATAAGAACATTGAGATTTGCTGCCCCCCCCCATCATTAATAAACAAATGCAGGCATTGAGAAGACGCTAACTGCGGACAAACTCTACGGTGTTTGTGTAACTTTAAATGGGGCTGGCTTAGCCATCTGTGATTAATTCTTCTGGGATCACAGCCATCCTTTTATTCCCATTTTGTTATCTGGTCTTAACAAATTAATGAAGTGTTAACAAAATATTTGGCTGAATGAGGAGAATGTGTACTACTATTTATGCAGATAAAGGTCTTTTCATCCTGGTCCATTAATTTCATTATTTTTCTATAGTCCAGCCTGGTTTCAGAGTAGCGAGAGAAACCTGATGAATGTGAATCAGGGGTGGGGACAAATGGGAGGAAATTGCAGTGGTCTGTTGTGTGGTTTATCCACACAAGTCCTTAAAATCCCAAGATTTTCTCATTAGTGCTAAGCTAAGGGTTAAGCTACATGATAACGTGGTCCAGCATGTTTCGTTTTTCAAAATAGTGCATGGGGGCGATACAAAATGGGGCAGAATCACAGGAAGGGTAGGGGGCTTTAGTATTTTGTTCCTGCCACACACACATACCTGCACACATGCATATACCCAGCCACTTTGAGCAGCCCTTCGGGGGGGGGGGGAAGCAGGGTAGAAATCAATCAATAAAAATAAATATTTTAATTAGAAAAAAATTAATTGACTTTCAGATAAAACAGTACACCCGGGGGTCACAGTCAGGATTGGAACCATAGTGGACACAAAGTCTCCCTGTCTCCCATCACAGTTTTACCCATTTTGCATCCCTCCCATGTGTTGTTCTTGATCGACCACAGCCGCTGCCGGGGAAGGTAAGGCATCCATCGGTGGGTGCAAGGCTGGGCGGCAAGGGTGGTTGGCCAAGCTGGCCTGAGAGGGGGCGGGGATGGCGGCCGCTGCATCCCTGTCCCGTTCCTGGGCCAGCTCTGCCCTAGGGCCTTCCGCTAATCTTTACACTGGATTGCGCTGTGGGTCAGCAACAGAGCATCAAGAGGTCCAGAGGTAGATATGGAATCAAAACCAAACAGTGATTGAGATCCAAGGAATCCAGCAGTCCAAGATCTCCTGATGCCTCTCCTGATGCCCAAGGCTGCATGCCAAATGCTGCCCCCCCCTTGCCTGATGATGTGCTGGTCTCTGCTCCTCCCACTCTCCAATGTTCTTGCTCAGCACTCTCCTCTGCATTTCCTCTTCCTCTCTGTCCACCTCTCCCTTTTCCAGTCCAAGGAGTGGAAGGAGAAGGAAGAGCAGTGGAGGCACGTAGGTAGACAGAGATGGGAGCCCCCCCCCCATCAATCTGCTGCCTGAGATGACCTCTTCAGTTGGCCTCATGGGTGGGCCAGCCCTGAAGGCAGCAATCAGGGAATGGGACCGGGCACCAGAAACAGGTTGCTGAGGAGCAAGACCTGAGGCCAGAGCTTTCTAGGTCCTGGTGGACAATGATCTGCCTTATATATATATATATATATATATATATATATATATATATATATATATATATATATATATATATATATATATATATATATATATATATATATATATATGTGTGTGTGTGTGTGTGTGTGTGTGTGTGTGTGTGTGTGTGTGTGTGCCTTACATCTATCTACGCACAATGGAAAGAGGGTAGTCTTGATTGTACAGATGATCACCCCAGTCCTGTAAGCACCCCATGTGCAGAAGCAAGTCCTGCTGATGCTGTTGTGCGTCTAGATGTAGAATGCCACTATATCTATCTTTAGGTAATAGCCGGGAAAGTTGCATTGAACCCAACATAAGAGTACCTGGTTGGGAGGGGGGATGGCAGGGGGCAGAGCTTGCTTATATCTAGTGGGGCTCCTTTCCCACAAGTGCAGCTCTGGGAGCTGTGCACACCAGAGGGGACGGCTCCTGCTATACATTTATAGAATAAAATAGGACATGCATTGCATCATTCGTCCTCAGTGATGACCCTCCTAGGTACTACCTGTGCTTGTGACACTTGTGCAACAATATGCCACACAGCACTCCACACCACAATCTAAATTTCTACTTGGGAAAAGAATCACATTTTCCCAGTTCATTGTGTATTGGGTGCTGCCACTGCCACTGGTACCCAGGGGGCTCAGGGGTTGGTCTGGCCAGGTGCCTGATCTGATCAAGCCCTGAGGGGCAAGGGGCTAAAAACCCCTCCAACTACACCATGGTCTCAGTTCGGACTGCCATCCCAATCCACTCTTGTGGCTGCTATGTAGGGCTAAAAATCAAGCATGCAATTGCAAAGCATATGCTTAAAGTCATGTACAGTCTGACCCACAAATACAGTAAGTAGAATGTTGTGATTCTTTGTGAGTTTTTTTTTAAATGATGACTATTTGAAGCACCCTGGGAAAGAGGCTGAATCTGAAACAAAAAACAGGTAGAGAAAAGCTACTCTATACTTTCTGCTTCTGTCATTTTGGACTGGAGCCTTCGCATGGCATGGGAAAAACAACAACTCTACAGAATGAATCAAATATCAGAGGCACATGGGCTAAAGATACAATCATCCAAATGGTGCAGAATTAATTCCAGTCTGGAAATTATCTATGATAGAACAAACTGCCTTACAGAGATTACCATTTCTAATGAGATTTTTTTCCTTAATGGCACATTAGAGTTCATGTTCCTGCATTTAAAACTAATTGCTACATTAAATAAAAAAGGGGGACAGATACAGTGCTGATAACAGACAATAGAAAACAGTTCTGCATTTATTGATGACCAGAACACTTAAACATGTGCTCGGGTTTTTTAACTACAGTGAGAACCCTTCTAATTTAAATTCACTGGTGTAAAATTAAGAACACATTTAATTACTTGCAATGGCAAACAGATGGTCAGCTCTGACAGCAGTTCCAGCAGGGAGAAGCGGAAGGCAGTAGATGCCCAGATATACTCTCAAATGGCTCTTCCCTTGTAGTAGCTCAGGGGTGCAGATCCAAGAGAGAAGTCTGGTTTATGCAAGGATCATCCTTGCCAAACCAGGGCATAAGGGCCAAATGAGACATTGCATTTAATTAATCCCATCATGAGCAGCAATGAATGAATATTAACTGCTACTTGGCATCAATAGGAGCTTTTGTTCTGGGTTCACAAAGGAAGTAGAGTCCTGACTGGGGCTGTGGATTCAAGCTTTTGTCTCCCATCCTGGTCCCAATCCAGATTGAGGCCTCCTGTGGCTGCCATTGTTGAAAGAAAAATTAAGCCCATCAACAGTAAGTAATGACCGGCTTAATGTAATGTTTCCTTTTGGCCTTCAGTCAGTATGATCACAGGTAAGAGGAGAAAATCAATTAATTGCTGCACTTTGTTTAGAGCTTTTGTTAGCCAAGTAATGGTTTGGGATGGATATTTTACAAGGATAGAAACTAAGCACAAAAATGTGAAGGACCCAGTCCTCCTCTAGTCATGGGACTAGTTAGTCTTCTGCAAGATCGGATGATCCCAGATAGAAATGTACATCCCCACATAAGCCCATTCAGTTGGGTTTGAATGAGAATCACAATGTCAATGAAGCTATGCAACCAGTTCCAGACACACATCTGCAACACATTGGCTACCTGTAGAGGTGGCTACTTCTGTACGTAGGTCTACCTTGCTGGGTCAAGGTTACTATGGCCCCAATCCAGCTAAAGTAAATTTTGATTAAGTCCCTTTTAAACCAATTAACCCATGTTAGTTCGGCTATAATCCTAAACAATTTCACTTGGGATTAAGACCAATTAAGCACAGCAGGACATAGGATTGCTCTGCACCATAAATCCAGTTTCTTTCAGTGGGGCGTAGGCTACATTAATCTTATACTGTACATATTTACCTGATAGTACTCCCATTGAATACAATGGAACATTAAATACAATAGGTTTGCGTCACCCAGTGTGAGAGCTCGGCGCATCACCCCCATGATGGATCCCAGAGGTGAACAGGGAGAAACAAGGTTGGGCCGAGCTGGGTTCTACAAACGATGCTCATCAGGCAGGACTATGTATTTCTGCAGATTACTCCTGGTCAGTAGTGTCACTAGGGTTGGTGTCACTGGTCAGGTAACTCATGGTTGCCCCTCTGTTTCCCCTTTTTTATAACTCTCTATTAGATAGAAAAAAATGGGATGATGTCACCCCCTTCTCCGTGCAATTCTGCAAGTAGGTGGTCCAGGTGTCCAATTAGAAAAAATAGGACCCATCTCATGGTTTGTTATAAAAAAATTGGAGGTCTCATGATCTTTAGAAAAAACATCACACCTCTACTCCCTTCCCTGATTACACAGCTGTGTCAGGCTCTTCCTTATCTTCCCAAATTGCCTCTCTGGCGCCAAGAAAGGATTCTTTAGAGAACCTAAAGCAAATCTGGTTCTTAAACTTGCAACTTTCCTCACTTTGATGTCCCTAGGCTTTTAGCTTAACCTTAACAATTCTCTAAATTATTTTCTCCCCCAGTTAGCCTGGAACTCCCTTTGAAGTGTCCCACAGGGGAATTACGAGCCAAATGGCCAGAGAGCTCACAAATCTACATAACGTAACCTCCTTCGTTGATTCCAACCACTCTTAAGATGTTGCTCTAACTTACTTTCTCTAACTCCTTTTTCCCTTGACATACAGGAAAATATTTTCCCTGACCCCTCCATAAGCCCCTTGATCGCCAATGGGCCTCTTCAGACCTGTGCCAGCTCTTTAGCTGGAGCAAGACCAAGGAGACAAAGGGGGGTATATCAGCTGGCTCTGGAGGGGATAGCACCTGGTGCAAGTCACCCCCTCCACTTTGTGCCAGGTGCCACCCCTCCACATGCCCTCTATCCTCCCCAACCTGCCCACTCCCTACTCCGTTCCATCCACCCTGACATCTTACCAACATTGATGGGGCTCCTCTTCGCCACTGCTACCGCATGCGGGGTCCTCCCCACCAGTTGCAGTGGAAGCCCAGAACTGCATCGTTCCAGAACGGCGTTCATGACGCCATAAAGTACGTTCCGCATCCAGAACACTAGTTCCTGCAGCATTCGTGCTGCATAGGATTGGGCTGTGTGCTGGAATTTCCAAGACCATCACAGGCCTCATCGGTCATCATAATGCACCAGATATCTGAGATGAATCAAGACATTTTGGTGCTTAAGGCACAAAATCTAAATGGCTTCCTTGTGGAGATAGAAATGAAATAATAAACCAAATGATTGCCAGAGGGGGCTGCCTTTAATGCCCTCCCGCAAATCTGTCTGTCGAAGTGGGTTGTCTCAGCCTGCCTAAGGGAGGGCCAGTACTGCTTAATGGAGTCATCTTATACTGCAGATAGGGGGATCATATTTTTCAATGCTCTCCAATGTAATAAATGCTCTGCAATTAAAAGACTAGCACAGCAGGGAATGGTCTGGGACAGTGTGTTTCCCCTGATGTGCTAGGGGTGTGTGTGTGTGTGTGTGTGTGTGTGTGTGTGTGTGTGTGTGTGTGTGTGTGTGTGTGTGTGTGTGTAGGAAGCTTGATGCATGGGAAAATAATTAAAAATGGCATTCCACTCCTTCAGCCTGAAGTGGTACAGTCGTGTGTGTGTAAAATGAAACTAAAGTCAACAAATACGGGTTCAAAAACTGAACCCCCATTTGTTCCATTGTTCTGTGGAGCGTTATTTCATAAAATGGACAGGAATTGATATGTTGCTATCCATTTTAGTTAGTCCTGAAAACGAATGCACATTGCCTACTGAGGTCTGATCTGTGGTCTGATCCAAAAGGGCTCTTTTTCTAAATACTAGTCTTAGGTATTCACATCCAGACTAGGTTGCATACATGTTGTGCCTGTATATTTTTACTAAGAGGCCACATAACAGTTTCAGGAAATGATTTTCATTGGGAAAACGACACAAGGTGAAACCCTTTCTCTCAACCTTCAGTCCCAATTTGGACTGGCCACCCCATGGCTGCTATTTATGAAAACGTAAAGACTGATGCTGGGAAAGATTGAAGGCAAAAGGAGAAGGGGAAGGCAAAGGATGAGATGGTTAGACAGCATCACTGATGCAACGAACAGGAAAATGAGCGAACTCAGGAAGATAGTGGAGGACAGGAAGGCCTGGCGGGATACGGTTCATGGGATCACGAAGGGTCAGACACGACTTAACGACTGAACAACAACAAAAAGACAGTGATGCATTAATGCATATTGGTCATAAAGGCTACAATCCTAAACACACTTACCTGAGAGTCAGCTCCATTAAACATAGCGGGACTTACTTCTGAGTAAACATATATAGGATTGTGCTGAAAGTGTAGTTTGGCTCATAGTGGCGTTTTAAAAAACCTGTACAAAATTTTAGATTGCTTAGAATTCACGGGATAAAAGGCCATGGCAACAAAGAAACAAACATGAATTCTAACCAATCTAAGGTCACTGCTGGCCATGAAAACCTAAAATCGTACTTACTGCGCAAAATTATTTTCATGCTCTGTTTTTGTAAACCTGAAGTTCAAATAACTACCTTCTACAACCATTTCTAGAAAAGAGTCCTAGACCATTTTATTATTAATACCATACTAAGAATATTTATATACCACTTTTAAACAAAAACAGTTCTCAAAGTAATTTACATGGTGCGCAATCCTATCCAACTTACACCACCAGTGTAACCAGCGGTGCAGCGAGAACGTGAGGCCCCAGAATGGAAAGGGGATTCAAATCCCCTCCAAAGGGGGATTCAAAGGGGATTTAAATTTCCCCTCCAAAGCCTCCCGCCCTGCCCTCCCCCGCTGGTTACACCGGTGGTGTAAGTTGGATAGGATTGCGGTGTGAATGAATAAATACCTCCCTGTCCCCAAAGGGCTTGCAACCAAACAAAAGCTGCAAAACAAACACCTGCAATCAAGCAGCCATCAGAAAAGCCACTCTGCGGAGGTGGATTTGGAGAGTTGTCCTTGCTTGCTAAATATAAGAGGGTCACCACTTCAAAAGGTGGCCCTTGTTCTTCCCTACAGACGCCAGCAGTGGACTGGTGCATACAAAAGCTTCCCTTCCCTTGGTGTTCTCAGATCTATAGCCTGTCAGCTGAAAACAGCTGGACACACAGCATGTTATCTGCAAACTTGGCAGTTGGAATGATTTGACATCGTCCTCTTGCCGGGATTATGTCTGCATGTTCTCTTTTGGCAGAGTCTCGGCTGGGTTTTGAATTTCCTACATTATTTTTAAGCTGATGGATCCTGGCCGTTTTTGTTCAACCGTATGAGTAGCCAGAAACCCAAGGCAATTTTCGACTGAGAAATATCTTTAGATTGGATGTTCGGTTCATCACCTTCTTTTTAAGTAACGGGGCAAGAGGGACATCTATTTATCTGAGCCAGACAGCACTTGCTTTCAACGTATCAGCAGGGGCTTGGTTTTTGACTTTGTGGTACTAAGACCAGATCGTTCTCCTGTAAGCAGGTAAACTATGCCATTTATAGAGTGGCTTTTCATTCCTTGCTGCCTTCTAATTTTAACAATCCACATTGCAGGGCACCTTGCAGGAAAAGCAGGGCAACAATGTTGTCCCGGTGTGCACAAATGCAGTGCAATACAACCTGAAGACAAAGAACATTGCAGCATTGTAAAGCAGTGGCAAGCTGCCTGCAGTCTTGTGGGTCAAAGTTTTGAGTTTTACTAGAATCCTTGTGGCTCAATGATGTGTTTTGAATTCACAAAGCAAGATTTCTTACAAATGAAGGCTTAACTAATACTGTATGTGCTAAAAAAAGTCACCTTGAGAAGGCATCTTGCTTAAGAACATACCGGTAAGCAGTGGCGTAGCTAGACTGGAGCTGAGGCAAGTAGTTCTGCAAGACTCCGTTACACCGGAGTCAGCGGCCCCTCCCCCTTGCTGTTGGAGCCATTCTGGCGGCAATGGCAACTCGCAGGACGCTCCCCTGTCGCTGCCGGAATGGCTCCAACAGCAAAGGGGAGAGGCCGCTGACTCCGGTGTAACGGAGTCTTGCAGAACTACTTGCCTCCGCTCCAGTCTAGTTTTACCTCTGCCGGTAAGCCTTACCTTGTGGATCTAGCCAAGGTCCACCTTGTCTAGCATTCTTTGCAAAAACCCCAGCAACTAGTAGGTGCTACTTGATATACTGGAAATTGGCCAGTAGTCCACTGATGGGCCTATCTTCCATTCTTCCCTGCATTAATGATTGGCAGATATATCCAAAGAGCCAACATCAGATGCATGAAGTGAACAGAGAAGATAAGAACATAAGAAGAGCCCTGCTGGATCAGGCCAAAGGCCCATCTAGTCCAACTTCCTGTATCACACAGTGGCCCCACCAGATGCCTCAGGGAGCACACAGCCAACAAGATAACCAGTTTCCTGCTGCCACTCCCTGCACCTGGCACAGAGAAAACCTACTTCTAAAACCAGGAGGTTGCTTATGGTTTGTAACCTGTGGTTTGAGAGAGTTGTTATTGGTGCCCTGCCTTAATTTGCTGCTTGTGTGTGACTTCCGGAAATGCCCCACTTTCCAGAGAAGATGGTGTGCGTAGGTGTGTGTATATGTGTGTGTATATGTGTGTGTTTGTGTGTATCTATATCTCTTGAGAGAATAGCCTTGTTTATTCACACAAAAAGCTTGCCTGTGTTCAATGAATGTGAGAAGCAAGAGCATGCTGGCTAGTCATACGTCTGATGCTGAAGCATCCACTGGTCACAGATCCTGGCAGGTGCACATTTGGCTGGATGTGTGGAAAGTTTCTCTCCACGGGTTGGAACCCCTGGATACTCAGGATTCCAAACTGAGGGAAAACCTTCCGTGCTTTCAGCTCTTCCCCTGCAGATGCAGCTCCTGAGGGGCACAGCCAGTAGATGTGTTGGTCTTGGATGTGAGGCTAGCTGGTAGGTACACTCTCACTTCCCCCCTTATGTGTTCACTGAATGTATTGGGAGCATTGTGTAAATAGGGTCCTGGCCTAGAGCATATGGCACATGGCCACAAGAAGGGGAAAATATTTTATAAAATGGATTAAAAAGATCAAAGGAAGACATCTTGATAGCAGAGATAAAATGACTTCAGTATGCGAATGTGGACGTTCCAGATGTGAGTAGAATGCACACATTTTCCTGAGAGGAGTTGTGTGAGCTCACAGATAGGAAGCTGTGCCAGCTTCAGACAGGAAATGCAAACTCACTCACACTTCCTGTTTCCCCACTTATCAGACCTCTAAAACTGTTCTCATTATGTCACTTTCATGGTAAAATGTGACTAACAGTCTTTTGGAGGCAGGCATATTAACATGCAAAAAAAAAAAATAGTTTATCTCAAGTTAAATATTTAGTAGTGGATTCATTTTATAGTGGCAGTGTTGCAAGATGAAAAAGTTTGACGTTTATCTCCAGGAAGTGTACCGAGTCAGTTCAAAACTCATTCAAAGTCTTTAAATCAGTTACCACGCTATTTTTTAAAAAAATAATGTCTGAACTGGAATTGAAGCAGAGAGTTAGCAGAGAATTAATATACTGATTAATCTGAATTGGAACTGAATTTAAAGGGCTATTCATACATTACATTGTATGTATGCAGAGGTGTATGATACATATCTTCGTGTGACCTTGTACGCATGAACACGTGTTCATTTTAAATGTCATCACAGGAACTGGACCCCTAAAAAGTATATAACTGTACACACAAACAGATCAACAATTGTGTCTACACTGTACAGTTGTGTGCACATTCAATCTGCAAGGATAAGCTGTACTGTTGATATTTCTCTTCATTCTCCAGTTTTAATTCATTTTCCATTTTTTTTAAAAAATGGCTTCATTGTTGTTTTTGTTCATTTTTCATATTCCTGTTTTTTCTTGAGGTAAACTCCTGTTTGATGTACAGCATTCCACAGGCGTTTCCAAGATGCACCTACTGTAGTGAATATGCCCCTGCTAACTGGGCAAGAGGCACTTTTTCAATTGGTGCTCCTCTTATATTTAGCAGGGGGAGAGCAACTGCCCCCTTTCACCCCAGCACAGTTTCTTTTCTGGTGGCTGTTTGCTGGTGGTGTTCTGCATCTTTTTTAGATTGTGAGCTCTTTTGGGACAGGGAGCCATTTAATCATTTGAGTTTGTCTGTAAACCGGTTTGTGAACTTTTTGTTGAAAAGCGGTATATAAATACTGTTAATAAATACTGTTATAATAATAATAATAATAATAATAATAATAATAAATCTTTGGTCTGTCTCCATTTTGGATTTCCTGTCTTGGTTTTTCTGCCTGCCTGCTGCAGAGCCCTAGTGATTGGCGGGGGGGCAGAGGCCTTGGGAGCACTGCTCTGAGCCGTCCTATTTACCCCTTATCTTCATGGGAACAGTGATAGTGCAACTTCTCCCAATTAACTTCCAACACCTGCGCTGGCCATCACGCGCTTCTTCGAACTGGGAGGGGGAGCGAGGAGTTGAGCTCATCTTCAAGAACTTTCTCTACGTGTCACCCTTTGATTGGTCTGCTCCCCTCTGTCTATCATCTGACCCTGAAAGTCTATTTAAGCTACACTGTAGGAATCCATTTTGTTCTCCCTTTCTCATTCTCTAACTTGACTCTGTTGGAGACAGTTCTCCCTGTCTACTACTCCTATGGCCTGGCTTTAGGCCTCCATCATCGGGCGGGTCAGCCCTGGACCATCCTTGCTGGGATGGCTGACAATCCTTTCTCATCTTGGTGAGTGCTAGGGACATGTGTTTAGCTGAGGAGTTATTCCTTTATTATTTTGTGCTGTATTTATGTATCTGGATGTTATGCCTTTTCTGTAGCAGCAATAGCTGCCTGTATCTTTTAAGTATCTTACTATGCTTGGTTTGTGTAGCCTAAACAAAATAAACACTTATCTATTTTACCTAAGAGTGTTTCTTTGGAACCAAGGAGTCTAAGTCCTGGAAGCCTTTGTGCTTCGTCACGTACTACCTGTGTTTGCACGTTGTATCCCTGGCTACCTTGTTCAGGCAGTCCAGTGGACCAACGGTTCACTCTGTACCCCTTCTCAGTAGCCCGGAACTGGAAGGGCTAGGAGGCAGTCCTGGCTGGTGGCAGATTCTACCAAGTACTATTCCCTTGTCCAGGGGTAGTTGTTTCTTTCTCCTGTGCCTCAGGAGTGCCCTCCTTGTTCAGGAGTGGATCAAAAACACCCATTATAGGGTAAAGCCCCTTTGTGCTAAGGTTGCGTGGCCTTGTCTTGTGCCAGCCCGAAGCTCGAGGGGCAAACCCTATATCGCACCTACCTGTTACTGTCAGCCATTTTTTTTTACTCATATGCCCCGGAATGCAGTATTGTTGTAAGTAAAAAATGACTGCTGCCATGAAAAAAATGGCCCTCCCATTTGATTTGCAGCCCACTTGTTTTGGAATAAACAGAACAAGATATGAATATGGAACCATTTGTACCTAGTTCAAATAATTTCAAAAGTGGACAAACATACATGCCTTGGGTACCAATCCTATTGCGGCCTTGCACTCCCGGAACTAGTGTTCTGGCAGCCAGGCCGCTGTTGTGTGCTTCCAGGCCACTGCCGCAAATTGGCAGTGGCATGGTGTTTGCAGCAGTTCCAGAAGCCTCCGTTGGCACTGGTAAGTTGGCGGTTGAGGCATGTCATGGTCAGGGAGGGGGGCGTCAGAGGGAGTTTCCAGGCAGGGAGGAGGGAAGGGAGGGGGAGGGAAGGGGTGGATCACGGTGGCCAGGATGGATCCTATCCCCTCTTTCCCAGGTCATAAGAACATAAGAAGAGCCCTGCTGGATCAGGCCAAAAGCCCATCTAGTCCAGCTTCCTGTATCACACAGTGGCCCCACCAGATGCTTCAGGGAGCACAAGACAACAAGATAACCTGTTTCCCGTTGTCACTCCCTTGCACCTGGCACAGAGAAAACCCACTTCTAAAACCAGGAGATTGCTTATGACTTGTAACCTGTGATGGTCTTTTCCTCCATGAATCTGTCCAAACCCCTTTTAAAGGCATCTAGGCCAGGTGCCATCACCACATCCTGTCACCTCACCGCTTTTCTTTCCTCTGACATACGGCAGCAAAATGGCTGTTGTGCATCCAAGGAGACCCATAGGTGATTGGGCAGCATACTAGGGGTGAAGTAAAATATCCTTTTATATACCTCCTGCTGGCTGTCCAATTGCTTCCCCACCATTGGGGGGGGGGAGCACAAGTACATGCCCCACCAGCGCAGCTGCATTGGCGCCAATGGCGGGGGATATAACTGGGCAGAAGCTTCATCACTTTTTCTCTTAGTTTGCCCGTTCCATTAAGGATTTCTGAGTTATCTCTTTAGTTTCTCTTTTGACTCTAGCTACTGCTTTGCACCAACACTGGGATGTCTCCAATGCTTTGGGGAGTAAGTGGCAAGAACGTTCTAACATGTCCTTATAAATAACGTTATATGCTTTTGCCTGCTGCTAAAATGTACATTGGGTACTTCCCTGAAATTCCCTAGCAGCTACAGGTCTTGGCTTGCTACACTGTCAAGCAATAGAGATGTGATCGAAAAGATTCAGCAAGAACAAGCTACAGTACTTCTTCCCCAAACAGCCCTGCAGGTGTTTGTTGTTCCTGGTACTTCCATTGATCTGCAGTCATTGCTTAATAAGCCACAATACCTCTGGGGTGATTTGTTAAGGCATGGTGAAAAATGCTGTTTCTCAGGCTGGATATACTTGTGGGAATGTGAAAAAGTAAGGTGACAGGTGCCATAGAAGTGTTTTATCCAGGAAAGAAAACTGTATAAATGGGGAAACTAGCTCTTCTGGAGAGCACAGGTGTCGTAATTCGCACATTTATTTTTTCCACATGCATTTATTTAATCTCAATTTTTATCTTGCTTTCTTCCCAAAAGCTCAGGGTGGGTGACAACATGTAAAAACTATTAATAATAATTGAAAACCTTTAAAAAGAACACACAAGCATCATAACCCAAGGCAGTGAATTTGACAATGAATGAGGGGCTGGCCTAGCCACGAGACCAACTGAAGCCGCCATTTTAAGTGGTGAGTTGGGGGGGTGGCAAACTGATGATGGATGTCCTGCTCCCTGCATCTGCATGCTGCCCCCACCCAGTCTGCCCCTCACCAAACTTATTCAACTCAACCAGCTCTCTGACTCTCTTCCTGTTCATTGAGAGTAAGAGGGATGAGGATCAGGGCAGGGGCAACTCATCATTTCCTCCAGTGCCATTGGACGATATATATATATATTGTCAATATGGTAATTAAGAGTCCACACTATCTATCTATCTATCTATCTATCTATCTATCTATCTATCTATCTATCTATCTATCTATCTATCTATCTATCTATCTATCTATTGATCGATATACACACATACACCTTGTTTCCCCGAAAATAAGACCTACCCTGAAAATAAGACCTACTGTTATTTTTGCTGGCACTAGTCAATATAAGTCCTCCCCGAAAGTAAGACCTAGCTAGGATCATCAGCCAGACACGACCCCGCCCGGCACCCCCCCAGCACTTACTTTGACCGATTTAAGCTTCGTTCTTTACCGAGGGTGCAAGGTTCTGCAAGGCCTGCACTTGAATCCTCCACCATAGAGATGATGTGTTAGAGGGGCCAGCAAGGCCTGCAAGGAGACTGCAACGTTGCAGAGTCTCTCTAGCATGTCATCTCCATGGTGGAGGACTTGAGTACAGGCCTTGCAGAGCCTTGCATCCTCGGGAAAGAATATATATATTCACCACCTCCTCACCCTCCAGCTTGCTGACCTGGCTGCTTAGGAAAGCAGCAGAATGGGCAAGGAGAGGCAGGATGTGCCAATCTGGAGCCCCCCCCCTTACCTTCAGCTCTGGGACTGCCTCCTTCCTCCATGTTGTCCTGTTTGAAATAAACAGGATGAGTGGACTATGCTGGGAGCCCCAGCATGCTCCACTCATCCTGTTGATTTCTAAGTGGACAGAGTGGAGAAAGGAGGTGGCACTGGACCTGAATGTTAGGGGGTGGGTGGTAGCCTCCGGATCATCCAACTGTGCCACCCCATGCCTTGCCCTGCCCTGCTCTGTCTCATCTCCTTGCCCACCTGGCTGCTTTCCTAAGCATCACCAATTCAGGTGGGAGATCCATTCAGACCTGCCACTCACTCCTGCCAACCACTCCTGAGTGAATGGTTGTTCTATTCTGATGTCACAAAAAATCTGTGCAGGCAAGGGGGTATACAGCTCCTCAAGCTGATATTGGTTTAGCTTCTCTGATGTCACAGAATGACAGAGTAGCCTTGGACCTGGCAGCTAAGTGGTACTTTCCCCCACCTCCGCCAAGACTTGACATGTGAGCAACAGGACTTTGGTCCCTTTCAGCACCATGCTTCTATTATTCTATGAATAGCAACAATAATGAAGAACGCTTCTGAAGACACAGAGATTTCTTTTTCACTCAGGCAAAACTGCAGGCAATCCCCACATATCTGGGATAACGGGTAGGGCTTTTCCACAGCAGATGGCTGGCTTCTAGATAGGGTTCTTTGATTACGTATAACATAAGACAGTATCAACATCTGGAGTGGACGCTTCTCATTTGCTTAATAGTGCCCATGTTTCAACATGCTGATTCTGATGTCCTATTAATGAAGTCCTTGCGCTTGCTGAGTCTTCTCTCTGTGTCCATCATTTAATGGCTGTCTTGATAATGGGGATTATCAACAACATGTTGCAAAGTAGCTTGATTGTTATTGTATGGACTCTTAATTACCACCTGAATTAGGTGATTTGGAAAGTTTATTGCAAAAGTGCCAGTAGTTAATGCAATACGACAAGAGGGTTCCACATTATTACCAAGACTATGAACTGCTGGATATGCTAAGGGAAGCACTGAAGTTTCCTTTCAATTGCCTGACTTCATTGTCAGAAACTAAGTAGCTATGGAACAAAAAGAAATCATTGGTTGTTTTTTTCTAGGGTTAAATGTTTTGTTGCTGCATGGAAACCAATCATTCTTTAACATGATATTATTAACAGTATTTTATATACCACTTTTCAACAAAAAGTTCACAAAGCGGTTTACAGACAAAATCAAATGATTAAATGGCTCCCTGTCCCAAAAGGGCTCACAATCTAAAAAAGATGCAGAACACTACCAGCAAACAGCCACCAGAAAAGACACTGTGCTGGGGTGAAAGGAGAGCAGTTACTCTCCCCCCGCTAAATATGAGGAGCACCCATTGAAAAAGTGCCTCTTGCTCAGTTAGCAGGGGTTAGAATCCATGGGCTCATGAATGCCATTGAATTGCACGATAAAAAAACTGATGAGGAATTCTGGCAATTGTCCAGTTCTTCTTAAATTGGTATGCATTATTATTATTATTATTATTATTATTATTATTATTATTATTATTATTATTATTATTATTATTATTATTGGGTACACTCCATTATCCTTTGAACTACACGGCAAAGCCTCTATTGATTGTAACATCTATGAATTGCGTACAGTGTTACAAGTATGGTCATCTAAGCTTCGTGATGATGGTTAGGCTTGTTGGAGCATAATCCAGATACCAGTCTAGAAAGAAGGTGCTTGAGGAGGGACATGATCGAGACATAAAATTATGCATGGGGTGGATAGAGGGAAGTTTCCTCTTGCACAACGCCAGAACCAGGGGACAGCCACTAAAACGGACTGGCAGGAGAGTCAGAACAAACAAAAGGAAATATTTCTTTACCCGGTTCATAATTAATCTGTGGAACACCTTGCCACAGAATGTGGTGATGACATTGGGCCTAGATGCCTCTAAAAGGGGATTGGACAGATTTATGGAGGAAAATTCCATCACACATTACAAGTCATGATGACTGTATGCCACCTCTGGGTTTTAGAGGTAGCCTGAATGCCAGATGTAAGGAAGCGGCAACAGGATATAGGTATCTTGTTGTCTTGGGTGCTCCCAGAGGCATCCGGTGGGCTACTGTGAGATACAAGAAGCTGGACTAGATGGGACCTTGGCCTGATCTAGCAGAACTTTCTTCTGTTCTTACGTTCTTATGAAGCCATTCTGATATGAAAAAGGAAAGAGCTCAAGTATGAGTACCAAACTGCTACCATGCTTATGTTTGGTGGCAGCCATTTTGCCACCTATACTTATCTTCCCTTCATCTCAGTCGCATCGCTAGGACGCGCGTCACCCCAGAGCGGGGGCGCGCGTCACCTTTAAGGGAGCAGCTCCGCCTCCGCGCGTGATGTCACGCGCAGGAGCAGAGCACCCCCCGCTCCGTTTTCGGCTCATTTTGGAGCCAAATGGACACGAGGGCGGGCAGGCGGGCCCAACACCAGCAACAAACTGTAAGCACCGGGGGAACGCGCGAAGGGGGTGTTGGCATAGCCTTTTAAACTACTTTGGGAGGCTTTGGTCCAAGATCCAAAGCAATGTGATTTGGGTCATCTTGGTCCTTACTTGGTTCTGGATGCATGACCCTCCTGACACCTCTTGCCGTAAATAGCAATTGTAAATAGTAAATAACACGATGCTTCTGCTATGGCTATAAGGTTTACATGTCTTCCTTGCATTCTTTTTGGCAAGTCATAGGAAGCTGAATCAGACCACTGGCCCATCTAAGTCAGTATTGGTCAACATAGACTGGCAGAAGCTCTCCAAGGGTTCAAGTAGGAATGTTTTTCTCTGCCGTATCTGGTCATGCTTGGGATTGAACCTGGGACCGTCTGCATGCAGCCCTTTCTCTAAGGTGAAGAAAGGTGGCTTCACACTCCTGAGCTGAGAGCCTTGAAAGCTTCGTGCTGAGTTCTGCTGGGCCATAGTTAGCTCAAAGTGGTTGAACACATGTTTTGAATGGAGAGGGCCTCGGGTTCGGTTCCTGGCATTCCTGTTGAAGGATCTCGAGTAGTAGGGTTGGGAAAGACCTCTGTTTGAGACCAGTCACAGTAGACAACACTCGGCTCAATCAATGACTGATTTGGTACATGCAACGATATATGACTTCCCGCTTCTTTCCTAGAGTCTCAGGGTAAAGTGGATGAGGGAGCCATGTGTGTTACTGGAACAAACAGCCTTGGTCTTAAATTATGTTCAGAATATCTCCGGCTGACTTCCCCAAGGGTACTACATAATGAACATTCCAATTTAATCTTGCTAAGTACCATTATGACATGGAGTTGTGCTACTGCTCTGTGCCAAGGTCTGCTCTCTACAGAACGATAATAGAGTGTGATCTTCCATAGCAAATAAGACTGTAATGCTACTTCACACATTAAAGATATTATTGATTTCTGTACCTCATTATGCAGCTTCTTTTAATGTGATCCTCTTAATTTATTTTGAAATTGACTTTCTTACGGAAGGATGATATTTTTATTCTCTGAGCTTTTCATAAGGCTTGGTGCTGGTAAGAGCTTGGGCAGGATGGAAAATTCTGCTTTTTTAATTTATCAATGAATTGCCTTTTTACTAGGGTACTCATAGCAAAAAAAATGCTTGATGGGTCTCTGTAACGTGCATTTTTTTGTCTCGGTTGGTGGTGGACATTGATATTATGGTGGACAATGACACTGATCATTGAGATGATCTGTGGTATTTGGACTCCCGCAGGTGTAGTTGTCAAAGCTTTGTTGCTATGGAAATGAGCTGGGAAGTGGGGGACGGACATGGTAAATACTGCTGTTGCTCAGGCAAAATTCCAGCCAGAATAAGATGCTTTTACAATCTGATCAAGGATGTAACAGTGGGCAACTTGGGTAAACAGGAACCCTTTGTTGTCCAAGGAACGCTAACCTATAATCCTGGTAGTTCACCACATGGGGAGAGGCAAAGCACCTGGGGGTCTAGTTGGCGTAAGCAGGCATTAACCCACTTACCCTGGATAACCCCCCAGCTGCTGCAATGGGGCTACTTGGTTCTCTGCCAGCTCTTTAGCTGGTGTAGAACTGAGCAGCCCCGTGTCAGGGCTTGAGGCCTGGGAGGGAGGATAGGATATGGCGTCCGATGGGGACACTGGTTCCCCTCCCCTCCCAGGCCCTATCCACCCCTGTCCTCCCGCCCCATTATGCCCCCTCCTCACCCTCCCCCAGCCCCTGCACTGTTTGGAGTGGGGCCTACCCGCTCCACAGCGCTGGGTCTAGCATTGTCCGGTGGACGGGCACTGTAGCCATCAGGGCCAGCGCCACCTATTTGCTGGGTGTCGCAACATGCTTTATGGCATGTTTGTGACACCCAGCGCCGACGCTGAGGCCGCAGTGCAGGGGGGCAATAGGACTATGCCATCAATCCTTACCTTCCCCAAAGGCAGGGCCCATGAGAGGGGGGTAAAGGGGGTAGTTTGTATCCGGGCCCAGGGTCCAAAAGGGGGCCCAGGAGGCAAAGCAGGGCCCCAAAAATGTTCCTATCTGCAGGAGGCGCGAGCTGCACGCGCACTCATTCTGTAACGAAAAAATAGATCCCTGCTGCAGGCAGCCCTCGTTGACTCTGACGACAACCTGCTCCTGGCCTCCAAGTCCCACAAGGCAAACGGTGCAGTGCTACTAACTATGGGGGCCTGTGCGCTGTGAGGGGGGGGGGGATGAGCTCTGTGTCCCTGTGGCTGCTGTGGTTTCTGGCAGCATTAGTGGTGGGCCTGCAACTGAGCTGTGAGGGAGGGGTATGAGCTCTGTCCCTGGCCTGCTGGGGTTTCTGGCATTCTGGTGGCAAGACAGGCCCTAAACATTGGAAAAAACAATTTGTGTAGCAAGTTGCAGCACAAGGCTGGGCTAACAAAGGCTGGGCTGGCCTGGGTAGGTTTATTTGTCAGATAGTTATTCAAAAGAAGGTTCAAATCAGGCCATTAAAGCTCTTTTTGTGAAAACAGCACGTTTACCAGTATTGTAAATTCTTTCTCCTTAGTATAAACAAAGATGTTCAGAAAAAGGCCAGGAAAGTTCTTTTTTGTAAATAGTAAATATTCTTTGCATAAACAAAGATGTTCAAATCAAATGTACTTTCTTATCTCTGATCCTCTGTTATTTTATTTATTTAGTTATTTAAAGACTGCCAATCCCACCCCCTTCTGGGCCTGATACGCCCACCCAACCCCCATTCCACCCACCTCCTGTTACCGCCCTCCCCTGCCTCATTTCGCCCTTCCCCTCCCCCTTTGGGAAGGGGCCCAAAAGAAATGTTGTACTCCCTGATAAAATTCCTCTCAGACTGAGGCCCTTTGGAGTCAACAGAGATGTTCTGGTGGTGGGAAGGTCATCTGCCAAATTATTTAGGCCAGAGGCCCAGACTCTCCCCAGCCAAACCTGGGATATAATGCTTTGGGAGAGCTCTGGTCCCTGAGACGTTGGTTGAGAGAGTATGTATCTTAAACTGAAGAAGCTGATGATTGCTGGTGTACCAAACAGAGTCTGGAATCTTCTACTGGTTTGTTGTGAGCCGCCTTGGGCACCAAAAAAGGCAGCATACAAATAAATTGATTGATTGATGTTGGGGTAATCCGTGCTCATTTGCCAAGCTGCCATGCCCTGCCAGAGTACGCACACGCAACACACACACACACACACACACACACCATTCTAGTTCCAGGTGCCTCATTTCTTCTCATGGACGGGCCAGCCTCCCCGATATTGTGCATCTAACTGATGTGTGTGAAGGTTCCTTTTTCGACCCCCCCCCCCAAAAAAGAGTGAGGAAATATCTTCAGACCACAAAATAGCTCCAGGCCACAAACAGGGAGCGGAGATCTTGCATGGTATTTGAAGTGGTGAAAAGAAACAACGCAGGAAGCAGAGTTCACAGCCATATGACTTATTGATTTGTTTTAAATCCTACAATCTTTAACTGAGAGGAATGCCATCAGGCTCGGAGAGTAGTGAGAGGATTTAACCGTTTTTTGATCCATCCTTTATGCCGGATGTCCTCAGCGGTTTCCACTGCTCCAGCACATAATGAGTTCTTCTGAATGATGTTATATCATGCAGGCAGGAGAGCTCACTGTGTCTAATTAACAGCTTCATTTCCTTTTCTATCAGCCTAATGCTGAGCTTTGTGATTTGTGCTTTGGTTCCTGTTCTGGCTTTGCCAGATATTTGGACTGGTGACCCTCATTTCCTCTGACTTTCTTTGCAGGGGCCAAATCCCTATTTCCCCAACGAGATAAAAAGTTTTATAACATTTATCTCCTTAAAAAAGAGGTAACTTTTTTCAATGTCTTGAATTCTGAACTTGGAGGCTTAGCTGAGAACACATCTTAAGCTTTTGCCTACAGCTAGTTTTTTTAAAATCAGGATCAGACCCCAACCATGTCCTATCTCTAGTAGCTCCTTTGCTTTCTTTTCTTATAGGATCCCTGAAAGGAAGTTTCATCGTCCTCCTGATGTTGTTACAATAGACCAGATATGGGATTTTTGTTAACTAATTTCTATAAGATTAACTGTTATTTTATTCCCAACTATACAAACATGGTTTTTTCATGTTGCAGTTTATATACAAAATGCCTCACTGGTAATTTCCAGTATTTTTTATGATATCTTTTCAGTTACATTATTTGCAGTGCAATCCTATGCATGTCTACTTAGAAGTAAGTTTGTGTTCAATGGGGCTTACTCCCAGGTAAGTGTGTTTAGGATTGCAGCCTTACAGTCCAATCCTATACTCAGCCAGCCTGCGCAATACAGGGACGCTGACATACCCTCGACCGCATCCCGCAGGCCAGCTGGGGACCAGGCCAGCTGGGAGGGGTGTCAGTGCCTAGCACTGGACCCCCCATCCCCTGATAGTGCATTGAGTGCTGTACTGGCACCAGGATTGAGGGTTCAGGGGGCAGACAGGCAGTTGGCTGGCTCTGGCCAACCTCTAATGCCATCCCTGGTCTAGGGCCACACATTCTAGCTGCAGATGTGAACTGATACATCTGCATGGCTGATAGCAAGAAGAGTTGTCACAAACTTGACTGTTAAACGTGCCCTCCTTATTGCAAAAGCATGCCAATTGGTTACACTCCATTGTATTCAACTGTTGAGGGAGAGCAGACTACCTAGAACATCAAAAGGTAGGACCTTAGTTCTTATAACTTGTCCAGGGCAAGTGAATGAATGTAGACAGGTGACCTACATGTGTGCAACGTGTGTACATATGTATGTACATAGGACTCTCTCCCTGTGGTTGTGAACCCTGCTTTTCTATGGTTCCAGATTGTGTGGTGAGAACCCTATGCATTTACAGTTGTGTGCATGTGTACAGTATACACCATGCAGACATGCAACAGTATGTACATAGATTAGGGGTGGGTGGGGCATGCTGCCATAATCTTACCCCTCCCTATAAGTATACCCAGTCACTGCGGTTATATCACAAGAACAGGGTAAGGGAGAAGAAGAGATGGTACGGACATTCTCTGTTGCACTGGAGCGCTCTTTGTTTATGGAATGTCTACACCTCTTTTCAGGTAATAGCCTTTCAGAATGGCTAACAAGATCTAACATTCAACAGCGATAAGTATATAAAAGCAGCATAAAACAGTAGCAGCAGGAGAAAAGGAAGGCAGGTTAAAAATCACCTGAAAAGCCTGGGCAAAGAAAGGTCTTTCTCTGGCACTGAAAAAACATCAGGGTAGGCATCAAGCGAGCCTCCCTGGGGAGGGTGTTTTAGGGTTGGTGTAACACAGCTGAGAAGCCCCTATCCAGGGTCTTCACCTGCCTCTCCTCACCACACCTCATTTAGAACGGGCAATACATGTTTGCAGTTCTTCCCATAGGTAATCATTTGCATGCTGTAGCCACAAAAATATGGAAGACATCTGTGAGAATATTATAAGCACACTAGTTCCTCATCTAAATATAGTTACACATATTTTTAGGAGCTCAGGCTTCAGTGAGTGAGGAGCTTCCCAAGTAGTTGGGAGTAGGTGGGATCAAACTCAAATGTCTTCAGCTGTGTTTATGCTCCTTACACCCACATAAGCATCCCACATTGGCAAATGTTATCTGAGCTAAAAGCAATGTGCAAACCAGCATGTTATTGACCCTGTCACCAGCTGTAGAAAATCCAGTCTCTCACACAACTGTTCTTTCAAGTTCAGAATGTACCCCAGGTCAAGCCCCACCAATGGTGTGTGTGTGTGTGTGTGTGTGTGTGTGTGTGTGTGTGTGTGTGTGCGCGCGCGCCTATCGTGCCTCAAGCAACTGCCTTACAGTCAAATCATTAGATATACATGAAGTAGGATTTCTCACCACTTGGAAATCTAGACGGTGTTCCTGCTTTGCTGACGGCAATGAATATGAGTGCTAAAACTGTAGATGAATCGAAGCATTTTGCTAGGAGCAAAATAGCAGTGATGTTTTAGACTTGAGTCTATTGACCCGTTTTCCCCATTAAATAGATAGGGACTCGAACTCGCAACCAAAGACTTGGGGGCAAAGACTTGATCCACATCCCTGCAAAATAGGTTCTTATCTGATCAAACAGCTCAAAAGCTAAATGAAGCCATATATTGTTGTATAAAGTTCCTTGTTAATGACTTGATTCAAATTTCCCAGTGCTGCATTACAACCGTTTGTTCTAATTTACTCATAATGGAGACGCGACTGTGGAAACCTTCGATTCCCTTGGTTTTCCAAAGGTGACGGGTCGGCTGACTCTTTCCCTGTGTACTCAAAATCATAATGCAAATAGCTCTAATGTGACCTCAGTAATAAGATGAACACAGGTCAAATAGAATTTCACTTCAGAAATTCGATCAAATGAGCTTCTCAGGTTTCTGCCTATAGGACGGTATGGTACTGAGGGCCCAATCCTATTCTTTCCCACACAATAGCATGCAGCCAACCAAAACAGTTTGTGTTGCAAGCTATGGGGGGCAATTGGGAGGGGAAAACATTTTCCCTTACCCCTCTGTAAGCCCCACAACCGCCAATGGGTCTCCTTGCATCTGCACCAGCTCTTTAGCTCTTTAACTGGCACAAATCCAAGGAGACAAAGGGGTGTGTTGGCTCACTTGGGAGGGGATAGCAGCCGGTGAAAGTCACCTACCTCAGGTGCCACCCCTCCTGTCTCCAACATGCACCCAGCCTCCCCCATTCCACCCATCCCACCGACTTACTGAGGTCAGTGGGCCATCTCCTTGCCACTGTGCATTTGGCCCACCCTGCCATCTGCGGCAGCTCAGGCGTGCATGACTCCACACTTCCAGAGCGCATTTCATGATGTCGTAAAGCACATTCTACCACCAGAACACTAGTTCCAGCAGTGGCAGTGCCACTTATGGCACTGTGAGACAGTGTTGTATTTAGGCACAGTGTATTACTTGTGTACTGTCCCCTTAAAAACAGCCTAGCAGCCAAACTCCCCCCCTTCCTGTCTTCCGGTCTTCCCTTAGACCAGTCTTCCCTTCCTTTCCCTGCTGCAGGCCTACGTTGGGACAGTAGCGTAGCAGGGTTGGGGGGATGATGCAGTGCCCCGGGTGACAACCATGGTCTTCTCGCACAGAAGAGCCATGGCGGGAGTTTTGTGCTTCGCGGCTACTTTTTTGCAGTCGGGGGGGGGGGGCCTGCGTTTGCAGCCATGGAGCATTATCGTGCCAAAAACGGCATTTTTTTTGATCCTCCCACCCGCCCTGGGTCTTAGAATGCTTGAAATGAAGCCTTCTGGGAGTGCAGGGGGTGGGGCAATGACGCAAAATGTGTCATCGCCCCCCCCCCTCGTGGCAGGCTAGCAACGCTACTGCGTTGGGAGCCCTTCTAGAAAACAGTATATAATCTTGTAAATAAATCCGTTACCTTACCACTACCTGTGTGAATAAATCTGAATAATCTGAATAAATCCCATAGTCAAACATTCAGACATTAATCTGAATAAATCCCATAGTCAAAGTATAGTAGACAACACAGAGTCTGTGTTAATAGTCTCTTGGCCAATCATTTCCACTTAGCCATTTCTGAAGGATGTGGTGCCCTGTTGTTGTATTACATCAGGTGAGTGTATCAGACTGAATGGATTGGAGTGTCCAACTTCCACTCGTACATATTCCCAGGGGCCATGCCCCAAGGTTTACACTAAATAGTTGCTAACTTTGATTAGGCTGTATTAGTAGGACCAGCTATTACATTTTTCCTTTCACATTGTATTTCCCTAGGACTAGGGCTGAACTGAATATTTGCTAATACCTGTATTTGCTTTGAAAGTTGCATTATATTCAATGGATCTGAATTAATTACTACCACAGATGCTTTTCTTGTTGATCATGTTCATTGGGTGATGTTGTTCAGCTGAGGCGTCATCTCTCCCCCCCCACCCCCACCCCCCGGCTGCTACTGCTTCTCAGTGCAATACATTTTCTTTGCCATCACTGCCCTCTGCCTCACTTGCCCTCATTGTCATTCAATCTGATTGGCTGTGGTGACCACCTGATTTTGTTTACAGGTAACTGTGATGTGAACAAAATTATACGAATTGCCACAGCTGATTCAATACCTCTTCATATTATGTTTTAACCTATTATTTCTTAAATTGATATATCAGTCAATTCTTTAAGAAAATGGGCCAAGATTAAAAAAAAGACATTTTTAAAAGGATAAAATACCGTTAGAAACTTTTTTTTTTTTAGAAAGGCAATCAGTGCTTTGAGCTTTGACTCTTCAAGATTCAAAGTCCTGGAATAGTCTTCCTGCCAATAATTACATATTCAGGAAAGTTCATAAGTAGACCAGGCCTCATATAAGCAGATGTCCCCAGTGATGTGGATTCCCTCTGCATTCAGGAAAGATTTAAAGCCCCCACATCTTCCGGAGCACAAAGAAGACACTGCATGAACAATGGAATTTCATGTGGTGAGGGGGCACACAGATGATTAACAGCATTTCAGTTACTTTCCGCTCACAGGAAATCATAACAAATCCTCTGTTGCCCAATAGCATCGATACAGTACTGATTAATACTACTGTGCTGTAAATATTCAACTCTCAGCTATGCTACGGTGGCAACGTTATTATGCTGTGGGCATGAACCACATTAATCTGAATAAACTTGAAGGGCCCCTAGTGATGTTACCTTTAGGAAGCTGCTGAACAATTCTGTGCATCTCCCATGTTGCGCTGGGAATGACAGAAAATCCAGGACATATGGGCAGATCGCACACAGCAAACCCTTTCCATATCAGCATTGTTCAAGGAAGAAGAATTTACGGGTGCTGATGCCATGTCAAAACAATTGAAGTAAAACAAGTAAAAACGGATTAAAAACACGTAAAGAACACACGTTAAAAACACGTAAGAACTGTTTTAAAACACAATAAAATATTTAAAACACACGACGTTTCATCCACGTCTGTGGACTTCCTCAAGTGTACACCAGCAGCAGGCTGTCAGGATGTTAGTCCGTGAGACCGGCAGAAAGACTTTTAAACAGCTCAAAAAGGCACCAAAAGTATTGTTTAAAGCTGTTTAAAAGTATTTCTGCCGGTCTCATGGACTAACATCCTGTATAAGCTTCACATCAGGAGAATGTGGCATATCAGTAGGCTTACCGGGACAACACCCCCCCCAATTAATTAATTAAATACAATTTATTTGTTTATTTTTAGTTAGCCTTAATTAATTAATTAAATTGACTTGCCTGTCCTGCCTCCGTCGCCATCATCTTTCTCGTGCTCTTCTTCCGCCGCCGCCATTGCCGCCGCCACCTGCCGCCGCCGCCATTTGCTGCCCATCGTTGCCGCCATTTGCCGCCCACCATCTGTCATGTCGCCGCCCGTCATGCCGCCGCTATTGTCACCTGTCGTTGCCACCATTTGCTGCCCGCCGCCCGTCGTGTCGCCGCCCGTCGTGCCACCGCCATTGCCGCCCATTGTTGCCGCCATTTGCTGCCGGCCGCCTGTCGTGTCATCGTCGTCGCCGCCGTTTGCTGCCACCATTTGCCGTCCGTCGTGCCCCCGCATCCTCCGCCGCTGCTGATTTAAAGTGTTCAAACTTACCATTTTTCCAGGCGCCACCATCTTGGATCCCGCGAAATCTCGCGAGATCCAAGATGGCGGTGCCCAAATCTCGAGAGGGCATGAGACAGTACTGTACTGTACTGTACTGAGCTGTTGGAGGGACTCTGCAACTGTTCCAAGCAAGATCCCTTACTTAAAAGTACCGGCAGATTACTCAAAAGTAAGAAAAAGCAGTGATATTATGTGGAATGGTTTTTCGCATTATTTTTTAATCATAATCAACAGTTGATCAATTATCAATTGATAATTGATGTGGGCAAAATGTATGAATCTCTTCTCTCCTGTTGCTGCTTGAAACAGCCCCCCCCCCCCATGGCAGAAGTAGCAGAGTTGATGGTAGCAATAGTAGTAAGATTAATCACAGATCTGCTGCTCAGTGTGTAGCTTGGCTCTGAGATGTTTATTATATTGATCCATCATGGTCAGGAATCCATTGCTCAGAATGGACTAACAACCTCCTTTGTCAGTGTCTTTGAGTGACATTAAGAGGCATCACAGTATTGTCAAGAGTAGGTCTCCCCCCCCCCCATGGCAGGCAACACAGCTAGGCATTGACTTGTAAAATCTAAAGTAATCTATTTTATCATTGTCCTCATTTAAAAAAAAAAAAGAATATTGCCAAATCTGTGCAGATTCCAAAAAAATGATTTCCTGCTTTTCTTGGAACTACCTTTGGAACAGCAGGCCAAACCTGTGTTATGTGGGCAGTGTGGGTTTCTGAACAAATGAACCCACAAAAATGCTTAGCAAGACTTCTCCCCCCCCCTTTCCCTTTGAGAACATTCCAGATGTGAAAGTGGAAGTACAGGATAAATGTGTGGAATCATTCTGATTGTGAGCACATACAATTAGCATGATACTTTGTAGAAAACAGGAGCATGTATGATTACAAGGAACGATCTCTACAATTAATTGTATGTCCACTGGCTGCAGCATGGCATGTATGGAAGCAGGGTTCTGCATGTATATCCTTAGGCGGATGAGGACTCATGTTTGCTGCACATGTGATGTGGTCTGCATAGCATGGCCCTGTCGCATATTGGCAATTGCACCAATCAGCAATTCAGGATATCAAATGTTGGATATAAATTCCTAAAAAAGTAAACATGGGTGTTTAAACATCAGGGCCTCTTTCTTCAAAGGTAAACTACTCCTACTCCTCAGTAAATGTTATTGATCTACATCTTCCATGTTTTTGCTGCAACATTCCGATTGTTGGTAGAGTTGCCTTTGAGCTTGTGGCTTAAATGTTCATTGGAAATCCTTCTAAACACTGAAAAGATGCAGCAATTCCATCTTTGAGTCAGAGGAAGCAGTACTAAAAACAGCAGAATGTGTGAGTCAGCTGGGGATGACATTCAGAAGGATCTGTACACCTGGCTTTAATTCTCTCGGCAGCAGCATGAAATACCCTCGCATTAATGCTACTGACATGAAGATCTCTCAGTAGCAAAGTCTGATCGTAGTACTTTGTGAGCCACTCTTGTCAGCCCCATCTCAGAGTCTGCATGAAGGCTATAGATTAGATAGGGCTTAAAAAGGCATAGGGCTTAAAAAGATTCTAGTCCCTGCTGCTTGATTGGTAGAGAGCCTTCCCATTACTAACTGGAGGAAAGGGAGCAGTGGAAAGGGCCACAGGCATTAGGAAGGCTCTAGTCTAGACATATCCATGGATGGAGCCCATATCCAGTGAGCCCAAAGCATATGGACAGTGCAGAAGCCATGACCATTAGTACATTGATCTAAGTATAAAACCAATTAATTTGGACCTGTGGAGGACGTTTTCTAGCAGCCCAATCCTACTCAACTCCCTTCACGGCAATGGGGGAGTTTCAGCCTCTGGAGGCCTCCTTGGGGTAAGGCAACATTTGTTTTCTTGCCCTGGGGTAAGCCTGTGCTGGCACACTGGGTCTACTCAGACCTGTACCAGCTACTGTAGATCAAGGGATTGATATAGCCAATTGATTTTCACTTGACATTTCCTAAAGCATCTCCTTTCTTTCTTTCAGGGAGCTGTGACATGCCTCCTCTTCAGCCAGGGTCAACAGGATTTATTTATGTTTATTTATGATGGTATTTATATGTACTGCCCAATGGCATCTATGCTGTTGATGGGGGGGGGGGGGGAAGGAGCATGGACTTCACTCTCTTACCAAAATGAATGGAATTTGCAAGTGTTTAGCTTAGCATGGACTGCAACCTTACGTTCTGTCTCATAAAAATCTTAAAAACGACGATCTGTGTAATTGTTTCACAACCCACTAGATGGCAGAAATATTCTTTTTAGTTACTCATTTACTAATAACAGACACGAAAACCAACAGCCATTTATGAATGCCCCAACATTGGATTTCTGATATACTCCTTGATTGAATCATCATTATTTTATTAACAAAAGATGCTTTTCATTTCTAGAATTGCTTATGTTCCCATCTTTACAGGCACAGCTTAATTAAATTGGTGCAGTGCTACCTGGTAACAAGTCTCGGTGCTTTGGGATGGCAGGGAATAGAGGCCACGGGGGAGAGGTGGAGAAACACAATACGGTGGCAGGTGTGGCAGCTACACGTACACTGGGCATTTCCTGGGGGGAACATATACAGTGTGAAAGAAGAAGGCATGTCTCCAAACGCTTGGGACATCTGATGTAACCAGGCAGGGAGTTGCAATGTATGTCTTGCATATCCTACTTTTCCTCCATAGAGCTCAAGATGGTGGACATGGGTTTCCCATGTGGTCTTTCTCCAGGCACTGACCAGACCCTGATTGGCTTAGCTTCAGCAAGGTGACTTCAGGCTATGCCTCGGTTGGCTTCCAGACGTGTATTTAATGCATGTTTGAAGGTGCATGTCTGGCTTCACATGGAATACTAATATAGATGTGCCAAATCTGCACCTTTCCGTAAAGTGTGAATCTGCCTTAAGCCTGCCAGCACCATCATATGTTTGGAATGCTCTGTATGTGTGTGTGTGTACGTACATACTCACGTGTGCACATGCACGCGCATGCACATACATGCAGGGAAAGTTACTAGGGTGCAATTTGAAGTAGAAATGCAACAGGTGGGAAATAGTTTAGCTGGCACACCGGCCACACCATTTCTCCACTCCAAAGAGCTGCTTCCTGAAGCTGTTTTTTTATTAAAGAAATTTTTTTTCTTTTTATTAAAGAAAAAAATTAGTGTTCTGTTACATACATTTGCATGCATGTAACGTGTAGTTTGGCCCTTAATTTAGAGCAGGTTATACGCAGGCTTGAAGTGTGTTTGCAAGCAATGCTAAGATTGTCTTTTTATCTCTCCCTTTCTTTTTTCTTTTCTTGAAAAGAACAGAAAACTGCAACTACAATAGAAAATGCAATGAAAGTCATGTTAGTTCCTTTTATGAAACTATAGTTAAATATCATTAAACGATGACATTGATTAATATCCATATTATATCTGTTCTTCATAAACTCAATAAATGGAAGCTAATTGCTCCAAAAATATGATTTTAATGTACCATCTTGCAAATGTACAATTTTGACATCTCTGCAGTTTTCCAGATTAACGGCCCAATCCTATGGGCCCTTTGTACCACTGGGACGAAGCCCTAGAGTAGATTGAGACATTGTACAGACTTGGACTGAATGCTTTACTCCCATATGTATACACCCAGGAGCAATTTTTTTAAAAGGTTAAAACCTATTAGAAGAACTATTAGTCAATAGGAGTATGTATTCTGAAAAAGAGTCAACATAAATGAAACGTTAGTGAGAAGCATAAATTTGTTCTTGATATGCAGATTTTTGTAGCTCATCTGAAAAGTTAGCCCTATATTTTCTGATTTACCGTATTTATTGGTGTATAAGACCCACTTTTTTGTCTACATTTGTGACCCAAAATAGTAGGGTGCGTTTTATACGCCAATACTAAAAAATCCCTTTCCCCCCCTTGCCCGTTTTAAAGCATTTTCGGGCTTACCGTGTTTTTCCGGAGCCAGAGAGCTCCCTTGTGCTTTCTTCCCTAACTAATCTATCCGATCTACAGCTGTTTGTTGGGTTTAATTTATGCACGTGCATGAGTTGAGCTTCTCAGCAGCCAGCAGAGGGCACTGTGCTCAGTTCAGTTCAGCTGAGCTGCAGAGGGCCTGTTCTCCTGGATGCTGAATGAATGCAGCATGGGTAAGCTTCTGAACTGGGCCTAGTTGGGGAGGCTTTGGAAACTGCATAGGTGGGGTGGGGTAAGAGTTGAGTCTGGTTTTTTTTTTTTTGTACTTTTATGTTGTTTACTTTGGAAACTGTGCATGGGTGGGGTGGGGGAAAAAGAGTTGAGTCTGGGTTTTTTTTTGTACTTGGGATTTATGTTCTGGTGCATTTTGTTCATGTGTCTTATTGCTGTGTGTTTTAAAAGAGATCCTGGTATTTTTGTGCAATTAGCTAATTAAGCAGCCAAGCAGTAAGTGGCCAAGTGGCCCAAAAATGCTTTAAATCTTTTTTTTCTTGAAACCCAGGGCCAAAAGGAAGGTGCGTCTTATACGCCGGTGCGTTTTATATGCCGATAAATACGGTAATTCATGAAGTCTGTACATATGTACTGTATATTTCAGTCCTAACATATGACTGATTCTCTTCAGGGAAGTATGCGTGATGATATAAATAAAACATATGTGCGCACACACCCCAAACACTCATAACTGACAGTTTCCAGAATGTTATAAACTTTATAAATGTCTGTAGCCATTTTCCAGTCATTTCCTTATATCCAATTTTAGAAAATGAGTACACAACACTGGAAATAGCCCCTATACATAGTCCAGTGCCTCACTCAACATCTGTGGTAGCGTGAGGAGATGTCTTTTAAGAGCACCTATACACCACAGCACAGTTGGGTTTAAGGACTAGTTCACAAGCACATGTTCGTCACTTGATTACTGAAGGATACACAACCTGAAGCAGAATTACAAACTGGCCCCTTTGAAAACTATTAGGTTGAGTCTAAAGTTACTTTTCCTCATGCATAAAGTGTCAGTCAGAAAAGGGCTGTTTTACACCTTATATCAGAGCATTGTTCAAGAAAAGTGAAACTAAATCCAACCAAGAAACGTTGAACAACCTAATCCTATCCTATGCTCTGCTCAGCGATCCAGCAATGCCAGCACCAGCAATGCTGTATCCTGAGCAGAGTAGGCAGGGTTGAAGTCTCTTTGGGGTAAGGGAACTTTTGTTCCCTTACCCTGGGTTACCCCAGGGTCCCCGCAATGGGCCTTACCCCAGGATCCCCGCAATGGGCCTCCTCGGATCTGCACCTGCTATTTCGGCGGTGCAAATCAAGGCTGCCCGTGTTGGGTGAAACAGGCCTGAGAGGGGGGATAGGATACGGCGTACACCCCTGGAATGCCCCCAGAACAACCTCTCCCCACCCCTGCACCGTGTGGGCACTTGCAGCTTACCTGCGCCGTACGCCATCAGGATCTGGCTCGCAGAGGCTGGCGCAGGCCTCTGCAGCAGCCTGGGGCCGGTACGACTGCCTTATGGAAGCTTTTGCGACAGTCCTGCACCGGCACAGAGGTCCTATGCTGGCCTAGCAGCCAGATAGGATTGTGCCGTAAATCCAGTTTCTTGCACAAGTAGAAACATGACAAAGGCAAATGCTATAGTATAGCCTGTTAGAGCAATATGTGAACCCTTGCACAAACATTTGTGGAACAACACTGTTTTCCTTCCATTTATGGCTCTTTGGATCCATCTCCTTGTGTTTGAGGTGACATCAGGAAATATGAAAATTCTATCAGATTTCTGAAAGCTCATTCATACATGAAGTCCTCACTTGATATTACTGCCATCAAGTGCCATCAAGTGATGAATGTGAAGGATGTGAATCATCCCTCAGTCAGTGTAAAGTTCTCGCTAGTTTAAAGGCTCAAATTCAGTCTGAAGGATTGTTTGTTTTATTTATTTTTAGTTTTATTTAAATATATATTTATTTTATTTATATTTATTTTTAGATTGCTTTGCCCTTATCCTAGTTATAATAAACAAGCTATACAGGGTGGCCCACTTATCCGCAGATTGTGGGGACCCGCACCCTCTGTGGCCATTATAGTACCTTATTTAGGTTGCTATTGCTGGCGCAAACCAAGTGCTATAAGCAGCAGCCTGCTGCTTATAGCACAGCTTGAAACTCTGTAGAGCTGGCAGCCTCAGTGCTAGAGAGGCTCCGACATTAACAGGAACTTCCTGTTAACGTTAGAGACTCTCTAGCACTGAGGCTGCTGGCTCTACTGAAGACCCGCACTGGCCTGTTTCGAGCCATTGGTGCATTTGTGCATCAAGGTTGCGTATCAATAAGGTAATGGCTGCGGGGTGGGGGAGCCACGGAAGATAGCGTTTGCCCCACCTGTGGGTTCTCAGTATCTGCAGGGGGGGGAGGAACCTATCCCCTGCAGATACCGGGGCTCTACTGTACTTCATGAATGCTCTCTGTATCACACTGAACATCGCCACCAGTAAAAACGAACAGCTGTGGATGGAAATTACTGAGACTCTGCATGTTCAGGCAATTGCATCAAAAATGCTCTTTGCCAGCTTCTTGGCTTTTTAATCTCTGAGAGCTGTTTTGGGTAAAACATTTCTTGCCCTTCCATGGTGTGGGCTGCTGCAGCTCTTTGACCTTATTATTTTGCAATCTGAAATAAAACCATCTTGGTGCCTCTCCTAATCCTGACATCTAAACCCCTACTAAATCAGAGGCGACAGTTAACAGCCAGAAGGGCTTATTACAGTGATACATGAACATAAAAGGCCTGGGCGGAAGCAAGTTGGTGGCTTCTTGTGCTCTCTCTTACTTTTCTTTCCACTTTAAATAAGCTGCATCCGCTGGGAAGTGCTGTCAGCAGTGCTGCAAGCTAAGATTTACTGGTGACTGAAGTGCAATTAAGCTATTAAACAATATAATAAAACACTTCTGTTCTGATGGGCGGAGGGCGGGAGAAACAGCTTGAAAAAACAGCTCTGCAAACACCGCCCGGATCTTACATTACACAAACTTCCAACCCACATGAAACAGACATACTGGGATCCCCAACAACCCCACCGGCAAACTTGAAATGTTGCCTAGATTTATCAAAGAAAGCTAGCAATGGTCATGACCATGGGTTTAAAGACGAGCCAAACAATGAATGGGAAGCGATACCTTGAATAAAAAGAAGAGGTCCCATCACAACCGTTGGCTCAACTACTTGGGGTTTCTAGTAAAGACGCTTTCTGCAGTTCCTTAGCACAAAGTTCCGTAAAGAAGCCTTTCATCTCAACAGAAAGAACCCAGTGTCTGGGGCTTAAGTCACAGGATTTTAGCAACTGTAGTAACTGAGTCCAGGTTTCCTGTGGAGTTCAGTCTCTGAGAATGAAATTCATTTCCTCTTGAACAGAAGAACTTGGCTTACTGACACTTCAGGATGGGCCGGGAGTCCCCAGGAATCAGCATCAATCTCCAGGTGACCATCGAAAGCAATCCTGGAGTTTTTACAAGAACCCTGCGGAATTCCCAGCCTTACGACAGGTTGGAAAAAAAAATCTCCATGAACAGCTTCAGTCAGAGTTGGCAACTCTAAGAACAACTTCAATGAAAACCTTACCATGCAATAGTAAAGGAAGCCATTGTCAGGCCTCTCTGGAAAAAGCCTTCCTTAGATCCCACCATCCTTGAGAATTACCAGCCAGTTTCCAACTTACCATTCTTAAGCAAGGTGATCAAATAGGTAGTGGTGTCGCAACTCCATGCTTTCCTGGACGATACTACCTAGATCCATTTCAATCAGGTCTGGGACTAAAATAGCCTTGATCGCTCTGGTCAATGACCTACAAGAACTAGATAGGGGAAGTGCATCCGTCTTGGTTCTGTTGAACCTCTCAGCAATTTTTGATACCATTGACCATGGTATCCTTCTGGACTATCTGGTAGGAATGGGCCTAGGAAGTAGGCTGCTAACTGGGCAAGAGGCACTTTTTCAATTGGCGCTCCTCTAAACCCCAATTGGCGCATGCAGTTAACGCAGCTGCATGCAATAACATGGCAGTGGATAGGATTGCGCAGTTATGCTAATTTAGATCCTGTGACCAACATGGCAGTAGCATAGCTGGCATTTTTCCAAGGGGGCCGTGGGCGGGACAACACATCTTCACCATGCCCGCCCTGCCACCGGAATGGAGCCAAAAGGTTCCGTTCCATTCCGGTGGCGTGGGGGGGGAGGGCGAAGACACGTTGTCCCGCCCACGGTCCCCTTGGAAAAACGCCACCTACACCACTGCAACATGGTAATATATTTAGAAAGTAAGCTGGCAGTTCCTTGCCAATTTGGATTGTGGAGAATATAAAGTATGGGGCAATCTTTCTACTGTGGGCTGCTATTGCAAAGGCAGGTTTGTTTTTCATACCCTAGGATAAGCAACCTCCTGGTTGTAGGAGTAGGTCTTCTTTGTGCCAGGTGCAAGGGAGTGGCGACAGGATACAGGTATCTTGTTGTCTTGTGTGCTCCCTGAGGCATCTGGTGGGGCCACTGTGTGATACAGGAAGCTGGACTAGGTGGGCCTTTGGCCTGATCCAGCAGAGCTCTTCTTATGTTCTTATGTTGGCAAATAAACAGCAATTGTAACTACGCTGCCACTGGCTAAAGCAGTACTCGGTGCAGTTCTCAGGAGCCCATGGAAATCAACTACTTTTGTTGGGAGGGGGGGGACCACTCACCCTGATTACTCCCACTCACTGTGATCCTATATCTGTACTTAAGTTCTCAAATGTGTTTTTGAAGGCAAAACAAACTCAATCACAATTAGTTGAGCAAAATGCAACAAGCAGAAATTCCAGTCAAACAAAGGAACAGTCCCTATTGGCTTATGCTGATCCAGGGTGTCAGGCGTTTAGACCTCTCTGACAAAATAATGAGGAATTTTTCTAAACGTTTGCCGAGGAAGTGTTGCCTGATGGCCCTCTGTCATGATCACCTGTACCGTACACGTGTTTATCTCATTCAGACTTTGCACCTTTAGGTGTCCACTTCAACAACAGCAACCCAACAAAGGATGAAGTGGCCCAACACTAGGACTTGAAGCCCCAGAGGGTCCTTTTAAAAGAAAGCAGTTCTTCTCTCTCAAGAAGGCAAAGGAGCCAGGGGTTTCCTTCCCTTTCCCCCAGCTCACAGAGAAAATACAGAGATGTGCCTCAGTGCACATTTATAGCTTTAAGATGAAGAAGCAGCCGCTGAAGTATTAGCATACAAATCACCGTGTTCCCTCAGGTAGAGATATCAGGCACCACACGCCTTGCCAGGCAGACTTGACATGATGAAGGAAGCTACCTGGTTACAATTATAGAGTCGCAGGGAGGGTCTATCTATCTCAGCTCCGAAAAAGCTGCTGGAGCCTGAAGCCCTCCTTGACGCAGCCTCTATATTATCATCTGAGATCGGTTGTTATTAATAATGGGCTGAGAAGCCCAATGATTTCTGCTACGGATTTATACTATAGCTGATCTGCTATGACTTGCCCCATAAAAGTGAAAAAAGATGAGGGGCTACAATGAGGGGAGCAAAATCCCTAATAGATGAACAGACTTCTGCTAAAATTGAAAACAGAAGTAATAACCAAGCTATGGTTAAGTTTTAAAACTAACCCGCTGCTGTCATATTATCGCTAGTTGGCGGAGAAGAATTTTGAAAACATGCGATCATTCAACATCGACAAGGCAGAGATTTTCTCAGACAAACGTTTGTCTGGCCTCATCTCCTTTCCTTTGTTGCAAGCTGCAATCGCTCCCTTCCCCCCCCCTGCAGTGTACGCACAGTGCATGTATAATGAGAACAACGCAGCCATCTTCCGGCTTTTGGAAGGATAGTTTTGGTGTGGAAGGCACGGCTTCTCAAATGCGCTTCTGTGGACTATGCATGATCTCTGGGAACACTTGATGGTACCACCAAGGCAGGGAGATGAAGTGGGGCAGGCGGGAAAATGAGAAGAGGCAGAGCAAAGGAATGGGGAACAGAAGGAGTCAATATGCCCCCAAGGGGAGCAGGAGGGACCAGGAGGTAGGGCAAGTGGACCACTGATGCTTGTTTACCCTCCAGACCGGGCCCTACTGTTCCCAGAACTTTGTGCAGGAGGCGTTTGTGTCCCCATAGTCAATGGTAGCTTAAAAACATAAAGAGGGCTTTCCTGGATCAGCCCAAAAGCCTATCCAAACCAGCATCCTGTTTCCCACTGTGGCCAAACAAAAGCCTCTGGGAAGCCCACAAGCAGGACATATGGGTCAACACACAAAATTTATCCAATGCACCAATACCCACAAGCTGCCCAGCACCCCTACACAGCCCACATGGATCCTTTGGGTGGTTCAGTTTCATATGTACAAGTAACTGATAGATTTTTCTGTACAATGCATTGGACAGCTGTCTGCCTCCCTGCGACGTCACCCTGATCGGAAATTTTCCCACATGCCCTTCTTTCCCCCAGCGTACTTTCATTATGATGCAAATACTATCTTAAAAATGCATTTATTTAAGTCAACAATTGTTTCTTACATGCATGCATACTTTGCTTTTCCTCCCCAGTGCTTAAAATGGCTGATGTACGCTTCCCAGGCAGTCTCCCATCCACGCATCTTACAGAAATAGAGCAGCTTCGCTTCAACAGTGGAACTGTGCTGTGGGACTTCAGAACATTTTCTGGGTGATCACTGATGCAAATATGAAATAGCTGAGGTATGGGAAGTATCTCAGTGAAAAGGAATGGAGCCCTGTATACTCCTGGCAGCCACAATATATATATTTCTTCTGGACAGGCAACTACAGGTTTTCTCCGGAAGGTGGAAGCAGTGGCATTATTGGCCCCTCTACCAATGAGAGGTCCTGCAAGATTACATTAGTATGTATTATTTCTACTAAAATTTAAATTGATATGCCCAATTGTTATATTCCATGCGCAGACCCAAAATTGCAATAGAAACAGGATAGTAACAAATTGAAAATCATGTTGAACGCATGTCCCGAAGCAAATGAGCAAAAATGCATTTATTTTCCAGCTTTATGGCGATGCTAAAAAAAGGATGAGAATCTCTGTATTTGCTTCCTTGCTTTTTATATAACATCAGCTGATTAATAAAGTAAATGACCATCTCTGCAATATCCTTGCTTGCAATGGAATTTTCCAGTTTTTGCTGGAAATTCCTATCTAACGTTACAACTCATATGTTTTCCATTCAGCATGAAACATTATCCCAGGTGGTTTCCATACTTCATTCCATACACACACCTTAAAAGGGGAAAAGGGTGATGGGGAAAAAAATTATTTGGACCAGGATAACATAAGTCTCAATAGCTGCTGTTTTAGGCAACTGGTGTCATCATCACCTTTTAAAGGTCCTTTTTAAGTATGAGGAATCCCAAAGGAGCTTAAGGCTTTGTAAATGTAACTATTGGTTCATAAACTTTTCATAAAAGTTCAGAACTTTTTGTTGTTGTTGTAACTAACTTTCCAACACTGATGCAGCCACAATGCAGCCCTGAGGTAAGGGAACGTTGGATCGCTTACCTTGAGGAGGCCTCCGTGACTGCCCCCCCACCACAGAATGCAGCAGCACACACCCTGTTGGCATGGCTGCATTGGTGCTGGAAATTTGGTTAGGATTGAGCTGTTACTCTTTTTATAACGTATGCTAGTTATTTATCTAAAGGCCAGCGGGTGGCGCAGTGGGTTAAAACCGCTGAACCATGAGCTGTCGATCGAAAGGTCGGCAGTTCGAATCCGCGACGGGGTGAGCTCTTGTTGCTTGGCCAGCTCCTGCCAACCTAGCAGTTCCAAAGCATGTTAATGCGAGTCGAAAAATAGGTACCGCTTGCGGGAAGGTAAACAGCACTCCATGTTCCAGCTGCATGCTACGTGCTGCGGCAAGGAGAGTCATGCCGGCCACATGACCACGGAGGTGTTTTCGGACAACGCTGGCTCTTCGGCTTTGAAATGGGGATGAGCACCACACCCTAGAGTCGGACATGACTGGACTTAATTGTCAGGGGTCACCTTTACCTTTACCTTAGTTATTTATCTATAATTTGACAGTGGAATGCAAGAGAGAACAGAGAGCTATACAGTTGGCCCCCCGTATCTGCGACTTCAGCATCTGCGGATTTGTCTCACCACGGATGCTTCAACCTTAAAACGTTTTAAAAAAGAAAAAAAGGTTAAAAAGCGGTTTCCTTACCTTTTTGCTGTGTGTTCTTCCTTATACAAGCTGAAATCGTGCTCCAGAAGGCGGAAGCCTCTTCCTGGTCACGTGAATCCCCCTCCCTTTCCCAGAATAGCTCCAGAATGCATTGCAATGCATTCTGGGGCAAACTTGGGAGAGGGGAGTCACGTGACCTGGAAGAGGCTTCCGGAGCGTGATTTCAGCTTGTATAAGGAAGAACACGCAGCAGTTTGCAGCAAAAAGGTAAGGAAACCTCTTTTTAATCTTTTTTTCTTTTTAAAAATGTTTTAAGGTTTGTCCTGGTATCTGCGGATTTCAGTATCCTTGGGGGTTCCTGGAAATGGAATCCCTGCGGATACTGAGGGGCAACTGTACTGACTAAATATACAAATGTTCCCTTACCCAGGTCAGAGGAGACCTCAAGACAACCCCCCCCCCGGGTCAGAGGAGACCTCAAGGACAACCCCCCCCCCTGCAGGATGCAGTGTGTGCTCTGGTGGTGCGGCTGCATCGGCGGTGTCGGCGCGGGGGTATTTGATAAGATTGGGCTGTTAGTATACAACAGGAGGCCTGCCACCTGTCTAAAGGAATGTTGCATTCATAACATGACACTCCTGTTGGCCTACCCACTAACATCAAGGAACAAGAGGCAGAGAGAGTTACTTCCTCTGGGAATGCAAGAAGTGTTCCACTTGAACAATGGGTTTGGAAGGATGCTACCTTGTGAGTTTAACTAATCATGTTTGACAGGTAGCTGGCTGAACTCCCAGTGAGAATATGTCCTCATTGCGCAGAGTTGACTTTTCACCAATGGGCAGGAGGGGGGGAAGATAGACACCTTGGCATTTAATTTGAAGTCTAAAAATGTGCCAGAGATTCCATTCTCTTTGTACTGCTAAAAGCAGAACGCCGAATGCAATTCAGCTGGAATTGCTCCAAATGTTCTTCTATAAACACACTGTTGTACTTTAGTGTGGAACAAATGGATAAACTACATGTTATGTTAAAGTGTGTCATTTGCCCTTGTTTTTATTGCTGTAAATACTGTATTAATGGGAGCAATCAAGGTTAGGACTGTTGGTGGGGGAGGAGTTTTTTTTGCTATTGTTCAGATGAAAATCCCCCCCCCACCAAGGATGCTACTTTTACTGGGGGGGGGGGGAAGCTGCCATTGGCTCCAGTGGTCACTTACCTCCCAGGGCAAATAGGACTTTCAGAGAGGGCAATTTTAGTAGGAACAATGGTGTGGTAAGAAAGGATTAGCCACAGTCCTAATCGCAGTCCTGCTGTTTTTATTTTTGTAAACAGAAAAAGCAAATTACATGCTTATTTAACACAATGTGTAGTTTGTTTTACTCTTATGACCAAACATAATATTTAGACCACTGGGACTGTTCAGAAAACACTCACCCGCTCCAGTGCTTGAGCTCTGAAGACACCAGAGCTCCCCAATCTTCGGAGCCGTTTAGTACAAGGGTCACAGTGAATGTGGCAATGTGCGGGGTGTGGGGCATTATGAAGAATGGAACAGTCCACATCTGGAATGGCTCCATTTCATTGGAAAGCAGAACTACTGCTCTAGTATCACTGCATCTGTGATCCACTGGTTGAGCTGGTACTTAGATTTTGTGTGAATTGTGAAGCTGGGCTCACACTCCACATGTATGTGCACGCATGCATGTGTGTAGAATCCACTGCAACTTCTGTTACATCTATCTTTATCTATCTTTATCCTCAAATGGATTTTTCATAGAGAAATAAGCTGTCTTTAGATGAAAACTGAAGCTAGGGGACAACATTCCCCCACTAGTTGTGGAGAGAGGGAAATTCTTCTCCCTCTCGCACAACACCAGAACCAGGGGACATGCACTAAAATTGAGTGGAGGGTGAGTTAGAATGGACAAAAGAAAATATTTCTTCACCCAGCGTGTATTTCATCTGTGGAACTCCTTGCCACAGGATGTGGTGATGGCACCTGGCCTAGATGCCTTTAAAAGGGGTTTGGATAGATTAATGGAGGAAAAGAAATATTTTTCTTTTGTCTGTTCTAACTCTCCCTCCACTCAATTTTACTGCATGTCCCCTGGTTCTGGTGTTGTGCAAGAGAGAATCATGACTAGTAGCTAGTAGCTCCATCCAGCTCAGTATTGTAGACAGGGCCAGCCCAAGACTTCCTGACACTTGAAGCAATGTGCCAAATGTTGCTCCCTGCCTTACCAGGTGATGCACCAGCCTCTGCTCCTCCCAGTGGAGGCAAATGGGGATGGTGGTTCCCCCTGACAATCTGCTGCCTGAGGCAACTGCTTCAGGTGGCCTCATGGATGGGCCGGCCCTGCTTGTAGACACTGATTGGCAGTGCCTCTCCAGGGTTTCCAACAGGGGTCTTTCCCACCCCCACCTGGAGATACAAGGGGTTGAAACTAGGACCTTCTGCATGCAAAGTAGGTGCTTTACCAATGAGCTACATCCCTATGACCTGGCCAGTACTGAATTCTCTCAGTTTTCAAGACGGTATACCTCTTTCAAGTACGACCATTTTTATCAGGCATCTTTTTCAACTGTACCCTTCCTCTCCCTTAGCCTTAGGAAGGTCTTTACAAGCTTAAGGTTTCAAATAATGTCATTAGCAGATGTTAATAGTGGATATTCAAATGTCTCATCAGAACATGAATGTTGTGCATGTTACTTGAACATGGTGGAATACATTAAGCATTATGTTTTATATGGCTCCAGAGAGCGAATTCTCTCTGTGTTATTACCTCTTTATAGCACTGGCCTGTTCATGTAATGATTTATCAAAAATATTTATTCACTGTCAGGTATGAATATGTTTACCACCTACAGAATATTATTTCCTTTAGCAGACTACAGCTGTAAATTTCAAAGGTGATCCGTTAAATGTAAGAACACAAAATACACCTTTTGTTTGCCGGGGGAATTTTTTATTCTATATCTTTACATATTTTTACACAAGATGGTTTACATCTCACCTGTATGCTTTAAAACGATATTGTGATGGCCAATGGTCATAAGTAATAATGGGTAGCCCAATCCTCCCTAACTTTGCACCGACGACGGATCCAACGAAGCCGGCGTGAGCAGTGCTGGATTCTGGGGGCAAAACAGGAGCTGGGAGGTCACCTTGGGAGAAGGTGGGTAAAGGCCACCGTGGGTAAAGGCCCAACCCCCGCTACGGGTCACCTCAGATCTGCCCCAGCCATTTTGCTGGCACAAATCTGGGAGCCCCGTGTAAGGGAAACCAGCCAGGAGTGGGTGGTAGGATTCGGTGTGCACCGCTGCTGCCAATCCCACTCTCTCCCTGGTCTGGTCCGCCCCACTGCCACCCATTCCCCCCGCCCCGTCCCACCCTCACAACGAGCAGCACAACACTCACCCTCCTGGGCCGCACTCTGGCCGGATCTGGCTTGCGGAGGTCGGTGTAGGCCTCTGCACCAGCCTGGAGCTTGTGCAACTGCCTTACGGCAGGTTTTGCAACGGCTCTGGGACGGCACAGGACGTGCTACGCCGGCCCAGGTGTGGGCAGGATTGCGCCCTCAGTAATATAGGCTGGGTAGAAAACATAGCTGAGGCTGTGAAAATGAGAGTCATTTCATCCTAAAGCTTGGCAGAAGCATTAAAAGGGATGTAAAGGCCCAAAAGATGGTCAATAGAGGACTTAGTCAAAGAACTGATTTCTGCTCATATGGTTACACATCTCTCCCTTCACATTCACCTGTGCTGTAGCCTCCCGCCCCCCCCCCCCCCGGTCTATCTTCAATGAGACAAAACAACATTTTTGACTTGGCTTCATAAAGAGAGGCCCTTCTACTCATATACAGTTATTAAGGGCTCCCCCCCCTGCCACCCCAGTTGCCATTGGGAGACATGGGTTTGAATCCCACCCAAGAACTGGAGATCAAGGACATTTCCCACTCCACCGACAGCACTAATGCAGACCATATTCTCGCAACCTCTACAAAGACAGACTTGGATAGTTCTAAACTTGCTGCGGCTAGTGGAGCAGGAAGAAGGAATATAGATTTTACCACCAGCTGGTCTCTATATTCCAGAGCCCTGCTTTGAAGACTTCCCAGGGCTGACAATATTTCAGGAAGGAAGGTAGTGAACATGATGGAAAGCACCTTTGCGCCTTTTGTCAGCTTGCAGCCAAATGCCTGCAAGGTGGCAAAGAAGAAAAAAGAGCTGACAGAAGGCACATCACCGATTCCTGCCCAAGGTCATTCAGGCAGTCTTTTCAGATGTGAAAAATACAAATTGCTTTGTACTGATGCATTGTATAGTGGTGGGGAAGGGGTGGAAGCGATTTAATACCTTCCAGTGCGGTGAGCATGATCTACAGACGCTGCGTTTTAGTCCAAGTGTCAGGAAACTGTAATTTCCACTCCTTCTGGTGGATTTGAAAGTAGAAGAAAAATCTCTGCTATTTGAAGTTTTCAGTATTCTCTCCTGGAAGGCAAATATTTAGCTGTATTGATTTTTCTGCTCCCCTCTGCATTCACAACAACAAAGAGAGCAGTCTGTGTACATGGCTATTCAAGCAAACCAAATGTGAACAAAACTCTGTTCAGGTTCAATCTGGCCAACAGACTTTTACTAAGTGCTTTTGTATAAATTATGTTAAATCAAAAGATGGAGGTAGTTCTGTTGATCACTATAAGCCCTGACAGCCACAATCTTCACTTGTATTTCAATCACCGAATACTAGATGCTAACAATTACAGTAATTTCAAAGATTGAAGACTATTGTCAATGGAAGGGGACAACTGATGGCGTAATCCTAACTAGGCTTTACGGCAGCGGAAGAGAGGTTCCACCGTCATAAATGGCCATTTCATAATCGCAAACGATGGTGGTGTCGGTGGCCAGCTGCTGCAACCGGCTACACGGTAGACCACAGGAAAGCTGGTGCGGGGGACAGGTGATGAGAGAAATGGGGCAGGGAGGGGGAGGAATGGGAGAGTGTCTGGGGGAGATGGGCAGGTGGGAGGTGGAATGGGGGAGAGGTGGGGTGGATACCAGTGGCAGCACGCCGTTATCCTAGCCCGTTCCTTTCCCTGTTTCCTCTCGCTTACTCTCCTCGGACCTATGCCAGCAAAATGGCTGACGTAGATCCAAGAAAATCCATTGGGGCAGTAGAGGCTCACCCCAAGTTAAGGAAAGGGAACAAATGTTGTTCTGCATTGTGGCTGCTTCTGCAGGGTGGGGCTGCATTGGCGCAGGGGGGGGTTAGTTAGGATTGGGCCGTGAGTGACACAGAACATGCAATCCCAGGTTCAATCCTGGCCTGGAAGTTAAAAACTCAACTAGTACCAGGGCTGGGAAAAAGCAATACTTGAGGCCTTGGAGAGGTCGTATCAGTCAGAGCAGATTGTGCCATTCCAATGGACCAATCATCTAACTTGCTTGCCATATCAGCTGATTGCCAACACTGGGTCTGGAACAAGGTCTATGCACATAAATCTAATACACATACGGACAAAATTGTGCAATCAATTATTAGATTTTTTTTTCTGTGGGACCAACCACATAATTTTGGCCTACATACACTGGACTATACAGTACATGTGCAGGCAGGGCCGGCCCAAGACCTTCCAACACCTGAGATAGCTTGCCAAATGCTGCCTCCCTTACACGATGACGTGCCAGCTGCTGCTGCTCCCATCTCAGTCTCCAAGGTTCTGGCTCAGCACTCCCCTCCCCTCCACATATCCTGTTCCTCTCTGTCCCCTATCTCTTTTCCAATCCAGGGAATGGAAGGAGAAGAAAGAGCAGTGGAGGCAAGTAGAGATTGGTGCCCTCCACCCACCTGCTTCCTGAGGCATCTGCTTAAATTGGCCTCACGGATGGGCCGGCCCTGTGCGTGGACTGTATTCAGACATGGGCCCACCACACCATGTGGATGGAGAGGGTAGGCACACACTCACTCCCCTCCATACAATTGGGGAAGTAGAAAATGAGAGAGTGGTATTGTCAGCAAAAAACAACCTTTGAAGGGACCACTATAACTCAAGAAATTCTTTTTGCTTGTTCCTCTCAATCTGGGAGGAAAATAAATCTACATTGCCTCCCTGGCATGTATGGAAACAGAAGGCTTTTAAAACAAATCTGATTTCCTTGTAGTTCTTGAATGAGGAAACAAATGCTTTTTTCAATTTTTCGGCTCTCTGGAGGAAAATTCGGAGCCAGTCTTGAGTTTATTTCAATACTCCCCCCCCCTCCCCTTTCCTGTTCCCCGCAGTTTGAGAAGAAATGACAGAAAAACCCAGGAGCTTCGGCATTGAAATAAACTGCCAAAAAGTGGATTTTTTTTTCGTTCTGCAAGTGCCTAAAATGAATCAAGTACCTTTCCAGTAATAACCAACTAAATTGACAAAATAAAGTCATAGGGCCAAATGCTATGAAACCAGAGGATCAAAAAACAAAAAGCGAAAATATTCAGTTGCAGAACTTGCACATACCCACTCACAACCCAAATGCCAGTCTAAGGAGAGAAATGTTCACACGCTTCCTCCTCCATGTTCTCATTTAGAAGAGTAGGAGAAGCAGGAATGATGACCCAGACTCCAAGGTCTCTCCTGGAGTAGAATTCCAGGTTGAACAATCACCTGAACAACTTTACAGTTATGATAAAATGTGTGTTGTTTTTCTTTAATGAAACCTTAATTACTGATTCAGGCTCCACACATGACTCTTTGTTGGGTAGGCTCCACACAGGTGTTGAAAATGTTAATAGATGTATTAATAGGGTTATATACAGCTCCGTGGCAGGGCTCTTAATGCAAGCCTGCAGCAGAGTTTCCTTTTAGACAGTCCAAGGGAAAGTGAGGGAGGGAGAGCTTGGTGGCACAAAGTTAGTTAAGGGGACAGCACATGGTTAATTCACTATGCTGACTACAACACAAAATGCAAGACAAGTTAAATATATATTACATTGACAAACTCTATCAATTGCAAAAAAAAATTCACCCATCTTTTAGCCAAAAGTACACAATGACTACAATTCATTTATTTTGTTTAAAAGGTTCTTTTCTGAGATAACTGGAACTAGACCAGTGGCTTCTGTGTCTATAACAAAACATCACACAGTCCAATTCTGCCCCCAAACTGTTATGAGGGCCTTAATTCACTTGGCACAACACTTGGTTCAACGTTTTAGAATGAAATGAATATCTATCTTCAGCTACCCTGGGAAAAGAGATTATTTACACATTTCCTTGCAAGAAATGAAGCTGGCTGATATTTATGGTTGAAGAATTCTTCTGCACTGAAATCTAGGAAGGTTCAGAAGCCCATTCTTGGTGTACCTGTCTGCCCATCGCTGTCGAGCCCCCGCAGCTGCCTCCGCCATGCCCCCATCACCATGCCCGGTGCCGCCGTGCTACCACGCCTGTTGCTGCCCCGGTGCCCTGGTGCCCCGTGCCCGTCGCTGCCGCTGTGCCGCGTTGCCGCCGGGCCTGCTGCCCGTCGCCATGCTGCCAGGCCTGCTGCCCATCACCGCCGAGCCCCCGCAGCCGCCTCCACCACTGCAGCCACCTTTTAAAAAACTGAATAAACTTACCTTTTTTCCTTCTTGGATCTTGCGAAATCTCACGAGATCCAACATGGCGGCGCCCAAATCTCGTAGTACTGCCTCATGCCCTCACGAGATTTGGGCGCTGCCATGTTGGATCTCGCGAGATTTCATGAGATCCAAAATAGCGGCGCCCGGAAAAAAGGTAAGTTTATTCAGTTTTTAAAAGTCGGCAGCAGAGGCTTGTATCGGCCCGGAACAGTCTGGGACAGATCCAGGACCCAAGCTTGGGTTCCGGGACTGTCCTGGAAATTCCGGGATGGATGGCAAGCCTACATATGTAGATAGTTGTGGGAGGTCAGTGGGGCAGAGGGTTGAGCGTCTTTCCCCTCCCACCACTCAGTCTCTAGGACTGGGAATGGCCAGGGCTGATATCCCTGAAACCTGGTCAGGCAGATGCCATTGCAGGGTCTCAGAATAACAGTGGGGTGGGAGTTATACACACCCTATTCCTCCTCCGACCGGGCTGGTTGGCTGAATTACCTCTTTGAAGGGTCCAGCGCCTAGCTAACAATTAGCCTAGGCCTCAGGCTAGCCTCAGGACAAGGAACCCTCCTCAGCTCCCAAGTCAGGAGTCAGCAGCCTGCTCATCACAGGCCTGGGCTATGATCTTCCCCTGGCAGGCCTCATCAAGTCCCATAAACCACCCCACACATCTCTTAGGGCGATGGTGCCTCCCATCCCAGGCTGTCATGCCTCCAGCCCAGCCTCTTTGCTTGTGCTCGGGAGGCGCATTGTAATTGCGACGGACCGCAGCCGACCGATTTGTTGCTGGGGCAGCTCCTGGTAAGTCTGGGGCCAGACGATGGAAAATGTATAGTTGTGAAATATAAAATAACTCATAGATTTACTAGTAGCTAACAATTATTATGGTAGACCATGGATGAACTTCTCTCAGGGATCAATTGAGGAGACTGGAAAGGTATCGGAGCCGACTCCTCATCAATTCCAATTTGGGGAATGCAATAACACTGCATTTAGGTGCCCTGTTCATTAACTGTGTTCAGTCACAGGCCGCCAGTTTCAATAAGGCCTTCGTATTTGTGATAAAGAACAATTGTCAAAGAGGCAGGACATGGAAAATTGCAGTAATTAACCCCACAAAACATGACTGAGTTAGAGATGGACCTGAAAAGATGGATGGCAGCAACTGACTACCTAAAGTGAATAAAAGTGACACAAATTATTCTAAAAAGCAAAGAGCAAACCGATGACAATCCCACACAGCAAGAACAGAACAAAATGCCACCCAGATGAAGTATTGGCACCGCTTAACAGGAAAATGTCAAATTTTTGACTAATGTTATTATCGGTGGTGATTCTTGTAGGATCTGTCATGTTGTCATCATCAATGACAAATGCACGTTTCTAACATGGAATGCCTCCCCCCTTCACGTTCTTTAGATATATACCCTGCAATGGGGGGATGGGAACAAACTGCAACCATCTCATTTCCTTCCCACAAAATACCCCATGTCACGGTACATCAGGAGAAACTGTTTAATTCATTTAACCTTTTTCAATAGGAAAAATATTTTGCTTTTCTTTCTCTTCTGGCAATTTATTGATAGCCCAGAGCAGAGCAGAGCTTTAAAAGGGAATTGGACGAATTCATAGAGAACAGACAGGCCTGTAAGTGCATATTAGTCATAATGCCCAAGAATGGCATCTTCATCGTCATGGTCGACTGCCAGTTATTAGGAACATGCACTTCATTTTGTTTCTTTTTCTGTTTTTCCATTTGGGGCCCATTCAGGCCCATCCATTTTGGGACCCATAGGTAGGGTCCCAGTTTGCAGCCGCTTCCCTCCTATGGCAAATATCAGCTTTTTTCAAAAAATCAGGGAATTTTTGTCAGGACTGCACTGTACATGGAAACAGTTAACCCTTTCCCATGCTCTGTGGTATATCTCCGCCACCTCCATGGCTGCTATTAAAAAAAAAATAAAACCACACACAGAAAGGGAAGACATAGTTGCTTTTTAAACAGAGCTCTCTCTCTCTCTCTCTCTCTCTCTCTCTCTCTCTCTCTCTCTCTCTCTCTCTCTGTGTGTGTGTGTGTGTGTGTGTGTGTGTGTTTAAGTCATATCTACTTTGACCATGAGATATGTGAAAGCACTTTGATAACTCGAAAAGCACTATACAGTATAAGTGCTAACTCTATTATCATTCTTATAATAGGTGCATTTAGACCATATGATGCTGGGCCTTGCTTGCTATAATCTTGCAATTAGTTGGGCCAATTTTTCACAGGAACAATGAGCAACTACAAGAAATAGTTCTTATCAGTACAGTATATTGTACCATGATCAGTATATAGCTGTCTTTTTCATAGACACATCTCACTGTGTGTCAGTTAGTTGAAAGCAAATAGCTTGGGTTGTTTTTAGTTAGTTCCTATTTATACAATTTCTCCAATTTTGAGGAAATATTTCCGTTTCTGATGAAGGATTTTGCTTCAGGGTGGAAATATGCCAGAGCATTTGCTGTGTCCTAATTTAATATGCTGTTCGTTGTTTTTTTTTTAATCATCTTTTTAAAAATAAACACTATCAGGTTTTTGCTCTCTTTAAATATCATAACTTTAGTCAAATGCATGACAAATATATTTGCTAAGAGAAGCTCTAAGCAGATGGTCACAAAACTGTACACAGCAGTGCACATGGTGATGGGGGGGAGGAGGATAAATAGCACCTGCCCTTCATCATGCCTGACCTCCAAGGGTTGAAGATCTCATCTGCACAGGGGCCTTTGAGGGTATGCCCCAACGCAAATAGGTTCCATGCATACCTTTCCATGCATACCTTTGTACGGTCCATGCATACCTTTGAAAAATGGAATGTAGAGATTTCACATTTGGAGCATACATGTGGCTCTTACAGACAGGACATTCTGCAACACTTGGAGGTCATGCAAAGGCTAGCAAGCATATGGAGCCAGCAGGCACCCCACCGTGTGCAACTGCACTCTATGACTCTCAGCAAACGGCTAGAGTAGGGGTGTCAAACATAAGGGCTGCAGGCCTGATAAAGCTCTTTATCTGGCTCATGTGATAATTGGGCTCTCCCAGCACTGCCCTTTCAGCAGCACCGCTTCTGCTGATGCTCTGGGAGGGATGGAAGGAGGCCTCAGAAGGCAAGGGACACTATGGGGGAAGGGGCAGACCAAGAAAGGTGAGAGAGGGAGACACTGCTGAGGTGCTGGGAGAGCCCAATTATCATGCAGGTCGCTCTTTCAGTAGCTCCACTTTTGCAAAGGCTTCACTTCAGAGACCACCTCTCAGCTGCTGAGCTGCAAAGTGATGCCTCAGTGGACGTGGTGGCCCATGTGTTAATTGGACTCTCCATATCTTGAAAATATGATCAAGATTTGCATATTTTCTATTCTGTCATTTGCAGCTAATTAGAACAAAGTGCTTATTTCTGGCCATCATCTGCTTAATGATGTCACTTCTGGCCCTCAGCAGGTGACATGAATGTTATTTGACCCACTGTATGAAACAAGTTTGACATCCTTGGGCTAGAGTATCCCACAGTCAAGTCTGTTCCAAGCCATTCAGTTTGGCCATCCAAACCTTAAGCAGAATAGTTAGCATTCCCTTCTTCACATGGCCAATATACCAGTAACCGAAATCTTCCTACGGATGTGGCCACTAGAACTTCTTCACCCATCTTTTCATGAGGCAGAAATGTCTACACTCTGAGCCATTGAGAATTCAGTCCTGAGCACAAAACTGGGTGTGGTTTCATTCATATTGCACATTTTCCAAATATTATGCCAAAGGGTGCCCAGATGGGCAAACCAATCCTACCTAAGATCTGGCCGGCAGCCCCCGGGCCGCCCGCCGGATCCTGTGCTCCAGCGGCACTGTTTCCACCAGAGCAGAGGTCTCCTTGGGGAAGGGGACACTCATCTCCTTCCCCGAGTGTAACCGGGGCCAGGCCCTATCGGCCTCCTTGGATTTTCGCCAGCTATTTTGCTGGCGGAAGTAGAGGAGGCCATGTAAAGGCCCTGGCGACCGGCGGGGGTCAGGATATGGCCGAAGGCCATCCCCTGCCCCCTCCCGGGCCACCTGGGCCAATGGCCACCCTCCCGCACCCGGCGAACTGCCCCCCCCGCTGGATCCAGACCTACCTGGATCCGGCGTCAGTGGGGGTCCTCCCAGCGCTGGAGCCGGCCTTCCCGGCTCTGGAGGAGGCGCAAACATGCCTTATGGCACGTTTATGACCTCTTCTGGTGCCAGAACACTCCTTCTGGCGCTGCGAAATTCGTCAGGATTGCGCAGTCAATAAGGGACAGGTTGCCTATACCTTTAACCGTTGAAATTTGGGCAAATGCAGCTCATCATGGAAGGGTGCAACAAGCTATACCTGCCCAAATTCCCTCTTCTTACAATGGTTAAAGGCATAGGCACCCTGTCCCTTATTGAAACTGGGCACCCTATTATGCCACAACACAATTCTCAATATGGCCACTCTTTGGCTTATGCAGTGCAATGGTTAATCCAGCTGTAATTTCACAAAGGCTTTCAAATGGCCAGGCCAGTTGGCCATGGAAGGTAATATGCAGATCTATACCTGCTAGGGTTCTATTGGCCAGGCAAAAATTTCACCCGGTCTGGCCAATCAATAGGCTTCATACTGCCTGCTAATTGCAGGAACGGAATCACTATTGCAAACCTTCATCCTTTGTCTCAAAGGGGCTGTGATAAATGTGAGACAGTGTGTACAGTATATAGTCCATGGTAATTTACTAGGATTGAATGAGATCAAATCATTCAATCCTAGTAAATTACCATGGACTATATACTGTACACACTGTCTCACATTTATCACAGCCCCTTTGAGACAAAGGATGAAGGTTTGCAATAGTGGTTCGGTTCCTGCAATTAGCAGGCAGTATGAAGCCTATTGATTGGCCAGACCGGGTGAAAATTTTGCCTGGCCAATAGAACCCTAGCAGGTATAGATCTGCACATCATCAAATCATTCAATCCTAAATGAAATCAACCCTGACTGTTCCCTGGAAGGACAGGTACTAAGGCTGAAACTCAAATATTTTGGCCACCTAATGCGAAGAGAGGACTCTCTGGAGAAGACTCTGATGCTGGGAAAGATTGAAGGCAAAAGGAGAAGGGGAAGGCAAAGGATGAGATGGTTAGACAGCATCACCGATGCAACGAACATGAAAATGAGCGAACTCAGGAAGATAGTGGAAGACAGGAAGGCCTGGCGGGATATGGTTCATGGGATCACGAAGGGTCGGACACGACTTAACGACTGAACAACAACAACAATTTACTAGGATAAGCCTCGGCTCCAGATGCTGGAATCCTTGCTATTAAGCTTGACAGCATAAATTGTCAGACTTGTGTTGCAATTTTATACTTGCTTACCTGGGAGTAAGTTCTGTTGAACTCAGTGGGGGTTACTTCTGAATGGACATGCATAGGTTTGTGCTGTAAGTTTTCCAACAATAACTTTTTGCCACACAGTTTATTCAACAGCACAGATAGGCTTGCTGCTCAGCTGGCAAAAGATTTGGTGCAGACAGGAACTACCGTGTTCTACACAAGCAATCCTCTGATGTCCCCATGATTGATTGATGGATGGATGGATTATATTGTCTCCCAAAGCAGCTCACATCAACCAATACAGTGCTGATGGCAGTAAAAATGAGACACAGGGATCCTGCCTTCAAGTTTAGAAACTATAAATATAAGATGCACAAGGGAAGGGAAGCAGAAAGAAAAGGTAGAGGAGGAAGATTAGCCTGAGAATTATTATTATCAACAGTATTTATATACCGCTTTTCAACAAAAAGTTCACAAAGCGGTTTACAGACAAAAATCAAATGATTAAATGGCTCCCTGTCCCAAAAGGGCTCACAATCTAAATGTCAAACCATAATGGGAAGTTGCAAAACAGGCCATCATATCCAATTATACTCAGGCTGTTGCTGGTCTTCCCTTACTGATGTTCATGCTTGGATTGAAACAGTGCAACTCCCCTGTGCCTTTTAGACCTCTGGCTGGTGGCAGAACAGAAGTCAGAGTGTCTCTCCTGGATTCGGCAGTTTCCAAGGCAGCAACTAGCAGGTGGAGCAGAGCTCTTTACGGCAGGAATGGAGGAAGAAGCTCCAGGTGGGTCTTCCTTTTGCCCTGATGCTCTTCCTGGAAAGGAGAGCATCCTGCCTCCAAGTATCCCTTGTTTCTTGGGCTGCTGGCAGAGGTCAGAGGGCCCTTCCCTTCCCTTCTCACTGGGCAACTGGCCTTTGGAACTATCTGCTGCAATCAAAGCATGGGAAATGACTGGTATGTGGTGTGTCCAGCAGCCCATGTCGTTCAATTGCAAGTTTCATTCAAAATTATCATCCATGTGTACAGTACTTTCTCTCCCTCCAAGAAAATATTTTGCATTTTTCCCATGCCAGTTTCTACACCTAGAGCTGTTTTGGTCTTTTTCCACTGCTTCGCTTAGGATGGTGTCATGATTTTGACAAGAATTTAGGGTGTTGTCTACGTTTCCTTCACAGGTAATTAATTTGTTGCTGTAACTGGAGGGAATGCGCAGGTTGTAAAAGGAAAGGGGAAAGAATTGTGAAAGTCCCTCATGGTGTGTGACCCCAATATTTCTTGACAAAGAGTATTTCTCTGCCAGTAGCATGAACTCCCTGGATTAGACCTGTGACTCTGGAACATAGTCTGAGAATGCCAATATTTGTGCGCTCCTGAAGGCCAGTGAGGTCTATTGAAACACAATACTGACTTCTCTTCATTATGCTTGTAAAACGTGGGCATTGTACAGCTGGCGTTTTAATAAATCAGTCCATTTTAATCGAAACTACTTGAGAACATGAATGAAAATGGTCAGGACAAACAGCCCAACATGGCATTCTACCTAGGGCTGGATTGCCAAGTATGGAATCCATGTTGGTCATGCCACATTGTTCGGCTGTCTAATGACGCCCCCCCCCTTTTTTAATGGAGAACTGGCAAACAGAAAAAAGGTAGTTAGCTGCCTAGTGCAAGAGGTTATCTGAAAGCAACAATGAGTAGTGCAGTATCAAAGTTTGGAGCTGAGAAAAACTGGTGTTGCATGAAAGGTTCTAAAGGGGAGGGGTCAGCACCAGGCTCAATCCCGGGCATATCTGGATAAGGTCTGAAAAGCAGAAAACTCTGAAAAGCTGCTGCATAGACAATACTGTACTGAGCATAGACAGTACTTTGAGCAGTGAGCTACCAGCACCTTGCGTTGCCTAAGTGCTGTTGAGGCTCCCCTTTTGACTCGTCCCAGCCCCTCCCCTGGCAAAAGAGTTCCTTCCAGCTGGCCATTGCCCCCCACTGGGACTCAAACCTCTGTATTGAAGGGGCTTGTGTGTTTGCTTCACATGGCCTCCTGATGGACTTGAACCCTGGGTGCAAGAATTCCTAGCAGTTCTGAGCTTTTGCCCTTTACTGTTGACACCACCGAAGCTCCTGCAGGAAGTGGCAGTGCTGTGGTATCCTTGTGTCATGCTGTGTGTGTGTATTTGTAAGTGTGGTATCCTTGGTGCATCTCCCCATCGTTAGAGAGGTGCCTGTTGCTGTGTTGCTCATTCCTAGTGACCGGTGGGGGGATTCCTAGTGACTGGTGGGGGGCATCTCCCCAGCATGGGCCACTCATTGGTCCTGTGCATGCCCTCACCCCCTCAGTTCACACTGTGGTTCTTCTCTGGCTGCTGGCATTGGGTCTGGGTGTATGCAGTCATTTGCTCCTTGGACATCACAATGATGATGCTCGGATGTGGCACCGATGACATTCCAATGTCACTCTGATGATGCGCTGACGTCAGGACACTCCTCCATAGATGACCGGCTGTGTTGTGGTTTCCATCAGCATTACTGGGAAGGGCTGTGCCAGTGTTACTGGGAGGGCTGTGGTGGCGTGGCGTGGCGGTGTGTGGACAGGCATAGGATATGACGGATATTGCGCCATCGTCGGTGTTTCATTGGTGGGGTATCTGAATAGGATTGGATTGTTTGCCTAAGACAGCTTCCTATGAGGCAAATGATCTACTGTACATCACATCTATTCTGAGATGAACTTCAGCAGTGTGTGTTTGGCATGCCTACCTAGTACATAAGTCCATTTAATGGCTTATAACAATAGCTGTTCTGTTTCCAGAACCAGTGACTGACCACAGATATTCATGCTCCTAGTCATGTGATTTAAAACTACAACAGGGACCGTCCCCCATGGCTTCCCCATGGCTGTCATGTGACCATGGGCAGGTGTTTGGTTTCCTATTCTGAATTTTTCATGTTTGAAGGAAAACAGGGGCAGTGAAGCAGGCATATCTTCCTGTTTCACACAGACCTTTTGGCAGAGTGGCAGGGCTTGCTTCTTCAGCCAGTTTTCTCTGCACGGTAAATGCTACTTAATCTTGGAATAAAATCTGATCTTTCAAGCACAAGGAAAATCATCTCCATCTTCTAACGTTGATCTATTACAGTTTTGCATTAAAACCTCTCCTTTTGATATGATCTGTTCCCATAAACCAGGGGTAGATCTGCCAAACCGCTGGCAGGACTAGGGAATAATTACTTCTGTCACATTAACGAGCTGAACTGGAGACAGAAAAAGGCAGGGGCAGCCCTTCTGGTAGGAACGCCGGGCTTGGCGGCTTTTGCTTCCTGCTTGAATGCAAACCAGCTGATAAAACAAGAACTGACTGGTGTCGATGAAGTTTTGTGTTTGGGTTGGAAAAGGAAATAAAGAATTGAATTAATTTTAATATTTAAAAGCTTTCAGCTGCTGCATCGCAAGAGAAAAGGGGGGGCAAAGCCCATTTAAAATATTGAATAGTTTTAAGGAAGCCTGGGATACTGTTTGTTTCATGTAAAGGTTTGAACTCTTTTCCAAAACGAATGGAAATCTCTAGCTTTCTCTTTCACTCTCACTCTTTTAGGTCTGGCGTTTAATTAAACTTACAGCGCAAGTCTATGCATATTTACTCAGAAGTAAGTCCCATTTATTGCAATGGAACTTACTCCCAGGTAAGTGTGTATTGGACTGCAGCCCAACAAAATACATAAACAATACATTCTGCAGGCTTCCTCAGCCTCTTTCAGGAGCAGCTTCCTTTGCCCTGGTATGATGAGACCAAGCTGCTGAACACTTTTGAGGTCTCCTCAGTGTAGTAATATGGAAAAGAGCCCATGGAAGGAGGTGGTTTATACCAAATTCCCTGGATATTATTCTAGGTCAGGGGTTCTCAACCCCTTCCCGGCCAAGTACCACCTTCAGCGCCACTCTCCTGCTGCATACCACCGGAAGTGACTGGCGATGACATCATTGCCAGTTACTTCCGGGTTTTCAGAGGCCAGAAAACACAGGTAGGAGGCTCTGGGCAGGGGGGAGGGCCCTTCTCAGCATTCCTGAGAGGCTCGGCCAAAGGCAGGAGCCTCTTAGAAGCAAAAATGCGCCACTGAAAGTGCCATATCGGAGCAGGGTTCCAGTGGTCCGGTGGTCCGAGTACCACCAGCAGTTGGCTGAAGTACCACTGGTTGAGAACCCCTGTTCTAGGTCATGTCTTAACTATAGTTCAGTCATTGCAGAGCTAGAGGCCTGAATGGAAGTCTTCTGTAGAATTAGAACTTGAATAAAGTACTGTATTACAATTGTTAAACCGTCTGAGGCTTGGGTGATTGAAAGCAAGTATTGCAACTTGAAACACTCAGGAGTACTATTTACAGCATGCTCCAGGCAGCTAACCGTGGAAAAGCAGAGGGGGAAATTGGTATCTCTCTATCATGGGTGACAGCAGGTATGCTTGTTTCTGCATTGTTTTTCTTTATACGTACTGTGACTGACAAAAGTGGTGACACCAACATGGGCCACACTCCCATGTTGATAGAGTCACACTACCAGTGTGATTTGGGTCACCATATAACCTGCCCTTGAAAATAGTGGTGCTATTGCGTGTTTGTTTAGTTCTCCACTTGAGTTTTTCATGGACTTGTTTTTGCTTGATATGTTTAAAAATTAATGTAAAGGTTTTGGGGTTTTTGTTGTTTGTTTGCTGTATACGTGCTTTTCATTGTAGAATGTTCCTCTTCTGTCATTCAGTATTTTATTCAAAGACATTCAGATGGTTTTTCATGAGGCTGGCATGTTATTCTAAGCAATCTATTCCAGACACTGAATCACATTTCACGGCAGATCTCACACCAAGCAGATGACTGACTAAAATATCTTAACTGTTGAGGTTATGCTTTATATGTTCTGGCAGCTTTTCCCTTAATACCTCCAAAAGGTTCCACAGACCAACATTTCCATCTGAGGATATCATCAGATTTATAATTTCAGAAAGTGTCTCTCTGTTTAGAGGTTAATAATCCAACTCATCCCTGCATAGTCATACCTTTCATGTGTGAATATTGGAGGACGCTTGGGGACATTTTCCCTGCAGAATATCACAGTTGGTCATTTTGGTTTCAATACTGAAATCCTACTAGTTGCTGAATAGCTATAGCAGTGATTTTCAATGTTTTTCTTCCCATGGCATACTGACCTCTATGGTCTTTCTCTATGGTCTTCACCTTTTGTGATGTCACTTCCAACTTCTGGGAGACCCTTCCAGTTTCTGTGGCTCTGTTTCTAGGTCTTTAGTAATGAGGTCTTTCTAGGTCTTTAGTTATTCATTACTACAGACAGTTGTCCTAGAAACAGAGCTGCAGAACCCGGAAGTGTCTCCCAGAAGTCAGAAGTGACATCACAAGAGGTGAAGACCATAGAGAAGACCACAGAGGTCAGTATGCCATAGGAAGAAAAACATTTCAGCGATTTTCAACTGCTGTGCTCCAAACTCCCACGGCACACCTGCGGACCTTTCGTGGCACACCGGTTGAAAATAGCTGAGCTAGAGATTATTTTGATTGATTTATAGCCAGTCTGATAAGAGTTTGAGGAACTAGAAGCCTAGGAACTAGGCTTGAACTAGGAACCTCTGAGTCTGAGGTGGAAATTTAGCTTATAATGAGTCTGTATGGAATATACTGTATTATATACTGTATACTTAAGCCATGGAGCCCTCTTCAGGTATAGAAGGGAAAAGACGTGACAGTGTTAGCCCTTATAATTAGTGGTGGACTATATCATATCATATCATATATTATATGCCTCATTTCTATTTGGAATGGGCCCAATCTTTCTGAGGTTTCTCAGATAACTCTTGGAGAAAGCCAGGGCTTTTTCTCATAGTTAATTGAAGACTTGGAAGGACTGGGTCTGGGGGAGTGCTTTACCAGCCCTTCACCATCTTCCCTGCCACTAGTTTTTCCCCTTTTCCAAACTTACATTGCAAGGTGAGAAAGGGGGAAACCATTGTCAAGGAAAACTGGAGATGGCCCAGCTTTAAGTTCCCAGTGACACTATGGAGTCCTCCAAGTCAGAGCCTTCTAACTCCAATAATCTTCTATTTTGTAAATACATCCACTATTTCAACCATACAAAACAACATGCTGCAAATCCGGTAGTCCTTTCAAATCCGGTAGCCCTAATCCGCCTCTCTCCTTTGTATCTTGAAGAATCTTAAATTTCACTCTTGGTTTCTTCCCTTGCCAGATAAATTTAGAAATTTCTTTCTCTGCCATTCTTTAAATGGTGCATCAGATATAGTTGTTAAGACACAACAGAAGCGAGGACAGAATCAACAGCGTTATAGGATCAAATGGACCCCTATTGGCCCCTGCTGAGCTGATAGCTGCAATACTACTGGCTGGTGATCCAGGATGGTAGCGCTGAAGCATAGCTCAGAACAGGCAGATTGCTCCCTCCTCTAACAAGCTACCATGACAATGCAGAAAAGGCCCATGATGTCTCACTACCTACCAGAATGCCAGATTTCAGACCCCTGATTTCTTGCAATCAAATTGCAAAGTGCAAGGAAAATCAGACTTGAAATGGGGCAGATTTCCACTTGCGCGTTGCCATTTACTACAGATGAAGAGACTTCCATTGCGCGCTCCATTGGCAGCCATTTTGGAACAGCTGCCACAATAGACGGCAGCACTCCCGGGTTGTCGCTGCACCTACCTGGACCCACCAGAGCAGGTAAGGCAGCAGCAGAGGCAGGGAGGGGGCAAAACAGGGTGTGGAGGAGGGAGGAATGGGGGGGGGTGAGGATGCTGCAGGAGAAGGTGGATTTGGTGGCAATGGAGCGCACTGGATCCTATCCTTCCTTTTTTGAAGCCCCGCCCACTTTCTCTCATTGGACTTGTGCCAGCTACAGAGCTGGTGCAGGTCCGAGGAAGCCTATTGTGGAGCGGGAGGGTAGGGGTAAGGGGATTTAAACCTCTTTCCGCTCCAATGCCTTCTGATCCCTCCCTGCTGGATAAGTGTGCACCTTTTCAGTGCAGCTGCACCAGCGGGCGATGGGGGGAGGATAGGATTGCATTCTTAGGCTGCAATTCTGTGCATGCTTGCTTGGGAGTTACCCTAGTTGAATTCAATGCAACTTACTTCTGAGTATTTGCATAGGATTGCACTGTTCATGAAGGAGCATCGTAGTATTCAACTAGAATGGTTTTGTGTTTGGTAATATTATATCTGGCTTGACCAGAATGGCATGATCTTATATTGCTGAGAAAATCTTTTCTCCCTCCTGTAACACAGCTGGTGAGATTTGGTGCATCTGGCATCCGAGCCAACAATGAGCAGATAGAAAGATATGCTGAGGCCCAGTTAGGATATATTAACGCGAGGACATCAAAGAGAACTAAAATCAGATGTTTTACTGCAACAAATGGACACGTGAGGGTAGTAGTTTACAAGCAACCCAAATCATATCTGGCTTTCACCAGGATTTCATGATTTCAAAGATAAGATTTGGGCTATTTGTAAACTACTAGTTGACATATTCAGAATATAGGAAAAATGTCGAGTACTTTCCAGTTTTTCTTCATAGCTTTTATTCCTCATAGCCTTTCTCTGGGGTTAATGATAAACTGTCAGTGAAAATAAAGAAACCTGCATTTCTCAGAGAGCCATGAATGCACCCAGGTACAAAGACATGTGGGATGTGTCACAAGCAGGGAGGCAAAAAGGTCAGGCTGGGAGTGTTCCCTAACGTTTGTCAGAGGTGAAACAAGGGTGGAGCGGAGGCAAGTAGTTCTGCAAGACTCCATTACACTGGAGTCAGCGGCCCCTCCCCCTTGCTGTTGGAGCCATTCCAGCAGCAACAGGGGAGTGTCCTGCGTGTTGTCTTTGCTGCCAGAATGGCTCCAACAGCAAGGGGGAGGGGCCGCTGACTCCGGTGTAACGGAGTCTTGCAGAACTACTTGCCTTCGCTCCACCCTTGTTACGCTTCTGACGTTTGTTCTTCTGGTAAGTTAAATGATACAACCCTGCTACACAATGGCATTTCCCCATGAAAGATGCAAGCTCACAGTATTACATTCTGCTGCGCCAATGGAAGGAGAAGATAGTGTTGTTCTCTAAGGGCGGGTTCATGATGGCCTGAGTGCATACATAGTGGGGCACAGGGTGAGCCTCTCAAGGTTGTGTGTCCTTCCTTCCCCATCACACCTTGAGCAAGCACTGGATCTTGTGTGTAAACAGCTACAGGTCGGGCCTTGTAAAAACGGTAAGAAACGGGTCCTGTAAAAATGGCTGTGAAAACGGGATGAACAGATTGTGCAAGCAGGACCTGCTCATGTAGACACTCACAACTGGTTCTCTTTACCGATGACACACATGGTGGAAAGGCACCCGAGGGTCCGCCAGTGCCCCACTGCATGAATGCACCATGTGCCTGCCCTGGGCATGTGTTGACCAACCCTATGAAATATTTTAACTTGGCCGCAGTCTGGCTGAACAGCATTCTCATTGGCCAGCAATGCTGAGTGGTGATGGATGGGAGGGAAGGGCTTGGTGGTGCATCCAGCGTGGGAGCTGAAAACCTAACTGGAGACTAAGACTGAGATTCTCTGCATGCAAAGCATGCCCATGTCCACTATTGAGCTGTGCCGCCTATAACTCACTTGGGATGCTGTTGGCTAAAAATCTGAATTACGATGATCAATAACTGTGCTCACTTTGTTTCCTCTGTTACTTTGCCTGAGCAAATGACAGAGCAAAGGAAGGAACCCTGGAAGTCTTCCTTCCTCGTCTTTTCTTAATTGCCACCGTCAGAAGCAGATTACCCACTTCAGCAAACAGAGAGCTTCAATCCGCCAGCATCTTCTTTGTGTGGCTCTTTCCTCCTCCCCTAAATTAAGGTTAATTATGTGGAAATTAGAATGCATTCACTACCCCCTGGATCATTGCACTGCTTCCTGACAGCCACCCTCCCTGAAGGCTTCACCCTTCCAGCTGTGGCATCTGTGGCAGCATCATGTATGTCAATGCCAACAGCTTTTCATTTTATTTTCATAGCATCTTAGTAGGGCCATTTTAGCAGGGATGTTATTTGCCAATGGGGACGGTCATTTGCATTCTACATTTCGTTGGTTCATTCTTGGTTTTAAACTGATCTGTCATTTGATCTTGATGCAACAGCACAAGCGTTGTCATAGCTTCACATTTGCTCAGCCAGCCAGTCTCCCTTCCTCTGGGATGATTTGTTCCTTTTGTGCTTCAGCTCTAGCATCGGTTGTATATTGCAGCCCATGCACATAGCACCATAGGGAAAGGACACAAGTGAGGGCAGAGTCGGCTGATCTGCTGAGACTTGTTTATGTAATCAGTTATCCTGATTCTGGGGTTATTATACATAGCGGATCAGCAGCCTCCTCACTGTGATCTATTGAAATAAGTTCTTGATACTAGTGGTTTTGTAGAACCATGGTAGGTCCAAAGAAGCATCAGGTGCCGATTGCGTTCACTCCTTTACAAGAACATGGAGGGGTGCAGGGAGCATTTTTCCAGGGAGGCATCCATTTTGAATGGGCGGGACTCTCACTGGTCTCACCAACGAGAGTCCTAGAGAGTCCCACCCATTCAAAATGGATGCCTCCTGGATGGAAACATGCATGCTGTCAAGCCTATGGTGCCCCCTCTGGATGGAAATGAGAATTGCACGTTATCTGCAGTGAAGGTGATTTGTTTGCATAGAAGCAACTGTAACATGTCTGTCCCAGAAAGGTGTCTGTCCCAGGCAAAACATGCAGGCTGGGAGGAAAATGACTTTGTTGCAGGGTGGGTGGGGGAAAGGACTTTGTTGCAGGGTGGGGAGGGGGGGTAAAAGGACACTGTTGCAGGGTGTTGCACCCCCAAAAACGTTTTTACGGCCATGCCATGGGGGCGTAAAGGGTTGCAGCCGCGCACTTTATGGGGGGCATCAAGGGTTGGGCCCCTGGTGAAAAATGGCCTGGGTACTCCACTGGGTAGTGGGGCGGAGGGGGGGGATGACTGAACTCATCACTGGTCCATGTCTCTGGGGCTCATTTCTTAGATGGGGTTACTCATCTGCCTACCTGGGTGACAGTTGCTACTGTGGCTACCAGCTTGTGCTACACTTGTTGAAGCTATGCTATGGTAGTTTCCGCCCCCTCCCCCCCAGGAGTGAGCTCTTTCCAAGAGCAGTGGTTATGGCACCTGGCCTAGATGCATTTAAAGGGGGACTGGACAGATTTATGGAGGAAAAGTCCATCACAGGGTATAAGTCATGACAGTATGCATGCTCCAGGTTTAAGAGGTAACCTATCTCTGAATGCCAGGTGCAAGAGAGTGGCAAAGGGATACAGGTATCTTGTTGTCTTGTGTGCTCCCAGAGGCATCTGGTGGGGTCACTGTGAGATACAGGATGCTGGACTAGATGGGCCCTTGACCTGATCCAGCAGGGCTCTTCTTGTGTTCGTATGCCAAGAGCATTGCCACTTCTGTGGACAGATCTGCTGGTTCAGAGAGACAGTCTCCAGTCTTCTCTTCACCAGCTGATTCCCACTTTGCCCAAAAGATTTGTGCTTCCTCCAAGTTCTTTAGCTGCCTCCTGTTCTCACCATGGTATTGACTTATGCAGGGTTGGGGGCACATTGTATTGTCCATACTGTGGTGTCAGCACTGCCGTGTTCCTTCCAACGTCTTTGGTTATTTCCAGCTGGACTGATTGGGGTGAGGAACTGCTGGCATGCTGATTATGAAGTAGCTGCTTACAAAGTGGTTACAAAATCAATAAATCAAAATTCTGTACTAACAGCCCAATCCTATACTCCAGATACTCCACCATATCTGTATCACCGAAAACAGTGTCTATAGATAAAGTCGATACTATATTAGTATGGAATACTAATATTCCAACACTGGACAAATAAAATTAATTTGTGCACAAATCCAACTAATGCATCATCTGAAGAGAAGAAGCAGAGGCATAGCGTGTGCTGTGCCGGTGCAAGTCATCACGAAAGTGCCTTAAAGCACTTTGTGACGGCCTAGGACGGAAGACCCAGCACATGCCGATCACGGTAACTTCCATGCTGAGCAGCATGGGGGCGAGGAAAGGGCGGGGAAGGGGCGTAATGAGGAAGGGGGAGGGCGGCAATGGGTCAGATCAGGACCAGGAGGGGACAGGATTGGCTGTGCTGGTGCACGCCGGATCCTATCCCCCTTCCCAGGCCTGTGTTCTTTACACGGGGTCTCTCGGACTTGCACCAGTAAACTAGCTGGCGCGGATCTAAGGAGACCTGTTGTGGGGGCTAGGGATTTACCCAGGGTAAGGGAACAAAAGTTCCTTTACCTCGAGGAGACCTCCCACTTTCTGCACAGGATGCAGCGTTGCCTACACTGGCTGCCTCGCTGTGCAGAAAGTTAAGTAGGTTTGGGCTGCCCGCCGTCTTTCAAATAAGATTCCGCGAACAGTTCTTCAACGCAGACACTACACAAAGATAGATCAATAAGTCTCCATCATCCTTCAACAGAATCCCAGTTTTCTGCAAGACAATTGCAAAATGTGGTTGAAAAGCCAAAAGCACTTGCACTGTTCTTGCTGGTGACTCATAGGAGACTGTTGTGAATGTGGGTGATCCACATTTGTTGCCTTGCTGTTTACACTGCAACCTCAACAACCTTATGCTGCTGTTCTGATATTTAGATCTGTATACCCTTCATTGAAAGCAATTGTGTGTGTGTGTGTGTGTGTGTGTGTGTGTGCGTGCGTGCGCGTGTGCTCTTTTAGTGGCTCTAAAACCATATCTTATACTTCTTCAAAGTCTGATGCATGCATAATCAATCTTGGTGAAACAGCTGTAAACAACGAGCTGCATGAAGAATGGAAATTACTCTGAACAGTGAAAACAGTTTAAAAGCTACCCTTGTTTAGAATTCATTTAAATCTTTGTTCTGACAAAGATTAAATCTTAACCCCCCTCCTCCTTCCATCTCCCAGTGATGTTATAAAAACGGTTTCCATTTGTTATTTTCATTTTCTAAAGAGCTTTTCCATAATGTTCAGCTAAGATCTGCTGAATCTATTGCCTAAAGTCAAATTAGACATGATTGGGGAGAGCCACATTTTTTTAAGGCGAAAAGACACTTGAGAGTGACAGAGTCAAGGTAAGGGGGATGGAACCCTTTTCCCCACACTACTGTATTTTCTTAATCTGAATTGTCCCCTCCCCAATTTGCCTCATGAGGGAAATTACACAGGAGGAGGTGGTTTTAAATTGGCCAGCTTGGGCCCTGGTTAAGGGCCCACAAGTTCATCCAGGGCCCACCCACCCAACCCCTAAAGCACCCCGGCACCCACCTTGATGTGAGGCAGCAGTGGAGCAATACACTCAGCTGAGTGTGTCCCGCTGTCACTGACTCAGTGGTGGAACTTGGGTGGAGCGCGTGGAGCAGGAGCTTCAGGCGCTCGGGTGGGTGGGTGGGCGCGCTCGAAGCACTTACCGTCGCGAAGTGCCGCGTTGTATCGGCCCTCCCTCCCTCCCTGGAGCTCGTTCGGCTCCAAAATGAGTTCAAAACGGGTGGGGGGCCCGCGTCCATGTGACGCAGGCCCCGCCCCCATGTGCCGGGCGCCGGGAGGGCGTCCGTCATTTCTGCACTGACTCCGTCCTTGTTTGCTGTCCAGGGAAAAGCAGACATGATTGGCTGGAGGGATCAGGGAAGGTAGGAAGACTGGGTCTAATGTTCTTAATGAGATGCTTTCATGACTGGGAAAAAACAAAACAGAAAAAAGACGTCAGACTCACAGCGCAATCCTAACCAACTTTCCAGCGCCGGTGTAGCCATGCCAACAGGGCGCACACTGTATTTTGCAGTACAGGGGCAGTCATGGAGGCCTCTTCAAGGTGTGGGAACATTTGTTCCCTTAACTCGGGGCTGCATTGTCGCTGCACTGCTGCTGGAAAATTGGTTAGGATTGCGCTGTCAGATGGTTTCCCTCTTTATCTGCACTCAGCATCTTTGGTTTGGGTCTTTCTGATTATTTTAACATGAACGGAAAGAAAACATGTCTGAACCATTTAATCCCCACACATCAGTGCCGTCATGCTGAAGTGTATTGTAGAAAACATGCAACATTTTGGATGAGCAAGAAAGAACTCTCAGGCGGGTACAGTGTAGTTTCAGAAATTCAGCTATGAATCAAGACTTCCCTGGGTTGAATCTCTGCCATGAACTGACTGGATGGCCTTAGGCAACCTTTTCAGCCTCAGCTGCACTATTGGGATAATAATGAACATTTGGAAAGGGCTTAGGGCTGAGTCATATGTGCATGTACGTCACACGATGGAGCATCACTTGATTACTCACAGCTGAATGGGCAAACGGTCTCCACTGAAAATGATTCCAGTTATCAAGCATGCTCTGGTGACACATGCATTGTGCATTTACATGTGCCCCCAAGCATGCATGTTCAGGGATCTTGTAGTCACGATGTACACGCCCCACATAAGAATGGGAGGGAATAGGACATCATTCAGAGTCCACTCAATTACAAAGTTGTATGCCTTGTTTCTTCTGTCCCAACCCCACACACTGGGCTGCAATGGCTTCACAGGATCACCACAAGTCCATTTCAGACTTTTCTTTATATCTGCAGTTTAGATTTGCTGTTAAAAATAAAAATAAAAATCCACACCCACTATTTATTCCCCGACCTATCGGACTATTGTAAATCACAGTAATAAAACCTTAATAAAATTTTGATTTACAAATTCTACTTTGCACTTGGAACAGAAAATAAGTTAATGCTTTGTTCAATTTATAGCAGTTTTTAGTTTGTAAAAGTCTCATGCTTGAGGAGGTAAAATGCTTGTTTTTTTTAATGAATTGGAAGTGCATGTAGGAAGACATGGCAGAAATTAGGATTGGTGATTTTTGGCTTATTCTGTAGACCAGCAGTTCTCAAAGTTCTCCCCCCAGGTTGGGGAGAACCATAAGTCCATGCAGCGGCGGGGCGGAGGCGGGACTCCTGGAAGCGCGCCATTGCCAGAGGAAAAAGGGTTATTTCTTACTGAGGGTTGCGTCGACCCTCCGGAGGGTGCGAGGAGGCCCGCGGCCCACTCTGTGATTGCAACCCACTCACAATCCCATCATGGCCCCACTGCGGTCCACCACAGCCCCCTTGGTAATTGTGACCCACTTCCCAAGACTCTGATTTCGGACAAAAGCTGAATCGCATAGTTTGCAATCGCCGTGGAGAGCTGATCTGAAGCATGGGGAGACCTTCAGATCCTGGGAGCACCGCCACAATCCTGGGAGCGCCACCGTGGTCACCACACCCCTGAAGGGGCTGGTGACCACTTCCGGTTCTCCTGGTGGGTTGAGACCAGCTGCTGTATTTCCGCCGTAATCCTAAGTCAAACCATATACTCTTCTGCACACAATGTCTCAAAGGCTCTAATTTGCTTGCCCATGCATACATTTAGCCATTATTCATAATGTTTTGGCTCTTGCTCAAAGTCAACACATAGCCCCTTGTTGCTGACTTGGGTCCATATAAATGTCCAATATTGTCTATAGGACATTTGAATAGGTCCCCGAATGGCAACTAGGGCCATATATTAAATTGAGCAAGAGCCAAAGGTCAACAACATTGGCTCCACCACCCACTGAGTGCCAAAAGCATGTGTGCAGAACTCATTTTACATTCTGAACCACCAAAGAAGTTTGGAGAAAAGTTTGTTGCTCAGTCTATAACATAGCCGAGTATTCCATGCTGGATGAATTCATAATCCGAACCAGGTAAATACATACTTCAGCAACTTCAGTAGTGAACACAGCTATGTGACCTCTTTACAACTATTTCAAGAAGTCTTGCAAACAGACAGTTGACCTTCGCATGGGAATAGTTGCAGTGCCTTATCCATCCTCTGCAGTTCAATAGGCAAGATACTCCCATAAAGTTTTATGGTTCAACAAATAGCCTTTGCCAGCTTTTTTTAAAAGACAGGTTTTTCCTTTGTCAAAATCAATCGACAGATGGGATGACTGTAGATAATAAATCTGGTAGTCTGAACTTGGGAACCTGAAAATTCCAGCTGTGTACTATCTGATGGATACAAGCCACTAGGGTCTTTGAAATGTTTAATTGGTGAACATTAGTGATGATGAGTTTTTATACAACAGCCCATCTCCAGCCTCATGAAAATTAGCTCCATGCATTACCCTTACACCCCCCAATAAATGCACCAGACAAAAGTTCTGTGGAGAATTGGTCACTTTATTTAAATATTTATAAACAACCAAACAGGACCTGCAGAGGTAAAACCTAACTGGGGGTGACTCCTCCCCCCACAGCGTGCGGGAACTGGATGGGGAAAACGGCCTAGCCGCTTAACTCCCCTGTCAACTGGCGTTCAGCATCTTGACTCCAACTCCCTTGGAGCATTGCCAAGGGAGCCTATCATTGCCAACCCCCAAAGGGGGGGGTCGAGGCAGCGGAGCAGGCAAGGTACCCATACTAGCCATGCCATTGATGGGCCTTCCCTGCTCCAGCCAGGAGGCTTGCCATCCACTCTCTGACCCGGTCCAGTGTCACTTGAGTGGTTCTGGCTCGCCCCCTGGCCTTACCATCCTCGCGATGCACGCCTGGACCTTATCCACTACCTACCCCTTCCCGCACGCCAACTGCCAGCCAGGTGACCCACTGGCTAAAAGAACCCCGCTCACCAACCACAGTCTGAGGTAGGCAAAAAGACTGCTTCCCGGGCAGCGACTGAGGGAGCTGAAGGCCTCAGCGTTAATTCCCTCAGACGCCGCCCCCCACGTGACTTGCCCGGCCAATCAGGAGGCCGGGCCTCCGAATTTTTGCCAGTGCGCTCCGGCGGGGCAGGGCAAAGCTCCCGACACGCGAGGGGCGTGTCAGGAGGATTATCTAAGTTTTTTTTTAAAGTACTGTATAGTCTACCTCAGGGGTTCTAAACCTGTGGTACGGGTACCCCTAGGGGTACGCAGACCTCTTGCTGGGGTACGCCAAGCCCTGCCCCTTATCTGCCCCATCAGCAGCTAATTAAGTGTTAATTAACATGGATTTTAAATTTTAATTATTTTTGGAGCCCTTCTGTCTCTCTGATTTTGGTTTTGGACTTATTTTTGTACTTTAAAAAATGTACTTTGGTGGGGTGGGGGAGGGAGGAGCTGATTTTGGGAAGTGTGACTTGGAGAAAAAAAGAGATCCTTGCATCTCTCTCTCTCACACACACACACGCACACTCACACTCACACTCAGACACAGAGTTAAATAAGACATTTTTCACATTTAAAATTATTTTAGTACTTTTTATTTAATGATTAATTACCTAATTAATTAATTGATTAATCCAATTAATTAGCAGTTAATTAGCAGGGTGTACTTCAGAAAATTGGACCGTGATATGGGGTACCAGGACCTCCAAAGGTTGAGAACCCCTGGTCTACCTTTTACCAAATTCCTTCTAGATTTCTCCATGAAATAATCAGGAGCACAAAGGCAAACGCCTTTGGTTTGAAACAGAAAATTGTTTCTCCACCAGTTAGATACTAGGTATTTTTACGCTTAGGTGCCAGAAACATATTATTTAAATCTAGTTTGCAAAGACTATAATTTTCATAATCACAATACAGTATCTGCATGTGTTAGAATAATGGATCCTGTACAAAGTAAGGGCACTATTTCAGAATGAGTGGGTAGGTGGGGACCTAGATTACTAGCAAGATTTAAAATCTGCCTCTGGACAAAGCGGTATAATTTAAGAATATCTGTTGTCGTTATTTCTTATACCTGTTGTTACAATCTTATACTGGAAGCTAGGAATACATGTACTTCTGAGAAATACTGTATTTCTTCAATTCTAAGATGCATGTTTTTTCCCAATTAAGCATTTCAAAAAAATGGGGTGCGTCTTAGAATCGAAGGTCCCCAAAAAGCACCCCAAAATGCTATCTTCTTACTTACTGGGGCTTGGGGAGAGCTTCAGGGAGGCCTGCGCAACCCTCTGCAGGCCTCCCCGATCTTCAGTTCAGCAAAAACCGGTGATTTTCAGCCATTTCCGGTTTTCGCGAAAACCAGAAATGGCCAAAAATAGCTGTTTTTCGCCAAACTGAAGATCAGGGAGGCCTGCAGAGGGTTGCGCAGGCCTCCCTGAAGCTCCCCCAAGCCCAGGTAACGAAGGAAATGGCACTTTCTGACGGGGCCAGAAATGCTATGCAAAGGCAGTGCACTCAGTCATCCTCAGCTGCAGGAGACATGCTGGGGAGAGTTGGTGCTGAGCGGGTAGATTCAATGAAGGGAGGCGAGTCTTACAATTGATGGATTTTTTTCCCCTGCTGGTGGTACTGAAAGTAAAGGTGTGCCTTAGAATCGATGGCGCCTTAGACTCGAAGAAATACGGTAATCACATGGATTGTTTAACATGTGTGTGTGTGACATTCATCCCCCCCTTCCCTAAATGGTGCCCTTCATATGGCAAAACATTGTCAAAACACTGACAGTCTAGCATCCAGATAGATATACTGTATGTGGTTATGGCTCTCCATAATTCAAAAACTGAAAAACAAAAGGCTCTTAAATGTGTGACAAATTGAATGAATAATGAGCATAAAAAATTGTCCAAGGCTAAGCCTAAGATCACAAAGTAGAATACTATCTAACAATTCTCGAAGATGACTTGAAGAAATTGCTTTTCTAAAGTACAGCCATTTTATAGGAGCTTATTGTCTTATAGTAGCTTATCTTACAATAGGATGCTATACCAGTCTACCCTTTGTATTGACTGGAGTGAAAAGCTGTCACCTCTCAGCTGCATACTCACAGCCACAAGTGTGGATGAATATGGTCAAATTCGCCACCTGCCCAATCTCAGTATGACATGACTCCTTCCTTCCCCACGTACTCTGGAGCCTTGTTCAAAAAAAATCAGGACTTATGTCTGCACATTACTGTTAATGCATATACAGTATGGTGGGAGGTGGCACACTGTCCCCCCCCCCCATCTTACACACACTCATTGTACTTACAGAAATGAGTTTTGTTTGCCTGAATAACGTCTAAGAAACCTGAGAGGGTTTTCTTGTTTGATGCTGGACAGGAGATACAGACCACTCCTTTCCCCAATGCTTTCGACCACTAGCGTCGCTCCGGTAGGGGCGGGGCTGTAAGTATCGCTGCGGTCATAGTCTCTTTACCGAGCGAGGAGGAGGCAGCCCCGCCCCCTCACTGTCCGAGCCAGTCCCCTACGGAGAAACCGGCAGGGAAGAGACCCTGCCTGCTGCTTTCTCCATAGGGGACTGGCTCGGACAGTGAGGGGGCGGGGCTGCCTCCTCCTCGCTCGGTAAAGAGACTATGACCGCAGCGATACTTACAGCCCCACTCCTACCGGAGAGACGCCTCTGCTTTCGACTATGACTTGGGGGAAGGTTTAGCTTTGCATTTCAAGCTGGAATTTACAAATGGCTGGAAGCAACAACAATCCCTCATCATGTTGTACTTTTGAGTGCCTTCAAAGCACAACACAAAGTGAGTGTACCGTGCTTTGAAGGCCCTCAAAAGGAGCCAGGAAGGTTTTCGCTGCTTCTGATTATTCGATTGTGAAACCTGGTGAAAAGTGATAAAATGCATCTGTGCCTCCCAAGTCTAGGAGACATCCACTAAAATTGAGTGGATGGAGTATTAAAACAGACAAAAGAAAATATTTATTTATCCAGCGTGTAATTCATCTGTGGAACTCCTTGCCACAGGATGTGGTGATGGCACCTGGCCTGGATGCCTTTAAAAGGGGATTGGACAGATTTATGGAGGAAATGTCCATCACAGCTTACAAGCCATGATGGGGAAAAGCAACCTCCTGGTTGTAGGAGTAGGTTTTCTCTGTGCCAGGTGCAAGGGAGTGGCAACTTGTTGTTTTTTGTGCTCCTTGAGGCATCTGGTGGGGCCACTGTGTGATACAGGAAGCTGGACTAGATGGGCCTTTGGCCTGATCCAGCAGGGCTCTTCTTATATTCTTATGTTCTTATGTTCTTAAGTCCTCTGGATGTTTCAGAGGGTGTGGGGGAAGGGAGTGGTCAGGGGAACCATAGGTAATGGCTACCAAAGCCACCCAAAATGTGTGTACGCCCTCTGGATGAGAATCATCTATTTAATCCACAAGCAGGCAGTGAATGAGTAGGGAGCAAAACTCTTTTCACCATGCTTCATCCTGCCCTCTTGCGAACACAAGTTAATTATAAGGTGTTAAGGTGGTGTAACCAATTTGTATGATGCAATTTTAACTGTGATCCTTTAGGAGAATCAAGACAATTCTCCCATTTTGTACCTGTTATATGTATCTGTTCACATTTTATGGCTGGTTTTAGTTATAGACTAGAATACCAGGAATTGTTGCATCAGACATCCTGAACTTAGCAGGAACTACCTCAAAACCTCAACAACTCCAGCAGGGAATCACAATGTTTCCTTCCTATGCACGCATGCATGCACGCAATTCAATGAAAAACAATTGAAATATTACCAGATGTTCTGAGCTATGTTTTGGGGTGACCCGAAAGCCCACGAGGATTCCCTATGCCTGAAAACTTGTAGAAAAAACATCTGAATACAAGCAAACAACCATATTAACATTTTGTATCTGCATTTAGTAATGCGTGTACTCACTCTAGTATCTTTCTGCATTGTAGGCATGGTATTGTATTTCTTCCTATTCTTTTGAAAGGGAATGATAAACAATGCAGTTGGTGGGACCTGTATGGATCAGATAAATTCCATCAGATAAATCTGTAAAGACCTCATTCTCTGCTCCGATATAGAGGAAACTATTTCCATGTTAGCCAAAGGTTATTTTCAGGTCTGTACGAGACTGATAAGACTGGAATTATATACCTTTGACATTTGTTGGTTCAAAACATAACTTAATATGAGTCAAGCTCGTTGATGTAGGCTTTTCAAACAGGATTCCTAAGAGCACAAATGGAACCAGCTGATCGTTCTAAGTACAGGCATGAAACACAGCATGGAAAAATAAGTTTTGATGGAGCAAGAAGGGCAATCAAAATGGGATGATGTTGCTGCAATGAAAACTTGGCTTTTTCTAGAGTCCAAGCACTAATCTTGGTTTGAAGACAAATACTAGTAATCATTATGTTATGGGCCGTGCAGTCCCACTCCAGGCCCACGCTGTATCCAGTGCTGGAGAGGAGTGGGCTCGGGGTCTCCTCGGAGTAACACCCCAGCCTCTGCTATGGGGCTACCTGAGTCAGCACCACCTAGTTCGGTAGTGCTGACCTGAGAAGCCCCATGTCGGGGCTGGAGGCCTGGAGGGAGGATAGGATATGGCATCCAACGAGGACCCTGATCCCACCCCCTCCTAGGGCCAGTCTGCCCCCCTGCCCTCCCTCTACCCCGTTACACCTCACCCCAGCCCCCACACTGCCCAGTGCAGGACTTACCTGCTCCATGGTGCAGGACCTCTACTTTCTGTGTGTCATGAACGTGTTTTATGATTCAGCGCTGGTGCTCTCGGGTGATAGGATTGAGCCAAACGTTTAAGAGCATGAAAACAGCCTGGGCTGAATCAGACCAAAGATCCATCTACTCCAAAATTGTTTCCCACCTGATCACCCTGGGAAGCTCATAAGCAGAAAAAGATGTTGTTGCTTTAAAAAAAATGTTGAATTAAAACGCAAAATGTGGTGTTTTGTGTTTTATTCACAGGTGCGAATCCTTAAGCATCAATATCAGGTTTACAGTGCAATCCTACCCAGTTCCTCCACTGGTGCAGGGAGGATATAAGGGGGGGGGATATAAAGGGGATTTAAATCCCCTTTCCCTTCTAAAGCCTCCCATTCTGCCCTCCACCACTGCTGCACCAGTGGAGGAGCTGGCTGGGTAGGATTGCACTGTTAAGAACCTTACATTGCAGTCTTCAATGCAAAAACAACAAATCATTCCATTATTTCTAACTGAAAAAGTAATCTGTTCAGATTCAGATCCTTTATTGGCATAATTAACAACATACATAACATACAACATAAACATATAACAGGCACATAACAACAAAAGCCATAAATAGGAGTGAACAGTCCTAAACCTAGCATGCATTACCCATATGACTCGCACTACGCCTCTTTACAATCTGCTTTAAGTGGGTTGCAACTTTCTCCGTTAATACAGCATCTTTGTTGTTCAGTCGTTAAGTCGTGTCCGACCCTTCGTGATCCCATGAACCATATCCCGCCAGGCCTTCCTGTCCTCCACTATCTTCCTGAGTTCCCTCATTTTCATGTTCGTTGCATCGGTGATGCTGTCTAACCATCTCATCCTTTGCCTTCCCCTTCTCCTTTTGCCTTCAATCTTTCCCAGCATCAGAGTCTTCTCCAGAGAGTCCTCTCTTCGCATTAGGTGGCCAAAATATTTGAGCTTCAGCCTCAGTACCTGTCCTTCCAGGGAACAGTCAGGGTTGATTTCATTTAGGATTGACTGATTTGATCTCCTAGCAGTCCAAGGGACTCTCAGGAGTCTTCTCCAGCACCACAGTTCAAAAGCATCTATTCTTCGGCACTCAGCCTTCCTTATGGTCCAACTCTCGCAACCATACATTGCTACTGAGAACACCATCGCCCTGACTATGCGAACTTTTGTTGGTGTGGTGATATCTCTGCTTTTTATTATGCTGTCTAAATTTGCCATAGCTTTCCTTCCAAGGAGTAAGCGTCTTTTAATTTCATGGCTGCTGTCTCCGTCTGCAGTGATCTTGGAGCCCAGAAAAGTAAAGTGATCTTGGAGCCCAGAAAAGTAAAATCTGTTACTGCTTCCATTTCTGCCCCTTCTATTTGCCAGGAATTGATGGGACCAGATGCCATGATCTTAGTTTTATTAATGTTGAGTTTCAAGCCAACTTTTGCACTCTCCTCTTTCACCCTCATCAAGAGGCTCTTTAGTTCTTCTTCACTTTCTGCCATTAGGGTGGTATCGTCTGCATATCTGAGGTTGTTGATATTTCTCCCGGCAATCTTGATTCCGGCTTGCGATTCATTCAGCCCTGCATTTCTCATAATGTACTCTGCATATAAGTTAAATAGGCAGGGTGACAATATACAGCCTTGCCGTACTCCCTTCCCAATTTTGAACCAGTCGGTCGTTCCATGGCCGGTCCGAACTGTTGCTTCTTGACCCGCATACAGGTTTCTCAGGAGACAGGTAAGGTGGTCTGGTACCCCCATCTCTTTAAGAATTTGCCACAGTTTGTTGTGATCCACACAATCAAAGGCTTTTGCGTAGTCAATGAAGCAGAAGTATGTGTTTTTTTGGAACTCTCGTGCTTTCTCCATGATCCAGCGCATGTTGGCAATTTGATCTCTAGTTCCTCTGCCTCTTCGAAACCCAGCTTGTACGTCCGGTAGTTCTCGGTCCACGTACTGCTGAAGCCTAGCTTGTAAGATTTTGAGCATAACCTTGCTAGCATGTGAAATGAGTGCAATTGTACGGTAGTTTGAACACTCTTTGGCATCTACACCCTGTAAAATAAACTGGATTTTTTCCTGATCCCCCCAACCCCACCTATTGGACAAGATCGGATATAAATATTTCACTCATAAATCATTATACAGAGGGCAATAAAATAACATATGATGTAGAGATTCCACACCTCCCACAGCACACGGGCAACATCTCTCCCTAGATGGAATCCCTCTGAATCTCCCATAAAGTAACTCGGATGGCATGACATTACACCTTGCCAATAAAAAGGCCCTACGATCATGTGGGCATTTTAGATGGTATAGATACTCTGCCCATTGGCCATACTTAATAGGAATCTGAAAATGGAGTGGTGAGCATGTCGTGTTGGCAGCATGCTGAAGTTCTTGCTGTTCAATATCCAGAAGCCTGCCCCTAATCGTTCTAAATGCTTGGTCATGGGTCAGTGAACCTACTGTATCTAAAGCAAGGCCTATAGATTGAATTTTCTTTTCAAAATAAATAGCCCCAAAGAGGGGCTCAGAGTCCAAGAGAAGTCGGGTAAGTAAACTATCCTGCTCTAGGTTATAGAAAACTCTTAACCAAGGTAATCTGTTTCAACCAGATGCATTCCACAACCAGTAGAGAGTTGGTAATTTGGTTCCAATTGTGTTTGAAATCGTGATGATTTGTGTTTTTATGTGGGTTATCAACAAAAACAAACACCCCTACCCATAGTCAGTGTCCTTCCTGAATGTGTCTAACCCTTTCTATAAGCTTTCTAAGGCTGAGGCTGTCACCTCCTCTTGTGGTCATTATTCATTGGGTGAAGTAGTCCCCCCCCCCCGAATCTGTGGCTAATAATTTTCTGTGCTTGACTCTGAGTACTGTATTTTGAAAGAGTGAAATTCTTTCTCTAGTGTCTCTCTCAATACACCAGTCATGATTTTATAGACCTCTACCATGTCTCCCTTTATTTGTATTTTTTCCTACACTTCAAAGCCACCTCTCTTTAGCCTTTCCTCGTAGTGATGATGCTCCAGCCCCTTCTAGTGACTTCTGTTCTGCACAGTCTCCAGTTCTGTAATATCCTTTTGGAGATAGGCAGGGATGTAGATCAAGTCTCTGACTCCAAGTCTCAAGTCAAGTCCCAAGTCTTTGCCCCTAAGCAGTGGCGTTCCCAGCCCTCCCGGCGCCTGGGAGGGCGGGGTTGGTGCGCCCCCCCCAAGCAGCCGGACTCGGGGCTGAGCGCCCACTCGGCGCTTCCCCGGCCTTTGGAGGAGCCTCCGGAGACCGGGGAGAAGCCCTCCTCAAAGCGACCGCCTAGTTCGGCGGTCGAGGGCTTTCTGAGAGGGCCGAACGCAACGTGTTCGCCCTCTCAGAAAGCCCTCGACCGCCGAACTAGGCGGTCGCTTTGAGGAGGGCTTCTCCCTGGTCTCCGGAGGCTCCTCCGGAGGCTGGGGAAGCGCCGAGTGGACGCACTGCTTCAGAGGGGCGCGCCAGCCGGGCTCCGGTGCCGCGCCGCTCTGCGCAGCCCCGAGCCCGGCTGCCGCGCCCCCGCGCCCACAGCGCCTGCGGAGGAGCACAACTGCTCCCCCCATATTAGAACGCCTCTACCCCTAAGTCCCGAGTCTTTGGTTGCAAGTCCCTATCTATTTAACGGGGAAAATGGGTTTAAACCTGAATAAAATTTGACTTGTAAAAGGCTCCAAGTCTCGAGTCTTTCAAGTCTTTTACAATCGCCAAATCAAGTCGGAGTCAAGTCATTGATGCGACTTGAGTCCGATTCAAGTTTGAGTCAATAGACTCAAGTCTACATCACTGGAGATAGGGTGTCCAGAATTATACACAATATTCTAGAAGTGGTGGCACTATGGGATTTATAAACTAAGATTATGATAATCTTTTTTTCTTTTTCAATATCAAAAATTTAAAATGCATTTACCGTTTGCTTTTTAGATCTCCCCTAATTTAGGAAAACCCTCCTCCTCCCTTATTTCAATGTTCTTTGTCTAGTGTTCATTAGCCTTGACTGTACATTTCCTCTGGTTCTAACTCAGACACTTTTGAATATTTTTCTCATTTCCTCTGGTTCTAACTCAGACACTTTTGAATATTCTCAACAAAGTGATCACTCAGTATAAAATCACACATTATTCAGTTAATTAAGAGTAAATGATAATTAATAAATCATTAGAGTAGTCAATTTGCTTCACAGAAAATGTAAGTTTCCATAACAGAAGTAATACATTAATTCACTTAAAGACGGATAGTACAATCCTATGCCATCCTATGTCTACTCAGAAATAAACGCATTGACAGCCCAATTCTATACTTACCACCCGATGACAACGTGCCTCCCTCACTGGCGTAAAGCAGTCTGCACCACTCACAAACACATCCCCGACAATGCACTGACCAGCATGCTGCCAGGGATGTTGGCGGGAAGGCCTCTGCCTTCCCGGATGCGCTGGAGGATGCCTTGACGTGCACCTGGAAAGGTAAGCCAACGGGAAGGGGGGAGGATGGAATGGGGTGGGAAGGCTGCGGCAGGGGCAGGATCCATCGCAGGAGGCCCGTGCTGGATCCTATCCCCTGTCACTGAAGCTTCCCCACCCCTTTTCTCTCCTTGGAGTTAGCTAGCAAAATTCCTGGTTTTAGAAGTAGGTCTTCTTTGTATGCCAGGTAGCATACAGGATACAGGTGTCTTGTTGTCTAGTGTGCTCCCTGAGGCATTTGGTGGGGCCACTGTGATATACAGAAAGCTGGACTAGATGGGCCTTTGGCCTGATCCAGCAGGGATCTTCTTATGTTCTTTAGTTTGCTGTTCTAGTTATGCTTTCAGTAAAGTTGAAGATTGGTTATCTGAACCTGTGAGATTGGGTTTAGCTAACTAGATTTACATATAGCCCATTATCTGTTGAGGCAAGAGTAGTAAATATTTTAAATTTAAAATAATTAATACAGTATTTCCTTATTGCCATCTGAAGTAGAAGTGAGTGCTTTCCATTATCCACAGGTCTCCAGAGCATCCATGTTTATAATTCCATGATGGTTATTCCAAGGCACCTGATGTATATACACACGTGCATTGTCTGTCTGTCTGTCTGTCTGTCTGTCTGTCTGTCTGTCTGTCATAGAACCTTTATGCTGCTACAGTGTAGAATTATATTATCCAGCTTATATTCTCTGTGCCAGGTGACAACAGGAAACAGGTTATCTTGTTGTCTGTGTGTTCCCTGCGGCATCTGGTGGGGCCACTGTGAGATACAGAAAGCTGGACTAGATGGGCCTTTGGCCTGATCCAGCAGGGCTCTTCTTATATTCCTTATGTTCTGGGCAACCCAATCCTGCTCTAAAGATCCGCTGGGCGGCCGAGGCCGCCCGCCGGATCCTGATCTCCGCCGCGGGCAGCCTGCAGCAGAAAGTCTACTCGGGGAAGGGGATGCTCGTCCCCTTCTCTAAGTATAACCGCGGCTGGGGCCAATAGGCCTCCTCAGATTTCCGCCAGCTATTTTGCTGGCAGAAGTCAGAGGAAGCCGTGTAACGGCTCAGCCGATCGGCGGGGGTCAGGATTCGGCTGAGGCCGATCCCCGTCCCTCCCCGATTGGCTGGACCTATCAGCCCCCACCATTTGCTCCCATACCGCCCCCCCCACTGGATCCTCACCTGGTTCAGGCGGCTGGCGGGAGATGGTCCGGGCGGTGGAGCAGGGCAGGATGGCCTTGCACCAGCCTTCCCTGCTCGTGAGTCATCACGAAAGTGCTTTACGGCACTTTCATGATGGTTTAGGGTGGCGGAACGCTCGTTCCGCCACCCTATTTTAGGTCAAGATTGCGCCCTAATTCCAGTGGGAAGCCTTAAAATAAAGATGGAATTAGATTCATCTTGCAAACTGCTAGGCAGGACTGAAAGCACAATCCTATGTATGTCTACTCAGAATGAAGTTCCATTGAGATCAATGGGACTTACTCCCCATTATGTCTGTCCAGCAAAAAATGTAGTGTAAAATCACTGAAGGAAAACACTGAAACATAATTTTTTTCCTGCTGACATTGATACGGCACAAAACCAGAGGAAGAATGTGTTTTCTTGTGATAAGAACTAGAGGTTTAACTTTGTACTACTGATGGGTCAAAACAAACCACAATTATCACAATAATCTCTTCTTTCCAACACCCTTCTCAAGCATGCTTCGTTCGAGAGGGGGCAAGTCACATATTCAATTTTCTAAGTTATCTACATTCCAGTTAATCATTCAGCCTTTTCAGCATTCCTCATGCATGTCTTTTCTTTATTCATCTTTCAATGTCAAAAACATCATTGTGCATTCTTAGCAGTCGGGGACTTAGGAAGCTTCATGCACATTCTTATCTGAGAGTCAGCTCACATCACCACTCTGTGCATTGTCAAATATCCACTCCGCACACACTACAATCCCGATTACTTTATTCATTATTTACTTAGCAGAATGCATATTTTGCCTTTCCATTAAGACAATACACATGGTGGCTGGTGATAATAAATAGTAAAGTAAAAAAATACACAAACATCCATGTTCCAATGGGCATCAGATTATTATTATTATTATTATTATTATTATTATTATTATTATTATTATTATTATTATTATTAACAGTATTTATATACCGCTTTTCAACAAAAAGTTCACAAAGCGGTTTACAGACAAAATCAAATGAATAAATGGCTCCCTGTCCCAAAAGGGCTCACAATCTAAAAGCACCATAATCACAGGAAGCTAAACAACGAAGAAATTCACACATGCACACACGCAAACACTTTTAAAACAGCAGCCAGCAGAGGAGGACATGGCAGGCTGACAACTCCGCCGATCGCTCTGTATCGACGGAGTACATCTGATGGACTTAATTACTCTACCCCTGGATTGAAAGGGAGTACGAAGAGATAAACCACATTTCTTTCAATCGCCCTCATTCTGACACTTCAAGGCAAAGGCTCTGAAGTTTTGGGTTGTCGGTGAGGAAGAATGGATGACCATCGAAGCTCCGTCCGCAGATGAAGCGTAAGCCAAGCCACCTCCCACATGCTTTGCTTTACTTAGGCAAGAGGCGTAGAAATGATTTATGAGTTGAAGAAATTAGCCGAGATAAGAGTTAACATTAAAAATAATTAATACGTTGCGATAAGGCGAAATGAACATTCGAAAGTGAAAGTTGGAAAAGACGAAGTTAAAGTTTTAAAGTGGAGAGTTCTACCTATTTTTTTCTGTACTTATGGAAGATTAAAACAGTAAGAGAAGGAGAAGGAAAGATATGAAGAAGCTTTTCTAAATAGACTGTTCCGGCAAGAGAAATTGTTTGGGATTTGTGTGTGTGTGTGTGTGTGTGTGTGTGTGTGTGTGTGTGTGTGTGTGTGTGTTTCCTTCTACGTATTGACATTCCTGACATTTTTGTTAAAACAATATGAGCCCTTCCGTGTCAGAGTTCATGGATTTTGGCAATTAATCTTTCTGTTTCACGTCGGCAACCGCAGAAGCTTTTTATTTTTACCTCTTTTTTTTTAAGAGAAAAGAAATTGGCACCTGGTGAAAAAAGTACAGCATGACTACACAATTGGAGTATTGTTTTAAGAAATGGCAAAGAAGATTTGATGCAAAAATGGCAATTTTGCAGGACGAATTTCAGAATATGAAAGAAGAATTGAAACAAGCAGTGAAGAAAAAGGACGAACCGCAAGGAATGGAAATACAGAAAGCTAAAGATAATGACAAAGAGAAAGATTTAGTGGAAGAGATTGTAGCAGAGGAAGTACCAAGAGTTAAATCAAGACTGGGTTATATATTTTCGTGGAGGTGCTGAAGAAAAAGTCTGTCTTTCGGGGGAGGAATTTAGAAGACGTGAATGATCCTGTGGAAAAAATTGTAAAGTGGATACAATTCAAAAATCAAGGGACTTTCGGGGAAGATTTAAGGATGAAGAAGAGAAGAGAAAGAAAGAAGAAGAGGAAGAAGAAGAGGAAGGAGGAGGAGGGGAAGGGATGGAAGGTGTAATGGGCAACTGTTAAAATTAAAAAGGGATTATACTTTTTGTGGGGAATATTACTGGAGTTAGTTATACAAAAAGAAAAAATGTTTTATTATTAAAAAATAAGATATGACTTGTTTTTAAGAAACTCTTATAAAGAATGATGGAAAATTTTTGATGATGGAAATTAACAAAATTGAAGACGAAAAAATGGGTTGACTTAATAAATTTAAAATATTTGAAGTGGAAATTAAGACTTTTAGATGATAAAGGAAAAGTTAGTTAACCCTTTTGTGAATAAAAGAAAAAAGAATGTTTTATTATATGAAAAGACTTAAATAAGATGGGATTTGTTTTCAAGAATCTTATGTAAAAAGGGGATATAGAATATTTAAAAAAACAGAAAAATTTGGAAGGTTTTTATTTTAATACATTTGGAGAAAAATGGTGTGGCTTTATATATTAAAATATCTGAAGCGGGAATTAAGATTTTTAGATAAAGTAAAAGTTAGTTAATCTTTTTGTGAATATTTGGATACCACTTTTAGATTCTTTGAGAGAGAGAGAGAGAGAGAGAGAGAGAGAGAGAGAGAGAGAGAGAGAGAGAGAGAGAGAGAAGAAGTGATGAAATGTGGATTTAATGAATAGTATATTAGAGATATAGGCTGTTAGATATTATAAGTAGAAAATATATAATAGTATACAAGTAGGATTTACTGCTTCGCGCTTGCTGTAATCTTTCGTGGTATGTTGTATTGTTTTGTTTTATTGTTTTGTTTTGTTTAGTAGTTTAGTAATAAAATTATATATATATATATATATATATATATATATATATATATATATATATATATATATATATATATATATATATATATATATATATATATATATATATATATATAAACAGCAGCCAGCGGAATCAGCAGGAGATAAAAACATTACAAATTATTTTAAAAACTTGGTGAAACAAAGACGGTCATGTTGTAGCATCAAAAAGCCATCAGGGAAGGGGCAGACAGTGGGCCTTCCTACAAAAGGAGGTCCATCGTTTGGGTGCAGCTGCAGAGCCCTCTCTCAACTAGACACGCATCAGAAGTGGAGAGGAGGGCTTCTCCAGCAGATCCTCAAGTATCCTGATGAATAAGTCACATGATGGTAATGGGTGGGTCCCTTTGATAATGGTGATGATGATATGATGATCACATGATGATAATGGGTGGGTCCCATGATGGGTCCCTTTGGGGAGAAAGGCGGGATAAAAATATTGTGAATGAATGAATGACCAGGTTTGAGTGCCATTTTTGAAATTCAGAAATCTTCAGTATCCCACAGGACCAGGCTCGTGCAGAACATGCGGCTAAACTAAAAGCTAATACTGTAGTCTGAATGTTTCGTGCTTAAACAGAAGCGAGCACTCATTATTGACTGGTACCTGCCTCGGTGATCATATTTCGCTGATGCTGAAAAATCTTCACTGGCTTGTGGTTTGTTTCCAGGTGCAACTCAAGGTCTGTTTTGTTGTTGTTTTTTTAAACCCATAAAGCCCTCAATGGCTGGGGACCAAGATATCTGAAGGACCAGCACCTCCCATATCAACCTGCACGAATATTGAGAGTTTCCTGAGATGCTGAATACATTAAGGTAGTATTTTAGTCACACAATGAGACTATTCTGCCTCCACGTGACTATGCTGGGGAGGAGTGACTATGCTGAGCGCCAGTCATCTAGACGTTTAGAGGGATAAAGCATGAGTATTTTGTCTAAAATAAATTCTACCCTCTTGTTAGAAAGGGTATGGCCCTAGCAGGCTCTTTGAATAGCAAAACAGGTCCGTTTTAGCTCTTGATAAACAATTCAGTTTAGTTGAGTGTTTAACAAATGAGCAGCGAACAAGTGAAAGGGAAACAAATGACGGACATAACTGGATTCAAGCCCACTGGCACCCAGGCTCATATGTCCCTTGATAGCGTTATCAGCCTGGAAATGCTGGGGAGATTTGGTACAATTTTCTGTTCCGCTTATGGCTAGAGTAAACATCCTAGCATACAGGGTATGTGTGCAGCTTTTCCACTTGAGATTCTTGTAAGAACAAAACAAACAAGTCCGCATTGTGATTTCACCGTGCAGTAGCATTGCAATAACATGGGCCTGCAAAGCGTGTCCATCAAGCAGCCTAATGTGGCCCACCTGCTATTAAGCACACCAGGGACTTAATAACCCCCTAAGAACATAAGAAGCAACTGCAGATGATGCTAAATATCCTTAGACCAACATCCTGTTTCCTATTGTGGCCAACCAAATAACACTAACAGCCCAATCCTACATAAGTCCCAAAATCCTTTTTTTAAAAACTTAGTCGGCGGTGACACAAACTCGGTAGTGATGTTGCCACCGTTCTGATGTCACCGCTGAGTCACCACTCCCCTTAAGGGGAAAGACATTATCTCACACAGGACCTTGGGGTCACGACCTCAAGGTTGAAGATCACTGCTCTCCTACACCATGACCCCCCGATACATTAGTCTGTGCCCTGTCCTTGTAGGGAAGGTTGGGTTCTCCTACCGCCTGATCATTTTAAACGTCCCTTTTGTTGCCAGTGGATGCCATCTTGGTTCCTTAGAGATATTCCAGAAGGTCAGCCAGGACTTTGCCTGGAAGTGGGGGCAAAGTGTAACTTCAAGACACCCTTTGTCCATCTCTCTCTCTCTCTCTCTCTCTCTCTCTCTCTCTCTCTCTCTCGTTTGGTCTGTTTTTGTAATTTCCTACTCATAGGAATGTCTTCATAAATCTATTTCCAATATTCCTCCTTTCCCTCTTCAGTACAAAAATTGCACAAAATGGTTCTTCAGTCAAATAAATCTCTGCACTTCATAATAAAGAAGCAAATCATCTCAAAAAAGGCAGCCTGGCACTCTTCTTTTGAAGCATTTGTAGAAATTGGGTGTGGAAGGAATATATTTTTATATATGTTTAAAACAGAGATTATATTATTTCCAAATAAAAAGAAATGTGGGATGTGAGGATGGGCAATTGGTCAATGTATGCGTTTTCATATAATTCTGTCAAAAGGAAAATAAGAACAAACTATCAGCCCATATTGTTACCATTTGTGAAAGCACTAAAATTCACAGCAAGTAGTCACGAAACTGGGGGATTTGCCCAGAATTAGGATACTTATAATTTCTTTCCAGTGCAGACATTGAACTGATGCAGTATCAAAAGCATATGCAAACCTAGCCTCAGAAATGGTCCATATGAAGGGAATGTTTATTATGGGCTGATTCAGAATATATTTACCCTCGTCTGACCAGCCCCATATGTTTTATGTTATGCTCACATAAGTGCGTCCTTACACGTGCTGTAACCACCCTTTACCTATGTAAAGGGTGGACTGCACCCCCTAGTGAATTAAACGTATTTACAAGGAAGGTGGGGGAAACGAGAGGAAGGGCCCCAATATTTGCATGCCATAAGCTCGCATGTCATTAAACATGTGGGGCTGGTTGGAACAGGTACATATCATCCAAACTGGCCACTTGAATACTCCTGGCTGTTGTAGTATTGGTAACTAATCCGTAATCATCTCTTTACCATTTCCCAACATGAACCCCTATTGTTTGGTGATTGCCTATGAAAAACATGGTTGTCTGAATCCACTCTAAGTCTGAATCCACACTTGATAAGAAAACTCTTTGGAATACCTCTGCAATGGAAGAAGAATTCCCTCCTTGAAATGTCATCACCAGAGAGTGTTATTTTGGCTTCTTTTGCATCCTGTTCTCAATCAGTCTTGTGTTCTGGTGTTCCTCAAACCACTTCCCCTTACAATCTGCCCCTCTGTTCCATTTCCCAAATGTTCCAACTGCATTCTTTAGTGTTCTGGCATTCGCAAGTGCTTGGAACAGTCTGCAATGTATTTTATTTACTTTACTCTGTAGCAACAGTTCCTAAAACTGCTATATACAAGGCTGAGTTGAATGTCCAGATTATTGCCTAAATAGCTGCAACTGGGGCTGTGAAACGTTGGCTGAGATGGCTTCCATCTGGGGTCCTCTAACTAAGGCTAAGCCAAAATTTCTTAACATTTTTAAGCAGGTGGAGTTGGTATAACATAGTGGCTAATAGTGCAAGCCTGTGCATGGCTACTCATAAGTAAGCTGCATTGAGTTCAGTGGAACTTACTCCCAGGTAAGTGTGCATAGGTTTGCAGCCTACTGGCCCAATCTTATTTGGACACCACACCAATGGTGCACGGACACCAGCGCAACATCATTTATATCCTCTTCTGGGGGAGAGCTGCATTACAACTCTACAGAGGACCACTGTACAGCCCCCTGTGGCAATGGTGCAGTCCTGAAAAACAAAAGGGATTCAGATGAGTGTTTGGCCAGCAGTACCAATGGTTGCAGTCCTGGCTTTCACCAAAAGGGAGCAGACACTCCCTGCTCTTACCGGTAGCTGTTACAATAGGACGGGATGGATAGGCAACACAGTTGATAGTAGAGAAACATGTAGCAATCGTGAAGGGTCAGAAGGGGGGGGTACAGACATGAGACAGAATGCAGCATCAATGTGTGGTGGCACGGAATTCCCTCACCCCCTTTGTTAACCTGTGTGGGGCACGTTGTGCTTCCGTCTCCTGTTGGGGTGGTGAAGTAGAGTTTCCAGTTGGGTGTTTGTGTGTGGAGTCCTCCTGGGGCAGAATCCTTGCAGTAAGAAGTCTGAGGAGACAAGTGGTAACCAAATATTTTTTGCCATACTTCTTGTGAGGAGCAAGAGGTTGTTTGTGCAAACCAAGTGCCCTTTGTACACCAAGTGCCCTTTCACCATAGTTCTTCCCATCACTGAAGTTCCCCTTTAAGAGAACAAAGAGTTATAGCCCATGCCGCACATTCTGATCATCTGAGCTATAGTCTCTCTGGCAGGGGTTTTAGTACTGTGGTTGGTGTGCTGTGAATGGCTGCCAAATGTACTCTGTATCCTATGCTCCATCATAAGAAAGTAGGTCGTGTAGAGGGTAGTGGAAGACAGTGGTGTAGCTAAGAAGGAGCTAGGGGGCGCTGTGCCCCTGGGTGCCACCCAAATGAGTGTCAGGGGGGTGACATGCAACTCGGGGCCTCAGATGGCAGCGGCAAGCGAGATACCTATGTCGCCACAGCCGCTTTGGTCTCCAGCAAAAAAAAAAGAAGTGGACTGCAGTGGCAAAAAAGGCAGGTGCAAGGCAAGGTGAGTGGGGCAGGGTGGGGGCAGAAAGGCTGAGGGCTGGGGGGCAGCAGGTGGGGGTAGCAGGCGGGGGGCAAGGGGGCAGCGGTGAGCGAGCTACCTCTTTTGTCGCCATCGTTTTTGGTCTCCAACAAAAAAAAGGTGATGGTGGCAAAAAAGGCAGCGACAAGGTGAGTGGGGTGGGGGCAACAGGCTGGGCTGGGTTTTAAAACCACGGGGGGATGTGACATCACACCACAGCACAGCACCTGTCGTCGTCCCCCCCGTTGGTAAAGCATGCTCCTTTTTGACGCAGCTGCATCAGCGGGGGTGGGGGAAGGATAGGATTGGGCCCATACATTCATTCATGAGATACTTTGGCATGTCATTTTTCTGGCATTGCACCAGCGTCCATGGCATGCCCAGTGGTGGACAGACGGCTACACTGGTAAGGCCATTAGTGCACCAGTGTACATGGAAATACACTGGCATATCTCAATGATAGGATTGGGCCATAAGAGACTGAGCTCCAACTCAGGACTTCCCCAGTTCAAATCGCACCTCCGCCAGGGTCTCACTAGATGGCCTTGGGCCTCTCAGCTTCAGTTGCAATGTGGGGATAATAATACAGTACTTACCTTAAATGGTTGATGTAAGAGCATCAGCATACTGCATGTCCAGTACTTTGCACACAGAAAGTGCTATATCAATGGCAATTGTCTTTCCATCCCTTCCCTCACTTGCCATGCTTGATAGGCCTCAATACTAATGAATTATTGGGAGGGGAAAGATGCTGTAGGGTTCCATGACACATTTTACAGTCCTACCTGATAACCGAGGGGTACAATTTATGTCGGTGTACAGCAAGTGGTATTACTTCCTTGAACGCTTAATTCTATTTCTATAGAATTCTATCCTATAAAATAACGAGAATGGTTTTTCATTTTAAAGAGAGTCTCCTGTTCGATATCCATCCAGTCATAACTTCATTAACCAAAGAGATGCAGGTCATTCATTTGTCTCCTTTCATAGAACCCACAGACACTGCAAGAAATTCAAAGAACACCCTACATTTATTGTGGAGACAAAACCAACCTCTGAAACAAGCGATCAATCCCCCAGGAAAAGATGGCCATTTAGGGTGATGTGTTTTCTTACGAAGCTCTGCTGTGATGTAAATTCTGCCACTTTATTGGCAAAGATGTCGTTTTTATTAAAGGCATTATATTGCAGAGATGTCATAGTAAATTCGTATAAAGATGGCCAAAGAAATACGGAGGCTTTCTAGAGAAGGGACTTTTACTGAGCAAACGACTAAGCCGCTGTTGTTTCCCAGACATATTATTTCACTGACTGTTTCACTGCTACTGCTACTCCTGGGTTATACCCAGGAATTTAATAACAAATAGTTTGAGGACCCTTAATCAGCCAATCCTCAATGAAATCAACCCTGACTGTTCCCTGGAAGGACAGGTACTGAGGCTGAAGCTCAAATATTTCGACCACCTAATGCGAAGAGAGGACTCTCTGGAGAAGACTCTGATGCTGGGAAAGATTGAAGGCAAAAGGAGAAGGGGAAGGCAAAGGATGATGAGATGGTTAGACAGCATCATCGATGCAACGAACATGAAAATGAGCCAACTCAGGAAGATGGTGGAGGATAGGAAGGCCTGGCGGGATATGGTTCATAGGATCACGAAGAGTCAGACACGACTTAACGACTGAACAACAACAACATAAGGAACTAAGATGGCCACATTGAATGAGTGGCTTTCTAGCCAAGGATGGCATGAAAGGCTGTACCGCATTGTACAAAGCAATCCCCGAGGGGGGATCCAGATGGGAGATTCCTCAGAGATCAGCTGGGTGATTAAACCAGAAGAGCAAGAAATGAACCAAAGCAGGTCCCTTGGAAAAGCAGGTCATGTTTGCAGGCTGAAATGGGGATTCCTTCTGGGCAGATGTCCTGTCCTGTCTGGCCGGGCAGATGTCCTGGGCAGATGTCTGCTGCCTGCAGTGTGAGTGGTTGGTGGGCCCAAGCAGATGAGGAAGGAAGGAATGCAGAACGAACCTGCGGTGACTGTGTACAGTCTGGAAGGTGTGTGTTCTTTTCTGTGTCTCTCGGGGCCATTCCACATGTTGCAGAGCTGGTTTTGTAGCCAGGCGTAGGCTTGCAGCGAATCTTCTCCAATAAGTGCCTGTATGCAGGAGCAGCATGACCTGGAGCACCACCCCACCCCAGTACCAGGGTTGCTTCCTCTGCCGCTGTGCTCTAGACAGGGGGGGGGGGAGAGCTCCTACTGTACTTTTTACATGGTTTTGTCCAGGGATGTGGATCAAGTCTCTGACTCCAAGTCTCAAGTCAAGTCCCAAGTCTTTGCCCCCAAGTCCTAAGTCTTTGGTTGTGAGCTGCAAGTCCCTATCTATTTATTGTGGAAAACGGGTTTAAATCTGAATAAAATTCAAGCTATTGAGTTATCGTAAAAAGCTCCAAATCTCAGTCAAGTCGAGTCTTTTACAATCACCGAGTCAAGTCATTGGACCAAGCCAAGTCTATAGATCTGGTTTTGTCAAACCTTGAAGTGCAAGACGTCCAGTTGTATTTAAAGGGATGGTGTGAACAAAGGATTTCCTTGTTTGCACTGTCCCTGTAAATAAAGCCAGAGGTCCTGCGCTTCCTGTTTTAAGGAAACTGCACAAGGAGCGGGGGGGGGGGGAATGATCCACTTCTTGCTTGAGCGAGTGGGAAGAGGATCGTTGTGGTTTACATCAGTAGTGGGCTGGAGGGAGGCAGTGGTAGCAGCAGACTCGGGGTGAAGTGCACCCTGAATATGCCGCCACCTTGGACCCCTCGCAATCTGCTCCTGATGCAGCCTGCTTCACCTTGCCTCATGGTTGGGCCGGGAGGGCCTGCTGTATGAGACATGTGAGGTTCTCATGAGATCAACCAAGCGTATCCCCTTAACCAGTAGCGTCACTAGGACGCGCGTCACCCTGGGGCAGGGGGCGCGCGTCACCCTAGTGACGCTCTGACATTGCGGTGCGGGGGGGGCGACCCGGCTCCCCCCTGCGTCGCCCTCCGGACGCTCTGAGGCCGGCCCGGGAGCCGGCCTTGGAGCGTCCGACCCTGCCGGCGCACCAGGGCCTTCTGAAAGAAGGCCCAAGCAGCGCGTTAATACGGGTATTTTTTTTACAATTTTTGCGCATGCGCAGAGACCGTTTTGAGGGCATTTTGCTCCCGGGCCGGCCTCGGAGCGTCCGGAGGGTGTCACGCGTCACGGAGGTGACGCGCGTGGGGGTGCGTGCGTCACCCCATGGCGCGCGTCACCCCCAGGCGGCCTGCCCCCCCGCCACGCTCTAGTGACGCCAGTGCCCTTAACGGATTATCTCTGTCCATCTGAGATAGTGAGGGTGCAAACAAAGGCATTCCCAGGGCAGAACCTCCTTCTCTAGTAGATCTCCAAAGCCTGAGTCAGTCTATTTGCCCGTTTTTAGAGGGGTTGTGAAACTGTTCTGTTTGGTCTGCTCCACTTCTCTGGGGCTGGAAACATTCCAACAGCGGGCTAGATGTTTTTAGGCATTTTGATAGGACTTTAGTTTACATTCCATGGGGAACTTATAGGGCCCAATCCTATCCAATTTTCCAGTGCTGATGCAGCCATGCCAACGGGGCACATGCTGCATCCTGCTGTGTGTGTGTGTGTGTGAGGGGGGGGGCATCACGGAGGCCTCCTCAAGGTAAGGGAATGGAATGTTGGAATGTATCTTGGGGCTGCATTGCAGCTGCAGCGGCACTGGAAAGTTGGATAGAATTGGGCCCTAAATGGTTAAACTCTATTGTTCCCTGTCCCATACTTTCAGGATGCAGCGTCCAATAATTTCAACAGGAATGAATGAATAATTTAATTCTTGCACTGAACACATATATCTGTTATAAAACATCTGTGCAGTTTGAAAGTTAGTCATAACAAAAACGTGTCCGGTAAAAGATACTGACTTGGGATTGCTGCATGCCGGACCAAGCTGCAAGTGTGCTATTTTGAGGATCTGGCCCCTTCTCCTCTTCCTGCTGAGCACATGTTCAGTGTTGTAATCCTGAACAGTGCTGATCACCTCCCAAAATTCTTGAATTTGCTGTTTGTTTAATTTTATCCCATTTTTCTACACTGAGGTGCACTCAAAGTGGCATTGAATAAAAATTAAAATGTATCAATACGAAAAACAATTCAATGCAGCCCCAAGGTAAGGGAACACATGTTTTCTTACCTTGAGGAGGCCTCCGTGACTGCCCCACCACCACAGAATGCAGCGCATGCCCTGTTGGCACGACTGCATCAGCGCTAGAAAGTTGGATAGGATTGGGCCCACAATCGTATAAAAGGCAGTTAGAGAAGCATAAAACAGATTACTCATTACATTCTTGCCTGAATTTAATATGTATTTAAAACCTATCTACAGATGGATAGAGAGGGAGTCTGCTGGATCTCCCCTGGGAGGGTATTCTACAACTGTGGCACCATCACGGAGCAGGCCCTGCCTTTAGCCCTGAATAGCTCCATAGGTGGAGGAAGACATAGCAAGTATCTCCCTGACACGTAGCTGGCCCCCCACCTGCCCCCCCCATGGTTGGACCCTTGTGCTACTTGATGGTAAGGCACTTTTCATATATTCAGAATATTTTTTATTATCATCAATATACAGTATACAAAAACGAGAACTAACAATGTCCAGGGTTGATGTGCAAACGTTCATGGTTATAGATGTTGTCATCCCCCCCCCCCCACTAGCACTTATAGTTGACAAAGTCCTCCCATCTGAAAGGGCAATCAATCCTTCAATACTTCATTCTTCTGCAGATTCAATTCTGGCTCATGGGCAAATTTGGCAGGTGAATTCCTGGTACCTGTCTCTCACAGCCACAGTTTGTTCTTAAGCTTGGGCAGAAGTCCAAAGCAATCTTTCTCTGGAAAGATGATTAACCTGCAGAGAAACTGAAATCCGAGCCTCTAGAGGTCACTGATGTGTAAGAGCTTAAGCACAAAAAAGAGCAATGAAAAATGAAAATGCTGAACACATGTGTAGTTGAAGGAAATGAAATGATCTCAAATGGCTATTATCAGTGGATTTCCCCCTCCCCCCATCTCAGAACATGCTGAATAAATCCAAGCTTAAACCTTCAGGGATCTAGCAAGAAATCTAGAAGATGAAAAGAAGACTGAGATGTTAGCTCGAAAAGCTAGCCAATGAGAGAGAAACAGATGGTGCCGTAATATATATTAAATATCAACACAATTTTCTATTACACTTGGCTGTCAGCTAGAAAACTATGCAATATTTGGTTGTTTATGCATTATTAGCTAACTGCCCCATCCTACCCACACCATTGGCACTGATGAAATGTGTGCTGCATCCAATCATGGGGAGGGCAATTGGACAGCCAGGAAGAGGTAAGTAAAAATATTTTTTACTTACTCCCCGGTAGGCTGCCTGATCACCTATGGCTCTCCTTGGACCTATGCCAGCCATTTTGCTGGTGTAAATCGGAGGAGAGAAAAGGGGCAGGGCGGTCTGGGAAAGAGGGGATAGAATCCTGGCACATTGGTGCCACTGAGATCCACCCCCTTCCCGCCCACAAGACTGCTTTGCCACCAACTTACCAGCACCGGCGGAGGCACCCCACACCACTGCCCATTTACTGCAGCGGCCCGGAAGTGTGTATTGGTGACCCGGCTTTTGCACAGCTATAAAAGCAAAGACCTTGCATGGCCAGAACGCTATTTCTGGCAGTGCAAGGTCCCGATAGGACTGGGGCCTAAAAGTACACTGCTGCTGTTAAAGTGAATTTTGAATATTGACTTTTAATACTGCTTATACTTTACATAATCTTTTGTGCTGTTCCTTCATGTTAATGTGTGTCACCCAGGCTGGGGTAGAAATACAGTGAGTCAGTCAGTGAATCCATGAATGAATCTATCAAACAATTAATAATAGAATCCACCCTGTTCTTATCTGCAAAGAAACAGGAAACAGAGCTTGCCTGATTGAGTGATTGGCAGTGCAATCCTACACATGTCTGCTTAAAAGTGGGGCCCATAGAGTTCAGTGGGAATTACTCCTAGGCATGTGAGTATAGGATTGTGGCCCTACTTGCTCAAGAACAACTGCACTATACATGCAAGTTTGCACTGAAGCTCACTGCATATGGAATAAAAGGCTTATCCAAAGATAAGCCCTCCAGTTAAGACTGTAACAGCCCACTCCTAGCCAACTTTTTAGTGCTGATGCAGCTGCAATGCAGCCTCAAGGTAAGGGAACAAGCATTCCTTTACCTTGAGGACTGCCCCCCCACTGCAGGATGCAGCAAACCCCCCCCCCCCCCCACACACACACTGGCATGGCTGCATTGGTGCTGGAAAATTAGTTAGGATTGGGCTGTTAACTCCTTGAGACGTGACTTTTTGCTTATGTTATTCCACAACACGCCATGTACTGATGAGAAACACTGATGAGAAACAATCAATACTATCTGAGAATGATAATATGAATAAACATCAGGATGCTATTGCTACTGGGAAAACACAGGAACCGCAGGGGTAAAGGCATTGGTAAGTGGCAGTGAATCAGAGTCCCCTTCCGTGGAGGCTTAGTGGTTAAGACGCTGAACTGCAGAAAGGCAGGCAGGACAGCAGTTCGAGATCCAAGTGTGAGCTCCCGTCTTCGGCCCCAGCTCCTGCCAACCCAGCAGTTCGAAAGCAAGAAATTGCAAGTAGGTCAATAGGTACCATTTTGGCGGGAAGGTAACAGCACCTCAGTGTTGAGTCATGCTGGCCACATGACCACAGAAGGAAGGATCTTCGGACAACGCTGGCTCTTCGGCTTTGAAATGGAGATGAACACCGCCTCTAGAGTCGGGCACGACTGGCTTTCGAGCAAGAGGAACCTTATGCTTGGATCAAGCCAAATGACATTAGGAAATGCCTTTAATTATCACCACTCTCTACAGAACGAGCTAGTCCAAGGGTTGCTTCGTGCAGTCCAGTTTCTTACATGAAACTGGAAACTTTCTTACTTTGCTGGAAACAAACCCTTGTATGAAACGCGCTCACAATGCACTTTAAAAAGGGACAGGTACATTCAGGGTGAATAGTTAGCAAAGGACCTTGCATATTGAGAGGCAATGTACCTGTGACAGTCAAATGCTGCAGGTGAGCAGCAGGTGGTGGCTATCAGTTGTCAGGCCCTGCTTGTCAACGTTCCTGGCACACCTGGGTGGCTACTGCTGAAAATGGTGCAAGGGTAGTCGGACCTTTGATCGGACCCAGCATGGCAATTCCTATGTTCTTCCGTACCATTTTCCAGACATTCTCATAGATGCCATGTGTCAAATGCCATATGGAAGGGCTCCAGGGTAGGCTTTTAGTGATCATTTCCGCCTAATGGTACTCTTATATAATAATGCCCCACACCTTTGTGAGTCAGTCTGTTGGTTTTTCTGTCTGCCTGCCTGTTCCTCCTGAAAAAGAGGAGTCTGAAAGCACAGAGGGAGGGAAAGAGCTGGAGCGCTGGGGCTGCACGGCCCATGCTGCAACCTATGCTAGGTAGGAGCAGGCTGGAGGTCTCCTCATGGTAAATTCGACCCCTTACCCCATATAAAGCCCCTGCCTGCGCAATGAGGCTACTCAGATCCACACCAGCTAAATCGCTGGCACAGGACCGAGAAGCCCCGTGTCGGGCTTTCAAGCCTGGAAGGAGAAATAGGATTTGGCATGCACCAGCACCGCTGATCCCTCCCCCTCCCAGATTTGATCCAGCCCCATCTCTGCTCTCCCCTGTTACACCCCTCCCCACCCACCCTCAGCCCTTCCCCAGCCCCTGCGCTGTTTGGAGCTGCTCTTACCTGCTCCGGCGCACAGTTGTCTGGATCTGGTGCCTGTGAGACAGCGCAGGCCTTCCCACCAGCGGCGCTGCTTGCTCTCTGGGTGTTGCAGAGTGCTTGACAGTGCTTTTGCAACACCCTAGACCAGGGGTTCTCAACAAGTGGTACAGGTATCCCTAGGGGTACGCGGACCTCTTGCAAGCCCTGCCCCTTATCTGCCCCATCAGCAGCTAATTAAGTGTTAATTAACATTGATTTAAATTTTAATTATTTTCGAAGCCCTTCTGTCTCTCTGGTTTTGGTTCTGTGCTTATTTTAGTACTTTGGAAAATGTACTTTGGTGGGGTGGGGAGGGAGGAGCTGATTTTGGGAAGTGTGACTTGGAGAAAAAAAAGAGATCCTTGCATCTCTCACACTCACACACACAGTTAAATAAGTCATTTTTTCACATTTAAAATTGTTTTTGTACTTTTTATTTAACGATTAATTACCTAATTAATTAATTCATTAATCCAAGGTTAATTAGCAGTTAATTAGCAGGGGGTACTTCAGAAAATTGGACCGTTACAGGGGGTACCCGGGCCTCCAAAGGTTGAGAACCCCTGCCCTAGACAGTGGGCACTGCACCAGTGTTAGGCAATTAGGATTGTGCCGTACATTTGGGTAATCTGTCTGTAACCACTCACCTGGCCTTGCAAATGCTCCTTTCCCACTAGGAATTATAGAGGAGAACAGTGTTGCTTCTTGTGCTTTAAACAAAGCATCCGTGCCTTGGAGAAATATGCGGCAATTACGCCAGTGCCCAGCCTCAGCCTTATTTGCATGTCTAGCATCCCACACACCTCTCACTCAGGAAGAGGGCAAAGACTGCCATGCTTCACAGGACTAGAAGCAGTGGATCAAGAAGGCATGTGGCAATACAGAGGTTCGTCACCAAACAGCCACAGTCTCAAAGGAAGCACAGCAGTGATGAGACTGGAGCTCAGTGGTCAAGTGCCCACGTTGCATGCAGAAGCTCACTGCAGAGGCGTTTCTACGGTAGGGGCCCTACCGTAAGTTGCGCCCCATCCTAGTACCATGTTTACAATCTGGAACGAGGAGGCCCCGCCCCCTCGCCGGCGGAGCCATTCCGCGCTGCGAAGGCGAATGGGCAGGAGACTCCCTGCTCGTCACCTTCGCAGCGCGGAATGGCTCCGCCGGCAAGGGGGCAGGGCCTCCTTGTTCTGGTTTGTAAACATGGTACTAGGACGGGGCGCAACTTACGGTAGGGCCCATACCGTAGAAACGCCTCTGGCTCACTGGTTCAATCCCTGACGTTCCCAGACTAGAACCTTACCTGGGACATTGGAGAGTTGAGCCAGTCAGAGCAGACAATGCTAAGCCAGATGGACCAATGGTCTGACTTGATAAGACTGCCACATGTGTTCAACTAAAGACTGATCTATTGTAGTGGAAGAAGATCCAACAGACTGGCAGGAGCCAAGTGTGGTGTCAGCAGTGGACCCTTGTTGACAGATCCAGGCAGCAAGGAGTTAACAGATGAAGACTTGGACTTTTGACAGGACTTTGACAGGCCTGGGCAGCAAGGGGTCAACACCCAGGACTGCGTGGGTGGAGGCACACCTACCGCCCACGCAGGGTGTGCCCCCCAGGTGTTGCCAATAATTAGGGCTTTAGGGCTTTGGATTGCAGCCCCCAGCTGTGATCCATGATGGACTAATGAGGGCTTTGAGTATAAAAGCAGAAGCAGTAGGAGCAGGAGGAAGCCTTGCTAGCTTGCCATGGGGATACGCTGCCTGATTTCCGAGTGATGACAGGATGCTGCTGCCTAGGACCAGGAGGAGGACTGCATGTTGGACTTCTGGAAGGACGACGCCCAGCTGGAGGATGCTGAGCCGACAGGGAAAGGAAGAAGCCAGCCTGCTGCCTGCCTGGACTGGACGCCAGCTGAAAGAGCCCGGGTTTGAGAGTGACTTGTTGGAAGAAGGAAGATAGCAGGGGCTGTCTCTTTCTGTGGACTGAGTCACAAAGGGATTGCTTGGATTTTTGGGGAGATAGACTTGTTTCTGTTCTGGGATAATTTATGTGTTAGAGATAAGGATGCTGTAAAGCAATAAATTTTGGTTAATTGTCCAGAGGAGTTCAGCTTTCATTTTTACACACAGCTTTGTGGCTATTTGAGAGGGAAGAGGTGTTTTTCAGTCGAAGCGGGCATTTAAAAGGGAACAAACTTACTCCTAGAAGGAGAAGTTGGGTTGAATCATTTGGGGTCCCCAGAGTGGGGTGCTTCCCAAAGCAAGACATCTACCCATGCAACAGAAGAAGCTGATAGAATGTCATGCTGCAGGTGGGGGAGTCACTTTTTCAATGCTCCCCTGTGTTAAAGGATCCCCGCAAATAGAAAACTAGCACAGCAAGGTGCAGGCTAGGCTACAATCTCTCTTCTGATGTGTGGCGGTTGTTGTTCTCTTCCTTTTACATGTAGGAGCACTCAAAAATGGCATCCCCCACCGTTAGCAGTGCAGTTAACGTCACCACTTCAGGATTCTACCAGTGCTACATGTGAAGGCCAGGCTTATGCAACAGTGCATGATTTAGGGACATGGGGCTAGGGGTGCAGGTTGCAAGGGGTGGAGAGAAGGAAGCAAGGGACGGCCAAGGAAAAGGAAGAAGGGGCAAAGCCAGTTTGGAAGGGAAGTTACTGCGGGCTCCTATCCAGCATCTCAGCTACAGCCCATCTTTCCAATTGCATGTGCACATATATTTATTTTCTCCATCTGGTATGCCTCTCATTGGTTTCATAGTGAATTCTGCTTTCGAACAGGAATAAAAATTATTATTATTATTATTATTTATTTTTCACATTTTTAAACCACCCTTTCTCCAAGGAGCTCAAGGTGGTGTACATGGTTCCTCCCTGCTTTTGTCCTCACAACAACCCTGTGAGGTAGGTGAGGCTGAGAGATAGTGACTGGCCCAGGGTCACCCAGGAAGCTTTGTGGCTGAGCGGGGATTTGAACCTGGATCTTCCAGGTCTAAGTTCAACTCCCAAACCACTACACCATCCTGGTGTATTGGAAAAAGGCATTTCCAAAAGGATCAATCTCAAAATGTGCAGCTTATTGAAAAACAGATATAATCACCACTACCACCACCACCACCACTAGTATTTAGTATATACTGCCTTTTCTTTGGTCATCGGATTTCTCCTTTGACTTTAATTCAAAGGGGGTTTACACAGGCAGGCTTTCTAAACCCCAAGGGTTTTTTTTTCACAATACAATATGTTCCAGTCTTTCATAGAACCCTTCATTCTAGATGGTTTCTTTCATAGTCCAGTCTCTCTCTGGCGTCCACCTCATCACTCTTCAACTGACAGGCAACCTTGACTCCCATGCAAGGTGCAGCTGCAGCTTCTCTCCCTCACACAGGCTCTGCAGCTTATCAGTGGCGTGCCGGCAGCTGTCTGACAGAATTCCAGCAGTCCCAAATTGCCGTCCTTGAGATCTTCAGGCATATGAGACGGAGGCTCTACCAACTGAGCCAGACTGCCTGCTGTACTTGAGCACTAAGATAGTTTGACAGACACACACTCTCTCTCTCTCTCTCCTGACCTGGGTGTTTCCAGCTAGCTTTTCACAGCATTGTTCCTGTTCCACTTTGAATTGTGTAAGATAGGAATTCCTGCCTTCCGACTTTCCCACTGTTCAAATGTCGTTCACAGCTGATCAGCCAGGAACTCCCCTTTCGCTTCTTTCTTCATGACAGTCCCTCCAAGAAAAGGACCTCGATCACCTTCAATCAGCAAATGTAACGGAACTTACTGATGTCACCCACAGCAAAATATACTAAACCAGCTTAGAAAGCAAATCTTACAAGGACTGCTGACATTTAATAGGCTGTAACAGTCCTGACTGTGTAGAAACTTCTGCTTCCTCAAAGCATGTCCTAGGGACCAAACAATTAAGGGTGAATCGAAACATTTGTTCAATCCAGGCTCTGCCCCTATCAGGAAGAAGGGGAGGATGTAGAAGGGGAGCCCAAAGGGGCTCATGGTTCTGGGTGGGAGTGCTAAAGTCCCCTCCTGCCTGCAGCTTCCTCCCCCCCCCTTCTCTGCTCAGCTGCATTTCCATACTGGAAGTCTAGGCTGGGAGAAAATTACTTGCAGGATTGGCCGGAGGAGTTGATCAGTGGACATGGAGCAGGACCAGCTTCTCTTACTGATGGACCCTTTTGCTCTTAAAATCATAGCACAAGCCTTTGCATGTCTACTCAGAAGTAAGCCCCATTGAATTCAATGAGACTTACTCCCAGGTAAGTGAGGAGTCTGCAGCCTCAGACTCCCACTCCCTGATTTATACATGATGGGGCAGACCTGGTTTTAAACAAGTGGGTTTGTCATCTTCTCTTCTAGCTTGAATGACATGTCACATTAAACCCATGGCTGAGGCTGAAATGGCAACTTGCAATTTAATTCCCTTCACTTTACCCCTACAATTTAGAACTTGCCCATCATGACCTGACTTTCATGGAGTTGTGCATTTTAATGTTGAGCCAAAACTGTGAATATTTTCACTTTTGATATTCACATACCCTTTTGGGTGATTTTTTTTTTTTGCACTACTTTACCCCCATGGCTTTTAAGAAGGTAGGTGTTGGGAGAAAGGAGAGAGAGAATGCACTCCAGCTGCAAAGACAAATAGTCTTTCAGCCGGTTCCAGTTCTGCAAAACTGCCTAGCTGAGGTAGTAAGTGGAGGGGGATGATGTGTATTCAGAAGCGCATGATCCAAGTGCACAACCTATCCATATTCTTCCCCAACTGGTCATGGATATATATGCAAAGCTAGAATTGGATTGGGGTGAATGTCTTGTCATGGGATGCAGCACTGACAAGCAACTAAACTTAGACAGGGAATATTGGCTGATCCTGCTGCCTGTGCAACAAGGATGTGTTCCCTTTTTTTCTTCTCCCCCATTTATAACAAGGACAGTGGGAGGTCTTTGTTCACCCTAGTGACATAATTGTTTACCCACCTCTCACTGGCTTGGTGGTAACATGACATCATCATGCTCACTCCATGATCCCTAAGGTTCATGCAGTGAAGGAGAAAGAAAACCTAAAAATGATGCTGAACTGAAGGCAGCAACATAGTCGGGCTAGGATGACAACTGTGAAAGACCACCTAGATGGGAGGTGGGTTAGGTTAGGGGTGTTCTGTCGTGTCCGACCCTTCGTGATCCCATGAACCATATCCCGCCAGGCCTTCCTGTCCCCCACTATCTTCCTGAGTTTGCTCATTTTCATGTTCATTGCATCGGTGATGCTGTCTAACCATCTCATCCTTTGCCTTCCCCTTCTCCTTTTGCCTTCAATCTTTCCCAGCATCAGTTTTGAAAATCAAATTTCATGAACACTCAGCAGGGTGCCTATGCTCTGCTCCCCTCCACCACGGCCCCACATCACGGTCTGGTAAGGTAGGGAAATAAACAATGATGTGACGTCAAGATAGCTGGAAATTGTCCTTGATGTTATGGAGTTGAGGGAGGGAGGGAGGGAGGTGGGTTACTGGTTTCAGTGGTGGCGGATGATACATTTAACATATCTGGCCTTTGTCTAATGCAGCCCTGCCTCTATGACAAGTTTGTATTTTAAATACTGACTTTACATAAAAGGTTCATGATGGAGAGAGCCATCTCTGTGGAGTCTGGCTCTCAAGGCTTAAGATGGACGGCTTTTCTATGCTGCAGACTCCCGGGGCCGAGAAACTGTTTGCTTTCCAGAGGCGATGCTTTAAGCTAATTCATCACTGAAGGACAATAGAGCAAGCCTCTGAATACTGTTACACAGAGACTTCAAAGAGAAATAAATGGCAAGTGTCTGCCTAATGTATACCGGTCCTTGAGGCCCAGCTCTCTTGCGTCGTTGAGTGGTTCCAGGGCGCTCTGCACTGCACTCGGATCGTTCGTTCGGCATGTTTGTGTGTCGGAGTCGATGGTACAAAAGCAGGAGGAATGTCTGCCTCATGTAATGTATATGGTTCAGTGCTTCCCAAACCACAAAGCTACTACTGGTGCCCTTCCACCTCTGCTGCTTCTCACACACGAAAATGATTCATTTCCCAGAACCTTCTCAGAGTCTGGATTGACCTCCAGCTTTGTACATCTGTGTCGCTGGCTGACGACGAGGAAGAGTCTGGAGATTCCATTACTGGTCTGGCTGGGCCACTCTTTATCAGTCTGTTCATAGGGACCTCTTCTTGCAAGCCATCGTTATGTGTGTGCGGTTGGCTTCTGGGAACAGGCTTGTTCATTTACTTCCCCTTCTTTGTACGGATGAGGAAACGTGGATGGCACATCCATCTTTGAGAATCATTACCTTTGCCCAAGATGGGAAGAGGGAGGTTTTCAATTCAATATTAATCTAGCTGCATTACCTCTCTGGAGGTTTGCATGGCTGATGCATTACTGGATTTCATGATGCACTGGCAGCACTGAGTCTCGAGGCATGTCAGTCTTAAGGATATTAGAGTACCGGAATGAAACTAGCTATTGGATTCTGGAATTGAATGGACCTTGAACTTTCAGACTTTCCTATTTTTTTCCCTGTTTCAGCATGCCTATTTTCTGTTCTTTTCACTTCTAATGTATGTATTTTGGCCTTCCTTAAAGCTAACATTAAGTACATAACACACGTGTATAGTTAACTTGGGTGCAGCTTTGCTTTTCAAAGTTGAACTTTGGTCTTCAGACAATGCCAATGCCAGGTCATTGGGGGCCCTGGAACAAAGCCGTTCAATGGTCCCCAAGGTACCCCCACTTGCCCCTAACTCTAACATACTATGATTCTATGCCTGGGCTTAAAAAGCCTCTGGATTGACCAGGTCTGGTATAAATACCAGAAAACTGACCTTCTGCTCTGGCCAGCAGCCATCTCCAATGTGTACAGCACTCCGGTTTCTAGCTCAAGTCCTAGTTCTGACTAAAGAAGGGATGCTAGATTGAAAGAACTTCTGGGTCTGGATTTAGGGATGGCTTCTCTTAGCTTTGGACTGGCCCCGACACTAATATGACCCTCTGCACTGGAAAAGAAATCCATCTTTCAGGATGCAACAATAGCCAAATTGCAACCTTGCAAAATTGTATTCCTCTGGTGTTGAGCTAGAATGTTGCACGGTGGTAAAATTTCTGCCATTAATATGTCAGACTGGTGATAAGTGGAGACACTCTTTATGGACAGAGCACCAGGTGGGAGGAGAGAGATTGTCCACAGTTGCTGGGAGAAGAGCAAGGTGGTTGTGGCTGTCTAGTTTCCAGAGTAGACATGATCATATAGCCCACCCTCACTTTGGCTTCTAGTGGTGGTAGTATGAGTTGATGACATCATTGGCCAGTGCAGGCTACTTGGAAGCTTTTGCACAGGTGAAGAATGGCACCCATTCCCTCTTGGGTAATCTCTTGCCGATGGAGGACACCAACTGCAGAGCCACCTTCCTGCAGTTTCAGCTGATAACAAAAACGTGCAAACAGAACCACATACAGAGGTCAAGAAGGTAAGCTATGATAGCACTGATTGCAAGCCGTTTTATAAATCAGAAAATCGCAAATCACAGCTGGCTTTACCCTCTGTGCATTTCAGGGGTGATTGTAATTGTCATTCTCCAACAAGATTGGTTTAACAATTCTCATCATGTTTTGCAGCAGGGGCCATATAAAAACCAGAAAGGGTTGTTGCACGCCATAAGCAAGTGCACAGAGAGTGATCAAATGAATGATTATGTGTATAGGATGGAAGCGTAATGCGTTTGTAATGGAGGTGTGATCCTTTTATTGCGATGGTGGTCTGGTATCGGGTGACTTCACAGACGAGGTCATTCTTAATAAAATAAAAGGAATATTTGCATCACACACTGGAAAAGGAAGTGTGTTCCAGCCTTAAAGAATCAACCAGCTGCCAACATCTATATACTAATCCTGAACTGCCAGAATTGTGCCGATGAGCAGATGAATCATACCCTGCTTGCAAACTTCCCAGGGACATTTAGCTGGCTACTAAGATCAAGTACTTGATCAAAAGGGCCTTTAGTTTGATCCAGCAAGACAGTTCTTACATTCTTCTTGTCTTGGCTAGTTCCACCTGCTGGAACACTTTGATTGCATTAACAGTTACTGTGTTGTATTCTTGTCCAGAGCACACTTTCTTTCCTGAACATCTGGCTGGGAATGAAGTCATTTCCCTTGGACAATCAAATGGGGGTAAAGCAATCTTGATTGATGGTGGGTGTAGGGATTGGGTGGGACGAGCAGTCAGAGCCAGTCAAAGACAAGACAGGCAAATATACTGGTCTTCTTATAAAGCCTGGAAGAGCGGCCTCTGTTGTCATCATAGTGTTATTACCTTTTTCAGTAGGCACATGGTCTATACAAGCCAGAGGCCAGATCCCAGAAAATCAGCTGCTCTCTTGGTATGAGAGCAAAGTTTGCCAGCCTAAGAGGTAAATAATATCAGCAACCATCTAGCCCATTCCTTATGTATAGAGCCTTCCTTACCCGCAAACAAGGCTCAGTGATGTCCTCTGGGATCAGATGCATTGTGGGCTATCTTCCTCCCCCATCAAGCCCATGCACGCATAAAAAGCACATATTGCTGTCATCGCTATTTCAGGTCAGCTGTGCACGGTGCGCTTGGCCATGGAGCAGCCATAGGAAGTCCTCTTTTTACTTGCATTTCAAAAGCTTGGCCCAGGCCAGGAGCACAGCTTGCTAATGCCTGGAACACATGGAAAGTGTGGCTAAATCAAGGCTATGCAATGGAGAGGTATTGCAGGGGAGGTGTTTTTACTTAGCATCTTACTTACCATCTTACTTAGCAGTTCAGGGCTGAGAGTCTGGGAGGGAAGGGGGGAAGCACTGGCATCGCTCGAAGTCTACTGCACGTTGCTTTCGCCGCACTGAATGGCTCCGATGGCGAGGGGGTGGGGCCGCCTCGTGCCAGGGAGTAAACGGAGGTTAGCACAGTGTGGAACTTACCGTTCCACCCCACCTCGAACGGCGCCACTGGGGGGAAGAGACTGGCAGGAGCTGTGCACTAAGCCTTCCTGGGGCATGCAGTGGCTGCATCTGTAGCGGGAGAGCATGCAAACGCAGCCAGATTCTGTCTTTCTTTCTCCCCCCATCCTAAACTCCTGACTCCATCTCAGTAAGGAAACAGAGTCAGAAGGAGGAACAATGTGGCTCCCCCCATGTGTTGATGTCACTGGCGTCACTGCAGGGGGGCGGAGCTCAAACTTCAGCCGCGGTCCGACCCTCTGTTACACGGGAGAATGAAGCCCCCCCAACCCCTCACTTTCGGAGACATTCAAGTTGGTGAAAGCAACGCTCCAAATGGCTCCGAAAGCTCTGCTTTCGTTCTCCTGTGTAATGGAGGGTCGGACCATAGCGGAACTTAGAGCTCCGCCCCCCTGCAGCAACACCAGTGGTTGGTGTGCCCCTCCCCCCTGAATTGTTCTGGTGTAGTGGGTGGCGCAGTGGGTTAAACCGCTGAACCATGAGCTGTCGATCGAAAGTTTGGCAGTTCGAATCCGTGACGGGGTAAGCTCTCGTTGCTTGGCCAGCTCCTGCCAACCTAGCAGTTCCAAAGCATGTTAATGCGAGTAGATAAATACCGTATATTTTTCGCTCCATAAGACGCAGCGGACCATAGGATGCATGTGTTTTATGGAGCTAAAAATAGGGGAAAAAATATTTGTTGTATTCATGTTGCCAAAAATATTTGTTGTATTCATGTTGCCAAAATGCTGAATTGCAACAGAGCCTTGGGGAATGCTCCAGCATCTTTCCAATCTGATGCTGATCCATTCATTACCACTATCATGCTCCTACAGACAACTCTGCAGCACTCCATCCACCCCCTGCGACTGCCACTAAAGGGCCTTCTTGGCTCCCAGATAGGTCTCCCTTCTATATATGATGAATACGTTTGTAAGAAAACCAGGTACAAAATAAATAAAAAAACAAATGAAAAATATGCCACATGCAACTATGGTTATGCCAGCATCAAGTTAATAGAAGAGGTTTTTTTTAAAGGACTGAGCAGCAGATTTACAGAAGCACAAGAAATTGCCAAACAACAGTGTACATTTTTGCCCCCAAAATATACAGGTGATTTTTAAAATCCTACTAATTATGGATAGTAACCTCCAGCTGTTTCCAGAGAAGAATTATGAGCTAGGACTAAGCTAGCATAAACGCTACTGATACATTATAGGTGGATAAGCGTGTGAGATAGGGCTTCCTTGGATGGCAGTGGAATTCTTTGCCTCTGGAGATCAGCTGACTCCTCCCCTTCAGCCTTCTGGTAACAGTTCAAACCAGTGCATTTTTTTTTTTTACTTACCTGGGCTTGCGGGGTCTTCGGGGAGGCCTGCGCGACCCTCTGCAGGCCTTCCCGATCTTCAGATCGGAGATAAAGGCTATTTTCAGTCATTTCCGGTTTTCGGAAAAAATGGCCGAAAATAGCCTTTATCTCCGATCTGAAGATCGGGGAGGCCTGCAGAGGGTCGCGCAGGCCTCCCCGAAGACCCCGCAAGCCCAGGTAAGTTTTTTTTTTTAAAAAAAAATTCCCTTAAACATTCGCTCCATAAGACACACACTTATTTTCCCCCTATTTTTTGGGGGGGGGGGAAGTGCGTCTTATGGAGCGAAAAATACGGTAGGTACCGCTTGTGGGAAGGTAAACAACGCTCCGTGTTCCAGCTGCATGCTACGTGCTGTGGCAAGGAGAGTCATGCTGGCCACATGACCACGGAGGCATCTTCGGACAATGCTGGCTCTTCGGGTTTGAAATGGGGATGAGCACCACACCCTAGAGTCAGACACGACTGGACTTAATTGTCAGGGGTGACCTTTACCTTTACCTTTAGTGGGTGGTGCACAAAGATGCAGGCAATTTACTCCACTTGTAATAATCTGATTGGGCCAGTCTCCTTCCCCTTCCTTAGCCCCATTCTGACACTTTCACTTTAAAAATCTGCAATCATTGTCCTTTGCTTGTGCAACTAGCTGCTACAGGTTTAAATTGACATGCTGACATCCTCCTGTTTGGCTTTGTGGGTTTCTCCACACGGACACTTGTGGTAGAAAATATCTTGCAAAAACATCATTTTTTTCAATATACAGAAAAATCAATACTTTTACACTGCCAAAGCGTCCTTTAAAGCCAAGACAAATAAGAGGCATAAGAACATAGAACATAACATAAGAAGAGCCCTGCTGGATCAGGCCAAAAGCCCATCTAGTCCAGCTTCCTGTGTCACACAGTGGCCCCACCAGATGCCTCAGGGAGCACACGAGACAACAAGATACCTGTGTCCAGTCGCCACTCCCTTGCACCTGGCACAGAGAAAACCCACTTCTAAAACCAGGAGGTTGCTTATGGCTTGTAACCTGTGATGGTCTTTTCCTCCATGAATTTGTCCAAACCCCTTTTAAAGGCATCTAGGCCAGGTGCCATCACCACATCCTGTGGCAAGGAGTTCCACAGATGAATCACACGCTGGGTAAAGAAATATTTTCTTTTGTCTGTTCTAACTCTCCCTCCACTCAATTTTAGTGCGTGTCCCCTGGTTCTGGTGTTGTGCGAGAGGGAGAAGAATTTCCCTCTATCCACTCTCTCCATCCCATGCATAATTTTATAAGTCTCAATCATGTCCCCCCTCAGGCGCCTTTTTTCTAGGCTGAAAAGCCCCAGACGCTGTAGCCTTTCCTCGTAAGGGAGGTGCTCCAGCCCACTAATCATTCTGGTCGCTCTTTTCTGCACCTTTTCCAATTCAGCTATATCCTTTTTGAGGTATGGTGACCAGAACTGGACACAATACTCCAGATGTGGCCTTACCATCGATTTGTACAAAGGCATAATGATATTGGCCGTTTTATTCTCAATCCCCTTTTTAATGATCCCGAGCATGGAATTGGCCTTCTTCACAGCCGCCGCACACTGGGTCGACACTTTCATCGACCTGTCCACCAGGACCCCAAGATCTCTCTCTTGATCCGTCACAGACAACTCAGAACCCATTAGCGTATATGTGAAATTTTGGTTTCTTGCCCCAATGTGCATCACTTTGCACTTACTTACATTGAAGCGCATCTGCCATTTTGCTGCCCATTCTCCCAGTTTGGAGAGATCCTTCTGGAGCTCTTCACAATCCCTGCTGGTCTTTACCACCCGGAAAAGTTTAGTGTCATCCGCAAACTTGGCCACCTCACTGCCTATCCCCAAGTCCAGGTCATTTATGAATAAGTTGAAAAGCACCGGTCCCAAGACCGATCCTTGGGGCACACCGCTTTTCACCTCTCGCCATTGTGAAAATTGCCCATTGACTCCCACTCGCTGTTTCCTGGTCTTCAACCAGTTCCTAATCCACAAGAGGACCTGCCCTCTTATTCCCTGACTGTGGAGTTTTCTCAGGAGCCTTTCATGAGGGACCGTGTCAAACGCCTTCTGAAAATCCAGATATATAATATCCACGGGTTCGCTCGCATCCACATGCCTGTTGACCTTTTCAAAAAATTCTAACAGGTTTGTGAGGCAAGACTTCCCCTTGCAGAAGCCATGCTGACTCTCCCTCAGCAGAGCTTGTTCTTCTATGTATTTTAAGATTTTATCCTTAATGAGACTTTCCACCATCTTCCCTGGAACAGATGTTAGGCTGACCGGCCTGTAGTTCCCCGGGTCCCCCCTCCTTCCTTTTTTAAAGATTGGCGTGACATTAGCTATCCTCCAATCCTCTGGCACAGTGGCCGTTTTAAGGGACAAGTTGCATATTTTGGTCAAGAGGTCAGCAACTTCATTCTTGAGTTCCTTCAGAACTCTTGGGTGGATGCCATCCGGGCCTGGTGATTTATTGATCTTTATTTTGTCAATTAAGTCTGAGACGTCTTCTCTTTTAACCTCTATTTGACTTAATTCTTTAGTCAGGGGAGACCGTTCCGGCAGCGGTATTTGCCCGAGGTCTTCTGCCGTGAAGACAGATGCAAAGAACTCATTTAATTTCTCTGCAGTCTCCAAGTCCCCTTTTATCACCCCTTTCTCTCCCTCACCATCCAGCGGACCCACCGTTTCCCTGGCAGGTTTCCTGCTTCTAACATATTTGAAGAAGCTTTTATTATTCCCTTTTATGTTGCCTGCCATACGTTCCTCAAAGTCTTTCTTGGCCTCCCGTATCATCTTTTTACATTTCTTTTGCCACAGTTTGTGCTCCTGTTTATTTTCCTCATTAGGGCAAGACTTCCATTTACGGAAGGAAGCTTCCTTGCCTTTTATAGCCTCCTTAACTGTGCTTGTTAGCCATGCCGGCATCCTCCTGGACTTGGTCGAGCCCTTCCTCCTTTGTGGGATACACTCCCGCTGGGCCTCTACGACTGTTGTTTTAAACAGCCTCCATGCACTCTGGAGCGATTGGACTCCTTTTACCTTCCCTTTCAGCTTTTTCTTAACTAGTCTTCTCATTTTGGGGAAGTCTGCCCTTCGGAAGTCAAGGGTTTTCGTGTCAGATTTGCTCGGCACTCTCCCTCCGACATGCATGGCGAAACAGATCGCAGCATGGTCACTGTTCCCCAACGGTTCGGTAACATTTACCTCCCTGACCAGATCTTGAGTGCCACACAATATCAAGTCCAGAGTCACCTGTCCTCTGGTCGGTTCCGTGACAAGCTGCTCTAAGGCACAGTCATTTAACATATCCAGAAATCCAGTCTCTCTTTCATGACCTGAGCATGAATTGACCCAGTCGATGTGAGGATAATTGAAGTCCCCCATGACTACAACCCTGTCTCTCGTTGACACCTCCCTGATTTGCTTCCTTATTTCAAGGTCCCCTTCAGGTTTTTGATCTGGAGGACGGTAGCATGCCCCTACTATTACATCACTCTTGGAGCCTGGTAATCTAACCCACAGTGATTCTACGGAGGAGTCAGAGCCCCCCTCCAGCTCTACTCTGGTGGATTCTACCCCCTCTTTGACATAGATGGCCACCCCACCTCCAACACGCCCCTCTCTGTCCCTCCTATAGAGTTTATATCCTGGAATTGCAGTATCCCACTGGTTCTCCGCATTCCACCAGGTTTCTGTTATACCTACTATGTCAATGTTTTCCCTAGCCACCAAACATTCCAGTTCTCCCATCTTTGCCCGTAGACTTCGGGCATTTGCATAAAAGCACTTATATACCTGGTCCCCCAAGAAGGGCTGCATGTTTGCCCCTTTATTCCTGCAGCCTTCTGTTTTGCTAGACTGGCTGTCATGTCCCATCACGCTACCACTCCCAATTCTTATTCTGTTATTACTTGATTGTTCCCCATCCTCTGCACCCTCATTCCCGAGGAATGAGGAGTCCCGAACCGGATGCCCCTCGGCTCCTGTCGGCTTTCCCCCAGGAGTCAGTTTAAAAGCTGCTCTGCCACCTTCTTAATGTTACGCGCCAGCAGTCTGGTTCCGTTTTGGTTCAAGTGAAGCCCGTCCCTCTTGTACAGGCCCGGCTTGTCCCAAAACGTTCCCCAGTGCCTAACAAACTTAAACCCCTCCTCCTCACACCAGTGTCTCATCCACGCATTGAGACCCCTGAGCTCCGCCTGCCTAGCTGTCCCTGCGCGTGGAACAGGTAGCACTTCTGAGAACGCCACCTTTGGGGTCCTGGATTTGAGCTTCCTACCTAGCAACCTAAATTTGGCCTCCAGGACCGCCCGGCTACATTTCCCCACGTCGTTGGTGCCAACATGCACCACAACCGCTACCTCCTCCCCAGCACTCTCTACCAGCCTATCTAGACGAGAGGTGATGTCCGCAACCTTCGCACCAGGTAGGCAAGTCACCGTGCGGTCCTCACATCCGTCACAGACCCCCCTTTCTATGTTCCTGACTATAGAGTCACCCACAACAAGAAGCCCCCTTCCCCCTCTCCCCAGAGGAGTATCCATAGTGCGACTGGATATGGGCCCATCACCTGAAGAAGGGGTCCCCACTGTGGGATTGTTTCCCTCTTTTCCAGAGCAATGTCCTCCAGCCCTGAGACTCCCTTCCCTGGCAGCTGAAGTGCTGGCCAACTGAGGGTAGGACGATGCCTCCACGTCCCTAGAAGTCTCACCCTGGTTCCTCTCTACCTGTCTCTGCTTCTCCAGGTCAGCAACCGTGGCTTCAAGGGAGCGAACCCGTTCCCTGAGAGCCTGGAGCTCTTTGCACCGAGCACACACCCATGACATGTGCCCAAGAGGCAGATAGTCATACATGTGACACTCAGTGCAAAACACTGGATAGCCCCCACCCTTCTGCTGGCTGTCTGACTGCATAGCTTTTTTTGTAAGTTATGGGTTTAAAACAGTTTGGGTACCTTAATGTTATTGGAGCTCTCCTCTCTTCAAGGGACGTGCCGGGCAGTGTGTGGGGCCTGGCTTCCTCGCCCCGCTGCTGAACTCGCCCAGCTGCTTAACTCGCTGTGTCTTTTTTTATCTTGCCACTTTGTCCCCGTGAGCCACTTCGTTCCCGTGAGGCCACTCGCTGCTCCTGAAAGGGCTCACTCGCAAACCAGCCCCAGATTGAAACTGTTGTGTAGCTCCTCCCCCTGCCTACCTGAAAGTTTGAAAAGACTGGCCTCTAAGGGGGGCAGGGCCTGATGTGGTTTACTGGCAGGAAATTCCTGTTGCTATTGTTCCTGCTGCTGCCTCAATTTACATCTGACCTACTCAGCTGGCAGGAATGTGTGTTGCTATGGTTTCTGAGTCACCCTAATTTACCATGTGGCCTTCTATACCATGCGGTCTGTATGTTTTAAACTGTAGGTTTTAAATTCTGCTTAAGTTTAACTCTGCTTAAGGTGCAGTTTAGCTTGCTTTCTCCCCTTCTTTTAGCCTCCTCTTGTTTTGTTTTAGGCTCCTACTCTAAAGTAGACTCAGGTCTCTGCCCTGGGCTTTTTACTCTCGAGTAAACACTGGTTTTACTCAGAGTAGACCTGTTTAGATTTGGACTGCAATTCTCTTTAGAATCAGCTGTAGAATCTACTCAGAGTAGACCTGTTTAGATTTGGACTGCAATTTTCTTTAGAACCAGCTCCCAGGCTTGTCCAGTTTCTGCCCCTGTCTTTTAGATAGGTGCTTGTTTGTGTTTTGAATCTATTTAATTTCCCACCTAGCTTCTGTGCCTGTGTCCTAGCTACTGGACCTTACAATCCCCCTCCTCAGGTTATATTTAGTTCTACTTAAGCTAGGCTTAGTTCCTAGCTAGGCTTAGTTCTATCTTAAGTTTAAGGTAGCTTAAGGTAGCTTTAACCAAGTCCTTTACAGTTAATGGTAAATTAAAGTTAGACAAAGCTGCACAATTGAGAGAGTTCACTTACCTTCTCCTTGCTTACCCTCTCCTCGCCCAGCTGCTTAACTCGCTGTGTCTTTTTTTATCTTGCCACTTTGTCCCCGTGAGCCACTTCGTTCCCGTGAGGCCACTCGCTGCTCCTGAAAGGGCTCACTCGGCATGATATGAAACCTTCTAAAGCTGTATGTCTTTTGCCTGTAAAGTGGGGCATTTTTGACTCTGTGTGAGTGGGTGGTTATTGAAATTATTTAGCAGATCATGAAATAATGCTTAATATCATATTATCCAAGTTTGATCCCCTGAAATAAGTTTCCTGTGTTTGTTAAGCTCCTTTGCTGTGTTGACTGAGCTTCCTTTAATAATAAATCATAACAATCCCACCCTTTATTTGCCTTTTTTTGAACTGCAAACCAAGTTAATGTTGCTTTTTTAAAATTCAAAACTTCCTTTTTTTCTTGACAAAAATCTCTGTACATGCTAAGCACTGGTTGTCCATCTTTTTATGTATTACACAAAAAGTAACACATAATGAAACGATAGAAAGTTATTTGCTTTGCATTGGTCAGTTTTAGAACCTCTGGAATGTTTCTTTCCTACAGTTCATGTTTAGATATGTTCAGTACAATCCTAGGCATGTCTATTCAGAAGTAAGCTCCGTTGAGTTCAGTGGGACCTACTCCCAGGTAAGTGTGTATAGGATCACAGCATTACAGCCCAAACCTATACAGTTGGCCCACCTTATCCGTGATGGTTCGGTTTCCCCCCCCCCCCCACACACACAGATAAGGCAAATCTCCTGATATTTAATTTAAATCCGTGGATTTAACATTAAATCACACAAGGTCCCAGGTTCAATCTCCAACATCTCCTGCTAAAGAGCTGGCCAGTCTGAAACCTTAGAAAGCCACTGCCAGCCAAAGTACATAATATGGCTAGGTGGGCCATTTTGGGGGGACAATCTGTTGCTCAGTGGTGGAGCTACACTCCTGGCATGCAGGAGGTTGCAGGTTCGATTCCTGGCATCTCCAGATAGGGTTGGGAAAACCCGTTGTCTGGCAGTGTATAGAAGAAGAGGCACCTTCATGAACCGGGGCCCCCCAGCTGCCAAAGTCACTGGAGCCTTGACAGTGAAACATGTGGGGGCAAAAAGGGTTTAAACAGACAAGATCAGGACCACATGTGCAGGCAAAAAGTTACCTTTCATTCCTGCCACATCTCAAACATCAGTCTTTCCTAAGGGAAAGAAAAAAATAACTTGCACATAAAAGGCCCTGAAATTCGATCTTCACAAGAGATCTGTACACTCTGCAGTGGAAGCCTGTGAATCAGGAATGGTGCATTCCCTGTGCTAAGCCAAGCGCAACTCAGGGAAACTCCTCAGTGGATCAGCCTGCGTTTTAAACAGGTGGCTGTGCAACCAGATGCAATCTAGTTGATGCAATCCCATACAGTGTGGGTGGGGCTGTACATCCCCATTGCTTTTGTTATGCAGATGGAATGCCTGGTCCCATCTTCCAAGTCGGAGCCATTGCACATGATGTCTGCATGCATACACCTATTTGCGTACAATACCTTCTCATCCACAGCTGCACTGGAAGTTAAAGCAGCTTGCAACTTCCTATGGGCTACATAGGATAAATGAGCATGGAGGCATCGCAAGCATTTTAAAGTGCTTTCTCACCCATATGAGTGTTAATCCAGCTCTATACCACATGACCAACATTTAATCAGGAGGATTTGCAATATTTGTATGCATGCTCGCTTTGAAGGCAACCCGGGGAGCCGCATCATAAATTACATCATCTCCATATATTTGCAGTGACTAAGTAGACAGCATGTCAGGTTTTATTTCTCTCCCAGCAAGCAAGCACACAGCCTTTCTCCTCTTATCTCCACCTGTGTTTACAAATAACACTTTCCACATTCTGAAGTGAGAAATGCTAGCTTTTTTAGCACACCATTGGGATATACAGTATTTTGTTGTGTGGTATTTTGGTTAAGATCCAGAAATGATTAAAGGATCCATCTTTAAAAGACAGGACAAACTGTTATGCAAGAAATATCTTGTGTATCGCATTGAAAAATGTATGATTTACAGCCCGATCCAGCCTTAGGCCAGAGGAGCAGTATGCTGGTGTTGCGAAAGTGCCGTAAAGCATAGAAAGTGGGGCCGGCGCCAAGGCTTCGCTTATTATGCCGTCCCCCAGATTCCACACCACCGGCACCGTACCCCATGGTGGCAGGGAAGAGGGCCATTGGACGGCCAGAGCTGGGAGGGGGCAGGGATATTGGCACTGGGCTGCACCGATAGCTACTTCCCCTGCCAGGCCGATCTTGCATGGCCTCCCCGGATGTGCGCTAGCTAAAGAGCTGGCCGGGGCTTAAACTGGGGGAAGGGGACGAATGTCCTCTTCACCCGAAGTGAGTTCCGGCCATGCCGGCGTTAGCCACATCCTGCATAGGATGCAGCGGCCAGCCATTTTGGCTGGCCGCTGCATCTTAGGATCAGGCTGCCCATGCAAGATCCACCTCCATTGACATGGGAGGAAGGAAAGAGAGAGAGAGAGAGAGAGAGAGAGAGGCATTATAGTCTTCTGAATGCTTTAGCACAAGGACTTGGCTCCAAAGACACCCTCTAACACATAAGCCTTCCTGCATGCATCTTGGGGCTACTCTGGTTTCTCTCTTCCCCCATTCACAGCTCCTTTTGCTGCATTGGAGACTCTTTACAAAGCCCCCTCCAATTGCAGGACCAGTTAAGTGGGATAGATGCCTGCTGTCAGGAAGCAAGTTCTCGAAATGTAAGCCAAGATAAACTGCATTTGTTTACCCTTAATGAACTTGAGTATCCTTCCATTGAAAGTTGCCGTGCATAGGAAATCTGCCCCTCCACCCACTTTTAAGTTAAGGGGACGAAGTACCCTTGAGAATAATCTCATATCCTTGAGCCATGCTAGAAAAAACAGTTTTAGCTATATGTGAAGAGACTTGGAATGAACAAAGGAAGGGCTGGATTTTTGCAGAAATTGTTGCCTTCAGAGCTTAATTACGACCTTCCTCACTACCAGCATGTGGGACAGCTTCCTCTTCCCCCCTTTCTTTGACACAACTTGCTCAAGAGGAATGCAAGGGATGGGTGTGATCTTCCCAGCTATTAGAGTGAAAGGAAGGAACATACCAAACAGGTGAGGACATAAAAAAAAAATGCGGTTGACTCTTATTTCCACCTCCGCCCAGCAGCTCTCCAGTCAGCAATATTTTGAAAGGCTAATTCAAGAATAATAATATTTAAAAACAATTCAGGGCGTTAAAACAGTGAAAGACAGAAACACGCATTGATGGCTGTGTGTTGATATCAATTAGAGTCTCATTGCTTGAATTTCACTTTCAAATGTTTCACGTGTTAAACAACCAGTTTCATGTGCATCTATCAGGCTTGTTAAAGCAGAAATAAACTTGTCTTCTAAACAAGGGAAGTAGGAACCTGCTCGCTCCTTGGTGTCCTTTGCAAAGCTGATATTGGAGACAAATGTACCAGTTGGCCAAAAGCCAATTGCTCACCCCTTGGTGGTTACTCAGAAAAAAAATCTTCCAATTTTTTCTACTTTCCACCATGACCATACCCCAGGAGACCATGCTTCCCTGACAAGTGCATGCTCAGGGCTACAACATTAGCGATGGATGAGCTTCCCCCCTTAATTTAATTTAGGATTTTTTTCTGGACTTTCCTGGACAATTCTGAGAAAAATACTGAGACTTACCAAGATTTTTCCAGAAAAACCAAGCCTCTAGGAGATTTCTCCCAGCTCTTCCTGTCAGGTCTCTCCTTCCCAAGGAAACATCCTTGCAAAGTGGGAGGAGAGAAATTGACAGTACAGACTGCTGGCTGGAAATAGGAGAGATCTAGTAGACCCAGGCTTTTTGCCCCAGGAGAGATCTCTACATCCCAGGCTTTTGTGCCAGGGTTCATGGGAGTTATAGTTTCCTGTGCCTCCTGATTCAATGAATAGGGTGTGTGTCCATTCATTTTGGAACAAATGAAAAATGGATTTAAATTGGATAGAAAAAGGGGAGGGGAGGGAACAGGATAGAGATTGGGGGAGGGGTGTGTGTCAACGCCGGGAAGGGGGCAGTATTGGTGGCAGTGGTGCTGCCAATATCCTATCCCCCTTTCTGGCCTTGATCCCCCGAACCAAGTCCACAGACTTGCGGCAGCAAAATAGCTTACTCTGAGGCAAGGCAACAAATGTTCCTTTACCTTGAGGAAGGCTTTGCAGCTTGAAACTTCCCTGCAGGACGCAGCGCGTGCCATGTTGGCGTGGCTGCATCAGAGTCGGGAGGAGTTAGGTAGGATTGGGCTGGGCTGCCTGAGTGGAAAATAAGTGCCTTCCCCCCCCCCCCCCCGCTTCTATATACTGCTTAATTAATTTGTGTTTTGATATGGTGTGAGCCTCCTTGACTACATCCCTTGCAGGAAAGACAATATACACATATTTTAAATAAATAAGTAGTAGAACGCTTTTGGGTGGCTGTCTCTGGCAGCTGCCATTTTTCTGCAATGGCCTGGATGCTGCCATTGTAGGGCACTCCAGGGCACTGTGGGGGAAAATGGATGCCACCTGTGGGGAAAGCAATTTTTCCCTACAATGCCCTAGAACAATGCAAATTATTGGGCATTGTGTGTGTGTGTGGGGGGGGGGGAATGGCCACCACCTGACATGGCTACCTCAAAGTAGGGTTACCATATTTTTGGTGAACCAATTCAGGGACCCCCCAGATTTTTTGGGGGAGCGCCAATTTTTTTGTTTGTTTGTTTTTTGTTCTTGGTTTGATTTTTTTTTACTTTTTTTCCATCCATAAGGCCGGATGAATTTATTTATTTATTTATTCCCCCCCATTTCTTCACCCCGTTACTGTGGCTGCCGGTTTTCGTCAGCCGCTCATTGCAAAATCCGGTGGGGATGGTTTCACCACCGCCATTTTTCCTTGCGAGGCTTGCGAGCCTTGCGCACAATGCAGCCTGGAAGCCTTTAGCTTGGGAGCCTCGCAAGGAAAAATGACAGCGGCGGCGAACAGCAATCCGGGATGGCCACCGTACCTCCCGGGATGTCAGAACTTGACCCTGAAATCCGGGAGGGTCCCGGCCATTCCGGGACGTATGATAAGCCTACCTCAAAGGAGCTCTAGTGCTCCTTTTACATTTCACACAGTTAAATAAAAGGTTAAAAGCACAAGGCACTGCTGTATTACAAAGTAAGCTTCCCCCGTTACAGAAACAAATCAGGTAAAAAAAAAACCCAGTCACTCTTTGTTGTGAAACAGATGACAGCAAGCCATAATGAAACAAGAACAAATCAAGTTTTTAATAAAGAAAAAGGATGGAATAACAAAATGATTTCTGTGTGTGTGTGTGTGTGTGAGAGAGAGAGAGCGAGAGACCCGTCAGTGAATTGGGCAAAGAGAAGACTACACACCTCATGCACCCTGACAGGAAATGATGTTCAAGGAGGAGTGTCTTGGCCTTAAGGCCTATGTGGCCTTTAGCATCTCCTTCCTGTTGTAAGCTCCTCCCCTTCGAAGTTTGTTTGAGAAAGGGAGAAATGGGGGGGGGGGGAGGAACCTGGATTCATTTAGCTGGTGGCTACTTTCATACCAGGTTGAAAAATAATAAGCAGCCACCAACTATCAAAATGGTTATTATGTGAACAGTGCCTGAAGCAAGAGAAACAGAGACGTGAAAATCCAAACGTGGCTGCTGGTCTCACATGGTCCCACGTGACCCCAGAGTACATGTGAATCCAGCCTCAGACCAGGGCAAAGTCTATCCCACACTTCTTGAGAAGTTCCCGGAATCTTGCAGAGCTGTGCACTTATATATATTTGATCATGCAGTAAAGCATTCATTAGAGATGCACCCTCCCCAATAATTATATTGCTAAATATACACTCCTCTCACTGTATACACATGAAACGATCTCTCTCTCTCTCTCTCTCTCTCTCTCTCTCTCTCTCTCTCTCTCTCTCTTTCTCACTTTGAACTTGCACTTTGTTTTCGGAATTCATTTTATATGACATAATCCACGGATTTACATAATGTTGAAATGAACACGGCTAGTTTGATAATGCGTGATAACTTATGCTTTCTCTGATTTTGATTTCATGTTCTGTGGCCATTTGAAGTTTAACATACATTTTAACATACATTTGAAGATGTGTGACAAAAATGCATTCTGCTCGCATATTAGAACATATCCAAAAATAAGCCAAGTTGACTCGCAAGCAGACGTGTGATGTTCCTAGTGATTTACTGCAGCCAAGAAAGAGGTGGGAGGGAATATTTTGGAATAACCCCAAATGCCATCAAGTGCAGCCTGCTGGGAATCTTGGATAGCTTTGCCATCTTCATCTGAGCCGCACTTGATGCCCTCTAGGGAAGGCTGTGTACAAACACTAGCAGCATTTTCAAATTCCTAAATTAAAGCCAGAGGCGGCTGTCACCTAACTAGACCCCAGGTATTCCAGTACAGTGAGTCCTCACTTTAACAGCGCAATCCTGTAGAGGGCGCCGGCACGAGTGCTGTAAAGTACGTTCGCAACTCAAGGGAGGCCGGCGCAGAGCTCGGCCTCCCTTGCTCCGTCGCCGGATCGCCGAAGCGGCCGCTGGAGAAGGCAGGTAAGGATCCGGTGGGCACGGGGGCGGTTCGGCGGGCGAGGGAGGGGGGCCATTGGTGTAGCTGGCCCGGGAGGGGGCAGGGGATGATGTTGGCCATATCCCAGTCCCCGCTGGGCCGGCTAGGCCATTACATGGCCTCCTCTACTTCCGCCAGCTATTTAGCTGGCGGAAATCCGAGGAGGCCGATTGGGCTTGCCGGAATTTACACCCGGGGAAGTGGACGAACATCCCCTTCCCTGAGTAGACTTCCGGCCCGGTGGCACCATGGCCGCCCGCCGGATCCTTACACAGGATTACGCTGAAAGTTATTTTGCTTAAATTCATTTCCTTTTAAAGTTGATGGGAAAATGCCATAGGAACTTTTATGTCTATCAATTAGCCTATGGTAAAATTAGTTTCATTACAAGTCATTTCGCTTAAAGTTGCAGTTTCCAAGAAAAACCTATCGACAACTTTAAGTGAGGACTTGCTGTACCATTACCCAACTCTTCTTAATGAAGGAAGGGAGTTATTCAAGTCAAGGAGAGAACAGTGGCCTAAAACTTGTTGTTCTAACTAGCCCTGTGCAAGCCTTGGATAACAATGAAGTCGTGATGTCGCTGCAAGGAATGTACAGAATTCTTAATTGCTCAGACATGGTGTACTGTATCACAGTTGTAGGCATGAGTAACTTCCAGTGAAGTATGGCACTATTAGCATAGCAACCGGTACGATTTGCCATTTCTTCACACCCTTCCAAAGACGGTGCTCCGCCTGCAGAAAGCCAAAGAACTACATGCTGTTGAATGAAGGAAGACCAGAGCAACTCCTTGGCTACTCCATCACTCCACTTCTCAACTCTCTGCGACGACTCCTGCTGGTGCGGCTGTGGAATCCCTGGCTTGATGATTGGGCCTGCCAACCAATTTAGCCAGCTCCCCTGTCGTCCAGCTGCTGGCTAGACTAACCACCTGCCCTCTGCAGGTGATAATATGAAAGTAGCTTAAGCACTGTAAATTGACTGGAGTTATCTCCCAAAGCCTTTTTTTTTTTTTTAAGTGATAATTAGCTTTCTCAAAAGGGGCAATAACATGGGTTACATATATTTCAACCTGATTCTTGGAAAGTTCATTTTTAACGTGAAATAGTAGTGTCAGTGACAGGTTGCACCAGGCCCTGGGGCACTTTGTTTTGACAGACCCCATGTGCACACGTCATCATCATCAGTGGTGGCAGTGTGGGTGGGCAAGCAGGCAAATTGGGCAACCCAATTGTTTGGAGGGTGGACTGTTCCTCCTCCGCTGGCCTCCTCTTACCCTGGACAATCAGCTTGCTCTCCAGGCAATAAGGTCCCTGGAAAGCAACATGATTGGCTGGAGGGTAAATTAAACCCACATGTTACAGTAATAATGTGCTTGCTTGAGTGCATTGCCCTGCTGCTACAATACAGATGTCCCCCGCTTAATGACGGATCGCTTAACAACGATCCGGATATATGATGGAGGTCCCCAGTAAAAAAGAGCAAAGAATTTTAAAAGATGTGTCTTTTTAAAGCCCCAGCTCATCAGCTGTTTGGCTTTAGATGAGGGCTTTGAAGTTCAGCACTGGGGCTTTAAGCACAGCTGTCTACATCTTTGTCCAGCTAATGGGCAAGATAATGGGCAAGATAAAGCCCCAGCGTTAAACATAGGCAGTGCAATCCTGACTAAGGATCTCACCAGCGGCCTAGGGCCACCTGCTGGATCCTGTGCACAGGCTGCCTGGCGCGTGCTGGGCCAGAGGTCTACTCAAGTACTCAGGGAAGGGGACACTCGTCCCCTTACCCGAGTGTAAACCCGGCCAGGCCCTATTGGCCTCCTCAGATTTCCACCAGTTAAATAGCTGGCGGAAGTAGAGGAGGCTGTGTAACGGTGCAGCTGGCCCGGCGGGGACAGGGATATGGCCGACACCATCCCCCGCCCCTTCCAGGCCAGCTAAGTCAATGGCCCCCCTCCCTCACCCGGCCGGACCTGAAGGCAGGCCAGCCAACAGGGTGTCATTCTCGCAATGGGGGTGTGTCACCCACACCACCCCTCCCTACAGCCTGCAAGAAGCTCGGCTCGGCTTTCTTCACAGCTCCACCTCCGAGTCGAAGCAAAGCCAACAGCCGAGTCTTGTTTTCGCAAAGGCGCAACTAGGCTGTCGGCTTCGCTTCGGCTCAGAGGCAGAGCTGCAAGGACAGCTGAGTCGAGCTCCTTGCAGGCTGCCGGGAGGGGTGGGTGACACCCCCTTGGTTCTTCCAGTTTGCAGCCTGTTTTGCCTCCAACCCGAAGCCGCCTGAGTCATTTCTTTTTGACTAAGGTGACTTTGGGTCAGAAGCGGAACCAGCTGCAAACTGGAAGTAATTCGCAGTGGCATGATGATGATGTCATCACGATGCCATGACACTGTGAATTACTGCCGGTTTGTGGTGAGGACCCCGCACCAGGTACAAGATGGGTGAGCTATGCCACTGGATCATGTCCAATTTTGATAAAGAAATACATTGTTCAACTATAGAAAATGAAGGTTACCAAATGAATGAACATTTAGATATAATCACATACAAAGACACTTAACCACCTACCTCCCCCCTAAAAAACCCCCCACATGTTACAGTTCACCATATGAAATATCAACTTGCTAAATGCAATGGGGGGGGGGAGGCCATGCTAATACCTGTGAAACATCAAGGAAGAAAAGGGGCTGCTTTTGGTCATTCCCATTTGATTGTTCTTTCATCTCTTTTGGAGATACCTGTATACATGTGATATCCTTTGATGTAGCAAAGATGGCTGTAATGATCCTTTGCTTCTGAACTGTTTTAGGCCACAGCGATGGTGCAACAAGATGGCTTGTGATAGTTCGCCTGCTGAATCAGTGGGAAAGAGCTGTCCGGAACATGTAATTATTTCTCCTTTGATGTGTGGAGTGTTTGACAAGTTTAGAATACCTGATTCAGTGTCGCCTTGATGAACAAATCATTTCTTACATGTTATCAGCTTCGCCACTACAAACACACTTCTGGTCTCATACTATGGCTGTGGTCCAATGGACATGTGTGCTTATTTTCAACAACTTTATCAAGCACTCTTGACTATGGTGGGGAAAAAAAACACAATCAAGCTGGTGTTATTTTGCTAGACTCTGGCCCTGTGAATCATTTTCACCTAATGTCCTCATCATTCCAGCTACTCATAATGATTCCTGAGCAAATATTTATTTCTGACTAGGAACGAGAACATGAAAGAAATTCATATTTCTGAAATGACTCCTCACTTTCACACGCTTGGACGTGTGTACAGATGAGCTAATGCCACCCATGAATTTATAACGTTAAACTCTGGCTTCCCTCCATGCCATACGCACAGATCCCAGCTTCATCCATTCACATAAGGATTCAGAAACTTGGTGCCACAGTTGAGTGTAAAGGCACCAGAATGGGAAATGGTAGAGGAAAAATGCAATAATTCTCACTTCTTGTTGTAAAAACAAAACGTAGCTATAGGCACAATTCATACCCCATTTTATGTACTGCTGTGCACCTGCAGGAAACGATTCCCATGAGGTTCCTTCTGCTAAAGACTCTACAGACCTCTTTCCCATCAGCGATGGGCATAGCTCAGTGTGGTGGTGATCATGCATCTTCCTGCAACTCAAGTAGAGTTATTAGTGCCTCATTATTGTCTGTAGAGCCCTGGTGCAGCAGATGACACCCAGAAAGAAGTAACCTGTACACACTGGGGGTCTAGAAGGGTGAACCACTGGGCATCTTTATATGCAGGGCCAGCCCAAGATCTCTTGTTACCTGAGCGGGTATCCCAAATACGTCCTCCCCTTACCTGGATATGTACCAGCCTCTGTTCCCCACTCCCTGCATTGAAAAAGGAAGAAGGGGAGCGAAGAGGACAGTGTGGCAAAGAGAAGAGTGGTAGGCTAGAGAATCTCCGACGCTCTAGCCCACCACTCTTCTCTCCCCCACACGTCCTCTTTTGTTCTCCCTCCCCAACGTTTTCAATCCAGGGAGACTGGGATAGAGAAGCAATGAGGCAAACGGGTGACTGGAGATGGGAGCCCCCCCCAATCCTGCTGCCTGAGGCGACCACCCCACTTGGCCCCACTTGGATGAGCTGGTCCTGCTTTTGTGTGAGATGTGGAAGAGCCTCATGTTTTGGCAATTGCCTGAGCCTGTTGCAGTGCTTCTTGCTCAATACGTAGGTCCAACTAAGGGCTTTGGATGGGGGAAGAAAACAATAAAAAACTCCCTATGGGGATTTCCTCCTTTGCATGCTGCCAGAGATTATCCTGAAACTGAGCCCCGAGTGTTCTTCCGATAACATCTCTTCCTTCCAAATATTGTACTGAATTCCAAGATGTTCCTACATGCTTTTGGAAACTTGCTAACAGAAGTTGCACAAGGCCACCATTAATTTATGATGAGGCTGGGTTACAAAGTAAAACAATTGTCACCACACAGTGCGAGCAACTATTTTGTGTGGCTTCCATGATGTATGCACATGGAATGTCACAGATGCAAATCTAAGCCCAGCTGCTCTCCATATTCCATGGTTTTCTAACAGCCAACTTGTCATCTCCTTGAGAAACGTCTACTGTATGAAAACAAAGTTGGCTGTTTGCTCAGTTTTGAACAGACCAAAAAGGTTTGAACAGACCAAAAAGGCACCATGTCAGTGTGACTTAAAAGGGCTGTGATCAGTGGTCCCGCTGGAGGTGGGGTTGTACCGTGCTGACCTCCGCTACTTACCGGCACGAGGCGGCCCCCTCGCCTTCAGAGCCATTCAGTGGGGTGAAGGCAACATGTAGTAGACTCCCTGCACGTTGCCTTTGCCCCACTGAATGGCTCTGAAGGCGAGGGGGCGGGGCCGTCTCATGCCGGTAAGTAAAGGAGGTCAGCACGGTGCAGAACTTAGCGTTCCACCCCACCTCCAGCGACGCCACTGGTTGTGATAATCAGTCATGTGGTGTTTGAGAGTTTAAGGGCATTTCGTTTTGTCTGGTGGTTTTGAACATTGACTAGCTGTTAACATAAGAACATAAGAAGAGCCCTGCTGGATCAGGCCAAAGGCCCATCTAGTCCAGCTTCCTGTGTCACACAGTGGCCCCACCAGATGCCTCAGGGAGCACACAAGACAACAAGATACCTGTGTCCAGTCGCCACTCCCTTGCACCTGGCACAGAGAAAACCCACTTCTAAAACCAGGAAGTTGCTTATGGCTTGTAACCATGATCTGTTATCAGAAACAGTTTAAGAATTACAGACACATTTCTTTATCACATCTCTCTTGCTACTTTTCAGCATGATTTTGCAAAAAGAAAGCCAATGAGGTAAAGACGTTCAGGTATACTAGGAGTGGGGAGACGGGAGACCTGTGTTGAAAGCCCAACATGAACAAGTTCGAACATGAGCCTCTCTGGGTGGCCCTATGCCAGTCACTATCTTTCAGCCTAATGTATCTCACAGGGTTGTTATGATGATAAACATAGGAAACTATATATGCTATCACGAGCTCTTTGGAGGAAAGTCAGGAACAAAATATAATAAGTAAATTAAAGGTGGTCAAACCATTCTTGGATGGAAAGCTGTGGATCATCTGAAAAACTCTTTTCCTTTTTCTCAGTATAGTTGTAGCACAGTGGCTCAGACAATGAGCTGTGAATCAGCCCTTCCCCAGTTGAAATCTCACCCTGCCAAGAATTATCACTAGCTAGCCTTAGGCAAGCTACTCCCTCTCAGCCTCAGTGGTAATATGGGGATAATAATAATGTTTAGTACCTTACAGCAGGGGTTCTCAACCTGTGGTACGCGTACCCCTAGGGGTACGCAGACCATCAGGCGGGGGTACGCGAGAGGCTTCCCATCAGCTAATATCAGCTGATTGTTGGTGATCAGAGGTTTTTAATTTTAAAAAATTGCCCATCCCCAAGCTCCATGCTCGGCCTCCCACTGGCGGGGTTATGCGAGAGGTTGCTCCTTATCTCCCTGGATCAGCTGAGTGTAGGGGAGCCAAGTATTTTTAAAAACAAACTGCTCTGCCGTTTCACTTTCATTTTTACTTCGGAGCAGCAGAATGCTAGCCGAGGTTTCCTTGCAACATGATGAGGATTGCCTGCTTCTGGAGTGTCTGCTTCTCTCAGATGTTAACAGATAAGAGACTTGGTGGGGTGGGGGCAGAGGCGGAAGGAGGATGGAGCGCGCAGAGCAGACGCGCCAGGCAGGGACGGGGGGCACAGTCAGCGTTGGGGGGGTACTTACCCGCGCAATGGTTTGGCCCTCCCACCCTCCCTGGAGCTCGTTTGGCTCCAAAAAGGTGCCGAAACCGGTGGGGGGCGTGTTCGTTGTTGCGCTGGGCGCGACGACGTCATGTCACTTAGGCTCCGCCCCCTTTGACCGGGCGCCGGGAGGGCTTGTGGCATTACTGGGTGGGAGAGGGAGGATTTTGGGAAGTGGGAGAGGGAAAAGATGACTTGGAGAAAAAAAAAAAAGATCCTGGCATGTGTCTTTTTGCACTAACATGAGATCAAGGTCTCTGTTTTTTTTTTTCTTCTCTCCCATCTGTGCAGTGTGTTTCATGTCGGGCCTCTCTCTCTCTCTCTCTCTCTCTCTCTCTCACACACACACACACACACACACACAAACAGATAAATAAGGCATTTTTCACATTTAAAATTGTTTTAATACTTTTTATTCTTAAATGATTAATTAGCTAATTAATTAATTAATTAGCAATTAATTAGCAGGGGTACTTCAGAAAATTGGACCGTGATAGGGGATACCCAGGCCTCCAAAGGTTGAGAATCCCTGCCTTACAGGGTTGTTGTGGAGGCTACAACAGCTAATACAACAAGTGAAGTGTTTTGTACACACACAGAAAGTACTGTACTATATGACTGTTAAGTATTATTTTTCTGAGGTATCACAGAATAATAAAAATGCTGAGGGCCCAATCCTATTCAACTTTCCAGCGCTGATGTAGCCATGCCAACAGGGCATGTGCTGCATCCTGCAGTGTGTGTGTGTGTGTGTGTGTGTGTGTGTGTGGGGGTTATGGGATTGTTTGTTCCCTTACCTCAGGGCTGTATTGGCACTAGAACGTTGGATAGGATTGGGCCCTCCCCTGAATACGAAATAAAAATAAGCTTGCTTTAAAAGTATTTCCTCTTCTTATGAGCTCTCTTAAACACTAAATAATAGAGAGTAACACCTGCACAAAACATATGCATTTTCTTATCCCTCCACCTCCCTCCAAGCTATATATTTTGGCAGGCAGAACACCTTTGGGTAGTGTCTCTCTTCCTTACAGTAAATATTATTTGTGGCAAGGAATCATTTGCCTTTAGCATTGTACCTCCAAGATTCACACTCTGTGGCCCTAATCCAGCAAACTGCATACTCAGCTATAGAAGGAAAAATACAGCAAACAAACACCAAACTTTACATAGTCAAAAAACCCAGGGAAAATGGGAAATTCAAGTAGTAGACCACAGCCACTACTCTCCTAAAAGAAACAAAAACAACAACAATTTTCTTTTGTGCATTGTATTCTGGAGCACAGACTTTTTGAGAAGGTTCTACAGTAACAGCACCCTCAAAAACTTCCAAGAGGTCTGCATTTGGAATTATCTATGTTTCCTACACCATATTCTGCTTTCCTTCAAATACGAGCAGGCTTCTTCCTACCTGCAAACATTTAAGTTGCTTAGGCTTACCATATCCAAAGGGGGACAGGGTGCCTACACCTTTAACCATTGTAAAAAGAGGGAATTTGGGCAGGTGCAGCTCATAATGGAAAGGTGCAACAAGCTGCACCTGCCCAAATTCCCTCTTTTTACAATGGTTAAAGGTGTAGGCACCCTGTCCCCCTTTGGATATGGTAAGCCTAAAGTTGCTTCCCTAACTAAGATGGAGGATTTGCTGCACAGCTGGGTCAATTTGAGTTTCCATCAGAGGCTTAATTAATTACGCTACTTTTCTATCCCACCCTTCCTCCAAGGGACTCAATCAGAGCTGCATTTTAGCCTTGCAACAACCCTGGGCACAATCCACCCAGCTGTTCTTGTGTGAAAATCCCTTTGAAATGAATGGGAACGCTGTGTGAGAGCACTGCTGCTCATTCACAGATTGGCTCTTAAGCCCTCCTTGACCAGATTTATAGCCAGATATTTCGTGGTGAGGGAGCCGCCAAGGAAGGGAATAATTGCAGAACAGTCAGAACATAAATACAGGCTGCCTACTAGGTTTCACGTTCCTTTGTTGTATTGCTTTTAGTGAGGAACTGGGTAAAATCCTGCCTGCTGCCTGCTTTTCTTTATAGTTCCAGAAGTAAAAGTTAGAGGCTTACCTTTGAAAATGAAAGCTGAACATGCAAGGAGAAGGTTTGGAACATCCCTGTGGTAGCCCGTCACCAACTGTGGCCATGGCTCCCCCCTCCCTTTTGACCAGTGTAGTCCCAGTATTCATTTCTTTGAGTGGGTTTTAACAAGGCCTAAATCAGGGTTGGCCAAACTTTGCTCCTGGCCCTTTAATGGCTGTATAGGTGAGGGCATTTCAGCGGGTGCAGCTGCTTTAGCAGCACCATCAGCAATTGCAGCTGCCAAGATTCTGTCTTCTACACAACTCTTAAGAACACAGAGGCCCTAATAGTGGAAGGTTGGCCACCCCTGGCCTAAATAATGATCTCAAGCTACTGTAGCTAGTGTAGATTCTGAAGCTAAGGTGGAATAGGCTTGGTCAGTGACTGAATGGGAATCTTATGCAGGCCACTCTAACGTCTCTAAGAAGGCCAGAATTTAAATGCTCCACTATAACAATTACTGGTTCATCAAGTAGGCTTACCAGATCTCCAACCGGGACAGAGTGCTACACCTTTAGGAGAAGGAATGTGGGCAGGTATAGCTTGTTAAACCTTAGAGCACAATCCTAGGCATGTCTACTCAGAAGCAAGCCCCATTGTGTTCAGTGGTCTTGCTTCTGAGTAGACATGCCTAGGATTGTGCTCTAAGGTTTAACAAGCTTCACCTACCCACATTAGCTGTGGAAAGAAGGAATGCGAAAAGCAAGGGTGAAAGGGAAAGATATAACCAACTGAATGCAGATTTCCAGAGAATAGCAAGGAGAGATAAGAAGACCTTCTTAAATGAGCAATGCAAAGAAATCGAGGAAAACAACAGAATGGGGAGGACTAGAGATCTCTTCAATAAAATTGGAGATATCAAGGGAACGTTTTGTGCAAAGATGGGCATGATAAAGGACAAAGAAGGCAGGGACCTAACAGAAGCAGAAGAGATTAAGAAGAGATGGCAAGAATACACAGAAGAACTGTACAAGAAAGATCTTAATGTTCCTGATGACCACGCTGGTGTGGTCACTGACCCAGAGCCGGATATCCTAGAGAGTGAAGTCAAGTGGGCCTTAGGTAGCATTACTAACAACAAAGCTAGCGGAGATGATAATATCCCAGCTGAGCTACTTAAAATCCTAAATGATGATGCTGTGAAAGTGTTGCACTCAATATGCCAACAAATTTGGAAAACTCAGCAGTGGCCAAAGGATTGGAAAAGGTCAGTTTACGTTCCAATTCCAAAGAAGGGCAGTGCCAAAGAGTGTTCAAACTATCGCACAATTGCACTCATTTCACATGCTAGCAAGGTTATGCTCAAAATCCTACAAGCTAGGCTTCAACAGTACATGGACCGAGAACTACCGGAAGTACAAGCTGGGTTTCGAAGAGGCAGAGGAACTAGAGATCAAATTGCCAACATGCGCTGGATCATGGAGAAAGCCCGAGAGTTCCAAAAAAACACCTACTTCTGCTTCATTGACTACGCAAAAGCCTTTGATTGTGTGGATCACAACAAACTGTGGCAAATTCTTAAAGAGATGGGGGTACCAGACCACCTTACCTGTCTCCTGAGAAACCTGTATGCGGGTCAAGAAGCAACAGTTCGGACCGGCCATGGAACAACCGACTGGTTCAAAATTGGGAAGGGAGTACGGCAAGGCTGTATATTGTCACCCTGCCTATTTAACTTATATGCAGAGTACATTATGAGAAATGCAGGGCTGAACGAATCGCAAGCCGGAATCAAGATAGCCGGGAGAAACATCAACAACGTCAGATATGCAGACGATACCACCCTAATGGCAGAAAGTGAAGAAGAACTAAAGAGCCTCTTGATGAGGGTGAAAGAGTGCAAAAGTTGGCTTGAAACTCAACATTAATAAAACTAAGATCATGGCATCGGGTCCCATCAATTCCTGGCAAATAGAAGGGGCAGAAATGGAAGCAGTAACAGATTTTACTTTTTTGGGTTCCAAGATTACTGCAGACGGAGACAGCAGTCATGAAATTAAAAGACGCTTACTCCTTGGAAGGAAAGCTATGGCAAATTTAGACAGCATAATAAAAAGCAGAGATATCACCATGCCAACAAAAGTTCGTATAGTCAGGGCGATGGTGTTCCCAGTAGCAATGTATGGTTGCGAGAGTTGGACCATAAAGAAGGCTGAGCGCCGAAGAATAGATGCTTTTGAACTGTGGTGCTGGAGAAGACTCCTGAGAGTCCCTTGAACTGCTAGGAGAGCAAATCAGTCAATCCTAAATGAAATCAACCCTGACTGTTCCCTGGAAGGACAGGTACTAAGGCTGAAACTCAAATATTTTGGCCACCTAATGCGAAGAGAGGACTCTCTGGAGAAGACTCTGATGCTGGGAAAGATTGAAGGCAAAAGGAGAAGGGGAAGGCAAAGGATGAGATGGTTAGACTGCATCACCGATGCAACAAACATGAAAATGAGCGAACTCAGGAAGATAGTGGAGGACAGGAAGGCCTGGCGGGATATGGTTCATGGGATCACGAAGGGTCGGACACGACTTAACGACTGAACAACACCCACATTCCTTCTCCTAAAGGTCTAGCACTCTGTCCCGGTTAGAGATCTGGTAAGCCTAAGAGATCATTTGCTCAGAACCTGTATCTTACAGTACAATCCTATAAACCTGCTTCTGCATGCAGATTTCTCTGGCTGGATCAGGGTGTTGGTGTCTCCCACACCCTGCCCAGCTATCACTTCAGCTCAGCATCCTCCCCACTGACGTGTACTGTCAGTCAGGCAGTTCATGCCACTTCAGCTTCAGTTCCTTCCTGCCCCCGAAGGTGACCTGATAAGCAAGGGTAAAAACATTTACACGTATGGCTGTGCCCCTTGAAGACAAAGGCCCTGGAAATCGTTCCCTCCCCTTGCAGCAGCAAGAAGAGTGATTTCAGATGACAACGTGACACACATTGGCTACTACTTCGTTCGTGTGCTGCCATGTGTCTGTAGCCACCAGCCATGCAGCGAAGCCAGTGCTCTGCACAAGGCCTGTACAGGTGCAACAGAATGGTAACATGGCAGGCAGGGCCAGTTCTTCAGATGACTGGCTCCCCACATTAAATGAAGAAGAGGAATTCTTTCCTCTCCCCGCAGGCTAGTGTTGTTGTGTAGCTCCTATTTGTTTCAGCAAGGTTTGTGCAGAAGAACATCCCTGTGGTTTGTTGCCAACATTTCCCAGAAGGCCACTCCTATACTTTGCAATAGTTAGTATGAATACTTCCCTGTCCGTACCACAAATACTTTGCCTGATACCTTTTTTTTTTTCAAAACGTCCCAGTGAACCAGAAAGAGTTCAGTGCTCATCATATTATTTATGAGAATGCAGAGCCTACATGCCCTCAGGAGAGAGAAAATATATTCCAAGACACTTAATTTTGTCGTAGATGCTATAAACATTCTAAGAACTTGCCCCTGTCCGAGGCTGGGTTTCTTGGTTTATGATATTCTCCATGTCGGTAGCAAGCACCTTATGAGCTGGGAAAGTCATCTTCTGCCCTACCAATCGTGGGCGTCTGCGGCTCCAGCTCTTTTCAAAGGGTGAGCATTTCATCACCCAGGCACGTTGCCGAAGCAAGGAGTATAGTACAGTGGCATATGTTCAAGGCTGAACTAAGGCAATACCTGGAGACTGTCAAACATGTAAATGATCCTGCTCCAATGAATTGCTTGATGCAACCCCCATTGTTCACATCATCATTTGCTAAACCGAAAAATGCAGGTGAACCTGCATTATGTTGGTGCCTGCTTACAATAAATTACACGATCAAGAAATGACACTTAATAGCACATAGCGCCGATGGGTTAAGTCCCCAACTTACAATCTGGCTCTGTTTGGGAGGTTTGTCTGGAAGTCAGAACTGACCGAAGTTGGAACAGCTCTGTTGCACAGGACCAGACAGACTGCGCCTGTGCAAAAGCACTGACACAAATGTCTGTAAGTTGGGACATCTGTAAGTCAGGGACCCAGTGTAATGAGGGCTTATTGATTCCAAAAAGTATACAGTATTACCTCTTATTGGCTTTTGGTTGTATTCAGATGAAGATAAGGGAACAAATTGACAGTTTACCCTCTTGACACCTGTACTGTATTTTCTGTTGAACTTTGACTACTGGACTCAGGCTTCACACAGGTGTTGGTAACATAACAGGTACCATTCATCCCCCTGGCAGGGCTCCTAATGCAGGCCTACAGAAAATTTTCTCATAGCCCAAAGGAAGAGGAGAGTAAGGGGCTCATTCCCAACGCTGATTGGAGTTTTTGACCTCGAAGATACTGTGAGAGGGTGCTATTTCACACATGCATGCAATTATTGCATTTCTTATCCGATGGTTACTCAACATGATGACATGCAGTTGAATGTGAGCATACTCTGTTGAAAATTATCTGCCAGGTAAATTAGGGATAAAATAAGGGGGAGTGAGGAGGGGGCTAGGGTGGGATTTGAATTTCCTAATTGCCTTACTTTTTGCAATCGTTTGGTACAAGAGCTCAAAAAGACTCAAGGTTACAAAGAGCACATACAAATCAAGGCAAGCCAAAGAGAGTTCACTCATCACTACTTGGGATTGAGTGGGAACTGCTGTAAGTTAGGTGCCAAGAGAGTTGGGGTGCCATCTCAGGTCCATCTCCTCATGGTTGATTTCAGTAACTTCAGAAATATCTAGATTTGCTGTCTGGAACAAATTCACTGATATCTTTGAGGTCCACCAGAGATCAGTTTTTCATGAGCGAGTACATAACTTGGGTCACCTTTGTAATGTGTGAAAGAACCTGTCTTCTCCATAATTTCTTTGGAAAAACCAACCTACCGTAGTGCATTCTGTAGGAAGCCTCAACTGTATGCTCAATTGTTTTCATCAAAATAGGTTACGTCAAATGAATACAATGACTAATCTAAACAGCATTTTTATCACAATATAAATAATAAGGTTTAGAATGTATTCATTGAAATAAGTGAAAGCTTTCCATTTTTCCCACAGTGTAATTGTACAAGTATGCCTACACAACAATGGTATGCATATACATAAGCTTAAGATGCCCTCATTATGAGCCTTATAAGCCATTCACAGGGGCCATACTGTTTCCTTTGCACATTGTTTGGCAAACAAACCACACTATAGTCATGCAACAGTTTTATGGAAAGCAGGGAAATATGCTCTAAAAGCTGATTAGTCCTAAAAAACAACCATCCACTATATCTTCAGGCTCACTACGCCCATAACTACCAACCGAGGTCACATGGCTGCACTAATGCAGAGAAGCTGACTGAGAGTGCAATCCACCCGAAGTTGCGAATGGCGGAGCAAGCGCTCCGCCATTTGAAGCCGTCGCAAACGTGCCGTAAAGCACATTTGCGATGACTTTTGAGTAAGGCCGGCTGGTGCGTTGGCTGTCCATCCTCACCCCGCCACCGAATCAACCTTGCGGCCGCCGGAGAACATATGTGCAGCACCGGTGGAGGCGGTCCATGCGGCGCGGGAGGGGGGCCATTGGCCGAGAAGGCCCCGGGGGAGCAGGGTTGGGGGCCGCCATATCCCCGACCTGTTCACGGGCCAGCGCGGCGTTTACACGGCCTCCTCGGACATGCGCCAGCAAAATACTGGTGGAAATTTGAGGAGGCCCATTGGGGTCTCCACGCGTTACACCGGGGGAAGGGGACAATGTCCCCTTCCCCCGAGTAGACCTCCGGCCCGATCTTGAAATGGGAATGCTATCCGGTGGCCACAGGATCTGGTGATGGCACCTGGCCTTGATGCCTTTAAAAGGGGTTTGGATAGATTCATGGAGGAAAAGACCATCACAGGTTACAAGCCATAAGCAACCTCCTGGCTTTAGAAGTGGGTTTTCTCTGTGCCAGGTGCAAAGGGAGTGACAACAGGAAACAGGTTATCTTGTTGACTGTGTGCTCTTGGAAGCATCTGGTGGGGCCACTGTGAGATACAGGAAGCTGGACTAGATGGGCTTTTGGCCTGATCCAGCAGGGCTCTTCTTATGTTCTTATGGGCAGCCTGAGCTGCCTGCCAGATACTTAGGCAGGATTGCACTGCCCCAGTGCTAAGCATGTCTGCTCAGTAGTAAAACTCATTGTGTTCCATGGGACTTACTCACTCATAAGTGTGTTTAGGATAGCAGCCTCGGTCATTTTATTGATTTCTTTAAAAATGATAAACGTCCATTTTGGCTATGAGAAAATAAAATTAAAAAAATCCTTACATTATCCCCGTTGGGAAAATTCTTACAGAAGAAAGAATTAAACTGGTTCATAAAAACATTCAATAATTTGGGCTTTGAACGTGTTCATGGTATCCTGTAACTCACTGAAAAAAAAGAGTTCTAAGACCCAACAGGATCATGCAGGCTTCAGCAGACAGAAAGGCAAACCCCATCTTTTGTAGGCATCCTGAACCTAAACGTGCATGACAAGGCTGGGTCCAAAATTGGCGACAGTGTGTGCTACTTGCAGAAGAAATCTGCATGGCGAACTAGCTGAACAGAGCAAAGGAATCATCTCTAAACACGGACACGTGAGACAGTGTGGCAAGGTTTATGGAACCAGTTATGTTGTGGGAGTAATATTAATTAACATGTAATTAATAGCCAGGATTAAAAAAAAGAGAGAGACACCGAGGCTCGTTGGAAAAGCTGGACACTATCAAATTAAAATTCTGGTGCCATGCGATGTTGAAATACAATCTAAATAAAGGTAGCTGTCATCAGTTTCTTTGCAACTTCGTAAACTGGGCATAGAAGGAAATATGTGTTGGAAGGAAGGAGAAATACCATCTTACCTTACCAGCTCTTGCAAGGAATAGTGAAGTGTTTTGAACAGTTTTAAAAGCTATATCAGGGGTTCCCAACCATTGGAGGCCTGCGTACCCCCTATGTGAGCCTCCGGTTGCTCTGTGTACCCCCAGACTTGCCGCTGCATACCCCCAAGTACCCCCTGTTAAATTGGTAATTTTCTGGGTTGCGGCACAGGCGGGTCCTCCCGCTTGCACCGCAACCCGGAAGGAAAGTCAAGATGGTGGCGCACAGGAGAACAGGTAGGAGGAGCTACCAGGGACATCGGCAGGTCCTATGCTTTTTTTCCAGGTTGCAGCACGAACGGGATGAACGGCCGCATCGCAACTTGGAAAAAAACCACTTTAGACGATGCCTGTTATCAGTTGCTGATCGCAGCAGCTGATAACAGGCAGCGTCTCGCGTACCTCCAGCCTGCGGTCCGCGTACCCCTAGGGGTACGTGTACCATAGGTTGGGAACCCCTGTGCTATATACATCAGGGATGTGCGGCGTGGGCAGCAGATGAGGCAGAACCACCCTGTCATCCTCCATGGAAAAGAGCCTCAACCTAACCCTGAGATTGCGCACATGTGCCATGTGCTTTCACCTTTGAAAACCCACTTTCTCAGGTGACAGCAGGTGGCACGGGTGCACAGTCTCAGGGTTAGGCTGCAGCTCTTTTCCATGGACGATGTCAGGGTGGTTCTGCCTCACCTGCCCCCCTGCACCGCACGTCCCTGATATACATTAATAATAATGCATGGAAGTTCTCATAATAAACGAAGGCGATAATTCAGCCAGGTGACAACACTCCTTGAAAATGTTACCTATCCTTAAACATGTACGTATGTTCAATTTTTTACTTGGGAGTAATCAATAGGACTTAATTTTGAGTAAATGTGATTAGGATTGGGCTGCATTGATTACAGTGAGAACTCTCTCCTGTTGGTTGGCCGGCCCCTCATCTGGAAGCTGTTCATATCATTACTTTGAAACATAAATACAAAGTAAATGGAACTTTTGGAAGAAACTTTTTTTGCAGATCATGTCTAGTTTTCTTTATGCTGAAGACTTTCCTGCGAAACATCAGCAGATGTCTTGACAGATTTGCCTGATCATTTTCCTTTGGGTCCCGAAACAATGAAGTCAGTACGTCTTAAGTGCCTTAGGAGTATGGCAAACAGACATTTCAGCCTGTGAAAGCTTGTTGTGGCTAAAATGCCTAGATATACGGTATCAGGGCAGTCTCTGATGGCTGTTCAGTTAAGCAGAGCTAAACTATGGTGGCTTTCAGGCAAAGGGCTTGAGCCAGCATGAAGTTCACTCAGGTTGCATACCTTGTGATGCCGATGTACATAACAGAAGGACAGTTCACATGACCAAACTGGTATTGTGTTCACAGCAGTTGAGACGACCTGGGCTGAGTCCAGCATGTCGTCAAATTGCTCTAAGATTGTGTCAGTGTTTCCCAAGCCCATAATTTGTTGTTCAGTCGTTAAGTTGTGTCCGACCCTTCGTGATCCCATGAACCATATCCCGCCAGGCAGAGGCGAATCTAGGGCGGAGCAAGCGGAGCACCCGCTCCGGGCGCTATCTCCCGAAGGGTGCCCCGCCCGCGAGTCAGACTCGGACTCGAGTCTCCGAGTCTGACTCGGAGACTCGAGTCCGAGTCGGACTCAGAGACTCGAGTCCGAGTCCTACTCTGAGTCTGACCGGGGAAGACGTCCCCGAGCCGGCTCTCCCGATTGAGGGGGAGGAGGGGGGTGCCGGGTCGCCCCTCTGGAGCGCCCCGCCCCGCCCCTCTGGAGCGCGCCGTCCCGCCCTTCCGGGGGGGGCAACCCCCTTGCTCCGGGCGCCAACAGAGGCAGCTACGCCTCTGCAGCCAGGCCTTCCTGTCCTCCGCTATCTTCCTGAATTCGCTCATAAGCCCATAATACAAGCCATATTTGCCTTGCCACTACAAAGCTCCCAGAAGTGGGTTGTACACAGTACATGTGAGTTGAATTTGCTGTGCACATGATGAAGCGCAACTCTTTCACCACAGAGTTAATTCTGCATGGGCTGACACAATCCACTTATGCATGGCAACAATTTGGCCATGCATCTGTCTGGACGCTATCATGCATGAAGAATGGTATGGGGTTCTTTACTGTGAGAGCATCAGTCAGGAAGCTGATGTGTGTCATCGCAGACAGCCCCTGAGAGAGGTTATTCAAGACAATATTTACAGAAGTCATTGTGAGTCACAGAGAGACATGGAGCACTACAGGACATGTAAGCCAAAAAGACATGGCAACTCTTGCAGAGACGTAGCTTATCTTTGGCATGTCTGGTGCAGTGTGCCAGCCAAAAGCTAGAAGTAACTAATGTGGCGTGATGACGTCATCATGACACAGCAATTACTTCTGGGTCGCAGAGCTCTTTTGTACTGAAAACTGAACATCATAAAAATTCACTCCAGCATGGCATAAAATCCTCAGTTTTTTGAGACAGCAGAAGGACAAGGAGAGCAAATATTTTGATGCTCAGAAATGTTTAGGTCTTTGCACCATTACCCTGAAACTGAGAGCCTTCTTAGAAAACTCTTCACTTTTGGGTTTGTACGTGCCTGTATAATTCTGTATTTCAACACACTACTGTACTTATTATCGCAGATTACAGGGAGGAACAAGTTTGAGGTCTGGCCAATTTTTAATAAGATGTATTAAATACACCCTAGAATAGTTCACATACTGTGGATGGTTCTGCCTTCAGTGCTTTTGTTGTTAGCAAATGTTTAATTCTCACTCCCTTTCTGCCTTAATCTTCTGAGTTGCAACACAAATGGTAAACACATGCTTGTCTGTCTCTGTACTCCTGGGACAAATTTTCAAAGGTTGTAATTGGACTAAAATCAGCCAGGGGAGGGGGGAATCACATCCCCATTCCAATATAAATCAGCACAGCCTCAGTTTCCCCATTATAGGCAATCCTTTCAGTGTCGGAGATTGAGCCGTAGCAAGTCTTGAATAAGAGAGCTGAGAGGGGCATCAAAGTTTTGTGTACCACCAGATAGTTCTGGCCCGAAGAGGGAAGATTACCTTCCTTGCACTAATAGGCAGGTACAAGGCATATAAAACTGCCTTCTCATGAGTCAGACCATGGTCCTTCTAGCGCAGTATTGTATACAGTGCCTGACTTTTTGGGTTTCAGGCATGGGGCGGGACTCTTCCCAGCGCTACCTGAATCTTCCAGGAAGCGATCCCGCAAAGCACGTGGACCAGCACCGAGCTACAGCCCTCTCCCACTTCATTGGTGCTCATCTATGGAGTGTAGGCTGCAGCCACCACACATACGTAACAACTTTCAAACCGGCAGAAGCTGTAGCTTCAGTTTCAGCTCTAGAAAAGCAAGAGCTTTAGGATTTAGGAGATTTACAGCCCATTCCAACCCAAGTGCTAAGCAGCCCAAGTCAGACCTAAAGTCAGCCTAAGTCGTTTAGGTCGAAGTTAGGTCTGGAATGCAACCATTTAGGGCGAAGTTAGGGCGAAGTTACGACCAACGGACTAAGAACAGCCCATTCCAACCCAAGGGCTAAGCAGCACAAGTCAGACCTAAAGTTGACCTAAAAGTGGGCGGAACATGGGCGGACCGTGGGTGTAACAGGGGCGGCAACCAATTAACGTTGGATTCCAGACCCTGGCAAGCACAGACACGCCCCCTCCAACACAAATGCTGACACAAAATTTAGGTCGACCAAAAAGGTGGACCCAAATTCGAGGAGACCCATAGGAGCCATTTTACCTTACCTAAGCCAGCCCTCTCCTGAAAATTTCTAACACCCTACTCCTGAGTTAGGTCAGAGTTAGGACGGAGTTGGGCCTGCTAGGTCTGGAAACCGACAGAGTTATGCCTAAGATAGGGAGCCTATCAGCACCCAGCACCACACAGCCTCTTTCCCACAAAAGCCCAGCCCCAGGCCCCCAGTCACTCTCTCTCTCTCTCTGAGCACGTGGCGTGGGGTTCTGTCCCTCACAGCCACAAAGTGGGACTTTGTCGGTGGAGGGCAAAATTCACAAACACCCCACTTCTCTTTTCTCCTCTCTGCCTCCCTCTAGGGCGGAGAGGGCTGTTCTGGCTGTGGCCAACCTGTTTACAGCTGTGCCTGGGCAGCTGCCTCCATGCAAGTGTTTGCTAACCCATGTCTTTCTCCCAGCCCCTCTTTCCCCCCCCCCCCAGGCAACAACACCAGCAGGTAAGAGCAGGGTTTGTGCTGACATGTGGTCTGACTGCTGCCTCTTTGCATTTAGAAATATAGGAAGGATACATGCCTCTTTACCAATGTGTTGTCTCATAGCTGTCTGCATAGCCTGCCATGATATGCCTCTCTACCAATGTCTTGTCTCATAGCTGCCTGCATAGCCTGCCATGACATGCCTCTCTACCAATGTGTTGTCTCATAGCTGCCTGCTTTGCCTGCTATGATATATAGGATACATGCCTCTTTACCACTGTTGTGTCTGATTTCTGCCTGTAGTCATGTGAGCAGACAATGCCACAAGTGTGGAACTGTTAGCCTTATGTAGACACCAGCTGTTCCCCCCCCCTTTTCTCCACAGGGTCTACTGACAGGTCAGTATTGCTAGGTTTGCCATGGTTGTGACCCCCAAGTTGTGTTGTTGTCTCTCTCTTTGACCCTTTCCCCTTACAGGATCATGCTCTCCTTACACCCAGCTAAGCAGCTCAGACCATGCTATGTGTGTCACACCTATCAGCTGTGTTTTATTTCTCTCCCTGCAGGCTTTTGCAACCGACACACTGGCTTGTTGTCAATGGTGACTGCTTCCACATACCAGTAACTCCCCCTTGTTTTTTGTCTCCCCAGGAATGTCCACTATCACCTACCTTCCTGGGAGCACCCCTGGGCCTGCAGTCTGGTTGCCCCACTGTCATCTGCCTCGATGCTGCCAGAGGTCAGGGAGCCAGCCCTGCAACCCTCCTCAGCTGCTGGCGATGCTGCTGCTCCACCTCCTTGGCTGTCCTTCTTGCTGTCCCTCCCCTTTCTATGGAGCAGGCTGTGGTTCCACAGGGGAAGAGCCTGCATGTCCAGGTCCATGGGGCAGGTGTGCTGCTGCTGCTTTCAGATTGGCTGCTGTGACTACCCCTGGCAGCCTCGCCTGGCCATCTCTGCTAACGTTCCAGAACAATAAAGATGCCCCTTGGGCAGACCCCCAGTGAAACATATGTGCCCAGTGTTTACACAAGCATTGCCCCACACACACAGACAGCCCCCAGCACTGAAGCCCCTACATGAGTCCCATCCAGGGACTGCCACAGCCTTCCCTGGGAGAACCCAGCAGGGGCGCTGCGAGACCCCCATGGCACAGAGGGGAGGGGGGAGTCAGGGGGGCCTCTCAGGCAGGCAAACAGTGACAGCCAGGGCGTCCGCCCGTAATGAAGGCGCTTCCGTCGAAGGTCAGCCCGTAATGAAGGCGCTTCCGTCAAAGGTCCGCCCGTAATGAAGGCGCTTCCGTCGAAGGTCCGCCCGTAATGCAGGCGCCTCCGTCGAAGGTCTGCACGTAATGAAGGCGCTTCCGTCGAAGGTCCGCCCGTAATGCAGGCGCCTCCGTCGAAGGTCCGCCCGTAATGCAGCCACTTCCGCCCAAAGTCTGTCTGCATAAGAGGCGCCTGTTTATGCATCACCTTCATCTGCGGAGCGCCCCCTGTGTCCCTATCGGTCTCTGCAGACCCCTCTCTCGGAATTTGTCTCCCACCAGCCTTGTTGTCTGTCTGTCTGTCTCTGACCCACCCATGCCCCTCCCCAGCACCCCCTGTCTGCCTGCCTGTGTGTCTGCCTCTCCTCCCACTCCCTGATGATGGCTGCTGGCCACCCCCCACCCTGCTAGAGCGCCTGCTGTGAGGCGCCGTCGTCGCCCCATCTGGGGGTGTGATGAGCTGTGTGAGCCCTTCACGCTCGCAGCAGACAAGCCCAAGGCATCTCTTGGTCTTGGCCGGGGCACAGAGCAGCAGGCACGCCGGGATGCCTTCTTTGTGGGCATTGCCCCGGCCTTGGAGGCCCAGGGCTTCAGGCAGCGCACGGGCGAGTCATGTCAGAGGCAGTTCCAGTCCTCATGAGACCCCCCTTGTGTGTGATGTTCCCACCCCCTCCCCTTCCCTCCCCCGCTCACCCCCCAGTGCAGCCTCAACGTGGCTTGGGGGTGGCATCGCCTTCTGCAGGAGGGAGGGGACGGCCACTCTCCCCTGCAGCAGGTGGCTGATGCACAGGGTGCCCTGTGGTGGCTGGGCTCAGGCACCTCGCTCACCTGCCCTGCGCCCACCACATGACTGGCGCAACCCCCCTGCCTGCGGTCAGCCCCTTTGCAACCGGGCTGCGACAGACCCTGTGGCAGCTGCCATGGATGGACGCTGACACATGCAGACAGAGGCCTGCACATGCCTGAGTCAGACACGGAGCCTGGAGAAGAGCCTGCCTGCCTGGGAGGTAAGTGTTGCCTGGATCCTGGGGTGGTGCTGGGCCACAGAAACTGCAGCCTGCCTAACTCAGGCATAACTCTGACCTACCTCAGGCATAACTTCTGCCTAACTTAGGCTGCACTTAGGCCACACTTATGCCTGACTTGGAGAGGAGTTGGGTTGGAATGGGCTGTTAGGATTAGCTGGACCAAGACTGCTAGTTACATTTCAAGAAACCGGTCCTATTTCCTGAACTTGGGATCTTCCTTGTAATAATTTTTATTTCAGCCTGATGTCCTGTGTACAGAATAGGAGGTTAAATAGACATCCAATAATACACTACCTGTCATCCTCTTCCTTGTTTCCCCCCCCCCCCCCCCACAATCTCTGCATCAGTTTTCTCCAAGACGGAAAAAGAAATTGATGTGCAGAAGCAGGTTTCCACATGTGGTCACTTTTCCTGGATCAGGATTTGTATATATGGTGGGGGCTTTGTGTGTGGGTCTCCTAACTAGGTCTCCTCAACCAGTCAAGAAATCAGGGATGATACTGGGCAGGAAATACACACACGGCACCCAATAGACAGGGATTGGGATTGAATGCAGCTGTGCATCATTGGGATGCAGAGGTGCTTTGGTCAATGATGTCCCTGTTATATCCCAGTCCACACCATGCAATGCTATGATCTTCCCAGACACCTTGACATCAAGTAGATGGGGATGTGTGTCCCTTGCACATTTTAGGTTCTCTGTATGCTGTCATTACTGCATATTACCAACTGTAAAGGTAAAGGTATTCCCTGACAATTAAGTCCAGTCGTGTCCGACTCTAGGGTGTGGTGCTCATCTCCATTTCAAAGCCGAAGAGCCAGCGTTGTCCGAAGACGCCTCCGTGGTCATGTGGCCGGCATGACTCTCCTTGCCGCAGTGCATAGCATGCGGCTGGAACATGGAGCACTGTTTACCTTCCCGCAAGCGGTACCTATTTATCTACTCGCATTGACATGCTTTGGAACTGCTAGGTTGGCAGGAGATTACCAACTGTACTGAGCACCTAGTTGTGCATGACTTTTTCTTTCTCTAAATGAGCAATTCTTTACAGTGCAAGTCAGTGCATGTCTACTCCGAAGTAAACTCCATTGTGTTCAGTGGGGCTTACTCCCAGGAAAGTGTTATAGGATTGCTCATTAATGAGTTTGGTAATACACGTGTTGTCTTGTAATGGATCTTGTTCTCTCCCTTGAGGTAGGTATGCAGGGTTAAGTTCTTGTGGCTATATCACCCCTCCTTCCAGCCCCATTTTTATTTCAGAGTAATATTCCAGGTGGAATGCATCAATAGAAAGACACATCCAGCAGCAGGGAAACCCAAAGATGCATTACATCAGTGAACATGTAACAAATACTGTTGGTAGTATGATAGAGTGCAAGAGCCAAACCGTTCCTGTCAGTCGTCTAATGAACAAAAATTACTGAAACAAAACTTTGGATTGATTGGTACTGTTACCTCCACCACTTTTATGGAGACTTTTCAGAGTTCAGGATATAAAAGGCACAGTGAATCATGCTATTCTCAAGGGAGAGGGGGTGCAAAATCACATTTCAGAAATGTGACGGTTTTTCTACCCATTAAACAAGAGAGCCGTATTCCATTTCGTTTCTGCACTGAAGCCACCTGGAGGTCCACGTGCTGTTTGACTGGAGCGTTTGGCTTAGTGGTAATAATTAGCTGCACTTGCTCAATGAATGCAAGACATTATTTCTGGCCTTCTCTGCGTCAGCACAAAATGAAGCTCTGGGAGATGACATGTGGATGGTAATTTAGGACTCCTCTGCTTCTTCCCATGGCCTATTTTCCTCTGGTATAATAATGTCATTCATAGTTTTCTATAATTCTCCCTTTTCCGAGCAGAAAAGGCCATTTTTATCACTAGTAGCTTCAGTGGTCAGCTAAAATTGTCTCCTAAGAGTGCTACACTTCACAAGCCATTGCTTTTTTATTTTTTAAACAAGGCCTTGTAGACCGAAGTGTGTGTGTGTTTGTGTGAGGGGGAGACAGAGGGGTGGGGCTTACTATTAAGCATGCTGCATATGCTGCATGTGCTGTTGGACGGTCCAACTTGGACCCCCCCCCAAAAAAAAATCTGGGCAGAGACAATAGTGTGGGGTAGGGGAACTTAACCCCTTTCCCCTGTGTTGTTTTCCCACAGAAAATCTCCCCTCCAAAGTTGGCATTTGCCCTGAAAGTGCTATTGGAACGAAGAGCACCTTGGTGGAAAAACAGTCGTTCTGGGGCCTCTTTGAAGATGGTGCTTGCTTTTGCTAGCTGTCATTTTTTTTTAAAGTTATATTAAATATACTGGAATTGTTAAAATGTGAAATATTTGCTGCCCAGTTTTAATCTGTCAATACCAATTTAACCATTTAACCGAATGGAGATCAATTGATGTTGACATAGTATTGTGCTTACTACTGTTATTGCGACAGCCATTTTTGTGCGGGTTTTTACTGGGAAAGGTGGGATATATAAATCATGGAAGCTAACAAACAAACAAACAAACAAACAACAAAAGTGTTGCTGTCCTCCTGCAGACACATGGTGTAGTTATGTCACAGATTAATGTGCTGAACAGGCCAAGAGGGAATGGGGAACACACAGGTGCTGTGTGATTATACAATAATGATCCAATGTCAGATGATTTCACTGCCAAGTGGCACATACCAATTTCAGATGAACATCAAGAACAATGTTGACAGCTGTAGCAAAACCAACCCTGAGGTCGGACAACGATCTTCACAACTGACGAAAATGAACACAAAAACCAGGTGTAGTTTTGGGTCAGCCCTAGTTACTCCCAACCTCCCTTTATGAGGGACCTCCCATCAGATCACACAACTAGTTGCTGCTGCTGCATAGATATTATTATTCATGGTCATTAGTTCAGCAACTCACTCAAGAGAACCTAACGTTGCCAATGCCCCTAGAGGAAAGGTAGAGTTGCCAGTCAGAGGAAAATGAGTCTGTGGACATTTTTCTCAAACAAATTGAAGCTTATCCAAGCAGGTGTGTTGTGAGAAAACTGAAGAGGAGGGAGGAATTCTTATGCCTCCAAGCAACCGCAGAGACATGACAGGGGATGATACAAAAGGTAGTTTGAAATATTTAATAAAATCTATATTGACAAACAGGAAAAGCAACTTCCAGCATTGAAATAAAGGTCAATGTTTGTTTGCGCATCTTTGGATTGAAGGCAAAATAGTAGCACAGGTTTTTCTCGGTAAATTTGCAGCAGATGGTCAGGGGATTCTGATACTGGAGCCTGTTGCTGGGCTGCAGCAAGAGGGGGAAAAAAGATGCCATTTCTTGACATAATTTCTTGACTTGGACGCCATATTATGCACTTGCCGAAATGCATTATTAAGCAGCATGCTGCTCAAAACTGGAAGTGCCTCTCTTCTTTCACAAAAAGCAGCTGTGTGTGTGTGTGGGGGGGCTGATGGGGACCATGGAGTGCAGGGAGAGAGAGATTAATCACACCCCAAAGACTGCTACTTGTCTCTGAAGTTGCTATGAGAAAAACAATCGGAACATACTTGTCTTTAGAGGATCCACAGGTGTGTCTCAGGAGGCACTGTCTTTGAAGAGGCATTCCCCATTCTGCCTTACATAGGTGGGAAAGCCTCTTCTAAGATGGCATTTGCTGTATGCAGTTTTTATAACGACTTCTGTTAAAAATATTTTTTTAATGTAAACGTCTGCTGCCCAACGCTTGTTTATCAAAATGTTTTGAATCAATTAATCAAATGGTTTAATTGACTGCATTGTGCCTTGCTATTCCAGATGTCCTATTACCATGCAACTCCATTCTGAACGCTTGAAAATGAGCAGCAGGCTGAAGCTCTTTGCTTTGGGTCTGTTTAAGCAACACCTTTGATGTTGTTTCCCCTCGTTTTCCTTCTGTGCTCAGGGTGATAGGCTTTCATCAGCCAACTGTTTTAATTATTTTGAAATCTGCAGCTGAGATTACACTGAGTAATACAGCCTATTATAATAAAAGGGAAAGGGATGTTTACTGGAGTTTATTTTAAAAAAAAATCAAAACCCTTCATCCCAGCTTAAAAGCCGGACTCCCTGCCAAATTTGCCAACAGTTTGCACACTAGAAAAGGAAACCCTGCCCACTTGGGTGGTTTGGCAGGATGTCCAGTGACACTGCTCTTCTTTGGGGGGGGGGGAAGGTTGACCTGCAGAGAGTAGCAAAAGCACACTCTATTTTTTTTAATGTGGGTGGCTGTTTCAACATTAAAAAACAAGCAAAATACCGTAGGTATGCAATAATCACATGTAGACCTTGGTACCCAGGACTGGCGTCAACACCATGTGGCACTTTTGGGCAGTTGCCAAGAAGTCAACACCTTGGGGTGTGAGCAGTGAGCCCTCCCACCCAAGTGCCATGGGGAGGATTGGGCTCAGCCAGAAATCAGCAGCTGGTGACTGGGTCAGGGCCGCCTCCTTTTACCTTGGCAGTGTGAGTGTTGCAGCAGATATGGCAATGGGCCAGCAGGAGTCATATCAACTGCATTCTAGCCAGCAGCCACTGGCTCCCGCCTACTACTCTTCCTCCTGCCATGTTTTTCATCCCAAGTGCCCCACATAGCATTGCACAACACTATCTATAAGGGATGTTATAAGGGCAGGAGGTCTGGCTCAGTGGTAGAGCTGCCGCCTTGTAATGCCTGAAAAGATCGGAGGATGCCAGCTTGAGAAAACCAGAAGTATCCGGGAGCTGTTGACATGATCTGCAGAAGCTCTCGGTGAGAGCGAGGAAAAGCTGCCAGCTGCACTCTGAGTGGAAGACAGGGTTGCCGTCAGTCAAGTATGGGAGGCGAATGCCAGAGAGAAGCCAGACTGTGAAGGAAACCATCTGGAATGAAGATGTTCTATGAAAGATTAGAACTTTGTATTGTAAAAACCCCTTTGGGGGTTTAGAATTGTCTACCTATGTGCACCGCCTTGAATTAAAGTCAGAGGAGAAATCCAATGACCAAGAAAGGCGGTATATAAATACTGGTATTTATTATTATTATTATTATTATTATTATTATTATTGTTGTTGTTGTTGTTGTTGTTGTTGTTGTTATAAGAGAGGGAAAACATGGCAGGTTGCAGTTAATGGCTGCCAGCTAGAACACTATTGTTTGGCGCTGCTACTGTGCCAGCTTGCCACAATACCCACGCTACCAAGCTAATGCAGCTGTGCTGCCAAAGTACAAAGAAGGGGGGGCGCACCGAGGTAGGAGGGGGTCCACCAGAAGGCACCTTGCTGAGGGATCCCTCAAACCTGGAACCGGCTCTGTCTGTATCCCATTGTCCAGATCCAAGGAATTCAACTGCACAAAGGACTGCATACCTGGAGCTTTGGCATCTTCCTACTGGGGAGATTCATGACTTTTCTCTCCGTAGAAAATAAACCAAACGTGTGAGAAATAGTATCAGGACAATCTAACTGGGCTTCATTTTGTCCGGTATTCTTCTTGATTGGATTTTCCAGCAGTTTACACTGAAACGAAAACAACAGATGTGTATAAACTGATCACCAGCAAAAACAGGAAAAGGTCTGACGTTGCATCAACGAAATGGCACATAGAAGCTGTTCACTTCCCTCAACTGCAGCTCATGATTTTTCTCAGGACAGAACTTTTATTAGTGTTAACTAGAAAACAGGCAATGACAGGAACATCACAGGACGCTGTTGATGACATAGATATGAACTTTTACTTGTTTTGTGGGTGTAAAAAGGCAAAAAGTGATGGAAATGTAGCCCTTGTCAAAGAAAGCCAGCATGATTAACAGGCAAAGCTGCCTTATACTGAGCTGGACCATTCGTCTATTGAGCCAGGGATGGGCTACTCATTGGTAGAGGCTCTCCATGGTTTCCGACAGGGGTCGTTCCCAGCAGCTGTTGCTATCTGAGGCCCCAATCCTATTCACCACTACCAGCGCTGATGCAGCCATGCCAAAAAGGCGCATGCTGCATCCCATGCTGCATGCTGCAGGGGCTCAACCTGAGGGCAAACAGGAGATAATTATAAATGATTTGTACTTACCTCTGTGTAAGCCCTTGGGCCGCCTATGGGTCTCCTCACACATACGTCACATCTTTTGGTGGCATATGTCCAAGGAAGGAAAAGGGGTGGGGAGGTTTTAAAAAGAGGGGATTTCTCCCGCTGCTGTGTGGCCAGCACTGCTCGCTGTTTTCCTACAGGGGTCCGGCAGCATTTTGAGCATAGAATGAGGCATTTTCTTGGAAGCCCCCCTCTGGAGCTTGAAGGAAAGGTGGAGTGCAGATATGATTAATGACATCAAATATCTAATAGTCTTTTGTGTAATTTTGTGTAGCTTTTGCCAATGCTGTATTCCGCCAGTCAGAGTTGCAACAGTTTGACATGTTGTAAAATTAATATTTCAAAAAAGCATAGGGTACTTCTTGCAAAAGCAAAAGATCAACAGCAGGGACAATTGTGAAACCACTTTCTTGTCCCATTAATGTGATTTGGAGATGATTCCTGTGGAGGAATATATTGTTATTGTTGTTCAGTCGTTAAGTCGTGTCCGACCCTTCGTGATCCCATGAACCATATCCCGCCAGGCCTTCCTGTCCTCCACTATCTTCCTGAGTTCACTCATTTTCATGTTCATTGCATCGGTGATGCTGTCTAACCATCTCATCCTTTGCCTTCCCCTTCTCCTTTTGCCTTCAATCTTTCCCAGCATCAGAGTCTTCTCCAGAGAGTTCTCTCTTCGCATTAGGTGGCCAAAATATTTGAGTTTCAGCCTTAGTACCTGTCCTTCCAGGAATATATATGGAAAACTTTATGTGGGATCTGCAAATCCAGGTCAATTTTCCAGAGGTCCACGAACAGGCTACTCAGAGATTTAGAAGAGTCTATTCACTGATCTTTCCTGGATGAATAATGCAGAAGTTTGGTCCAAAGGGATTTTTTTCCAAGTGTCATTCGGGAATAATTTGAACAGCGCTTCCGTGTTAGAAAATGTTTCCTCAGCATTGGTAGTCCAGAAAGTTGGTTCTATTGTGCTAAAAAGGTAAATAAAATCAGGACATATGTTTCTGATTTTCTCTTTGAAAGGCAGGCACATACACACAGCAAGGGCACTGACAAAGAGGTGAACTGGACTGCAGCATCTTACTTCAGTTTTGTTTGCTCAACTTCTTAATCACTACCTATAAATAGAACCTGATTGTTCTAATCCAGGGGATTTCTACAGGGTAGGAATTCCAATGTGCATTTGGAATTTCCACACCCAGAAGAGCTTTTCCATTCAGTTCCTTGAATTGAGCAGATTAGGGGAAGCCCACACGTGAAAGGCAGAGATTTCTGAACTGGAATGTTCATCTTTCAAACAAGACATGCAACATTATAAAAGAAGATAGCAGTGGCCCTTCTGCTTGCCAGTGACCAAGGAAGGTCCTAAATCCCAAGCAGGAAGCATTCCCTATGCATGCTTCTTCCTGTAGGAAGAGGTGAGCACACAGAAAGATTCCTTGTAATGCGAAAAACAGACTGCACTAGCTAAACGGTAACCTGCTATTCTGTGTTATAAAATGTTATATGTAAATGGCATGATTATTCCTTTTCTTCCAAAAACACATTCAGGGCCATGTCATAAAGCATGTGCTATGCAGGGGGCTTAATTTTTGGCCCTCACAACAGTCCCAGGCTCTCAGTGGCTGCTATTCAACCAGGGCAGAACATTCTCATTGGTGCCACAGTCCTGATCGAGTTTGTGCTTTTTAACAAAGGGGGAAAAAAAACAAGCACACAGCCATTGAGCATGCACTTAAAGTTATGCTGACCCTCATTTTCAAAGTCTCAGGCTATTAAAAAATGCATCTGAATCTCAGTTCTTCATTTGTAGAATCTTCCCCCCCCCCACCGCCACCATGGGAGGCTATATAATTTGTAATAGACGTTTTAGCTGTACGTGGTAAAATGTACCAAAAGATGTAACTCTGTCTTACATACTCTGATTTGTAATTGGAAGCTAACAGGCCAGACCCTTTAATGAGCTATCTAGAGAGTTGCCTTTACAATCCATTTCTACCTTGCTAAATGAAAGAACCCCATGTGGCACAACACACCAACAGGCTACTTGTTTTAAAAATGACTTTTCTTGCATGCCACTTGTCAGCTCTACCTACTCAGCAATAAATCCTACACCTCCCATAAAAGTGACAATAGCTTGGTTTTATGCTGTTACCTGAAATGAATGAATCAATCCATCAAAATATTTACATGCCACCAGGGGTGTCATTAGGGTTAGTGACACCCAGGGCGAGATCTCATGGTGTCACCCCCCACAGAGACTTCCATACCAGAGCATATGATGTGAAGGCCTCCTGGGAAATGCGATCCCTATGGGAGTCATGGTGGGGATTGGGAAAACCCCATGGTGGGGATTGGGAAAACTACCAGTGGTGCATTTTTGCACCACCAGAGGAGGAGCCAGACCATTTTTGTTCCGGGGCCCAAACCCTTGACGCCCCCCCATAAAAACGTGCGGCCGTAATCTTTCACGCCCCACAGCGCAGCCGTGCCGCAAATTTTTGGGATTTTTGAAGCCTCCTTGTCCACTTTGTACTTCCTGTCTCCATTTCCAGCAGCACACATGATGAGGCATTCATAATGATGTGAATTTTGTGAATTTTGCTCTGCAGAATAAACTTGAAAGTGTTCCAAACATCAAACATGTGGTGTATTTCCCCTTAATGCCCTCTAGGGGGGGTGAGTCAGGACTCCTGGGCTGCAAGGCAAGGCTGCAAGGCAAGGGGGGAAAAACTACAATCCCCAGCATGCATCTTATTCAGTCCAAGATGGCGGCGCCCAGGGAAAATGGAGCCTGCGCCCCTCCGAAGCAAGATAAGTGGGCCAAAAGCAAACACACGCCCTGGGGGGGGCGGCAGCTGCAGCGGGGGGTGATTTTAAGAAAAAAACCAAGAAATTGATAAAAAAACGGGAACCCCCCCGAAAGAAACAGAAATTTTACGGAGGCCTGCGCCCCCCCCAGGGGGCCCAGCGCCCTATGCCTTGGGGCCCACCACCCCACCACTCCATATCAGGCAACACTTCTGTGCACCACCAGTAACAAATAGAATAGAAAGCAATTTTGGTCTCACCCCTTCCTGGGGTGACACCTGGGGTGGTTCATCCCCCTGCTCCCCCTAGTGATGCCACTGCATGCCACCCTTCAGCCAGCAAACTCTTAGGGTAGCTTGCAAGATCATCAAACAATGCCCCAAACGATCAAACCCACATACTATAATCATCATACAAGATGACACAGCAGAGCAGTAAACTATACTGTAAAACAGTTAAAAGGCCCACAGAAAACACACCAGATTAAAACTGAATCAAGGATGTGCTGGGCAAAGAAAAAGGGTGAAAAGTCATCCTATTTGAATTTGATGCTAGGTGAGGTTCCCTGGGAAGGGCATTCCATATGCAGTGTCCTCTCTCTGCTCTCTACCCACCTAATTTCAAAAAGGAGGAGCTGAAGGGCCTCTGATGATAATGCCGGTAATGTCACCCTAAAAACTACCTGAGAGTACAGTACAGGTTAAGTATCCCTTATTCGAACTGCTTGGGACGGGAAGTTGTCTGGATTTTGGATTTGTCTGGATTTCGGAATATTTGCATAAATATAATGAGATATCTTGGGGATGGGACCCAAGTCTAAACACAAAATTCGTTTGTCTCATAGTCACCTTATACAAATAGCCTGGAAGTAATGTTATACAATATTTTAATAATTTGTGTCCCTGCAAGTCTTACGCTATGCCAGCCAGGTGCTGGAAAACCTTTTTTAAAAAAATGCCCCCAAAATGTCTGGATTTCGGAATAGTCTGGATTTCGAATGTCTGGATAAGGGGTAATTTACATGATCAGCAAGCCAAGAATATGGAGGGGCTTCTTTAACCCACCCCTGCCTGTTTCCTGAAATATTGTTTCTCTCAAACTTGACTCCACTAACAGCCATAAACCTGATTGAAAGAAAAGCACCTGGAATGGGAGGGACTGTGAGGAGGAGGAGGAGGAGGAGGAGGAGGAAGAGGAGGAGGAAAGCATCAGGGGAGGAAAGGATTCCACCCTCCTCACCCTCATGCCCTTTTTTGCTCTTTAAATTGGCCTCTCTCTTTATGTGTGATTGGGGCACCTCTGGGTGCAAAGCACATGAACCATCTGCTGCCAGGATGACAAGGGGTTTTGTTCAGGCAGTTGCAAAGATCAGTTTCAGTTTGGGAGGTGGCTGGAAGAAGCTGCTAGGCTAGGAGGTTTCCAGCTGGCAGGAACAAGCTGCGGGGATTCCAGGCTGCTAGGGTTGCCTCCTCCTGCTGCATGCTTATTTCCACACTGGCGAGGCTGGGCTTAGCTGTGTGATAGAGCAGCAGTTGCTTTGCAGACAGCAGGAAAGACCCTGGACTTCCGCGCTCAAGAGCTCCTGCCAGTTAGGCCTGAGGATACTGACTGGTTGTCTGACTTTCTGCAAGGCAGCTTGAGATGTTTCAACCACCTCAGTTATAAAGAAGCTAGCCTGCATGGCCCCTAAGTCTTCAGAGCTCTTCTCTCCAAAGAACCAGCAAATCAATCTGGAAGGGGTTTTCTGAGAGGGCACAAAGTTTGGAAACTGCTGGTCTAACAGTTGAGCTCTTGTTACTTGGGTAACACTTTTTTTCCTCGGATTTCTCATCCCACTTGTTAACTTTTCCTTTACATGAATCAGAACTAGTCATTGGTTTTTGAGAGCATGGCATTGAAGCCAAGCAGAGTGACCACTTCCAGCTTGTTACAAACAACCATATCCATCCTTTACAACCCCCTGGCAAAAAACCCTGGGTCCCTATTCAGTCAAATGTTGGAGGAAGCGTTTGCATGTCATTCTAGAAAATTACAGGGATTTGAGTCAAATGGTTGAGCACAAAAGTTCCTACAACTCAAGTATGAAGAAAATTATTTCGCTCCATCATAGAAAATGAGCCCATCAGCCCAAGATGACTCCATATTTTCCGACTGGGACAGGTCCCGATTGGAAAGCGAGTAGGAGGTGTTTGCAAAATGAAACAATTTGTCTGCAATGGAAGCAAGAATAGAATTGCAAGACAATTGCTCCTTTGTATCTAACTTCATACTCTCCCGCTGTCCTTCTTTACCAGTGACAATCCCTGATTTCTGGCCCTTGGCTCTGAATGGGTAACACACATGGTTGACCTTCTTCAGGATTTAACTCCTTTCCTAGCCATTCTAGAAGTTAAATCTCTGAGTGGGGAATGGATGCACATGCATGCCATCTAGTCTCTTGTCCGCATGTCGTTAAACGCACGTACACACAAGCTACAGTAGTACCATATATAGTGCATAGTCTGACATTTCGGAAACTATTTCAAAATGAGGTGCATTTTGGACCATGAACAATAAGTATACCTTTAACAAAAAGAACAAACAATCTTGGCTTTTAAATTAGCGGATGACAGGGCTATATCAGAGGAGATGAAGCATATCGGAGGTAGACGAACGGAGCCTCTGCAATGTGTAATACTGGGAATGGGACTCGACTCAGGCAGTGGTCTTTGGATTATAACTGGCTTGTTGCAAGCTTGTCGGTATTTTCATTTGTAAAAGGTTGGAGGGCATGCAACTAGAGAGCTTTATTTTTAAATTTGCTATTCTTCATTGGTGGAATATTCTCCCCAAGGAAGCTTGCCAGGCAACATTTTTTTTTTTAGTTTTCTAAAATACAGTACGGTATTTATTGTGAAATTGTATCTATTTTGACAGGTCTTCAATGTACCCATTCCATTTTAAAATGTTATGAACGCTGACATATTTGTCATAGCCCCAGAAAAAAAATAGTTTTAAAATGCAGATATAAGTGTAGAATCAAAAATATTCATTGGCCACTCAGAGGGGCCACTTTCTTTGGTAATAAGAGACCAGTTTGAACCAACTTTTAAGGAAACTGGTAGCAATCCAACACAGACCAGAGTTCTTTGTGAAACACCTTGTCGTTATGCCCCCTCTCCATATGTTACATGATCCGGGGGCCGTTCCTAGGGTTTGCATCACCCGGTGCAGGAGGTCAGTGCATCAACCCCATGATGGACCTCCTCCCATGCAGTGGGCGGGGAAATGCCTCATCGCCCCCCCCCCACACCATTGCCCCGTCTCCCGCATAATCAAAATTACACCTTTAAATTTACAATATTATACGCACAGCCTAATGTATGTTTGCAGCCTAACCGAGGCAGAGGAGATGTAGTACATACAGCTAAGGAGCAGGAGTTTCCTTTAAGGAGGACAAAAGGAATGACTGAGGAAATGGTTAAAATAAAAAAGGTAGGTCTAGACTAGAAAATCCTTATCCCCCCACTTGACAACCGATATACCTCACACAATGAAGCTTATAGCTTAACTCATCCTTGGTTGGTCTGTTTGTAAAAACTTCCATTACTCCAGTCCTCTATAATCCTCCTTAATAATGTTACTTTGCCACTCATTTCCACCCTTAACTCCACCCTCTCCTTTAACCATGACTTCCACCTTCATCTCCCGCACACCTCCATCTCCCGGCTGTTTCCCATGGTCAAACACCTTGACAGTTTCTCCTGCTCACCCAACCCTGTCCCCATTTGGGATAATGCAGGCACATCACTCATGCTTGAGGGCAGCCATAGAAATAATCTCGGTCTGTCTTGTGTTGTGGCTTTTGCAGATTGCTGGGTTTAACCAAGCTCTTTGTAAACCATTGTTATTACATTAATTTGTGATGTACTCCAGCTCCCTTTCAAGTTTCAGCTAAACCCTTAAGCCTAACAACAACCTGTTTCTGTTGAAGGAAAGGGCATTGCATCTCATCTCATCCTACCCATCAGAAAGCCAGGAGTACAGCTCCCCTAAAGTGCAGGTAAATGAACTGTACTGTAAAGTCTGTATTAGGTTAATTTAATGAAATTGTGTGCAATATTTGGAGGAAATAAAATCAGACAATCTCCAAAATGTATCACTGACATTTGCTATTTGCAGTAAAACTCTTAGCTGAGCAGTGGAAAAGGATGGAAGTAACACAGCTAAATGCTGAAAGCAAAATCTGATTTCCGATTTGAAAATTGCTTGTATTTTCCCCAAAGCATATTAATTTCCTGAGTTGTTCCTTGCAAAGCACCTGAACTCTGCATGACCTTTTACCACTGTGAAAATATGCTTGCTATGGAAATACAAAAAACCCTTCAAACTCCTTGTCACTAATAACAGGAGGCTTGTTAGGGTCTTTGCACCAAATGATGTTAAGAAAAACCTCTGTGTTTTAAGCTCAATGTGTTCTGCAAGTTACAAAATCCCCAAACTTCATTGTTTGGCAAGATACAGCAACTGAAACTGAGCAAGACATGAGAGCAGATTTGAGTAATGACTAGTCAAAATGTCTATTTAATTCTTAGAAGTCACTGCAGAGTCCTGTCCCCCCTCCCATCAAGTGCAGACCAGAAGTCATGCATATAAATAAGCCAGGCAGCAGTTTTCATAAGTACTGAACAGTATGACTTGCAAATGTGATGCATTTCTGCTGGGTTGCACTGAGGTGTCCAAAGAATGTACCACAGAATCACAACAGAAATTGGTGGAGTTCCCCGTCTTGGGGGGCACCATTGTGCACGTGGGTGGGTGGGAATTCCCCTCCCCTCATTTTTAACACTGACCTCCTTAGGAGTACTGGCATCTCTGGCCAAATCATTGATTCTGTGCTCAGTGGTGTTCCTGAAGGGGGTGCGGCACTGTACATGGTTCAAGGCACTGCACCGCACATTGCAAACTGGTGAAACGTGGCCCCTCCCATTCATTCACCCCTGGAACCATTCTGGCATCAAAGGCAACACACAGCTCGTTGCCTTCACCACTAAATGGCTCTGGGGGCAAGTGGGAGGGGCCGCGTTACACCCGTTTGCAAGGCACGGTGCAGCTCCTTGCACCACTCATGGTGTCTCACCCCCTCCAGGAACGCCATCGTCTGTGCCCCTGTATAACGAAACAACTAAAATGGGCCTATGTCAGGCCTCCAGTGCTCCGCCACAGGCAGCCTGCAGCAGGCAGCCCGCAGCAGAAAGTCTACTCGGGGAAGGGGACGCTTGTCCCCTTCCCCGAGTGTAATGGCAGCTGGGGCTGGTAGGCTTCCTCGGATTTCCACCAGCTATTTTGCTGGCGGAAGTCGGAGGCGGCTGTGTAACGGCCCAGCTGCCCTGCGGAGCCCGGCAGGGACCGGGATATGGCTGAAGCTATTTCCCCGCCCCCACTAGGGACGGCTGGGCCTATGGCCGCCCTCCCAGCTCCGCTGTCCCTCCCCGCTGCCTGCCGACCCTCCCAGCTGTCCGCCGGATCCTACCTTGCCTGGGTCCTTGCGCCGGCCATCCCGGCTCTAAAGTAGTCACCAAACGTTCCATAAGGCACGTTTGCGACTATTCCGGGCGGCTGACGCTAGGTCCACCGCCCGTAACTTGCGCAGGATTGCACTGTAAATTTGTATGTAAATTGGCATGACTCCCAATTTAACATTAGAAAAGAAAGAGACCTTTAAGGCTTTAAACCTCACTCTTCCCTCTCCCACCCCTATTTAAATATCTTTGCTCCCACAACAGAGACCCACACCAATTTCCTCACTATTTGCTGAAGCTATTGTTGATGTTTAACATCTTCAATAGATTTGCCAGAAGTAGGATTTGGTCCTATGGGGGGGGGGAAGGGGGGCTGTTCTTCTGTAGTGATTTTTCATCACAGTGAGTAATTTCACTGACTCACTGCTACGTTTTGTCATTTTTTCTTGCCTATTTGAGAGAAGAGGGCTGGTATGAACCACAGTCATTCCTTGCAGAGTGATTGAAGTACTTTGCATGGAATAATGTTTACTTCCATCAGGAAGATGATAATGATAAAAACGATTTTCCAAGAGGCTGAAAATTAATTACTTAACTATGTTAATTTTCAACTTGAAGAAAGGGAGTTTCTGCACCTCTACAATGCCTGAGGTGTGGTTTCAGTGCAGTGTCCCTGGTTTTCCTCAAAAAGTCCGTTCAGGTATGCAGTCACATTAATTCAGTGATCCTCTACTGAGCACAGTAGGTGTGTGCATGTGGAAAATGGCTGTTTCACATGCACCACATTGTATATGTGTGGAATGATGTGGAACCTGATATATGAGGAAAGGAAGAGCAGGTCTCTACACTGCTTGATCTTCTCTGCATATAATACAGTGAAACTGGAGAATGGCCAAATGTGCTCCCTTGAAACAGGAAAACATCACCCACCTACCCCGGGCTCTCCGAATATGCGCTTCTAAGTGCCACGAGCTTCTTTTTTTGTCTCCTGTTAGATAGCAAGAAGAACTGTTTGGTTGTCTGAGGCAATGCTGAAAAGCCCTCCTTTTGTGCATTTATTTCACATCTTTCTAAGATAATTCATGTACCACTGGAGCAATTCACCAGTTATCTATTAGGCAGTTTGTTAAAAAGTGACTTTTCCAATTTCTCAATCGACATTCCAATCCGAACAGTTCTGCATGCAATAAAACCATAATTGTAAGGCAATGGCATCCAGCCTATAAAACACTATAATAATAATAATAAAAAAACGCAACAGCCCAGAGCAGCAATAAAATATTGTAAACCTAATGCCGAATAAAGTAAAAATGTTCTGCTGCTTAAAAATGGATATTCTGGTTGTGTGTTGCGGGGAGGGAAACAATTGCCCAAGAAGGCACCCTGCCAGTGTCAATTCAGGGCCCTACATTTCATGTGGGTATAGGGCAAGCTGGGGTCTGGGGAAAGTGCTCATGCCATAACCATGAGGGAAACACAGTCTCTGTTGTTACCTCTGCTATTGGCAGGCAGCTGTTAGTACCAAACTACCTATGATGTGACCATGATCCAAAATCAACACCTTTTACTTTGTGTGTGATTTGAATTCGAGTGGTAGCATAGGAGAAATGGCTAAATCCTTGTTCTCCTGGCATTGTGGTCCCGATCCAAATTAGGTTTCTCGCAGTTGCTTTTAAGATGTCCATCTCATACTGTTACGCGTAGTTTGGGACAAACTTCAAAACCCAAAGCACTTGAGCCATAAAAGAACACATCAGGGTGATGTTACTATGAGCATGGAGCAGGACGATGGATACCAAAAGCTTTAAATAAATATAATACAATAAATAATAATGGGATTTTTACTTGCAAAGGATTAAATAGGCGAAGTGTCTTTAAAGTAGATCTAGGCACAAGTTTGCAATCACAACCAAGTAATTCAATATTTTTAAAAGAGAAAAAAGTCCACATTCTATTGTTCTATTGAGGAAAAACATGCCTTTTCCCCCACTGAATTACAAATTTAAAAGTCTGAGTTTTCAGGCCTATCCCATTTTAGCATAAATAAACGACCTGAAAACTCGGACTTTTTTTTTTGGAATTCAGTGACATGTACTGGCCATGAAAACTTGAGATGCTATATGCCTTTTTTTTTCTTTCCACCAAACCCACTATTCTGTTTCAGCATTTCTTTAAGTTACACTTGTAAGAATTGTCCTAGCCAATGAGTTTCATTATGTTCACTTCTGGGCTTGAATGTTCTGATGTTTTCTGCCTCTAGTTAAAACTTGTTATCAAATCCTTAGATAAAATTCTCAGCCCCTTTTTGTAGATGTTTGAAATTGTACAATTATAACATTGGGGCAACCTGGCTCTTATGTGCATTTGTTTGTCAGCTACTGTGTACATTAACATGTGGTCAAGGCTTATATTCTGCATTGTTATTGTCTACTTTACATTCAATAACAATGCAGAATATTTACATTCAGTGGCCAGTGGGTGGTGCAGCGGGTTAAACCGCTGAACCATAAGCTGTCGATCGAAAGGTCGGCAGTTCGAATCCGCGACGGGGTGAGCTCTCGTTGCTTAGCCAGCTCCTGCCACCCTAGCAGTTCCAAAGCATGTTAATGCGAGTAGATAAATAGGTACCGCTTGTGGGAAGGTAAACAGCGCTCCGTGTTCCAGCTGCATGCTACGCGCTGCGGCAAGGAGAGTCATGCCGGTCACATGACCACGGAGGCGTCTTCGGACAACGCTGGCTCTTCGGCTTTGAAATGGAGATGAGCACCACACCCTAGAGTCGGACACAACTGGACTTAATTGTCAGGGGATACCTTTACCTTACTTTACATTCAGCATAGCTGTTTTTCTTGTTTCCTTTGCAATACAGTAGTTTATGAACTGTAATCAACTAGCCAGTATAAATTCCTTTGTGGCATTGGATAAACAGAGTGGCTGTCCTTTGGCCTTAATCAATGGGATGGCAAGATCTAAAGTTCCCATTTACTGGCACTATGAGAGAGATGGAGCCATCCAAGTTGAGCAGGTGGTGGTAACTTCCAGAGATGACCCATGCAAGAATATTGAGACAAATATAGCACACCTCACACCAGCACTAGACCGTCACCAGTAGCCTTCATCATCTCCTTGAACTGTGGTGAAGCCTAGGTACAGTATTCATCTATTACTTATAGCAGTCCCAAAGCGCATAGATCCAGGTCCTAGTATTCTCATATGCAGAGCTGGGTACATGCTTGAGTGTGTTTGATTATTATACCCTTGATGGATGCCTGGCAGCTAGATGTGTGAAGTAACACCATTGAAAAGCATTGAGGTGATATGACTACAGGTGGGCCCCCATATCCACTGATCCACTATCCACGGTTTCAGTTATCCACGGATCGCGGGGACACCCCCCTCAGGTTTTTACTTTTTTCCAAGTAAGCTTCGTTTCTTCGTTAAACAAACAGGAGAAACAGCCCCTGGCTGCTTATTGCAGGCAAGTTGAATGAGACTAAGTCCTAGAGAGGCTCTGCAAGGTTAACAGAAACCTTGCAGAGCCTCTCTAGGACTGAGTCTCATTCTACTTGCCTGCAATGGAGGCTGCTTCTCTGTTTGTTTTAAGGGAGAAACAAAGCTTGCTGAAAGAAAAATAAGAGCCGGGGGAGGCGCACCCCTGCCCGCAGGGGAGGCAGGGTGGGGGCCCTCAGGAAACCATGGAGAGGGGGTGTTTGCTCCTATCCACGGTTTCAAGTATCCACGGAGGGGCCTGGAACATATCCCTAGAGGATATGGGGGGAGTACTGTACTCTGTAGGTTTCATTGGCACAATAATGAAGTGCACAAACATTCTTCATTTTGTCTTAAATTTCAAGTTTAGCTGATTCTGGCACCAGCATTATAATTCATTATGATATTTTGGATGCAAACACAACAGTGTTTGGAACAGATCAAAAACTGGTGAAGTGCACAGTACTGAACGAACCTGCTGTGTGTAAATTGGCCTAACTTCATACATGACACATCATACCATTTCTACAATGAGCCTCTGTTTATCTTCTTCCAGTGGTCAATGCGCACAGTCTACCTGGTATGTCTGCTGTATTAACTGTGCTCTTATTTAACATCACTTCATTTCCATGGGTCATGCATATATTTAATATAAACAATACAATATAATATTCAATATATACAATAATTGTGCATATTGCATATATACAATTATACTGCATATATTGCACAGAAAGATTGTTCATATCCAACTTTTATTCTAATGGAGAGGGGAAAAACAAATAAGAAATGAGCATGAGGGCAAAATTATTGCATTCACAATGTGTTACGAGAAACTCACCCCACACAGGCATGATATAATATCAAGAACTAACTTTCAACAACTGACCATGGCTTCAGATTGTTGCATGCTGCTCAAGCATATATCAATGTGAAAAGTTAGCAATAAATGCAAACCTCCCCCCCCCCCAGTCACTTTTAGATTCTTATTAGGCAAGGCTTGTCTCTAGTGGCATAGACTAGAGGATAACTTTGCAAAATACCTTTTCTAAATCCATAGCAAAAGCAACGAGAGGAAAAGATGGTCTCTTTGTAACAAGCTGGAATAAAATTTAAAAATAGAATTCATTCAGCAGAGCTGACAATCTGGTTTGATCTCTGACTAACTATATTAGATAACATCCATCCATCCAGCAATATTATTTCTGATTTCAGAGTAAAGTCACGACTAACCTCTTTCAACAACATCCCAGGGGAAAAGGGCAAAATGGAGGCTCACATCAGGCTGCTATTTATTATGCAGAGAACAGCTGTCTCTCCAGGAGTGTTTTTAGCTTTTCTAAAATGAAGTCAAATTGAGTTTCCATGAACTTCCCATTTTCTGGCCATAGAGGTGCATAAATATAGTGGATGGCAACTCTTTTTCTTTCTCAGAAAGTGCTGCCAGTTGAAGTTGAATGGAATGGAATAGAAGCAGGGATGGATTGCATTGAAGACTATGGGTAGGCTTACCATCATCCCGGAATCGGATATGAATCAGGAAATGGTAGAAAAGATGTATGTAGGAACAGGTGGTATGTACCAATCTGTATCAATACATTACATCAGGGGTTCTCAACCTTTGGAGTCCCGGGTACCCCCTATCACGGTCCATTTTTCTGAAGTATCCCCTGCTAATTAACTGCTAATTAATTGGATTAATTAATTAATTAGGTAATTAACCATTAAATAAAAAAGTACTAAAACAATTTTAAATGTGAAAAATGTCTTATTTAACTCTGTGTGTGTGCAGTGGCGTCGCTAGCCCTCCAGGCGCCCCCCAGAAGGGCCCGAGCGCCACCCCCCCCAGAAGAGCGCCCCCACCCCCACCACTCTCCTTACCTTCTTCAGCCTCCTCGCCGCCGCCACCGCCGGCCCCGCGCTCACCTCAGCGCGCGCCGAGGTGAGCGTGGGGCCGGCGGCGGCAGTGAGGAGGCTGAAGAAGGTAGGGAGAGCGATGGGGGTGGGCACTCGTGGGCCGGGAGCGCCAATGCTCCCCTTACCTCCTCCTCCTTCCTCCTCCTGCTGTTCCTCCTCCTCGCCGCCGCCGCCGCACTCACCTCGGCGCGAGTCGGCTCCTTTTAAAATTGGCTGTTCTGCGCATGTGCAGAACAGCCAGTTTTAAAAGGAGCCGACTCGCGCCGAGGTGAGCGCGGTGGCGGTGGCGGCGAGGAGGAGGAGCAGGAGGAAGGAGGAGGTAAGGGGAGCAATGGCGCCCCCGGCCCACGAGCACCCACCCTCATCGCTCTCCCTGCCTCCTTGCCGCTGCCGCCGGCCCCGCGCTCACCTCGTTGCGACTTTTAAACAGCCGCGCCGAGGTGAGCGTGGGGCTGGCGGCGGCGGCGCCCCGGCTGAAGATGGCGCCCCCCAGAAGATGGCGCCTGGGGCCCAGGGGTATATGGCCCCCCCAAAGAACGCCACTGTGTGTGTGTGTGTGTGTGTGTGTGTGTGAGAGAGAGAGAGAGAGAGAGAGAGAGAGAGAGATGCAAGGATCTCTTTTTTCTCCAAGTCACAGTTCCCAAAATCAGCTCCTCCCTGATTCCCTCCCTGACTCCACACTTCCCAAAATCAGCTTCCCCACCCCATCAAAGTGCATTTTCCAATGTACAAAAATAAGCACAAAACCAAAATCAGAGAGACAAAAGGGCTCCGAAAATAATTACAATTAAAAATCCATGTTAATTAACACTTAATTAGCTGCTGATGGGGCAGATAAGGGGCAGGGCTTGGCGTACCCCCAGCAAGAGGTCCGTGTACCCCTAGGGGTACCCATACCACAGGTTGAGAACCCCTGCATTACATAGATTAGAAAGATGAAATGACAAGCGTTTCAGTCACTTGGCAAAACACATGTAATCCCATTATACATGGACTCACTCAGAGATTTGCATCGCAATAATTATCCTTGAGAAATTCTTCTTAGTAGATTTGAATGCGTAATGCATGACAGACAAATAAATTCCATATATCATGACTCTCTTCCTTTTAACAAATAGCCCGAGAGCATCTTATGATAAGTACAAGGTTTGAAAGTATTCATTGGATAATTTCTGTGAGGGCTCACGAACAATTTGTGGCACGTAGCAGGTATTCAAGATCTCAGTGATGTTGATTAGTTTTGGAGGGAGCAGAAAGGGGTGGGGTGGGTCACCTTACATGCATGACAAAAATCACAATATTTTTCCTACTGCAAATGCACTTCTATCTTTATATTTCAGTGATATATTTGCAAAAAGGAAACACTTAGTTGAAATGTTAGCATGGAGTGCTACACCTCGCTGGATCTTTGTAGGATGTTCATTCATTCATTCATTCATTCACACAAGCATTCTAATTTACCAATCCCTCCTTCTTTGCCCTAAGGAACTGCAAATTTATTCAGGTGCCCAACAACCTGGGTATGTCACAACACCACCCACTAACATCTGATTTTCCCTTATTTTGTTTTGAACACCTGGGAAAGAATGGAAAGAATGTTCCCATATGATATTTGTTGGTCATTACCCAGCACAGAGCGACATGTCTTTGAATTCCATTTATTTCAATGGAACTTTGATGTCCAGCTGTGTGCTGGTTTGTGGCTAATATGCCCCCCCCCCCGTATATATTCTTTAATTCTGTGGGATCAATGTAGATACTTGCAGCTCAGTCCTATTCAGGATTGGGCTGCCAACTGGATTGTGTTGTGACAGCAGAAGACACTTTTGCTGTTGCAAAATGGCCGCCGACAGCGCATGGTGCACTCAGCAGCCATTTTGGTAGTGCTGCCACCAGAGGATGCAGCGCTCCAACCCCGCCAATAGACCTCACTATATACACTGGAGCAGGTAAGGCAGTGATGGGATGGGGGTGTATGGGAATGGGGCAAAACTGGGCAGGGAGGGGGAGGAATGGGGGTTGGGGAGGTTGAAGGTGGGGGTGGATCTGGTGGCAATGGTGAACGCCAGATCCTATCCCACTCCTCTAGCAGCATCCCCTCCCCTTTCCTCTCCTTGGGCTTGCACCAGCTAAAGAGCTACAGAGCTGATGCAGGTCCAAGGAGACCCATTGTGGAGTGGGAAGCTTACAGTGGAGTAGGGGGAAATAATTCACTTTTGATGCGGCTGGATTGGTGCGGGGGGGGAGGGAGGATAGGATTGGGCCCTAAATCTGTGATCTACCATGGCAGACACTGGGCCCAATCCACAGGGCTTCATGTGAGGAGAGTATGCAGCTATGTGCAATGTTATCCCCTGATCAGACAGCTAGTTGTTTGGAGAGAAGGGGGTACACATAACAAACATTTCCCCCTAGGTTGTTGATCAGTGCTATTAGAGCTGATATGATAATATGATAAGATATAATACCTGTGGTGTGTGTTTGCCCAGTGTACCCCTTTCTATGGAAATGCTGACCTGGAAAGGCAGACAAACGGTTTTATGTTAGTTGCTCAGTTTTTTCCTCATTCTGTGATACATACATGCCTAAAGAACCCCAAATTTTAACTTCTTTTATGAACAGCAAAGAGTGTGGCCGTTCCAACTCAGGTGTTACAAGTATTTATTGAGCTGTCAGCAGTCCAGGAATTTTTATTATGAAGTAGAGTGTGAAATATTTCTACTCTGTTTTTTCATTCTCTCTCCAGGTGATACAATTATAAATGAATAAGTTAAATTATTTTGCATGACTGGACATTTCTTTTTCTTTAAATCGTACTATTCAGTGTAATGGTAGTGCCAACTTAAAGGACATAGCCAGGGTTCTGTGCCCAAAATCTCTCCTCTCAGAAGGGCATAAGAGGAAAGGGCTCCTGTTAGACGGGCAGCCCAATCCTGTGTAAGGATACCCAGTTGTCCTAAAGGGCTGGCCACAGTATCCTGTGGCTGTCCTGGGACAGCCCAGAAGCAATTCGAGAGCACCTCATCCCCTTCCCCAGGTGCAAGGCAGCCCAGGCCCTATAGGCCTATTCAAATGTATGGCAGCTCTGAAGCTGACAAACATTCGAGGCCGGGGTGTAAGGGGGAACTGTGCTGGGAGAGGGCTTGGGATATCGGTGGAGCTCGCCGGCAATATCCCCGCCCTCTCCCCACCAGGTTCGGACAATGGCCACCCTCCCTCACTGCCCAGTCCGCACTCCCCCCGCCCCTGCATCGGCCAGTGCATGGCTTACCTTGCGTTGCGGCTGCAGGGACAGTCCGCTGGGGGAGTAAGGGCTGCCAGCCTTCATGCCGGTAGCCCTTACTCTGAAGTAGTTGCAAATGCGCTTTACGATGTTACAGTAGGTGTCGCACTCCATGCTAAGACTGTGAAGAGCACATGCTCTGCCACTCTTGCATTAAACGGGATCAACCCATGAGAGTAAGAGGGGCAAGACATGGCAGAGCAAAGAAAGGTGAAGATGGTTTGTAGTTACCAAGGATCAACACAAGCAGAACCTTGCTGTTATTTGCTGGCTGCTGATCTCTGTGAGTACATTGAGACGTATGCCAGCTTAGACGCTGTAGGGGGTGCCTGTCAACTGAAGGAGGTATGTGGCATCCTCCTGTTCCTCACATGTTGCACCTATGTCTCTGCCCTGTCTTGGAGCTTATAGCTGGCTGGATTTGCACCGGCATGGTGGTATGTCGGTGTAGAGTTGCACTGGCATTAGTGTGCAGTTGCACTGGAGTCAAGTTGAAGTTGGTGGCGTAGTGTACTCAGAGTGAAGGAATGCCGCTCAGAATGATTTTTTTTAACCACTGGATTGCGTCCTAAGTCGGCAATCCTATGCAGGCTTACCTGGGAGTAGGCCACACTGAAGTCGGTAAGTCTGACTTCTGAGAAGATATGCATAGAACTGTGCTGGTAAATGTTTATTTTCTACTGGTTTTTCTATGGTACCTACACAAAAAAAAAGGTGCCTCTTAAAAAGCTTACTGGTAAATACACTTTGGATTTAAAAAAAAATACGATGGTTGTATTCAACAAGAACAAATGTGTAAGACTGTGATGTAGTTTCCATTTTCAATAAGCTACGCAATACATTTTTTGAAATCGTGTGAAATTGAAAGGAGTGCTTTAATAAGCAGATGTATGGGGACAGATTTACATTACGATATTGTACAAATGCCAACAAATGACTAAGTGGACCAAAAAGCCTGTTTTAAAAAAAAGAAATCAGCTTTTTGCTTCATGATGCTTTGTAAATCACCATAAAGAATATGGCTGTAATATTCTAAGGGCACCTTGCCCTTTCTCACTGCAGCCTGCCCTGCCCTGCTATGCAAGATCTCCTTCGTCCTTCAAACAGCTCCCTGACAAATCTCTTTCTTGCCTGCTGATTCCAACCGTTGACATCTACCCCCTTCTTTGTCCACCCTCTTTTCTGCCAAGCTGCTGATACAGGTCGTCGTCAACTCATGACATCAATTCATGAATGATACATGCACCAAAGCTCTTCCCCCGTGCTGATGTACCTACCCCCATCTCTGCCACTTGCCACACTTGCAACATTTGTCTGAAGAGCCAAATACTATACTCGGAGATAGGGCCAATTCCAAGCCAAATAGCACCCCGGGTAGGAAACATTTTTGGCACTCCCTCTATTTGCTCAACTTTTGCATACTTTTTTTAATTGCATTTGGAGGCCCTTTCATGACTGATGCACGATTTCTCCTTGTCGTAAAAGATAATAATTTTGCAAGCGTGGATCTGCTAGAAATCTGCCTTCTTGGAAAGCCTGTTAGCTTTCAATAGAAGCTTTTAAAAAACTAAGCATATGGGGTGGAGAGATGATTGAGTTGGAAACCATAGTGGGGGCTAGGTGCTAAAGTCCCTCCCCCACCTCCATGGTTTCAGGCTGTGTTGCAACCCGCCCCCCTTCCATGCTATTTGTTAAAAAAGAAAAAAAAAACAGTACAGTACAGTAAATATTCATCTGTCTGACCCTAAGACCAGGGCCTCTGAGAAGGGGGTTAAGGGGGTACAATCGTACCCAGGGCCAGGGCCAAAAATGGGTCAAAAAGGGGAACCCGGAACAAAAAAGGGAGCCCCAGGAGCCAAATTCACATGAAGGGAAGGGCCCCAAAAGAAACTTTGTTCCCCCTCTGAGTGGCTCCACCTAAGACCACCTCATGGCAGAGGTAAGATTCAACCGGGGAAGTCCTGATTGGCAGCTCAGTGAATCCTATGCATGTCTTTTCAGAAGTAAGTTCCATTTATTTCAGTGGGACTCCCAGGTAAGTGTGTATAGGATTGCAGGCTTAGCCATTACACTTCACCAGCTCTTCCACCAATGCTTAACTGAGAAGAGTTTGTGCTGTATTTGACCCCTCTTGATCCTTGAAGAACATGTCATGTATACAGTATTTGACGGCTCCCGGGCAGCTGCTGTAGAAAAATGTGAAGTGACTCTTTAGAACTAATTGCAGAGACCTGCAAATCCCTTGTGGGAGTTGGAAAACATTATAAGCGATTCGGGAAAGGAAGAAGGTTAGTACTGTACAAGAATGATATTCAAAGTAATTTAATCGTCACCTTTGCATTGAACGGCTTTGCTTCCTCTCCTGCTTGAAGCTTCTGCCATCCCACTCCTGAATCCAAGACATGTGAGATATATGGGAGAGGTTTTCCCAGAACCCAGTGCATGATGCAGCTGTCTTTCATTACTGGGACTCTTCAGCTGAGCAAAGAGATGGCCAAGGTGCTGCAGGAGGTAAAGATACTCGAGGAAAAAGTGACTAGGAGACACCTGCTCACTGGTTTATGTATTGCAAAAGCTTCAAACTATGCATGGAGAACAACATGTAGCCCAGTTATAACCATGTTTACTCAGGATTCTGTACCATTGTTCTTCATGGGATTTACTTCTAAGGGAAAAATGAGCTTTGAGGTGCAGCATTAGACGACAGACAATGGATAAGTCGAAATATTTTCCCATATTGCACAGAGAATCATTAAAGAGATAGAGAGCATGATTTGCCAGGAAGGTCTTTGGCACTATCTCCACTGAAATAAAGTGAACAGCAAAAACAGTGCAACATTCCCTTATAACAACAACAACAACAACAACAACAACAACAACAACAACAACAACAACAACAACAACAACAACAACAGCCAGTATTTATATACCGCCTTTTCTTTGGTCATCGGATTTCTCCTTTGACTTTAATTCAAAGGCAGTTTACACAGGCAGGCTTTCTAAACCCCAAGGGTTTTTTTTACAATACAATATGTTCTAGTCTTGCATAAAAGCCTTCATTCTAGATGGTTTCTTTCACAGTCCAGCCTCTCTCTGGTGTTCACCTCATCATGCTTCGACTGACAGGCAACCTTGACACCCACTCAAAGTGCAGCTGCAGCTTCTCTCTCCCACAGAGGCTCTGCAGCTTGTCAGTGGCATGTTGACAGCTCTCCCACAGCACATGGGTACTTCCGGGCATCTCGAACTGCCGTCCTTCAGATCTTCAGGTATATGAGACAGCTGCTCTACCAACTGAACCAGATCTCCTGCCCTGAGCCAGACCTCCTGAAGTGTCACTGCATCCCAGAACAGGTTCTGGGCCACATTTCCAGTACTTAGTGAGTGCTGACCATTGCAGAAGCAGCATCAAAGCATGGAAGTGCTGGTTGCTTTCAACATGGTGGAAGCCCTTTCAATTGTGCCGCCCTAGGCTGCTCCCGACTCTGCCTGCACGGTCGAAAAAGCCAGCCCTGGCAACAAATTGCTAGTGTCGTCAGCCTGATGTCAGCCTTGTTCTGAATACTCGACCATTTCTCTCTCCGGGTTCTGCAACTCCTGAGTTGCACCGGGATGTGTGTGCTTTTTGATCACACCTCAAAGCATCACTGCTCAGCTCCTAGAATGTTTGACTAAACCCAAGCCCTCATATTTTATGCACAGCATTTAAGCAATAATGGACTCTAAACAATATAGACTTGTGTGAACATAGCAGCTTTCTGGCCAGTGCAACAACACTGTGCCTCTGGCATAAGGAGACGCAGACCAGGAAATCAAGCACGGCATCTGCTCAGACATTATCAATTAAGTTGTACACTAATCAACTGAAGGTCAAGTTACTTGCCATATGGGCCGTCTTTCAGAGTAATGTAGATGCTGCCCTATTTAACGTTCCGGTTAGTTGACAGTCAATGAGCAGTTGATGCCACGTGCAGCAGCCACAGAACTGCAGCTGTGATACATGGCCACAGTTGTCGTACTAAAGAGGCGCGTGAAGAAGAAGCAGAAGAAAAGAAGAGCCTCTGTGGGGATCATCGTTGAGAAAAGGTGGAACTCCTGCAATTTGTCAAACGACTTGAAGCTTTCATGTCTGTAGCTATATTTTCCTACTTTTGTGTGCTTTGAAGACTGCGGTGGCAAGACTTTCATTTAGGGATTTTAACCCGAAAAATTGTAGGTGTTTCTATGATCTGCAAAACAAACCCCAGCTCTGCCTCATTTGGCGCAAAACCATGATTTGGTTCTTTTGAAGGCTTGGACTTACTTTCATTTTATCTTCATCAATCCAAAATTAGTATTGCTCCAAATAGCTGAAGATAATTTAATAGGACCTTACAAAACACTACTATTTAACCTAATAATAATGCCAAAATAATGCTGGCTGCTAAGTGGAAACAAGCTCAGGTCTCTACTTTCGGAAATTAGATGGATGAAATTTAGAAGCTGATTGTTATGTCCAAACATGCTTGTCAATTGTATGAAAACGAGGATTGTCATGAATCAGAGAGCCTTTGAGATATGTTTTCCACATTTTAAGTACCGGACTTAGAATCTCCTGAATATAAAATTCAAACTAAGCCAAGTTACCAGCTTACTCTCTGGGTGCCTAAAACGTCTTTTACGGCACATTTATGACACCTTAGACCAGTGGAGCGCTCGCTCCGCCAGCCTATAGTTAGGCAGGATTGGGCTGCCTGTGGTGTTTTTAAAGTCCTGAATTGTGATTATTATTTTTTAATGCTGCCCTGTGACTGTTCTTTGGATTTTGTTGTGTATTTTTGTACTGGTTAACCCTTGCAAGCTGCCTTGCACATTTCTGAGAAATGCAAAGTGGAATCAGGGCTGGCTCCAGGTTTGAGAGGACCTTTGTTAGAGTGCCCACCATGGGCCCCCTCTTACTTTGATGGTGCTTCTAGATTAATGGTTGGGTCCAGGTTCCTAAGGTTCATGGTGGCCCATCTGTCCCATCTGGAAATGGGAGCTTTTGCCTAGAGTCTTCTGGTGGAAAGCTTGCATTTACAAATGGGATGGGAAAAAGAAGGTTAAGGTGGAGTGACTCAGCAAGAGAGTCATTCTATTGCCACTCAGGAAGGCATAGCTGCTCAGGGATTGGCACAGGTGACCAGGAATCAGCCGCTGGCTCTCTTGGGGGTCGAGGACCCTCAGCAGCTGCTGAAGAATGCTGATCCTTGAAGCTAGTCATGGGTGGGATATACTTTTCTGCAGTGATGTAGACTTGAGTCTATTGACTCGGACTCGAGTCGGACTCAAGTTGCGTCAATGACTCGACTCGGACTTGGCGATTGCAAAAGACTCGAGACTTGGAGCCTTTTACGACAAGTCAAATTTTATTCAGGTTTAAACCCATTTCCCCCATTAAATAGATAGGGTCTTGCAACTCGCAACCAAAGCCTCGGGACTTGGGGGCAAAGACTTGGGACTTGACTTGAGACTTGGAATCAGAGACTTGATCCACATCCCGGCTTTTCTGTGACTGATAAGACTTTTTTGTAGTTATCGGTATAGCTGAAACAAAAGTGGAGAAAACCTTAAAGGGCGCAGAAGATAATTTATTGACCTACACAGTTTGACATTGTAACTTATCATAAATTTGAGATAGTGTGGAAGACTCTCTCCTTGAAAGAATTGAATAAGAGCAGCACCTACAAAGAATTCTGTGATTTAAAATGCGCTGCACCGTACATTACACTGTATAACACAAAAATTGTTTATGTTTATTTCTAAATGTTTCTTATACTGTACAATTCAGAGGCGCTGATTCAAACAGCACTCTCGATTTTTTTTTAATGAAAGCTTTTTTTAGTTATCTTACATTTTGTATTGGTATCGAAACATTGTCATTCACCTTTACACCAGGGTGAACATGCCTACAAAACAAGAAGTTGTAAGCTCTCCCCGAGTAGCGTTCATTGTGGCTGAACTATTAATACTATGCCAAAAATAGTGGCATTTTAGAATTCATCGCACGAAAATTAATAAAGATACATGAAAATATTCAGCTAAACACAAAATTGTTCGAATTTTGTTACATAGTGTTATCTTTGCACTTTAAGGTCTCCTGCTCTTTTGTTCCTATAGTTAGTGCCTTCTCTTCTTCCCCCACTTACCAGTAGAGATGAGCCAAATCTTCATAGTTTTAATTGTTGTATCAAAATGTGTGTTTTTAATGAGGAAGAACATTTTTATTTTTCGTCCAAGTCCAGGATACCAGTCAAAGCTGAGAGAACAGTGCAAACACCCTAAAACTGCTTTGAAGGCTCTGGGAAACTGGGTGGGCTTCTGAGCTACCGTATTTTTCGCTCCATAAGACGCACTTCCCCCCCTAAACAATAGGGGGGGAAAAGCCTGCGTCTTATGGAGCGAATAATAAAAAAGTAAAGAAAAAAATACTTACCGGGGCTTCAGGGAAGCCTGCAGAGGCTCCTGCAGGCCTTCCCGATCTTCATTTCGTCAAAAAACGGCCATTTTTGGCCACTTCCTGTTTTGACAAAAACCGGAAGTGGCCGAAAATGGCCGGTTTTTTTTGCCGAAATGAAGATTGGGGAGGCCTTCACGAGCCTTTGCAGGCATTCCCGATCTTCATTTCATCAAAAAAATGGCCATTTTTGGCCACTTCCGGTTTTCGTCAAAACAGGAAGTGGCCGAAAATGGCAGGTTTTTTGATGAAATGAAGATCGGGAAGGCCTGCAGGAGCCTCTGCAGGCCTCCCTGAAGCCCCGGTAAGTGTATTTTGCTTACATTTTTTATTTTTATTTTTATTTTTAGTTTAAAAAAACCTTTTTTCCCCTATTTTTTGCTCCATAGGATGCATGCGTCCTATGGTCCGATGCGTCCTATGGAGCGAAAAATACGGTAATCTACAGATGCTCAGGGAAGCTCTCCAGCCTTGAGTGCCAGGGAGATGTGTAATCCCTGATCATGTTACAGGGCTGGCCCATGACCTCTTGATATCTGAGGCGGCATGCCAAATGCTGCCTCCCCTTACCTTGTGGTGCGTGTGGCAGCCTCTGCTCCTCGCTCTCTCCAGTGTTCTAACTCAGCATTTTCTTCCTCTCCACATGTCCTCTTCATCTCTGTCCCCCCTTCCTTTTCCAATTTAGAAAGTGAAAGGAGAAGGAAGAGCAGTCGAGGCAAGTAGGTGGACAGAGATGGGTGCCGCCCACCAATCTACTGCCTGAGACTACCGTTTCAGTTGGCCGCATAGATGGGCCGGCCCTGCATGTTTGACCAAACATGGGAAATCACCTAAATGAGACTGAGCTGAAGCTTTGGCAGAATCTCTTTATATACTCTTAGCAAGCCCTTCCCTTAGTCCATGCAGTCAGAATTGTTACCACAATTGGTGGGTGGGGCTATTACAGTCACATAGGTAGGGGAAGGTCTTGTGTATTTAAAGGACTTGAGTATATAAAGGACCATACTTCAGCTTTAGCTCAATCAGGTGGGGCCGGTGGAGCTTCCCCAAGCTGGATCACACAAGCTCAAGGATTACTGTACATTAACTCCTTTGCTCCCAAGGTTCAAGAAGTTCTCTGAGCTAAGTGCACAGTTCTCTGGAGCCTTAAAACAAGCCTTTAGGGACCCCTGTACACGTCCATCAGTGTCCAGGACTTGAGTGAAAAATAGATGCGGTGTTGAGAGGGAACTCACAACCAAACTGAGACATGGATTTGTTTCTTGACAGTTATGAACATGAAAATAAAAAGATGGCTTCGGCTCAGTTCTCGTTGCCAGGCAACTGCTCCTTCTCAATATGTCTCTCTCCCCCCCATTCGTTTACAATTAATTGGTTACTTAAGCAGGCTATAAGTTTATGGGGTCCCCTGCTCCTTCAGTCCCCTCCCGGGGGGAGGGGCAGGATGACATCAAAGTGAGTGAGTAGTGGGGTATGACATAATGGGGTTGCCTGAGGGTTCTGCAAGAACAAATGGAGGCCAGGCCCGTGCTAACAAGGTCCTTATTGCCTTTTGTAGGCAATGCAGAATAATGCCTGTGTGTCTTGCCTGGTGTTCTCTCTGTCCTTGTAAGTCCTGCAGTTTCTTCTCCGGTCTTCTGGGGTTATGTGGAACCTCCTTCATCATGATCCAAAGTGGAGGTGGGGTGAGGACGCTGACGGGGCCAGGCTGCAAACACACCAGCCTCTGGAGCCAGACTTTCTGCCCTGAGCCTCAGCTCACCCTGCCAGGTCCTCAGAGGTAGAGTGACTCTTGCCTCTTGCTGGCTCTTCATCCCACAGGGCGTGGCCCTCTTTCACCCAGGGAAAAGCCCCATTGCTTCTGGAGCCAAAATCCCTTTCTTTTCTTGAGCTTTACCTCCAGGCTTATGTCCCCCTTTCTCCTCCTTGCTTTGTCTGGCTCTCCTTTTGTTTTCCCCCTCTTCAGCCTCCTCACCCTGAGCTTCCTACTTGCTTTCTCCTCTCGCCTTTCTCCCTCCCTCCTTTGCAGTCTCTCCTCATCTTTCTCTGCTCCTTTCTGCCTCCCCTCTTCTTCCTCCTTCCACCCTTTTAAAGGGCCCCCACTTGACCCTCAGCCCTGCCCTGCTGAGATTGCTGTCAGCTGGGATGCTGACAGTCTCTCCATGATTCAGTGCTGAGTGATGATGTCATTGCCGACTCAATGAACTTGAAGTGGCTGCCATTCAAATCCTACCCTGTTTTATTTTCTGTGTGATTCTTTTCCTTAGTAGTATTTTGCTTGTGGACCAGTTTGGTTGATACATCTGACCAGCCCTGTCCATTGCATAATTAGATACGTCCCATCTTCCACTGGTGCACCATTCCACTCTGCAAACTCATATGGGGCAGATTATCTGAATCACCACCTGTTCGCACAATTCTGGGGGTGGTTTGGATTATCTCCCCCCCCCCACACACATGAATGCAGAGAAGAATGGTATGCTGGGTAGGGAAGCAAGTCGTGTTCACTCTTTCAGTCAGAACTCATGAACAGTATCATCCAAACCACTGTGTCAAGAAAAGGCCTTGCTGTTTACATGCACGCATGCTTCACTCACATCATAGTGCATCATTGTTTTTGTAGTCTTAAGGATGCTTAAATGGTATAACGTTCTGTAAAACGTTGAGTTTTACCTTTGTTAACCTGGCAAAGCTATGGCAGGATGGTTATGGGGGCTTCATGCCCCCCAGTCATGATTTAAATCCTGGAAGAAATTTTAGTGCGTGGGGGGGGGCACAATCAGGATCAAAACCATGACAGGGCAAACTACCGTTCACCTACACAATTGCATCTGGTTTCATGGTGTCCCCCCCCCCAATTGCTATTATTCTTTTTAAACCTAACACCACATCAGGTGACGTTGCATGATTATGTGCACATCTGATTATGTGTATATCTTGGCAAGGAAGGTACAGTATTGCTGAATCGAATAAGATTCCCTGGGCATGAAAAGGGTTAAATCATGAGGCTTATTATCATTATCAGAATACATTATCAGAATACAGTGGTTGTTGCTCTTGTAGGAACTTCGTGGAAAAATTGCAGCAGATTCATGTAAGGTTTTAGCAGTGTCTTTGCAGCTCTGTGATCAAATATGGTCACGTGAATTGTCCCTTCAATACCTTCTGAGCTTTTCAGTTTATTTCATTGTCCATAGCCTAGATTTACCACCACCAGCAGTCTGCCAAATCTGCAGCTTTCCTCTCTGGCCAGATCTTTAAAATGATGCTCTCTCTGCTAACAGCACTGTGCTGATTGCTAAATCTATATCTAATCTGCTCAGAACAGCAAAGACCTTTCATGTGCATTACTTAAGTTGACATTGAACCCAGCTGTACCAACATGAAGATGCTCATTCTGACCATTAAAACCGGGCTAGGTATGTGAGTCAATGAATATTGAATGTATATATTAATGATATTTTTGCTTTTCAGGAATCCGTCTTTCAAACTGAGGGTGACCTTTGCAAATAAATTTTAAAGAGGTTTAATGGCTCCTTCAGTATACAGTCGGACCTTTTTTATTTACTGTGGTTCTGTTCCCGGAACCCCAGTGGATAAAACAAAAATAAGTGCTATATGAGAACCGGGGTGGGGAGCGGTGCCACATTACCTCTTTTCCAGCATCTTCAGCGCTTCCCTCCTCCTGAGTTTGTTTAAACTGACTAGAAAAAGAAAAACCACTACTGGAAGCAACCTGTAGATGGCACCAGAAACTCCTGGTTGAATTTTTTTTCTTTTTTCTGCAGTTTGAACACGTCGGGAAGCGGCTGGGAGGCCCCCAACAGATTCCTAGTTGCGGGTTTTTCCTTTTTTCCCCGCAGTTTGGACGCACGCAGAGTGCGAAGTGGCTGGCAGGCCCCTGACAATGCTGAAAAAAGCGGTAATGTCGGACTCCCTCTTCCACAGTTTTGCCGTCCATGTTGAGTCTAAAAAGGTCTGACTGCACATAGTAGTTTGCTGCTGCAACCAAGAGAATAGGATATGATTCATTGATTTCACTAATTTCTCTTGGTGTGTAGACCTCCTTTTGAGATTCTAGACACCTTCAGACATTCCCACCTCTATGAATACTGTATACTGGATGCATGAGGAAGAGGCAGGACCACACCTGCTGGCTACCCTCCCTGACACCTGTGTGTTTAGCAGCAGTGCGAAACAGAGGCACACATATTTATTTAATTTATTTAAAGAATGTATACCCCGCCTTTCACAAATATACAATTGTGTCACACAGGGCTCCTCCACACTCAATTGTGGACACTCCATGCTTTTAGTTTCTTCAAAGAGCCCTTCTGCTTCCCTCCTCTTGCAAATGATTCACAAAACTTTGATGTTGCTGTTTTTTGCCCTTAAAATTGCAGTTTGGTGTGCTTTTGTGTCCTGAATGAGTTGCAAATCATCACTACAACAGCATAAATGCACTCTGCAGCATCTGTATTCTGTGGTCATGAAGGGATTTTGTCGTAGCCCAGGAGAATTAACTCAGAGAAAGGATTGCTCTGAGTTGCTGAGATCTGATTCACTAGGAATACCCTTGTTTGCTGCAGAGAAGTTTCGTGTACTGTACATTGTAAAGGCGCACAGTTTACTCAGAGTCCAACCTCCACTACATCTGATGTTGATTCTGGGAAAGGAAGCAGGTGCTGACTGTGACACACATTTCAGCACATTTGCACAAGTTCTTGACTGTGACAGGCTCCACCTAAACTGTCACGAATCAGGAAATCTGCCTTGGTTGGGGGATTGTCAGCAGATGTAATAAATGAAGGATGCTGTCGAAAGCATTCTGTCAGCTTCCTTTCTGTTGCCCACAAAGGCTGGAGAGCCACTTTTTTTTCTTTCTAAAATATACCCCACTAAGCATCACGAGACAAACATTAAAACAAGACAAGGGAGCTGGTGCCAAATCTGAATGGCAATATGGTGCCAACGATCTGGTAATCTCTCAGCCACTCCATCTCTGCACTAGTTTATGAGTCAGTAGTTGCCTGCTAATTTGCTTTTGTCTTTCTGATACAGCATTACCTTTCATTAGAGAAGCGAACAAAATTGTTTTCATGCATAAAGCACCATTTCATTTAGTTAAACGTTGCTGCTGGGCCTCTGGATTATCAAAGATGAACAGTGCAATCTTATGCATGTCTACAGTCTACTCAGATGTAAGCTCCACTGACTCCCAGTTAAGCACCCGTACGTACCAGGAATATAAGTCTCATTGAACTCAGTTGAGCATTACCTCTGAGTAGACATGCATAAGATTGCACTGAAAAGTAAAGAACCCAACGGCCATGTGATGCAGTGGGTGGAGTATTTTGGCCTTAGGCAAGTCACTTTCACTCCGTCTAACCTACCTCAAGGTTGTTGTGAACATATGAGAATCTCATGTGCACCACCCTGAGATCCTTGAAGGAAGGGTGGAATACAAATGGGATATCATCATAATGAATAATAAAGAATGCCACCTAGCAGCTCCCTTTCCCCCCCAAGCAAAGTGCTTAGCTTTGGGGGTGGGAAGGTAGCAGTGGGCACTTCCAGGGCCCCAGCAATATCTTTTCCCTTTGGAGACTGAGACTGGAAATGTATGCTATTTCTGTCATATCTACCTAGGAGAAGAGCATCAGAGGGTCTTCTCCAAGGTGGAAATGACGCAAATAGTGTCAGTTTCCCACCAGGGATTCTGGGACTGATTGTTCCTTCCAATCTCCTCCAGGAACAGATGCCACCAGGGCCCTGGATGTGCCCCACTGCTTTCCCCACATCCAATGGGGGCAGTGGTGGTGGATGCTTTCGGTTCAAGCCTTTGCAAGTGCTCAAACGTATTGCTCACACCCTTGCAAGCACGTCTGTGTTCGTCTCAAGTTTGGCTGCAAGCATTCAAACAGAGGTGTTCGCTTCTTCAAGGACCCCTGATTGAATGTTCACAACATCTCCATGCAAACCAAGGAACTCTTCATTTGTAGCTAAAAATACTGACTGGCACTCCTTCCAACTGCACAATTTTGAGTGATAGAGTGGTGGGGTGGAGAGAGTGTTTTTACTTAATCCTTTCTCAGCCAAGTTTTCTTCTGTCCAAATTGTACGCCTTCCCCCAGCTGCTCCCCCCCCCCCCCGGATTCCATATGCATGCCTGGAATTTTTAATCAGCCAGCAGGTTTTAAAACATATTAAATTCTTTTAAATGCAGATGCAATGTGGGTAGATGCTGCTTTTCTCTGAGATCAAATCCTATTCGCCTGCTATAAGCATGGAAATTGTAATTCTCAGACTGTCAGTGTCACAAGAAAGTGGCATAATTACATTGTATTTATAGAGCACGTGGAATTAATTAAGGCTTGTAACACGCAAACGCCTCTGTGGAAACTGAAATGCAAATGTAAAGTAATATTACTTGCTGACATTGAGATATTTTCGGTAGCCCTGCGGTACAGATAGTTTTGCTCACCTGGTATATTTTCAATACTCCATATTTATTTTGTAATGTCTATTACATTTCAAAGAAGGATGATCAAATATGGAAGGTGCTGATGCAGTGCAGAGTGTGAGCCTTCCCTCTCCCACTCTCTTCTCTCCTTCCTGCTACTCTCACACATACATTCTCTGCAGCCTGGGCAAGGGAGAGTAGGAGAGAAGGACAAATATCCCACATTACATACTCTTGACCATCCCTATGGTCCCGCCTGAGCTTAGGGAACAAATGAAGGCGCTACAGGCCCCCAAATATAGCTCCTTTCTCCTCTTCCTTTGCCTGTGGCAAACAGCATAACTAGAACACACAGAGATGCTGAATATTGCAATACCTCCAGCTATTACTTCTAGGGTTGGAACATGCGGTCTATTAATCAGTTAGATGAATTGATTTCAAAGCATTTTAATCTGTCAGCAGGTTTTAGAACACATTAAATTCTTTTAAATACAAGTCAGTGGTGTCACTGAGGTGTGTGTCACCCCCCCGCTGCCGCCACATCACCCCTCACCTCCCACTGCCGCCGCGTCACTTCCCACCCCCACCGCATCACCCACCAGGGTCGCCGCGCCACCCCCCGAGGCCTCCACGTCACCCCCTGAGGCCACCCGGGATGAGCCGAGAGAGGGTTACGACACGTCCTCTTCGGCCGGCAGCTCGGCCGCTTCTGAAGAGGCCTTCAGTCTCCTGCCATTGCCTTCGCCGCACGGAATGGCTCTGACGGTGAGGGGACGGGGCCACCTTGTACCGGGGAGTTAGCGGGGATTAGCACGGTGCGAAACGTATGGTACCGCCCCCACTGTAGCGACGCCTCTGGCGGAAGGCGGGCAGGGGGTGTCAAAGCAGCTGGCGGCAGGGTGAATCAGGCCGTTTCAGCGGCGCAAGCGGGTGGCGGTGCCGGACACGGCAACAGGTTTGACCCGCCTGCCCGCCCTGTGCCTCTGTTTACTGGGAAAACGGTGGTGACATCACTTCCGGCATGGAGGGCAGTGGCGGCCGGAGCGCTGCCACTGAATTGGGCTGAAATTGCTCCTGATGATGCCAGGGGCAAAGGATTAAAGCCCTGTCCTGCATGCCATGGTCCCAGTCCTGACCACACACCCCACATAGCTGCTAAAACAAGCATGTCAGGGCCAGCAAAACAAGTAATGTAGCGGGTAGTTTGGCCCTGAAAGCAGATAGAGGGAGGTCCATATGATTGTACTTCTTGACTTTCTGCACATGAGCTAAGGCTGCAATTCTAGCCCTGTATTGATATTTATAATAACCCACAATATTGATGCTGTACTTTGACGGAGCGCTCTGGACTGGTCTACACATTGCTCTCACTTTGTGGTGACGATGGTTTGGAAAAGTGTCATGTGACTACCTTGTGGCTTCTTCTCCACCCTACAAAATAAAAATGAGGTCATCATGACATGGTTTGTCTAGATAACGCAGGAAGTTCCTGGCACCGGTTTGGAAACTCACATGATGTAGAGGAACCACATGCTGAGCCATGCTACATGTCAGAGCAGTAGGATGAAGAAGACACTGTGCTATCTTCAAGCAAGCCCCGCATTATAATGTGCAACCCTGTCCTGCATCTTAACAATTTGCCCTGTAACTTTTGTTGTTCCAGCCAGTGTCTTCAAGCCAGCGTCCCCAGCCACAGGACTCTAGTTTCCGGAATGCTTCCTTTGCTTATTACACATCCTCTGGACTCATTAAGTGTTATCTCCAGAGAAAGAACCTGCCTAGCGTTTCCTTCCTACTCAGAGCTGTGCTCCAAAACCATCTAAGGGACTCCCACTTTGACATCCACCCAAACGTTACACCCAGTCCTACCAGTGGGACACAGACAACTGATGACAAAGGTCACAGGGCTTCCCTCAGCAGGAAACAAACCCCACACAGCATGACCTTTGGGAAGGATTTATGTGGCAGGTGGGAGGGTTGGGAACGCAGGCTGCAGGATTGCAAGGTCACAAGGAGTGCTCTTGAAGGAGGTGTGTATTTCATGCCTGCTGCATGCTGGCAGTGTGCCTTAGCCCTGACATCCTGTAATGGAAAGCAGGAGTGGGCCAAGAAAGGTTAGAAATTCCAGATGGTGGAAAAAAAGGAAAATACAGTGCAGAAACTATGCTGAAAAATGAGGAACAAAGTTTTCTAAATTATTCGCTTTCTACCTGCACACACAATAGCTTGATGATGTGACAGATACTGTTGGAGGGAAGTATCAGTAGGATGCACACACATAAGAACGTACAGTATCTCATTTAGACCAAGGCTCAAAAACGTCAGGCAACTGAATTTTTACATTATTACAGGCGTTCCCAACCTGTGGTATGCGTACCCCTTGGTGTACGCGGACTGCAGGCCGGGAGTATGCAAGACACTGTCCCTTATCAGCTGATGCGATCAGCGACTGATAAGGGACAGCTGATTTTTTTCTGGTTTGCGGCACGGGTGAGTAGGTGGGTCCTCCTGGTTGCATCACAACCTGGAGCGAAAGGCTACAGCCGTGCCAAATCGCCAGGACTGTAGCCTTTTTTTAACGAGTTGTGGCGCGAGTGGGAGGACCCGCCCGCCTGTGTTGCAACCCAGAAAAGAAGGCTAAAGGCCTGCATTGTCCCAGTAGCTCCTCCTACCTGTTCTGCTGGGCACTGCCATCTTGGATCTCATGAAATATCGTGAGATCCAAGATGGCAGTACCCAAATCACACGAGAAAGGGAAAGGCTACAGCCCTGCCAAATCAGCAGGGCTGTAGCCTTCTTTTCCAGGTTGCGGAGCTGGCGTGCGGGTCCTTCCGCTTTTGCCGCTACCCGGAGGGAGATCCCTCACTGCCCCCCGAAGGAGACCAGGTGGTACACAGGGGGAGCCGATTCAGGGGTATGCGGGGTGGCTAGAGGCCCACATAGGGGGTATGCAGGCCTCCAAAAGTTGGGAACCCCAATATTATTACACATCCTCTGGCCATGGCGACTCAAAACTTGATCCTGGTGCAGAGGGAATGCCTAAAATTTGTTTGGCTCTTAGAGTTTTGGGCTGGCTCCTAGATCCAAAGCAAATTTTGTCAAGCCCTTATTTCTAGCCCAATACTATCCAGGATTGTGCCAGCTCATGGAGGCATTTACAACAGCGGGACATAGTTCCACTGTTGTAGAATGGGTTTTGGTGGCCCGCACGGTGTGCTGCCGGTGGCCATTTTAGGAGTGCTTCCATAAATGGTGGCAGTGTGGGAGGCCTACCACCAGACCCAGGAAAGTAAGTTGGTGGGGTGGGCAGAATGCGGAGAGAGGAGGCGGAATGTGGAGGAGACGGGGTGGTGAGAGATGTGAATCGAGGCCAGGAACAGGGCGGTATTGGTGGCAACAGTGCCGCTGATATCTTATCCCACTTCCCAGCCTCAATCTGCCATCCCTGGTTCACTTGAACTAGACCTGCTAAATACAGTTCTGACAGTATTCTGTACAACAGAGCTGATGTGCTCAATGGGCATTTTGAACATTTAACAAGAAATCAATAATAATAAAAATGTAATAACGAATAATCATAACAACCTCATTTTCCTGATTGAAAAAGGAGGTACTGTATTCCATTTATAGACAGTTCATACTGTATCATTTTAAGCATCTGTATTTTTGTTTGTGGCTATACTTTTTTTTAACCTTTAACTGATTTTTCATGTTGTTTTACATAGTTTTGTCGTGTTGTTGTTAGCCACCTCAAAGAGCAAACTTGAGAGGAAAGCCCATGAGTTTATACACTAGACGGCAATATCTGGATCTTGCTGCCAAATTCTGCTGGAACAATTCCCATCAGGTGACTCTTAACTGAAAAAGAACATCATTTCCAAATGGACTTTCTGAAATATCAAGGTCAGCATTTGTCATGTGCTAATAAACTAAAGTGATGCATCTTAATAATAGCAAAACGCAAAATACAGCACATCTTCAGTGGTTGTCCTTTAAAGCATCTCTGCTGTAACAGCCATCCATACTAAGTAGTGCTGGTTCATGAATAGCTGCATGGATGGATTTAACCTTCCATCAGCTAACGACGAGAGCATGAGAAGCGCTGTTATTCTTAAGTGATCAAGGCAATGTGATCTGACTGCAGCACTGCAGAATATTAAAGACATCCTGCAAACGGCGAATGGATATGCTATCCTAGGAGATAGGGACTAAAAACACAAACCAGTTACTATAGATAAAGGTAAAGGTATCGCCTGCTCGAAAGCCAGTCATGTCCGACTCTAGGGTGCGGTGTTCATCTCCATTTCTAAGGTCGAAGAGCCAGTGCTGTCCGAAGACGCTTCCGTGGTCATGTGGCTGGTCATGACTGACGGAAAGCTGTTACCTTCCCGCCACAGCGGTACCTATTTATCTACTTGCAATTTCTTGCTTTCAAACTGCTAGGTTGGCAGGAGCTGGGACAGGAAACGGGAGCTCACTCCATCATGCAGCACTCAGGTCTCAAACTACTGTCATACCGACCTTCTGGTCTGCAGTTCAGCGTCTTAACCACTAAGCCACCCCTTTTATTGTTATTTTATTGTTTATTTTATTGTTATATACACCAACTACTAAATTCAGCGGCGTTTCTGGAAGCATAGATACATAGACCTGTCAACCAATTCCCCGGCTGATTCAAGCATATTATGGGGGAATGTAATGTCTAGCCCAGCATTCTATCCCAGGCTGGCATCTATACTGTCAATCGCCTGCATCTAGTTCATTCATTTCAAATTTCCCTCAAGAATGATGGTAAGCAAGGCCCCTTTCAACTTCATTCCTCAGAGGCTGCTTGAGTAAGGAAGTTCCAAGCAATGCCTTGGATAACTTGTATGAAAGTATTTATAATCAAAGTGCTTCACCTATATTATCCTTACAACCAACCTGTAAGGCAAAGCGTATTATTTATTTTATTTTTATTCTATTTATTACAGTATTTATATACAGTACCGCCTTTCTCATAGACTCAAGGCAGTTTGCATAGACAGGCCGACCATAAACCCCGTTTATCCCATATTGCAGATGGAGGGTTGGCAGGCTTAGGCTGAGGGAATAGCTTACCTGGAAGTAGGTCTCATTGAACTCAATTGGATTGGGCTGCTAGTGAGTTAATGGCAGAGGTGAGATTCAAATTGGTTCCATTCTGACTTGTAACTCACAGAGCAATCTGACTTAACTTTTGTGCCGGTGTAACCAGCGGTGCAGCGAGAACGGGAGGCCCCAGAACGGAAAAGGGATTCAAATCGCTGGTTAAAAAGGTAAAGGTGACCCCTGACAATTAAGTCCAGTCGTGTCCGACTCTAGGGTGTGGTGCTCATCCCCATTTCAAAGCCGAAGAGCCAGCGTTGTCCGAAGACGCCTCCGTAGTCATGTGGCCGGCATGACTCTCCTTGCCGCAGTGCGTAGCATGCAGCTGGAACACGGAGCGCTGTTTACCTTCCTGCAAGCGATACCTATTTATCTACTCGCATTAACATGCTTTGGAACTGCTAGGTTGGCAGGCTCTGGCCAAGCAACGAGAGCTCACCCCATCGCGGATTCGAACTGCCGACCTTTCGATCGACAGCTCATGGTTCAGCGGTTTAACCCACTGTGCTTACACTGGCACAAAAGTTAAGTTGGATTGCGCTGTCACTCTCTTAGCCATTACACCACAGTGGCTCTCTATTATAAGGGGGGAAATCACACACAATATAAATGGAATACATAACAATTAAGCAATCGATACATACATCTCTTTAAAACACTTCCTCATGTCCAGAAATAGAGTGCATCCTTCGATCAGGCTGCCTCGCTGCATGTGCTGTGTTAGCATATCAAGGGTCTGTGACCTGAGTGAGTAACAAACTGGTATGGTAATGTTGGACGGAGAGCCCAGTTTCAGGAACACAGAATGAGTAAGTTCTGTTTGCTATCCTAATGCCATATTTTGATCCTGATCATCATGACTCTCATACGAGCTATTTACAGAAGAAAAAGCTTTGTTACCATATCAATTACCGTTCCATTCATTACCATACCATACCATTGAAAGCATTTTTTCTTCTATAAGTACCATGTGGGAAGCCCGCAATCAGGGTCAGAACCACAGTAGGGGAACAGTCCTAAAGCCTCCCAATCACCCGCTGCAGGTTTCCCCCCCCCCTTTGCATATCTTCGGTGTACTACTTAAAATATAAAAGCAAAAATACCTGGGCCAAATTACATGCTCCCTCCAAAGTGTAGTTTGTCCCTTAGCTCCTTCATTTTCTGAGTTCTGGTGAAAGACTGCACAAAAAGAATGTTGCTAAAACCATACAGACACTATTTATTTATTTATTTATTTATTTACTTACAGTATTTTTATCCCGCCTTTGTCCCCGAAGGTACCCCAAAAAACTAAACTAGTGTTTTTTTGCCATGGCTGTATACCCGTCTCCCATAGAACATTCTTTCATACAGACAAGATTGGCTTTTTTAAAACAGTGGTTTATTTGTGCATACTCATGTGCCTTGTTGGTAGTGTGGCAGAGAAGATGTACCGGTAGTAACTGCAAACAGTGCAAACAGAGTGCTCTCTCTAGAAAATGTGGAAATGAAAAAGGGAAAAATGTGTATTTCAAATGCATCAGGGGAGGAATTCAGATAAAGAGAATCTTTGGAAGGACCTCATTAGTAATAAAAATCATGAGTTTGCTGCCAACTCAACTTTTTGAGTGTCTCCAAGGCATATTTTAAAAAAGGACGTTACACACATGTGCGCGCGTGCACGCATGCACGCGCACGCACGCACGCACACACACACAAACACACCCTTTGCCACATGATCAAAGATCAATCAGGAAGAAACATGAAAGGTTTAATATTTTTACAACATAAATTTGAAATGTATCCCCTCAGCACTTCCGACATTTGTCAAAAATGTAAATCAGGTTTTGTAGACATGAGGACTCCTACAGTCATAAGTTGTTGGAGTGTGCAAGAGAGGGAGCAGCAGTGCCTGGAAAATGTGTGGGATTTCTTAGCGGGAGCCTGCAAAGAGAAGCTTCAAACAGAGCTTAAGTGGGTGCCTGGAGTCAGGATGAAGAAGCTGCAGGCAAATGAAAGCTGAGATCATTTCTCTGCCACTGTAAGGGGAAGGTCTGCAGCTGGCTCTTCTAGCAGCGGGTATCTCTCTGAGTGTTGAAATGAGTGATATACAATAATAATAATAATAATAATAATAATAATAATAATAATAATAATAATACCAGTATTTATATACCGCCTTTACTTTGGTCATCGGGTTTCTCCTCTGCCTTTAATTCAAAGGTGGTTTACATGGGCAGGCTATCTAAACCCCAAGGGGTTTTTACAGTTCAATAATGTTCTAATCTTTCTAATCTTTCATAGAACCCTAATCTAATAATGTTCTAATCTTTCATAGAACCCTACATAGATGTTTCTTTCACAATCCAGCTTTCTCTCGCTGGCGTTCGCCTCACCACGCTTCAGCTGACAGGGCAACCTTGACTCTTACTCAAGTGCAGCTGCAGTTCGACTCCCCCACAGAGGCTCTGCAACTTATCAGCTCAGCGTGACATATATTTGTGGAAGTAAAGATTGAGACTGTACAAATATAATGGTTAATGCAGATTAGTTAGAATGTCTAAATCAGCTGTTCTCAAATTGTGGGTCACAACCCACCATTGAGAACCTAAGCTGTCCCCTGCCCCCTTAAGGCGGCGGCGGCGATCCAGGGGATCGCCACCGCCAAATTGCCCTAAACTGCCATTGCGGCACTTACCAGGGTTTGGGAAAGCTTTGGAGAGGCCTGCGCGACCCTCTGCAAGCCAAAGACTGGAGAGGATTGCGCTGTTAGAGGTCTAGACAATGTGTCCCCTAGGCAAATTTCTCCATTTGCCTCCTGCTGAGATTGATGTTTCTTCTTGAGAAGAAGTATGTCTTTGAAAAAGCTTTGAAAGGCAGCACTTAAGCACTGATTACATCACTGTTTCTGCTGTTAGAGAAATCCTGGAGCTCTGCTCTCCCTTGTCTACAGCCCTGGTTGGAGAACCTTCAGGAACAAGACTGCATGTGGCAGAGAGGACCACAGCAGAAAGGGGGTAGGATCAGTGAAAATGACCCCCCCCATCCCATTTTGAATGAATGGAAATGACTTCTGTTAGCAACAGGAATAGTTAGGACTTAGGAGCCAATCCTTTGCAGCCCATGCTGGTCCTACTATATTCTCTTCTACGGAGATAGACATCAAGCGGAGCAGGTTTAGTGCAGTGTTTGCAGTTCTGATCTGCAAAGAACATTCGTGTGGAAGAACGTTATGCGAAGCAACCTTCAAACAACCTTCACATTAAAATTCAACGGTGTAAATCCATCCTATATTTCTGATTCCAAAAGAGGGAGAGTGCTATTAAGAAACAATGTAGTCCCACTGAAGCCCAAGAAGCACAGAAGACAAGCAATATTTAAGCGTTGGGCGAGAAAATGAGATAAAAGGAGTGACATGAATTGTACCTGCGCTTGTTCGCTTGATGGAATCTTAAATGTCAGCCTGTAGTTTTGACAAGATAAAAATGAGATTTCTTTAGTTGAAAGGAAATGGATTTTGTACTTACACGTTGCAACTTTATCATACCTTATATATTGCTAAATCAACAGTACAAGCTGGGCATAAAACGAAAGGAATGCAATGGTTAGCCTTCAGAACATGAATCGCGTTTGACGACACACCCAGGGTGGGGAGTGATGGAGACTGCTTTGTGAGCTCCTGCTTTTCGAAGCCTCTGGAACGATAGCAAGGAAAACCTATCAGTTTGAATTGCTTCTACAGGAGAATTGCTTCTCTGGAGAGAATCTCCTACATATCTTACCAACATCTGAGGTGTAATTGGTAGTCATATGGGAGAGGATCTTCGCTGGGCAGCATCTGGGCTGTAGAATGTCTTGCCCCAGGAGTGACATCCGGACTGCCCTGTATAGTGTTTCTGTTGCCACTTGAAGATGCTTTTATTTTAGAGCTTCATTTGTACCCACTTGCAGCCCCAGCATCCTTTCTTTAATTCCAGGACTTACTTTTGGAATGAATTAAGAGGAAAACCTGAAAGTATCTTTCAGTAGGTGCAGACTGCATTTCCCGCATTGTTGGAGTAACGACAGAATATGGTCCTCACTGAACAGGGGTTAAGGGAAAGGGTTAGGAAATAGGCTGGGGAAACACAATGAAAATGAGAGGTAAGGGGAAAATATTGGGACTGGGGCACAAGGGTGATGTTGATATGCTATTTACCTGACTGGCAGCACAATCCTATGCATGTCTACTCAGAAGTAAGTCACATTCAATGGGGCTTACTCCCAGGAAAGTGTGCGTAGGATTGCAGCCTGAGTGTAGTGGCTAACAGACTGAGCTACAAGTCAGGACTTCTCCACTTCAAATCTTGCCTCTGTCATGAACTTGCTAGGTGGCCTTAGGCAAGCTACTCCATCTCAGCCTCAGTTCCCCAGCCCAACTGCAATATGGGGATAATCATCATTACAGCCCAATCCTATGGGGCATCTGTGCTGCCAGAACTCACATTCTGGTGATGCAGCGTGTTTTATGGCTGTCACAAAAGGCAACACGCCATAGAGCATGATCAGGCTGCGCCTGCATGGCAGTGGAGCCGGGAACAGCCCAGGCGATGGGGGGTCAGTGCGATGGGGGGTGGGTGGGCAGAACAGGGCAGGCAGGGGTGGATCAAGGCCGGGATGGGAGCGCTATTGGTGGCAACAGCTCCACCGATATCCTATTCTCCTTCCCAGTCTGTCTTTCCGGGTCCACACGGACTTGTGCCAGTAGAAAAGCTGGCGCAGGTCTGAGTAAACTCATTCGGGTAGAGGAGGCTTACCCCTGGGCAAGGGGAACAATCTCCTCCTTACCCGGAGGAGACCTCTGGGACTGCCCCCCGTCCCCCGCAGGATGCAGCATGTGCTTCAGTGGCGTGGCTCCATCGGCAGAGGGGTTTAGATAGGATTGGACTGTTACTTACATAATAAGATGCTGTAAGCAAAACATCAAGGTAATATATATGAAGTGGTTTGCACACTCAGAGACTGCTATATTTATTTATTTATTTTATTTACGGTATTTTTACCCCGCCTTTCTCCCCAAAGGGACCCAAGGCGGCTATATAAATGTTAAGTATTATTACATTTGTTTTACCTTTCATTCTGGCATATGTGGCATATAAAAAAGGTAAAGGTGACCCCTGACAATTAAGTCCAGTTGTGTCCGCCTCTAGGGTGTGGTGCTCATCCCCATTTCAAAGCCGAAGAGCCAGCGTGGTCCGAAGATGCCTCCGTGGTCATGTGGCCGGCATGACTCTCCTTGCCGCAGCGCATAGCATGCAGCTGGAACACAGAGCGCTGTTTACCTTCCCGCAAGCGGTACCTATTTATCTACTCGCATTAACATGCTTTGGAACTGCTAGGTTGGCAGGAGCTGGCCAAGCAATGAGAGCTCACCCTGTTGCGGATTCGAACTGCCGACCTTTCGATCGACAGCTCATGGTTTAGCGGTTTAACCCACTGCGCCACCCGCTGGCTGGGAGTAAGTCCCATGTGGCATATGCCCACAGCTAAAATATTCAGAGAGATATAAGGTATCTAGTGTTATCCAGAAACAAGTATTATGTTTGATATGTGAATGCAGCAGGGAAAAAAGGGAGGTAGAGGTGTGTGTGTGTGTGTGTGTGTGTGTGTGTGTGTGTGTGTGTGTGTGTGAGAGAGAGAGAGAGAGAGAGAGAGAGAGAGAGAGAGAGAGAGAGATGGAAACTTCAGGTATAGGTGACTGCACTTTCTGTCACAGAGTAATTTGTACTGCAGGCAGAAATGACCTTCAAAAGACTCTCGCTGAACTGCTCATTCAGTTTTTAGGATACATCTACTTAGCAAGGTGCAAAAAGACCCAGGCACTTGGGGGGGGGGGAGTAAGTAACTTCTGACCTTCATCTTCATAGGTCTTATTGTGTCACTGACAACTGTCTTATCCAAGCATGTTTTTGGCGGCTGAGAAAATGTGGACACTGGCAAACCTAAGACACTTTATCTTCGGTGTCTTATCAGGTTTCTTCTCTTGCCACCTCTGACAGAACAACAAGGAATAGTCAGAAAGCTGGAGACAGACAACACAAACAGGAAATTGAAACGTGATTAGAAAACTCTATCTAATAAAAATACTGCATAAGACTTGAAAAATCACTGAAATGGCAGATTAGGAGATGTTGTTCTAACAAGCGTTTTCACTCACCCACTTAGTCATTTCCTCTCTCTCAAGTTCATGAACTATGGCACTGCTTTCTCTGAATTAAAAATATTGACGTGGAATACTTCAGATACAGTGTGATAGATTGCCAGATTCACCTGTGGACCCCAGGAGGACGCAATCATGGCTGTAGGAGGGCGCAATTGCGGGGGGGGGGGACTTACTGTTGTTTGCTCATTCTTTGCAGCCGAGATGGCTGCGTTTCCCGCCTGCCCTGGCTGCCGATTGGCTCCAAAAAGGAAGCCAAACGGCACGGGTGTGTGTGTGATTGGAGACGCGCGGTGACGTCATGCTCCCGCGTCACGCAGAGGCGTCGGCTGATGGGGGCGGGGGCCCCAGGGCCCCTGGTAGCAGGGTGCTGAGGCTGGGGGGCGGGGCAGGGCTCCCTAAGTTTCATTTTCCCCTTTTTTGGGTTTTTTTTTTTACTGTTTTCGGGTTTTTTTTAGTGGTATCTGGCTGTGTGTGTTGTGTGTGTGCTTTCCCCCCCACTTATCTTGTATCTCTGAGCCGATCGGAAGCTGCTGCAACTGGCTTGAAAGCACCCTGCGACTCTGGCAAGCGCCCAGAACTTCGTCGTTCTGCGCTTGCGCATGTCTTCTACAGTTAGCGCAGGCGCAGAACATCGATTGGAAACTTTGTCATTCTGCGCCTGCGCTAACTGTAGAAGACTTGCGCAAGCGCAGAACGACGAAGTTCTGGGTGCTTGCCGGAGTCGCAGGGCGCTTGCCGGACAAAGTTCTGGGCGCTTGCCAGAGTCACAGGGCGCTTTCACGCCAGTCGCAGCAGCTTCCGATCGGCTCAGAGATACAAGATAAGTGGGGGAAAAGCACACACCCAGCACACACACACCCAGATACCACTAAAAAAAAACACCCAAAACAGTAACCCCCCAAAAAAGTAAAAAAAGAAGACAGGGAAACCGAAACCGAAACCTAAAATTTTATTGTTTTATTGGGGGGCACAAGGGGGGGCCGTCCCAACCTCGTGGGGGCGTAGGAACGCCTCTGGGTGTCACGTGGGCTCCGTTGCGTCGGAGGTTCCCGTTACGTGGGGGCGGAGGAACGCCTCTGGTACTGGGCTCCATGCTGTTGCAAAGCGCTGTAAAGCACATTGCGACGGAGTGGAACTGGAAGCCAGTTCCGCTGGCATGTAGGCCAGCATTGGCAGGCCCCCGCTGGCGAAGGAGCAGCACCCGCGGGGGCAGATGAGCTCCGCGCCAGGTGGCAGGGAGGCAGGGGGAGGGCAGAATGGAGGGGGAGGGGGCATTTCAGGGCAGGGGGAGGGCAGGGAGGAGGGTGGATTAGGCCTGGGAGGGGGTGGGCTTGGTGGAGGAAGCCAAATCCTATCCCCCATCCTGGGCTTGAAAGACCAACGTGGGGCTGCTCAGAGATGCACTAGCCATTTAGCTGGCGTACCTCCGAGTATCCCCATAGGGGCTGTTGGGGCTTGACACGAGGAAAGGGGTCAATTGTCCCCTTCTCTCAAGGAGACCTCAAGCCTCATGCTGGATACAGCGGAGCCTGCCCTGGCGCCACTGTGTCCCAGCGCGGTGCTTTGGATAGGATTGGACTGTTAACTTATTAATTCAATGTGTTTCAATGAATGGAGTCTTAGGAGGTTGTTACTATAGCTTTTAGTCTAACTAAATGTGTAGGGTGTGTACGGAGAATAGTGAAAGAGACCTGGGTTCAGTGTTGTCCAGCTATCATTGTTCAGGGTTCATATGTTTATCTTTTTGTATCCCACTATGATCGCTGATCAAATCAGTTTTGCAAGTGCTTCATCCTGCACTCCTCATCTTGCTAGCACTTCTTGAAGTTTGGGGAACTTCAGGGAGTTTTCCCCTGCATTTAAAATGCCCCCGATAGGCCTCCTCGGATTTGCGCCAGCTAAATAGCTGGCGGAAGTAGAGGAGGCTGGATAACGGCCTAGCCGGCCCGGCAGGATGGGGATATGGCCACTGCCATCCCCTGCCCCCTCCTGGGCTTGCTAGGCCAATGCCCCCATCCGTCTTCCGCTGAACCACCCACACAGCCGCCGGCGGGTGCTCTTACTTTCCGCTGGCAGCCGTGTCCTGGTCCGGCAACAGAGTGAGGGAGGCCGGCCTTGCGCCGGCCTCCCTTACTCAGGATTAGTCGTGAACGTGCTTTACGGCACGTTCATGACACGTTAGAATAGCGGAGCATGCGCTCCGCCATTCTAACATTACGAAGGATTGCACCCTAAGGCAATTTACTTGCAAGATAAGATTTGTAAATATCAAATGTAAAATTGGAAAGTTTTACATAAGCCATATGATGCTTAGCTCACACTTATGACACAGGTATATACAGAGAAAGGGAAATGACTTTTCCAATTTTTGTACCGCTCACCTTAATCAGAGATTATTCAAAACGAAAGTATACACACATCCATTGGTTATTATGGTTTCCTGGGTCTAAACACAGCAGCAGGCTCTGCAAATGTTGTGACACTGCTATGCTTGGTGCTAACCATATACACAAAAAGAATGGGAAGGATAGGTGTGTTCATGATCATATGATCATATAAGAATTATAAAAAAAAATGCAACCATGCCTTATTCAAATTCTTTGGGGAAAAAATAAAACCCCCCACATATTTACATTTTTTGTTTTGGACCTTCACGTCGCCAATCTTGTCTATTTGTATCATTTTGTTACATGAATAATTGCGGGGATTTGGCTTTGTTCCACTGCTTCTGCTATTTCAGTGAGCCAGTGGCGTAGCTGGCTTCACGCCAGCCGCCCCCCATGTGACAGTTGATGTCACTCGCCCTGTCCCGAGTGACGCAAGCCAGACCAAAACATTACTCGGGGCTCAGGCGGACGGGAGGGGGCCAAAACAAACGGCGCACGAAGGTGGCGGACGCCTTCAGCTGCTCTGACCTGTTCCACCTCCTTCGTTACCGCTGCTGCCTCGATCGCCACTGCGTTCTCCGCCACACCCACCGCCATTTTCCCACCCCGCCTCCGGTAAGCTGCCCCCTCCAGTATGCTGCCCGGGGGCGTACCACCCCCCCCAACACTCCCCTTCCTACGACACTGCAATGAGCCTTTGTCAATATGACCACAGCAAGAAAATCCAACAGTGAGAGAATCCAAGCAAAAGACATTAGACTGGGAGAATCTAAAGAAGTTAGTTTACTGTTATTATGCTGTATTATTCTGTAATAATACCATGAGTATTATTCATAGTGCAGTACTGACTCCTGACACTTGAATCTCCCAGTGCCAGAATAAACATTGTGACTCTTGGCTTGTGTCCTCTGCTTGGGGTTTCTTCCATTTCATCAACTCATCTGTTAGCAAATTTTGTAGTTGTCAACCTCTTTCCGGACGTTGCTTTCCTTGTTCTGCCCTCCTGAACACAATGTCCTCTAGTTTCGATTGTTTAATGCCATAAAATATTTGGTTCCAAGGACATGCTGTTTTATTCTGTGTTGATGGGGATATCACTATTGTGAGTTCATTGCAAACTCCACCTATGTATGTAATCTCTCCTCAATTATAGGCCCTGATCTCTCACAGGAGGGCATTAGTATTTAACGACTGAAGAATGGATCAATGACTGAAATAGGGTGGGTTGTTTTTTTTTTTTTACAAAATTCGAAGGTTCTAAAGCCCTCATATCTCTGAAGGACACAATCAAAGCCATTTTAATCCAGATAAAAGCCATGCAATAATCAATAATCCATTATACACTTCTCATCCACATATAACAACACCCTCGGATTCTGAATTTTTCCTTAATTTCCCATTACACTTGGCCTTTGTGTACTCCCTCTCTCACCCACCTATGCATTTGGCACAGTTTTTCCACTATCGCCTCTATTTCCCACACATAATTCCTCACAAACACCGAACGCATTGTCTTGAAATGTTTAAAAGCAAAAGCCCACTTCTTGTATCCATTTTACCCATGAAGTGCATATATCCATGCATAACTGCCCAATCCAGTCACCTACCATTGGCACCAGTGCAGCTGTGCTGGTGGAGCCTGTGCTGCATCCAATGGTGGGGGGAGGGGCAATCAGAAAGCAAAGGTCTCCTGGAGGCCTATGGGTCTTATCAGACCCATGCCAGCTATATAGATAGCATAAGTCTGAGGAGAAAAAGGGGGGCAGGGGGCCGAAAAATAGGGGCTAGGATCTGGCGTTCGCATTTGCCTCTGAGATCCTCCCCCTCCAACCTGCCCCCTGCCCTCCCCCAGGAACACCCCCAAACCTCCCTCTCTCTGCCCCCACTGCCAATTTATCAGAATCCGCAGAGCTTCTCAGAGCCACAGTCGTGCGCACCGCACCTCTCAACATCTTTTCCGCAGCAGCCCGGCAGTGGACTGGCAGTGCACGACAGCAGCCCAGCTTTCACGCCGCTGTAAAGGGACTTGTGCTGCCGGAACACTAGTTCCGGCAGCACAAGGCCACAATAGGACTGGGACTTAAATAGACAAATGACTTCCTCTACCTCTGCAGAACCTGCCATGGAATAGAGATGAACTCAAGTTTCTATAGTAACATTTTCCATGAAATTTGAAGGAATTAATATACTACGATAGTTGCACAAGCCAAAGGTCGAGGCAAAATAACATGACTACTTGCAAATAAAATTATCATTATTATTTTTGGTACTTTTTAATTTAGTTTCTAAACAAAATACACATAAGCACATTCAATAAAAATTCTTAATTACCTTAAGTTAACAAGTTATGCTAGAATTTAAAAAAGCATTGCATTATATAAGGAGACATAAAATATCACACCAAAGAAAATAAAAACACATGAATTTTAAAGTGCACAGAAATAGCAAAACATTATGCTTAACTACCAGCAAGGCAATACTCTAACTACACCAAAATAAAATCTTTCACAATAAGTACATCTCTATATTTCTTTGCTTCTGAGTTGTCATTCTGTTGCCCTAATCCTATCAGTGCCTAGCGCCACCGGAACAAGGCAGTGCCACCTTCTGGCAGTGCTAGGTGTTTTCCAGCTGTTGCAAAAGGCGACATGCCGGAGTGCATGGCCTGGCTGCCACTGCAAGTGGCAAGCGGGTGGCTCTGTGTGCCAGCAGACTCCGGATGCATGCTGGCCCCAGTGAGTATGACTTGGGGTGGGAGGCAGGGTTGGGCAGAACGGGGCGGGGGTGGCGACGGGGTGGTGACAGGGAGGAGAGCAGCCTGGGACCAGAAAGGGGGCAGGTTTGGTGGCAGTGGCTTCCACCAAATACAAGCCCCCTTCCTGGCCTTGATCCCCCAACCCAGGTCTACGCAGACTTGCATCAGCTATAGAGCTGGCGCAGGTTTGAGTAGAGCCAGCAGCCTGGCATGGGCTTACGCCAGGGCAAGGGAACAAATGTTCTCTTACCCCAAGGAGGCCTCCTGAGACCAAAACTCCCTCGTGGAATACAGCGGGTGCCACATTGGTGACACTGCATCACCACAAGGGGAGTTAGTTAGAATTGGGCTGTTAGTGTAGTAAAGCAGAGAGTCTCATCCCCTATTAAGCCCTGCACAAGCAAGTCCTCAACAACCAATCAAGTCGGTAATCATCCAGTATCTCATAGGACCACCCCACCCCTGCCCAAAAGAAAATGAAAGCTCTAGTCTACATGCAGCAGGAGGTGGCAGAGTCCTGAGGCAGCAGAATGGACTGTACCATTTCATATTGGGTATTTCTTGCCAATGGTGGATAGGATCCAGTGCAGTGTGCTTTTGCACGCTGTGGCGATCCTAGACAGGATTGGGCTGTTTTCCTAGACCATTATTTTACCTAATCTTTTAACCTAATCTTATTTTACTGTTGCAATGTTTTTCAATTTTCCAAGCTACTGAGTTTTTTTTAAAGGCGGCAATATTTCTAATAGAAAATTAACTCATGTTTTCTTTTGCTCCCACCTTTCTTGCAAACAAACCTTCAAAAATAAATTACGTTTGGCACTGAAATCAAACAATAATTTCAGCTTCAGGAAAAATATGAAAGCTGGTTTGCAGCACCTAAGTTCATTCTTGCTTCTATGACAGACAAGTTATTTCAAGTGCATGAAACTGAAATATAAGAATAAGAGCATGAAATATATGGGGTTCCTCAGCAATGCCAATAAGAATATTTATATCCTTGAGCTTGTAACATACCTATAGATTTAGATCTTTACTTAATAAGAATTAGGAATTGCAGCCTTCAAGTTAACCATGAATTTAAGTACTCTGCCAATTTATAAAATAATGGGTATGATTCAGCAACAGTTAAGAGTTTTAGTTGCAGATTATTTGAGTGATAGAGATTTAAACACATGGCCACAATCCAAAGAAAGTTACAGCCCAATCCTATCCAAAGCCCTGTGCTTGGATGCAGTGGCTCTGGGGCTCCGCTGTAGGTTTCTTCTTAAGTAGGTTTACCATTCGTCCCGGAAAAACCGGGACAGTCCCTGTTTCCGGGGTTCCATCCTGGCCAGTGGGTCTGAAAACCAGGTCTGTCCCAGTTGTCCTGGTTGCCCCTGGATGCCTGGCTGCATTGCGGTAGGCCGTGACTCTTCTGAGCCGGAACGCCTGCGTTCAGGCCGGACAAGGCTCCTCATGCGCCTGTGTGAGGCTTGCGAGGCTTACGCAGGCACACAATGCCTGGGAGAGCTCTCCCAGCAAAAAAAAGAAAGCGTTGTGCACCTGTGCGAACATCGCACAGGCGTGCGAGGAGCTTGTGCCAACCAGGATGCAGTTGGCCGGGCTTTAAGAAGAGTTGCGGAAATGGTGGCGGCAGCAGGGGGTAGCCGAGTTCCTGACACGAGGAGTCCTGGCTGGTCCGATGCAGCTGGTTAGCCAGGATGAAAACGCCGCGACGGTGACAGCAGCAGCAGGAGCAGGAAGGAGGACAGCAAAAGGCAAGCAAAAATGGCGGGGAAACACAGCGAAAATGGGCAAAAATGGCGGGGGAAATAAATAATTGGAAAAAAATCAGAATTGATTTTTTTCTCAACAACTTTAAAACAAAACGACTTATAACGAAATGACTTTAAGTGAGGACTTCCTGTATAAAAGCAAATACCGTATTGCCCCGAGTATAGGACGCTCCTGATTATAAGCCGCACCCTTAATGTTTGGTGCTATTTTTTTAAAAAATACATTTTTAACTTTTTTTAACTTAAAGAAAATATACACATTAGTAGAACAGTAAAACAGTACAGCTTTAGTACAGTTAAAGGCATAGGCACCCTGTCCCTTATTGAATCTGGGCACTCTAGTATTAGTAGCCTTCCCAGATCCAAAGGGGGACAGAGTGCCTACCTTTAACCTTTGGAATTTGGGCAGGTGCAGCTTGTTGCACCCTTCCATGATGAGCTGCACCTGCCCAAATTTCAATGGTTAACAGCACAATCCTATGCATGTCTACTCAGAAGTAAGTCCTATTGCATTCAATGGGGCTTACTCCCAGGAAGGTGTGCATAGGATTGCAGCCTAAAGGTTGGCACTCTGTCCCCCTTTGGATATGATATGCCTATGCAGGAGCTCTTGCTCTCAACTTTCAAACTGCAGGATCAATAAATATCTTAGTTTCCACGGAGTCCTGGGGCTGGAACTAAAGGGTTAATTTTTTCAAATGCCTCTAAGGCTAGAGGTTGCTAGAGAGATCCTGGCAATTTAGCAAGTGATTAAGAGCTGAAAACACAGCGCTTTGCAGTTTTTAAAAAAGAAAACTTTTAACTTTGAAAGAGATTTGGAGAGGCTTGAAAAAGGGACACTTTGCAGAAAACTCTAGGCAGAAAATGCTAGACTTTGATTGTAGGCTGCACCCCTACTTTAAAGACTTGCCTTAGGGGACAAAAGTGAGTCTTATACTCAGGTCAATATGGTATATACCCCCAAGACTTCAGATACATATGAAAAATAAACAGGTTTTTTTTTAATTTGACTCAGATTTTCCACTAGGATTTAGCCTAATTATTCAGTGTCAAAGCTCACATTCAAGACATGAAGAAAAAAGGTCCTTTGAGCACAGGTATGGCAACAGAGATTGACCAGGTGAGGCACTGACTAAGAGCACGCATGCACCCGAGAGTCCACTTGGCTGGGCCAAGTACCGAACAGTACCAGTGGCAATAGCTGCACCCACAGTAGTGGGCCCAGTGCTGGACTCTGTCCCAGGGCTCCCAGTAAACTGTCATGACACTGTTTAAGCATGTGCATAATATCTCTCTCTCTCTCTCTCTCTCTCTCTCTCTCTCTCTCTCTCTCTCTCTCATGCACAGGCACACAATTCAGCAATTGCAACCATATAGGACACATAGGACTGACGTGGGGGAATGCTTCTAGGTCAGAAAACAGAATGTATGAACCCCAGAAGGCCACCTACTGGAAAGAAAGCACTGACTAAAGCACCCAGGTAGGTATGAGATAATTGCAGTAAACTTCACGCACCACAACATCAGAAGTTTAGAGTTGGAGCATGAGGCTGGTGAACATTGATTGGAAATTTAGATTTTTTTTTAAAAAAAATGTCTGACATTGGGTTATTGAGAAAAGTTAAGCATTTACTTAAAAGTGTTCCTGAAACAGGATTCGGCATGGGTGTGATGGAAATATTCTTCTGTTTATCTCCTATCTGATATCACCTACATGGTGTTCTGAAGAAGATGAATCCTGACATTTGCACAGTGCTTTCTGAGTGTTCGAAGTGCTTCATATGCATTATTTTGATGTAGTCCTTTAGCAAGCCTGTAAACTAAGTATTATTATCCCCATATATTGCAGCTGAGGCTGAAAGGGAGTTACATTTTTGGCTGGGACCAGAAGGAAAAGTTTCCTGATACATACTGATCCTTTGAACCACCCTCTCTGCATGCAAATCTCGGTGTCTAACCAAAAGGTGGACCTTTGTTGAAGCAAGTTGCCATATCACAATGATAAGTAAACCTCCTGGTCTGCAGGATGGATTGTGATAAAAGGATTGATGTGTAAGCAGTCTCATGTTCCTGACCCCCAACTGAGTCCCAAATTGGATCCCTTTTCCAATTTCCAAGACTTCTGCATGTTAATTAGAATTCTCAGCAGGAGACTCCCTTTGATTAGCTGGGACCAAAATCTGCATGGGCAATTAGGCTTTTGAACCTGTGAAAGCTAAGCTAGCAATTGGCTGTTAGCCAAGTAGTGTGTGGGGGGGGGATGGTCCACAACCCTTCTAGTCTTGAACAAGTTGGCCTTGCTCAGATGGAGTTTATATAGTGTACTGACTGATGAAGAGGGGAGGGTCCTTTAACAATGGTGCTGGTCCATCTTCAGAATTCAGAAACCAGCTTTGCTGTCTGACCTGCATCTGAACTTTCAATCCTTGACATTTTTATTAACTTGGAAACATTAATTAATATTCGCTTTCACTGGATATCTGTACAGTACATCCCTAAGTTATGTACTGGTTCCGTTCCAGAGGTTTTTCCAGAAGTTGGAATGTACGAAAGCTGAAACAGCCGGCTCTTGCCAGTCTGGCAGTACTGAGCTTGCGCAAAAGCACCAATGCAGCCATCCATAACTTGGATGCCTGTAACTTGGGGACCTTGTGCAAATAAAAAGGTGTTCTATTTCTAAATTACCTGGGTTGGATCCCAACTATTACTTTCATAGTAATAGTTCTATTTGTGCTAAGGGGAAGGAGTGGATTTCATTCATCTCCCCCCTCCCTGTGCTTCCCCCTGCTGCACTCCCTGAAAATCTGCTTTTGGGGGTCCCCCAACACTCAGTGACATTTGGGGGACACAGAGGGTTGAAGGTGGAAGGGGAGATCAGTGAAAATTAGCCCTCCTCCCTCTAGCATGTACAAAACATCTTCTGCTCACTGAGCTACTCGTTGGAGTACAACCCACTGATATTAATGCTTTTCTTTACTGTTCTGTTCCTATAATGAAATATTGCCGTTTTCAAATTCAACTGATTTCTGCACTGGGTTCATTCTGATCTGCTTCAATGTCTCCATCTTGCCTCTCCTGCTTGGTGTAGGTTATAGTATTTCAGGCATATCGGTTGGGGCGGCTAGCACATGCAATGAAATTGGCGGACATGAGCATGACCAGTCCTGCTCCCTCTCCACACCTTTAGTGACCCTTTACTACTTCATGGGGTAACTTGTGAAAAGAACTTTGGTCTCTTGATAATTGGGATAGCTGTGCTGAGGATTTTGTATCATCTTCCTCTTGTAATGACCAAAGGGGTTTAACAGAAATAAACAATGATGATCTTCCTCTGTCCCATGAATTGGCTCTACTGATGTTGTGCAGGGGGCACTGTAGACTTCCTTTATATTAATTTAGATCACAAACCCCATGGACAAAACCTAAGTCCTGACTGTCTTCTATACTACACCTAGCACACTGCTACCAACAACGCTGTTGCAAAATAAAGATTATCAGAGTGTTGTGAAGCAAATAAAGGTGTAAGACGTGTCCCCCAAATGTAAAAAAAAAAAAACACCTTCTGTTCAAGTTGAGCAGCAGAAATAGCAAGCTGTTACCACTGCCATCTTCCTCCCAGATTTCCAACCTTAGTACTTTGACAAAGTCCATCAGGTGAAATTTCAATTATTTTAGCACTATTTTTTAAAAGCGACGAGGTTGTGCAAGTGCGTGAAAGTGTTAGCTACTTTTTCAATGCATGAATGGATTTTATTGCGGTTTCATGGGAAAACATGGTTTAGTGGGACACATACCTAATACATCTGCTGAGATCACAGGGGATGATATAATGAAATTGAGAGTATATTTGGGAAGATAATGAAATTGAGCTTTTAGAATAGATCATTGTCACTGAGCCAACACTTTCCCATTTGCTTATTTGAGCAAATAATTTTCAGAGCTGTAGTAAAAGCTGCATGCTAATCCAATCAAGCAAAAGGGGAGGGGGGCAAAACAAACCCCAAGAAACGAAAACTCCCAGCCTTGATCACCACGATGCTACTTGTCATAGCTCAACTGTTTTTAGGTGAAAGTGCAGGGAATCACCCTTTACCTCTGCAAAGCAGAATAAACAACAGCAAACAAGCAAGAGGACCCAAGATAACAAGAATCTTAGTGCAATTTAACAATGCTATTTACAGACCAATCCCTCTTCCAGATCACACATCTCCCCCTCCGTTTCCTAAAATAGCTCCAGAATGCATTGCAATGCATTTAGGGACAATCTTGGGAGAGGGGAGTTGCGCAACCCGGAAGAGGCTTCTGGAGCGCGATTTAAGCTTGTCTAAGCAAGAACATGCAGCAGTTTGGATCTGAAAAGTAAGAAACCGCTTTTTAACAGTTTTTTTTTCATTTTTTAGAGGTTTTACAGTTGGCCCCAGTATCCACGGATTTATGTATCCGTGCGGGTTCCGGGAGTGGAACCCCCGCGGATACTGAGAGCCAACTGTAATCTGATTTGCTAGGAGATTTGATACCTGAAAGGAAACAAGATTTTACTCTCACACTTCAGAGTTTCAGACTCTCAAATGCAGTCTAAGCTTTTAAAAACCTTGCTTTTCACTTTTCTAGCAACCATTCCTTAACAGACTGGCTGGCTGTTCTGAGGGGCGTGGCCGGGCAGCAGAGAGACTGTGTGGCATTTTCACGGCCTCTCAGTCGCCTGGGAACAGCGCTGCCCACCAGCCCACTCCATGTGGCAGTCTGAGATTAGCACTTGCTTTCGTCAGCCGGAATGGCTCTAAAGGTGAGGGGGCGGGGCCGCTTTCTCCCGTCGTGTAACGGAGGCTCAGAGCCCGGCAGAACTTGGAGCTCCGCCCCCCTGCAGCGACGCTGCTGTGTGTGCATGAGGGTAAATGTATAATTACAGCTTTGCGGCATCATCAAATAGTGAAAATAGGGTAAGGCAAGATGGCCTTGTAGTAGCAGACATTGCTCGAAAGGGTTAAGCAATGGTGGTTCAATAAGCATTCCACAAAAGAACTGGGTTTTCATAATGAAATGAGTTTCGTTTTGCAAACTGAGGCAATTCTAGGCATGAGGAGATGGCAGGAAGTGACCAGTCACCAAGGTAGAAACTATGGAAGCCAATTGCAGACACGCTTGTTCAGTGAAGACAGAGAAAGGGAATAAGAGAGAGGAAAGTTTTAGTTTGCCTAGAAAGTTGATGTGGAAAGTAGCAATACCTACCAATATCACCTATACCCATGAAATGTTAGCCCACACACATGAATCCATTATATGCATCATATTCCAGGAACAATTCAGAATGAATAGGAGATACTGACTCACAGGAAGAGAGTATAAATATAGCAGCTTCCAATGCCAGCTGTGCGTATAAACTGCAAATGTATCATTGCTGGCCCATTTACCAGACTAGAGATTAGGAATGCTCTGAAAGTTTCTACTTTTCAATTGAAAATGGCAGTTTCTTGGGAATTCATAACTTGCAGGAAAAAATGAAAATATGCCCATTTGATTATCTCTGCTGCAGAGTTGGGGAGAGTGACGAAAGCCACCTTCTTTCATCTCACCTTTTCCAAAACCCTGTGGTATAAAGGAACGCACTAAAGCTGAAATCCTATGTGCATTGCAGCGCAATCCTACCCAGGGGCGTCGAGAAAGGGAAGCGTGCGGGGCGGGCCGCCTGGGGGTGACGCGCGCACAAGGGTGACGCGCGTCACCCCGGCATTTACATTTTGATGTTGAAGTTGGGCCCGCCCGCCGTCGCGTTCGTTTGGCTCCAAAATGAGCCGAAAATGGCGCGGGGTGTGTGTGCTCTGCTCCTGTGCGTGACATCACGCGCAGGGGCGGAGCCGCTTCCTTAAAGGTGATGCGCGCCCCCGCTTTGGGGTGACGTGCGTCCTAGCGACGCGACTGATCCTACCCAGCCAGCTCCTCCACTGGTGCAGCAGTGGTGTAGGGCAGAACGGGAGGTTTTGGAAGAGTCTCCCGTTCTCCCTCCACCACTGCTGCAGGAGCTGGGTAGGATTGCACTGTGAATCAGGGAGTAAACCACCCCATTGACTACTGTGGGACTTACTTCTAAGTAAACTTGCACACTGTTGCTACTGATTGCTCTGGTGTTCCCTGCATTTTCCAGGGTATTTTTACACCAAGCTCTGCAATTCTTAGGGTCTTCTAGCTTTTCAAAATAGTTGTAACATACACTCAGTAGAAGCGCTCATCCAAACCATGCCAACTTGGTTAGTATAAAGGCAGAGCAGGATGTAGATATTTTGAATACACAATTATTATAAAGGCAGAAAATAATAATCCAACAGGCACTCCACTTCCCTTGTATATTTAATTATGTATTTAAAAATAACTTGCAAAATAGAAAACAATGCAGCAATAAAAAAAACATCAGTCAAATGTACCCTTCACTCAGTACTATCAGTAATACTGGGCCATTGTAAAGAGATATTATCTGGTCTGGCTCAACTTACTGCTTAAGAATTCATGTCAAGTTGCATAATAATACTACGAAGCACATCGAAAATTGCCAAGCCCAATTTGTAACTCAAGCGGTTGCCAAGGTCAGTCTAGATCACCTTGTAGCTATTGTAGTCAAAGAGATAGTCCTTCAATGCTGAGAAAGACTTAAACCTCCCCCCCCCCCACATCCCATGAAATAACCTTCACGTAACACCATAAAGAACAATGGTGTGAAACAGGGTGACCTCAGAGGCACAAGAACTCTCAGGCTATTTATGAATGCCACGTATAAAAAGCGAACAGGCAAGTTCAGGATGAGGAAACCTTGAAGAGCCCATTTTAGCTGTGACTTATTTGTGTGTGTATAGATGAGAGGAAACCCAGGAAGAAAACAAAGTAGCTGGGCTGCAACAACCCATTCAACAAGAAGCAGAATGGCTTTTGTATGAGGTCCAGGAGAGAATCAATGCCTCCCCAGACACCGCTTGAGCAGTGGAACTTTTTTTCTGTCCATCTGCTGTTGAGAATGTATAGGTTGGATGGATGATAAATATATTTCAGATGTTATGAGAGTTGCCAGAGGAATCTGCCTAGCTCCGAGATGCACTTTTTTTTTTTTTAAAAAAGGGAGCCCTTAAATTTGACATTGGTAATTTGGTTTAATTGATTGAAAATGATAAATAAAATGCTTTCGGTTCCAGGTTGAACTGTGTCAATGCCTGATGTTCTTGTGGGTTATTCACCCTCTTTAACTGGGTTTTTTTTAAATGAACGTATACCACTAACCACAAGCTGTTAACACTTGTGTTTCTATGTCTGTAAAACAGGCATATGCATGCCTGCAGATTCCTTCATATATTGAACCTGAACATCCACTATAGAAAACGTGTCCTTCAGCCCACCCATCATCCATTCACAGGGATCCAGGAAGGGCGGCGGTGCAATATGCTTCTGTGTGCGGATCAATTGCACCACCCAGGGGACTTGCAATATACAGGTCTTTCTGCCACACACAGCATAGGCCTGGTCTATACATGCAACAGAATGAGGTGGCAGAAACCTGTTGTGGCAGAGTAGTCTGTTCCACTCCAAGGGTCAAGGGAGGGATACTGTTTTTGAATGCTTTTTACAGACGGGAAAAGTAAAAACCCAGCATATGGGGGATAAATGTTCTAGCCCAGCCCTCTCCCTGCAGTCTGAAGAGGTCATGACCAAAAAAATGAGAAAAAGAAGGAATTCTGGGGGAAAATGGAAGCGGTCACAAAAAATGTAGATGGCCATTTTGTGGCACCCACAACTTCCCCCCGGAATGTCCACAGAACAGGGAATTCTGGGAAATACCAAATGGCGTCCACCAGTCCATTGGAACTTTGAAGAGTTCCAGTACATTTTGCCGCCCCTGAAAATTGTGCATCTACTCCCAAAATACAAAAGAGAGGAGGCAGTTTTGATGGCTAAAGCCCTCATCAAATCTGGGCTGAACTTTCAAAAGTTCAGTCCAGCCTTTCTTGTCCCACACTTCTTGTGAAATGCAGATGCAAAAATTCATCCTGACTATATAAGAACTTCCACAGTGCGATGCCTTAGCACTAGACAGAGGAACCAGTGGCGTTCCCAGCCCTCCCGGCGCCTGGGGGGCGGGGTTGGTGCGCCCCCCCAAGCAGCCGGACTCGGGGCTGAGCGCCCACTCAGCGCTTCCCCGGCCTCCGGAGGCTCTGCTCCGGAGACCGGGGAGAAGCCCTCCTCAAAGCGACCGCTTAGTTCGGCAGTCGAGGGCTTTCTGAGCGCATGCGCATGCGCAAACCCTATAATGGCCAAACGCGATGCGTTCGGCCCTCTCAGAAAGCCCTCAACCGCCGAACTAGGCGATCGCTTTGAGGAGGGCTTCTCCCCGGTCTCCGGAGCGGAGCCTACGGAGGCCGGGGAAGCGCCGAGTGGACGCGCTGCTTCAGAGGGGCGCGCCAGCTGGGCTCCAGTGCCGCGCTGCTCTGCGCAGCCCCGAGCCCGGCTGCTGCGCCCCCGCGCCCACTCAGTGCCTGGGGTGGAGCACACCTGCTCCCCCCATATTAGAACACCTCTGAGAGGAACTGCATAAATGTCCATTTTGTATGTTAAATAAAAGCATGAAAAAGAGGCACAAGCACTTTCTTCCCCTGTAATATCTATGTCACCCTCTACTACTACTACTACTACTACTACTACTACTACTACTACTACTACTACTACTACATGTGCATGGTAGGGAATTTGACTGACCATAACACCCCCTCATATCCCCCATGCCTAAATCTATGGAGCTGGGCTAGCAGATCTTATTAGAAATGAACCACTTGGCAAAAGACAAGACTGAGGCAACAATTTGTCATGTAGAATTATTAAATATAATCTCTCTGCAATCAGATAGATTTTAGAAACTGATGGGTGGTCCACGTGAGTTGATTGCACATAAGGAGGAAACAAAAGTGATTTTGGCTTCAGCTTGTTGGACTCTGTCCTTTTCAAGTTGTATCTTACGTTTTCCAGTCTATTTTTGGCTCCTGTATTTCCCTTCGACACCAGCCTCGTCACGTACGACAGTGGGTGTGTTGATAATATGCTGACTTCATCTCTATTTGCTTGGGAGAGGGATTTTTTCCCTTACTTTATATGTGACCTTAGCGAAGGACAAAGAACACGCTTTGTTCGAACCGTACTTCCAAACGTGTCAAAAATTGATAGTGTGCGCTCAACAGCCATCCTGTCTGGACACAGTCAAATGACATTTTAAGGTTACATTGCTCGAACACAGAATGAATTGCCATGTGAATGAGTGAAAGAAATACTACAGGCATGCCAATTACCTTCTCCACCACCTTCACTGACTTGCTGAAGCAACAGAATCCTGCTTGTATGAGGAGCTTCTTCAAGGTCTTTGTGTCATATTTTGAGTAATACAGTGGCTATCGATAAAGACACAGTCAGTTCCCATAAAAATACCACATTATATGACGAGGAGAGAGAGGCTTGTCCAAACGGCATGTATCATGTTATCAATAGCTGTCTCTCTCTCTAGGTCTCTCATCTCGGGAAGCTGCTTTTATTTTTTATTTAAGCATTACACACACACACACACACACACACACACACCTACCTCAGTATACTGCCTTCATACCATCATTTATTTCAGAAAGTACTGTACCATTATTCCCTAACCCCTCCCTCTTCATATACAGAATTCAAACCTCAGTAGATTCTTTCTTCACAGCTGGGAAAATGCACTCCTCTCTCTCTCTCTCTCTCTCTCTCTCTCTCTCTCTCTCTCTCTCTCTCTCTCTCTCTCTCTCCTCTCCCCTCCAACTCTAATCTTTGCAGCTGAGATTGTGTAGGTAGTTTCTCCTGAAACAAGGAGTCTACGTGGGACTTCCAGTGGCCCCAAGGGTGAGGATATTGACTTTCTGAATGATACAGTCAGCGTCCAATAGGTGCCTTGACACTCAGATAATCTCATTTCACACAGCTAATACAATAGCAATGAGTGCAGGAGATGAAGAAAGAATTACATTGCCTGAAAACAAAATAAAGCAGTTTTGAGAGCCTGAAAAACGCAATAGTAACCCTGCTACAGAAAAACAGCCGGAAGATAAGAGATTTGGATTGCCTGTAACAGATGGCTAACAGTTGTACATTTGTTTTGCCAAAAAAAAAAAAAAACACTAAAAATTGTCACCTCATTCTTTCCTGAGAGAAGCCCTTAATTAATAACATGTTTATTTACAGAGCATTATTATAGACAGAAGTAGAGAAAGCAAAGGAAGGACAAAAATGGGTAGGTGGAGCTGAAGGTTTGAGCGCCACCATTTCAGGGAGGGGACAGGAATCTGCCATCCTTGATATAGCGTCCAGTGCCTCCTCACAGCTCCAGCCCTACCTCTCTTCCCTCACGCATTGGGTGAATAGACAACAATTTATCAGTTGGTAACTCACCACAGTATATGTGTGGCCGAAGATTCTCTCTATTATCTTTACTGTATGGGCCCCCCATCACCTGCTGCTGTTTCACCACATTCCACATGCCTCCCCACATGAACTATTTTCAGTAAATGCAACTCATATCAGTAAACAATATGCAACTCATATCAGTAAATGTATATTTGGACTCCTAGAAGTTGTGGTGGCTTAGTGTTTCCCAAACTTTTTTGACCTGCGGCTCCCTTGACCATTGGCAACCATTGGTTGCGGCTCCCCATTATATTATGTTGATGCCTGCAAATTGGCATTGCACTGTTTACCAAGAGGATTCCGTGGCTTTCTGCGGCTCCCCTGGCTGGTTTCTGTGGCTCCCCTGGGAGCCGTGCCTCCCAGTTTGGGAACCACTGGATTAGACTAATGGATAGAGAAAAAGTCTATGTCTAATTAGGCTGAGTGAAAATCTTTCCTAATTTTGCACAAGTGGCAAATGTAGAGGGGTTATTTTAGCAGGGTTTTTGGGGTGGTGGTGTGGTGGTGGTGGTTTCTTTCTCTCTCAACGTTTTTTTTAAACCACCATCACAATCACGGGTGGACAGCTCCTTTCAGAGGCCAGCTCCTAATGGCCACTATTTTTTCCCAGAATTCCTCAGTCACAATGTCATTTTAGGACTTTTTTTTGGAAAATATGGTGCCCCCCACCGTCCTGGTGGCTAACAGCTTTTCCCAGAAAAGCCCCACAATGATGCTGGGTTAGAGGCATTCTGAGGAACAAAATGGCAGCCACTATGATGCAGCTTCCAAGGGAAGCCCCACCACCCTCAGCAATGGCAAAAAAAAAAGTTTAAAAAAGAAACACCACTACTACCATTGCCATTGTTACTAGTAAACTCCCCAAACTTGTCCATGAATTTCTCTACCCCTTCTCCCCAATTGCCCAGTTTTTGTGGCAAACGTCCCTCCAATGCAAGCCAAAAGTTATGTCTATTACTGCGCAATCCTACGTAAGGATCTGGCCGGCAGCTCAGGGCCGCCCGCCGGATCCTGAGCACCGGTGTCCAGGCTGCCGCCGGGCTGGAGGTCTACTTGGGGAAGGGGATGCTCAAAATTGCTGGTGGAAGTAGGAGGAGGCTGTGTAACGGCCCAGCTGCCCGACAGGGGCCGGGATATGGCTGAAACCATCCCCTGCCCCCTCCCGGTCCAGCTGGGCCAATGGCCCCCACCCTGGCCCAACAAAATGCCCCCCCACCCGCCGGATCCTTACCTGGGTTCAGTGGCAGCCACAGGGGTGCTCCGTCACCGGAGCAAGGGAGGTTGACCTCTGTGCCGGCCTCCCTTGCTCACGAATAGTTGCAAACATGCTTTATGGCACGTTTCGGCAATGGAACGCTTGTTCCATCGCCGGCACGTAGAAGAGGATTGTGCTGCCCGGTATGTTAGCTAAGTTTATGTCCTGCCTTTCTCCCATGGCACTCAAGGCAACGTACACAGGGGGCCTCAGACTTTCTCCATTCTAGGTACTAATCAGATAAAGGTCTTCAGCAAGGCTGCTGCAACACGGCCTTTAGATCACACTCTAAATAGGACCCTAAACGGGTTCAGAAGGCAGTGTATCTATGAATACCAGTTGCTGAGTGACAAACCGTGGAGAAGCGCTGTTGCCTCTATGATGTACATACGGATTTCCCTAGCTACAGTAACCAGTCCTGGAAACAGGGTGCTGAATTAGATGGATGCATACTCTGCATACTCTGATTCAGCAGAGGTCTTTTTATTATCTTACTAGGCAATTAATGCAAATTTGCCTAATGCATCTAAATATAGAACGTCCAGACCTTTTAGGTGCTGGAATCTAGACCCTCCACTGTGTTTGTGTCATATTTACTTACTGAAGAAGAAGACAACATTTGGTCTCCATTCTTATCGCAGAGGTGTACGCAGACACGTACTCTGGCATGCTCTTTCGGAGCAAGTCCAAAAGAAGAGAAAAAAAAAAAGAATTCTGTGAATTGAACTGATTCATAGTAACACAATGAACTTTCCAAATACTGTGCAACATAAGAATGGATAGGAGGAAATGACTTTCTTGTAGATTGGCTCAGTTGGTAGTGTTTTGAAATCACTGCATAAACTTTATTGTGCACTCAATGTTGCCATTTACAGTACTGTACAGAGTTATAGGTGTATGGCAATGTGCTATTTAACCTAATAAACTTGACTTGAGTACTGTACAGATGTAATTCAAGGAAATTTTGATGCGACAATCTAGAAAAGTTACCGTCACATGTAAAAAAAACATTCTGGAGAAAAAATAGATATACCTTAATCCCGTTCAAATCAACAGGAATGAAATGCTTAGCATTGTTACAATTCTGTGAGTTTTGTTGTTTAGTTTGGGGTTTTATATTGTATCGTGCTCCAAGCTTTCCAGATAGAATAAGATAAAAAAATATTAAATACATTTATTTCTATGGGGCTCCAACCATCTAATAGTTGGATTGCACCCAATGACCTTAATATAAATGGGCACTCATGAGGAGGGCCAGCCCATCTATGAGGCCAACCTCAAGCAGCAAATGGGGTGTGTGTGTCCATCTCTGTCTGCCTACTTGCCTCCAGTGTTCCTCCTTCCACTTCCTGGATTGGAAAAGCAAGAGGGGGACAGAGAGGAAGGGGAAATGTGGAGGGGAATGCTAAGCTCCAATGCTATTGGAGAGAAGGTGGAGCAGAGGCTTGGGTAAGGGGTACATGCCTCCGCAGACATCAGGATATCTTGGGCTGGCCGGCCCTGCTCATGAGACATGTTTCAGAATTGTCTTATTGCTTGTCTTATTGCATGAGTGGGATTAACCGTTCTTCCACAAAAGGCAGGGCTACTTAATACAAGAATCACAGAGCTGCCATTCCCCTATTTATTATGTGTTGTTGTTGTTGTTCAGACAGTACTTGTTATGTAGTACAACTTAAACCCATGTTCTGACATCATCATCATGTTTTCCACATAGGTGGAGCTGGGGGAGGGGAGGAGAAGCAAGTTATCCCAGTCAAGCAGCTCGCCAGCCCTCAACCCCCCCCTTCTGGGCCTCTTGCTAAATCATAAACTGAACATTAAAATAAGGCTGCAATCACAAACATGCTTATTTGGAAGCAAACGTTCAAAACCAATAGCTAGAATGGAAGCTTTCATGGCTCACAATTATCTTACAGGATTTAGGGTATATGGGTAAAGATGCCATGTTGATAGTAGAGCCTGAATAAAAATAATATCCAACGCCGATCGCGGGTTTCCGATAGTTGGCAGCCACGAGTGGGAAAACATACAATTAAAATCCGAGGCATACGTAGTGAGGTCCGACGTTTCGTTCTGACACTCGGAACTTTTTCATAGGAAGCAATCCCAAAGGATTGAAGATGAAGTTGCCCAAGTCCAAACACTTTTTGATTAAAAGGAAGAAAGAGCGCAGTCAATTAGCATCGGAACTCTGGTAAAGACCGGAAACCGTAGTAGCGCTGTCCGTCAATCACCTAATTAAGTCTCACTCACTTTCTCCTTTCTCTGTTTCTTGCTGGAATACTCTATGTATAATTGGCAACCAAATTTTATTCATGAAGGCTAGGTCCTGTTGCCTATTAAGTAGCCCCATATACCCTAAATCCTGTAAAAAAAAACACCCAATAGTGTTTACTTCCAATACAATATATTTAGGATAGGAGCATTAATGCGATATATACCATGGTTTCTCTCAGAAGTCCGACATACAGAACAAAGCTCACCCCCACCAAAATCCACTTTGCTCTTCTTTGCCCCACCCCCATCTGCATCCCGACATGTGACACCCAAAAATGTAGAGCAGGGATGGTAAAAACACACAGAGTAATAATGATTGGAGAAAGGGGAAGTTGTATGACTGTTTATGGAGGGGCACACAAAGAACTCAAAGTGAGGCTGCCATTTTCAGCAGCAGTCTTGTCTTCATCATAACCTGTAGCTCCACCTAAAGGCAGAATGCCACAAGCCGATCCCCTTACCAAAATGTTCAAGAGCCACTGCTCTAATTAATTTAATACACCCCAATCTTACAAAGTAGGATCATAATAGCTATGCTTCAAGACCCATCAATTAATTAAGACAACACTTTGTGTGAACAAGCCCACAGCAAACATATGACTAATGGGAAAGGCATTTAATTTTCTGAGTGAACCGTTTTAGTTAAGAAGCATATTGTATCAGAAACTGAACGTTGGCATACCAAAAACCATGCATTGGTTTACACATTGGAAGCCCTCTCTCTGTTAACAGATCTGGAGTAGTTCCTTCGAATGGAATGGCCCTATCCTGGAGTAAATCAGGCTGAGATTTCTTTTCTCTTTGACCACTCGGTGAACTTTTAATCATTAAAAAGATGCATATTTAATTTCCCACAAGCTTACATTAGGAAGTGGCGAGTGTACACAAAGGATTAACAGTTGTCATATGGAATTCCAGCTGTCATTATGGAATTCTTGCGCTCTCTGTCTCGATTGTGCTCAGAGTTTGGTCAATATAAATGTGTAGGGAGTTGCAAGCAAACACACCACGCCAGAAGAGTACACAAGACTACAGTCAGTTGTGATTTGGAGGAATGTCATCAGCCATCAATTGCTTACCAAATTCCATCTGTCTCTGAAAAGACTTTCGGTAACATATTTTTTATTGTGAGGTGAGGAAGTAACAACACTTATTTAAACATTGGTCCTCTCATGATCTTCTAACTCTAACCTCTCATGATCTTCTAAAATGAAGTCTAACTCGTGAGTTAGAGGCAAATGCAAATAGTATAGATGGGTTGATCTATAGACTGGGAGAAAGCATTTGTGAAGTTCAAGTAGAAGCACACCCAAGACTTACGGTACAAATATCACAGCTCACATGTGTAGCCTGCCCTGATCTCTATTTGAATGGCAAATACAAATCATTCCACTTTTTTGTTTCTAAAATGTATACTACAGTTCTTAGCCCAATGGGATTTTGAAGTGGTTTTCATTAAGCTAAAAATGATCACAAATACAATAAAGTTATCTACATGAGATCACAGGTATACATTCAATGAAAATACTCACCATCACTGTAAAAACAACCAGCATAGGCTTTAAAACTGAATCCAGCTAAAAAAGCAGACCCAACACCTGCCATTTATAAAGATTCCTGAGTGGGAAAGCCTTTCTTAACCACATCAGAAGACATGCTTCCCATTGCAAAGAGTTCATAGGGAAAGGGCTCCACAATGGAGAAGGCCCATGCTCTAGCACAGGGGTGGCCAACCTTCCACCATTAGGGCTACTGTGTTCTTAAGAGTTGTGTAGAAGCCAGAATCTTGGCAGCTGCAAGTGCTGATGGTGCTGCTAAAGCAGCTGCACCTGCTGAAATGCCCTCACCTATGCAGGTTGGCAGTTCGAATCCGCAACGGGGTGAGCTCTCGTTGCTTGGCCAGCTCCTGCCAACCTAGCAGTTCCAAAGCATGTTAATGTGAGTAGATAAATAGGTACCGCTTGCGGGAAGGTAAACAGTGCTCCGTGTTCCAGCCGCATGCTACGCGCTGCGGCAAGGAGAGTCATGCCGGCCACATGACCACGGAGGCGTCTTTGGACAACACTGGCTCTTCGGCTTTGAAATGGGGATGAGCACCACACCCTAGAGTCGGACACGACTGGACTTAATTGTCAGGGGTCACCTTTACCTTATGCAACCATTAAAAGGCCAGGAGCATTCATGTTGAAAGTTTGGCCACCACTGCTCTAGCAGCTGATCACCAAGTGACTGAAGGCAGGGACACCCAATGCAGGAACTCCACAAGGATCTTAAGATATGAGGGGAGAGTGTTGGGGGGGGAGGCATTCTTATAAACAGTAGCCAAGATGTTGTAGGTTTTAAAGGCCATACTCAGTACTTCAAGTTGAACCTAGAAATTAACTGATAAGGGACCAGTGCAATTCCTTTGCTATAGATGTGTATTTCCTTGGCTGTTACCAGTGATGTAGACTTGAGTCTATTGACTCGGACTTGAGTTTGAACTCAAGTCGCGTCAATGACTTGACTTGGACTTGACTTGGCGATTGTAAAAGACTTGAAAGACTCGACTTGAGATTTGGAGCCTTTTACAAGTCAAATTTTATTCAGGTTTAAACCCGTTCTCCCCATTAAATAGATAGGGACTCACAACTTGCAATTAAAGACTTGGGACTTGGGGGCAAAGACTTGGGACTTGACTTGAGAGTTGGACCCAGAGACTTGGGACTTGACTCAAGACTTGGAGTCAGAGACTTGATCCACATCCGTGGCTGGCACCAATCAGCAATGTATCTAGTTACTATTGTAGACCAGCTGCAGTTTCTGAACAGTCCTCAAAGGCAGTCCCACACAGAGCGCCTTGCCCTTATGAATAGTCAACATTATCTCTTACTGAGTCATCATTCAGCCCAGTATTGTCTAGCTGGCAGTGGCTTAAGCAAAGGACTTATTGCTATTGTTATTATTTAATATTTATATAACGCTTTTCAACAAAGTGGTTTACAGAGAAAATAAAATTACGCAACTCTGCTATGTGGATATGTTGAAGATATGAACTTGGGCCCTTTTAGATGCAAAACATGTGTTCTAGTGCTGAGCACTGTAGTCTAAGCTTGAATATTGCAGACCACACTTATGGCCTAATCCTACGGTCCATGCACACCGGCGCTGGGCTGCAGAAAGCATGTTTGTGACTACTCTGGAGGAGGAGGCACTGGCACTGAGGCCTGCGCCTCATCCTTGCCGGACAGCGGAGGACCCTGTGCCAAGTGCTGCTCCGAGCAGCACAGGGCCTGAGAGGGGGGCATGGGGAGAAAGGGGGTGTAAAAGGGTGGAGGGTGGGCAGATCTTATATCTGGAGGGTGGGGTTATCTTATATACAGGGACGGGGAGGGGGGGTGGAACTGGCAGGGAAGGCCTCCGCCATATCCAATCCTCCCTCCCAGGCCTCTCCCCACAACATGGGGCTTTTCAGTTCTATGTCAGCTCTTTAGCTGGTATAGAACCGAGTAGCCCCATTGTCGCAGCTGGCAAATGCCCGCTTATCCCGAGTAGACCCCCAGCCACCTCCTTCCCCGGATAGGATGCAGCGTGGGCCACACAGCCCACACGGCACAGCCCAAAACGGGGGAGGATGGGGTTGGGATGTCTGTATGGTAGTGTGATGGCAGTATGAGAAGTCCATGCCATAGACAGCATACTTTCTTTGCCCTGAAAATGTTCCTGATATTTCTGACGATGTGTCAAAGTAGCAACCAAGAAGAAATTGGTTTTATTTATTTATTTATTTATTTACAATATTTCTATCCCGCCTTTCTCCCTGAAGGGACCCAAGGCGGTTTACAACAAGAAAAATATATACAAAAAATACAATAGAAAAAAATAGTCACATTTTAAAAGCATTAAAAACAATTAATGAGAATTAATAAAACCAGTATCTAAAAATTGATTAAAAAGATTACTACAACTAAAACAGAAGCATAAAAACAGCAGCACTTCACCTGTACCAGCAAGATGTTAAAAGAGGCAAGAGCTCAGAAGGCTTCTTTGAACAAGAAGGTGTTTAGGCCTCCCAAGGAGGGAGCAGTTCGTAAATCAAAAGGGAGGGAATTCCATAAGGTTGGTGCCACTACTGAGAAGGCCCTATATCTGGCCGCCGCCCCTTGCACCTCCCTGGGCGACGGTACCCGCAAGAGGGCCTCCGCACCAGCACCGCATACTCTCCCAGTGCCATGAAAGTGCCTTACGGCACTTTCATGACACCTTAGGTCGGCGGAGCGCTCGCTTTGCCGGTATATAGTTAGGGTCAATTGCGCCCTAAGTCTACTCTGTGGCAAATTCAGTGAGGGCTATTAAACACACACACACACACAAAACACCCAACATATAATACTCTCCTTACTGAAGGGATGTTGATGACAGACTGAGGGCGCAGTTTGTGTCAACTGGTCTGTATATATGGAGGTCTGCACATTTATGGAGGAAAGGTCCATCATAGGTTACAAGCCATGATGACTATACGCTATCTCCAGGTTTTAGAGCCTATCTCTGAGTGCAAGGGAATGGCAACAGGATACAGGTATCTTATTGTCTTGTGTGCTCCCTGAGGCATCTGGTGGGGCCACTGTGAAATCCTATATATAAGCTAGACTAGATGGGCCCCTGGCCTGATCCAACAGGGCTCTTCTTATATACAGTGAGCTGAAAGCCATCTCCATATTCATGGCTAGTGTTTTTTTTTTCTAGTAGTTGCTATGGCTGCCAACTCACTTGGCATAGATTCACACTAATCTTTCTCCACATGGTTGTATAAACACATACATAATTGTGTTGAAGAATTTTAACAGTGTGAAAAGGCTCTAAGATGAAGGCTGCAGTCCTATGCATACTTACCCTTGAGTAAGGGCCATTGAAGATAGTGGGATTTACTTCCAAATAGGATGCCTAGGAAGGAGTGCCCAGCTCATGTCCTTGAAGCACAATGTCACATGTCATAATGCAATTTTCTTGTGCACAGGAACTATCTTCTGAATTCTTTCTGGTGAAAAGTAGAATAGAAGAAGATTATCCTCTAAGTACTTGCAGTTCACCAGAGACAAAAGGAGGAATGCAATTAAAAAAACAGCCCTGTAACGTCAGGAACTAAAAGAATGGACAATTGAAAATGCTAAAAGGTACAGCAGGTTCTTTGTAAACCCTTATTTTTTTTTAAATGTGCAGTATATTTGGTAATAAAACACATGCAAAGGCAAATTAGGAGAATATAATCAGATATGTCGGAAGCCTTCCCGGTGCCTGGAGCGAGGGCGGGGCCTGCGTTGCATCACGTCGATGCCCCCCGCTGGTTTTGAGGCTATTTTGGAGCCGTTCGAGCTCCAGGGAGGGATGGAGGGCTGAAACGGAGCCGCCACCTTGCTAGGGTAAGTGAGCTTGGGAGCAGCTGCTCCGCGCGAGTTGCCGCGGCGCCTTTCGCAGCCACGGGGCCTGGTTCGGCTGAACCACGCGCTCCACCGTCCTTTTGCCTCTGAATATAATGACAATTGTTATTAAGTACAACCAGAAAAGAACGCAGAAGTGACATAGGTAGGTTTTGAGCCCTTGACCTGTGCCTATTTCTTAAAACAGCTCTAGGATAATAATATAATAATATACAGTATTTATATACCGCCTTTCTGGTCATTGGATTTCTCCTCCGACTTTAATTCAAGGCGGTGTACATGGGCAGGCTGTTCTAAACCCCAAGGGGTTTTTACAATACAATGACGTTCTAATCTTTCATAGAACCCTTCATTCGAGATGTTGATTTCACAGTACAGCTCTCTCTCTCTCTCTCTCTCTCTCTCTCTCTCTCTCTCTGGCGTTCGCCTCAGCACGCTTCAGCTGATACAGGCAACCTTGATTGTCACTCAAGTGCTGCAGCTGCAATTCCACTCCCCCACAGAGGCTCTGCAGCTTATCAGCTTGGCGAGCCAGCAGCTCTCTGACAGACTTCCGGCCGTTTTGAACTGCTGTCCTTCAGATCTTCAGGTATTTGTGAGACGAACGCTCTACCAACTGAGCCAGACGTCCTCATCCATAGCGAGACATTATGTAGAAATGGTGTCTCCAGTTTTATTCCATAGCCAGAATTAACTAGGCAAGACGACCACTGAATCACAGGGATAAGAGACACTGTTTTTGCATAATAATTCGATGTTTTGGCTCTGTTAAAGAAATAAGTGTAATGTTCAGTCCAGAAGCTAGCAGCCCTACACAACGATCCTGTATATGTTTAGACAGAAGAACCAAGTCCCATTGTGTTCACTGGGCTTACTCTTAAATAAGTATGCACAGAACTGTAGCCTTAGGTTCAGTGTGCACATGGAAGCAACTGGGCAGTGAGTTATCCTCACACAAACGTCTCGCCATGTGGAATTATTGCCAGTTGCTTTTCAAGTTGTGACTGTTTGCGTGCATAAATTGGGCCCTAATCCTGAATTGGCAGTGTGGAAAAACAAAAGGGAGGCACAAAATTGTCTGGGGATTGCACAACAGTCCCTTGACTGAAATGGGTTGCCTGTACTGGTGCCTGCTTATTCCCCAGTCTGCCATTTAAGTTCATAGGGATCAGCTGAGGGTTTGGCACAGTTCACCTGTGTCTTGAGGGTCTTATGTGCATTGAAACGATCCACTGGACACCAAAGAATCCTTCCTTTGGACGTGGCTTGAGTATGTCTCTCTGGCATTGCTTTTCACACAATGCAAGAAACTTATGATGTTACAACCATATTAGAGAAGCAGTTTCGCACCACTGTGCCAAGACACTTTTTTATGTCTCAGCAGGTTGTAACTAGGCATACCACAAAAATGTAGCTAATTAGTGGGCGGTGTCTGAAGTCTGGTCTCTTTGAGATTATTCACCTGGCTGTCAAAGCTAAAAGGAATGCAAAATGCACCCATATTATTTATATACTGAGTTATACATGGCATTTATGAAGGGGAGAATCTATTTCACCAGAAAAGGAGTTATGAAGAACTACAGTACAGTACAGTACATCCCTAAAATTGCAAGGGATATAAAGCAACATCAGATTGCTGGGGAAGAGAACAGTCATGTCCTAAATATAATATTGTTTGGATGATTGACCATTTTGGGTCAATACAGCATGCTTACTATTGCTTACTATTGCTTACATGCTTACGTAGGTGAAACAAAACTGGGATTGGATCTGTCTAATATGCTCTTGGAAAACTAGAATCACAGCCCAATCCTAAAGGGACCGGCCGTCATCAGAGCACCTCTTCTGCTGGCGCTGACTGCCATAAAGCAGTCAGCGCCAGTCGTAAAAGGCGCTCTGGCAGCACACTCAGTAGCGTGCTGCCGGGATGCTGGAAGGAAGGCCGAAGCCTTTCTGCCCACAACAGTGGATCTGGAGCCACCTGCTCATCAAGGCAAGATGGCAGGAGGGGGTGGGGGGAGGGCAGAACGAGGGCGGTGATGGGGGCAGATTTGGTCCAGGAAGGGGGTGGGTTCAGTGGCAGTGGTGGCTGCCGAATCCTAACCCCCTTCCTGCACCCAATCCTGTGGCATGGGTCCATGTGGACCTGAGCCAGCTATTTAGCCAGCACAGGTCTAAATAGACTCCCTTCCACGCCATGAAGGCTTACACAGAGGAGACCTCTGCAACTGCTCCCCCCCCCCCCCAGGATTCATTTTGGTGCCGCTGCATAGGAGAGGAGAGTAGGATTGGGCTCTTAATGTAATGTTAAGTCTAACGATTCATTGCCATCTTTTTCCTTGTTTATTGCCTAAGTACAAAATTGATCTTGAGATACTCCTAGTCAATATTGCTGCTAGTGTGATATTAAGCAACTAGGCCTTTTCCATAAGTAGTTGTTTATGGCTCATTCTTGTGTCCTAATGTGAAAGAACCAGAGAAGGTTGAGAGTAAAGCAATAATTCCAAATGTGAAAAGTGATGGTCACTTTCTGTAAAATGGCATTCAATTTTATTGACAGGCATCACCTGCCAATTCAGCTTCCAGTGTTAGCCTGACGTGATAAGAGAAAAAGGTCCATGATCACCAATCCCATGTAATTTTATGAGAGACATTTCACACAGTCAAGCTGAAGGGTACAGTCTTCATGTGAATCACAACGTGTGATCTTACTATGAAGCTGACATTGCACTTGTATTTGGTTGAAGAACTTGTTAGCCTTCCACAGCATTCACTGGGGGGGGGAGGGAGATATCTCTTCAGAACAGACTCTACATGGTCAGATCAATATTTATTTAATGACATCCCAAAGAACATTAATTTTCCATGGTCTTTTTCTGGGACCCTAATTTGATGGTGGTGGGTGGTGCAGTGGGTTAAACCGCTGAACCATGAGCTGTCGATCGAAAGGTCGGCAGTTCGAATCCGCAACGGGGTGAGCTCTCGTTGCTTGGCCGGCTCCTGCCAACCTAGCAGTTCCAAAGCATGTTAATGCGAGTAGATAAATAGGTACCGCTTGCGGGAAGGTAAACAGCGCTCCGTGTTCCAGCCGCACGCTACGTGCTGTGGCAAGGAGAGTCATGCCGGCCACATGACCACGGAGGCGTCTTCAGACAACGCTGGCTCTTCGGCTTTGAAATGGGGATGAGCACCACACCCTAGAGTCGGACACGACTGGACTTAATTGTCAGGGGTCACCCTTACCTTTACCTAATTTGATGGAAGAAGACAAGAATAGATGAAGATAGTATCATGTTGTGGAATTAGCTGATGCTGTGGGGTTACAACTACGAATATTGGGCTGACTACCTGCTTTCTCACATATGGAGGACAGGCTGGTAGTCGGGAAATCATAGCGGGGTAAAGAATCAAGGATGTCCCTTAATGGGAAGTTTTCCTAGCTCAAATGAGAGGCTCTAGTAATCTAGTAATCTCAAATTACCTGAGGGAAGGGGCTAAGGTCAAGAGGTGTAAGATACTTTATTTTCTTGGGTGGTCAGTTAAAACAACAAAGGTTGTGTGGCTGGCAGTTTTCTGAGCAGTGGGTATTCTGAGTCTATGTGAGGAAGAAGCCCTATAGAGACATGCATCTTCACAGGGAGAGGAATAAGGGCTTTTAGTAAGTGCACCAATGGTGCTTGCACGTAACACTGCTTTCTCCCTCCCTATGATTAGTGTTTATCTGCAACAACATTGATCGTGGGGAGAGATTCCTCCATGATTGCTACCCTGGAACATTCCACTCCACTCCACTGTGTGGAGCTGATAATGGGGAGGGCAAAGTGGGTGAGGCTGGGCACATGTGCCATCACTCAGTGTGTACTTCTAGGAGCCTTCATGTATTCATCACCTGTTCATCCTACAGCTAGCCTACAGCCAAGGCACCATTTGGGGTGCAGAGCTGCCAGCTGAGGGTGTAACTAGTTGCTGTTTGCAGGAGTATGTTACCTGACTCTATATCCAAATGCTCAGCCTGTATATTTGTAAATAAAGCAGATATGATGAAGAGACTGTAAACCTGCAGTGATCTCTTCACCCCTGGAATTTTTCACTGCTTGGGGATGTGGGGCACGAGCATTTGACAATATGAAACAATAATGCATAAAACTTTCCTTTCAAGTGGCGATCAAAGGTCCTGGAATTCTGGAACAACCATTTTAGCAGGTCCCGACTTAACTGATCCTCTGCAGTAGCTGCTGCAGTGCCAAATGGCCCATTGCAATTACCTGTGCATGAACAGTTTGCTATTGTCTCCAAAGATGGCTGGCATCCAGCTTGTGGTCAAGCAAATGGCGAGGCGGGATGCAGCCAGCAACCATGCTGAGAGCTATCCTTGGAACCTCATCCCTTTGTTTTTGGGAACATAATTAAATCCTATTTGGAAATGAAGCAAATTCATTGTCCTCAAATTTCTTGGTGAGGCTCTGGATATTCTCCAAGAGTTTTTTCATGGAGGCTTGATGCGCTTGTTTCTGAGCCTAGCCAGCAACTTTCAGATTCAGCCATACTTAAACGCCCCAAATGCCCACTAAATAAGCCTTCATTAAAGAACGTTTATGCATGAAGATCAGAAACCAAGGGTTTAATAAAGAGTGTTCTGGCTGATGGGCTGAGGCAGTGTTTCCCAAACTTTTTCAACCTGCAGCTCCCTTGACCACTGACGACCATGACATTATGTTGATGCCTGCCAATTGGCATTGTGCTGTTTTCCAAGAGGATTCTGTGGCACTCCGCGGCTCCCCTGACTGGTTTCCACAGCTCCTCTGGGAGCCACGCCTCTGGGTCCAGCTACTATCTTTGGCAAACCCTTCCTCATGGGGTTATTGTGAGGCTAAAAGAGGGGCACCGAGGTGCAGCACCCCAAGTTCCTTGGAGGTGGGGTAAAAATGTAATAATCATATTAGAAGACGACAAAGCAAATTCTAACTTGCGAAGATTATCACCTTTTTTGAAAAGTTTGCAGCAAATTCAGAAACACAGCTATTCTGTATCCAAAGAAGAAAGGTGCAAAACCAACTGGCAACTTTATTTGATACAAGACTGCTGGGAGACTTCCAATAGAACAACTATCTGCAGGCAGCAATAGGGAAAACAAAAATACCCGAGAGCTGAATTCAAGCACTTGCTGGTGTAACAAAGCAGAAGGCCAAGACATTACAACAGCAATCAGCCACCTTCCAGGGACAAACGCTCCAGTTAGTATTTGTGAATTTATCAAGATTATCACTTGAGGAAGCTTTGTATTCTGGCTTTCAGATTTAAAACCTTTTAAGCAATAGGATATATGTATTTGTGAACTCCTGAGGGGGTGATTCATTTGGGAAATTACAGGATTTTTACTGTACCTGTTCAAGCATATGCCAGCCTATGAAGGATGCTAAACAAATTGCTGAAGGTTTGCATGTAAATTGACTCTGAAGACTTTTTGAGTTGGGTAAATGTCCAAATACTTGTCAGCCCCTGAACGTTTCTAGGTTTTATATGGAACTGTCCTCCAGCAATGCTCAGAATTTAGCAGCCCAATCCTATCTGAACTGAGCGCTGGTGGAATGTGTGTTCTGCCAGCGCTAGCTGCTGAAAAAGCACCATAAAGTGCTTTCTGGCAGCACACTGAGTACAGGTGGGCCCCCATATCCACTGATTCGCTATCCACGGTTTCAGTTATCCACGGATCATGGGGACCCCCCCCCAGGCTTTTACTTTTTCCCAGTAAGCTTCGCTTCTTCCTTAAACAAACAGGAGAAGCAGCCTCTGGCTGCTTATTGCAGGCAAGTAGAACGAGAGTAAGTACTAGAGAGGCTCTGCAAGGTTAACAGAAACCTTGCAGAGCCTCTCTAGGACTTAGTCTCGTTCTACTTGCCTGCAATGGAGGCTGCTTCTCTGTTTGTTTTAAGGAAGAAACAAAGCTTGCTGAAAGAAAAATAAGAGCTAGGGAGGGCAAGCATGCCTGCCTGCAGGGGAGGCAGGGTGGGGGGCCCTCAGGAAACCATGGAGGGTGTGTTCGCTCTTATCCACGGTTTCAAGTATCCACGGAGGGGCCTGGAACATATCCCCAGCGGATATGGGGGCCCACCTGTAGTGCGCTGCTGAGATGCTGGTGGGAAGGCCAGAGCCTTCCCATGCACATTGTCGGCTCTCCTGCCACCCACTGGAGCAGGTAAGCCAACAGGAGAGGAGGGAATGGTGGGGACGGCATAACGGGTCAGGAAGGGGACGAAACTGGGCGGGGAGAGGTGAAACAGGGCAGGGAGGGGCCATAATGGGGGCAGGAAGACTGCAGGAGGGGGTGGATCCAGCACACCTGATCCTATCCCCCTTTCCTGCAGTCTCCCTGCTCTCTTTCTCTCCTCAGAATTGCACTAGCAAAATTGCTAGCATAGTTCTGAGAGCACCCGAGTAGGAGGCTTACAAAGGTGTAAGGGATTTCTCCTCTGAAGCCTCCCACTGGATACAGAACACCCATTTTTGGTGCAGCTGCACCAGCAGGAGGGGGGAGGATAGGATTGTGCTGTGTGCCTTTGTCAGTTGTTTGAATTTCAAGTTGTTTGAACTTCACGTAATGTTAACACATTGTGATTTTTTTTCTTTAAATAATTGTCCCTATTTGATATTGTTTACTGACATTAAGACACTAGAACCTGGGCTCAGTTCTTTAATTGCAGCCCACTTGTTCCACTGTTAATGCCAACAGCAAAAGATCCACTGCTTGCGTAGTGGTGCAGAGTGCCGGCAAGCGTCGGGATGTGATGCGAAGAGTCCAGTGTCTCTTGCTTTTATGTTCTTTGCACAGCAACGCAGGAAAGCTGCATTGCCATATGAGAAGAGTTGGAAAAGTCGAACTTTGGTCAATCAGAGGCCACGTTCGGTGCAGTGGGGCAGTGACAGAACACGAACAGCCAATCAGAATTGAATCTGAAAAGACTCGATTCTGATTGGGTAGTGGAGAGGGCGGCAGGGAAGGAATCTTTTGCTTCTTTTTCGGCAACTGTACTGTATGCTGCGTCTTTCGGTTCTCTGCCTGTATAGACAGGAAGTGTCACAAGGCGAGGTGACACGCTGGCTACTCTCGCACCGTACTGCGGGAGGTGTGTCACAGCCTTCACAGAGAAGTCTTCATATTTAGAATGGATTGTTAGACCTGGCAAATCCACAAACATCAGTCATCAGTATACACAGATGTAATAGTCTGAGCACTGTGTCAGGCTACATGGCATCATCTGCAATGGTTAAACATCAGTCGAGCCCGGCTGGATCCGACCAGAGGCCTATAGTCCAGCTTCCACTTTCCCACTGTGGCTCAGCAGATCTCTCTGGGAGGTCCACAAGCAGGGCAGGAAAGCAAAATAGCTCTCTCCAGCTCTTGCTCTCTGGTATTCAATTCAATACAACTGGTATTCAGAAATGTCACAGTGTACCTCACTAAGCCTGGAGGTAGCACATACCCATCACAAATTAACAATTTCAAACTCTATTAAACACACCATTAGCCATAGCATTGCCTGTATTTCCCCTTTTCAGAATGGTAAACAGGGAAAATATATTTGCTGCAGAACCCAAATGGCATTTGTGTTAGTTTCCAAACGAAACAGTAAGGCATTGCAGATGAGGGGGAAAATAGTTTATCTCACTGTGAAAGTGAGTGGTGGCAGTAGGAAGGGGCAATGCTATGATCTCCAGGCAATCAGGGGTGATTGTTCTAGGCTTTCCAGGAGCATAGTGTTGTATCCTAAGATCGCCTTCTGTTTGCTGAAGACAGAAGCGTCACTAGACGCGCGGCACCCTAGGGCAGGGGGGTGCGCGTCACCCCCCCGCCCTAGGGTGACCCCCCAACACCCCCTCACCCGAACTGAAGGCCGGGGAGCCAGACGGGGAGCCGGCCTCGGAGCGTCCGGCTCCGCCGGCGCTCCAGGGCCTTCTGAAGACCCGATGGTTCAAAACGTAAAGTTTTACGTTTTTCGCGCATGCGCAGTACATTTTCTGAGGGCAAAGGGCTGCCCATTTGCCCTCAGAAAAGTACTGCGCATGCGCGAAAACGTAAAACTTTATGTTTTGAACCATTGGGCCTTCAGAAGGCCCTGGAGCGCTGGCGGAGCTGGACGCTCCGTGGCTGGCTTCCCGGCCTCGGAGCGTCCGGACTCTGGAGGCTCCGAGGCCAGGAGCCAGCCTCGGAGCGTCCAGACGGCGACGCGCGCGGGTGCGTGCGTCACCCCTGTGCATGCGTCATGCACGCGTCACCCCCTGGCGGTCCGCCCCACCTGCCACGCTCCGTCGACGCCTCTGGCTGAAGAAGGCCTGTGTGTGCAAGAGGGGAATGGGGTGTTTTTTGTTAATCTTCTCTTCCATCTGCAGCTCCCTGTGTCCCCCTTGCCTGCACTTGAGTGTCACCCAACAAGAACATATTTGGGGGGGCACACAGGCGAGAATTGCAGCAAAGATTCCCCCCCCCATACAAACAGGGTTTCTCCTACTATTGGAAGAAGGACTTTGGATACAACCTGTTGGCCAGAAGCAGTGATAACATCGGCACATTCACCAGTCGATTAAAGTAGCGAAGATATTTAGTTACAGTCATTCTTATCCCATCTTTTGCTCCCAAAATATCTCTCCCTGAAGGTGGCTTACAAACACTGTCAAAAGGAATATAAAAAAGAAAGCAATGAAAACAATTGTAAATGTAGGCAAAGAAAACAATAGCATTGAAAAGAAAGAAACCCACAACTGCTAAAAGATAAATGCTACATTAAAAAAAACACCAAACAAGCCTCGAAGCAACAGAATACTCCCTTGCACTTGTCCCAAAAGCCTTCATGAACAACCCCGACTCGCTGAAAGGCAAGCATTGATGGAACCGGGTAGACCTAGTCCGTCGGGAGTGGTCTTTTAGTTGCAGCACTGAAACACCATATTCAAGCATCTAGCATCCTCTTGAATGGTTCAAACCAAGAGACAGGACAGGTTGCAATTACCAATGTAAGATTTGTTAGGGAATCAGAGCAGAACATAATAATACTCAGAAACAATACTATTGGCAATAAAACAAAATAATGCACTTCTAGATTTTACTGGTCCTTCCTCTACCCTCCAGGGAAGGCAGCTTTCAACATGTGTTCTGACAGTCGCAGATTGGAGAAGGAGGAAGTAAATGGCATTGTCTTTCTAGCCATACCCCAGGCGAGACAAGAACCTTCCCTCCGGGTAACTTTAGTTCTGCCTGAAATGAAAGAAAAAGCTTCAGAACTGGGAAAGGGAGGATGATGACCTCCCATTACCTATGAATGGTCCAATCAGAGTCCTGTGTGTGAGTTATTAATGACATCAGGCACAGATGGAGGAAGACAGATCCTCTAAGATACAATGGTTATTGTAACAGCTGAATTACAAATTCTGCAAGAGGAGGAAAGAATACACCAGACTGCTGCCCAGAAGTGTCTGGGTCACAGAAAAAGTGCAAGTACCGTATTCCAGTGGGTGGATGTTGGAGAAGACAACGGAAATGAAACATTAGCTGTTAAACACAAACCATTTACAAATGGCTGACAGCAGACTCATGTGTCTCCAAGAATGGACTTCTACACTTTTTAAATAGCATTGGGCACAGCAAACTGGCTAGATGTTTATAATCATAACCAATATAAACTTAGCTCTGTTACAACTCAGCAGAACAGCCTAAGCAAAGAGTTCCTGCCCCAAGGAGCTTCCACCTAAATTGCAATTGTGGGGAAAACGGCAAAAGGAGAAGATGGAAGAAAGAAACAGGAAACACTAGGTGAGGGTAGATGGGTGTGAGCAAACACAGTATTTTGGGGGGATATTCTGAACATTGCCTTTGCACAATTAACTTTCCATATTTTTCTCCTTGGTAACAAATGTTTATGCCTGAAAAGTACCGCCATAGGACACAAACCATTTGAAAACAATGATTCTTTTGCTGTGGAATGAACGTGTGAGGTTGCGGGCGGGACAGGGGGGTTCAAGTGCCAGCAGGTCTGGGAATATTATGGTCAATAGCATTTGAGCTGGCTTCAGATTACATACTGTTCGTTGGAAGTTATCATATCAAGACACTTTTGTCTGAACACTATGCCCCCGGCATAGTTTTGGTAAGGGAGAGATTTTAAACTGTCTCAGGTGACACGACATCCTCTTAAACAAACACCCACAAAAACGGTTTGGGTCAAAATCCCATCCTTGTGAAAACTCTCTGTGGGTAACATTCTTGAACTGCCCAGAAAAGGCAGGTTGTTAAGGACTTAGCTAGAGTCTCCCTATTCTATTGAGGCCACATAAAGGTGTACCCAGCCTGGGTGGTGGTTTTTTTTCCCAGTCAACAAGTTCTTCTCACCTACCGAAGCCACAAATATTTATGTTATTCTGCTCAACACTTCACCTAGGATGTGGTAAGCTATCTAGGAGGAGTACGAAAGGAGACATTTGTCCAGGAAGAACTGCAGCTATGCTTCCACTTAAGAATCAACAGAGCGCTATTGAATGGAGTAAGAGAGGCCTCTGTGCCAAGCCATCTGTTCAGAGACTTCTCTTCATTGAAACCCAGCTGCCTTGTATTTCTGTAGCCATATTTTTGTTGTTCTTGCTGTTGTTTGGGGAGGGGGTTCTGTGCTTTTTAATATGAATGTGATAAGTGGTCATGCAACAGGTTTATTCATTGTTCTCAAATATGGATATCCAGCTTTTCTTTTCCAAACCACAGCAGTTTAAGAAGACCATAAAATCACCACCCCATAGCAACAGACTTAAAAAAAAAAGTTAATCCATATTGGACCCAAGACAATATTTTGGGCATGATCCATAGCTGTGGATGCAGGCGGCAATCGGAAGGAATCAGCACCAGGCTCAGTGGAGCCCTCTTTCCTCTAGGGTTGTCTGCTGTTTCAGGCTGTACACAGATGTTGCTAATGTGACAGGTTTATTACATAGAGTTTTATACAGCTCCTAGCAGGGGTGTAAAACACAGGTCTGCAGGGCCATTTCTCTTAGACCATGGAAAGAGGAGGCCGGGTCTAGAGGCTGGTTGTACTGAAAGATATATTATACATGCGGATAGCAGCATGCCAGCTGTTAGTGCTGCATGCATGCCTCCTATATACATCCCTCTTTTTTCCAGGCTCTTGGTCTGAAAGCTGCTTTCAGCTTACATCGATTATAGTGAGAGATAACAGCAGCCCAATCCTCTCCTCACAATTGTGATGGTGGATCTCAGGACCTGCCATTGCATCTCATGGGCCGCCACTGTCTGAGCCACTTTGACAGTGGGCGGCTTGCTTCCGATGACGTGGAAGTCGATATGCCCCAAGCCAGCAACAGCAGGCTGCAGAACCTCCGCCGGAGCTGGTAAGGTAGTGGGGGGATGGGATAGACGGATCAGAGCAGAGATTGGGCTGGGAGTGGTTAAGGGAAGGGGGTGGATCTTGGCAGCAGCTGCTCACGCCAGATCCTATTCCCCTTTCCTGGCCTGGACTCGCGCCCAGAGGCTCCTCAGATTTACACCAGTGAAAGAGCTGGCATAGGTCTGAGGGGACCCACTGGGGACCAGGCAGCCTATGGAGTAGTAAGTAATTTTTTCTCTTTTTTTTTAATTCTCTCGGGCTGCCTGCTCCCCGGTTGACCCATACCATATCATGCACGCCGCATTAGCGGCACTGCACACTCTGGGCTGGCCATGGATAGTGTTGGGCTGTTAAGCACATAAAGTTAAGGTAAAGGTGACCCCTGACAATTAAGTCCAGTCGTGTCCGACTCTAGGGTGTGGTGCTCATCCCCATTTCAAAGACGAAGAGCCAGCGTTGTCCGAAGATGCCTCCGTGGTCATGTGGCCGGCATGACTCTCCTTGCCGCAGCACGTAGCATGCAGCTGGAACACGGAGCGCTGTTTACCTTCCCGCAAGCGGTACCTATTTATCTACTCGCATTAAAATGCTTTGGAACTGCTAGGTTGGCAGGAGCTGGCCAAGCAATGAGAGCTCACTCCGTCACGGATTCGAACTGCCGACCTTTTGATCGACAGCTCATGGTTAAGCATTGTTGTTGTTCACTCGTTAAGTCGTGTCCGACCCTTCGTGATCCCATGAACCATATCCCGCCAGGCCTTCCTGTCCTCCACTATCTTCCTGAGTTCGCTGATTTTCATGTTCGTTGCATCGGTGATGCTGTCTAACCATCTCATCCTTTGCCTTCCCCTTCTCCTTTTGCCTTCAATTTTTCCCAGCATCAGAGTCTTCTCCAGAGAGTCCTCTCTTCGCATTAGGTGGCCAAAATATTTGAGTTTCAGCCTTAGTATCTGTCCTTCCAGGGAACAGTCAGGGTTGATTTCATTTAGGATTGAATGATTTGATCTCCTAGCAGTCCAAGGGACTCTCAGGAGTCTTCTCCAGCACCACAGTTCGAAAGCATCTATTCTTCGGCGCTCAGCCTTCCTTACGGTCCAACTCTCGCAACCATACATTGCTACTGGGAACACCATCGCCCTGACTATGCAAACTTTTGTTGGCATGGTGATATCTCTGCTTTTTATTATGCTGTCTAAGTTTGCCATAGCTTTCCTTCCAAGGAGTAAGCGTCTTTTAATTTCATGGCTGCTGTCTCCATCTGCAGTGATCTTGGATCCCAGAAAAGTAAAATTTGTTACTGCTTCCATTTCTGCCCCTTCTATTTGCCAGGAATTGATGGGCCCAGCCATGATCTTAGTTTTATTAATGTTGAGTTTCAAGCCAACTTTTGCACTCTCCTCTTTCACCCTCATCAAGAGGCTCTTTAGTTCTTCTTCACTTTCTGCCATTAGGGTGGTATCGTCTGTACATCTGAGGTTGTTGATATTTCTCCCGGCAATCTTGATTCCGGCTTGCGATTCATTCAGCCCTGCATTTCTCATAATGTACTCTGCATATAAGTTAAATAGGCAGGGTGACCATATACAGCCTTGCCGCACTCCCTTCCCAATTTTGAACCAGTCCGTTGTTCCATGGCCGGTCCGAACTGTTGCTTCTTGACCCGCATACAGGTTTCTCAGGAGACAGGTAAGGTGGTCTGGTACCCCCATCTCTTTAAGAATTTGCCACAGTTTGTTGTGATCCACACTATCAAAGGCTTTTGCGTAGTCAATGAAGCAGAAGTAGGTGGTTTTTTGGAACTCTCGTGCTTTCTCCATGATCCAGCGCATGTTGGCAATTTTATCTCTAGTTCCTCTGCCTCTTCGAAACCCAGCTTGTACGTCCGGTAGTTCTCGGTCCATGTACTGCTGAAGCCTAGCTTGTAGGATTTTGAGCATAACCTTGCTAGCATGTGAAATGAGTGCAATTGTGCGATAGTTTGAGCACTCTTTGGCACTGCCCTTCTTTGGAATTGGAACGTAAACTGACCTTTTCCAATCCTTTGGCCACTGCAGAGTTTTCCAAATTTGTTGGCATATTGAGTGCAGCACTTTCACAGCATCATCATTTAGGATTTTAAGTAGCTCAGCTGGGATATTATCATCTCCACTAGCTTTGTTGTTAGTGATGCTACCTAAGGCCCACTTGACTTCACTCTCTAGGATGTCCGGCTCTGGGTCAGTGACCACACCAGCGTGGTCATCAGGAACATTAAGATCTTTCTTGTATAGTTCTTCTGTGTATTCTTGCCATCTCTTCTTAATCTCTTCTGCTTCTGTTAGGTCTCTGCCTTTTTTGTCCTTTATCATGCCCATCTTTGCACAAAACGTTCCCTTGATATCTCCAATTTTCTTGAAGAAATCTCTAGTCCTCCCCATTCTGTTGTTTTCCTCGATTTCCTTGCATTGTTCATTTAAGAAGGCCTTCTTATCTCTCCTTGCTATTCTCTGGAACTCTGCATTCAGTTGTTTATATCTTTCCCTTTCACCCTTGCTTTTTGCATTCCTTCTTTCCATAGCTATTTGTAAAGCCTCATCTGACAGCCACTTTGCTTTCTTGCATTTCTTTTTCTTTGGGATGGTTTTAGTTGCTGCCTCCTGTACAATGTTACGAACTTCCATCCATAGTTCTTCAGGCACTCTGTCTACCAGGTCTAATGCCCTAAATCTATTCTTCACCTCCACTGTATACTCATAAGGGATATGGTTTAGGTCATATCTGACTGGTCTAGTGGTGTTCCCTACATTCTTCAGTTTAAGCCTGAATTTTGCAATAAGAAGCTCATGATCTGAGCCACAGTCAGCTCCAGGTCTTGTTTTTACTGATTGTATAGAGCTTCTCCATCTTTGGCTGCAAAGCACATAATCTATCTGGTTTCGGTATTGACCATCTGGTGATGTCCATGTGTAGAGTCGCCTCTTGTGTTGTTGGAAAAGAGTGTTTGCTATGACCAGCGTGTTCTCTTGACAGAACTCCGTTAGCCTTTGCCCTGCTTCATTTTGCGCTCCAAGGCCAAACTTGCCTGTTGTTCCGTTTATTTCTTGATTTCCTACTTTAGCATTCCAGTCTCCTATGATGTAAAGGACATCTTTTTTGGGTGCTAGTTCTAGAAGGTGTTGTAGGTCTTCATAGAACCGGTCAACTTCATCTTCTTTGGCAACAGTGGTTGGGGCATACACTTGGATTACTGTAATGTTGAATGGTTTGCCTTGGATTCGAACTGAAATCACACTGTCGTTTTTGAGGTTGCACCCCAGTACTGCCTTTCCCACTCTTTTATTGACTATGAGGGCTACTCCATTTCTTCTAAGGGATTCATGCCCACAGTAGTAGATATGATGGTCACCTGACTTAAATTCGCCCATGCCCGTCCATTTTAGTTCACTGATTCCCAAGATGTCAATGTTCAATCTTATCATCTCATTTTTGACCACATCCAGCTTGCCTTGATTCATAGACCTCACATTCCATGTTCCTAAGCAGTATTGCTCCTTGCAGCATTGGATTTTCCTTTCAACCTCAGACACATCCACAGTTGGACGTTCTATTGGCTTTGGCCCAACCGCTTCACTCTTTCTGGGTCTACTTGGAATAGTCCTCCGCTCTTCCTCAGTAGCATATTGGACACCTTCCGACCTGAGGGGCTCATCTTCCGGCGTCATATCTTTTAGCCTTTTGGTACTGTTCATGGGATTTTCTTGGCAAGGTTACTGGAGTGGGTTGCCATTTCCTTCTCCAGTGGATCACTTTTAGTCAGAACTCTCTGCTACGACCTGTCCGTCTTGGGTGTCCCTGCACGGCATAGCTCATGGCTTCATTGAGTTACGCAAGCCCCTTCGCCACGACAAGGTAATGATCCATGAAGGAGATGGTTAAGCATACTACAGGCCAAAATACACGTGTCATTATTGCACATGTAGTAGTAGCTGGCCCAGTGGCCCCTCGTCTGTTACAAAATGTCTTTGGGAGGAGATGGGAAAGGGCTGTTGAGCTAATACATGTCTTGTTGTTGTTCAGTCGTTAAGTCGTGTCCGACCCTTCGTGATCCCATGAACCATATCCCGCCAGGCCTTCCTGTCCTCCACTATCTTCCTGAGTTAGCTCATTTTCATGTTCGTTGCATCGGTGATGCTGTCTAACCATCTCATCCTTTGCCTTCCTCTTCTCCTTTTGCCTTCAATTTTTCCCAGCATCAGAGTCTTCTCCAGAGAGTCCTCTCTTCTCCAGAGAGTCCTCAGTAGACAATACATGTCTACTGTGTATCATATACAGTACTTTCACCTTAATTTAAGTGTAATCATGTTTATCCCAACCAATAGACACACAAACTGGCTTACAACCACTGTTAGTAAACATTAGTAGTAAGTGCTATGGATAGTTGTTTTATTATACAGTGTTCAATTATCACTTTGCTCTTGTCGAACTTTATCCAAGGACAGATCTTACTCGGTGCTGATCCTGCAAAATGAGTTAATAACAACTGTTTTTTGCTTCGGTTCAAGATGTAATCAAGTGTTCTTGCACAAGTAGGAGAACTGCAGATAAATCAAAGCCCAGATGACAAAGCAGAGGAGGAAAGAAAATGTTATTTTTATTGTAAAGCAGATGGTAACACATGAATTGGGAATGTAAAGTGTCATTCACAAAGTTTTTTTTAAAAATGGTTTGACAGAAATGCTACGTCTACAGGAATAAGGGGCTTGTTTAGTGAACGGCAGGTGGCTATGGCTTTTTTGCGAATAATCAGTAACATCTTTTCAGGCAGTGTCAGCATCTACCCTGGCAAGGAATTATTTGCATTGCACAGAGACTTTATGCAGAAGAAAGAATTGGATCTCTCTGGACTCGTTCTTGAGTTTCCAACTACAGTGAGCTTGAGAGGCTCCACTCAAGGAACCCCAGGAATCTGACTAATCAGCAGTGCTGACCCAAGGGCCAGTTTGAAATTCAAATACAGAAAAACAAGTGCGGAAAAAAAAGTCCTGATTGAATCACAAGTGGGAGAACAAAGTGGCACTGCAGAGTGGCATAACCTAGAGCAGTGATCTTCAATCTTGGGATCGTGACCCCAAGGTCTGGAGGGAGACAAGGTCTTTCCCCTTAAGGGGAGTGGCGACTCGGCAGTGATGTCAGGATGGTGGCGACAGCACTGTAGGGTTCATGCCACCGCCTAAGTAAAAAAAAGGGGGGATTGGGACTTATCCGGTGGCGGCAGCTGAAGACGCCGCACAACCTGGGTTCTCACCACTGCGGAGGGGTAAGTCCAAGTCCCCCTTTTTTAATCTACTTGGCGGTGGCACAAACCCAGAAGTTCCGTCACTGCCATCACCGCTGAATAGCAAAGACTTACAGCGACCTTTACCTTCTGGTAAAAGTTGAAGATCACTGACCTAGAGTGTTCAAGAAAGAAACTTATTTTGATGAGGTCTGGAGCTCAACAGGCCTTATATTCCTGAGCACAGAGTACGCCTTCCTAGACTCCACCCCTCTACAGGAGTGTCAAGCCTTAAAAGGAACGTCTTTTGACCTGGGACATAGAACTCCATCTCCATCAGTTCCCTCCTTGTTTGTTGCTTGCACGGTTGCATCTGCATGGGAAAACATGAGACTGTTGATGTGGAGGGGGACTTGGGTTCAGGAGGTGCGGCCTCTGGGCTCTCATGGCCAACAAGTGCAAGCCCTGAACATGGCTTTGGTCCAGTATTTAGTGTGGGGTCTGATTCCAGCACTTCCGCCGCATGATGCATCATTGCAGTCCTTTTGACCTGACTGGCTCCTCCTCTTGGAGGTCAGAGTATAAGCTCCTGTCTGGGGGAGGGGGATCATGACAGGAAAGGACTAAAGCATCTAAAGCAGAGACGTTGTTAGGGGAGGCGGTGGGTGGTGGACCCCCAGATGTGGGGGCGACAAGCACTGGGCGGTGCACTTTGCCGCTGAATTTGGCGGCATTTCGGCGGCAGCGCAGCAAAAATGCGCCCCTGGTGCTTTTTCGGCCGCTTTTTGGCCGTCTGCTGTGACAGGATTCGCCCACCCCGCCCTAAAAGCGACTAAAAAAGCACCGAGGGGGTGCATTTTCGACACACCACCAAATTGTCACTCAAAAGGGATGGGGCTTGTGATGTCACAGCGGGTGTCAGAGCGAACACCCCCCGGGGGGTGTAGCGACTCCCCTGATCTAAAGCAAGTATGAATTCCTGTAGATCAGGCCTATTCAACTTGTATCCCACCAATGTGCACATAGTCCAACCAACAGCCATCTTCTGTGACCTGATAGAAGACAGTTTTAACTTTCATGTTTGCTTCCTTGTTGGTATCTTTATGCAATGAAAAATATGCTAGAATACAAGCAAGGGTAGTATTATAAGGGCATTCATCCAGAAAAATAATAATTGTGAATGTCAATCAATTAAAGAATGTTTAGTTGATGTATCACCTGCCTTAATGTACTACTTATAAATAAGTAATTTATTATTACCTAGATCTGTATTACCTATATATGTCCCTTTTCAGAATTGTAAGATAATTTTAAAAAAATGAGAACCTGTTTTAAGAACAGGAACAACTGTAGTGATTGTGATTGTGATGCTGATTTTCCATTCATTTATTTGAAACCCCACCTAGAAATGTGACTGCTCCATCTAACAAGGAAGTTCTTTTCCTTCTCGCACAACACCAGGCCCAGGAGATATCCACTAAAATTGACTGCCAGGAGAGTCAGAACAGACAAAAGGAAATACTTCTTTACCCAGCATGCAATAATCTGTGGAACTCCTTGCCACAGAGCATTGTGGTGGTACCTGGCCTAGATGCCTTTAAAAAGGGGGATTGTCCAGATTTATGAACAGTCCATCACGGGTTACAAGTCATGATGATTATATGCAACCTCTGGGTTTTAGAGGTAGCCTATCTTTGAATGCAAGGGATTGGCAACAGGATACCTGTATCTTGTTGTCTTGTGTGCTCCTAGAGGCATCTGAAGGGCCACTGTGAGACAGGAAGCTGGACTAGATGGGCCCTTGGCCTGATCTACCAGGGCTCTTCCTATGTTCTTATGTAATGCTGGCAAGGCCATGTGCGGAGGAGTTCCTGCTGGTTGGTCTTTAGCAAGGGCCTCTTTGGCTGATACCTCTCATCAGGGACTGATTCTGATTGGTCATGGTAATTTTAAACCACGAGGACATGCTGGTACCTTGAAAATAACATGTTTTCAGGAAAATATATTTCTAGAAGGGCAATAGTCACTGCAATGCGCTCTACGTGGGGCTGCCTTTGAAGACTGTTCAGAAACTGCAACTAGTGCAGAATGCGGCGGCCCGGGTGGTTGCCTTCGGTTCGACTCAGTCGGACCATTGCTTCGGCGGCTACACTGGCTGCCGGTTCGTTTCCGGGCACAATTCAAAGTGCTAGTTTTTACTTTTAAAGCCCTTAACGGCTCGGGTCCAGGGTATTTGAGGGTCCGCCTCCTTCTTTATAATCCGACCCGTACTCTGAGGTCATCAGGGGGGCCCCTGTTAACCGTGCCGCCGTTGATGGAGGTGAGGAGGATGGCGGCGCGGAATAGGGCCTTCTCGGCTATGGCGCCCCAATTGTGGAATTCCCTCCCCCTGGAATTAAGAACAGCTCCCTCTTTAGAGACCTTTCGGCGGAGCCTTAAGACGTTTTTATTTAGGTTAGCTTTCGATGTCTGACATGGTGGCTTTTTAACAAATGGCTTTTAACAAATGTAAATACAGGTGACCCACTGGGGTTGTTTATTTTAATTGTTTTAATTATGTGTTTTTAATTATTTTAATGTACATGTTTATTTTAATGCTGTAAGCCGCCTTGAGTGCCCTTGCTGGGAGAAAGGCGGGATACAAATTCTATAAATAAATAAAGCAGCCTTTTATAGAATATGTTTCCATGATTTTTTTCCTCCTTGAAGCTGAAATGATCGCATATTGGATTGCTGGATGAGAGTGTCAGAATAATGAACCCTTTGGACTGTGGCATCCATCTTGCTTATTTATTTTACATTTTCAATTGTTTTGATATTGTTTGTGCTCTCATATTCCTTCAGGAACCGGTCAGGAAAGAAAAAATGTCTTAACTAAAGCTCCATGTGGAACTGTCTAGTTTAGATTTAGAATCTAAATACCCATTGACATTTTATATATACATATTGCCCCAGTTTGGTTTTGAGCATCTTTCAAAATATGAAATGAACCTAGAACAAAATTAACCTAGAACAAAATAATTTTGCACATGTATGTGTGCGTTTACTTTTCTCAGGGAAGCATGAGAGGGATTCACTCAATCAACGCTTGTCTTCATCATCATCCCTCTATTATTCCAGACTCATTTTTAAAGTAAAATACAGTTCCACAAATAAAAGAGGCACTTGAAAGAAAAACATATAAAAATGGTGTTCCCATGTTATGTTGAGACAGTCATGTTGCCATAGAGATACTAGCAGGTGGGTGAACGACTTGTACTGCATACCAATTACAAGCCCCCAACTTGTCAACATTACTTGGTTGCTGTGGCAACCTTTTTTAAAAAAAATCACACAAATGGTTCCATTTTATCAAACTGAATTAAAATGGTATCCAAGGAATTGTGGTTCTTGTCAATTTAGTATTTTCAACTTCACCCCGTTTTTCTCTGCCTATGACGGTACTTCAGGCTGTAAGAAGAATGTGGTACAACATGTGGTTTCCAGAACATTCTGAATCCCATTAAAAAACCAAGCAAACAAAAACAAAAACATGAAAATGGTTGTGAAGAACGATAAGAAAATAAGTGGCCAACTATGTGAATTTAAATTCCTTTGAAATTAATTAGAGTTTACATCTTAAATGTTTCTCAAGGAATTGAGTAGGGCAAAAAATATTGTAACTGTCTCTAGATTTTATTATTTATTTATTTATCAGATTTTTATCCCGCTTTCTCCCCCCCCCCATAGGAGGGGGACTCAAAGCGGCTTACAACAATATAACACTCTTAAAACATTAGTAAAATCTAATATAGAATATAAAAGCAGGAATAAAAAAGTTAAAAAAAAAACAGGAGTATAAGGGGCTGGACCACTAAAATAATTAGGCTGGGGTAGCTAACTCAGAGGGCTTGTTTAAAAAGGAATGTCTTTAGGCCCCGCCGGAAGGCCTCCAAGGAGGGATCAGTTTGTAAGTTTAGAGGGAGGGAATTCCATAAGATCGGTGCCACTGCTGAGAAGGCCCTATTACTTGCCGCCGCCCCTCTCACCTCTGAAGGCGACGGCACTTTTAGAAGGGCCTTCTCTGATGACCTGAGGGGGCGGACCAGATTATACGGAAGTAGGTGGTCTCTCAAATAGCCTGGCCCCGAGCCGTATAGGGGCTCCAACTGATTATTTCCTATAGTCTTCTATGAAAGAAATATTATATAAGCACCCAGGAATTTCTCACAGAACATTCTCCGAATGCGAACTGGAATGACTGAAACATGACCAGTCCTTGTCCACAATTAACAGCCCAATCCTATGCTGGATACCAGCGGTATTGGGCTCCGCGCTGTCACAAACGTGCTCTAAAGCACGTTGCGATGGCATGGAGGCCAGCACCCGCTGGAGGTTTAGAGGAAAAGTGAATAAAATTTACTCTCCTATACCAATTTAGGAGGATATAAAGTTGGTATAGGTCAGCTTTGATCATCCAGGGTAGTTTAAAGCAATCCTCCTTTCACAGCCAGAGGATAAGATTCGGCTGAATAAAATATCACAAGTTCTCTTTGCAACTCATTTTTCTACCTAGAAGTTATTTCTTGGTTCTCTCCCCGCACTCTCCAGTTATTAAGCTATATGATGCGTTAACAACACAACATAATTTCTACCTAGCAGCTTTGTCTTCATTCGTATGCTAACCAAATATCCACTGCGGGGATTTATATCCCATCCATTTAATTCTGGGCACAAGAGGAGGCAGAGGAAGAAAACGTCTGCAATGAGATCAGACAAATTCAGTCCAGGAAATTGCCACTGAAGCCCTGAAGTGAGTTGAATGGCTCAACAAGACAGTCACTTTAACGTAATGGTGCTTAAGGAGAATGCGGAAAAGAATGGAAGGGTAAAATTGAGCGAATGGCAAAACACATGTACACACATTGGAGGAGAGATACGTAGCAAGGAAGACTGGGGGGGGGGGGCTTGAACAAAAGAGGCCAAGGGTGATTTGGGAAATGAGGCTCGAGCTCCATCTGTGAGAATCCTCCACTTAAGGTAACTGCTGATTCTGATCCTGGGTTAATGCATGATGCATCTTTCCTCTTCCATTAAATTAACTCATCCAGGAAATCTACTGCCTCAGCAGGGACATTGTTGTAATTCACATTGGTTTTGCTTTTCTTGTGTGCTGTTGATCTTCACAACACTAATCGTTAACAATGTTATCGCAGATCTACAAAAATGCAATTACAGCCCAATTCTATTGCTCCCCCCCCCGCCGATGCAGTGGTGCCACGGTTACTGCTGCATCCTGTGATGCGGGGGCAGTTGTGGAGGTCTCCTCTAGGTAAGGGAACAATCCATCCCTTACCCAGAGGTAAGCTTCTGTGGCATGGTGGGGTCTACTTTGACCTGTGCTTGCTAAATAGCTGTCGCGGGTCCATGTGGACCCATGCCAAGGAATCAGGTCAGGGAAGGGGATTAGGATTCGGCAGCCACCACTGCTGCTGAATCTGCCCCTTCCCAGACCTGATCCACCTATCCCCCACCCTGTAACTGCCCAGTCCCGCCTTCCCCCCCCATCGCTGCCTCGTTTCCCCCTCCCCTCCCCTCCCCTCCCCTGCCCCAGTTCCGCCCTCCAGCCACCCCTTTTGCCTTCCCCCGCCATCTTACCTGGATCAGCAGGTCCTGGGGGATCCGCTGGTGGTGGCAGGAAGGTCTGACCACCTTTTACGACTGGTGCTGACTGCTTTACCAGCAGAAGAGGAGCGCTGCCAGTGGGAGGTAAAGTAAAAAAAAGTATTTTACTTACCTCCTGGTAGGCCACCTGATTGTCTGTGGGTCTCCTCAGATCCACGCTAGCTTTGTAGCTGGCATAAGTCTGAGAGGAAGGGGAAAGTGGGGATAGGATATGGTGTGACCTTTGCCGCCAAGATCCACCCCTCCAGACCGCTCCGTGCCCCCTGCCTTCCCACTCCCTGTGTCGCATCTCCCCCAAACAGCCGCGGAACTACGGTGGAGCGCGTGGAGCAGGAGCTCCAGGCGCTTGCTTGCGGGCGGGGGGCGGGATCGGGGCACTCACCCTCCGGAAGAGCGGCGTTGTCTCGGCCCTCCCACCCTCCCTGGAGCCGGTTAGGCTCCGAAATGAACGAAAAACGGCGGGGGGCGTCGATGTGCCGTGCCGCAGGCCCCGCCCCCACGCGCCCGGGCGCCCTCCCGGCGCCCGTCATCTCTGCCCCCAAATCTCCTACGACCTGCCCATGACCCATTTCCCTACTCTGTCTTACCTTCTCCTGTGCGCCCAGGCGAGGGGCATTGGTGCACATGGGGAGCCGCCACCTGCTTCCTCTGCTGGCTTCTTTGCGCTCAGCAGCAGAGCACTGTTTCCGGCAGTGCTGCTGCATTTACGACAACGGAACAAGTGTTCTGCTGTCGTAAATAGATGATAGGACTGGGCCATAAGCACCACAGCATATGCGCTCAGGTCTGTGAAAGTGAGATACGTTTCAATTAAGTTCATAAAAGCCTGAGCTCTTTTTGCCTTTGCAAAATGTAAGTGGAAAGCAAAGGCTTCAACCTGAAACTCTTTGTAAAGCACCAAACTGCTCTGGAGCAGGAGGAAAAGTCAAATATTACTGCTGTAATAATCTGATGTAACCCTCCACTCTTGGCTTTGTAGGGCATGCCAATTTCCTTTCATTCAATATATTTATTGCCAGTTGTAAGAAAGTGGAACCCGTTCTGGCTACTGCACTCGGAAATAAGAAATGAAATTATGAGAAACTGAACACATTCCTAGCGTCCAAAACGATTATATTCCCCCCCCCCAAACACAGTACAGAGTCAAGGAGGCAAAGTACATGTTATGCCGAAATGCATGGAATTAGGCTCCAGCAACCATCTTTAGACATGGATAGATAGCAATAGGAGATGCAACAAATAAGGAAAGAAATGAAGCTAAACCTGTGGTCTTCTAATGGGAGCATATTCCTCTCCCTCTGACAGAGGGATGTGTGTGTGTACACACTCAGCCACCCAGTGGTGGCTTACTCTGATCCTTCTCCTCCCACTCCCAGGGTTGGAAAAAAAAAGAGGGGGACAAAGGTGAAGCGTGGTGGAAAAAGGGGAGAGGTAGGCTATAGCGACAGAGGAGCAGAGGCTGGCATAGCACCAGATAAGGACAGCATTTGACACGATGCCTCAGGCATTGTCTTGGGTCAGCCTTGTCTATGCTGATTATTAGTGGCTCCTAAGGGTTTCAGGTAGGTGTCTTCTCCAGCCCTGCAAACACCCACTTTCAGCCTAATCTAATGGGTCTTTTGTGACAGTGAATCGAGCTTTTGGAAAAGACCCTGCAGCAGCAGCGGAAATGTCGTGCCACTGTTGCAAATGATGGCAGAAAGGGCCAATGGCACCATGTGCATATTCCAGACTTGACTGAATGCTGGTAAGTTGCGGGAGTTGCTGGTGCTGGTAAGTTGCGGGAGGGGGTGGGCGGGAAGGGGGAGTCACGGGGAGTTTCAGGGGAGTAACCAGGAGGCGTATCGGGGAGGGAGGGGGTAGATCTCGGCAGCAGTCATGCACATCAGATCCTATCCCCGTAACACCCCCCCCCCCGGAATGCCCTCTGGCTCTCCTCAGACTTACACCATAGTTGGCATGGAACCAAGGAGACCCATAGGTGGAGACCCAGAAGGCCTACGTAGAGGTACAATGGTTTTTTACTTACCTTCGATTTGCCTTCTGGTCACCATCCGCCATAGCATTCAGCGCTGCTTCAGTCGGCAGCGCTGCATACTATGGCATGGTGTGGGATAGGATTGGGCTCTTAGTGAGCAATCCACTGTTTGAGGGGTTTCAGAGAGAAAATGGTGCAAGGAGGAAGGGTTAACTCACCACACTCCCAAGCTAGATTGGTCCCCCACTGTTAATTTTTAGAGATAAAAGAACTGCTTCCAGTCCTGAGGATCAGTTCAAGGTACTGTATTGGTTATAAACTTTAAAACCCTTAACAGACTGGGACCAGACTACCTGAAGGACCGTCTCTGCCTGCCCAATGCGCTCAATGTCTGAGGTCCGCTCTGTGTTCCTCCTCCTTCTGAGGGGAACGCATGACAGGACTTTTTCAGTCACAGCCCCCAGGCTCTGGAATTCCCTCCCCTTGGAGGCTCTGCTGGCCGCCTCTTTGGTTTGCTTTCCCTGTTTAGTTAAAACTGTTTTACCTGAATAGGCATTTGCTTAATTATTACCCCCCCTTGTGCTATGCTGCTTTTATGTGCCTTTAATTTACATTGACCTCTCCATTTAATTATTTAATTGTCTTTGGGGGCTGAGATTACTTGATGTCAGGGCTGGGTTTTTTTAGAATTGTATTATTTTAATCCCTGTAAGCTGCCTTGTGGGCCTCTTAGAAGATGGAAGGGCAGGGTAAAAAAATCTTAGATAAATAAAATTAAAACGGTCTTCTACAGATGGGTTTGATGTTATGTGTAGTTTGGTCCTCATACAAATGTAAGATTCTACAGCTAACTCACACAGTCCTATTTTCCTGGATCCCATTTCTCCCATCATTTTTTCTCTTTGTTGCTAGACAATCTTTTGTCATCTCCCCTAAGAGTTTGCTTGCTGTTTAAATTGTGATGAGATTAAGTTCATGATTCAGGAGTTCCTAAGGACTCTTCCTGTTTTGGCTGGAAGCTGTATCTGCTAAACAGAAAAAAAAAATGAACTTAAGCAATTGCATGCCTTTTCTCAGGTCTTGAAAAAGGCTGATTTTCTTTCCCTTGCAGCCAAAATATTCTGTCTCCATAGCTGATGCATTTTTCCTCAACAGTATGGTGTGATATGACGCCATTAAGCATGCAGGAGTTTTTTTTTCCATGAAAATCAAAACAACAGTGCTGATTCCATGAAACCATTTCTCTGAACTCTCACAAGGAGACCAGCCACTGGATTTGGTTTGGGGTTTTTGACAATTTGGAAAGTGATTTATTTGTTGTTATATGACCATAAACGCCTTTAAAGAGCTCAGCATACTTCATCCAAAATATGTTATCTCAATCTGCAGGCTTGTCCTTGCCTAAGCGCCTTATTTTTCATGCATCAACTTTTCTTGGGAATGTGTAACCTTGATGCTTTGCAAACACCCAGAGATTTATTCTACAGCTGCTTTTGATGATGCCTCATTAAGTCAATCTCCATCCCCCCCCACACACACACAACACACGTACACACCAGCAGCTCAGACATAGGCTTTAAGACATGTCTTCAGTTAACACTCCGTCTCCCATTTTTACTTAATAAAATACTTTATTTTTATTATTAGTTAATCACAGCCCACCTAATGGTGGCTGGTGTTTTCTAAATATGAAGTCCTTCCCCTAGAACAGGGGTTCTCAACCTTTGGAGGTCCGGGTACCCCCTATCACGGTCCAATTTTCTGAAGTACCCCCTGCTAATTAACTGCTGATTAATCAATTAATTAATTAGGTAATTAATTGTTAAATAAAAAGTACTAAAACAATTTTAAATGTGAAAAAGGCCTTATTTAACTCTCTCTCTGTGTGTGTGTGTGTGTGTGTGTGTGTGTGAGAGAGAGAGAGAGAGAGAGAGAGACAGACAGACAGACAGACAGACAGACAGACAGACAGACAAGGATCTTTTTTTTTCTCCGTCACACTTCCCAAAATCAGCTCCTCCCTCCCCACCCCACCAAAGTACATTTTCCAAAGTACAAAAATAATTAGCTGCTGATGGGGCAGATAAGGGGCAGGGCTTGGCGTACCCCCAGCAAGAGGTCCACGTACCCCTAGGGGTACCCGTACCACAGGTTGAGAACCTCTGACCTAGAATATTTAGACGTATTTACATAAAATATGTGCAGTTCCAAGTAGAGCTGCCTTTTGCAGCTTATATGTAGTAATTTCATACACACCTAATGCATACAGGTGTTTTCAGGGGCATGCCAAGGGAAGTGCGGGAGGTGCGGGTCACACCAGGCTCAACCCCAGGGTTGCTCAGCAATCTTTGGTCGTCTCTGGGCATAGCTGCCTCCTGCTCCTGTCAAACAGCATGTTGCCGCCATGCTTTGGCGAGAGTGTGAGGGCAACTGTGCCCGGAGAGGACAAAAGATTGCCGAGCGGGGGCAGTCCGGAGGCGGACGTTCGTATAAAAGCAATGCAAAAGCCTGGAAGGTCAGGGGTGACATGATTGCATCATTACATCACTTCCCGAACCTCCAGAACACCAAACGCCGCAGGTAAGCACTGCACCGGGCGGCTCCCGCCCCAGGCACCCCGCTGGGTGTTTTTCCACGTTTTTCAGTATGGCACCAAAATAGCCACTACTATTAGTGCAATTTTCACCTTTCTTTCCACCTCAATCTGAAGATCTTTGTACTTGGTTACTTTTTCATGTTCTTTGTCTTTGAAGATGTGCGCATCTGCAGGTGTTGCCTCATCTATAATCCAGATCATTTTCTTTTCCACTACTGTTAAATCTGGTGTGTTATGTGCCAGGTGTTTATCTGTTTGGATGCAGAAATTTCACAGTATTTTATCCTCTTTGTTTTCAACAACTTTGACTGGTTTGTGGTCCCACCATATCCCATTGTGTGGTCCCAATGTGGTCCCATTATTATGGTTCCATTATTACGTATTATTAGTAGTAACGTTGAAAATAAATGACAAGGTAAAATGATACTCTTACATTTCTGATTCCAATCATTCATTAACATTAACACTGCCATCTTTAATGAATTACTTCTGAGTAAACGTACATCAGGCCAGCGGGTGGCGCAGCGGGTTAAACCGCTGAACCATAAGCTGTCGATCGAAAGGTCTGCAGTTCGAATCCGCGACGGGGTGAGCTCTCGTTGCTTGGCCAGCTCCTGCCAACCTAGCAGTTCCAAAGCATGTCAATGCGAGTAGATAAATAGATACCGCTTGCGGGAAGGTAAACAGCGCTCCGTGTTCCAGCCGCATGCTACGCGCTGCGGCAAGGAGAGTCATGCCGGCCAAATGACCACGGAGGCGTCTTCGGACAACGCTGGCTCTTCGGCTTTGAAATGGGGATGAGCACCACACCCTAGAGTCGGACACGACTGGACTTAATTGTCAGGGGATACCTTTACCTTTAAACATACATAGGATTGCTTTAGTTGGATTAAAGCTCTAATAAAGACAGATGGAATAAAGTTTGGTTCTTTTTCTTTATTAAGCTTACGCCCTGTCCTTCTTCTGAGGATTTCAGGGCAGCTTGTATGTGTTTCCCTTCCAGGCTGCTCACCTTTAGGAAAACATCACTAGACTATATCACAGGCTGTGTACATAACACACGATTTCTCTCATTTGTTTCACATAAGTCAGTTTCTCCATAGACACAGAGTTCCATAACATTTGCATCCACTCAGCCATATTCAGCATCTTGGGAGATTCCTAGTAGTTGTCAAGAAAAATTCTTGCACCTATAAAAAGATTTACAACAAAGTCGATGACCTGAGCGTCAACTCTACCCCTCAAATCTCTAAGCGATTCTGTCTTCTTAGCATCTAAGGGAAAGCTAGATTCCAGATATTTTGTCAATGTTCCGTAAACTCTTTTTCCAACATCTTTTTACATGTGGACATTCCCACCAGGCATATAACAAATTAGCATGATGTTTATTCCAGCTCCAGCATTTAATTTATAAACACCTTCTCAATTCATATTCAATCAGTGAGGTGTAAGGTGGTATATTGAAAGTATTTTTGACTTGTCCAAAATGTAAAAATTAAGAGCAAGAGTTTTGCCATTTGCTGTGTCAGCCTAGGGTGTTGCAAATGTGCCATAAAACATGTTGTGACACCCGGAGAGGAAGCAGGTGCCAGCGGGAAGGGGGAGGGTGGGGAGAAGGTGTAACAGGGTGGATGCTGAATCCTATACCCCCTCCCAGGACTCTTCTATCTGCAAGGGGCTTCTTGGATGTGCGCCAGCCATGAGACTTGCACAGATCCGAGTAGCCCATTGTGGAGGCTGGGGCTTTACTTGGCGTAAGGGGACAATTGTCCTCTTACCCCAAGGTCTCCAGCCTGCTCCTCCCCAGCACTGGATACAGCATGGGACGTGCAGCCCTGCAGATCCGATGCAAGTTATGATTGGGCTGCCCATGCCCAGGGCCTATGCGCCTCCTCGGATGTACGCCAGCTCTGAAGTGGACATATATCCGGGGAGACCATGTAAGGTGGAACTGGGCTGGGAATAGGCTTAGAATATTGACAGAGCACGCCACCGATATCCACACCCCCTCCCAGCCCAGACCAGCCAATGGTCACCCCCCCCGGTTGCCCCAGCCCATCCTCCCTCAGCCCCTAAACTGACCGGTGCAGGACTTACCATCGTCGGCATGCGCAGGACAGCAGAGTGAGGGCTGCCGGCCTCCGTGCCAGTGGCCCTTACTCCCAAGCTGTCACAAACGTTGCCTGTCCCGGCGCTGCTGCATCCGAGCGCGGTGCTTTTAATAGGATTGGGCTGTGAGTTGTGTTGTTAACTATTGATTTTATTGCATTTGAATGTGTTTTATAATACGCTTTGAGTCACCTCAAATGCCTCCCTTGTGAGAGAGGAAAGGCAGGATACAAATATTTAAAGAAATAATACATAAATAAAACCAAGATTTTCCTTGCTTTGCAAAAACTCATTGTGCTAGAAGACCTGTTGACACTGGGAGTTCCGTTTTTCTAGGGTGTTGACTGGCACGTCCACAGACCATCAATGTTGTTCATATTTATAATCATAGATCGTGGGATGTTTTCAACTCTTTCTCGGTCATTTTTTGAGGTGACAAAATACTTGGAAGCAAATTTCAAAGATCACGTATTTACTGTTGGATGACATGATCTTTCCAACATTCCTAGTTGTGGCAAGGGAGGGAAGATGGGAAATATGAGACTCAAGGAGGAACATTCTCTAATGTTAAGGGAATGCATGAGAATTAGTAATGCTTTGGTCCTTTGTTATGCCATACATTGTTAGGGAACTTTGAGAAAATGACTTATTGTCTTGGATTCCTCATTTCACCATGCTGTAGAACTGATAGCAATGGGTGAGATCTAATGCACACATCCTATGAGAGTGGAAAGAGCCTCTGTGTGAGCATGGGGAAGTGGAAGGTAGGTCACAATGTCCCTCTACAGTGCGTCCATAGCTCTTTTAGAGACACCTTGATGCACTGCCAGCCCATCCACGAGGCCACCTGATGAAGGTTGCATCAGAGGCAGATTGCGAGGGGTCTGAGAGGGCAGTGGACTCGAGGTGCCTTTCACTCAGAGTCTCCCACTGCCACCTCCATTCAACCCACTGCCGATGAAGTCACAATGAACTGCTTCCCACTCCCTGGAGCAAGAAGCAGAGTAGTTCTCTCCTTACCATGTTCCTTGTGCGCTGTTGTCAAACTCAGACTTGCAGAACTTCCAGGTTTGACAACAGCACATGAGGAACACGGTGTGTGTGTGTGCGTGTGTGCGTGTGTGCGTGTGTGCGTGTGTGTGTGTTTTGTAGTACAGAGGTGGCAGATCTGAGATGGCATCAGAAAGCATTCCAGGTTGCGCCCCCTCTGCCTTGATGAAAACCATTTGGTCCAGAATGCTAGCTACCCCATATAAAAAATGCTAGCCATAATCCAACACAGAATTTTGCACATACTGTATAGCATGGGTTTCAATGGGCTTAAGCCTGAGTAACTCTGGGCTGGATAATGGACTCTGTCAGGGCTGACTTTAGCCTGATTGGGTCGATTTGGCCAAATCAAGTCCCGCCCCCCGTGGCCGTCGCCAGGGCCCCCTGCGGCTGGTGCTGGGAGGCCCAGTGCTGGGCGGCCACCTTCCCGGTGGCGCTTACCTGCAGATCCAAGCAACATGGACGTGGTGGCTCGAGTGATTTCGAGCTTGCAGTGGGCCCTTCCGCCCACCCTTGGCTCCGGTTGGCTTGAAATCGAGCCACTTTGAAGCTGTCTGGCGGTGATGCAATGACGTGATGTCATCGCATCACACACCCTTCGGTAAGCCCTGTCCCATTTGGGCCCTGCGGCGCTGCCTAAAGCTGGCCCTGGCCTCTGTCTCTTTTATTCAGTATAAAACGTTCTCACATAAAGTCAGTTCTCATTAACTGCTAGGGTTAGGTTCCTGGAAAACCTAGTGGATACTGAATTAGCGGATACCGAATCATTGAGCCTATGGGGAAAATGCGGTTAGGTTCCAGGGGACTCTCTTCACCATACACGATATGAATTTTGTGAACCTGAATCTTACCTTGAAGTCTATGGGCTGGGTGATAGCGGGGGCTATGCAAATATAAAAGGTATTGTACAGTATTCTGGAAACCCAGAGAGTGCACAATGGCATTCAACAGAACACACACACACACACACACACACACACACACAGAGAGAGAGAGAGAGAGAGAGAGAGAGAGAGAGAGAGAGAGAGAGAGAGAGAGAGAGAGAGAGATATTGCCTTTTACAGTAAATGCAGTAAGGCAGGGAAATTTGCTCCCAGAGCAAAGAGAGCAGACCGCAGATATGGAGAGTAGGTGGCAATTCTGCCCCTTGCAAATAGGTGAGTTTGCAAATAGCGAATTCGCATATAAAGAGAACTGACTGTATAAACATAATCAACAAATACATTATATCTACACTGTATACCCATGGATGGTTTTAGGTGCTAAAATATGCTAGGACTAAAAAAATACTTATTTTGCCAATGGGTATTAATGAACATAATTCATAATTAGAAAAGGTACATCATGCATTTCCCTTTTTTTTTTTTAAAAACCTGTTTTATCATCAGCAAAGACAGTCACCTTGGAAATTCAAAAAAATTGAAAGGCAGGGTAGAAACACTTTTAATTAAAAACTATCTTATGGGGAGAAAGGAGTCCTTCCTCCTGGACCAGGCGCTACAGTTGTCTGGCTTAACCTAGCACTCTGTCAGCTACAGTGCACAACCAGAGTCTCTCAGATTCACAGAAAACAGGCTGTGTGGGTGGGCAAGCTGGCCAAGCTGAATAGACTGCCCTGAAAGAATAATTGACGCAGGCCTTGGCTATCCTGTGCCTGCATCAATGCCACACAAAAGGGGAAAGTAGCACGTTAGCAAGAGGGCCTCGTTACTGAAAGCGCCATGTACGGGCTGTTGATTATGGACAGACAGGGCCAGAGACTCTTGGCTGAAAACGCTTCACCTTGCAATGAGTTCAGAGAGGCAGATGGAGCTGCCAAGAACTAAATGAAAACATTTTGAAGAGCCTATTTAAAAGTGCATGGCATATTTTTCCCCCCTACACCAAAGCATTTGTATAAGTACATCTCGTGCTGAATACTCACTTTGTATATTCAAAACACCTTAATTATATGAATGGCTATGGCAGGCATCAACCCTTCTAGCTAAATAACACTTTTGCTTGGCTAAAGCTTCTTTTGCTTTCAGCCCCTGGAACACCATCTAGAATCGAACGGGGATCTGGAGAAAGGATTCAACTAGCCATAGAACACACAAAAATTAGGATCTCTGAAAGCTTGGAACTGCTACAACACAGTTGGGGATAATTATTTCATGCATAGCACAATAGAACAAGGGCAATTACCTATAATGTAAACATAGAACGTGTGTTAGGAACACAGTCAATCAGGGTCATCTTTAGTCTAGTGTTTTGGTATGGGTAGTTGTCAGCACTGAGGTTTGCAGGGCAAGTTGCTAAACTCTGTCCGGAATGTCAACTCCATTGCTACTGGGGAGCCTGGAAAATAGAGTTCCCAATGCCTCCCTGCTTAGGGGATTAAACTGGGAGACACTAGGAACTGCATTTCCCAGGCTCCCTGACAACATTGGGTGTCCAGGTTTCAAAGATGGAAAGCTACCACTGTTGCTGAAGCTCTCCATGCCAGTCAGCCATGCCACCATTTCCCGTTTTGGGAAGGGGAGGATCAGAGGGCTGGTGGGGATCCCCCCTGAGCTTGATCTTGAGCAGGGATGAGTGGGGATGGAGGTGAGCAGGGACGGAGGTGGGAGGAGCTCAACCATCATTAGTACTGAACTGAGAAGTACTGTAGCCCAGCTGGATGGCAGCTAGGCAGTCGTGAGCTGAGAAGGTGAGCTGACACATGTGAACAGGCAATCTGAAAGCAGCACAATCTGTGCCTGAGCAACACGTTGTCCAGAGTCTGAAGCCAGAAGATCTTTAGAGTCCGGGGGGGGGGGATTCCATTGGCCCCTTAAGTCACCTGGCTGATATGGTAGATACAATACTACCTGCTGGCCATCCATAGGGTAGGAGCACAGCAGAGAGGAAGCCAGCAGTTCCTTGCCTTAGTAAGGTACCACAGTGATGTACAGAGAGAAAGACACCTGGTCCTGCTGCCAGAGTCAGCCAGGGCTCAAGATGTCTGCTGCCCTACAGGCACGAGGCCAAGAGAACAGATTTGCAAAGTAGTCAATGAAACAGCAGTAGCAGTAGAAAGGCAGTCCATGAATGCCGGGGAAGGGAAGGTTTAGGTGGGATATCAGACTGCACAAGACACCCCAGCTGGATGGAAATGCCCTGATCAGTCTGCCAGTGGAAGAGCCTTGTGATCAGACCTTACCCCAGCCCACCTGCCACCTGAATCCTTAAGGTTAGTTGCTACCCCCTGTGACTGCAAAACACATTTTTTAAACTCTTGTACCCCTGCTGCCACATCTATTCTTCCTTGTGCCCCTTGCACATCTCCATGTCTCCCAACCTGGCCATCACCCCTCTGCATCTCCCCTGTGCCCCTCTGCACCTTTTCCATCTCCCCCTGTGCACCCTCCACTATTCCTATGTCTCTCCCATGTCCCTTGCCCTGCACGTCTCTCCTGCCCAGCTGCCACCCCCTGCATTTCTCCTCTGCTCCTTGACATCTTATCTATCTTTCCCACCCCCTTGTTCCAACTCCTCTGCATCTCCCACACACACACCCTGCCACTCTTGATCTCCCCCAAGTCCCCTCCACACCTTCCCCACCCTCTCCCATCACCCCCATTCTCCTCCTCCCCCTTCTCATCCCTGCTCTCTGTCATTTCACAAGGTGGGGAAGGGAGAGAGGAAGTAGGGGGAAGGCACAACCCTGCTGGGCTAGAGTGGCTCCTCTTCCCACTTCCTCTCCCTCCTCTCTGCTGGATGCTAATGAACCCTGGTGAACTGGAGTGGCCAGTGAAGGTGGTGGCCGTCCCTGCCAAGCTGCCACCTTGGATGCCAAGAGGCCGTGATCACAATAATGGGCATGTGCACTTCCTGCCTCTCCCAATGGCTTATAATGTCAGAAGATGATTCAGGGAGATCAGAGGAAGGTCCAGGAAAGAACCACCAAACCCTAACAGGGAGTTGCCCAATCTCTGCTACACAAAACGTAAGATAATTGCAATATGTCCCAATTCAAATCAAGACAAATAGTGCCAAATTTGTAAAAAGAAAAGAAAGAAGGGAAAAGGAAAAAAAATCCCCAACAACAACAACAACAACAGCAATACCAGCAAGCCAATAATACAGCCCTCTAGTTCACCAGCCTGCTGGTGTTGATAGGCTAGACCCTGTCTACAGTTTAATACTCCCCTATGTGAAAAGTAGAAAACTAGAGTGAAAAGAGACTTCTCCCTAATGTTCCATTTTGTTCCTTGCTGGGAGTTTTTTTTTAACATACAGGAGAATTTTAAAAAGTTACACAGACCCCACTGACAATCTGAAGTGGTTCAGTCCACTCTTTCTCCTTCAGTTTCTTTGACCTGATCCTGTTGCATATGAGCACAGGTTGTGGTCTAGACTAGAGCAGCAGTTTTTGGTGACTATTGCTTTACATCAGGATGCTTCATCCGTGGAAAAGCTCTTGGCCCTATAGGAGATGTGTGGCTGCTGTTGAAAGACAGGTGGCGCTGCTCCGTTTGAAGAGCTGTTCCTCCGCCCCACGTGCTGCCCAGGTTTGGGAAGAATTAGCAGCTTTAACAGAAGACAGCTGAGAATACTACAGCCATATTTTAACTGTGTGCAGCAGTTCAGGTTTCTGTTGCCAGAAATAGAAAAGGACTGTGAGGTTGTTCTCATAAAAATGCACTTCAAATTATGAGTAATTTGGGGGAGGGGTGCAATAAATCTAGGGTACTTTTCATAGGGCGCAATCCTGTGTAGCTCTTGCACCGGTGTAACAGTAGATCCCCTGGTGTAAGAGCACTTATGCCAGGTTAACTTGCCGTATGCCAACGGACGCAAGACGTAGACTGGCGTAACCCCCCTTGGACAACTCACATGCACAGTTTGGATGCAGAACAGACACTGGTGCAACTCCACTGGTGCAGGGGGCATTCTGGGGGCATTCAGATGCCCCCAGAATGCCCCCTACACCAGCAGAGTTGCGCCGGTGTCTGTTCCGCATCCAAACTGTGCATGTGAGTTGTCCGGGGGGGGAGGGGTTACGCCAGTCTACATCCTGCGTCCGTTGGCGTACGGCAAGTTAACCTGGCCTAAGTGCTCTTACACCGGGGGATCTACTGTTACACCAGTGCAAGAGCTACACAGGATTGGGCTGATATGCATATCTCAGCATGCATTGCTGCATCCAGACTCATAAAATCATGGATAGAGTTGGAAGGTACCTTGGAGATCATCTAATCTAACCTCTAGTTCAACCTCTGCTTGAAAATCTCCAACAGCAGGCTGCTCCACCACTGGACAGATCTTACAGTTCGGACATTCATTCTCATGCCTAGCCTATATCTACTTCCTTGTGGTTTCGACCCTTGTGACTCAAGCCAGTCCCTCCCTCCACTTGCAAAAGAGCTGCTTCCAGCTTGTGAACCTCTCCGCAGGGACTCCATCCCTTGCTATGCAGGGACTTGTGTGTTTGTTGCACAACGGTTAACCTCTTCCAATGTTTCAACCCTTGCAGTTCTGTGGTCGAAAAGGTATTCCTTGGATGTGTGTGTTTGTGTGGCATCAGGGGATTTAAACCCTGGGTGTTAGGATTCCTAGCAGTTCTCCACTTCTACTGCTTGCACCACAGTAGCTCCTGTTAGTCTAGTCCCTGACCATAAGGCCCACAGGAATTTGGAGGTGGACGAGTTCTCTCTTCAGATCCTGTCAGGGCAAGCCTAAAGGAAGGGCAACATCTGGCAACCCGGGCACAAGTTTTACAGGACGCCATTTAGTTTTCGTTCTTGCAAAAGCTGTCATGCAAAACAATGCCGATGCCGCAAATACTTTGTTTCTGTACATACAACAAAGTTTTTGCGACATCAGCATCATCTTGTATGACAGCTTTTGCAAGTACAAAAACTAAATGGCATCCTATAAACATTGTGCCCGGGTTGCCAGATATCTACCCAAGATTTTACCCTTCCTTTAGGCATGCCCTGACCAGGATCTGAAGAAAGAACTCATCCACCTCCAAATTCCTACGGGACTTATGGTCAGGGTCTGTATCATGTAGGGGTGGGAGTGCTGTGGCATTCTTGTGTCGTGTGTGTGTGTGTGTGTGTGTGTGTGTGTGTGTGTGTGTGTGTGTGTGGTGTCCTTGGGACATCTCCCCATGGTTGGCGGTGGTGACTGTGGCTGCATTGTTCATTCCCAGGGACCTGGGGGGGGGGGGTTTGTCACCCCAGTGGTGGCTGCTTATTGGCCCCAGCCCTGCCCCCTGCTCATTTTACCCTGATGATGCTTCTCTGGCTGCCAGCATTGGGGCTGGGTGGATGCAGTGAGTGGCTCCTTGGATGTCACGCTGATATCAGGACCCCACTCCATGGCCAATGGGCTGTGTTGGAATTTCCATGGATGCTGGGGCATTAGTGGGAAGGGCTGCACCGGCATTACTGGGAGGATTGTGCTAGCATAGGCATTGCCTTGACAGGCTTAGGATACGGAGGTCATTTCTTTGGCATCGGTGCACCATTGGTGCAGTGTCCAAACAGGACTGGGCCTTAAAGTTGCAATCCTATATACACTTACATGGGAGTAAGTCTTGTGGAACTCTATGGGACTTGAGTCCCTAGAACTGAGTAGACATGCATACAATTGCACTGTTAATAAGCAAAGACATTTGTATCCTGTCCTTCCAACGCTCAAGGCTTCCAGGACAGCCCACAATAATTCAAAGAAACAACACCACAAAACGACCACAGAATTAGCATTATAATAGCTGAGCACCTGCACAAACATACGTTTTATTTTCTCTGTATTTGTAGGATGATTGCAGGAGAAGAGCAAGCCCGTTCTTTAAAGGACAAATGGAATGTTCAGGTGATTCTCCAGTAAATGTTGCCAATATTGTCATGTGTCCCCACCACCACCATTTTCTCTCTCTCTCAAAATAGCGCTGTCATTTCTAGTACTTCTCAAATGCAGAATCCACGGTCAAGCCTCAGCATAAGCGCAGAATCTTCAAGCTCCACTCCAGCATGAAGCATTCATTTTCCAAGTGACTGCCAAGAGTGGCACTGCACTGGAGTACCAATCCATGATCAAGTTGTAAGATTATCAGCCCTTCAGATGATCAGTGAAGCTTGATCATTCCTTCCACCTTCACCCTTCAGGTCTGATTTGATTTCTCACAGCTGTTGTCTACAGAGCTGCTAGAAATAGAAGCACGTCTCATGCAAACACACTTCTACTCCCACACCTTTGGAAATGCGAACCTCTGACTCCAGCAGCCGGCATCCTAGGAACTGTAAAATCTGAAACAAGGGGGAGAATGTGGCTCTATCGTCAATAAAACAATGTGTGTGTCCCCCCTAATTAATAATTTCATTAGTTTTTGAAAAACAATCTTAAGGAACATGTCAACTAATTTCAAATAACCATGCATGTCACCCTACCTCAAGATAAACATTGTTAAAATGAATTAAAAGAAACCTCCCCCCCCCAAAAAAAAGAATATCCCCCCCATCCTCAAACCCAATTTGGTAGATTCTAAAGTCTAACCATCCAGAAATGATACAAAAACTCCATCGGAGGCATAACTAAAAATGTGTTAATTACAAAGTAAAATAATGTGAATTTAACCTCTGATGTCTTATCCATAGCAAACATGTTCCATTTCCTTAGCCAAGCTTCTGGAGGCAAATATAGAAATGCTGAAAAATAAATCAACAGTTTATGATTAGTGCTTATTATTTCTATAGTGCCGGCCATGTGCATTACGTTACATGGAGCATGTACATTCCAAGAATGAGGGGAGGGGTCTCTGCCCTGAGGGGTTTAGAACTGAGACAAGGGACACAAGTTGGGAAGGGAAATGAAGGGAAGAGTATATAACTGTTTCAGCTGTGTGTATTTCAACTTAATTGCAGTATGGTATGGTGGGTTAAACTGCTGAACCATGAGCTGTCGATCGAAAGGTCGGCAGTTCGAATCCGCGACAGGGTGAGCTCTCGTTGCTTGGCCAGCTCCTGCCAACCTAGCAGTTCCAAAGCATGTCAATGCGAGTAGATAAATAGGTACCGCTTGCGGGAAGGTAAACAGCGCTTCGTGTTCCAGCCGCATGCTACGCGCTGCGGCAAGGGAGTCATGCCGGCCACATGACCACGGAGGCGTCTTCGGACAACGCTGGCTCTTCGGCTTTGAAATGGGGATGAGCACCACACCCTAGAGTCAGACATGACTGGACTGAATTGTCAGGGGTCACCTTTACCTTTACCTTTATGGCTCAGGTGTTCTGCCAAAGCCTTCATGGAAAAGGTGGATCTTAGGAAGGCATTTGAAGGACCTAAGAGGAGACATCTGGAGAGGCAGTTCCGGGAGGCAGGTCCAAGAATATAAGAGGCAGCAAGGGGAAAAAAAGGCAGATTTATCTGAGACAGCCAGCAAGAGACTTGCACAGGGTGGTGCAGCAGGAGTCACAAGTAAGAGTGTCACAGGATATGAGAGCTGAAAAAGACAGGGAGGGGCAAGAACGTGACAACTTTTGAAGGTAAGGCCAAGGAGCTTGTACTGTATCTGGGAGTGGAGAGGAAGTCAGTGAAGCGATTGAAGGAGGAGCGTAACATGATGATACTGTAATAAGAAAGTGGCACTCTTTTTTTGGTCACTCCTCCTCCTCTTTATTATTATTGCTATATTGCTCTTCACCAGCACCCCACCCCACCCCCCAGTGCCATATCCTCACAAACTGCATTTAAAACTCCTCTCACTTTCAAAAGCAATATGGAAGGTGCATGATGATGGGCAGTAGTGGGGATGTTTGAGAAAAAGGTGCTTAAAGCATCTAGGCAGGCAAAGCTAGCACTGCAGTTATCTCATCCCAGTCATAGATTGGTTTGAAGAGTTTCACATTGGAAATCTGACACTTTCCCCCTCTTTCTATTGGTTTTTAAAACATGCGGATCTGTGAAAACTCTGATGACCTAAACTACTTATTTAATAAATTTACAGCCCACTTGTATTGGTTGTATGCACTGGTGGAATGCTCATTCTGGCAGCGCAGGCTGCTTTAAAGCACCCGTAAAGTGCTTTCTGGCTGTGCATGAAGTAGCAAGCTGCCGGAGCGAAGGCTGGAAGGCTGGAGCCTTCCCGTCCATACCAGAAGATCCCTGGCCACCTGCTGAAGGAGGCAGGGGAGGGCGTTATGGGGATGGGGACGTTGCAGAAGGGGGTGGATCTGGCAGTGATGGTACATGCTGGATCCAATCCCCCTTTTTTGCAGTCTCCCTGTCCCCTTTCTCTCATCAGACCTGTGCTAGCGAAATTGCAATTGCAGGTCTGAGGAGACCCATTGTGGAGTGGGAGGCTTATGCAGGGGTAAGGGGATTTAAATCCCCTTTCCCTGATGAAGACTCCTGATCTGCTCCCCCCCAAAAAAAATTGGGTACAGTGCACTCATTTTTGGTGCAGCTGCACCAGCAGGGAAGGAGGAGCTATTAGAAACTGCCTTAAAAATATTTCACAAAGCAGTGAATAGAGTTAAAAACATGATTTTTTTGCTGACTTTTTTTAAGAGACAAAGATCAACACGTAGACATCCTCCCAGCGATGTGGGACCCATTTATCCATGAACAGCTGCTGTACAGCTGGCAGAGTATTTACATGGCCCAACCATGTGTGAAGCTGTGTCTTTCTGTGTCTTGAATTGCATTCCCCTGCATGGTGCCAATTTCATGCGAAAGATGCAACTGAGCAATGCCTGCATAGTCCGATCACTTCGATAGTCTTCCAGGTCTGTAGGAGCAGCTCAAAAATAAGCAGCTCCCATGCAGTTGGGGAGAGCATCACAGCAGAGAATTGCCCACTAACTGCTTAATAAAAAGTTTAAGCTCAGTGGGGAATGTGCTCAAAGATAATGTAGGGTAGGGTGGTGGGATTGTAATATTGCATAATGAAACTGTTTCACTGTTGAAAGGAGGGGGCTGATCTTAGAGGCCAGTCCCCCCATCCTGACATCTGTGAGCCCTTACACTGTGAAGAGTCACACACACACTATATGAAGAGTGGGATTACTATAAGACTGATCTCTTTTTCTACGTACATTAACACGTTGTTATAATAATATACACCTGATACAAATGAAAAGAGCCAGGCAGTGCATCTACACCCTGAATCTCTTCTGTCATCATTTACTCCCGTTATATGATCTGTATTCTATGTGAAAAACCTTTCCATGGATTAAAAATCTTCCATCCATTTGTTGAACAAGGGTCCGTTCCAATGTCTTCAGAGGGGGGACTCGTACATAAAGGATTTATTTATTTATTTAAAGAATTTATAGCCCACCTTTCTCCCGAGGGCACTCAAGGTGGCTTACAACATATTAAAATACATATAAACACATTAAAATAATAAACACATTAAAATAATTAATTAAAACAATTTAAGTTAAAATAAACAACCCCAGTGGGTCACCTGCATTTACATGTGTTAAAAACCATTTGTTAAAAAGTCAGCCCACCATGTCAGACATTAAAAGCAGTCCTAAATAAAAACGTCTTAAGTGACGTTTTAAGAGCCTTTCCTAAGAGCTTTTCTGGACAGACCGTTTATCCATATGACCAACGTAACCGATCTGCTATGTTTTCATCCTCGTGATGGAAGAGTTCTGTTGGTTCAGATATATACACAGTTTTGAATTGCACCAGGGGTTCTCAACAAGTGGTACGTGTACCACTAGTGGTACTTTTTGGTACCTCTGGTGGTACTTGAACTTCCAAGAACGCCTGAACTCCACCAGGAACCCTGAAACCCCGCAAAAACACTGCGCTTTTGGTGCCGTGATTTTGCTCCCGAGAGGCTCTGCCTTTGGCCGAGCTCCTTGGGAGCACAGAAAACAGCCCACCCCCACACAAGGAGCCTCTTACCACCCTCCTGCATAGTCTCCTGTGTCCTTCTCCCACACCGAAAACTGGGCCGAAAACCCAGAAGAGGCGATTATGTCATCGCCACTTACTTCTGGTGGTACTTGGCGCAATGGCGGCCATGTAGGTGGTACACTGTACCGAGTACGTTGAGAGCCCCTGAATTATACCAATCTTGTTTAAATTTAAAAACATCTGCACTGTCCTTTTTTTGGGGGGGGAGTCTACAATCATGATGAGGTCAAGAGAACGGATTTGCAACATGTACAGCCACAGTTCACAGTGTGTTCTATAAACATCAATTAATTTTCACAAAACATTTATGCACTAGATAGATGATATAATTAACCAATATTATACAGGGATCAACACAAGCAGGGAGAATGACAGGGATTAAATGTGTCACCAAACAGGCATTAAAAGTCTGGAGCAGCAACTCCTTATCCTTCTGATCTATACACTATGCAGGAAGCTTTCCTGACCTCAGAAGCCTCACAGAATACCTTTGATATTAACTCAGGCAAATGTCTTTGAAATAAACTAGTCAAGATTGAAGATCTTAAGCCATAACACAATGAGCACAATATATCTTGAATCTAAATTGTGTCTCAAATCTTGATTTTTAATGCGCCTGGGAATCAGTGAAATGACTATTGTTCCGTGCTATTTTTTTTTAATTCTGGAGTTAATTGAACTATTCCATTATTATCATGGGTGTGGGAACTGTGATGTGCTCATAGGGACTTCTCATCTAAATGGTCCTCCCACTTATTGTAATGGCATGAGTTGATCTACATGTGCACCCCTTTGTGCATGCTAATCGGGTCTCTACATTGAAGTGTTGTGGAGAGTGTGAAGCCTGCACCCTGCACCCACAGCTATAGCCTGTGTTTAAAATGGAACCAGCCTGGCTCAGGCCTGCATGGTTCAATTCTTCCATCACAAACTCTTTACCTCTCATGTCTCCCTACCTAGGCCAGAGGACCTGGTAACACCTTTAGATGGCCCATGGCCATGGGAAAGTATGTGGTGAAATGCCATCCCGTGTAGAACTGATGCCCTTGAGAGCATTGATCCATTTGGCTATACACTGAGTTCTGGCCACACTACACCTACCCATTGGCTGAGTCCCCCAACTGGATCATGGCTTAGGGGAAGTCCTGGGCGTTAAGCTAGTTTTCTCACTCCAGGACTTGCCAATGAGAAAAACAGAATCCCAAGCCCAAGTACAGTACTATACAGGCATCCCCCTGTTAACAACGGGGATACATTCTTAAAACTCCGTTGCAAAGTGAATCCGTCATTAAGTGAATCTTCATCACCTTCTAGTGGAAAATGTATGGTATAGCATATATAGCCTATGTAATAAAGTGCAGTTGCAATAGAGAATGAATGGTAAGTGCTCCGGATGAGTCTTTTTAAATCCCCAGCCCATCAGCTGTTTGGCACTAGATTAGTGCTTTGATGTTTAGCGCATAACAGCTGATGGGCTGGGGATTTAAAAAGACTCATCTGGAGTACTTACCATTCATTCCCTATTGCAACTGCAATTTTACGACAAGTCAAATTTTGTTCATGTTCAAACCCATTTTCCCTATTAAATAGGGACCAACCAAAGACTTGGGACTTAGGGGAAAAGACTTGGGACTTGACCTGAGACTTGGACCCAGAGACCTGGGACTTGACTTGAGACTTGGAGTCAGACTTGATCCACATCCCTGCAAACAGTCACTGCCAGTCAGTGCATTCAGTGCTGAACTAGATAGACCAATAGCCTGACTCAGGGCACTTTTATATGAAACAGAACCAGTTTGTGAGCATGACTGTGCAAAAGCAGCAGCAGCAACAACAACAACAACAACATGGCTGTCATAGCACTACAGAAAATGCAACCCCCACACAAATATTTGGGAAGTGGTGTGGTTGCATTGCACACATTATGTGTCTAGCTCAATCTTGGGAATCTCCACCAGACATAGGAATTATTAGTCATCAGCACCTCCTATGGAAAGCTCCAGTGAGGAAAGCCAATTGTGCAAATCAGGTCAGGGATTATACGGAGAACATGCCAGCACCTCACAATTGGTATTGCCGTAATGATCCCAGCAAAGAAGAGGTCTCGCAGGAAAGGTGGTTCTTATTTAGTGGACCAGTGGAAGATCATTCTAAAGTGACACAAAACACTTCATCAGGCACTTTAAAAACATAGCATAGCTGTTACTAATTCAGTTTGACAAAAAGTCATTTCTATTGCAAAAGCGTGCCAGCCCCCGTTGTCAAATTATGAATGTTATTTTCTTACCTATTTTGGACATCCTGTGCTAATATAAAACCAATTCAAAACATATCTCAAACAAGTCTTACCAGAAACTCATTTTGTCCTATATAACAATTATGGCTGTTTCTGAACTCATGTTAATTTGTGGTTTAGGTGGACTCCCACCAATAACAATGTGTACTGAACCCGTCTGGTCTGCAACACATTGTGGGTCTGCTATACATCAACTTCATGCTAATATGTGCTTTATTTAGCTGAAGGAGCTAGACCCCAGCATGTTGTGGTGGTCACTACTATGGTCATGAGCTGGCACAAGATCTAGAGTTTTGGTGGAAGGGGGTCCTCCAATGCCTCAATATTCCTCCTTACAGAAGTGCAACGTATCTGGCAATCTAGCCATTCTTTTTCTGCTGCATTGCAGCTACTAAAGCTGGATGTGCAGAGCAGATACAGCCTATGACAATAAGGGCTCAGTCCAGCCCAACTCAGCCCAACTCAGGCACAGTTGAGGCCCAATTGTGGCACAATTGGGGCCCAAAATAGGACCGAGTTAGGCTGCAACTGTGCCTGACTTAGGCAGGAGGCAAGAGCAGTGGGCCAGGATCGAGGCAAAACTTACCACAGAGGCAGGCAGGACCCTGTGGGGAGCTGTCCCGCTTGTGGAAGGGAAGAGCCCCCTCCTGAGCTCGTCTGTGTGCACCTACCACAGCTGCTGCAGCGTTCGCAGCAGATGGGCAGCCACAGGTGGGCCTGCAGGCACTGGGCGTGCGACAGGCAGCGGAAGGGCAGAGGTTGTGCCAGTGCCAGCTGCCCAAGGGCACCCTGGGTATTAGCCACCTGCCGCAGGGGGGAGTGCCACTGCCCTCCCTCCTGCAGACTGCGATGCCATCCCCAAGCCACGTTGAGGCTGCACGTGGGAGTCATGGGGGGGAGGGGGTGGGAACATCACACACAAGGGGGGCCTCATGAAGTCTGGAACCGCCTCTGCCAGGACATGCCCGTGCGCTGCCTGAAGCCCTGGGCCTCCAGGGCCGTGGCTATGCCCACAAAGAAGGCATCCCGGTATGCCTTCTGCTCCGTGCCCCGGCCAAGACCGAGAGATGCCTTGGGCTTGTCTGCTGCGAGCGGGAAGGGCTCACGCAGCTCATCACACCCCCAGATGGGGCAACGTCGGCGCCTCGCGGCAGGCGCTCTGGCGGGATGGGGGATGCCAGCGTCCATCATCAGGGAGTGGGAGGGGAGGCAGGCACACAGACAGGGGGTGCTGGGGAGGGGCACGGGTGGGTCAGAAACAGACAGACAACAAGGCTGGTGGGAGAGGGATACAGGGAGAGGGGTCTGCGGAGACCAATAGGGACACAGGGGTCACTTCGCAGATGGAGGCAATGCAGGAACGGGCGACTCTCATGCAGACAGACCGAGGGCGGTAACGGATGCCGTTGATGGGCGGAAATGGACGCCGTTGACGGGCGGAAACGGACGCCGTTGACGGGCGGACTGAGGGCGGAAACGGACGCCGTTGACGGGCGGAAACGGACGCCGTTGACGGGCGGACCGAGGGTGGGTGAGAGCCCCGGTTGCTGAAAGGGCTCTTCACGGACGTGGCAGACGTGCGCCATGTCGCCTGTCAGTGGTTGCCTGCCTGAGAGGCCCCCCAACTTCCCCCTCCCCTCTGAGCCCGGAGGGTCTGGCAGCCCCCCTGCTGTGTTCTCCTTGGGCTGGTTGTGGCAGACCCTGGCTGGGATTCATGCAGGGCCTTGTGTGGTGGGCGCTGTCTCTCTGTAGGTGGGTCAGTGGTTGTGTAACATTGGGGTTATGTTGTTCAAGGGACCTTTACGCAAGGGGCATCTTTATTGTTCTGGAACATTGGCAGAGATGGCGAGGCTGCCAGGGGTAGGCACAGCAGCCACTCAGAAAGTAGCAGCAGCAGCAGCAGCAGCAGGCGTACCCCATGGGCCTGGAGACGCAGGCTCTTCCCCTGTGGAACCACAGCCTGCTCCACAGAAAGGGGAGGGACAGCAAGTAGGTAGCCAGGGAGGTGGAGCAGCAGCAGCAGCTGAGGTGGGTTGCAGGGCAGGCTCCCAGACCTCTGGCAGCAGTGAGGCAGATGACCATGGGGCAACCAGACTGCAGGCCCAGGGGTGCTCCCCAGAAGGTAGGTGGTGGTGGACATTCCTGGGGAGACATAAATCACAGGGGTGTTCCACGGCAGCTGGTGTGTGGTAGCAATCGCCATTGAAGGAATGCCAGTGTGCCGGTTGCAAAGGCCTGCAGGGAGAGAAATCAAACACAGCTGAGTGGTGTGAGACACATAGCCTGGTCTGCGCTCCTTCCCTGGGTGTAAGGTGAGCATGATCCTGTAAGGGAAAGGGGTCAAAGAGAGAGACAACAACACAACTTGGGGGTCACACCCATGGCAATCCTAGCAATACTGACCTGTCAGTAGACCCTGTGGAGAAAAGAGGGGGGGAACAGCTGGTGTCTACATATGGGTTACAGTTCCACACTCATGGCATTGTGTGCTCACATTAATACAGGCAGCTATGAGACAAGACATTGGTACAGAGGCATATCATGGCAGGCATTGCAGGCAGACATGAGACAAGACATTGGTACAGAGGCATATCATGGCAGGCATTGCAGGCAGCTATGAGACAAGACATTGGTAAAGAGGCATATCATTGCAGGCTATGCAGGCAGCTATGAGACAAGACATTGGTAAAGAGGCATATCATGGCAGGCTATGCAGGCAGCTATGAGACAAGACATTGGTATAGAGGCATGTATCCTACCTATATTTCTCTATGCAAAGAGGCAGAAGTCAGACCACATGTCAGCACGAACCCTGCTCTTACCTGCACTTACCTGCTGGTGTTGTTGCCTGTGGGGGGGGGGAGAGGGGCTGGGAGAAAGACATGGGTTAGCAAACACTTGCATGGAGACAGCTGCCCAGGCACAGGAGTACACAGTTTGGCCACAGGCAGAACAGCCCTCTCTGCCCTAGAGGGGGGCAGAGAGGAGAGAGGAGAAGAGAGAAGTGGGGTGTTAGAAAAGTTTTCAAAGTCCCACTTTGTGGCTGCTGGGGGACAGAACCCCACGCCACGTGCTCAGAGAGAGAGAGAGAGTGAGTGAGTGAGTGGAGGGCTGGGGCTGGGCTTTTGTGGGAAAGAGGCTGGGTGGGGCTGGGTGCTGATAGGGTAACTATTTGGTCCGGTTCCAGAGTTAGGCCACAACTGTTCCGTCCTAACTCAGGCACAACTCGGGCCCAGGGTGTTAGTACTTTTCAGGAGAGGGCTGGTGTGGGTAAGGTAAAATGGCTCCTATGGGTCTCCTCACATTTGGGTCCACCCTTTTTGTTGACCCAAATTTTGTGCCTGAGTTGGGCTCGAGGGGGCGTGTCAGGGGGTTGCCAGTGTCTGGAACCGGAACAAATTTGTAACCGCCCCCCGTCACTCCCCCGACACGCCCCCAACACGCCCACTTTTAGGCCACAATTGTGCCTGAATTGTGCAGTTGTGCCTGAATTGTGCCGGAACCCAATTCAGTCACAATTGCAGCACAAATTCGGCCTCTGCGGCACAATTCAGGCACAACTCGGGCCTAAAGCACTTAGGCTGCAATTGTGCCTGAATTGTGCCGCTGAGGCCTTGGGCTGGACTGGGCTGTAAGTTTTCAGTTCTGTGTATTTCCCTGTAGGACGTGAGCAGAGGGCGCAGTACATAACCATTAGCCTGGTCCTAAATAAAGTTTCAGTTCTGGGTCATAGCCAAAAGGCAAGCAGCTATGCTCACCATTCACCAACCAGATACTTGGAAAGTTTCCACTCAACATGCAAGTACCTTTTCTATCAGACACTTCCTGCTCCTGTCCCCACCATCAAGAAACCAGTTATGCAACCTGCCTAGAACAGACCAGTCACAATTGCCCTTCTCAGCCATATGACTAATTGAGGGCCTACAGGTGGCCATGATATTATGTGGTTTTGGGACTGAAGCCATTTAAGCCTGCATAGGAACTCTGTGGCCATTTTGTAGCATAGTCCTCCAAAAACATGAAGGAATCCGATGCTCTGCATGGGGTCCTTTCATCCCTGAAATAAGTATTGAATAGACTAACAGCACAATCCTATGCATATCTACTCAGAAGCCAGTCCCATTGTGTTCAGTGAGGCTTACTCCCAGGAATGCATGTATAGGATTGCAGCCTCACTTTTGTAAAAAAAAAAAAATCTCACTTATGTCATGAGAATTATGTAATCAAAGATAAGTGGCAAGAGGGGTTATGATGAGCCCCACAGAAGGTATTCAAATCTGTCTTCCTTCATGTGCCATGAATTACTGTAGAAAAACCATCTCATTCAAACTTGATTCATTTCCATTCATAGTGTCATTCCTCATTATTTCACTTCACTTAAAAGCCATGGAAGTTTTTGTACATGAATGTCACACTCACAGTCACACTTCATCATAGGTTTAGCCCTGAGGCTATAGAAACGCTTATTGCTTTTCTGATTCAAGTAAAGATTCTGGATGTTTTGACATGTGTGTGTTGAATGCACAGTCTCAATACATCATTGTTTGTGCACTCTGCTGGCTTCACAAACAGTTATTGTTTGCTTCAGGTAAATATGCTGGATATTTTCATATGTTTGTGATTCATTCACACCGGACTGCATCACTGGTCTTGTAGTCTTCTAGCTGCCTAAGCAAATACAGTATATAGGTTTGCTAGCTATTTTGGAGCACTAGTTTGGTTTCACAATACTGCAAATGACATGCCATATTCTGCAACCATAGACGGATGACACTTTCTTGTTTAGCTGGTTTGTATATCTTGTTTGCTAGAACCAACAGCTGTCTACCAAATCACATGCTTAAAGTTGAACCAGGGGCAGTCTCAGTGCTGCCTGAATTTATGGAGATCTGTCTCCTGTCTGAATACTCACCCCCATAACAATCCCCCTTTTCCCCAGCAACCACCATGGTTGCTGCTGTTGCTTCCTCCTCCTCACCTGCCTGACTGCTTAGGGAAGAAACCAGGCATGCAAGGGGAAAGGAGAGGAGTGCAGCAAGCAAACAATCCAGAGCTTCCCTCCCAGTCATTGGGCCATCTGCCCGCCGCCGCCGCCACTGCCTTTTCCCACTTGCTGTCTGCTGGCCAGTTCAAACAAACAGGATGGGTGGAGTCGGAGACCAAGTGGGAAGAGGCTCTAGTGGACAACCCAAAAGGTAAGAGGAAGGAGGAGTTGGGAGGGACTCCTTCTTCTTGCCCACCTGGCTGAGCAGTCCTCTCCTGGTCATTCGTGGTAGCAAGCAATTCAGATGCCTTTGCTGCTGCGTCTTGCAGCTCGGCCAGTGTAGTTGCAAGCAGGGGTGGTGCTGGAGGAAGAGGGGGCTGCTGCTGCCCCAGTTTTCTTGCCAGAGGCATAGTTAGGGGGGTGGGGCCCCAGGTGGTGGGGGTGTCAAGTGGCGGGGGCTGCACTTTCACCGCGCTGCTGCCAAATTTAGGTGGCAGCATGGTGCGAAAGCACTCCAAGTCCAACACTTTTTGGCCGTTTGTAGGCCGTATGGAGCATGCGAGGGAGGGAGGGTTGGCCCTTCCAGGCTCCGTACGGTCGAAAAAATGCTGGGGGAGGGTTTGCTTTCATGCCGCGCTGCCACCAAAATTCAGAGGCAGCATGGCAAAAATGGCATCACATCCCCATGGGGCGGGGCTTGTGGCATCACGTGGGGGTGCCGCGTCGACGCCCCCACGGGGGTATAGCAACACCTCTGCTTCTTGCTCACTCTCAGCAAATGAGAAGTGGATTGGAGAGCCAATTGAAGCAGCTGGGTGGATGGCGGGCTTGTGGGGGGCAGTGCGGAGCACCCCTTCTTGGTTTGCTGCCCCCCCCAACCTGCTGCTTGAAACAGCCACTTCTGTCAGCCTCATGGCTGGGCTGGCCCTGTGTTGAACACATGTTCATGTGCATCATGTAAAAAACTGCATCGTGTCTGTGCTTAAAAAAACCAAAACTCTTTCTTGAATGCATTTCCCTTAGTTTTATTATTATGGGAATGTAGCACATGCTCAGTCAGACTGGTAAAGCACCAACCCAGGGAGGATTCTTTTAATGAGCTCACATGTTTAGTCACAGAGCAGAAACAACCTAACTGAAAGAATGTTAATGTCTCTGACCTAACTATTGTCCTTGTTGCAAAACAAACAAGCTGCTGCTGAAGTAATTCCAGTAATATTTGCAAAGAAGTGGGGTGGTACTATTTCAACATGTTTCTGGCGATGCTTCTGCTTTCATCTAGACCTCTGGGAAAAGCACCGTGTAAACTTCTGACTCTCCACCCAATCTCCAATTCCAAATGAATGACACTTGTGCACCCTTAGAATAATTAAAGTACAAAAATAGCTCATTGCTACTAATGCATGAAGCATTACAAGACAACACAACAGTCTTTTATTTCTTAACAGCGGAATCTTTCTTCCACTCTCAGCAATCTTTTCCCGGGAACCTGAGAGTCCGCTGGCACTTCATATTGGAAAGCCCGGTTGCTAGCCTCCTGTATTGATGAGGACATGATTACATGTTGCAAATATGAACGACTGAAGGCCACTTAAGGGATTTATGTTCAAACAATGCAGATGGAAAGATTGGCACCCACAAAGCAGCTGTATCATGAATCGGCTGCAATAGAGCTAACTCCAGCAACAGAAACAAAGTTCAAATGCAAATCTGAGGACATGCAAAACATTTGCGGGTTTTTGTAGCAAGCCAAAAGAGTTTGGACAAGAATTGTCACATTTCTTGGGGTGGGGCGGGGCAGTGGAATTCCTCATACGATATCCCTGCTGGTTTGTCACTAAATTTCTCTGAAAGTGAAATTCAAGACACATTTGGAGGCACCTTTTCAGGTGAGAATGACTGAGGAATTTCAAGAGGCGGCAAAAGTGTTTACAATGCAATCCTAGGCAATTCTACTCTAAGTCCCATTGAATTCAATGGGAATTACTCCCAGGTAAGTGTGCACCCATTGACTATCATGGGACTTACTTCTGAGATGACATGCACAGGATTTGGCTCTCAGTTTAAGGCATTTCTGCCCAACGGTGTATATACGCAACAGGAGCCAAATGTGTACACCTGTGGGTCGGGCAGAAATGGGTTGGGTTGCCACCTGATTAAATGCATCTTTTAGTTGATTAATTGCATGCGTTTTAGTCAACTGAATAATCAATTAAACATGCTTATATTTGCATAAGTGTCATTGCATCCTTGCAGATATCAGCTCAGAAGAAGCATTCTCCTCTCTGTGTGAGAATGGAGAATGCTTCTCTAAGATCATGTGCTGTTTTTGTAAGTACTCGTGTTAAAACTATTATTGTTAAATATTCAAGTATTTTTGCATTGCATTGATTTCAATAGGAGTTGGTCGTGTTGCAAGTTAATCATGGTAGAGCACATGGGAAGGAGACAGCGAGCTCATAAACAAGGAGCATCTCGGGAACTGGAGCGCTCAGTCAGAGAGTTTGCAAAGGTATGCATATTAGCAAACGAATTGCATCCAAGTTATAGCACTAGTCAGCTCATACACAGAGCTAAGAATAAGGTCATCATGGGTGATGAAGGGAGACATGGGGATTGTTCCCATCTAAACCCAGGGGTCTGTTCCCAAGTAGATGCCAGCTGCCCTTTGTACAATGCTAGTTATTATGGCACATCTCCACATTCATTCCCATGGCAAAAACCTTAGAGAAGTATAAACATGCTCTGAGATGAATATGCACATTTTCCTTACATATCCGACATCCACATTACGTTTTAAGGGGGGGTTATATTGAGCCGGGCTAGGTGGTGTCTTCAATTGAAAAACAAAATCTGCCATTTTCAGAAGGGTAATTACACACAGCACAAGCCTATGCATGTTTACCAAGCCTATGCATGTTTACTTGGAAGTAAACATGCAATCATGCATGTCCAATAGAGCTCATTCAAATGTCCAATGGAGCTCACTCACTTGTAAGTGTGCATTGGATGGCAGTGTAAGTAACTTGTGTACTTTCTGTACAACAAGGGTGTCCAAATGTTACATTCTTGGAAGCCCTTCTGTCAGTGGCATAGTTAGCCACTAGGGGGCCTGGAGCGGCGACGTGTGATACCGGGGCAGGATGTTACGACATCGGGAAGCATGGTAGACCTGGGCTCTGGAGACTTTTCCGTCTATTGCTGCCCTCCCACATCCTGTTTTGCCCCTCCCCCTTTGAGAAGGGGGCCAAAAAAAGCTTTGTACCCCCTGATAAAATTCCTCTCAGAGGCCCTGTACCCAGCAGCAAGTGCTTCACAGGAATGAAACACTTAAGTTCAGGTACAATGAAATCAACTGGCGAGAATGAGGAAGAAATGTGCTTCCTGAAAGATATTTGGAGAGAGTCTGTATCCCAGAAGTAGAGCACCTGCTTTGCATGCATTGGCCCAAAGTTCAAACTCCAGCATCTCCATGCCTTTAACCATTGTAAGAAGAGGGAATTTGGGCAGGTGTAGCTTGTTGCACCCTTCCATGATGAGCTGCACCTGCCCAAATTCCAATAGTTAAAGGTATAAGCAACCTGTCCCTTTTTGGATATGGGCACCCTAAGCATGCCATAAAATGCATATGCAATATACAATTTTATGTGTATTCCTTGAAAGGAAAGTGACCAGCAATTTATTATTTAGAAACTATATCAATTTATTGTTTAATACATTTGTTCAAAATTTGGTAGCATCTAGCTAGGGTTGCCAACCCTCTTGAACTCTCTGGAAGTTTCATGGAGTCAGTATTAATCTCCCATGGACCAATGGGAGCAATCCAGAGGACTTTCCAGACCCCCACTCCTGACTCTCCCATTTACCTGCTGCTCCCTGTCTGAGGCTTGGTGGTGCCCTCAAACTCCACCCACCAAATCCCTGTTCAGCCAGAGCATTGTGCCCCACCCAGCTATGCATATTTCCTGGTGCTAAGAAGTTTGGGAAGCACTGCTGTACAGTATTCAGATCTCCAGGGATGGCTTCAATCAGAACTACCCTCAGAGGCGTTCTTACGCCGGGAGCGCTGGTGTGCTGTGCCCCAGTCGCGGAGTGGACACGGTGCTTCCAGGGGGCGCGGCGCCGGAGCCCGGCTGCCGAGCCCCCGGGAAGCAGCGTGCCCACTCGGCTAGTCACCGGCTTCCGGAGACGCTTTTCTCCGAAGCCGGGAAGCCCTCCTCCTTGCGACTGCCCATTTCGGCGGTCGAGCCCGTTTGCCCTCAGAAAGGTTCTGCACATGTGCAGAAAACCCAAATAAAAGCGGGCGACGCGTTTGGCCGGCTCACAAAGCCCTCGACCGCCGAAATGGGCAGTCACAAGGAGGAGGGCTTCCCGGCTTCGGAGAAAAGTGTCTCCGGAAGCCGGTGACGGGCCGCTTCCGGGGGGGGGGGCGGCAGCCACGCTCTGGCGCGACAGGGCGCTCCAGCCCCCACCCCCCCGGGTGCCAGAAGGCGTTAAAACGCCACTGACTACCCTGCCTGCTTCCCCAAAAATAAGACCAGGTCTTATATTAATTTTGGCTCCCAAAAAACACGGTAGGTCTTATTTTCAGGGGAGGTCTTATATTTATGAGTGCCAGCAAAAATCACGCAAAAATGATGGTAGGTCTTACTTTCGGGGGAGATTTTATTTTCAGGGAAGCAGGGTAGCAACCCTAGACCTAGCCTGTGTGTCCCCGACTGGCCATCCATGCCATAAAAGGAATTTCCTGTGGAAGCCCCAAGAGAATCAAATGCCATTGCACCGGAGCAGAGCCTGGTGTGCTGTCCTTCCCCTCTTTATAGAGCAAAATGTCTGCCAGTTCTCTAAAGCGAACATTCTTGAGCCAAAACTGAAATTCAGAGGAGGGGGGAATTACACAATCTGTTCCACGGAAAAATATATCAGTATGCAAATTGGAGTCGTCTGTTGACACGTTGTTACAGTTTGTGTTTATGTTTGCCAAGATTCATGGGTAATTCACCTAATTAGTACCGGCAAAAAATAAAATAAAATACACCAAACTGTTTCCTGACTTTAGTTGCAACATTATTATTTACACATCTGATTCTGAACAAAGAGGAAAGAATGTGCTCTGCACACACACATGCAGAAAGACTTAAAGATTTGTAATGTATGGGAACTAAGGTAATCTACCTTTCATGTGGGATGAAATCAAGTTGTTTTTCCAGAATGTGATAACCATAAATATGTTTATAAATAGGACAAAGTATTCATCTGATAGTCATTTCAACTTTAATTGCTCTTAGACAGCTATTTTTGCAATGAGCTTTCAGGCTTGCAAAATCTAGTCTAGACGGGCATGAAACGAGCCTGTTTGCAGTTGCTTGATGCTGAAGGGCAGGTACACAAAATCAAGTGTGTGTATGTTTGCTTAGTTTGTCTCTACATTTTGCGAAAAGGTATTTTCTTTGTTTTTGTTTCCTTGTGCACGACTTCATCAGCAGTGGCAATACAAACTGCAGAACACAGGCTAAAATTAACTACGTCCGAAGAAATCACCAAGTGAAGAATTACACAACAATACCAAGCTGTATAGCTTAATCCTACCCTTCCACACCCTACTTATTCCAGGCCTAGCTGTCTCTTGAACAGAAACTTCACAACTGTGTGGTAATTTTGCAATCCGCTTCCATTCCCATTGGGCACCAAGATGCCATCAATCTCCTGACATATGCCTTAGGCGGTCTCTCTCTCTCTCTCTCTCTCTCTCTCTCTCTCTCTCTCTCTCTCTCTCTCTCTCTCTCTCTGTGCACAGGAAAATGAGTGCTGGTTTGGATCAACTAGAGGAAATCCAGGAACAGGGACTATTGTTTCACTGACTTACCGGTATCTGCTTTCTTTCATTTTTCTTGTAGTGTCTTGATCTAAATAGTCGCTTAAATGTCCTAAGGTCCAATATGCACTAACAACAGGCAGGTGTGGCTTCTTCGGCTCCAGGGCTATTTGAATACAGGGCCAATTGCCTGTCTTCTCACTTGATTGCCACTTTCCTAGCAGGCGATGTTTGGGAAGAAGGAACCATGCTATTGGCTCCAGTCATGTGGTTCATATATCTATCTAGGGTAAGTCTAAGAGAAAGGTGTGAGAAAAAGCTTTAGGCAAGCGGTTCCCATGCCATGTAAATTTGAACTCAATGTAGGTAATTATGAACTTGTATTTAGAACAAGTTGCAAATGCATAACGTGACAGCACTTGAAGGTTCTTGAAGGTTCAAAGTTGGTCCAGTTGGGAGGGTCCTCTCTCGAGCATGGACCCTCAACCAGTGCCTGACCCATCAGCCCTGTTGGGGACTCCCAATTTTCCCCCATCAAAAAGGTGTGTGCTACATACTATGGGGGAGGGGGGGACAACAACTTGAAGGCATACCGATGGTACATTTTTTTTTTACTTACCTCCACGTAAGCCTACAGGCCACCTATGGGTCTCATTGGACCCACTCCAGCCATTCTGCTGGCATAAGTCAAAACCTGGAGAGCTGGGGTGTGTGTGTTGGGGATAAGACCCTGGTGCAAGTCTCTGTCACTGGACTCCATGTTTTGCCCTGAAATTCCCCCTACTCTCCTTGATACCCCCCCTGCTCTCCCCCCTTGACCCATGACACATACCCCACTGCCAACTTACTGAGGCTAATACAGCCTGGGGTCTACAGCCGTGGGGATCCGATGCTTCCACCACTTTGTGACAGTGTGTCATACTGGCTCATCCCTGGGAATTTTGCAACAGCAGGACGCTCCTCCCACTATCACAATCACCCATAGGACTGGGACATTACAGACTGTACACATGAGGCAATACAGCCCAACCTACAATGAGATTGATTAGCCAACCAAACCTATGAAGTGCAGGCTTTTGAATTTATGGGTTTCAAGGTGGTGCAGAGCCCTCAAACTGGGGCTATTCCACTCCTGGCTCCTCACCAAGCAAGATGTGCCAACGGAGTTCTGCCAGAGTCACCATTCCCCAGGCTGAGCAGCTCCAAAGTATTGTAAATGAGCCAGAGAAGCCTCAAGTAGGTCTTCATAACCTAAGCTAATAACAGCCATAAGGACCAGTCTGGGAAAACACCCTTAACCCACAAAGTGATGTATACCAGCCAGTGAAGAGGGCAGGATGGGTGAGCTACCTAACCTTGACCCTTCTCTGATTGGCCCCATTGTACTGACAGTTTGGTGGCATAATGGAGACTATGTGTCTTTTCTCTTCCCCCGATCATCAAATGCATTGCTGCCCTTCATCTCTCTCTCTCTGCATCTGTCAATTGAATTACTTTTTTCTAGATCTAACTTTCTAGATGTTGAGAGTCTCCTTGAATACACCATAGAAAGGTGACTCATAAATCCATATATTAGTCAATCAATGCACTGTAAATATAAAGCATAGTGAGTCTATTCTAGCTAGAGTGGCAGCTGTGCTCATATGCAAAAGGGATCGTCAAAGGACTTGACAGGTCCTGTTTAGACCTTACAGCAGTGCATCTAGGGGTGGTGCGCATGCAGCACATACAGCCATGATGGAGGGCCATGAAAGTATCGTATATCCCCATCCAGCCTTCCCACATGGTCTCGCCCAGCCCAAGTCTTCATTTTATGCATTTTAAATGTATACCTTGCCTTTCCTGCAAATGCCAACCAAGGCAACTCACAATATAATATATAAATATGATTCATAAAATACATCTAGCAAACAACAGCAACACCCCGCAAAATATGCAAGCAAATTTTAAAACCTAGTTAGCCAAAGCTGCCCATGTTAAGCCAAAATGAATGGACAGACATCAACCAGTCCCAAAGGCTTGTTGGGAAAGCCATGCTTTTACTCAGCAGCCAAAGTAGGATAGCAAGCATGTCCGGCAGGCAGGCTTCCAGATCACTTCAAAGTTTGTGTAACTTGCATTGGGCTGAGTTGGGGGGGGGGGGGCTTGATGGGAAACACACACAGACTTCTCAATGCCTGTAATGACCATGCACATTTATTTATTTCATTTAAATCTCCTCTTTCTTCCATGATTCAATACATGGGGCTTTCAGATGGCCTCTAATCCAGGCACTGACCAGCCCAAGACTTGTTTAGCTTCAACAAAATAGCCCCATTATGTGATCTATCATCAGGACAGTAGAATGAAGGGAAAACATGCTCTGTTGAGCCCCACAGCAATACCCCGGCATGTGGGTGCTGCTGCTCCCATGCCAGGGTGGATCTGGCCCATAGTTTGCTTTGTTACTTCTCCTGAACATCCATCTACTCCCCTTCTTCCCACCTGATGCTGTTCAGCCACCCAGGAAACATAGAAACAGAGCAGACAACCCCTTGCATGCAGAAAATGTAAAATGATGCCACTGCTAAGAGGAGCATTTGTTCTTGCTACTGCCCATCCAGTAAGCTGGGGTCCAATGGTCCAGTTACCAGGTGGCAGTCATCGGCTATGGTGGCGGCAGCAGTGCACGCTTCGAGGCTCAGCCAGGTCACAGGTGGGTCCTTCAATGCGCATGAGCCCTTGGATCCATTATCCATACCTGACCTGGCTGACTCCTGACATCACCCCTGTTTAGTATTCCCATGATTGTTTGCCACTTACCTTTTTCTGTGTTTTTCTTTCTTTCTTTCCCAATTGAATTTGTACAATCTTGGGAAATATCCAAAAAACCCAAAACGTGTTCCAAAAGACAGGCTTGCTAAATTAGGCAGCCCAAGACTGCTAATTTAATGCCCCCATTCTGAAGGCAGAAAAGGCACCACCCCTGCGGGGATTATTTCCAACAGATCAGGGAAGATAAAAGAGGAGGAACTGCTGCCCTTTCTCCCATCAGCTTGGGACTGTTAAAGACAGGAGCTCACCTCTGGCTGCATCATCTGGAAAACCGACTTCTACATGGATCGGGCCCCTCCTCTTACCATGGTGGTAGACATGGGTTTTTCCAGCACCCACAACAACAGTGTTCTAGCCATGTTCTATACCATGTTTTTCCCTCAATGCCCCACATATCATTATGATACTACATAGGGGCACCATAGAGGAAAAATAATATGGTGTAAAGCAGAGACGTCCAAACGGGGGGCGACAAGTGGGGCACATGGCCAGGCGTGTGGGAGCGTCCTTTTTCACTGCTGCCGCCAGGATCTCCAGCACACAAACACGGCTTTTGCTACGTTTGTGCGCTGGAGATCCTGGCAGCGGTGAGAAAGGTGAGTGGGGTTTGCGGGGTGCTTTTTTTAAAAATCTTTTTTTTCCGCTGGAGTGATGTCACAGTGACGCCACTTCCGGTGGTGATGGCACCCGGGGTGTGTGTGACATTTTTTATGCCACCCCCCCTCCCCGGGTGGGTTGCTACGCTGCTGGTGTAAAGCACGTTTTACACAAGCAAGCAAGAATGTTGTTACTGCTACTCTCCTGCTGAGAATGAAGGAAACCTGCACTTGCTACCATGGGAAGGGAAGGGGGCCCACTGGACCAGTGGTTGCTGTGAGCCTAAAACTTCCCACAGGGTGAGGAGAGGTGCCAACAGTGGTGCCCCTTTTGTACACTGGATGCTCAGCAGCTGCTGATTAACAGGGCCATGTGCTGATGCTGGCCAGGCTTAGCACATGGCTCCTTTCGGAAATGTGGGAGTCTGACCCGAGAGATGCTGGGAAAGCTGTTCATTAGGTCACGAGGCTTTCACTGTGTACTATCCCGAAAGCATTTTGGCAGATACAGAATTGTTTGTACCTGATATTTACCTTAGAAACACCACTTACCTGCCCCTTCATAACATTTACTGCGATCATTGGCATTCAGAGGTCAGTGCTGAGCTCATAGATAATATCATGCTAAGGTTGTAAAATGAGGAATGTGCGGGTTTCATGAGATACGCCAACCTTTGATCACTGCTGCTCTGCTTTAGGACTGAATTCAGCATGAAGAGAACTTACAGAAGGCCATTCAAATTTTTCCAAAATTACTAATTGCAAGTTCAGCGATAAAGGGGCCTTTTTCAGACTCCAAATTATAGCTTGACATTATGCATATGTGCTCTTTTAGGTGGCACTCCTTAGCAAATATTGCTTTTCTTTTTTTACCTGCTGTTCCAGAACTAGATTGGCCACCCAGAAACCAATATTATCTTATTCATTTTCCTTCTGGGTTAACCTGGAAGTAACCTGAGACACCGGTAGTCATAAACGCTGATAAAATGGCACACTGGAAGAATGCCAGGTAAGCAGACTGCTGTGCCCATAGTGGGATGATGACATCCAGGGCAAGACAATCAGATACTGTATATTGCCACAGTTTTTATTGTGCAGGTGTAAAAAACAAACAAAGATTCTTAGCCAGTGGCTTCTTGTTGAGTTCACAACTTTTCAACAAGCCTCGTCAAATAGCTACGTCATTAACAGCAGCTTGACGTTGACATTAGCAGGGGATAATGTTTCTGTGCTATGATGAAAAGCGTTACCAGCTGATTTTTTCCCCTCAAGCTGCTCTTGAAAGCATGAGAGGAGGCCAGGCTGCTTTCCTCTGGTCAGTTGGCAACATTAGTTTCTTGGGAGTAAACCTCAGAAATCATTGCCTTCTGCCACCGCTGATTAATTGAAGCAAAGCAAGCATACTCTGGGTAGCATACAGAGTTTAACACTCTAGCAACTTGCATGAGTGCAACAAACAATCTTCCTCACGTCCTCATCCATACTGAAGCCTTTGGAACCCACCCCCCCTCACACACACACACAAAGGTACAGCTAAATGAAAACCAGAAGGGGAGCCTCCTTGGATTAAGATATTTGAAATGACAACTGATCTGGATCCCATGAATGAGATATTTGATGGCTGCTCACAGTTGTAGCCTTATTCCCACAGGCTACAAGGAACATTAAATACTGTACATGTACAATATGTATAGGTATAAGTACTCTGTGTTGCATTTATACAGTGGGCATTGTTGGCATCATTTTGGAGATGATGAATACTGTACTAAGACACAGCAATACGCGGGTAACTGCGCGCCCAATCTTATGCATAAGAACATAAGAACATAAGAAGAGCCCTGCTGGATCAGGCCAAAGGCCCATCTAGTCCAGTTTCCTGTATCACACAGTGGCCCCACCAGATGCATAACATAGATATGCAAGATATGCATATCTACTCAGAAGCAAATCCCATTATTATAGTCAATGGGGCTTATTCCCAGGTAAGTGTGGGTAGGATTGCAGCCAAAGATCAGCAAGGAAATCCACAGCAAAGAATTCTTAAGCAAAAAATAAGCCCTCGGATGGATTCTGGATGGATTAGTGATGGCTCTGGGGGATTTTCCTGTTGCTAGGGCCAGTGATTCTGCCATGGACTTTGCTTGACCTCTGGAATTAGGAGGTGATTAGGACTATTGATACAATTGCACCTGAGTGCTCTTTTCCCAGCCATACAGCCAAGTCAGCACCTTAGTTCTTGGTGGGAGCTGTTAGCAATGAAACAGACAGACATTGCTACTGGTTGGTTAGGAGACCTGTGGTGCAGGTTCTCGATTGTCAACCTGTTCTGGAAGGGGCTGCAGTGCACTCCTCTTAAAGGAGCAGGTTCACAACTTGGGTTTACACCTGGACTTGGCTCCGCACCTGGATGTTCAGGTGTGGGCCAATATGGCCCGAGATATTTTGCCCGGCTCAGGTCGGTGCACCAGCTGCACCCTTTTGTGGGCCAATCAGACTTTGCCATGGTTCTCCACATATTGATTACACATTGATTTGGATGACTGTAATGCACTTTATGCAGGCAGCTCTTGAAGACATCCTGCAAACTCCAGCTCTTGCAGAATGCTGCTGCTCAACTGCCAACTGGCATGATGTGTGAAGCAGGGATGTGCAGGGGCTTCGGGGAGCAAAGTCCAGGGAGAAAAATTCAGCAACTGATTTTTTTTTATAAAAAAACTAATTTTACAGTTTAAACTAATGGCTTACAATTCAATTAGGAATGCACCAGTATCCCCCCTTTTCACCACCCCCAGCCCTCAGTTAATGTTCAAGGATTTGGTTAATGTCCTTAAGGCTTTGTGAGAGATCAATGCAACCACGGGCAAAACCTTGAGGGGGGTTACCCTCCACTTCCTTTCCCCCTTCCCCCTGCCCTAGGACACTCAAAAGCAGAAGGTGGCAGAAGGGGCAGTTGTGGGTGCTCTGAGTCCCCTCTTCTGTTGCCATCTTCCCTTCCCCAAGATGCCCAGACCTACCTTAGGGCAGGGAAATGCAGCTGAAGCAAGAGAAGGGGATGCCCTCCTCCCCCCTTGCCAATGTCAGTGGTGGTTCTGCCCCCAAGCATCACTGAACAAACAACCTGATAAAAACATAACATGTACAAAAGATAGCACAGGAACTTCATTGGTAGAAGACTCCTTTTCATTTGTTGGTGGCATTGAGACAGGACTGGTGGGGTGGGGAAGCAAGGCATCCATGAACAACTAGCCCAGCACCTCCAAAACTGTATAGCAAATACAGGGTGGCTAAATCATTGAAGTCATAGATATAGAATTCCAGCCATGCAAATATGCTTTGTTGCTTCTTATCAGTCATCTTTGCACATACCCTTGCAGATAACATCCCCCCCCCGAGTTTAGTGAGATGAGGGAATTTTCCTCCAAAGAGTTGCACGCACAACTTCACTGGGTAAAGTTAAACAAGCCAGAGCTTTTTTTTCCCTCTTCCTTACTGAATACTTATATTTCAAAATAAAGATCCCTGGGGACTCATGGAAGTAAAAAATGAGCATTTCCAGAAGCCTTTTCAACAGTTTTCAGGAAAATAATTAGCGCACTCCCATCTCCATTAGTAGTCGATCCCCTCCCCCAGACTTTTCAGCAGAGAATATATTTGCTTCATGTTCGCAAAAGAGGAACAGTATGTTAGCTATAATTAGCCAATATGTGGCAATATCAAATCTGCTTTAAGCATGCCAAACAGGTTGTGAATGCGAGATTCCGGGTGGGGCGAGGGCTTTTGTATTTTGCTCTGGCTACAGAGGGCCACTTTTTGCAATAGCCGACTGCTAACACACCAGTCCATTGAACAGGTGACATTTTAGCTCATGTTCTACCACACACTCTCCTACGCATCGCATCCTGATGTGTGATAAATCCTCCTTACCACTTAGCAGGATGATACAGACAACCAAGGTGCCCTGGGACACTTTGGTCATCTATATGTGCACCGGTTACAATGGACGGTCTCTGCACCGAGGGTAGGAATGAGTGAACCTTCTTAGTTAGACTATCCATTTCTGCCCTTTCAGAGTCCATTATGTAAGGACTCTATTCTTCTAAGCATGCTTGGGGTTTGGCTCATCTCAAAGACAAAGAGGCCTTCAAGAATAGAGTCAAAAGCTAGAGAAGGGCAGGACCACCAGTTCTCACACCATTTGAGGAATATGGACTTTTCATCAAAACTTCCACCCTACTTCTAGCACTGTTCTAGCACTAGATTCTAGCACTAGAAGCTGCCTCGTTTTCTGGGATTGCCATTGAGCTCCAAAATGGGACGTTGGCCATCAACACATTCTTCAGGTAGATGATGTCACTGAATCATGTCATCCACATAGACCAGTGGTGGCCAACTCGTGGTACGCCATGTGCCACATTTTATGTAGATAATCTTGAGCGTGCCACTTAAATAAATAAATAAGTCTAAGGTAATGGAAATATTTAAAGCACAGTGACAGTGCAAGAAGAATAAGGCGCAGTGGGGTGCAGAGACCTCCTCTAGTGCCACAGGCTTGGAAAGGCCCGCTGGGGTCGAGAAAGAGAGAAGGACTTCAGCACTCGGCTCGAGCAGGAATAGCAGTGTGTGCCACTTCAAAAGGCTCGGTGTGCCACTAAGTGGAACCCGTGCCGTGGGTTGGCCACCTATGACATAGACAATACCCTCAAAATCAAATGATGGCCAGAAAGAATTATTTCAGGATCTTCACATGATAGAACTTTTATGGATCATTTTGATCTGACAACTTTGCTTTCTGCGTGCAAATCCAAGTTTATCGCTGCACATGTAAGGATTAGGGATGCATTTAAATTGTTGAATTAAATCTGATATGTCCAATATTCATAAATAGTCAGTTGACAAAAGGGTTGAGGAGATCTCATGTATTCCACCATGAGTTAAGATGATCTAACAGGCTTCAACACCCCACCCCACCCACATTTCCAGCTTCAGATTCTAATCAAACTCCCACTTGCAGGTCAGAGTCACATAACACTAACTGCAGATTCAACAAACATACCGTGACTCACAGTGGAACTATTATGGGAAATCCCAATAGGTCATGTCAACTATGTCATTGTCAAGTGAAGTTTATAAATGTTGTTCTAAGGAGGTGATTATCTATAGATGAAATTACTGGGCAGCAGATCAGAAGCCCTGGATTCTATCGCTCTGCCCTTCGCATAGTGTAGGACTTGCTGATGTGCTGAGTAATCATTTGTGTGCCTCACAGCCCGGTCCAGCCCAAGGCAACTGCGGTACAATTCAGGCACAATTGCAGCCCAAGTGCTTTAGGCCCGAGTTGTGCCTGAATTGTGCCTGAGTTGGGCTGCAACTGTGACTGAATTGGGTTCAGGCACAATTCAGGCACAACTGCACAATTCAGGCACAATTGCAGCCTAAAAGTGGGCGTGTCGGGGGTGTGACGGGGGCGGTTACGAAATTTGGTCCGGTTCCAGACACTGGAGAGCCCCTGACACGCCCCCTCGAGCCCAACTCAGGCCCAAAATTTGGGCCAGCAAAAAGGGTGGACCCAAATGTGAGGAGACCCATAGGAGCCATTTTACCTTACCCACACCAGCCCTCTCCTGAAAAGTTCTAACACCCTGGGCCCGAGTTGGGCCTGAGTTAGGACCGAACAGTTGTGGCCTAACTCTGGACACGGGCCCAAATAGTTACCCTATCAGCACCCAGCCCCACCCAGCCTCTTTCCCACAAAAGCCCAGCCCCAGCCCTCCACTCACTCTCTCTCTTTCTCTCTCTGAGCACGTGGCATGGGGTTCTGTCCCCCAGCAGCCACAAAGTGGGACTTTGAAAACTTTTCTAACACCCCTCTTCTCTCTTCTCTTCACCTCTCTCCTCTCTGCCCCCTCTAGGGCAGAGAGGGCTGTTCTGCCTGTGGCCAAACTGTTTACTCCTGTGCCTGGGCAGCTGTCTCCATGCAAGTGTTTGCTAACCCATGTCTTTCTCCCAGCCCCTCTCTCTCCCCCCCCCACAGGCAACAACACCAGCAGGTAAGTGCAGGTAAGAGCAGGGTTTGTGCTGACATGTGGTCTGACTTCTGCCTCTTAGCATAGAGAAATATAGGTAGGATACATGCCTCTATACCAATGTCATGTCTCATAGCTGCCTGCATAGCCTGCCATGATATGCCTCTTTACCAATGTCTTGTCTCATGTCTGCCTGCAATGCCTGCCATGATATGCCTCTTTACCAATGTCATGTCTCATAGCTGCCTGCAATGCCTGCCATGATATGCCTCTTTACCAATGTCTTGTCTCATAGCTGCCTGCATAGCCTGCCATGATATGCCTCTTTACCAATGTCATGTCTCATAGCTGCCTGCAATGCCTGTCATGAAATGTCTCTGTACCAATGTCTTGTCTCAAAGCTGCCTGTATTAATGTGAGCACACAATGCCATGGGTGTGGAACTGTAACCCATATGTAGACACCAGCTGTTCCCCCCCCTCTTTTCTCCACAGGGTCTACTGACAGGTCAGTATTGCTAGGATTGCCATGGTTGTGACCCCCAAGTTGTGTTGTTGTCTCTCTCTTTGACCCCTTTCCCTTACAGGATCATGCTCACCTTACACCCAGGGAAGCAGCGCAGACCAGGCTCTGTGTCTCACACCACTCGGCTGTGTGTGATTATTCTCCCTGCAGGCCTTTGCAACCGGCACACTGGCATTCCTTCAATGGTGATTGCCACCACACAGCAGCTGCCATGGAACACCCCCAAGTTGTTCGTCCCCCCAGGAATGCCCACTACCACCAACCGTCCGGGGAGCACCCCTGGGCCCGCAGTCTGGTTGCCCCATGGTCGTCTGCCTCGATGCTGCCAGAGGTCTGGGAGCCTGCCCTGCAACCCTCCTCAGCTGCTGCTGCTGCTGCTACATTCTGAGTGGCTGCTGTGCCTACCCCTTGCAGCCTCGCCTGGCCATCCCTGCCAATGTTCCAGAACAATAAAGATGCCCTTGGGCAAAGGCCCCTTGAACACCATGACCCCAATGTTACACAAGCACTGCCCCACACACACAGAGACAGCGCCCAGCACACAAGGCCCTGCATGAATCCCAGCCAGGGCCTGCCACAGCCAGCCCAGGGAGAACACAGCAGGGGGGCTGCCAGACCCTCAGGGCTCAGAGGGGAGGGGGGAGTTGGGGGGCCTCTCAGGCAGGCAACCACTGACAGGCGACATGGCGCACGTCCGCCACGTCCATGAAGAGCCCTTTCAGCAACCGGGGCTCTCACCCACCCTCAGTCCGCCCGTCAACGGCGTCCGTTTCCGCCCTCAGTCCGCCCGTCAACAGCATCCGTTTCCGCCCTTGGTCCGTCTGCATGAGAGGTGCCCGTTCCTGCATTGCCTCCATCTGCGAAGTGACCCCTGTGTCCCTATTGGTCTCTGCAGACCCCTCTCCCTGTATCCCTCTCCCACCAGCCTTGTTGTCTGTCTGTTTCTGACCCACCCGTGTCCCTCCCCAGCACCCCCTGTCCGCCTGCCTGTGTGCCTGCCTCCCCTCCCACTCCCTGATGATGGACGCTGGCACCCCCCACCCCGCCAGAGCGCCTGCCGCAAGGTGCCTACGTTGCCCCATCTGGGGAGTGATGAGCTGCGTGAGCCCTTCCCGCTCACAGCAGACAAGCCCAAGGCATCTCTCGGTCTTGGCCGGGGCACGGATCAGAAGGCATACCGGGATGCCTTCTTTGTGGGCATAGCCACGGCCCTGGTGGCCCAGGGCTTCAGGCAGCGCACAGGCATGTCATGGCGGAGGCGGTTCCAGACCTCATGAGACCCCCCTTGTGCATGCCGTTCCCACCCCCTCCTTCCCTTCTCTCCCCCGCTCACCCCCCCATGACTCCCACGTGCAGCCTCAACGTGGCTTGGGGGTGGCATCGCAGTCTGCAGGAGGGAGGGCAGTGGCACTCCCCCCTGCGGCAGGTGGCTAATGCCCAGGGTGCCCTGGGGCAGCTGGCACTGGCACAACCTCTGCCCTTCAGCTGCCTGTCGCATGCCCAGTGCCTGCAGGCCCACCTGTGGCTGCCCATCTGCTGCGAACGCTGCAGCAGCTGTGGTAGGTGCACGCAGACGGGCTGAGGAGGGGGCTCTTCGCTTCCACAAGACTGACAGCTCCCCACAGGGGCCTGCCTGCCTTTGCGGTAAGTTTTGCCTCGATCCTGGCCCACTGCTCTTGCCTCCTGCCTAACTCAGGCACAGTTGCAGCCTAACTCGGTCCTATTTTGGGCCCCAATTGTGCCACAATTGGGCCTCAACTGTGCCTGAGTTGGGCTGGACTGAGCCCTTAGTTTTCTTTCACTAACAACACAATCCGATTTAACTTTTGTGCCGGTGTATGTAACCAGTGGCCCAGCGAGAACGGGAGGCCCCAGAACGGAAAAGGGATTCAAATCCCCTTTGAATTCCTCTTTTGGAGGGGATTTGAATCCTAATCCTAGTCCTGGTTAGGATGCAATGGGCACTTTATTTGCACCACCGCATCCTGCTAGACAGGATTGGGCTGCTCGAAGCAATAAAGCAGGTACGGTAAAGGTATCCCCTGCTTGAAAGCCAGTTGTGTCCAACTCCAAGGTGCAGTGCTCATCTCCGTTTCTAAGGCTAAAGAGCCAGCGCTGTCCGAAGACGCTTCTGTGGTCGTGTGGCCGGGATGACTAACGGAACGCTGTTACCTTCCCACCGCAGCAGTAACTATTTATCTACTTGCAATTTCTAGCTTTCAAACTGCTAGGTTGGCAGGAGCTGGGACAAGAGACAGGAGCTCACTCCGTCATGCGGCACTCGGGTCTCGAACTGCTGACCTACGGACCTTCTGGTCTGCAGTTCAGCATCTTAATCACTAAGCCACTGTGGTCCCTAGTATAGTAATAAAGAAGGTACTTTTCATTAATTGGATAGGTGAGATGTTCGTTGTGAATTGCATTTCTTGAGCTACATTTCAGCTAATATTTTTGCTGGCCATATCCTAAGGATCACTGTCTACCATGAAACAATATGGTGATAATACTAACAATCTGTGTATGCATGTAATTCTGAAAACTAGCTGAAATGATCTCATTTTGACCCCATAGGCAATGTGATAATCCAGATGTCTAAGATCATGAAATACTGTTCCAAGAGCTTCATTTTTTAAAACAAGATATTGCAAAGATTTTAATCAGTGCAATAGAAACAAGCAGTGCATCATTTTTCTAACATTCTAGACTTTTTTTTACAAGGATTGTACAATATTAGTCTAATAAAAATACTGCCGTGAATGATACAACTTTTATTGTATTACTATTGGTGGCTACTATGGTAATTCACTAATGCAGAAAAATGATCATAGCTTTTTCATATTAGTTATATGGGGAACTAATCTTGAAAAACCCATTGTGTAACCTGTTACAAAACTGCGCACAGCCTTGAACACAATATTTGGTTGTTTTTTTATATTGGTTGCTTTATATTGTTAAACTTTTAAATTTGTGTATTACATATGTACAGTATCTATTTTATGTTATGTTTTTAATTATTTATGATATTGTTCTCATTGCACACTGGATGCATATGTGGAAAGGAGACTGGAAAGGGGGGGCTAGGAACCAAGTATACATCTTCGTGTTTGTTGAGCTGGAGTTGCTTGGCTAGATTCCAAGCAGCATGACCTGGGACTTGAGGCAAAAAGTTGCATTCTGAGGCATTCGCAGCAAAAAGGCAGAAAGTACAAAGAAAAGGACACCTGGACAGCAATCTGAGTGGGCACCAGGAAGGCTTGGGTAGAGTAGCAGAGCCATGCCAAGACAAAGAGAAAGCTTTGTACAAAGTCTGGGGATTCCAGGAGGCTAATTATACCCTGCAGAACAAAAGAAAACAAAAGGATCCTGGGTATGAATGACTCAAGATAGTTGCAACAATGGAGTGTCCAGCCAAGACGCAACACTTGATTAGAGCAAGCAGGTTTGACCCACAATGGCCACAATGACCCACAATTTTTCCTTCCCATAGTTCCTTGTTTTTGGCACTCCTGGTTTCAGGCTTAACCAGACTCTAGCCAAATGGGGGCAGGCCAGGTTCAGGGACCAGTTCATGAGTCAGTGAGGATTACTAGATTACACATGGATGGCACTATAAACAACAACAACAACAACAACAACAACAACAACAACAACAACAGAGAAATGGTTCTTGAGTTCAAACAAGGCCAAACTTACACATCAAAACTTACTTTTTTGTTGTTAATATATGGATCCTGCTAAACAGACCCCTAGATTAAGCCTGAATTTTCTACCATATATCAACTCAGCAGTGTATAGAACACAAGTGGGACACTCCAAGACTAATCCTGACTGAAGCACCAACTTCCCTCCAGCATCATTTCCCCCACAATCCTACAAGCAGCAGGTTCCGATCCAGCCATGAGTTTTACAATGTTCCTGTCAAGACCCGGACTAAGTCCAACCCAAGAGTCAGAGAGTCCAGCTTGGAAGATGAAAGGCTGGTTCATGGCTCCATGGTGGCAATGAAGTCATCTAACGGTAACCCCCTAGTGATCTGCATGAGGATCTAGATTAGCAAACAGGCTCCTGTTCCGCAGCTGAGCACTCTCCCTTTTTATTTCTTCCATAAGGTAAAGGTAAAGGTGACCCCTGACAATTAAGTCCAGTTGTGTCCAACTCTAGGATGTGGTGCTCATCCTCATTTCAAAGCCGAAGAGCCAGCGTTGTCCGAAGACGCCTCCGTGGTCATGTGGCCGGCATGACTCTCCTTGCCGCAGTGCGTAGCATGCAGCTGGAACACGGAGCGCTGTTTACCTTCCCGCAAGCGGTACCTATTTATCTACTTGCATTAACATGCTTTGGAACTGCTAGGTTGGCAGGAGCTGGCCAAGCAACGAGAGCTCACCCCGTCGCGGATTCGAACACCCTCTAACTCCCCACTGGCTAGGTCAGAGACAGAGGGACCTCATTGGGCTTGTAGTCTACCTTTGTTACACAAGCCGATGTTCCCTGCATGTCTTGAAACATTGCCAGAATCAAGGCTTTTCTCAGGCTGTGGAAAATGTTGGAGCCTGATGATATTTAAATTCTTAGCTTGGGAACAACCAACTGCTGATTCAACACTCTTCTAATACTACCATAGTTTCTGGAACTCTTGCAAGGTTCCACTATTCACTGTGTAGAACCTGTGAGGAGATTCCTGACTGTTCCTCTTCTAATACCTTGACCTTGTCCTGGGCCAGGCCACTGATCATTCCATTTCCTGCCATTAGGATAGTCTGCTATTGTTGATTCTGCCAGGCCAGTGATTATTTCATTCTCTGCCATTAGGACAACCTACTGTTGTTGGTGGTGATGTTGTCTTGCCATCATTCCATGCCCAAGGATGACCAGCTTCCTAACTGCTGACACCAACCTGATACATGCCCTACCTGTGCTGACACACAGATTGCAGCAATTCCTTCCAGGTCTCTCAAGTGCACGGGATAACACATGTTGATGAGCCCGATGACAGTTCCCAGCGCTACACCCTTTGGGAAAGGTCCTTTGGCAGCACTACCTGAAAGAGAGGAAGGGGAAGGAGGGACAAAGAGGCACTAAATAAACCCCTTCCCTCAAGGGAAAGCAGGCACAGAGCCAGGAGACTGAACACACCTGGAAATGTTTTTTGTATGGCTGCAGATACCCAAGCATGATTAGAAAATGTCAAAAAGTGGCTTCCACCAGTGGTTTAAGCACAGGCAATTTCCCAATCTAATTTGCAATGCAAATGTGTGCAGATTTCCATACATTATAGCCTCTGGGTGCTATTGAAAGAAAAAAGCATTCAAATATTTAAATTATAATTTTACCCTATTCTATCACAGCTCCACACTACAGATTACTGCTTGGATGAATTAAACATGGTTTTGAAATATCTGTACAATTAAATGGGAAACAAACCAAGCATAAGTACAAATAGAGCGTTATTATAACTGTAACGGAATTAATTCCTCCTTGCAATTTATAGTTAGCTCATCGAAGGAAACAAAACAGCTACAAACAAACAAGCCAACATGCAAAAGTAAGATGCCAACAATAAGCATAATAAACCCTGTGCATAGGCATAGAAATAAAGAGCTAGAGTTTTTATTTAATTTATGATCTGTGAATAGATCTAGAAATGCTGGGTTCAGATCAAATCCCAACAGGGCAATGGATTTTATTTTGCAGCAAAAATGAGAAGACATTTATGGCACCTTAAAAAGAAACATTTTGATAATGGCGTAAGTCAGCGGTTCCCAAACTGTTCAGCACACTCTCAGGGGCACTGCGGGATGTCCCCAGTGGCCCCTCCTACCAACAGTCCTGGGCGCCGCCATCTTGGATCTCACATGATTTAGGCACCACCATCTTGGTTCTCACGAGATTTTGCACAATCCAAGATGGCGGCGCCCAGCTGAGCTGGGAAGAAAAGGCTATGGGGGTGCCATGACCCTGGTAAGTTTGGGAACCACTGGCATAAGCTTTCATGGACTAGTTTCCCCCTCATGAGTTGGTAGATAGATACCAGAGTGGGTGGTGGTGGTGACAGCAAACAGCAGGGCCAAATGGCCATAAAATACAAGTACAGTCTGAGACAATTCTTTGCTTAAATGAATCACAGTGATTATTCACAACAGCAGTAATTGGCAATAATACAATCTCTTGCTTATCTATGTTAATCAGCACCTGTAGTCAGAGGCGTCGCTCCGGTAGGGGCGGGGCTGTAAGTTTTGCTCGGTCGGAGTCCCGTTTACCGAACGAGCAGGAGGCGGCCCCGCCCCCTCACTGTCAGAGCCATTCCCCTGCGGAGAAAGCAGCAGGCAAGAGACCCTGCCTGCTGCTTTCTCCGTACAAGAATGGCTCTGACAGTGAGGGGGCGGGGCCGCCTCCTGCTCGTTCGGTAAACGGGACTCCGACCAAGCAAAACTTACAGCCCCGCCCCTACCGGAGCGACGCCTCTGCCTGTAGTGGGACAGGAAACCATTGTCTCTATTCAGGCCTAATAAAATAGGATCAAACATTCAGCAATTTTACACAGGAGTAATCCTTTGATGTTCCTTTGAGAATGGAGACTTTACTGCTGGCTAGAATGCTTATGCCACAAAAACCATGTGCTATAGATGGGGTTCTCAACCCCAGCGGTGGGGTACCACCTCCCGGGTGGCCACCACACCACATACCACTGGAAGTAAGTGCCAATGATGTCATCAGCACTTCTGGGGTTTTGCCGCACCGGAGACCAGTAAAGGTAAGCTAAGGGGGCAATTGGCCGTGGCTCCCCATTACATTATTTTGATGCCTACTGATTGGCATTGCACTGTTTTCCGAGAGGATTCTGTGGCACTTTGTGGCTCCCCTGGTTGGTTTCCACAGCTCCCCTGGGAGCCACGCCTCCCAGTTTGGGAACCACTGCTATAAGATATCCAGTACTGTACTTGGGACTGAAAAGCCAGTAAATCTCAGAGCTGAACCAATGTTGATTAGACAAAATGTTTTTTGATACTACTGCCCTTATCATTAGATCCACCAGACTTCAATGCGAGAAACAGCAACCTGCCTTCTTGAATGAGTGTTACTTACCGTGCACCATCACAGTCCTGCCCCAAGGTCCACATTGCCTTCGCATAGACCTCCCATGCTGGTCATACTATAGGATTCTATTAATTTATTTTTATATAATGACTTGAGATTGGCACATCATTCATTGAAAGGGGGGGGATTAGAGGCAACATTTGGGATAAGCACTACACACACACACACACACACACACACACACACACACACACACACACACACCAGAGGCGTTCCGGCAGCTGAGGCTGACTGGACCACCTCTGTGGCGCCGGCCCAAAGGGGCGGCGCCGCCGCGGGGGGTGACCCGGCCTACCTGCACGCCCGCCCGGTGACATGGGCGGGCGCTCAAGGCCTTCTCCCCCGGCCTCGGAGCCAGAGAAAGCCCTGGAGCGTCCGCCACGACCGGCGGCCAGGGCTTTCTGAAGGCGGCCAACTGTGGCGCCGCGCTATTTATCTTTTTTTTTCAGCACATGCGCAGAATGTTAAACGTTAAACGTAATGCCGCCCGAGCCGCGGAGCTGCTGTGTCACCGGGCGGGCGCATGCACGCGCGCTCCCCGAAGTGCCGCCCAAGCCGTGGAGCCGCCCGGAGCCGCTGCTCCGGTCGCTCTGCCCTTCCTACGCCTCTCTCTCTCTCTCTCTCTCTCTCTCTCTCACACACACACACACACACACACACACCCCTATAACAAATGCTCTTTGCAGCGCAATCCTATCCAACTTACACCACCGGTGTAACCAGCGGGGGAGGGCAGGGTGGGAGGCTTTGGAGGGGAGATTTCAATCCCCTTTGAATCCCCCTTTGGAGGGGATTTGAATCCCCTTTCTGTTCTGGGGCCTCCCGTTCTCGCTGCACCGCTGGTTACACTGGTGGTGTAAGTTGGATAGGATTGTGCTGGTAATAAAAAAACGGCCCCCTTTCTTCCAGTTTTAGAATGTAAGAAGAACCCACCTGGATCATTGAGTTCAGCATCCTATTTTTCAGAGTGGCCAGCCAGAAATGCCTCCAAGAAGTGAGGCTTGGAGACAATATTCCTCTCCTGAAATTTAATCTTGACTATGTCCATGAACTGGCCTTTGCACCTTCCTGGGCAACTTGCCTCTTCTTACCCCCAGAGAGACCTGAAATGACATGCCAGCCAGGCTGAGGGCATGGCGGCAACGCTCGCATTGAGTGTTCTTGGGATTTGTCATCACATGACATTCAGGCTTGCAGACTGTGATCCACAGCCCTGACACTGGAGTTGACCCTATGCCCTTTTCCCCGTCTGCAAGCCTTCTGTTTGTCGTGCTCAGTTTCTGCTCTCAGCATCCAAACTGTGTGTTTGGGTGGGTTGTTTTTTTTTTTAAACGTACAGCTGCCCAAATCTCTACATTGCTGCTTGAAGCACGAACGGCTCCACCGAAAGAGCGTTCAGTGTGGTCTGCTTCAAAGGTCTTATGATGAATTGTGTCTCCTGCACTGGCTCTGAGGCTGAGACAAGGGAAATGGAACATTAAAATAATAATGAAATTCTGCCTGGAAGCCCCCTGCTCTGCTCCAAATTGGACATGTCAGAAGATACATACCAGAGACAGCAGGAGCCTTACTTAGCCCAAAAGAAGGGTGGGGAAACATGACACAAGTTGGGCTCTTTGTCAAACATCGTTTTCTCTTCTTTACGTATGGAAACTTGCATTCTGAATCCAATCATACGGGCAAAATTTCAGCTCCTTCCCTTCATATCGCCAGATCAGAACCACGTGTTTTCTCCAACGTATAATTTAGGCATTACAGAGCCAGGCCTCTTTAAATATGACAATGAAAGTTCACTTAACAAGACAAATGTGAAAAGAATCCATGTACTCAAGGAATACTATTCAGGAAAAAGGCTTCCTAAACTGGCCCCTTTTGCAGCAAATAGCATCTCCTACAGCAAATATTTGCATCAGGGGAACAATGAAATGACATATGGGGAATCATTAACCCCAACATATGCTGTGGTCCCAACAGTTGCATTGCTAGCAGTAGCAGGCCACGTGAGGGCAATGATGCATTTCGTGTCATCGCCCCACCCCCTCCACTCCCGGAAACCTGGGGCAGGTGGGAGGGCCCAGAAAACACGCTGGTGTTTCAGCACGTTTCAGCTCCATGTCTCCGGATGCAAAAAAGCCGCCATGGAGCGAAAAATCCCGCTGCAGCTCCTCCTCACGAGGAGACTGCGGTTGTCACCCAAAGGCATTGCATCCCCCCCAGCCCCCCCTATAGTGATGCCTCTGGGTCCCAATCCAGATTGGGGGTTTGGCTACTTTTTAAAAAAAAAAATAAACCACATTACTTCTGCTTTTAAGCGCATTTATTAATTATTTATTGTTTGGCCCTTATTCACATTCCTTTGGCCGGGCTCCTGAATAGGGCTTCTCTTAGAGTCTAAGACTTAGACTAAAGGAGTGAGAAGAAAGGAGGAATCGGAAGGCTGGTTTGCCTTTAAGGTGACACTGCACCATTAATTCACTGTGCCTGAATATACAACACACCTCAGCACAGAAAAGAGATAGTGGTTACTGATAATGCCTCTCTGCTCACCCTGGCATTAGATCTATCACAGTCCTTCCATTCTTTGGGCCTGAAAAGCCTCCAGTGTCTGAGTGGTGTGTTTTTACTTACCGATAAATCCATAGTTGTGTTGCATTTAACAGAGATGTTGCTTGTACTGGTTGATGCTGCTTTGGCTCCACATTCTGCTCAGCCAAGTGTTCGGGGCTTTGTCAGAGCCTAGTGAACCAGCTCAGCATCAGCTGAGTTTAGATCCCCCCCAGTATACCTTCTGTCCTCTGGCAGGGATGGACCCCCAGCCATATGCAGCTCTCAGGCGTTTTTGACTTCATGAATACAGCTACCCATTCATTCTCTGTCTATGTATGACCCATGCTGTTGCAGAAGGGGACACTTTCCAGCACAAAGAATGCTTTTCATGATGTGGCTTACCTTGCAACCACATCTTTTGTTTGTGATCAATCTGTGATTCCTCCGCTTTGCAGCTCTTGGCAGGGCCCATGAGAGGGGGGTAAAGGGGGTAAATTGTACCTGGGCCCAGGGTCAAAAAGGTGGCCCAGGAGCCAAAGGAGGGGCCCCAGAAATTTCCTGAGATCTCAGCTGGCCTTATGGAGAGTGAAAGAAAGAGCCCGGGTCAACCGGGAGGCCAGGTCTACCAGGTGGGTAGACCTGGGTGCCACATCGGGAAGTCTTGGTAGGCCTGGGCTCCAGAGACTTTTCTAGCCATTGCTGCCCCCTACTCTATTTGCCCCCTCCCCCTTTGAGAAGGGGCCCAAAAGAAACTTTGTACCCCCTGATAATAATCCTCTCAGAGGCCCTGGCTCGTGGACTTGTGTCCCTCCCCTCCATCTGGCCGCCTCCTCTTCCTCTCATTCTTCCTCCAGGCCTCCATTCCTAGGGGTGGTGCATTTATGGCCTGCTGCCTTCTGATGGATGTCCCTCCTCCTTTCCTAGAACTCCCAGTACACCTACCTCTTCCTTAGGCCCTTCTGCATACCTTGAACCCTTCTAAAATCTAAGCATTTCATCCCATGGTAGCAGCAGAGACATTTTCACTGGCCTCGCCCCTCTGTAGCCGATGTCATCGCTGCCAGAAGCATCATTGTCACTACCACTACTAAACCATCAAATCCCTGAGATCATTAAAAGGTGATCTGTGATAGAATCTCACGGAACCAAATGGCCACTGTAATCATTTACACATTATAAAGCTGCCTGTGTATGTGCAGCAGCCCAAGACCCTAGTTGTCACGCCTTGCCTATGTGCTAGATTCAGCTATACACATTCAAAAGTGATGTGAAAGCACACACACACACACACACACACACACACACACACACACACACACACACACACACACAGAGAGAGAGAGAGAGAGAGAGAGAGAGAGAGAGAGAGAGAAATGAAACACAGTTTTCTTTCCATTCTGCTTTGTCTCTTTTGCTGTGCTTCGGGGAAAGACAGTTTTATAAATGAGGTAATTATAGCAAGCAAACCCAGGAGAATGAGCCACTGCCTTCAGATTGACCCTGCCAAAATGTATACTAAATGTGAACCTAAAATATCCAGCTGTTCTGTTTCTTATAAAATTGCAGATAAATATTATAACATACATCAGAAACCATCTCTTTTATTCACAATATTTAAGTCTTGTGGAAGATACAGCACATAAGATAGAGATTGTATCTTCACAAGTCACACTGCACAATTATATCTATGTTTACTCCAAAGTTACGGCCTAATCCTATGGGGTATTTAGGATGGCGGATCTCACAATCTGCCACCGTAAGTGCTGCGGCGGCAAAGTAAATGTAAGTTTACTGTCTCTGTGATGCACACCACTGTCATGCATGTCGGAGCCACCGGTACAAATTGCTGAAGGCTCCACATGCCAGCCCATGTCAGAGCAGGTAAGGTGCTGGCGGGTGTGGGTCAAGAGCAGCTCGGGGAGGTTCGGGGCTGGGAGCAGGAAGAGCAGGGGGGCAGTTTGGGGGAGGGAGGGGATGGATCTCAGCAGCACATACCAGAGCCTATCCCCATCTGAGGAGACCCATTGACAACCAGGAAGCCTACAGAGTGGTAAGTAAAATATGTTCTTACCTCTCTCAGGCTGTCTGGTCGCGCACCCCCCCCCCCATACATGCAGTGCGGGCTCCATCAGCATGACTGCATAGTATAAAATAGTGGGGGATAGGATTGGGCTGTTAGCCTCACTGGGCCAGTGGGGCGTACTCCCAAGTAAGTCTCTATAGTATTGCAGATAACTTCTAAAAGATACAGTATAAGAAATAAATGAGTATAGCTTCCACTTTCAACAGGTTTAATTTTAATTCCATTTTTCAAACTGTGCTCAAGCAGCTGTTATCTCAGTAAAGAGTGCTACGTACTTTGTTGCTCAATGATGCTTATGAATGAGACAAAAGATGTGTGTACTTCAGTGCACTTCAGTGAATCCTTACAGCATGAAGCGAAAAATGGAATCATAAATGCCAAAGTGCACCAGGAAAAAAGATTTTGCTTTGTGCACATGAACTGCCCAATCCTATCTGGGGCCAGTGCAAGGGATACAGGGCCGCTGGCATGCTAGCCACTGCATCCAATGTGCCGTCCCTGGGAAGAGGTCAGGTGAGAGAGGTAAGAAGGAAAAATCTCACCTGGGTGTAGGCCAGGGGTGGGGAACCTATTTGCAGTGGGGGGCCATTTTCCCATAGGGAAAATTTGCTGCGGGCCGGCCATTAGGCCGTCCTTTTGGGGGGGGCACAAATTTGACCCCCCCCCCGCGAATTTACCCTTGAACCCTAAATGCAAATGGACACAGGTTCAAGCAGGAGCATCACCTTCTTGTATCTGCCCACCAGGAAGAACCAGAGTCACTGCAAAACAGTGCCCCCGAGCTTCATCCCAGTAAAGCAATGCAGGAGGTCACCATGATTGATGGTAGTGGACGCTCTTGAAAGGTCCAGTGGAACCAACAGGCACATATTCCCCTGCTCGGCTCCTGGTGTAGGTCATCAACATGAGCGATGAAGGAAGTTTCTGTTCTGAACCCCAGCCAGAAGCTAGCCTGAAAAGGGTCCCAGATATTGTTCTAGCATTGTCAGCCTAACATGCACCCAATAGTCTTCAGCTACACAGAGGCTGAAACTCCATAGTATTAAAATCGCGACTTTCCACCATTCTGATCTTAAAAAATTGCACTACATGGACATGGACATTGTGAGTTCTGGTGCTACATACAATATTCAGTTTCGGGGGCAACATGCTTTTTATTGTACGCATGAACGGCTCCTCCACGATAACGTTTTGAGGAATTTTGTTCATTATATACATGGGGAAAGTTATGGTCATGCCAACCTCTGACAGACTGCTTGTGTTCCTCGTTAGGCCAAAACGGCAACAAATTGGATATTTAAGTGATATTTCATTATTTCCTTCACCCCCTCAAAACATTACATTTAACATCAAAATAAGAGTTTTTATATCTACAATGTGGACATTGGTTGGTCCTAATTAAGATATTATTATAAATACTGTACAGGCTTGTTTTTCTTTTTGAAACCCAAGCATCTAGCAGCTTAAAGCAGGGAAGCAAAAATGAGGAGATAATGAAATGGTTCGTTAGCCATTTGAATGGGTGGAAGGAAGGTCTTGATAGCAAATGTACCTTGGGAGAAAATATACATGGTCTACGTATCACCTCTAATCTTGAAAAATGGAGTCAAACGACCCTCATCGATACCAACAAAGAAGGCTATGATAGGCATTTCAGCTGCAGGATGAGATACGTGAATCAGGGTGACAGGAGCAAATGGAAAAAAACACAGACCACAGCAAGGACAGGATGGAAACGTCAGCCAAGTGATTGATTGCAGCAGGAAACTGGGATAGACATTTGCAGCTGGATATACTGTGGTAACAGTGGACCACGAAGTGAATGGGGAACCTTGAAAAAGGGAAACGCTTGAAAGTGGAAAGAATGTTTTCGATCAGACCTTGGATAGCAAGGCCTTCTCTGCTTGTAGTCCTCATGATTCCATGGCATGGGATAGGGAGAAAAGGATTAAGATGTAATCCTATAGTACAATATATGCTTTCCTGGAAGTGAACCCCATCAAACACAATGGGATTTACTTCTGAGTAGACATGCAGGGTTTTTTTTAATCTTTTTATACATGGCCACAGAACCCATATATCCTATTTCTTTGAGTATTTAATTTCTGTTTCCCAGCAATAGAGTTCACATTTTTCAAATACAGAGCCGCACGTTCACCCCATAAGTGGATAATCCATTAGTTTAATTTATTAGACCTTTACGTGCAGCCATGTGCAGACCTAGGTGGGGGTGGAGGAATGGTGGAAGGTTCCACCCCCAACCACCTGTGGTCACTCCAGATCTTCAAGCTACTGCAGGTAGGTTGGGGCAGAGCAATTGCACACTGCAAGTCTTATGCCCTCCTTGTACATCCCCACCTATGAGTGCTCATTCTACACATGACTAACAGCTGAAAAGGGCTCCTGTTGATGACTTTTACACGCCAACTTACAACTCATTGACTAACGTCAGCAAAGCTTCACGGAAACAAACAAACAGCCCCCTGAGAAGAGAGGGTGACAGCTGACGATGGCTTCACATTTGTTTTCAAATATATTCAAAGAGCCTCATTTTACATGGAACTATGATTACTCACCTAGTGCCTCCGAAGGAAATCACATAGTAAGACATGGAGACTAACTGGAGAAGATAGAACCAAAACAATAGCCGGGCTATGATTCAACTACAGGGAACTAAACAACCAAATCCCACTTACAGAATTCTCCGTAGCTGAATGATTGTGACCCTTCGCTTCCTACTTGCACATTCATGAATGTGAACACCCACAACGCGTGAGTGTGGAAGAATTAAGCATTTTCTTTCTTCTCCATGGAGTTTTAGTCACTGCAAATGTCAAAACAGTCTTTTGTGCTGAAAAGAAAGCAACTGTATCTGTCACATAAGCAGCAGCATGTGGTCCTTCTGCATCTCAGCTGTCCGTCACACAGGCAATTAACCTGGACTTCTGAAAGCAACAGACCTCATTTTTATGGCTGTATATTAAACGAGAAAAGAGCAACCATCATTCTCTGCCCTCGGATGGCACCTGCGACTATGAACTGTTATGAAGAGGGTTAATGATTAATTGCTATGATCTGTTTTAAGGGTGGGAGAAACTCAGGGTTATGGGGTTAAGAAACAATGATTGAGAAGCAAACATGAGTGCAGATTCAGCTCATAAAGCTACAGCACAGGGATGCCTCGCGGCTTCCTCCTTTCGCAATTCTGTCTTTGGTCCAGAGACAGTGTGAAAGATGGACGCTGAGGTCCCAGACACATTTTTTTAGCCAGTGGATGTTACTGACATACAAGTGTATCGACAATAGTCTAGTGAAGTGGTTCCCAAACGTTTTAGCATCAGGACCCACTTTTTTTAAAATGACACTCTGTTGGGACCCACCTAGCTTTAAAAAAACTGATCCAGAAAGAAATATATTTAGTTATTTACAAGTAACTATTTATTTATTTATTTGCAGAAAAACTCACTCCATTTCTCATAATTAGGTTTGCCCTCCATACTGGAATTTCCGGGACAGTCCCGGAGCCCGAGCTCAGGTCCCGGACTGTTCCGGGCCAGTGCAAGCCTCCGCCACCGCCGCTTTTAAACTGAGATAAAACTTACCTTTTTAAATTCCTTTTGGCTATCTTGGATCTTGTGAAATCTTGCGAGATCCAAGATAGCCAAAAGGGGGGGAAAAGGTAAGTTTTATCTCAGTTTAAAAGTGGCGGCGGTGGCGGCAGCGGGGGCATGGCAGGTGACATGGGCACGACGGAGGCAATGGCACGATAGCGGCGACGGCATGACAGGGGGAAATGGCGGCAATGGGGGTAACAATGGCATGATGAGCTGCACAGCACAGCGATGGGGGACAGCAATGGATGGCGGCATGATGACGGGCAGCACGGCGACGGGCGATAGCAATGGCGGCGGCGGCAGAACAGGAAAGTCAATTTAATTAATTAATTCTTAGCTAAAAACAATTAATTAATTAAAAATACAGGCGTGCTTCGCGTGGCAAAGGGGCGCTTCACACCCCCAAAAGAAAAAATCTAAAATTTTATTTATTTATTTATTTGATTAGTTGTGTGTGTGTGTGTGGGGGGGTCCCGGTTTAGGACCAGGAAAATCTGGTAAGCCTACTCAGAATGAGGCAGCCCTAATGAATAGCCTCAAGGCTAGAGGAGCTTAGTTATGTGAACCAGCCTTCACCTACCCCTACTACCTGTCATTGAAGGACTTGGAAAATCACACACCAGAAAAAAGACACCTCAGCATTTGTCAACACACACTTGCAAACTGCAGGAGCTCAGCTCCTTGTAGGGCAATTAGCAGCTATCTGATTTTGAATAGCCTCAGGGCTTGAGGCAATTAGTTATCTGGTCTTTTCATCACCCCTGTTTTCATTGGAGGCTCTGTGGAACCCTCCAGAAATCAGGTTGCCATCCACCAAGTGGGTCCCAACCCACAGTTTGAGAAACAATGGTCACTAGACTCTAGAGTACCATTTTCAGCAGGTTTTGCCTTGGATACAGCAGGTTAATATTTTAGCATCTTAAAACACAACTTTTACCTCCTAAGCAGCGCAATCCGACTTAACTTTTGTGCCGGTGTAGCCAGTGGCGCAGCGAGAATGGGAGGCCCCAGAACAGAAAAGGGATTCAAATTCCCTTTGAATTCCTCTTTTGGAGGGGATTTGAATCCCTTTTCTGTTCTGGGGCCTCCCGTTCTCGCTGCGCCACTGGTTACACCGGCACAAAAGTTAAGTCGGATTGCGTTGTTAGAAGCCCAATTGGTATAAGAGGGGACAAGGCCTTTTTGGTGGTGGTGCCTACACTGTGGAACTCACCCCCCCCTTCACGGTTTCTATAGCCTCCACATTGGCTGCCTTTTGTCATCTGATTAGGACCAAATGTTATTAACAATAGGTTTAGGATCCAAAGAACCATACAATAATTCAGTATACCCAAAGGGTGTGTAGGACTTCTGTTTCTCAAACAGCAGCACACATATGTCAAATTGGTTTTGAATAGAGGAGAGTTGCAAAGACATTTTGTAATATGGTATGGGAAATCTGTTGTTTAAAAAAATTAAACACCTGTTGTAGCTCTCTGGATCTTAACCCATAACACGTATATTTAAATGGCCTGTTCTGTGAGCATGTTCTTAACAGGTAAGCACATTTTTCATCTTACAAATCCCTTTCCAGTTAGCACAAATTGTTCTTCATTAAGCACAATTTACATTCAGTCATAAAAGCAACAATGTTACTCTATTTTATTTTATTTTATTTGGATAGCATTTTGAACAGAAGCAAAATGGTTTTTTTTGTATGACTATTTAATTAGAATCTAATTAGATTCTCTCATCATGAACATATTTTTAGACGGACAAATTGCTGTAACGTATTTCATTGTGTGCTTCTAGTACATTTGTTTACTGCCTGTTTTTGTTGTCTGACAATATTTGCTCATCCCTTGAGAACTGTGATTAGCAGAAACAGCAATTTATAAAATAATAATAATAATAATAATAATAATAATAAAAACTTTGAGTGTTAATCAGGAGGGGAAGCAGTTTTGATGTGCTGTTTAGTTATTTCAAGCAATGTAACAAAATTAGCTTTTGAAACAAAGCAAAGCAAAACAAGACAAAACAAAACTAAAAAGCACGTTTGGTCTTAATCAAAAGTCCTTGCTACGGGACTGCTAATGATAAAGAGGGCTGCAATACCTGATTACGAACTGGATACATAAATCAATTTAAAAACTTTGATCAACAAAAAGGGTGTTGTCCCCAGTTAACTGGGCAGCAGATTCTTTTAAAATTATATGTATTGTGTTTCATTGTTTTTCAAAATAGTGTTTTACTTGGTAGTGGTAAAAATTGCAAGTGGTGAGCATCATTCTTAGAAGTGGGACTGGCCCAAACCATCCCAGATCCTGAAGCAAAGTTTTCTGGCATGGCCCCCACTTCGTTCTTGCAGCAGATGGGGAGCACCTGTCTGCCCTCCATACCCCACCCATCTTCCCTCTAGCCCAAAATACTACTTTCTTCCCCACTAATTTCTGCTCTGTTTCCTGCCCTCTAAAAAGATGCAGCAGAGGCTGGCTGGCATGCCACCCAGTAAGGCGACAGCCAGGGCAGAGGTGCAGTGAGGCGGTGGGTGAAGACGGCATAGGGAGCCCCTCACCAATCCACCACTTGAGGCAGCCACTTCACCACTCCTCATTAGTGGGTCGGCCTTGCTTCAAAGAAGTATTCCCAGTCTCCCACACATACGGTAGGAAGGAATGCCTCTTCTAAGATGATGCCTCTCCCAATCCTAGAATGGAGCAGTAAGGCCTAGGCCTGCCTAACCGCCTAATCCTTTACAAATCCCCCCCCTCGCCAATGCAGCCGCACCACTGGAGCGCATGCTGCATCCGGCAGGGGGAGGGGAGTCCCTGAGGTCTCCTCAAGGTAAGATAAAATTTCTTCCCGTGCCCAGGGATAAGCCTCTGCTACCCAGATGGCCAGCGGGTGGCGCAGCGGGTTAAACCGCTGAAACATAAGCTGTCGATCAAAAGGTTGGCAGTTCGATTCCCGCGACGGGGTGAGCGCTCGTTGCTTGGCCAGCTCCTGCCAACCTAGCAGTTCCAAAGCATGTTAATGCGAGTAGATAAATAGGTACCGCTTGCGGGAAGGTAAACAGCGCTCCGTGTTCCAGCTGCATGCTACGCGCTGCGGCAAGGAGAGTCATGCCGGCCACATGACCATGGAGGCATCTTCGGACAACGCTGGCTCTTCGGCTTTGAAATGGGGATGAGCACCACACCCTAGAGTCGGACACGACTGGACTTAATTGTCAGGGGATACCTTTACCTTTACCTTTTACCCAGATGGACCTACTCAAGATCTACGCCAGAGATTTTTCTGCCACAAGTCCGAGTGGACCCGCATAAGTGGATTTTATTTATTTTATTTATTTTTCACATTTTTATACTGCCCTTCCTCCAAGGAGCTCAGAGTGGTGTACATATTTCCTCCCCTCCTTTTTGTCCTCACAACAACCCTGTGAGGTAGGTGGGGCTGAGAGATAGTGACTGGCCCAAGGTCAACCAGGAAGCTTCATGGCTGAGCGGGGATTTGAACCTGGATCTTCCAGGTCTAAGTCTGACTCCCAAACCACTACACCATCCTAGGATAGGATACCAGTGGAGCTGCCACCGCCAATACCACCCCCTTCCCGGCCTCAACACACTCCCTTCCCCACCCTGGTCTCTGCCCCATTAGTCCTCCTCCCCTCTGCATTCCACCCACCCCATCTACAGCCCCCCACCTCACCCCGTGCTGACTTACTGGTGCCAGGGCTTCTCTTCTCCTTTTGCGACTGCCGTAAACATGTTGTGCCGCCAGAACGTGACTTCCGGCAGTACAGAGGCCTATTGGACTTGACAATTTTTAGTCCAGTGTGCATGCCAGCCAGTCTCCTCCATGCTATTCTGCTGCTTGCTCCCTGGCTCAATAAACTATAGGCACAAAGAGCTGCATGTAGAAGCACATTAGTGCATGGGCAACACCACAGTTGGGCCTGGTCAGGAATGTGCTGTGGGCTCACACTCATGATTAGGTAGTGCCTGAACATGCCCCACCTGTCCCTGCTGACAGGTCTGCTGACAGGTCTGCAACACTGCTTCCCCCATTGCTTGGCAAGCATCCCCATTGCTTACCAGGCCACAGGAGGTGGAGCAACAGCAGTAGTGGTCTGTCCTCCTTCCTCCCAGGCACCATTTTAAATTCCCAGGTGCTCGTCTGACACCTGTGCAGCGATGGGGGTTGGCACCTGGGAATTCTAAAATGGCGCCCAAGAAAGACGATGCACTGCTCCAGCTGCTACTCCCCCCCATCACTTGGTAAGCCAGGGAACATTTACTGGGCAATGGGGGAGGAAGCAGCAGCTGCATTGGAAGGAGTTATCTTTCATGCCACTACTGCAGCAGCAGGACAAAGGAGAACTCTTCTCCATCTGGGGCAAATTAGCTGGCTCATGTGCATGCAAAGAAGCAGCCCACAGGACTTGTGCCCAAAGGATCATCAAAAGCTGGCATTGACCCTCCTAGACTGGCACTACCACATTGTTGGGAATTGTCCCGTGACATCTTTGCCCCAAAGGTTGTCTGCCACTGTTGCAGATAGCTACAATCCTCAAGCCCTCCAGTTTGGACAGTGTTCGGGGACTCATGCTCCCTTCCCATCCTCCCTTTAGCAACTGTGATTTTTACTTACATTTGTACCCCACCCTTCAACATACATGGTTTTTGCTCTATTGTGTTCTCACAACAGCCCTGTGTAGGCTAGAAGATATTGACTGACCCAAGAAGGACACCCACTGAGCTTCCTGGCAGAATCTCCGTGCTCCCCATTATATCACACAATGACTTGCACTAAGCGCCTGCATTGAACGTGGGATCTCTCTGACCTTGGGATATCGGGCAAGGTGCAGGGGCCGGCAGCCCTTACACCGCCTCCACCCAGACCCTGCAGCAGCCAGTGCAGGTAAGTCCTGCACCAGTCAGTGCAGAGGCGGAGGGAGGGCAGGCCAGGTGGCGAAGGAAGGTGGTCGTTGGCCAGCCCGGGCCGGGAGGGGGCAGGGATATCGGCGGCAAGCTCCGCCAATATTCTGCGCCCTTTCCCAGCCTGAGCCACCCTAAACACACCACCCCAAATGTACTTCGGCTCCAGAGCTGATGTACATTCAAGGAGGCCCATTGGGGCCGGGCAGCCCTACACCCGGAGAAGGGGACGAACATCCCCTTCTCCCAAGTGTTCCCGGGTCATGCCGATGCAGCCCGGGAAGGGCGTTAGATACTGCGGCTGGCCCTTTAGGCCCTTTATAATCTTTACGCAGGATTGGGCTGCCCATTAGGTAATAGAGGACTGTATGTTATAAGGATATACTTTCACACTTGTTGTACTTTCTGAAATATTATGTATTGTAGAGATTTTCGTATTATAGTAATAAAATAAATATATATTGCAAAAAAAAAAAAACTCCCTACAAATCTGATCCCCAAAGAGCTATGCAGGGGTGGGGTGAGCTTCCAAGACAGGCTTGAGCCCCAACACCTCTTGGTTAAACATTCAGCTCCACAATTCTCTTTTTGTGGGTGGAGAAAATGTCAACAAGTTGCAGCTGTTCAACCAATGATATACATTTTGTGTGAGCTGCATATTTATGGCCTGCAAACAACCATGAGCAAACCTTTTTTTTTTTGTGTAATTGTCCCAAGCTTTCCTGTTCCAGTAGGCCGCTTCCGCTGATGCTGGATAATCTCAAAGTTTCTGTTTGGAGAGAAAATACACACGCTGAACACCAATCTGCAAGACTGTTAATCTGTAGGTAGAGGATCAGCTGCAGTTCAACATTTAGCTCTCTACGGTGCAAGGTCTTCAACTGTCAAAATAAAATGTTCAGCAGGGAATGGTACAGGCGCTGCCATGAATGAGTATGTGTATGTGTGTGTGTGTGTGTGTGTGTGTGTGTGTGTGTGTATATATATATATATATATATATATATATATATATATATATATATATATATATATATATATATATATATATATATATATATATATATCTCCTTCTCTATTGTGTCTGAACCCACATGCACAAAAGCAAATTCAAATTGCAATGTGGCCAGTATTCATTCCGATAATTACATGTTGCAAATGAAAAACAGCTGTTGTAAGCCAGAAAGTGAAAAGAAAAGAAATAAGTCTCAAATATGTATGTACATCAAATTACATGCTTATCATATATTTGAAGTCCACAAGAAGCAATTAACTATGAAAAGGGGCCACTAGAACTGTAGAATATTGTTCTTCGCTGAGAATATATATACAGTATTAATATATATATAAACAGTATTTATATACCGCCTTTCTGGTCATTGGATTTCTCCTCTGTCTTTATTCAAGGCGGTGTACATGGGCAGGCTGTTCTAAACCCCAAGGGGTTTTTATAATATAATAATGTTCTAGTCTTTCATAGAACCCTTCATTCAAGATGTTGCTTTCACAGTCCAGCTGTCTCTCTCTGGCGTTTGCCTCAGCCCGCTTCAGCTTCAGATAACACAGGCAACCTTGATTGTCACTCAAGCGTTGCAGCTGCAGCTTCACTCCCCCACAAAGACTCTGCAGCTTATCAGCCCAGCTTGCCAGCAGCTCTCCGACAGATTTCCGGCCGTCTTGAACTGCTGTCCTGCAGATCTTCAGGCAGATTTATGAGACGAACGCTCTACGTCCTGAGCCAGACATCCTGAGAATGAATGTATTTGTGCCTCCTCCAATATATCTACCCTCCAAGAGCTCAGGGCAATGTACATGGTTTGTCACCTGCTCCCTTGTCATCCTCCTGATGTTGGTTAGACTGAGAAGTAATGACAGCCCCCACAGTCACCTGGACAGCTTCATGAACAAGTGGGGACTTGAATCTGGGTGTCGCCAGTCTGAGACCAATATTTTAACTACCATTTTGCACCTTTCATGATCACAATCCTTGATTTTTGGCAGACCACTTGGTTATTTTCCCATCATGCTGCAGTTGTGATCCATCATAGATACTGTCAGAGCCAGATCCTTTCCATGGTGAAGCAAGATCAAGGCAAGGCACAAGCAGAAATGGAGTCAAGCCTTAGGGTTAGGTGAGTGCAGAGGCATCACTAGGGTTGGCGTCACCCAAGGTGAGAACTCATGGCATCAACTCCATGGACCTCCTCCTGTACCAGACCATGCAGAATCCTTAGTATATATATTTTTTGTACTTAGGTTACTCATAAATCGTAATTCCCATATATTACTGATTGTAATGACCATAGGAGTGACATAAACCCCATCAACTCCATAAGAGATCGCAGCATTCAACGGGGGCAATCAGTAGCGTCACTAGACGCGCGACCCCCCCCCCGCCCTAGGGTGACCCCCCCCAACACCCCCTTACCTGAAGGCCGGGGAGCCCGCCGGGGAGCCGGCCTCAGAGCATCCAGCTCCACCGGCGCTCCAGGGCCTTCTGAAGGTCTGCTGCTTCAAAAGTTTTACGTTTTTCGCGCATGCGCAGTACATTTTCTGAGGGCAAAGGGCTGCCCCTTTGCCCTCAGAAAAGTACTGCGCATGCGCGAAAACGTAAGAATTACGTTTTCAAGCAGCAGGCCTTCAGAAGGCCCTGGTGCGTCGGCGGAGCCGGACGCTCCGAGGCTGGCTCCCGGGCCTCGGAGCCTCCGGACTCTGGAGGCTCCGAGGCCCGGGACACGCGTCACCCATGACGCGCGTCACCCCCGGCCAGTCCGGCCCACCCGCCACGCTCCGTCGATGCCAGTGAGGGCAATAACATAGAGCAGCCACCAAACTGATCCCTGACTAGCTAGACTCTAGCAAAAAACGACCCTGCAAAAAATGGCCTAAAAAGAGGCTTTTAGGCCGTTTTTTGCGTCTTCCCTGAGTTCTTTTTTTAGGCCTGTTTTTGGCCTAAAAAGGCCCCAGGAGGGTGCACGGCGGGAGGGTACACGCCGAGGGAAGTGTTCTTTGTTACCGCATTCATGCATTCCCCCTCCCCGGGCGGCAGGCGGCCAGACACATCCTTCCCGGCTGGCCAGCAGTATCGAATACAAGGCTGGAGAGCCTGCGCCTGCGCAAACTTGCTGCAGCCTCTCTAGCTCCATTAGTCTCGCTGGTTGCCAGTGAGACTAATGGAACTAGAGAGGCTGCAGCAAGTTTGCGCAGGCGCAGCCTCTCCAGCCTCACATTCGATACTGCCGGTCACCCGGGAAGGACGCGTCTGGCTGCCCGGCGCCCGGGAGGTGCACGAACACGGTAACCTCCCCAGAGTGCACCACCCCTGGCTGCTTTCGCCTCCAGCTGGTGGGCGGCTCGTCAAGCTCATGGCGGCAATGCACCCTCTCCGAGCTGGACACCCCTGCGCCCGGGGGTCCATGGCCCCCACCCCCCTAATTAAACCACTGGCTTACATTCCACTACTTTTTGGCTTCAAGGGGGTCCCCTTGCTTTAAGTGGCCCTTTGTTTACCTGGGAGAGGGCTTTCCCAAGGTGATCTCTTTCCGTCTGGGCTCCTGAGTCTTGGGTAGTGGCAGTAATTAGACTACTAATTTTGAAGCACTCTATTTTAAGACTGTTACAAACTGCAGGCTTTGGGACTTCAACATCATGCACAGTTTTTTCTCTCCCTCCCCCAGACCCACTTTTTGCTATTTGGCTTAACATCAAGCCTGAAGAAGAGTTCTGAGGAATATAAACATGTGCGTATTCCTTTGTAATGCTTTAATTTGTCATAATAAAGTACCGTATTGACCTGAGTATAAGACTCACTTTTCCCCCCTAAAGCAAGTCTTTAAAGTAGGGGTGCAGCCTACAATCAAAGCCTAGCATTTTCTGCTAGAGAGTTTTCTGCAAAGCGTTCTGTTTTCAAGTCTCTCCAAGTCTCTTTCAAAAGTAAAACGGCTTTTTTTCTTTTTCTTTTTTTAAACTGCAAAGAGCTTAATCACTTGCTAAATGGCCGAACAATGATCTCTCTAGCAACCTCTAGCCTCAGGATGGAAGCATTTGAAAAAATTAACCCTTAAGCTCCAGCCCCATTGATCCTGCAGTTTGAAAGTTGAGAGTACATTTTGAAAGTTGAGAGCAAGAGCTCCTGCATAGGCTTACCATATCCAAAGGAGGACAGAGTGCCAACCTTTAGGCTGCAGTCCTATGCACACTTTCCTGGGAGTAAGCCCCATTGAATGCAATGGGACTTACTTCGGAGTAGACTTGCATAGGATTGTGCTGTTAACCATTGAAATTTGAGCAGGTGCAGCTCATCATCATGGAAGGGTGCAACAAGCTGCACCTGCCCAAATGCCAAAGGTTAAAGGTAGGCACTCTGTCCCCCTTTGGATCTGGGAAGGTTACTTATACTAGGGTGCCCAGATTCAATAAGGGACAGGGTGACTATGCCTTTAACTTTACTAAAGCTGTACTGTTTTACTATTCTACTAATGTGTATATTTTCTTTAAGTTAAGTTAAAAAAATAGCACCAAATTTTAAGGGTGTGGCTTATAATCAGGAGGTCCTATACTCGGGACAATACGGGTATTACCCTACTGTGGCTTTGGGGTTGTTTTGGTCATATGTCTGGCTGCTGAGCAGGCAGAAAGCAGAATCTGTAGTGTTAGCCCTATTAATTTGCAAGCATTAACTTTAGCCATAATGTTAGTGTGTTAGTATAACAATGCTCTTTGCAGGCTCCAATTAACACTAATCAAGTCCGCTCACACAGGAAATGCATATACATTTCAGGGAGTGCCCAAAACTATTTCCTGAGCCCACTGATTTCAGGCTATGGGAAGGAAGCATTCACATTCTCTTCATTATGCTCTTCCCACCCATCTCCTGCACATAAATGTGTTATGCACAGGCTGTCCTAGAGACCTTACAGATAATGAAAGAGGACACGGTGTTTGTGCCATAGTTTCCACAGCAGTTGACCACATTTCAAAGCAAGAATGTTCTTGGGCCATATGTTTACATTGCTTTAACGGCAACTTCATGTATGTGGAAATCACCTTAACTTCTCACCGTGCCTGTTCAAATTAACAGCCGATATAATTCACAGCTCATCTGAACTGCAAAATGTCCATTCCCATTGGACATTCCACTCCCTCTCTGGCTTCTGTGTACACATCCCAGGCTGTCAATTAATTCATTCATGAATCCTGAAAATAAATTGCATGATATAAGAAAAAATGCTTTATTAGTAGTAAAATGCCCTATCTTCATCGTGATTCTAAAATGCTGTTTGATAACATGTACTTAAGACAGCCTGTTTGTCTGTTGCATTACCAAACAGAAGATAACATTAGACATCTGATCATCAGATATTTAGTTATTTTTTAGATATTTTAATTTGTCAATATTTGGGGACCAATTGCATGATGGGGAATTATTTTGAGGATTAATTTAGAAAAAATACATCATGCTTCTCTCTGGAAGGACAAGAAGTCACTAAAATAAGATCAATAAAATAAATAAAACATCACAGCATGAAAAACCCAATCCTATGTAACTTTGAGTGGCTGCCCTAAAGGGCTGGCTGCTGTATCAAAGGCCCATCGCGGCCTGTACTGGCGCAGCCCAGGCGCACCTCGGGAGAAGGGAACATTCGTCCCCTTCCTCCAATGTAAGTGGCGCGTGCCGCAATGGGCCTCCTCAGATGCACACCAGGTCTGAAGCTGGTGCAGAATCGGGGAGGCCATGTAAGGCTGGCCCAGACTGCGATGGGTCATAGGATATCGGCGCAACCCAGCGCCGATATTTCCGTCCCCTCCCAGCTGGGGCCGGCCAATGGGTGAAGGCACTCTTTTGTATAATTGGAACCAAAGTAATTTTTCTTTATCCAGTATAGGTAAAGGTAAAGTTTCCCCTCGCTCGAAAGCTAGTCAATACCGACTGTAGGGGCGGTCATCTCCGTTTCAAAGCCAAAGAGCCAGCACTGTCTGACGACGCTTCTGTGGTCATGTGGCCGGCATGACAACGCCGAGGGGCACGGAACACTGTTACCTTCCCGCCAAGGTGGTACCTATTAATCTACTTGCAATTTCTTGCTTTCGAACTGCTAGGTTGGTAGGAGCTGGAGCCGAGGACGGTAGCTCACACCGTCATGCGGCACTCGGGTCTTGAACTGCTGTCCTGCCTACCTTCCAGTCTGCAGTTCAGCATCTTAAACACTAAGCCACCGTGGCTCCTATAGTATAGTCAGTATAAAAGGTAAAGGTATCCCCTGACAATTAAGTCCAGTCGTGTCCGACTCTAGGGTGTGGTGCTCATCTCCATTTCAAAGCCGAAGAGCCAGCGTTGTCCGAAGACGCCTCCGTGGTCATGTGGCCGGCATGACTCTCCTTGCCACAGCGCGTAGCATGCAGCTGGAACACGGAGCACTGTTTACCTTCCCGCAAGCGGTACCTATTTATCTACTTGCATTGACATGCTTTGGAACTGCTAGGTTGGCAGGAGCTGGCCAAGCAACGAGCGCTCACCCTGTCGCGGAAATCGAACTGCCGACCTTTCGATCGACAGCTTATGGTTCAGCGGTTTAACCCGCTGCGCCACCCACTGGCCTTATAGTCAGTATAGGTCACACTAAATATAGGTACCGCTTGCGGGAAGGTAAACAGCGCTCCGTGTTCCAGCTGCATGCTACGCGCTGTGGCAAGGAGAGTCATGCCGGCCACATGACCATGGAGGCGTCTTCGGACAACGCTGGCTCTCGGCTTTGAAATGGGGATGAGCACCACACCCTAGAGTCGGACACGACTGGACTTAATTGTCAGGGGCCACCTTTCCCTTTAAATGTGACACAGAAGATGTGTGAATGTGTTTCCCAACACCTTTTTTTTTTTTTTTTTTGCGAAAAAAGGGGAGGTCAATTTGGATCAGAACTGGGGGAGAGGGTCTAATCCTTTCCTTGCACTGAAGTCCCAATCCAAATCACACCCCTGAAGCTGCTATTAGTCATGGATGAGAAAACCCAAAGGCAGAAGAAGAGTGTCTTATGCTTTCACCACTACAACTAATAGCTTCTTGAGGGGGGGGGATTAGATGAGGGCCATGGTACATGGGGAAAATGTTAGACCCTCACACCCTTGGTGTCATAGCTTCAGGCCATATCACTCACTCACTCACAGCGATATCCTGTGTAACCTTCTGGCGCCTGAGCAAGTGCTCTGGTGCTGGAAGCTGTCACAAATGTGCTGTAAGGCACGTTTGCGCCGACTCGGGAGTAAGGGAGGCCAGTGCACAGCTGGCCCCCCTCACTCCAGCGCCAGAACCTCCATGCGGCCAGCAGCAGAAGGTGAGTCTCCGGCGCTGGGTGGCAAGGGAGGGGGGCCATTGGGCAAGCCGGCCCGGGAGGGGGCGGGGATGTCGTCCACCATATTCCCAATACACGGCCTCCTCCTACTAGCTGGCGGAAATCCAAGGAAATCCGATAGGGCCTGCACCAGTTTACACCCAGGGAAGGGGACAAACATCCCCTTCCCCGAGTAGACCTCTGGGCTGCAGCAGTGTGGCCTGGAGCGGGGATAGGATCCGGCCGGCGGCCCTGGAACTCCAGCCGGATCTTTAGTTAGGATTTTGCCACTCACTCACTCACTCACTCACTCACTCACTCACTCACTCACACACACACACACACACACACACACACACACACACACACACACACACACACACCTGTGCAACTGCTTTCAGCAAAAGAAAAATATGTCAAGGGCTACATTCACCCATCTCCTGCATCACATTTAGTTTGACCCTATGGTTTTCTTTACATAACCTTGTACCTTATATGTTGTTGTTGTTCAGTCGTTAAGTCGTGTCCGACCCTTCGTGATCCCATGAACCATATCCTGCCAGGCCTTCCTGTCCTCCACTATCTTCCTGAGTTCGCTCATTGTCATGTTCGTTGCATCGGTGATGCTGTCTAACCATCTCATCCTTGGCCTTCCCCTTCTCCTTTTGCCTTCAATCTTTCCCAGCATCAGAGTCTTCTCCAGAGAGTCCTCTCTTCGCATTAGGTGGCCAAAATATTTGAGTTTCAGCCTTAGTACCTGTCCTTCCAGGGAAGAGTCAGGCTTGATTTCATTTAGAATTGACTGATTTGATCTCCTAGCAGTCCAAGGGACTCTCAGGAGTCTTCTCCAGCACCACAGTTCAAAAGCATCTATTCTTCGGCGCTCAGCCTTCCTTATGGTCCAACTCTCGCAACCATACATTGCTACTGGGAACACCATCGCCCTGACTATACGAACTTTTGTTGGCATGGTGATATCTCTGCTTTTTATTATGCTGTCTAAGTTTGCCATAGCTTTCCTTCCAAGGAGTAAGCGTCTTTTAATTTCATGGCTGCTGTCTCCGTCTGCAGTGATCTTGGAACCCAGAAAAGTAAAATCTGTTACTGCTTCCATTTCTGCCCCTTCTATTTGCCAGGAATTGATGGGACCCGATGCCATAATCTTAGTTTTATTAATGTTGAGTTTCAAGCCAACTTTTGCACTCTCCTCTTTCACCCTCATCAAGAGGCTCTTTAGTTCTTCTTCACTTTCTGCCATTAGGGTGGTATCGTCTGCATATCTGAGGTTGTTGATATTTCTCCCGGCAATCTTGATTCCGGCTTGTGATTCATTCAGCCCTGCATTTCTCATAATGTACTCTGCATATAAGTTAAATAAGCAGGGTGACAATATACATCCTTGCCGTACTCCCTTCCCAATTTTGAACCAATCAGTTGTTCCATGGCCGGTTCGAACTGTTGCTTCTTGACCCGCATACAGGTTTCTCAGGAGACAGGTAAGGTGGTCTGGTACCCCCATCTCTTTAAGAATTTGCCACAGTTTGTTGTGATCCACACAATCAAAGGCTTTTGCGTAGTCAATGAAGCAGAAGTAGGTGTTTTTTTGGAACTCTCGTGCTTTCTCCATGATCCAGCGCATGTTGGCAATTTGATCTCTAGTTCCTCTGCCTCTTCGAAACCCAGCTTGTACATCCGGTAGTTCTCGGTCCACGTACTGCTGAAGCCTAGCTTGTAGGATTTTGAGCATAACCTTGCTAGCATGTGAAATGAGTGCAATTGTACGGTAGTTTGAACACTCTTTGGCACTGCCCTTCTTTGGAATTGGAACGTAAACTGACCTTTTCCAATCCTTTGGCCACTGCTGAGTTTTCCAAATTTGTTGGCATATTGAGTGCAGCACTTTCACAGCATCATCATTTAGGATTTTCAGTAGCTCAGCTGGGATATTATCATCTCCACTAGCTTTGTTGTTAGTAATGCTACCTAAGGCCCACTTGACTTCACTCTCTAGGATGTCCGGCTCTGGGTCAGTGACCACACCAGCGTGGTCATCAGGAACATTAAGATCTTTCTTGTATAGTTCTTCTGTGTATTCTTGCCATCTCTTCTTAATCTCTTCTGCTTCTGTTAGGTCTGTGCCTTTTTTGTCCTTTATCATGCCCATCTTTGCACAAAACGTTCCCTTGATATCTCCAATTTTCTTGAAGAGATCTCTAGTCCTCCCCATTCTGTTGTTTTCCTCGATTTCCTTGCACTGTTCATTTAAGAAGGCCTTCTTATCTCTCCTTGCTATTCTCTGGAACTCTGCATTCAGTTGTTTATATCTTTCCCTTTCACCCTTGCTTTTTGCATTCCTTCTTTCCACAGCTATTTGTAAAGCCTCATCTGACAGCCACTTTGCTTTCTTGCATTTCTTTTTCTTTGGGATAGTTTTCGTTGCTGCCTCCTGTACAATGTTACGAACTTCCGTCCATAGTTCTTCAGGCACTCTGTCTACCAGGTCTAATGCCCTAAATCTATTCTTCACCTCCACTGTATACTCATAAGGGATATGGTTTAGGTCATATCTGACTGGTCTAGTGGTGTTCCCTACATTCTTCAGTTTAAGTCTGAATTTTGCAATAAGAAGCTCATGATCTGAGCCACAGTCAGCTCCAGGTCTTGTTTTTACTGACTGTATAGAGCTTCTCCATCTTTGGCTGCAAAGCACATAATCTATCTGGTTTCGGTATTGACCATCTGGTGATGTCCATGTGTAGAGTCGCCTCTTGTGTTGTTGGAAAAGAGTGTTTGCTATGACCAGCGTGTTCTCTTGACAGAACTCCGTTAGCCTTTGCCCTGCTTCATTTTGCGCTCCAAGGCCAAACTTGCCTGTTGTTCCGTTTATTTCTTGATTTCCTACTTTAGCATTCCAGTCTCCTATGATGGAAAGGACATCTTTTTTGGGTGCTAGTTCTAGAAGGTGTTGTAGGTCTTCATAGAACCGGTCAACTTCATCTTCTTCGGCATCAGTGGTTGGGGCATACACTTGGATTACTGTAATGTTGAATGGTTTGCCTTGGATTCGAACTGAAATCATTCTGTCGTTTTTGAGGTTGCACCCCAGTACTGCCTTTCCCACTCTTTTATTGAATATGAGGGCTACTCCATTTCTTCTAAGGGATTCATGCCCACAGTAGTAGATATGATGGTCACCTGACTTAAATTCGCCCATGCCCGTCCATTTTAGTTCGCTGATTCCCAAGATGTCAATGTTCAATCTTATCATCTCATTTTTTACCACATCCAGCTTGCCTTGATTCATAGACCTCACATTCCATGTTCCTAAGGAGTATTGCTCCTTGCAGCATTGGATTTTCCTTTCAACCTCAGACACATCCACAGCTGGACGTCCTATTGGCTTTGGCCCAGCCGCTTCACTCTTTCTGGGTCTACTTGGAATAGTCCTCCGCTCTTCCTCAGTAGCATATTGGACACCTTCCGACCTGAGGGGCTCATCTTCCGGCGTCATATCTTTTAGCCTTTTGGTACTGTTCATGGGATTTTCTTGGCAAGGTTACTGGAGTGGGTTGCCATTTCCTTCTCCAGTGGATCACTTTTAGTCAGAACTCTCTGCTACGACCTGTCCGTCTTGGGTGTCCCTGCACGGCATAGCTCATGGCTTCATTGAGTTACGCAAGCCCCTTCGCCACGACAAGGCAATGATCCATGAAGGAGTGTTCCTTATATAACAAATACTAAAGTCTGTTTGATTTAAATATATTAGAGACTTGTTATCCATAGGCCTACAGTACTTCCCTGCTTAGTTTTATTAGCTGTTTGAGATTAAGCACCGGAAAACTCTTATCTTTATAGTGTACAAATTTGCATTGCAGCCTCTGGGCTGTTCAGTATCCTGTATGACATTTTCTTATGAAGAGCATAAAAACCAGACAAAGGGAATAAAGCATGAGCAAACAGACCACAGTGTCAGTTCAGACGATATGTCCAATTTGCCCCTCCATTGTGTGTGTGTGTGTGTGTGTGCGCGTGCGCACTCCTGTTTTCTCTGTCCCATTTACTTAGTGTCCTGTCCTACCGCCACATAATTGTTGGGAGGGGAAAACATTTGAAGTAATATTTAAATTGCAGGGTGAGGGGGTGGTTTACACATTCCGCCCAAGCATGAAATTAAGCAGCAGTGGAACTGAGTGGAGGGAGATATGGGAGGAAGAATTGGTTCCTCCCCACATTATTTGTTGGGCTGTTTGGATCTGAACAGGCCCAGTGCTGAAGGTTACTTAGCACACTGGTTCAACACCAGCATGAATATGCTGGTCTCTTAATAGAGAAGCTCACTTCAGAATGCAGTACAATAATTGCCATGCTGCTGACTCAAGCCAGTGGTCTCTCTGCCTTGATATCCTGTCAGCTGGCAGTTGCCAGACATGTGAATGAAGACAGGAATCAAGCAGGGCCAGATTATGCATTATGCAGAGTAGGGCAAACGCTGAATCATTATGACATAATTGGAATGGCATAATAACCTGGGAGTTCTGGTGTTGAAAGCACGCCCATTCTGCTCCTCATAATGCAGGGCCAACCTTCCCATGAAGACGACTCAAATGCTTGCATTGAGTGGCGAGTTGGAGGGCAACAAACTGACAGCGCTGCTGAAAGAAGAAGGGGGGAAATAAGACCTACCATGGGCTGCCTCTCTGTCTCCCTCTCTCTGCCCACCCAGCTCCTTAGAAGGCAACCAACTGGACTGGGGGAGAGAGTGGCAGAGTCCCCTTCCTTTCTGCTGCTCTCAGCACACTCTTGCAGCTGCATTCCAGTCCTGTTTCAAATGAACAGGAAGAGCAGAGTATGCTGAGAGCCCGGCATGCTCTGCTCTTCCTGTACATTTGAAACAGGACTGACATGGTGCCAGGAGGCTGCGCCAGGAGCAGTGAAGTAGACTTGAGTCTATTGACTCGGACTCGAGTCGGACTCAAATCGCATCAATGACTCGACTCAGACTTGACTCGGCAATTGTAAAAGACTTGAAAGACTCGACTCGAGATATGGAGCCTTGTTGGATTTTATTCAGGTTTAAACCCATTTTCCCCATTAAATAGATAGGGACTCGGAACCAAAGACTCAGGACCTGGGGGCAAAGACTTGGGATTTGACTTGAGACTTGGACCCAGAGACTTGGGACTTGACTCGAGACTTGGAGTCAGAGACTTGATTCACATCCCTGGCCAGGAGCAGCACAAGATCTGGGAAGGGAAAGGGAGAAGGGGTGCTCTCCTTAGCCACACAAAGGGAGGAAGTGCGCATGTGCGAGAGAGATTTGGGAGGGGGAGGGCAGCAATTCTGGACAAGCTTGGGCAGTGCCTGAGTACTGGCCAGGTCTGTCATAATGGGGACCTAAAAATAGCCTGCATCTCAGAACATGATAGCTTTCCCCTTTACACCAGACATGGAAGAAAAAGCCATATACCCATGGACAATTGCACTAGCCTGGCCAGTGTTTCAGTAGTAGCATACAAGCCTACTTCAGTAACAGCCTTTGCTTTGAAAGTCTTTTCCCTAATCCAAGATATATGTTGTTGTTCAGTCGTTAAGTCGTGTCCGACCCTTCGTGATCCCATAAACCATGTCCCGATAATCCAAGATATATATACACACACACACACACACACACACACACACACACACACACACCACCTTTCTTGGTCATTGGATTTATCCTCTGACTTTAATCCAAGGCGGTGTACATGGGCAGGCTTTCCTAACCTCCGAATGTTTTTTTTTTTTACAATATATAAATGTCCAATCTTTTGTGAACAGCTACATTCCATATGATATCCTTTTGCAGTCTAGCTTCTCCACTGGCCGTTGCCTCCCACACTCGAACAATGCAGCTGGCAGCTCTTATTCTCTCCTCACAGAAGGCTTTCACAGCTTTTTGTCAGCAGCGTGTCTCGAACTTGCCATTCACTGATCTTCGGGCTTGCAAGGCGGCGGCTCTACCGACTGAGCCAGACCACTCTGCCCAACATGCTGCGTATGCACATTAAAAAAGAAAATACTCACGTGAACATATTTTGCTGCCTTATAGAGAATCTGACCATAGATCCATCTAAGTCAGTACTGTCCACTCTCTAATGCTTCAGGAAGAGGTCATTCTCAGCACAACTACCTAGGATTCATTTAGCTGAACATGGGGGGGGGGGGGCTGAACCTAGGATCTTTCAAAGGCAAAGTAGGTGCTCTATCACCAAGCTGTGGTCCTTCCCCTGAACAGAACTCTTACCATCCCCTAAGGCTGGGCTGTCACTTTTTGAAGCTGAAATTGCTGGAGGAGGAAGATGCTATGATAGGTACCCATCCCACAGGAGAAGCTGCAGCAAAGACGACTGCCATGTACAACAAGAAACTGGATATGCGGCTCCAGCTTATCCTCAAAGATAACTGCAGGAGGAGAGTAAGCAGCAGCTCCGAAAATGGTGACATATTCAATACAAGTTGAGTCACTATAACAAATCTTCCATAGTCTTTTCAATAAGTACTAATCTAGACATAATTACCCCGTGATCTTTATGTCCATAAGATGATGTCTAGTATAGTTTAGAATGCATTCCATATATAGGATGTGTGGGTAGTTTTCTCCCTTCCACCTCAGGAATCCTCATGTTTGAACAGGTGATGTTTCCATGATGATTTGTTCGTTTACCAATCATGTGTACAACTGCTTGGGTGGATGTCAGCATTCTCCCTGAGTATTTTACTCTGTTGCTAAAGTGGATTTCTTATAGAGGCTATCTAGGATGCTATTTTCTTTGGGCATGATGACATTGTAGACACAAAAGCCATGTTTACTAGGGGCACAGGCAACTGGATTTATAAGACAACTTCTGGAAAACTAGAAACTGACCCATGGATATGTATGCATGAGACAGAGATAACAAAGGATAAGGTGGATAACAAAGGGGAAGGGCCATAGCTTAGGTCCCAAATTCAATCCCTGGTGTCTCCAGAAAGGGCTGGATAACACCCATCTGAACCCTGAAGACCTACTGCCAGTCAAAGTTGACAATACCAAGCTAGATTGGCCAATGGATCTTGACTCGTTGGGGCAGCCTCCTATGTAACACCCTCCACACACCATCAAACTCTATGGAATCATCACACCATGCCTCAAATAAAAGCATTTAGAAAGAGAACACATGTCACATGTGCCATCCTTATCCACTTATTTACACCAATGTGAAAATATCCACTCACCTGTGTGTGCTCCTTCATGGTTCTGCCAGTGATCTATATGGTGGGAGATTTACATCCATGAATGTGGCTCACTGCAGTCAATTAATCATATGAACTTATGAAGGTGATTTACAAAGAGTCTGGTCATCTAGCTGGAACCATTTATTCCAACAAACAGTGCCTCTCCAAGATTGTCTTCCTACTAAGGGGTGCTGTTTGGTTGGGAAAGGCCCATGTGATCAACCCCACCCACCAATGTGGTTGGAGTATTCACAGAAATGCACACGCACGAACACACACTCACACAGTGTGGGATTGTCTTACTGGGATACAGTTGCCTCACCACTGCGTGTGTGCAAAAGGAGGCACGGTTTATTTTGATTCTGTGTCTCATGACTGGCAATTAAGCATTTCACTCACAACTAACATCTCAGCATTAAAAACCGTCCTATGAGAGGACCAAATATTTAAAGAAGATCTTTGTCTGTCCTTTCAGGACTAAGCATGCTTTCTAGCAAAGAGTGAAAAGCTGGTTGTGTTTGCAAACTGATGTCTTCTCAAATGTGTGATGTTTATGATAATGTGGCTTTGGCTGCTCAAGTATCTCGCATTAAATCTATTAGTATTCTTTATCCTTTGGACAGGCTTATGCGTCAAGCCTGCAAATTTCTTGCTTCACTAAGTTCCACTACTGAAAAATCAGGCAAGGTGGTACCCTTGGGTTTTAATTTTATTTTGTGCATGTTGCCATAGAAACAGCAGATCTGGCTTTTTAAGGCAAATAAAAATCTCAAATTATCTACTGTTCTACTGTAAGCATTTGACCCTGTCCCTGCAACAAATCTCATGTAGTGAATGACCACATGGGGATCTCTAGCAACAACTGTTTCAAACTGAAGGTTCAAACACTACAAAAGAATCTCCACAGTGGACCACACACAAATGCAGATCTACTTCATGCATTCTGTCGTCAACAAGTGTTGGGTATGCTCACCTACCTCCTCCTCTGGGCCAGACCTTGGATTGGGTTTGTTGTGTGTCTTGTGCGGCAGATTATTTTAGGGCTCTTGAGGAGTCACCTTCAACCCATTTCTGGGAGTGTGTCATATAAACGTCTCCTGCATACTGCAAGAAGAAAAGCTCTCCTAGTAAAGGGTCAGCAATGAGTTTTGCAGTTTCTTGTGCCTACAGCAGCACCCCCCCCACGTCGCTAGAGCATGGGGGGGCGGGCCGCCGGTGGGTGACGCGCGTACCCACGCGCATCACCTCCACTGCGCGCGTCGCCCTCCGGAGGCTCCAAGACCGGGAGAAGGCCTCGGAGCGTCCTCCCGGGCCGGCGCTCCAGGACCTTCTGACGAAGGCCCACTGCGTCAAAACGTAATTTATAACATTTCCGCGCATGCGCAGACCGTTTCTGGGGGAAAAGGGCAGCCCTTGGCCCTCAGAAGATGTTCTGCGCATGCACGAAAAACGTTATAAATTACGTTTTGACGCAGTGGGCCTCGTCAGAAGGCCCAGGAGAGCTGGCCGGGGAAGACGTCCCCGGAGCCGGCTGCAACGGAAAGGCACAGGAAAGGCGCGGAGGCAGGGGGGGCAGAGTCAGGGGCACCCAGGACAGCGTCCCGTCGTGGGAACACTGACAGGGTTTCAGCAGCCATTTTAGAATTGGAGAAGCCACACTTAACAGTTCATCTCTCTTCTATTGCATAATGATAAAACCACAGTTGTCGTGCTTTGTTTTTGTTTTTTGCTTCGGAACATTGTTTGCGTCTTTTTCTTGTCTTTTACTGGGTTTCTCTCTCTTGTCACACCCTCAACATACCCTCAAACACCTTTAGCCACTTCAAATACTTGCAGAACTCTGTTGAACAAACTGTTCAACTAACGACCTAATCTTTGTTTCCTGTGTGAGAGAACGTCCTTCCGTTAAAGCAGCAGACACGCTTTTTAGACCATATATTTCTAGATGGGACACTCTTACCCTGTCATGGCATTTGGTGGCTGGAGGCCCAGCTCCTTTCAGGCCTTAGCCAGAGTCTGCTTTAGGTTGCCAGGCACCAAGACCCAGGGAAGTTGGCTGCCAGTCCAGGGATAAAGACAAGGGCATACTCCAAAGCACACAAGGTCAATGTTCCAAAGAAAGTGACTCAGAATCCCAGAGACCTGTGGCAGGGGCATAATCAGAACTGAGCCTAAGGTCTAGTTCTCAAGAAGGAGGTGGGGCAGGATGGGGCATCAGGAATTTGCATTGCTACTCAGAGTAGTAAATTACTCAGTCTGAAAGCTCTGAGGCCACACCTTCATAGCCCAAGGTAAACAGGCCTATGGGAGCCTCTGAAAGTTAGTTGTCTTGCAACTTTGCCTACAGTGTTTTGTCTGCCAGGTTTGCAGAGGAGGTCGAGCCTCTGCATAGGAGAGATGGCACAGGAGGTAAAGCACCCGATAATGACTGTTTAGACTGAGCCCTCGTCTGAGGTAGGCTTACCAGATCTCCAACCGGGACAGAGTGCTAGACCTTTAGGAGAAGGAATGTGGGCAGGTGCAGCTTGTTACGTCCTAGAGCACAATCCTAGGCATGTCTACTCAGAAGCAAGCCCCATTGTGTTCATTGTGTAGACCATTGAGGTCTAGCACTCTGTCCCGGTTGGAGTTCTGGTAAGCCTAGTCTGAGGTGTATCCCATCATCTCAGCTGCTCAACCTGAGCACCATCAGCTTCTCTGTTGGTTAAAAAATGGTGCCTTCCCTTTAAAATATACAGTAGGTTCAGCATGCATGAACATTTCTTGACACTTTTTTTCTTCCTTGACATATTCTCTCATGGGTACAATTGCCAGCGTACCCAAAATTACGCTGGTTCTGGTTCTGGGAGGCATTCAACGCGGCTAGCCTTCTAATGGGTTAAAAAAAAACCAGATGCATTTTTTTCTTCATATCTTTGACACTGAAACAAACTGCGTTCTGTGGTTGGCACTTTTATTGCGAACGGTTCTAAAAGGTTGAATGAACAACTGAATACATTTCAATGCCAAGAAGTGAAGCTTCAGGCAGGTCTGCTGGTTGAGGTGCCCATAATTAACTATTAACTTCAGAAAACTCAGTGATAAATATTTACTTTTACTATGTCATTATAACACTCTGCGTGTCTCCTTTGACCTAAGAGGATTTCTACAAAATACTAAGCAATTAAGGTGACCTATGGGTGGGTTAACCACATGCTTCCTCTGGGTTGGAAAATAGCATCCTAAACACAGAAGAATCTAACTGTGGTTGGTGAGTCATAATATGCAACACCTCCGCCATTTAAGAAAGTTAATAGAAGGTGGAATTAAAAGAAGCCACTTGGTATATATGGGCATTACCAGTAGAAGGATCTAGCAGTCAATCGTTGATGAATATATGTCCAGAGCAACAAAAGAAAGACTGGATTCATATCCCATATGAACCTGCCTGAGATTTGCTCTCCTCCAGGCTCTACCAACATAAGATGCACCGACAACTGAGTCCCCCCCCCCCGTGTCTCTGCCCAACCTATGGAATTCCCTCCCCAGGAAGACATGCAGTATTGCCCCTAGTCATTAGGGATATTAGTATTGCCCCATGTCATTAGTATTGCCTCATGTCATTAGGGATATTTCTGTCAGGTTGAGACCTTCTCCCAGGCTTTTTCATGTATCTGTTGTTACAAATATCAATAAAACAATATATCGGGGCCCTATGTAGGCATCTGATGCTAGCACTGACTGAACATCATGTGTATTTTGACCCTTAGATTAAAAACCTGAGGGCGAGGCCTGTCTCTTTTCTTCCATTTTATGTACCTGGCATTATTGCTTTAAGTACTCCAGAAAATAGTTTGTTAATTAATTAACGCTGTACAGTAGTTCTAAACTCACTTTCTAGAGAGTAAATCCCAGTGAATTTAAGAGGACTCATGTCTGAGTAAATTATACATAGGATTTGCGCCACATGGCTGCAATTCTATGCACACTTACCTGAAGTAAGTCCCATTGAACGCAATGGGACTTACTTCTGAGTAGACAGGCAAAGGATTGCATTGGAAAAGAAGGCATTTGACTATGTTTTCCATAGTCAAACTAAAAGTGGAGGGCCTAACATGAACATGAGGGAGGAGGGGAAATACCCTTGGCATGAAAAACTGCTTTTTATATCTTCCCTCGGTATACAGTATTAGCAAAGCTGAAGGTACAGTAATGCAATGGCACGGCAAGGCTCCACTTATCAGAAATAATCCGCCCTTCTCCATGCTTTGAACAAAAATAAACCAGACGTGGAACAGGAGGGGGCAACTTTGCTGTTGGAATTCTTGAAACACATCTCAAACTGGTTTCCATAGCAATGGGGCTATTTGAGACACATTTAAGCACACACATAACATCCAGAAAGAGAAGGAAGAAAAGGGAGGAGGGGCAAGTTATGGGGAGAGAGAGAGAGAGAGAGAGAGAGAGTCCCTGCTTTGCTTTAAGCATAACTCTGGTGTGAAACGGGATTTTGTAAAATCAGCACCTTCTTGCTCAACTGTTTGGCTCCATGGGAAATTCTGAAATACTATACTGGGTTCTCTTTTTTGGGTGATGGTGGTTGAAAAACCAGTTTAAATTTGCAGAGTGGCAGAATCATGATGACCCACCTCTCACATCATTTGGAAAACCGAAATGCTTCATAATGCTGCTGCTGTAAGGTTCTGTTGCCACTTTTTGCAAAGAGTTTATTCTGATTCTGGGAGTGAATCCGGTTTGCCCCTTTGCTGCTGTCTCCTGACCTAATCCATGCTCACCTTTTTAGAGTTCCAGCATTACATTTTTCTAAAATTAGCATCTCACGAAAGAGACACTGGCATGATTGCCCTTAGGGCAAAGCTGCACATTGTAAGAAACTGCTTCCAGAAATGACAGTCCTGGGTCCCATTCTTCCCTTCTCTCTCTCTCTCTGTTCGCTGCAGGGACGGCCCAACCAGTTCCACTGCCTAATTCCACCCCAACCTGCTGCTGCCACCATACATGCCCCTCCAAAACACATGGGAAGAAAAGGAAGATGCAGCCACTTACCTTACTCGTGCGGCCTATGTGATCCTTTTCGACAAAACAAGAAGTGTGGGTCATGCTGTGAACCCCCCCTGAGCCCCACTCCCACACTTTCTGGTTGATGTTAAGGGACCACAAAGAAGGAGAGAGGTGAATGAGTAGGGAAGGGAAGCAGACCACACAGGCACTGGATACCCGCTTCACTCACCTCCCCCCTTCCAATAGGGACCGTGAGATGAGTGGGTAGAGAAGGGGACTGGTGGTGCGGCTCTGTGTGTAGGGGGGGCAGGGTCAGGGTGTCACCCGCTACTCAACACAAGCTGCATCATTTGCATCATGGATGAGCAAGCGAGCCCTCCCCCAGCCCACCACTGACACAAGCTGCAATAATCCACTTCCTGTGTGTTTGAGTAGATCATCCCACTCCTTACCTAGCTCCCCCTACAGTTTCCCGCTGGAAGTGTGGGACTTCCGACTTTATTTACAGGGTCAGTGCACGCCATCCCTTTAGATAAAACAGGAAGTCTTGCACTTCTGGGCTTGATGAAACCATGCAAGAAGCATAGTAGGGAGCTTTTTTTTTTTCCTACAGCACCGTGGCAAAGGGTCAGTATGCAGGGTCAGTATGGGGCCACCCCAGGTTACACCGTCCCAGGTTCTGCCACCCCTAAACACAAATATTTTGAAATAACTTCCTTTCTGGCCATCATCACACCTCTCTTCCACCACTTATGTGCATTGCTCTTCAATATAACAGCCAATGTGGGTGTATTGGTTAGAGCAGTGGTTCCCAAACTTTTTTGACTCGCGGCTCCCTTGACCTCCCTCACCGTTAGCCGTGACTCCCCATTACAGTGCATGGAAGAAACAGGCACTCTTTACATGCTCAGAGGCACCCTTTCTTATATGTATGTGTATATGTATGTGTATATTCCCAAAATGAGCCCTAAAGTGGATTTTCCATGCTTATGCTGAGCAGCAGCTAAGCCAGGAGTGCGCAGGGTGGGGTTGGGATGCTGCCCTCCCTCCATTGGCAGGCCTGGGTAGAGGGCACTGATGTCGTCTGTGTTAGTCCTATACATGGCAAGAGAAACATCAAAGCATGGGAGGGAAGCCCCAGTTGCACAAGAGAGAAAGAGAGAGAAAGCTAGCTTCTTTTGGTAGCATCTTTGCAACATGAAAAACAGATTCTTATACTGCCTGGCAGTTTCCAGGGGGGGGGGATTGTCCCAGCAAATAGAGTGGGGAACTAACTTAGAGGTGGGTCAGAAAGGAAGGAGGAGAGAAATCCTAATAATTAATCAACCAAACTAAACATAGAAATCAAAGACTGTATGTAAAGCAGAACCTGTTCTGCACCATTTTCAATTGCAGTTCTTGCATTTGTTTTGTGTTTGCTTTCTTAAAAACATTCAATGGAAAGAAAATACTTTACTTGCCAATTGCAATGTCTGAATGAAACCTGAATGAAAATACCTTATCTGCAAACATATGAGAGACAACCTCGCTGTCTCCAGCTCTCTCGCTCAGCTTGAGTACTTAACGACTTGTTAATCTTCTTTAACATAAGATAAGCGGGCTTCGCTCACGCTGTGGTTAAAAACAAGACGTGGAAACAAACCTGAAGTGTTTTGAAATTAACTTTGAGTAACCCGATGTGAAAAGGCATCTTTTCCGGACCTTTCTTTTTGCTCTCTCTCTCTCTTGCAAGCAAGAATATGTGTTAATTAAAAGATTAACGCGACGCCCCTGGCTGCTTTTGATGACGCACTTGGGAGTCGCGCCTCACACTTAGAGAACCTCTGGGTTAGAGAGTTGTCCTTTGACCTGGGAAGTCTAATTTCAAATCCCTGAACAGCAACAAAGTTATTGTGTGACTTTGGACAAATCACTCTCTCAACATAAGGTAGACCACAGATGGCCAACCCATGGCACGGGTGCCACTTAGTGGCACGCTGAGCCTTTTGAAGAGGCACGTGCCGCCGTTACTGCCCGAGCCGAGCGCTGAAGTCCCTCTCTCTTTCTCGACCCCAGCGCGCCTTTCCAAGCCTGTGGCACTAGTAGTAGGCTATCTGTGTCCCCCCTAGCATGTAGCGCATGATCTGTTGGCGCTGCTGCATCACTCAGGCTTTCAGGGGATAGAATTGGCCCTATACCACTCAAGATTGACCCCAAAAGGAGTTCATCTGAGACTAATGGTCCTATACAGCATGTTTAGACACAAGCATCAAACATCGCTCAGGTGAGCGCTCATTGCTCAGCGATCCAGAGGTGCATGACCCCTAGGGCTTCAGAATGTGCCTCCCCATCAAACTAGTTTTTGTACTACCTTGAGTTTAAAGCAGGCATTTTCCCCCCTTGTGCTGAACTCCCAAATGGCTTTTTTGACCTTAGGCCATAGGTGGCCAACCCACGGCACGGGTGCCACTTAGTGGCACGCCGAGCCTTTTGAAGTGGCATGCACTGCTGTTCCTGTTCGAGCCGAGCACTGAAGTCCCTCTCTGTTTCTCAACCCCAGCATGTGGCACTAGAGGGGGTCTCTGCACCACTGCGCCTCTTTCTTCTTGCGCTGTCACTGTGCTTTAAATATTTTCATTGCCTTAGAAATATGTATTTATTTATTTAAGTGGCACGCTCAAGGTTATCTACATAAAATGTGGCACATGGCGTGCCGTGGGTTGGCCACCACTGACGTAGACGCTTGCAAGCTTTCTGTGAGCCTAAAAACATGCTGCTCAGAGCTCCTTGGATCCAAATACTGGACACAATATGAGATCTGCTCTCAACTTCACTTTCTTTTTTTTCTGACAGTATTATGCAGCAACCTGTTTTGCAATCCTGTACAAAGATATCTTTACAACGTTCCCCACTTGATTTTTAAGTCCCCCCCAAAAAAAAATTTGGTGTAGATCTGCACTGTGTTAAGTATGTGGTGAAGCAATCAAGTGATTGCGCCATCCATAACTCAACCTATATTTACAATGCTACTACAAAGCTGCCGAAACTGGTTGAGATTGGGAAGACTGCAAAACAAAAAAATGTAGGTATACAGAGCAGAAGAACCTCAGACTGACATCAACCGACACTGATGATGCAGAAGAGATAGCGTCATCCATCCTGACCTAGACGTCAACCCTTTCTGCCGTGGAAATGGGATGGGCGAACTGCACAGTCTGCATTTTATAAGAGGGTTATGTCTGGCTATGCCCAGTTCCTGCAGCATACAAGCCTTTATGGCTATTGCAAAACATGACACACCATACAGCGTGACCTGGCCACTGCCACAAGCAGCAAGTGGCCAGGTCTGTATGCCAGTGGCCTCCAGTTGAGCACCAGAGCAGGTAAATCAGCGCGCGGGGGGGGGGGGGTGGACAGGAGGTGGGGTGGGTGGAACGGGGCAGGGAAGGGAGGAATGGGGCAGAGATCTGAGTGGGGAGGAAGGTGGATCAAGGCCGGGAAGGGGGTGGTAGCAGCAGCAGTGGCGCCACCGATATCCTACCCCCCTGCCTGGCCTCGATCTGCCTTCCTGGGTCCACTCGGACTTGTGCCAACTATGTACCTGGCAGAGGTCCAAGTAGACCCAGTGGGGAAGCACAGGCTTACTCCCAGGCAAGGGAACAAATGTTCCCTTACCTAAAGGAGACTTCTGGGGCCTGAAACTCCCCCGCAGGATGCAGCATGCGCCCCACTGGTGCATGCTGCGCATGGGTGGGGAGTTAGGTAGGATTGGGTTGAAGAGATATACAAAATGCACCAAGTGTTTGGAATGGGAATAGTCAACTTCTGTATCCTTAGGGATTGCTCTGTTCTTCAGACACTAGTCTGAATTCCAGAACAATTCAACTCCCCTCAAGGATAGTGAGATTCTAGAATAATGTTGGCCCTCCCCTAGCCATAAGCACCTGTTAGGAATGGAGCATATGCGCTCAGATAATGTGTGGTAATCGGTTGAAATGAAAAGAAATGAAAAGAAATGAATATGGTTTGTGGAAACATGCTCCCAAGAGACAGATTGGCCATGGTCTTTTTGGCTCATCTCCCATAATGCACGTGAGACTACAATGCAGTGTAAATGAAATGCATGTGGTGTCTTACAAGTGAAATTGTGAGCCAAACCAATTTGTTCCCCATTTTGAGTAAGCTTTCCTGGACCCACCAGGGGTCAGATAAAACTGCTTTGATGGCCAGATCAGCCACCAGCTGGCCACCCTGATCTCAAAATGCTTAAGAACACAGAGCCTTGTTCAACAGAACGATGGAGGAGAAATACATTTCAGTGACACTTTTTCACGAATGCTGGCTTCACTGACAAAAACAATATTGTAGTGGTGAAAAACCAACACTTCCTAGAAAGGCAGATGGCTGCCTCCTCACAAAATCCGTAGTGCTGTCCAGATGTCAGTAGGGGTTCTTTTTGGCCCAGAAAACATTTATTTATCAACCATAAGGTAATTTAAAAAAATGAATATCTTGGCTCAGAGAGCTCCACCTGAGTGTGCATAACTGCAGATTTGCCTGAAAGCTAAGGACTTTCAGAATATTTTTTGTTGCTTTAACTGGAACAGTATCCAACAAATATGCCTCTAGGACTATTTATAAAATGTAACTTTAAGGAACAGAACAGAATTAGCTGCCTGCCATTCCCTCTCATTCCCATTCCTGTTATGATTGGGTGGCTAATAGTTTTGTCATTAAATGCCATCCTCCCCACTCCTGCAGGGGCTGCTTTCCTCTGTTGTGAAATTTCATGGTGAAATCTGTTCAGTGCCCTTATCTACAGTGCAGCTCATGCAGCCAAATTGGCATTTTGCAAGTGTGGGTAGCTTGGATTTAGGTCTCAGTGCCACACAGCCCAATCCTACCTAAATCCCCGTGAGGCAATGCAGCAGTGCCGGCACAGCTTCCGCTGCATCCCGTAGGGGATTTTCAGCTGGTAGTCTCCTTGGGGTAAGGGGACATTTGTCCCCTTGCCCCGGGGTAAGCCCCAGCAGCCGCAACAGGTCAACTCTGACCTGTGCCAGTGATACTGCTGGTGCAAGTCTGCATTGATCCATGCAGGTGGATTAGATCCAGGAAGGGGGTTGGGATTCGGTGTGCTCTGCCGCCAAACCCACCCCGGCCTGGACCCGATCCACCCTTCTCCCTGCCCCCATCACTGCCCCATTCCACCCACCCGCCCCTGTTTGGCAGGTCTCCTGACATCCGCCAGCGTGTACAGGAAGGATTTAGGGAACGCTTCACTGCACTTTTGTGACAGCCAGTGCCGACAGAACATGTGTTCCACCAGCGCTTCCTGTACATAGGATTGGGCTGATATCCTTCTTTCACGAACCAAGAAAGATGTTTGTCCTTTTGATTAAAGATATGTTAGCCACCTAATGCGAAGAGAGGACTCTCTGGAGAAGACTCTGATGCTGGGAAAGATTGAAGGCAAAAGGAGAAGGGGAAGGCAAAGGATGAGATGGTTAGACAGCATCACCGATGCAACGAACATGAAAATGAGCGAACTCAGGAAGATAGTGGAGGACAGGAAGGCCTGGCGGGATATGGTTCATGGGATCACAAAGGGTCGGACACGACTTAACGACTGCACAACAACAAAAAGAAGAACCATAATTGCCCTACAGTCTGTTATCTGCCGCTTTTTTGTTTTGTTTTGTTTTTTAGTTGGTTTGACTATTTTGACTGATGCAAATTTTATACAACTGGATTTGTTGGTGGGTGTTTGCTTATTTTACGGTATATTAGTTTTATGTTCCTATGTGTCTTCAGTGACCTCACTTTCCAAAATGTGAACAGTTTCTCCTAACACCATCTTGCTTCTTTAGCTGACATTCTTGAGAGTCAGCCAGGACATCGCCCTGGAGCGGGTGAGGAATAGCTCTCCTGCTAATCAAGATCATGCTAATAAAGGGCCATTGATCTGCATGGAAAAGGGCAACAAAAATATAGTCATTTACCAGGAAACAGGGACTATCCCTGGTAAATGACAGTTTATTTAAAATACTTATATCCCTCCTTTCCCTTCCTCCTTAGGAGGTGCCCAAGTAGTACTGTCCCCAGGGAGCTCACAATCTCTAAAGGGAAAAAAAAGTCTGCTCTTAATTAGGTAGCCACAGCTGGAGGTGGCAATAGTTGATCTTGGTCTGCTGCCTCTTTTCTCTCTCCTCCTTCAGCTCACAATTGGAACACCATATTCCAGTGGTTCCCTAACTATACCCAAAAGTTTGTATCACTGTAAATAGTTGCTGGGGGGGGGATGGCGGCGATGACACTTCTGGGATTGCACCACCGCCGAGAAAAAAAGGGGAGTTCCAATTCCCTGAGTGTCGCACTAGCCCTCCGGAGGGTGTGGTGAGCCCACAGCCTCTTCTGTGGGCCTCCCCACACCTCAGAATGGCTCCCTGATGTGATCGTGACCAACTTCCATTTTTCATCCCAAACCAGAAGTCGGTTGCGATCACGTCAGGGAGCCGTTCTGAGGTGCAGGGAGGCCCACAGAGGGAGCCATGGCCCCCCCACACCCTCCTGAGGGCTGGCGTGACCCCCAGGGAAATGAAAAACCACTTTTCTCTGCAGTGGCGTGATCCCAGAAGTGCCATCGCTGCCGTTGCGACATCACCACCCCCTTTAAGGGGGTAGCGACTGGTTCCCGCTGGGCTGTGGCATCATGATGCCCAGCTTGGGAACCTCTGCCATATGCAATCTTGCAACTCAACACATATTTAAGTTGCTACCACAAAGCTTTGGAACATGGCTAGACAAGGGAAGACTGTTAAGTGGGTTTGATGTGGAGCAGGAGACTTCCTCACAGGGCCAGTTCAGGTGAAATGTTATAATTCTGACAAGTGTCACACATCTAAAGACAGACAGCATTTGGAGGTTATGCAGAGAGATGGTTCATCTGAACTGTCCTCCCCACTGCAGTTAAGTGGCAGCAGCCAATTGAGAGGGGAGGGGGCAGGATGTATGTGCACCATGTGGGAAATGATCACTGGTAGCCAACCATTGTAGGTCGTCTAACTATGGGGTGTTTCTGGATTTCCTCTTAAAGATTCCCTTATGGCCACCACCCTTATGGCCACCACTCTCTCTTCCAAGAGCTTTGCACTGTCAAGCTTCTTTGCTGGAGACTGTAAGCAGCTGACAGCTTATTATCTGAAAATCTATAAGCACTGCAGTGGAATTCCCTTCACTTTCCCTCAGAGGCGTCACTCCGGTAGGGGCGGGGCTGTAAGTATCGCTGCGGTCATAGTCTCTTTACCGAGCGAGGAGGAGGCAGCCCTGCCCCCTCACTGTCCGAGCCAGTCCCCTACGGAGAAACCCGGCAGGGAAGAGACCCTGCCTGCTGCTTTCTCCGTAGGGGACTGGCTCGGACAGTGAGGGGGTGGGGCTGTCTCCTCCTCGCTCGGTAAAGAGACTATGACCGCAGCGATACTTACAGCCCCGCCCCTACCGGAGCGACGCTTCTGCTTTCCCTTCCTCCAAGCTCTGCTTCAGAAAGAGAAGGCAGGTCCTCCCCAAGCAGTCCTCTACCTGTCAGTGCATTTTTCTCATTTTTGTAGAGTTTTGTATGGCTAGTACCAACCACGGCTTAGCATGACGTTTGCATGGACTCTCTGTTTAGAAGGGTCCTACTAAAAGGACTTCATAGAAGTCAGAGCCCTACCAATGCATCCACTGTGGCTTCTGCGACCCTTTGCCAAGTGATTCGTTCAGCAGCTCCACCAAGCTTCCCCTGCGTCATTCCTAAAGCCTGTTTCCTGATCACCTTGGCCTCTCTGCTGCAACTTGGCTAAGCTCTCGTGTGTGTGTGTTTGCTTGGGTCTCATTACCACTTCCTAGTTTTCACCCACACCCACACTTTCATTTAACAAATGTGCTAAGGTGACCCCTGTTTTGCCCTCTATAGATAGAATGAACAAAAGATCTAACACTCAAGCCATGAATGGTCTACATTTTTCCTAGTAACTTGCTGAGTACAGCCTTTGCCCCTGCTTAACTCTTTTGTATGCTCTACCATACAAAGCACATTACTTACCCCTCCAGTTTAGCAATTTTCTGTAGAACCTACCTGGCAGGTCTTCCTTTGAAAAATCCTGGTCTATGCAAAGATTTTCCATAGGATTGACAGTGAAAGGAAATGTGCTAACCAAGAGATGATATTGTTTGGTAGCACATCAATATATTCATTCAAAGACTGAGTTCTGGAATGCTGTAGAGAAGAAATGCCACACAACTCTGTGGCTGGATACATCTGGCTGAACGCTAACAGCGCAATCCCATGCATGCCTACTCAGAAGCAGCGGCGGAACTTCGGTGGAGCGCGTGGAGCAGGAGCTCCAGGCGCTCGGGCGGGAGGGCAGGAGCTCGGGCGGGAGGGCGAACTCACCGAAGCGAAGCCAGGCAGCGGATCGGCTCGCCCACCCTCCCTGGAGCCCGTTTGGCTCTGAAATGAGAGCAGAATGGGCGGGGGGCACGTCAACGTGACGCGCGCAGGCCCCGCCCCCACGCGTCCGGGCGCCGGCAGGGCACCTGACGTCTCTGCTCAGAAGTAAGCAGTGGCCTAGCCAGTCATGGAGGGCAGCAGCACATGCCACTGGGGGTGGGGGCCCATGATGCACGCCCTGCGACATCATTAGCCCTGCTCCCTCCAGGGGCAACGTTACTTTGCGGTCTTTTCCAGCCGAAGAACACACACACACACACACACACACACACACACACACACACACACACGTTTTTCCGGCCGGAAAAGGCCACTACAAGGCCTAGCAGGTGGGTGAGTCCTTGGCACCTGCGGCGCTGAAAAAAAGCCACGTTTTCACCATGCTGCCGCCATTTTCGCCGCGCCCCGTTTGCCATGGGGGGGCGGGGAGCGGACCACCCCTCTTCCTACGCCACTGGAAATAAGCCCTGTTAAATTCAGTGGGACTTATTCCCACTGAATGGGAAGTGTGCATATGATTGCAGGCCAAATCTATCAACTTCTTACCCAAGAACTGCTTTTGTTTCACAATAGCCTGGAGGTAAGAAAGAAAATGGGATAGATCTGAGACTTCCCCAAGCCTTTGCATCTGAGCACCACTAGCCAACAAGCAGGAGAGAGGGAGGCATTGTCCACCGGTGCATGTTTCATATGATCCAGTGGACCTACATGGGAGACTGATAACCAGTGCTGTACGGTTGTTAAAAGTTTTGTATTTAGACTCAAGAGGCCTGTGTTTGAATCCCTGTTCTCTATGAAACTAACCAATGCTGCAATCCTAGCACATTTACCTGAGAGTGAATCCCACTGAACTCAAAGGGACTTGGTTCTGAGTAGATATGCATAGGATTGCAGTGTAAGTGATGTTGGGCCAGTCCTCATATTCTCACCATCTCACAAGGGTTGTTATGATGATAAAATGGAGGGTGGCCATGTATGCCACCCTGAGCTTCTTGGGGGAGAACATGGGACATAAAATAAGTACATAAGTTCCATGGATGCATGGAACTCTGACCATGTGGACATCATTTCAGCAGCATTCCTATAACTGTGAGATCACTGAATTGAGCCATATGTTTTCTTATTGGAAAATCTGGACTACAGACCTGCAGAACTTGTGATTCAGCAAGTCAAACACAACCCACCAAACCTATATGGCTACCCACACAAAGGTCTATAAGGCCTCAGTCCAGCCCAACACAGGCACAATTGAGGCACAGTTGAGGCACAGTTGAGACCCAAAATAGGGCTGAGTTAGGCTGCAACTGTGCCTGAGTTAGGCAGGAGGCAAGAGCAGTGGGCCAGGATCGAGGCAACACTTACCACAGAGGCAGGCAGGCCCCTGTGGGGAGCTGTCAGTCTTGTGGAAGCAAAGAGCCCCCTCCTGAGCTCGTCTGTGTGTACCTACCACAGCTGCTGCAACGTTCGCAGCAGATGGGCAGCCACAGGTGGGCCTGCAGGCACTGGGTGTGCGACAGTCAGCTGAAGGGCAGAGGTTGTGCCAGCTGCCCCAGGGCACCCTGGGCATTAGCCACCTGCTGCAGGGAGAGAGGCCGTCCCCCCTCCTGCAGAAGGCGATGCCACCCCCATGCCACATTGAGGCTGCACGTGGGAGTCATGGGGGTGAGCGGGGGAGGGAAGGGAAGGAGGGGGGTGGGAACGTCACACACAAGGGGGGGCTCATGATGTCTGGAACCGCCTCTGACATGACTTGCCCGTGCGCTGCCTGAAGCCCTGGACCTCCAGGGCCGTGGCAATGCCCACAAAGAAGGTATCCCGGCATGCCTTCTGCTCCGTGCCCCGGCCAAGACCGAGAGATGCCTTGGGCTTGTCTGCTGCGAGCGGGAAGGGCTCACGCAGCTCATCACGCCCCCAGATGGGGCAACATAGGCACCTCGCGGCAGGCGCTCTGGCGGGGTGGGGGGTGGCCAGCTTCCATCATCAGGGAGTGGGAGGGGAGGCAGACAGACAGGCAGACAGTGGGTGCTGGGGAGGGGCACGGGTGGGTCAGAAACAGACAGACAACAAGGCTGGTGGGAGAGGGATAGAGGGAGAGGGGTCTGCAGAGACCAATAGGGACACAGGGGTCACTTCGCAGATGGAGGCAATGCAGGAACGGGCGCCTCTTATGCAGACGGACCTTGGGCAGAACGGACGCCGGTGACGGGCGGAAACGGACGCCAGTGACGGGCGGACCGAGGGCGGAAATGGACGCCGGTAACGGGCGGACCGAGGGTGGGTGAGAGCCCCGGTTGCCGAAAGGACGCTTCACAGACGTGGCGGACGTGCGCCATGTCGCCTGTCAGTGGTTGCCTGCCTGAGAGGCCCCCCAACTCCCCACTCCCCTCTAAGCCCTGAGGGTCTGGCAGCCCCCCTGCTGTGGTCTCCATGGGCTGGCTGTGGCAGGCCCTGGCTGGGATTCATGCAGGGGCTTGTGTGCTGGGGACTGTCTCTGTGTGTGGGGGGGCAGTGCTTGTGTAACATTGGGGACATGTGTTTCCAGGGGCATCTTTATTGTTCTGGAACAGTGGCAGAGATGGCCAGGCGAGGCTGCCAGGGGTAGTCACAGCGGCCACTCAGACCACATCAGTAGCAGCAGCAGCAGCAGGCGTGCCCCATGGACCAGGGGATGCAGGCCCTTCCCCTGTGGAACCACAGCCTGCACCATGGAAAGGGGAGGGACATCAAGTAGGCAGCCAGGGAGGTGGAGCAGCAGCAGCGCCGGCAGCTGAGGAGGGTTGCAGGGCAGGCTCCAGGACCTCTGGCAGCTTCGAGGCAGATGACCATGGGGCAACCAGACTGCAGGCCCAAGGGTGCTCCCAGGAAGGTAGGTGGTAGTGGACGTTCCTGGGGAGGCAAAAAACATGGGGGTGTTCCATGGCAGCTGCTGTATGGTAGCAATCGCCATTGAAGAAATGCCAGTGTGCCGGTTGCAAAGGCCTGCAGGGAGAGAAATTAAACACAGCTGAGAGGTGTGAGACACATAGCATGGTCTGCGCTCCTTCCCTGGGTGTCAGGAGAACATGATCCTGTAAGGGAAAAGGGTCAAAGAGAGAGAAGACAACAACACAACGTGTGGGTCACAACCATGGCAAACCTACCAATACTGACCTGTGAGTAGACCCTGTGGAGAAAAGGGGGGGGGGGGAACAGCTGGTGTCTACATAAGGCTAACAGTTCCACACTTGTGGCATTGTGTGCTCACATTACTACAGGCAGCAATCAGACACAACATTGGTAAAGAGGCATATCATGGCAGGCATTGCAGGCAGCTATGAGACACAACATTGGTAAAGAGGCATATCATGGCAGGCATTGCAGGCAGCTATGAGACACAACATTGGTAAAGAGGCATATCATGGCAGGCATTGCAGGCAGCTATGAGACAAGACATTGGTAAAGAGGCATGTATCCTACCTATATTTCTATATGCAAAGAGGCAGAAGTCAGACCACATGTCAGCACGAACCCTGCTCTTACCTGCACTTACCTGCTGGTGTTGTTGCCTGTGGGGGGGGGGGAAAGAGGGGCTGGGAGAAAGACATGGGTTAGCAAACACTTGCATGGAGACAGCTGCCCAGGCACAGCAGTAAACAGTTTGGCCACAGGCGGCACAGCCCTCTCTGCCCTATAGGGGGGCAGAGAGGAGAAGGGAAGAGAGAAGTGGGGTGTTTGAAATTTTTCAAAGTCCCACTTTGTGGCTGCTGGGGGACAGGACCCCACGCCACGTGCTCAGAGAGAGTGGAGGGCTGGGGCTGGGCTTTTGTGGGAAAGAGGCTGGGTGGGGCTGGGTGCTGATAGGGTAACTATTTGGGTCCGTGTCCAGAGTTAGGCCACAACTGTTCTGTCCTAACTCAGGCACAACTCGGGCCCAGGGTGTTAGAACTTTTCAGGAGAGGGCTGGTGTGGGTAAGGTAAAATGGCTCCTATGGGTCTCCTCACATTTGGGTCCACCCTTTTTGTTGACCCAAATTTTGTGCCTGAGTTGTGCTCGAGGGGGCGTGTCAGGGCGGTTTCCAGTGTCTGGAACCGGAACAAATTTCGTAACCGCCCCCGTCACTCCCCCGACACGCCCCCAACACGCCCACTTTTAGGCCAAACTTAGGACGGAATAGCTCTTATGCCGAACTTAGGACTGAATTGGTCAACTTTCCTTAACCCGTCCTATGTCAGTCACAATTGCAGCACAAATTTGGCCTCTGCGGCACAATTCAGGCACAACTCGAGCCTAAGGCGCTTAGGCTGCAGTTGTGCCTGAATTGTGCCGCTGAGGCCTTAGGCTGGACTGGGCTGTAAGCCTCCTTGTTTTGCTGTCTGTGTCTGTGACTAAAAAAGGTGGTGTGTGTGTGCACGCGCATGCATGTGTGTGTGTGTGTGTGTGTGTGTGAGAGAGAGAGAGAGAGAAAACGTTATCAAGCAGGCAACAACACATGGCTTGATGGGCTACATTCAGTTTGCTAGGTCACAAACGTCTGATAAGTGCCCTTCCACAGAAAACAAATTCGATGAGCTCATGAGTTTTGCAATCCTATTAAGACAGGAGAACATAATAACATAAGAACAGCCTTGCTGGATCAGGCCAAAGGCCCATCTAGTCCAGCTTCCTGTGTCACACAGTGGCCCCACCAGATGCCTCAGGGAGCACACAAGACAACAAGATACCTGTGTCCAGTCGCCACTCCCTTGCACTTGGCACAGAGAAAACCCACTTCTAAAACCAGGAGGTTGCTTATGGCTTGTAACCTGTGATGGTCTTTTCCTCCATGAATCTGTCCAAACCCCTTTTAAAGGCATCTAGGCCAGGTGCCATCACCACATCCTGTGGCAAGGAGTTCCACAGATGAATTACACGCTGGGTGAAGAAATATTTTCTTTTGTCTGTTCTAACTCTCCCTCCACTTAATTTTAGTGCATGTCCCCTGGTTCTGGTGTTGTGAGAGAATGAGCAAGCTGTATATTTTACCTACTGAGTGCCATCTCAATGTTTTTCTGCTGTTGATTTAAATCATGTTTTAACAATCATGTCCTTCTAAGTCAAAATCCTTCCCTAACAAACCAGATGAAAGCCTGGTTCAGCTCCTAGGAATCTCCTGGCCCCATCATAAATGTGCAACCTGCTAATTAATGATTCTTTCAATCCTACTAGAATCAAAAGTGTCCTGGCAGTCTTGGGGGGGGGGGTTGGATGGGGAAATCAGATTGCTAACTATCCTGAGAAACTGCTCAAATTTTATTTTTCTAATCATTGAACGCTTACTGCGTCGGGAATGGAAGGAAATCAAATATCTGTAGGCAGAATAATAAACCTGTTACTGAGCATCGTATGGATCAAACTATACCCTGGGATAGCATATTGCGGCTTCCATGATTGAACAGCTGTAGGCAATGCATTCAGTCTCCAAAGAAATAATTTAAGTAAATGCAAGAAATCAACTGAGATACCAGCAAAGGCATTATGGTTAATGAGTCTAAACAAACAAATTAACTTGCATATATAATTTGCTGTGAATATTCATCAGAATTTGTAAGTTTTCAAAGCTTTTAAGAAGATGGAAATCCAAGCTTAAATGTGAGAGCAAGAGGAAGAAATTCTCCATATGATCGCCATATTCAATCTTTATGGCACCATTTGCTGAATAGGATCTCACGGGCAAGAGAGTTTTACCAATATATAAAGTTTTGTAATTGCACAGAAGGTTAGAAATGTAGAAATTTCCCCCACCCATCCCATGCACACAAAATCAATGCTGGGTTGGCATAGACAGACTATCTAGGCCAGGGGTTCTCAACCCCTTCCCGACTGAGTACCACCTCCGGTGCCACTCTCCTGCTGCGTACCACAGGAAGTGACTGGCGATGACCTCATCGCCAGTTACTTCTAGGTTTTCAGGTTTTTGACAGCCCAGTCCAGCCCAAGGCCTCTGCGGCACAATTCAGGCACAATTGCAGCCCAAGCGCTTTAGGCCCGAGTTGTGCCTGAATTGTGCTGGAGAGGCCGAATTTGTGCTGCAATTGTGACTGAATTGGGTTCCGGCACAATTCAGGCACAACTGCACAATTCAGGCACAATTGCGGCCTAAAAGTGGGCGTGTCGGGGGCGTGACGGGGGCGGTTACGAATTTTGGTCCGGTTCCAGATGCTGGAGAGCCCCCAACACGCCCCCTCGAGCCCAACTCAGGCACAAAATTTGGGTCAACAAAAAGGGTGGACTCAAATGTGAGGAGACCCACAGGAGCCATTTTACCTTACCCACACCAGCCCTCTCCTGAAAAGTACTAACACCCTGGGCCCGAGTTGTGCCTGAGTTAGGACGGAACAGTTGTGGCCTAACTCTGGACACGGACCCAAATAGTTACCCTATCAGCACCCAGCCCCACCCAGCCTCTTTCCCACAAAAGCCCAGCCCCAGCCCTCCACTCTCTCTCTCTCTCTGAGCACGTGGCGTGGGGTTCTGTCCCCCAGCAACCACAAAGTGGGACTTTGAAAACTTTTCTAACACCCCACTTCTCTCTTCTCCTCTCTCCTCTCTGCCCCCTTCTAGGGCAGAGAGGGCTGTTCTGCCTGTGGCCAAACTGTTTACTGCTGTGCCTGGGCAGCTGTCTCCATGCAAGTGTTTGCTAACCCATGTCTTTCTCCCAGCCCCTCTCCCCCCCCCCACAGGCAACAACACCAGCAGGTAAGTGCAGGTAAGAGCAGGGTTCGTGCTGACATGTGGTCTGACTACTGCCTCTTTGCATAGAGAAATATAGGTAGGATACATGCCTCTATACCAATGTCTTGTCTCATAGCTGCCTGCAATGCCTGCCATGATATGCCTCTATACCAATGTCTTGTCTCATAGCTGCCTGCAATGCCTGCCATGATATGCCTCTATACCAATGTCTTGTCTCATGTCTGCCTGCAATGCCTGCCATGATATACCTCTTTACCAATGTCTTGTCTCATGTCTGCCTGCAATGCCTGCCATGATATGCCTCTTTACCAATGTCTTGTCTCATAGCTGCCTGTATTAATGTGAGCACACAATGCCATGAGTGTGGAACTGTAACCCATATGTAAACACCAGCTGTTCCCCCCCCCCTCTTTTCTCCACAGGGTCTACTGACAGGTCAGTATTGCTAGGATTGCCATGGTTGTGTCCCCCAAGTTGTGTTGTTGTCTCTCTCTTTGACCCCTTTCCCTTACAGGATCATGCTCACCTTACACCCAGGGAAGGAGCGCAGACCATGCTATGTGTCACACACCACTCAGCTGTGTTTGATTTCTCTCCCTGCAGGCCTTTGCAACCGGCACACTGGCATTCCTTCAATGGCGATTGCTACCACGCAGCAGCTGCCATGGAACACCCCCGTGATTTATGTCTCCCCAGGAAGGTCCACCACCACCTACCTTCTGGGGAGCACCCCTGGGCCCGCAGTCTGGTTGCCCCATGGTCGTCTGCCTCGCTGCTGCCAGAGGTCTGGGAGCCTGCCCTGCAACCCTCCTCTGCTGCTGCTGCTGCTCCACCTCCCTGGCTGCCTACTTGCTGTCCCTCCCCTTTCTATGGAGCAGGCTGTGGTTCCACAGGGGAAGAGCCTGCGTCTCCAGGTCCATGGGGCACGCCTGCTGCTGCTGCTGCTGCTGCTACTTTCTGAGTGGCTGGTGTGCCTACCCCTGGCAGCCTCGCCTGGCCATCTCTGCCAATGTTCCAGAACAATAAAGATGCCCCTTGGGCAAAGGCCCCTTGAACAACATGACCCCAATGTTACACAAGCACTGCCCCACACACACAGAGACAGCGCCCAGCACCCAAGGCCCTGCATGAATCCCAGCCAGGGCCTGCCACAGCCAGCCCAGGGAGACCACAGCAGGGGCGCTGCCAGACCCTCAGGGCTCAGAGGGGAGGGGGGAGTTGGGGGGCCTCTCAGGCAGGCAACCACTGACAGGCGACATGGTGCACGTCCGCCACGTCCGTGAAGAGCCCTTTCAGCAACCGGGGCTCTCACCCACCCTCGGTCCGCCCGTCAACGGCGTCCGTTTCCGCCCTCAGTCCGCCCGTCAACGGCGTCCGTTTCCGCCCGTCAACGGAGTCCGTTTCCGCCCTCGGTCCGTCTGCATGAGAGGCGCCCGTTCCTGCATTGCCTCCATCTGCGAAGTGACCCCTGTGTCCCTATTGGTCTCTGCAGACCCCTCTCCCTGTATCCCTCTCCCACCAGCCTTGTTGTCTGTCTGTTTCTGACCCACCGTGTCCCTCCCCAGCACCCCCTGTCTGCCTGCCTGTGTGCCTGCCTCCCCTCCCACTCCCTGATGATGGACGCTGGCACCTCCCACCCCGCCAGAGCGCCTGCCGCGAGGCGCTGACATTGCCCCATCTGGGGGTGTGATGAGCTGCGTGAGCCCTTCCCGCTCGCAGCAGACAAGCCCAAGGCACCTCTCGGTCTTGGCCGGGGCACGGAGCAGAAGGCATGCTGGGATGCCTTTTTTGTGGGCATAGCCACGGCCCTGGTGGTCCAGGGCTTCAGGCAGCGCACGGGCATGTCATGGCGGAGGCGGTTCCAGACCTCATGAGACCCCCCTTGTGCGTGCCGTTCCCACCCCCTCCTTCCCTTCTCTCCCCCGCTCACCCCCCCATGACTCCCATGTGCAGCCTGACCGTGGCTTGGGGGTGGCATCGCCTTCTGCAGGTAGGAGGGCAGTGGCACTCCCCCCTGCGGCAGGTGGCTAATGCCCAGGGTGCTCTGGGGCAGCTGGCACTGGCACAACCTCAGCCCTTCAGCTGCCTGTCGCACGCCCAGTGCCTGCAGGCCCACCTGTGGCTGCCCATCTGCTGTGAACGCTGCAGCAGCTGTGGTAGGTGCACACAGACGAGCTCAGGAGGGGGCTCTTTGCTTCCACAAGACTGACAGCTCCCCACAGGGGCCTGCCTGCCTCTTCGGTAAGTTTTGCCTCGATCCTGGCCCACTGCTCTTGCCTCCTGCGTAAGTCAGGCACAGTTGCAGCCTAACTCGGTCCTGTTTTGGGCCACAATTGTGCCACTATTGGGCCTCAATTGTGCCTGAGTTGGGCTGAGTTGGGCTGGACTGAGCCCACAATGACATAAAATGCAGGTAGGAGGCTCTGGGTGGGTGGAAAGGCCTTTCTCAGCATTCTCAAGAGGCTCAGCCAAAGGCAGGAGCCTCTCATGAGCGAAAATGTGCCGCTGAAAGCACCGTGTCGCAACAGGATTCCGGTGGTCCGGCGGTCCGAGTACCACTAGCAATTGGCCGAAGTACCACTGATGGTACTAGTACTATCAGTTGAGAACCCCTGATCTAGGCCATCTCATCCAATCCCCACTGCAAAGCATGCCCTGTCACACTTTAGTTCCAGTTCACATTGTTGTTTAAATTTTGCTTGACAAATATCCCTCAAAAATTTGGGTCACCAATTATAAATATTGTTAGAGAACACTTGGGAAAAAAATCTTACTTGTTTCCCCAAGAATTCTATATTTTGTATTTTTAAATTTGTATTGTTAGCCATCTTGGATCTGTTTCAGAAGAGGCAGGATTTTTTTTTTTAAATAAATTAATAAATAAATTGATTTTTAATGGTGGTTGCAGAATTTCATCTAAAATTTCATCTGAATTTCTTTTTTAGTCCAAGTCCTAAACACCAGTTGGTCCTCACACATTGCTAAACAAATACCCCTGAAATGGCATTTTAAGGCTGGGCAAGCCCAATGATATTCCCAAGCCTCGAAGAAAAAGAAGCTCTCCTCCTCTAGAATGTGTCTGGCTAAGCTCTGAGACATGTCTGAATTCCAAATAGCCAATAGCATATAAGCAAAAATGTTTATTAGAGACTCTGCTACCTGTAATCTCTGAGCAGGGCTGGCCCAAGATCTCCTGACGCCTGAAGCAATGTGCCAAATGCTGACCCCCTGACCTGATGATGCGCCAGCCTCTGCTCCTCCCACTCTCCAATATTCTAACTCAGCACACTCCGCCCCTCCACGTTTCCTCTTCCTTCCTGTCCCTCTCGTCCTTTTCCAATCCAGGGAGTGGGAGGAGGAGGAGGAGGCACAGTGGAGGCAAGTGGAGGACAGAGATGGTACTCCTCACTAATCTGCCACCTCAGACAATGGTGCTACCTCACCATTCATGGTTGGCTTCATGGATGGCCCTGCCCTCCCTCTGAGAACAAAGAGACTGGAAAGACTTCCAAAATGCCGTTGTGGTTAGTGCAAATGCAGAGAATAACACCTCCATCCCTACCCACCCCCCATATTTTTGAGCATACCACATTATTATTTCCTTGATCTCAAAGTTTAGTTGAGTTTTGTTTTTGGGAGAATTCAGGTAGGTGTTAAATGGGTAATCTCATTTTTATTTAGATCAGCATTTGATGTCTGACATGGCGGGCTGGCTTTTTAACAAATGGCTTTTAACAAATCTAAATGGATGACCCACTGGGGCTGTTTGTTTTAATTGTTTTAATTGTTTTAATTCTTGATTTTAAATGTATATATGTATTTTAATGTTTTTTTTTATTGTAAGCCGCCTTGGTTGCCCTTGTGGGAGAAAGGCGGGGTATAAATTCTATAAATAAATAAATAAATAAATAAATAAAAATAATAAAATATTATACAGTATGTGAAATTTGTGGAGCAAATCAGTTTATCAATTCATACTTTTCAAATAAAATAGCAAAAGGATCTGGGCAATACATTATCATAAGACATATCGAATTGGATTTTCGAAATGTATCATTTAAAGAATTACTTCTGTCTCTGAAATTTATACAATACATCACACTAACTGCTTGAAATGTAATATATACAGATTCTATCCACATTAGTTGGTTCCGCAAATGAATTATTAAATATTAAGTAAATGTAGTTGCTCTAATTAAATACATAACAGGGTACAAGCTTCCTATTGAACCTCAACCACACCTTCTAAATAATCTACACAAAATCATAGCAAGGTATAAAAAATTTGGAAAGTAGTTGAAATGATGAAGATGTTAGAATCAGAGAGGATGTACAATCGATTGGTGCGAAATGATTTTATTTAATATTGAAATTAGAAACACAACAATAATGTTGGTCTATTGTCTTTATTTTCTTTCATATCACTGATTGTTATGAAAACTTTTCACCTACGATTAAAAGTTATTTTTAAAAAGCCAAAAAAAAAAAAAGAACATTTATGCCTACTGAACCGCTGGCATTTTTGCCACTAGCACAGGTGTTGTTCGCGCCTGGCCTCAATACTGGATGATGAACAATCTAAAATGTGCATACTAACCACAAATATGCATATACTGCACATACATATGCAAATGAAAAATGCCCAAGGGTATACACTATAGGCTGGTATTTTTCTTTCTCTGAAAAATGTGGCACTTAGAAACCTCTTAATTCTAGGTGTAATGTAAGACTCTTTGATGGCATCAGAATTTCCCAAGATGGGAAAAAATTGGAGACACATAAAAAACACCTTTAAGGAAGGATTGATATTCAGCCTTCCGTTCTAAGGGTTTATCTTCAGCCTTTATCTTCATTATTTTGCACAGGCGCCATGCCACATTGCAATGCTCAACAAATTTGGAGGTGTAGTTGGGGCTGGAGGAAGCAGCTCAAAAACACCTTTAACTGAAAAGTGTGAATGTGCCCAAAGGGTGGTTTCACACTTTACATAGAGGCATGCAAGGAGCAGCTGCCAATCACACCTCCCTGACAAATGCAGTTGTATAAATACAACCGTTTACAAATATATGTTCATCACATTCACAAAGGCATTGCATCAATTTAAAATATCTTAGGCGTATACCTAAAAATCATAATGCATGAACATGTTCAGAGGCTGCAGTCCTATGCACACACCAGGAAGTAATTCATATTGAACTCAATGGGACTCCTCTGAGTAAACATAAGAAAAGATTGGATTGCATGTCTCCTTGTAACTCAGGGAAATGCACAGGGGGCGGGTATATCAGTGCTGGGTTGTGCTGATATCCAGCACCCCATCCCAGGCTGACCTGAAGGCTTTTATTACCAGTGTAGGAGCAACCACAGGAGAAGAAGCAACTACTGGTAACATGCGTAAGGTGCTAAGCTGAAAGCTCCAAGAAAAGGTTGTTTCTTAGGATGGACTGGAAGACACCCACAGCATCTGCCCTGCTTTCCTTCATGGTTTACAAAATCCTGGCCCAAACATGTTCCAAAAGTCAACTTGGTAAGCATTACGGGCAGCCTAGGCACAAACAGTATCAATGCCCATTGGGCTATTCACACATTCAATGAATTAATCCATCAATTTATTAATACGTTCATTTTACCCCTATCTTTCCCCCATTGCCATGGATGCCCAAGGTGGAACCATCAACATAAAAACAATGCAGCGATAAAATAGTGGGGGGGGGGGGAGCCAGAAGCAGCAGCACAAAAGTCTTAAAAACATCAGCAACAGATAAAAATATAAAATATAGAAACACAAAAACGTAGCAGCACAGAAAAATAAAAGCAGGAATTGTTGTTGTTGTTCAGTCGTTAAGTCGTGTCCGACCCTTCGTGATCCCATGAACCATATCCCACCAGGCCTTCCTGTCCTCCACTATCTTCCTGAGTTTGCTCATATTCATGTTGGTTGCATCGGTGATGCTGTCTAACCATCTCATCCTTTGCCTTCCCCTTCTCCTTTTGCCTTCAATCTTTCCCAGCATCAGAGTCTTCTCCAGAGAGTCCTCACTTCGCATTAGGTGGCCAAAATATTTGAGTTTCAGCCTCAGTACCTGAGGCTGTTCCAGGGAACAGTCAGGGTTGATTTCATTTAGGATTGAATGATTTGATCTCCTAGCAGTCCAAGGGACTCTCAGGAGTCTTCTCCAGCACCACAGTTCAAAAGCATCTATTCTTCGGCGCTCAGCCTTCCTTATGGTCCAACTCTTGCAACCATACATTGCTACTGGGAACACCATCGCCCTGACTATGCGAACTTTTGTTGGCATGGTGATATCTCTGCTTTTTATTATGCTGTCTAAGTTTGCCATAGCTTTCCTTCCAAGGAGTAAGCGTCTTTTAATTTCATGGCTGCTGTCTCCATCTGCAGTGATCTTGGAACCCAGAAAAGTAAAATCTGTTACTGCTTCCATTTCTGCCCCTTCTATTTGCCAGGAATTGATGGGACCAGATGCCATGATCTTAGTTTTATTAATGTTGAGTTTCAAGCCAACTTTTGCACTCTCCTCTTTCACCCTCATCAAGAGGCTCTTTAGTTCTTCTTCACTTTCTGCCATGAGGGTGGTATTGTCTGCATATCTGAGGCTATAAAAGCAGGAATAAATTATAATAAAACAATAAAATGCAGCCATCAAATGTGGCAATAAAAGTAGACATAAAACATAAAAAATAGACATGCTACAATACAAAAGTCCCCACCACAAACTAGCGCTACACAAATGTCAATCCAACTAAAAATGTTTTTAGCCTTTGCCAGAAAGCTTCAAGTGAGGGGGCAGTTCATTACTCATTATGGAGTTCCATAACTGCGGTGCCACAGCTGAGAAGGCCCTACTCTTTGCTGCTGCCCCCTCACTTCTGTTGGGAGTTTCACACTCAAGAATGCCCCCTCTGATGATCTTTTTTTTATGATGATCTATTATGCCTGGATGTGCTTACGTGTGTCTGTACCCATGTACATCTGTGTATGTGTGCATACATGACTGTACAGTCATGCATTCATTTTAAAAATGAAACGGGGACAAGACCCTTCAACTGTAAAGCACAGATTGTGCATATTGCTGCATGTGTATTGTAATATGTGAATAACTGTATATACATGCAGATGCAACGTAATGTGTGAACAGCCCTAGTAATAGGCATGTGAGGAGAACTTCTCTTGCTTCCTGTACTAGAATCAATGCAGCCACCGTCACACTCAGCTGTTGTAAGATCTTATCTTTCATGGCTGAGCATGATAGATTGGTTCATACTTGACACAAACAGAGCTTTTCTTCAGGCTTTTGTGTGCAAGGATTCTTTTTGTAAGCAAGATCAATGTATGAAAGGAGAGCCAAAATAAATGTAAATTTTCATATCTGGCAGCTAAGCAAGTTTTTTTTTTTTTTTTTAACGAGGCGCTTTAGCAGAGTGCTGCCAGGAACATCTGCCCTGAGCCAGCATTGAGATGGTGAAGATTACTGTCACCCTTTCTAACGGAATTCCTGTTTCCTTTCACATACAACTGTGGGGCGACTTATCAGGCCATCTTCTAGAAGAACACGGAGATCTGTGTGGCTGGTGGGCGGAAAGTCAGGGGAAGCCTCCTTGTCACTCAGCATGTCCTTCTCCCTGAGAAGAAAGGAAATGCATTTCCATGTGCTGTGAAAAAGCATTGAAACTGAACAATAGCCACCACACAGCTGGCTTTTAGAAACATGATGTCAACAAGACCTGAGGCAGACTTTTTATGTCAGGCAAGATTTAGCAAAACAGAGTGCACTTGGTTAACAACGTCTGGCAAAAAAACAGAAGCAGCCAATAATTGAGAGAGTGAGAGGCAGCAGATCCCAAAGCTCAGGGTCAGCTCACGAGTCGACCTCCTCAGTTGTGTACTATTTCTTACATTCCAGGGACATGATCAAGAGCATTCTGATTTCCACCAGCAACAGGGGACATAGATCCAGCCGTGAAGTAGATAAAATGATCATACTAATTAGTAGCAGTAGCAATAGTATTATTATACCATCAATGCGCAATGGCGCTTCGAGAGCATGGCCCTGCCCTGAGGAGCTCATAGTCTAGCATTCAATACAGAAGGGGAGAGAAATGGAGGCAGGATAAACAGAGGAGGAACATGCATTTATGTTCATGACACACACTTAGTCTTAATTACAATATTTATTTATTTATTTATTTGAAGAATTTATACCCCGCCTTTCTCCCAGCAAGGGCAGCTTACAATAAAAACATTAAAATACATATATACATTAAAATAATTAAGAACAAATAATTAAAACAATTAAAACAATTAAAACAAACAGACCCAGTGGGTCACCTATATTTACATTTGTTAAAAGCCATTTGTTAAAAAGCCAGCCCACCATGTCAGACATCGAATGCTAACCTGAATAAAAACGTCTTAAGGCCCCGCCGAAAGGTCTCTAAAGAGGGAGCCGTTCTTAATTCCAGGGGGAGGGAATTCCATAATTGGGGCGCCACTGCCGAGAAGGCCCTATTCCGTGCCACCATCCCCCTCACCTCCGTAAATGGCGGCACGGTTAACAGGGGCCCCCCTGATGACCTCAGAGTACGGGTCGGATTATTAGGAAGGAGGCGGTCCCTCAAATACCCTGGACCCGAGCCGTTAAGGGCTTTAAAAGTCAAAACTAGCACTTTGAATTGTGCCCGGAAATGAACCGGCAGCCAGTGTAGCCGCCGAAGCAACAGTCTGACTGAGTCGAACTGACAGGCCCCGGCAACCACCCGGCAACCACCCAAAGGCTTCATCGAAAAGGTGGGTTTAGAGGAGTAAGTTAAACCACTGAAAATCAGAAATGTGTAGGCTAGTAACTCTTGATCTCTTAATGCACTCCTTCTATGATGCTGCACAGCGCATTCAATCTCCATGGGGGCACTCCAAATTTCAGGTTGCAACCCCCCTGCGCTCGTCCCAGCCTTGTTTCGACATGTGCTTTGCGCATGTATTATTCAAGAACATCGGCTCATTGACAAATAACTGCCATCTATATACATTGTAAATAGCACCTGTTGTTGTCTCCTTTCAAATAGAGTTATGTGCATCATGAATTTTTCAGAAACTTCTTTAATCTTGTCCTCACAGTGTGCTTTTTCTTTGATAGCTTTAACTGCCTCCAGACGCCATTACCCATAGTAAAGTTGATCTTTTGTTGTTTTTCCAAGACAAATACACCAGTCCATATGTCTCCTTTATACCACCTTAACGTTCCCCCAATAAATGCACCGCCTTTCAACTATTTTGCAGTTGTTCTGAAGCATGTGTGAGAATCATTTAAAAAAAATCAGGTTTCCTTTTCAGCAGTTAATGTGATCGAGCTGGGATCTTCCTGTTTTCTTTAGCCCCACGCTGCATTTCCTTGTCTTATGTAAGATGCCCAGATGGTAGAAATCAAGAATGGTCCAAGTGTCTAATAGTCTAAAATAGAAGATGTCACACTCTCTGGAAGAGAACCTCTGGAAGGTGATAAGTAATGAGGTGATTATTCAGTGATGTTCTATTGTTAAATGCCCCTCACTTTCTGGAGTGGTGAGAAGGCCAGGCAGCACTGAAGGATTTCTTGTTCTTTGGAGAGAACATGGAAGGCTTCGGAGGTCTTTGTAATGTCTCTTTTACTTATAAAGCAGAGCACAGCGGAAGCTATTAGACTCTTCCCGCTGGCAACACAGTCCTTGATCCTGCATCGGATTCCTGAATCATGTAGGTGGGCACCCAAAGACAACAATCCCAGTTGCTTCTAGTCTAGCTAAATTTACCAATCAAAACTCTGTTGGGTTTCAAATGCTATGAAGCATGGATGGTATTAGTTTGGACACAACAATTTGATGTCTTTCAAAGAAAATCAGGAAGACACTGGATTGTATCCGAACTACCGTATTGTCCCGAGTATAAGACACACCTGATTATAAGTCGCACCCCTAATGTTTGGTGCTATTAAAAAACTTTAATTAAATCACTGGCATTAAATATAGGCCGGCTGCCATTTACACTCGGACGAGCGTTCCCTTCCCCGAGTAGATCTCCAGCCCGGCGGCAGCCTGGCCGCTGGTGCTCAGGATCCAGCGGGCGGCCGTGAGACGCCGGCCGGATCCTTATGTAGGATTGCGCTGCCCGTGATGCCATGCAAATGCAGTAAAACCTTGGATTGCGAGCATAATTCGTTCCGGAAGCGTGCTTGTAATCCAAAGCACTCATATATCAAAGCGAATTTCCCCATAAGAAATAATGGAAACTCAGATGATTCGTTCCACAACCATTTAATCATATAGAAATGATTACAGTAATACAAAATACAGTATAAAGTCAAAATAAAACAAATTAACCTGCACTTTACCTTTGAAAAGAATCATGGCTGGTGTGAGGGAGACGAGAGAGAGGAGAGAAGAAGGAGTGTAGGACGTCTATCACGAACATTATTGTGTAGGACGTTATCGTGTAGGAAGTCTATCACTAACAGGATCACTGCTATCTGTTGGCTCACTGGACTGAGACTGGGAGACGATTACCCACAATCCCGCAGCGAGAGAGACTACTCGCAGAGGCGTAATGGGCCTCACCGAGTAGCCTCCGGAGGCCGGGAGAGGGCCTTTGCACGTCCTCCCCGCTCGCCGACTCGGCCCGTTCTGACCAGGCCCTCGTCGGCGATTTTGCACATGCGTACAAGGCCGATGAGGGCAAGCTGCCCTTGGCCTTGTACGCATGTGCAAAATCGCTGACGAGGGCCTGGTCAGAACGGACCGACCGGCAAGCGAGGAGGACGTGCAGGGGCCCTCTCGCGGCCTCCGGAGGTTTCGGACTGTGAGCGTGGAGCCTCCGGAGGCTGATGGGGGGGCGGGGGGGGGCTAAATTAAATAATTAATTAAAAATGGCGGCCGGGCTAGCGGCCGGCCCGCAAACAAAATGTAAATATTTTAATGGCCCTCCGCGGGGAAAAGGTTCCCCACCCCTGAGTTAGAGAGAAAGTCCCTTGAAAGCAATGAAAAAGCAGAAATGTGTCAATTTATTTTATATATGTTTAAAAAAACAAATATAAAGGCTATTTTCACATTTCTCCAATGTAACTGTTAAAGAAACAATAGAGAACTCTGAGCCTGAAGTCTTGCTGTGATCTCTTAAGTCACTTTTAGCACGTACTGGAAGCTGTACTTGTCCAACAGACTGATGTTACGTTAAAAGCAGCAGGGTATAATCCAAAGGATAACGTGAAAAAGAGAGAAAATGAGAAACAATTAGGTTTCAGCTGATCGCCTTCCCTCTGGAAAATTAACAATAAGTCCTTCCACTGGGATCTTGTTGAAGTTTTATTCTCTAGCTATAAGCTTTTTCCTTGTTCTTCAACACCACAACACAGAACATTTCATTCTCGTTTAAGACAAAGGGTTTTCAAACAAGCCCTTATGCGCTTAAGAGGATGCCCACAATGTTTTCATTCAGGACCTTCAGCCAATTCATTTTTCACTGGAAATGTGATTAATTTTTCCCTTAGTGTTTTCTTGTGTGTGCATTTTTGTTTGTTTGTTTTGGAGTGAGTGTGTATTTGCAACTTGTTGGTTATACCAACAACAGTCCACTTTCTAGACCTGGGGAATTCATTCATTAACAACATACTTTTTAATTATCTTAATTATGTTAACATGTTTTTTAAAACATAGGCAAAGCAAGAGATAAGAGGAGTGAGACCTTTACACTGTTGGTCAATTATTTCCAAGTCAATGATGAAATGAACTACAATACTCTTTCATGTAAATCAGTAACCAAAAGGAACCTTTTGAAAGGTAAAATTGGAAACAAGTTTATGGGTGGGACACATCCGGATAGCCTATCATCCCACAGAACATCAACAAACAGTATTTATTCAGGAGAGTTCATGAGATCTGTTGCATTCCTGGAAGGCTATGGTGGAGTTTAAGGATGATCTCATCATGACAATGCACATTCCTACTTCTTAGCGACAAAGCAGCTACTACATGTGCTGACATGTAGCCCTTACTCAAGTGGAGGATAACACTGGAGGACCAAGATCCCGCCCAGCAGGTACCCTGGGCTGAACCCATAATGTTTCCCCAGAAAACTGCCCATTTCACCTGGTTTTGAAACCAAACAGCTTAGGTCACCTCAACTAGACCCTATGCTTTGAAAAACATGACATTTCTCCCATAATTCTCACAGAGTGTCTGCACTGCACACTTCTGGCATGCACAGTATACCATATTATAGTATGGAATCAGAAATATTCCAGAATGCTCCAAGTCCTGCCATGATTCTAGATCCCCTTTCCATATGTGGTAAGGGTGCAACAGACCGCACTGGGTCCCCTAAAGGACCTGAGAAGACCCCTTGGCCTCTTGATAGTCTCCTTCTATCACTACACTTCTTCAACATCTACCATCGGTACTGACTAAAAGTATAATGTGTGGAAGTGTTTGGAAATGGAAACTGTATCTACCAAAGTAGGACAGCTGAGAGCAGAGAAATTCTCCTTGTTGATCTCTGTAGCCTTTCTGGGGCTCACTGGGAAACAGAGAACTGTTCCGGGGCCCATGGATTGTCAGCTCTTGAAGGGGAGCAACTTGTGTCATCAGCATTACGCCACGCCAAACCTGTGAGACAGAAGAGACAGGTGATGGTGCTGCTGGGGGCTGAGTCATACAAGTTTCCACAGTGGGGGGAGGGGTGCTATGCAAGCCAACGGGCAGAGCAATACTGCCTAAGTATCTGCCCAGGGCTGCCCAGGGCTGCCCAACAGATCTTATCCTCATTCCGGGCCGCTCTGGAGCGGCCCGGAGGTCTACTCGGGGAAAGGGGATATTCATCCCTCTGGTGTAAAACAGGGAAGCCCCAATGGGCCTCCTTGGATTTACGCCAGCTATTTAGCTGGCGGAAGCAAGAGGAGGCCGTGCAATGGCCGCGCCGGCCAAGAACAGGGACGGAGATATGGCGGATGCCATCCCCGCCCCCTCCCAGGCCGACACGGCCAATGGCCCCCCTCCCCCACCGCCCAGACCACCCCTGCTGGGGGATTACTTACAGTACCTCTTCCAGCGGCTGCAGGGGCGATCTGGCGGTGGAGTGAGAGCACCTTACTCCTGAGTCGTCACAAACATGCTTTACAGCACGTTTGCAATGGCTTCCGGAGACAGAGCACTCGCTCCGCTGCAGGATTCCTGCGTGGGATTGCGCTCTACCACATTATACAACTGGTATAAATTCAGCGCAAATTACTTGGCTCTGCATCTAATCAAGGCAATACAGTTTTTCTTAAACATGATTTTTTGTCCACAGTCAAGACTGGTTATTGTCACGCAACCAGTGCAAATTTATGTGCTCCTTGGGGATTCTAATCCACTTTAGTATGACTTCAGTTGCGAATACAGCATGGCATTGTTAGAGCTATTGCACAGACTCTGTATGGGTGACATTCTCTAAGCAAACACACACCTTTTGTGGCAAAGAATGTAGAGTGTCATGGGATGGTAGGCATCCTTGCACTTGCATGTATAGGGGCATTTCTATTTTAGTTCATACCTTGTGACATTTCACTGAGAAAAATCAACACACACTTGTAACACCCCAGTTCTCACAGTATGGATCACTGCCAAAGCTCACCCACACGATTCCACTTTGCTGAAGGCTCTACTACAAGGTCGGCTATATGCTGCATTTGTTTACTGTGCAATAGTCAGCCCCCCATAGAATGAAAAGTCCAAATGGGATGTTTGTTCTTTTGACTAAAGCTGTACTTGAAAAACATGAACTGCTTGCAATACGTTATTGACTGTCCCAAAGATCCCTCAGCAGCTGTTGTCTGTGAAATGACTGGCCGTAGGCTGCATGGTGCCTTTTTGTATTATTCGTTTATTGACAAGATTTCGAGTCTGCTTTTCATCAGATTGCAAAAGTGGCTTAGATTAGAACAATGAGGAATAATCAGTAAGAGGAGCACTGCAGCCCTTGTGCTGCCTTCCCACCTGTCATGAGATTTTATCGTGATCAGATGATGGGGATTGTTCATTTCCAGCTGCTCTTGAACTACAGTGAAGTTCAGAAAGGAGGAAAATGGCACCAAACCATTGTCAGACCTTCAGAATTTCATTTAAAAAGAAAAGGATTTAGACAAAAATTCCTAAAACCAGACATTTAGCTGCAACAGCTTTCAAAACTGTTAAAACATCACCCCATTTTTGCATGCAGACATCAATGTTTTCCAAAGTGCCTTCCGTCAACTTTTGCCTTGCAAAGTGTGATTACGTTACCTCGTAACAAGCCTTGATCCTGAAAGTGTACTTTGTTCTTTATTATCGCAGTGGGATTTTCCCGCCTGCAGCATGAGCAGGCAATGGAATCTCAAGGGTTGTCTGTTTATTGATTTTCTGCGGCAGCACACATTATTTCAGAAAGTACTAACAAATGCTTCAACCATCTACATGCGAGAAAAGCCTTTCCGTAGATAAAAGCTTTTGCTGCATTTTCTGCCATTCTGTCTAATAACTGGTTTCCAGATGAAAGAAATAGAATTTTGAAGGATTCTGACATATCTATGCATCTTAAAGGCAAAATGGGGGTGGGTGGGTGGGTGTTCCAGTATAGACGTTCCAGTATCCAGCCCTGGAAATAAATCAGCATAGTGTTTTTAACTATACATATGCAATTTTGCAGCTTTTCATTTCTGGAGTGACCATTACATTTTCTTCTGCTCTTATACTTGGAAAAACCATATTAGTGACCCACTCCTATGGGTCCATTGCACTGGCATACAGCCAGGTATGTCAGCGCAACAAGGGACCCACTAGTGCAGCAGCCTCTCCACCGGTCTGCACAGCGCTGACACCACTACAGCAGCCGGACAGTCATGTGCTGCCAGCAGTGCAACGTCAGTAGCATAGCTGGACTTGCGCCAGTTGGGGCGGTGGGCAGGGCGATGCATCATTGCCCCGCCCGCCCCGCCACCGGAATGACCCTGATCCATTTGGCTCCAGATCAGGGGCATTCCAGTGGTGGAGCGGGCAGGGCGATGACGTGTCACCACACCCATCGCCCCACTGGCACAAGTCCATTCCTCTATCTGTGCTGGATCTTTCCTTTTTCTCTTCTCCTCTGTCATTCTCCCCCTCCCAACTCCTCCCCCACGTCCTTCCCTGAGTTTCTCTTTGATCTTCCCCACACTTCTCTCCTATTCTTTCATCCTTGGTTCTCTTCCTACTGCTCCTCTCCTACTCCTTGGCTCGCTCTGCAACATGCAGGAAAGAAAAGAGCAGGACCGCGCAGGTTGTGAGAGCTGACTGAGGGTGGTGGAGCTGCTTCTTCGCCTTCCTCTTCCCCTGCACACGATCGTGCCTTTTGAGCAGCGCTTCTGCTGAGGTGTCACTTCACAGCTCAGCAGCAAAGAGGTGAAGAGGGCAGCACTGGGAGAGCCCAATTATCACAGGGCCGGATAAAGAGCTTCCATGGGTGTATCTGGTTTTAGAAGTAGGTTTTCTCTGTGCCAGGTGCAAGGGAGTGACAACAGGTAACAGGTTATCTTGTTGACTGTGTGCTCTCGGAAGCATCTGGTGGGGCCACTGTGAGATACAGGAAGCTGGACTAGATGGGCCTTTGGCCTGATCCAGCAGGACTCTTCTTATGTTCTTATGCCTTATGGTTGACACCCCTGTTCTAAAATCTTCCATTTGGAGCAACTCTGGGGTGGGAGGGGGGCAGCTGGATAGCAAAACAATCATGAATATGGGCTTAATTGCTTCATTGAGAAGTTCCATTTTCCAGCAGCCATTAAAAAATAGCTGCAGTGCCTATGCAAACTACACCGGTCAATGCAGTTTTACTGACCCAGAATACATTGCTTCCTTTAGGTAGCTGTCTCCGCAAGGCCACTTGAAGGGTATTGAAGCTTATAAACTGGAGCCTACGACACAGTCATAGACTACGTTCTGCACAGCACTCACAATAGTTGCAGGTGGACTCGCCAGGGAAAGACTCGCCTTTTTCCAGCAACAAAAGATTGTGGTCTGAATGAAGGGAAGATCTGATATGAGTAAAAAAAATATGTAAATGTCCTACTTGAAATGAGTAACAGCAGTATATGGAAAATGATCACCTGGAAACAAGGAGCGATAATAGCTGGTATGTCCTTTTTTCACACTTCTACAATAATATTTGAAGAAGAACCTGCACATCTCTTTGAGCTCCAAATGTGAAACAACTCTTGCAGCTGCAGGTAAGAAGGTGCGCGGTGCACAATTTCCATCCTTGCACGTTCCAGCAGAAGAAAGCAGGGAAGAAAAGGGGGGTTGTCCTAGGAACCACGCTGTGCCTGTGATGTAAGCAGGAGTGGCCTGAGCAGATCTGCTGCTTGCATTGGGGCAGATCCACTACCTCCGCTAGTATGCACCCCACTCCCCCCAAGCCTCACGTGCGTGTTAGCGGCATGCACCCTGCCCTACTGCCACCACTGCTGCCGCCGCCGCCACCACCACCTCCTCACCCATGTGGCTGCTTCATTGAGAAGTTCCATTGTGGCTGCTTAGGAAAGCAGCCGGGTGCCGCGATCCAGAGCCCACCCCTACCCCTTTATCTTCAGTTCTGGCGCCACCTTCTTCCTCTGTGTTGTCCTGTTTGAAATAAACAGGATGAGCAGAGCATGCTGAGAGCACTCTTAACATGCTGTGCTCATCCTGATTATTTCAAACAGATCAGCACAGAGGAAGGGGACAGTGCACTGGCGTCACTGGAGCGTGGCGGGGGGGCCGCCAGGGGGTGACGCGCGCACCCCGCGCGCATCACCTCCGTGACGCGTGACACCCTCCAGACGCTTCGAGGCCGGCCCGGGAGCTGGCCCGGGAGCTGGCCTCGGAGCGTCCGACCCCACCGGCGCTCCAGCGCGTTAATACGGGTATTTTTTATAATTTTCGTGCATGCGCAGACCTTTTTGAGGGCAAAATGGCCTCCGGAGCATCCGGAGGGCGACGCGGGCACCCGGGACAGGGTGCAGCTGGGTCGCCCCCCCCAAATCACGGCGCGGCCACAGAGCCTCGCTAGGGTGACGCGCGCGCCCCCCCGCCTTGGGGTGACGCGCGTCCTAGTGACGCCACTGGGACAGTGCCAGAGCTGAAGCCGGAGGGAGGGGCAGGCTCCAGATCACTGTACTTTCCTAAGCAGCAGCAGTGAGGGTGAGGAGGGGGCTGTGGCAGCAACTGTTTTTGGCTTGTGTTTTCTCCTTCAGTCGTGCTGGAGGAAGAGGTGGGCTGCCACCACCCTGACCCTCTTCCTACTTGCTCTCAGTGAACAGGAAGAGGGTCAGCTTGATGGGCAGCAGGTTGGAAAGGGACAGCAGGCAGCTGTGGGGTGTAGGACCCCCCTGGTCGGTTTGCAGCTTCTCCCCAACTCACCACTGGAAACAATCACTTCATCCGGCCTCATGGCTGGCCTGGCCCTGGGTGTAAGGATGAGCCAGTGTGCTTGAGATGATCCTAGGAGAACCCATCATATATGTGGAGCCAGGGGCGTCGCTGGAGCGTGGCAGGGGGGTGGGGCGCCCCCGGGTGACGCGCGCCACGGGGTGACGTGCGCACCCCGCGCGTGCCACCTCCGTGACGCGCGACACCTCTGTGACGCGCGACACCTCCGTGACGCGCGACACCTCAGTGACGCGCGACACCCTTCAGACGCTCCGAGGCCGGCCCGGGAGCCAGCCTCGGAGCGTCCAATCCCGTCGGCGTTCCAGGGCCTTCTGAAAGAAGGCTCAGGCAGCGCGTCCATCTGGGTATTTCCGGAAATACCCGGATGGACGCGCTGCCTGGGCCTTAGAAGGCTCAATTTGATTTAGGGCAAAAAGCCCTCAAAACGGGTCTGCGCATGCGTGAAAATCCGGGAAATACCCGGATGGACGTGCAGCCTGGGCCTTCTTTCAGAAGGCCCTGGAGCGCCGACGGGGTCGGACGCTCCGAGGCCGGCTCCCGGGCCGTCCTCAGAGCGTCCGGAGGATGACGCGGGGGGGGAGCCGGGTCCCCCCCGCGCCGATATCGTAGTGTCACTAGGGTGACGCGCGCCCCCTGCCCCAGGGTGACGCGCGTCCTAGTGACGCTACTGTGTGGAGCTCGGGTCAAAGCTATTTCTGGATATGTTGCCCACCTTCTCTTGTAAAACAAAGAGATAACATTATTTGAGAGATCGAAACTTGGTGCCCTCTTTCCCTACAGCCCTCTGGGGCAAGATGGAGAAGACCTATTGATTTTTTTCTTTCCATTTTCTCCCTTACTGTCCTTTTGTCCTTATTGATTCAATCCTGTATTGATTGTGCCCTTCCACTTCATCCTTCCTTGGCTTATGACTAGGTTGTTAGAATTGGCCGTTACAATTGCTACAGACTCTGCATTTCATAAATCTTTGGATTCCCATTACGACCGTTCCTTCCATTTAGGGAACATTCCGGTTTCCAAGTAATTACATTAGATCCAAATATAAACTAGTCGATCTGGCCTATCGGTTTTTACCTCTGGACTCTGCTCCAAAAGTTAGCATCTGTGTCGGTTTATCTCCCTACAGGTGCATCCTCGCTGCAATAGTATGATTTGTAATTTGCAACAGTAGCGTGTGTTGGTGTGTTCCTTAATTTTATGCAGAGAAAGAATTACACTAGAATGGCTCAATTTGATTTAGATGCTGTGCCAATGTCTCATAGAAGCTGGCACAACATTGTCATAGCCTAAGCCTGGCAATGCCAATGCCAGTGCAACAAGGGCCAAATGCCAAGCCTGTCCTGGAAAAGCAACGCTGGCATGGTCTTTCCCAGTAACACCCCCAGTGTGCATGGAAACACCAGCACAGACTGTTATCCATGGAGCAGCATCCCAATTGCTGCATGTCCTTTGGCATGTCATCACTGTGACATTGGCGCATCATCCATGTGATTGCTGTGTGCTATTGCTCTCTCTCTCTCTCTCTCTCTCTCTCTCTCTCTCTCTCTCTCTCTCTCACACACACACACACACACACACACACACACACACACCTTGATACAAGGGTGTCACAGCATTCCCACGTTCTACAGAAGCCACAGCGGCATCAACAGCAACGGGGCAAAAGCAAAGAACTGCTAGGGACCTCTGCACTTAGGGTTCAAGTCACCTCATCCTCCCCATGTGAACACGTACATCCAAGAAATACCTTTGCAGCAGAGCCGAGCACAGCTAGAAAGATAGCTCCTTTGGAAGCGGGCAGCCCTGTGAAAAAAACAGACAAGCCCCTCCATGGCAAAGGCTTGAGTCCCTGAGGGGGCATCTGCAAGCTAGAAGGAGCACGTTCACCACAGGAGGGACTGGAATGAGTCACAAGGGGAGCCTCAGCGTACAGGCAAAGCAGGGTGGTGGCGGCTCATTCACTGCACAGAGGCACAGGCTGGGAGCCAGGCAAAACAGGTTCATACCTAGCCAAGGGACTTGTCCTCACCAGCAAGGCACTCGCCTTTTGCATGACTGGCCAGACACACCCATGCCAGGGACAAAAGAAGAGTGGGAAACTGCTCCAGAACCCACACATTGACCACTCCACAAAGCTGCTTGCTAACCCAGCAGGCCAAGAGCACCTTGTCTGGCATTTAACACCTTGCATCACCGCAAACAGGCACACCTGGCTGGGAGGCTGTAGCACATGGACCTATCCAAGGGAGCATTGCATTGGATTGGCATGTGACACAAGGCACCTACTGCAGCAACCTGCCCAGCTAGCCACACCCACACACACCCATGCCCTTTGCTTCATCACTGGCACCTGCCAGTATGCTGGCCCCCATCCCCTTGCCACTGCCCACCACGTACAGTACCATGGTAGCAGAGAACAGGAGGCTCATGATCACTGAGGAGCATCCCCCCCCTCGGAGCACAAGAAGTCATGGAGTGAGGATGCTGCCGACCCTGGGAGCAGTGCTCCCCCCCTGCAGAGTCCCATCCTGAGGCCAGCTGAGGCAAGAAACAACTAGGGTGAGTAGAAGAGATCCCTTTCTGCTAACAAATAGACAAGGGCGACCCATCCAAAGGTTTTATTGAACTGTATCAGTGACAGAGCAGCCTCTGAAAGAGAAACGCACAAGCAGAATTGCCAACCATCTCCTCCCAGCAAGGCTGTTGTGCCATTGCAAGTGATCCAACAGACAGCCATGTGACCTGTGCCTGTGAGCTTCTGACTGCACTGGGGCCACCTCGTGCCGGCTTGTAAACGGGGACTAGGACAGGGCGCAACTTACAGTATCGCCCCCACCGTAGGAACGCCTCTGCTTATGGGGCTACTCCTACAGACACCGGCTCTGTTATTGGCAAAGTGTTTTTCTGGAGTCAGGGGCATGTCTGTTTCTGAAGGGGATTCGGATATGTTGTACATCAACTCCTCCTTGCCCCTCCCACATTCATCCTATGCCCCGATGTCCCGGTGTTGACCTCTCCACTGGCAGAGTAGTGCTGGCGTCCAAGTGATATCCGAATTACATCAGTGCAGTGTTTTTCTAAAGTTGCATTGGCATATGTGGTGTGTCCATCCGCAGGCAGGCTTCTACACTGTTGGGGCTGTTGTTGTGCTGGCATATGTGGAGATACAGTTGATCCTTCATATCCACTGGGGTTCTGTTCCTGGAACCCCAGTGGTTACAAAAAGCAGTGTTATAGGAAAACCGGGGTGGAGAGCGGTGCCACATTACCTTTTTTCCAGTGTCTTTGCCGCTTCCTTCCTCCTGCGTTTGTTTAAAATGACTGGAAAAAAAGAAAAACTGCTACCAGAAGTAACCTGTAGATGGCACCAGAGACTCCCGGTTCCATTTTTTTCTTTTTTTCAGCAGTTTAAACATGCGGGAAGCGGCTGGAAGGCCCCCGACAGATTCCCGGTTGCATTTTTCTTTTTTCAGCAGTTTGGTTGTGCGCAGGAGGCAGGAAGCGGCTGACAGGCCCCCAACAATGCCAAAAAAAAAAAAGAGGTAAAGTGGGACTCCCTCTTCCATAGTTTTGCCACCAGTGTTGAGTCAAATCTGTGGGTAGAAAAAACATGGATATAAAGGTCTGACTGTACACTGGCGTCTCCCCCCCCCCCTCATAACCTTGAGGCTCCGCCAAGGAGCTCAGGGTGGTATATGTGGGGATCTCAGTACTCCCCCAGGTATTGGTCAAGCCCAGACCTGTTTCACTTCAGAGATGAAGCCAGATCAGGTGACTTGAGACCATTCCCAGAACTTTTTTTTGTTACCACATCATCATCCTTCTTTCTTGTTCGTGCAACACCTACGCAGCATCCTCCATGCTTAAGCCACCAGAGAAACATAAGCTAATTAGATTTCACAGCTAGAGCTGGGGGAAATATTTTGGATGTTTAGGAAACAGCTTTATGTTTTTTAATGTGGGCATGAGGCTGATAGCTGAGGAGCAAGACCCAAGTGACTAGCCAACTGCTGTCACCTTCAACTCAGAGTTTCAACATGTAAGGGGCAATTCTGCTTCAGGGCAATTCTGCTCTCCAAGATCCCAGGAGAACTCCTTGAAGAGGTTCGTGGAAAGGAAGCAGCCAGTCAAGGTAGTAGAGTTGAGCCAGTCACATGGGGCCTGTAGAAGGGCATCTGCCTGCAAATACTCTGCAGAAATGCAGTTCCAGATTATGTTGCTCCATCTTCACTTCTGCTTGTGGTTCAAAAATATGTGTCTTGTTTCACAAACAGGTATCCTTCATGAAAAGTAATATTTCATTCTCTGAGACTAACAGCGCAATCCTGTGTAACCTTGCACTGGTGTAACAGTAGATGCACCAGTGTAAGTGCACTTATGCCAGTGTAAGGGCACTTACACCGATGCATCTGCTATTACACCGGTGCATCTACTGTTACACTGGTGGAAGGTTACACATTGATTCAGCGACGGAAGAACGGTGGAGCGCGTGGAACAGGAGCTCCAGGCGCTCGGGCGGGAGGGCGCGATCGGGGGAACTTACGGAAGTGCGAGATTGGCCCTCCCGCCCTCCCTTGAGCTGGTATGGCTCCGAAATGGCTTCGATTCTGGCGGGGGGGGGGTGCATTGACGTGATGCGACGCTGGCCTTGCCCCCTGCGCCAGGCACCGTTCGGGCTTTCGACATCTCTGCATTGATTTTCTACCCCAAAGCTCTACAAATACAAATAAAGCATTATATTGAATTCTGTGACTTCTAGGGAATGTCTAACTGAATATTGAAAGCACTATTTCCAATGTAAGCAGATTCCATTAGTGCTATGATCACTGACCCGAGAGTCTGTCCTGGTCTTGCCCCCCAAAAGAAAAATGCAGGTCAACCATGTGTCATGCATTGGAAGAGTACTCAGATCAACCTATTTCTCAGATACCCTCGAAGCAACAGTTTATAGATTATACAAAAAGCCAATATTAAATTGTCCTCTATATGTCCTGCAAATAATGCAGCCAGATAATTCTGGAGAGCAATGCAAAACACACACTGAGAGAGAGAGAGAGAGAGAGAGAGAGAGAGAGAGAGAGAGAGAGAGAGAGAGAGATCAATTATTACCATGAATACAGGATGCAGTTTAAACACTGTTGCCATTTCTATTGCTTTGTGCTTGACATAAGGATAAATAGAGCAGAATGGCTGATTTGGGCAACCGAAGTTTGTTCAGTGCATAGCTATTTAAGCTACATAGGAATATACTGCTACTGTTATTAAACCAGACCTATTTGATTCAGAGTCTGGCAATATTCTGTTAGCAAGCAATGCAAACTTCAAAACTGAGTTACTATTAAGGTCGACCCACACCGCACGTAGGTGCCTGGCTGCTTGCCTCCGCGCGCTGAACTCGTCTCCAGGAGTGTCTTCCTGCAAATAGTCCCTCCTGTTGTCCCGCCTTCTTAAGAAAGCGCAGCTGTGATTGAGTAAACACAAGTGCACTCCGATTGGCTAAAAACCTTGCAGCCTCGCTGTGAACCGTCTTTGTGAACCGTCTCCTCCCCCTCTCATCTGATTGGTGGCTGCAGTAGCTCCGCAAACCCGCCCCCTGAAAAGATGGGCAAACAACTTTCTGCATGTGCCAGAAATCGGGAGAGCGCAGCTTTCCCGCGTTCAGCTGATCGCTTCTGCAATGGTGACCACACAGCTCTGCACAGCTCCGCGCGCGTCTGGGACGCACCGGAAATCGTGCGGTGTGGGTCGGCCTTCAGTAGGGTTTTTTAATGGTTTTATTTTTTTCGCAGATTACGGTATTTAACCAAAATGTCAGCAAATGAAGAATGATGCAAAATTATATGGTTTAATTTAATTTAATTTTTTAGCAGATTTTTTTTTAGCAGAAAGCAGTGTTCCGTGTTTTTATGCAGTTTTATGCAGTTATCAACAACAACAAAAACCACCTCTGACTATCTGTTTTCTAAAAAGACAATGGTTTCTTGGTGTTTCTAACTTTTTTTGTGACATCTGAAGTTTGGAAATGGAGAGGGAATTGTAATGATAAATTCAACCTTCCTCCAGTGTTATTATGAACTGAGTTCACAACTCCAGTTTAGACCAGCTTGTAATAGGTTCATTGCTCGTCAGATCTTCCTGCTAGACCGTTTCCCTTTCCCAAGCAAATTTGTCTTCTAGGGGAATAGAAGACAAACTGGGGAGGCTGCGGGAAACTGTTAACAAGGAGTCTGGCTGGTAACAGCAGGATTCTTGTAGGCCTCATCCTTAAGGATGTTCCTGAGCTTGCTTATTGTCACTGGAATGACTGGGAAGTGACAATAAGCAACAATAACCCCAGCAGTAGGGTTAGGGAAGGGCCTGGCTGCTCCAGATCACTTGTTTAGGAGCCCACAAAATTCCAGAGCCAGCCCTTATTAAAAGGAAGGAATCCTGAAAATAAAAGTCATCTGGATAGCCATATTCATAGAAAAGACACATATAAGAGAATGGCACTTGTAAAGGGCAGTTTGAGAAAGGGCGTAAGAGTTATTTTCTGTGCTCCTAGAGTTTGAAGGGGAGGGGAATTCAGCTTTGCTTAGCTAGAGTCTCATTTGGGGGCTCTCTTAGAACAAGGCAGCATGCTGGTTTTATCTTTGGCATTGTCTTGCTTTGAGTCTCTCTCTCTGAAAAGCTCTTGTAATAATACAACAGATGGATAAGCACCGAGGAAGCAGAGTTATTATTAGTCAAGGAGTCATCACAAAATTACTAACCACATTCCTGTGAATTTCTAACAAGTGAAGAAAATGATTTGCTGCATCCACAGGTACAGTCAAGGCCCATCACAATGGGATAACTTCCATTTTTTTCAAGCTGAAAAAGAGCTGGAGACTGGGAGTTTGTCTTCTCCTGGCTGAGCAGGCAGATAATCCATTGTGGGTCTTTTGGGCATCACATTGCTGCAGGGCCCCCATGTGGCAAGTTGTGCCCAGGAATACCTTTGACCATCTGCACCTCGTTAGATGCTTACAACCTCTCCTGGGAATGAGGGCGTAGAAGCTGTCATTTATGCTTTTAGAACCTCCAGGATCAACTCCTGTAATGCACCCCAGAAGGGCTGTCCTTGAAAAGCATTCAGAAGGTTCATTTTGTGCAGAATGCAGCGGCCCATTGACTACTAGAATTAGCGAGTGCATTGATTGCGTGAGGCCTGTCCTATTTCAACTGCATTGCCTGCCTGCTAGCTTCCAAGCACAATTCAAGGTGCTGGAACTGACCTATAAGTCCCTGGACAGCCTAGGGCAGGGCTTCTCAACCAGTGGTACTAGTACCACCAGTGGTACTTTGGCCGACTGCTGGTGGTACCTGGACTGCCAGACCACCAGAACCCTGTTCCAACGTGGCACTTTTGGTAGTGCGTTTTCGCTCCTGAGAGGCTCTTTCCTTTGGCCAAGCCTCTCAGGAATGCTGAGAAAGACCCTCCTACCTGCTGAGAGCCTCCTACCTGCATTTTCTGGCTTCCAAAAACTTGTAAACCCAAAGGTAACTGGCGATGGTATCATCATCAGTCACTTCCGGTGGTACACAGCAGGAGAGTGGCCGCCTTGGTTGCCCTTGTGGGAGAAAGGCGGGGTATAAATTCTATAAATAAATAAATAAATAAATAAATAAATACTCAGCTAGGAAGGGGTTGAGAACCCCTGGCCTAGGGCTTTCATAACTTAGGTAACATCCCATCCCTTCCCTATAGATGGCTATTGAAAATCAATCCTCCCTTATAAGTGTCCCCACTCCAATTCTTTGTTATCTCAGCAAATGTACCATTTGGACCATACCAAGATAAACTTCTGTTTGAATCCCCTCCTGTATATCTGTATATCTCCTTTACTCTTGGACACACTCCTCTGGAAATCCACTGGTACACCACCCAACTATATGCTCCATCACTCCGAAAACTAGAAGGGGTGAAAAGAAAGTCATGTGACCATGCATTGGAAAGTGCAACCCAGGTAATATGTTCTGCAAAGGTGCAGGAGCAATGGACCTGCCTGGATTCCCCTCGTATCAAAACCCACAGATTTACAGACTGCAACATAAGGATCATTTTTGTATGCCCATTTGCCATTTCCTGAGCTGACATACTCTTTTGCAACAGTACCCCCCAATATAACACACGTGACACCAGTGTGGGAGAAATTGAGCCATGTTTATTGAACTTATATGCCAATAGTGATACTGCAGCCAGAAATGGTCCAATCCAGCTGTGTCGGCACATAACCTGGAGGAGGCTGTGCCAGTCCTATTCCCCCTTCAAGTGTAACTGTCCTGACTCTGAATCAGAGATTCCAGTCATCTTCTTCCCAGTCAACTCCTGAGAACAACAGGTCAAGGAAGCTGAATTGCCCTGCCAACCCTGCGCTGGCAGGCCACCAGAGCTGGCATTACAATTCGAGCCTGGTGGACCGCCAGCCTGCACCCCAGCGCCTCAAAAGAGCGCAGGCAATGGCGCTGAGCCTGTCTGCAGCTCTTTCAAATAAAATCATGCCCCTGCTCACAGCCAATCACTCCTGGTCGAGCAGGGACCCCCCACGTGTGTCTGGGAGGAGCGTCGCAAACTAGCTCCGCCCAAGCATGCACTAGCACGGGGCGTTATACTTAAAGTATTCCTGATGGATTGCACATCTTTCTATTTCAGCAGGGAGAGCCTGAAGCAAGGGAGGATGGCACAGTGTGCTTCCTCTTCATCTCTATTTGAAAAGAGTCTCGGATGCTTCCTCGTGCATGGAGGTAGAGTCTGGGGAACTTTTCCCAAGGCTGGGCAGTTTCCTTGAGCATGTCCCTTTGGGGCTTGCTCAGAGACTGCACAGCTCAGAGTCTGATACATTGCCCACCATGAAAATAACACTCTCAAAAATGTTTAGGATTTTGTCTTATTTATTTATATTTTGGGCATAGGTTGACTACCAAGTCAATGAAAAGTCAAATTTTGTCAAAAATGGGATGCTGGGGGGAGAAAAAATAAAGCTGCCACAGCTCCAAATTGCTTTCCCCCACCTGTCCAGTGCTTACGAAGCACCAAGTAGGCAGGAAAAAGTGATCTGGAGCCTACCCCTTCCCTTCTCGGAGCTCCGTCTGTGGCCTCTCATCCTCCTCTATGGTGCTTCCCAGCACACGCCACTCCTGTTCATTTCAAACAGAAGTGGCACAGAAGGAGACAGGCTGCCTCTGGTACGTAAAGGGAAGTGGAGGGGCTCTCTTCCCCGTGCCTAACCATGGGCACTCGTTGCCCCCCCCGCCTGCTTCCTTGCTGGCCTGCCTGCCTGCCCGCCCTCCTCCCTCCTCCAGGTGGGTGTGTGCAAGTGAGCACAGGGACAGCAAAACTGGGGGGGGGGGATTCAGGTGGCACAGAGGCGGAGGCCACCACTGCACACGCACATGCCCTAGAATTGGCTTGGCTCCAATGATCTTATAGACCAAGGGTGGCCAAACTATGGCTCCTGTGCCACAGACGGCTCTTTGCCGTATATTGTGTGGCTCTTGGAAATAGGTTGGCTGAGCTCCTTTTTGCATCACAATTAATAGAAAAGGTAAATAAGAAATTTTCAAGCTTTATAATTATTTACCAGGTATAAGCTGAGAATCCACTGGATTAAAACATAAGTTTAATGTTAATGGTGAGTAAATATGTTTAAGAATTTAAATGCTTCTTAAATATCTTAATGCTCACAAACATCTGAAGTCTACCATATGTGGCTCTTATATGAAGCAACTTTGGCCACCCCTGTTATATAATAATGCTCCTACCCAAAAGGGGGGGGGCACCTAGATAGCTTTTTCTCACCTGGGTAAACCTTCAACATGGAAAAACCCCAAATGTTGCTACAAGGTTCACCTGGGATCATAGTGTCATCTAGGTCACTATAAGAAGCAATGTTTGTACAGTACTAGCCAAAAACATATTACTGTTTATTTTAATGGTTTTCCATTTCCTCCTGTGATGGTTGAATATTTTTGAGTAGTTTCAGTTTTGTGTCACTACCAGGTCACAGATTCAAAACAATTAGTCATTTACTCTGCCTATATCACGTTCATAACCTTCTGTTCATGGCAGGCTGCCTTTTGTATCTAAAGAAAATAAGCTACTAGCCACAAGATATTGCAGAACCTGGCTGACCTTCAAATGTTTTTCCTTGAATGAAAGAAATATGAGGTCACTACCATTTTTGGAAAGCTCTTCTTCTGCCACAATTACTGTACCTAGAAAGGAAACAAATACAAATTTGGAAATCTTGCAACATTGGGGAAGGTGTGCAATACTTGGAGATTATATTTTTTCACAGGTAGAAATCTGGCTTAGTTCTTGCAAAGGGCAGATGATGAGGTATAAAATCAGGCTGTATCCTTTCCTGCCTCATCTGTTGCTCATGAGAACCAGGAGAGAAACATATTTCTTTATTACATTTATATGTCACCTTTAGTCCACGGTGAGTTCCATGATGGAACTCAAGGAGGTAAACATCAGGCTGCCAGGCAGTCATCTATCCAGGCACCAACCTGCGTACCTCCTGTAAGGTGCCTGCAACTTGTCGTAAAATGTGCCTTCAGACCATATCCTGGGAGAACAAGTACTGAACATATGTGCATATAGATATACTGTATACCCTATTTTCACTGCCTGTCCTGCACTGGCTTCCGAGGCAGGTACGAAGGTCAAACCACACGTTCTTTTAGTCCGGAAACCTTTTGGCCCAACAAGTGTTTTGTTTTGTTTTTTCACAAAGTACAGTACTCACAGGAGGCTGGAAATGGGATTAGATTAGAGGATCAGAAAACAGTGGCAGGAAACAGAACAGATGCTTAACCCTTTCCCTGGTAACTGTTCACTCAAAATTGCATTGCTACCCCAATGGCTTTTCTCCCTGCAGGGGAAAATATATGGGATGGGGACCTGGCCTGCCCCCACCCATCTCTCAAAATATCTCTCTGGGATTTATTTTGTTTGTTTTAGGAAATTATGTCCACCTTTCTGTCTCAAAAGGAACACACAAGATTGCTCACATCACTTTTAAAGCAATTAAGGTCAAATACAACACAAGACATATTATACATATAGAACAATCACAGACAGTCAAAAATAATCAGCAGCAATAAAATCACAAATAAAAGCCAGCAGTGCATGCTTCTTTATGTTAAAACCCTTTTTGAATAAAAAAATGTTTTGCGCCCCCCCCTCCCCGGCTAAGGGCCAGGAACGTGTGAGCCAAATGGGCCACTCAAGGGAGTGGGTTCCAGAACCTGGGTGCAACAGGACAGAATATTCTCTCTTGGGTCCAAACCAAATGTACTTATTTTATGTATGTATGTATGTATGTATGTATGTATGTATGTATGTATGTATGTATGTATTTATTTATTTATTTATTTATTTATTTTTCACATTTTTATACTGCCCTTCCTCCAAGGAGCTCAGAGTGGTGTACATATTTCCTCCCCTCCTTTTGTCCTCACAACAACCCTGTGAGGTAGGTGGGGCTGAGAGATAGTGACTGGCCCAAGGTCACCCAGGAAGCTTCATGGCTGAGCGGGGATTTGAACCTGGATTTTCCAGGTCTAAGTCCGACTCCCAAACCACTACACTATCCTGGCTCTAACTTCTAACGGAACACAGAAGAGCCTCCCTCACAGCAGGTGGACAGGCTCATATATGGGAGAATATGGTCCTTCAAGAAACCTGATCCCAGCCATGTCGGGTTTTAATGTTAGAAACAGTACTTTGAGTTCTGCCCAGAAGCTGGATGGCAGCCAGTGAAGATGTTGCAATAGCAAGGTGACATGGTCCCACAAGCCAGCCCTCATCAGCAATTGGGCTGCCAAAGCTTCCTTCCAATGACTTTTTACAGTAGAGCACTTTTCGATAATCCAAATGTGATCCAAATCCAAATGTGATCAGAACATTCCTGCATGTTGGTTGACAACACTCCTGGTTGTCAGCTCAACGTTAGCAACCGTGCAAGAATTTAGAATTCATGAGGATGGAATTAAGCAGATTGATGAGGATTAGCCCAATTTTATGGGAACAGGTCAACTGTGCTTGATGTACCGATTGAGTCTGCGCTGCTGAGGTTGTCACAGAAGATTAAGTACATTTCATGATTAAAGATTTTATTAATAGTATACCAAAGTCTAAAAAATCAGAAGGAAAACAAATACTTATTTCAGAAAATGTGGACCCAGCGACTCCGTGAATGACACGTTTCACTTATAGCACAGTTGTTATTGTTGTTGTTGTTATTATTATTATTATTACAACAACAACAGTATTTATATACCGCTTTTCAACAAAAGTTCACAAAGCGGTTTACAGACAAAATCAAATGATTAAATGGCTCCCTGTCCCAAAAGGGCTCACAATCTAAAAAAGATGCAGAAGAACACCAGCAAACAGCCACCAGAAAAGACACTGTGCTGGGGTGAAAGGGGGGCAGTTACTCTCCCCCTGCTAAATTTAAGAGGAGCACCAATTGAAAAAGTGCTTCTTGCCCAGTTAGCAGGGGAAATGTGATCCCCTGTTCACAAGCCAGTTCTCCTTTCACACTACTTACATTCCAAAGTTCATCTACAACTGTGTTTCCAAATCCTATTCCCCATCTAGTCCCCACCACTGATAAATCTGGGGACGTCAGTATCCAAGGAACCTAAATTAGGCACCAAAATTTCACACAAAATTCAAGGTGCATTTCAGGGTTCTTTTCCAGATGAAACAGCTGAGAATATTCAGTAGAAACCAAACGATTTTCTATACGATACGTGAAATTTCACAAGGGATTTCTGCGCATCCCTAAACTGAGGCAGTTATAGATTGATACGATTATTTATTGTTGCTGATGTATTCATTTGATGTTTGCTTGTTTTTCTTATTTGTTCGAATCCGTGCGACGGCTCCTGCCAACCTAGCAGTTCGAAAGCAAGAAATTGCAAGTAGATTAATAGGTACCGTGTCAGCGGGACGGTAACAGCGTTCCATGCGCCTTGGTGTTGAGTCATGCCGGCCACATGACCATGGAAACGTCTTCGGACAGCGCTGGCTCTTCGGCTTTGAAACGGAGATGAGCACCGCTCCCTAGAGTCAGACACGACTGGACTTAATTGTCAAGGGATACCTTTACCTTTACCTAAACCTCCCTGAGAACAATGTACCAGGAAAGCGGTCTATAGACACAGTGACTGCGATAACCATGAGACAGGAATAAAAATATGCAATCATGCATTTTTGCAAAAACTACTCAGACAGTAACCACAATTGGAAAGTAGCAAGATACAGTACTCTACATGACTCATCACAGCATTGTAAGAGCAAAAATGTACACCAGAATTCAGCAGATAATGCACACAAATGCATCACGTGTACATGCAGTACGGACTACAGTACATTTGCATGCACAGCAACATTTCCTTGGAGAGCTGTTTTCGTATGAAAATGATCACCCAGTCCTTTTACCAAACAAAAGCTACAGAGGGAAGGGAACCATTCACACTAGGGAAAAATGTGCTCTGGGAATTCCCCAACCAGACCACTTTTATGGCAATAAGAATGTGGTGTTGCAGGGACATGTTGCAAATATTTTCTAAAGGAACTGGCACAAATATTCCCAAAAGACATGGGTGGCTGAAGGCGCCTTTGTTTGCAGTGAAACAAAACGATGAGCTGAATACTTACTTCCATTCTTTCGAATGAAACTCATGAGTTAATCAAACAGAATCCAAAGTAACTGAACTAAGAAGGCTGCATGATCATATAGCTAACAAACCCGTTCATTTTTACAGGCTGCTGATAGACTGAACATATTTGCTAATTTGCAGGAGTGGAGATATGTTGGGAGTGGATGAAAAGAATGAATTGTGACATTAAAAAAAGGTCCCTGTTGAGCCTGTACACCAGGGGTGGGGAACCGGTGGCCTGCGGGCCGGATCCGGCCCCAGGAGCGATCCGGTCCTGCCCGCGCGAGACAGGACCCGAATCAATCAGGTCCAGCCCGCGCAAGCAGACGGAGGCTCCGCCAGCCCCGCCGGCCCCCTGCGCGTTCACCTCGGCGCGACTCCTTTCGAATCCAGCTGCTTCTCCGTGCAGAAGCAGCCGGATTCGAAAGGAGTCGCGCCGAGGGGAGAGCGCGCGGCGCGCTCACCTCGCGCGACTCCTTTGGAACCCGGCTGCAGCCGGATTCGAAAGCAGTCGTGCCGAGGGGAGAGCGCGCGGCGCGCTCACCTCGCGCGACTCCTTTGGAGCCCGGCTGTTTCTGTGCATGAGCAGAAACAGCCGGGTTCAAAAGGAGTTGCGCGAGCAGCGTGCGTGGGGCCGGCGGCGGCGGCGGCCGCCTGAAAAAGGTAAGGAGAGGTAAGGGGGGTTAAGGTAAGGGGGAGGTAAAAGCAGGGGGGAGGTAAGGAGAGCATGGGGGGCGGTGGGTGGGTTTGCGCGCTGGGGGAACCATTTGCGATGGAGGGGCACACGGCCCGCGGGACATTTTCCCCATGGGAAAATGGCCCTCCATCGCAATTAGGTTCCCCACCCCTGCTGTACACCATGCTGTGGCTGAACAAGCGTGTAATAACAAAGCATGGTTACACAAATGGAGGATAAGTCCATCAATGGCTTTTGGTCTTGGTAACTCAGAACGGGCCTTCCCTGTTTATTTTTATTTATTTATTTATTTTCTGTATTTATATCCCGCCTTTCTCATCATCAGATTTCTCATCAGATTTATTCAAGGCGGCTTACATAGGCAGGCTATCTTTAGACCTGATAAGGGTCTTTACAATATTGTTCTATTCCTATATAGACCCTTCCATGCTCAAGACGTTTTCCCTTCCGAGTGCAGCCCTCCTTCTGGCTTGTGCTTTTGCACTTCCAAGCTTCACAGTTCACCGCAGTTCACGGTTGTCTTAGATGTTCTCTCTCTAGCTGACTCCTCCGCATTCCACCCTCTCACGATGCCTTCTCAGTGTCTTTGCGAGGTTCATCAGCAGCTTCCGTCTCCCATCCAAGCGGGAACCGAGGGCACCGGCTCAAACCTCCAGGCCACACCTCCTGATGCTGGGGACCAGAGTCATCTATCTGCACCATCATGTCCTGCTTATCTTGGGGCATCTGGCTAGCCACAGTTGAAGTGAGAATACTGAATTAGAAGGACCTGGCTATGAATCAGAAAGAGAATTCTTGGGCTGTTATGAAAGGCCTGGAACAAATAGCAATTCTGTTTTCCCCCATTCCTCTCTCCCCAATGGGCTGAGGAAGGGCAGCAGAATGAGGAGGATGACAATCTCACAGCAGTGGCCCATCCATTAAGCGAGGTAATGCAGGTTGCATCAGCGGCAGATTGAGGAGGGGCAAGAGGACAGCGGATTCGAGGTGCGATTCACCCTGAGTCTGCCGCCGCCACTGCTACCACCTCTCTCCAGCCTATCGCAGATACAACCCGCACTGATCTGCTTTCTGCCTGCTAAAAGTGGAAAGTGGATCACCCCCTCCTTACCTTGCTCCTGGCGCAGTTTCTTCAAACGCGGGGGGAAAAACATGCACATTTGCATGGTCCCTTTAAATCAAACTGGACATCCTGCACTTCTGCAACAGAAGAAATGTAAATGGCTGCTATTATTTTTTAATTGTGTAGAGACGGAGGATCCAAAGTAGCGTTCTGAGTCATGCTGCCCCTGCCTGTATGGATTTTTCTACTACCACAGTGAAAGAAACTCTGGTGTAATGTAATTCAGGAAAAAGAATGTCAGAGTAGAAAAGAGCCACAAATGGTTACTTTTTAAGCCTTGGGGATAAGGTATCTCTGACAGGGATGACTGAACTGTTTCCAGAGATGGATGAATGCCATCAAAAGTCAGGAAATCCCCTCATCCTTCCCTTCATTATTTGGTGAAGGCATTTTAATCAAGAGTTCCCTGGCTCCCTGCTCCTCTCTCCCCCATTATATGCAGAGAGGTCACTTTGGATTGCAAAGCATGTTTCTTCAGAGCTTCTTGGAGATATAATAGCTGTTAGCCTTTCCTAACTTGTTTGGAGATAACGGCTGGGAGAGTTCTGGTCATTTTCACAGCCACTTAGTTTTCCTCAACCTGCATGTGGATTAGGTGCCCCCCTACATTCCTTTTGTGAAGACGGTGTGGGTGAATTTTGCTTATGTTCAGAGTCTGACAGCCCAATCCTATCGCCAGTCAGAGTGCGTTGCGACACTTCCGCTGTCACAAAATAGCTGCCAACAGTGTGTGGAGCACTCCGTTGGTGGCCATTTTGTGTGCGCTGCTGCAACAGGCAGCAGCGCTGCCACGCCGCCACCAGTTTCCACTGCTCCCATTGGAGCAGGTAAGGCAGTAGTGGTGGTAGGGAGGGGTGAAACTGGATGGGGAGGGGGAATGGGGGGCAGGAGGAGGGGTGGATCTGGTGGCAATGGTGCATTCTCGATCCTATCCCCACTTTTGCAAGCCTCCCCACCCCCTTTGTCTCCTCAAATGTGCATCAGCAACAGAGCTGGCGCAGGTCTGAGGCGACCCATTGTAGAGCAGGAGGCTTACGGAGGGGTAAGAATAAATAATTTCCCTTTCTACATCAGCAGGGGGGAGGACAGGATTGGGCTCTAATTATCATACAGAGGTTGGAAAAGAATTTCCTTCAGTCAAGTTGGCTATTATGGAGAGTGAAGGAGAAGGCACCTTGTTCTGTAGAACAGGGCATGACTCACTTACTTGAGGTATATGAAGTTGGTCTTCAGACAATTTCCCGCTCCCTTTCTTTCTCCCGCTTTACTTGTGACACACTGCAATTGTGTGGGTTGATATATGAAGAAGGATATTGGGGGCTGCCTTGCAAGGAAGGATTAGGCATGGTGACCTTTGACCAACTCTATGATTCAGTGAGATGATAAATATCTACACGTAACATCTTAAGATCTTTAGAAGAGCCAACTAATTCTTGGAGTTACATTTGGCGCAATACCCATCTGGCAGGGATAATGACTGGCATTGTATCAACACTGTAGGCCTTGCAGTAGACTAATGAAAATGATCTATTGCGATAATGATGCATGAATGATGTATGCTCTCTTTTATAGGATTTTAAAATAAATCCATTCCAGAAAACTACGGTCCATAGATTTTGGCAGAAAGTCTAGATCAGTCTTGCCCAATTTGTGACCACCAAGTCAAAAAAAGCCCAATAACTATATATGGTAGATCACAAGAAGCTCAAGAGACCTCTTAGTTTTGCTGCCTACAGTACTTGGGTATACAAAAATGGGGAGGGGGATGTCAATCATATGACTGGTGGTCTGCATTCAGCTTGGTGGATCACAATTTGCACACGCCTTATATTGGCTATGATGATCCAAAGGAGTCATTTAAATGCAAGTGGGAACTATTATTTATTTAATTTAATGGATTTCTACCCCGCCTTTCTCCCAATAAGGGCAATCAAGGCGGCTAACAGACAGTTACAGCACAATCCTATGCATGTCTGCTCAGAAGTAAGTCCCACTGTGTTCAGGAAACTGTGTACTGTACAGTATAGAATTGTAGCCTTAGCCTTTTGAAGAAGAGTAAAAGCTGCTTTAAAAAACAACCACCATGAACTGTCAGTATAACTGTTTAGAATTTAAATCTGCCATGGTGTAAATTTCCAAAAAGGCTCAAGCTACATTCCCAAGAAAGCTCTAGTTAACCTGTAGGCAATTATCTATAGACTGCATGGATTGGATTCCTATACTACTTTGCTCATGAAGGCTTTTAAAACTTTCACACAGGATTAGACCAAGGATAAAAATACCTTTGGATAAGTATGTTATGGAGCAGTTTCCCAAAACCGCATGGTGAAATAAGCACTCGTGCTGTTTTCAAACATGACAATGTTCATAGATCTACTGGGTTTTTTCCAACATGAAATTATCTCCAAGTAGAAAGAAATATTACTTGTAGACCAACCCTGTAATGAGGTGGCTTTTACATGCCAACATAATTTATTTTTATGTGTACTTGTCAGGTGCTGAATGACTCCATGAATTCTCCTAGCAGGGGCCTAGGGATTGGTAGTTGGGTAGGATCCACGGACTCAGTAACAAGCTCGGGCATTCCAACAACGGGGAAAAGAAATGGCAAGAGAACAATGGGCCAATGAGAAGGCAACTGAGGACAAGAATGAGACTTGGTGAAAAATAGGTCGGGTAGATTATGGTAGCACAGCCTGGCATACTGGCTATAGTGACTGACAAAATGTCTCAAACTGCATTTACTCTGGACGTCAGTTTTCAGAAACAGCAGACGACACAGATGACAATTTGTGTCAAGACTTTACCCCTTCAGATTACAGGTAATACAGGTGAGGGGTCATGAGATGGAATGGTCCCTCTCTTGAAAAAAGAGACTATAAGAGGCTAATCCTATGCTTCCCACCCCCACCGATGCAACTGCGCCAAGAAGGCTTGCGCTGCATCCTGGGGGGGGGGGAATCAAGAGGCTTGGGAGAGGTAAGGGAAAATAAGCCTCCCTGTCGCCAATGGGTCTCCTCGGACCTGCACCAGCTCTTGATCTGGTGCAACTCTGAGAAGAGAAAGGGGTCATGTCAGGAGGCAAGGAGAGGGATAAAATACTGACGCAGGTCGTGAGTGCCAGAACACCCCCCTTCTGCCTCCATCACGCCCCCACCTTCCCCCCATTCCACCCTCCCCCTGCCCCCACTGCTACCTTATCTGGTCCAACGGGCGCAGCGGGGTCTGTCAGAGGAATTGCGGGGCTGCCGCCTGTTGCAGCAGTGGGTGCAAAATGGCCACTGACACGCTGTGCACTCCGTCAGCAGCCATTTTACGACACCGGAAGTGTCTTCCGCTGTCGTAAATCCCTTCACATGACAACCCAATCCTGTTCCTCTACGGGGGGGGGGGGGGAAGCGGGATATAAATCCAATAATAGTAATGATGATGATGATGATGATGATGATATAGGATTGGGCTGTTACACATAGAAAATGAGGTACATCTAAGCCCTTCTCTCGGTCTCTCTCTCTCTGATGTGTGGTCTGTTGAACTTTGATTTCTGAATCAGGATCCACACAGGTGTTCATAACGTAACGGGTGTATTAAATAAGGCTGTATACAGCTCCCTGGCAGGGCTCTGAAACTGCCTGCAGCAGGGTTTCGTCTAGGGCCAAAGGAATAAAGAGAAAGGAAGTCTAGGTTGTTCTGAAGTACAGTGCACAGCATTGTCAGCTGGGACCTAGCCAATCCCCAACTGTCCAGTCAGCTGGCACTCAGCAGTGACATCACCACCAAGAGCCACAGCATTTGGGTCACCGCCCCACCTCCCAATTCCTATCCATGCGGCAGAAGCACGACGTGCGGCTCACACTTCAACTGCTCTTTAAATTCTTTTATAAAAGCATGTAGGGTCAAATGATGCAGTTAATGCTACACGTAGTTGAGCCCTCTGGCTTATGGGAAACCCAAGACATGGTTGATAAAAAAACCTCATTAATCCAATCTCAGTTCCATGTTAGGTCAATCTGACCCTGAACTGAACTTAGAACTTCTGAAGAGCCCTGCTGGATCAGGCCAAAGGCCCATCTAGTCCAGCTTCCTGTATCTCACAGTGGCCCCACCAGATGCCTCAGGGAGCACACAAGACAACAAGAGACCTGTAGCCTGTTGCCACTCCCTTGCATCTGGCATTAAGAGATAGCCTATTACTTGTCAGCGAGATTTATCAAATGCCTCTTTCACTTCTTGTAGGTCAACCACACAGCCCATTGGGAAATTGATGCAGTGTTACCCAAAAGCTGGCCAGGCTCAGGAAGTGGCAGAAGGAGGCTATAAAGCAGGGGCGGCAACCTTTTCCGTCAATGGGACGAACATTCAGCAGTGACATCATCAGGTCACCGCCAAACTTCTGTGTTGCTGAGCACCCGGAAGTGGCTCATGTGGAGCTCAGCTTGGGAGGCAAAGCCACCCGCTCAGTTTGCTGTGCACCAGATAGGGAATGGCAGAGCCGCCTGCCCGGGTTTCGCAGAGTCTCCATGCCGTGCACAGGGACTCTGCGAGCCTAGGCAGGCGGCTCCACCATTCCCCATCCAGTGCGTAGCAACTTAGGCGGGAGGCTTCACCTCCCAAGCCGAGATCTGTGCAGGCCAAACTTCAGCTGGTGGGCCAAATCCAGCCCGCGGGTCATAGCTGCCAACCTCTGCTCTAAAGTATCAGGATAAGCATCTATTTCAGCTCCTTCTATTGCTATGTTTAAATATTCAATAGTGCCAACCTACCCATTAATGATTTCAGCCATACAGTTTGTCAGCCAACACTAATAGCTCCAACCATACTTTATGGAGAAATTATTCATTATTTAGTGCCTCACTAAAAGTGCGTTAAAATCATTTTCCCTTGGTATCGCCATCACTAAAAAAGAACAAAGCATCTCATTTCGGTCTTCCAAGGGAAGTAATAGCCTGCATAGCATTCTAATCTTACTTAATCCAGCCTCCGGGTGAGTTTTCATAAACGCTAGCAAACCTACTGCCTTTGTTATCACATAAATCAATGCAACAGTTTAAAATGACAACTTGGTATTCCCCCTCCCCCAAGAACAACAACAAAGAAAAATCTAAAGGGTGTACATTATTTGAGACATGTTTCTCACTAAAGTAAAACCTTTAGCTTTAGAAACGTACAGAGTGCTATCAGTTCAGACTTAGAAGCAGTCTTTGAGAACTCACAACCCAAAGCCACAGACAGAGTTTCCCTTTCTAGGGAAATTATTTAAAGGGAATTTCAACTCCATTTTTTTAAGGTTAGTGACTTACTTTGGAAAAGTAGACTCAAAACCAATAGCAGCTCCAGGGCTTGGTGGAGGAGCATCTAGCCTGATCATAAGGCCCGGAGTAGGTGGCATTTAACACCCCTGCAAAATGCTTTCCTTTGCTGGCTGCTCTGTCTATCCCTCACCTCTCTACAGCCATTTCCCCCCCCCCCCCAGCACCTATACAAGTGCAGGTGTACCTGTACAAGATATGCTAAATAGAGCTGGCACCGAAAATTTGCACAAGCAAAACTTGAAGGGAATGTCAAGGAGAAACATCTGAGAATGTTTAAGAGAAGCCAAACAACTTTCAGTAAGAGAAGTGAAATTCCTCTGGAACTTTCTGCACATCCCTAAAGGGCCAGCTCAGATTTTTAGAGACCCAGTAGTCTCCTCCTCTCCCTGGTGGTTGTCGGTGGGGGAGGTACGGCAGGGCTGGCCCAGGACCTCCTGGCACCTGAGGCAGCGCACCAAATGCTGCCCCCCCTCACCTGGCAGTGCACCAGCGAGCAACTGCCTCCACCACTGCTCCTATTCATCCTTGAAAAGAAGAGGGGAACAGAATGAAAGTCCTCTTCCTTTTCAAGAAGGAGCAGGGGGAGGAAGTGCAAGAGAGGAGACACCCCCTGTTAGGCTTACCATATCCAAAGGGGGACAGAGTACCTACACCTTTAACCATTGTAAAAAGAGGGAATTTGGGCAGGTGCAGCTTGTTGCACCCTTCCATTATGAGCTGCACCTGCCTAAATTCCCTCTTTTTACAATGGTTAAAGGTGTAGGCACCCTGTCCCCCTTTGGATATGGTAAGCCTACCCCCTGTCAGTCTGTTGCCTGAGGCGATTGCCTCAGTCAGCCGCGTGTGTGGGCCAGCCCTGGGGGACTCCTCTGAACATCACACCAAGTCATTCCGTTCAGGCTTCACACAGCATCCTGCAGGCTACAAGCCCATTCATGCACTACCTGCTGTGGAATGCAAGTTGCTGTGGCCTGGCTGCTCCTAATCCACTCTGGCAAAGTTTCAGGAAGTGGAATGTGGGTGTGGCCAGCATCCTGCTTGCTTTTCACACTGGCATCACTCCTCCTGGAAGATCAGCATATTCAAAGGATCATACCAAGAACAGGCAGAATTCCCATTTAATAGCATGTGGATATCTTAACGTTAGAAGCTGCGTCAGGGCCAGCCCATGATCCGAGGCTGGTGCCCCTTCTCTGGTGATGTGCCAGCCCCTGCTCCTCCCCCCCTGGTCCGCCTCTCTTCTCCCCCCTCTTCCTTTTCCAATCCTGAGGGGAGGAGGGACCAGTGAAGCAAGCTGGTGGGTGGTGCTCCCCCAATCCTGTTCACACTTTCTTGGGAGTAAGCCCCATTGATCATAATGGGACTTATTTCTGAGTAGACAAGCATAGGCTTGTGCTCTAAGTCAGCCTCACAGATGGGCCAACCCTGCATTCTTATACAGGTGGGCCCCCATATCCGCTGGGGATATGTTCCAGGCCCCTCCATGGATACTTGAAACTGTGGATAAGAGCGAACACCCCCTCCATGGTTTCCTGAGGGCCCCCCACCCTGCCTCCCCTGCAGGCAGGCATGCTTGCCCCCCCAGTTCTTATTTTTCTTTCAGCAAGCTTTGTTTCTTCCTTAAAACAAACAGAGAAGCAGCCTCCATTGCAGGCAAGTAGAATGAGACTAAGTCCTAGAGAGGCTCTGCAAGGTTTCTGTTAACCTTGCAGAGCCTCTCTAGTACTTAGTCTCATTCTACTTGCCTGTAATAAGCAGCCAGAGGCTGCTTCTCCTGTTTCTTTAAGAAAGAAACGAAGCTTACTGGGGAAAAAGTAAAAGCCTGGGAGGGTCCCCACGATCCGTGGATAACTGAAACCGTGGATAGTGAATCAGTGGATATGGGGGCCCACCTGTATACAGTAGTAGTTTATTGCTAGGCTTACCAGATCGTGAACCGGGACGGAGCGATCGCCCCTTAAGGGGGAGGAGCGTGGGCGGGGCCGGGAACCCAGGGTTCCAGGCCCCGCCCACGCTCCTCCCACTTAAGGGGCGATCGCTCCGTCTCGGTTGACGATCTGGTAAGCCTTTTTATTGCAAAACGTGTCTTCAGTTTCCGTGAGTCTTTTAAATTAGACAACAAGACTCCATACTGTGTCTAAAAGATTTCAGGCAAAAATTCTTCACTTCCCTGAGCTGTGCTTTATTTCTAGCTATGCTGATAATACATAATAATGAATGTTTTGGAAAGGGCAACATAAGCAACCCTTTACATAGAGGTCATCTTTGTATTATGGGGTTGGTGGGGTTTTTTCCCTTATTACCAGCAAACGTGTGGCTAAAAGGAGGGAGGAGCTTCTCTTCCCTTGACATTAAAGAGCCATTTTCCCCGTCATTGCACTTAGCTGGAGCACTGGACTTCAGTCAGTGCTATTGGGACCCTAAGACTCAGTCCCCATACTAATATCACATATTCCTTTTTTGTTATTTGGGGAGTTAAACCGCTGAACCATGAGCTGTCGATTGAAAGGTCGGCAGTTCGAATCCGCGACGGGGTGAGCGCTCGTTGCTTGGCCAGCTCCTGCCAACCTAGCAGTTCCAAAGCATGTTAATGTGAGTAGATAAATAGGTACCGCTTGTGGGAAGGTAAACAGCGCTCCGTGTTCCAGCTGCACGCTATGCGCTGCGGCAAGGAGAGTCATGCCGGCCACATGACCACAGAGGCGTCTTCGGACAACGCTGGCTCTTCGGCTTTGAAATGGGGATGAGCACCACACCCTAGAGTCGGACACGACTGGACTTAATTGTCAGGGGTCACCTTTACCTTTCTCTACAAGAAAAATGTGAGGAGAGAGAGAGAGAGAGAGAGAGAGAGAGAGAGAGAGAGAGAGAGAGAGAGAGAGAGAGAGAGAGAGAGAGAGAGAGAACTACTGTATTAACTAATGAACTTTCCTTGATGTTAACATTTATCATAAAAACCATTTATCATACCCTCCCTCCCTCCCTCCCTCTCTCTCTCTCTCTCTCTCTCTCTCTCTCTCACACACACACACACTCACACACACACACACACACACACACACACACACACACACACACACACACACACACAACAATATTACAAATGCAGTATATCTCAGCACAAAAGTCCAATACAGTACTCAAAAGGTCTCCTACAGACTTTTTCTTGTAGATGTAGATGATACATATTTCATTATGTTTGTGATCAGAACCCGCCTGGCTTGTCTTTATCAGCAATGGCTTACAAATTTGCTCTTCTTCTGAAGTGCTTGGATTGAGTATAGGAGTTCCATTCGGTTTTGCCTGACTGCTGTCTTCCGCTATGTCATCATTACATTGCATCATACAACCATGATGATGTCCTCCCATTACATCATACAGCATCACTGCAGGTGGTTTAGGTTGTAGGTGTATCACATGTTGCAGGTTGGGCTAAGGATAGAGTGCTAGGTTTGAAGGAGATGGCAGCTATTGAGCTGAAGTAGCATTCTGCTTTCCCTGCTTATACAGACCCACCCTCCCCTCCTTCAAAATCCTTCTGCCCAGTCCAGCAAGAAGGAGGCATCAGTTGGCAACGAAGAGGAGATCCCCTTTCCCCTTCCCCTCCATGTAACCAGAGAGAGAGAGAGAGAGAGAGAGAGAGAGAGAGAGAGAGAGAGAGAGAGAGAGAGAGAGAGAGAGAGAGAGAGCTACTCCTGCCAGCTGCACTGAGTTAGACATAAGAGGTGTCAGAGAGGGGTGAAGGAGAGCAAGCACACATAGACAACTAGCTCACCCCCACGTGCCCCACATTGCTAGAGGGTTACTTGAAGGCACTTTTCTTCATGATCACCAATCAACCTCTATAAAGACCAGTTCCCAGGAGCTCACTTGCCACTTCGTGTTCAGCATGGGAGCATTCATGTACAATATGCTGTTATTTCTCCATTAGAAATCTAACAGGTAGGATAAAGCTTCTCTCACCCCAGAAATGTACTTTGCCCCTTCTGTCTGTCCCCCCTCCCAAAACAGATTTCTTCTGGTGCCACTACAAGGCTAAGAGTTTCTCTGCCAAAGCACTGAAGAATAAGCATGGACTTAGTCCAGAATGACTTATTTTTTTCTTCGTCGAGGCATTTGAAGGCTCCTAAATGTATGAATATCTTACATATGCTCACTCACATGATATGAACGTACGATGGTGCCTTTATATTGAGCTGGACCATTGGTCCAGCTCACTCACTATTGCCTCCATATGGACTGGCAGCAGCTCTCCAGGGTTTCAAACAAGGGTATTTCCCTTCATAAATAAGTCATCTCCTTAGATTTCTGCAGAGCACTGAAAAGCAGGAACACCCATCCCCCCCAAGCTGTGCAGTATTTTTTTTAATCAGGAAGAAGCAGGGTTCTATGTTTCAGAATACTAACATCTTTGTGTATATTACCATCTGTGTAGCATCTTAATTAAACTGAAAGACAAAAAGACTTTTGTGTCGTATTGTGAAAATGAGGCTTGTAGGATAGTTCTTCCTTTGCCCAAAGGCCTGTATTAAACTAATAAAAAAATTGAAGCTAGAAATCCAAAGATTCCTTTGTTGCCCTTAGAGAGGTAGCATATTTCAGTTTTGTCTGTACCATTAAGAAAGGCTTCAGCATGAAGACCATGAAAGGAAACTAGTAATTATTGAAAGAGTTGCTGCTTAGCCAGAACATGTAATACATGTCTATTAACTGAAGGCAAAACCACCCTAGGACTGAAATGAAATGAAAGGGACATGTTTTGCAAACACGTTTTCCCATGTGAAATGTGCCCCTAACTTCTTGGTGATTTGGGGGAGTGAGAGTGTAAACAGGGGCAAAAGTATTCACAGTGCAACATCTACAATGCCTCCCTTGCCAACATGCATTCAGAGTGTGGACAATAAGAATGAGATAAAGAAAGAATTGTCCTCGCTCTGAATTGGCTTTGCATAGCCACTTAGCCATACCTAACTGGTTACACTGCATCATGACCAAATCTCATGGGCGATGTAATCCCTGATCAGCGCTAGACTAATATAGCTGACAAAAAAGATTTTAATGGTGCTAGAAAGGGGATTGTAAACACTATAGACACAGAGGTTTGAATAAGGTAAGCTTTTCAAGGGGGGTTGGGAACATTACAACTTCCACATATCACCTTTTGTGCTGAAAATGCAAGATAATTAAAAACTACCAAGGAAGCATTTTCAGGAGAGAATCATCCACCCACCCAGCTGCCAATTTCCCCCTGCAAATGCCTCCCCCCCACCTTTGCATAAACAGCAAAATGCAAGCTCTGTGTTTACCTTGTGACATGTCTGCTTGAACGCTTGAGTGAAAAGTACACGTTTGCGTGCATGGCTAAATCGGTATCAACCAGTAATGGTAAACACTGGAATAATTCAATTGAGCAAAGTAGACATGAGTGCATACAAACAACACCATTCTTCCCTTGGTGAAGTAATGTTTGTTTGTTTGTTTGTTTGTTTAAATGCATGTCCCACCTTTCCTTCTCACATGAGAAGCCCAAGGTAGTTTACAATTATTAAATCATAAAACAGCAAAAACACTACAAAGCAATAAAAATACAAATTGGTAAATGAATGAAACAACAGAAACAAATAGCAGCACTACTATAACCACTATTTGCCAGTTTGTTCGGGGGGGGGGGGGCAAGTCAAGGTGCTGGTTATCAGCTAGGCAGCCCGAACCTGAAAATATCTGCAAAAATCCAAAGCCCCTTCCTGGACTCGGTCAGCCTTACACGGCCTCCCCAGATTTGCGCCGGCCATCCTGCTGGCACACGACTGAGGAGGCCCATAGGGGCCACTGGGGCTCTCCCTAGGGAAAAGGGACAAACGTCCCTTTCCCCTGAGCTTTGGCCCAATTTGGTTTGTAGTTTGCCCCTTAGATCCCTCTCCAATATGCAGGATTCTTAATATTGATACAAAAGGATTTTCCTAACAGACACATTAGTGTATCAGTCAGTGTTTCTTGGAAGTAGAATGTTTGAAAAAATCACTTTGTTAGGGTATTGCTTGGTAAAATAATGGTGCTTGGTGAAGCAACCCAAAAGTGACTCTAGACCACTGGCGTCGCTGGAGGTGGGGCGGAAAGCTACGTTCTGCAGCTTTCCGCCCCACCGTTACTCTCCGGTACAAAGCGCCGGAGTCCTGCGCGTTGCTTTCTCTCTGTTGACGGGCTCCTATGACAAGGGGGCGGGGCGCCTTGTGCCGGAGAGTAACGGTGGGGCTGAAAGCTGCAGAACTTAGCTTTCCGCCCCACCTCCAGCGACGCCAGTGCTCAAGACAAAAGAAAATCCATTCACACACACACACACACACACACACACACACACACAGAGAGAGAGAGAGAGAGAGAGAGAGAGACGGCCCAAGACCTCCTGAGACAGAATGAGGCAGGCAACCTCCTGGTTGGAGGAGTAGGTTTTCTCTGTGCCAGATGCAAGGGAGTGGCGACAGGATACAGGTATCTTGTTGTCTTGTGTGCTCCCTGGCATCTGGTGGGACCACTGTGTGATACAGGAAGCTGGATTAGATGGGCCTTTGGCCTGATCCAGCAGGGCTCTTCTTATGTTCTTAATGCCAAACGCTGCCCCGACCATTACCAATGATGAGCCAGCCTCCATGGACTTGGAAATGCTTCAGGACTTGGAAAGGAATAACATGCTCTATCCTGTCATCGCTTTCACCTTGGTATTTTATTTTATTTGAATTGGCACATGCAGGTACTGAAAAGATCTGCAGAAGAACAAGCAACTGGAATGCTGGCAAGCAGAAAGATAAGAAGAAATAATATTAAGAGTAATATACAAGGAAGAAAATATTTCATTGGCAGGAAAAGCCAATGAACCTGCTTACAAAACCTCAACTTTTTGTGGTTGTTTTTACAGTTGAAGGTCATTCTGAGGTAAAAGTAATTACACTACAATGAGAGAGGAATGGAGTGTACCACAACCAGAGAGATGTAAGACAATATCTCTAAAGCAGAAAGGAAAGTGTCACAATGTTCGACAGATAATGCATACCAGTACTTTGCATTGATTCTCTGCCTGTTTGCACAGGAGAAAACTGCAAAAGGGTGAAGTCTTAAATTTAGCAGCTCAAGACTCCCCCAAAAGCCCTCTATGCTGGGACTCCAGTGCATCTCCTATAATAAAACCACACAAGAGATAGTTATTTCTTTGGATTTTCATTGCAGAGGTTCAGCCTGAGTCTGCCAAGAGGATAACAACATCAGCATTTCAAATATATAAGTAGTGATTGTCAAGCTCCCCTCCGAGCTCAAATTGGATTGACTCGGAAATAAATTGGGCCATTGCCCAATCAAATGAACAATCTTTTATTGGCTGCCTTGTGGTAAAGATACCCAGTCAAGGATGTTCTGCACTGTGTATACCTTGGTCCTGATTCTGTGACTCCCTTTGATGCACTCTTCCCTGTCTCTCTCGGAAAAAAAAAAGTGCCCTGATCTGTTTGCCCTTAGCTTTGACCACAATCCAGGTATGCTGCCCAAATCCCAGCGTGATTACACCTGGGAGAACTTCATATATGTATTGTATTTTTCACTGTTTGAAATGGCAATTGATGCCATAGATGCGACATTTTCAAAAGAAATCTATTTAAAAGTCCTAAACTTTCATCTTTGTAAGTAGTCATAGGATCTGACATTTTAGATTTTAACTTCTACGTACTGTACATAATGGAATAATGTCAGCTGGTGTTTGACTCATGTTGACGCGCCAGCCAGGGCCGGCCCAAGCCCTCCTGACTCCTGAGGTGGCATGCCAAATACTGCCCCCTACCCCATGATCTGCCAGCCTCTGCTCCTCCCACTCCCTTATGTTTAAGCTCAACAGTGTCCTTCCCTCCACATTTCCTTTTCCTCTCTGTCCCCTTCTTCCTTGTCCAATCCAGGCAGCAGAAGGAGGAGCAGAAGCAGACACACAGTAGCTAACGAACACCCTGCGGGAGGGGGGCCACTGGAAGTAATGTCACAGCCGCTGCCGCAAAGGGCTTCCCAAGCGCAGGGCGGGCCAAACTTTCCCACCGACACCCACCCTCTTTTTGCACCGCCGGTTGTCCCCCCTCCACCACTTTGTCACCCCCCTGAGTGCCAAACCCCCCCCCCCCGGTGACATTTCTGGAGACAGAGATGGGTGCTCCCCACCAACCTGTTGCCTGAAGCAACCACTTCAGTTGGCCTCACAGCCCTGGTCCAGCTCATTATGCAACCCAGTTTGTTGCTATTCGTTTCTAAAACTAATGTACTGTGTTGTGTACTGTTTGGAGGAGAGCTGTTCAGGCAGCAGGAGACAGACACGAATGGTTTGGGGGAGGGGAGGAATCAATGGAAACACCAACACGAGGTTGGCTTGAGCTGTTGGGTCTGTCCTCAGAAATGATGGTTTGTCAGCAGCTGCAAGCAGTACATAAAAGCTCGTATGTGGAAGCTCAAATTCAGGCTCATTACAAGGCAGCTGCAAATTACTGTATTTTCAAAATGAGCCCACTAGGACTAAATGGCTTCCAGTCTGGGTGTAGAGAAAATAGGAGATGAATGAGCACTCAAAAATAAATAAATAAAATAAAATAAAATAAAAAGCAGATTGCTTATGTTACCTACTGACGGTAGACCAATGAACAAAAATGACAGAGCTGACGGCATTACAAAGAAAGCATTGCAGGAATATTGATTAAAAATATTGCATTACTGTTGCCTTTGCTGAAAAAGCATGCATTGTTTTTATAATATGATTTTTGGGCAAGGTAGGGCAATGCTTGATATGGCGTTAATCACGTCACTTGGCCCTGCATGTTTTTAGAAATGTAAATTGCAGCTTTGGGGGCCCCAATCTGTATGAGGAGGACCGTGGTGTGGGAGAGGGGGCTATAACCCTTTGTGCATGCCATCTTCCTGGTCCAGATCAGGGGCCCCATTGTTGTTGCTGCTGCTGCTAATGACATTTTAACACCAAGAAACAGAACTAAACTAGATGATTAACATCACATCTAGTTTCACCCACGTTTTTCAGATTTACTGAGAGGAACATCTCCCCAGACAATCACGGTCTCCTGTCTTTTGCCTGTCCAAGGAAAAGGATCAGATCTAACTCAACAGTAAAGCCAGGGTTATCCCAAGACCTGCCAGCAGCACCTGAGGCTGAGTGCTGCCCCTGCTTACCTGGTGATGTGCCAGTCAAAATCCTCCTTCAACTAACCAAGGTGCCAGTGTATGTTTACCACACAAACAGACATTAAGTATCCGGTGCCGTCGCCCAGGGAGGTGCGAGGGGCAGAGGCCAGAAACAGGGCCTTCTCAGTAGTGGCACCAACCTTATGGAATTCCCTCCCCTTTGATTTACGAACTGCTCCCTACTTGGACACTTTCCGGCGAGACCTAAAAACTTTCTTGTTCCAAGAAGCCTTCTGAGCCCCTGCCTTTTTTAACATCTCGCTGGTACAGTTGGGGGTGCTGCTGTTTTTATGCTCCTGTTTTGACTGTCGCCATGACCTTTTTAATCGATTTTTAGATATTGTTTTTATTAATTTTCATTCATTGTCTTTTACTGTTTTAAAATGTGATATTTTTATATTGTATTTTTGTATGTATTTTTTTCTGTTATAAGCCGCCTTGGGTCCCTTCGGGGAGAAAGGCGGGATAAAAATACTGTAAATAAATAATTAAAATAAATAAATAACCTGCAGGGCAAAGAGGGTGAATTTTGAGTGAGAAGGCGGTGACCCCCCCCCCCCCCAAATCGGGAGAGCCGGCTGGGGACGTCTTCCCCGACCGGCTGCCCGGGGCCTTCTGAAGGCCCGCGCGAGAACGGTATTTATACTGTTCTTTTTGCGCATGCTCAGACTGTTACTGAGGGAAAAAGGGCAGCCTTTTCCCCTCAGTAACAGTCTGAGCATGCGCAAAAAGAATGGTATAAATACCGTTCTCGCGCGGGCCTTCAGAAGGCCCCGGGCAGCCGGTCGGGGAAGACGTCCCCGAGCCAGCTCTCCCGATTGAGGGGGCCGGAGACTCGAGTCGGACTCGGAGGTATACTAATTACGGACACAATGCTAACCAACAGATCCACCGGTGGAACATGCATATCAGAGGCGAAACTAGGGCGGAGCAAGCGGAGCACCGGCTCCGGGCGCCATCTCTCAAAGGGCGCCCCGCTCCGCCCCGCCCGCGAGTCGGACTCGGACTCGAGTCTCCGCTTGCTCCGCCCTAGTTTCGCCTCTGATATGCATGTTCCACCGGTGGATCTGTTGGTTAGCATTGTGTCCGTAATTAGTATACCAGCGGGCCTCTGTCTGGAAGGGTAGAATCAGGATTCAGCTCCCACCTTCCAACCACCCCTGCTGCACTTTAAAAATCTACCCTCCCTCCCTCCCTCCCTCCCTCTCTCTCTCTCTCTCTCTCTCTCTCTCTCTCTCTCTCTCACACACACACACACACACACACACACACACACACACACACACACACCCTTGCGTTACAGGGTTTTGGTACATCCCAGATTGATTGTTCCTTCTTAACATCTAGTTACGTTCTAAGGCCACACATTGAGCTTCTTGGCTGAGCAGGATTCAAAGCTGGTTGTGTCACATTCAAGCTCTCCATCTTCAAACCTCTTCATTCAGCTACATTTAACACACAGGACCCAACAGCATCATCAGTGACCACGTACAGCTCCACTAGACTTATAGAGAAACTCGCCAGAATTCTTGCAACACAATAGAAGGCCTTCAGAGCCTGAGATTTGGAGACCACATAAAGAGAAGCAAAGACCTCTGTGGATTGAACTGCTTAATAAAGCTGGCACAGTTCAGATATTTTAATTTCTGTCTGGACTTGTCTCAGATGGAGTGAGAATAATATCTAAGCAATGTCGCCCTTAATTGAGGCATGTGGGTGCAGATTTCCCTCTGTAGCGATGAATGCTCTGTGTTGTGTGGTGCATACTTCAGTTTGCTCTCACCCTGACCTGAACTTTTAAGTACAGCCCAGAAAATACCATCTCAGGATCAGCAAAATAGAATCCCCAGCATATGCATTTTGACATGAAGAGCGACAGAACAAGGGCAGCAATCAATTTGGCCCCCTGGGTACTTCGTGGAAGTTCTCAGAATCGTTTCATTGATAGATTAATCTGCTGCAGCAAGTCTCCAGCGATCTAAACGCAGCTTCATGAAGGAGGAGTTGTTCACAATGCCCAAATAATGGCTCCATGTGTGTGTACAGTATGTTGTGCAGCAGTGACAAGGAGCACACACACACACACACACACACACACACACACACACACACACACACACATCTCAAGGAGCAAAGACAGCACTGGCTCTGTTTAAAACTTAACATGAAAAACTGTGTCTATGTCTTGGGCATGGACCCAATGTTTTTGCTGAGCAGTAATGAAAACACTCCATTGTTATTAGGAGAGGCTAACCCTTTAAGAAGCGACCCTTACCCAGCACGGATGCTCATAGCTCAGAAAAAAAAACACCTACTGCCCTACTATCCCCTTCAGTTCAAACAGTTCTCTCCTGAAGCTCACATTCTTCCTTCCACATTCCATCGGGATTGCTACACCATGGTGTTAGAATAGGGGGATTTTGAGAGAGGGGTGATGGGAGGGAAGGGGTGCCTAACCCTTACCCTGCCAGTCCTTTTTCTGTTCTGCACTCCTTCCTCCAAGCTGCTACCCCTCGTGATGTTCCAGATGAACATTTACTCTTGGAATCATTTATTTATTTATTTATTTATTTATTTATTTATTTGCGGTATTCTTACCCCGCCTTTCTCCCCGAAGGGACCCACGGCGGCTTACATCAAAAAAGCAGTTCTGGTGGGAGATTTGGCATGGGGAAACAGCTAGTAGGGAAAGGGTTACTGGTATTTTCCTCCGTGTTTCAAATCTCTTCCTTCCTAAGCTATTTTAGATGCTTTTAAACTGTCAGGATTTCATTAAATATATACACATGTAATATATACAGTAGTTTGCCCCTTATTGGAATAGCTGTTGCCTTCACTGACTCTAAATTTCCTTCAATTCCATTAGTATTACCAATAGGGTTGTAGAAGCCTTGTGGATGTGTCACCAGCCCGTTGGCAGTGAATGTTGGAGATTATACAGAATAAGATGCCAGTGGATGAGCGGTATCCAAGTCAGATCTGGGAGCAGTAAATGTCTCCAGATCAACTGGAAGTATATTCCTGGAGTAGATGGTTTAATAGTAACTTATGAAATTAGACTGTGCAGGCTGACAGCTGAATACAATAAGAAAAGTCCTGCCAATTTGTGAGGTTTATGGCAAATATTCTAACGAGCCAGCTTAAAATCCAGCAATTCTTCCTTGCTTCGTTGCAGTGTGTGTGTGTGTGTGTGTGTGTGTGTGTGTGTGTGTGGGTGGGTGGGTGGGTGTGGGTGTGGGTGCGCGCGCGCGCGCGTGTGTGTGCATGCATGCGCGCACGCACATGCACGCCACCACTTTTCCTGAATGAATGCAATGATTGTTGGGAATCATTCAGTGTTACAAAGTCTTATCTCCATCTTTTTGGATTTAATGTTTACCTTTCAGCGGGTGGCACAGTGGGTTAAACCGCTGAACCATGAGCTGTCGATCGAAAGGTCAGCAGTTCAAATCCGCGACAGGGTGAGCTCTCGTTGTTTGGCCAGCTCCTGCCAACCTAGAAGTTCCAAAGCATGTTAATGCAAGTAGATAAATAGGTACCGCTTGCGGGAAGGTAAACAGCGCTCCGTGTTCCAGCTGCATGCTACGCGCTGCGGCAAGGAGAGTCATGCTGGCCACATGATCACGGAGGCGTCTTCGGACAACGCTGGCTCTTCGGCTTTGAAATGGGGATGAGAAACACACCCTAGAGTCGGACACGACTGGACTTAATTTTCAGGGGCCACCTTTACCTTTTCTGCCCAGAAGATGTCTGATGCAGTAGAGAAAGTTCACCAACTGAGCTGGGCAATAACAGCATGTGTCAAAACATTGTAAAAAGGTCATCTTTTATTATTAAACACACGAATATAGTTCCCAGGTTTCCAAGTCTAAAACAGCAGCCTTTTAAAGGAGCACTAGTTTTATAAAGGCAGAATTACTAACTCATTTGGGGGGACTGGGACAAAAGCAGTTGCTTGACTGGGGGGGGGGGCTTAGAAAAGTAGAAGTTCCAGAAGTCCCAGGAAAGGGCAATTGCAGTTGTACCTCAATTGCAGCCTTATGGAAAGTCTCCTGTGTCCGCTGCCTGTAACCTTGCCCCCTTCCCCCGGTAACATTTTTCTTTGGAATGGAGGGGGGGGGGACTGGTAGAAAGGATTGAAGCAAAGGGGCTTTTTGAGCATTCAGCAGAAATATGTGACAAAAGTCCAATTGATTTTCTCTGTAACTCAGAGGGGGCTCATCCCCATCAAAAAGATGAGAACACACTGTGAACTTTGTCTGGTGTTGAAAAGGAGGCCAAGATGGTGCCAATGCACAGGCCAGCAGCGGGAGTTCCAGAGCTTAGAAGCCAACACAAGAAGATTGTATGTTTCATCGCATGCTTTTAGTTTGTATATGAGGTGTTGTTTTTTTGTTATTGCATTTTCTTGCAACTGTTCAGAGAGCTTTTCTGTGGAGCAGCACATGAATTTGACAAGTAAGTCAGGAGAAGAACCTCTTCAGTGCTTCTTGCTTGCTGTCTGATTGCCTAATATTCAAATACTGTAATAAGATCTTCCTTCTGAGGGCAGCTCCACACTTTATGTCATTGATATAATTATTGTACGGACACTGTTGTTTCCCACAGTAAATATGCAAAGTGTTTGCTGAAGGAAACGTTGGCGCAACGCTGGTGTAACAACAGCAATTGTGCTTGCTGTGTGAAGTGTGTGGAGTTAACCTGAGCGACTCCTTTGGGAAAGTGGAGAAGTGATTTCTCCAGCTCCTTTCAGGAAAAGAGAAGCTGATTTTCAGGTCCTGGGCCAAATTTGCTAACACCCGACCTTGCCTCCCAGCTTAACATTTACCAGAATTCTCTGCAAGCTTAAGTGTCAAGCCATCTTCCAAAGACTCAGGAAATGAAGTAAGGGATGCTTCAAGCTTAATGGCGTTAATTATGATGGTTTTAAAATAAAATAGAAGGTTTCTGAGCTGAGGCAGCAGAACATTCAAAATCTATTTTTGATGGCAGGAAAGTTATTAAGATTGTATCTCAACCAATACTTGAAACGGTGAAAAGTATCTTCATAACACGTCTGCTTTTTAATAACTTGTAAATAACTACACTAAGCTGGGCTTGGCACAGCACTCTCTTGTCTAGCATTTGGCATCTCTTGCAAGAATACTATAATACAGGGGTGTGATTTTGGCACAGCTTTCTATCATAAAGGCAGACGTCTGGTGGCATGTCAAAACTATCATTTTTGCAGTGACTGATGAAAGAAACTCAAATCTTAACATTTTATGGAATATAATTTCATAGGTAAGAGTACGGTTGAAGTAATTACATAATACCCCTATTCGTCTCACAATATATATAGGGTGAGAGAATGTGCATCGAGGAGAGATCTGCGTGTTGTAAACGGAACCAAACATTGGTTTCTTGCAATGGCTCATGGAAAAGATGGTCTGTGCTAGCAGGAAAGCCAGACCTCTCTGTACAGTATTGTACTTCAAACGACAAGGGATCTGGGTTTCCCTTTGAAAGCATGCCCTGTGTGCTGTCTGAGAATTGACATTCTCATGGTGGCCCTTTTGAAGCTGTACATCCTACTGCCAAAAGCAGCCAGGTACTGGTTAAAATGACTTTTGTGTCACCACAAAATTGGGCAACTGAAGTGTGCCTGATAGTTAAGGTAAAGGTGTAAAGGTGACCCCTGACAATTAAATCCAGTCGTGTCTGACTCTAGGGTGTGGTGCTCATCCCCATTTCAAAGCCGAAGAGCCAGCGTTGTCCGAAGACGCCTCCGTGGTCATGTGGCTGGCATAACTCTCCTTGCCGCAGCGCGTAGCATGCAGCTGGAACACGGAGCGCTGTTTACCTTCCCGCAAGCGGTACCTATTTATCTACTTGCATTGGCATGCTTTGGAACTGCTAGGTTGGCAGGAGCTGGCCAAGCAACGAGAGCTCACCCCGTCGTCGCGGATTCGAACTGCCGACCTTTCGATTGACAGCTTATGGTTCAGCGGTTTAACCCGCTGCGCCACCCGCTGGCCTTCCTGCCTGATAGTTACCCCGCATCAGAATGGACTTCTTGTCTAATGTTTGATAAGAGGTAGAAATAATTGGGGTGCCTCTTTTAATTAAGTGACAGTTCCCTTCCCAAGCATGACATGGTATATTTTTAGGCCCCCTTGGATTAGAGACAGAGTTAAACAAGAATCGGTTTTCCCTTGTTGGTGAATTTTTAATCCTCCATTGCTGATAGCAACTGATGTCTCAATATTGTCTTCCAGGCCTCTGCTACTGCAGGGTCAGGTAAGATCCTGACCACCTCGGCGTTCTTCCCCCGTCTTTTAGGACTTTTATGCTGTGTCTCGAAACATCATTCCTTCTCCCTCAGAAATTTCTTTGACAACTTCCCGCTTCCTCAACTTCCCCTCCCCTTCCTTCCCAGTCTGCTGTCTTGTGATTCCCGGCAGGCTGTCAATCTTCCTCTTCCCTCCCTGTTCCCATAGCAACTCCAGATTCTCTAGTTATCCCATCATCATGATGCTCTCTCTCTCTCTCTCTCTCTCTCTCTCTCTCTCTCTCTCTGTTGAGTGATTGTGTAATTTTATACAGTATAGGCAGGAACAGTTTTTGCCTAGGCGATTTTTGTATAATCATGCACGCCCATATAAGCAGCAGTTATTTATAGTTATTAACAGCTTTATAATTGTATGTTTTATTCAGTATATCAGTTTGATATTATTGCTTTTAATCACTGTATTGTTCTCAAAAAGTTGTTTGTTTGTAACTGAGCAGACACTGAGTCACTACCTATTCTTTTATTTATTATTTAAAAGATTTTTAAACCCCTTTTCCTTTGCTCAACAAAAAATAATACAATAATAAAACAGTTCAATTCTTATGTTTTATATGGTGGCAGTTTGTGGGTATGTGCATCATGCCCAAAGGCTACAAGACCCCGAGAGATGCCGACTTGGGGGCACATGTAATTGAGTGATGCATGTGTCTCCAAAGCATGTGTTAACAATATGTTCTCTTGAATGTCTCCATAGAATCAATCAATGTACATACAACTGGACACATGTAGGGCTCTCTTCCTAAGATGGGAACTCTACTTTGCCCAAACAGGGTCCCCAGTTTTGTTGAGAGTCCTACACATGTATAGTTTATATATGAAACAAACATATTTACCCCCACCTTTCCATTAAAATTGTTTCCATTAAAACCTTTCCCTTAAAATCCATTGGACAAGTACGGCAATTGACTTTAAAGTCAGAAAAATGACCACAAACCAGATATTTTTAAAGACTGGAGGACAACACAGAAAACACTGGAATGCATCCATTCAGCATTAACATCACCTGGATTCTCTATGATAACAGAATGTTTTCCACTCCCCCCCCCAAAAAAAAGAGCTACCATGGAGGCAATGTAAGGCTCCTGATTAAGAACATAAGAAGAGCCTTGCTGGATCAGGCCAAAGGCCCATCTAGTCCAGCTTCCTGTATCTCACAGTGGCCCCACCAGATGCTTCCGAGAGCACACAGCCAACAAGATAACCTGTTTCCTGTTGCCACTCCCTTGCACAGAGAAAACCCACTTCTAAAGCCAGGAGGTTGCTTATGGCTTGTACCCTGTGATGGTCTTTTCCGCCATGAATCTATCCAAACCCCTTTTAAAGGCATCTGGGCCAGGTGCCATCACCACATCCTGTGGCAAGGAGTTCCACAGATGAATTACACGCTGGGTGAAGAAATATTTTTATTGGTGTCAACCTTCTATTGAAGGTGCCCCTGAGGCCATGTGAGTCCCATGATGTTGTATGGACATCAGTTGTATTTCCACTGAACTTAACAGACCCATGTTTGGACATTAGTGAAAGAAAGAGAAAGTGTTAGACCTCGGGGAAGACCAAGCAGGACCAAGAAGGCGTGACAAAGTTCACTTGGGGTAGTGGCTGTATGAATGTTAATATGATTGGCAATTAAGGTGCAAAGTGTTGAGTAACCCTACTTGTGAAGTCGCCTTATTAAACTTCAAAGCTCACCAAAGTTCAAAAGCTAAGGTAAATGGAACAGACCACACCCCTTCAAATGATTGTGTCTGAATGTGAAGTGATGCAAGTTGGTAACATTCATCAATCGATCATAAAGATCAGGGACATCGTATCAAGCTCAAGAGATAAAGAATAGGCTGGAGAAATCAAATAAAATGCCTCTCTTCCTTCGATTCTCCACCACCAGGCAGGACTGGCTCCAGGTTTCAGGTAACCTTTGACAAATTGCCCTCCATGAGCCCCCTCCTACCTGTGTGCCAGCCAGCCCCTGAGGTTCATGGTGCAGTTTACCATGCAAATCAGATAGGAGAGAGGAGGTGATGACTGACTCTCTTGGCTGAAAACATCTCCCTCTCGCCACCGCATGAACACTATGGGCACAGAAGTGGTGCCCATAGGATTGGCAGTGGGCTCTGCTGAGGGTCTTGGACCCTCAGCAGCTGCTCAGTGATGGCGAGCCCTGCCATCAGTCCAGCTAAAGTAGTGTGTGTGTTTATTTTTATTTAGCGCTGAGCCACAGGCATCGGAGTTTGCAGAAGCTGAACTGAGAGTCTCCCAGGAGCCAGAGGTGAATGGAACACTGGGGCCCATGTGGCCAGTATGGAAGCAGAGGTCATTGCAAACTAGAATCGGGAACTGAGTAAGCAGTCCAAATAGAGCAGGAAGGGCAGGGAGGACCACCGTTAAGTGAAGGGTTCTGCTACTCAAGAAAAGGGTTGCTGCTGAAGCTAATCAGGTCCTGTAAGGTGTCCGGATGAGGGAGACCACCAAGGACCATATAAACTACTCTGACCCCTTCAGAAGAAGAAAGAAACGTTATTGTGCTAAATTTATTACAGACTAGGCACTTGAGCTCGAGACTACATGAACTGCTGCTCAGGCAAAATACCTACCGGGAAGTATTTATAGTCGGGTCAGCAGAAACGAATGTTCTGCCTGAGGCTGAGGCAGGCTGAGATCTGGGAGCACAATAGCGCTCCTCTCCTCCTCCACTCTGTGGTGTGTGTATAAAGTGCCTCATTAGCTTTTGGTGAAAAGGCCATGGAACAGGGCCAGCCCAGCCAGGACCTCCTGACAGCAGAGGTGACATGCCAAAGGCTGCCCATCCTCGTACCCAATGATGTGCCAACCTCTCTGCTCCTCCCACTCTCCAATATTCTAGCTCAGCACTCTTCTCCTTTCACATTTCTTCTTCCTCTCTGTCTTCCTTTTCCAGTCCAGGGAGTGGAACGAGAAGGAGGAGCAATGGAGGCAGTCAGGCAGAAAGAGATGGGAACTCCCCACCAGAGGCGTAACAAGGGTGGAGCGAAGGCAAGTAGTTCTGCAAGACTCCGTTACACTGGAGTCAGCGGCCCCTCCCCCTTGCTGTTGGAGCCATTCTGGCAGCAAAGGCAACACGCAGGACACTCCCCTGTTGCTGCTGGAATGGCTCCAACAGCAAGGGGGAGGGGCCGCTGACTCCAGTGTAACGGAGTCTTGCAGAACTACTTGCCTTCGCTCCACCCTTGTTACGCCTCTGGTGGGGAGTTCCCATCTCTTTCTGCCTGACTGCCTCCATTGCTCCTCCTTCTCGTTCCACTCCCTGGACTAGAAAAGGAAGACAGAGAGGAAGAAGAAATGTGAAAGGAGAAGAGTAGTTACAGAACTACTTGCCTCCGCTCCAGAGGCGTAGTAACGTAGGGGGCCCTGATGTACAGGGCCCCAGGCGCCGAGCTTCTGGGGGGCGCTCTCCTCGAACTAGAAGCTGGAGCGCGGCGCCCGCCCGAAGCCATAACGGGCAGGCGGCGCTCCAGCTTTTGAGTCCAAGGAGAGCGTCCTCATCGTCTAGGCAACGCGCACAGCACGCGCCTGCAGCCACAGGGTCTGGGCGCGCGCTGCGCGTTGCCTAGACAATGACGCTGTTGCTCACTTCGGACTCAAAAGCTGGAGCGCCGCCCGCGGCGCTCCAGCTTTCAAGTCCAAGGTGAGCAACAGCGTCGTCTAGGCAACGCGCAGCGCGCGCCCAGACCCTGTGGCTGCGGGCGCGCGCTGTGCGCGTTGCCTAGACGACGAGGACGCTCTCCTCGAGCTCAAAAGCTGGAGCGGCTGCGGGCGGGCGCCGCGCTCCAGCTTTCGAGTGTCATTTGACATCACGTGATGTCACACGTCACGTGACGTCGGGGTGGCGCTTGGCCAGCCCCCGCCCTCCTAGCCCCAGGCGGCAGGAGGGCTGAAGACGCCACTGCTCCGCTCCACCCTTGTTTCACCTCTGCTCCCCACCAATCTGCTGCCTGAGGTGACCGCTTCAGTGGCCTCATCATGGATGGGCTAGCTCCGCAATGGAACATAAAACATAACAACACCCTCCAGCATGCTGGCTTATTTATTTATATTTACTCCTCAGAAATGACAACAACCCTGTGAGATGGAGGAGACGGATCATGTTTTTAACATCATTTTTCAGCTTATTTGCCCTCTTTTTTTGGAGCAATTGCTGAGTTGTGCCGATATCCTATGCCCCTCCCCAGCCCCCGGGCCGGCCTTACACAGCCTCTCTGGTTGTGCGCCAGCTGAAGAACTGGCACGCATCTGAGGAGGCCCATTGAGGCCCACACCACTTACACCGGGGGAAGGGAACGAATATCCCCTTCTCCTAAGGTGTACCCGGGCTGTGCCGGCATGGCCCGCAATGGTTCTAGGATACAGCGGCCAGACCTTTAGGCCGGCCACGTAAAGCTGCTCAGGATTGGGCTGCCCATCATTCACATCATTATTTGGGAAGACCAAACTATTTACGGATCTAAAGATCAAGATTAGCACCTGGAATTGGACAGAAAAACAGATTTGCAGCAAATGAAGATGCCAACAACACACAAAGGTGTTATGTTCATGACAGCTTAGTACAGGTCCCTAGAGAACAATCTACATTTTAAAAATCAAGCAATGCTGTATTTTGAATGGAAAGTTTTTCTGTATTTCGAAAGAGAGATCTCCAATTGTGGGGTACAGCTCTCCACACTCTCTGGACTCTGGTTACCACACCTCAAAAAGGATATAGTTGAATTGGAAAAGGTGCAGAAAAGAGCGACCAGAATGATTTGTGGGCTGGAGCACCTCCCTTATGAGGAAAGGCTACAGCGTTTGGGGCCTTTCAGTCTAGAAAAAAGGCGCCTGAGGGGGGACATGATTGAGACGTATAAAATTATGCATGGGATGGAGAGAGTGGATAGAGGGAAATTCTTCTCCCTCTCGCACAACGCCAGAACCAGGGGACATGCACTAAAATTGAGTGGAGGGAGAGTTAGAACGGATAAAAGAAAATATTTCTTTACCCAGCGTGTAATTCATCTGTGGAACTCCTTGCCACAGGATGTGGTGATGGCACCTGGCCTAGATACCTTTAAAAGGGGTTTGTACAGATTCATGGAGGAAAAGACCATCACAGGTTACAAGCCATAAACAACCTCCTGGTTTTAGAAGTAGGTTTTCTCTGTGCCAGGTGCAGGGGAGTGGCAGCAGGAAACAGGTTATCTTGTTGGCTGTGTGTTCCCTGAGGCATCTGGTGGGGCCACTGTGTGATACAGGAAGCTGGACTAGATGGGCTTTTGGCCTGATCCAGCAGGGCTCTTCTTATGTTCTTATGTTCCTGCTGTCTGAATGTGACACATCGACAGGCACCCGATTCTTAACGAATGCACTTAGAGGAGCACAGTTACAGTAGTTCAACATCTCCAGAATTCTCTTTTCTTTTATGACTTCTACCAGATCTATTCCTCGAGTATCATCACCAGGAGGAAATGAGACACAAGAATTTGCAGCCATAATGATTCACTGACTATCCGGCCAGCACAGCCATAACCACTGTAGCTTTCTTGGCAGGGCAGCTGGATTTGTTTATAGGAGCCCAGCTTTGCAGCATCGGCGCCGCTGGATTTGCATATTGCCGGTACAGTACAAGCTTCTAGTTATGTAGGTCATCTGTTGCATGGTGCTTGGTAAATGACGGAAAGGAAACCACATCGTTTGTCTGAAGTTGGAAATCGCTGGGAAGAAAAGGGCAAAGCAAACAGCGGCAGCATTTGAAGATGTTGTCGGGTCCTGCTTGCCCTGCCAGGCTGGGAGGTGGTTGACGTCATTGAACCCTGATGGAAAGGTTAGGTTCGCTGTTCAGAGGTGCCACCTTGGAACTGGATTGCGGTTTCACAACAATATGTGCAGGGCATGCCTGAACATCCTTTTTCAATGGCATATACTGTATCAGCCAACTTCATCTTTATCCATGCTCGAGGGAACAGAATGTGTAAAACTAAGCTACTTGGCTTACAGAAGTAATACACACACGTGTGCACACACAAAAGCAGGAACTGTGACATTTTCATAAGCTAGGGAATTGACCTTGGAGACCCCCCCTCATAGTGTACACACACACACACACACACACACACACACACACACACACACACACACACACACAAATTGTGAAGGGAGGGGTTGGTTTCAGAAGAAATGCATGCTCCTCTCACTTGCGAGCTCCATTGCTACGGCTTTCCCACCTCACTTTGAAGGCTATATTCGCGGCCGGCAAGTAGTCTGAGGCAGCATTGAAAGCGATGCCTCTTTGGGTTGGGACGATCCGGAAGTAATTGGTGGTGACATCATCCCGTCACCGCCAATTACTCCCGTGTCAGCGCACTGGAGGGGTTACTCCAAAGAGCCTTCGCACTGGGTGACGCACAGGTAAGTGCCGCCAGTGACATCAGGGCACATTAGTGAATTCTACTAGATCGTTCCAAGGGGTGGAGTTAAACAGACAACTGTCATTTTCTGTGGCAACCCTGCATTTAGCATGATGTCTAGTTTGGTCCCTAGTGAGTGAGTGACAGGCATGATGACCCAGCAGTTTATGCTCATGTCTACAGGGCAAATTCCCAAACAATAGCTGAGTGTTATGGTGTACACTTGGGAATGCAAGAAGTCTCCCCAGAAAAGATGGATACATGGCGGGTGAGGCGCAGTAGTTAGAGTGTTGGATTTAGGACACTGTCTTATACGGAGTTAGACCATTGGTTCATTTAGTATTGTCTCTCTAAATACTGTCTCAAATTTAAATACTAAATACATAGTATTGTTTGTGATGACTGGCAGTGACTCCCCAAGGATTCAGACAGGAATCTTTCTCTGCCCTATCAGGAGATACTGGGGATTGAACCTAAGAGCTTCTGCACTCAAAGCACTCCACAAACTGTGGCCTCTCTCTCCTTAAACTAGGGACTTGAGTTAAGGAAACCTATGTTCAAATTCTCATGAAGCTCACTGGGTGGCTTTTGGCCAGTTACCATCACTACAGGCCAACTGAAGCATTTGCTTTGAGCAGCAGGCTGGGGGGACTGGCAAACTGATGGGGGTTCCCTATACCCAGTGCCCATCCGCCCACCCAGCCCTGGGCCTGCCTTCTGGATGGAGCAACAACAGTTGTTCCATCCAGCCGCTGCCCCATTATATTCTCACACACTCTCCTTGAGGAATGCATGAGAAGAGAGGGGAGGGGCTTTCCTCCTCCTCCTCCTCCTCCTCCTCTCCTCCTCCTCCTCCTCCAGCACCTCTGCCAAGAGTTGCCACTGTTGCAATCCTCTTCCTTCCAGGAGAGCACTTGGGAAAAGGGCCACTTCCTCCTTTGTTGCCTTTCGTCCCCCACTGCATCTCCTAAATTGACCTGGTGTGGAGGATGCTGGGCTCAGAGAGGTTTCACTCCCAAATCTGTCCCGGCCCAGCCAATTTAGCAGAAGTGGCAGCAGAGGAAGAGGAGGAGGACACGGATCGTGCACATTGGACAAGGGGTGCTGGTATGTGTGCCGGGGTGGCAGAATTTTTTTGGGGGGTGGAATTTGGCACCATCTCAGGTGGTGGATTGGTTTGAGCCACCCTAATCACAGGAGGCTTATGAGGATGGAGGAGAGGGTTGTCTATGCCACCTGGAACTCTGGAGGAAGGATTGAAAGGCTATGGGATGCAATAAATAAGCCATGCTAGTCCTATTAGCCACGGTGACCAATGCAGTCTGAAGTAGGAACACATCCGGACTGCAGTGATCAAATGCAGTGAAACTCTTCATTCCTGACCGCCCCCCGTTTAACATCTGTTAAATTACAGCTGTTTGAACATCCCATACAAGACAGGCAAAGCAGATGAAACTGGAAGGAACCCTTTTGCCAAGGGAGGGTCTGGGACACATCACAAGGGGAGACTTGGCAGCATTCAGGCCTAGCAGGGTGCCCATTGAACAAAGGCACAAGCTAGGAGCCAGGTGAGATGGAGTTGTGCCAACAGCTGAGCTACGTCAGCACAACATTGCACCAGTGTTGCTCTGGCATGCAGGTGGCATCTGTTGGTGGGCAGACCTCTGCGCCAGCGGGGCTGTCATTGTGCCAGCATACATGGACCTTTGCTGGTGTACCTCGGAGATAGGATTGGGCTGTTAAAGTACAACTAAGGAATTAGCACTCAGTACAGATAGGCAATAAAACCAACCATATATCTCCAGTCTACACATAAATGGTATATCGATAAACCAAGTACCCATAAAGGTAAGGAAGGGAAGATATCACATGGGAATAATCCCTGAAGACATCTCGAGAGAGAGAGAGAGAGTGAAAAGCATTCTGAAAAGAGAAACCGAATTTGCTCACAAGGTTCCGTTTCATCAGAATGAAACATGGCCTCTTGCAAATGGCTGGGGTGCTCTGCAAATTGATCATCCTGTTTATACTGGAGTGGGTAGGGAACTGAATTTCCAGTGATGCAAAACAGGTCACCTTGCCTGTATACCCCAAGTTGCTTCGTCAGACAGTAAACAAAGACCTTGGCGTAGTCTGAAAATTGCATGTTGTGTTGGTTACATAAAATGCTGATCTTCTCTTGCCCAATTTACATTTGCCTTTCTTATTCTGTGAGGTCAATGTTGACACTATTACACAGTAGTATGCAGGGAGGGACAGCTGTGCACAGCAAAACAAAGGGCGAAATGCCTGCTTCCCTTCTTTTCTGATGATGTCACTCCTTCCCCCATGAGGCGCTCAGCCCAGAAATAAGGCATATATAATGCATGCTTTGTAGTCCTAGAGGATATGCCTCTGGGATGGGAGGAAGTTCCTACAGCTCAAAGCTATAGAGTTCCCTGTATCCACCTTGTCCTGCCATACAATCTTGTGGAGGAGTGCGCCAAGAAAAAGACCTGATTGCTATTCTCCATAATGTGGTACTGACTACTGAGTCATTTCCTCAACACTGCTCCCTTAGAGCTTTATGTTGATACTGTAAAGAACACTGTAACATCTGGATGGGCCCTTCTTCAATATGCACAGTGATCTCTGAATCTCAGAGCTAAAATAGAACGGTAGGAGACCCATGTGCGTATGACCCATATCTGCCACGATCACATAGAAAATGGTGAGGTGAGGTGTTCTGACGTTAAGAGCAAAGGATCTCCTTTGTGTGGGTGCGAAGGGCTGAACTCTCCTCCTTCCTGTGGCTTACCGCACTGTAGCCCTTCTCCCCAAGCACTTTTCTCCCAGCCTGGCTCACTTCTAGCACTAGAGACTATCATAGGGAAAAGTGCAATCAGAAGAGAGACTGCAGGAAGGTAAGCTGCAAGCGGGAGGAGGATGGTTCTTCATTCCTCACCCACATGCCTCTTAAAACTGGATTTCCCTCTCTTGTTATGTGATTGAAGCTGATCTGGGTTCATGAATCTGCTGGTGTTGTGTCTGGCTTGGCCTCAGAGTAATGCTTGCAAGAGCAGATCTGTGCCACTACAGGTTGTCAACGAGTTACAGACGTCCGAGACTTATGGATGTCCTGACTTAAAGACAGTTGCACTGGTGTTTTTGTGTAGACGCATTCCATCCAGCCTTGTGCCTATGCGCCTGTGTGATAGCATTGTTCCAACGTACATCAGTTCTGACTTCCAGACAAACATCCAGAATGGAACCTGGACATAAGTTGGGAGTACCTGCTGATTTCGTGCCTTGGACGATTTCTTAAAATTGTGATTTATGACTTTTAAAAGGCGGGCAGCGCAATCCTCCCTAACTGTAGACTGGCAGAGCTCTGGCTCTGCCAGCCTAAAGCATCACAAACATGCCATAAAGCATGTTTGTGACGACTCAGGTGTAAGCGGCACCAGCGCGAAGGCTGGCACTGCTCACACACCCGGCAGCCCAGGCCTGTGCCAGACAACCCAGGTAAGGCCCAGGCCGTTCGGCGCAGGGGCGGGGACAGGCGGGCCGGGCCAGCCAGGGAGGGGTGCCATTGGCCGGCCCAGGCTGGGAGGGGGCGGGGATATCAGTGGCACACTCCACTAATATCCTAAGCCCCTTCCCAGCCCGGGTTGGTCTTACACGGCCTCTCCGGATATACGCCAGCTTCAGAGCTGGCGTACATCCAAGGAGACCCATAGGCCCCGGCTTGCCAACATCCGGAAAAGGGGACGAATGTGAACCTTCTCCCAAGGTGCTCCCGGGCTGCCCCAGGGCAGCCTGGGACCAGCATAGGATATAGCAGCCGACCCTTTAGGCCTGCCATGTATCCCTACTCAGGATTGCGCTGTTGGTTTTTTGACCATGTATGAATGGACCAGATCCATTGTTCATATTGTATGCATTGTTAAGAACTGTACTTTTGGGAAGCTGACCCTCAAGATGTAATATTTGAATTAGAGGTTGTTTGAAGTTCATGATGATATTTTTATATCCTGAACTTAGATCATTGACCTTATTAATCCAAATTTAAGTTTGCCTAATGCAGCATTTAAAAAAAAAAAAGTATTGAAGTGCTATGTAAGTAGGTATGAATAATAAAATCAAAACAACTTCCTCTTCAAAACATACAGTGAGAAGCTACAAGTAGACATTTGGGGGGGATTTGGAATAGCAGCTCCTTTTTGGCACAGATAAAAATGATTATATAACAAAAATTTACATTTAATTGTACATGAATGCCACTGTGTCAGCCTCAGGGCTTCCAGTAATTAATTAATGCTCAGGTTTTTAAAATTTAGGCTCTGGGATGCAGTGTCTGCTCATGAAGAATAATGACAGGCAGGAACAATATCCCTGTGTTACATATGTTTATTGCAGGGAACTAACAGATGGGATTTTATTGGTCAAGACTAGTTCTCTCAGATAACAGCTGAAGAGGCAACCCTTTTCCTGGGCTATGCCACTTCGCTAAGCCTGAATGTTTCTCCATAGAAGTTCCTAACACAGAGAACACTAGGAGCTGGGGCTAGGGTTAAACTAGAAAATACGGTCATTTATTGTGTGTGACTGGACCATGTATGTGTGTTTGTTTTTAATAGCAGCCACAGGTTGGTGGTCTAGATCAGGAACATTTTTTTTAATGTACAGGCCCTCATCATGCAATAGGTGTGTTGTATTGGCTCCTAGACATGCTAGTTTTCTATATGCAGGGAACTTTTTTTGTCTGGAAGAGTATTTTGCCACAGAAGCCACCACCTGTAGCAGGAGAGCCCAGAAACAGGTCTCCTCCCCAGTGGCGTCGCTATAGCGGGGCTGGGAAGAGCCAATGCTCCTGGGTGACAGCTGCAGTCTCCTCGTGAGAAGGAGCCACGATGAGGGTTTTTTTTTTGCTCCATAGCTGCTTTTTTGAAGCCAGAGGGCTGCATTTGCAGCTGCGAAGCTAAAACGTGCCGAAATTGGCACATTTTTCCGACCCTCACACCCAGCCTGGTTCTTGGAAGGCTTCAAATGAAGCCTTCTGGGAGCACAGGGGGCAGGGCGGGGCTAATGACTCAAAATTCATCATCAGGGGGGCCCACGTGACCCTGCGAGCAATACAGCTCTAATAAGACCTCTAATGACCATATTAACAAAATTAAAGAAGGGTACAGTAGTATGTTTTTAAGCAAATGTCACTGAGTACTTCTTTGAGAGATTTTCTTTTTAAAAAAGCTATCTGTGAGCTAATGACAGCACATCAGTCTTTTGAAGTGCAAATGGAATACCTATTAGCATGAATGCGAATTACTTTTGTGCTTGGATAGCAGAATATGGACGGAAATCAACCCCTGTGATAAGGCTTTATAATAAAAACTAAAATTAAAAGTAGTAATTACACTACATTGAAAGGATTCTGATGTGACTTTGAACATTCAGGAAACATTCAGTCACCAAATAAGTCTCTTCCTGTTTTCCTCTCGCCTAAGGAAAGGCATTTACATCTGTTGGCATCAGCAAGTTTTGGTTTGTTTGTTTTTTATTTGACTGCGGATGATCTTCTGTGTCATCTATGTGCACTACTATGTCCTGTGCAACCAGCCTCCTTCGCAAAGGCGCATGCATGAAAAATCCATGAAAATCTCACTGACACAAATGGAATCTGCACAAAGGAATGGCGACGTGGCTCTTTTCAGGTGTGCAGATCTGTGAGTCTTCTCTTTATTTTTTTATGCCTCTGGTTTCTAAAGTGTTCTTCTTGTGCTTTTGAGTTGGGATGTGGCTTAACAGCTCATGTTGCATCCAGGCTTAGCTCATGTTGCTTTCAGTGACAGGGCTTCGCCCCAGAATAAATTATGTTCCGAGGAGAAGGAAACATCTTTTTAGAACATGTGCAGAGTAACTTTCTATGGATACTGAGTAACCATAGCAACATGGAAAAAGGAGCTCATATACTGTCATATTGCTCTCTAAATCATATTTCAGCTATGAACTTGTGTGCCCAAACTAGATATGAGGGGCAGCCAAATGAGAAAAGCAGGAAAAAAAAAAACCTCCACTTGATTTTGCTTCAGATATTTTCTCCCCAGTCTGGTACTGGAAGTGGAGTGGAAGACAAGTGTGGAGTGTTGGGAAACAAGGCAAAGGAGCCTTTCGCTCCCCCCAGGTGCACACAGCTTTTGATGTAAGAATTAGACCCTTCCTCCCACACACACACATGTACTTTACATGTGGATGGGGCAGATACGATAATGAAAACATGTGTCTGTCTCCATCCCATCTAATTTAGCTCTATCACATTTGGAAGGCCTTAGGTAAGTCACTCTGCCTAAACTCTCACCATGCCTACAAACTGTCTAGCAGTTCGAAAGCAAGAAATTGCAAGTAGATAACTAGGTATCGCTGCGGCGGGAAGGTAACAGCGTTCCATTAAAGACGATAAAATGTGTATACAGGGTTTTGAAGCCATGACTTAGATTTGTTTTATTACATTACAGGATGTTGCGAAATGTAATAGGATTAACAATACAGAGACAACGTTTCGATCATCTTTTGAAGATCATCATTGGGTTCAGAGCATAACTGACAGTTGCAGAATAATGTAATCCTTTAATGTAATATACAAATCTAAGTCATGGCTTCAAAACCCTGTATACACATTTTGTCTTTAATTATAGCTGGCCATGAAAGTCTAACCTCTTATCTAACAGCATTCCGTTAGTCATGCCGGCCACATGACCATGGAAGCGTCTTCGGGCAGCGCTGTGTCTCGGCCTTTGAAATGGAGATGAGCACCACATCCTAGAGTTGGACACAACTGGCTTTCGAGCAGGGGATACCTTTACCTTTACCTAGGGCTTTTGTTAGAATTATTAAGATAATGCATGTGAAGTGAGCACTCTTAAGCCATGCATCAATGCTATTGTTCACGTTCCGGCAGATACGTCATCCTGGACCTTCTAATTTTAAAATTCAAGTTCTGATGGGGTAGGGTCTCAAATGTGCATAAGAATATTTGAATTATAATAAACCGAGCAACCCCAACATTTCTGCTTTGGGTTTTTGGGTGAGTGTTTAGGCTTGTTCAACAGAAGCAGAAGTGCAGCTTCCCTGAGAGTAGACATTCATGCCCTATTTTCCATCCCAGTTATGTTTTTTATAGAGAACTTCCAGATCATTTTTTTTTTAAGGTTTGCATGAGATCGAGCAATTGAACTTTTGCTTGCTTAGTCACCCAGAGCTTCATTATCCGATCTGGAACTCCTCCATGGCTAGACGTGTACCAATTAAGGTGATATTCCTCCAAGTGGCAACAAGCTCTCTAGTGATGTAAGGTCCATACTGCAATTACAGGAAGAGGAAAAAGATGTTTTGTCTGTGGTTGCTTTGGCTCCCCGGTACATTGAGTGATGGTCCATTCTCACAACCAATTGAAACCCATGTCAGCCACAGGGACGCCAGGCCTAGCCCATGATCATTTCTAGCTGCATTTGCCCAAAGCAAGGGTGTATCTGGCAGGAAGTACAAGAGTTGGCACACAAGCCAAAAGTTGTCAAAAGCTGAATGTCAATGCCATGACTAGAGAGTTGAACTTGGGCTGGAAAAGCCTCAGTCCATATTGCAAAACTATAAGAAACAATAGAGCACTGCCTCAATGAAGACTATGCCATAGATTCGGTATAGAACTGCAGATTTCACTAGATTTGCCAGTTGTCTCAGTCTGCTCTACTGGAATGGCAAGTTCTGGTCTGAATTCCATTTGAAGGAGAATTCAACTGCAGCTCCACTCTGTGCCCATAAATAAATTCCTAACTTTCAGCATCAGAACAGCCATTTCAACCATCTTCCTTTGTATGAAGACTGGTGTTGTGAATTTTCTAAGACATCACTGAAGCTTTAAGTGGCATCTACCTCCTGCTTAGTTTGGAATAAGACAAAAACATAATGCACTTATAAACCCCATGTGTACAGAGGTGGTGGCAGCAATTGGGGGGTGGGGAGAGACCCTGTTGGGCTAGGAATACCTTCAAATTCTGCATAAAGAGATTCAGTGGTGGATTTTGAATTCCACTTGAGCAGAATCCATTCTGGATTTTGAGGTTCACTCACCACTAGGAGTCTGCCTGTTTCCAGAATTCCTTGGGCCCCATTGTGATCTGATTCTACAAAGCCTCTGCAAGAGCCCCAACAGAGTCTCCCTAGGTCCAGTGTTTGTCTCCTCAGAAAATGCTGTGGTATCAGGGATTCCAAGAAACAGCCAAACCCCATCAACCCACCTTCACCCTCATTCATAAAGTCAGAAGAAACTTGGCAGAATTCTAGTATAATACTGCAGTGAAATGGGCCACTTTCCGGAGTGGAATCCCCACCCCTGTCTTGGATCATCCACACAGCCAGCAATCATTGGGGCACGGAGGATTTGCACTCCTCGTGGCTAACTGCCGTCGCCGAGGGTGAGTGTGTCCCAAGAGAAAAGGAAACTCACATGCCACTTCCCACATGCCCAGTTGTGTCCTGCAATACCAAACTTATGAGCACAAGAGCACTTGCCATGTAGCCATGGAAACAATGGCATTGCACACTGACAGGCTAATCTGAGAAGAAAACCAATTCACAGTTGTCAGTGAAAGCATTGGTGTGTGTACTCTGGGCACCCGTGTAGCGAAGATGACAGGCTCTTCCTCCCCAACCTAGTACATGCATTATGCTGCCTGCCCAGCCCCCACGGGCTTACATACAATATGTGTGCATACACTCATCTGCAGGATCAGGAACCCACTGTTTTCAGTATTGCACACATGGAGCCTACACAGGTACACTGTGCAGACAAGTAAGGTATACACATCACACATAGGTTCCGTTCAGTTGCCAGTAGACTGAACACACATAGGTCAGGAGTGGATTGCCTCCACAACCCCATTTCTAAACACACACAAACGCACACACACACACACACACACACACACACACACACACACACACACACCACACAGAGGTTCCATGTTCAGGCGATTTGGAAACTTGATGAATTGATTAAAGATGAGCTTCTAATTTCAAGCTTTTGTCAGTAAGTGTTAGTGAAAGCCTGCTAAAACATGTTCTGAAATTACATGAGTCATATAATATGTTGTTTTGTAAAACTGGCATTGATCTCTCACGATCAATGGCTACAAATTTCAATCTGTTTGGATAGTTTGCTTTATGTTGTACAGAGCTCCAAAGACAGTCCAATTTCCAGTTAGTCCAATATCCAATGCCCAGCATTCCTAAAAACAGGGAGAGGATCTCTCCCTGGGTCCAGTGTTTGTCTCCTCAGAAAATGCCCTAACCATAGAGGGCACGGGGGGGCACAGGGGGGGAGGAGCATTTCGGCACCAGGAGCCAGCTTTTCTGGCATGCTCCCACTGCCCCCAATCATGTGTTTACTCTCCACAGAGAGGACGTGTGTGAAGAGGGCTATAGATCCCGGTAGTTCTCCTTCTTTCATTCATCACCATTTAGAGTGGATGGCTATGTTTTCCAAGTCACAGACAGTTTCAGTATTGGAGATTTATAATTAATGCATGGTATGCTCACCTTACACTACAGCCTTCCAATGAATGTTTCCAATTTTGGAAACTCCCCGATATATGAACTAGAACATGATCAGACAGGTGACCTAGAAATAGATGGGGTTCTCTTGGGGGAGTCACAAAACTATCTCACTGCTGACGGAGTGCTGAAAATACTTATAACAATACTTGGCTATGAACTGAGGGACAGCCCAATCCTATTAAACCCCCACCCACTGATGCAGCTGTGCCACCGGAGCACCCGCTGCATTCTGTGGGGGGGGGCAGTCCCGGAGGTATCCTCCAGGTAAGGGAATATTTGTTCCCTTGCCCCAGTGTAAGCATCCAGTGCCCCGATGGGTCTATTCAGACCATCGCCAGCAATTTTGCTGGTGCAAATCCAAGTGGACCCAGGTAGGTGGCTCAAGGCTAGGAAGGGGGATAGGATATCAGTAGAGCTGCTGCCTCCAATACCACCCCCTTCCCAGCCTCGACACATCCCCATCCACACCCCAATCCCCACCCACTTCTTCTGCATCCCCACCCCTTTCTGCCTACACCACTCGCCCCCTGTTTGCAGCAGAGGCCAGGCTGTGCTCTATGGCGCATCACATTTTGCAATGGCCATAAGAACATAAGAACAAAAGAAGAGCCTTGCTGGATCAGGCCAAAGGCCCATCTAGTCCAGCTTCCTGTATCTCACAGTGGCCCCACCAGATGCCTCAGGGAGCACAAGACAACAAGATAACCTGTTTCCTGTTGTCACTCCCTTGCACCTGGCACAGAGAAAACCTACTTCTAAAACCAGGAGGTTGCTTATGGCTTGTACTCTATGATGGTCTTTTCCTCCATGAATCTATCCAAACCCCTTTTAAAGGCATCAAGGCCAGGTGGCATCACCACATCCCGTGGCAAGGAGTTCCACAGATGAATTACACGCTGGGTGAAGAAATATTTTTCTTAAAGCATGTTGCGCTGTCAGAATGCGTGTTCTAGGATTGTAGGTGCCAGATAGGATTGGGCTGTGAGTTGCTTTAGTAAGTGCACACGTGCAACCCATTCACATTTCTTTCAGCATTCATCTCTAAACTGAATTGCTCAAAACAGATAGACTGACATATTCCAGCAGACTTTGCTGTAAAATAAGTGATAGCCACATTACACAGCACAGTGCTCAAAATTACAGGGGTGGGGTGGGGCATAGGGGCTCCAGCCCCCTGACCTTTTGTGCCAGTCGAGGGCATGATTTGGCCTATATTAGGGTGGGACAGTCAGGGGCAAGATGTCTTGGTTTCCCTTCCCCTCACCCCACCTTTCCCTTCATAATTTGAGCACTGCGCTAGGGTGCTTGCTTCCACACTAGCATTTTCTTCTAATATTGACACCGTTGTTCACTTATTTACTCCTGGAAATACTGTACAAACAGTGCTCCTCCAAAAGTGTTGCATTCCAGTGTTTTTTCCTGGTGTAATCCCATTTTTTTCGCAATTTCGCATCACAATTTTTAGAGCTTCCAGTGCAATTGAAGTATGAAGCAGTTTCAGCACATGAAGAACCAACAAGTCGCATTGTTCTCACCTGATTTGGAGGTGTGGTTTTCCACATGGCTGATGATGATGCAAAACTCTGTCTCTTAACATCGCCGGCCTGTCTGCTCCTTTACCGCCACCTATCCAGAAATGATATCCCTTTACTAGATTCACCATTTTAAAAAAAAATCTGTCTCCTTTGTGCATTTCATAGGCACAGCACCTGCTTAGGAATGTTAAACTTTAAAAAAGAAGATATAGCAACAAATCAAAGTTGACACCTTCCTTCCTCCAGCTCCTGAAGAAGTCCAACTCCAACCAACAGCATCCACTGGGTTGGAGAAGAAAAAGGAGGCCATGCAACATGTACTCAGTACAGGAATGTACAGCATAGCCGTATTGGAATACTTTCTCTGAATCGTCCCCTCCTCACTCCACCTTACAACCAGAGTGGAACTAGAATGGTGTAATGTTGGACAACATGGACTGGTGGAAGACCTTGGACTTGGGTTCAAATTCATGCTCAGCCAAGATGTTCACTGGGGTGACTTTGAATCAGTCGCTTTCTCATCTTAACCTACCTCACAAGGTTTTTGTGAGGTTAAAACGGGGCAACCCATGTATGCTGCTCTGAGCTTTTTGGAGGAAGGGTAGGGGGATACAAATCTATAACAATATTACATACTAATGTCTCATAAGGCAAACAATCTCATTCAATGGCCCAGCGGTCCATATTATTAGTTTGGATCCAAAGGTCTCAACCTGCCAGCAGATCAGAAGACACATCTGCTCACTGGTTTCTCTCACCTCCACTGCAACTCACTGTGTGCCCCTGAAAAGCCACTCTGGAGGGATACTAAACCAGGGGGCACAGGGAGGACAAATCAGTGGATGCCCTGCTCAAGCAGTTGTGCCTGCCTTCCACAGGAGGAGCTTTGGATCCAGACCATTTACTTGAATGTTATCAACAAAGCACAGGACAAGAACAAACTGAAACTACTTTGAACAGGCAGGGAGATAAACAGCTCGATGGTTTTGAGGCCTTGTTGAATTTCTAATAGGCAATATCCATTCTGCATATTGCTAAATTGGAAAAGGGGGCATGATCTTCTCACATTAGATATTCACACTGTGTCAGCCCGGGTGCTCAGCAATAAGATGTTCAATTACTTGTGGCTAGAACAAAGAACATATTAGCATATATATCATTATACTTTAAAACAAGACTGAGGACTCATTAGCCAGGAATAAATGAATGCAAATGAAATGAAATCCTCACAAGCAATTTTGCTCAAGCAAGGTTTTGCCATTTTTAACCAAAACACTTTTACCATAATTCCCAGTGGCTGCTACAGACCCAAATACCTATGCAACACATTTCATTTTCAACTCGGGTCATGTTTACATCTGCTTGATTTGTCCTTGCTGGTGTTACTGGGCAGGTGTAAAGGCTCACCATGATTTCTTTTCCTGTGATATATCTGCTGCTTGTGCTAGAAGCAACTTAATCATCAGATTTTGTGTGAATGAGGCATCTGTTTGCTAATGCAGGTAGTTTATCCCCAGGTTTGCCATTTATTTAGAATACTCTGGGCTGGATTTCAAAACTGATTTCATGTTTTCTGTTGGAGGGAAAAACAAAATAATTAAAAAATGTGAAGAAATTGCGGGGGGGCAGTCACAAGGGGGAGAGAATCTGTCTAGAGAATGATTATGACTGCATGGATTTTTGCAAAGCAGAAAGTTATTGAATTTTGAATCAGTCTTAATGGAATGAAACCAAAGTGTGATTTCATTTGCTGTTGTTCATGAGTTGCTATAAGTAGTAACAAATGTATCACACTTTTCAAAATATGGAATTATTGTGCTTTAGTGTGGTATGACTGGCTTCTGCAAATCAAACACAGATACTGCACATTTCATAGCACCAAGCTAAGCCTTACGAACATAAGAAGAGCCTTGCTGGATCAGGCCAAAGGCCAATCTAGTCCAGCTTCCTGTATCTCACAGTGGCCCCACCAGTGGCGTCGCTGCAGGGGGGCGGAGCTCTAAGTTCCACCGCGGTCCGACCCTCCGTTACACGGGTGCACAAAGCGGCCCCGCCCCCTCGCCTTCAGAACCATTCAAGTCAGTGAAAGCAACGCGCAGCGTGCACCCGTGTAACTGAGGGTCGGATCGCGACGGAACTTAGAGCTCCGCCCCCTGCAGCGACGCTAGTGGGCCCCACCAGATGCCTCCAAGAGTAAAGTTGAAATTCCTTACCTCCCTAAAAGTTGAAATTCCATACACGAACCCATAGAATCCTGGTGCATGTTCTATTCACGTTGAGAGGCTTGGCAATCTGTATAACAGCGTAATCCTAACCAACTTTCCAACACCGGTGCAGTCGCAATGCAGCCCCGCAGTAAGGGAACAAATGTCCAGTGGCGTCGCTCCGGTAGGGGCGGGGCCGTAAGTTTCACTCTGTCCTAGTCCGATTTACCAAGCGGCAGGAGGCGGCCCCACCCCCTCACTGTCAGAGCCATTTCCGTGCAGAGAAAGCAGCAGGCAAGAGATCCTGCCTGCTGCTTTCTCCGCACGGGAATGGCTCCGACAGTGAGGGGGCGGGGCCATCTCCTGCTCGCTCAGTAAATCGGACTAGGACGGAGCGAAACGTACAGCCCCGCCCCTACCAGAGCGACGCCTTTGCAAATGTCCGTCCCCTCGCCTTGAAGAGGCCTCCATGACTGCCCCTGCACTGCAAAATACAGTGTGCACTCTGTTGGCACAACTACACCGGCGCTTGAAAGTTGGTTAGGACTGCGCTGTAAGTTGCATTCTGTGTGGCTACATTGGCACTGGATATTCCAATTGCCACAAAGCGACCTGAAGTGCCACCCCACCCCACACCAACACCACAGTTGCTTCCTCTGCTATGGTGCTGTAGAGGGGGGGGGGAGCTCTTTACCATGCTTCTTGCACAATTTCATCAAGTCTGGAACTGTGAGACCTCTGTTTTATTTAAAGGGACAGCACACACTTGCCCTGTAAATAAAGCCCAAAGTCCCACACTTCTGGCTTCAAGGAAACTCCACGAGGACAGGAGCAATGTAAGGAGGCAGATGATCCACTTCTCGCTTGGGAAAAGAGGAAGTGGATTGTTGCAGCTTGCAACGGTGGCCAGCTGGAGAGAGGCAGGCGCAGGCTCCGGGTGAAGCGCATCCCAAATCTGCTGCCCCCTCAAACCCCTTGCAATCTGCCACTAATGCAATCTACTTCACCATGGTTGGACTGGCAGTGATCCAATGCCCATCATATCTGTAATAGTTGAGATAATATATAAACTCTGTTTAGGTTTTGTAGATGATTTTTTAAAATACATGCTACATAGTGGAAAGGACTGCACAATCATCCTAAAGGACTGTTTCCTTCCCCTTTGTTCTGTTGTGACATCATTGTGATCAGTTGGAGCACCCTCTTAACAACAATACCATCAATGTGCCAATTCAAACACTCAAAAAGAGTTGTCCTTCATAAGTGAGTTTTTTTTTAATTAAGCTGCCATTTGGTGGACCTAAGACTGTCTTGCTACTTTTCCTTCTCCATCTGTTGAAGATTCTACATAAGTCTAAAGAAGTACCTTGGCCCTCCCAAAACTCTGTTGACTCCCTGAGATATGTTGAAGCTCATCTAAATAGGAAAACAACAAACAGGCCATGGGCATCCCCAATACACAGAACTGGAAGAGCAATATGGGCTCCTTTACAATCATCACTGTGGCTACAATCCTATGTACATTTTCCTGAGAGTAAACCCAATTGAACACAAACTGACAGCGCAATCCTATGCATGTCTACTCACTGACTCAGTTGTGTTCAATGGGACTTACTCCCAAGAAAGGGTTATAGGATTGTAGCCTGAGACACTGCTGAGTAAACTTGCAGAGGATTGCACTGTTCATCCTGTACAAAGGGGAAAGGACCCCTGACAATTAAAACATTTGCTGTTTTTTTGTTCAGTCATCAGGGGGATTATATATGTGGTGGTAGTATGGCTGATGATTGGAAGCATAATCTAAGCAACTTTCAGGAGCGTTTTAAATGACTTTATAGTACGTAGTTTGGTCCTTAACCATCTCCTGTCAAGTAGAATCAAGCTGAGGCCAATAGTGTGTTCTTGTAGATACATCAGTAACACAATCCCCTTGTTGCTCAGAACATGACATGACCTGAAGGCTTTGATAGGGGCTTTTTATGACCAACTCTGGCTTAAGCTTGATTCACACTACAGTTTTCACGGTGCGGCTGCCCCTGCCCCTGCCTCTACCCCTGCGTATGCGCTTGTCTATGCGGTTGGAGCTGGGGGAGTGTCTTGCCGCCTGTTGTCCCTCCTTCTGTCCCGCCTTCTTAAGAAAGCGCAGCTGTGATTTGGTGAACAGAAGTGCGCTCCTCCAATTGGTGGGCTGCCGTAGCTCCGTGAACATCCCCCAGCTCCGCAAGCAGTGGCGGAGCCAGCCGATCTGGCAGGGGGGGCGGCATCCTTGACGCCCCCAACTAATTAGCATAATTTATGCTAATTAGTTTTGCCCGCTTTTTTCGCCGATTTTCAGCGATTTTAAGGCTAGAAATGGGGTTTTTTAAGGATTTTCACTAAGTGTGTATGCTTTTACCTGCACTTTAGTGAAATTGGACGGCTCCCACGACGATTTCAAGCCTTCTCCCGGGGGCGCAGCGTCTCCGTTCAGCCGCTCACTTGGTGCGGCACTTGCTGCGCCCCCAGAAGCAATCTCAGTAGTTTGCGCATGCGCAAAACCACGGAGTCTCCAGGGACGCTCCAGGAAGTAGTTTGCGCATGCCCAGAACGTCCCTGGAGACTCCGTGGTTTTGCGCATGCGCAAACTACGGAGATTGCTTCTGGGGGCGCAGCAAGTGCCGCACCAAGTGAGCGGCTGAACGGAGACGCTGCGCCCCCGGGAGAAGGCTTGAAATCGTCGTGGGAGCCGTCCAATTTCACTAAAGTGCAGTTAAAAGAATACACACTTAGTGAAAATCCTTTAAAATCGGCGAAAAAAAGCGGGAAAAATTCAAATTTTTCCCGCTTTTTTCCGGAGCCTCCCGCCCCCCTGGACAGCCTTCCGCCCTGACGCCCTGGGGCCCACTGCCCCCCGGCCCCCAGTCAGCTAACGCCCCTGTCCGCAAGCGCAACCGCCTCAAAAGTTGAGGGGAAACCAACTTTCCTGCCTCTGCGTTGCTGTTCCGCAAGCTGCTCCGCAAGCATCAAAACAGCTCCGCGCTACGCTCCGCAGATCCGCAATGAGCCTGGAAAACTGTAGTGTGAATCAGGCTTTTATTGTTGTCAAGATGTTTCTTTGCTGATCTGCCTAACAACCTTGGGAACTAGGTCCAGGGCCCTGTGCAGGCTTGAGACTTGACAGAAAGGCTCTCATATGTAAACCATAAATGACTAGTGTACGCCTTTCAAAAGGATACTGAAATGATATTTTCATAAGGCTTCTTAGGTGTGTGTCAATTTCTAGAGGCACTGGAATTGTTTGTCCTCCTTCATATAGTTACTCAGCATCCAAGGAACAAATGCTGGGACCTGATGTGATTCACGTGCATCATCACAAGTTATGCTAGATCACAGACTCTTTTTCTGGAAATACGACACCGTCCCTGTGTGCGCAACATACATTGCCTAGTTCACTGTGGTCCAGGATGATAGCGCAGCACAGGAGGGTGGCCAAGGCATCTGGGTCAGGAGAGGGAAGAAAGAGAACGATGACTGCAATTGAGAGGATTAGCTCAGCGAGAACCACTACATTATTCATGCTGTCTTTACCTCGACACAGTGGGCCTGTCAAATGTGTTATCTCTTTGAAAAACCTGTGGTATAACGTGACTGTTTGCATCATCTTACTGTTGCTTCACTTTTTTTTAAAAAAAAGCACAACAACAAGATATTAGTAGTGTGGAATGAGCTACAATATTGTTATCTTCACTATGTATTTATGAAAGCTGAAGGAGTAGATCTAGTTCTCTGAGTCCCAGCAATGGATTCCTCTGGGAACGTCTGTTGAATTGAATTTTGGAGCATGCCCTTTGCACTGCCCTTCATTCAACAGTGTTAATTACTTTGAGAAATGCTGCTCTAGGTACTCCTGGTCTTGAAGACAGACAGGACTAGTATCACCGAAGCTACAATCCTATACACACTTTCCTGAGAGTAAGCCCATTGGACACAATGGGACTTACTTTTGAGTAGACAAGCATAGGCTTGTGCTGTAATACTAGCATGGCTGAAATTGTGAGTTAGGAAAAGCATAACAGTACTATAGTACTACTACTGGTCTACTATAACTAGACCAGTGTACCACTCAATACCTGATTGATATATAAATGACTTGTATTATTATCTACTTAAACATGTATTTGACAATTGTAAAACACTTGAATGCCTTTTCTTATGACTTTACTGCCCAGGTTTTTTTTAAAAAACATCCTTCTTCCCAAGGCTCAGTTCAGATACCCCCGGAATGCCCCCTGCGCCGGTGGAGTTGCGCTGGAGTCCATCCTGCGTCTGAACTGTACATGAGTGGCATCTGAAGGGGGTTATGCTGGTGTTCGTCCTGTGTATGTTGGCATATGGCAAGTTACACTGGCATAAGTGCACTTACACCAGTGGATCTAGTGTTATACTGGTGCAGGAGTTACACAGAATTGCGCTGATAATGTGAAACCCAATGGCACAGCATGGTCTAAACAAAAATCATATTTGTCCCTGAAAGCCCACTTTACCCCATTACAAAGAACTTTCTTGAGCACAGATCATCTCTGGGTAAAGTAATATACACTTGTAATGTGTGAAACGCAGCACAATTATTTTCCACACTACTGGTATTCCAAGATGGCAGGTGACACATGCAGTGTTCGTGTGTTCACGTTTTGAAAAAAAAAATCCTTGCAATCTCCAAGCATTCCTCTGTGGTAGTTGTGATCCAGAAGAACACATACTTAATTTTCAGACAGAAAATGTACAGAAGTACAGAAGTCGGAACACCAAAAAAAAATCTTGAAGTCAAGATGAATAGATAGACCTTGCCTATAACTTGCTGTCACTTGGTTATTCACATGACAGGTTTTCCACTGGATACAAGGATATTGCACATGATGAACATTCAGCAAAGAAATGATGACAGTACAACACAAAATGACTGTGCAAGCTTTCTTTTGCGGTCCTTCCTGATGTCCTTATTATACACAAATGGGCATAATTGCAGGACATTTCCTCATTGATTGTCACATGTTGCTATCCTAGCTGAAAAGAGGAAGCACAGATGAAAATACATAATTTCACTGAAATGCATCTTTGGCCTCTTGCTGTCTTTTAGCCTGGAAAAACGTCATTTGTGAGTTATTTTGCTGGTCACATTTAAAGGAACAAGACAGCTCTGTGTGAATGAAACAGGATTTACAAAAAAAATGAAAAGAATAAAATGTTCTAAATGGGCTTCGCAGTCATCGATTCTCTCCCTGCATTGTTAAGTGATTGCATTAGGCAGGACTATGTACATAAGGCTGGATTCACACTACACGAATCCCGGCGTGTTACGGAGATGCGCGGAGCTCTTTGACAGCATTTCGGAAGCAAGCGGAGCAGCTGCGCTCTCCCTTGTACAAGATGGGGAAACCCATCTTTTGAGGGGGCGGGTTCGCGGAGCTACTGCAGCCATCAATCGGATAAGAGGGGGGGAGAGTGGTTGCATGCCAATCAGAACTACTTCCAATCTATAAGCTGAGCTTTCTTAAGAAGGTGGGACAGCAGGAGGGACAACAGGCGGGAAGACACTCCCCAGCTCCAAGCACGTAGGCAGAGGCAGGGGCAGATCCCCTGGCAGGTGGCTGGCAGGTGGGCGTTCCCTCAGTGCTGGCTGCTCATTGGCCATGCACCTGCCCCTCCCCCTAGTCTGTTCACCCTGGTGGCGCTTCTCTGCCTGCTGGCATTGGGGCTGGGTAGATGCAGTGACTGGCTCCCTGGACATAAGTGATGATGCGTGGACATAACACCAACATCGCACCAACATATCACCAATGATATGTGGTGCTGACATCATGCCAAAGGCATGCCAATATCAGGACACTGCTCTGTGGGTGATGGGCTGTGTCAGGGTTTCAACAAATACTGTCAACGTTGCTGGGAAGGGCTGCACCAGCATTACTGGGAAGGTCGCGCCAGCATTACTGGGAACCAGCATTACTGGCTGCAGTGTGGTGAGGGGTTGCCTGGATGGGCTTCGGATATGACAGACATCGCAACAGCATTTGTGCGACATTGGTGCAGCATCCGAATAGGATTGGGCCTAGACTACGGTTGTAGGCACACAAATATTTCTAGCTGGATCCCAACAGTTCACAAAAGCACAGAGCTAAGTTAAGACTGGTGGAAGTCCATGGGCTGGCTCACACGTCATCAGTTTCATCACTTGATGTCTGCAGCAGCAGGCCACAACTTGTGTTTATAAATGAGTCATCACTAATCTAATACCGCAGACAGAACTTTCATATTATCCAACGTTCACCTGAAATAACACAATGGTTTTTTAGTGACGCCAGTTTTCAAGGTAAGGACCAGGAGAAGACAGTTTGACTGAGGGAAGTATTACCTAGTGGTTAGTGCACATGCACATCTTCCTGCCCTCCACTTTCCCTTTACTGGATCAGTAACTGAACAAGGGAGAATATTGGTAGTTTCTATCTCTGCTACCATCCCAGGCTATAGAGAACCAGGTAAAGGGGGGGGGGATCTGGGAAAAACCCTCCCAAGAGAGCACTGAACCCCAACTCTACTGCCACCTCCCTCCAGCCTGCTGCAGTCAAAGCTCGCTGCATCCATCCACTTCCCTGTGCACTTCCTTCCCTTACCTACTTCAGTGCACTTCCTGATTTGTTTAAAGGGACCATGAGAGGAAGGAGAGAGGTGGGTGGGTAAGAAAGTGGATCACCGCTGCCCATTCCTGAAAACATATGCCGTCCACATCCCTATCCACTCACCTCACTCTCTCCTCGTGGTCCCTTTAAATAAAAGAGGAAGTTTTATTTAAGCTGGGAGCTCCCAGGATAGCACAGGAAGGAGCAAGATCAGAGACTTCATTCATTTTTTGGGGGTGGGTGGGGTGGGGGGTGGGTGGGGTGGGGGGTGCACGTGATGGCAGCGCCCACGAGTCAGGGGCAGCATCAAATGACAGCTCCAATAAGGTCATCCTTGGTCTAGAGCAGACCTCTAGTCCTGGGTGCCTGGTCTTTCCAAGACCATATCTCCTTTGTTTCAGTTGGTGGTGGTGCTGAAAGGTCTTCTTCTCTGTCTGAGGAGACCTTCAAGAACTAAGGGTCTAGATCAGGACGTCCCTCAGAAGGAGGCCTCCAGTGCCTGTGCAAGGGCTATATTGCTGCTGCTGCTGGTGAGGACTCCCAGGAAAGCTGCCAGTTTGTGCAAATGCCTTTGTGCAATTATCAGATGTGGTTATCGTTACTCATTAAGAAGTATGAACACATTTTACATCATCCATGAAGAATGGGCTGCTTCTCATTGTGAAAATATTTCAGAAGTTTTCCTGATTCATTTCTAATAAATGACGTTCGACTCTACTTCCATATTAAGGTACAAATCTTCAAAAACCCTTTACTAAATATCAGGCCCTGCAGCCGACATTCTGGCTGATTCAAACCAATATATGAAATTCATACGGTTGTTTCTCAGGCCCCAATCCTATCCCCTGGCACCAGCACCAATACAGCCACGCCAAAAGGTGTGCACTGTATCCTATTGTGTGTGTGTGGGGGGGGGGATCAGACAGCCAGCAGGAGGCAAAAACATTCTGCACTTACCTCCTGGTAGGCAGCCCGATCGCCAATGGGTCTCCTTGGACATATGCCACCTATTTTGGTGGTTATATCCAAGGAGTGAAAAGGGGCGGGAAAGTTTTACCAAGAAGGGATGGGATCTGGCGTGCGCCATTGCTGCTAGATCCACCCCTTTCCGCCTCCTCTTCACCTCCAGTTCCTCTCCCCTCCCTGTCCAGAAACGCCCCCGTTCCTTCCACTCCCTCCCCCATCCCTCCCACTGCCTGCGCTCACTGCTGCCTTACCTAGCTCTGGAGGATGGTGTCTTCACCACCGGTGAGCACACGCGGCTGCCAGCAACTGTGCTGGCAGCCTTGTTGCACTTGCCGGCGGCATCGCCAAGTGCGACAATGTCATTTATTTATTTATTTATTTATTTATTTATTTTTCACATGTTTATACCGCCCTTCCTCCAAGGAGCTCAGAGTGGTGTACATATTTTGTCCCTTCCTTTTTGTCCTCACAACAACCCTGTGAGGTAGGTGGGGCTGAGAGATAGTGACAGGCCCAAGGTCACCCAGGAAGCTTTGTGGCTGAGCGGCGATTTGAACCTGGATCTTCCAGGTCTAAGTCCGACTCCCAAACCACTACACCATCCTGCACCAACATGCACCAGATCCAGACACTTCTGCCTGGATCCTGGTGCTTCTGCCAGCAGAATACACGCTTCATGGGCGGAGTCCAGTTGATTGGATTGGGCTGTCAGTCTCCTGCCTATGCCCCCCTTTCTCCAGCTATCTTGCCCCCAAGCTCTCTTCCATGTCTCAGTGTGGTGCATCCCATTGTGGCGTGAGAGAAAAGGCTGACCTACACCAAATCCGTTGGCGTCCAAGGGGTTGCAAGCGTAGTGAATGGGACGCCCCATCCCGAGACGCTGCCCTGGCTCCACCAGATATTGTCCCCTCCAAGTGTCCCTGTGTGTCCCTCCTGATTGGTTACACGTGTGCTCTGATTGGCTGAACCCCCCTCCTCCCATTGGTAAATGCATTGCTCTACGGCCCACCCACATGGCCAGACATTGGCATGGTCCAACTTGGGAGAGCACCGCTCTCCTGCATTCCATTGCGATTGATTAAAAAGCGCCGCCGCACACGCCTGGGACGCGCCGGAATTCGTGTGGTGTAGATCAGCCTTAAATCTAAAAACTTAAAGGACAGATGAGCGAGGGGGAGGGGAGATAAGGACAGCACAACAACACAAGTATCCAATGGGTGGGGGGAGAAACCAGTGCACAGGAAAGATGTGTAGACTATCAGACCAATCACGTAGCCCAGTCCACAGGCAAGGAAGATTTGAAACATTGCAAAATGCATTGCCAAACTGTGAGAGACTGCAAGGGTGATCCGAGGAAAACTAGCACCATCATTTTGGGGTGGTCTTGATCTTGCCTTTGTCCTGTTGGTGTTACCTGAGGATAGCATTGTGCTGTGAAACATTCTTTGGAAGAGCATATAAAGCCCACTCTTTCACTCCTGTGACTTGTGAACAAAAGGGTGGTAAAAAGCTGTCAAGTTGGTAAGTAACCCAACCCTGCATGGGGCCCATGAATGTATCTTTGGCATTAGAAATACTGTTATCTAAACAGGAGGAATAATAACATATATATCTCCTTTCCTTTTGGTTCTGTATTTTCTGATCTTTCCTTGTGTTATGGAAACCTTAGCACAGTAATCTAAAGCTTTTTTGCTTCATCTTCACAGCTGCTAAGCACCTGGAATTCTGCACCCCTTTCAGTGGGGTTTGAAGAGCTCTCCATTCTTCCCATAGATCAGTATTCTGAGCACAAGGCTATAAGAGACATTTTGGGAAACTTGTGCTGATATACGGATTACCAGCCCCACACATCTGTTTTCAAGATCAGGGAAGTTGTGCTGTGGGAGGAGGTTAACCCTTTTCCCCTGCAATGTTCCCCCACTTTAAATCCCCCTGAAGCCATTCACTCTGGGGGACGGGGAGGATATAGGGGACTGTATCCGCCTGTCACGTTCCCCTGCAATTAGATTGGGGAAACGGTGCAGAAGGGAAGGGTTACAATACATATCTCCTTCCCCAGCACCTCTTCTCGGATCTTCAAAGCACCAGCATGGGAATACTAACTGGAATAGGAATATTTGCTAAAGCAAACAGACAGAGAAGCATGCGCAGAGATCTTGCTCACAGGTCCCCCACATCAGTTTGGCCCGAAATTATCATGAGATTGTCACAATCTATTTCCTGTATCAAAAATGCCTGATCATTGCTTGCTCAGAGGCAGCACCTCTTCAATTATTATAGCAAGGATTTTATAATCCTTGTATAAGTACAACTGAAAGGAGCAGCAAGCAAGCAAGCAAGCAAGCAAGCAGTGGACCTTGTCTATCACAAAAGAAGCAGGCAGTCTGGTTGCTTATAGCTTTGTTCTTTACTTCCTCTTGTCACATTCCTCTCCACAGCAGACTTACGCTGTCAAACACCGTGGCCCCCTCTTCCCCAGAGGGGAAAAAAAAAACTAATTTCCATCAATCAAACACCAGAAAGCTCACATTTGTGTCTGTCTATGATACATCTTCAAATGTGACAGCAGATATTGTCTGAATGTCTATTATAGTTGGTGGGAAAATGAGCTCCTCACCTGTAATACTTCCTTCTGATGCCTTCTAATGCTGATGAGAGGGGAAGAAGGCCAATTGCCCTGTAGAATCAATGGGCAGGAGGAGGATGCTTAACCCTTCCCCCCACCTGTTGTGTGTCTCTTGCAAATCCTGTCTGGCTGTTTTTACCCTATTTGCCCCCTGCTGGGCTCCAAGATTGGTGGGAAACTGAATTGATGAGAAAACACTTCAGGGAGCTTTGTAGGAGAAAATCTGTAGGCAGGGGAAGAGCTAAACACCCTCACCTCCTGATCACTGGAATCACTAGGGGGTGCGGACCGCACCTGGTGCCACCATCAGCGAGGGGTAATACCAAACAATCTGCGCGCCACCCATCGTACGTGGATCAACTTTGCCCGGCCTTCACATTCCGTGAGATGCCGGGGCACCGCCCCATTGGCTGTCTCCCCGGCCCACCAGTCCATTCCTCGCATTATATTAATATGCAGCAGCTTCACTTCTCTGCTCCGCTGATAACAGGCAGTAGCTTCACTTCTCTGCTCTGTTCCCAACCGGCAACCACATGGACACTTTCTCCAGGACAGGACCTTGTGGCGGTATGGGAGGAGGTCCATGGGGGGATGACACCATGAGTTACTGTGTGACACCAACTCTAGTGACACTACTGCTGCTGATCCACTCCAGCAAGTGCCCCCCCCATCTCTATATTCATGTTACCTCAGGAAATTCAGGTTTGGGAATACACATTTCCTGAGGTAACTAGTTCCACAGAGCTTCCTTTTCGGGCAGATGGCAGAGCTCCCGTGCAGGCTGGGAGCTCTTCTTGCACTGTTCAAATTTCTCTTAAAAGCATTCTGAAAACATAATCCAAAACTTAAAGATGATAAAATGTGTATACAGGGTTTTGAAGCCATGGCTTAGATTTGTTTATTACATTAAAGGATGTTGTGAAATGTAATAGGATTAACAATACAGAAACGACGTTTCGGTCATCTTTTGAAGATCATCATCGGGTTCAGAGCATTATTCAGAGGGTTATACTCCAAACCCGATGATGATCTGCAAACGATGATCAAAACGTTGTCTCTGTGTTGTTAATCTTATTACATTTCGCAACATCCTTTAATGTAATAAACAAATCTAAGTCATGGCTTCAAAACCCTGTATACACATTTTATCGTCTTTAATTATCGCTGGCCATGAAAGTCTAACCTCTTATCTATAATCCAGAACTGTTGGGAAAACATTTAGCTTATAAATACATCGCTTATGGTGGTACTCCTATACCACCACCACCACCACCACCACCACCACCACCACTAAACGTCATGCTGGAGCTCTGAACCTGACTGCCACTGGCTACGTGACTACAGTTATGGACTGTTCTATTATTCCATGAGGACAGGATTCCATCTGCTGTCCAGAATTAATGCCTTGTTGACAAAGGTTTATGTTCTTAACACTGCGTGCACACTTACATAGGTTTATGGGCATTTGGGCAATGCAGTTAATCATTCCAGAGGTGAACCAGTAAGGTGGAGTGTACTTGAGTCTTCAGGCAGACTAAAGGAATAACTGTCAAGCTCCCTGTGCATAATAGCATATCTCCAGTGACACAGAAATATCACCAGTGCTATTTATTTTTAAATGGGTCATGTAAACAGTTCCAAAGGTGATGATACAGTCAGTAGAACATACTGAAGTTATTAACACTGTTAATACTGGTCATGCTGAAGAGTTTGGTATTCCAACATTGCCTTTTTACAAGTAAGAAAACATAAACGGAGCAATTTGGTTTCTTTTTTCAGTTACATGCCACAGCAAATGGATGAAAGGAACAGGATGAGATGAACTCCAGTGCTGCAAATCAAGACGATAGTACAATGTCTACCATTTGATTGTGCAAACGGTAAAGACGGCATGGAATACTACACCAATATTATTCCTATGATCACGTCACAGTCTCTAACTAAACATCATGTGCAAATGCATGTCATAAAAGGGCCTTTTCAGTTGTAGTACCCGAGATAATGCGAAGAGAGGACTCTCTGGAGAAGACTCTGATGCTGGGAAAGATTGAAGGCAAAAGGAGAAGGGGAAGGCCAAGGATGAGATGGTTAGACAGCATCACCGATGCAACGAACATGAAAATGAGCGAACTCAGGAAGATAGTGGAGGACAGGAAGGCCTGGCGGGATATGGTTCATGTGATCACGAAGGGTCGGACACGACTTAACGACTGAACAACAACAACCCGAGATCTGGAATGGAGCGGTGCACCTGGTCCCATCATAGCCTGTAAACGTGTAGTTTGGCATTGTATAGGTTTAAACGTCAGTAGCAATCACAGGAGGGCCCAATCAAGATCAGAACACTCAAGGGACCGAGCTGCTATTAGCCCCATGAAGGAAAATTACACCAGTGAAAGCTTCTGGATTTCATCACAGCTTTGGGCATGCAACTTTAGTCAGAACTGCAGTGTACAGGTGGGCCCCCATATCCACTGATTCACTATCCACGGTTTCAGTTATCCACGGAGGGGCCTGGAACATATCCCCAGCGGATATGGGGGCCCACCTGTACTAGGAAAGCATTAAATATTCCCTCCTCCTTGCCTCCAGTTCCTCTCCCCTCCCTATCCAGAAACGCCCCTGTTCCTTCCATTCCCTCCCCCATCCCGCCCACTGCCTGGGCTCACTGCTGGTATGCAGTGGTATGTTGTTGACCTAATTCTGGTCGCCTCAAGAATATGAATACCATCCTACCGAGAGCATGCATGAAAATGGCAGGTGATCTCAGTACGATATCTCCTTCATCCTGACAGCTTTGTTGCATTATTTTTGGTTTGCATTTCTATATTTGCTTTCATGGTCAGGCCAAAGACCGATTTTAAGGAGCTAATGAATACCTTTCTCCACCTTTAAGGAGCTAAAGGACACTTTCTCATGGGGATGATCAGAACTGAGCATCTCTGAAGAGCATCCTCTCAACCGTGATCTGTCCTCCTAGCGAACTCTCTTGGCTCAAACTGCCACATGTCATGCAGTGCGACTAAAGCTTGAGAACACAGTGATTTGGCATTATGCTTTATTCTTGCTTTCTCTGGGGAAACACAACTGAAATGATTGATAGCTAATGAAGAAGAGGAAGAACGGAGCATATCTCTGGAAGACGCCAAGTCACCCCAAAAATATTCTGGAGGATTTAAAGGTGAGCTTCTGCTCTTCTCTAGGATCAGTCCGCAAGGCTTTGGAACACGTCTGGCCCATCCATGAGGCCAACTGAAGCAGTCGCCTCAGGCTCCCATCTCCGTCTACTTACTTGCTTCCACTGCACCTCCTTCCACTCCCTCGGTTGGAAAAGGAAGAGGGGGACAGAGAGGAAGAGGGAATGTGGATGGGATGAGAATGCTGAGCTAGAACACTGGAGAGTGGGAGGAGCAGAGGCTGGCACATCATTGGGTAAGGGGCGGCAGCATTTGGCAAGCTGCCTCAGGTATCAAGAGATCTTGGGCCAGCCCTGCTCAGGAAACACAATTACAAGGACTTATTTGTTACTAGAGTGAAGTTGCAGTAGGATTGATGAAATGTGCAGTATGAGTAAATGCTTTACAGGCTAAGGGTTGCATCCAAAGATTCCCTTCCTCTGAAAGGAGTCTTTCTACTGAAGTCCTTTCTCCAGTCCAGAGGAATCTCCTTCCATTGGAGAAATGTAACCTTTGGATTTAACCCACTGAATGTAAGCTTCATATGGTCTTACAAGGATTGACTGTGTCCTGTTCACACAACTGAATATCAAGAATTACTCCATCATGGGAATACTGAAAAGTGAAGACATTTTCATAAACCAACAAAACTAACCTAAGTTTTCTTATTATCCATCCTTCTGAAATGTCTGTGAGCACTATCTGCTGGTTAAACGTAAGCAACCTGCCTACTTAGACCTGCCTACTTAATCCATGCTTATCTAAAGAGTTGGCCAAAGGCCAATGGCATATACTGCATTTCCAAGTAGCAAGGAATGAATGCTTTCAGAGGTCATTGAACAGATCCAGAGCAAGTTTTATTTAATTTACTTAATTTATTTATTTAAATAATTTATATCCTGCCTTTCTCCTGACAGGGCAACCAAGGCAGCTTACAGAATTAAAACAATGTTAACATTGTTCAAAATATAATAAAAACAATTAATTGTTTGTGTTTAGCAAGTGAGTAGCTAATATAGAAAGTTCTTGTGTTGTGCTGAAAGTATATCAAAGTGCTCTTATACAATGCTGCCAATATCGGTGTCGGGTCTATAAAAGACCAAACTGTATAATCTGAGCAGGAGTGGGTACTGTCAACAGACAACTGGCTGCTATGTGAATGGGCCCTGTGTTGCCCATTAGACTATCCACTTAATATTATACTTTCATTGTCTTATTTACACCAAGCAAATGAGCAGTTGGCAAAGGGGAACCACCCTCAGTAATCACTGACCAGAGCCAGGTTTGAACCAATGACCTAGAACGTAGGTATTAATTGTGTATCTGTGACCATGATTCATTCGCTATCCTCAAACCGCTTACTCATGAGCTATATAGACATATAGCCAATTCCATAACACAATCCAGTAAGTAATCATAGGAACTGATTCTATTCTACAGAAGTGCATTCCCCCTCCCCCATGACTATATATAGTTGTCGGATTATGTGAGTTAGATACGTTTGATATGCCTGAATTCACTAAAGCCATTGCAAGTTTTCACACTCAAAACAAAATTAAAAATAATAAATCCCAGAAGCTAACCCCTTATGTTCTATTAAAGTAAATTCCAAACATTGATGAACCATGATATTAGATTTCAACACCATATATTTAAATGGCATTTAACATCTTAATTTGAATGTATCGGTCTAATTAAGCAGTAGCAATTCAATCAGAAAGATGTTTGCCACCATGGAAGTTAATAAGGCATAAAAAGCATGAAAGCAGACAGGAAGCTACAGATTACGAGCTCAAGATTACATCCATAGCAAGCTGGAGAAGTTAGAATTGAATTGTATAAGCAGCCATTTAGCTCAAAGCTCCCGGTGGCCTGTGGGTATTCTAGATGTTACATCCTGTCTGATGAGAACTCTCTCTACTAATCAAAGCTGTTTGTCTTTTACCATGTTTCTTTACAATGAATAATTAATGAGCCCATTAAAATCAAGATTGCGTTATCTCGGTACAAGAGATCTTGAGGATATTTAGTGAAGAGTGTGAAACATCCCAGCTCAAGCAGCAGACAAATCATGTCCTTATTAAAAAGGCCATTGCTTTCCTTTAACCATCAGAATCAACAGATTCCAGTACATGGGATCACATTTGTAGTGTATCTTCAAAGTAGTACTTTATTGTTGGCTCTGGTACAGGTCACCCTTTGACAGGAATGTCTTCAGTGAAAATCAAATTTAACCCCCACAGAAAAACATCACCCCACTTTTTCCAATTGAAATGAATGAACTGGTACTGTAGCAGTCCCTCAAATCATGGTACAATATCTAGTGATTAAACAGGGGAGTGGTTCTCATCAATGATAATTATTCACTATAATGAATGCTATTTTGCTTTGTTCACAACTGTAGATGGTATATAACTGCAGGTAATGAAAGGTAGATGGTGTTCCAGTGAACAAGGCAGTGCAGCCCACCAACATTTGGAAAACATTTTTCTACGTAGCTTACAAGCCATGATGGGGATAAGCAACCTCCTGCTTGTAGGAGTAGGTTTTCTTTGTGCCAGGTGCAAGGGAGTGGCGACAGGATACAAGTACAGTATTTTGTTGTCTTGTGCTCCCTGAGGCATCTGGTGGGGCCACTGTGTGATATAGGAAGCTGGACTAGATGGGCCTTTGGCCTGATCCGGCAGGGCTCTTCTTATGTACGTGACCTATTCTTAAGGCAAAGGTTCTTAAGTAGACAAAAGCGTCGCAGGGATGGGGGCGGGGGGGCGGTGGGCCCCAAGGCGTAGGACTTGCCTGATGTTCTTCCGTCGCTGTCTCCGCTGCTTTCGCGGAGCACAGGTTGGGCCCTTCCGCCCGCCCTGGAGCCAAACGGCTCTGAAATGGCCTGGAAAATGGTGTGGGGGCGTGGTCGGGGCCACATGACGTCACGCCCGGCGTCACGTGGGGGCGTAGCGTCAGCGGCCCCTCCCATGTGGGGGTGCAGCATCGTCTCTGTAAGTAGATGTCGGTACCTTTTCTGGACATCGACAACCTTGTTCACATTACACTGTTGAAAACGTTGCAAAATGGCTTCCACCAGCTAAATTCTAAATATATCAAATAAAGGACATGCCAAGAGGGGGAAGGCTACAAAGGCATGAGCCGGGTCACTGCAACACAACAAAGACTTCAAGAACTGGTAGCTTTCCTGGGTCTCCCACAGCAGCTCAAACCTGATGGAAAGTGCAAGGGTAGTAAAGACGGCCACGTGACAGTTTTGACTGGCCTCGCTTAAAGTCATTTCATTTAACGTTGTTTCGTTTTAAAGTTGATGGGAAAATGCCATAGAGACGTTTACGTTTATCCATTAGCCTATGGTAAAATTGGTTTCATTATAAGTCATTTCACTTAAGGTTGCAGTTTCCAAGAAGAACCTATTATTATTATTATTATTATTATTATCATCAGTATTTATATACCGCTTTTCAACAAAAAGTTCACAAAGCGGTTTACAGACAAAATCAAATGATGAAATGGCTCCCTGTCCCCAAAGGGCTCACAATCTAAAAAAGATGCAGAAGACCACCAGCAAACAGCCACCAGAAAAGACACCGTGCTGGGGTGTCGACAACCTGTCGACAACTTTAAGTGAGGACTTGCTGTATTGCAGTGATAAGTTGAAGCAAGCAGTGTCCTAGGTTCTCAGCTGCAGGTGTAATAAATCCCTCCTATGCTCCCCCTGTCAATTACCGGTATGTCCAGAATAAAGTCTTTTCACAAATGTAAGCTCCCTAACTTGGCAAGTCTAGGGCTGTCGCCCAACTGAAGAAATCTTAGTTGATTCATTGATTGATTAAAGCCATACGGTCATCCTGAAGCAAGAAACAGGAGCACTGAAATAATGATTCACAGCACCATTTTTATTCCAAGCTGCAAAATGAGATCCTAGACATGAAAAGCAGAAGAGAGCAGGGTGCGTGTAGAACGAGTGTGTTCACTGTAAGTGCAAGGCGAAGAGGGTGGGTTTTTTTTTCCTGTTTTGAGAGGTTTTTAAAAGTTGTCATTCCCTTGATTGCTTCTAGGTAAAGTGTGATCTACAAATAAATCATGAAGAAAAGGTGCCCGTCAGACCCACAAAGCCTGCTTATGTTTCCAAGGCCTTTGGTTTCTCACACTTGCAGTGCTGGGATGGTTGTTCCTTACCCTACAGAGACAGCACATTTATTTGCAAAGCTACAGCACCAGGTATAGCAAGCAGCCGGATATGGAAGAGTAGCAGACAAATCATTTAATTAAAGTTAAACAAGCCAAGTATTTGCCAGTCTTGATCACCGGAAAATGCTGGTGGCAGCAAAGATTGAAGGCATAATAGGTTGAAACTATGAGCAACCCAATGACCATTGTCTTACAGTAGCCAGAATAGATTTGAGAGATGTACTAGAAGGTTGGTATAGATGAATGGTCAAGGGCTTATTTTGATTTCTACATGGTGCATGCACACTAACTTGGAGAAAGATGAGCAAGAATCAAGCCATATATGTAATGGGTCAAGAGTAGTCACCTTTCTCCGTAAAGGCATAGCTTTGGAGAAGTGCAGCTACACCCACGGAGACAACTACTGGACCTCCACACATCCTATAGTCTAGTTCAGTGGTTCCCAAACTGGGAGGTGTGGCTCCCAAGGGAGCCATGGAAACCAGCCAGGGAGAGCCACGGAGTGCCACAGAATCCTCTCGGAAAACAGTGCAATGCCAATTGGCAGACAGTAACATAATGTAATGGGGAGCTACGGTCAATAGTCAAGAAAGCCATAGGTCAAAAAAGTTTGGGAAACTCTGGTCTAATTCATATTCAGCTTGCTCCAGGGAGCTTATGCTTAAATTGGTAGGGAGCAGCCTACTGGAGCTGTGCGCCTGTATACTTGGGAAGCTGGAAAAATACCATGATGTGAACTAAGACAAAAGGAAGCCTCATAAGCTGTATCAGACCTTTCAATTAGTTTTATTTGCATGAAATTAAGAGGAAACAGCTAAAAATAGCCATTCTTCTGTCCTTCGATTTGATGCAAGAATATGCTAGACTTCATGCAGAAAATGAAGATGGTCACTTTTTTGTATTTACAGAATATTTGCAGAAGAAGTGTAGTGCTCAGCTTCTCCATAGTGCTGCGACGGGTTAATTTTATAACATTCATGAAGTACAGACTCATGGTTATCGAACCTACATAAAACAAATCAAAAAAGGGTAGACTTCCGAGAACAGCTTTGAATATTTCATTGTTATGAATGTATACATGAAGTCTTAGTACAGAGTTTCCCAAATGTTTTCTGTTCACGGTGCCCCTACAGTTCCATCTGTTTCCCCTTTGGAAATTTAAAATTTCCCCCGGCACCCTTGTAAGTTCACTGCAGCTCCCTGGGGTGCCATGATGCGCAGTTTGGGAAACATGATCTTAGTATATCTACTGCTGATACTTCTAGTGCAAGGTTTGAAACCCAAACCTCTTTTGCAAGGTATAGGAGCTCCAGCTGCAGGAAATATGTAGCTCATGAGAGATGTGCCAGTTTTATCTCTGGGGACTTTTGTACCAGAACCACAAGGAACCTTCCCAGCTTCACATATGAAATAGTTCAGATGGAAAAAAAATATCAGATTGGAGGGGTTTTTGGAAAGCAGCAAATGTCTTGCATTCAAGGGAGTTTTACAAGAGTCTGACATTTTCATATAGCAATTACATGTTGCCATCTGGCTACTTTTCATGGTAGGAAATCTACTCATTCCAGTGCCTTACAGAACTGGGCTTTTAAAATTAAAGCAAAAAAAAATAATCAACCACCTCTTTTCACTGTAGGAAAAGACAATGGAAGAACTATTCCTAGGAGAGCTTATGGAGGTGCACAAGGCTCAACCATTTAGTATCGGTACAGTTTGCAAATCAGGGACTCCTTCGCACAGAAAGTACTAGGAAGAATATTGTTTCATAAAAGCAGGCTTTCAAGTCAACTCAAGAAGCCAATTCAAAGTCTCTACCAGTATAAACTGGTCTCCTGAGTGACGTCTGCAATGCCTTGGTCCTTTTGTGGTCAGGCAGAGGCCTTTCATTTTAGGCAGACCATTGCCCCACAGGCCCTATCATTGCACCCATTTCTCATTTAATTACAAGCACCAGGACTGTATACTGTATGTGCAACACCTATCTGCTATTTTGCAATAGTTTTATTTTATTGCTGGAAGTAACTTGGGAGTATTTAATGGAACATTTTTAAAAATATCATGTTTTTAATTCCCTTTGCAACCCAGAAGGGACTTTAACTTCTGCATTAACAACCCGCCAGGATTTCCAGGGATCAGTTGTAGTTTAGCCAAGCAGGTCTACAAGCTATACCACTGTGTCAATCATGTTTTTAGAGCGGTGCCGTTGACTGCCACGTTTAGACTGTAGACTTCCTAGAGAAGAAAATACTTCTTGGCCCTTTACAGCATTAGCAAACAGACATGTGCAGCCATCTCAGTATGAAAGAGCAACAATTTTCCTCTGTAACCAAACAGGACCTGTCGTCTCCTCAAAATCCAACAGAAAAAACATATTAAGACCATTGTTTCAGGTTTTCCCCACTCTTTATTGCCAACAAATGTATATTTAAAATCACGGTTCCAAAAAAATGTGTGTAATAAATACTTCACATTGGGCTGTAATAAATAAAAAAAATATTAACAAGGAATGCACTTTGCCAGCCACAAGTGTGATCAGTTCTTGGAAGGAAAAAAACCAAAAACCAAGAAAAAGAAGATATGGCCATAGTTCACAGTTAAGCAGCCACAAAGCTGCCCCTTACAGTTATTCTACAACATTGAGTTCTCCCTCCCTCCCAATTCCTCAAGTGTTATTCACAGTTTTAAGTCCTCCATCAGAACTGTACGCTGCAGAGCTTCAAGTCCTACTCATATATCTTTCAAAAGGGAGTGAAGCAAGGAAAACTACATTCCAAAGAATTCCTTGTCACACCATGACTCCACCAAGCAGAACGTAGGTTTCATGTCTGGTCCCAGCCCAGCACAAAAGATGAAATATTTGTTCGTACCAGTCCCTACTCTTCACTCAGCCATCAACATACTACTCTTTCCAACTTCCTCCACTGTAGACTTCAGTGAGCAAAGTCCTTTTGGTTTTAGAAGAGTTCTTTTAATTACACCTTTGCAACAGCATATTCAATGCATACTCCATTCGTTGCTTTAGTTCCAATGAACACCCAGACATCAGAAGAGTTGTCAAGCGAAATGTCGTAGACAGCCTGTCTTCATTGATGTAAGTAAGCAGATACTCCTCGTTTTGGTTACAAATGATGATTTTTGTGTGATCATGGTAGAAGTTAACCTGCCAAAGAATTAGAAATGTCAGCTTAATGCACTCCGTTCACTCCCAAAACAGGACGTTTCACAACATTATCTTTGGCTGTTGGCACTGCTCCACATGTATTCATTACTGGTTGCCATACTGGATTCAAACTCAGAATGACTATAGTACTCCCCCCCCCATATCCACTGGGGACATGTTCCAGGCCCCTCTGTGGATACTTGAAACCGTGGATAAGAGCGAACCCCCCTTCCATGGTTTCTTGAAGGGCCCCCGCCCTGCAATCCATGGATACCTGAAACCGTGGATAGAGAATCCGTGGATATGGGGGCCCACCTGTATTTACTAAGTCAGTTTAAAATCTTTAATGTAGACTTAAGCCAAGTTTTCCCTATTTTGAAGCCAAATTTTCCCTATTTTGAAATTCATACATTTCCTAAAAAAGCAGGACTGATTGCTACAAACCATTCATATATTGGTCTGAACCAATTTAAACTCTTCATACAGCCTAGAAAAAAATCCTTGTATTGTGCAGTCCACATGAATTGCAGAACTATTAACTACTTAGATACAAGAAATCTTGTTTGGCTCTATAAAATGCAAGCAGAGAAAGCAAGATCACTTTAAGTCCAAGATGCACTTGGTCCAAGATCACTTTAAGTCCAAGATTTAAGTTCCCTATGCACACTTGTTTGGAATCAAGTCCCACTGAAGGAAGTGGATTTTAGTTCTGCATAGAACAGGCTGCCAAGTGTCCACAACGGCCCTTAGTTAAGACCCCCCAAAATACAGGGCCCCCCCCGTATCCACTGATTCCTCAACGGTTTCAGTTATCCACGGTTGAGGAATCCCCCACCGCACCCTCCACACACACACACACACACACACACACCTGGCACTTACTTTTAGCAGAAACCTCCGTTTCTTTCTTCCAATGTTCCGATTTTTCAGCTTCCTTTTAGGCCTGACAAACAAAACTTCGAATCTCAACCTTGCTGAGACTCTAGCTATTACCCGAGTCTTGTTTGTCAGGCCTAAAAGGAAGCTGAAAAAAATCGGAACTTTGGAAGAAAGAAACGGAGGTTTCTGCTAAAAGTAAGTGCCAGGGTGGGCTGTGGAGGGTGCGGAGAGGGGGTGCTGGCCCGCGGGGGGGCGGGGTTCCTCTGAAAACCACAGGGGGGCGTTCGTCCCTTTCCGCGGTTTCAGGTATCCACGGTGGGGGCTGGAACGTATCCCCCGCGGATACGACGGCCCCCCTGTACATTTTTTAAAAGTTTTATTCGCCCTAGGATAGTCTTTCCAATGGCCCATCCAGATAGGGTAGCTACTGAACAGCAACAAGACGAGAGGCCTTCACAAAAAAAAAAAAAAAAAAAAGACATAGCCACAAAATCCATCCTCTTAATAAACCCTCAGCAAGTTGTAATTTTGGCTATTAGCATGGATGGCCAGCAATGTAGTTTTGGCTATTAGTGTGGATGGTCAGCAATGGGCATCCACGCTAATAGCCACTGCCTACATCCTTCATGTCAATATTTACTCTCCTTAGGAAGTCATTTATGCTAGTTGCCATCATTTCATCCTGTCATAGCAAGTTCTTTGAATTGTTCATGAAATGTATATCAAGTACCCTCAAATGTTTAAGAGACTTTGCCAATTGACGCCAACTGTTTGAGCAAGTGAACAAAACACAGACTTACCTGAAAGGTGCCATCATTGAAGAGCATCATTAATGCCTTATCAGATTTTAGCCACTGCAGGAGGTATAACCTAGGTCTGCGAACGTCTGTTACACTAGGCAGGTCCCCTCCCTAAAAAAAAGGCACATCTCGATTACAGCAAAGTTCATCACCATGCAAACAATCTACAAAGACCCAACTAATATCTTGGTCACAAGATATGCATACAACTCACATCCATAAGGTTTTCCTCCATGTAGTGGGAGAAGTACTTCAAGACAGTCACCTGACTGATGAACTGTTCAGGAGCATCCGTAGCAGAGAAAACAGAGCACTGACCAAGCTCTGCATAGTAATGGACTGTTCTGCAGGACAAAAAATAGAGGGGGGGGGGGAGAGGAAAGAGCCATAAGTTTGAGTAAAGAAGGAAGTATCAAGTGGCAGTTTGGTTTACTTTGTTTGGCCAGCCACTTACTTTTTGTCTGGAAGGAGGCTCATATGTGCACCATTGTTGAAGAGAACTCCCACAGTGTGGTCCGACAGCTGATAGCCAAACCCGTATTTGTTGGAGTAGTCCACCCATTTTGTGACCCACTGGAAGGAGGCAGACATCTGTTCTTTGGGAATATGATCAGATTCGGGCATATTTTCTAGACATCCACGCAGCACTCTTGCAACAGTGTCTGCTACACTTCCCATAGTACTATCTTCAAGGCCTAAGGGGAAAAGAATAGGGGAAGAAAAGAATAGAGGACATGTTAATATGATTTCTGAACAATTTGGCCATCATCTCTTATATACACACACCGTATTGTCCCAAGTATAAGACGCACCTGATTATAAGATGCACCCTTAAAGTTTGGTGCTATTAAAAAAATTTAATTAAATCACTGGCATTAAATTGCAACAGCCTGATTATAAGACGCACCCCTAGTTTAAAAAACTTAAGTTAGGAGAAAAAAGTGAGTCTTATACTCAGACCAATATGGTATTTCTTCAGCCTTTCTTGCTTACAAGACTTGGAATATAGCCAAACATACTACAACCTTAGAACTAGAGCTCCCAGGTTTCCTTTGAGGGAAGAAACAGTTACAAACTTATTTAAGGGAGAGGGGCTACAGAAGCTACCCATGCTTTCTTTCTGCACCATTGATGAAGCTGCAGTTTCTAGAGTTATTTGGAGATCTGTGACCATTGCATTATAGTTACAGCAACACCACAGCTTGAACTGGAGGAAGTAGGTCGCCCATCTTCCTAAGATTTTTCAATCTCACTTGAAGCACAGACTTGGGAGAAAAAAAAAAAAAACCCGCTAGAACTTGTTGAACAGGATTTGATATAGTTGAATGTTTAGTTCAACTTACATTCACTGCTGCTGCTGCAGCTTCCCAATGTGCCTCGAACTATCATTCGAATAGCATCACCTATTTGCTTGGTCTCGGTTAGCACACCTGGTTTGGCTACAGTGGTGATGGTGGAAGCCTGGATCTCCTGAAAGGAAAAGAGCGCACACAATTACCAAGGAGGCCCAGTGACTGTTTCTTGCAGGACCCCAAAGCATATTGCTGCTACAGTTTTAGTTTTAGTCACACTAAAGACAGAACATCCCAACAAAAATTTAACTAAACAAGTAATCTCTAAAGAGAAAGAGAATTTTTCCCTAAATGCTGAGGCAAGAGTTTCCCAAGCTCATGACATTTGTTCTGCATGTCTAGTCAATTTCACCACTATTCCTATAGTCTTGCCATTTTTGCCTCCTCCCATACACATGGCAAACTGAGATTGCGCAGACACAACCTATGCATGCTGACATTTAAATGACAGGTTTATCCTGAACTAAAAACCCATTTCACGGCGGAGGAAGAGTGCCAGAAACCACCACCACAGATTATGCACTATGGAACAGAGAAAGACACAGATGCGAGAAGATTGGTACTAATGAGTTCTGGATGCAACAGAAGCAAACACAGATGCCACAAAGATAGCAACGCCTACAATATCGTGGTCATAAATCACGCCTATGCTCACGACATTTCCCAGCAATTAATTTTTGTTCTCATAGAAAATACCAGTGACCTTGTTCCAGAAGCCTATCATTTAACACACAGCCATGTTGCACATACCTCCTCTGGACGGTGTTTCAAGGGCTGCTGGGTTATTGAGGTTTTCTTCAAGTCATGTCTAAGCTTATAGATTTCTTCATCTTCTTTAGCCAGTCGATCTGAAAGAGTAAAACAAAAAAAGATTACTTACTACTTTGTCCGATACCTGAGCCAGCACATTCTGTAAGATCACAGTGCAGGATGCACGCACTCCCTACCCAATTTGCATGTGTACAATCTCACAGGGCAGAACATGCTATTATACCAAACCATCATTAATCATGGAAATGGCAAAACTGGAACTGCAGCTTACAGTCAATAATAAGGCTGGCATGCAGGACACCAGTGTTGCCTTTTGGAAGTTTAAGCTTTATAGAGAGCTACTAAACAGGTCTCCACCAAACCAAGCCTTTAGAGGTAGCAGTGAACTAGCATTTGCTATCGGCATTATCGCTGTCGGCATATCGCTAGGAAGGCAAGCATGTTTTCCTTCCAACCACAACACAAGATGAACTAAGTACACAGCAAACGGCACTCAAACCTAAATAGCTACTTACTGTGTGTGTCAAAATATCTTGCTTTTTCCTTCTTGCCCCCAAAGAGAGCTGCAGCTGCCTTTTTGAAGAAATTCTTAGCTGGGCTTGACAAATTGAAGTCAGGAACTGTGTGACAACAGCTAGGTGGAAGCCTCTCTGGAGTGAAGCCCTAAGGAAACAAGATGTACAAACACAGTTGTCAGCAAACTGGCAACTGTACTCTGAACAAAGCTAACCAAGATGCAAGAAAGAATGGTACCAACCAGCAAGAAGAAGTCGTGTCGAACTACATCGTCCAAACTGGGGCGGTCTTCAGGATTCTTAGACAACATGCTTGCAATCAGGTGCTTCGCAGGGGGCAACAGCGAAGATGGTAACGAATATCTTGCTTCCCTTATACATCTGTAGGTTTCCTTTAGATTAGTGGTTTCAAATGGAGGCCTTCCTAATAGCATGGTATACCTGTTGGAAACAGAAGAGAGCTCTCTCAGTATTTGAATTTCTGCAGGAGGCAGTCCACATTTTTAAAAAAGCCAACCACATTGTTTTATGTAATCTGTAGCCATCTGTGGTTTCCTTTGCCTCTAGCTTATTACTTCTAAAAAGCTTAATTCAAATTCAGAAGCTCTGAACACTATGATTCTGTGCAAATGCAGACGCAGCAAGGCATTTCAGAGCTATGCAGAATCCAACTTCCAGCAAAATGTAGCCCATATGGCTACAGGGGAGGCAGGGCTAGCTTGTTGGTAACGCATGTACTTTACATTGGGTACAGTCCCTGGCATCCAGTTTAAGATGCCAGGTAGCAGGGCTGGAAGGATTTCTGTCCAAGATCTTGGGAGTACAGAATACTTAACTAGATGGACCAATGGCCCGATGCCAACAAAGGCAGATTCATGTTTGGGCAGCAGCTTTGCTCCAAATCCCTGATCAGAGGGATTGGCCTTCTCCTGCATCAGTTTTGCCCCTACCAGTAACTAGCACAAGCAAAGCTAATTATGCAAAATAAGCTACTCTGTGCATTTCTGCTTAATTTGTGTAATTATTATACAGATCAGAGTTCAACTGGGTAAAGAGAGCACATGAGCATTTTAAACTGATCTCACACAGCAAGGGGCAGAGAGCCCATCAGCATCAGTTCGTACGTTGACCTGGAAGGCCAATTAAATGCCCTCGAGATACTCACATGACACAGCCCAAGGCCCAGATGTCAGATTCACAGCCATGCCCTTGTTTGTTAAGGACTTCTGGAGAAAGGTAGTTTGGTGTGCCACAGATTGTTCTGAAAGATAAAAGTCAGATCAGGTGTTAAAAAGGAAAAAAAGGAAGAAAAGGGCAGTTGGACAATAAGACACACATCCCCCATGTTAACAGCTTATGTTGTGCCAATAGCAGTTCTGCTGTTACCATACAAGGCTTAATAGCAGAGACAATAATGGAAAGCTTAGTGCTGGCTATATTGCTGCCCCAGTGGTTCATTTTACTCTTTTATGGAACTGGATAATCTGTTGGAAGCCTCTGTTTTGCTGAAAAGCATCATCATCATCATCATCATATATTATCTTGGGGATCATTTAGATGGAAGAGACATGATACAACTACTTAAAATAAAGCAAAAATATTCCCAAATGAGAGCTTGCCTGAATATAGTTGGGATTTTAATGCACATGAGCAAAACCCAGAAGGTACGGACCCATTAAAATGGCCAAAACTTGTTGCATCTGACATAATTTTAGGAAGAGAAGCAGAGACAATAAGCTCATTACTCAGATATCATGAGTCACAAGCTAACAATAATTGCCTAATACAAGAGGCAGCATTTCTTGTTTTTATACTTAACCAGGACCAACAAATGTTTAGGTAGGTTTTGCCCCCCATTGTGGCTTGAAGTGAGAAGATGAAAGAAAGTCACCCTCCTTCCCAGACCCTTACCTTCTCCTGTGTTCCAATGGTTCCAGTCTCGCTGCCAGTCCAAAGTCGCCTACTTTCAATTCCATGGAATCATTAATGAAGAAATTACCTATAGAGACAAAAAGGGAGGGGGGGGGAAAGCCAACTGAATCCCGATCAATGAAATGCTGTATTAGACAAGTGCTGACTTGTGCCTAAAGGAAGCCAGCACATAGCTAGACTTTTTTTTTAAGCAAGAATACTTAAGGTTATTACTCAAGCATTCCAAGACTCCACTGAAAGATAGGATCAGTTTATCAATTAATCCCTGCAAGTGCAATTTTAACATGGTCATATCTACTGAGCTGAATTGCACTTTTGGTGCCTAATAGCTTGATACAAGCAAGGTGCCTGGAGAAGACTTCAACTTACCTAGTTTAAGATCTCTATGCAAAATCTCTTGCTCGTGAAGATACTTTAATCCCGACACAATCTGTCTGAGGTAGTATCGCACTTCTGGCGCTGTCAAAACCTTCCTTGCTTTCAAGATATGAGCCATAGACTAATGGGAGAAGGGGGAAAAAATGGGAGAAGGGGAAAAAAAATAAGGTCAATCAGTTGTAACACACCATATGTAAAAAGGCTGGATTAACATAAGGAACAAAGAGCTGCCTAGAAAAACTACAGAAGATACCTTTTACATATTAAACCTTTTACATTAGCTGCCAATTCCAAGAAAGTGGGCACTGGATTTTTCCCAATGGATGCTCACCCTTCGGCTGCAGTACTCCAGGAGAATGTAAATGTTCTCTTTGTCCTCAAAGTAGTGGTAGAACTGCACAATGTGTCTGTGATTGAGCACCCTGTGCAGCTCAATCTCTTTATCAATCTGAAAAAAGGACATAATTAAAAAAAAAGTTATTGGCATCTCTGCCTACATGCTGTGTGAAGCCAGGGCTTACACGTGAGCAAGCCACTGCAGGAAGAGGGCAGGGCCACCCAAGCACATAAAGAGATTCCTGAGCGGAGCATCACCAGGGCCCAAAACACACCTTTTCCCTTTGATGAGGCTTTGCGACTCGGCTGTGAGGAATGATCTTTGCAGCGTAGACTTTGTTCGTGGTCAAATCTGTCATCTCGTAACACTTTGCAAAGCCGCCCTGAAGAGAAATAAATGCAGGGGAGGAAGCATATTAGATGCGACAGCAAAACCTCTCCCTCCTTGCCAAGCCAGCAGGGAAATCACAACTGGCAAGGGACGCAATTGTGAACAGCGCACCACAAGGAGTCAGACATTTAGTGGCGGGTTTTGGGGTTTTTTTTGGAATATATTCATATGGTGGAGAAGAGAACATGCATTGCATTTCTCATTCCCACTCTTCCTTCAGCGTATTGCCAGGCAGAATCACAGCCAATCCTCATCCCACATATATGCACAAAGGGGAACAAGCAGGCAAATGCTTTCCACAGCATGTATGTGCAGCAGAGGCTGACACATGTACATCGGCCATACATGATGGTATACATGCCTTTGGTCACCCTACAAAGGCGCAGCTATCTGTGTAGGAGCCCCAGCTGCTGCAAAGGAGCCCATTCAGGCTAGTGATTTATGGTGCCAGAAGCAGTCCCCACTTCATCAAATGCCTCAAGTGATCCAAGAAGGTGATAAGTAGATAAAGACACAGGCTGCTAACTGGAGGCGAGACGGACGAAAGAGACTCGAGCAGGGGACACACACGAGTGCCCCAATGGGAGAGAACTGGATGGCTGTAAAAAAGGAAAGAAGCTACGGAGAAATCGAAGCTAGTGGGCGAGGTGGGGAGGAAAAAAAGGAGGCCAGGAGGGCACGGCAAAGAAAGCGAGGAAGTCACGGTGAGGGGGGGCGAAAAGAGAGTCTCGAGTGAAACCGAGGCTTCGGCGGGGTGAAGAGCTAGATTTGCGTGCACGAAATGCCAAAACGGATGGCTAGACGGGAAGGCGAATTGGGGAGGGGGGGGGGAAGAGATGCGCGTCGTCGCCCCCGTTTTCAACCAGCTCCAACGACAGTCCCGGCAGATCCGCGTTCACTGGATCAGCCACCGCCGGGCATTTACCTTTCCTAGCACCTTGCCGCGACAGTATCGCCTTCCCGTGGTGGGGTCGGTAATAATCCGAGAGACCTCAGTGGCCGAATGAGAGTGGTGGTGGTGATGGTGCTCGGGGTCCACGACGGCCGCTGCCACCTTCTTCCTCCGCGATTCCCCGCTGCAGGCTTTGCCCAGCGCCTGCTGCTGCTCTCCCATTTTGCTGCTGCTGCCGCCGGCTCCGGTACTGCCCGGCTGGTAAGCGATAGTCCTCAGTAAATCCATAGCCTCGTCGGCCGGTGCTTCCCAGTGCCCAAACCTGGCTCCAGCTTCCCACCCGAAACCCAGCACAGCTCTTCAAATCACTCGCTGTGAAGGCGGAGGAAAGCGCGGCTCTCCTTTTATGGGGCAAGCGAGGCCCCGCCTCCGAGCCGTGACGTCACAATGCACAGCATTCCAGCCGGTCCCTGAGCCGAGTTCTGTTGGCTGCCGGACGAAGAGTGGGAGAGACCTGGCCGGGCTCTGCAGTGGGACAGGTCGGGAGGCTACAGCCAGGGGCTTCCTGAGTTGTGTGGCACCTGAGAGAAGGGCTTTTACTACAGCAGTAGTTGCAGCTCATTCCACTTCCATGCACGCTGACTGAACACAGCGGGCTGGGGCTTACTTTCGAGTAAACACGTGCAGGAGCGAGCTGCTGCTTCTCTTCATGCTTTTCATTACCCAGTATAACAGCGCCATAGATGGCCTAGTGGGCACCCTTCTTGAAGCGTTTACATTTTTACCTGGCAATTACAGGTGCAACCACCAGATGAGAACGGCAAAGGAGAGGCGCGCACGGCGCACACAACTGACTCCCTCACACTGTTTTCCTACGAAAGTCGCCTTCCCCTCTGAAAATCCTGCAAAACAAAAGTGCTACTCGGCCACCTAACCGTGGCTGCAATGCACGCCCTCCGAAGCGCCCAACGCCTAAGCGAAGAATTATCCGCTGGCTCCCCCTGTGGGGCAAAAGCCAGACTGCAACCAGCGTGCGCCCACCTGGTCATACAGTGAAAATGAAGCTCCACGCCATAGGCGCGGGTGACGTTACAAAAGGGGAGGGCTCAGTTTGAGCCCCTCCCCTCAGCGCTGGAAAAAGCAAGCAAGCAAGTTGACCGGTCTGCTTCCTAGTCTAATCTCCTGACCAGACTATGATCGTAGTATTTGGCTTGGTAAGGTCTGTAGGTACAGTAGGTAGTAATGAGCTGTCAGAATAGGCTATATCAGACAACAAATAAATCACACTGCACCGACAGTTCAAAGTGATTCAATTTGGGGGTGCATTCCTTGAATGCAGAAAATCCCCAGGTTCAGACTGACTCGGGCATCTCCAGGTAGGGCTGCGAAAGACCCCTCCCCAAGAGGCACAGTCAGTCAGTACAGAGCATACTGATCACCCACCACTCGGTTGAAGATAGTTTTGTATTACCTTCGTTAATGGATTTTTACCCTGCCTTACAGTGAGGGCACTCAAGGCAGCTTACAACCGCAAGATGCAAGAAAAACACTGTGTTAGGTCCATATGATTGACACATAGCTCTGCATGAAAATTGCCTTGCATGTCAGATTTTTTATTATGCTCAGAGTGGCCTTCAAGGCCTTCTACGGTAATGGTTAGAGCGCTGAATGTATGACCATGTAGCGTGTGCTCTCGGATGTTGCGATATCTGTCCCTGAACTGGTGAAGTTTTACAAAGGATAGTTTCCATGCATACGTGGCAAAAGGCTGTTGCCATTTACTAGAAGGCACATTGATGCACAGGAAGGAAAACTCTTACCGTGAAACCCCTGGAAGAAGTGCTGGCATCTTGTTAAGGTCTGTGGCTAAAATGAATACATTTAATTCTTCCTAAGTGGGGGAGAGGGGTTATTGCAGCATAATGTGTGTGAACAGCGGCTTGGCAGAAAGAAATGTGCGGTGACACCTCCTTTGCCCTGAGATACCTCCTCACAAGAGCAGTTTTCAAACTTTTTCCGCACAGATTTGTCTGCCAAGGAATCTGTATGTTTGCCCAGAAACCTCTGCTCCTTGCAGGAACTGTAGGGGGCATTCTTGGTGCACTGTGACTTCCCGGATGCTGTTGGAGCCCTGCTGAATTAGACAAAAAGCCCACCTAGACCAGAATCCTGTTTCCCACAGTGGCCCACCAGATGCCTCTGGAAAGCAGAGAGAAAAAGGTTTACCCCTCTCCTGCAACTGGTATCCGGAGACGTATTGCTGCTGAACATGGGGGAAGCATTTAGCTATCATGACTCGGAGTTATTTGTGGACTTGTCCTCTGTGAATTTGTCTAATTCTCTTTTCAAGTTGTCTAAGCTGGCGGCTTACAGCGCAATCCTCCTATCCAACTTATACCACTGGTGTAACCAGCGAGGGAGGGCAGGGTGGGAGGCTTTGGAGGGGAGGGGAGATTTAAATCACCTTTGAATCCCCCTTTGGAGGGGATTTGAATCCCTTTTCCGTTCTGGGGCCTCCTGTTCTCGCTGCACCGCTGGTTACACCGGTGATGTAAATTGGATAGGATTGTGCTGTTAATGATGCACTGTGTGAAGGTTTTCCTTTTGATGGTCCTAAATCTCTTGCCAATCATTGCACTGGATGTCACCTGTTCTAGTGTTGTGAGAGAGCAAAACGCTTCTCTCGGTCTGTTTTCTCCACACAATGCATACTTTCATGAGTCTGCAGCACCCTTCAACAGATACCCATTGCAGGAGAAGACTGGTAAGGGTGGGCAAATGCCTTCCAGAGAAGCCTGTCCACCTTTACTGATCAATTGAAGAACCTTTTGAAAACTACTGCATTAAAAGATGGAGGGTGTAAAGAAGGGCACTCTAAAACTCTGCCATTAACTCCCTCCCAGTCACATTCTGACCCCAAATTCCAATTGAATTTATTGGGGATGTGATTTTGTTTTGTTAGAAAACCAGCAGGAATAGTTTCAGCTGCCTGGAGTCCTCCTTGAGACATGCTGTTCATCTCCCTGCATCCCTTGTGCTGATTCCAAACTTACCTGTTCTTTTTGCCAGCGGGCCAGCCAATCACAGAGATCCTCTTCCTGACACTTTAGTGGGAAGGAGAGATGTAAAACCCCAAATTCGAAAGAGACTGTGGCTGCAATCCTGTGCACTCTGTCCTGTGAGTAAATTGCATTGAATCTAGTGGAACTTACTTCTGAGTAGACATGCTTCGGATTGTGCTGTAAGTGGCTGTTATTCCAGGAGAGACCAGGCAAATCCAGACTAGTGCCTTGCCAATAGGCACCGCACAGGCCAGATTCCTCTAGAATCTTGTTTGTGTGTTGAAGGTGCCCTTTACAACCTCTCGGAAGGGCAACAGCTGCAACACCAAAAGCTAAATCTCGGGGATTAATGTCCCAGGTGGAGGGAGAGAGGATGCCCTTGTTCTGTTCCCTAATTTTCTCTCCATATGGCTATCTAATGAATCGTCCATGTGGTGAACACATGCTAGGCTTAAGAGGCCCAAATTAACAAGGCTCAGCAATGTTGATTGTTATTTGGGTTACAGAGAGGCGCAGCAGACAATCACTGTCCTACTACACTAATCACGCCAAAGTCATTCAAGGACAACCCAAGCCTGACCACTCTCTCAGTATAAGAGGGAAGGACATCGGCAGTCATTCTAAAGCATTGCACCAAAGCATCCGCTTTAAAACACACACTCAGAATATTTGTTTTTCCCTTTGAGCATAAAAATGGGGATGACATAAAAATGTCACAGGCTAAAGGATACATTTTTTCACAGCAAATGTGGTGTGTGTGTGTGTGTGTGTGTGTGTGTGTGTGTGTGTTTTCCAAAGCCTGTGTTTTCTTTTCATTAAAACCAACCAGCAGGTAGTGTTTTTTTCCATTAAAAGCTTCCATGCAAAATCAGTTATATCTTTGTATCTCTAGATAAATCCGAACATCACAGACTGGGGGCTGACACTGCAGACACTGAAACAATAGGGCAGGGGCACAGCAAACCAGATGTATCAATATCTTTGTCTGCAGCTAGCCTTGGCATTAGAGGCAGATATTCTGGATTTGAGGCCCTTGGCGGCAGATGCTTTGTCAGTCAGTGGTCTCTGAGCTTAAAGATCTAGTAACTGTTGCTAAGTTGCAGTGAACCTGCTTGTAGATCTAGGATCAATGAAGCAGGCAGTTCATTAAGCAATGTAGTTAGATTAGAAACCAGGAGTGACCTCTAGTGGTATATGCAATTAGTACATGTGCTAGTTGGAGAAGCTACTTCCAGGGAAACTGAATGCTATGATTTAATGGACCAGCCAAGCCAACAGGCTGACTTACTAACTGTGGAATGCTAATTGCTAGTTATTGCCCTTGGTTTTGCTAGGACCTACATACGACAAAACTTGCCCTGTTTTCCCAACCATCAGGTCTAATTGGACAACTAGGCATACAGAGATTAATTTCCAATCATTTCTCCAAACAGTGGGGAAATCCAGCTTGTGCATCGAAATGACATAAACCAGTGTTGCTCAATTAACAAATGACTCACAGCAGATGAGGGCTCTTTCTTGTCTTGTGCACTCAGCTGTCACAGTCATGCCTCGCATTATTCCCATCCTGGTAACCATGATCCCTAATGATTCTACACAAGGGTACGTGTTGCATGTATACATGTGTGCTGTTCTAAGGAATAGTCCATGGGTGAGTGGCAAGAGCACATACGTTGTGCTGTACAGTATATCCTGTCTTCAACCTCTGGCATCTCCAGATAGACCCAGGTCTGAAACCACAGTGAGTGAGTCCCTGCTTGTATGTATACACAATGCTGAGCTAGTTCATGGACCAATAGTCTGACTTGGTGGAAGACAGCTCCCTGTGTTCCTGGGGAGATATGGAAGTCAGAAGCTGAGCACAAAGAACAATGCAAAAGGTGCAGCAACAATGATCATTAGAGGAACAGACGTTCAGCAAGGTAGGAGAAGCTTGGCAGACCTAATGTGCCCTGTGGGAAGAGAAGCATAAGAGCTACATTCAAAATGCCAGCACAGGACCATCCCCTTGGAGTCAGGCCTATGATCACATGACAGCTACTACTGTTTCTGTGATGTCAAGAAGAGAGGAGTCTGATCTGGCCCTGTTTGCCAAATAGACTCCTTTCCCATTAAGGGCGTAATCCTGAGGAACGCACCGGCATTGGAACGAGCATTCCGTTGCTGGAAGCAGTCGCGAACAAGCAGTAAAGCACGTTCGCGACTACTCGGGAGCAAGGGAGGCCGGCGCACAGGCCGGCCTCCCTCGCTCCGTCACCGGAATGCCCGGGTGGCCGCCGGAGAAGGTAGGTATGGATCTGTCGGGGGTGTTTCGGCGGGCGAGGGAGGGGGGCCATTGGTGTAACTGGCTTGGGAGGGGGAGGGGGAGGGCGTCGGCCATATCCCCGCTCCCGCTGGGCTAGCTACGCTGTTACACAGCCTCCTCTACTTCCGCCAGCTATTTAGCTGGCGGAAATCCAAGGAGGCCAATAGGGCCAGCCCCGGTTTACACCCGGGGAAGAGGACGAGCGTCCCCTTCCACGAATAGACCTCTGGCCCACCGGTCGACGGGCAGCCTGGGCTCAGGATTGCGCTGAATGGTCTAGAAATGACCTGGAAGACTGCAAGAGAAACACAGTTGATCTAGTCTCAGTGCCAAGTGAAGTTCACCAGACCCAGAACTGAGAATGGTTCAGCTGTGTGTACTGATACGTTCTCAGTTTCATGTAAGTCTGCCCTCCCCCCCCCCCCCCGCTGTGGCTTCCCAGGAAAACAGTATTATTATTATTATTATTATTATTATTAGCAGTATTTATATACCACTTTTCAACAAAAAGTTCACAAAGCGGTTTACAGACAAAATCAAATGATTAAATGGAAAGTTGAACCAACCAGCCTAGTGAATGGCCAGTACTGCAGTTCTGTCAAAACCGCTTTGGAAATATGTTCCGTGAAATTAATTCAACTGTCAAACAAGTGAATTTAGGTGCACAGTATTTTGGATTTAAACACTGACAGCGCAATCCTAACCAACTTTCCAGTGCCAGTGTAGCCGTGCCAACAGGACGCACGCTGCATTTTGCAGTGCAGGGGCAGTCATGGAGGCCTCTTCAAGGTGAAGGAACATTTGCTCCCTTACCTCGGGGCTGCATTGCAGCTGCACAGGTGCTGGAAAGTTGGTTAGGATTGCGCTGTGAATGATGTTAAAGAGGCATAGGTTTTTCAGCAAAATCTTTGCAAAAGATACTTCATCACTTCCTGCCGTATCTATTTTTAAGCACACCTGAGAGCATTTTTGAGAGCATTTTGGTAGTGGGCCATATAAGACATGGATGAGTTTCTAGGGAGACAGTGATATCAGAAAGCGGCACATACCCATCCCTTCCAGCAGGCCTTTTCCTAGCATTGTGGCATAAAATAATAGTCTGTTTTTTTGCTGCCACCCTGTGGAGAAACACAAAAAGTGCAACAAGAAAGGGGAGCGCTGAAAGTAAGAACACACATTCTTGGTGTATCAAATATTTTATATTTTGCATTTGGGAGAAATAGCCACTTTGGGGTTGAGGGTGATTTTCAGCAGGAAAACAATGCGAGGAAATAGATCTCAGGTCCCTGTCTCCACTTGCTGCTGTGGCCCCAGCCAGAATCCCCACCCCTGCACCTGTTTTTAGGGCAAGAGTGGTGCTTCTGATATGGAGCACACCTTTGACACATGCATTTGATTTGCATGAACATCTGATTTGCCCCTAAGGCTGCCAATCTCAAAGGTAGAGACGTAACATAGCAAACCACCCAAAGTATTTGAGAAAGACGAGATGAAACCAGTGGAAATCAAAGCATTCCTGCTTTTTCTATGGCTGCATATCAGTTTCACAGTGCAAGAGCCCGGGGAGTGCAAGAGCCCAGCAACTACTACTACTACTACTACTACTACTACTACTACTACTACTACTACTACTACTACTACTCCTCCTCATCATCATCATCATCATCATCATCACCACCACCACCACCACCACCACCACCACCAGTATTTATATACTGCTTTTCAACAAAAAGTTCACAAAGCAGTTTACAGACAAAATCAAATGATTAAATGGTTCCCTGTCCCAAAAGGGCTCACAATCTAAAAAAGATGCAGAAGAACACCAGCAAACAACCACCAGAAAAGACACTGTGCTGGGGTGAAAGGGGAGCAGTTACTCTCCCCCATCTAAATATAAGAGGAGCACCAATTGAAAAAGTGCCTCTTGCCTAGTTAACAGGGGTTACTCAGCATGATTACTCAGCATGCTTCACCACAAGGTATCCTTTACACCAGGGGTGCTCAATCAGTGGTACTAGTAGCACCAGTGGTACTTCAGCCGACTGCTGGTGGTACTCGGACCACCGGAACCCCGCTCTGATGCGGTGCTTTCAGCAGCGCGTTTTTGCTCCCAAGAGGCTCCTGCCTTTGGCTGAGCCTCTCAGGAACTCTAAGAAGGGCCCACCCAGAGCCTACCTGCGTTTTCTGGCCTCCGAAAACCTGGACGTAACTGGTGATGATGTCATCGCCAGTCACTTCCAGTGGTACACAGCAGGAGAGTGGCGCCGGAGGTGGTACTCCGCTGGGAAGGAGTTGAGAACCCTTGCTTTACTCCCAAAAAAGACAACAGGCATTAAAGGAGATACAAGAACATGTGAGAAAACATCAGGCATGTGTAGTGGAAATCTCGGAAGAATGGCAAGGAGTTAGTGGTGTTTGCAGTGGTCCCCTGTTTTGACAGATCCGGGAAGGAAGGGGTTAAAGGACCTGGAGTTTGACACAGGACTGGAATATAAAGGGTTGACACCCAAGACTGTGTGGGTGGAAGCACAGCGAATGGCAATTGGGCATGGCGACACACCTGTGGACAATCAGAAGGACTTTTGACACAGTGCCATTAACAAACACTTGCCATGGGACAAATAGTATGATAGCTGGTCAAGATGGACTCACTTAATGGAACTTGGAAGGCCACTGAATGGTGCCAAAGAAAGGAAGGGATAACCATGACTGGCAAATGCAGCTGGTCCAAGACCTCCTGAAACCTGAGACAGCATGCCAAATGCTGCCCTCCTCAACCGATGCTGTGCCAGCCACAAAGTGAGCATCCACACATCTCTCTGTGATGTCTGAAAGAACTCTCGCTCTGCTAAGTGAGGAGGGAAACACTGCTGGAGTAACAGATGAAGTGGGCCTCACAGGCAGCAGCAATGCAGATTAGAACCCCCACTTCATTCATGAGCACATCACCCTAATCGTGGTTATAACAAGGTGTAGCGACATATTGCGGAGGATCGTGGTATCTCAAGGAGTTACCAGTAGTGATGTCTGTGTGCCCCTCCCGATCATCTAGGGCAGGGGTTCTCAACCTTTGGAGGCCCAGGTACCCCTATCACAGTCCAATTTTCTGAAGTACCCCCTGCTAATTAACTGCTAATTAATTGGATTAATCAATTAATTAATTAGGTAAAAAAAGTACTAAAACAAATTTTAAATGTGAAAAAATGTCTTATTTAACTCTATCTATGAGAAAGAGAGAGACAGACATGCAAGGATCTCTTTCTTTCTCCAAGTCACACTTCCCAAAATCAGCTCCTCCCTCCCGCACCCCACCAAAGTACATTTTCCAAAGTACAAAAATAAGCCCAAAACCAAAATCAGAGAGACAGAAGGGCTCCAAAAATAATTACAATTTAAAACCCATGTTGATTAACACTTAATTAGCTGCTGATGGGGCAGATAAGGGGCAGGGCTTGGCGTACCCCCAGAAAGAGGTCCGCGTACCCCTAGGGTTTCAAGGTCGGACACCTGGGGGGTGGGAGGCATGATATGGTTTGAGAACTAAATGAATCCACCTTGAATTGTAGTCACCTAATTAACAGCGGGTGGCGCAGTGGGTTAAACCGCTGAACCATGAGCTGTCGATCGAAAGGTCGGCAGTTCGAATCTGCGACGGGGTGAGCTCTCGTTGCTTGGCCAGCTCCTGCCAACCTAGCAGTTCCAAAGCATGTTAATGCAAGTCAATAAATAGGTACCGCTTGCGGGAAGGTAAACAGCGCTCCGTGTTCCAGCTGCATGCTACGCCCTGCGACAAGGAGAGTCATGCCGGCCACATGACCACGGAGGTGTCTTCGGACAACGCTGGCTCTTCGGCTTTGAAATGGAGATGAGCACCACACCCTAGAGTCGGACACGACTGGACTTAATTGTCAGGGGATACCTTTACCTTTTAATTAACAATAGGCCCGTAGCCATAAGGTATTTACCCCCCCGACCCTTATCAGGTGGACATCTGGGCGTAAGCCTAGGCTGCAGGAAAAGTGTTGCACACCCTATTGGCTGATGGAGTTTGTCTGTTGCTAGAGGCGCTTGGAGGGCATGCAGGGGGTTTCCAGGCAGCAGAACGGACTTGGCGTCGCTCATCTGGTTTGCCTTTTATTGGTTGCTTGCTTTGATGTTGAAGTTATTCATAACTTGCTTTAATAAATGGAAGCTTTTTTTTTTTTGCCCATCAGTGCATTCATTGCCTTCCCATCCTAAAGAGTCATTGCCCCCGTGGCAAGACACAAGGTAGCTGAAGCACTGGAGCAGCTAGTCCACAAGGGCTCTTGGTTGTGTGCTGTTCTCGCTCCAGTCTGACTGGCACCAGTGGTTGCGACAGTTTCTGTTTCATCGGATCCAGCTTGCTCTGCTGCTTCGCTTATATAAGTGGCTGTTATAACCCGTTCACAGTACAGAAGATTGCACAAGAGGCGGTCAGCCCTCTCTGCCTTCCTTCCTTTCCTCATTCAGAATACCTTTCATGTTGAAAGCATTCAATTACTGTCTTCATGCATAACCTAACCAATAGCTCCCTCTGGTGGGTGGTAAGCTATCCTAACATCTCTGCAACCTCAGTTACATACTGTATTACAAGTATTATTTTTTATTTATTTTTATCCCGCCTGTGTTTAACCCATAGTTTGCCCCATATACTGTATATTAGTGTTTATTTTTTTTAGAAAATTCATGTGCATGCACTTTTGATGATATTACTTAAAAAATACTCCTGAACACAGTAGCAGAGGTGATGAATGTCATGATCATATATTGGATTATTGTATTTCAGGCATTTTCCTAGCACCTTCTAACCTGTGGTGCATTTTACATTCTTCGTCTTTTTTTTTCTTCACATCAATCCTGTGGAGCTGGTCCTTTTTTTTGTCAGATGGCAACTGATCTTAGTAAAGTTCGGAGCAGAGTGAGAGTTCTTTCAGACATCACAGGTGTGTGGATGCTCACTTTGTGGACTTGTAGCTTCCCTTGTAACAGGTAAGGGAACAGAGATGCCTTTTATTCACTGTATGTACCGATGGTGAGAAGCCAAGACCAGTTGCATGGCACAGTTCTTTCAAAATATGTGTCTCCATTTCTTGTCATGTACACCATAGGTTAATGTACACATTAATGCACCCCATGGCTGCCGAGAAGCCATGAGTTTAGTTTTCCCGGGACTGAATTTAGCATGCTATCCATTGGAAGATACTTACTGACATATAGGGCTGACCACTGGCATCACTACGGGGGGGGCGGAGCTGTAAGTTCTTCCGTGATTGGAGCCTCCATTACACGGAAGAACGAAGCGCCCCACCCCCGCGCCTTCTGACCCATTCAAAGCGGTGAAAACAACGCGCATTCACCGCTTTGACTGGGTCGGAAGGCACGGGGGTGGGGCGCTTCGTTCTTCCATGTAACGGAGGCTCCGATCACGGAAGAACTTACAGCTCCGCTCCCCCTGTAGTGACGCCAGTGGGGCTGACAGCATCAAACAGGATACAGTTTGATCTACGGAACTGATTGGCATCTTATATAAATGTTTCAAGCTTTGTAATATATGCGGCCACAAGGTGGCACACTATGTTTTTTTTCTAATTCATCATTTGTGGTTTGAGTTCCTCCGGAAGGGACTAGCTTCTCATACAACGGTTTGAACTCAGGTAGAGATATGCAAGTTCAAAATACACACATGCCAGTTTGATTGTGAAGACTTATCCATATGTCTGTATTATTATTAATCATGTATCTTTTTTTAAACACATGAAAAGGACAAAGATATCGGCCAATGGGGTGTGTCAAGGACCATGTTCTCAGCCTGCAAATTTACGTTCTGCTTCGGACTGTGACAGAGGTCAGGGTTGCAGTAGGCAGCTGGACAAAACAGTACTTCTGATGCAAGAAATGTATTTTGCTTACAGAGCATACACGCATGAGTCTTAGAAAGGCTCTAAGAGGTACAGAATGGCTGCCTCTTTGAAGGTGGTGCTTTTGCCATCTGCCATTTTTATAAGTATCTGTATTAAAAAATAATTGTGGTTTTTTAATAGAATCATAGAGTTGGAAGTGACCCACAAGGTCACCTAGTGCAACCCCCAGCCTGTAGCAAGAAATCCTCCTAGAGCAGAGGTTCTCAACCTGGGGGGTACGCGGACCACAGGTTGGGGGTAAACTAGCTCGGAGCGGCGAGCCAGCAAGGGACTCTTGCTGGCTCTCCGGCTCGCCCACTCTGGCCACTCCGAGCTCAGAGCAGCGAGAGCGGGCGAACCACTGGAGAGCGGAAGAGCTGGCGAGAGCCCCTCACCGGTTCACCCGCTCTGGCCACTCCGAGCTTGGAGCAGCTAGAGTGGGCGAACCACTGGAGAGCGGGAGAGCTGGCGAGGGGCTCTCAACGGCTAGGCCGGCTTGCTCACCCGCTCTTCCTCACGAGATGCCCTCACGAGATTTGGGTGCTGACATCTTGGATCTCACGAGATTTCGTGAGCCAACATGCCGGCGCCTGGGTAAGTAAGTTTATTTCCAAAATGGCGGCAGCAGCAAATCCGGGATGGGCGGCATACCTCCAGGGATGCCGGGACCCGAGCCTGTAATCCAGGAGGGTCCCGGGCATTCCGGGACGTATGGTAAGTCTAGCCATTTTGGCACTGCTACATCGGCCGGGGGAGGGGGGAATAGGGTTCTTAAAAGTGCTTAACTTGGACTGTATTGTGCCCTTGCTTTATTAATTTTCTGAGAAGTTCCCATGAGGCAAAAAAGAAACCGTGATATATCCTTTGTCATCTTACTACCCCTGGCTGAGATCTGGAGGTTTTTTTTCCTCTTTTCTTGCTGAAATCTCCCATTTTATCTCTGCTAGCTGAAAACAATCTGCTTCCCTTGTCTTTCACTCTGGTTCCTACAGCAGTGCACCTTGGGAAATGCCTTTTATTAAAGTGAGTTTTTAGTATGGTCAAAAATCTCTAGAGCTTGAAGGAACTCAATTGATTTTCCTCCTCCAAAGAGCAATAGTCAAGGGCTTTTTTAGGCTTGAGAGGAGGGATGCAAACTGAAAACTACTGCGAAGTGATAACATCAAGAGGTTGTTTGTCTTCCTGAATCCTGAGCTGCTTTCAAAGGCCGTGTCACTTCACCCTCGACCAAAGAGGCTGCCCAGCTCTCAAACTAAACTTGATCATGAGTTCTGCTTAACAGCAGCCTGCAGTTTACATTACTCTCTCACACTTAATAGTTAAAATACAAATGGAAAGGGAAAGCATGAGAGAAAGCATAAGTGGAAAGTTCAATTTATATAGCAAAGCACATGAAAGAGTGGCGTATGCTTTAGTAAAGGCATATTTTTGTTTTGTTTGAATGTCTAACTAGTTAGGCTAGATTAATCTACTGTAACCAAGGTTGTCTACCAGTGAAAGCAGTAACCCTGTATCTCCTCTTCTTCTCTCAGACTGCGTGCTATCCATTTGCTCTGACTTTTCCTGCTATCATGAATGGCAGCCAATGAAACAGAGCAAGGGCAGGGAAATGTGCTGTTGCTCCAAGACCAACACCCAGAAGACCTCCAGCAAACAGACCAGAAGCCACCCAAAGCAATATTTTCTAAACCCATTGGGCAGGAGGACACCTGCACGGTTTCAGCGTATCATCACAAATCCAGTTGCAAATAGATGATCTGGTCCTCCAACACCCTTCTAAGAAACAAGTGTTCATCGCAAGTACATTGTCAAGTGCAGCCTTATACGCAGCTGAAACAAAGCACAAGCCAAGAGCCTGAATTACTGGCTTCTTCCAGTCTCGTAAGTCTGGCAGGAGGTCTGGCTCAGTGGAAGAGCTGCCACCTTGTATGCCTGAAGATCTGAGGACAGCTGCTCAAGACCCGTCGAGAGCTGTCAGCACGTAGCTGACAAGCTGCAGAAGCCTCGGTGGGAGAGAAAATTCGACAGCTGGCATACTGCGTGGGAGGCAATGTTGCCGTCAAGTCGATGCGTGGGAGGCGAATGCCAGAGAGAGATCAGATCGTGAAGGAAACCACCTGGAATGAAGGCGTTCTATGAAAGATTAGAACATGTATTGTAAAAACCCCTTTGGGTTTTAGATTGCCTGAAAACAGCCTTGAATTAAAGTCAGAAGAGAAATCCGATGACCAAGAGAGGCATTATTATTATTATTATTATTATTATTATTATTATTATTATTATTATTATTATTATTATACTGGTATTATTATTAATTATTATTATTATTATTATTATTATACTGGTTATTATTATTATACTGGTATTATTAATAATAATTATTATACTGGTGTTATTATACTGGTATTATTAATTAATTAATTATTATACTGGTGGTGTTATTATTATTATTATCATTATTATTATACTACATGCTGGCTGGGCATAATGGAGGAAGCAAGCATATGTAAGGGAAAAACCCATTCATTTTTGTTTTATTTTCATTTTAAATTAATTTAAATGTACATTAAATTAAATAATTTAAATTAAATTAAAAGTCATTCTCAATTTTTTCTTTTTTTAGTTACATTCTTATTTTAATTTGCTTTTATTTTCCTTTTTTGTGGGGCTTCAAGTCACGTCTGGTGGCAGTTCTTATGCTCAGCCCTGTCTTGTAGTGGCCATTTTTTTTTACCCATAGGCCTCGTGGCACAGCATCATCACAGGACAGCATGGGATTTTTAAAAGTCCTCTACCATTTAAAAAGAGAAATGGCAGCCTCCCCTAGCTAAAGGAGAGGGTTGTCAGATTGCCCCGTTACTGTTCACATGATTAGTTGATCGGGCTGTGTTAAAGGCACTGTCTTGAATCAGTTGACAGAAAAAGAAAATGTAAGGGGAGGTTCGATGCAGTCTGGGCATTAGGAGAGGAGATGGGAAAAGTTACCCAGCCCGTTCGGCTTCGCTGCGCGGAATGGCTCCGACGGCGAGGGGGCGGGGCCTCTTCGCTCCGGTTTCGTGAACGCAGTAGTAGGTCGGGGCGCGACTTACTGTCGAGCCCCTACCACAGGAACGCCACTGCCCAGACGGATCTTGCAATAATCAAAACAACTAATGTATACAATTTTCTGGTGACATCATCGGTGTTGGACTCTATACTAGGTTTAATTTGAGCTGTGGCTTAGCCATGGAACTTATTTTAACACATTTTGTATTACTGAAGAAGAGGCCTTTTGTGCACATCCAAATGCCTTTCTTTCATCACTGAGTGACTGCCTATATCTTGATTTAGAATGAGCAAGGCAAGTTGCAAGTCAGAAGGGAGACATACCGGTACTGTATATATCTGTGCTGCTCTGCCCACTGTATTACCCCCTACGGAGGAGAACCGACACTTTTAACTGCATGATCTGCTTCATCATATCCCAAATTCACAGAACAATAATACTGACCATAAAAAGAACTATCATCTGTAGCAGCGAGCTCTCTTGCTTTTGAAGGATACAAAGCTATGTGCTGTCTATCATGTGTATAATTACAGAAACAGAACTTCAGGAAACTGTGAAATTGGGTAATAGATCATTATATCCTATCACCCTTAAAACTCACTCTGTCATTTCGTTTGGCTCTGAGGTTTGGCAGCCGTAATTGGATACCTGCGACTCTCTACCTGGGAGGTGTCGGTTCAAATTCAAACCAAGTTGTTAATGGCCAGGAGTCATCATCTGATAGCTGCTTGCTGACCTTTGAGAAATGGATGTGTGGCCTCAGACCAGCTCTCACTGCTGGACATCAGGAGCAATACTGTATAACCGAAGACCAGAGGCATTCTTACTCGAGAGTTAATTTGATACAGCTATTCAGCCTTTGATCTATCTTGGGAGGAACTATTTAAAAAGACATTGCAGGAGGTTCGTCACCCATGGCGAGAAGCCATCTTTGTTATTTGCATGACAGGCAGACATACTAGCAAGTTGAACACACGGAGCCCCACTCCACTCTACAATTGCTCGTTTTTGCCATCATCTTTGCTTGACATTGTAAACTTGTATTAAAAGAACACCCTCAGACATTTTAAAAAATAGGCAGAGTTGCACAAATGCTCTGGGGATTGTGGGAAGGATGTTCCCACAATCCTGGACATCACTGGCACTGGTCAATAAGGACCTCCACATCTGACTTTCCCCTGGTTCAAGCTGAACCGCAATGTAAACTTGCAGCAGGTACAGTTTTGTCAGTGCTTATGCAGGGCGAGTAAAAGCAACATTTGTCTAATAAGTAGCAGTGCAGTGCCCTCTCTAGCCATCCTAGGTGATGCTGCAGTGCAGGAAAGATGAGGCCAATAGTTCCTTCTGTGTGAGAACTGATGGGTGGAGCAGAGAGGAAACTGCCTAGGCTGGCTGCTGGAGGCCCTGGTTCAAGACACTTCTCCCACTCTCATACACACCTACCTTGCAGAGTGACCTTGGACCTGTCACCCTCTCTTTCTCTCAGTCTAACCTACCTCACATGAGTGTTGTTAGGATTAAAGAAAGGAGTAGGGCTGGCCCATCCATGAGGCCAAGTGAAGCAGTTGCCTCAGGCAGCAGACTGGGGTGGTGGAGGCTCTTCCACTTCCTGGATCAGAAAAAGAGGAGGGGCTAGAGAAGAAGAGGAAATGTAGAGGAGCGTGCTGACCTAGAACATTGGAGAGTGGGAGGAGCAAAGGCTGGCACATCATCAGGAAAGGGGGGGGACAGCATTTGACTTGCCACTTCAGGTGTCAGAAGGGCTTGGGGAGGAGCATGTGTGCTGCTCCTCAGAAGGGAGCTGAAGGAGGTGCTGCTGCTGGCATACCCACAGAGGCCCCCCACATCCTCCTGAGGTGACAGCATTGTGACTGGCAGTATATGTGTGAACAAGACCTAAGTGGAAACCCACGTCGTTTCTTTAGACCTGGTGCAATCTGGTCTCTGTTGGTTTACACTGTAGCTGCTACAGAATGGGGCTGCGAAACAATCAGTCTTGAAGGGAAGCCCCACAAAAAAGATACTGCAGCTGTCCAGGCACCACGGAAGTGAGATCTCAGTCCCCTTAACAGCATCTGAGGTCCTATATTTGTATGATTTCTCACATAGCCTAAAAGAAGATACAAGTGCAAAAGCAGCAGCATTGGCCAGCTTGGAGGATACACATGGGGAAGAAGAGGTTAAGGACATGCATGCTCATGGCACATGCATGTCCTTAACATGTGGGGCTGTCAGTGACTTGTCATCTGAACTGCGATTGTGCTTTAGGATAATAGCGTATAACCTAAATGCTAGGTGATTGTTTAGAACTGCCTTAGACTTTTATAGGGGAAATTATTCTAGAGCTTCTACAGGCAATTTTGCAGGACCAAAAGTTCATCTTGTACTCTCTCTGGCTCCGGCAGGCAGGGCCATCTGCAATGCATAGCATTTGATTAGATCTATGTGATTCCTGTCATTCAACATAGAGGAGCCAATCACCTGGAAACTATTGTCTATTAGAAGAAATAGCTATTCCAGACAATAGTAAGATTCATCATCACGCACACACACACATGCACGCACACACATACACACACACCCCGGTGCAGAGAGGTGTTCAAGGCAAGGGCTGGTTTTATTAACACCATTTTGGTATAAACAATGATTTGAGCAAGGGCTACCAGAATCTTTTGGACCCCTGATGGCAATGCAACTATCACCAGCATAAACCCCCAAATGAGGTGGAAATGTGGGAGGGATGAGGTGGAGTCGATACACATCATTTCCTAAACCCCCTCCAGATGACAGACACGCCCCAAATGTTGGCAAAAATGCTACATAAATGTCAGAGCTGGCATAGGGGTTGAAAACCCATAGGGAACAATGAGGAAGGAGAAAACACCCCAAAAATTCAACTTCCACCACCCCCTCCACCCTACCCACTTTCCTACCATGGAGCATAGCAGGATACAAACTACACTTCACAGCACATCAACCCTTGTACTGAAAGTCCTGACAGGGAGACAAGATGATGAGGTGCATGGCATGGAGTCATATTGTGCACGCTTAGAGCACACACACACACACACACACACACACACACACACACACACACACACACACACACACACAGAGGATCTTCAGTGATGGGCACTATCGAGAACTTTGCGCTCAAAGGGAGCACTGCACAATCAGCCTGCTGTGCGGCAAGATACTGTGTTGACACTTGTCTTCTCAGAATTTCAATTGCAGGGACTCTGCCCCAGGAGGACTCCATGCACAAACACCCAAGCAGAACCTTCACTCCACCACCCCAACAGGGGAAGCAAGGACAATGTAACCCACACAGGTAAGTAAGGGAGAGGAGGGAATTCCACGCCGTAGTGCACTGATGCGGCATATCTGTCTCATGTCTTTCTATCCCCCCACCAAATTCTGAGCTTTCAGTATTGTCAAATGTGTCTTCACTACAAACTGTGCTGCCTAACCATCTCTTCCTTTTTCAACAGGTATTAATAGTGAATATCTGTTCTCTCTTGGCAGTGACTGACGTCTTGCACATTGGGCCAATATCAAGAGACATTGGGCCTCCACCCCATGATTTGTGGGTTGTGTGAGGGTTTCCACGGACACTGGTGGAGTTAGTGGGAGGGCTGTGCCAGTATGGAGTTACCTGCATTCTTGTTTCCCCATTCCCCTTTGTGCTGGACAGGTTTAGGAGATGACAGACATCTCACTGATGTAGCAGCAATATTGGAACAACTTCAGCATAGGATTGCACTGAGAGCGCCATTGGAACATGGTGGAACTTACTTCTGAGTCAGCAAGCATAAGACTGTGCTGTTAGAGAACTTTTTTGGAACTTCATTTATTTCCTTTCTCATGACAAATATCAAGAGCCTGTCTTAACATGGTTTAAAGAATTGATTTCTTAATATAAGATGCCAACGACACTTTGAATGAAGGATTTAGTGTTCCGTCCAAATGAAATGTGATATGTTGGGTGAGAAAGCGTTGAACAGGAAAGAAGAGAGAGGCTTCATTTTTTTCTGAGTTTCTGACTCAGAAAAAATACAAAATCTTTTAACACATGGCGTCTTATCCCGTAGACATGCAACACTGTACAGTTTCTGACCTTTATTTCCCTGAGTAGCTAGATATACGTAACGTGGATAAACACCCTTAGCTGTCATAGCCTAATCTTCCAGGGAAATTGTCCTACTGGTTTTCAAAATTGTTACAAAATCACTTATATGCTTTTGGTTGGTTGATTGGTGGTGGTTGTTTTTTTACTTAAAAAATCTATAACAAGTTAAAATAGTTTGTCAGACACCTTCATTTTGCTTGCAAGTGCATTTACACAGCAACGGATCTTTTCAAATAGGATTATACCAGTGAAACTGAAAGGCCCATTAAGGATTATATTTAATGAGAAATTGAGAAGGAATTAAAGGGCAAAATCCCTAATGATCAACAGTACCTGTTAGGTAATTGGGGTAGTGTTTGCTGTTGCTTGGAAACGAGCCAGGCAGAAGGAGAAATTACTCCTATTTTTCAAAAACATCAGAAAAAGATGTTACCTTTTTGTGAAATCCCTTGAGTGAGGCATCGCTCACTGTGCATCTTCTCTTCATTTCAGTGCAAGACCATCATGCAAGTCCTGTTGAAATGAATGGAGGGTGCAGAGTCCGAGATGCCTGGAATATTCTTTAATGTGAGGTCTTGCTGATTAAAGAACCTAAATATTTTGTACTGCTGGACCAGGAAATGTGTTTCTTTCCAAGTATTTCATGCTGATCAAACAGAGACACCTTAAAATTTTTTATTTTAGTTGACTCTTAGTAGTTAGTAAGAAAGAGCAAAGAGGTGTATTCTATGTGAATAAAAACTGATGCTCTGAAAAGATTTACTCAACCTCTGGATGTTTGTAACCTGGTAAATAGCACAGCATGTCCTATCCCTAAGGGCCCTATTAAAGTATCGAATTGACTCTCAAAGGACCTACTGAAAAACCTATGATTAACAAAGAACAGTATAAGAGATATAACTGTCTGCTGGAAGTGAGATATATAGTGTGTGAATAGGTCTTTGGGCAGCTGCCTCTCCTAGCAATTTGCTTGAATACCTTTGATAAAATAATTCAAAACTAAATATTGTTACAAATAAACTACTAGATAATACTATATTATATACAGTACTTACTTTATTCAGGCTGCCATCCTATTTGCATTTTCCTGGGAGTAAGCCCCATTGAACACAATGGAATGAAATGTTCTTCTGAGTAGGATCATGGATTATTATTATTATTATTATTATTATTATTATTATTATTATTATTATTATTATTATTATTATACAGTATTTATATACCGCTGTTCAACAAAAAGTTCACAAAGCGGTTTACAGACAAAATCAAATGATTAAATGGCTCCCTGTCCCAAAAGGGCTCACAATCTAAAAAGATGTAGAACACCACCAGCAAACAGCCACCAGAAAAGATACTGTGCTGGGGTGAAATTATGCATAGGATTGTGCTGTCAAATTCCTAAATCGTACCATTCTATTCTAAAACTGGCCTCTCAGAGCAGCTACCAACCTCATAAAAACAATACAAATGAAAGCATAGACAGTAATAAAAGCAAAGACCAAAACAAACAGCAACAGCTTTAGCAATCAGCAAACAAATACCAAATGATCGGAGAGTGTCTGACTGAAATGTGTGACAAAGCAATGTGGCTTTTTTAGCCTGATGCCTACAAACACACAGAGGCAGTAAACTTCTCTCAAGGCAGGAGGTTTCACAGCCGAGATACAACCAGCCAGAACTACCTGTCATACATCCCCTCCAATCACACCTGCAATTGTAGTAGAACCTGAAGGAGCACCTTCCCTGAAGACACAAGTAGGGTTGTATCCTCCATGTCCTTCCTTGCTAACAAAGCCCCATCACATCAGGTACCTTTGAGACGAAACTCAAGTTACAACAAGATGGGTAAACCAAGTAGGAACACGCTTATCTCAGAAATGTGGGATATTGTGGGAGCCAGGCAAGATTCATTTGGGAAAGATAAAGACGGGGAAGTAATACACTTGCTCACATGGAGAAGCAATGAGTGACAAAGAAATCAAGAATGTGAAGCAGAGAGAGATGCAGAAATTAACGGCGGAATCTAAATACGGGTGGCGGAACGAGCGTCCCACTGCCCGTAGTATTTGCAAATGTGCTATAAAGCACGTTTGCGACTACATTTGAGCAGGGAAGGGCAGCGCAAGGCCGGCCTTCCCTGCTCTGCCGACGGAGCCCTCACCCAGCTAACAGACCCAGGACAGGTAGGATCCGGTGGATGGGGGGGGGTTCAGCAGGAAATGGCGGGAACCAATAGGCCCAGCCAATCGGGGAGGGGGCGGGAATCGGCCTTGGCCGAATCCTGTCCCCCGCCAATCAGCTGAACCGTTACACAGCCTCCTCCGACTTCCGCCAGCAAAATAGCTGGTGGAATTCCGAGGAGGCCTATTGGCCCCAGCCACTGTTACACTCGGGGAAGGGGACGAGAGTAGACTTTCCACCGCGTAGTGCCTGCTGCAGGCTGCCCGCAGTGGAGATCAGGATCTGGCGGGTGGCCTCGGCCACTTGGCGGATCTTTAGAACAGGATTGGGCTGCCTGGCAGTGAAAAAGGAGGGCTTGTGTGTGTTTCAGAGCCTTCTGGAACAGCAACAGATGTTTCCTGGTTGTTCATTTTTATTTTCCAGTGACACCAAATGCAAATTGTCTGGAAGATTTATGGAAAAGGATTCTACTGTGCATGCTTCTAGGAAGTTGAACCTCAGAAAGCTTATACTAACAAAGCTCTGAAATACATTTGTGTTCCTGGAGATGCTCACTTTTCAGAAGAGACTAGATTTCATGTCTGTGGCAAAATTAACAGACACACAGACTAACATGTTAAGAAGAAAGAAAAACCCAAATAGTCTCTGATCTTGTTAGCAATGCTCTGATTTCTCTTTTGAGTCTTTACTGAAAATCTACATTTTTTTTCTTTTTTGTCAGTGCCCAAAATTTGAAAGCTATTGGTGTTAGCTGAAACAAAATCAAATAGAATCAAACTGTGGGATAAATCTATCAGGAGGTTTTAATCTACTTGTTAAGACTTGAATCAAGATGGTTTCCTCACCCAATTAACAACTATAATAACAAAGCAAAGCTAGGAAGATGGTGTTAGCGGCGGCAGTTACTGCTGTTGTAAATGGTCAGTGGGCTTTTCATGTAACATTACATTTACGCGTTAGGTAGAATTGTCACAGACTGTAGTTCTTGCTTTGATGGCCATTTATTTGCAATGTGTTTTATCTATGCCCATGTGTATATGTTTATTTTATTTTATTTATTTATTTTTCACATTTTTATACCGCCGTTCCTCCAAGGAGCTCAGAGTGGTGTACATATTTCCTCCCCTCCTTTTTGTCCTCACAACAACCCTGTGAGGTAGGTGAGGCTGATAGTGACTGGCCCAAGGTCACCCAGGAAGCTTCGTGGCTGAGCGGGGATTTGAACCTGTCCGACTCCCAAACCACTACACCATTGTCTCTCAATTGAGGATAACACTTCATGCTTCTCAAGAAGTGAGATCGAGTCCACAAAAACTTATAAAATAACTTTGAGGGTGCCACAGGCCTTTTAGCTATTAGGTCAGGACTTGAGGCCCAGGTGTCAGCATTAGGAATCCACATGAACTACTAAAAATGTTAGCCAGGGGCCAAGCCCAATATGCAGAATGAACCAAAGCCTGATAAATTACCTTGTCTCAAGTTGACTTTTAAAAGAGAAAGCATTTCCTAATTAAATAAAATTACATTGCCAGGTCCTTTAAAGAAATTAAAAGGGGTTGCGGAAGATTAAGCTTTTGCTTTAGCATGTGATTCCTTTTCACAGAGTAAACAAGTTAGGTAATGGGATTTGTATGAGTCTACTAGGGTTGCAAGGCACAGAGAATGTTTATTTTCTTTTTTGATGCATGCAGGGATTTCTCTCTCCAATCCTTGAGCTAAACCACTGCATGAGGTATACGGGTACAGTAAATCCCTTGTGAAACCTCTTGCAATAGCTTCAAAGGACAATGTAAACAGGAGAAAAGATAGACTGATACACAAAGGAGAGCTTTCACAATGCTTCATACAAGAAAGAAAAAAAATAACATCACATATGTTTCAGTAGAGCAGAAGCGGCTGGAAATGGGATGAATTCAGATGAACATAAGCAAAACAATGCTTGGTACTTCTCTAGGGGATTGGTCGGGAGGGTGTGCCTTACTTCTGTACTGTTCACAAACATTTTAAAGAGTACAGTGTCCCCTAGGAGGTCTGCATCCACAGTCAAGTGGGGATTTTGTGTTAATTGTGGTGTGTGTGTTGTGTCTTTTCTAAAAAGGTTATTGCTGTGGCATTGAGTATTGTATTTTTCTCTGTAAAGGTGACTATTAGATTCAGAAATCAGCATCATCATCCAAATGCCATCATCATTATGGCTGGGGGGGGGGGGGGAGAGAAGAAGATCCTTTATTCCCTGGGCTCCCCAGAAGCCAGATTTGAGGTTCTATTGTCAGCAGATGAGCTGTCAGAAAACCATCAGAGCATCCCTGACCTTGTAAAGCCCAGTTTGTGGGAATTGGAGCTAATAAAATGGAAAGTGCCACCTGTTTTAAACCCAGTTCCGCACTGGTTCCCCCCCCCCTTCCTTACAGGACATGCTCCTCACTGTAGGTATACAACAGAAATCCAAAAATGGGATTCTTGCTTTGATTCGTACAGAGTGTGATGGAGCCACCCATTCCCTAATTTCCTCATCTGTCTCTAGCTGGCAAGCTTGCATGCCTTTCATTCAATTCTCCCTGTAATTCTTCAAGTAGGCATGCCCAGTCAAGAACTCTGCCAGGAAGCAAATGGCTACAGTCATTAACAGAGGTGGAACATGAAAACATTAGGACTTTCAGCTGATAAAAATCATGTGCAGCTCAGTCTTATTATAATTTAATATAATATATATTGTTCCAAGAAGCCTTCTGAGCCCTTGCCTTTTTAACATCTCACTGGTACAGGTGGGGGTGCTGCTGTTTTTATGCTCCTGTTGTGACTGTCGCCATGATCTTTTTAATTGATTTTTAGATATTGTTTTTATTAATTGTTATTAATTGTTTTTACTGTTTTAAAGTGTGATTGTTTTTTATACGGTATTTTTTGTATTTTTTTGTTGTGAGCCGCCTTGGGTCCCTTCGGGGAGAAAGGCGGGATAGAAATACTATAAATAAATAAATAAATAAATATATAATGTAATATAATATAATATAATATAATATAATATACAGTATATATACCACCTTTCTTTGTCATTGGATTTCTCCTCTGACTTTAATCCAAGGCAGTTTACATGGGCAGGCTTTCCCAACCCCCCCCCCCAATGGATTTTTTTTACAATCATATATATAATTGTTCAGTCTTTCATGAACAACTGCATTCCAGATGTTATCCTTTTTGCAGTCGCCTCCCACACTCGGCCGACGCAGCTGGCAGCTCTTATCTCTCCTCACAGAGGCTTTCACAGCTTTTTGTCAGTGGCGTGTCTCGCACTGGCCGTTCACCGATCTTCAGGCTTGCAAGGCGGCAACTCTACCAACTGAGCCAGACCTCCTGCCCTTATGCATGTATAATCAGAAGTAAGGACCACTGAGTTTAGTGGAGCTTCATTGAGTTCAGTGGAGCTTATTCCCATGTAAGTATGCATAGGAGTGAAGTTTGAGTTGGTATCTCATTAGTAACTACTGTACTGAGTTTTCTTATAAGTTATAAACATATTTATCGTCAAATAGAAAATAAAAAGGTGCCACTCTTTGTATAGTGAAAGGAATCTCATCTTTATTATTCTTATCAATTTGTGAAGCAGACAGTTTATGGCCCGCTCTCATGTTTTGTGAAAGTAACTGGATTTATTCATGAGACAACTCAACCAGACAGTTCAATAGTTCTATTTTCCTGGTCAGTTGAGGTTCTTTAGCCATGAGTTTAAACATGCCAGTGTGTGTGAACAGAAGGCAAGAGCAAGAGATGTATTTTGCTAGTTCACGATAACAGCATTCCTGATTGCCATTTCACAAGGTATTAACATGGTGATGTACACAAAGAATTTTCTGACTGAGCTCCATACTGTTTTGCTCAAGTAAAGGTGTTTCTTAGAGTGTAAGAAGCAAAAACCCCACCTTTGAGTAGCTAACCCCTTTTGTGCTTGACGTAGGTATGAGAGTAGTTTGGGAGCCTTAGTGGGAGGGCAGTCTGGTGGGCAGCAGCTCCTCAAGGCGGGAGTTGCTCCAGCCAGTCCACTCAGTGCTTGGGCAGCAGTGGGCCGGGCATGCTGGGGAACTGTCCTGTTCTGGTTCACCTCACAATAAGGGAGGTCTAAGGCAGGGGTTCTCAACCCCTTCCTGGCTGAGTACCACCTCCGGCGCCACTCTCCTGCTGTGTACCACCGGAAGTGACTAGCGATGACATCATCACCAGTTACTTCCGGGTTTTCAGGTTTTTGGAGGCCAGAAAATGCAGGTAGGAGGCTCTGGGTGGGTGAGAGGGCCCTTCTCAGCATTCCCAAGAGGCTTGGACAAAGGCAGGAGCCTCTTGGGAGCGAAAACGTGTCACCAAAAGCATCGCGTCGGAGTACCACCAGCAGTTGCCCGAAGTACCACTGGTGGGTGGTACTAGTACCACTGGTTGAGAATCCCTGGTCTAAGGAAGAGTCTTTGTTGGCTGTTCTTCATCTATTACGTTGCTCTAAGAGGAATCTGTTCCACCGAGCTATTGGCTTTCTTAATTGGAATACTTTGTAAAGATATGCAATTAGAGCTTTGATGGATTAAGCACTTTGATGAAAGCTTTCAGCCTACAAAATATTCTTTGATCTTTATCTTGTGCCATATACATGGTTGATGGGAAAATAGGACACGTGTAAATCTGGTGTAAATCAGCACAGCTTCAGCTCATGTCAAATTATTCAGGTTGGGGGAGAGGGGCAAATATCTGTTGACAAGCGGAGGGGACATGTGAATTAGAACGGATCTAGATGTTCAGCAAAACCACACAGTAGACTTGTTTTGTATTGTCGCACATCAGCCTACAAGTAGGGAGGTCACATTCTTGAATGCTCCCTATATGTGGAAAAAATCCCTCCTGTTTGTAGAAAACTAGCACCTCAGAGAGAGGGCTAGGTTAGATTCTTTCTCCCTGGTGTGCTAGTTCTGATTCAAATAAAACAAAGCAGAGTATGTTACTGAAGAACAACATCCATATTGAACTCTATGGATGCATTTCATTTTCACAGCTTGCAAATTCCTTGGTGAATTTTGAATGCCTTATTTGATAGTGGCACATGCACACAGTAAACCCTGGAATACTAGCTCAGCCTTCCCCAACCATAGGACAATATGGTACAAGCCAGACTCTAGAGGAGGCTGGTCTCCTACAAAAGAAGTAGCCAAGGGCTCTTGTCCCAAGACCTCCAATTCAATATCTAGATTGGGTTCTGACTATTTTTTTTTTTTTAAGCACCAAATGCAGCCTTGGGATTGGAAGTTTGAGAACAGGCCTAGTGCAGAGGCAAATGACATAGTGCCATTGGGAGCCTTTTACTCAGTGGAAATTGATAACAGACAGATGAAAAGGGTAGGGGGGGGCAGGACTGGCTCCATGTTTGAAAGGGACTCAGCCTTGGTGGGCGGGCTGGTCAGCCTCACTTTGGCACACGTGTGTGTGTGTGTGCGCGCGCGTGCTGCTAAAGTGCGGCAGAAGTACAATGTATTTCTAGACAGCAAGCACCTCACACCTGCCATTCTCCTCTCTCTCTCTCTCTCTCTCACACACACACTCACACACACACACACACACACACACACACACACACACACACACACAATCTCCTGACATAGTACCGAGATTGGTCGGGGTCATTGCAGTGGAGAGGAGGAAGATGAGTGTGAAGTGACCACCAGCTACAAAGACATTGTTTGTAGTACTTCAGCAAAAAACCTTTGCTTAGCCACTGAGGATTTTTCCCTCGCTGCTGAAGTAGCAAAAGTACAAACAATGTTTTTCTAGCTGGTGGGTGCCTCGTTTCCACAAATTTTCCTCCAGTGCCCCCAACTGATGCAGGACAGTGATACTCCACATCAGTTGGGGGGCATTGTGAGGGAGGGGGAGTGGCAAGGTACCCACACTGGCAAGAAAGACGTTCTTTGTTCTTCGGCTTCAGGAGTTGAGTCGGGGGGGGGGGGGGACAGGACACCATACTGGATCACCATGGATTGTGGGGAGGAACATAAGTAACCAGCCTCTGGGAGGGAAAGGGCAGTGGGCGCTTGGGCACTGGATGCTCAGAAACTGCCCACGGGTGCTACCCTGTGGTGGTGAGGAGGCACATCGCCCAGGTGGCTTTAACTGAGCTTGCTTTCAAAGCCAGGGGAAGGACTTGAAGAGCAATTCTCAACATGCATGCAGTGTGGAGAAAGCATTCCTGGCTCTTTGTGATCAGCTCAGCGGGTGGCGCAGTGGGTTAAACCGCTGAACCATGAGCTGTCGATCGAAAGGTCGGCAGTTCGAATCCGCAACGGGGTGAGCTCTCGTTGCTTGGCCAGCTCCTGCCAACCTAGCAGTTCCAAAGCATGTTAATGTGAGTAGATAAATAGGTACCGCTTGCGGGAAGGTAAACAGCGCTCCGTGTTCCAGCCGCATGCTACGCGCTGCGGCAAGGAGAGTCATGCCGGCCACATCATGACCACGGAGGCATCTTCGGACAACGCTGGCTCTTCGGCTTTGAAATGGGGATGAGCACCACACCCTAGAGTCGGACACGACTGGACTTAATTGTCAGGGGTCACCTTTACCTTTTACTGCTAAAAGAGTGGGTTTAACTTGAGAACAGACCTGTCAACATTTTTACTGGAGCCTGATTCTAAGAGCAGCCTCATTTGCAGACATTAGCAGGTGATCATGCTGGATAAGTTTCCCCTGCTGCTGATTTCTGCTGCAGATCACACTGCTGCTGCTGCTGTTGCTACTGAAGTTACGGGTAGGTCATCTTTTCCTGAACATCTGGCAACCTCACACAAGCTTTTCAAAAAGTGAACTTCCTTCATTCTAAGGAAACCCATTAAAGTTGCAAAGTAAAAGCCAGGGCCCAACAACACACACACACACACACACACACACACACACACACACACACACACACACACACACACACACACACACACACACACACACACACACACACACACACACACACAGCCTCAGTAAATCATTACATGTCATTAGTGAGCATACAGAACATGAGTGACTTTTGAGCATGGTGACCAAGTAACCATGGCAACGACAGTGCTACGATGATAAGTTATCCAATGCTTTCTTCAATCAGCAACAGGGCACTGATAATTTATCCCATTTCATTGTGTCTCTGTCCACAGTGATAGGGAATCCAATGAAAAGGCTACGTGAAGTGACTGCTTCCCTAGCTACACACAGCAACATACTGTGAATCGCATTCAGATTGACTTTACTGACAATAGTTTCCATGATGTGCACTTATGTTCATATGCGTCTTTCCGCTGCAACACAGCTCTGTGCATATGGTGTAGTGGTTTAGGAGTCGGACTTAGACCTGGAAGATCCAGATTCAAATCCCCGCTCAGCCACGAAGCTTCCTGGGTGACCTTGGGCCAGTCACTATCTCTCAGCCCCACCTACCTCACAGGGTTGTTGTGAGGACAAAAAGGAGGGGAGGAAATATGTACACCACTCTGAGCTCCTTGGAGGAAGGGTGGTATAAAAATGTGAATAAATAAATAAATAAATAAAGTGGGGGGGGGGATGAGTAGCTAGGTTCTTATATCAGGCGGTGGTGGGTTGTTGTTTTTTTACCAGTTCAGCTCTCATGGCTCCCCCCCTGCCCCCAAGGATCTTGGGAACTGTAATTTGGTGAGAGTGTTAAGAATTTTCTATTGGAGATTATTATTATTATTATTATTATTATTATTATTTATAGTGTATATTTATATACACTTTATTTATATTATTATTATTATTATTAATAACAACAGTATTTATATACCGCTTTTCAACAAAAAGTTCACAAAGCGGTTTACAGACAAAAATCAAATGATTAAATGGCTCCCTGTCCCCAAAGGGCTCACAATCTAAAAAAGATGCAGAACACCACCAGCAAACAGCCACCAGAAAAGAGAGTGTGCTGGAGTGAAAGGGAAGCAGTTATTCTCCCCCTGCTAAATATAAGAGGAGCACCAATTGAAAAAGTGCTTCTTGCCCAGTTAGCAGGGGTAGATCCCTAGCTCCTCCTTGCAAAATTAAAACATCTCCCCAAAATTTATACCAGGATCAAATCATCTTCGGGATTTTGGTCATAAAAACAAATCAAGATGCTAAAAAGTGTTTAAAACATGTATTAAAATGCACTTAAAGTATTAATGTATTAAAGTGCATTTTAATATATGTTTTAAACTTTTTTTTAGCAACTTCTTGTTCAAACCTTCTTGTTCAAAGAAGCCTTCTGAGCCCCTGCCTTTTTTAACATCTCGCTGGTACAGGTGGGGGTGCTGCTGTTTTTATGCTCCTGTTTTAATTGTGCTATGATCTTTTTAATTGATTTTTAGATATTGTTTTTATTTATTTTCATTAATTGTTTTTTACTGTTTTAAAATGTGATTATTTTTTGTATTGTATTTTTTGTATCGTATTTTCTTTTTTGTTTTAAGCCGCCTTGGGTCCCTTCGGGGAGAAAGGCGGGATAAAAATACTGTAAATAAATAAATAAATCTTAATTTTATGACCAAAATCCCGAAGATGATTCGATCCTGGTATGTTGCAGCTGGTCATAACAGTTTCCGATCCCCAAAATTTCTTGGGGAGAGAGGCTGATGGTTAAATCATCTGAAATCCATTGTGTGGATACCCCCTTTGTTAAAAGTTGCTTGGAAGCCTCTATTATCACTGTTGTGTCACTTTCATTTAACCTAATCATGCTGTATTTTCCGATTTTGGTTCACAATGATTTTTGGTTTTTTGGTTCTTCTCTGACATAGTAAGATGACAAAAACCATTATATTAGAAAATAAAGTTTAGAATTCATCATAATGTTTAGAATTGATCTTTCGTTCAGTACAAAGAAATAAGATATACAGTAAATTGCACCTACAGAATGTACAACTTTGCTTCAAAACAGCCTTTAATCAACACAATTGTGTAATGCAGTTCATAATAACTTCAATATTCTTTTCAGTTCTCTTTGGCTGCTTTTGTTTAAACCTTAAAGCTAGGCTCATTCTCAGATGGGAATGCCCTTGTGATAAAATTTCATCAGTTTTAAGTCCCCTCAGTATTTTGTCAAAAACTACCTGAAAAATGATTTTGACAGGGTCCAATCAATCTTTGTTTTATCCTGTTTCTTGAGCAAACATATAGTAGAGATTGTAATCAGAACAAATGGTTTTACTGTTCGTTCATGTTTCATTGGAATCAACACAATAGTTAAATTATCACTTTTGCCGAACCATCTTTTCATATATGACTCTGAAGTTTTCAATTTAATTTGAAGGCTTCATTCCGATTTGTCTAATTCCATATTGCAGGAATTACAGATTGCATTTACTCTCTCTTTTTGCATTAAATGGCTGAAAAACAGAGTGGCTCGTTCAGAAAGATGCATAAATCAGATGCATAAATGCATGACTTTGTTGTACTCTTGATACATTTCAATCTAATTTACATATTAATGTATTAGAAATTGTTTGACAGGTGAAAAAGAAAAGAAGATTTTTTAACCAAATCACAGAACCTTAGTATGAAAGCGTACTGATTAATCTAGTTAGAATGCCTTGGGACCCAAATATAATCAATTCACAGTACTCAAACCACATTAATTTGTGCACAAATGAATAAAATAACATGTTGCATTAGTACTTTTACCAGTGGCGTTGCTGGAGGGGGTGCGGCACCATAAGTGGTGCCAAAAAGGGACAAGTGTAATGCTTGGCTGCAAAGGAGAATATAGATATAATGGGTATAGCAGAAACCTGACGGAATGGAGAGAACCACTGAGATACATTTATTCCAGGATTGAAAGAGCAGTGTGGCATATGCCCCACCCTCCCCCTCGTCCAATGGGGGCAACTCTGCATCCTGGGGTTGCAGGAAGGACATTCTAGCACAAACATAAGCACTGAGACTTACACTGAATGCTTTTAAATGAAAAAAGGCTAAAGCCCTTCTGGGCTACAACTACATATGCACGTTCCATCATTTTAGCTTGAATGTCCAAATGCTATGAGGCTCAAGGTCACAAGTCCTTTCAGGCAGAGGATTGGCATCTTCCCATGCCCCTCAATACAGCAAGCATTTCAATATTACTCGCTCAAGACAGCAACTAATACAACCCTCTGGGCCTTCCACCTGGGCATTGTCCCTGGGGGGCACCTCTGATTGGGGAGCCTGCACCTCCTCGCACCTCACCAGGAAGTGGCTGCTCTCCCCCTACTTTACGCCCATCCCCAGGTCCCTTGCCTTCTGGTTCCCCTCCCTGTTTCTTTCCTCTCCTGACTGTGTGTCTCCTGGTTCCTGCTTTCCCCTTTCAGTCCACTTTTCTTCCTCTAGCCTTTCCCCTTGTCGCCTGCTCATTCTTCCCTTTCACCTCTTTCCTTTCCTCACATCTCGTCCAATCCTCATTGAAAGGCTCTCTCTTCTAGCTGCTCTCTCCTTCCCACCTTCTTTCATCCTCTCCATTTGCATCCTCTGCTTTTGTGAGCTTGTTCCCGCTGCCCTCACATGCTGCTGATGGCCACCTAGCCAGCTGTGAGCAGGCCAAGCGGTGGAAGCATGTGATGATGACGTGATGATGACGTCACTGCTGGGTGTCTCCACAGAGGCTTGCGATGAGCCTTCAGGGGATGCCAGCATGGCTTGAGAGCAGTGAGCAGAGTCAAGGAAGCTATAAAAGGTAAGGAGGCTTCCTTCAGAAAATGGAAATCTTGCTGAAATGAGGACAACAAAGAGAAACACAAGACATGTGACAATAAGAGATGGAAAAAAGATAAGGAGCGCATGGCTAAAAACATCAAGGTTTTAAAACATCAAAACGTTTTAAAATGCAACAAAAGCAGGCAACCTGCCAGGGAGGCAATTGGGCTCAGATAACAAGGGAATAAAAGGGAAGGTTAATTAGGATATGTGAGATTGCAGAGAAGCTGAATGAATTATTTGCATGTGTCATCACTACAGAAGACAAAGGGCAGATCCCCATACCTGACCTTTTCAGGGATAGAGTCTAAAGAGCTAAGACAAGATAGAAGTGACGAGAGATGAGGTTCTGGAGTGCACTGAAATCACCAGGTGCAGGTGGTATCCACCCAAGAATTCTTTAGGAACTCAAATGTGAAATTGCGGAACTCTTAACAAAGGGCCCAATCTAATAGCCGCTGTGCTGTCGGAACTCACGTTCCAGTGGCTAAGCGGCCTTTCTGGTGTGGCAAAGTGTGATGTGCTGTCACCTGTAACTGGGCCACCACCAGAAATAGTGAGTGGTGGCAGCTGCACCTCAGCAGGATGCCCCAACACCGGTAAGTTGGAAGGGTGGGTGAGCAGAACGGATCAGGAAGGGGGAAGAACGGGGCAGGGACTAGGGTGGAGAGGGTTGTGTTGAATGTGGGAAGGGAAATGATTGTCGTTGGCAGAGACTCTGCCGATATCCTATCCCCCCTTTCCAACCTCAATCTACCTCCCCAGGTTCATTCAGATTTGCCCCAGCCAAAGAGCTGGGGGAAGAGGAGGCGTACCCCAAGGTAAGGAAACAAACATCAGGGAAGAGGAGGCATACCCCAAGGTAAGGAAACAAACATTCCCTTACCGTGAGGATGCCTCCAGGACTGCCTTCCTGCAGGATACAGCCTCTCTGTTGGCGTGGCTGCATCAGTGGGGGGGGGGGGGAGTTTAGTTAAGATTGGGCTGAAAAATATATAATTTGTGTCCTTTAAATTGGCCCCCATGCTAGAGGACCAGAAGGTAGCCAATGTAGCACCAATCATTAAAAAGGGTTCCGAGGGGATCTGGAAAGTTACTGGGCTGGTCAGCTTAATGTCTGATAAGATAAAATTATTAAACATATAAAACAAGAAAGCCTTGTTGAACAACAAGAAGTTTTCATTCCTGGAAGAATTTTACCTTGTTTTACACCCATCAAAACAGTTCAAAACTCTCACTTTTGGAAGGCGGTGAGCTAAGCCTATCTTCAAAATGGTCCGTGAAGAAAATATTTTGTAAAAGAATGACTATTTTGTTCATTCTCAGGTTGCAGTGCCGGTCTATGGCAAATCCCGGCTGTCATCTTTAAAGCTGTTTTCCATTTCATTGCTGCGGATAATGACATGCTGATAATGTGTCATCTCAACCAGAAAAAAAATGTGCGTAATGGTCTTGTCAACAACTAAAACCTTTTAGTTTTATTCCCTGGGGAAAATGTAGTTTAACCTAGAGAGTCCAAAATTAAAATGCAAAGTGGGTGTTACGAGGAAGATACTAGTTTCTGTCCACTGAAGTAAGTACACGAGATAAACATCACAACATTAGTCTATTTTTGACATTTCCAACCCATTCTGGCCCCTTTTGTAGTCACCAAGTAGATGCTGGAGCCTGGAGTGATTCCAGTTTTTAACATCTGGCACTTGTGGGATGACTTTTCATCCTGCAAACACAGCACTTGTAGAAAATTACACTGCAGTGGGCTGCATAGCATTTCTAGGACCAGACCCTGAGCAGTTGAAGGACTTGCTCTGTAATATTGTGTTGTGCACACAATGGGAAATGAGAGAAAGAGATGAAGGCCTGTTGGTGGGTGGTGTTGTTGGTGCTGTTCTTTTGCTATCTGCTGCCTCATTTGGTGTGGCATTTGTTTTTGCCATGGCTATATTGGTGTTAAGCGGTGTTTCCCACAGCAAACATATTGAGTGCAAACTACAGCACAGCTGTGCTATCAGCCCATAGAGCTCAATACATATGCACTTAAGACAGGTGAACATTCTTCAACAGGTGGCGCACACAAAGCGGGGGCTCTGCAGCCAATCGGAGCGAAAGAAGGGCACATAAGTGCCGTTCACACTTGATGCATTTGCTGCAGAAACGCTGATGGAGCTACAGCAAACAGGACTGGAGAGTAAAACATGAAGTGGGTATTATATTAGCAGCACAATGGTAAACTGAACAGCTATGAGTTCAGAAGAGCCAAATGTCCATGATGGAGTGGGTACTACAATACCCACTCAATGGGTACTACAATACTTGGACATTCAATCATTCAGGTGTGTGTGTGTGTGTGTGTGTGTGTGTGTGTGTGTGTGTGTGTGTGTGTGTGAAAGCAAGGCAGTAATCCTATACCTGTTTACCTGGGAGTAAGTCCCATTGAAGAGCTGTAGCGGGTGGTGCAGTGGGTTAAACTGTTGAACCATGAGCTGTTGATCGAAAGGTCGGCAGTTCGAATCCGCAACGGGGTGAGCTCTCGTTGCTTGGCCAGCTCCTGCCAACCTAGCAGTTCCAAAGCATGTTAATGTGAGTAGATAAATAGGTACCGCTTGCGGGAAGGTAAACAGCGCTCCGTGTTCCAGCCGCATGCTACGTGCTGCGGCAAGGAGAGTCATGCCGGCCACATGACCACAGAGGCATCTTTGGACAACGCTGGCTCTTCGGCTTTGAAATGGGGATGAGCACCACACCCTAGAGTCGGACACGACTGGACTTAATTGTCAGGGGTCACTTTTACCTTAAGTCCCATTGAGCTCAGAGAGGCTTGCTTCTGAGTAGACTTGCATAGGATTAGGCTGTAAGAGAGTTAGCTTACTAGTTACTCAAACTGATAGTTAGTCAATGAGTTTACTTGTTAGAAAAAGAAACAATCAGAAAAAAGCTATACAGTACAACTAACTGGCTCTAGTGTTCTTAATAATCATCCTACATCTTAAGAGGAGGCTTTGAGAGCCTCTGGTAAGTGTTCCATCTCCTTTCATATAGGAAGCAAATGTACTGAATGCAAGGAAGTCACCCAATCAAAGTTTTCATTGATCTGTACTTGTAAACTTCAGCAAAGCTATGTTATCAGCCAACACAGCTCATCACATACGCACTTGGTGCAAAACCATAGATTAGTGCAGTGATGATTTGGGCCAGATTCATTTATGGTTCTCTTGAAGGCATGACTTAACTCTTTATCTACGTGTTTATTCTGGTCAACCTATGCAAAATCCAGGCTCCCTCCCTTTCTCTCACGCAGGCTGGCTGCAATCCTATGCACACTTTCCAGGGAGTAAGTCGAGTCCCATTGAACTCAATGGGACTTACTTCTGAGTAGATATGCCTAGGATTGCACTGACAATCTGTGCCACAGGAATGGATGAAGACCTGCATCCATTGGATGAAGACCTGCATCCAACAACACTGAAGAGTGTTGTTGTTGTTCAGTCGTTAAGTCGTGTCCGACCCTTCGTGATCCCATGAACCATATCCCGCCAGGCCTTCCTGTCCTCCACTATCTTCCTGAGTTCGCTCATTTTCATGTTTGTTGCATCGATGATGCTGTCTAACCATCTCATCCTTTGCCTTCCCCTTCTCCTTTTGCCTTCAATCTTTCCCAACATCAGTCTTCTCCAGAGAGACTCCTCTCTTTGCATTAGGTGGCCAAAATATTTGAGCTTCAGCCTCAGTACCTGTCCTTCCAGGGAACAGTCAGGGTTGATTTCATTTAGAATTGACTGATTTGATCTCCTAGCAGTCCAAGGGACTCTCAGGAGTCTTCTCCAGCACCACAGTTCAAAAGCATCTATTCTTCGGCGCTCAGCTTTCCTTATGGTCCAACTCTCGCAACCATACATTGCTACTGGGAACACCATCGCCCTGGTAAAAGAGTACTGAGTAAAAGAGTATTGAGTTCTTTTTCTGCCTAAGTTAAAAGAAATGAATTCAATCACTCAAAACTAATCCAAATACTGTCAATAAGATTACATTTGGCTGTAAAAAAATTGACTCTCCTCTTGCATCTGTTCTGGAAAGCAAACGATTGGGTTAGTGTGATGTATACAAAGACAGAACTTAAGACTTCCTTGTAACTGTTCTTTCTCTTCCCCCCCCCCTTTTCTTGAATGTTTGTGATTTAAAAGCTGTGAAGCTGTTCCTAGGCAGAGAACAGTTAAATGCCAGTATGTTGGCATGCAAACGTTTGAGGGAAAACAACATAGGCTGTACAGTATATGCCAATAAAATGCTTGTTTTGGAGGGATTCTGGATCAACAGAATCCTATCCTATAGGAGGACTCACACAGGGCAGATTTAATTGTACATTGTGACTAATAGACTAGCCGAACAGGGATCTAATTATTCTCTACACTTGTGGCTGTGTTGCTTGGTTTTGGTGATTTAATGGCTTCGTTTTATATAATTCGCTTTATATAAATGACCCTTCTCTCCCCCCACCTCCCGCCCCAGGGCTTCTCCACCTGCTGTTCTTCTGGCTCTGAGTTAATTAATGCAAAAGGTGCCTAAAGGGAGGTTCGTGGGGGTTGTGCTAAGCTAACGCTAATGCTAATATCGCTGCTAGGAGACTCAGCTCTAGGCTGGGAGGGATTGCTAAAGCTCCGAACTGCTACTTTATTCCACCTGCCATTCTGGGGGAAGAAAAAACAAGCTTCCCAGACGCCTTCCTGACCGGGCAGTACGATCCTTCAACCAGGCTTCTGTCTGCAGAATTACCTCCCTCCCTCCCTTCCTCGGGGTAGAATCTGGTGCTACACCCCTTTGGCGAGATATAAATGGAACTGTACGGCAAGGTAAGGTCTTTTGCTTCTTTTTCCACTGGATTTCGGCACCTCTTTAAAGCATCCAATAGTTTTTCCTAACTAAAGCGATTCAACAGCATCCAATCTTTTAAAAAAGAATCTCCAAGAATCTGATTATCTCTGCTTGATCAGCCAGCCTGGAAACGGAACTGAATTCCGTCTGCAACTCCAGAAAATATTCCTTTCGAGAGACGTCAGTTAACTTAAATCCAGATGGAAAGGCGCCTTAAATGGACGGTGTGAATTCACTTTTCTCTCCACGACAGTCTGTGCGGACAACACACAGGATCCGATTCTGGATACCTGTAAAACAAGTGTAGTGGATGGCATGTCTCGTCTACTTTCCCTTTCCGGATCCTGTGGGTCCCATGACTAAGGACTGCCAAACTCCCGGGCGACCGACCAGGATTCACCCAACAGCTGCCAAACTAGCGGGCACAGCTGTTTCACTTTCCACCGAGCAATTGCCAGGAGAAAGCGGAGGGGTGGAGCTAAAGGTGGCGCGAGCGGGGGTTCCTGGGAGTTGTAGTTGTGGCTCTCGTTGGTTTCCCTTTGATCCGGGCCAGAGCCCTGCGCCAGCTCGCACTACAGCTCCCACAGGCCGCCGCGGGGAGCGCTTGGACAGCCCTGGAAGGGAGGCAGGGTGGACAGCTCCGGTGCTGATCTGTCGGCTGGTTAGTTAGCATTAGAGCCGCGGGTGTGTGCTGAGCCGGGCGTGGAGCCGGGGGTTTGCTGCTTGCTGGATACGAGCGGTAATCGTCCGGCAGTTGAGGTAGAGAAAGACTCGTGGCTGAGAATGAGGCACGAAGCTCCTCCGATGCAGGTTGGTCACACAGAAAGGGGAACCACGAGCAAACCAGAGGGAACTCTCGGTGTGCGCGCACACATAAGACTCGAGGGGAGAGGGTTGTGGCTTTGGGGTGCGCGCTCGCGCGCGGGGGGTTCTTGTTCCTATTTTAAAGTCCCTCGTGGCTTTTCTAATTGCTGCAAATGCCCGTCTTGCGCCCTGTTGGGTGGCTGGCTTGTGATTTGCAAAAAGGGGAAGCTGAAACGAAACACCCAGGCAAACATCATGTGCTCGCTCCCCACCCGCCCGACTCGGATCTCCTCGTTCTTTTGCGTGTCAGAGAGGAAGGCGAGGCGTTAACTCAGGCGTTACTTACTGCGAGGAAATTCTGGTGACTGCTGAGCGAATCCAATCGAACAAACGCCTTTCCGTTAACAACACGCGTCCTTTCTCAGGAGAGATGGAGATTTTACTGGGAGAGATGCAGGGCGGCAACAGACCATCTCTACTTATATTAAGACCAGAGGAAAACTGACTTCTGGTTTTGACAGTTGCCATTAAGACGTTGCTTTTTCGAGCAGCAGAAGCTCCCGGTATTGAACACTTAACAGTCCTCCGAGTCGATGCATGTTTACTCAGAAGCAAATACTACTGTGTTGTGTTCAATAGGGCTTACTTCCAAGTAAATGTACTTGGACACTTGGGAATAAGCCCCATTGCATTGTACGTCAAGGGAACTTACTCCCGAGTAAACATGCCTAGAACTAGGCTGAGAATGACTTGTCTTATCAGTGATATCTCTATGATGAGGCATATTTTGCCTGAGAAAACATGGAAGTCTATGATCACTAAACCCTTTGGCATAAGAATTGATTACAGTATAAGTTCTTAAAGCAATATACAGTATAATGAGTCTTTATAAGTCTTTTATTGCCATTACATTAACTTGAGGGAGGACATTTGTTTATTGAGGAAATGTTGCTGTTCTGGAACAAAGAATGATGTATGACTCCTAAAAAATAAGACTCAGAAAAGTCTTAAATATTTCTGTGTGGAAATGTTAGCTTTTCGTGCTAGGGAAATAGCTCAGACATTCAAAATTTACATAGATATACATTTTTGTAGCCTCAAGGTAACTGCTACTGTTGAATGAGAAATAATAATTTACTTTATTTATAGTGCATGGCCAGTCTTATGACGGTGATTTAAATGAAAAATCTACTAAACTTTCATTGATAAATTAAACTGAAGTCATTTTTGGTATTAGAAATTTGGCTACAAATCTTTGTAGCTGTACTGTAACTTAATGAAATCTTGCGATACATAAGTGACCAGATGTTTCTTATCCTGTAATACGTTTTGGTGATACTGTTTTGTATAACTTCAAAAGAAAATGACATTCTGGCTTTAACAATATTAATTCTTATGTAGTGTTCTTCTATACACAACATCTCTATAGCGTATATTGAGCATGTTTGTCTTTGAAAGATTATCTTTCAGATCCATTGCTTATAATATTCAGGATGCTGCAATCGTTTTACTCCAGAATGAATTACAAATACATCAATATACTAGAAGCATTTCATTCAGTGTCCTGACAAAATAATATGACAACTGGAGAACTGAGTGCATATGCAGTATATTTAATTGTCTCATAATACCACATGAGAGTAGAAATATCATACAAGAACTAAAATGATAGCTCTATCTGTATAAAATTTGTTTATTGAGAAAATAAGATATGTTTTATCAGAATTAAAGGGGTAGGATAGCAGCTTGCTATTGGATTAGTTATAGATGTTGCATCTGTTGAGAGAATACATCAAGACCATCATCTTATGCACACTTAAGTCCTATAGAACTCATTTGTACTTTGAATAAACATGCATAGGATTAGTCAGTATAGATTGTTAAAAGTTTTCCTAATTTTGTAGAAACAAAATGTTGGCATTAAAGTAGTACAAGAAGACTGTTTGATCTAAACATATTTTATTTTGCATTTGTATGTTTTCTATTTGAGCATTATTTCTGGATGTTATAAAGGCAGGCCAGTCTCAGGTTGCCCATGTGGTTAGAACTATTTGATTCCCATCCCCATGTTTCCTCTCCTCAAGCAGTAGAAGGCAAAAGAGCTCATTTTTATATAGTGTAGTAGTAGCAAGGCTGTCAAAAACCAAGCGGGGGGGGGGGATACTGAGATGGACTAATCATGTATTTTTTCCATATCTCCTCCATAATTATAATTACAGAGCATCCAGGATTCTCTCAGATATGAAAATGTAATCAGGCAGAGTACTTCAGATTAGCATTTTAAGTTTACAAATACAAATGCTTCCCCCCCCCCCCAATATGTCTAGAATTATTCTTATTAAACCTTCAAACAGTTCCAGGTTCCATCATGAGTTTGTCTTCTGATGAGTTTTCTTTTTCCAAATGAGTTTCACAATTTGGGGGGGGGGGGAAGGTTGACTGAACTAGTTGCTTAATTTAATTCATTTTAATTTTGTCAGTAGAAGCAAATGTTACCTTTAGGTTTCTTTCAAAGCTTTATATAATTGTGTGTTTAATGCACACCACTTCAAAGGACGTTTGTTACAGAGCAGATCCTTTGAGCCTTAGATCTGTCTAGATTAGCAGAATAAAAAGTCAATTGATGAACCTGCTTGTGTCTATGAGTAGTTCAAATCCAGGCATCAGCTTCCCCAATGGCAGTAAGGAGCTTTTGTTGCCAAGTGGGTGGACATCTACCAAAGCAATACAATGGTTAAAGAAATCCAACATCTGAAAGTCATCCTAATTCCAGGACGTGGATAGGCTCCTGTAATTTCTAGTCTTGTAGTTCAAACAGATTAGTTGAATCAGCCTACACTAGCCCTTGCTTGCCCATGTTTGTCAGGGAATGGTGCACATTGTGCAGAGCAGGCAGGGGTTCTCAACCGGTGGTACACATACCACTAGTGGTACTCCTGGCAACTGGACTGGTCTGTCGAAACCACACTCCAATATGGCTGCAAAGCAGTCATGTTTTTGCTCCCAAGAGGCTCTGGCCATTGGCTGAGCCTCTCGGGAGCACTGCAAAGGGCCTTACCACCCGCCCTGACCGTCCTACCTGCGTTTTCTGGCTGAAAATGCTGCTGAAACCTGGAAGTGGCGATGATGTTATCGCCACTTACTTCCAGTGATACGCCGACGGAGGCGGGCCCCAGAGGTGGTACGCGGCCCACCAGAGGTTGAGAACCCCTGGCATAGAGCTCTGTTATCCCAGAGATAAAAGGTAATCTGCCTTTCCCCAGGACATTTTTCAGTTGAGTGCTACAGGACTGATCCAAACATACATTTTCACTGTCCAACAGTTTGCCTCTGGAAGATGACAACTTTCAGTTAAATAGGTGACGTGATGCCTCCATTGAAAACCTTGTACTTGAGAAGAGATGATATTGGGTGATAAGAGAGCATCTGTAGTGTTTGATCTGTGATGACTGTTTCACACATGCAAGGCATCGTCATTCCACATCAGTTGAGATATGACTGCAAGAATTCTTACAGTCTGTTCTCAGGCATCTAACGTCTGACAAGCTGGACAAGAGCAATGGTGATTGGTAGAATGTTCTGTGATGTCATAAATGTCTCCCTGGACTCAGAAAAGCTTTTCCCCTGTCACAATGAAGATGATGTAGGAGGCAGCTTGGGAGTTTTACCTGGAGGTCAAAGATTAAACACTGACCATGCATGCATTAACATTCTGAGGGAAAAAAATACTAAAAATGAGCCATCCATAAGGTTCTGTTTAGTAGAATATCCACTTGCATGACATCCTAAAGACATTTTGGCCATCATGAAGCCAATAATATTGGCAGAACCCTGTGTAGTGAGCCTTTGCTAATAGCAAACTTTTAGATTTGTAACTGAAAGGCAGAATATCAGAACGGACTTGCATCTCTTGCCAAACACAGACTGGCTCTCTGCAATACAAGTATAAACCATTGTATGAACAATCAGAGCTCACCCACCTATGTCTGGTAGGTAACTTACTTGTGATTTCTAAGCACTACTGTATTAATTTCATATGTGACAAACTAACTGTGCAATCCTATCTACTCTTCGACTGGTGGACTGACCCCTCTGCTGGTCAAGGGTGTTGCAAATGTGCCGTAAAGCATGTTTGCGTCACTCTAAGAGTAAGCGGCTTACTCCACTCCTCTGGTGCTGCAGAATGGTGGAGCACCACAGCAGAGAGGTCCCTACCAAGTGACGGAGGAGCATGGGGAGCGCCAAATGGGGTGTTCCAAGGGGGTTAGAATTGGTCGGTCAGGCCCGGGAAGGGATCAGTGGTGACCTCTGCCAAATCCTACCCCCCTTCCCGGGCCTGGCCACCGTTACATGGCCAGCTTGAATGTGCACCAGCAAAACAGCTGGTGCACATTCGAGTAAGACCCACCAGGGCAACTGGGGCTCTACTTGGGGTAATGGGATGAATGTCCCCTTCACTCGAGGAGAGCGCCTGCTGCACCGGAGCTGGGTCCTAACTGGATACGATGCAGCACAGGCTCTATGCCTGCACTGCAGCCTAGCTAGACAAGATTGGGCTGTTAGTGTGCATACAGTGTAGAGACTACATCTCGTTACATAAGAGTCTGTGGCTAAGTCACAGACAGATCAGTGTGGTGTCTTGGTTAGCAACTTGGATCAGGGAGATATGAGTTCGTGACTGATCTCTGCTTAACAATTAAGTCCACTGGGTGACCTTGGACCTAGAGACAGACTTCAGTCCTATGTACACTTACCTGTACATTAGGTAGCCTTGAATATACTATTAGAAATTGAAGGATTGGCATCAGGTACAGCAGTGATGTATGCTCTAAATCAGCATTTCCCAACCTTTCTGGCCCACATACCACCTATGCGGGCCTACAGCTGGCTGTGTACCACCAAAAGAAAGTGCCATTGATGTCATCGGCACTTTCTTCCGGGTTCGCAGCTGTGCCGGAGCTCAGAAAAAGCAAGATAAGACGCCGGGGAGGGCAGGAGGGCCATCCCTTGCACTGAGAGCCCGTGTGCTTGAGCTCTGCCAGCTCTGCAGAGTTTGAGGCACCGCTTTTTGGGCTCAGACGTGTCGCCGCATGGCCAAGATAGTGGCCACCATCTCGGCCACCAGCAATCCATGTACCACCAACCTGTGGTCCATGTACCACCAGTGGTACGCATACCACAGGTTGGGAACCTCTGCTCTAATTGACTAAGGATAATAATCTGCAATGGGGTGACCACATGTAAATTCTTGTAGGGTGTTTACAAACGTGTGTGGAGTCCGCAGGGATGTGGATCAAGTCTCTGACTCCCAAGTCTCACGTCAAGTCCCAAGTCTCTGGGTCCAAGTCTTTGTCCCCAAGTCCAGAGTCTTTGGTCGCGAGACACAAGTCCCTATCTATTTAATAGGGAAAACGGGTCGGCGCTGTGCTGAGGTGTGTGTGTGTGTGTGTGTGTGTGTGTGTGTGTGTGTGTGTGTGTGTGGGAGGATGGCACTGGCAGGGCTGTAAATTCCCCCCTGATGTTCCCCTCCCTCTGCACTTCTCATGCACACTCATTTAGATCTGATTGTCTCAACACATCTGGCTTGTCTGAGAGGTGATCGTGGCAGGAGAAGGCAGCGACAGAGAAATAGCTACATAAGACCTACCTCTAGTCAACTCTGTGGCTCCTTCGGTATTTTATCCCATTGCATTAGAGATGTTTCTCTTCCATCTTATACATGCAGAATGTAGATGTAACTGGTTCTAGTGTTTACCTGCTGCAGCCCCATTGCCTTAAATGACGTCTTTGCAGTGCCGCTGGGAGTGCAGGAGAGACAAGTGGGGGTCACTCTTAGGCGCAGCAGAAGCTGGAGAAGCGGCAGAGAGAGAGAGAGAGGGGGGAAAAAAGGGGGAAACCAGCCCACAGTTGGCTGCTGCTGCTTCTTCCTCCGAGCTGCCTGCCTGCTCACATGCCATTTAACCAACAAAGAGCATGCTGAGCAAACTCCATCAGCCCCCCCCCGTGGCCCAATCAGAGCTCTGATTGGACAGCAATGAGGGCCAATCAGAGCTGCTGGGGGCAGAGCAGAGCTGGAGCAGTCCCTCCCTCCCTCCCTCCCACCCTCATGCTGAGAACTGAAGAAGACTTGCCTTCTCTGTCGCCCCCTCCACTCCCACCCACCACCTCTGCTGCTTTTGTGCCTGCCTGCCTTGTCTTCGGCGTCGCAGATGCCTTCTTCCTGGTTTACAGAGGCCAATATGGTAATGTATAGGGACTTAAAATTTGACTCATTGTAAAAGGCTCCAAGTCTCAAGTCAAGTCTTTTACGATCGCTGAGTCATCAAGTCATTGACGCGACTTGAGTCAGTCAATAGACTCGAGTCTACATCACTGGGAGCCAGTCATGTGTCATCCAGTCATGTGAGGAGATGAATTTTGATCATGCCCCACGCTCTCTTGCAATTTTGTCTGGTTTCAAAGATGTAGTACAATTTTCTGGCAGGACACAACAGTTCATTGGTTTCTGTTCTTTTGTGAAGAATGTACAAGAAACTCACCACATAGCCAATGGTTGTCTATAGCGACAGTCAACTTCATTACAAGTCCATTGAAATCTAGAGTAAAAGTAACAAAAGGAAGTGAAATCAATTGTTATGCCATTGTTGAATCACTTCCGGGGTTGTACATGTCACCAATATACCCATCTACTGTACTCATACCTGATTCTAACCCAGCAATTACATATAGTGTTGCCAAGTTCTTTGCGGCCGCGATAAGTGTCCGGAAAAAGATGGAGTGTGGACCCTTTTGTTTTGATTAAAGGCATTGTACAGAGAGCAGTACACTAATCTGTAACTTATGGTTTGATGTGCATCAGCATCAGTAGATTATTGTTCGATAGAGTAGCTGCTGTCTTGGGCTGATGATAATTTTAAATGTAATTTTAACTTAACTGTTTAATATCTTATTTCATTTGCTCACTTACGTTATTTTTGTATAATTTTTACTTTGGGCGGGTCTTTGACCGTAATAAAGATATTTGATTGATTGATGTTATGAGATGTGGCTGCCAGTAAGCACACATCTGACTGTTAATAATGGAGAAAAAGTAAAGGGAGCTGCAGCAAGCCTTTGGATATGAGTAGGTATGTTCTGTCAAAGAGAGGAGTGGGAGTCTGTTTCTGTGTAGCAATAGTACTGGTAATTCTTGAATCAGATGGTATTGTGAATCATATATATATAAAGAATTGAAAGCCTGTTCTTTGAAGTGCTCTGTAATTCATCTGTCTGGAAACACCCATCAATGTTTCAAACTTCCCACTATCATTAGCAGATGTTGCCAGTGAATGTTAGGGAGGAGGGGTGACCCATTATACAAAGAAGAAGAATTGTAAGGCTGGAGAGAGCACTTGAAAAATACCCAACCCAACTCACTGCCTTGAACAAGCATCCCACCCCCACCCCGCCTAACGTGTGGTCTAGATTATCCTATATCATTATGGCCCATTCAGCTCTTGTTGCTTGGCCAGCTCCTGCCAACCTAGCAGTTCCAAAGCATGTTAATGCGAGTAGATAAATAGGTACCACTTGCGGGAAGGTAAACAGCGCTCCGTGTTCCAGCCGCATGCTACGCGCTGTGGCAAGGAGAGTCATGCCGGCCACATGACCACGGAGGCGTCTTCGGACAACGCTGGCTCTTCGGCTTTGAAATGGGGATGAGCACCACACCCTAGAGTTGGACACGACTGGACTTAATTGTCAGGGGGTCACCTTTACCTTTTACCTAACCTTACTTTACACTGGCGGAGCATGTGCTCCACTGGCGCAAAAATGCCATAAAGCGCTTTGCAACAGCGCTAAAGTTATCGGCGCCGGTGGGAAGGCTGGAGCCTTCCCGCTGGTGCTGGCACGCAGAGGGACGTATGCTTGAGCAGGTAAGTTCCTCGCCGGACAACACAGAGGTGGAGGGAGGATGGGGAGAGCGGTGATGGGGGCGGGGTGGGCAGATCGGGCCCGGGAGGGGACAGGATCAGCGGCACTAGCACACGCCGTATCTAATCCCCCTTCCAGATACACCAACATGGATCAACGCAAACTTGTGCCAGTGATATTGCTGGCGGAGGTCCAAGTTGACCCGTTCCTGCTGCTGGGGCTTACCCTGGAGCAATGGGACAAATGTCCCCTTACCCAAAAGAGACCTCCAGCATGCAAAAGTCCCCCACAAGATGCAGCATAGCATGCACACACGCCGCTGCATCAGCGTGGGGGAATTTAGTTAGGATTGAGTTGCCTGTGTACCACAAGTACAGTGAGGAAGGACATATCTAGGCTTGAAAGCCTTAAAAAGACTATTTTGTTAATACCCTCACAGTTCCAGGGATGCTTCTTGCATTGGCCCTCTGACCTGGGGCTGCGCCTTGTACAGCCTATGCCATGGTGGTATGCCTCTGCTGCGGCCCCCGGCTGCTCTTGGAACTCCCCTCCCCCGCAGTCACCCACGCTCCCCTGATGATCGGAAAGGCGGTCGGGAGCCGACCACCTTTTCGATCTTCAGGGGAGTGTGGGCGGGGCATGCTAGACAGCGGGGTGGGGCATGCACCGGTCATTATTATTATTAATTAATTAATAATTTAATTTCTTCTGCGGCCCCCGGGTTTCATGTCGAAGTTCGCATGCGGCCCTCAAGGTACGAAGTGTTGGACCACCCTGGACTATGCAGAACCAGATGCTCCATTTGTCCAATCATGTTTCCCTTTTTAATGTTTCCCAATTACATGCCCTGCCCTACCCTACCCCTCAGGCCCCCGTCAGAAACACCTAAATGGTGGGGCTATTGCTCAGTAGGAGCCACCCTGTTTTACATGCAGAAGGCCCAGTTTCAATCCCCCGCATCTCCAGGTAGGGCTGGGAGGGAAAGACCCTCAATTGAAACCCTGGAGAAAGGTGATATTGGCCTAGACCTAGATCAGGGGTTCCCAACCTTTTTCACCAAGTGTACCCCTTGCGCCAATTAATTAATTAGCATTAATTAATTTAATTAATTATTAAAATATAAAATTTAATCATTAAAATTATTAAAATTACTAGATTGACCTATCCTAGTTTGAAAATCCTAGATTGACCTATGATCTGACACAGTATTAAGCAGTTCCTTATATTATCTCGGCATTCCTCACGTGTCTCTCAGTCTCTGAGATTAGGAGAGTAACTGCAGCAAACTTTCATGCCCATCCTCATTCCTTGTTTTCTCAGTGCAAACCTGTTTGGAACTGCTTGCTTTCTCCTGTTGGATTGTAACTCTTGCACCCAAACTACTAGGCAAGGATTTCCTCACGTGTCCTGATTTTAGTAGCCATTGGTGATGGAACAAAGAGTCTTCATGTGTTCTGGCCGGCATACGTGTAAAAGTCTACAAAGAAAGACATTATGAATTCACATGGGGAGCCACCACATGAAAATGGTTTTAGCTGCAAAGTATGAAATTGCCCTAAATCACTTGTGGTAGAAGCACAATAGCTTTATCACTCCGAATTTAGCTTTGTTCCCTTTCTTGAGTACTGGTAATTGCCGGACATGAAAATAAAAGGCAATAATCTGTGCTAATTTGTTCTAGCAATTTCACATATAGGCTATCAAGAAAACTTTAGTTATCACATGAATAGCAACTGAATGTGTGAATTTATCCTTAGAAATTGAATATTAGTGTGTATATGAATTTGTGAAAATAACAATGGTAACCCCCATTACAAGCTCCTCCTGAGGCATGATTGTGGAATCATTTTTCAACTGAGTTGTGGGGTTGGTGTTGAGACATTGGAGTCTTGATTGACAAAACAATAGGACTGTAGTACATACTGAAGATGGAAATCAGATTGAATATTGTGGGTTCTAAAGCAGAGCTAACTCCTAAAAAGCAACTCTGAACTCAAGGAAAGTTTATCAATAAAATTTTCCTATTCCACCCCCCCCCCCCAGGAGTTAATCCCTGAAATAAAAGCAAACCTGGGAAGTATTTCAATTGTGCAAACTTTCAAGCTATTGGGACAGAGCTGGGCCATCCATGAAGTGGATGATGTGACTAGCGTTGACCAGTGGTGAGAATGGCAGATTCATAAGCACATAAGAAGAGCTCTGCTGGATCAGGCTAAAGGCCCATCTAGTCCAACTTCCTGTATTTCACAGTGGTCCACTAGATGCCTCTGGAAGCATGCAAGACAAGATACCTGTATCCTGTTCCCAGTCCCTTGCATCTGACAAGGGGTGCTCTTCACCCCACGTCTGCTGCTGTCTCCCTCCAGCCTGCTGCAGACGAGCCATATTGATCCGCCTTCTTATTATGGTCCTCCCTTGCATGGTTCTTTTCCAAAAACAGGAAATGCTGGACTTCCAGTTTAATTTAAAAGGACTGCACAAGGAAGGAGTGAGGTGAGGGCATAGGAAAACAAATCACCACTGCTCGTGCCTGAAAAAACCACAGGGCGGCAGCAATCCATTTCCCTACCCCTTCACCACGCAAGGAAGTAAGCGGGTAGGGAAGTGTATCTTCCTTGAGCAGTTTGAAGTTCAAAGGAAGAGAGCAAGGAAGGATCAATTCCCTACCCTCTCACCTCACTCATTCCTTGCTCAGTCCTTTTTAATAAAACAGTTCCATACTTCGTGTTGTAACGGGGTGTAATGAGGCAGGGGGAGGGCAGCAACGGGAGTGGGGCGTATCTGGCCCAGGAGGGAGGCGGGATCAACGATGATGGTGCGCACTGCATCCTATCCCCTTTCCCAGGTCTGTTTCTCCGACACGGCTCACCTCAGACCTGCGTTAGCCATTTACCGTATTTCTTCGAGTCTAAGGCTCCATCGATTCTAAGGCGCATCTTAATTTCAGGAACACCAGCAGAAAAAAAACAAAAACCATCGATTCCAAGACGCACCTCCTTCCTGCTCAGCACCAACTCTCCCCAGCTTGCTCAGCACCAACTCTCCCGAGCTTGCCTGCCACGGCGATCCGATTTTTACCGCGCCATTTTGCCCTCTCTGCTCAGCGGCGAGCTCTCTCTTCCTGAACCTGAGAGCTCGCCCCAGCATGCCCTGCGCTGCAGCTGACGATCTCCTCACTGCCTTTGAGCAGTGCCTTTGCGGTCCACCAGAAAATGCAATTTCCTTATTTACTGGGGCTTGGGGGAGCTTCAGGGAGGCCTGCGCGACCCTCTGCAGGCCTCCCTGATCTTTAGTTCAGCGAAAAACGGAAATGGCCAAAAATCGCTGTTTTTCACCAAAACTGAAGATCGGGGAGGCCTGCAGAGGGTCGCGCAGGCCTCCCTGAAGCTCCCCTAAGCCCCAGTAAGTAAGGAAATTGCATTTTGGGGGGCTTTTTGGAGACCTTCGATTCTAAGACGCACCCCATTTTTTGAAATGCTTAATTGGGAAAAAACATGCGTCTTAGAATTGAAGAAATACAGTAGTTCACGCAGGTCCTATGAGACTCATTGCTACGGCTGGGGCTCTTTCCCTGGGGCAAGGGGACAAATGTCCCCTTACCTTAGGGAGACCTCCTGCCTGCTCACTTTCTGTGCAGGATGCAGTGCAGCCCGCACTGGCCTCACTGCACCGCCAGGCAGAAAATTAAGTTGGATTGGGCTGTATGCCTGCACTGATGACATGCTGGCTAGCCCTTCTCTTCTTGTATTCAGTATTTGTCTGCACGGGCAAATGCTGAACATGAAGAGAGCAGGAGTGGGTCTAGCAGTTGCATTATCGGCATAGGCAGGACTATTGCGCACAATCCCAGAGAATCCATCATGTTTCCTCTCTACAGGAGAGGGAGGGAAGGTCTTAATAGGGCTAGAGAGACTGTTCATTCCAGGAAGGCTAATGCAAGTATGAATTTTTAGAGCTCTGTTCAGCAACAGTCCATCAGGAAGCAACATCAAATTCAAGGTTTAAAATAAGAGCAAAGCAAGGTTTGTACTGATCAGATGATCAGATGTTAGTACTGTTCTCTTTGAATGCCAGGGAGCAATTTCCTAAACATCACTGCCTTCCTACTTTCATTAAATTATTATGAACATGTTTCATAACAGTGAATCCCAAACAGTATAACACTTGTAATCTTTAGCACTTTGAACTGTTGCTGTATTATTTATAAAGGAGTAAAGAAAACAAGAACGCTTTCATTACAAAATTACAAAATGGAAGTCTTTCCCAAATGAAGAGAATGAAAAGGAACGCAAATTCTGGTAAAAGAAATGAAAGCTAACAACAAGGGTTGTGAAAAAAAAATGTGATGGAAAAGCATCCAAGCAAACAATAAAAACGTCTTTAAGTACATTGAAAGCAGGCAACCTGCCGGGGAGGTACTTGGACCATGTGATAACGAAAGAATGAAAGGGAAGCTTAATGAGGATATGGAAATTACAGAGAAACTGAATGAATTCTTTGCATCCATCTTCACTACAAAAGACACAGGGCAGATATATGTGCCTGAACTGAACTTCTCAGGGAGGGAGTCTGTAGAAATGAGTCAAACAGGCAATGGCGTTTTAATTAGGCTTACCATATTTTTCAAAGTTCAAACCTGGACACCCCCCCATAACCCTCCCCGCAAGGTAAATAATTAATTAATGTAAAAGCAACGCAAAACCAACCCCAAACTACAATCCACAACGAAAAACGCACCACAAAGTACAAGCAATAAAGAAAAAACAACCATAAATGCAAACACAAACCAGAAACCCAAATAAAAAATCAGTTCAATGAATTAATTATAGAAGAAAGGGGGCGCGAAGCGCGTCTGGTGCCGACATCTTGGATCACGCGAGATTTCATGATCCAAGATGCTGCCCGGTAAGCTTAAAATTAAAAAAAAGAAGATGGCGGCGCGGCGAGCGGGTGTGCTTCTCCCGGTCTCCCAGCGGCTCCATGTGGTGCTGCTGGGAGACCGGGCCAGCCTGCTTGCCCGGGCGGCGCGAGCCTCCGGCAGGCTCGCACAACGCGGGCAAGCAGGCTGTGCTTCTCCCGGTGCCGCTGCGAGACCAGCCTGGTCTCACAGTGGCACCGGGAGAAGCACAGCCTGCGTGCCTGCGTTGTGCGAGCCTGCCGGAGGCTCGCGCTGCCCGGGTAAGCAGGCTGTGCTTCTCCCGGTGTCTGCTTGCCGCGGCCCCAGCAGCAGCAGCAGCAGCAGCAGCGACCAGCGACGACCAGCGACCAGGTAAGCATATTTTTAAATATATTTTTAATATAAAGATTAATTATTTATTTAAAAATTTTGCCCACACTTTGCGCGGCAACAGGGGGTGCTTTGCGCCCCCTTTACTTATTTATTTAAAAATTTCAAATCTCGTGAGGGCATGATGCCCTCACGAGATTTGGGTGCCGACATCTTGGATCATGCGAGATTTCATGATCCAAGATGCTGCCCGGTAAGTTTAAAATTAAAAAAAAAAAAGAAGATGGCGGCGGCGGCGGCGATCCCTCCGGAACCGGGCCGGGACAAAACCGGGAATCGTGGCCGATTCCCGGGACTGTTCCGGAAAAACCGGTACGGATGGTAAACCTAGTTTTAATAGTATATTTATTTTTATTTATTTACAATATTTTTACCCCGCCTTTCTCCCCAAAGGGACCCAAGGTGGCTTACAACAAGAAAAAAATACAATACAAAAAAATCACTTTTTAAAAACAATAAAAACAGTTAATGAAAACTAATAAAAACAGCATCTAAAAATCGATAAAAGAGAACACAATATAGTGTCAAATTAAAAATCAACAGCTCGCTGGGTCTGGATGGCACCAATCCAAGAGTTCTTAAGGAACTCACAGCTCAATCCTGTCTAGCAGGACGTGGCGGCACAAATAAGGTGCCCGCAGCATCCTGTACAGGATGGGGGCCCGTGCCAGTGGGTGGAACCGGAGGCCTCCTTGGGGTAAAGGGACGTTCGAATAGAGCCCCAGCCACCCCAATGGGTCTACTCAAATGTGTGCCAGCTATGTGTGCCAGCTATTTTGCTGGCACACATTTGAGCCAGCCATGTATGCTTGGAGGAGAGAGAGGGACACAGAGAGAGAGCCAGCCAGTCTCGCCACTCTGACCCTCTTCTGTTTACAATGAGCGCAAGCAGGGGATGATGGGTTCCCAGCATCCACGTCACATCCACTTGTTTGCCCACACTCCCTCTTTGGGAGGAGCAAGCATGGACATGCACAGGCGCGCCCAAGCAGGAGCAGCAGTGGGCAGCTGCTTCAGGTGGCGCAGAGGCACATGCTGCCCTTGGAGGAAACCTTTGGGGCTTCTCCGCTTTGAAAAGTGGTGATTAAGCACAATAAGCAGAGACAGCATTGAGACTAACAGCACAATCCTATGCATGCCTACTCAGAAGTCCCACTAAGCTCAATAGGACTTACTCCCAGGAAAGTGGGTATACGATTGCAGTCTTATAAAATTATGTATGGTGTGGATAGAGTGAGTAGAAAAACGCCTTTCTCCCTGTCTCACAATACTAGAACCAGGGGTCATCCAATGAAATGGATTGGTGGTACAGTTAGAATGGACAAAAGCAAGTTCTTATCCACAAAGCACATACGGTAATTAGCCGGTGGAATTTACTGCCTCAAGATGTAGTGATGACCACTAGCTTGTTTTGCTTTTAAAAGGGGATTGAAAGATGGTCTCAATGGCAACTAGGTAGTCATGATGGTTAAGGCTGTGACAGACCGCATGCCGAGGCGAGCGAGCGCCGAGGCGAGCGAGCGCGAGAGGCTGGCCACCGACCTGCTTGTCTGTAGGAGTGTCTTCCCGCAAATAGTCCCTCCTTTTGTCCCGCCTTCTTAAGAAAGTGATTGGCTAACACTACAGTTTACACCTGATTGGCAGATAGCCACTCTCCTCCCCCTCTCATCTGATTGGTGGCTCCAGTAGCTCCGCTGTGCAGCTCCCTCAAACATGGCCCAGGAGGATTTTCGATCGTGCCAGAAAACGGGAGACTGCTCGCTTCCGCTGTGGTAACCAGATACCCCAGCATGCCTCGACTAAGCTCCTCAGGCGTCCGGGACGAGCCGAGATTTGTGTGGTCTGTCACGGCCTTTACTTATATGCATAATGCACTACCTCCGATTCAGTGGCAGTATGCCTCTCTCTGAGTACCAGTTGCAGGGGAGCAATGGTGGGAGAGAAGTAGGCCTTTCTCTCCTGCTTGTGGGCTTCCCAGGGGCAGCTGGTGGGGCCACTGTGGAAACGTGATGCTGGACTCGATGGGCCTTTTTTGGCCTGACTCTGCAGGGCTTTTCTTATGTTCTGAACTTCATTTGGTCATTTTGAGGGCAATACAGGGAACTGTTGTTGTATTTTATTGGTGTGCCCCTTTCTCATTTATTTCTCAGAAGTTTGTCCCTAGCCAGTTTTAGTAGAAAGGGGGAAGGGAGGAGGAGGAGGAGGAGCTCGGAGTGGCAGTGTGGAAGGAAGAGAGAAAGCAAGGAGGCAAAAACTATAATACAGCCTGAGAATTAAGTTCTTGATGTTCCATGCCTGCTGTGCCCTACTTACCAACAAGAACAACAAACAAAAACTGTGCATGAGCGTTCCTCAAAAGCTTATCAAGAAGTCCGTAAAGAGAAGGTCAGCAATGGTAGACCCAAAAGGCAGCTTGCCCATCACTATCAGTCTTTGCCTGATACTTCACGTTCACTTCACTCAGGGTATCGGTGGGGCTGAGCAGGCCTGGCCAGTACAGGTGGGCCCCCATATCCGCTGGGGATATGTTCCAGGCCCCTCCGTGGATACTTGAAACCGTGGATAAGAGCGAACACCCCCTCCATGGTTTCCTGAGGGCCCCCCCACCCTGCCTCCCCTGCAGGCAGGAATGCTTGCCCCCCCAGTTCTTATTTTTCTTTCAGCAAGCTTTGTTTCTTCCTTCAAACAAACAGAGAAGCAGCCTCCATTGCAGGCAAGTAGAACAAGACTAAGTCCTAGAGAGGCTCTGCAAGGTTTCTGTTAACCTTGCAGAGCCTCTCTAGGCCTTAGTCTCGTTCTACTTGCCTGTAATAATCTGCCAGAGGCTCCTTTCTCCTGTTTCTTTAAGGAAGAAACAAAGCTTACTGGGAAAAAGTAAAAGCCTGGGGGGGTCCCCATGATCCGTGGATAACTGAAACCGTGGATAGTGAATCAGTGGATATGGGGGCCCACCTGTACCTTGTTAGCCAGGCGCCCTTTAGAACACCTCCCCTGGAATCCTCTGCCCTGTGCAAGGGTTCCCTGGCAAATGTGTAGGAGCCCCTCAGGAAACAAGTCTGGTGGGGAGGGTCCCCCGAAACTTATCACCACTGGTATATCATCCTCCCAGCACATTGTTTAGGAACAGTTTATGCTGTTGATTTGCTTTGGGTTGTTATATTTGTTAGGCCTGTCCTTTGGGACATGCTGCTAGCTATGGTGGAGAAAATCATCAGGTTTTCTGGTCCAAACCACCACAAGCCTTACTTTCTCCTTAGTAACATGTCTGGCCTTTCTGGTGTATGTTGAGGACCAAGAGCCTTTGTTTCCGTCCCCCACCCAGATACAAATTTAATTATACCTAATGCTGCTAGGGAATTTTCCTCTCCAGGAGAAATCCTTTTATTAAGATTCTATATGACTTCTATTCTAGTCTGTCATTTAAAATGTGCTCTGGATTTATGTGGCCTCTGCAGTTCTGGCTTGTTCGTGTTCTTTTTCTTCTTGTTCTTGCTGCAGTATTTGTGGGCTTGGTTGTTTTCTCTCTGTTTCTTTGTCTTTCTTTATCCCACATGGATGCAAGAAGTCTAAAAACATGTGTAATGTCCTGGTTAAGAGACTGACCTGAACTGGAAAACTCCTGGTTCAAACTGCACCTGAGTTCTTGGCATTGGGTTGTATCCGAAGGAGTGGCTCCCCTGACTGGTTTCCGCGGCTCCCTCCCAGTTTGGGAACCACTGCCCTAAGGATTGTATCCTAAGGTTTCCTTCCCCTGCAGAAGGAGGCCTTTTGCCTGGGAAGGAGGCTTTCTGCAGGGGAAGGAAACCTTAGGATACAATCCTTAGGGCAGTGGTTCCCAAACTGGGAGGGAGCCGCGGAAACCAGTCAGGGGAGCTGCGGAGTGCCGCGGAATCCTCTCAGAAAACAGTGCAATGCAAATTGACAGGCATCAACATAATGTAATAGGGAGCCGCGGCCAATGGTCAAGGGATCCGCAGGTTGAAAAAGTTTGGGAAACACTGCCTGAGGGCCAAACCGCACATTTCACATGCTTTCCTGGGCATGTGAAATGGGGCAAACACTACATTCTGTGGTATGGTTGGGAGAAGTCATGGAGGGCCTCCTCAAGGTAAGGGAACATTTGTTCCCTTTCCTCAGAATTGCATCGTGGCTGCATCAGCGCTGGAAAGTTGGTTAAGATTGGGCTGTGTGTGCTTGCAGCCAACATTTTTGTTTTTTACTCTCTGAATAGCAACTGTGGGGGGATCCAGACTGGAACCAGAAGCGGTCTTTAAACTTTTGCCCCCGTCCTAGTCCCTGTCCGGACCCCCACTCCAGCTGATTGCTGTTTAAAGAGCAAAAAGCAAGCATGTGCTTAAAATAATGTCTAGTTTGGCCCTCACCGCCTTCCCTCAGCCGACCACTTTTTTCCAGCCTTGGTCCCCATGGGAGACCGCCTAGTCACAGTGAATGAGTCCATTGGTTGATCTCTAGGTCATTACGATAGTTAGCACAGTCTGTTAGGAACTTTCTATGATTCCAAACAGGAATTTTTCCCTGCCTTAGCCAGTGATTTAACCTGGGACCCTTTGCATGCAAAACATGTGCTCTGCCACTGAGACATAGCCCTTCCCATATGGACTATGATATGAGAATAATAATTATGCTATCTGTCAACCAATTAAATAAATCTTTGCTGACTAATTGGATACATTTTGTTTGTGGGTAAACAGAATACTTCTGAAACAAGAAGCACACTTCCTTTGTTTTCAGATGGTGCATGCATGTGTCGCAAGAGGCACCATGTTAGGAGAGTTGCTCCTCCTATGTGCAAGAGAAGGGGAAATGCATCTCTGAAGATGGTGCTTTGCTATTTGCAGTTTTTATAAGTTCTCTTATTATTATTAATCAAAGACACAGTTTAAGCAGATTCACGTTTTAATCAATTAAACATTGCAGTCCTAATAACAATACCTTATTGTAAGGATTACTTGTAAAGATTACTGAAACAATATACTGTATACATATGAAAAGCACTCTCTGCTAATTATCATCTGCTAGAGATGGCTTGCCTTTATTTTTGTATGATTCTGCGGTAAATATGCGTTCTTGTATTTCTTGTTGAGATGTGTTAAAGAAAACAATTGTTGAACACATTAAAAATAAACTACATAGATTTTTTTCCCCTACAGGTGTCCATTGACAGTTGTAGTGACTCCACTTACGGGATTAATTCTGTGATGCATTAATATTACATCAGATTCTGTATAGGCAGGAGAAGACAAAAAGATGCCAAAAGGTGTGGGACCATGCCAGAAATTCTGCTAGCTGCCTGCACTTTTGCACATTTATTCAGAAGTCTCATGGTGGTGAGACTTGCTCTGAAATAAGTGTGGATATAACTGTGTAGCCTGATCATGTGCAGAGTTAGTTCTGTGCGAGCACTTTAAGATAGAGGTACAGTCTGGTTATGAAAAGGATACTGGCATGATGCTTGGTCAATTAAGTCAAAATAGTGCCCTGGTGCAGTGGATAAAGTCTTGGACTTGAGATGTAGGTCCCTGGGCCAGATCTCTGCTTAGTCATGAAGCTCATAGGGATGATAGGCTGCTTGTAGTAGACCAGTGTTTCTCAAACTGTGGGTCAGGACCCACTTGGTGGGTCGCAACCTGAATTCTGGTGGGTCCCAGGTGATAAGTAATTGCCACAAGCCCTGAGGCTATTCAAAAATCAGGTAGCTACTAGCCCTTCAAAGAACTGAGCTCCAGCAGTTTGCAAGATAGCTGCTAATTACCCTGCAAGCCGCTGAGTGCTTTACTTGTAAATAAATAAATATTTATTTATTCTAGGTCACCTTTTTTAAAGTCTCATAAAGCTAGGTGGGTCTCGATAGAGTATAATTTTAAAAAGTGGGTCCCGGTGTTAAAAGGTTTGAGAGCCACTGTAGTAGACCATACCTTGAGCCATTCATTATCTCTCACACTACCGTAACCTACCTCACAGGGTTGTTGTGAGAGAGGAGGGAAAAATACATGTACACTGCCCTTTGGAAGAAGAGACAGATATTGATACGCATGCAAATGTTAACATAGACCCAAATGTAGACCCAAATAGTTTCAGATTGCAACAAAAATAGACCAAAGTAGCAATGCAAAGCTAATGACAAAAAAAAAAAAAACTTTTCCACTTCCTGCCCTGACACTGAAATTGCTTGTTTATTCATCCTCTCCTGCCTAGGTCCATAAGGGCTTGTACTGCTTTTCACAGCAATTAATTTTGACTTCAGTACTGCCGCCACTTGAGGAACTGTTCCTTTACATTGATTGCTGTGAACATAGTACTTGTTCTCCTTGTCCAAAGTTACCAGCCATGATGACCTTTTGGATAGTTTTTTAGCACTGACCAGCTTTTACTGTACGTTCAGGGTCAACAATTAGCACTTCCTGCTACTGTGCCTTTTACTGCTGCTGCTTGTTTAGAATGGAAATGTTCACTGTGGATATCTGGATAGTGGGTGGGTGGGGGGAACATAGGATGATGGTAAATGTGTCCTCTAATACTCTGATATTCAGTTCTGGGTTAACCGGTAAAATGTTTTTACTGGGTAAAAAGAATAAACAGAACAGAAATGTTTTCAGTTGTTGCTGGAACAGTGGAAGTGATGAAGCCAGTCTTAGAGCTGACCATTTCATATTGGAAGTGGTGGGTCTTCAAATACTTTAACTCAGCGGTTCTCAGAGTTCTCCCCAAGAGTAGGGGAAGGTGTAAGTCCTTTCAGGGGCGAGTTGATGGCAGAAGCGGCACTCCTGGGATTGCACTGTTACCAGGAAAAAGTTTTTTTTAACTTACTGGGGGGGACGCTGGCCTTCTGGAGGGTGAGGGGGGTCCACGACCCCCCTCTGTGGGCCTCCCTGTGCTTTAGATTGGTTACTTGAAGCGATCGAGACCCATTTCCTGTTTCGTCCGAAACCAGAAGTGGGTCTCGATTGCTTCAGGGAGCCAATTTGAAGGGTGGGGAGGCTTGCAGAGGAGGCTGCGGGACCCCCACACACACACACACACCCTCCGGAGGGCCAGCGCGACCCCCGCTGTTAAAAAAAACAACCTTTTTCCCAGTGGTAGCGGTGGGATGTCACAGACGTCACCGCACGTCACCACCCTCCTTAAGGGGGTAATGACTGCATCCGGTTTTCCTGGTGGGTTGCGGCCCACCAGTTTGAGAACCACTGCATTACGCTATATCGTCTGTTGAATTATAAGCTTTTTGGACTGAATACAATGCTAAGACAAAATAAATCCTTTTGTTTTTCTAAAATTACAGATGGCATCTGCTCAAGACTCCAGGTATGGCCAGAAGGACACATCAGACCAGAACTTTGATTACATGTTCAAATTGCTCATCATTGGTAACAGTAGCGTTGGGAAAACCTCGTTTTTATTCCGTTATGCCGACGATTCTTTTACATCGGCTTTCGTCAGCACCGTTGGGATCGATTTCAAAGTAAAAACAGTTTATAAAAACGAAAAAAGAATTAAGCTACAGATCTGGGTAAGCTGAACATATTTCTCCTTGGTGGTTTGGGTTGTGATTGTTAATGGCAGATCATCATATTTGGAAGGATGACCTGCATGCCTATGCCAGTCCTTCTCCTGAGAGTCGCAGTGCCTGCAGGATGGACTGTGTCTCTTAGTGTTCTTTTGGTCCTGCGGTATGACTTTCCCAGACTTCCCAAATGTCAGTGTGATCCACATGTGTAACAAACCCCCATGTAGAAAGAATCACCCGCAGTAAATTTCGCCGGTGCACCTTGCACCTGGTCTACAGGCGTTGCGTTAGGGACTCAACGGGACTTAAGGTCAACTGAACTCATCCATTTACTCCTATGTAAAACATGGACCTGAAAACACAAGATTTCAAATAAAAACATAGTTGTGTTTTACACACAGCTCCAGGGCTTTAGGGGTGTTTAGGGGGATGTCTCTCCTAAGTGTACCCCAAGTTACAAGTCCCTCCCTTCAAGGGTTTTTTTATGGCACTTTAAATTCTTGAAATATGCAGATTTTGTTGTGAGTCCAGCACAAAAATGCTCAAACAAACATAGTTGTGTTTTACACACAGCTCCAGGGCTTTAGGGGTGTTTAGGGGGATGTCTCACCTAAGTGTACCTCAAGTTTCAAGTCCCTTCCTTCAAGGGTTTTTTTTATGGCACTTTAAATTCTTGAAATACCAGCTTTAGTCCAGAGTTCTATATGGAAAAGACCACTGAGTTGTTTGCGCAACGCGTACCCATAAAGTCCCGTTGAGTCCTTTGCGCAACACCTAATGTTGCGCGTGTGTACAGCTGCTCCCCTGCACCTGAGGTGCTCCAAACAAGGTGGATTCAAAAGCCAGGGCCCTGGCCATGAAAACAAAGCCAGAGTTTCATTTTTAATTTCAGTGAGGAGGGGGGGCCTTGCCCCCAATTCCGGGGCATCATTTTCCCTAAAAACAGTGATCTTTGCTCCTCTGGGGGGGTCAGTGGGGTGACCCTAGAACTCTGACAATTGTTTTAAAACATAGGTCCATCTGTCTACTTTCCACAAAAAAATTCCAGAAACATTGGGGCAAGCCATTTTTTTAACTATTTACTTTTCGGACGTTGCTCTAAACAATCAACGGGACCATATGGGTTCCTTCCGTTTTCTCACTATGCTGCAGGGATTTCACCAAATCCCAAGGTCACCTTTGCTATCCATATAGCCTTTCCCAATTCCTGTATCCTTTTCTTCACGTTGTTTCTATCATTGTATCATGTTTTGTGATCTCTTGAGATTCATCATCATCATCCTTGTCTTCTGTGTTTCCTTTATCATGTGAAATAACATTTCACATGATGTTAACGTGTGGGACTGACTTTATAACACAGCACTTGCATCTCACATGAAGTCCAGTAACTCCCTTAGAAACAGCCATGATAACATGTTAGTTCTTGTTGATGCTACCGCATTATCGCCTTATAATGCAGTAGTAAATTGCTTTCCTGCCACAGACAATACATGGTTCTTTATTGTGAATATCCCCTAGAATGAATATACGGTAATAGATTAGGTCTCCTTTTGCAGAAGTGACAAAAAGGAGGATATTCAGGATATAATATTTTATACAGAGGTGTGTGTGTGTGTGTGTGTGTGTGTGTGTGTGTACTGTACAGCATAAAGGTGAAGCACATTGTAAAGACAGTTCAGGCAAATGAGCAACGTCCTAAAACTTCATTCTTCTCAATCCTTTGGTAGTTTCCTAGTGTCTTCTGATGTTGTGACAGCTATGTGTGAATCGTGTTGTTGATTAGTGCCAGGGATAATCGACCTCTAGGAAGTGTGCTGAGTCACTGCTGGGAAGGACTTCTGGTGACTCTGCTAAGGGTCAGATTCAAAGGCTCTTCTGCTTCCCCCAGAGGTGGAGGCAGGGTTGACGTAGTTTCAGGGGCAAGGGATCTACCCTATCTAAGAGGGTGGGAATGGATGTAGAAAAGGTTCATATGGGGAGGGGGGGTTAAGCTACCCTCACAATCAGACATGATAGACAATACCACACGTCTACTAATACTACACCACTACTACTTAGGACTGGAGGTCCTAGTTCCCCTTTCTGTTTTTTCCCCCCCAGTGCTAAGGTTTAAACAAAACCTGAACGAGCTGTATGACCACCACTCATTGGACATTGTACTGGTCATAGCCCGTGTTCCTGCTAAGGTACATGGAGGCACACAGTCATGCGCCTCCCAGTCAAGCTCCATGCAGAGCAGAGCTCGACAACCAGGAAGTTCAGTGATGACGGGATGATGTCATCGACGAACATCTGGAGGAGGAGGCGCTACAGGTCATGACACTATGCAGCTGCTGAAGGGGCCCACACACTGATGCAGACCCCTTAGAGGGAACGGTGGTCATGGCATCAAGATGAATATACTAAATATATACTACAGATTGAGTATCCCTTATCTGGAATGCTTGGGACGGGAAGTTGTCTGGATTTCAGATTTATCTGGATTTTGGAATATTTGCATAAATATAATGAGATATCTTGGGGATGGGACCCAAGTCTAAACATGAAATTCATGTATGTCTCATACACAGCTTATACACATAGCCTGAATGTAAATATATACAATATTTTAAATAATTTTGTGCCCCAGCATGCCTTGCACTATGCCAATCAGGCGCTGGAAAACTCATTTTTTAAAAAAAGTCATAGCCCCAAAAATGTCTGGATTTTGGAATAATCTGGATTTCGGATGTCCAGATAAGGGGTAATCAACCTGTAATACAGGTATATACAATATACTAATAGTAGTACCAAGTTCAGTACATTTCTGTATGGTCTAGTAGTCCTCACAAAACACATCATTGCTCTGTCATGTTTCTTTCTGTTTCTTAGAGGGAAAACTACGTTCACGTTATTTTATAAATATGCTCAACTACTCTTAGAACCTCTCTTGTGGAGAGTATGGAAGCAGAAAAAGTGGCTGTGTGAGGCAAGTGAAAGAGGCAGAGAGAGGGAGGGAGGAGGTTGTTCATCCAACAAATTAATATTAATCCAAGAATGGGCATGGGTCTGTTCAGTCCTCATCTGCTACTCTACCCATTAAACTGCATTACCTTTCAGGATGAGACTCGGTGAAAATACCGTCTCCTAAAAAGCCCTGTCATTGCAAATGAATTGCAGTCCTTACTGCTTCATATTGTCGTCTGCTCGTTTAGATTTAGTGCTTTGCATTAAGTCATTTGTGTTGCACTTAAGCTAGCTAAGGTAAAATGGTATGACTGCTGGGCCCTTGAGGCTACTAATGAAATAAGATATGAATCTTGAGAAAGCTGTTCGAGTGAGCAGATTTTAAATAAATGGAACACGTTCACCTCATCTCATAACCTGCAGTGACAGCTATATTATCATAAATGTGTAGGAGTGATACCTGTAGGACCACAGGATATTCTGTTTTATTGCTCTTATCTTGCTACCTTCTGAACTGAATAGAGTTCCTGTACTGTACTATTCATTTAATGTTGAAAATGTGTCCTAAGGCAACCGCATATGCCGCACAGCTGTGTACACCAATCGGTGAGTGTGTTTGTAAATGCAAATTTTTTTTGCAAAAAATGCAAAAAAATAAAGAAAGCTTTCACGCTTATTGATGAGGTTCTAAATCTTCCATATTTATATTGTCTTTTGAAATTCTGAAGATGGTAGTGTTTTAGAACGACACTCTGAGCTTGCACATGCACATAATATTTAGAAGTATTCAAGTGTATATTTTCTGTTTGTTGGTACAAATGTACATGTTGAAGTTAAGATTTGAAGAATTGTTCAGTGGATTTTTGAGTTCCTTACTTGATGCCCAACTGTGAGAAGGCATATATCTCCATTTTCTTTTGACACATATTGAAAGTGTTGATGTAAGATTGGGTAGAGTGTGCTAAAGGTGTTCTAAGATGCATCTTTGCAAGGGATATGTTTATGTAATGTAAATTAGATCATTGATCAATCTAGTACAGAAGCATGAACGTGAATGCTACTGTATTAGTTATATTCTCTTCAAAGAATTCTGAGTAACTTATATATGAATTCCAAGTAGTCTCCTGTCCAGGCAGTTTACAAAGCTGAACATACATAATTTCAGTAATATAGCATGAGCCCTCAGGGCATTCTCTATAATTTAGGATTATCTGTCATTATTTATTTGTTACATTTGCATCCCATCTTCCTTCATGGATCTCTCTGGGTAACCTTACATAACCACCTCTACCCCATTTTTATCTAGCCAAAATAAAATAAAACTGACAATAAGGGATGCAAAACAAAAAAACACATGACTAAAAACAGCAAGGCAAACAATAAAATCTTCTTTAAATGTATCAAAAGCAGGAAATCTCCCAGGGAGACGGTTGGACCGTTAGATGACAAAGAAATGAAAGGAAAAGTTAAAGAGGATATGGAGATTGCAGAGAAACTGAACAAATTATTTTCATCTGTCCTTGCTACAGAAGACATAAGGCCTGTCGTGAACTGAACTCCTCAGGGAGGAAGTCTACAGAACTGAGTCCAGTGGGAACATGCGGTGCGGGGGCGGCAGGTGAGGCAGAACCACCCTGCCATTGTCCACCGAAAAGAGCCGTAGCCTAACCCGGAGATTGTGCACGCACGCTACCTGCTTGCACCCAAGTAGTGTGTGCACACAACTCTCCGGGTTAGACTGTGGCTCTTTTCTGTGAATGACGGCAGGGCAGTTCTGCCTCACCTGCCGCCCCTGCGCCTCATGTCCCTGGAGTCAAGTAGAAGCAAGAATGGATAAAGTTCTAAACTAGTGTATTGACAAACTGAAAATTAACAAATCACTAGGTCTGCATGACTTCTATCCAAGAATTCTTAAGAAACCCCAACAGGAAATGGTTGATCACCTGGCAAAAATATGTAACTTGGCCTCATCTAGCAGGGCTTTTCTTATCAGAACAACCCTGTGAGGTAGGCTAGGCTGATAGTGACTGGCCAAAGGTAATTGAGCAAGCTTTATGGCTAAATGGGGGTTTGAACCCAGGTTTCCTCCTATCTGGGAAGTTGCCTTCTGCTGAGACAACCCATCTCGGTCATTATTGCCTATGTTGCCTGGCAGCAGCTTCCCAGGGTTTTAGAGGGGAGTCTATCCCAGTCCTGCTTGGAGATACCCCAGACCTCTGCATGTAAAGAATGCTCATCCACAGACCTTTGGCCCCCTTGCAGAGACCTAATCCATTATTTATTTTATTTATTTATTGAATTTTTACCCCGCCTTTCTCCCACAAGGGCAACCAAGGCGGCTTACAATAAAACATTAAAATACATATATACATTTAAAAAGAATTAAAACAGTTAAAACAATTAAAACAAACAACCCCAGTGGGTCATCCACATTTACATGTTAAAAGCCATCTGTTAAAAAGCCAGCTGTTTAAAAGCCAGCCCGCCACGTCAGACATCAAAAGCTGATCTAAATAAAAATGTCTTAAGGCCCCGCCGAAAGGTCTCTAAGGAGGGAGCCGTTCTCAATTCCAGGGGGAGGGAATTCCACAGTTTGGGCGCCACTGCCGAGAAGGCCCTGTTCCGCGCCGCCATCCCCCTCACCTCTGTCAGTGGCGGCACGGTTAACAGGGGCCCCCCTGATGACCTCAGAGTACGGGTCGGATTATAAGGAAGGAGGCGGTCTCTCAAATACCCTGGACCCGAGCCGTTAAGGGCTTTAAAAGTCAAAACTAGCACTTTGAATTGTGCCCGGAAACGAACCGGCAGCCAGTGTAGCCGCCGAAGCAACGGTCTGACTGAGTCGAACCGACAGGCCCCAGCAACTACTCGGGCCGCCGCATTCTGCACTAGTTGGTTGATCACCTGGCAAAAATATGTAACTTGGCCTCATCTAGCAGGGCTTTTCTTATCTTTCTAACCATTATCCAGTATAATGGTTATCTTTCTAACCATTATACTGAAGTGCCTCTGTGGTCCCTGCATCACACATGGCATGTCAGCCCACCTGGTGCTCAATAAACTTCCAGTTTTTGCAGCCCTGTTAGGGGTTTCTGTTCTGTTTACATTCAGTGCAAATGAAGAATACCATCCATCAGGTTGACTATTCTATATAATTATCATGAATCATTAAGCAATCCCTGTTGTAAAGCTCTGCAAATGGTGGTGGGGGTGGGGGCAAGCAAGGAGAAATTGTTTATTCACTCACTTGGGTTCGCTTTGTGCTTGTGCCTTCATAATTCCTTGTGACATTCTAAGTGCAGTGCAAAATGTGCAAAAATAACTCTTGTCCCTTGATTTACCGGTACATTTCCTCACTAATCCCAGTATAAAATTAATGAGCTACTCAGGAGGGAGTTATAGAAATTATCACAGGCTCTGTGGTGGACTCTCTTTGATGACTTTAGTGAGTCGTTCTGGAGATGGGCTAACCCAGGGATTGAGCAGTGCACTTCCCAGTTTCTGGGAGATATAGAGCACTTTCAAGCGCTTTCAAGCACTGCTGTCTGCATCTTTGGGATGTGTATAATCTCTGGAAACTCTCAGCAATGATGATTGATGGTAAGTGAGCATCATTATTTCAGCTATCAATGGCATTTAAATATTGACAGGGCTACTTGTCTGCATGATATTTATTATTATTATTATTGTTCAGTTTATTTTTATACCACCCTTCCTCAAAGGAGCTCAGGGTAGTGTACATGGTTCCTCCTCTCCTTTTGTCCTTGCAACAACCCTGTGAGGTAGGTTAGGCTGAGAGATAGTGACTGGCCCAAGGTCACCCAGGACGCTTCATGGCTGAGCAGGGATTTGAACCTGGATCTTCCAGGTTTAAGTCCAACACCAGAACCACTACACCATCCTGGCTCTCTCTTATAGTGGACAGAACATTTGAAATGTGTTTAAAATAAAACATTAAAATATCTCCTTCCATGGAGCTCAGGATAACATATATGGTCCATCCCCTGTTTTCATCACAGTAACCCTGTGACCGGGTTAGGCTGAAAGATAGCAAGTGGCCTATGCAGTGACATTCCTAGAGGGGGCGACAGTACTGTAAGTTGCACACAGGTCTACTCAGCATTACACGGTGGCCCTGCCCACTCGCCATCAGAGCCATTCTGATGGCGAGTGGGTGGGGCCACCATGTAATACTGAGTAGACCTGTGCACAACTTAAAGTACTGCGCCCCCCTTCTAGGAACGCCACTGGGCCTAAGCTTCCTCAGCGAGGGAAGAGTGGGGATTTGAATGTGGTCTCTCTTGTCTAACACTCTGCTCCCTGGCCTAGCACTCTATTCCACCCTGGTAGTTTAAGGCCAGCGGGTGGCGCAGTGGGTTAAACGCTGAACCATGAGCTGTCGATCGAAAGGTCGGCAGTTCGAATCCGCGACGACGGGGTGAGCTCTCGTTGCTTGGCCATCTCCTGCCAACCTAGCAGTTCCAAAGCATGTTAATGTGAGTACAGTGGCGTTCTGCGCCTTCCCGGCGCCTGGGGTGGGGGGCAGGGACCGAGCGCCCCCACGAGCAGCTCGCGCCTCTAGCTGGGCCGCTGACTGACGAAGCCGGGAAGGGGAAAGGAGAGGCGGGCAGGCGCACCTGCGCACTTGCGCACCTCCCCACCTCCGCCTGCTCTGTTGTCACTCCCCTGCTCTGTTCGGTCCAGCGGGCCGCGGTAGCAGCAGCAGGAGCAGGAGGAGGAGGCGGAGGTGGGGAGTGTTGTGCGCGAGCGAGCGCTCGCGCACAACACTCCCCGCCTCCGCCTCCACCTCCTCCTCCTCCTGCTCCTGCTGCTGCTGCCGCGGCCCGCCGGACCAAAGGCAGGTCCTGGGGGGGGGGCGCGCGCTCCCTGGAAGCAGCGCGCTGGGGGCGCTGCGCACCTGAACCCCCCATATTAGGATGCCTCTGTGTGAGTAGATAAATAGGTACCACTTGCAGGAAGGTAAACAGCGCTCCGTGTTCCAGCTGCAGGCTACGCGCTGCGGCAAGGAGAGTCATGCCGGCCACATGACCACGGAGGCGTCTTCGGACAACGCTGGCTCTTCGGCTTTGAAATGGGGATGAGCACCACACCCTAGAGTCGGACACGACTGGACTTAATTGTCAGGGGTCACCTTTACCTTTACCTAGTTTCCTTCTTCTGACTTGAGCATTGATTTATAGAAGTGTATTGTTTTGATAGAAGCTGTTGTCTCTTAAACCGTTAAAACTGAGTGAAGGCTTACATGTAAGTGCTAGGTTATTTTATTTATTTGTATTTAAATTTCTATCCCATTTTATCAGCCACATGACTTTCAGTCTTTAGGGCACACACATGGCATTCTGTGAATTTTGAGAGACAGGAATGTTAAGAAAAAAAGGTTAATTCAAACTGAAATTCGTTGAATATTGCTAGGAGTCTCATAGTCACAGAAAAAAGAATCCCCATAGGATACTTCTGTACAGCTTATTTTTTTATTACTAATGCACAATGATTGAAAATTTACTAGGATGTAGAAACAGCATAGCTCTTGGGCAGCTCCCATTCATTTCAGTAGGGCTTGTTGAGCATATGAAACTGTCTTGTGCTGAATTGGGAAGCGGCTAGTGTTGTTGGTTGTGACTGGTAGCAGCTGTCCAAGGTTTCTCAAGCAGAGATACTTGTAAGCTATGCTACCTGAGATCCTTTTAAGCAGTCCAGGGATTGAACGTGGTGACTGATCAGTCATGCAAGGCATGTGCTTTACCACCAAGTGATGCTCCATCCCTCTGGTCTGTGCAGGAAAACTTCCTGGTGGATTGTACTGTCCAGCAGAGGTACATGTAGCTCAGTGGTGGAGCATATGCTTTCTGTGCAGAATGTCCTTAGCATCTCCTGGTAGGGCTGGGAAAGAGCTCCGTCTGAAGACCTAGAGAGCAACCACCAGTCAGCGCAGACAACACCACGTTGGATGGACCAATGGTCAGGATCAGGATAACGTCAGATGTTCCTCTGGTGCCCTTGGCCTATGAAACCTTCGCAGGAGCTATTCATACTGATACTACCCTGCTTCCCTGAAAATAAGACCTCCCCTGAAAATAAGACCTACCGTGTTTTTGGGGAGCCAAAATTAATATAAGACCCTGTCTTGTTTTCAGGGAAACAGGGTAGATGTTGGTACCGCTTGTGGGAAGGTAAACAGCGCTCCGTGTTCCAGCCGCATGCTACGCGCTGCAGCAAGGAGAGTCATGCCAGCCACATGACCATGGAGATGTCTTCGGACAGCGCTGGCTCTTTGGCTTTGAAATGGGGATGAGCACCACACCCTAGAGTCGGACACGACTGGACTTAATTGTCAGGGGTCACCTTTACCTTACAAACTCTGTTGCTATTTAGGTTGCAATCCTGTGCATGCTTACCTGGGATTATGTCTCACTAAACACAGTGGGACTTACTTTTGAGTAACTGCACTGTTGGTCTGTTATGTCTTTTAAGTTACAATCCTATGCATACTTAAGTGAGAGTAATAAGTGCTGGTGAACTTATTAGAGCAACGGGATAAACATGCATAGAGTCAAGCTGAATGTGTCTTACGTATTTTTGTATGAACATAAAATTATAAAGTAGGGCAAACATCTTTGTCACAAGAAAACTAAATAAGAAAACCTTAGATTACAGTGACTTGTGGATTTCTTTCCACAGTGTTTCAAGGGCTCCTGTATTTTCAAGGTTTGAGAATTTCTTTTTCTGTAGGAAGGATCTGTGCTTTATATGTGTGTGTTTTTCCTAAAATGTTATGTAAGAGGTTCCTTTGAACACATTTCTTGCTTTCAGTTGTGGACTGGAAAGCATATGAATGATTAATGTGTATTCGAAAGTTGGTTTTCATGGCCAGAAGTACAATACTCATGACGCAATCCAGCCTAAAGATACACGGCCAGCCTAACAGGCCGGCCGCAGTATCTTACCCCATTCCTGGGCTGCCCCGGCCCCCGGAGCAGAGAGCACCTCGGGAGAAGGGGACATTCGTCCCCTTCCCTGGGTACAAGCCAGCCGAGGCCCTAAGGGCCTCCTCGGATGTACGCCAGCTATGAAGCTGATGTATATCCGGGGTGGGGGAATAAGGCTGGCCAGGTCCGGGAACAGGCCTACGATATCGGCAGAGTGCGCCGCCGATATCCCCGCCCCTTCCCAGCCCAGCCAATGACCCCCCTCCCTCCATACCCCTGCCTGCCCCTCCCCCAGCCCCTGCACCGACCAGTGCAGGACTTCTGTATCAGTGGCCGCAGGGTCCAGAGGGCGGCGGAGTGAGTGCACCAGCGGCCCTTACTCTACAGTTGTTGCAAACGTGCTTTATGGCACGTTTGCGATGAATTAGAGCAGTGGAGCACGTGCTCCGCCTCTCCATAGTTAGAAAGGATAGCGCTGACCTTACATTTTCATTTACCTCCATTTTTCAGGTGGTGTTTTGTGAAAACTCCAATACTTGAAAGCTTCCTGTTATTTGTGATCTTGCCATTTGGAGGTTGTCAAGATGCTAGCTGCATCTGAGGGAGAGGTCAGACAGTGAGTCTGCCTGGCTGGGATGGACCAACTGCCATTTTGTTTCCTCTCCCTCACGGCCTCCATCAGTAGGAGTGTCTCAGAAGGAGAGGTGAGAAGCAAGGCTCCCTCCATTGGCTGACTGGGACCAATGGCCACTTAAATTCTCCCCCCCCCCCAAAATAAACCTGTTTTCTGCAGTGACGGTTTCACCAGGTTATGATGTGGCTTGATTATGCAAAGGTATGTAGCTAAATTTGCTTATTTCCGTCCTTCCTTCTTTTTCCTTCAGTATCGTGTCCCTGAGAATGTATGCCATTAGTGTAAATTACCTTGAGGGCTGACATACCAATGTAGTAAATAAATAATATGGGGGGGGGGTTTCTTAAGAAAATGGAGGAGAGTGGTTGGTGGTGATAGGCAAAAATGGAGAGGCACATGATGGGTTTTTTTCACTTGACAGTTCCCTGAGAGGCAAATGGAACTGTTCCGGGATGAGCAGGCAAGTGGCAAATTGCAAGACCAAGGGTGAAACCAAATGTGATGTAGGGAGTCCTCATCGCAGATCTCCCATGGTTTGGTTTTCCTAATTAGCAGCCTCATAGGAATGCTTTGAAGACCAGGGTTCTCTTTGGAGAGTTTTAACCCTTTGCTCTCATTTCTTTTCTCTGTTTTGTCACATATGTAGACAGAAGCTGCTGTTAGCTCTGCAGGGGGGGGAATAGGTGTAATGCTACTTTTCTTCCATTCCCCCCCCCCTTGGGCAGTGGGAGGGACATTTACATTGGGGAAAACGGCATGGGAGTAAAGTGCAGATGCTAGAAAGGAGCCAAAAATTCCCCATGAGAATTTTCAGCCACGTTTGCGGGGGGGGGGGGGGGTGTTGTTGTTGTTCATGAGCAAAACAGTCTTGCATCTTTCACATTTTTGGGTATGGAGGCAATTGGGGGGCAGTGGCAAAATTACTGGTACATACTTCTCCCAGCAGACAGCTGCCATTTTTTTCACTCATTGAAATAATGCTAGGAAATGATGTAGCATTCTCCTGGGGCATTTTGGGGGGAAATAGTGACCTCCAACTGGGAACTGTATTGATAAGCTTTGCTGGTCACCTCTGAAAATTGCCAGAATGCCCCCCCCCCCAGTCCATCCTGTCTAAGAACACCAGTTCGCTATTCTTGAAAGCAACAGCATATGGCTGCTAATTAGCAAAATAACATTAGCATGTTAAAATAATTAGCAAAAAAACTACAGAAGTCTTAATTATGAATTTCTCACATCACACCTGGTCTGGCTCTGAGCTGATTAGATTTCAAAATAGCTTAGAGGGTGGGGTTGCTTAGAATTTCTTTAATAACAATTGATAACTGCTGTAGAAGGAATGACTCTTAGCTCTTGGTGTTCTGAACATGTGTTTCATTATATGAAATGAAACCAAATACTGTAAAAGGAGCGTTTTTTTTTCCCCCAAAGCATTTGAACCACACTTAAATACTACCTGCTATAGGTACCCTGAATCAATTACTGGAGGAAATAAATGGAGACATAAGCTGACTGTAGTTTCCTGTTTTCTCTCTCTCACACACATTTTCACACACAATAAGGAGAACATGAACCTGAGAGATGTTTTGTAACTGCAGCATAGTTAAAAGGATATGGAGTTAATTCCCCCTGATCATGAATTGTTGTCTTCTGTCTAAAAAATGGCATAGAGGGCAAAAAAAACTCAACATACATTTCAGTCTATATTATATTCTTGGAACAAAGAAGCCTGTAAGTTTTTCAGCTTATGTTCTGAAATGAACGGTTCCTTCCCTTATGGATGGACAGAGGAAGCAATAACAGAAGTGGCAGATCTGGTAGTAGATGCTCTCCGCTTATTTCATGTTGGGATATTTCTACTGTAGGAAAATAGCAAAAGGTCAAACTTGATGTCACTTTAAAGCAGCTGCTATGCAATTTTGTTTTTGTTGGTAGCATGCATGGACACAGTCTGGATCCAGACCATAGCAGAGGCTGGGAACTTTAACCCTTTGCCTCCACTGTGGTCCAAGTTCAGATTGGGCTACCCCCATGACTGCTATCTGACTAGGGGAAGAAAGTTGCATTGACACCAATGGGAACTTTTCTCTCTGATCAGAGAGTACACAGTATTCTATTCCTAAAGTGGTGAACTCCCACTTGCAAAGAGCGAATGTAGCAGGGACAAAAGAGGTGGGCAAGGTTGTAGGTGATTTGCTAAAGGCTTTTCAATCTCCAAAGTTCCTCCTCTGTTGTCATTATATGCCTGCTCACGTGACATATTGAAAGAATACATTCTTTCAGAAGAGAAGAGTCTGGCTCAGTTGGGAGAGCTGCTGCCTTCAAAGCCCGATGAACTTGATAAGTTCGAGACATGCCAGGATACCACCTGGAAAGTAGCCGTTCATGAAAGATTGGAAATTTATATGTATATATTGTAAAAAAACCCAAGGGTATATAATATATTATACAGTATATTATATTATATTAATGGCATTGCAAGATTACAGTGGCTGCTAATGGGCTGTATAAGTAGGTGGCCCTATTCCCTTTGCCTTGCAAAGGATGCTGATGTAGCTATGTTGGCGCAAGCTGTGCACAAGCACAGCAGCACACATCAATGGGACTGGGATTGTTGCTTTGTATTGCAAAGAGAGAATAAACTGATGTCAAGCAAACATTTTCCAACAGCTCAAAGAAGGTCAACAACATTGTGATTAAGTATAGCTGATTGAAAAACTAATTCTCTTCAGATTAGCATTGTCCACCATAAAGAAGATTTTTGTCAACTGGGCAGTTTTACACACCTTACCTGACTGCAGCCTTCAGATTGGAAGCTGATGACTGCTTAAAAAAAGATTGCCAAGGGCATTTAAGCACAACTGTTTTAAATCAGGAGTTTAAACTCGTGTGTTAGGATGAGCAGATCAATCCTAGCAGCCTAGATTAGCATGATTGTCAATCTGGCCCATGATTGTGTTGTGCGCTGATGTGCTGCAGCCTATAGCACCAAGGGGCATTTTGGAAGATATCTGGATGGATCTGGCAGATTTGCCATGGACAAAAAGTTGTTTTGCTGCTCCCTGGTGTTGCATGCCCACATGCACAGGGTAATCTTGGAAGTGCTGACTGTCACTGACTTACTGGTATGCATTTCTGATACTGGTAGTGCAATCTTGCTCATTAAGATCTGTATCTATTAAGAAACAGCAAATGAACCTTGGAAAGCCTTGACTTTGGAAGCTGTCAGTCGTTAGACCCTTAGAGACTCATTAGGAGCTTCAGAGTTTGGTTTCCATGAGGAAACATAGTCTATTGCAAGAAAAATGCAGAACCTAATTTTGCCCGCTGCTCACACATGAATGGCACTCCCATTGACATCAATATGGTCAGTGCCCAAAGTTTCCCTGGGGAAGAACTGACCAACAAATTATAGCACGTCAAGTCTGATCACATACAATTCAGAAAGTAACAATAACAGATTTGGGCTGCAATCTGTCTGCATTAAAATCAACAGGAATTTTACCAATGGTTTCTCTTGGAGTAGAACTACACACTTACAGCCCAGTCCTGTCTAGCAGGACGTGGCAGCGCAAAGAAGGTGCCTGCTGCATCCTGTGCAGGATGGGGTCTGCGTTGGCAGAGCTGAAGGCCTCCTCAGGGTAAAAGGGCATTCGTCCCTTTACCCCGAGTAGAGCCCCAGATGCCCCAATGGGTCTACTCAAATGTGCGCCAACTATTTTGCTGGTGCACATTCGAGCCGACTGTGTAATGCCGGCCAGGCCCAGGAAGGGGGATAGGATATGGCAGAGGAGGCCACTGATGATCTCTCCCCATTCCCGGGACCGGCCGAACAATCCCACCCCCAAAATGCCCCATTCTGCCCTCCCCCCGCCGTGCCATAGGGACTCACCTCTCCGCCACAGCGTTGATCTGTCCCGCAGCGCTGGTGGAGCAGCGCAGGCTTCTCCGCCAGCCCTGCTTACTCATCGGGTGCTGGAAAGTGCTTTCTGGTACGTTTGCAACACCTCGGTCTAGCATTAGACAGGATTGCGCTGTATTATTATTATTATTTATTATTATTATTATTAACAGTATTTATATACCACTTTTCTACAAAAAGTTCACAAAGCGGTTTACAGACAAAAATCAAATGATTAAATGGCTGTTAGAGAGCAAACTGGCAAATTTTGGTTGGGTCCAGTAATGCAGCTGGCCCATAGAACCATTTGCATGTTGCTAGCCTCCGATTCTAGATTCAGAATAATTTATTAATCTGCAGGATAATAACAACAGCAATAATCAACAGTTGAACTTAGCAATTGTGCATCTCATCATTTTTCTTTTTTTAAATAGCAGCCTCAGGGGGCCTGATCCAGTTAAAGCTCCTATCTTCCCACTGTGTAGGCTTACCATATCCAAAGGGGGACAGGGTGCCTACACCTTTAACCATTGTAAAAAGAGGGTATTTGGGCAGGTACAGCTCATAATGGAAGGGTGCAACAAGCTGCACCTGCCCAAATTCCCTCTTTTTACAATGGTTAAAGGTGTAGGCACCCTGTCCCCCTTTGGATATGGTAAGCCTACCACTGTGGTCCTGATCTGGATCAAAGGCCCCCTAGCTGCTGTTTAGAAAGGAAAAGGTGAGACACACAACTATTCATGCAGTAAAATCTCATCTATTTTGACCAATGTATGCCAGGGAGAGGGGGCTGACCTGATCTCATCGTGTAGTAGGTCAAGCTCCCGTATGGGCAGGGACTTCAGAGCCTGCAAATGTTTTTTTCCCTTGTCAGACATTGAAGAAGCAGAAGTTGAGAGCAAGAAGCTAGTCTGACATGCCCAAAGGTAAGGACATGATAAATTGACATACAAAATGGGATTAGTGATCTGCATCCTGTCCTTCCTTCCGTCCTCCATCTCTAAACTAATGTTGTTCATTCTTGTACTGGATATTCTCTCCCATCCCACCATCTTGTTTCACACTAAGAACAAACAAAGGCAGAGAATGAAAAAGCAGTGCTTGGATGGCGCACTGTTAATTGTAGTGGTGTTGTAGAAATCGCGAGACTGGAATTTGGCTAACTAAAACTCGGGTCCTGCTAATTTGCATTATTATTAGGACTTTTCACTCATTAAAGTTTTAGTAGCTTTTTAATCATCTAACCGCTGAGTGATTAAATTTAAATAAACTTAGAAAGCACTTCAACCTCTATATATTTCAGGGTATTGAAGAAAGTGCACATCTAACTTGAATGAACAAAAGCAGTTATTGTATTCATTGTTTGAAGGAAGTGCCATTTTGAAGATTTTTATTCATTCCCAACAGCAACAGACTAGACTTCAAATGGTTTATAGCATGTTCCTATCCATGTTAACTCAGGAGTAAGTCTCACTGAGTTCAGTGTGGCTTATTCTCAAGAACGTTTTGTATAAAATTGCATCCTTAAAAAGACAAGCAATCATAAGCTTTCAGTCTTAACCCTACTGATTAATTAATATCCGTTCCCACCAATAAATCAATTCAAACTTTAGCTTGATGGATCTACCAATTAAATTGATTAAAGCTTGCAGCTGTAATTATTATGTGTGGTATTGTGATTTAGAAAACTGCCTTGCCAGCTCAGAGTATGAAAAGAGCCTGATCTTTAAAGAAAATAATTAGTGGCTTGTAGGTGTCTTTCTACTAAGTCAACATCTGCAGGCAGAAGCAGTCACCTGGTTGCAAGGCAATTCTCTAAATCCCCTTACGGCAATGAATCAATGGTTGCTTTTCAGCAGTCATAAATCTTTCCACTAGCAAATACATTTATCTTGGCCTGACAGTGTGTAAAGGTTTCAAATTAACCACTTGCTACTTAGATATAAATATTCTGGAAGAAAAGTAAAATCAACAGTGAAGTCATTGTCAGCAGCATGGAAAGCTAATTAAGATCTATTGCAGACACCTTGGCTTATCAGGTGCACAAAGAGATGTTTTATAGCAACTCAGCAAAAACAAGGGAACTAAAGTCTTCATGATTTTGACAGGTTTTAATAAAAGGCAGTTAACCTTCTCACCCCATTAAAAAAGTTTTAGCACAGAAAATGTTTCCCTCTCTCAGACTCATGATTTTCTAAGACTCACCTGTCACACATATCCTTACGACGCAATCCTGTGTAAGTTGCGGTGGCCAGCCTAACTGGCCAGCTGCTGCTGCATCCTGTGCAGGATGTGAGCTGCGCCGGCAGTGCCCGGGCTCACCTCAGTGCAGCCAGACCACACTGGTGCTGGTCATCAGGATACCCATGGGATAACATGCAATAGCACGACAGCCCTGCTGGGAGGAGGGGTTCAGCCCCCATACGCATGTGCCACTGGGCTCCTGTGGCCCTATGCCCTGGCCTGTTCCCCCTGCTACAAGGGGTGTGGGCTGCTGCTGTTTGGCCATCTCAGTGCCTCTACGCATCTGTCTGACCACTGTCCCAGGTAACCAGATGGCCGCAGTACAAAGGCTGCCAACCTAGGGCCTGCCGCCCTTATATGTGGCCAGGCAATGCAACCACACCCTTCCAGCATCCGTTGCATGGCCACACCTTTCCCATGACCGTTGCGCATCTGTTGCATGGACACTCCCTTCCAGTGTCTGTCGCACGTCCATTGCACAACCATGCATTTTCGCTGTCCATCGCATGTTCATCACATGTCTGTCGCACGCCTGTAAAGGGCATGTGCTCCTGATTCCCTATGGCCTAGTGGCTTCTGTGATGGCGGCTACAGGCAGCCATCATGGCACTGTTCTGGCAGGGATTGCCCTTGCTCCTTCTCCTCCTGCTGCAGCTGAGGAGGAGGTGACCTGGGGTTCCCACACAACTGACTGGTTATGCTGGCCAAACTGACCTTGCTGCATGAAGCGTGTGTGGAGGATCAGGATCTGGCCTTTGGCTGGGGCCAGGGTTTCAGCTATGCCAGGTGATTCACAGCCTTCTTTAAGACCGTTGGTACGGCCATCAGCACACGGGGCTTCCATCAGAGTATGCTTGCTTCCATGGGGGTGGGGCCAGTATCTGTGTATGGGCTTGGTAGGCAGCTTTGGAGTCTGGCCGGCAGGTCTCGGTGCATCTGTGCAGCATTGTTCGGTTGCCAGGCAACCACGACATATGCGGTGCTTGGTTGCAGGACCCTTGTGGTGCTACCGCAGTGGCTGGTCATGGTGGCTGGGTACATCAGTGGTGTTGCTAGGCTGGTTGCACTGGTGGGACCTGGCTCAGGCGCCACTGTCTGCCATCCTCCCCAGTTTTTGCTGGCCAGGCCTCGGATATGACGGGCATCACATGTGATTGCGGCATGGTGTCTGAATAGGATAGGGCCTTACCAGAGCTAGGGACCTTTAGGGGCAAAACGAAACATTCACCTAATTGTGCAAAATTGCTGGATGGGGGCGCTAGTTTTCTTTACAAATAAAAATGGAGATACAAAATATGGCAAAACTGTGGCAGGAGATGGGGGCTTTAGTACTTTGCCCCTGTTACATTTTTGACCCTGATTGCAGTCCCTCACCCTGTGCCACTTTTAGTTTAGTTTTGTTTTTAAAAGCTTTCATTTAAAATAGAGAATTTAGCGCTTTCATGAAATAATTGCAATTCCTGTGGCTTCCTGGAGGAAAACTATGACAATGAAACTGGTTGAAACTGATTTACATTCAAATAGATGTGAGTTTTAGAGTGCATTTCAGAGTTGAATTTTAATTTCACCTTTTTTTTTGCAACTTAACCTTTCATTCCACTAATTCCTCACTATGGTGAACACTGTAAAAATTCCTTAGTTTTGATCTTCTTTGTGGTGTTGCAGAGCTGAATTCTATATGTGCTGATTTTCAGCTACTGCACTGCCCACTTTTACAGCCCAGTCCTATCCTGGGCTGGCCCACAGCCTGCACTGCCTCCGGCACAGACTCTGCTGTGGACCAGCTGGGGAACAGGCAGTGATGGAGAGGTAAGTAAAAAACTTACTTTGTCGCTGTCTGGTCCCCAATAGGCCTACTTGGATATGTGCCAGCTCTTTGGCTGGCGTAAATCGGAGTGATAAGGAACTGTCTCTAGGGGGTGTGCTGGACCCAGGCAGGGGGCATAGGATATCAGCTCTGCCACTACCACCAATATCTGCCCCCAGCCCACCCTCAATGCTCCCCGGGCCCAGCCCAGTCCCCACCCCGATCCTCCCTTGGAACGCCCCCTCTGCTGACCTACCTGCTCCGGCCGCCAGGCATTTGCAGAGTTCCGTCAGCACAGGGCCTGGATAGGATTGGGCTGTAGTGTAGAATGATTAAGGTCTTTGTTTTGAATCTCTAGTTGTACCTAAAGTGACTCTCCCCACCCCCAGCTTTGGCTGCATCTTCAGTTCACAGTTCTTACTAGTACTAATTCTTTTCTTTTTCTCCAAAATAAAAAGCTTCTGTGTTCCTTATCATACATTGTTTCAACACTACGGCAGCAATCGAACCCAAAGCTAAATGTGCTTAAGCCTGTTGATATCAAAGCCATTCCTGCAGTTGTTTACGCTTTCAGAAACATCTCCACATCTTCTCTTCTGTCTCAATACCTTTTGATTAGTTAAATTGGGAAATGCCAACATTATTACAATGATGATCAAGTGTAAAGGGAATTTGGCAAAGCTACCAAAGCAACACAGAGCAGCACTGTCCTCACTTAACCTTGTGTTGCATGCTAAATGTCACCTCCAGATGTATTCCTACATGTCATATATAATAGCTTCCTGGAACAAGCTCTTTTGGAACCCACATAAGGGGAGGCAACCTTTGCTTTTAGCTTCAGGCAACACACAGGACTTGTTCAAAGAATTAAGTGAAATATAGGAGACTAATCTAGCATTCTTGTATGAAGAGAAAGAGCTACCGCCCCAATCCTGATCTAAATCTCCTTCCAAACTGCTTTTTGCCTGCTGCAAAAAAATATCAGGACCCATATGGTACCTGTATAGCTATATAAACATAAGAACACAATAACAGCCCTGCTGGCTTCAGACCAAAGGTCTATCTCAGCCAGCATCCTGTTTCCTTCAGTGGCCCACCAGCTGTCTCTGGGAAGCCCACAAGTGGGAGAGAGAGGCATACTTTCTCCCACCATTGCTCCTCTGCAACTGGAAGTCAGAGATATACTGCTGCTGGACCTGGAGGTAGCACATGGCCACCATGACTACTAGCCACTGAGAGACCTGCCCTACTTCTGCTATTATTTCCCAGTGAAAATCTCACCTTAGCTGTGAAATCACTAACAGCCCAATCCTGCCCAACTTTAGGCTGGCAGAGCTCTCGCTCCGCTGGCCTAGGGTGTCGTAAACATGCCATAAGGCACGTTTTTGACACCCTGGGAGTAAGCAGCACTGGCACGGGGGTTGTAATTGCGCCTTGCGACCCCCAGCCGAGGGCGGCATTCATACGCCACTGACCAGAAATGAAGACCTTCATTATCTAATTTCTCTCCATTCAAGACAACATTTTGTTGTTGTTCCTTTTAAAAACTCACCAACGTCATACCTGGTCACAACACTTTTGCAAAAGATTTGAGAGAGAAGCTAGTAAGAGAAATAAAAAAAACCCAGCCTGCCTCCAGAACTAATACTCACAGACAATACTGACATTTCTGAATGCCAGAATCACCAGAATATTCTCTCTGTATTGGTTTAATCACTGGTACATTTTGGATAGGAGACAATGCAAGGATATGATTCCGACGTTTAGCTGGAAACCATCTTCTCAGGTATCAAAGTCATTTTACAATATCCATTGTTTTCTGTTTGCTCTGCCCACTCACTTCCATGGGAATAATTAGTTTTATACTTCTAATGGAGCTTGGTTACTTTTTCTGCCAGCTCACTGTTCTCAGAAAATGATTTATTCTGCTGGCATCACTAATGTCCCTCCTGTTTAAAGGATTTAATAACATTCAGTTCTAACTAGGAGTGACTGTTCACAAAATGTTGGATGCTGCCTATGGATGCCCAGTTGGCATACTCACACGCAAAGCGCACACTTTGATTCTGGAGGTGGAAGAAAATACTTAAGGTGGAGTACATGATCGTGCTCAACCTTGTGTCTTTAAAGCTTAGCTGCTAGGGTGGTGGGCTATAGTTCAGTGATACAACATCTACTTTATAGAGCCCCTCCCAAATACCAGAGAGTTGCCGTCAGTCACAGTGCTGAGTTACATGTACCATTGGTCAGACTTGGTGTAAGGCCGCCTTTCCCCATCCAAAGTCTTTAGCCCCTTATTTGCAATGGAAACATGGGCTTGGAACTTGGACTGGGAGGAAAGCCAGGTGTGGGGTGTGTGTCGGTGGAATGTTGCATGGAAAAACCAGTGAGTGAGGAAATTAAGTAACCTTCCAACGCAACCTTTCTGCTGTAATGTGTGTCCTCCTGGCTGGCTCTGATTTGATCCAGAGAACAAGGCTGAAGGAGAAAGTTAATTCTGCTCTGAAACTATTAGCTGTAGAGAAGGAGGAGGATTAATAATGGGGGGGGGGGATGCATCACGAAATATGCCTTTGAATTGAACCCTCCCTCCGCCCCTTTGCCAACCAGCGTAGGATCTGCATCGGCCGGCGCAGGTCTGGGATGCCGGTGCTGTGAGCGGTGCCGGCCTCTGCGCCGGTGCCACTTACACCCAAGCCGTCTCAAAAGTGCCTTATGGCTGCCAGTTAAAGTAGACTCTGTTGCATCCCTGAACAGTAGCCAATGGTTTGATTCCTCCCTTGACCTTGTCCCCTTTGACATGAGCTTCTGAACCCGAGTGGAGTGTGAAGGACTACATTTCCCAGTGCCCCTGGCACTTGGCTTGCTGCCATAGCTGTGTCAAGCACAGCGGGAAGCAGACAGAGAGACAACGGTATTTGAGTCAAGCGTTGCCAGTCCCTGAGATTTCTATTCCGAGCCAAGGAATTGGTGTTGTCTCTAACGATAGTTGTTCTGTTAGTAATAGTGCTTGCTAGTTAGCATTAGGAAACCCCTGCTGCCACTAAGACGTGGATTTTAGAAATCAAAGGCAATTTAAAAGAAGTAAAAATGGAACAAGCTGAAACTGGAGCAAGTCTACAGGAGAAACCCCATTTCAGTTTAGACATTTTATAAATTATTCAGCTCTCCTCTGGACCACTTTCTTTCAAGTTCTCCTCCTATTTGGGTAGCGCACCCTCTCGAGATGTCAGCTCATCACAAGCAACCTTGTGATTTCAGGGCTTGTTAAAAAAACACACACACCACAGAAAACACCAGACAGATATTCTGAATTCCTATATGCTTGTCTTCATTCACTTCCAGCCCTATCCTTTATAGCCTCTCCTGTGCAAACTGTGGCACGTTACTTTGGTAGCTAAAGCAGCATCCTGTGTTTAGCATACAGAGCCACCTAGTTCTGCCCTGTTTGCTTGACAAAGCGTCTAGCTGCAGAAACGAAAGCATTTGCTGTGCTACCTTACCATGTTCCGTGAAATTGCAGAAGCTTATAGTTTTATGCAAAAAAAGGAAAAAGTAGTTTGGGCAATTTGCCTCCTACCAAAACTTAAAAAACCCCAAAATGTACAAAATCTGAGTTAACACTAATTTTGTACATTTCTTTTTCTTTTAGTTTCATGAGGAGGTAATTGCCCAAAACTATGTTTTCCTCCCTCCCCCCCATAAAACTATATGCTTTGTGATTTTAATCAATTACAATAAACACTCTAAATGTTTAAAACACTCTAATACATGTCTAAAACACTCTAATAAACACTCTAAAAAGAATGTCTAAAACATTCTTCAGTCCAGAGGAAGTGACCATGGGAGGAATAGCTATACTAGTATAGATATAAAAGAGAAATTGGAAAGTAGCTCTGAAATGCCTGTGTTTAAGCCCCATACTGTCTCCTACTGCAATCCTATGTTAGACTGGGGGTTATGGATGGCCATACCCCAAATGAGATCTTCTGATTTAGGATCTCAAAAGTCAATGGACTCAGCTGGAAGGTGGAGGAGGAGAAGGTCCAAAGGCAGAAAGCCAGGCTCCTATTATTTATACCAGCCTGGCCAATCCAAAGGATTCATTCTGTCTGTCAATCACTGACACTGCATATCCCTGTAGCTTTCTGTGCTTGAAGAGAACTCTGAGGTATAGCTTCTTAAGGGCCCAGTCCTATCCAGCTTTCTAGCACTGATGCAGCTGTGCCAACGGGGCGTGCCTTGCGTCCTGTGGTGGGGGCAATCACGGAGGCTCCTCAAGGTAAGAGAACGTTTATTCCCTTACCTCGGGGCTATATTGCAGCTGCATCAGTGCTGGAAAGTTGGATTAGATTGGGTCCTAAGCTAGGTCTGAACCTCCTGGTATTTCAGATCCAGAGTACCTGACTGCATACTTATTTGGAAGAAATGCATGGGGCCTACTTCCATATCAATGGTTTTACAATCAGGATTCATGGATTATAGATGGATACACCACTATCGAGTCTTGGCTACCCAACACGAATATGCCAGTAGTGCAGGGAGCAAGTAAGGCCGGTTTGGATGTTCCAGTAGGGATGTGAAGACCGAAGGCTTCAGCACCTGCTGGAAACCCGCTGGCCCCTTCCCCTGAGAAGCCTGTTGTTTAAAGGGCCCTCACTTGGTTCTTAGCCATTGACTCCTGCAGTGGGGTGGGGATGTGATTTCTTGTATGCTCCTCAGAGAATGTTTGGGGTCCGAAGAAGAGGGTTGAACTGTGGCTGTAGAGGAGATGCTGAGACCAACCCCAGGGCTACCCTGCTAGGAGGTTTTTGAAGTAGGGTCTTCCAGGGCCTGTGTCAGGGGAATTCTCTCCCCCAAATCGATCTTCTCCACAGATCTATCTATCCCAGTCCGCATGTGCAGGGGCTCCATTCCTGGAATTATAACAATCACACATGCGCTCTGGAAACTTAGAAATAATGATTGCTTTTTCAGCGCAATCCACACACTAACCTTGGAGCGGTGCACCAGCTGCTCTGCCGCTCCAGAGCATTGCAACCATGCCATAAGGCACGTTTGCACCTCCTCAGGAGGAGGAGATGCCAGCGGCGAGGCCTGTGTGCTGCTCCATCCTCCCTAGTCGAAGGCCTGCACCCGCCAAGGAAAGTAAGGTTTCCACCGGTTGAGGCGGGGGGAGGGGACATTTCAGGGCGGTGCAGATTGGGGGAAGGATCCTCAATGGCACATTCCGCCAGATCTTATCCCCTGTCCCAGGCCTAGCCAGCGTTACACGGGCTCCTTGGATTTGCGCTAGTCATTTTGCCGACTCACATCCAAGGAGACCCATAGGGGTGGCTGGGGTATTACCCGGGGGAAAGGGACGAACATCCCTTTCCCCCAAGGTGGCCTCCAGCTGCGCCGGCTGCCCAGGATCCAGCACGATTTTGCACGCTGCGGTGGCCCTAGATAGGATTGGGCTGTTAGTGTAATAGCTTTGGCTATCATACTGAAAACTGAATGAAAGTGTTTCCCTGAAAAGCTAAATGACTCCTGGTTTTTATTTTAGATGAAGAGTTATTGCAAAGGTGCTGGTTTGGAATAGATCAGCTAGTGTTCAATAGTATCTAGGGCATGTTTTCCACTCTACCAGTAAAAAAATTAAACTCACTGTGTCACACTCTCATGAAATCAATCATTTACTCTGGTCACCCTGAAAATAATTATTGGAGTTCAGCTCAAGCACCACTCTGCCCTACAAAAGATGTTAGCATCTAATTGGTATCTATGAAAAAAGGTATTTAAAAAGAGAACAGTATTACTCACGCTGAATATTTCTTAAAAGCTTAAAATGCATTCCCCATTTTGGCAGCCTATTTCTGCATCATTAAATGATAGCATTAATGTAATTGTAGCAACTGAAATAAGAATACAATACAGCACTTCCCAGAACTAAATGAAGATGGAGAGAATCCATAGTTCTGTGGTACCTCCTTAAGGGGGTAGTAGCCACTTCCGGTTCTCCTGGTGGGTCGTGACCCACCAGTTTGAGAACCACTGTCCTAATATATTAGTTTGTTCTGCTCCTTCCCTACCTCTAACAGCATCAAAATACAGCATCAGATTGAAGTTTCAGGCATGCTATGCAAGGCATATATTCTGAATATTTTTCCATGGAGTAGATGCAGAGGCGCCGGATCGCGACGTGGGCGCCCGGGCAAGGGGGCGGGGCGTCCGCCCTCTGCAGCCAATAGGAGGGTGGAGGGAGGCAGCTGCGCGCGCAGCACGTCTCCTATCCTGCCCCCCCCCGCCGGTTTTGCTATAATTTTGGAGCCAAACAGGCTCCAGGGAGGGAGGGAGGGAGGGCCGAACAGAGGACGGCCGAAGCGACCGGTAAGAGACACGGCGGGCGCCTGGAGCAGCTGCTCCTCGCGCCCATCGGGCACGGGCCACGTGCCCGCGTCTGGAGCAGCTGCTCCACGCGCTCCGCCCTGCTTACGCCGCTGATAGACGTTTCTAGAAGTGCTAGGCAGGTTGGTCAGGTTTGTTGCTGTTTTTCTTTGTTTTGAAATTGAAATATTGCAGTTTAGAGAGGAATCAGGGCTCCAAAATGGGGGTCAGCCTTACCAATTCTAACACCTACTCAGGAGGAAACCGGTTCAGGTTTCTAGAGGTTCTAGATCAGCGGTGGGGAACCTCCGGCCCACGGGCTGTTTCCAGACCCCGGGGCGATCACGTCTGGCCCGCGCGAGACCGGACCTGATTCCATCATGTCTGGCCCGACCGGAGGCCCCGCACTCACCTCGGCGTGACTAAAACCAAACTGGCTGTTCTGTACAATCTCTCTTGCCCTCTCTTGGCCTCTTAGCGGCGTTCTGCGCATGTACAGAGCAGCCGGTTTGAGTTTTAGTCGCGCCAAGATGAGCGCGGGGCCGATGGCGGCGGCGGCGGCCCGGTCGGAGGCTGAAGGTAAGGAGAGCGGTGGGGTGGGCGCGCGTGACGGGGGTGCCCGTTTGCGGTGGAGGGGCGCACAGCCCGCGACACATTTTCCCCATGGGAAAATGGCCCTCCACCACAAATAGGTTCCCCACCCTTGTTCTAGATAGTAGCAGTATCTTTTGATTGTTCTTCCTAGTCGGGATGGCTATATGCTACCTCTAGGTTCAGAGGCAGTATTCCTCTGAACACCAGTTGCTGAGGAGGAGCAGCAGGAGAGAAGTATTACATCTGGTTAGTCACTGTGGGAAGAGGATCCTGGACTAGATGGACCTTTGTTCTGGTCCACCAGGTCTCTTCTTATGATGATACATTCCAGATACATGCATGAGAGAAAAAGGAAAGGAATGACAACTTGTTTTTGCTTTGTGACTTTCTCTCCCATCAGCCTTAGAATCCCAGAACAGCTGTGTGTATGTAATGGAAAGGCCCAACTCCCATGAGAGGTGCTTTTAGTTGCTAGCAGTAGCTGGAAATGAAATTTGCCCTTTAGAAGGTATCTTAAGAAGAAGGCTTCTGCTGGGATAGGGAGGTTGTGCAATTTTGAATTTCTTTGAGACTTTGTTCCAAATAATACTTTCTAAAAGGTTATCAATACAGCTGGCAAACAAACAGAACACTCACCAAAGAAGCGTGGGAAGAAAAATAAGCTTGCAACAAAGGGGAGTGTTCTGCCAAGGAGTAACTCCATCTTGAAAGGATTTGCTTATAATTCAGCATTTTGTCGTAGTGGCCTGTGGTTTGCAATCCTGGTTTGTAAGGATTGCCTAGAGTTTAGGCCCTAAAAGCACAGTTTCCTATGATGCCCAAACTGGAGTGACTGTGTTTTAATAAACCAGAAAGATTTTAATAATTTCACCAAGTGCATAAGGGGAGGATGAAAGGGGAGGGACATGACGGCACCGGTACATGACGTATTCATGATCCAACATACTGTGACTTGTAACGCGTGTTGCATTGACAGAACTGGACCTTTGACTTCTTTGTGTTCTGGGCAGCCCCGTTGCTAGAGTGTGGCGGGGGGGCGGACCGCCGGGGGTGATGCGCGCAGAAGGGTGGCGCGCACACCCACGCGTGTCACCTCCCCTGCGCGCGTCGCCCTCCGGAGGCTCCGAGGCCGGGACAAGGCCTCGGAGCGTCCTCCCGGGTCAGCGCTCCAGGGCCTTCTGATGAAGGCCCACTGCGTCAAAACGTAATTTATACGCAGCCCTTGGCCCTCAGGAGATGTTCTGCACATGCGCGAAAAACGTTATAAATTACATTTTGACGCAGTGGGCCTCGTCAGAAGGCCCAGGACAGCCGGCCGGGGAAGACGTCCCCGGAGCTGGCTGCAACGGAGGAAAGGTGCGGAGGCGGGGGTGGCAGAGTCGGGGGCACCCGGGGCAGCGTCCCGTCGGGTTGCCCCCCCAAAAAACCCCGCGACACAGCCTACCGGCCGTGCGTACCCTAGTGACGCCAATTTCTGGGGCCTGTAAATCGGATTCACATAACTGGCTTCCACAGTCCCCGATATCTCTGTTTCACTGATTATAATGTGGCTTGTCCCGCTCTCTTGCTGCCAGTTAGGTGCCACACTCAATTTGGCTCCTCATGCCTGTGCTGAGGAAATACCAGCAGGAACTTTGGAAGTAACATGCATCCTCTAGAGTATCTTGTACAAGTGCTCTCTCTTTTTCTCACTTTTCTAGAGGAGAGTCTAGGCCAGCAACATTTGATAAGATTTCAAGTTTTCATGGCCAGCAATTATCCATTTTGAACAAATAAAATTTACGGGTTTAAAGGCCATGTCTGGGTTAAAAACAATTAAAAACTACAAACTGAAGTTTAATATTTTGTAACTTTTTTTAACCTATATGAAACGTTGCATTTTAATTTATTTATTTTTTTAAATTAAACTTCAGTTTGTAGTTTTTAATTTGATTGTTTTTAACCCAGACTTGGCTTTTAAACCCGTAAATTTTATTTGTTCAAAAAGTTCAACATTTGCTTTTTCTGTTCCAATATTGCCTCTGAGCTAATCTAGCAAACTCTTACAGGATCTGGACACCCCATACATGTACAGGGAATTAAAAAAAAATCTTTCCAGAAAATAAGCATCTTTTAGCATCAGTTCTACAACTTAGCCTCCATTTTTTTCCTCATGCAGCCCAAGGTTGCTTGCCTGCCCTCCCCCCAACCTTTAGACTGGAATACAGTGTCTCCTTCCCCATGCTTGGGCCCTGTAGACAAGCACTGAATCTTGCAGTCTTAATCTTATTTGTTCTTTGTAACAAACAATAACATTAGCCTCTGCTTAAACAAGGTCAAAGGAAAGTCCCAAATTCAATCTCATATTGGTTTTTGTGGATTATGCTGAAAGTGTTTCATAGTTCTTAATCAATATGCTGCTTGTTTTTAGACTTTGATTGATTTGTCCGTTTTAGCGTGTATGAGTTTTTAAATTAAGTGCAAAAACGTAGCAACAAATCATGTGGATGCAGAGCTTTGAATTAAAAAGGGAAGCCATTAGTGAATTTGACAAAAATAAAGGGTTTGGAGGAAGGCTCGTGTCCTGATGCTTAACAAAAGCAAATTAAAGACAGATGTTCATGATTGGCGGTGCTACCTTTCCCCAGATCTAGGAGCAGGCAGACTAAAATAAAAGAGAAGAAACAAGACCACCTGAGCCGGGGGGGGCAGCTGCCATGCCCCCACCCCTTTTGCCTACTTCCAACTCCAGCTGAGAAAACCTTCCCCTGCCCCACCCCAGCTCGCAGCAGATGCCAGCATGCAGCCACTACATTTGGAAGGAGAAGCAGTAGTGAAGTGACCATCCATTGGGCCTCTGACACAAGTATGCACACTGTTTGCACAGGTCAGAAACTCCAGTGCTTCAATCAAGAACCCAGTCACAGCCTCAGGGCATATCCTTAGGCCTCCGAGCCCTCTTTAGCACAGCACTGGCAGGCACTAAGAAGCCTCTAGATTGGCCAACCAAGCCTGGTATAAATATTAAGAGCCTGGACTTCAACCTTCCCCAACCAGTGCAGCAGCTACACTTCAGGCACCGGCAGGAACACAAGGTTATTGAACACTCATTCAAGGCCAGTGGTTTCATCTGGAGGCATCCTACAACCAACTCCTGAAGAGGAACTGGACTCCTTCTTTAGAGTGCTTTTGTGCAAAGATGAGACATGTGATGAGCTTCCCACAGGTCAGGGACCAATGACACCAACAAGACCTTAATTAATACAGACCGTCCAAGAAGCCTCCATCTCCAGACTGAGTCGAAAGGCTCACAAACATGGAAATGGGCAGGAGGAATGAGGGGCGAGGTCTCTTGTCCTCTGGCCTTCTTCATGTGTCCCATCTTATACTTTTGTTTTAGGCTTCATGGCATATTTCCATATCATTGCTTTTGTATTCCATGTGTATATCTAGTCTACCAGAAAGATTAAGCAATGAATTAGAAGGCAGTAATGTAACAACATGAGGCCTGGGTGGTGCTCCTGTATCTATTCTGGGAAAGCATCCTTCACAACCTCAGCCCAAATGGTGTATGTCCAGTACAAAAATGTGATGTTACAATGGCCATTTACCTCGGTAGGGCAGTCCTTGCAAACCAATGTGCTCTGACTGTCAGAGGCAATACAGTTGCACCCATGGCATTCGTAGTCTGGAAGCAGACTTGGGGCTGATTTCCATGGCTGTTGGCAAAAGGCAACCTGTGTTCATGCTGCCTTCAACCTTTTAGTGTGGCCTGGTTGTCTGTTGGCCACTAGGACATGCAGAATTCAGCATATGCTGGCTTTTAACATACTGTTGTTAAAACCTTTTCACGTGCTAAACATGTTAGGTGTGTTAAAAGACAGTGTGTGCCATGTTCTGCATGTATCAATGGTCTGTGCATTACCACCATCTTCACCACGAGGTTGAAGTTGGCACAAGCAATATCTTCCAGTCATGGGAATCCATCTTCAACCAGCCAGAATCCGTATGTCCCACATGCTTTAAATAGTCAGTCTGAGGCAGAGAGGGCCTCTGTGGGTGTGGGTCAGCAGGCACCTACGTCAGGAATCCCACAGACATGAAGGCAGCTGAGAGCCCAGGCCAAGGGAGAGCACTCAGTCGGCCATCCCAAGGAAAAGGACTTGAGTCTGACTTTGATGACAGAGGTTCAGGCACCTCAAGGGAAGTATCTGGATCAGCCACTCTGCCATCACACCAACTATCCAAAGCCTTTTGATCCTTGGAAGCTCCAAGCACAGAAGACAGAGGGCACAACCTGGAGATCATGCAAGAGTGCATGGTTCCAAGCCTGGGCTCAGGTTCTTTAAATAGCTGCTAGCTCTCACCAATTGGGTGGGGCTTTTATGCTCAACAAGTGCATTTTTGTGTTTACCTGCTCAGTTGAATCTAGCAGGCTTAGGGGGAGGGTGAATATAAGTCAAGGGATCAACACAAGGGCAAAAGGCTAGACCTCCCCTCCCCCATTCTGTGACTCTGATTCAACTCTCCTCCCCCCCCCCCCGGTCACTTTTTGAAAAAGGAAACACTCTCTGGAGTTCCAGTCATGGACTTCCCATACTCCGTGGCAACAAACTACAGTACTTCGAAAGTAGTTTCATTGCTAATTACAGTGGATTACATTTTAGTGAATGTAATTGGAACTATTTTTGTAACTACTTCAAAGTCGTTAAGTTCCAGCTACATTTTTATAACCACCCCTTCGTGGGTTGAAAATTAAAATATTAAGCACAATATTTGTTGAATAGATTAAAACAAAACACTACACTAGAGTTTAGGTACTTTAAGCATTTGCTTTGCTCAAATAATAATCTTTCTCGGCCGCTTGAGTCCTGTAAGTAGTTAGACTCCATGCAGGTGTTGTGAGGTAAGTGAGTGTTCCCCTCGTGGGTTATGTGGAACTGCTCGAATATTCTGAGTACAACCAGGTCCCTTGGAAATGCTACACACTGAACTTGCAACTAACTGTAGGAATGGAACGGAGGGTTGCCACACTCTCTGCTGGTAATTGTAGACATGCCTATACACTTCTACATGATTGGTTTTGTTATTTCTATTGGTATTTATATGGCCTTTTCCATACAATAAGAAAGAATGAAGTTTTGAATATGTTTTTCCTAACAGATAAAAGTAACAATTGTTATTAGTTAAAACGATGTGGTTAACTACCAACAAAAGTAGTTAATTTCATTTCATTTGAAGTTCTTTAGTAGTTGTAATTTATTATTATTCAACTAGTTTAACTAGTTTAACTACTGGCCCAGAGCTATCCCAGGTCCTGCAGAGCCTGCCCTGGCCATCTAGGACAGTCTTGTTCTTAAGTACTCACCTGACTTCTACTGGCAACCAGGAATTGTGTTCAGGCGGCAGAGGTTGATATGTGGGCAAGTTTCAGCAGTGCCTTTTTTCCTTCTTCTTTTTTTACTTTTTCGTGCTGTGCTTGAAGCACTAATACTATTTTTGAGGGTGGGGTGGAGCATTGTCAGAGGGCCCAAAAGCCCAGGACTGACCCAGGACCGGAACCCGGGACAGTCCCGGGTTTTCCAGGACGGATGGTAAGCCTAGGGATACGTAACCTCCTGGGTTTAGTAATGGGTTTAGTAATAGGTTATCTCTTAATGCCAGATGCAAGGGAGTGGCAACAAGATACAGGTATCTTGTTGTCTTGTGTGCTCCTTGAGGCATCTGGTGGGGCCACTGTGAGATACAGGAAGCCGGACTAGATGGGCCTTTGGCCTGATCCAGCAGGGCTTCTTATGGAGGCACCAAAGGAAGGCAAGGAGGAGGCACAGCAAGTAGTGCCGCTGCTGCCATGTTTGTTGCCGTGCCTTTTGGGTTTTTTTTCCTGGAGCAGCAGCAGGGAAAAGAGAGAGCGGGTCTGATGGAGAAAGTCTCCTTCCTTCTCCTATCCTGGGAAGTTTTAAAAATTTATAATTTTTTTAAATAAATAAATAAATAAGTGTCCTAGAAAGTGGCTCCAATATCAGGAGAGGCGGTGGCAGTGGTGCTGGTGGTGGTGGTGATGCTGCCCCTGCCGCTTTGGCAAGAGTCAGGCTCTCTACGTGGCTTGTTGACCTGCTTATTGAAGCTTCTTTTGCTGCTGGCTGCTGCTGAGGCTCAGAGCAGGGAGATGCCACATTCACATACATACATGCCAAGAGAATGAACAGTGAGAGGGTACAGTATGTGTGTGTTTCAGAGACTCAGGATTCAAAGTCCAGGTCTTGTGACTTTGGCTTCCCACCAGCTCAATAAAGCCCTTGCAGAAGGCTCATGGGGTTTCTAGAGCCTTTGCCAGTCTCTTGCCCTTGCTGAATGAGAGGGGGGCCAATAAACAGCCCAGCAAGTGGAATTTGACTCTCCGGATTGAATTAAGCCATTCTGGGGCTCTAAGCTATGTTTGGCCTAAGAAGCTCTATCCCATGATATTACTCCAAAAATGTATTATTCTAACAGAAAGGACAAAGAAAATAGAAATATTAAAGCTTCATATCTGTATATTTTTATAGGCAATGGTGCAACAAAAAGTCATTAAACGTAAATATCTTGTACTGCCTATTTGTGTTATGAAGTACTTTCAAGTTAAAATACTGTATTATCTTTATGATTTCTTAATTAGCATATATAACATCTTTTCATGAACAGCACTGGCTCTTCTTAATGTAAGGCCCTAAACTAGGGGTGCCAAATTCATTTCATACAGTAGACTGAATAGTATTCATGGCACCTGCTGAGAGCTGGGAGTGACATCATTAAGCAGGAAGTGATGTCATTACTTCTTTCGTAGGATGCTTCTTTCCAGGTGTTTCCTTTCAGGGTCTGTCCTCTCTCTGGCCATCCCCTAACATGCGTTGACTGACAAGGAATGGCAAGGAATGCTTCCTTGGAAGCAGGAAGGCAAGGAATGCTTCAGGAGGGAAGGGGCAGACCAAGAGGGGTGAGAGAGGAAGATGCTACCAAGGTGCTGAGAGAGCCCAGCTATCATGGGGGCCACCCTTTCAGCTGGGCCGCTTGTGCTGAAGCATCACTTCACAGAGCATCTCTCAGCTCCTGAGCCGCGAAGTGACAGAATCAGTGCTGCTGAAAGGGCGCCCCCCCCCCCGTGATAACCCAGCTTGATAATTGGGCCCCCGTGATAACCCAGCTTGATAATTGGGCACTCCCATATCTTGAAAATATGATAAAGATTTGCATTTTTTTTCTTCTGTCATTTGCAGCTAATGAGTTCCTATGTGAGAACAAAATGTTTACTTCTGGCCTGATACTTCCTGATATCACTTCCAGCCCTCAGCAGGCACCATGAATGCTCTATTTGGCTCACTGAACGAAACGAATTTGACACCCCAGCTCTAGCCCCTTGAGTAGACCTTATTCAGTGAAGCACTGTGGTTAGATAGGACATCGTACACTTAAATGGTTGGTTATACTTGAGAACACAGTGGTGCAGTATGCTTTACATGGAACAAGCTTGTGCGTCTTAAGGTAGTTTTACATGTTACAGGAAGAACTGAAGAATGGGGTGTGTCACCCCCTCTTGAGGACATGCACAAATTTCTTCTTTACATACCCCAGGAGCCCCCAAAGTGGGTGAGTAACTGACTCGCATCTAATTCTGCACCCTTTCTGTAAACCTGTACCCACCCTTAGGCAGCGGGTCTAAAAGGAACGCCTGCCAAAGACCTTAGAGAATTGCTGCCCAGCTGGACGGGACTGGTCTTAGGGCTGATCTGCACCTTGCCCTCCTGCCCCTTTCCTCCAGCTCCAAAAATTCTGGAGAAAATGGGGGGTTCTGCAAGTTTTGTGGGTACCCTATGAAAATTGCCCTGTTTTCAGTGATAGAGGGCTTACTGGAGTGGCAGAGGCGAGGGATCTTTCTCTTTTTGAAAAAAAAACCGTGCAAAGGCTATGGTGGCAGCAGTGCTTAAAGTGCCACTTATGCGTCGAGCACTTCTGAGTGCTTCATTGGCCTGATTAAATTCCAGGCATCTTATCAGAGCAGTTTAGTTGACATTTTCAGCGTTAATGTAATTTTCAAGGTGCATTTGGGAGGTTTCTTGCAAAAGCTGGAAACGGCAGCTTCTTTAAGTTAGATTTATCATCCAAGCATCATTTTTATATGGCTCATGATGGGGAGTAAACTGCTTTGAAACAGAGTGCCTGAGCCGTTCTTACAAGGGCTGCTAACATCCTGACTGGCAAAATCCCAGCTGGAACACAGGCCCAGTAGAAATACTTTCTGATGTATGTTATGAGTACGTTGTCTAAAATCTGTTTTTAATTTTGCTGATTTTCCATTGCCTGCGATCAATGGGTGCTTATGACTTTTATTATTTAAATCGGTTGTTAAAAACTAACTTTATTGGTACTAAAATTAACCAAATGGTCAACTCAGCAATCATATCAGAGTTACAAGCATGGTCTCTGGTGAATTGGGCTGTGACCTTAGAAATGACTCATAATTCCATCCTCCATTTCCTCTGGAGTGGAAAAGCAAGATAAAAATGATTAAATAAAAGGTACTCCCCCCTCTGCTGTTGCTTATACTCCTCTTCCCTTCACCTTAATGAAGGCTGAGGGAAATGTCACTGGAAGGAAAATGGCACTGGGGAGGGGTCCTGAATCCTTTTCCCACCACACACTGCATCTCCCCTGCACTCCTCTTCCCCAGCCATTTTTCTCTAGGCTGCAGCAAACATAACCAATAAATGGCAAATGGAGGAAGGGTTAAGCTGCGAAACTCCGTACCCCTACTTAGATGTTCATTTGAAGCCCAGGTTCCTAGAATCGAGTCTTCCACTGAATGCTTAGTTTGGCACCTTTGTATCTTACAAAAAAAGGGGGGGGTATGTATTAAATAATTAAATAAAATATGAACTTTAGTGCAATGCACCTTCTTGTTAGTCTCAAGCTTTTTTTTTTTTTAGTTTTGCACATCTGTCTGTTTTACAATCTCATGCAGAGTTTGAAAATTAGCTAGTGCCCCAACTATACCTGAAGCAAAATACATGCAAGGAAACAACCTGGAGACTCAGCAATATGGGAGAAAATAAGGCAGGAAAATATGTCTAGTTATAATGTAATTATCAAAGCAGGAGAGCCATAAAAACCTTCAATAGGCTTCTGCTTGCTTGCTTTTCTTTCTTTCTTTTTTTAAAAAAAGACTTATGATTCATATCCCACAATCCACTGGCGCACCTGCTGGCTTAAGCCGATAAGAAAAGCATCAGTCCTGTAAATGTACGGCCTTTGATAACAGAAAACGAGTCTTCAGAAATGTCCTTACTTGCTCTCTAAAAGGGCATGTTTGTAGCTAAAAGGGGAGAAAATATTAGCAACATATTTTAATAAAAACACATCTGTTTAGTGTCAGAAGTCACGTAGGCTGGTTGCTTGCTCTCCAGATCAGCACACCTGACTTCCTGAGAGAAACCTTGAGGCTTGTCAGCTTGCTAGTTTATTACCATACCAAAAGGACATATCTGGGCCTTGGACAGGTCTGCTCTTAATTCATGGATTGCAAAACAGATTGCAATTGCTTTTAGTTGCATGTACATTCATTATAACGGCAGCGATGTTGACAAATGCAACAGCTAACTCTGTGGGGATGAATATGAGGCGTAGAAGGAAACCACCTCTTGCTAGGGGAAAGAGGGCAGCTTTCATAGTGCTTTCATGATGCTTCTCTTTCTACGTGTGGCAAAACAGACAGGTGTGCTACTTAGGAAGGATGGAGTAGGGCCCACCACCCCTTCTGCCCTTCCTGTGTTAGACTACATAAGTTTATCCATTGGTTATGTGACATAAACAGTAACTACTGTACAGAGGATGCTGTTAAAGTATGTTGGTGGGGGTGGTGGTTTTGAAATTTAATTTTCAATATGTCTCTAACAGAGCAATCCTATCCAACTTACACCACCGATGTAACCAGCAGTGCAGCGAGAACGGGAGGCCCCAGAACGGAAAGGGGATTCAAATCCCCTCCAAAGGGGAATTCAAAGGGGATTTGAATCCCTTTTCCATTCTGGGGCATCCCGTTCTCGCTGCACCGCTGGTTACACCGGTGGTGTAAGTTGGATAGGATTGCGCTGCAAGTCAGTTTCTGAAAACGTAGTGATGAAGCCAACAGGGCATTAATATTGGATGAATCGTGGTTACCAATGAATGAATGATTTATAACTTATGATGTGCTAACAACATCTTAGATGTTCCATACATTTGTTGAATGTGCTGTAGGAGCATCGGTGTCCATTATAAAGATGAAGTAGGCATGAATGAGAAAATAGACAAAATGTATAATGTCTGCACTTCCTTGACAGGAGGATCCTTCAAGGAAAATACCCAACCTCTTTTGAATAAAAGCAAGTTAGGAACATACTTAAAGAATTCTTCAATGGTTTTATGCTTTTGTTTTAGGAAAAGGAGTAGCTAATAGGAATGTTAGTTCTGAAGCAACCCTGAAACATAATGTATGAGATAAAAATGTGAGCACATCCCTCCCTCACATTTGATCAAAAGTGAAATTAGATTAGCAATAAGCTGACACACATAACATGTAATTTTAAGTCATATTTTATTGCTATCTGATTATATTTGTTTCCTTGAAGATTTGTATCCCTTGTAAAAGAACCCCTTTCAGTGCTTGTAGCTTCCCCAAATTGTAAGGGACTGCTTGTTTCTTGGTTTGAGAACCTGGTCACTATGCACTTCCTGTTTCATTTAACCAGCTTGCCTATACAAAGGCAGATGCATTTTCAGGTTCTACTCAGTATGAAATGCAGGTTCTTCTGAAGTTAGTGGACGCTTTGGCATTGACTTCAAAGGCATTCTGTATGTTAATATTTGCTAGTTAAGGCTCATTCTTGAACACCATTTGAGCCTTTCCATTTCCCTTCGCAGACATTCAAGACCAGTCAAGGATTTATAGACAACATTTGAAACATCATTAGATGCCTCTAGGGAATCTAGATGTCACATCTTACTCTATCAACAGGTGATAACTTTCTAGCTCCAGAAGCAGATTGAAGTCTCTTGTCCACAGCCGGACTGAAGGTGGAACAAAACATGATGAGCAATGTGGATCTGCTGCTGAAAATGGCAAAATTGCAGTCCAGTGTTGCCTTAAAGCCTGTGACACACCGTCCGCGGCACGGTGTGGTGTGAAGCCAGGCGAAGCAAAGCTGGCCTTTGCTTCCCTTTGCACTGCGCTGTTTCCTTTCTACATAGGCTGAAGCTGCAGAGAGAAGTGAAATAGGTCCTTCCTCGCCCCCTCCTCTCTGCTAGCCAATCAGAATTGAGTCTTTTGAGACTCGATTCTGATTGGCTGTTAGCGTCCTGTTGCGTCCCGCCTCACTGCACCAAACTGAAGTTAAATTCTGCCAACTCTTCTTGCGTGGCAACACAGCTGTCATGCATTGCCGCATGAATTAAGCAAATACAAGACATGCAGCCCTCTTCGTGTCGCTTTGCGACGCTTCCAGACATACTGCACTGCGCTACATGCCTTATAACATGAGAAGACCTCTGCTGGATCTATTCCACCAGTATCCTGTGTACCACAGTGTCCAAATAGATGCCTATGGGAAGCCTACAAGCAGGCAATGAGGGCAATAGCCCTCTCCCTCCGTTGCTTCCCATCAGTTGGGATCCAATTGCATACTGCCTCTGAACCTGTAAGTTCCACTGAGCTGCACGGGGGGCAGTGGGGGAGACTCAGAAAACTGTGGAGGGGCGTTCGCCCCTATCCATGGTTTTCACATATCCACAGGGGGGGCCTGGAATGTATCCCCCGTGGATATGCCCCCCGTCTGTATGTATACTTTGGACAAAATAGAGACAACTATTGAGTTGCTATTTCTCAAAATTGAAACAAAACACTTTATAACATCTAGCTTCTCTTCAAGTGTTATGGCCTTTCTTTTACACTCATCACCTGCAATTCTATCACCAGGACACTTCTTGTAAACATTGTTGTTACTTTGTCCTCTCATATTTATGGGTAACACCGCAAAATTTGCAAAGAAAAAACAAATTACAGAGGAACCTTCACACCAAAGCACGCAAGTCAATTGAACATGTGATGTGGATGCAGAGACTCTGCTGTCATAAACCCTGTATTCCTCCATACACCGGAAGAATCGCATAATAGCCAACACTCGTATGCAAAAGTTTGTGTTTTACAAACATTGGTCACCTATTCATCGATCGTGTTACAGCCAATTCGTGTTGACAAAAAGTGCTTAATAGCGGAAATGACAGTACTGTGCTGTGAAAATGGCATCCCCACATTTCTGTTATAGCGCCAGAAGCTCCAGTGTGCGTTGATATTGTTGTAGTAAGACAGTTCCTTAATTTATGTATTCACCTATCATATTGCTCCATGATGCTCCCTGAAATTATATCACATAATTATACCTATCCTTTTTTCTTCCCACGGCATCTGAAGCAGCTGCTAAAATTGCCTCACAGAAAGAAAGGTGAGTCCGTGCACACTTACTGTGAGGAGAAGGCGATAGATCAGGCGAGAAAACCAAAAGCATTCAGCACATCTGTGAAGGAAAATAAAACCCCAGACCTCCTGTATGGCAGGAACACGTCTATTTTTGGGCTATCAAGTGTTCTGTGGGCGGAAGAGCCAATATTAGAAACTCCATCAAATTGCAAGAACCTTTTGAGGTCACTGAGGCTAAATGACAAGAGACGGGTTCTCTTTAGAAGCTGGCTCTCTTATAGGACATAATAACCTTCCCATGTTTTTCTGTGACAAAAAGATAGAATGTGTGTGTGCGTCATAGTTAAAATGGAGCAAAACAATGTTTTAATTTTGAACCAACTGTCAGAATATCTGGTGGACAAATGTTATATTCCATTAGATGCTGACACTTTTATTCTCAAGACTAGGGAACATTTTCCAGCATAGTTCAAATTCATATATCAGGACTACTAATAAAGACTCTTGTGGCATCATAAAGATTAACAAATTGATTGTGGCATTTGCTTTCATTGGCCAGAGTTCACATTGTGCATCGTCATGCATCTGATGAAATGGTATTTGGCCCACAAATGCTTATTCCATAATAAATGTGCCAGTGTCTTTGTGATGCCAAAAGACAAGTTTTTTTTTTCTGCCACAGACGGGCAGCCCAATCCTATCCCACGCCAATGCAGTGGGGCTGTGCGGCCAATGCTGTATCTTGTGCTGGAATACTGCAGGCTGGAGGTCTCTCCCCTTACCCCAGGTAAAGCCCCAGCCTGCTCAATGGGGCAACTTTGATCTGTGCCTGCTGGCACAAGTCCAAGCTGCCATGTGTTGGGGTTTCAGGCCCAGGAAGGGGGGGATAGGATATGGCGAGTGCCGGTGCCGCGAATCTCATCCCCTCCCGGGCCCGATCCACCCACCTCCTGCTCAACCCCCTTGCCCTAGGAAGGAAATTCCTATTGGTATCTCCAGGACAAATAGAAGCTGTGTGGTGGGGCTGACGTGGACTTTTGAGGAACCACTTTGAGGGAAATCTCCCCCTCCCCATGATCCCAATCCGGATCATCAGTCTTCCTGTGGCTGTTATACATAGTTTTATTTTAATGCACAAAAGTACTAGGCATGTGCTTCTCGTAATGTACAGTGTGACCTTTAGAGAAGATGTTCCAGTGTGCAGGAATTCACCTGTGTGTGGTACAAAGGGTTTTTATTGTTCTTTTCTGAAAAAGCAGCACCTTCCCAATCCCAGTCATGCCACAACCGTTAATAATAAAGCCTGCTGAATTTCAAACTCAGCATGTGATATAACATAGGGAGGGGAGGGGACAGGAAGAGAAGAGCTCTTATGAAGTTGGAAGAGCTGGAAGAAAAGAGAGAGCCCCAAAATTGCATACACCTGTCCTGGCTGGATACACAGATGCTTGCTGGAGTGCAGCCTCTGCTGTGTATATAAGATAGAGCAGTCTTGTTTGAAGGATATCTTCTTTTTGTCGCTGACATTTACAGTGAAAATGAAAGCTCTATCAGAAGCATTGCCCTTCTCTAGTCTTTATTAGCAACACAAAAGAACGGTTCCCAACCCTAGCTGTCCTTACCAACGCCATGGCCAGATTCAATCAAGGAGTCCATGCTAATGAATCAGTTGGCCTCCAGAGTTTGTCACAAGTTTGCACCATTGGTAAGGTGCAAAACAATAGTGGTACCCATTTAGGGCCAGGAATGAGCAATCAAGGGCCATAAGCCCCAAAGAAGGTCCCTTGATTAGCTCAATCACCCCACAAAAGATCCCATAAGAGTCTATGAGAAGAAGAAAAACATAAAAAGCTTCAGGGCAGGGAAAGGGGGATAGGATATTGGTATGTGCAGCTGCTGCCAAGATCCTCTCCTGCCACCAAACCACCCCCTGCCCAGCCTGCTCCCCTCCCCAAACCACTTCTGATCCTCCCCCGAACCACCCCCGCTGCCAACCTGCCTGCTCTATCAGAATGTCTGCAAGCCGCTATCACTGTTTGCGCTGGTGGTCCAAGCGACACGACAGTGGTGTGGGGTTTCGCGCTGTCGGTCGGGGACTTATGGTGGCAGATCATGAGATCCTTCACCGTAGGCCCCGGATAAGACTGGGTTGTTAGGCAGTTTCATATGTATTTCTCAGATACAGGCATGAAGCTATCACATCGAAAACACTAACGTTTCGTGTCTGCTGTTGTCTGGTGTTTGCTAGTCTTATTTCCTTTGTTAAACCCACATTTGCTTTTAACTCCAAAACATGCTGCAAATGAAAAACAGTGGCATGGCATTTTATTAGGCTTACCAGATCTCCAACCGGGACAGAGTGCTAGACCTTTAGGAGAAGGAATGTGGGCAGGTGTAGCTTGTTAAACCTCAGAGAACAACCCTAGGCATGTCTACTCAGAAGCAAGCCCCACTGAACACAATGGGGCTTGCTTCTGAGTAGACATGCCTAGGATTGTGCTCTAGGAGTTAACAAGATGCACCTGCCCACATTCCTTCTCCTAAAGGTCTAGCACTCTGTCCCGGTTGGAGATCTGGTAAGCCTACATTTTATACACTTTTTTAATAACGGCAGCACTCAGGTCTTGTAACAGTGCTGACTAGGACTGCTCTGTGTTGCAAGCAATTGCGTAAGGGGATGGTGATGTCCGATGTGCCAGACTTCCTAGTTAATGTCATATTGCAGACATCTCATGGGGGAGGGACTCAAATGGAGTCTAGTACAAGAGTGGCCAACCTTCTACCATGAGTGCCTCTGCGCTCTTAAGAGTTGTGTAGTAGGCAGAATCTGGCAGCTGCAATTGCTGATGGTGCTGCTAAAGCAGCTGCACCTGCTGAAATGCCCTCACCTATACAACCATTAAAGGGCCAGGAGCATTCATGTTGAAAGGTTGTCCACTCCTGGCCTAGTACAATACAGGAGGACTCATGTGACTGAATATGCTTCCGTACAAAAAGTTAGACTAGATACCTTAGCACGGGTTTAAGCTTAGCCTACTTCCTGACATGCTAGTTTTCTAAGCACGTGAGTTTTTTTAAATTGTAAATGAAAGGGAATTTAGTTCTACAAACTCCCTCCTGCATTCTGATGTGGTATAATCCATAAAAAGAAGTTTACCTCCTTCTGCTGTTTTTGAGAACTGGAGCAAAGTTATAATGACAAGATACTGGAATTGCAGACCAATTTGAATTGGGCAAACTGCAAATTAACAGCCCAGTCCTATGCTCCACCATTGACAACAATGCAGCCATGCTGACCAAGTGCGCACGTAGGTGGTGTAAGTCCAAGGAGAGAAAGGGGGCAGGGCAGGCTGAAAAATGGGGGATAGGATCTGGAGTGCACATTTGCTGCTGAGATCTACCTCCTCCAGCCCGCTCCCCGCCCTTCCCCTTTCCTTCCCCCTAATGCCCCTGAACCTTTTCCTCCCTGACCCTGCCGCCAACTTATCAAGATTGACAGAGCCTCCAGGAACCGTTGGTTTGCGTGCCGCACTTCTGGCCAGTTGCAGCAGTGGCCCAGAAGCATGCAATGGTGGCCCAATTTTTGAATACGGGTTCTGGCAGTGGCAGTACAATGCCCAGATAGGATCAGGCCGAACGTTTATTAAGTAATTGTTCGTTTATAGTCCCCCCCCCCCCAAGACTGCAATTCTGTACACATTTACTTGGAAGTAAACCCTGTTGAATTCAGTGGGACTTCCAAATAAACATGCATGGGTGATGTTCCTGCCCCTCTCTGCCTCATCCCATGGAAGTAGGTCTACATCGTAGGGGCTAGGGAACAACATCTCATTGTATAACAGCACACAGAAATAATGTACAAAGTCCCAAAGATTTACATTGCAAGGGGTTTTATTTACCACGGTCCATGGTTGTCCTTGCGCCAGCCCAGGTACGCCTGGGAGGAGGAAGGGATCTTTATCCTCCCAAAGGGGCCTCCAAACACCTTTTCCCTGAGCCCACCTGATGGTTGGAGAGGGTAGCCCTGCACCCAGGGTGCTTAGCTTACCCTTTCTTCCCGCCTGTCTTTCACACATTCCTTGAACCCGCCGAATCTTTCTCTTCTCTTCCGTTTTTCCTTTCTGCTTGTCTTTTTCTGTCCTACCCCCTTCACCCTCCTTCTTCCCCCCTCCCCGCTCCTCTGTCTTTGCCCTGACAATCCTCATTTTGCTTCCCCCTCCTCTTCCCATGCCTTTCATCTCCTTAGCATTTCATTTCTGGCCGCCTTTCTGTTCTCCCACCTTTCCGTTCCCCTCAGCTCCATCTGCTTTCTCCCACCTGCTTCGCATCTGTATCCTTTCCGCTCTTCTCCCTCTCTTTTGACGTTCCCTGCTGCCCTTGGCCCCACCTTAGCCCCACCTTGGCCCCACCAAGACTGCTGTCAGCTGCGAAGCAGCCGGCATCTTAGGGAACTCCGTCACCCAGAAATGATGTTATCGCTGAGCACCAAGCCGGCTGGCCACATCCCCTTCTGGCTCCACACAGCGGCTCAAGCTACCATAGCTCACAATGAAATTGGACTGCAAGAGTGCATTCCTATGTACACAATTGGGACTTAACTATTGAGCACAGTGGGACTTGCTTTTCAGTAAACATGCACAGATTGGACTGTAACTGCGGGATGTTTCCTACTCCTAATTCCACATGGATCTTTGGGGATAAGCAGCGAGGTTAGGGATAACCAGCGAGGTAGCCAAGTTTGCGGATAACACTAAACTTTTCTGGGTGGTGAAGACCAGCGAGGATTGTGAAGAGCTCCAGAAGGATCTCTCCAAACTCGGAGAATGGGCAGCAAAATGGCAGATGCGCTTCAATGTAAGTAAGTGTAAAGTGATGTACATTGGGGCAAGAAACCAAAATTTCAAAACACACTAATGGGTTCTGAGCTGTCTGTGACCGATCAGGAGAGAGATCTTGGGGTGTTGGTGGACAGGTCGATGAAAGTGTCAACGCAGTGTGCGGCGGCTGTGAAGAAGGCCAATTCCATGCTTGGGATCATTAAAAAAGGGATTGAGAATAAACCGGCCAATATCATTATGCTCTTGTATAAATCGATGGTAAGGCCACATCTGGAGTATTGTGTCCAGTTCTGGTCACCACACCTCAAAAAGGATATACAGTAAAACCTTGGATTGCGAGCATAATTCGTTCCAGAAACGTGCTTGTAATCCAAAGCACTCATATATCAAAGCGAATTTCCCCATAAGAAATAATGGAAACTCAGACAATTCGTTCCACAACCATTTAATCATATAAAAATGATTACAGTAATACAAAATACAGTATAAAGTCAAAATAAAACAAATTAACCTGCACTTTACCTTTGAAAAGAATCGTGGCTGGTGTGAGGAAGACGAGAGAGAGGAGAGAAGGAGGAGTGTAGGACGTCTATCACGAACGTTATTGTGTAGGACGTTATTGTGTCGGAAGTCTATCACTAACAGGATCACTGCTATCTGTTGGCTCACTGGACTGAGACTGGGAGATTACCCACAATCCCGCAGCGAGAGAGACTACTCGCAGAGGCGTAACGGGCCTCACCGGCGCCTTTCCTCACAGGGCTCCTCCACGCGCCTTTCCTTCTATGCATGATCGTGAGGGCGGAGTGAGAAGGCAGTCGTTCAGTGGTGGAGCCTGAGCGTAGCGCCCCACGCCCGGAGCAGCTGCTCCTCGGGCTCCAAAACCTACTTGTAATGCAAGACATCGCTTGTTAATCAAGTTAAAATTTATTAAAAATTTTTGCTTGTTATGCAAAACACTCTCAAACCAAGTTACTCTCAATCCAAGGTTTTACTGAATAGTCGAATTGGGAAAGGTGCAGAAAAGAGCAACCAGAATGATTCGTGGGCTGGAGCACCTCCCTTATGAGGAAAGGCTACAGTGTTTGGGGCTTGTCAGTCTAGGAAAAAGACGCCTGAGGGGGGACATGATTGAGACGTATAAAGTTACGCATGGGATGGTGAGAGTGGATAGAGGGAAATTCTTCTCCTTCTCGCACCACACCAGAACCAGGGGACATGCACTAAATTGAGTGGAGGGAGAGTTAGAACGGACAAAAGAAAATATTTCTTTACCCAGCGTGTAATTCATCTGTGGAACTCCTTGCCACAGGATGTGGTGATGGCACCTGGCCTAGATGCCTTTAAAAGGGGTTTGGACAGATTCATGGAGGAAAAGACCATCACAGGTTACAAGCCATAAGCAACCTCCTGGCTTTAGAAGTAGGTTTTCTCTGTGCCAGGTGCAAGGGAGTGACAACAGGAAACAGGTTATCTCATTGTCTGTGTGCTCTGGGAGGCATCTGGTGGGGCCACTGTGTGATACAGGAAGCTGGACTAGATGGGCTTTTGGCCTGATCCAGCAAGGCTCTTCTTATGTTCTTATGTTCACTGGACGATGTCTATAAAACAGCTGCTAAAGTGAAAACACATTTGAATGTATTTCCTGCATCTATAGCTGTGTCCACTACACCTGAATAATTGCTTTGTACTAAAGTGAAGAAAGGGCTTCATCGAAAATCTTTATGTATTTTCTCTGTTCATCCAGGAAGAAGATGGATTGCCATGGTAACACCATCACGGAAGAATAGGTCAAGTTTTTATCAATATTCGTCAGGCTTATACCGTTAGATTTTGCTTAGGAAGTGACTCTGGGGTAAAAAGCAAATGGCCTTTTGGAATTAAAGATAATCTGATCAGTGGGTAAATTAATATCAGTGCATAAGCAAGACTGAATCGATAAAATAACTAGTTTTACATAGAGCCTCATGTCAAGGTTTAATGAGGAAAATCAGGATTGATTTACAGCAAGAAATGGAAATGAAATATGGAAATTAATTCTCTCGTGCTTTTCATTTGCATAAAAGCCAGGCATAATAAAAGCAACCAGGGGGCTACAAATTCATTGTATGGAGAGATGGATTGAGAAAATAGAAGCGTATCGTTCTAAATAAATGAAGTACCGTAATTTTGTAATAATATCAATGTTAATACTACTAAATATAAAATTCTGTCCATTATATATTGAAAGTATCCCACAAGTATTGAAAGTATCCCACAAGCTTTGAATCTCATTGTGATGAATGAAGCTTAGAAAAATTGTTAATTTTTTCTGGATTACTCTATGTGGGCACAATCGATCTATCAAGAAGTCTCCTGTTAAAACCCCACTGAGATGAATGGAACTGTGTAAGAACTCGTGAGTTACTCTTTCTCTGCTCCCACTCACTTCAATGGGGTTGAAGAACTATGAGCATACTAAGCATTTTCTTCTTATACGTATATTCACTTAATATTGAAGTAAGAATCCATAAGAGTGAAAACGATAAGGGGTGGAGGATAAGGGGTTCAAATGAATGAACATTTAATGTTAAACTTTCCACTTCTGTTAAAACGATCAGTATTATGGGAGCCACATTTTGGTAACTTTAGTTTCAGCTAGGCAGGAATCAGTTATGCTTTACACAATAGAAGACGTGAAAGATTGGAGAGCCAGATGATACCATGGTATTCTTCCTAACTTTTTGGATGAAGGAAACATAAATATAATCTATCAGGGCCACGTTATCAGCCATTTCATTATGGGACAAATATGCACATTTGCAAATTATTTGTCTATATTGCCCTAAAGCACCCACAAAACTTCACCGTCTGCAAACTTCCCTGTTCACTTCAGTGAACTTCAGGATGCAATTCTATGCACAAAAGGGTATGTAGTCAGAGTTGCTATTTGTATTAAGTCAAATGGTCAAACAGCTCCTATAGAAATTTCCTATGCATGCTGAAACATATATGGAATGCCCGCATACACACACACTCAACATCGAGTGCTCAGGAGCAATAAGGCTATATATGTCTGGGTGGGTAAGTCAATACGTTTTAGAAAGTGATGCAGCAGATCATTTGTTGTCTCATTCGTCTATCCATTCATGCATTCTGTATCAATAGTAAAAGGAAGGACATGGAGTAAGCTGAGGTAGGCATGCAAATACATCTTCAGTTATGAGGCTGGGGCTGTGAATGTGATAAGCATTGCAAAGTGCTGTTTACCCCATATCCCTAAATCATTATTCACTCAAATGCATTCAGTCATGCAGCATGCATTCCAAATTCATCCAAGGGTCAGCAGAACACACAGATGGTTGAGTTGCTAGATTGGACACTCAGAAATGGAAGCTTTCTGTGAAGGCTCTTCATGCCCACACCCCAACCCACCATACAGTGTACTGCAGGGCTACAATATACAGTACTAATCCTGCCTCCCACTCATGATAGCATCTAATGCAGCATTCTGTTTTCAGGAGTGGTCAGCCAGATGCTTCTGAATAGCTTGCAAGTAGGGCTCAAAGGTGACAGGATTTCCTTGTTGTTTGTCTTCTGCATTTGGTCTTCATGGAGATTCTGTTTACATAGCTAATAGCTGTGGATAGGCCTATCTTCAGAGGTGTCGTCAGGGATGTGTGGGGGGCCCTGGGCCCCAGGTGCTGGGGGTGAGGAGCCCTGGGGGGTTGCAAAATTTCGATATATGTCCGGGGCTTTGGGGGGGGGTATTTTTTCCATTTTGCATGCAGCTCCCCCCCCGCTGCCCCCCCAGTGCGGCAGCTGCTTCGTGTGCACCCCCCGACTCTGGGGGGCATTTTCGGCTGGGCGCAGGGGCAACATCTTACTTAACTGGCCGGCAGCAGCACTTTGATCCTCATTTGCATTGCTACCGGCAGCCATGTTGTGAGGGCTAGACTAGGACAGTGATGGCGAACCCGTGGCACGCGCCGCCGTGCCGGCCGGCCGCCCCTGAGGACAGAGAGTGCCCGCCTCCCAGCTGAGAGCGGAGCGCCTCCCAGCTGAGAGCACGACCGGCCTGCCACAGGCGGGGGCGGGTCCAGCTCGCTCCTTCTCCTCCTCCTCGGCAGTCGGCAGCCTCCTCCGTGGCTGGGCTGGGTGGGGGGAGGCGGGGCCGGGGGAGGCTCTCCTCCTCCTCCCCCACCCGCCCTTAGCCGGAAGTCACCCGCCCTTAGCCGGAAGGCGCGGCGCGGCGCGGCCGGGCCCCGGCGCTGCTGCTGCTGCTGCTGCCGCCGCCGCCGCCACCTAGTCTGCCTGCCTGCCCGCCCGCCCGCCCGCCCGCGGCCCTTCCAGTTCCAGCCTGACTCCCATTAAGGTCTGTTGTTGATGTCAGTTGCCAGATGTCATATATTCCAGTTAATATACAAAATTATTTAAGGGTCATCTTGTCTCCATGTCATTTCTTAACTGGAAGGAATATTAGAACCGGGATCAGAATTTTCCACCACCCCTGCTATGAATGACTGTGACTCATCATTACCTCCTGCACTTTTAATGTTGCTGGACTGAGGTAGGGTGAGTAACATTAATTTCAAGTATGCATGCTTGAAATGCTTCCAGGAGGAGCGTGGGAAAGGAGCAGGTAAGCCGGAGGGAGGACGCCTCGCTCAGCAGGCGTGTGGGCCGGGGGGGCGGGCGGGCCGGGGGACACCCGGAGCAGAGTCCCTGAGGGTGCACCCCCCCCAAAAAAAATCGCGCGCGGCCATTAGGCCGCGCGAGGAAATCACTAAAAGGCGCTAAATTCACCCCTCGAGCCAGGCGCAAAATGGGCTTGTTACGCCTCCATACGAATTGTTTTTTCTAAACTAAAACCTCGTTATTCAGGTTTAATTGCAGTGTTGGCGCTTTGAAAAAAATAAGTCGTTTTGGTTTGCAGTTTGGGCACTTGGGCTCAAAAAGGTTTGCCATCACTGCTCTAGGATGGGCGATACTAGGTCACATCGTCCTAGAGAGTCTAGCCCTCACAACATGGCTGCCGGCAGCAATGCAAAGGAGGATCAAAGTGCTGTTGCCGGCCAGTTAAGTAAGATGTCGCCCGCGCGCCCAGCTGAAAATGCCCCCCTGGACCTGCGGAGGGTGCATAAGAAGAAGCTTGCACCCCGCTGCCGCCCTGCATGAAGAAAGCGGGGTGCAAAAAGAAAACCTTGCCATTGCAAACAAAAGAGTATTTAAATGGGGGCTTTTTAAATAATTTATTGGGGGGGCTTTTAAAATGTTTTCTTGGGGGGGGGCTTTTTAAAAGTATTTAAATGGGGGCTTTATAAATGGGTTTTAAAGTGGGGGGGCTTTAAATGTTTTATTTGGGGGTGGGGCTTATTTGTGGGTGGGGCTTGCAACGTCACACCCTGTGGGCACGGCTTGCGACATCACGGTTTTTTTTGACACATTGCCAAGTCGTCCCGGGTGCCAACCCGGGCTACCTACATCTCTGCCTATCTTCTATGAACTTGACATATCCTTTTTTAAAGCTATATACATTATTATTGATTTATATAGCGTCATTAATGTATAGTACAGGGTGATGCAAGAGCCACATACGATAAACTTCAGATGTTCGAGAGCCACCATATTTAAGAAGCATTTAAATTCTTAAATATATTTGCTCACCATGAACATTAAACTGATGTTTTAATCCAGTGGACTCTCAGTTTATACCAGGTCAATAATTATAAAGCTTGAACATTTCTTATTTACCTTTTATATATTAATTGTGATGCAAAAAGAAGCTCAGCCAACATATTTCCGAGAGCCGCACATTATACCTCAAAGAGCCGCATGTGGCTCAGGAGCCACAGTTTGGCCACCCTTGGTATAGTACATGGCACTTTGTATAGAGTGAAAAGACAAGTCTTGGGTTTTACAATTGAAGTGTTAACACAAGGAGACAAAAGAGAGAGGGAAGGGAGATGGAGGCAAGGTAAACAGAGGAAGCATATACAGCTGTTTCAGTGGCACATTCTTAATTAGCTACAGTAAGGAAAGAGGTGGCTTTAAAGCCTTAAAAGGTGGGCTTACCAGAGTCCCGGAATCGAGGCGTATGTCGGCCTAGAGAGGACCCGAGCCGCTCCCAAGTGTACACCGCAGTCGTTGACCGGAAGTTCCGGAAGCCACACCCCATTGGGCTGCCGCGGTGCACACTTGGGAGCGGCTCGGGTCCTCTCTAGGCCGATGCACGCCTCGATTCCAGGACTCTGGTAAGCCTATTAAAAGGTGACTTTTAAGGAGGGATCTGAAGGAAATGAGCAAGGAACACTCTTGCAGGTGCCTCAGGAGGCAATTCCAAACATAATGTCTAAACTAATGGCTATCACCGAATCATGTGGCAGTGAATTATTTCAATTGCTTGAACCTATTTCAGAGATCAGTAATCCATCATTTCTTTCCTATTACTAGTAATGCGTCACCGTCATCGTCGTAGTAATATTTGTATTTATATACTACCTTTCTGTCACCAGATTTCTCCTCAGACTTTATTCAAGGCGGTTTACATAGGCAGGGTTTTCTAAACCCCCATAGGGATTTTTACAGTAAATGTTCTATTTGCATAGAGTCTGTCTTCTCCAGCTTTTTTCCTTCAATGGTGTGGTATCTCCCTGACTGCACATACCTTTCTGAGCTTGTCCGACAGCTGCTCTTCTCCTCTCTATCTCAGCTTGTCGGCAACTTCTGGCAGTCTCGAACTGATCTCATCCTAGCTGTTCTTCGGGCAAGGTGGCAGCTCAACCACTAGACCAGACCTCCTGCCCTAGTAAAAGGACTAAATGTTGAGATCTCCATCTGGGCTTCCTGCTGCCTGCTAAGGTGTGCAGTAAGATAACTCGGCGCCAATAGGAAAGCTGCAGCTGTGAGCTCACCATTCTCAGGCTTTGCTACATATGCCGACAAACAAGCAAAGATGTGTGCAGCAACACGGGCCAGGAGCAGACAGACAGACAATCTAACCGGTGAAGTTAACCTGAACTCCAGGCTTCACTGAGCAGGCAGTCAGGAGAAACTGGAAGGTTCATGAACTCCTTGTGTTTACAGTGGTCTTCGGGTATACAACCACTACACCCATGTATATTCAAAATCTTGGGTTGAGCAACTTATTTATCATTGGTGCTCACAATGAAATTGCATGCAGTTATACGTCGGTGATGTGATGTGTGTCTGATGAAGTAGTAGTAGACTGTAGTCCCCTAGTCTGCTACAGTAAACTTGTTAGTCTTTAAGGTGCCACAAGACTGTTGTTTTTGCTGCCATAGACTAGCTCTCTGGGTTATTTGCACAATAAATCATTCAGAGCCCCCGCAGCAGCTCAGTAATTTATAACACCAGAACTAAACTTGACCTTGATTGCCTAAATCCCAGTCTTTGTAGAGCAGAGCTGCATGTTTGGTAGAATACATGGGATTCCTGATCTTGCGTTATCTGCCACCTGCAAAGTGGCATTTGGGGTGAAGAAGTGTGGGCCAGAGAGGGGATCTTGACCCTTTTCCTGCCTGCAGTTGTGTCTCTATAGCCCCTCTCCCAGATGCGTTTTCCCCAGCTAGAGTTCTAAGACAGATATGCGAGTCAAGAGGGAAAACGCAGCAAGGGAGAGGGACAACAAGCAGAGGGAAAGTTGGCCACACCCAAGATGGCGGCTCACTCCTCCCCCCCCCACTTCCCCAGGGCACCACTTCTGTCTCGCAAACCTCCCCACCCTCCCACCCCCACTAGCAAGCAGGGGGCTTCATCAAACAGAGGATGGCATCACATTTGCCGACAAGCATGTCACCACCTCACAAAATGTCTCTCTTTATCGAAAGGGAAGCCATTAAAAATTTTGGAATTTCACTCAGTTATGGGCTGGGCAATTTGAAACGTCATTACTGATTTTAACAACAGGACTTGTGCCATCGTAGCCACATTTTGCCTATATTTTATTCTTCCAGGACACAGCAGGCCAAGAGAGGTATCGGACAATTACTACAGCCTACTATCGGGGAGCAATGGGTTTCATTTTAATGTATGACATCACCAATGAAGAATCTTTCAATGCAGTGCAAGACTGGTAAGTAACATTTCAGATAGAAAGTAATGGGACCAACAGAATAGTTTACAGCCACATACCATTTCGCTGTTGTAATTGTGAAACATCTCAGATCGGATCACTTGGAATGGTCACAACTTAATTTTGTTTAAATTACTGTCTAAGCAACATGAACTTGATTCTGTTATTTATTTATTTATTTATTTATTTATTTTTCACATTTTTATACCACCCTTCCTCCAAGGAGCTCAGAGTGGTGTACATATTTCCTCCCCTCCTTTTGTCCTCACAACAACCCTGTGAGGTAGGTGGGGCTGAGAGATAGTGACTGGCCCAAGGTCACCCAGGAAACTTCATGGCTGAGCGGGGATTTGAACCTGGATCATTCCAGGTCTAAGTCCGACTCCCAAACCACTACACCATCCTGGCTGTTAACGTTTTGCACTGGGTTACCCTTTTTCTCCATGTCGATTTCAAGCTTCCAGTCCTCACATTTAAATCTCTCCACCCATCATTTTTCAGACCAGCTCACAAGATCATCGTAGTGTTATGGTTACAGGACAAAGTTGCTAGAATGATTATTTGTGATGTAATTCACCATATTAATGTTTGGGCACACTTGGGTGAATGTTACTGCTTAACTTGTATGTGGTAGAAATGAAATTGGCAAGACGTTTATGCCTTCAGCTGATTAAGAGGAAGCACATGAGATAGCAGTGACAGACAAAATAACCATGCTAATATTTATTGCGTTTATATCCTAATTTTCTTACCTATTTGGGGCATAAGCAGACATACATAGGACTCCTAGGCAGTCTCCCATCCAGTCACTGACCAAACTAACAGCCCAATTCTATGCTTCCCCCCCCATCCTGGGGGGGGAGTTGCAAAGGTCTCCTCTGGGTAAGCCTTCACAGCATTGGGGGGGGGTCTACTTGGACCTGCATTAGCGAATTTGCTGGCACATGTCTGTGTGGACCAGCACTGTGGGATTGGGTCCAGGAAGGGGGCTAGAATTTAGCAGCTGCCTCTGCCGCCAAACCCACCCCCTTTGCAGACCCAACCTGCCCTTCCCCATCACTGCCTCATTCCGCCCTCTCTCAGTGCCATATATATATATATATTAGAACAGTGGTTCCCAACTTTTTTAGCACCAGGACCCCCTTTTGACCCCCAGAATGACAATCGGTCAGGACCCCCCTAAAATCTAGGGCCGAAAGTGATGTCCTTAAGCAGCAAGTGCCGGCAGGGCCGGAAGTGATTTCAGTAAGCAGGAAGTGATATTGTTTTAATAAACTACACTGTTTAATAAATCACACTTTTTAAAGTTGTACTCATAAGCAGCCCCATTTGGGGAGTGAGTGAGCTAATATTAACAGAGATGCTAAAAGGCAAATAGAAAGTAACACAAGGTGAGCAAACAAGTCCCAAGAGACACTTCTTTCTCTGCAGTGTGTGTGGGGGGGGGAGGAGTGAGCCGCCAGCTTGGGTGTTGCCATCCAGCCAACATCCCGCAACCCCCTTGGGGGTCCTGACCCCCAGGTTGGGAACCACTGATATAGAATCTCTGATGTGTAGTAACTCAGGTGGAGATTTTTTTACTTGTGTATATATTATAGGGTACCGCACTGTATGGCTGATGAGGTGCAGAAGCATCACTTTCGGAACCACCATGTCCTGGCCACTATTCTGTACCTGGCTCCAGGTGGTGGACTGGTGAAACATAAAGTTGTTCTGCAAGCAGGAGGTCTAGTTTAGAGATGTAGTCCAGCAAGTCACAGTCCTCAAGGAGAAAATCAGCAGTCAGTATCAGAGTGCAGAGCAGATTTAAAGTGCCATTCCCAAAGCCCAAGACTTTTAAAGCTGCATACAGCTCTTTGACAGGGGGAAATCAAATTGTGGTCTCATTTGAGAAGGCTCTTTTGTCCGGTGAATCAGTTTAGTGCTTAAAAGCTTAAGCTTTGGAACCAAGAAGAAAGCAAGACTAGGCTGTGTCATTTGCACGTACTTCAGGGGGTCTCTTCACACTGCTGTTTCCAAATAATACATAGCATTTATTTAGCACAGTAGAGTAAACTAGCATCACAAACATGATTTCAGTTAAATCAGAAGAAGGACCCTGCTGGATCAGACCAAAGATTCATCTAATCCAGCATCCTGATCCCCACATTGGCTGGATGCATGGGTCCCTCTAGGAAGCCCATCCCAGGAGGCAAATAGCCCTCTCCCACTGTTCACAGCAGCTGGTATTCAGGTGAATACTGCCTCTCTGAACCTGAAGGCTAGCATTTACCCATCGTGACTGATACACTTGTCCTCCATGAATTTGTCTAACTCCTTTTGAAAGCCACCTAGGTTTTTAACGTTCTTTTAGGCAGATCAGTATAAAGGTCAAACTAGGTGTGATGTTGAACATGTCTTTGCCCTTCAGTTAAAACAACAACACAGCTGTGGTGACCTCCAATTGCGACCATGGCATGGGGAGAGGAGGAGGTTAACCTGATGGAAATTGCCACTCCCCAGTGCTGCTATTTGGCCTAGGAGAGAAACTGCTATTTGCAATCATAGCAGCTTCAGGGTGGCGGGAATACTCATTAGGACTATGGTGTGATGCAGGGTGGATGGGTTGTTTCCATGTTGTAAGGGGTATGTGTGCCCTCGCTTATCACAGAGAAATCAGGACAGATGTAACATGTACATCAAGGACTTCCTGCCCACAGCTCACTCTTAGCCGCTCTGCTACTCAAGCAACCTCTGTTTAATTTCAGCAGAATCTGCACATGAGAATTACTCCGTCAGTTGTACCTTAATTAAAGAGAGGCTTCCTCTCCCACCTTATTGAATTCCGAGTGTCCCAAAAGGCATCATTTCTGTGCTGGAGAAAGACAGTACTTGAAGCTCCACTACCTTATTGCTCATTGGGCACTCAGTCTCATTAATATTTGAACATTTGTACTTTTGCTTTCCATTGATTATTTATAGAATTAAATCAAATGTGCCACTAGCACGAAGCAACAAGGCATGTTGCGATGTGAACGCTCGTGAGAAAATCATAATGGCTGCTCTGAGAACAGCTTTCTGGTTCCTCTTTTCAGATTTCCCACCCCATGTATAGCATTTTCCAACGCTGTTGACAGTAACTGTACTTAATGTTCTGCGAGCTGGTATAACGAGACCTGAGCTATAAATCGGGACTTCTCTGTGCCTCTGCCAAGAACTCATCAGGTGGCCTTAGGCAAACAGACAGTCCACCTAAGCTGCAATATGGGGGAAACTATACTTGCTTATCTGTTTTAAGTACAGGTGGGCCCCCATATCCGCTGGGGATATGTTCCAGGCTTCTCCGTGGATACTTGAAACCGTGGATAAGAGCGAACACCCCCTCCATGGTTTCCTGAGGGGCCCCCCACCCTGCCTCCCCTGCAGGCAGGCATGCTTGCCCCCCCCCAGCTCTTATTTTTCTTTCAGCAAGCTTTGTTTCTTCCTTAAAACAAACAGAGAAGCAGCCTCCATTGCAGGCAAGTAGAACGAGACTAAGTCCTAGAGAGGCTCTGCAAGGTTTCTGCTAACCTTGCAGAGCTTCTCTAGTACTTAGTCTCGTTCTACTTGCCTGTAATAAGCAGCCAGAGGCTGCTTCTCCTGTTTCTTTAAGGAAGAAACGAAGCTTACTGGGAAAAAAGTAAAAGCCTGGGGGGGGGTCCCCGTGATCCGTGGATAACTGAAACCGTGGATAGTGAATCAGTGGATATGGGGACTCACCTGTATTGCAACAAGATCATGGCTGTGAAGCATTTTGAATGCTTGAAAGGGCAATATGAATGTTAACTAACATTCTCTTGTTGCTCTTTCGTTTGTCAGAGGCACAAGGACTCTGGGGGAAGTCCCTACGCTGCACAGGGGCCATTTTCAAGAGTGGGAGGATAGCAAAAGTCATCTGCAGCACCATGCACTACCTTCTCTGTGGCAACCCTTGAGCACAGTCGCAAAAGTGGGAGCAAGGGGAGGTTATAGCATAGAGGGGTTTCTAAAACAAGTGAAGCGGAAACTGGACATCTGAAGTGAGGAGGAGCTGTACAGCATGTGAGGGGGCTGCATCCACATTCGGATGCCTTAAATGCAAAGCTACAAATGGAAAGTGTGTTTGAAAACCCTGGACTGGCATCCAGGTTGATTTGCCCACGCACTCCCCATTAAACTTGAGTGCCGCCTTGAGTGCCCTCGGAAGAAAGGCGGGGTATAAATTCTTTAAATAAATAAATAAATAAACACGCAAGTCAGTAATATGGGCGAAAGGGCCAGTTTTATTAATGTAAATAACAGGAAGAGAAAGGTTAGGAGACCAGCAGGAATTAAGGCAAAGGATAAAGCTAACAGTATGCGGGCTTGAAGGCTGGCAGGTGTTACCCAGGAGAGCAGGCCTTTACTGTCAGCCCCTTGCAGGGGCCAGGACAGCAAGACCGCTTAAGCCTGCGCAGAGCTGGATGGCATCTAGCACTGGCTGCAAGGTTCGGGTCAAGGCCTGCCCCACACCGGTCACAGCGCCAGATGGCAGCTGTGGGGTGTTAATTCGGGGCATCCCCGCCCTTGCTGCCCTGGGGTGCACCCCAAAATACTTACTCGAGCCTTCGTACCCGCTCTAACCTGCAACACAAAGTGACCGCTTAATATTGAAGAAGAAACAAGAACAAGAAAGGAACTCCAAACCCCTGCACAGTCCGAGGTAGGCAAAAAACTGCCCAACCATGGCCAGTCAGGTGAACAGAAAAATTCCTACCTGGCACCCCCAAAGGGGGCGACCGGCAGAGCCCAGACTGCTTAAAGAAGTGGGTGGGAGGGTGTCAGCTGCTCACAGGAAGTTGGAATGAATCCAGAGGCTCAGTACAACCAGGTAAAGCCTGGGTCGCCCCGCCTCCCTGTAGCCCAGCCCCCAGGTGGATCGTCATCCCCCAGTGCTCCCCCTTCTCCTTCCTCCTGTGTTTAGGTGAGGCTGTGGCAAATTTCACACCTGGCGCTATGGCACCGGTCCGGGATAATCACAGGGTTGCAGCTCCCTTTTGAGTGTTCACAGTCGCAAATCCAGGCTTGCCTCTAGTGGTGGACCTGAAGGAGCTCCACCTGAGGCATGAACCTGCCCCCCATATTGCTGCTGAGATGGAGTGTCTGCCTGCTGAAGGCTTCTGTGTGGAGTCTCCTCTGGAGTCTCTTCTCTGAGTGCCCTGGCTGCTGAGGTTAGGGGGGTGGTGACTAAAGTGAGCGACTTTTCAACTGTGTTGCCCCACCTGTAGAATACCATCTCCAGGGGACTTGCCTGGTACCTACTCCCCTGTCATTGTGGTCCTTGACAAAGACCTTTCCTTTTTCCAGGCCTTTCTAAATTCTGGTTGGCTTTTATTTGTCTGCTGTAATTTTTATGTTTTTACAGGTGCGTTCTTCTTAAAACAGAAAAAAATATTGTATGATAGTTGTGAAGATTTCGCAATGCTTATTTCAGTCATTCACAATGACTGAAAGAATACAGGGAGCCATAATTGGCTGCAACTCCTCGTAGAGTGAATTCTCAATGGCAAACCCAGGTTTGCCTCTGTTTGCTGAGGAACATAATTAGCAGTTCCAAGACTTGTACAGAAAAAAAATGTTTGCTAAAAACCTGAGTGTATAAACTTCTTCAAGATTTAAGTTTACAAAAAGATCCAGACCTAACTCAGAGCCCAGTCCTATCCAACTTTCCAGCACTGATGTAGCCGTGCTAACGGGGTGTGTGCTGCATCCTGGGGGGGGGGGGGCAGTCACAGAGACCTCCTCAAGGTAAGGAAACATTCATGGGCGTCGACAGGGGGAAGCGCGGGGGCGGGCCGCTGGGGGGGGCGTCGCGTGCACAGGGGTGACGCGCGACCCCCCCACTTACAGTTTGGTGGCAGAGCTGGGCCCACCCGCCCTCCCCTGTGTCCGTTTGGCTCGAAAATGAGCCGAAAACGGAGCGGGGAGGGTGCTCTGCTCCAGCGCGTGATGTCACGCGCAGGGGCGGAGCCTCTCCCTTAAAGGCGACGCGCGCCCCCGCTCTGGGGTGTCGCGCGTCGTAGCGACGCGACTGGAAACATTTGTTCCCTTACCTCAGGGCTGCACTGTGGCTGCATCGCGCTGGAAAGTTGGATAGGATTGGGTCCTCAACCAAGTACTTGTGTCTAAAATGGAAATGAGCATTGCCTGTCTCCAAAGATGACGTTGGATTCAAGCCATTTGTAGCTACAAGTGCTTTGAGTTTCTTGTATGAAGCCTTTATTAAATAGGAACAAAATGTAAGACTATTTTTGTTGTCTTGATTATGCTTTCTTGCCTGATTGCCTTCCTGCCTTTTTCATCTGGTGCTGCTTGTCAGTTTTCCATGCCCAAATTAACAGTATCTGGGTTACCTGCTGAGAGAGATATAGAAACCCTTGCAGAGTACAGTTAAGATGAGAAATACTCTTCCTAACTGTACTCTTCTCAAATACAGCACTGAGATAATCATAGGCAATACATGACTTTCCCTGTTGTTTTGAAGGGTCTGTTGAAATGTTCTGTTTGGCGTCTGTGGGATAACTAGCACCGTTTTTCTTGTGGATGTGTAAACAGTTGAAAACATGTTACCAGAGTAACATACATGCACCTTGTTCAAAGACTGTCCTGTAATCTTATAACCGTTTTGCAAATTGTACAGGTGGTAGATTGAGGCAGTACTGTAGAATCCTGCTCTTTTACCAGTTCAGATTCCGGGTGAGTGGTAGTGACATAAGAAGAGCCCTGCTGGATCAGACCAAAGTCCCAGCACCCTGTTTCTGACAGGGGTCAGCTAGATGCCTCTGGGAAGCAGGTACTGAAGGCCCTCAGTTGCCATTGCTCCCCTGTAACCGGTATCCAGAGGTACACTGCATCTGGTCCTGGAGCTAGCATACAGCCATCGTGACTAGTAGCCTTTGATACAATTGTCCTCCGTGATTTGTCTCTTTTAAGGCACCTACTCTACTGCCCATCACCAAACCTCATGGCAGAGAATTCCATCAATTACTTACGCACTGTGTAAAGAAGCACTTTCTGTTGTCTGTCATGAATCTCCTCCCATTTAGTTCCACTGGATGACTCTGGGTTCTAGTGCTTTAAAAATGTTGTGTGTCCCTTTTTTCTTTGATAGTTCAAGGAGGCTTATAATATTAAAAAAAACCCCAATAAAATGCAATAAAAACAAAAAGCAACAGAGAGAGGGAGGAAAAACGTCTTACCCAGTTTCTCTGTACCATGCATAATTTTATAATCTTCTATCATGTCCTTCCATAGCCACCTTTTTTCTAAATGAAAGACCCCAAAGTGTTGTAGTTTTTCCTCATGGGGAAGGCAGATATTTGAATGCTTCCCCACAGATTAGTTTACTGTATTAGTTTAGACCACATCTTTCTCCACAGAAGTGCACTTAAAATGGCTTACTTCAAATAATGTGGCAATACATAAATAGAAATGGACATCATGGACATCATTAAACTGAACTCTTTTACCAAGCACTGCAGAATTTTAACAATCAAGGACATGATCCAGCCAAAGCAAAGAACTTTAAATACCTTTCATTTCAGTGGGAGAAACTGAAATATTTGATTAAACTTTTCCATTGATTTCAATAGAATGTAAAAATGCTTACTGGTAATTCTGGGGTGGGTCACATCCAAAGTGTTTGTCATACACAGCCTTTTTGGAACAAAGCTACACAGGGAATGAGCACATACGGGTAGACTTGTAGGAGTTGGTCCACTGGGTACATAGATCAATTGGCAAAGCTGTTTCCTGTGCTTTGTCTGAATGCATTGTAAAGTTCCAGCAAAGCTCAGAGAGATTTATTTGCACTTTTTTTTAACTTCTGCAATGCAGCTTTGCCATTTGCAGGGTCCTTTAACTTTTCTGATTGTTGCAGTCCTGGGTAATAGTTTTATGCCTTCTACTAATGTGGGAGCCTCAAACAATTACGAGCTGTGAAATGGAAGCAATAAAGTGAAGATCAAGAGCAGTGGGGGAGGGTGGCTGTGTGGAAATTGCCTCCTCCTGATATGTGGCATTGTGCCAGCCAGGCTCTCTCACTGACTACTGATCAGTTCTTAACCATGCTCACCCTCATGGGTCCACTAAAACATCCTCCTTGCTTCCAAAAGTCAGTCCAGATGTGAAGTTCTGACTAGCTCTGATGTACTCACTGAATTTACAAGGTATCAGTTGGAGCCATTCTACATGTTATGCAGGAAGGGGTGCTTAGACGGAGCTGGAAGAATTCTGGACTTGAATACTGCAGACCTCAGGTATATGTGTCTGGGGGAAGCAATTTTTTAATGCCTTTCCCACTTTTTTTTTTAAAGCAACAAATCCAAATTTAGCAAATCTGAAAAAAAACTGTAGTCTTCTTCATCTGGTAGTTTTTTGCATGCAGGAAGTTGGACATGGCCTGAGACCAGGGTATCAAGAACTGCCTCCTCCAAACATACCAGTGAGCATCGCTCCTCCAGGGAACCTTTTCGTCATGTTCCCCAACCATTAGAAGTGCAGAGGGTGACCATGAGGGACAAGGCCTTCTCAGCTGCAGCATCCAAATTAAGCATCCTATAAGCATCCTTATTAACATGGCAGCTCAGTGCTCTCATTGTAAATTCTTTATCAGAATGGGGTTAGTTTATTTCTAAAGGTAAATGTATCCCTTGACATTTGTCCAGTCGTGATGCATCCTGCATCAAAATTTTTGACACAACAAGCCCAAAATGGTTCGCCATCACTGCACTAGGACGTTGTTTACTGGTTTAGGAGAGAGCTGGCAGCCAAGTCAGAATGTCACCTACTGTATGTTATAGTCCTGTACACACTTTCCTGGGAGTAAGTCCCACTGAACCCTATGGGACTTACTTCATAGTAAACATGCATAGGCCTTTAATATCAAATATCTGAATATTTGGTAAAGGTTTATTAATCCAAAACCACAATCCCACACAGAGGCTACTCCATTCAGGAAAGGAAGCTGATATCCTATCTAATATTTCACAGACGAAAATGCTGAAAATACAAATGCGGACTGTACCTTAGTGTGCTTTAGGGTTAATGTGCATGCACTTATACACATGTGAATTAGATACAAGAAATATCCACTCCTACTCATTGATTTAACAGACTACAGACTTTGGGGAGGAATCTGAACCAGGGGGTCCAACCATTAAATATTTGGGGTCAAGGTTCCTCGGTATTTTTTAACTCTCCATTTTTGGTTCAGACACTGACTTTAAAAAGTGTTTCAGTAACCGGTTCAGACACTTTGAGGAGGTTTTGAACCAATTCAAATATGTATTCTTCAGAAAAATATCAAATTCTTGATAGTATAACTCTATAAAATGAATTAAGTGATAAATACAGTATTTAACTTGAGGGGGGGGGGAATTATTTGTTTATTTTTATATATACATTTATACAAACAAAATATATACCACAGGATGAAAAATACAGGAACAGAAAACATTAATCATACAATTGAAAACTGAATGCCTGATTAATTGAACCACTTATTTTGGTTTAGTCACCACTTTTTATATTTAGGGGTTCTGTTCTGGTAGGTTTAAGGCAGCCAATGGCCCAATCCTCTCCCTTGCTAACACCGGTGTACCACAAGGTATGCCAGCACAATGAGGACCCCTCCAGTGTGGCAGCCCTTTCCCAAGTAGCGCAGCACAGATTGGCTACCAGTGGGGTTCTGCCGGTGGAGAGGCGGATTGCAGTGGGGATCCTGTACTGGACACGCCCCCAGCAGATTCCTCAGTTATGTCAGCAAAAGCTGGTGTAACTTGAGAAGTCCCATCAGGGACGCTTCTGCGGCTTACACCCAGGTACGTTTTTCCCCTCCTACCTCTCGCGCCCAGCCTCTTCCCAAAGACAGCATATTGGATGCAACAGCAGCACACTGGTGGCATTGCCTCCCTTGTGCCAGCCCAGGATAGGATTGGGCCACAAGAGATGTTATTATAACATTGCAGCGGCATTAGATTAACTGTCATGATACCTTCTTTCCATTTTTTAACCTGTTAGCGCTACCACTGGGAGTGCAAATATGTGTGATTTTACATCCCCTCCTCTTTGGGGAGACACACAAGTGACTGTGGATAGTGTGAATGGAAAAATAACTTAAACAAATTTCCTTCTGGCTGTGCCTTAATGAACATTTCAAGCTGCAAAATGCCCTACTGCTGAATTCTGTACTCATCATCTCCCAGATCCATATACTGTAATTGGGTTGCTGGATTTAATTTATTTTTACTAATTACCTTTACCAAATTTGAACAAGAAATAAATTAATGCTGAGAGCCGTTTCATGCAGCTTTCATGCACGTTATTGGATTAGTTCTGAAATAGATTACAGTGATGACTGTTACTTGTCTTCTATATGGGGCTACAGGCTGTGTGTGTCTGCCTGCCATTTGTACCAGCTTGGAGAAATATAAATAATCGCTTCTACTGAAGAACATGGCAGTTCAGCAGATTGGAGGCCCAATCCTATCCAACTTTCCAGCGCCAATGCAGCCTGGAAGAAAAGGAACAAATGTTCCCTTACCTTGAGGAGTCCGCTGTGACTGCCCCTCCACCACCACCACAGGGTGCAGCGCATGCTCCATTGGCAAAGCCACATCGGGACTGGAAAGCTGGATAGGTTTGAACTTTGGGTCTGTTATCTCAGAGTGGGGCCTGTTTGTACAACTACTGAGCATGTGCTAGCTAGGAGAAAGATGCTTGAATAAGCTGCTTGTGTTGTTTACACGCCAGCCAATTATGTGCACTCACTGCCACATTCAGACTTTTGGGACACCACTGCAAACTCTCCAAAAGGGAATGCTGAAGTGGAACATCAGAAGCTGAATCCTATAAATGTGTGGACACACAGAGCTGACTTGCCACTGACTGGTAACCAACACGGGCTTTCTACAGTTACTCCTTGACCCAGTGATCATGTGAGCCCAAGGTTTTTCTACAAATAGGCTCAGTATTGACCGCATTCCTTTCAGGAACGCAAGAGAAGGGATCAGTCAGCAAAAGAAGCTGATTAACCTGAAATACACTGAGGTTGTTTTGAAGAGAACTTTTTAACAGCAGACTGTAGATAGTTTTAACTCTTGACAGTCCAGAGGGCAACACCAAATGTTTTCATTCCTCAAGAACATATCACAGGGCTGGATATGTTCTGAACAAGCACTCCTTCACTTGCTTGCCTTTCAGCCAAAACCTTGCTAGCTGTCCCAAATCTCTAATTTATAGTAGATCTGTGGACTAGTTGAATGGTTGGTTGTTGCTTCTATCATGCAGTAAGGAAAATGTTCTATGATAGACACTTTACACAATTAGGCTACGATGGCAGTGGGGCAGTTATTACCGGTAGCTGATAGACATGGTTGTGTACATTGATGCTTGGCCAAGCTAATCTGTATCTCCTAAAATTTGGAAACATTGTATATGATGATTTTATTTATCAAACTGTTATGCACAGTGACATACAGATTACATTTGCACTGAGACCCTCTTGCATGTTCTGTCGCCATCAGAGGCTTGGCTGGTGGTAACATGTGAAAGGGCCTTTTTCCAGGGATATAGATCAAGTCTCTGACTCCAAGTCTCAAGTCAAGTCCCAAGTCTTTGCCCCCAAGTCCCAAGTCTTTGGTTGCAAGTTGCGAGTCCCTATCTATTTAATGGGGAAAACAGGTTTAAACCTGAATAAAATTCGACTTGTTGTAAAAGACTCCAAGTCTCGTGTTGAGTCTTTTACAATTGCCGAGTCAAGTCCGAGTCAAGTCATTGATGCGACTTGAGTCTGACTCGAGTCTGAGTCAATAGACTCAAGTCTACATCTCACTACCTTTTTCTGTTGTGGTGTCCAGTTTGTGAAACTCCCTGTCATGTGGGAGTCAATCAACTCCCACTTTGGCAGTGTCCTTCAAAAATGCAAAACCATCTCAAACGGGATGTCTGGTCAACATAGGTTTCTGCAAGCAAGTGGCAGGGCACACATCAAACAGTGATGTGCTAACCACCTGTTAGGTAAATGTGCAAAATAATGCTTCCAGCCTGGGGTCCATTTAGCCTGTTTCTTCTGTCATAAGTTGCAGATAGCCAGAGATTTCAAACGTGTTATTTTATCTTCCAGTCACAGAATTTGCTCTCGGTAGGGTTATGGCTTATATTCCCCAGGGGCAACAATGACCGATTTTATTGGCTGAGCAGCAGCCAAGGTGCTCTCTTCATTTTCTGCTGTCTTTTACGTGCTGACAAAATTGTGCTGTCATTCAGCATTCCCAAATGAAATTTCTGCGTCCAGGAAATTGAATGTGAGTGCTCTGCCACTGACTGAGTTACAGTATATTAATAACGAAACAGCTACACTTAAATGAGGAAAAGGATTGAATAATGCCTTGTAAGTAATTTTAAAGGGAAATCAACTTTACTCCTTGTACAAAATTCAAGGGAGGGCATAGGCACAGGTCGGTTCCCTATGTTAGGCAGAGCTATCTAGCCATGTGCCTGAGAAGAAAACCACTGACGGAAAAGGATAATTTTGCCTAACCAAGCAACCTACACGAAAATATAAAAGTTACAATGAAAAAAAGCCTGAAACGTTTTGATGATGCATATAAACAAAAGTTTATTCAGTCACATGATGATAAAAGAATTTTTCAGTCATGAAGCAGGACATGTAGTTCAAAAAGATTCCAATCTGAAACAAACATTTTAATGCATACACTTTAAGAAATAATTCAGTAAGTATTTTATTGGCAAATAATAAAAATACCTAGTGATGAAGCCATCTTAATACCTGAAAGTATAAAAATGATGAGCTGAAATAGCAAGTTACTAAGTGCACTTTAACTATTCAGATCTTCTTCGGTGACTCACAGGACAATTTATGTAGGTTTACTTAGAAGTAAGTGGGGCTTACTGCCAACTAAGTGTGCATATAGGATTGCACTGTTAATCATACTAAGTAGTAATTTTCGTCTAGTGATAGTAATTTCTAAGCTTATGTTAATAAAAAAAATCCATCCACACCTACCATCCTCACAAAATATGATTTCAGCATATGACACAACAATCTTTCTAGCCTTAATAGGGGTTGCTATTAGTGCTATAAAGATAATTGTATAAAGTGACGGAGCAATATAATAAATGGTAATCATTACGCAATATTATGTTTCCAAGAGAAAAGTTGCTAATCTGGCTATCATCTTGCTAGCTTGGCTAGTAACTGGGGGCCTTGGGCAAGAGGACTTTTGGGTACCCAAAAGCAATGGTGGCAGGTGAAGCAGTTCAGTAGACAAAACCACTGGTGGCTATTGTGTAACAATAAAGAGAGGGAGAGGTCTTGTCCTCCTTATCTGTAGGCTCTGAGAGGTGGAGGTAGGGGCAAGCCCTCTAACTGGAGAGTCACTCGTGCTGATCTCAGCAGCCTGTCACCCGGTGCAAGAGCTCATCGTGGACCACAGTGTTGGTTGTGATAACCCTAACCTCCACCACCACACCCTGGAGTTTAAAGGTAAGGGCAGGAATTCTCCTTTCTCCTCGATGGCAGCACAACAGCACTGGCGGTTTCACCTAGCACACAGCCTCAGCAACCACCACTGCCCAAGGAAATGTCTATATTGTATGTTTAAATCAACTTGACCATCCTGGCAGAACCATAGGAACTGTAGTTTAGTGTGTGTGCTGATAAATTGTTACTAGTGTGCCTAGGCTCTTCACAGAACAGAGTGTTACTTTTAATGGTCATTTTGTTTTAATATGGTTTGTATGAACGCATTTAAATATTTAATGTCCCCAAAGCCTTTGGGGATAGGGAGGATTAAGAATCTAAGCCAATATTTTGCAAACCAATTCCAAAAGACGTTAATATCTTTAGATCTATGTCTTCTTTTTCTTCATGCTTCCAACAGAGTGTAGCTTTTGCAGTGTCTGTCTTGCAGCAAGTCATGAACAGAGATAGCATAAAAAAGAAGTTGATGACATATTATTTTTGGCAGCCAGAGCAGATGATAAGGAACTGGGAAACACTGAACTGCTCACTTGGAGAATTTAAGGACAAATATATGTTCCGAACATGCAGGGTCTTGTGAAAACTCCTGCCTGTCAAAGCGTCACCGTGTTAGCTCTGTGTAATTGTCACAAAAAAGTCTCTAGTTACAGAGTCAAAGAAGGCCCTTCCAATAGGAAATTACATTTCTTACTTGAAAGTGACAGGCAAGGAAACATCTGATTTAGGGCATCCATCACATGGCTCTATTTGGTATGATTAGTTTTGTTTAAGAAGCAAGGGGAAAAAAGGCAACAGTGTGAATTCAAAGAGGACCTTAGCAAAATACTAAATCAAGCATCTCCATATAATAGTGAAGACCATTTGATTTGTACTTCTGATTTATAGCTACTTAATATGAGCTTGCTGGAGCTTGTTTCAATTTCAAGCCAGGTTGCCTTTTCCCCAATCTAGTTAGAATTATTAGCACACTGTGATTTGACATGGGATTAGATTTGCCACATGCCCAGATCACCAGCATGTCCTTCTGTCACTTCTTATACATAGCCAGGAAGAGCGATGCCAGATAAGAAGGTACTATGCAGCCCAATACTATCCATGTTTACTTGAAAGTAAGACCTACTGACCTACTGATCTTAGTGGGACTTGTTCCTAAGAAAGCGAGCAAAGAATTGCAGCCTGGTTTCCAATTGCATGTCAACTCTTCTGTCTTCTAAAACAGAAAACCATGCCCCCCCCTCCCCGGTGATAGAAATGTAGACAGATGGAGTCTGGCCTTTGTTAACTTAACTAAGTAGATGCAAAATGAGCCCTGCAGTGGCTTAAGTGGGTGATGAGTTAGGGGAAATAGCAGCCTCAGTGGTGTGTCCTCCATCTTCCTGGACTGATGCTGTGTCAGGGGTGGGACATCCAGGGATTTTAAAATGGTGCCTGGGAAGAAGGGTTGCTACTGTTGCTCTGTCCCCCATTGGTCAGTTGGCAATGGGGATGCTTACTGAGCAATGAGGGGGAGCAGCTGTGGGCCGATTACCAGGGTCAGACCAGGCATGGCTAGCATGGGCCCCTTCAGGTGTGTGAGCCCTCAGAATGCCTGATGCCTGGATCCGCCTCATTTGTGCCTGGACCCAGCCTGGGCTGAGAACCCATCCCTCCCTCTCCAGTGACCAACTGCCATCCCAGGAAGGGGAGACAAGAGCCAGGCACCTCTCCATCCTGCCTGGACCCAGACCTGCTAACAATCAGTATTATCAGCTTAGTGATGGAGCTGATTGAAAGTCCCAAGCAGAATCTCTGGTATTTCCAATTAGGTGTGGGAAAGATCCCGATTTGAAAACCTTAGAGTGGATGCTAGTCAGTGTAGGCAATACTGAACCAGATAGTCTGTCTCCATAGAAAGCAATGTTATATGTTCAAGTCCTCTTTCCAGAGCGGCACTGTAATTCGTATTTGTATTGCTTTTCCTTGGAAGGAAAGCTATGGCAAACTTAGACAGCATAATAAAAAGCAGAGATATCACCATGCCAACAAAAGTTCGTATAGTCAGGGCGATGGTGTTCCCAGTAGCAATGTATGGTTGCGAGAGTTGGACCATAAGGAAGGCTGAGCGCCGAAGAATAGATGCTTTTGAACTGTGGTGCTGGAGAAGACTCCTGAGAGTCCCTTGGACTGCTAGGAGATCAAATCAGTCAATTCTAAATGAAATCAAGCCTGACTGTTCCCTGGAAGGACAGGTACTAAGGCTGAAACTCAAATATTTTGGCCACCTAATGCGAAGAGAGGACTCTCTGGAGAAGACTCTGATGCTGGGAAAAATTGAAGGCAAAAGGAGAAGGGGAAGGCCAAGGATGAGATGGTTAGACAGCATCACCGATGCAACAAACATGAAAATGAGCGAACTCAGGAAGATAGTGGAGGACAGGAAGGCCTGGCGGGTTATGGTTCATGGGATCACGAAGGGTCGGACACGACTTAACGACTGAACAACAACAAAAATTGCTTTTTAACTTGCTGTTACCCCACTTTGGGAGCCACTTTTGTGCTGAAAAACAGGATAAAAATACAATCAGTCATATTTCTGACAGGGCCATCTGGGGAGTTCATGGCTAAACTGAGATTTGAAACTCATAGTTCCACCTTACGTAAGAACCTAGGAAAAGCCCTGCTGGGTAAGCCCATCAAGACCGTCATCTTCTTTCCCATGGTAGCCCACCATTGCCCCTGGGAAGTCCACAAGCAGGAGAGAAAGGCATCCTTCTCTCCCACCAGTGCTCCCCAGCAACTGGTATTCAAGGCATACGGCCACTGAACCCTGAGGTAGCAAACAGCCATCATGACTAGTAGCCATTGATAGAATGTAATGGAGGTGCTCCAGCCTTCTGATAATTTGGTTGCTGTCTTTTACATCTTTTCCAACTCTACAATATCCTTCTTGAAGCATGGCAGTACTACACAGTATTCCAGATGTGATTACACCATTGACTTGTATAAGGGCAATATAATGTACTCAGACTCACAGCAAAATACTGTGTAGAGATCTGGCCAGCAGCCCAGGACCACCCGCCAGATCCTATCCCCGCTCCGGTCCCAATCGGCTTCCTCGGATTTCTGCCAGCTAAATAGCTGACAGAAGTAGGAGAAGGCTGTGTAACGGCTGAGCCGGCCCGGTGGGGACGGGGATATGGCAGACGCCATCCCCGCCCCTTCCCGGGCCGGCTCAACCAATGGTCCCCTCCCTCGCCACCCTGACCGCCACCGTGAGCCTTACCTTCCTCTGGCGGCCGTGTGGTCATCTCGGCGACGGAGTGAGGGCAGCCGGCCTCCCTTACTCCCAAGCCGTCGCAAACGTGCTTGACAGCCGCTGGATCTGGCTGTCATTCTCTGTCTCTTTCCTAATGACTGTTAGCATAGAATTCACCATCATTGCCATATACTGACTCAACATTTTCATTGAGCTATCCATCACAACCACAAGGTCTTTTTCCTGGTTAGTCACATACAGCTCAGACCCCAACAGTAAATACTGTATGTGAAGCTGGGTTGCCCCAATGTGCATCTGTTTACACTTTTTGACGCTGAACTGCATTTGACATTTGGTGGTCCATTCACTCAGTTTGAAGAGATATTTTTGAGACCGTCACAATCTGCTTTGCTTTTTACCACACTGAATAGTTGGATGTCATCTGCAAACATGGCCACCTGGCTGTTAACCTCAACTCCAGATAATTTACAAACAAGTTAAAAAGCACTGGCCCATTACAGATCCTTGACGGACTCTTCTTACTTCCATCCACTGTGAAAATTTCCCATTTATGCCTACTCTCTGCTTCCTGTTCTTTAACCAGTTAGCAATCTATAAAAGGATCGTCCATTAAACCTGCCTTCTTATTCCATGATTGCTAAGTTTACTCAAGAGCCTTTGGTGAGAGACTTTGTCAAATGCTTTTGAAAGTCCAAGTTTACAATGGGCCCAATCCAACTTTCCAGCACCGATGCAGCAGGAATGCAGCCCCAAGGTTGCCATGACTGCCCCACCACCACAGGGTGCAACGCATGCCCCATTGGCACAACTGCATCAGTGCTGGAATGTTGGATAGGATTGGGCCCAATGTCAACTGGGTCGATCTCTCCGGAGGCTGCTGCAGGGCCCTCCCACTCTCTTCCGGTCCGGAGGCTCCCGAAGAAAGCGGGTCGGGCAACGGCACTCCTTCGGGCTACACAGGAGCGCCGTTGCCCGACCCGGTAGCCTCCGGACCGGAAGAGAGTGGGAGGGCCCTGCAGCAGCCTCGGGAGAGATCGATCTGAGCCTGACGATCATTCACAAGCGAAAGACGCGACGATCTGATGAGCTGCTGTGAGTCAGTCAGCTGCTTCAGCGCGGGGCTTTTACGAGGCTGCCAGCCCGACTTGTTTTCTTCGGGAGTCTCCTCTCCCGTCCTCAGTGTACTGTAGCCCAAAGGAGCGCCGCGGCTTGTTTCAGCGTGGTGGTAGTTGGCCGCAACTAAATCGGTGATGCCACTGGCACAAAGGTTGGGGGCCGCTGCTTTAGCAGATGCGTGCGGCGGCTGTGAAAATGGATCAGGGCAGCTTCGAGTTGGCTGCAGGGGCATCCAGTGCGCCCCAGTTTCCAGGGCGGGGGAGGAATGTGGTCGCCATGACGACAGCTAAGCAGCTAAGAGACAACAAAACTTGAGGGAGGGGGGCAGTCAGACGGTGTGACTGAGTGCGAGCACAGATACCTTTAATCCCCGACATGTCGTTTGTGGGGCAACTTTCACTTCTTGGGCCGCTTTCTCAGCTTGGAGCAAAGGAGCTGATCACTCAGATCCCAAGGATGCAGTTCCCGCATCTTATGCAGCTCATATAATTGTTCTCAGTCTCTGTCCATCCAAATTTTATTTACCGGTAGTTTTCAGTGGCTAGGACTGCAATCCTATGTACACTTGCTTGGGCGCAAGCTCCATGGAAGCAAAACCAACTATGTTCAAGGGCTTACTTCCAAATAAGTGTGGATAGAATTGTGGCCTTGGAACAAGTAAACGTGAGATGTTGCATAACTGTTATGAGTAAAAGATTTGCTAGTTTTTTTTTGGGGGGGGGTTGCTGTGGGCTTCTACGGCTTTTCACTCTCAGAATATTTTTTGCAATGTTCTGCTGCATATCAAAGAGGAGAAAAGCTAACAATATGGAACAGTCTAATTTTTAAAGGTCTGGAGTGACTCTCTGTTCCAAAAGAAATCAATGGGAGGTGCATATAGTTCTCGCAGTTATGAAAATAAGGACACGTGGCTAATATATCCATATTGATAAGGGTAGGATTTTATGCTTCTGAGCTAACTATTCAATATTCAAAAGCAGCTGTGGCATAATACTTATTTTTAAAGAAAATTTGAGTGCGCAGAGTAATGTTAACAGCTGTTGATGTTTTTATTTCATCAACATTTTTATTTCATTATTGTGGTGTTAACAGACAAGTGCAGGAGAACTTGGAGTCAAATGCACATTATACGGAAAGTGTAATGTGGTCCGGTGTTGTGTTTTACTTCAGAATAGTGCACAGGACAGGCAGTTCCCTGCAGCATGGATTGTATGCTCCTTGCCGCAGGGAACTGTGCAAACTGACACAAGGGGGCAAGAGAGGCCAAAGAGGCAAACAGAGGCTGGGGTAAACAGGAGAAGAACATGCTTTTATTTCTATTGTGGCTGTGGAGAAGGAAAACATGCAGAATATTGTGCCCATAAACTTCTTTGCAAATTGCAAACCTCAACCTGATGTGAAATAATAAATACAGCAATAATAAAAAATGATGTGAAATAATACATTTCCCCCCTGCGGTAGTTGGATCTGTGATGCTCCTTTACACCTGCAAGTCAGCATTTGCTGCTATCTCTTTTCTAGTGGTTGTCATGCATGTGTATCTGTTGTGTGTGCTGCTTCTCGCAGCATAAATAAATAAATAAACAGCAAAAATAAATAAATAAATAAATAATCGGAACGGCCTCACGGCCGGCCCTCAAGCAAATTTGTAAAACTTCAAATGTCCCTTGGCACGAAAAAGGTTCCCCACCCCTGTTCTAGATGCTTAATAATTTTATGTTTATGCTTTCCGTCAATTTACCTGGAACAGATGTTAACCTCACCAGCTTGTAGTTTCCTAGATCCCCACTGGATCCCTTTTAAAAATCAATGTTATCTAATTCTGTAAATCCTGGACTTTCTAAAGCTTGCTACATATTATAGAGCAAAAACAAATTTGGTTTTTCTACTCCAAAAATGATGCTGTGCCATAACAAAATCTGTACTTTAGAACAAAAAAACCAGCAGTTTTTCAGTTAATGAAATTGCCAAATTATAATGTGTGGGTGTTCATCTACAAATGTGTAAAGAGCACCTGACTCCATAAATACTATTTATCTTCCTTTTATGCATCAAGCTGCTGAACATTTTTGAGTAGGTATCTTATGGTAGTGGTGGTGGTGGTGGCCTCATTTAGCCTGCTTCTCCACAAAGGCTGGATAGATGTGGCTTGCTAACTCCTGAAAGACCCAATGACCAGGACTGTGTGCTCTCGGAAGCATCTGGTGGGGCCACTGTGAGATACAGGAAGCTGGACTAGATGGGCCTTTGGCCTGATCCAGCAGGGCTCTTCTTATGTTCTTACTACCAGTACTTCTGTTTACTAATTTTATTAAGAACTTAATTGCTGGAAAATGTATGACGATTTGTGGTGTTAAATGTTAGATTTGTGAGACATGACTGTCAGAGAGTCCTGGTCTGCACATGCAGCAGAACAAGGTGGTAGAATTCTGATATGATGGAGTAGATTGGTAGTAGATGTGGCTTCAGGGGTTGCCTAGATCAGACACTGGCCAAGGGCCCTCACCCACCATCAGCCCAGCTAGCCAGGCTGTTCCCTCAATTCTCAGTACCTTCTTCAGGGCTTTGTCCCAAGGGCTCCAACAACGGGACACTGATCAGGGGCGTCACTAGGGGAGTGTGTGGTGGGGTGCAGACTGCACCGTGTGACATCCCAGAGAGGGGTGACATCAAAATTACGTTCTATTCTATTTGTTACCGGTGGTGCGAAAACACACCACTGGTAGAAAATGGATTTTTCCCGATCCCCGCTGCGAGTGGCGTCACTAGGGTTCGCGTCACCTAGGGAGGGGCGCATCACCCCCCCGCCGGCGCATGTCACCTGCTGTCCCCGTGATCCCTCCGTGCACCCCCAACATTTTTTTGCCTAGTGACACCCTTGGCACTGATTGGTACAGGCGTGGCCTAAGCCCCCTGGCACCTGAGACCATGAGGCCTGATGTGGCCCCCCATGAGTGAAGTATTGTATGAATACTTCATACAATGCGCACATACTTTCTCCCCTCACCCTCTGATTGTTCCCTTGCAGGCGCTGTTCAGCCCCAGGTGCTGTTCACCCCCCCCTTCCAATCACTCCCCTCCCCTTGGCAAAATCCCCCCTGGTGTGATCACCTCCTCTAGTCAACCCCATTCCCTCACAGATGTACCCCCCTTGTCTTCTTGGTGCCACCACCATTTACTCTTCCCAGTTCTTGCTTCCTGCCGTTTCAAAGGGCATAGAGTGAAAAAGTGGGGAGAGGACCGAAGGCAGGCTAGAGCTGCTCTTCCTTTTTTCCCCCTCTATCCCTCCTTCCTTTTTTAAATGGCAGGCAGAGAGTGGGGAGGAGAGGGGTGAAGGCAGTTACCCCTCCTCTTTCCATCACAACATCACCACTACCTGCTCAGCCACTTCCACCCATTGCCTCAGTGGGGCTCATTAGCTGGTCATGTAGCTGTGTAGCTTGTCAACTCAGCAGGGAGGTTTGAGGCAGGATCACACCCTGCCATGCTCCTGCGGATATCGTCAGGGTATGATCTGAATTGGGCTCAAAATTAGACTTGGAATAAGCTGAAATATTTTCCAGTAGATCCAGATCTACTTTTGGCCCATTTTGTGCTAGAGAGCTTCTCAGTCTGTTTAAATATGAAGAGGAGTCGCTTCTGGACACAATTAGATCACACAGCATCGATGTGTTGAGCAGTCTCCAGGAAGATTTCCATGCTCCCATCAAGCTGTCATAACCCCAGTAGTTGTGACCATTAGCAATAAAAGACTGCTTGAGGTGACTTGTGACAGTCAAGGTTATCCTGGGAACAGGACAAAAGAAATCTAAATGGGGCTTTTAAATCTCGCTGCTCATCTTCTGTAATCAGAGTGCACTTCACCTTGGAGAAAGTCTGCTTGCTAAGGAAGAACATGACTGCATCTTGACAGCAAAGCCCTGTTTAAAGGAAAACTGTTAGGGCCACTTCACAAGTTCTAGATTAAGGTTCTACATTCTGTGCAGACTGTGTGCTGACTGTGTGAAGTGTGACACAAGACTAAGAGCCCAATCCTATCTAAATCCCCCCCCCCAATGCAGCCATAACATCGTAGCGCGCACTGCATCCTGCAGGGGGGGGGGAGTCCTGGAGGTCTCTTCCAGGTAAGGAGACATTTGTTCCCTTGCCCAGGGGTAAGCCTTCGCTGCCGCAATGGGTCTACACAGACCTGGGAAGGTGAATCGAGGCTGGTAAAGGGGATAGGATATTGGTGGAGCTGCTGCTGCTGCTGTCACCCCCCTGCTGGCCTCAACACCCCCCCCACCCTGGTCTCTGCCTCCTTCCTCCCCCCTCCTCATTCCACCACCCCCATACCGACTTATCACTGACTGTGTGAGCAGTTATTCACAGGGTTATTTCTTGCCAGGGCTTTTCTGAAGGCTGCTTGTGACAGTGGCCCAGCTCCACACAATGGCAGGTCACGTTTTGCAACCTGAACACAAGTTCCAGCATGTTCAGTGGGCCCATAGGATTGGGCCATAATACTTGCAGTATTACCTGCAATATCTTTTACTGAGTGTGTCGGGGGGGGGGGGGGAGCAGACCACCTTCAGCACTTTACTGGCTATGCCTTTTCTTTCCCTCCGACACAGAGAGTTAGTGCTTGTCATACATGATTCTTCTAGCTGTTCTAAAGCCCGTAACAGACCGCACGAATTCCGGCGCATTCCGAAGCTTCCTGGGTGACCTTGGGCCAGTCACTCTCTCAGCCCCACTTACCTCACAGGGTTGTTGTGAGGACAAAAGGAGGGGAGGAAATATGTACACCACTCTGAGCTCCTTGGAGGAAGGGTGGTATAAAAATGTGAAAAATAAAAATAAATAAATAAATAAATAAATAAATAAATAGCGGAAGCAAGCGGAGCAGATGCGATCTCCCGATTTCCGGCACGATCGAAAATGTTTCTGGCCCATGTTTGAGGGGGCGGCTTCGCGGAGGAAAGGTCGCTGGGGCACCAGACAGTTCACAGCGAGGCTGCAAGGTTTTCGGCCAATCGGAGCGCACTTGTGCTTAGCCAATCACAGCTGCGCTTTCTTAAGAAGGCAGGACAAAAGGAGGGACTATTTGCAGGAAGACACTCCTACAGACAAGCTCAGAGCGCGGAGGAGAGCGGCCAGCCTCGCTCGCTCGCCTCGGCGCCGGAATTCACCGGAATTCGTGCGGTCTGTTACAGGCTTTACTCCTTTGGGGCCCAATCCTATCCAACTTTCCAGCACCGCTGCATCTGCAATGCAGCCCTGTGGTAAGGGAACAAACATTCCCTTGCCTTGAGGAGGGCTCTTTGATTGCCCCCCACCGCAGGATGCAGCGCACGCCCGATTGGCACAGCTGTATCAGTGCTGAAAAGTTGGATAGGATTAGGCCCTTTGTTTTGTTACATAGGTGTAAAATCTGTATTATCCAGAATGCTTTGTTTAGCTGAGTAAAGTATAGATTCCTCCTGTGTGTCTTGTAATGCACAGATCAAGAATCTATGAATGACCGTGCCTGTCGGGGACCTTGAGTTAAGTCTCTCCTACAGCATAGCTTCAGATTTTTTTCCCTTTCTCTTTTTTTTTAAATGTGGCTTTAGCACTTGACAGTCAGCATGGATGAGTTCAGTCAATGGCTCCTAATTAAGCAGCTGAAAGCTATGCAAGCTTGGGAGGAAGCCTATTGAGCATTTTGTAATTAGTTGCATTTTTTTCTAACGCATCTTTGATGAGCATTTCCTGATTGGTAGCAGTGTTTGATGCTGATTAAAAACAACAACACGGAAAGGAAGGGCTTGGGGAAATGTCTTTCTGTACACCCTCATTTCTCTTCTTCCACAATTGGCTGGTCAAATAGGCTTGGCGGATTTGTGAAGCCCTCCAAAACCCTCCAAAGCCTATTTGGCCAGAGATTATAGTAGTTCAGAAAATGCATATACATACCATGGGCATATAATGGAGCATTCATACCCGTTTCTGAGAACATTCTTCAACACTTGGGGGAAAAACAACTATCCATTTCCATTTTTAAAATTGCCAAATATCACACAAGAGGTGGCTTGGAGTATGAGAAGAAGCAGCTAAAGTCACACAATCTGCACTGCATCACTGGTATATTACTAACAGCCCAGTCCTATCCCTCTCCCCCACTGTTGCAGCCAGTGGGGGAGGGCAGAACAGGAGATCCTGGAAGGGAAGGGGGATTCAAATCCCCCTTTAAAGGGGATTTCAAACCCCCCTGCCCCACCCTCCCCCACTGGCTGCACCAGTGGGGGAGAAGAATAGGATTGGACTGTAAAAGAATTGTCCTGGCAAGAGACTGCTTAAAAGAGAAAATTGTGACTTTTTAAAGGAAGGGGGGAAAGTAATACAGAAACATCAGACACTTGCAAAAAATCAGTCTCTCAAACAGACCAAAGTCAATTCAATTGATTTATTGATTGCCGTATTCTTAATTCCTGCTGTGTAATAAACAGCTTTTGTTGGTTAATTTGGAATCATTGATGGGATGGAAAATAGGAGAGTGTTTACTGATATCTTCTAGACCAGTAGTCTTCAACCTTAAGACTTAGGACTCACTTTTACCCCAGTCTGCAGCATGCAGAACATTTTAATTCTGTTTCTTTTTAACCACACGTCTTTCTCGTTTCCTTTCTATTGCCTATTGTCTCCTCTCTGTCTCGTTCTTATAAGAAAATACAAATAGGCCTTGGCCATACAGTGAGGTATGCATCCAAACAAAACTCTAAAGAAAGTGGTGTTGCAACCAATGTTGGATCAGATTCAGGACACAATCAAGTTGTGAGTCTTGGTCTCAATATTGTAAACAAAAACAAAGGAAATACTGTAATGTGTTTAACTGTGCAGTACTATTCTCTGCTGCATAAGAGACAAATGGCTCCAAAGGATTCTCCATCCCATGGCTTGGGCACTGAGAACTTCTCTCCGTTCCAGACTCATGCTGGGGTGGTAACGTAACAATCATTGGCATTGCTATGCAAGCGCTCTAGATAAAAACCCTTACACTTTGCAGAGGCACCATAAAATGGGCTTTGGGGTGGAAGGGAGGGAATGAAAAGGCAACATTTTTCACCAAAGAAAGTTCACAAAACAGTTTTATCCACCTGTACCTAAAGTACAGGGAAGGGTCAAAGAAAAAGAGACAATTAGAATTAGATGGCTGTCACACAGGGATGTGGATCAAGTCTCTGACTCCAAGTCTCGAGTCAAGTCCCAAGTCTCTGGGTCCAAGTCTCAAGTCAGGTCCCAAGTCTTTGCCACCAAGTCCCGAGTCTCTGGTTGTGAGTTGTGAGTCCCTATCTATTTAATGGGGAAAACAGGTTTAAACCTGAATAAAATTTGACTTATTGTAAAAGGCTCCAAGTCTCGATTTGAGTCTTTCAAGTCTTTTACAATCGCCGAGTCAAGTCCGAGTCAAGTCATCGACGCGACTTGAGTCCAACTCATGTCCGAGTCAATAGACTCAAGTTTACATCACTGTGGCTGTGTGTGAGTTGGAGGGCAAAGACAGCAGAGGGGCAAAGAGGAGTTCGCCCTGCAATCCCTTCCTCAGCCCAGATCCACTCCTGTTTGCAAGTATGTCTGAGCATAACCTTGAGTAGCTCTCAGGAGCGACCAACAGCCAGAAACAGATGCGGTAAGGCTCTGTGCTTACAGCGGATATGATAGTATGTGTTGGTTTGTTCCGAGACCCAGTTCAAGAAGATAGTGATTGTCTTTTTAAGATCCTCAGAAAAGTCCTCCCTTCTTCGTATCATTGTCCTGCTGGTTTGTGCGACTCAGGTTGCTGGGACATGGGTGGGGCCTTTTTGGTTACCGCACCCAGGCTTTGGAACTCATTTGCCTAAGGAAGTGTGTTCTCCTTTATTGTTGACCTTTCACCACGCAGCAAAGATGTTTCCGTGGCTTGCCGTAATGGCTTTATATATATTCTCCTTGCTCCCTGGATTTTGATATTGCTGTGTTTTGACTGCTACTTCTCTCATTATGTATGAATGTGAATTGTGTGCATCATGTGAGTTGTATGCTACCTTGAGAATTTTACATGGGAAGGCAGTACGTTTGTAAGTAAATACATGCAAATGGACAAAACGCGAAGAGGCATGTTTCAGTCAGCACTAAAACTGGCATCACCCTGGTTGCTCAGAACAGGGATGACAGGAAGCACTAAACAAGGAACTCTCCAAGGCTCCAGGGTGAACCAGAGTACAGCTTGGCTCTGGACCGTAAGTTCTTCCATAAGCGGAACTGTTAGCTGAGGTCATCTTCAACGGTTAGCTGAGGTTCGCTGAGGTCATCTTCTACGCTGCTGTTTCCAAGGCCTCCCTGGAGTAGTGTGGGCTGCATGGTGTTTATAAAAGCACTTAAGAGTACCAGATGCACAGCCTGCAGCAGGCCTCCTCCTGTCTCTGGCTCAAAACAGAACCAGCCAACACTCGTAGACCAAACAGAGCACATTTAGTTGGAATGACACCATCTGCTCTGGGCAAGCGGTAAACTATGGTTTTAATACCATTTTACAGCCCAATCCTATCCATTTCTCCCCCCGTCATTGCAGCGGCGCCAAGATGGTGACCGCTGCATCCTATGGTGGTGGTGGGGGGAAGGCCAGGAGGCTTCAGCATTTTAAATCTCCTTACCCCTGTGTAAGCCTCCTAACCTGCAATGGGTCTCCTCGGACCTGCACAAGCGATTTTGCTACTGTACGTTCAAGGGGAGAAGGGGCGGGGCGGCTTCTGCTGGAGGAGATAAGATCTGGCACGTGCCTTCCATGACGGATCCACCACCTCCTGCAGTCTCCTTGCTCCCCATTTAGTCCCTCCTAACCCATTACGCCTTCCCCCCCACCCCCTCTCGCCTCCTATGACATCTTACCACCTCCAGCAAGTATCCGAGGATCCTCTGGAGCAGGTGGGAGGGCTCAGGCTTTCCCGCTCACGCTGCATGCAGCACACCAAGTAGCGCGCTGTCGCAATGCCTTTTGTGACTGATGCTAACTGCTTTACGGCAGTCAGAGTCAGCGGAGAAGGCGCTATGAGGATGCGCAGTAAGTATAGGATTGGGCTGTTAATCTATTTGAGGTTTTTAGTCCTATTTCCCTGTATAGCTCCTAAAGCAGCTTACAAAAAACTAAAACCTCATATAAATTTACAATAATAAAACATAACAAGCAAAAGATAAATAGCAGAGAGTAGTAGAATCCCTATTTGATAACATTTATTTCCAGCTCCAGGATGTCCCATATTGAGATGGAAAGGCTCTCCTAAAAATAAGCCATCTTTACTGGCCTTTACTGAAAGATGATGATGAACTAGAAAGATGAGCCTTTCCAGGTGGGCAGCCCAATCCTACCTAACGTTCCCCGCACCAATGCAGCGGCACCAGCGCAGGCTACGCTGCATTCTGCGGGGAAAAGCAGGAGGTGGGGGGGCTCCTCGAGGTAAGGGAACATTCGTCTCCTTGCCCCTGGGAAAGCCCCAGCCCCCGCAACTAGTCTACTTGGACCTGCACATGCCATATGGCAGGTGCAAGTCCGCATGCACCCATGTCAGTGAATCAGGCCTGTTACGGTTACAATACAGCATATGCCAGCACCTCTAATCCCACCCCACTCCTGGGCCCAATCCAACCACCCTTTGCCCACTTCGCCACCCACCCGCCCCATTCCACTCCACCCCGCCTTCCCCCAGGGGCTGCTCAGCATTGCTCTTACCTTCTCTGGTGCACGTTCCGGCCTGCACTGGTGCCGTCGGGATGGCGCAGGCCTTCCTGCAGGTGCAGCTGTTAGACGTTCCCTCGCAAACTGCTTTCCAGTAGTTTTGCGACAGCTTGCGCTGGCGGAGCACGCAGTAGGGTTGTGCCAAAAGAATTATTTCAAGGACTAGTGCCACCACCAAGAAGACTCTGGTTTTAGTCCCCATTCTTTGTTCTTCTTACAGCAGCAGCACCCTCAGCAACCTTGATACAAGGGGAGGCTCTGTCATGTCATGACCTAGGTTGGGTGGAAGGCTAAAAGGATCGAAGAGTTAGGGAAGGAATGAGAGAAAAAATGCAGGAAGGAGGAGCGGAGAGGTGGAAGTGGAGAGGAATATCCCTGCAAGCAGAAGAACTTACAAGCCATGGCAAAGACACTTATGTAGCATTGTAGCTTCTTCCCTAGCGATGGCTTTTGGAGCTCGCCTGAGCAGACGGCCTCGCTGCTGCTCATGGCTGCTTCGCACCAAAAAAAATGGGTGGATTTCTTTCTTGGACAGCTTCTATGCTACTGGGCCAGGACAACCTGGAGACACAGCAGGCGCAACGCATCTGCTGCCCACCGCTTCACACTTATTCTGGGAGGAGGAGGAGACAGGCAGGAAGGAGAGAGAGAAAACCCTCTCATCCAGGTTCACCACACCAAACCATGGACCTCAAAATGTGTACCACAGACACTTGTGTCCATGTACTGCCAATCCATGAGTGTTGGTGAAAGCTTGCAATTTATACCAAAGCTGCCATTTTTTTACCACCCCCAAAATCTGAGAATATTATTGGGCTGTGGAATGATAGGCATGAAATAAAGGAATAAGCACATCCTGTTGCTAGCATTTTACTTGAATTTAAGGCTCTGGAAATTGTTGTATGGCATCTACTTATATATCAAAGAGCCCCTGGGAGATGCAGTCCTTCTCAGAGACAATGTTCCAAGGCAATACTGTGGCAGTGAAGAAACACCACATGCTAGGTTCAGATGAATAAGGGTTTTGGTTGAGCCAGCAGCAGTTGGGGACCCACAACATTTCTGGGGCCTCAGAACATCCTAAATGTGCCCTAACCCATACAGTGATATACACTGTTTCCAGTTTGGACATTCATTCGCCACGTGGCCATGCGTCGGCAGGGAGCAGCGATGCATCTGTGCTATGTTTTGCATGCTCGGCTGCCACCTGGCATAAATCCAAACCAGTCCATACTATTCAGCAGTGATGGGGACTCGAGTCAAATGACTCGACTCGCAAGTGTGACTTAGCCACTTTTTCCCTGACTCGTACTCGTACTTGTACTCGTGACCCATTGACTCGCACTCGTGACCCACGGGACTCGTACTTGACTTGCACTCGTGGGGGTAACGACTTGCCATTTCCAAGTCATTTTCCTTTAATGGCCGGCATCAACACAGGCAGGCAGGCAGGCGCAGTGGAGACCTCGGAGGAGGAGGGCAGCAGGGAGGAAGGGTTTTCAAAGGGGTGGGAAAGCAAGCCTGGCTCTGAGTCTCCCCCCTTTTGTTGCTGTCTGTTTGCATTGGCCACAACTCCGAGCGCGAGGGGTGGGGAGGAGTGAGGGAAGGCGAAGCTGCTGCAGCAGTTCCTCCTCATTGACCAAAACTCTGAGCCCAAGGGATGCTCGGCTCAGCAAGGGGAAGGTGCAGGGAGGGAATAATAAATGGTTTGAATGTAGACATGCTTGTTTTTCCCAAACCAGATGGGTGGTGACAAGACTGAGAGGTGAGGGAAAGGGCATAGGGGGAGCCAAGTGGGTGCTTTAAAAGTCTCAGAGGTCCCCACACACACCCCACACACAGACACACACACACACCCCATTTTCAGGGGAAAAAGCCATTTTCCCCAAAGTGACTCGACTCGTGACTTGTGACTCGTGGTTTCTGGCCTTACTCGTACTCGACTCGCACTCGTGCAAAAATAACTCGCACTTGACTTGTACTTGCCCAAAAAGTTTGACACTGACTCGCACTTGGACTTGCACTCTTGCAAAAATGACTCGTACTCGCACTCGTGACCTAGTTACTTAGATACATCCCTGCTATTCAGGTGGCTCTTTTTAACACGTACATATTTGCAACATATTATTGAGCACAGACACCTGCACAGAGCAAGGTATCAAACCTCCACATTTTTTGTCTGCATTTTTCTTATTTCAAAGCAATTTGAATCATTAAGTAATGCCTGCAAGGGGAGGCGAAATAAGTGTGAAAAGCCTCTTACAGCACACAAACATTTTCTCCCCAAAAGTGCCACCTTAAATCCTCGTAACACTGCAGTGGGAAAAATAGGCCAACATTCTGCATCTTGTTGTTTGACAAAAGATTCTAAGCCTGTTTCCAAGGTAACCAATCTCATCCTTTCTGAAACCCCTGCCTTGGTCCCACCTGTTTCCACTAAACTTAAATGCCTCTTTTCCTGGCCTCTTGGAAACGTCTCACTTTTAACACACATGTCTGTGCTTCTGATGTTGCTTGTTCTCTTTAAAGACAAAATCAAACACGAAGAAGTTAATACCAAAACTGTTGAAAGCCACAGTGCTGCTTTCATGGAGGCCATTGTTGGTGCTGATGACTAGCACTAAAACAAATTGCTCTTTCTACGAAAGGTAGATTAATTTTGGCTGTATTCCATCCTGGGGGTTTTCTCTCTAGCACACAATGGTTTTCTTTGTGCTGCTATCCTGTGACTAGAGGAGAAAGTAGAGAGTTTTAGGAGGAATAATGAGGCCCTATCAATAAAGGATGAATGGTATACAATATCACAGGTTAGTGGTGCATTTTTAGGACCTATTGCCTTCTTTTCTTTGTTAGTTCGCTGTGGCTTTGCTGATACATAACAATAAGCCATGATGGGGATAAGCAACCTCCTGGTTGTAGGAGTAGGTTTTCTTTGTGCCAGGTGCAAGGGAGTGGCGACAGGATACAAGTAACTTGTTGTCTTGTGCTCCCTGAGGCATCTGGTGGGGCCACTGTGTGATACAGGAAGCTGGACTAGATGGGCCTTTGGCCTGATCCAGCAGGGCTCTTCTTATGTTCTTATGTTAAGATACATTTATCATAAAACTTCTACCCTCCGTCTTGCTTATTTAAAGGAAGTTAGGCAACAAGCCAGCCACCCCAGCAGAGTTTTCCCCCCTGAAAAGCTTCTCCCTTCCCATTTTCTTTAGGGACTTTGACTGGAGCTGGGGAACTCCTAATAATACAAATTCCCCTCACACAAAGCGTCTGGCTCCCTTTGGACTCAGTTGCAGCCCTTCAAGTTGGGCCCAACTTAAGAACATAAGAAGAGCCTTGCTGGATCAGGCCCAAGACCTATATAGCCCAGCATTCTGGTTCCCATAGTGGCCCACCAACTTCAAGTGGGTTTTGCATCTTGCCTCCACCCTGATCCCTTCCCTGCTTGTCCCATCTTCATCTTCCCCAAGCCAAAACTGCCCTACTAGCCCTGTGATCTTGTGACAGAAAATGAGACTGCACTCGCCAGTGACAACTAAGGTGAGCCTTTGTAGGACTTCTGCTCTCAGCAGGGGAGTCCTCCACAACCTACCACTCCCTTTGTTGGAAGAGGAGAAAGGTGCAACAACCCAGTGCTAGTATCCTGCACCTAACAGGTGGGCAGTGTAGCTAGTTAGCAGGTTTCCTATCTCAGGCTCTCTGTCTCTCCCACTCTCCTATACATTTATGTAGTTCCTTCAGTAATGCTTTTCCTTTCTTTATAACCACCAGCCTTAACCGAGGTCTGTTATCTTAACAGAGGTGATCTTCTTAACAAAGGACTCCCAAAATGCATTGTGTAAACCAGCTGTTCCAACACCCTTCTCCTAGGTAAAGCTGGTTTGGCTTGGGGAAGGTGAGGCAGTGTCACAGGGAAGGAGGAAAAATGGCAGCAAAAATTTAATTTAACTTTTGGGGTGAGGCGGAGGAAGTTTACACTTCTCTAATTGCCTTTGGAATAATCAAAGTTACTACCATACATAGGGCCGGTAGGAGATTGTGCCAGGCCCAGGGGCAAGGTCAGGTTATGCCCCACTTGTTGCCCCACCCCGGTGTGTAGTCTCCCCACAGCTTACCACCAAAGAGGATGAGGAGATCCTACTGTGCAACCAGTGCCTTTGGTTGGCAACACCTTCCCCTCCTCCTATTGGCCAATATGCTTTCTCCCAACAGCCTCTGAGTTCCTGCCAGATAAATACTGCACAAGACTCGATACCCACTGACTAGTGGAAGTGTCTCCTAGAGCAGGCCGAGTACCACCTTCAGCGCCACTGTCCTGCTGCATACCACTGGAAGTGACTAGCGATGACATAATTGCCAGTTACTTCTGGGTTTTCAGAGGCCAGAAAACGCAGGTAGGAGGCTCTAGGTGGGCCCTTCTCAGCGTTCCCAAGAAGCTCAGCCAAAGGCAGGAACCTCTCGGGAGTGAAAATGCGCCGCCGAAAGTGACCACCAGCAGTCAGCCGAAGTACCACTGGTTGAGAAAACCTGTCCTAGAGGCCTCATTATGGCACAGAAGTCTTTGGGGAAACGCTGCCAATGTGACGATGGGAGTGCTTGAAGACAAAAGCCATCCATTTCAGACTTCCAGTGGAATGTTAACTGAGACACAGAGACACTTTGAATAACAGCAGTGGGGTGGGGCATCCGGCTGCCTTGCCCAGCGATGATGTCATCGCTGGGACAGAGTCTCATGAGAACAGACCAGCGATGGAGCCAACCTGAAGCCTGATGATTGGAGCAAGGTCTGGAGGGAGGGAACTTTAAAGGAAAGAGGGAGCAGGCAAAGGCTGTGAGTGGGAAAGGAGAGGAGGAAGCGGAGATATGGGAAAAGGCAAGGGAGAAGGCAAGGACAAAGTCAAAAATGAGGGCGGAGAAGGAGAAATGGAGTGAAACCAGGTGGAAAGACGGAAGCAGGTTGAATCCGAGGAGAGCATGGGAGGCAAAGGTGAGGGATCAGCAGGAGGAGAGAAGTGACAGAAATATAAAGCGTGAAGAAGAGGGGAACACAGCAGCAACAGAAGGGGGGAATGTGAGAGGGCAGGAAGACCCAGGGACAGGAGTCTACCAAGGACAGGTGGAGAAGGCTGGTGGGCCAAAACAGTGGAAGAGAGAGCCTCTGAGGGAGCAGAAAAGCTGGAGGAAGATCCAGAGTTGATCAGGCAGGCCCTGGAGAGTGGGAGCCAAACCTACCCCCCTTCGCCACACCAGTCCTCAGCAGGTTACCATCCCTTTGGAACAAGCAGAACTAAACCAGTACAGCAGCCCTAAGTGCTAGCTTCCAGTCCCCAGGTGGAGGTTGATCTGACACAAGAAAGGTGTTCCTGGGGGGAAAAAACCCAGACAACCCGGATGCCTCTGCACCCCTCCATTTCATGTAAAAACCTTTGCCAATAAACAATTGGTAGCAGCAAACTTCATCTCCTCCATTCCAGCTTCTGTTGACATGTCCTTCCCGTCCCCCTTCAATGTAAACTCCCCCCTTGGGAGGTGGCAGGAGGCCACAGGTGCCTACAGGGAATTTACTAGAATGTGCTTCATTTCCTGTCCAATTGCTGAGGGTCCCTCCTAGGCCCAGAAAAAGGCAAGAGACCTCTAGGCATTGGTGTGTGCTGATGATGTCATCGGCACATACAGGCACCAAGAGGCCCCCCTGCTCAGGCTGCAGCTTGCATGGTGCGCATCAGATCCTCATCGGATTCCCATGATACCAAGGGTCTCTAAAGCTGCATATATACATGGTACAGTTCAGGCTGTCAATGCCACACCGCCCTCAGATGGCTCTGCATGTTGGAAGGCCCAAGCTGTGCTATGCAGGACACGTCGGTGATGTCATTGGGACATGCTGGCACCCAGAGACCTCCCTCCATGCCTAACAACATTAATCACATTTTGATTACCGTTTTAATGTCAGTGTATTCAAAATGCAAAATCAAAAATTTTAAATTGCAAGAAGAGGTGTATGGAAGAGCCTTCAAGGGAGCTGACCTTCAACGGACACGTAGCATCCAAGTCGACAAAATGCTTTGCTAGTGTCACTTTTCCCAAATGCTAAAAGGCAACTGCGATGCACTTTGTGACTTTATAGTTGACAACAAAATGTAGAGATATTCTAACTGGACCTCATAATTATATATTTCAAATGAAAAGTGTTAGAATGTAATTCAAGCCAAGGCTGACAAGCATTTTCAGTGAAGTATTTAATTTAGAGACTGTTCTAGACTTTTGTTTTATGCATATTTATTTGCACAGACACCCTATTGTACTAATGTTGTTCTCCTCCATTTTCTTTTACTTTTGGCCAACAAAATATTTATCTTCAGTTACGCACGCCATGTTCCAGAATCTGCACATATGCTCTATTTCCTTCTGAAATATATATGCAAAATATACTGTATCATCTTTGTTATTCCTATGGAGTGAGTCTGTTCAAGGAAGCTAAGGGTGCAACTACACAAGACATGGAATATCCAGGATCCGGATCTCCTGTGGGTTATTTGGTGTTTTGTTAAAAGCAGTTGATGGGAGCAGGGAAAATCAGATCAAGGCCACAGCACTGGGGAGAGGGGTTCTCATATAGTCCCCCCCCCCCGATATAAATCTCCTCCTCCTAAAGATGCTATTTTCCCTGTGGGGAAAGCCTAAGGTGAGGTAACTGCATGTTATCTATAAGGTAACTGCATGTTTCTCCCTTGGGGTAAATAGCGGCTTGGAGGGGAGGATTTAGATTGGAAAAATGCTGGAAGAGGCAAAGGGGTTAACCATTCTCTCTCAGTGCTGCAGCCAAAAGCCTCTGGACCTGGACTTGGACACATGCGCAGCACATGCACGCACACACACACACACACACACACACACACATACTGACCCAGTCAACGGAGCAGCATTGTCTGCTTGCTGCAGTTTGAGCTTTGCTTCTTATCACTGCCTGACACCGTTAGCTGGAAATTTGATGACGATGTTAGCTCTAGATTTGGGTACATCTGTCTGTGGTCCAAATGGCCCTGACTTATAAGTCAGTACATGAGAGAAGAGCCAGCCAGCTGACAAAGTTATTGGTGATTTGAACCACTGGGAACATTTACTGCCCCCTACATGATTGCCTCAGTTTATTACACTGAGCGGCTATAAATATTGATTGTTTTCCACCACTCTTTGCTTTGTGCTTTTTTGCTAGTTTCTGATACTTTGCCTCACAGCTCATAGCTACTTTTTAAAATATGTTCCTACTGGGGCCTTATCAAAAGACTTTTAAAAGACTATACGAATTATATTAGCCAACGGATTTTTTATTAACAGCTTTTTTTAATTAACTGTTCCTCAAACATGTACTAAGTTTATAATAATTTATTACAAAAATTAATCCTATGAATAAATCCATAAACATATCTTAGGGCAGTTCATAAGAACTTGAACTACATAACTATTCTAGCAAGAAAAAAAAAAAAAGCTCTGATAGGTGTTAATATCCATGTCAGATCTCATCCTGTAGTCGTGACTGAGAACCTGTCACCATTTGTTAAAGAAGCCACAGTCTGTGTTCAGAATGGAGCTGATCTGGCACAAGTCTGCCTCATTCCATTCCTCCAATTATGAACACTTTATCCCTCACGTTTCTCTGCCCAGGCCAGAGGGCTGGGTGACACCTTTAGATGGCCATCCAGAAAGTAGGTGGGGAAATGTCACCCTATCAGGCCCCAAGCCCTTTTTGAACAATGTGCAAGAATGACACCTGTGGCAGCCTTGCTGGATTCTGGTCGCACCTGCCGATTGGCTGAATCCACACACCTGACTGTAGCTTAGGGGAAGGCCCAAAGGTAAGGCTACGTTTTCTGCCTCAGGACTAGCCAGTGAGAGAGACTGAACTCAGGTGCACCTTAAAGGGCACAATTTGTTCTGAGATCTGGGTGTATCTCAGCTCTGTTTATTGTACGTTATTATATGCAATTTTTTTTTTTTTTTGGTGACTACAAAATACAATGCAAGTTGTGTCCAAGACAGAGCAAGCATACAGCAATGTTGCAGATTGAGATGAGCCTTCCGGTTGTTCTTTTCTTGTTTCATTTCCAACACCAAATACATTTACAGTATACTGTTGTCTCCTTGGAGCATGGCTTTTATGGTTTTATTTTGCCTCAAACATATCATGCATTCCTAAGGCATCTATCTCATTATTTCAAACAACAAGTCATCTTCTGTGTAAATATTTATCTGATGTAGAAGAAGCCACCCATGTCCAGATTTCTTGTGGGACATTAATAACTCAACTTGGATTTGGGAAAAAAGAGAATAAAGCGCAGATATTAAGTGCACATTCAATCTAAGCAGGCAGAAAACATCCACATGGATTAAAAACAATTTTAGATTTTTATAAGCCCCTCAGGGCAGGGATGTGTCATTCTTTGAAAAGAGCCACATATATGGATGGCGTTGTATAAATACCGTATTTCTTCGATTCTAAGACGCATGTTTTTTCCCAATTAAGCATTTCAAAAATGGGGTGCGTCTTAGAATCGAAGGTCTCCAAAAAGCACCCCAAAATGCCATCTTCTTACTTACCGGGGCTTGGGGGAGCTTCAGGGAGGCCTGCACGACCCTCTGCAGGCCTCCCCGATCTTCAGTTTGGCGAAAAACGGTGAAAATCACCTTTTTTCGCCGAAATGAAGATCAGGGAGGCCTGCAGAGGGTCGCGTAGGCCTCCCCAAAGCCCAGATAAGTAAAGAAATTGAATTTTCTGGCAGACCGCAAAGACACTGCTCAAAGGCAACAAGGTGATCATCAGCTGCAGCGCGGGGGGCATGCTGGGGCGAGCTCTCAGGTTCAGGAAGAGAGAGCTCGCTGCTGAGCAGAGGGGGCAAAATGGCGTGGTGGTAATTGGATTGGCGAAATGGAGCGGCAGGCAAGCTGGGGAGAGTTGGTGCTGAGCAGACAAATTGAAGGAAGGAGGTGCGTCTTGCAATCAATGGTTTTTGGTTTTTTTTCTGCTGGTATTCCTGAAATTAAGGTGCGCCTTAGAATTGATGGCGCCTTAGACTCGAAGAAATACGGTAATCATAACACTGATACATGTCCTCACACAAAGGAGAGAACTGAAAGTTTTTGTGTAAGGGAACAGAAGGGGCCAGGAACAGGTTAGGAATAGGACCTGATTAGTAATAGTTACATGCTAGTTATTTTCCTACATTTCGTGGTGTTGAGTCATTTCTTGTTGTATATTTCTGTGTTATGCGTCACTTGTTGACAAACACTTCCTACCAAAATAATGAGAGCCCCGTTCCCCTAAGCTGATTAGAAAAAAGGCTCCGCCATCGGTAGCGCCCACAGAGCAAAGTATTTGGTCAGTTCCCCCGCCCTAGCTGTAACAAAGACGAGTTATACGAATAAAAAGATTAATGTTATATTAGATTATTTTTCCTTTCACCACACGATGGCTGTGTAGCTGAAGCCATTGTTTATTTTCCATTCCCAGTCTGCCCAGAGTAGTCGGCTGGGAAGCTTTGAACTTAACCGATGTGCGAAAAGCAAGCTGTTCGTTTTTAATCTGCACACTTAATTCTCCCTGCTTTGCATGCTGCTCCACGCTGTCTTCTCCTTGCCATATAAGGATTCTGTAGTATCTTCCTGCAGCACCCCTGCCTCTCCTGAAAACAGCCAAAGATGGCTTTGTTGCATATTCCATGTCTGTGCTGTAGGCCTCACTCCTTTCTGGCTTGCAGTATAGCAGCTGTGTCCTTGTTGTGCATCTACCTGCAGGTAAGTTATATTCAGGTTCTTTTTGCATATCTCTGGGGGCTTCTCTTTATTTAACATGCTGTTTATTATTGCTCTTCCCCCCCCCCCTCCGCAGATGAATGACAGGAAGTGAATCAGCAAACAGGGTTATGCTTGGGCTTGAGGTTTTCTTTATTATCGGTGACAGATGTCTTTGCCTTAAGAGCTCCTTTTTGTGTGTGAAAACATTGCTTAGATTTCTGCTGAAATATCCATCATACATAATCCTTAGGTGAATCCTTAATGTGATGTTTGAAAATTGGAGTAGCAAAATGTCTCATCTGCAACATTCACATTATGTGAATCCACAGGAGGAGAAATTATGCTGTAACAGGCATTTTTCAGTAATAAAAGGTGATCCATAACTTGCTTATATATAGTTCATTATAATTTTTTTTCTGCAGATAGGTTTGGTCACGCATGCTCATGCATTGTGCACAACTATGCAATGTAACATAGAATCTTCCTTGTTAACCTTCGTTCTGGGTATTTGTGTACATTTTTACTGATTTATCTCACCCTTTCCAACTGGTTAGGAACTAAATAATGCCCTAAGTTGTATTTGCATAAACATAAATAAACAGCAGTAGATGCCTTTGCAAGGGCCAGGAGTTCAGAATAGGAGTTCAAGAAAGCTGTAACCTTTTAGTTGCTTTTCCCTCCCCTGAGGATTCTGTTCAGGGAAGTCCTGTGGAGATCTCCCATAGCTGGTTTTGTGGCTCTGCTTGGGGTTATTTGGTCTGCTGAGCTGCAGAGACTGAGGTACAGGACGGAGTTGGGAAGCTCAAGGGCGGGGCCTAGTGGGAGCTCAAGGGCAGATTTTTTAAAGAGATCTCACACCTCCCCATTTAACAGATCTTCAGAATTACTGCTTTCGTAGTTCAAATTGTTCGGGCTTAATGGCTCTCTTGTGAGTTTTTCTTCCTAACATTTCACCCGTATCTGTGACGGCCTTTGTCAAAGGTGGGGGGGGGGGGAACGTTAGGAAGAAAAACTCACAAGAGACTGTGGCCATTAAGCCCCAACAATTTGAACTACAGTAGTTTTACTGGCCATGAAAGCCTCAGATCCTAAATTACTGCTTTGTTTTCTATGTGTTTTCAGAATACAAAGAATGTATTTTCTTTGGGTTTCTTACCCTGATGTTTATAATATAATTATATAATTATTTATTTTATTATTTTATTTTAGGAATTTGTAGCCCGCCTTTCTCCCGAGGGCACTAAAGGCGGCTTACAACATATTAAAATACATATAAACATATTAAAACAATTAATTAAACACATTAAAATAATTAATTAAAACACTTAAGATTAAAAATAAACAACCCCAGTGGGTCACCAGCATTTACATATATTAAAACCATTTGTTAAAAGGTCAGCCCACCATGTCAGACATTAAAAGCAGTCCTGAATAAAAACGTCTTAAGGCCCCGCCGAAAGGCCTCTAAAGAGGGAGTCGTTCTTAATTCCAAGGGGAGGGAATTCCACAATTGGGGCGCCACCGCCGAGAAGGCCCTACGCCGCGCCGCCATCCCCCTCACTTCCGCCAATGGCGGCACGGTCAACAGGGCCCCCCCTGATGACCTCAGAGTACGGGTCGGATTATAAGGAAGGAGGTGGTCTCTCAAATACCCTGGACCCGAGCCGTTAAGGGCTTTAAAAGTCAAAACTAGCACTTTGAATTGTGCCCGGAAACGAACCGGTAGCCAGTGTAGTCGCCGAAGCAACGGTCCGACTGAGTCAAACCGACAAGCCCCAGCAACCACCTGGGCCACCGCATTCTGCACTAGTTGCAGTTTCCGAACAATCTTCAAAGGCAGCCCCACGTAGAGCGCATGGCAGTAATCTAGTCTAGATGTCACTAGGGCATGGGTCACTGTGGCCAGGTCTGCACGATCCAAGTACGGTCGCAGCTGGCGCACCAGCCAAAGCTGGGCAAAAGCCCCCCTGGCCACAGCCGCTACCTGGGAATCCAGGAGCAGCTGCGCATCCAGGGGAACCCTCAAGCTGCGGACCTGCTTCTTCAGAGGGAGTACAACCGCATTCAGAGCAGGACGATGATCCAGTACCTGAGTCGTAGACTTCTGGACCAGAAGAACCTCTGTCTTATCAGGATTTAATTTCAGCTTGTTCGCCCCCATCCAGCTCCCAACTGCCTCCAGACAACGATTCAGGACATCGACCGCCCCCTTGGAGTCAGGTGGAAAGGAGAGAAAGAGCTGGGTGTCATCAGCATACTGATGACACCCTACCCCAAACCCCCGGATGACCTCTCCCAGCGGCTTCATATAGATGTTAAACAGCATGGGGGATAGAATTGACCCTTGTGGCACCCCACACCTCAAGGGCAAGGGTGCCGAACAAGCATCCCCCAGCACCACCTTCTGGGATCTATCAGCCAGGAAGGAGAGGAACCACCTCAGAACGGTGCCTCCAAGCCCCAACCCAGCCAACTGACCCAGGAGGACACCATGGTCAATGGTGTCAAAAGCCGCCGAGAGGTCCAGCAGGACCAACAGGGACGCACTCCCCCTGTCCAGTCCCCGGCGCAGGTCATCCACCAAGGCGACCAAGGCCGTCTCTGTCCCGAACCCCAGCCTGAAGCCAGACTGGAATGGATCCAGATAGTCAGCTTCCTCCAAGACCCTCTGGAGCTGAGACGCCACTACCCGCTCGATCACCTTGCCCAGAAACGGGGTATTCGAGACTGGTCGGAAGTTGTTCAAAATAGTGGGATCCAGGGAGGGTTTCTTCAGGAGGGGACGCACCACCGCCTGCTTCAGAGACAGCGGCACCACCCCCTCCCTCAGAGATGAATTTACCACCCTCCCCGTCCACTCAGCCAGCCCCGCCCGGGCAGCTCTAATCAGCCATGCCAGACAAGGGTCAAGCGGGCAAGCGGACGGTCTCACACTCCAAAGAATCCTGTCCACACACACAAAGAATTACACACACACACACACACACACACACACATACACACACACACACACACACACACACACACACACACACAATTTATATACATACCGCCTTTCTTGGTCATCGGATTTCTCCTCCAACTTTAATTCAAGGCAGTGTAAATGGGCAGGCTGTTCTAAACCCCCAGGGGTTTTTGCAATACAATAACGTTCTAATCTTTCGTAGAACACTTCATTCTAGATGTTGCTTTCACAGTCCAGCTCTCGCTCTCTGACATTCGCCTCACCACGCTTCAGCTGACGGGCAACCTTGACTCCCACTCAAGTGCTGCAGCTGCAGTTCCACTCCCCACAGAGGCTCTGCAACTTATCAGTTCGGTGTGCCGGCATTTTATTATAAATGAATAAAATTCATTTATCTTATAAATTTATTCATTTATACATGAATAAAATTCATTTATCTCCATTCCCTGGATACCAGTCCTAGCCCTTTTCTCAGATGTTGTTTGAGAGCCAAATGTATTCATGTGGAGGAAAGGAGAAGCAACATCATGTTAGAAGGCTCCTCCCCAACCTATGCACATTTATCAAAACAGGTGGTAGAAAGCCCTGTACAGTACATGTACAACTGTACATCTGGGGGGGGGGCTCTCCTACACATTCTAATCAACGTGCCTCAGTTGGGGGTCGCGCCTGACACACCTCCCCCCCACCCCGATCTCTCAAATCTATAAAGGGAAAATGAGAAGGAGCTAAAACTTGGAAATTTCAAAATTTTCATCCATGACTCCTGGTAATTGTAGCTCTGTTACATGCTGTGCGAACAGTCATACTTTCTATTGTGGAAGCAGGGACCATGCAAGCGTATTAGTCCTGCATTCGTTTATAGTATACTCTGGTTCCTTCCTCTGACTTTTATCTCAGAGTCCTTTGTCAGCTACAGGAAAAGCTTAGTCCACATACCAAAAGGTTAGGTGTGATCTGCCAAAAGCCACATATTGCGCACACATATTACGCACGATGCAACATCTTCCATTAGAATATAATGGTGGTGTTTTATATCTAGTATAATCAGATATCAGCCAGGATAGTGTACAAAAGACATGGGAGAAGCAAACCTGAATCCACCAAGAAAGAGCAGTTCTTCAAAGTTCGGGAAAACATAAAGTTCGTAAGAATAATTGATTAGGGCTAAAATCCTAAAAACACTGACTAGGGAGTAAGCCCCATTGGACACAGTGGTACTTTCTTCCAAGTAAACATGCACAGGACTGCACAGTTAATCGTGTAAACAAAGTAAACTGTTTTGTGAACGACTGTACTTGTTGAAAAGTGGTATGCAAGTATTGGTATAGTCGTATGATATTAACATTATCATTTAAAACCTATGCAGCTGCCATATCTCTTATCACTGGTCTCCAAATCTGATTTACCAGCCACTGTAATATATATATATCCCTCCCCCAAATATGAGGACATCACTTTAAAAGGTGCCTCAGGCTCTTTGTGCAGTCAGCAGGGGACAAAATCTGTTCACATGGTCACAATTTTGGTCAGGTCATTTAGTAGCAAGTTGCAGTATTATTTTTATGAGTTAGGCGAGACTCAGGGTTTTGTTTTTGTCTTGACAACATTCAAATAATGCTTTAAATGTGTGTATGTTTTGAAAATACTAATGAATTTTTTTTCAAAGACTTAAAATGCAGGTAGTGCTTAACACTCAATGGGACAATTTCTGCTTCCTGTTGCAATCAGTTATGCTTTATTAAATCCTCTGTTTCTGCTTTTGATGTTGTCTGTTCATGCAGTTGCAGCACAAAGTGGCCCACATCTCCTCCTTTGAGAGCCAACCAGTGCTTTTGAAAAACCATTTTAATTGTTTCACTCCCACTGTCTTGCGAGTGCCAGCCTGACTCATCAATATCACAGTGCAATTAATGTAATTACGGTTTGGCAAATCTCATTAAAGCCTCCTGAAAAATAATGGCACAAGTGTGAGGGTCAATAATTCCACATTTTGAACTTCATTTATGGTTATTAGTCTTCACAATCGGATTGGCCATTAAGCATACAAAGCAGCATTTGGTGAGAGATGGTATCTCTTTAATTCTATTGTCTAGTCCAAATGAAGCCTAGTTTGGGAAATATACCAGTTATTAGTGAGGCTAGTAAGAATGCTCTTATACAAATCTGTGGCCACCCTTGGGATACTGTGTGGTTTTCTGATCACCTCATCTCAGGATATTGGAGAGCTGGAAAAGGTGCAGAAAAGAGCAGCCAAAATGATCAGGGTATGGATGAAGCATTTTCCCTTCAACATTTCGGGCTTTTCAGGTTAGAAAAATGGTGACATGATAGAGGTTTATAAAATTATGCACTGTTTTCACAAAGAGGATACAAAGTTTTTCTCCCCCTATCCTTAGAACTTGGTCATCCAGTTACACCAACTGGCAAAGATTCAGGACATATAAAGGACGGTGAATATCAGTTGCTGGGAGGCAACAGTGAGAGAGGCCAACCTGCCTACAAGCCCTGCTTGCTTGTGGGCTTCTCGCAGTAAACTGCTGTGGGAAACAGGATGTTGGACTGGATAGACTTCTGGTATGATCCAGCAAGACTCTTCTTCTGTAAGAAGAAATCCTTGCCAGCAAACATTAGCTAGAATCACAGAAAGTAATATTTATGGTATGTCTTGCTTTCAGAATAAAATACAGGTGGGCCCCCATATCCGCTGGGGATATGTTCCAGGCCCCTCCGTGGATACTTGAAACCGTGGATAAGAGTGAACACCCCCTCCATGGTTTCCTGAGGGGCCCCCCACCCTGCCTCCCCTGCAGGTAGGCATGCTTGCCCCCCCCCCAGCTCTTATTTTTCTTTCAGCAAGCTTTGTTTCTTCCTTAAACAGAGAAGCAGCCTCCATTGCAGGCAAGTAGAACGAGACTAAGTACTAGAGAGGCTCTGCAAGGTTTCTGTTAACCTTGCAGAGCCTCTCTAGTACTTAGTCTCGTTCTACTTGCCTGTAATAAGCAGCCAGAGGCTGCTTCTCCTGTTTCTTTAAGGAAGAAACGAAGCTTACTGGGAAAAAAAAGTAAAAGCCTGGGGGGGGGGGTCCCCACGATCCGTGGATAACTGAAACCGTGGATAGCGAATCAGTGGATATGGGGGCCCACCTGTATTCTATATTGTGCTTACTTCTCTTAGGCTGCAATCCAATGCATACTTTCCAGAGAGTAAAGGCGCAATCCTATCCAACTTATGCCACCAGCTGAGCTCTGCTCAATCCTATCCAATTTATGGTGTAACCAGCGATGCAGCAAGAACGGGAGGCCCCAGAACGGAAAGGGGATTCAAATCCCCTTTGAATTCCCCTTTTGGAGGGGATTTGAATCCCCTTTCCATTCTGGGGCCTCCCGTTCTCACTGCACTGCTAGGTTACACCAGTGGCATAAGTTGGATAGGATTGAGCAGAGCTCAGCCGGTGGTGTAAATTGGATAGGATTGCGCTGTAAGTCCCATGGAACACAATGAGACTTACTTCTGAGTAGACATGCATAGGTGTGTGCTGTTAGTCAAATAATTCTGAATTGCTAGGATTCCTGTTGCACTTCCTGCATACGTGCCTGATTCGTTTACCTAAGACAGTCCTATTCTGTGCTTTCTTTCAAAAAAGAAAGATTATGGGTGCAAGATTATGATTTGTTTGCTCATATTGGAGATTTATGTCCTACTTTTCCATCAAAATGATCCCCAGTAGATAACAATATGAAGGAACCCAGCAGCCCATCAATGTCAAAGGCCGGTGTGTCCTTCGGTTCGACAGTCTTTCGGCACCTGGCCATTTGAGCTCGTCTCAGTTCTTCCCAGGGAGAGGGAGACTAAATGCCCTGCAGCTGCACTTTCCCAGCCCAATTGATGTGGCCAGCTAGGCTTTCCATGCTGTGGTTTTCTTCCTGGGAGAAGGAAGCAACTTCCTACTGGCCCTTAGTCCTCTGGACAGCAGCAGAAGTCAGAGTGTGCTTCCCTTCATGTGGGTGTAATGAGGAGACATGAAGATTCCTCTTTTCATCTGTGAATGCTGGAGAGTATGCGACTGCAAATTCTCTTGATCAGTAACAAAGAACGATGGCAACTAACAGTATGTCAAGGGAAAAATGTAGAAGAATCCGAGGGCAGTGCTTAAGGGTGCAAACGGTACACATACAACATGCTGGGGTGAAAATCCCTGATTGTGACCTATTTTCCCCCTGTTTGGGGACCTTTTAACCACTCCCCCCCCCCCGGGCTTCTGCGATGTCTCAGCATCCTTAAAAGCTGCTGAAATATCATGCTGCAGTAGCTGTTGTCCTGGGATGTTTCCATTACAGTCCAATCCTACCTAACCACCACCTCCTGCAAATGCAGCCATGTCACCAGAGCACTCAGGGGAGTTTCAAGTTCCGGAGGTCTCCTCTGGGTAAGGGAACATTTGTTCCCTTTCTTAGAGTTAAGCCTCCATTGCTTGAATGGGTCTACTCAGACCTGCTGGCACAAATCCGACCCAGGAAGGTGGATCGAGGCCGGGAAGGGGGATAGGATATCATATTGGCAGTGCCGCTGCCACCTATACTGCCCCGATCCTCAATCCACCCCCCTCCCCATTCCATTCTCTGCCCCATTTGGCCCACCCCCCTCTCCTGCCTACCCCCATTCTGACTTACCGGTACAGGGGCTCATTGGAAGGCCACTGGCATGCAGCTGCAAAGGGGCTTGCCTACTGCATTGTGAGCATTGTTCCCTTTATGCTGCGCCGCCATGTGGCCACGCAGCTCAAATCCTCCAAAACCAAGCTCTGCGCAGCTCGGAGGTCGACATTCCCAGAAATCCAGTGATGATGTTTGATGTCATTGCCTTCCCCTCTTCCATCCAGAAAAGACGAGGAGCTGCCGTGCAGCCAGTGGAGGGATCTGCACAGTGGCATGAACCCCTTAGCAGGAATCCTGATTGAGTGTTTAAGAACCAGGACCCTGGAAGAGTGATAGGAATAGGAACAGTATTAAATTAGCTGCGTCAGGAAATTTATTTATTTACTTTACTGCTTGCCTTTTAATCTCCAATCACCAACTGGAGATTAAGTCACCTTGATTGGAAATCACTTTCCAATCACCACCATTTCTTTGTGATATTAGTTTGCTTTTTGATACATGCCTTGCTTCGATCCTTTGCATCCCCTTCCTCTTTTTGTTGCATTGTTTATTCAGCCTTCAAGTAAACTTCTTATATTTTTTTTACTGATTTACCTTCCTTGTCCAAGTTCAGTGGAGTAAAGAAGTGGGATGTCATGCCTACCAGATGGCTTCAGTACTGTTTGGCTTCAAGGGGACTCTGCAAATTTAAGACTTCTTGGTAGCTTGGGAGAAGGTCATTCCCAAGGTGACCTCTTTCAGTCTGGGCTTCCCAGTCTTGGGTGGTGGCAGTGGGAAGACTACCAATTTTCCAGTAAGAAGAATGAAGAGGGAGAAAAGGGCCTTCACTAACTGCTAGGCATTGTGCCTGTTTTGCCCGCCAACCCTCTTCCTTCACACATACCAAGAATATGCAGGCAGCATCTTCACTGTTGTGAAGGGCAGTTTGTTTTTCCCATCATTGTACATGTCCCCTAAGCACATGTGGTACAATTTCTTGTACCATCTTCTGAAAGGTCTAACTATGGTTACAGTCAGAGATTGGATATCACTTTATACAGGAAAATTATCTCCTCTGATTCGATTTCAGTGCTCCACCATTATGCTGCAATTGCAACTTTAAGCCTCCAATTTTCAAATGGCTCTAGTTTGCAGTAATTAGAAGATTAAATAGGTTTTTCTTACAAAATAAAGAATGGCTTAGGGTCCTCTGCCAGGGGGCAACTGTGAGAAAAGCAGTCACATTTAAATCCATGGGGAGGAGGAAAGTTGCTTAGAGGGCAATTTTGGCTAGAGAAATGTACATGGGGGAAAGGCGAACACGCAACAGCGCCAGGGCTGGCCCTAGACGTCCCAGTGCCTGGAGGCAGTGAGCCAAATCCCAGTTTCTCCCTTGCACAGTGTCTTGCCACATCAATTGCTACCCCTACCACTCCTCTTCCTCCTCCTTCTCCCTGAATTTGAAAAGGAAATTGGGGAACAGAATAGAAGAGAGTGGACAAGAAGAGAGCCACAGGCTGCTGGAGCATCTCGGACCACTGCTCCCCTCTTCCTTTTCAATTCCAGGGAGTAAGGGGCAGAGCAATGGAAGTGGGCGGGCAGCGGGTGCCCCCTACCAATCAGCCTCATAGGTGGGCCAACCTGCACGCCAGTTTTCAATCCCAATCCCTCATCTGGAAGGGTTTTTTGGTCTGGTTTGAAAAGGGCCATCAGGATGTGTTAGGCGCATCTGGTTTGGACCTAAGAGAGGAAGAAATGGGATGCTGAAGGAAGGCAGGGAAATGGCAGTGAAGGCGAGAGGTGAAAAGCGGTGTGCCCCAAGGATCGGTCTTGGGACCGGTGCTTTTCAACTTATTCATAAATGACCTGAGTTGGGGATAGGCAGTGAGGTGGCCAAGTTTGCAGATGACACTAAACTTTTCCGGGTGGTGAAGACCAGCAGGGATTGTGAAGAGCTCCAGAAGGATCTCTCCAAACTGGGAGAATGGGCAGCAAAATGGCAGATGCGCTTCAATGTAAGTAAGTGCAAAGTGATGCATATTGGGGCAAGAAACCAAAATTTCACATATACGCTAATGGGTTCTGAGTTGTCTGTGACGGATCAAGAGAGAGATCTTGGGGTGCTGGTGGACAGGTCGATGAAAGTGTCGACCCAGTGTGCGGCGGCTGTGAAGAAGGCCAATTCCATGCTCGGGATCATTAAAAAAGGGATTGAGAATAAAACGGCCAATATCATTCTGCCCTTGTACAAATCGATGGTAAGGCCACATCTGGAGTATTGTGTCCAGTTCTGGTCACCACACCTCAAAAAGGATATAGTTGAATTGGAAAAGGTGCAGAAAAGAGCGACCAGAATGATTCGTGGGCTGGAGCACCTCCCTTATGAGGAAAGGGTACAGCGTCTGGGGCTTTTCAGCCTAGAAAAAAGGCGCCTGAGGGGGGACATGATTGAGACTTATAAAATTATGCATGGGATGGAGAGAGTGGATAGAGGGAAATTCTTCTCCCTCTCGCACAACACCAGAACCAGGGGACATGCACTAAAATTGAGTGGAGGGAGAGTTAGAACGGACAAAAGAAAATATTTCTTTACCCAGCGTGTAATTTATCTGTGGAACTCCTTGCCACAGGATGTGGTGATGGCATCTGGCCTAGATGCCTTTAAAAGGGGTTTGGACAGATTCATGGAGGAAAAGACCATCACAGGTTACAAGCCATAAGCAACCTCCAGGTTTTAGAAATGGGTTTTCTCTGTGCCAGGTGCAAGGGAGTGGCGACTGGACACAGGTATCTTGTTGTCTTGTGTGCTCCCTGAGGCATCTGGTGGGGCCACTGTGTGACACAGGAAGCTGGACTAGATGGGCTTTTGGCCTGATCCAGCAGGGCTCTTCTTATGTTCTTATGTCAGTGAATTCTGTGCATCAAACCTCACTGGAGAAGATGTCGGAAAGACCCCTCACAGCTGAACTGGAACCATTTCGTTTGGGGCATTCCTCCAACCATGTAAAATTAAAGGTGTTTATACACAACAAGAAGATTGAGTTGAAAACTTAAGGAACAAAGTAATCAAATGACTCAGCAACAAACTGTAGTCTGGTTGCAAATGTTCCTTCATGAAATTCATGTTTTTCCCTACAAACACTTTTTTCTCCTTCTAAATCCTAATCTTCAATAATGGGGCATGCTGTGCATTTGTCGCAGAAGCCTTGAAGGCTCATAATTTAATGGCAGGTTTCTCAACAGGCAGAAGACTAAAATGTACAAACTTTTCTTTTTATCATGAGCCCTTCAACCACTTTTGCACAACAGGCCTCGCTGAGCAACATTGTGTATGTCATAAAAACTCTCAATTAGCATGCATTGCTATATCTCAGAGTGTAAAATATATGTAAGGGTCAAATCCTACCCTTCCCCCCCCGGTGTAGCTGTGCCAAAAATGGATGCGCTGTATCCAGCGGGGGGGGGGGGGGCGGATTGGGAGGCTTCGGCAGGGAAAGGGGGTTTAAATCCCCTTTGTTGTTGTTGTTCAGTCGTTAAGTCGTGTCCGACCCTTCGTGATCCCATGAACCATATCCCGCCAGGCCTTCCTGTCCTCCACTATCTTCCTGAGTTCGCTCATATTCATGTTCGTTGCATCGGTGATGCTGTCTAATCATCTCATCCTTTGCCTTCCCCTTCTCCTTTTGCCTTCAATTTTTCCCAGCATCAGAGTCTTCTCCAGAGAGTCCTCTCTTCGCATTAGGTGGCCAAAATATTTGAGTTTCAGCTTTAGTATCTGTCCTTCCAGGGAACAGTCAGGGTTGATTTCATTTAGGATTGACTGATTTGATCTCCTAGCAGTCCAAGGGACTCTCAGGAGTTTTCTCCAGCACCACAGTTCAAAAGCATGTATTCTTCGACGTTCATCCTTCCTTATGGTCCAACTCTCGCAACCATACATTGCTACTGGGAACACCATCGCCCTGACTATACGAACTTTTGTTGGCATGGTGATATCTTTTTATTATGCTGTCTAAGTTTGCCATAGCTTTCCTTCCAAGGAGTAAGCGTCTTTTAATTTCATGGCTGCTGTCTCCGTCTGCAGTGATCTTGGAGCCCAGAAAAGTAAAATCTGTTACTGCTTCCATTTCTGCCCCTTCTATTTGCCAGGAATTGATGGGCCCAGATGCCATGATCTTAGTTTTATTAATGTTGAGTTTCAAGCCAACTTTTGCACTCTCCTCTTTCACCCTCATCAAGAGGCTCTTTAGTTCTTCTTCACTTTCTGCCATTAGGGTGGTATCGTCTGCATATCTGAGGTTGTTGATATTTCTCCCGGCAATCTTGATTCCGGCTTGCGATTCATTCAGCCCTGCATTTCTCATAATGTACTCTGCATATAAATCAAATAGGCAGGGTCCCCTTACCCCTACATAAAGGGCTGCTGCTGCGATAGGATCCAACGCGTGCCTTCGGTGCCGGATCCATCCCTACTGCAGCCTCCCCGCTACCCGTCATGCCCCCCTCCCCGCCTCATTTCATGCCCCTCCCACTCAGTTTTACCCCTACCCTGCCCCCCACTGCTGCCTTACCTGCTCTGGCAGGTGTAGGCAGCTCCTGCGATGGTCCTGGAGTGCTGCCACCGCTCTCGGCAGAGATGCTAAAATGGCCACCAGCAATTGTCTCTACCTTCACTTCCCGCTGTTTTCCATGTCTTTGTTACACACCTGCCCAACACAGACAAACACATCCTCCTTCCTTGTAAACAGAGGATTTTGGCTTCTTCTCAGCACAGGCTACTTGATGATGAGTGTGAGCTTATTTAAGGAAGAAAACTGGAAGGCTCCCAAGCTGTAGATTTGTAGTTCCTTCTTTCCTCTCCAATCTTGCTCCATGGGTTATATGAAAAATAACTGAGCACCTTCCATGATTCATGCGACTGAATAGTAGCCTGAAGCCCCCCTTGGCATAGCATCTAGGGCAGGTGCCCCTCAGGTTCCGCCCTTGTTACGCCTCTGCTCTAGGTAGAGGCCCCACAAACAGCTCCTGCAGGGCTTTGTGCACACTTTTTATTCTACAAATTTCTGGTAACACACTGTATCCTTGATGTGCTAATTTCCTTGATGCACTCTGAGCCAGATCGCCAGCCCACCTCTGCCACCCCCTCCTCATCGAGACTGAGCCGCAGCTCCATGCGCCGCCCCCTCATTGTCACAATGGGCTGCCCTTGCCTTCGGCTCGAAACGCAGCAAAAAAAAATGAAGCCATTCACCACTTTTTCCGCTGCATTCCAAGCCGAAGGTAAGGGCAACCCATCACGATGATGATGAAGCGGCGAAAAACCCGGAAGTAATTCGCAGTGACGTGGTGATGTTATCACGTCACCGCCAATCACTTTCGCTTCTGCACACATGGTAGGGTGACACCAGGAGTCATCGCCCTGGGTGGAAGAATACTTAGTTACGCCTCTGACCTAGAGGGTATATGATTTGCAAGATATTTCATCTCTTAAAGCAGCAAAACACAGATGCTAAATTCATCCCTTTCGGTTAGATGAATATTGTGACATTCTTTGTCTTAGTTTAGAGATATACCCACATATATGCATACACAAAAGACTGAATCCGTTCTCCATAAAATGTACTGTTCCGTCTTGCCAGATCTGTTAGGTGAGAACGTGTTTTCGTTTGTCAAGAGTTCTGTATGTGACCCAGTATCAACATTACTAATATGAAACAGGAGCAGTCCTGATTTAATTTCCATGGAACATCATTCTGAGAATGAGCACAGGCAGACAGAAATTAGTAGTTTCCAAATGAAAAAAGACAGTGCCATGGGCACTGAAGTTCATGCAGCAGGAATGGTAATTACTTTTGATTTGATTTCAGATGTTCTCCAATGACAAACATTTGCACTCCAAAGTCACAAGTAAAGTACGGAGAAATAAACAGGTCAGAGAATTTAAAAGTGCCTGATTCAAAGATAGCAGAAAGCTCTTATATTACAGCCCAATCATAACTAAGGGTGCAATCCAGCCTAAACAAAGGCCGGCAGAACACACACTCCACCGGCTAAGATGTCGTGAAAGTGCTGTAAAGCACTTTCGCGGCACCTTGGGTGTATGTGGCGCCGAGGCTGGCACCGCTCACACCGCTGTCCTCTGGACCTTGTGCCACTGGACACAGGTACGTCTTGCGCCGGGCAGCAGGAGGGCAGGCCAGGGTGGCAGAGGAGGGGGCAATTGACCGGCCAGGCCAAGGAGGAGGTGAAGATATTGGCGCCGCACTGCGCCGATATCCCAACCCCCTTCCCAGGCTTGGCCGACCTTACACGGCCTCCCTGATTGTGCACCAGCTAAATAGCTGGCGCACATCTGAGGAGCCCCATTGGGGCCGCCGGGGTTTATACTGACCCTTTGCTACCAGTGAGCACACTTTTTATACCTTACAGAACTGACCATCACATGTTTTCAAGAGAGGTGCATGAAGAGAGGTGGGCATACAGCTTTTGAGGTGAATACTGATTTACATTTCTTAGTGACAATGAGGTGAGGTGGGTGTACAATAGAATCTGACACCTCATGATGGTCCCAGCCAGTCCTGTGGGACTTAATTGAGTTAGTCCAAGGGAGTTCCTGGCTCCAGGAGCCAGCCTAATGTGCGTGACATTCCAAAGAGGAGGGAGTGGTGAAGTTGTTTACGCAAGAGTTCTCATGCTAATGGGCAAACAGATGTGAATAAAACAATACCTAAACATTCTGCTTCATGCATAAGCAGGGGGTTGTGTGTGTGTGTGTGTGTGTGTGTGTGTGTGTGTGTGTATCTCTGTCTTTCTGTCTACAATGTGCACATGGAGGCTATCTGGTTGGCAAGTGTCATAGCCATTGTACTAAAGGAACTGTACGGTATTCTTGCTGAAAGGGCGTTCTGCTGCTGCCCTCCAATATGCCTAATGAGCTGGAGAAGGTGAGCAGAGAAGCTTGCTTTGTTCAGTGTTTCTGGCTCCTGAAAGATTTACAAGACAGGTTTCTATTGACACAGGGCAGGTCAGCCGGAGTGCTGTCATCAATTCACTACAAACATCAGCTCTGCCTTTTCATCGCTTTTATACTCCTAAGGTTGAAGCTCGCTTGGCAAGCAAAAGAAACTGTGCAGCCGTTGACTTGGGGAAGTTCCATTATTCAGTTGAAAGAAAACTACATACAAGAAAAAGAGAGGGTTAAAAAAAAAAAAGGATAGTAACGTTGACCTTTGTGGCACGTTGTAAAAATAGTATAATCTGAAGAGAGCTTGTGTAAAGTTGGAATATACATCAAAAAGAAAACATAAGTGAGGAAGCCCTATTAAGCATCTAGCATCATTGATGTATGTGAGCCAGCGGGTGGCGCAGTGGGTTAAACCACTGAACCATGAGCTGTCGATCGAAAGGTTGACAGCTCGATTCCGTGCAACGGCTCCTGCCAACCTAGCAGTTCGAAACAAAGAAATTGCAAGTAGATTAATAGGTACCGCGTCAACGGGACGGTAACAGCGTTCCATGCGCCTCGGTGTTGAGTCATGCTGGCCACATGACCATGGAAACGTCTTCGGACAGCGCTGGCTCTTCGGCTTTGAAACGGAGATGAGCACTACTCCCTAGAGTCGGACATGACTGGACTTAATTGTCAAGGGATACCTTTACCTTTACTATCATTGATGTACATCCGGGGTGAGCCGGGGAGGGGGGGGGTTGAGGTGTTTCCGAAGGGATTCTCTTTGAGATTCACTTCTGTTTCTGTATTATATAAATGGAATGACATTAGGGGCTAAGATGTCCATTGCAAGGCATAACTTGTGCCAGTATGGAGTGCCAATACAAGCTGATTAATGTTGTCCTCTAAATGATTTGAAAATGAACCTATCTTGTCTTAAAAAAGGGGGGGGGGATTGGATCATTTACCAACTCACTTTGAGGTTCGGTAAATGCCTTTGCCGAAAGGCATTTCTTCTCCAAAAGGAGAAGAAATGCCTTTCTCCTTCTTCTTCTCCTTCTCCAAAAGGAGAAGGGGAAGGCAAAGGATGAGATGGTTAGACAGCATCACCGATGCAACGAACATGAAAATGAGTGAACTCAGGAAGATAGTGGAGGACAGGAAGGCCTGGCGGGATATGGTTCATGGGATCACGAAGGGTCGGACACGACTTAACGACTGAACAACAACAACAACAAATGCCTTTGCCAGCTCTTCCAGCCCTCAAGCGCCCTCCCTACCAACCATCCATTCTCCCAATATACCTTGTATTTACCCCAGCAGCAGCAGGGAGCTCCTTTCTTTCTCCCTCACTAGCAGAGGCAGCAGCAAGTTCAAACTAGGTGGTACGGGCCTTTTTCTTTTCACTATGCAGGAAGAAGGAAAGAAAGGTGAAGTGATTTGTGAGATTGTCATCTTTGCAAGGGCTACTGCAATGGAAGTAGCTGTCACAAAAACTACAACCGGGGAGTCAGACTTAAGGCCTGTGGGCCAGATACTGCCCGCAGAAGCTATCTGGCCCATGTGGTAATTGGGCTCTCCCAGAACCACCCTTTCAGCAGCACTGCTTCTGCTGTGGCTCTGGGAGGGAGAGACAGAAGGAGGCTTCAGAAGGCAATGAACACTACAGGAGATGGGGCAGATCAAGAGGGGTGAGGAAGGAAGAAGCTGCCAAAGCGCTGAGTGAGCCTAGTTATCATGTGGGCCACCCTTTCAGCAGCACTGCTTCTGCCGAGGTGTCACTTTGCAGAGCACCTATCAGCTGCTGAGCTGCGAAGTGATGCGCTGAAAGGGCAGCCTGTGTGATAACTGGGCTCTCCCAGCATGTTAATTGGGCTCTCCCATATCTTGAAAATATGATCAAGGTTTGCATATTTTCTCTTCTGTGAATTGCAACTAATGAGCTCCTACATGAGAACAAAGTGCTCATTTCTGGCCATCATCTTCTTAATGATGTCATTTCTTGTTTAATGACATCAGCCTGCTGAGGGCCTGAAGTTTAATGACTTCTGGCCCTCAGCAGGCATCATGAATGCTGTTCGACCTGCTGTATGAAATGAGTTTGACACCCTTGAACTACAACATCCATAAGCCCCTTCACTGTTCTTGGGCATTCACATCTCCATTTTGGGGTACAATTTAGAACTCCCAAAACTTATACCCAAACCCAAAGAACTGGCAACACCTCTAGGTGTAATGCTTATCTGTAATGCTCAGACTAGGACAAGTGGGTTCAAATTCTTATGCTTCTGTAAAACTCACTGACTGATCTGGACGTGGGCCAGTCACCATCTCTCAACTGAATTCGTCTTGCAGAGGACGAAAGGGGTGGGAGAACCTTGTATGTTGCCCTAGTCTGAGCTCCTTGAATGAAGGGAAGGACAAAAATGAAATAAATGAATAACTAGTACTGTACTGTCTCAAAGCAAACTCCCCCCCCCATATTGTTTAGCTCATTAGGCCTTGTATAAGATATCATCACTGCAGGTAAATAAAATAAAGAACTAAATAAAACAGCATTCACTTATTAACAAACAAAACATGATGCTTGTCAGAAATCTATATGCTTAAAAGAGGTTATTAATACCTACTGTATGTACATGTTAGCCATTTATGGCATTTGTCGCAATACATTTTGTTCTCAGTTTTTGTTCTATGGTAGCAAATCCCGCAATCCTAAATGTAACATTTTCTCTCTGTTAAACAGAAGGTAAATTGTTTTAATTCAAGTCTCAGTAAAATGGTCAGAATTGGCTAAAACAGTGTTTCTCAAACTGTGGGTCGGGACCCACTTGGTGAGTCACAATCCACTTGGTGGGTCTCAGCCTGATTTCTGGTGGGTCCCAGATGATGGAAGGATCAGATAAGTAATTGCCACAAGCCCTGAGGCTATTCAAAAATTAGATAGCTACTAATTGCCCTTCAAAGAGCTGAGCTCCTGCAGTTTGCCAGATAGCTGCTAATTACCCTGCAAGCAGCTGAGCTCTTTACTTGCACATTTATTTTTTATTTATTTCTCGATCACCTTTTTTGTGTCTCGTAAAGCTAGGTGGGTCCCAATAGAGTGTCATTTTAAAAAGTGGGTCCCAGTGTTACAAAGTTTGAGAACCACTGGGCTAAAACATCCTCTAGTTCAGTTAATTGCCTCCTGGGTCAAGGGCAAAAGAGACATGCATCAGTTGTTTAGGCACCGCTGCTTTTTCTCAACCAGACTCAGGGAAGTGGGAAAGGATACCAAGGGAAAGGTGAAGGATGGGAGCAAGGACAGGAGAGATCTAACTGCCCATAGCACTCAGGAGGGCTGAAGTCCAGGGCTGATGCAAAATCCATGACACTTTCTTACTTGGTAAATTATAGTGGTGAAATTTAATCCTTGTACATAGTAAAATGATTGCCTAGCACATTGCACAGCACTAGTTCCTGGCTGTGCAACAAGCAGATGATGCTCATAATACTGGCATTATTGCATGGTAAGGTACCAGTGCAGGCAAGCTCTGATAGTCCAGTTTGAAGAGGATGCTTTCACTGCAGCAACAAAAGCATCTAAAACAGCTTCTGTTATGTTTAGCAAGTAGGGCAGAGCAATGCAACTCTGCCCTACTTGCCATATAAAGCCCTAAATGCTCTTTATACACAGATAATTTTTTTTTTAAAAAAGCAGGGTTGCACTGATGGAAAGGCTCCTAGGCCAACCAGAATAGCTCAAAGGATGCTGCAGAAGGCACCAAAATCAATGAAGCCCCCTGTATGGCACACGGAGGCAGGAAGGAATCACCAGCCCTGTGCACTGGAGCTAAAACCCGGACAATTGTCTGGTCCTATAAATTGCAGTGCATGCACAGTGTTTCAGGGGCAAACTATGTATTATGTTAAAAGTTTGGTCTTTGCATGCTTGGTTGGTTGTGGTTGTTGTTAAAAATCTGGTACAAGGGGGCAATCAGAACTGAGACCATGCTGGTGGTGAAGGAAGGCTTTAACCTCTTGCTTGTGCCATAGCGCTGATGACCCAGGTCCTCCCCTCACTATTTCTGCCAGGAGGGCGGAAGATCCAGTTGGTGCTAACGGGAACTTCCCTCCTGGGGGAAATATCCTCAAGGCCGTTAGATCCAGATTTGGACCATGTCAGAGGGAAAGCATTAAAGCTTCCTTCCACCCCTGCCATGGTACTAATCCAGATTGTAGCCCAGCGACTTAGTTTTAACAAAAGCAAACACCCAAAGCAAGTATGCAATGTAAAACTGGACATTTAATGTCTTCAGTGAACTAGTCTGCTGACAGCCCAATCAGGGCCACTCAGAGGAATTTTATCAGGGGGTACAAAGTTTCTTTTGGGCCCCTTCCTGTCATGTGAATTTGGCTCCTGGGCCTCCCCTTTATGCTCCTGGGCCCCATTTTTGGCCATGGGCCCAGGTACAACTTACCCCCTTAACCCCCCTCTCAGAGGCCCTGAGCCCAATCCTATTAAAAGCCCCGCGCTCAGATGCAGCAGCACCAGGTCCTGCTGTTGGGCCCTCCCGCCTGCCCTGGAGCCGTTTGGCTCTGAAAAGCCTTCCAAAACGGCAGGGTGTGTGTGTTCCAAGCCGCGGCGGTGGTGCGCGAAAATGACATCACGCCCCCAGGGCGTACGGCATGTGGGGGTGTTGCAGCAGCAACCAGGCGACCCCCCCAGGGGAGGTGTATGGCTGCTACTGGCCAGCTGCTCCCTTGCACCAATGCAGCTGCTGCTGCTGCTGTTGCCACTGCCGCTCCTCTGCCGCTGCCAGTCTTTCTTCTGGAGCCTGGTCGGCCACATCCAGGCCGGCCAGGACTCTCAGGTCCCCCAACACTGACGCCACTTCGTAAAATGTAAAACTTACCTTTTGGGGGCTCCGCCATCTTGGATCTCATGAAATCTCATGAGATCCAAGATGGCGGTGCCCAAATCTCGTAAGGGCACATGAGGCAATTTTACATTCAAAGGGTAAGTTTTACATTTTACGAAGCTGAGGTGGCAGCAGAGGCTTCATCCGGGCCCGGAAAGCCCGGGACCAACCCGGGACCAGAGCCCAGAAACCAGAGTGGTCCCAGGTATTCTGGGACGGATGGTAAGCCTATCTATGGTGGTTTCTTATTCCTGTATACTAAGTGGATGACTGTCCTGATTTATTTCTTGAACTGTATGAATGGAGAAACCATTTAAAAATGGGTTCTCTAAAGTGATAATGGATAAGAAGAAGCAGGAAGTCAGGCAATCAGGCTTCATTCATCTTTGCTGGAGATAGAAAATAGCTTGAGAAGTGTTGAAGGTGGTGTGATAGTCCTTTGTTGCCTTAGCATTTCTTATGCACTGCTTTAATCTTTCAGGGTTTTGAGGCCCTACAAAGACCTGCACAGCTGTTTTGACCAGAGGCAATAGGAAGACAGAAAAAAATATGTGCGGCACATATTTTTATGATTTCTATGTATTAATTTTGTATTTTATTATTTGTTTTTATTGTAAGCCGCTTTGGATTCCCCCTATTGGGGGAAAAAGCAGGGTATAAATTTAATATATAATAATATGTATAGGCAACGATGGCTCATTGTATCACCTTTACCTCTCTGACAAAACTATTATTTGCATGCAGCCTAGGAGCCAATTCACACAGGGCCAAATCCTATCCAACTTTCCAGCGCCAATGCAGCCGCAATGCGGCCTCGAGGTAAGGGAAAAAATATTCCCTTCCCTTGAGGAGGCCTCCGTGACTTGCCCCTGCACCGCAGACCCCACTGACACGGCTGCATCAGTGCTGGAAAGTTGGATAGGATTGGACCCACAACTCTTTATGTAAGAGGGATCAGTGTTTTCTGAGCATGTAATGAATGCTCCACCTTCACTGAAATGATTGCATACATGATGCAACCTGCTGTAGCAGCAGCCACAAAAATTTCAGGTCAACCCATGAAATGCTGAGTGAATAAACAAGGGAAATTGAGACACGTTTACCAATATAAGCAAGTGCACTTATGAAATATTGAATCCCTTTTATATCAGTTGGACTTTATGTTTTATTGCAGTGTTGCACTTGAAGGTAAGTGACTGAATGGTAGCATAGGAAAATCATAATTCTTACCCTGCCTACAGTTTACAGCTTGAAACATCTTTCGTATGTTAATGAAATATAGTTATAGCAGTAGGCGCTGACTCACAACTGATCAAAAAATGAAATCTTCTCAGACCACTAATGGGCTGACACTGTAAGAGGTCTGAGTTACTGCCATTTGCAAGGTTACCATGGTGACCGGTGCATCTTTTGTAAAAGCCATTTATCGTATTTTGATTAGCCACAGATTCCCAAAGAACTCTGCATGCTTCCCAAAAAATGTATTTCTACCAAAGCGGATTTATGACTCCTGCCATTAAAAGCAATGGTACATTTGAAACTAAAACGTGAATATTAATGCACCTCTCCCCTCTGACCTTTGTGTCTTATCGTAGCTTTTTGACCTCGCTTGAGGGTGCCCTGTAGGGAGCAGTCTTTGCAGAGCTTGCTTTAAAAAAAAAAAAGTACCGTCTGGGATCCAATTTAATTTAAAGATAGCAATGAGAAACTAATAAGACATCTACAGTACACCAATCTCATTTAATATTGCTGCAATTCAATTAAGCATATCCATCCACAAGCAGATGGACAGTAGAAGCAACATTCTGTCTTGGGGAATGTATGAACATCCCCAGGAGGCATGCTCGCCATATTGAAGTCCTGGTTTTTATATTATCACTGTGTCATGGGAGTTGCTTCTGCATGTTTGGGTCCCACATTGTCCTGGCAATGACCGTATACAAGAACCACAACAGATTGGTGAACGGTGTGGTTACTTCTCATGCCAGCATTGGGAATGGAAGTGGTTTTCCTACCACAACGGTAACGTTGGAGTCAGTACTAACATGACTGCATCCAGATGTCCCTATTTTGAATAAGCACAGGATCAGTAGCGTCACTAGGACGCGCGTCACCCTGGGGCAGGGGGCGCGCGTCACCCTAGTGACGCTATGATATCGTGGCGCGGGGGGGCGACCCGGCTCCCCCTCCCGCGTTGCCCTCCGGACGCTCCGAGGCCGGCCCGGGAGCCGGCCTTGGAGCGTCCGAAGGGTGTCACGCGTCACGGAGGTGGCGCATGCGGGGTGCGCACGTCACCCCATGGTGCGTGTCACCCAGGGGCGCCCCTCCCCCCCGCCACGCTCCAGCGACGCTTCTGCACAGGATGCAACTACTGTGGATAAATGTAGTGTACTGAGATGGCAGGCTCACAATCCACATTGGTCTCAGCAACAGATTACCTTGCAGAGATAGCCCAAGACATTTTGGTTCCTGAGACAGAAAATCCAAATGGCACCCCCTCTACATTGTGGTAAAATGTAATCATAAATGAAATAATTTACCATTTGCAGCTTTTTAACGGCATGTGATGATCTGCCGACTGCCACCTCACCCAGCCTAATGGTAGGGTCGGCCTCCCTTGTTCCACTTTTGACTGATTTTCTTTCTCTTTCTCTTCTAAGGTCAACCCAAATAAAAACTTACTCTTGGGATAATGCCCAGGTTATTTTGGTTGGAAACAAATGCGACATGGATGAAGAACGGGTAATCTCCACCGACCGAGGGAAACATTTAGCAGAACAACTTGGTAAGATGAGAAATAGCAAAAGAACTTTGTTATTGTTTATAACGTGCAACACTTTACTGACTCGAATTATGACAAGAGTTTTAACAACTTCAGTCACCAGCTGTTGTAAAAAAAAAAAAGTGGCAATGGCAAAGAGATGAAATAATCTTGGTTTTCTCTGGCTTGGATAAGAATTAAGGGTTTGTACAGATGTATCCAAAATGAATTGATGTACATTTTTCTCCTGTGAGTTGAGCCCACCTTCTACCCTCCTTCTGTTGCACAGGGCAGTTGTACTGGCCTGTGTAAGTACATGTGGCCTGCCTTCGTGATTGTTTAAAGTTTTGGTTGTGCTCTTATGGCCAAGGGTCAGTGACCAGAGGACTGTTGAGTCCCTTGTGGGGCCAACAGTGCAATCGTTCCTACAGTTCCTAACTTTATTTTTGCTAAATATTTCTTTACAAAGTTATTTTTGTTCACTCTTACTTTACTATTAGACAAGAAAAAATAATAATGACAGAGAACCAGTCATTGAATCTCTCCACCACCACCACCACCACCACCACCACCGGAACAGGAATTTACACAAGGGGCAATTAAGGGAGGCTATTCAAGGGGCAATTAACAGGCTATTTATCAGTAATCTCACTGCTGTGCTCAGCAGAAAGCAATAAAAGGAGCAGAACTGGCAAGCAAAAAGTTTTTAATTAACATGGCAACAGGACCTTTGCTGAACTGGACTGACTTCTGAGTAAAAATTAGAGAAAGATTTTAGCCGTACAGATGAGTATTGTGGAATGAAATACTGTACAATGTTATATTAAGTATTATGTGGAACCACCATTTTAATTCCACTCCCATCTGATTGTGGCAAAGCAATACCTCAGCATTGCTAAAGGGTTTTAGGCTGGAAACCACATAGATCAGATATTCCTATCCCTACCAGTGCAACACAGATTCTGATATGCAATTGCAAGCATAAGAAATTGAGCAATCAGGCCAGTAGAGGGAGCCAATTAATGAAATGTAAGTCCAGGCTGGAAGAAAAGCAGCAGCTGAAATTTTAAAACCTTGCTCATGTACCTGAGACAAACGATCCATGGATCCATCCAGCAATTGGTTTAACTCTTTCATTGCCAGCGGAATACGTGTTCCAATGATGGCTGACTCAAATAGAATTGGGCAGTATCTTATTTTTTAAAAAAATATCCAATTTTTTTGAAGAAAGGGTTGGATCATTTTTTGAAGCATCTAGAGGTGAACCTCCACCAACTTGCTCATCTCTAGATAAGACCAGGGACAGCTCCATGGTGGAACTAGAGATTTGATAGGTGGATACTGATTAGCCTTTGAAAACCTTCTAACCAGAGGGTGTGAGAAAATAGATGTGTCGTCTATTGTCAGGTGGAAAGCAGAGATGACAGCAAAGGAGACTCTCAGAGAAGAGATAGCCAAACCCGTAGACTTAGGGTGGCTACCATATTGTACCACGTCCTGTGCCTGGGCAGAGACATCCCCTTGTTTGAAAGATGCTGTGGAGGAACAGATGCATCTCCATTTTGCCACATGTCTTGCAATTTGAGGATTTCCTTTAGCTTTCCCTTGACACTGACCAAGATTGGATCCTCCACTTCAGTGTTTCGAGACTGTGGTGAAGTATTTGCTTCGATTTTGAGAGAGGATGTTCGGTAGGGAGGGTAAATGAAAGCATTTGCCCCATGCCATCTTAATTAAGCAGAGATGTGAACCAGATTGACCAATGACACCACAGTGTTATCAGAGTGCAGTTGGTGTTGAACTTCTGTATCCTGTTGACGACCTTGGCAATTAGCAGGAAGCGGTGAAATGTCACCCCTACTGTTATTCATCTAGTCAGGGTACACAACAACTTGGCAGATGCCCTCAGCAGAGCAGAGGACAAAGCAGTTGCCCATGAATGGAGTCACAACATTGGGGTCTTCCAGTCTATAGTTCATTACTGGGGCTTGCCTTGTAGGAAGGGGTCCTGTTTTATGCATATCAAGCACCATATGTCTTCCAAAGGGAGGGTGAAATGCATAAAACAGGACCCCTTCCCATTGGACTAGAAAAGCCTTCCCAGATAGAGCAGGGATTGTTTCAAGCAAAGCTGCAGAATTCCAGCATTTGGTGTCTAAATGCGTCAAAAAAATGATCCAACCCTTTCTTCAATTTTTTTAAAAAATCAGATACTGTCCAATTCTATCTGAGCCAGCCATCATTGGAATGCGCATTCTGCTCGCAGCGACTGCCTTACAGCAGTCATAAAAAACCACTCCAGCAGCACGCAGACGTGCCAGCAGGAAGGCTGGAGCCTTCCCACGCTTGCCCGGGGGCGGGGCAGAGGGACAAGGTGATGGGAGGCAGGAAGGGGTGAAGTGACATTGGCATCTTTCTGGGGGCTGCTGCAATAGAAGCCACCCTTGCAAAGATTACAACCGGGGCGTCGCTGGAGCGTGGCGGGGGGCGGAGCGCCCCCGGGTGACGTGCACCACGGGGTGACGCGCGCACCCCGCGCGTGCCACCTCCGTGACACGCGACACCCTTCGGACGCTCCGAGGCCGGCCCGGGAGCCGGCCTCGGAGCGTCCGACCCCGTCGGCGCTCCAGGGCCAGGCAGCGCGTCCATCCGGGTATTTCCCGGATTTTCATGCATGCACAGACCCGTTTTGAGGGGCAAAAAGCCCTCAAAACGGGTCTGCGCATGCGCGAAAATCCGGGAAATACCCGGATGGACGAGCTGCCTGGGCCTTCTTTCAGAAGGCCCTGGAGCGCCGACGGGTTCGGACGCTCCGAGGCCAGCTCCCAGGCCGGCCTCGGAGCGTCCGGAGGGCGACGCAGGGGGGGAGCCGGGTCGCCCCCCGCGCCGATATCGTAGCGTCACTAGGGTGACGCGCGTCCTAGTGACGCTACTGATTACAACTGCATAGTGAGGGCATGGTATGAAGACCTGTTGGGAAGGCCTGGTGTGGTGGGAAGCCGAGTTTTATAAATTCATATCTCCTTTGTTGGGAGGGGGGGGATTACAAGACTGGGCCATAAGACTACTGTATTTCCAAAGTTCATTTCTGAACCCAGACCTAGAGAACTTTGGTGACACCTCTAGTCCTATCCCAGCTTATGGCCAAGGCTTTCGAGTCTATGGCTATGGCGGACTTTCAAGACAGTATGCTCTACTGTTTGCTCTGCGTTCTGACCCCTCCATTCATCAGGTTCCATTCAGGCCAGAGATTGCCTTTTGCCTAAGGTGGTTACCGCATTCAGCATTAATCAAGGCTTGACATTGCCTGTGCTCTTTCAAAACCCAGCTTCGGAATGAGAAAGAGCTCTGCACACACTGTGTGCTAAGCAAGCTCTTTCTTCTGTGCTCAGAGATCGGCATCATTCCAAGCAGACAACAGACTGTTTCTTTGTTACTGGGGTCCTGCAAGGGCAAAAACGTTTCTGCCCAGAAATGACTCACGGGGTAACTAACAGCCCAATTCTGTCCTGGGCTGGCCCAGAGTGTGTAACGGTGCTACACTGCATGCTATGGCTGGCTGTGGATCAGGCAGCAATGGAGAGGTAAATAAAAAAACTTTTTTACATACCTACTCTGCCACTGTCTTGTCTGCAATGGGCCTACTCGGATCTACACCAGCTCTTTGGCTGGTATAAATCCAAGTGGATCCAAGGGGGCGTGTCAAGCCCAGGCAGGAGGCATAGGATATTGACACTATTGCTGCTGCCGATATCTGTCCCCAGCCAGCCCTCGCCACGCCCCTAGCAGCTCTCGATCCCTGCCCCAGAACGAGATCCCTGCCCCTCCATCAACTTACCTGCTCTGGCAGGGAATCCAGAGGTCATTGGTTTGTGCCCATGACTGACAGGCGATTGCACTGTTGGCCCCAGCTTGTGCACCATCACAGCAGCTGCCACGCCAGCAGCCCAGGCCTTCCACTGATAGAATGTGAGTTCCTTCAGCACAAGGCCTGGGCCATAAGACTATCTCTCTGGCTAAGAAAGAGTTGCCGGCTTCCTTGAAACCATCTCCACCAGAGGAGTTTCATCCTCCATTGTGAGCCTGAGAGGTATTCCACTCCCGGTGCTTTGCAGAGCTGATGCCTCATTTGGGTTGCTGTTCTGTAGACATCTTCTCCTGATTGACCTGCACCCACGTCTAGGTAAGGGGTGACGCGATGAGCAATCGCACCGGGTGACGCAGACCCTAGTGATGCCTCTGGGAGGAAGCTACTGCGTCTCCACAATGTCTGACTGCACACGGACCACAAAGGAGGAGGAAAGTCTTACTTGTAATTGTAGTTCCTTGAACAGTCATCTGTGCAGACACACTACCCAGCTGACTGTCCCCTCTGCAGGTCTGGCTCCAACTGTTGGATGTCTCTTCAGTTGCTACGATTTTAACTTAGGGGGCAATCCTCAAAGATACTGAGGGACTGGATGTGGTTTCTGCTCTTGAGGCACATGGTGTTTCCCGTACTTGAGAGCAGGGACAGAACGCTCCACAAACCTTTGGAAACTTCTGAGCACTGGCGTCGCTGCAGGGGGGCGGAGCTCTAAGTTCCGCCGCGGCTCTGACCCTCCGTTACACCGGAGCATGAAGCGGCCCCGCCCCCTTGCTTTCGGAACCATTCAAGGCGGTGAAATGGCCTTGAATGGTTCCGAAGGCGAGTGGGCGGGGCCACTTCGTGCTCCGGTGTAACGGAGGGTCGGAGCCGTGGCGGAACTTAGAGCTCCGCCCCCCCTGCAGCGATGCCAGTGCTTCTGAGGTCTGCTCTGCCCATGAACAGAACTCCACTCTGTGTGTCTGCACAGATGACTACTTGAAGAACTACAGTCACAAGTAAGCAGCCTGTTCTTCTCAGACACCTCTGTTATTAGCTGACAGAATCACAGTCCCAGAGGGGGGTTCTCTCTTTCTAGTGCCTTAAATGCATTTTCATCAAATGCCTGCCTGGGAAGAGCAGATGCACATAACGTAGACTTATTCAGGCTTTCAGTTTCAGTTTCAAAGAGACCCAATAACTTGGCCAAAAAGGAACTAGATGTGCTGGAACCAGGGACACTTTGCTTGTAATTAACATTCTTTATTTTGGCATGTTAAATACAATAAACTCAACAATTTCACAACGAGCAGCAGTAGTCACATACATACAGCCCACCTTTCAATCCACCTTTTTTTCATGAATCATTCCCCATTCTATCTGCTGCCAAAGGGAACACTAAATTTAAGAAATTTGGGATAACAACAGTCAGTAAAGAAACACAAATATACATTTTACAATAGAAGAGAAGAATGGAGAGAGAGAGAGAGAGAGAGAGAGAGAGAGAGAGAGAGAGAGAGAGAACAGCTTCATTAAATAAATATGAAATCAGTCATGAGAAGTTTCCTTCTTGAATTAAAGCTATTTTTAATCTCCAAATAGCTTAGGGAAGCCCTGCCAAATATTCTGATATTTTTCCAGCCTAGGAGATTTTTTTTAATTGCCGTCTGTCTCCAGAATGTTAAAACAGATGCTCTTGAGGCTGAAGTGAAATCACTAAGGTTGAGCATACTACAGTATATGTGTAGCTTCAGTAAGTACATCCGAATTCCTTATGTTTTGGGTTTGACTGTGCTGGCATCTGTTAGTTATTTATTGTAAAAATGTATATCCTGCACTGTCCCCTCCCACTTGGGGAGTGACTCCCACAAAGCGACTAACAATATAAAAATTAAAAACAATAAAACCCAGTGATGTATCTAAGTAACTAGGTCACGAGTGCAAGTGCGAGTACGAGTCATTTTTGCACGAGTGCGAGTCCGAGTGCGAGTCAGTGCCAAAATTTTTGGGCAAGTACGAGTCAAGTGTGAGTCATTTTTGTACGAGTGCGAGTTGAGTACGAGTAAGGCCAAATACCATGAGCCACAAGTCACGAGTCGAGTCACTTTGGGGAAAATGGCTTTTTCCCCTGAAAATGGGGTGGGTGGGTGTCTGTGTGGGTTGTTTGTGTGGACCTCTGAGGCTTTTAAAGCACCCACTTGGCTGCCCCTATGACTTGGAAAATGACTTGGAAAGTCGTTACCCCCACGAGTGCGAGTCACGTGCGAGTCCCGTGGGTCACGAGTACAAGTGCAAATGCGAGTCAGTGGGTCACGAGTATGAGTATGAGTACGAGTCAGGGAAAAAGTGACTCAGTCGCACTTGCGAGTCGAATCATTTGACTCAAGTCCCCATCCCTGATAAAACCATAGAAACAGATCAGGCATCTGATGTCTTCTCCTGTCTTCACCTTTCTCTGCATCTTCTCCCTCACAGGACAATTGGTGTGAAATGGTCCTGGCCCCTGAAAGCGGGGAAGGACTCAGTCCATTTGAAGCAGACCAAGCAACTTACGTCTTTGCCTGCCTCCCCTTTTTTAGGACAGTGTGACTGTAGCTCCTCCTAAGAAAGAAGCTTCCCAAATCTGACCAAATGTCCAGTTTGTCCAGCATTCCCACTGTGGCCATCCAGATGCCTCTGGGAAGCCCACATGCAGGGCCTGAAGGCTAGTAATCCCCACACCCTCCTGCCGCCCAACGCAGAACCTACCTGCATCCGGTGGCACAGTCCTCATCCGGTGGAGAAGTGAGCGGCGCCAGCCTTGGCGCCAGCCACTGGCGTCACTGGAGCGTGGCGGGGGGGGCGGGCCGCCAGGGGGTGACGCGCGTCATGGGGTGACGCGCGCACCCCCTCGCGCGTCACTTACGTGACGCGCGTCGCCCTCCGGACGCTCCGAGGCCGGCCCGGGAGCCGGCCTCGGAGCGTCCGACCCCGTCGACGCTCCAGGGCCTTCTGAAGGCCCAGGCAGCGCGTCAATCCGGGTATTTCCCGGATTTTCGCGCATGCCCAGACCCGTTTTGAGGGCAAAAAGCCCTCAAAACGGGTCTGCGCATGCGCGAAAATCCGGAAAATACCCGGATTGACGCGCTGCCTGGGCCTTCTTTCAGAAGGCCCTGGAGCACCGAAGGGTTCGGACGCTCCGAGGCCGGCTCCCGGGCCGGCCTCAGAGCGTCCGGAGGGGGTGACGCGATGCGGGGGGGGGAGTCGGGTGGCCCCCTCCCCCCGCGCCTATAACGTCGCGCCCCTAGGGGGGGTGACGCGCGTCCCCGCACTAGGGTGACGCGCGTCTAGTGACGCCCCTGGCGCCAGCGCCACTTACTCCATGGGTGCTGGAAATGTGCCGAAACGCTGGCGGAGCGGCAGCTCCACTGGCATTAGGCTACACTGGATTGGGCTGTGAACCAGCGCATAAACAGGTGTCAGGAGGAAGGGGTATAAACTGAAATCAAGGTATAAGTCTTGCAAAAAAAAATAATAACCATCAGTCTTATTCTGCTCAGATGGCAACACCTGGCATCTCCAGGTACAGCTGGGAAAGACTCTTCTCGGAAACCATGGAGAGCTACTGCCAGTCAGTGAAAATATTGACCTAGATGGACCAATAGTCTCATTCAGGATCAGGCCATTGAACTGGGTTCAATCTGTGCAAAGATTAGGCTGTTTAAGGTCCGGCAGTCAATCCATTTGGCCTACTGAAGCCAGTTACTCTTTTGCTTGCGTTGGTGTTTCCTCTGTTCTCCTACCTTCCTCCTACCTCCTTTCCCAAGTGGAATTTAGACATAGCTGAGGAGAAAGGTAAATAATATCTCTTGACCACAAAGCGTTCTGTCTGTTTTATCAGGTTTTGAATTTTTTGAAACAAGCGCTAAGGACAACATCAACGTCAAGCAGACATTTGAACGGCTCGTGGACATCATCTGTGACAAAATGTCAGAAAGTCTGGAGACGGATCCTGCCATTGCTGCTGGTAAACAGAACACAAGACTAAAGGACACCCCACCTCCACCGCAACCCAACTGCGGCTGTTAATAGAGTCATGGTCGACAGAGGCAGCTCCAGTGTGTTCTTTTGCCAATAGAGTATTTATATAGGGTCTATATGCCTTTATTTATAATGTCTTACTACTGGTTCATTTGAGGGGGGAGGCAGGAATATGTCCTATTTTATGTCCACTGCTGATACAGTATGTGCATAGAACTGTTGGATGGAACTGATTGTAAACGTATCAGGAAAGGACTCTCCAATTTCTCTACATTTGGCCTCTCTGCCCGTAGATGGCTGTATGTCTTTTCTCTTATGTTTGCCTTTCTTCTACATATATCTATTACTACTTCAGCTGGTGCTGTGACCTCAGGCCCAAATTTTGTCTCGACTTTACCCTTCTTCCATCCATTTCAAATTACACTATCAGCTTCTCTATGGTGATGATCCAAGAATAGGATACCCATTACCCTGCGCTCCAAATCAATGTTTTAACATATTGCAGGTGGCTGCTAGCAATCTCATCATACAAGCAGAGAGGTGTCTTCCAGGTACTTTGCCAGTCTACATTCCCCAGAGGAGGTTTGTGCTGCAAGGTGAGAGTAGCCTTTTGAGAAAACCCGGCAGAGGCCTGTCTCTAAGCAACAGCAAGGACGGAACTTCCTGTGTTTAGTCATGGCTACCAGCCTCTCAAATGACCCTTATTGTGAGGGATATCCTGTGTTCAGAGCCAAGATGTTATTTTCTCTGGCTTTCAGCCATTGACCCTGCAAAGTCTGATATATACACTGTGGTCAGCTGTGTTGGGGCAGGCTTCGGTTATCATGTGAGCAGTCAGAGTGTCTCTGTCCATCATAGAGAATATAACTCCCTGCGTTATAGAATGCAGAGTCAAAAAGAACTACATCTGATACAGTTAATATGCTCGTTTTTATTTGAATGCATCCACAGGTTTCAACGATTCATATATATGAATCTGCTGTATCCATCACAGGCCTGGAGGTCGCCTTGAGGAAAGGGGCCAATTGTCCCCTTCCCTCGTGTCAAGCCCCAGCAGCCCCATGGGGCTACTCGGAGGCATACCAGCTAAATGGCCGATGCAGCTCTGAGCAGCCCTGTGTCAGGTTTTCAAGCCTGGGGCGGAGGATAGGATTTGGCAGAGGCCTCCTCCACCGAGCCTGCCCCCCCCTCCTGGGCCTGATCCACTATGAGAGAACTTTATCTTCTTTGTGTATTATAAAGATTCATTTCTCCCCTCTGATACCCCTCTCATTAATAACATTGTCCTTGGAGTTGTCTGTGAGGACAAATCCAAGTCATTACTTCAGAGAGATAGTTTGCCCCAAACTTTCTGGTTGATGATTTTCTTATGATGAGAAAGTCAGAATCTGGCAGTTTTTCTGGAAGCCCCGCAAAACAAAACAAAACAAAACAAAACAAAACAGCTCCTTGAACAATTTTCAGAAGCAGACCTTGCAAACTGATTATCACTAAAACACTGTGAAAATAACATGACAACATGTGGAGTATTTTAAGTGTTATCTTTTTTGTTCCCCAGATATTTATTTTTCACCATGTTAATAAGCTCCCTCTCTGGTAATTGGAGCCGCATTTTCACCTCTTCACCCTGCAGCATTCCATCTTGACTGCTCTATCTGGGTCACCGCAGCGAAATTCTTCAAATAGCTGCCAGTTTCAAAGAAGTATTAAGCACTCGTCTGTTCTTTTTTGATCATCTTTAAGATGATCTAAAATGTTGTTCATTAGAGACAAAGGGAGGCGTGAAAGGAGGAATGGGCATTATATAGGCTTACCAGATCTCCAACCGGGACAGAGTGCTAGACCTTTAGGAGAAGGAATATGGGCAGGTGTAGCTTGTTAAACCTTAGAACACAATCCTAGGCATGTCTACTCAGAAGCAAGCCCCACTGAACACAATGGGGCTTGCTTCTGAGTAGACATGCCTAGGATTGTGCTCTAAGGTTTAACAAGCTACACCTGCCCACATTCCTTCTCCTAAAGATCTAGCACTCTGTCCCAGTTGAAGATCTGGTAAGCCTAGATAGGTTTCTGCTTAGAAAACTTTTAAAGGCCCATGATGTGCAAGGAACCCCCTTGGCCACATTCCAGTGTAGCTCTCGGCATCACAGGGAAAAGCCCCAGTTTCACCATAACCATGATGAACCACAATCAGGGCACAATGATCCAGATTTGGGGCGAGGGGGGAGGGCATAGAGAGCAAGATTCATTAATGTCCAAAAGTCTGCTCTTAGATACTTTTAGGGCTAAATGACAAAAAAAAGCATGATTATCCTTTTTCTGCTTCACAATATTTGTAGCAATGTGATCCACACACAAAAAGACAAAAATCAACCCCACTTTTTGGGTGCAAAGGGGTTTGTGCCTGAGCCGTGTATGTGTAGTGCGTAAGTCAGTTCCATGATTTCTAATAATAGCTACTCAGTGTTTAGAATCAGATCAAACATGTCAATGCTCCTGAGAAATAACATGTGGTGTGTGCACGCGGGAGGGATTGCCACCAGCCGTCTTTAAATGGTGCTTCCAGTCATATCCTCAGACACTCAAATATACAGAGGTTTATATTATTTTAGTGGGCTGGCTTTTTATCCCTCTAATGCATGAGATTAAGCAGCTAACCCACATTACATTGTTGTAAGCCGCCTTGGGCATTTGCCTTTCGGCATAGGAAAAGGCAGGATATACCCCGTATTGTCCCGAGTATAAGACGCACCTGATTATAAGACGCACCCTTAAAGTTTGGTGCTATTAAAAAAAATTAATTAAATCACTGGCATTAAATTTAAATAAATAATAAATTAATTAATTACATGCAAAAGCAGATATCAGAACTCCACAATCTCTCTCTCTCTCTCTCTCTCTCTCTCTCTCTTAAATTGAAAAGTAGCTTTGAAGGGGAGAGATTGATAGTAGAGAAGTAGCAGCAGGAAGAAGGCACTTATCCTTTTGCCTGCACGTCCCTTCCACACTCCAAATTCCAAGCCAAGTGACTTTTCCCCATGGGGATTTTTACCATAGGAAAACTACCTATGGTAAACTACCATAGGAAGAAGAAGAGTTTCAGCCTAGCTTTCACCCTTTCATGTTATTTTTAATACATGCATGAGGCCTATAGGGAGCTCTCTCTCATATTCCGTTCCAATACCTGTTGTCTGAAATGGTTCAGCTCAGGACAAACTGGATCACTACATCATGCAGCTTGTATCAACTGGCTTTAAAACCCTACAACTCCCATTGCATTTTCTAGTTTTCCATTTTACACAGTTCTTCCTGAAGTGGGAAATCTCATCTGTGTCCTTCAGACTGTAAGCAGCGTCTCTCCTGTAAAAAAGAAGAAGAAGAAGAAGTCCCCACACATAGAAAACTAGATATGGAGAAGGGTTGTATCCTAGCCTAGAATTACAGGGATTTTTGTTTGTTTGTTTAATGTGGACAATTTTGTGAGTTTCCACTTACAGTGGCATAACCCACACCCAGATTTACCTTCTCGGGGAAAACTAGACCAACTTTGGTCAGCTGTGTTGTCAAGATCTCTCAACCAGTCATACTTCAGGCCCTCCCATGCAACTGAATTCAAGGAAGTCTTTAACTTCCTTTCTGGCATTTTCTTCGTATGGTGTGCTCCTGTAGAAATATCCTGCTTTCCAAGCAAACTATTATCCTGTGGATCCAGATAATTTTTTTTTTAAAAGGCAAAGTCTATACCATGTTACACATAAATAGATGATAGTAGCAGTAGACACAGAGTTGACTCTGCAAAGTCCAGGTTTAGGTGTGACGAGAGGGCAATGTTGGGGCCAACAAACCCTTCATTTCTCCCTGTATTTTTTGTGTGACTAAACATATTATATCAGTCAGCAGGCTGGAAGAAAAGGGAACTGTTTTGAAAACATGCATGAGATTAAGGAGCTAACTTAGGTTGCTCTTTTTTTTTAGCAATTCTTTTCGATTATTTAAATTTTCAATTTATTTACCCATTGTCCCTTTTACGAATTTGGGGAAGAATGTTTTTTGTTTTTCAAAGTAGCAATGTGTTTAACAAACAAAATCCAGAATACTTTGCTTTCCCTTTCCATTATTCATTTTTTAAAAATCATTTCCCCAATTGCCTTCTCTTTCCTACTCTACAGGAACAATCCAGCGGAAGTAAGTTCTGTATGCCCAGTCCTGTTGAAATCAATGGGAATTAAGAGTTTGACTTCTTCCCATTGAATTAACCCTCTCTGGATTGCATCTGAGGTATTTGATACAGCAGCTTGAAGAAGAACAAAAAAAGCTGTAGCTCAGTGGAAGAGCATCAGCTTTGTATGCAGAAGGTCCCAGGTTCAATCCTTGGCATCTCCAGGGAGGGTGGAGAAAAATTCCTGTCTGAAGCCTTGGAGAGCCATTGCCAGTCATTGTTGATAGTACTGAGCTAGACAGACCAGTGGTCTGACTCTGTATAGAGCAGCTTCTTTTGTCCCTGGAATGGAGGGAAAAAATATTGGGCAGAAAACTAGATATCAACCATTCTACTACAGTCACAGCCCGATCCTGTGTAGGCTGCGGTGGCCGGTCTAAAGGGCTGACCGCCGCATCCTATTGAGTTCCTGGGAACAACTTGGGAGAAGGGGACGATCGTCCCCTTTCCCCCGTGTAAGCAGCGGGAGGCCCTGGGTCTCCTCAAATGTACGCAAGCTCCAGAGCTCGCATATATTCGTACCTCCCATGTCAGCGTACCTGGGGCCTGGAGGGAGCTTTGGATTCCTGGGATCTCAACCCCCTGGTATCCCCGCCCCTCCAGGCCCTGGGCAGCCTATGGCCGCCCTCCCACGCCACCCGGTCCACCTTCCCCCTGCCCCAACCTGCGCAGAAATTACCCGGTCCGGTGGGTGGAAGGTCGGGGAGAAGGCGGGGCAAGCAGCGCCAGCCACAGCGCTGGGGCTGCTTGCTCTCTGGGTGTCCTGCAAGTGCTTTACAGTACTTGCGCGACACCTTGCCCTGGGGCAGTGCTACACAGGATCGGGTCATCAATGTGTATATTAAAAGGAAAAAGAACTATCTCACATGATCAATAAAAGAATGTAACAAAAAAGTGAGGAAATTTCCTTTACCAAAAATACAATTGTTGATGCATAAAACTACAGAATGCAAAATATCTGAGAAAGTGTAGTGTTGATGTAAAGTCCAGGATCGGTTTATACAGATGTTCCAATGAGAGAACTTTATTGCATTATCATTCTGGATTCATGAAGTTGTTACCAACATCACCTTTTCTGCCGTCCTTTAACGTACAAGCCACTAGGCAAGCCTGACCCCTCAGTGCCAGCTGAACTACCACCACACAAGAATACAACAGCCACTCTACAGGTAGAGCAATTCCCTTGCATGGATCAAACACCCACTTGCTCAAGCAGTGCCTTGCTTGATCTTTGGGCATAGTATCGCTCATGGGTTCCACATATAACCAACTGGAACACAGAGGCATGAGTTGAATGCAACAGTGAATTTCCACAGTTGAATGCAACAGCATATGCCCCAATGGAGTCTTATCACAATGGTCTAGTACATCTTATCGGTGAAGTGGCAGGTTTGTGTTTTGATTTATATAGAATGACTCATTCTCCAATATGACAAATGTGCCTGTCCATTTTAGTGCCATTAATATAGAATGGCGTTTTTATTCCTGCTTATTTTTAGATCTGGTTGTTTGGTGTCTGAAATACTGATGAGCTGACCTGTCTTTCTGTCGAAACCGCTTTCTGTCTCTCTCAGCTGCAGTGTATGTGACTGTTACTGGAACCATTTGTTCCTTTGTGCTTATACTCAGAGGCTTTCCAAGCGATCAGTTAATAATGCAATGGAGGCACAATTGCTCAGGTTTGGGCAGGATACAGACATCTTTGCTAATGGAAATGTTTCTGTTTTGGGATACCATATTTTCTTAGCACTCAAACAGCAATATATTATTGCTGGTAACATGAGATTCCCCAGCTAGTGGGGCCATTGTGATTTGGAGCACTGTCTGGAATGTTGATGTATGAGTGTTGCAGGTTCCTGGATAGTGCCTGTGACACCATAGATGATGAGTGACACAATTGCCTCACTGCAACATGCCTGTGCCATGTTGTGACCCTAGCACTGGTACTCAGCCTGAAAAAAGAGACTTGGTACAGGTGCTAAAACTGACTAGCTTCATGGCAGTGTTCAGTCCAAACCTTTCCCTCCAGCAGCAGACTTTCGGACTTTGTTTTGACCAATTTAATTTGACTTAACTTTCTCTGGATTTTGTTTTGAGAGTAGCAGCAAATCAGTTTGATCCCTGTGGCTAGTCCCTCTTTGCAGCTTGAGTATCGCTCGCCATGTACTAGAGAATCCTGTTTTTGTTTTGAAATAAGTGGCAGTACAGTGGGCCCTTGATATCCGCAGGGGGTTCGTTCCCAGAATCCCTGTGGATACTGAAATCCATGTACTGTACTATATCAAAGTCTGCTGTCGTAGATATGGGGACCAGTGTAAAAACCTTTTAAAAAGAAAGATTAAAAATAGCGTTTCTTACCTTTTTGCTGGCAAATCACTCTGTTTGCAGGGCTTTAGAAAGGGAAATAGCGCTCAATTTGGAAGCCTCTTCTGGATCACACAACTCCCTCCCTTTGCCCAAGCTTGCCTCAGAATGTATTGCGCAATGCATTCTGGGGCAAGCCTGGGGGGGGGGGTTTGTGCAACCTGGAAGAGGCTTCCGGAGCACGATTTCCCTTTCTAAAGCCCTGCAAATGGAGAAGTTTGCCAGTGAAAAGGTAAGAAACACTATTTTTAACTTTTTTTCCTTTTTAAAAGGTTTTTACAGTGGCCCCCGTATCCATGAGCGTCCGCGTTGAGACAAATTCGCGGATGCTCAAATCGCGGATACAGAGGGCCCACTGTATAGATACCCACTTGTATCTCACCTATCCCCTCTCCTTTTTGTGTGTACTGGACATTGCACTATTGCCTGTGAATTGGAATAAGCCCTTGATATACTGCATAGGGAAACTACCTGAACAGCTAGATCTATGTGGCCTTTCCAGAGTGTGAGTCTGAAAGATTCACTTTTCTTCCCAGTCGACTCAGCTCTGTTACGTCCAGCTGTACTGCCTGCACCTTATTTATTTTAAGAATTAAGTGCTATTTAATGGTGCACTATGTTCACTGGAGTTTGATCCTAACTTGCAGGATTGTTTGGAATGTTTTATTTTCTAGGAGAGAAATGGTGGTGCAAGATTTACGTCTGTTGATAAAGTCTTTGTTAGTCACAAGAAGTTCCTAGACCTAGTTTTCATAAGCATGTTTTATGATGGCACTGTGTAAATGAACATCTTGTTGAATAGGGATATTTTTTCCATAGGGTACCCATACACATCCATCGTGCATGGATCAAATACTGTTAACTGCTCCTGTTATGGCAGGGTTTGCATTTATTCCATTCAAACCACATTGGACAAACGCAGAAAAATCTGCAGTAATTCTGAAGTGTCCCACAGGGATCCATGTGGAATTGTCCAGGAGATACTTCTGCAGTTATGAGGATGTACTTTTTTTCTCAGTGGGCACAAGCCACTGGCATCTGTTCATCCCATCAAGTCTGTGTCATGATGGAGTTACAAGAAACCGAGGGTCATCTTATGGAATGTGTTTCCCCTAAATGTGGGCAGATTCTCATGTATCCGTTTTTATGTTAGAAAGTCCAAAAAGTGTTGACTCTCAGGTAGCTTTGAGGCACTATTGAAGTATAGAGTCTTTTACCTCCTAATCGGTAAAAGATTATCTACAACATACAGTGTCCAGAAAGTGAACAAATTTCCTTTGGCCCAAGTCCTTTGGGCACCAGTAGAGTTCTGACACAGCTGATTCATCGTACAAGATACTCAGCTGTTGTCCATCATCATAATCTCCTAAGACCATAACACCAATGCAACGAATTCCTTTCTTTCAGTCAATCAGGTCAACGATAGGTTTTTCTTTCCCATGCCACTAGGACTTGGTTTTGTCAAGGTTTCCATATGTAAAACTTGAATTCAAAATACAGTTTGGCTTACGGTAACAATTTAGATTGTTAAACTGGATTGTTTAAATGGATTTTTATTTTACTATTGTCAAAGCTTATTTATATTACCGTACCTAATAGCTTATCATTCACTTTTCTCATGCCAATGCATTTGATATACTGGTTTAGCTATGGGGAAGTCATTTCATTTACTGTTCTTCCCCTCTTCTCTCCCCATCTTTCCTTACCCCCTTCCTTTGTGGAACTTGCCAAGAAATTCACTTTGTCACTAGCAAGTGCCTGTGGTAATTTCACAAGCTGTAGCATCCATATTTATAATGGCAGCAGTACAGATGGCTCGCTACGTGGTTATAGCCACCTGGTATTTATTGTAATAGGGGAGAAAACACACACACACACACACCCAACCTTCCAGCAATGTTACGTCCCTGCCTAACATGTGAAACAGACGCTGGGAATTGCTCACTCTTTACCGCGATGAAGCGACCTAAATGGGTAATCCTGACATGTACCTTGCAACCTAGTGTTAAATGGAAACCGTGTTGTAATTCCCGTTCAATATATTGTTGGTAACGTCAGCTGTGTTGTGATTCAGTTGAACTGTCCGAATGTGTATACTATTGAGTAGTGTTTGTGGAACTGAAGTGTCTTAAATGTTGCATGAAAACGTTGTAAAAAATAGATTTGTTTTCTATTTTTGAACACCTCTAACCTGAGGGATCATGGGCCAATAAGTGCAATATTTAACGACTTACTCAGTGTATATAAACTTTGTGTGAAAGAGAGATGTGTTGTCAATGAGTGGGCTGCTGCTGGCTGGAGACTGTGTGGCTTATTTAAACAATTTCTAGTAACTGTTACGTGTCCAATAGTCACATTTATACCGTATAAATGCTTTTAACCGTGTAGTGCAAGAATATTCTATTCCTGATTCTGTTAAAATATTTTTCCTATATGAGATAATTATAAAAAGATGTCTATATGTTTCCTTGCAAGTGCATGTCAATTTTACTTCTAGAACCACGTCTTAAAAAAAACCAAAAGATTGTCCTATAAATAAAAACAATGAAGAAACTTATTTTCAGTCAAAATATTGTAGGTGTTTCTCAGTCAATTTATGCACATTTGAGAGGCATGTTCAGTACGAATGTTATGGACAACCTAGAAAATCAGTTTTCTCTGAAGAAATAGGTGAATGTCTCTACTAGCTGTTTCTACATTCTAGAATATTATTTATTTAGGCGATGTATAATCCACTTTTCAATCAAAAATATTCTCAAACGAATGGTACAATTACAAATAAAATCATAAACAAAAGGCAGCAGTGGATGGGATAAGACCAGGATCCAGCACTGAAACAGAAACAACAAAACAGAACTAATGGTAAAAATCTTGTCTGAAAAGAAGACTCTTGAGTGCCAGCTTTAGAAGGGAAGACTCACAGATCTGCACCAAAAAATCTCTCTCAGCAGTGATTACCAGCCTAGTCAATGGTGAAACCACCAGAAGCTCCTCCTCACCAGATCTTAGAAAGAAAGTACTGTATATTCAATATGGTTGTGATGGTTCAGATCATAATGTTAAATAGAATTATCATTGTGGGGGTTCACTTGGCAATGTTCCATTTGGTTTGCCCTCAGTTGCATGGGCAGGATGGAACTCCTGCATAGAGTCACAGAATGTTAGCGTTGGAAGAGTCCAGCCCCCTGCTCAGTGCAGGCAACGACAGATAACTACAGTGTCTTACAGCTAAAGTGGTAGAAAGCTTAATGAAAACCTTTGTAACCACAGAAGTCAATTGTAGAAAAAGAGGATTTCTTCCAAATTACTTTTCAGGAGCCTTCTACAAAAGACATGTGTTTTTGTAAATATGCAGAGGGATATGTTATGGAGCCACGATTTGATGCAGTTCCGTGGTGCATTTCTTGTATATGTTTGCAGACACAATGTCTTCCTTCAAGCATTAGTGTTCACCTTGTGGAAACTGGAAATCTACCACATGACATGTGAAGTTACTTCTGGAAAGGATGTTAATGGTCTTTAAGATCTCCTATTTTATACAGCTGTGACTGTGCTATCAATTTTTCAGTAAATGTAGGGATCCCTCTGAAATTACTGTCATTTGCCTGTAGTTTAAGGACTAGTTCACATATTACTATTCAAGAAGCATGGACGATTGTATTACCGATACGTGATGTCATTTCTGTGCACAACTAGTAGACCACACATTCGTCTTAGACATTCTCACCACCCTATGGTTTGATGTCATAACTACAATACAAAGGGATAAATTGGGTCAACACAGAGCGTCGAGTCCAGGGTCACCCTGTGAGTGCAACGTGAGCTGGGATTTGAAGATAGGTGCAAGTCCACTGCTCTTTCCTAGTGGACCACACTGGCTAAAGAGAATGTTTGTATATCTGTGGCGTGTTTTTCCTGTACCTCAAATAACACTTTATGCAGACATAGGCAATCTGTTTAGTTGTGGAGTTGAGGGTGGAAGAAACTCTAAGCTGGCCAGTCATGCGTAGTCAGCACAATCACATAGACAGGCATTTCTAGATACACAGGTAAGCACATTCTCTTAAGCAAAAGGTACAGTAAGTCTTTCCTTTTCTGTTTTAGCCACAGAACCTCAGCTAGGATTGTGCAGAGCAATTTCAGAGACTGAGGGCCAAACCACACATGGCACAGGAACTTTAAAAAAAAAAACCTAAAACAAAACCCAAAAACCTTTACAACAGGTACAGGAGGCTCCAAATTTCATTGAACCAGAATGGTGCTCAGGAAGGGATTGTCTAATCTTTTCCCTCAAACTGTTTTCTTGAGCTAAATCAAATCGCCCACTCCAGGCAGCTGCTGTTACCTCCACGGGAGGGGGGGGGGATACAGGGACAGATGGTCAGGAAGTAGCCGCCTAGCAGGGCTAATAGCAGCTGAAGGGGACTCCCGATGAGATGGGGGAATGGCATGGGGGAGAGGGTTAAACATCCACAGTCCCTTTACCCCAAGCCTCCTGTGCTTACTTTTTTAAAATGTCAGCAGATCTGATGACAGACCTTACATGTCACATTGGTTTGACCCTGAAGCCGAGTCCTCCCAAATAGAAAAGCTGACTAACCTGTTTCTGGATGGGACCACTCCAAATAGCAATTGGGGGCTCACATGATTGAGTGTTCCTCCATTTTTTTTTAAAAAAAAATCCCCACATGTAGAAACAGCATGGCAGGAGAAATAACAAGCGAGAACCCTTCTATGTGACATCTGGCTTTGTATATGCAGGGATTTTGTTTTGGAATGGAAAAATATTCCATTGTGTGAACCCTCACCTGCAGTCTTGTGGTACAGTCCAGAAACAGGGTTAGCCCTTCATCTGCTCTTTGAGAGTAGTAGTGGACAATTGAAGGCTAGCGGGGACCTTTCCTGTCCATCTCATGCTATCTTTTACCACCTCTAGCAATCCCACCCTACTTTGGGACAGCCCTTCATAGTCTGGAGGACACTGTCCTGCGGTAGCTAGGAGTCACATGATGAGAGTGATACAACATCAGACTGAAAGGTGGAAGGAAGGAGACCTCAATTTCTCTAGTCTTTCTTTACAGCACAGAAATGAACCAGACAGTGTTGATTTCAAAACAATCCTAGAAAAACGTAATAAGCATTTTTGTCAAAATTGATTTGCTATGCTGTTTATTATTTATTTATTTATTTATTTATTTATTTATCAGTTGCAATATCCAGTAATGCCTTTAGGAGCCCATATAATGTCCTTTTAGGAGACGCAAAGTAAATCTTTTACAGCGCAATCCTATCCAACTTACACCACCGGTGTAACCAGCAGTGCAGTGAGAATGGGAGGCCCCAGAACGGAAAGGGGATTCAAATCCCCTTTGAATCCCACTTTGGAGAGGATTTGAATCCCCTTTTCCGTTCTGGGGGCTCCCGTTCTCGCTGCACCGCTGGGTTACACTGGTGGCGTAAGTTGGATAGGATTGAGCTTAGTTACACCGGTGGCGTAAGTTGGATAGGATTGCGCTGCTAGACAGGTAGGCTAACCACAGAGGCTCCAATTCAACTAAAGTTAATCAAGACTCAGCTGGACAAGTGAGCAGTGACACATCTAAGGGTGCAACTCGGTGCACACTGCCAATTCATGCAGGCTGGTACATACAACCTTCGTCAGATGCCTCATCTGATTCTGTAGCTTTTGCAGCTCCTGGTTGCCAACTTACAAACCAAACACTCAGAGAAACGGCTGGAACTCAACCCCTCTCCCTCATCCTTTAACAACTACAATGTAGTGACTGTGCTTCTAAAAATAATAGTTGAAAATGCTGCTGGGTGATATATGTTGTGAAATCTCCTTCATTATGTCCACAGGAGTTTTTGTTTGGGTGTAAAGTACCAGTATTATCCATGTGCAGAGTTTTAATTATATGTGGAAGTAAAGACTACGTGTAAGCCCTTTGACATTCTCGTTTATGTGAGTTCTGTATAAAAGTGCACCTCTTTTAGTTTGTCAGTTGGTTGAATCTGTAGAAACGATTCAATAAATACTTAAGAGACTATATTCATGAATTCAAGACGTGTCGAGATAATTTTCTGTTATCCTTTAATGCCACCAAATGGGCAAAATTAATACACTTCAGCAAAAATACTCAGTGAGAAAGAAGGTGCTATTCCTTTCTAAGGGAAGAACTACAGGTCACAATGAACATGTTTTCCCCTGAAAGTGGCAGGCCTATGGAGAGCCCTTTCCCTGCTCCCCACAAGGTCTAATTTTAGGGCTACCAGATCGGTGACCGGGACGGAGCAATCTCCCCTTAAGGGGGCGGGGCGCGGGCGGGGCGCCCCGCCCCCTTAAGGGGAGATCGCTCCGTCCCGGTCACCGATCTGGTAGCCCTAGCAAAATTACTGTATTGTCCAGAGTATAAGACGCACCTGATTATAAGACGCACCCTTAAAGTTTGGTGCTATTAAAAAAAATTAATTAAATCACTGGCATTAAATTGCAACAGCCTGATTATAAGACGCACCCCTAGTTTAAAAACTTAAATTAGGAGAAAAAAGTGAGTCTTATACTCCGCTTTGTGAACTTTTATAAACCGCTTTGTGAACTTTTTGTTGAAAAGCGGTATATAAATACTGTTGTTGTTAATACTCAGACCAATACAGTAATACACTTCAGCAAAAATACTCAGTGAGAAAGAAGGTGCCATTCCTTTCTAAGGGAAGAACTACAGGTCACAATGAACATGTTTCCCCCTGAAAATGGCAGGCCTGTGGAGAGCCCTTTCCCTGCTCCCCACAAGGTCTAGTTTGGTTCACCTTGTGCCCAGCCATCATGATTATGTCATTTTCCTCACCTCCACAAGTAACACAGGCAGTGAATTCAAGCAGGTACAGAGAAATGCAGCAGATTGTAATAAGTTGATGCAGGCAGGTAACTTAAAGAAGTCGCAATAAAGGAGGAAACGTTTTTCTTGAAGGCATTACTGGTGCAAGGAGGCATGTCTCGTGTCTCAGCACAAATAGTTGTGTCCCATCTGCCAAAATTAGCACTGATTCAAAAACTACAGCAAATGTTTGGCTGAAATGCAGAACTAGTTTTCTGACTAGTTTTCCAAAATTACAATCCTGATTTTTTAAAAAAAATATGACTCTTGTTAGGTAGGTGGTGGGAGGGGGGTACTATTTGAAAGCCTCTCTCTATGCCAGAAGGGATTCTCTTTTAAGCCTCTATCTGTAAGATTGGCAGGGGTCTCAAAGTTGAGATTCTGACAGCAGAGCTGAGGCATGTTAGTCCTTGGGCTCCCTGCCGTATTGCAAGGGGCCTGATCTCAGCTGTGCTGCAGTGCCACCGCTACAGATAGCAAGAGGGTGGTACTGCAGCTCCCTGCCCAGCAGAGATTTATTTATTTATCAGTTTATATCCTGCCTTTCTCCCCAAAGGGCACCATAAAAAACATAACAAAACCCCTCCCCTGCCCCCTCAAAAGCTAGCTAAAATAGAAATGTTTTTAAGCCTTACCAGAACTGCTCCACAGAGGGGGCTGATCAAAGATTCTCTGGAAGCATGTTCCAGAGGTGTGGTGCCATGACAGAAAAGACCCTGTTTCTCGCCACCATCCCCTTTATCTTGGATGGCGGTGGAACTCTTAGCAGGGCCCTTCCAGATGACCTATGGGGACAAGCCAGACTGTATGGGAGTAGGCGATCCCGAAGGTACTCTGGTTCCAGGCTGTATAGGACTTTGTAGGTCAAAACCAGTACTTTGAATTGGGCCCAGAAATAATAAATTGGCAACTAGTTCAGTCACCGGAGCAGCAGGCAGCCCAATAGAATCAAACCACTGAGCCCCAGTAACCACACAAACTGCCGTGTCACAATCAGGTGATACAAGAAATCAGTAGTGTCCATCTGGGCTTGTAAATTCTGGCCTGGCTCCTCAGTCTTAGCAATGTGCCCCTTCTGTGCCAGGCTGAACTCTCCCTGCTTGCCTTCAGTTCACCAGCCCTGATCCCATGTCTTTGTCTTTCATGCTGAGTGTAGAGTTCCGTTCAGACCCCAAAGGCACATGCACATGTATCTCTACCTGAGAATTTGCATATGCAAATGGGTACTGTATATGTGAGTGAGGCTGTATGCAACCCTGTAAGAAAATCAGCGACATCACCAATTGGCTGTTTGTGAGGAGCAGATGGCTGGACACAGTCTCCCCACTGAACAGCTGATTGACACAACTGCTGAATGTCTGTAAAGACTACGTTATGTGCACATACAGTTGGATCAGGGTCTATAATTCAAATATATTGTGTTGCATTTTGTCAAAAGTACAGGGAGGGGAATCATGCTACAGTCCTCTACCTTCTGCCCTCTATAGTCTTGAAAAAGACATCACAACTAGTCATTCAGTTTAAGAGAGTTCAAATAATGCAGCAGTAAGCAAATTGTAGCAAGAACCTGGCAGAACTAGCCTCTCACTTTTCTTCTTTAAACTTCTGACATCTGGATTTATATCTATCCTGTTGCCTTTTTTCTACCCCACAGTTAGGGCAAAATATGCAGTATTGTGTAATTCCAATGGCAAAATAGTGGCACTGGGATCGAAGAAGGGTGATTAATGCTGAAAAACATCTGGTTGATCTCTGAAGTGGAACTTCCCTTAAAGCAATTTCTTTTATTTCCCTACAGTCTCTCTCTCTCTCTCACACACACACACACACACACACACACACACACATTTTCAAACTGAAGAAAAGGTGAGTTTTCACACCAATGCAATGCACATTCTATCAAATGCAGTGTGAATGTATGCACAACCCACCAAAAGCAGCTATCATGAAACAATGGTTTGCTGGAGTTTATAGAAAATTTGCACTGAGGACAGCCACCGCTGGTAATAAAATACATAATGCTAATTCAGTTACTTGGCATGGGGTGGGGTGGATTATTAGATCAGCTTCCAACCCAATCTTATGCATCTACTCAGAAGTAAGTCCCATTGAGATCAATGGAACCTACTCCCAGGTAAGCATATACTGTATAGGATTACAGCCTTCTTTGTAAAACATGGGTGAGTTTTCAAGAATACCCTCAGTATGTCCTCAATTATTCCTTCTTTAGAGTTTATTCCACGACTATATTCTGAGATTAAAAAAGAAAAAGCATATGGTATGCATATGCCACACAGTCAATCTCATAATTATACCTGCCATGGACAATTATTTTAATTTATACATCAAAGGTACATTTTCATCTTGCCCATATCTCTATAAGGAGGTAGATTCTCAAGGGATGCCAAATGACACAGATGGAATTAGAGTTTTGAAACAGGTGAAAGAGCTGATTGGGCAGGTACAGCTTTTTGCACCCTTCCATGATGAGCTGCACCTGCCCAAATCCTCTCTTCTATACAGTGGTTAAAAGGTGCAGGCACTTTGTCCTCCATTGTATCTGGTCACCCTGCCCCACCCCATTTCTAGTACATTTTAGAACCTTTCTAGTTCCAAATCTTTTAGGAAGCTTGGCCCCATCTCAAATTCATATAAGCCTCATCTTTTAAAGCCTCAGAGCACAATCCATTGCACGTCTACTCAGAAGTACAGTAAGTCCCATTACATACTCCCAGGTAAGTGTGCATAGAATTGCATCCTCATTCCTTTCCTCCCATTTGCATTTCTGGTTATTTATACAAAGGCTCATTTTCTAGCCCTCTCACTCTTCTGCGAACCCAGAAGAGGACTTCAGAAACCCTCTTGCAACAGATAACTCACTTTATTAAAATGAAATATATGTTCCTTTTAACAATAACTTCTGTCTATGTGAGCCAATAGATCTTCCTCCTTCAGTGCTGGAATGTCATAAGAGTGAGGCACCAGCCAAGCACCATTTGGTTGGAGAGGATGATTAGGATAAGTTTGTGATCTGCTCACATGGGATTTTTTTTTTTCCAAAATAACATGAAAATGCATCTCTAATCTGGTCTGCACACCATTTTTTTTGGCTGGCTCACTTCATGGGCACTCAGCAAGACTATTAATAATAATTAAGAACATACTTTTCAACATGTTCACAAAGCAGTTTATAGAGAAAATCAAACAAAGAAATGGTTCCCTGTCCCAAAGGGCTCACAGACTTTTCTTTGGGCAAATGCAATGTCAGTCACAGAATACCCTGGTCTCACAGATATTGTGAAGAATACAGCAACAAATTGTTCTTCAGCATCCAAATATTAGCTTACCAGATCTTCAACCGGGACAGAGTGCTAGACCTTTAGGAGAAGGAATGTGGGCAGGTGTAGCTTCTTAAACCTTAGAGCACAATCCTAGGCATGTCTACTCAGAAGCAAGCCCCATTGTGTTCAGTGGGAATGCTTCTGAGTAGACATGCCTAGGATTGTGTTCTAAGGTTTAACAAGCTGCACCTGCCCACATTCCTTCTCCTAAAGGTCTAGCACTCTGTCCCGGTTGGAGATCTGGTAAGCCTACAAATATCCTTTCATACAGTGCTAGTAATATTTGAATCTTCCAAACACCTGTTCAGCAAAAATCTTGTACTTCTTCGGTACAGTGTGTTGAATTTTTCTGGGACTGTCTTGGGAGCGTATGTATGGCCTCACTAAATCTACCTCTTCCACTGTTTTTCATCTCGCCAGAACATAGGGGGCTTGTAGCCAAATGTAAGCCATTCTTAAATACAACCCTATCTATGCAAGGAAACTTGCAGACCTTCATTTTCCAGTAGCCTTCTTCGCTAGGTATTTGATATGGCTTTTCATTGCGTGTTGTTAGCCACTTTAGGTTTCTTTGGAATGGAAAGAGCAATAGACATTTTAAAAAATAAAACTTAATATTATGTACCAGATTCCTAATGTGGCACCTAGACTCTCTTTCCCCCCCCCCTCTATTTTTTCACCAGGTTTTTTTTTTCCTTGTCAAGGCTGCTGTGCTTTTCACCTGACAGTAGACATTCAACAGGGAAATCTGTTCCTGGCATATAGATACATACTACAATTTAGGGAAAAGCTTCACCTGCTGTTTTTCTGCCTGCCGTGCAGCTGTTAAAGACGCAACAACCCAGCCACAAAAAGACTTGGAACCCCTCCACTTCATCAGGATAGTATCCACTCTCGTGCGGTCTGGCAAAATAAGCAGCTTCTTATTTTCTTGCTTCGACAGGGATTGTTTTATTGGTGGCTTATTATTACTGTTTTATTGCTTACTGTTGCTTAATGCTAGAATCGGGTATTTCTGGATTTTTGTTGCCGCTGCTCCACTGTTATCGCTTTTATATTACTGCAAAACCAGCTAGGGTCGCTGGAACACCAGTCTCGTTTTTAAAATGAAACAATTATCAAAGTCTATGCAGTCACTTCGGGGCAGCACGCAGATTCACGACCCTGCTGCCCCCGAATCGGCTGCATGGACTCAACGCCTGTTTCCGCCTCCCAATCGCCCTGCAAAAGGTCAAAAGGCCCCCACCGGTCGCCAAGCGAGCAATGGAGCTCCCCGGGCCCGCCAGCAGTGTCCATTGAGCGGGGGGAGGCTGCTGCAGCGACGCCACCAATCAGCCCTTTGCAAAGCACCCGGAAAGGGGGCGGGACGGAACAGACCCTCCGGGCTGCAGTTCGCCTAGGCCACGTGCTCGGGCGAGGGAACCCTGCAGGGCAACAGGATTGCAGTTGAGGCCATTGGAAAGAAAGTTCCCGGCGGGTCAAACAAAACAACAGTACCTATTGTGCCAGGTAATACCTGTAAAATAAATAACGATGATAACTATCATTGACTCTCCTCCCCCCTCTCCCACTTTTTGGGAGTCTTTTTAAAATGAAAAGGTCATGCAGTTGTTGCCATTGTTGCAAACACTATCGTTGGTTGATGATGATCCTGAAATAATTAACCAACGTGTCTGGCAATTGGTGGAATCAAAAAAGGTAATCTTTGTTACCGTTTTAAAGTAATACGTGTATTTAGGGGAGGGGGAGAGACGGGGGAATTAGCCTTGTAAAAATCTCAGATTTTTTTTCTTATTATATAGGCCTGGTCATAAATATAATTTAAAAAATACAGGCACGCAGAAGCAGCCAAGTGGGCAGGAAAAAAATGGCCTGAAGTTTGATACATAGAAATCAGTAGAATAAGCTTTCTGTGGCAAAGAGCTAAATATTTCAGTTTGGTAAGTGCTGCAAATGAAATTCCCGTTACAGGGACGTTCAAGAAGTTGGCAGCCCTAACAAGAAACTGCAGTTTACACATCTCTGCTCCTCTCCTCCCCGCAAGTTTCAGGCTTAAAATACAGTATTCTGTGTTACTTTTCTTGAAAAATCTGTTTAGATTTGGCATTAGGGGAGATGGGTCTCCCCACAGCCTTCATGTAGCCATACAAGCAGCGTGTACAGTATTTTGTGCATTAGGTAGCCCCCTAGTGTATATATGTGGTAAGTTCAGTTTATTTAAACATGGCAGATTATTTTACACCAGTGCAAATCCCAAGTTTGTACCCATGTAGTTACGGTATAATCCTACAACTATCCAAAACAATTTCACTGAGTTGAGTAAGGCTACCAAAAGTAAGGTTTTTAGGAATGTAGCCAATATGTATTTGCAGAAAGCAAAAATGTAATTCTAGTTTCCATAGTAAACACACATGCTCAAACTGGCACTTTGGGGGGGGGGGTACGCATGCACACATGCGTGTGTGCGTGTTGGTAAACTGCTGCTCTATCTGTATTTTTGCCATTTTGATGGATGCCTTGTCAAAATTCTCCTGCAGAACAATCCTATGCATGTTGTTTAGAAGTCAGCACCATTGTGTATAATGGGGCTTACTCCCAGGTAAGCTCCATTGATTACAGTGGGGCAGACTTCTGATTGAACATGCATAGCATTGTTCTGACAGTGAGACTTTCTAGCGGTGTAGTTTGTGAGGGTTTTGGCTACCTCCCCCACGGTCCTTAGAAGTTAGCACCACAACCCTAAGCACACATACTTGTAAGTAAGTCCCATTGAGCTGACAATGGGGCTTGCTCCCTAGTAAGCATATGTAGGGTTACAAGGTGGGGCGGTGGATTCCTCCAAAGTTTGCTTAGCTTCAGCAAGGTTGGTGAATCAGAATCATGTGTCTTGGCAAAAATTATCAGCTTTATTTCATAAAGCTTATATGCCACCTTCCCACAGAGGATCCAATCCTCCCTTCACCATAGCAAAATCATCAAAACAATAAAAATCATTATAAGCAATTGGGACAAGATCCAACACTTGTCCAAAAGACAAGTGAAATCAAGAGAGAGTAACAACTTCTGGTGCTGCCTGATGTTTCTCAAAGAACCACATTTTGGCCAAATGCCTGCCCTCTTTGAGTGCAGCAGCATCTCTGACCAGGGGTTTATTATCTTGAATAATACTAGCAGTGCAATCCTCTCGAAATTGCTCCGCCGCCGGAAGCCATAGCAAATGTGCTGTAAAACACGTTTGCAATGACTCGGGAATAAGGGTGGCTGGCATGGAGGCCAGCTGCTCTCACTCTGCCGCCGAATTGCCCCTGCGGCCGCCAGAGGACGTAAGTAATCCGCTGGCGGGAGCAGTCTGTGCAGCAAGGGAGGGGGTCTATTGGCTGAGCTGGCCCAGGAGGGGATGGGGATGGCGACTGCCATATACCCGTACCCGTCCTGGCAGGTGCAGCCATTACATGGCTTCCTCTTACTTCCACCAGCTTAATAGCTGGCGGAAATCCGAGGAGGTCCATTGGGCCTTCCCCATTTGACACTGGGGCAGTGGTGTCGGGAGGGTGGAGCGTGTGGCTCACCCGGTCCAAGCGCCGCGGCTGAGGGAGCGCCGCGGCGTGCGGGCGACCACCACCTCCAGGCGCTCACTCCACGCCGGGGCCGGGCGGCGCGAGTGCCGCCCGCCCAGCCTCTTGCCTTTCTGTCCTCCGCTCCTGCTTGGCTCCTCCTCCTCTTCACGATCTACGTCGTGGCTGGGCGGGGCCGGGGGGAGGCTCTCCTCCTCGTAGACCCCGAGCCTTCTCCAGGAGCAGGAGGTAAGCCGGGCCCGGCACTATTGGAACCGGAGGGGGGCGCTCGGGGCAGCGTCCCCCAGAGTCGCCCCCCCCAAATCACTATCAAAAAAGATAGTAAAGGCGCAAAAAATCGAACCCTGAGCCAAGCGCAGAAAGCGCTAGTTACGCCTCTGCACTGGGGCAAGGGGACGAACGTCCCCGTTCCTTGAGTAGACCTCTAGGCTGCTCCAGAGCGGCCACAAATGGGGATAGGATCCGTAGTTAGTATTGGGTTGTAAAGGTATTTATACTTTTACATGTTATAAATACTGTATAGCTAATAGTACAGTATTAAATGCTGTATAATGAATGATGTTCATAAAGTAAGCTTGGAACAGATAAGGGAATAAAGAAATAAGTATGCCACAGAATTCCCCCTCAAATCAAAAATTTCTGGAAAATTTACATCTCTAGGTTGGAGGATGATTTTCAGCAGAATATAAGCACTGGGAAAAGAGTTTAAAAGTCCCTGACTGCACACAATTTTTTCACTTCAAATTGCAGCTTCAAGGACATATTGTATAAAGAAAGGAGATATCCCAAAACAGAATTGCATGATGTGTCCTTTTGCTCCAAATCTCGGTCTCAAGGAAACCATTCAATGGTAGCCGAAAACTTAAGGGAGCAGCTGAGAGCGATGAGGGTTCAATACAACAACTTTATGAGCATTTGCCAGTTGCTTCCAAACATAATAACATTTCTTTCCATTGTCTGTGGCCCATTTGGGTCACGTAATGAAGGCTCTCGGAGACGAAGTTTCCCGACTGATGTCAAAATCCGCTTTCCTCTCTGTATTTTAGTAGCAGCACAACATGCCAAGAAGAGGACATGCTGTCCTTACAGGGTATTAAGGCCTTAATTGTGCTGAAAGGGACAGTTGCATGACTTCTTCCTCGTCATTTAAGAATAGCTCTATAGGTATTATCCGAATGACGATCACTCTCCTGATCAGGACAAAGGCTGACATATTGGCTTAGTATCTAGTCCTCTTATAAAACCTCATGTCCATTTGGTGTCTATTTAACTTCTTTTATTTATTCATTTATATTTACTGTATTTTGAGGAATTTCTAATGTTGCTTTTCTGTCTATGTGATCAAAGTGGCTTATAAAATAACAATGAAAAATATCAAGCGTTCAATAAAAAACATACACATGTTTTTAAAAAGATAAAGAACAGCACATAAAAGCATCAACAGATTTTGTTCAACTTAGCAGCAAAATACCAGTTGAAACAAATACTACTGTAATTGGATGAGAATTGCTTTAAGTGAACACCAGAGGGCACCTTTGAGTAATACTAAAGGCATTCATAAATAGGCAGGCCAAAAGAAATTCAAGCGGGTACAGAATACGTAGTTCATTCATTCTACCCAGGCAAAGTTTTACACCAACAGCTGTTCCATGTGTACAGTAGTTAGTTTCAAGGTAGTTCTGTCTTTATGGTATCCAACAGCACCTGGGTGGATGAAGGGATACTTCATAGGATGTATTGGAAGCCTATTCAGTCTGCCATGTGCAACCTATTGCTGTCTACATGACTTGCTTAGGCCCCATCCAAAAAGAAAGAACAACATACTAGTTCAGTGTTGTTTCCTATTCTCATTTTCTTCAGAAAATGGCTACTAAGCCAATAATGAGGGTCGTTACCTTTTTCCCCTGGCAAAACCCTAAGTGCTGCTCCAGTTATGTGCAATTTGGGCCTCAGAGGATTGGTTCGCACGAGTGTTCATCCCTTGTTGACTAGTATCAGGAGATACCTGGTACATTGGAATAAAGTATTGCAGGTTAATCACTCCAGATGTGATCCCTTTGCAGATATTATTGATGATTGCAGGGAGAGGGTGGAGGGGGGGCAGTTTGCCTACACCCTCACTGGGCATGCCGCCCACACTAACTCACATTTGGGTCACTTGTCTACAGAGAACAGCATCTAATGCAGGTACAGCTCCTCCATGCAGTGTGGAATTCTAAACCCACCCTGTGTTCAGTGCTGCCCTCTGCAGCCAAGCATTAAAAACATGAAGGTCTTGGGGAGATGGTGGCCAGTAAGCATGTTGATGCTGAAAGGCTATGTGTTTGTCACCTCGAGGGAGTCTAGGGGAGGGGCGGGCAGCCACCATTAGCAGAGTGACGGGTCACGGAAGATATGGCGGTGGGGGCTGGGCATGCCGTTTCAGGAGAACGAGGGTCAGTCACAGGCAGACTGTCCCCCTTTCTGGCCCTTCTCCCATCCCTCTGACCCTTGGCGGTCTGGGCAACAGTCCCCTGAGTCTGAAACTGCTGCTCTTGAATGCCAGGTCAGTCAACAATAAAACCTGCCTAGTCCAGGATTTAATCCTGGATGAAGGTGCTGACCTGGTGTGTATTACGGAGACCTGGCTGGATGAGTCGGGAGGGGTAAGTCTCTCCCAGATGTGCCTGCCGGGTTTCCGGGTATTGCAGCAGCCACGACTACAGGGGCGGGGAGGTGGAGTTGCGATAGTCTATCGTGATACCATCCATCTCACTGGGTACCCTGTCCCACGGTCCACTGGGTATGAGTGCCTCCATGTCGTGCTGGAAGGGCGAGACAGAATAGGGATTCTGTTGGTGTACCGCCCACCATGCTGCCCAACAGTCTCCCTGCCTGAGCTGACCAGGGTGATCTCGGCGGTGGCGTTGGAGTGCCCTCGCCTATTGGTGCTCCTCCACTTTTCAGGTGATGACGACCAGGGGCACAAGAAGGCAGCAGACTGAGTCTTGCTCCGTAGCGGCTGTGGCAGGGGTAGAGTGACTGTGCCCCGGGTACCTTGGTCCAGAGTTTAACCTGTTCTCTAAGATGGATCTGAAATAAGAGTCTAATCTGAAAAGTCTCGCATGGAGTCAGTGGCAACAACTACCCATTATTTTGGCAGAGCAGGGCCAGCCTGTGAGTCGGTGGCAGTCTTGAATGGTTATAGACTTGAGAGTGTTGTACTTGTTCGTCAAGATCTGTTGATGGATGGTTAGATGGTTTGGATGAGGTCAAATGTTTTCTCATGTATTTTTGTGGCCAGTTCTGACGATTTACTCCAGGATGCCGGATAGAAGGGAGCCCAAGTGCTGTTTAGAGGCGGACAATTTTTTTTCTTTAAATTTTTTGGTTTCTTTTTAACATAGTTGGTAATGGGTTATGGGCAGTGGGTTAAACCACTGAACCATGAGCTGTCGATTGAAAGGTCGGCAGTTCGAATCCGTGTGACGGCTCCTGCCAACCTAGCAGTTCGAAAGCAAGAAATTGCAAGTAGATTAGTAGGTACCGCGTTAGCGGGACGGTAACAGCGTTCCATGCGCCTCGGTGTTGAGTCATGCCGGCCACATGACCATGGAAACGTCTTCGGACAGCGCTGGCTCTTCAGCTTTGAAACGGAGATGAGCACCTCTCCCTAGAGTCGGACACGACTGGACTTACCGTATTTCTTCAAGTCTAAGGCGCCATTGATTCTAAGGCGCACCTTTACTTTCAGTACCACCAGCAGGGGAAAAAAAATCCATCGATTGTAAGACTCACCTCCCTTCATTGAATCTACCCGGCTTAGCACCAATTCTCCCCAGCATGTCTCCTGCAGCTGAGGATGACTGAGTGCACTGCCTTTGCGTAGCATTTCTGGCCCTGCCAGAAAGTGCCATTTCCGTCGTTACCTGGGCTTGGGGGAGCTTCAGGGAGGCCTGCGCAACCCTCTGCAGGCCTCCCTGATCTTCAGTTCGGCGAAAAACAGCGATTTTTGGGCATTTCCGGTTTTCACGAAAACCGGAAATGGCTGAAAATCACCGTTTTTTCCAAACTGAAGATCGGGGAGGCCTGCAGAGGGTCGCTCAGGTCTCCCTGAAGCTCCCCCAAGCCCCAGTAAGTAAGAAGATAGCATTTTGGGATGCTTTTTGGAGACCTTCGATTCTAAGACACACCCCATTTTTTTGAAATGCTTAATTGGGAAAAACCATGCGTCTTAGAATTGAAGAAATACAGTAATTGTCAAGGGATACCTTTACCTTACCTAATGAACATCTGTAGTGTGAAATGTGACTGGTGGTTTGACTTTGTGGAAAGAAACGAACTTGGTTTTCATTAGGCCACGTAGGCAAAGTTGTCTGATACCCCTCCTCACACATGCTTGTTTCCCTTGGCATTGGAGGGTCACGTTCTGTCTATTGCCCTCCTTTTTCTTTGTTCCATTCATTCCCTTGTGCTTTAATATGCTGATTAAATATAAGCCTCACCTGCTGTCTTTCCGCCTCCTCCTTTGTTCTGAACGGTATTTCTGCAGTCATTAGCAGCTTGTCTTTTTGCTCTTTCTTCATGTCCTCCTCATGACACATGGGGGAGAAATTTATAGTCCTACTTGAGCTATAATTCTCTGTCTGGAGTAGCCCCCTCTCTCCTCTACCTTTCTCCTCTTTCTGCAGACCTTGGACTGTATTCATGCCATTTTCCTTTATTCAAAAAGAGACACACAAACACAATTTACATTATATAAAGTTTAGAGAAACAAAACACTACAGTATTTAAAACAAATGAATACAATGTCATAGATATCTTGCTGTCTTTATATCAAGTCAGACGATTGGTCCATCGATTGACTTATTTGTATCCTGCCTGCCTTCCATGATGGAACTTTTCAGCTCTGACAAACAAGGGCTCTCAGACAAGCAGGGCTCTCCCCTGTCCCATCACAGCATCAACTTCCTGATCCTTTAAGTGGCACCCGCGTCGCTAGAGCATGGCGGGGGGCCCGCCGGAGGGTGACGCGCGCAGAAGGGTGATGCACGCACCCACGCACGTCACCTCCGCTGTGCGCGCATCGCCCTCCGGAGGCTCCGAGGCCGGGAGAAAGCCTCGGAGCGTCCTCCAGGGCCAGTGCTCCAAAATGTAGGCCCTCAGAAACGTTCTGCGCATGCGCGAAAAACGTAAAAAATCACGTATTGATGCAGTGGGCCTCGTCAGAAGGCCCAGGACAGCCAGCTGGGGAAGACGTCCCTGGAGCCGGCTGCAACGGAAAGGAGGCACAGGTCTGAGTGGCGGGGGGCACCCGGGGCAGTGTCCCGTCGAGTCATCCCCCAAAAAATTGTGCCGCGGCCTACTGACTGCGCCGAAGTTTCATTTGGGGGCTGTGTGTGTGTGTGGAGGGTCATTAGGGTGACGCGCACGCCCTAGTGACGCCACCCCTGAGTTGTACCTCCTCCCAAGGCTCTGGGCCAAAGCTCATCTCTTCTGTTAACTTACTAGGAGCCTTTTGTACACTCTTGGCATGTCCCAAAAAGGGAGGAGAATGTTCTTTTCATTTGGAATTAGTTCCTCTCCTGTTGGATATTTGGTGTTTTAATCAGAATATATCCCCCTTCAGGTTCTAGTGTCCTAAATACTTTTTTTTTGTGGCTAAATAACTACGGTATTTGCTGAATGAGTAAGTAACATGGTCTCACACTAAGGTGCTGCTAACTCATCAAATTATTATTGGTTTTTTTATCTGTCTTAACACTACTGGACACAATAGTTTTTCCCCCTTTTAATAACATCAGTGCCTTTATCCTATGTGCAATAAAATCCTACACATTATCCAGTACTGAAGCATAGTACACCCAATCTACATTCAATTGTGTGGCATAAATCAGTGGCACTAAAATACTATTTCCCTACTCTACCTACTCCCCCCACACTGTGTTTTAGCTTTGTTCTTAAAAATAGGACTTTGGTGGGAATAACTGTTGCTGTTTAGCTTCTCTTTGTCGTAGGAATAGGTCTCCTATTTTTGTAGATGACATGACCTTGTGCTATATCTGCAGAAGTACTCTGTGTGTCCATTACAGCAAGCCATAGAGAAACCCTGAGTTGGATCTCAGCAGGAGATGAATAACTGAGCAAAGCAGCCAGCAGAGACAAAAATAAATCCCTTCATTGCTTTGGTATTGGAAGAATGTTTTCCGTAGGCCATGGCCCACCAATCTCATGCATCAGAGCAAGAGTGAATTTATTTTATAACTTGCACACTGGACTTTACATTTTGTAGACTGCACAGCCTAAATGCATATAATACGCCCATTGTGAATTATATGTAGGCTTACCATTCGTCCCGGTTTCGCCGGGACAGTCCCGGAAATCGGCCTCGATTCCCGGTCGGGTCCCGGGGGACGAATGGGCGCCGCCATCTTTTTTTTAAATTTTAAACTTACCGGGCAGCATCTTGGATCACGAAATCTCGCGTGATCCAAGATGTCGGTGCCCAAATCTCGTGAGGGCATGATGCCCTCACGAGATTTGGACGCCGACATCTTGGATCACGCGAGATTTCGTGATCCAAGATGCTGCCCGGTAAGTTTAAAATTTTAAAAAAAAGATGGCGGCGCGGCGAGCGGGTGCTTCTCCCGGTCGTCAGCGGCACCGGGAGAAGCACAGTGCTTGCCCGTGTTGCGCGAGCCTGCTGGAGGCTCGCGCAACGCGGGCAAGCAGGCTGTGCTTCTCCCCGTGCCGCTGGTCTCACAGCGGCACCGGGAGAAGCACAGCCTGCTTCTTGCCCGTGTTGCGCGAACCTCTTGGAGGCTCGCGCAACGCGGGCGAGCAGGCTGTGCTTCTCCCGGTGCCGCTGGTCTCGCAGCGGCACCAGGAGAAGCACAGCCTGCTTCTTGCCCGTGTTGCGCGAGCCTGCTTCTCCAGGTGCCTGCTTGCCGTGGCCCCAGCCTGCTTGCTTGCCCCAGCCCGCGGCCCCAGCAGCAGCAGCAGCAGCAACCACCGACCAGCGACCAGGTAAGCGTATTTTTTAAATATATTTTTAATAGAAATATTAATTATTTATTTAAATAAATTTACTTCATTAATTAATTATTTAAAAGTTAATTATTTATTTAAAAATTTCGCGCCCCCTTTCTTCTATAATTAATTCATTAGAAGGATTTCTTATTTGGATTTCTGCTTTATGTTGACATTTATGGTTGTTTTTTATAGTTTTTCGTTGTGGTTTAGAATTGCTTTTTCGTTGTGGTTTGTTGTTTGGGGTTGGTTTTGGCTGTTTGTGGTTGCTTTTTCGTTCTGGTTTAGAATTGCTTTTTCGTTGTGGATAGTAGTTTGGGGTTGGTTTTGACTGTTTCTGCTTGCTTTTTCGTTCTGGTTTAGAATTGCTTGTGGTTCTTTGGGATTGCTTTTTCGTTCTGGTTTAGAATTGCTTGTGGTTCTTTGGGATTGCTTTTTCGTTGCTTTGACATTAATTAATTATTTACCTGGGGGGGGTTATGGGGGGGTGTCCCGGTTTGAAGTTTGAAAAATATGGTAAGCCTAATTATATGGGTATTTAGAAGGTAAAGTTATTGTTTTGCATTGTTTAAGATGAGTTAAGATAGAAGGTAGGTTGGATGAGAATTGCTGGTAGATTTCTGGGAGGCTTGTGCTATGGATCAGTAAGGGGTTCTGACCCCCAATTATTTAACTACAGCACCAACAGGAATGCTTCCACCACAGCACACCCCCAAGAAATTGAGCAGATGAAATGAAGGAAATTGGTGGTGGGGGGGAGAAATAGAAGTGAATTTTTGTGTGAATGAATTTTTGTGTGAATGAACTGTGAGCTCAGATCTGGAACTGAAAGCCATTTTCTGGTCTGAGCATGAGCTTGAAGGTACCAGTTCCTTAATAATTAAATTTGTCCTTTCTTTCAAAGCTGTTGTTTCACATCTGACTCTGGCCGGTGCATTTTGGGGTTCTAGTGAGAGGTAGAAAGCAACAAAGCAGAAACCACAAACCTGACACCCACATACCCATATCTGGTTTAAAAGGAAAAAAAATACAGTATTTTTCAAAATAGCATTATCAAAGAATTGCCACCAGATGCCATTTCCTTTGTTCCATAGTTGCTAGGAACAACATGTAACCATCCCCGCTCCATTGTATGGCTTTTAAGGGCTCTAATACACAAATCCATCCCACCTTGTGTAGAGTTTAGAGCAGGGGTGGGGAACCTATTTGCGGTGGGGGGCCATTTTCCCATAGGGAAAACTTGTTGAGGGCCAGCCAATAGGCCGGCCGATTTCCCCCCCCTGCAAATTTACCCCCCCGTGCGAATTTACCTCCCACCCACCCACCGCTTGCTCGCTCCCTCCCACCCACCCTCCCACCGCTCGCTCGCTCGCTCCCACCCACCCACCCACTCGGTAAGCACCCACCCCCATAGCTCTCCTCCTTACCTTCTCTTCTCTTCAGGGGCCGCGCTCACCTCGCCCGACTCCTCTTCAAACCCTCCTGGCTGTAAGAGACATGTGCTGAACAGCCGGGTTGAGAAGGAGTTGCGCGACCCCTTCTCAACCTGCCTGTTCTGCGCATGTCTCTAACAGCCGGGAAGGTTTGAAAAGAGCCGGGTGAGGTGAACGCGGCCTCCGGAGCCTCCGGTCCAGGCTCGCGCGGGCCGGACCGAATGGAATCGGGTCCAGGCTCGCGCGGGCCGGACCGAATGGAATCGGGTCCAGGCTCGCGCGGGCCGGACCGAATGGAATCGGGTCCAGGCTCGCGCGGGCCGGACCGAATGGAATCGGGTCCAGGCTCGCGCGGGCCGGACCGGATCGCCCCGGGGGCCGGATCCGGCCCGCAGGCCGCCGGTTCCCCACCCTTGGTTTAGAGGGAAGCTCTTGCATTGTCCTTGAGCATTTTCCAGGGTGGGAGGCCATATGGGCAGCTAATCTTCTATATTGTCAAAGTTTTGGAGTCTGCAGGGAAAAGAGGATTTTCCCCCAGCCCTAGGCTTTAACTGAAGTGTGCAGAGTCTCTTACAAAATCAAGCATGCGTGTTTAACTCTCCTTGTGCATTTGGAATCATAACAGACTCTAAAAAGGCATTGAAAAATACCTAGAACTTGGGTCAATTCATACTCGATATACAATAAAGGGTAGGACTTGTGGTTTTCAAATCTTTCCTCTGTGTGTGTGTGTGTGTGTGTGTGTGTGTGTGTGTGTGTGTGTGTGTGTGTTTGAGGGTTTCATTCAAAGGACACTGGTGTTAGCCAAATTGCCTTTATTATTATGGGGAATAGCTTAAAACATGGCAATTTGGTATATACAGGGATCTTTAGACCAGCTATACCAGAGTTGGGCTTCACAGAATTCAGTTTAAATAATATTGAGGACACACGTGGTTACTTTCCAATATTTACTAAATAGTTAGTCAGATTCATACAAAAATACAATCATACACATACAGAGAACTGGGAAACTTAGATAGAACAACAGAGAATTAGCAGGTTTCCTTGATTTGTAACATGGGTGATATTTACCTATCCTGGAGAGTTGTTCTAGGATTGCAGTACTGGATGTATTAATAGAGAAAGAGCAGAGGGGGGGGACATGAGGAGAAGGGGGAGAAATAAAATGATTCTAAGGTTCTGAACAAGCTGGGTTCAGGAACCAAATCAGTGACTAACTGAGAGGTAATGCAAAGAGAAGGGAGGGGGGTTGCAAGAGAGAGGGAGGGGGCAAAGGGGAACAAGATAGAGGAGAGAGAGAGAGCTCACCAGTACAAGTCCAAAGCGCAAGAGGAAGAGAGAGACTGCCAAGCAGTCTTTACCTTTTGTAGGGAACAGAGCACATGGCCAAGAAAGGGGAGGATACCTTGAATGGGCCAGGCAGATAGACAAAAGGGGGCTCCTAGAGTGGACATCCGGTACACCTCAGTACACCTCTCGGTAAAACTTATACATAAACAATAGGAAGGTGGGAGGGGAGATCTGGTTGGATGGTCCGGTCGTTAAGGAGCTGGCTTGAGACAAAGCAGACTCTCCAGAGTCTGGGATGAGTCATTTTCAGGTAGCCCTCTGTATTGTCTAACATATTTAGCATATCAGTGTGTGTGTGTGGGGGGGGGGGAATGCAGAGTAGAGTTTGTGAGAGCTTGGACACATGGTGAAATGGAGGCTGCTGCTCAGGTTTCTTTCCCTCTGGTTCAACTTCTGGTTTTGGGAAAATCCTTACATAGCCTTACCATAGTCCCGGTATTCACCGGGACATTCACGGTGGGGAGCCCAGATCCCGGGCACCCGGCCAGCCCCCTCTTCGTCCCGGCCGGCTGGGACTGCCCCCCTGCAGCGCTAATACGCTGCCGCTGCCACTTCTTCGTCCGGACCAATCGTGGACTCTTTGCGCGCTTCCGCGAGGCTAGGAGCACTCCGGAAACGTCCGATTGAAGTCGGACGTTTCCGGAGTGCTCCTAGCCTCGCGGAAGCGCGCAAAGAGTCCACGATTGGTCCGGACGAAGAAGTGGCAGCGGCAGCGTATTAGCGCTGCAGGGGGGCAGTCCCAGCCGGCCGGGACGAAGAGGAGACGCGAGGAGATGGAGAAGACAGAGGCTGGGATGGAGAGGCAAGACAAGAGGAACAAAGGCAAGGAACATTAAGGGGAGGACATGGAGTGCAGGGCATTAGCAGGGAGCAGGTGCTTTTGCCCTACGTGACATAATTAATTAGATCCTCAATGCATTCAGGATTTGGACTCACTGCTTGCCTGCGTGCCTAGATTCAATTCAAGGGCAGGGGAGCAGTAATTGCAAAGAAGGGAGCATTGCAAAAATGTCAGATCTCTGCCTGCTTGCTTTTCTTAGTTTTTACCCCCGTTTTGGTAACAGGTGCAGTGGATAACTCTGCACATGCTCAGAGGCATGGGGGGAAAAGGTAAAATAATTATTTAAATTGATTTTATTATTTAATGTTGAGAATTAATTATTTAATGTTGAGCTGTCTGGACACGCTCCTGTGGACATTTCCGGTGGACACGCCCATGGACACACCCACTTCTGGCAGACACGCCCACTTCCGGCGGAAGTGACATCACGGTTCATTGACCCGCCTTCCATGATGTCACTTGCGTCCCCCTCGGGGTGCCAGAAAATCTGGTAAGGCTATCCTTACAGCATGTCTCATGGCACAGGAACACACGCACTGTATGACCCTTGCGCTGTGTCACAATACAGTCGGTCTGGCACATGTTCCATTTTTGCTCTCAATCCTTTTCAAAAAGCCTCCTCGCAACACACATTTTTCTTTTGGCAACAGTTCTCATTTTAAATGGACACTGGGTAACACTGGGTCCCTAGTTTATGTATTGGGTGGCTTTGGTGGAACAGTGACCTAGGATGGTAATGCCCCTGCAACCTCCTTTCCTTTTTCCAGCCTTCTCTCCTTCTATCTCCCCAAGCGCTAATGAAGCTGTTCATCCAGCACAAGCTAGTCAGCTAACCTTGTGGGCTCCTTCCTTCCTTCCTTCCTTCCTTCCTTCCTTCCTTCCTTCCTTCCTTCCTTCCTTCCTTCCTTCCAAGAAGAGCAGCTGGTCTCCCTTGCCCTGCTCTCTTCAGGCTACTGCCTCCTTGCATGCCAAGGGCTTGCTTCAATCATAGCTCTCTTTCCACCTTCCCATGACCCCTGCAACTGGATACTTTCAGGATAGGTAACCTTGGTCTGCAGTGCAGCCTCGCCAAATCCCCACTATTTTCCTTGTCTTTGTCTTGTGTGGTCAAATTGCCTGACGAGCTCCTCTCATTTGTGCCGACAGAGCTGTATGTTGTCTTCACACAGTAGACCTCTGTTGCATTCAAGCCGCTTACCTGATTTGTCATCCGAAGTCCTCTGTGGAACTAGGAAGAATTGGGCCCCCAATCCAGTAAGGCACCCAGGCTATTGCTTTCCAAGCAAAACATGCAGAATACAGAGAGTTCATCCTAGTGACATTTCCTTTCCGGTACAGCGGACTATGGGATCTGAGAGGAGGGGCACACAAACCAGGAGGCCTTTCCATCAAGACTCGGACCTTCCCAGAAATGCCAAAGGGAGGAGTCGGCAGACAGCATCTGATACACTGTGCTGCTCCTGGTAATGGAGAGACATGTGAGAAGCAGAAAGTGTCGGGTACAGAGGAGGATGTGAAAGTTTGCAGCCGCTAAGTCTGAAGTGTCAAGGGGGGGGGGACCGAGGCAAATAATGTACACAGCTTTCAGTGCCATTCACATTTTTATTTCTTGGAACCTGACCTCTGCTAGTGGTACCGGCTGTTGAGATTATACTGCATATGGCAATAAAGTGTAATTGAGAAACTATGAGGGAGAAATAGGAGAACATGGTTCTCTCAGGACCATTAAGAGAGCTCTCTTGTTCCTAGTAGAAATGGCATTTAAGAAATTGTGAGATGTTATCTGGAAAATTGGCTAGCTACAAGAAATGTTTCTTGTTAAAGTTCAGGAACGGTGAAACTCTTCACCTGTACTGAAAGTAGTTGTTCTTACAAAAACAAAAACAAAAAAAAACCCCATCCATTTTGTCAAGACATGCTCTGGCTGTGAGTAGCCCTACCAGGGACCAGTTTTTGGAGTAAGCTGCATCCAGCTTGGGGCTACTGCAGTGCAGATGAATTCGGAACAAATGGGCATTGATTGTAGATTTACTTTGGGGCTAAATTCAAGGTGCTTTTGCTTGTATTTAAATCTTGGGTGGAGCAGTGGGTTAAACAGATGAACCATGAGCTGTCGATCGAAAGGTCGGCAGTTCGAATCTGTGACGGGGTGAGCTCTCGTTGCTTGGCCAGCTCCTGCCAACCTAGCAGTTCCAAAGCATGTCAATGCGAGTAGATAAATAGGTACCGCTTGCGGGAAGGTAAACAGCGCTCCGTGTTCCAGCTGCATGCTACGCGCTGCGGCAAGGAGAGTCACGCCGGCCACATGACCACGGAGGCGTCTTCGGACAATGCTGGCTCTTCGGCTTTGAAATGGGGATGAGCACCACACCCTAGAGTCGGACACGACTGGACTTAATTGTCAGGGGTCACCTTTACCTAAATCTTGGTACGGCCTGGGTTAATGTGGTAGAAGAAAAAGAGGAGATGGCAGAAGTCAGACCAGACAGAGCACCTAGTGGTTAGTGACAGCCTTAGCCTCTCACTCCACTGTTCTTACTGATCAGACTGGGATTGGACTTGTAGTCTCTTCATTGCCACCACCCAGGGCTAGGAAACCCAAGGAAAAAGAGGCTGGGGAGCCTCTAAATCTGAGGGGGGCCCTTTTGAAAATGACAGCAGTGGAACATGATGATGAGCTTGCCACCTCCTGAATGAACATGAACAGGCAGGTAAAACATAAAAAAGCAAGGAGTTTAATAAAGGGTTGAAGGAACAAACAAGAAAGGGAAGGAGGGGATTTGCAAAACAATCACAGTGAGGCATGAATCCAAGCCAAGTAAGTCTATTCCAAGGGAACGATGGTTGGCACACAGATTAGAAGGCAAGTGGCAAAATAGAGCAACGTCCCGTCCCCCTGCCACGGTTAGCGGAGCACGGTTCTACTTGACTCCTGCTGTTCCAGAGTCTGGTCCGTACCCCCACAAGGTAGCAAGGCAGGTGTGGGTGGTGCCCCTTTCACTAAACAGCAGCTGTTCTCTGAATGGCTACTAGTCATGACGACTGTGTGCTACCTCTGGGTTCGGTGGTAGTATGTCTCCTCCAGATAGTAGTTGCAGAGGAGCAATGGCAGCAGGAGAGAAGGCTGCCTTTTCTCCTGCTTGTGGGCTTCTCTGAGGCGGCTGGTGTGCCCTTGCCTGCTACATTCAGGGTGCTCCTTTCTGGCTCAGTAGCCTGACAGGTGACTGGTGCTTCAGCTTGTGCATCAAAGCTGGAGCTCTTTAATTGGAGTGCTACTGATCGCGGTGCTACTCTCGGAGGGCTGCTCCGCCAGCTTTGACTGTATGCCTTGTGATGCTACTTTTCTACCTCTATCTCGGTCTACCGCCATGAAAAGCTGCTGAATTTTTTTCTCTGGCCCTGATCCCCCTGCAGTTTCAGACTTCACAACTGCCAGTCCTGATACCCTGGTCTAGCACGTTGAACTCCTTGTGAAACATCCAACATGCATCTGACCTCTTCTTAGGAAGCCGGTATGATGTCCATCTTTAGTCTCTCTCTCAGTCCAATCCTAACCAACTTTCCAGTAGCCATGCCAACAGGGCACATGCTGCATTTTGCGGTGCAGGGGCAGTCACAGAGGCCTCTTCAAGGTGAGGGAACATTTGTTCCCTTACCTCGGGGCTGCATTGCGGCTGCACCGGCGCTGGAAAGTTGGTTAGGGTTGTGCTGTTAGTCTGCGAAATTTCCAAGATCAAAAAGGTTTGGAATGAAATTTCCATTGAGGAGTATTGTTCAAATAATCCATGTTTAAAAGTGTTTGTTTATTATTATTATTATTATCACCCCCCGAGACTCCTTTTAAAACTCCAATGTGATTTGTACTTTATTTTTAATTTAGCTATTTTTTGTCCTTTTTTAAAAAAAAGCAAACAAACTGAAGAAACAATGCAAAATATAATTGGCTCCTATAAGATGTTGGGCAGATAAACAGAGGATTAAAAGGAAAGCTTTAAAAAGAGACAAATGATAACGTATATAAATAGAGGTGTGGAACGCAAGCTGTTGGGAGTTATTTAGCACCAGATGAGCTCATTCAGGAAGTAGTGGGCTTGTACGTATGACTCACTTTGGCACCCTTCTCCTTATGCCCATTGTTTTGCCAACGTACTTTGTCTTTACTACATACCCTGCATTACATACCCACAATCTGACTGCTCCTCTCCCTGGTCAGATTCCCAACTCCAGCTCTCTCTTCTCCCAAATGGACACCTTGGGCTGAGAGTAAGTATGTGGATGAATGGGTGAACTGGTAGACATTATATTCTGGGATCTTCACAAAGCTTTCGGCTAAGTACCTCCACCCCTCCCAGCTCCTCCTGAACAGATTTTAGAACTCACAAATGAAAGGAACAGTAACGTTAAGAAGCAGCGAGTGAGACTAAAAGGAGAGTATCCTCAGGATCTGTGCTGGGGGTAGAGCTTTTCAATTTGTTCGGAAATGATCTTGGAGGTCGGGATGAGCGGTGAAGTGGCCAAGTTTGCAGTCCACTTGGGTTTTCACCATCCTGCATAATTTGACATCCTCTACAAAGAACTCCAAAAGGATCTCTCCACAAACTGGGCGAATAGAAGGCAAAATGGCAGACAAGGCTCCGTACCAGAAAATGTGCAACCATGATGCATGCTGGGACAAAAAGTCCTAACTTCAAATATACACTGATGGGGTCTGAACCAGGGGTGACTAACCGGGAAGGAGATGTTGTGGTCAAAAACGCAGGGAAAACTCAGTATGCATCAACTGTATGCATGTTACGTTTGTTGAAAGATTGAAAACAAACTATATGGTGAGGTTTGGATATGGAAATACGGTAGTAATAAAAAGGAAAATGGCTGCAATGAAATTTGTGCCAAATTGGGACATGCTGCCCTATTTTGAAAATGTGTATTGTAATATTTAATTGATAAGTTGAATTAACTGATTAAAACCAAACCACCTGTTTGACCAAAAAGTGCCCCAATTAATTGGGTAAAAGAGTTTTTGCTTTTAATGTTCACATGCAAATACTTTTGAAACTGTGGATGGCAAGCGCCTTCCTAAAATCATACTCCTACATCAATGTGACAAGTACTGCCATCCACTGCTTTCGTTGGCCGGAATGGCTCCAAAGGCAAGGGGGTGGGGCTGCTTTCTCCTGTTGTGTAACGGAGGCTCAGAGCCCGACAGAACTTGGAGCTCCGCCCCTCCTGCAGTGACGCTAGTGCTGCCATCTTTGGAGTACCTTCTCTTAATGCCCTGCGATTGGAGCGGAGAAGGGTAGCAACTGGGAGAGAAAGCCTTTGGTGTTGATGCCACATCTTGTCTCACATGAGTGGCTGTCTCATATGCCTGAAGATCTCAAGGATGGCGGTTCGGGACAGCCGGAAGTGTCTGTGTCTGTCAGAGAGCTGTCGTCGCGCCGAGCTAATAAGTTGCAGAGCCTCTGTGAGGGAGAGAAGCTGCAGCTGCACTTGAGTGGGAGTCAAGGTTGCCTGTCAGTTGAAGCATGGTGAGGCAGACACCAGAGAGAGGCTGGACTGTGAAAGAAACCATCTAGAATGAAGGGTTCTATGAATGATTAGAGAATATTATTGTATTGGAAGAACCTCTTGAGGTTTAGAAAGACTGCCTGTGTAAACAGCCTTTGAATTAAAGTCAGAGGAGTAATCAGATGACCAAAAAAAAAGGCGGTTGTCCTGAAGAGACTCACCCACTCCTGGCACAGTACAAGGCCAGCGCAACCCTGAACGAGCACTCTTACAGTTTTGGTACACTCCTGAACAAGGAGAAAGGTAGACTGCCACCAGCTTTGGAATGTTGTCCCATGGAGCCTCACCTGGTGCCCACTGTGATATCTTTTGACATTGGGCATTTCCCTCTTTTGGTTTCTAGTTCCTGTGGTGTTCTTATGATACCTTCCCTCTTTGCTGTTCTGTCTTTGTGTGTTTAATTTTTTTTAGTGTACTTTTTGTTATTTGCCCTGGAAACATATTATCACCGTATTTATCGGTGTATAAAACGCACCGACGTATAAGACGCACCTTTCTTTTGGCCCTGGGTTTCAAGAAAAAAAGATTTAAAGCATTTTTGGGCCACTTGGCCACTTACCGCTTGGCTGCTTAATTAGCTAATTTACATAAATTGCACAAAAATACCAGGATCTCTTTTAAAACACACAGCAATAAGACACATGAACAAAATGCACCAGAACATAAATCCCAAGTACAAAAAAAAAAACCCAGACTCAACTCTTTTTCCCCCCAACCCACCCATGCAGTTTCCAAAGTAAAAAACATTTACCCCAAGTAAAAAACAAACCCAGACTCAACTCTTTTCCCCCACCCCACCCATGCACAGTTTCCAAAGTAAACAACATAAAAGTACAAAAAAAAAAAAAACCAGACTCAACTCTTACCCCACCCCACCTATGCAGTTTCCAAAGCCTCCCCAACTAGGCCCAGTTCAGAAGCTTACCGAAGCTGCATTCAATCCGAGGAGAGCTGGGAAGACCACGCCCTCTGCAGCTCACTGAACTTAACTGAGGAGCACAGCGCCCTCTGCTGGCTGCTGAGAAGCTCAACTCATGCACGTGCATAAATTAAACCCTACAAACAGCTGTAAATCGGATAGATTAGTTAGGGAAGAAAGCACAAGGGAGCTCTCCGGCTCCGGAAAAACGCGGTAAGCCCAAAAATGCTTTAAAACGGGCAAGGGGGGAAAGGGATTTTTTAGTATTGGCGTATAAAACGCACCCTACTATTTTGGGTCACAAATGAAGACAAAAAAGTGCATCTTATACGCCAATAAATACGGTAAGTATATTTATATACCACTTTCCAACAAAAAAAGGTTTACAGAGAAAATCAAATTACTGTATTTAAGGCTGCAATCCTATCCACACTGACCTGGGAGTAAGCCCCACTGACCGAAATGGGACTTACTTCTGAGTAGACATGCATAGGATTCGGTTGTTAGAATATTTAAACACCTCTCCAACAAAAAAGTTCACAAAGTGTTCACACAGCTAAATAAATATATGTACTGCATGGCATGGTCACTGTGTAAAATAAATGAGACATTCCTCTGTCTCACACACAGGAGTTAATGCCTCTGCCGCTAAGATTATGCTTATTCTATGACATATGTGTGCACCTTCTAAATAAAGAACATTACTGCTTTTACATTACCTTTTGCTTCAGAACATTACCCTTTGCTTCAGAACATTACTGTATTTATGCAACTTGAACCAATTAATGAATTGCTTAAGGCATTTTTACCCAAAGGTGTATATAATATATAGTATTTATATATACGCCTTTCTTGATCATTGGATTTCTCCTCCGACTTTAATCCAAGGTGGTTTACATGGGCAGGTTTTCCCAAACCCCCTCACGGGGATTTTTACAACTATAAATGTTCAATCTTGCACGAACAACTTCATTCCAGATACTGGCCTCTCACTGGCCTTCGCCTCCCACGCTCAGCCGACGGCACTCTGCCACACAGCGTGCAACTGACAGCTTTTATCTCTCCTCGCAGCTTTTTGTCAGCGGCGTGTCTCAAACTGCCATTCACAGGTCTTCAGGCTTACGAGGCGGCAACTCTACCAACTGAGCCAGACCTTCTGCCCAATACTTACACCTGTGGGCTGGGAGGAAATGGGTTTTAATCAACTTAACTTTTTCATTGTGTGGCAGCCCTGTTGAAAACCTGATCCACAGTCTAAACTTAGAAAACTTCCCTCCTGGGAGTGAGAAGTCAGGAAAGTGTGTAGTGCCCGTTTGTCTACTGGAAGCTCTCCTAAGGGGAAGAATCTTCTCTCGGCACGTTCTTTCCTCCTGTCCTCACTGCTTTAAGTCTCCTGTGGGTGGTGTTTTTAGAGTGCTGATCCCTCCCGCCTTGTCTTTTCCCTTTCTCTCACCGCTCAGTTCACACTTTCTCATCTTTCTGTGACAGGCTGACACGAATTTACATGTAAAAAAGGCACTTGTGATTCACCTGGTAATCAGCAAAAAGCACTCCAAAAACATTTTCTTCTGCACGTCAAATAAGGCCCCCAAGAAACCCGCTGAATCACATTTCCTGGTTCTGTTCAAGCCCACTGGAATTGCTCTGGATTCTTTGAACCTCAAACGGCGACTTATGGCGCAATCCAGTGTAGCATTAGAGCGGCGAAGCATGCGCTCTGCTGCTCTAAGTTGTCGCAAAAGCACCGTAAAGTGCATTTGCGACTCCCGGCGAGTAAGGGGCAAAGGCTGGCAGCCCTCACTCCAACAGTGGACCATCCCTGCGCCCGCTGGAGAAGGTAGGCATGGTTAAAGCCATTGATTTCCCTCGGTTTATACATACCTAACTCTTCATGAGATTGAGCTGCAAACGCTCCGCTCTCCTTGATTCAGGGGCAAATCAAGAATAGACAGCAGTGGTGTAATCATACTGAAGTGGCTCTCGAGATAGCAGGGATGGGGACTCAAGTCAAATGACTCAACTCGCAAGTGTGACTTAGCCACTTTTCCCCTGACTCGTACTTGTACTCATACTCGTGACCCACTGACTCGCATTCGCACTCGTACTCGTGACCCACGGGACTCGTACTTGACTTGCACTCGTGGGGGTAACGACTTGCCATTTCCAAGTCATTTTCCAAGTCATAGGGGAAGCCAAGTGGGTGCTTTAAAAGCCTCAGAGGTCCATTTTCCCCAAAGTGACTCGACTCGTGACTTGTGACTCGTGGTTTCTGGCCTTACTCGTACTCGACTTGCACTCGTGCAAAAATGACTCACACTTGACTCGTACTTGCCCAAAAATTTTGGCACTGACTCGCACTCGGACTCGCACTCATGCAAAAATGACTCGTACTTGCACTCGCACTCGCGACCTAGTTACTTAGATACATCCCTGCTAGATAGTACACAAGGGCTATTCTCTATTTCCTAAGCTAGCAAAAAGCATTTGTGTCCACAGCATATAGTAGATAATTTATCATGCTTATGTTGCATTGATTTGTAATGAAGGGCTTGTTGGTATACTCTCCCTTCTACCCAAACACCAAATTTCTGGCTGCTGGTCTCCTTGACCTTTAAAAAATCTGTTTCTATCTGTACGGTCTTTTGATGTAGCAAATATATGGCACACACAAATCCAACGTGTTGTATGAAACTAGAGGAACCCATCGCCCAACTGGCTCTGATCTATCTGGCTTTGCGCCAGCCACGATTAATGCGCCATTTAAGTTTGCTCATGCTTCTGGCACTAGTCAATGGTGCATCCAGAAAAAACAAACAAAGCAGCTTGTTCTTGCTGGAAATCATCGGCAGAAAGAAGGAGCTGTTTGGACTGGGTTGGTGGGCCAGCAATGGGGGCAAACATAACCTTGGTGGAGGAGGGAAATGACTTTAGAACAGGAGTACCCCAACCTTTGGAGGCCCACGTACCCCTATGCGGGCCTCCTGTTGCCCCGCATACCCCCAGACTTGCTGCCCCATACCCCTGTACTCTCCCAGGTACCCACCACGTACACCCCCTTAAAATGTATTTTTCCAAGTTGCGGCACGGGCGGGTGGGGTCCTCCTGCCTGCGCTGCAACCCAGAGGGAAAAGCTACAGCCCTGCCGAATTGGCAGGGCTGTAGCCTTTTTTCCAGGTTGTAGCGTGAGCAGGAGGGACCGCCCGCCCGTGCCGCAACCTGGGAAAAAACGTTACAGCCCTGCCGATCCCTGTAGCCTCCCCAGCGGCTCCTCTACCTGTTCTCCTGGGCACTGCCATCTTGGATCTTGTTAAATCCTGCAAGATCCAAGATGGTGGTGACCAAATCACGTGAGGGCACATGAGGCACTCATGAGATTTGGGCGCTGCCATCTTGGATCTCACGAGAGGGTACAGGGATCAGCAGGGCTGTAGCCTTTTTTCCCAGGTTGCAGCGTGGGCGCCCGTGCCGCAACCCGGGAAAAAAGGCTACAGCTACCCATTATCAGCTGCAGATCGCAGCAGCTAACGGGCAGCGTCTCGCGTACCCTTGGCCTGCGGTCCGCATACTCCTAGGCGTATGCGTACCACAGGTTGGGAATGCTGCTTTAGGAAATGCCTCTCTCATATAAGCCTCCTCACCTTTTGAGATTGGTGGGAGAGGTCTTCCTCTGGGGTCTTCCCCAAGGAATGTTTAACCTCTGGGGACCGTGAGTGGGTCTATCTCTGTGTTAGTTTCAGGAACTACCTGTCCAGGGAAGCGTGGCTTCCTGTGAGGTTACTTAGAAGTCTAATTGCAGTATTGTTATTGTTTTAGCTCCCGAGATGGTATTTTGTTTGTAATCTGCTGTTCATACACGAATTGGGGAGGAGGGAATCAGAACCCAGGTAGGAGTGAACCCAACTACTAATGCCTAGGTACAATTCTTGTATCTCAAGTTCCAATGTCTGGTAAATGCATGCAAATGCATGCACTTTTGACCCAGATCTTTTCATTTTTTAATAATCCCCAAATGGCCCAAAACTGCAGTGGAGAATTTAGGGGGCTTGAACACTTGACCCCCACTGCAGTCTCTGCCCCACATGCTACTTATCGTTTTAAAAAAAAGGTTCTGTAGAAGCTTTTAAAAACTATAAATAGTGCTGTGGTTTCAGGCTGTTGCACACTCTCACCCTGGGGCTTTTTGTACATTAATACGTTTCTGATTCAAAAGCATGCAGTTGCTCTGTGTAACTCTCCCCTGGTTCCTCAGCAGCCTCATTTTACCTCTTGAACAAATTATTTCCTGGATACGTTTATAATTAGTCACTTTATTCATGTACCTAATGTTCTCAGTTTTGTTCATTATTGTTAGGTATCGGGACTGATTTCCAGTTTCTTGCCAAAGTTATCCTGGTAGTGATTAACATAGTTCCAACTTAATTCAGAATTCGTGATAGTTTGGTTTTGCATCTATGCAAGTGGCTCTGTGATAGTGGAAATCTTACGCAGTATTGGGCTTGAACCTGACCTGCAAGGTCTGAGTTCAAAATCTCCACTTGCTATGAAGATCGGTGGGTGTCTTGGGTCACTCACTCTCTCACCGACACTTCTTACAGCGCAATCCTGTGTAAAGATGTGGGTGTAGGTGAACCCAGTGCCTATGGGCCTTCTCAGATGCATGCCAGCTCCAGCCAAATTTGGCGTTTTCACACATGTGCACAGCGCCACTTGAAGCCTCTTGCCCTCAGTGGTGTTGTGCGCATGTGCGGAAACGCCGCTTTTGGCCTAGTCAGAAGCAGCTGAGCTGCCGACCAAAGAAGCCACATCGTCGCCCTCTCCCGGCTCGTACTGCGCGGCAGCAGGGGATGATGTGGTGGCAGCGGGGGTGACGGCATCTGCGAGGCAGCCAGCGGGTTCAGGGGGTGACACGGCATGCAATGTCGAGCATGTCACCCTCGGCGCATCACCCCTCTCGCCGCATAACCCCCTGCCGGCCCACCCCCTGCCACGCATCAGTGACGCCACTGTGTGCTGGCCAATGGCCCCCCCCTCCCCTGCCACCCCGGCCTGCCCTCTGGCTAATTTTACCGTAACTTCTGAGCTCTCCACGCTCTACAGAATCCTGCTTTAGAGGGTCCACCAGAATGATATGGGGGGGGGGCAGGCAAAGAGACAGATAGGGCTGAGAAAGGGGTTGGGAAAGTTTGTTTTTACATATGCCCCTTAGGATACAATGCTTACAATCCTCTCCTCTTTCCCCCCCTCCCCTGCTAGTGCAGCCAGCTTGAAAAGGTGTGAAAAGGCATGCATTGAATCCAGTGGGGAGCGGAGCGGAAGGCTTTGAAGGGGAAAGGGGATTTAGCCTCCTGCCCCACAATGGACCTGTGCAAGTGATTTTGCTGGTGCAAGTCCGAGGAGAGAAAAGGGGCAGGGAGGCTGCTGCTGGAGGGGATGGTATCTGGCATGCGGCATCACTGCTGGATCCACCCCCTCCCACTGCCTTCCCGCCCCTGTTCCACCCTCCATCTTACCTGCCTCGGTGGGTCCTTCTGGGCCCACTGATGCAGGCGGGAAGGCTCCAGTCTTCCCGCCGACGCTTGGGCAGCACGCTACTACTCGGTGTGCTGTCAGAGCATGCTTTACGGCTGCTTTTCAGCAGCCGTTGCCAGAGGAACATGCATTCCATTGGCAGCTTAGCCCAATAGGATTGGACTGTTAAATCTCTTTTTTCTTAACTGAGTTCATGCAGTACAGCTTTCTTCATTAATATATTCTTGCTTGTACTGGCTGCCTTGAATCTCTCTTTCGGAAGAGGGGCAAGATAGAAAGTTTGCCAGCCTCTTAAACTACCATGCACAGGCGCTAACTAGGCTAAAACACATTTCCTCACTTGATGGAACTAGTCCAGAAGAAGTGGTTGGTAGATTGCAGCCTTGAGCTACTTTTCTCATGTGTCACTCATCTGCTCCAAATTGGCTTGAAATAGGGGATAATTTTGTGCCGCTTAAGGATGCATGAAAAAAAGGGCCCTTTTTTAAAATTGGGGGCAGCTGCACAATTGAGTGGGGGCAGCGACTCCTGTGATCTCTCAGAGCAGCTGATGTCCCCAGCTGGCTATCCAGTTTTCTTGCCTGCTTCAAGAGGCTTTGGGATCTCATGCCAGGATCCAGGAACCCCTCTGCTGGCCCTGCGTGGATCTGCACGGTAGTCCAGGACGTGAACTTCCCCCAGTTTATTATAAGTTATCATTTGTCACTGCCTATCTGCTGGTTACTGATTATTGGTTTGCTTTTTATTCTCGCTTTTAGATCCATCATGTCACAAGCAATACAACATAGGTATTTCATTGTTGGTTATAAATTATAAGTCAGGGGTGGCCAAACGTGCTTAAGAGGGTCTTGGAGGAAGCTGATTATCTGGATCCATTCCAGTCTGGCTTCAGGCCGGGGTTCGGGACAGAGACAGCCTTGGTCGCCTTGGTGGATGACCTGCGCCAGGAACTGGACAGGGGGAGTGGCAGTGCGTCCCTGTTGGTCTTGCTGGACCTCTTGGCGGCTTTTGACACCATTGACCATGGTGTCCTGGGTCGCTTGGCCGGGTTGGGGCTTGGAGGAACCATTTTGAGGTGGTTCCGCTCCTTCCTGGCTGATAGATCCCAGAAGGTGGTGCTGGGGGATGCTTGTTCGGCACCCTTGCCCTTGAGGTGTGGGGTGCCACAAGGGTCAATTCTATCCCTCATGCTGTTTAATATCTATATGAAGCCGCTGGGAGAGGTCATCCGGGGGTTTGGGGTAGGCAGTCATCAGTATGCTGATGACACCCAGCTCTTTCTCTCCTTTCCACCCGACTCCAAGGGGGCGGTCGATATCCTGAATTGTTGTCTGGAGGCAGTTGGAAGCTGGATGGGGGCAAACAAGCTGAAATTAAATCCTGATAAGACAGAGGTTCTTCTGGTCCAGAAGTCCAAATTGGATCATCATCCTGCTCTGAATGGGGTTGTACTCCCTCTGAAGGAGCAGGTCCGCAGCTTGGGGGTTCTCCTGGATGCACAGCTGCTCCTGGCTTCCCAGGTGCCGGCTGTGGCCAGGGGGGCTTTTGCCCAGCTTCGGCTGGTGCGCCAGCTGCGACCGTACTTGGATCGTGCAGACCTGGCCATAGTGACCCATGCCCTAGTGACATCTAGACTAGATTACTGCCATGCGCTCTACGTGGGGCTGCCTTTGAAGACTGTTCGGAAACTGCAACTAGTGCAGAATGTGGCGGCCCGGGTGGTTTCCGGGGCCTGTCGGTTCGACTCAGTCGAACTGTTGCTTCGGCGACTACACTGGCTGCCGGTTCGTTTCCGGGCACAATTCAAAGTGCTAGTTTTGACTTTTAAAGCCCTTTACAGCTCGGGTCCAGGGTATTTGAGGGACCGCCTCCTTCCTTATAATCCAACCCGTACTCTGAGGTCATCAGGGGGTCCCTGTTAACCGTGCCGCCATTGATGGAGGTGAGGGGGATGGCGGTGTGGAATAGGGCCTTCTCGGCAGTGGCGCCCCAATTATGGAATTCCCTCCCCCTGGAATTAAGAACGGCTCCCTCCTTAGAGACCGTTCAGCGGGGCCTTAAGACATTTTTATTTAGATTAGCATTCGATGTCTGACATGGTGGGCTGGCTTTTTTAACAAATGGCTTTTAACAAATGTAAATATAGGTGACCCACTGGGGTTGTTTGTTTAACTGTTTTAATTACTTGTTTTTAATCATTTTCAATGTATATAAGTATTTTAATGTTTTTATTGTAAGCCGCCTTGAGTGCCCTTGCTGGGAGAAAGGCGGGGTATAAATCTTTTAAATAAATAAATAAATAAATAATGTAAGAGCCACATACGATAAATTTCAGATGGTTGAGAGCCGCAATATTTAAGAAGCATTTAAATTCTTAAATATATTTACTCACCATGAACATTAAACTTACGTTTTAATCCAGTCGACGCGGTTTATACCTGGTAAATAATTATAAAGCTTGAAAATTTCTTATTTACCTTTTTATATTAATTGTGATGCAAAAAGAAGCTCAGCCAACATTTTTCCGAGAGCCGTACATTATATGTCAAAGAGCTGCATGTGGCTCAGGAGTTGCAGTTTGGCCACCCCTGTCATATGCACTGTATGTATAAATAAATAAATATATCATATTTTTATGTACATTGTAATTGTTTAACTTCTTGTAAGCTGCTTTGAATTACTCATCAGGGTTAAGAAAAGTGGGGTAAAATATTGAAATAAAATAAAATTATGAAAGTTCCATCACTTGCACATGACAGAACCACAAATAATACAACTCTGGTATGTCAGATGCTCTTTCCCCTTGTCCTCACTGTTAAATAAAGCTTCATCTCTACCCTGAACCTTACTGTATGTTTGGAATCCTTCATTTCTCCTTGACTATCAGCATGGTTTTAATTTTCTAGCTGCCCCAATTAGCATTTGAGAAAAATGAGGGAGGGGATGATGATGATTATTATTATTATTATTATTTTGGTCTTCCAAAAGATATAATCTCCCTTTCATGAATCCCAGCAGCACAGTGGAGGCTGTGAAGATCTAAAAACGTTTTTTGCCTTTCTTTTGAAAGATAATGCAAAAAGACCACGCAATTTCCCCTGTGGATTAATTATTAATGAAGCTTGAAGACGGCACAAAGGGTGGGAGAATGATTCACGCCATGATTGCGCAGCCACTCCGGCAGGCTGGCAATGCTTCTGCATCGATTGTCTGTATTTACAGCGACCTGCAATTTAAGCCCAGTTATTTGTTTTCGGCAGATCTGAGGCCGTGCCCTGTACTTAGGGGGATTTAAATATAATGATCACATGTGGAGTGCCTAGCCAGATTCTGAAGGGCGGTCGTATTATAGGCACAGGAATAGACTGCCGCTAAGATGGGTTCCTCGGTGCTTGTATCCCTTTTGCCTTCCTTTTAGTTAGGAATTCAACTACCTTGCCCCTCTCAAAAGGCTTTGGGTGGGAAACACATTAAAATGACACAGTAAAACCAAAACACTCTGTCCTGTTTAAAGGCATCCCACTTTATGAAAGTATCATGGTGAAGGCACCTGGTGCAGTAATCTGATTTCTTTTATTATTCATTTAAGATTATTTTTATCCTGACCTCTTGCCCTTGTAGAGGCCACCAGGGCAAATTCACAACATTTAAAGCAATTAATACAATGTAAAGTGAGGCAAGGGAAAAAAATGATAGTTTATAAGAGCACAGCAGGAGAAAAAAAAAGGATTAAAAGAACAGGCTAATATGAGCAGGACGAGAAACTGAAAAACAATCGCAGTCCGTTATAAATCGAATGTCAACAGGAATAAACAGGTCTTTACCTAGGCATTTAAAAGACCCTTGTGCCTAGACCAGTGGTTCTCAAACTGGGAGGCGTGGCTCCCAGGGGAGCTGTGGAAACCAGCCAGGGGAGCCGTGGAGTGCCATGGAATCCTCTCAGAAAACAGTGCAATGCCAATTGGCAGGCATCAACATAATGTAATGGGGAGCCGTGGCCAACGGTTGCCAATGGTCAAGGGAGCCATAGGTCGAAAAAGTTTGGGAAACACTGGCCTAGACCATTCAAGCCTCCCAGAGGAGATAATTCCACAGTCTGGGCACTGCTGTTGAGAAGGCCCTGTCCCTTGTCTTTGCCACCCTTGAAGCTAAGTAGGTGTGGACTTGGATGGGAGCCCCCACCCCCGGAAATCCCTGTGTACCCTGCCTGGGCTCCCTCAGTCTGCAGTTCTGTACATGAGGGTAAACATTGCTGACCCTGGCATGACTTACTTTCAAGTAAGCATGCCCAGGGTAAGACTGGCAGTCTAATTCATAACAAAACGTCTTGGGTTCTTTATCCACTGGCAAAACACCTGGCAGAAACCCATGTGTATCCAGACCTGCTAGGGGAACATGTGCCAGCACTCCATCTGGAAGGAAGGATGTTTGGAAATCCTACCAGCAGCCGTCCCACAGGGAAACTGCACTGTGGCCCAGCTCCAGACACACGGCTGGCAGAGATCCAGGAACCGAAGTGGAAAAATCAACAGAGCAGAACTCTCAGGGTTTGAGGCCACCTGAGACAAGATCGGAAAAGCCAGTAATTTAATAGAACCTGCTAAAACGATGAAAAACAACTCCCTGTTATCTTGCAAAATGCCATAATCACCCTTGGCATTTGTGTACCAACATGAGCACCTGCTCTTCTTGCTTCTTATCAAAATGACCCTTTCAAAGGCAGGCTCATAGTGCAGATTTTCTGGAGAGAGAAGGGAAAAAGGATTCATGTATTTAACTTCTGTTACACCTCAACAAACACTATGACACTGGAAATATCCTTATAAAACGTATACTTCTCCCAATTTGTGCTATGCTTTGCTGCTGGTGGATGGTCAATGAACTCTATGTATTGAAGGCTACTTGCTCACAAGAACATGCCTACACTGCATCAGACCAAAGGTGGTTCTAGCCCAGCATACTGTTTCCAACAGTGACCAGGCAGGTGCCTCAGAAGAAGTTCTTCCCAGCCAAGAAGTTCAGAAGAAGGGCATAAAGGTGATAAAATTCCTCTCTCCTTTTTTAAAGAGTCTCTCTCTCTCTCTCTCTCTCTCTCTCTCTCTCTCTCTCTCTCTCTCTCTCTCTCTCTCTGAACATGGATGTTCCATTCTTAGCTAATGTGGCTAACTGCCATTGAAAGAGTTATCCTTTTATTTTTCACTTTCCATATATGCATATAAATCCCACAATCTACAGTCATTGTACAGTACAGTTATAACAAATTCACCTTCTAACTTAAGTAAGCGTTTTAAAAACTATTTAAGTCATTTGTACCCCTCCAGTCAACAAGACTCTCAGAGTGATTGTCATAAAAGTCAAACAATGGGAAATAGTTACAACAGCAAACGTGTGGAGAGTGGAGAATATGCATTTCTTTCTTCTTTTCTCCTCCTCCATGATTTTGCCAACACTCCATGAAGTCTTCTGAGGACCAAACTACATGCAAGTTGGAACCATGGAGGGTAGTTTTAATAGCCTTATCCCTGCCACAGTCCTGAAATGGCTGCTATTCAGTGGCATACTAGCGCCCGGCGGGAGGGGGGTGGCAACAAAAAATGCCCTCCCGGTGATGTCACAACTGGAAGTGATGTCACCGGCCCAGCCCCAGAAAAGGCACCAGCGGCTCAAAAAGGTCCCTGGTGGGAGGTGGGCAGGCACATCATTTCTCGCCGCTGTCACCTGCCTGCAGGAACGATCATTTGCCACTTTTTCGTTATTTCCCCCTTGCCACCGTCGATGCGGCTGTTTTGTTACCCACTGTTTGTCACCGGGGGGCAGACCGCCCCACCGTTCCTATGCCTCTGCTGCTATTTAACTTTGAAAAAAGCTGCCATTGGTACTTATGGAGTCAATAGCAGCCGCTCGAGGAGCCCATGCATGAAGGCTGTAGGGCTAAACCCGCTTGCTGCTCACCAGTCCCCATCAATGGGGATGAGATCATCCAACTCCTATTAACTACAGAAAAACAAATCACATCGGGGCTAATAATGCGGTAAACATTGCATGTTGTTTGGCCCTAAATTAATTGGAGAGCTCCCAGTGCTCACTGTGTGTCTGAGATCCCTGCACAATTTATCACGTGTCTGTACAATAGACCCACTAATTCACGTTGGCAAGACTGCCTTTGTCATGTTTGGCAGTTGCATAGCACCGCCAGGTTCCTATCTTGTTCCCCACGTCCTGTTGCTACTGCTTCTAGTGTCTACCTGTAAATATATACTACAGATGCCATGGTTGCAAGTTCTTCCACGCCCCAAAGGATACCCATTCTAAAAATCTTGGTACCCATGCTTTCGATTACATGTGCAGTAGCTAGTTTTGGGTGACAATGGTTTCACAGAACTTCTTAAGAAGCAAGGAACAGAGATGTTACCTTTTACTTCACCAGTGGGGTAATTACTCCATGAATGCTCCTGCCAGCACTGTCATTTCATGTCTATTATTAGATCTCTTTCAGTTTCATGTTTATGTATGAATTAAAAGATGTTCACAAAAGCCCCAACCCTTTCATTATCGGAATGTTTAAAATCAAAGGTTAGCAATGATTCACTTGTTCCTGTGCAGTTTCTATCTGAGCAGCATGGCCCTCGTTGCTGGTGTCTCCTTTTGTTGGTTGCATAGTGCTGCACAAAGATTTCTTCCTCAGTCCCAGATTCCCCCTTCTTCATATGCTTTGGGCCAACGATTCTAATCTGGTGTTCCTGACAACGTCATTTGCTTCACTCCCACACAGCAACAGGCAACCCACTCAGTTCCCTATAGCTGCTGATCCCAAGCAAAGCTTCTTGGCTGTTGTGTCTCTCGCTGTTGGGGAGGTCTTTGAAACGCCCTCCAGCTTTGTCAGGGGAGAAGGAAGCAGCCTCTGGGCTTGTGCAAAGAAGGTGCCCTGATCTGGAACACTTCTGCTCAGTGCTTCCTGCTAACTCGAATAGACGGTGAGATCTAGAGTTCCAGGTACTCTGATAACCCTAAGTCGCTGGCCTGAGTTGATACTCGGACTCCGCTTGGGTGATGGTGGTGGTGGTGGTGGTGGTGGTGGTAAGGGCTTCTCTCAGACCAGCCTGTTTTCAAGAGCGCTCTGAGCCTTTTAAGGAATCCTTAAAATGGGGGGTTTGGGAGACTTTCAGAGTGGGTTGGGTAGTTCCCTCTCTCCCATTCACAGGTGCAGGAAGGCAATCTCATGAGGGCCAAACTAGACATGATGCGGCAGCCGCATGTCTGCCCTACTCACATATGAAACACGAGGTAGGGAGGTTGCACTTTATATAAACAGGAGCTTGTGGGGACCCCTCTTACCTTGCTTACCTTACCTCCATTGTTTACACAATTTCCTCTCTGGCTGCCTCACTTCTGCCAGCCGGAAGGAAACCTCCTTAAATAATAAATAAACCAGTATTTATATACTGCCTTTTCTTTGGTCATCGGATTTCTCTTCCGACTTTAATTCAAAGGCAGTTTACATAGGCAGGCTTTCTAAACCCCAAGGGTTTTTACAATACAATAATATGTCCTAATCTTTTGTAGAACCCTTCATTCTAGATGTTTCTTTCACAGTCCAGCTCTCTCTCTGGCGGTCGCCTCACCATGCTTCAGCTGACAGGCATCCTTGACTCTCACTCAAGTGCAGTTGCAGTTTCACTCCGCCACAGAGGCTCTACAACTTATCAGCTTGGCGTGCCGGCAGCTCTCCAACAGACACAGACACTTCCGGCCGTCTCGAACTGCCGTCTTTCAGATCTTCAGGCATATATGAAACAATTGCTCTACCAACTGAGCCAGACATCCTTTAAATCAGGGGTCCCCAACCCCCGGTTTGCGGCCCATTACCGGTCCGCGGCCTGTTACAGACTGGGCCGCGGGACACGGTGCCCCCCCCATCGGACGGAGGCTCAAAAGCAGCTGGGGGCAATGGTGCACTCTGGCGAAAGCAGCTGGGGGTGGGTGGTGCACTCTGGGGGGGGGAGGAAGGATACTGCGTGCGTGCGTGCGTTCAATCGATCGATCGTTCACACACACACACACACAGGCGGAGACCAGCCAGACGCATCCTTCCCGGCTGGCCGACAGTAGGAAAGACGATACTGGAGAGTCTGCGCCTGCGCAAACGTGCTGCAGCCTCTCTAGCTAGCTCCTTTAGTCTCACTGATTTGCTAGCCAGCGAGACTAAAGGAGCTAGCTAGAGAGGCTGCAGCACGTTTGCACAGGCGCAGACTCTCCAGTATGTCTTTCCTACTGTCGGCCAGCCGGGAAGGACGCATCTGGCCGGCCTCCGCCCAGGTGTGTGTGTGTGTGTGTGTGTGTGTGTGTGTGTGTGTGTGTGTGAGTGAACTATTGATCGAACGTACACGGTATTCTTCCAACCCCCCTTGAGTGCACCACCCACCCCCTTGGCTGCTTTTGAGTTCCAGAGGGGAACTCGAGCTCGACACCCCTGCATCCGGGGGCCCACAGCCCCCCCTAACGACACCTCTGTGCAGGGGGTGTCATTTTGGATTGCACCACACACACACACACACACACACACACACACACACTACCAACCACCACCACCCCCCAGTCCATGGAAATTTTTTTAAACACCTAACCGGTCCCTGGTGCAAAAAAGTTTGGGGACCGCTGCTTTAAATGACTGCCCCTCACATCTAGTTTGGCCCTAAGGGTGAAGTCAAACCCAAGCCTCTGGCAGTCTGAGAAAAGAGGGTGAATAGAAGGGTTCTACTGAGGTCTCTGTTGGCCCCAGAAGATTCCTAGCAGCTGGGGAGTGTTCTGGGAAGGGTCCTTATGAGGCCACACTATCTTCCTATCAGTTCAGTGCATCCAAGTTTAACATGGCCCAAAATGACCCAATATTGCTTACTGGACTTGGCAGAATATCTGATGTCCTGTCAGCTGAAGCATCTATTTTGCTTTGGCTTTTGCAATGGAATTTGAAAGATAATGCAGATGAACGAAATTAATGTTTCCACAACAGGCAGTCAGTGCTGGTATATGCATGGTTTTACTATGTGTGGAGCTGATCAGGGGGATTATCCATTGCTTATGTTTTTGACACGGGTGATGGATGACAGTGGTACAAAGAACTGTGCCAAGAAATGGGAGCCAAGGTGCCTGAACAATGCCGTGCCAGGAGAAGTAGTTTCTATTCTGAGGTCCAGAACAAACTAGAAACACGAGTGAGCTGTGCCCAGCCTCTTGTCAGTTAACCCCCGCCCTTTAATTTATCCAGATGAACCAAAGGATAATTGCAAAAGCCATAGCAAAATAATCTTGAAGGTATGTCCTCAGTTGAGTCTGATTAATGCTGATGAACAACATACTAGATTCACCATTCCTGAAAGCCACATGTACCAAAAAATAGTTTGTTGCCCTCAGAATTCGTCAGGATCTTCTGGATAGTCCCACGCGTGCAAACATGTGGCTGTAGCACAGACCAGGAACATAGTGCTCAGGTTGTACCTGGCAATCGGTATCTGTTTCTGTGATCCTATTTGGGGGAACTGATGCCTTAAATGAACAGTGGTAGGAGAATAATGTTATGAGCTAGGTAGGAGATGTGCAGCATTGTTCAGGGCATTGTGTGGCCAATATCCTGTGGATGAGAATGGAGAATGGACTTCCAAACATATTGGTCTTGGGCTTTTTGAGGCCAGGCAACACAATCTGAAGTCCTCGTAGGGTTGTTCCGGTCTGCCAGCCAGCCATGCCATTGGTGTTGGCAAAGTGAGAAGAATTGGCACCACCATAGCCCAAAGGATTTTAGATAACTTTAAGAAAACTGGGCATCGATACATTCCATACAATATTGTAAAAAATTGAATTCTCCACTGCTCATTTGATAATTCTTGAATCCACGGTAGATGAAAATAATGAATTTCACTTTACCCAATAATGGTTTAGCAAAGAGGCCCTCCTGCCTCTAAAGCACACAGTAAGTTAACCATAAAGGCAGCCCAGCAGATGTTAAGATCAATGGCTTTAAAGTCTGATTCCTTGCAAGCATGTCAAACCATTAACCTCACCTGCTTAACATCTGGTGAATGGCCAATAGCACTGTACTAGCAGTGGTAGAGATGTGGAAGGGTGGTTCAGTAGCAGTGACTAAAAACTGCAGGATTCACTGATGTGGCTGTTATAATATCACAGATCCATGATGAAAATCCAGTAGTTCCACATTAGCAGCAGGTATTTTAAGGAAGTGACCTGTGCCAATTAGCAGCCTGTAAATGCATTAAATATCTTCCCCATTCTTCTAGACCAGGTGATGATTATGAAACAATAACTACAGTTACACATTACTTGATGAACATCTTGTAGCAGCTGGAATAGAAATTCACCATCATTACAGCCAATCAGTATAGCAGGGGCAAGGAGCTGATATGGGCGAATGCAGAGTTTTAAGAATGTGGGCTTCACGTGTGTTGCAGGTACCCCAAAGCAATTGGTCAGCATGTGGATGTCTGGGAGCAGTGTTGCCACCTTGTCCTTGTGCCCCCCAAGCCCTCTGGCCCGCCGGCCGGATCCTTACACAGCATTGCGCTGTCAATGACATCGTCAAACTTCAGTTACTTAATTTCAAGCCCAGGGATTATTGTGTGTTTCTGCCAGTTTCTGTGAAATCTAGTGTTGGTTTGTGGCAGGCACACTCACATTCTCCAGTAAGTACAGGGACTGGGATTCCTGGGACAATGCAAATAGCTAGCAAGAGGGGCTGTGTTTGTAGCTAAGCACATTTAGGAATTTCTTTTTGTCATGTTTTCTCTTATAACTCCGAGCCAACTTACAGTTGCAACTTACAGTTTGTGTGCTTTACCATTGAATAGTATTCCAGCTTCCTCTGCCGGGCATTACTAGTTACGGCATCATTTTAGTCAGGCATATCCATCAGACTGTTTGTTGTTCTTTTCTACCCCTTTTCTCCTATCTTGTTTTAATTATTTTCCTTTGGCTGTTTAATGTAAACTAGTTACCTTTTGACTCTTTGCCAGCCTAGTCCATGTTCTTGGGTAATCCAGTGAGTCGTCCCATCTGATAGCTCATGAGTGCCGCTGTAGTTTGATGTTAAATAAGAACCCCTTGGGTTCTGTGCTCTCTTGGGAGGGGTTTTATTCCCAGACTGGTTCTTTGCCTGGCCTGTTTAGCCTGGGATGGTGGCTGTAGATATAATTATTGGTTCCCCTCCCATGCAGCTGCTGACCCAGTAAAAAGGGAAAGTAGAGAGTGGGAAGGGGTGTGTAAGTGCTAACCACTAAGCTCTACTCTCAGTCAGCCTGCCTTCTCTAGCCATCTTCCCTGACTGACCATTTCCCCAAACGTAGCCTAACCCATGCCATGTGGTGACCGTTGACCTTGAAAATGACACGAATGAAATGACACGAAGCATCTTTTTTTAGAGTGACACCCACCCACATCTTCTCTTTCAGCCAATGCTCAATGCCTGTGTGTGTGTGTGTGTGTGTGTGTGTGTGTGTGTGTGTGTGTGTGTGTGTGAATGGCCACTTTTAGCACACAGACATCAATAACTCATTTTCTAAACATTTTTGGGAGTTGATTAGTCTACTGTTGTGACGTGTAGGACATCTCCGCGTTTCTGGCAAAAAATGGGTATCATAAGCATCAACCTGAACAGGGTTTAACAGCCCCAACAGTTTGCCATGACAGCTCTCCAAACAAATCTCATCAATTCAATCCAAGCCAGCCTGATCTGCCAAACCAGGAGAAAGGGGGTTGTTCAGTTCATTCATAAAACTGATTGGGTCTTTACCTGCCATAGATAAAAGAAGACATGCCTACAGCTGCATTTGGGACCATCTTGGACTTTCATTCAGGAAATGCTCACGTACCCAGAACATCTCTTCTACACAATTCCTGCATATTTAATCCTTTATAAAATGCAAGTGGAGCCGCACTAACACACCGTGAGGGACGTCATTCATATTAATGGGAAGGTAGCATTTGGAACGGAGGCAGGAGGGAGGATTCCTGGACTCATTCATTTGGCACATCAGATTGCTTCTCTTTCACAAAAGGATGAATGGTGCTTCATTCATACATGGCAACAGCACGTGGCTGCAGTGCTCGGCTGCCAGCTCTTATTTCAGCAAAGGATAAAAATGACGAACATGATGCTAATGCCAAGTGACACAGAGTTAGCGGCACGGCACATCACAGTGCAATGATCAAATGTGTGCTGATTTCTTGTTCCTGTGGTGAATGACTTCGAAGTCCCCTTTGAAGGGGGAGCAAATAAACAGGGCCGCATTGCAAGGGGGAGGCTGCCACGTGCCTGCCGAGGTGCACTTCTAACCTGGCAAACGTCCTTCACTTTCTCTGCCAGCACGTGTGGAAGTAATAGGGCAACGCGCTGCACTTGAGCAGTGCCTTAAAATAGATCCGTTCATAAAAATAAAGCTCTCGGAACTCCTGGGGCTAGAAAACGCTTTGGTATTTCTCAGTAAACCTTTTTCTTGCTTAATTGTGGAGGAAGAAAAAAAGAAAATTAACCACTTGCAGTACACAGGCCTTCGTGAGCAATCAAAGTATAAAATGGTTCTCTCCAAAGAGGGCTGTTGTCTGATTATGAAATCTTACAGCCCAATCCTGTCTAGGGCCGTCACAGTGTGCAAAAACACGCTGTGCCGGATCCTAGGCAGGATCGGACCAGTGCCGGTGGAGCTGGAGCACACCTCGGGAGTTCGTCCCTTTCCCCCGTGGAGAGCCCCAGCGCCCCTATGGGCCTCCTCGGATGTTTGCCATCAATATGGCTGGCGCAAATCTGAGGAACTGGTGTAAGGCTGGCCAGGTCCAGGTTGGGTGACAGGGTTTGCTGGAGTGCACTGCTGCTGATCACTCCTCCATCCCTGGTCTGGCTGGCCAACCCCCCTCCCCAAATGCCCTGGTCCTCCCTCCGCCGCGGGAGGGCCCTTCCAAGCACAGGAAGCCCACACGCTCAAGCTCTGCCACCTCGGCAGAGCTCGAGTCACCGCTTTTAGGGCTCCGCCGTGGCACGGCTGCCATCTTGCTGACCAGGGGTTCAAGTACAACCAACTGGTGGCCCACGTACCGCTAGTGGTACACGTACCGCTAGTGGTACACGTACCACTGGTTGAGAATCCCTGGTGTAGAAAGTTTCATTACCACATTAATCTACTGACAGCTTCGTGCCATTTGTGTTTTCTTCCATATGGGATAGTGAAAGTGTGAAGCATAGCCTTACATTTTTCTTGGGCCTCAGAGTCTCTGGGAATACAGAATATATGAAGCTGGTACAGCATGGTGGCTAAGAGCACTGGCGTCGCTTCGGTTGGGGCGGGGCTGTAAGTAACGCTCCGTTGTAGTCTCTTTACCGAGCGAGCAGGAGGCAGCCCCGCTCCCTCACTGCCAGAGCCTTTTCCGTGCGGAGAAAGCAGCAGGCAAGAGACCCTGCCTGCTGCTTTCTCCGCAGGGGACTGGCTCCGACAGTGAGGGGGCGGGGCTGCCTCCTGCTCGCTCGGTAAAGAGACTACAACGGAGCGTTACTTACAGCCCCGCCCCAACCAAAGCGACGCCACTGGCTAAGAGACTGCCTGATTTGAATGTCGCCTCTGCCAGGATATCCAAGGAAGGTAGCCCTGATTCCCAAGATCCTTTCATTGAAGCACTAGCCTGAACGTGACAGCTGATAACATGTAAAACATATGTCGTACCACTGAGCTATGATTTTTCTGAAAGGACCTCCACAATCCTATTAACCGCTCATGTGGAGTTGGTTTGTGACCCATACTGGTGGTTCTTATGTGGTCTGTGATTTTGTGTAACAAGGTGCAGCCAGAGAAAATAATCACTTTCCCAGAAAGTACCTTCTGCATAGTCACAGTGACCACCAAACCAGCAATCCTCACATTTGGGAATGCGCCAAGCACAAACTGACGCATGCAAGGAATTCTCCTTACCAAAAAAGATGGTCAGTGCTGTCATATTTAACAGTGAGAATTGCCACTTTGGAGGGATCAGTATCTGTCCTCTGTCTCTAACCCCACATAAGTGATGCTCAATATTGTCAATGCTAACATGCTTGTCCAGCTTGTCCACAGATGCATGAGCACTGTTTTGCAACACAGACAGACAGGGCCCATTCCAACCCATCTCCCCTGCAAGTCAGGCATAAGTGTTGCCTAAGTTCAGCCTAAGTTAGGCATAAGTTATGCCTGAGTTATGTCTGAGTTAGGGAGGCTGAAGTTTATGTGGGCCAACACCAGCCCAGGATCCAGGCAACACTTACCTCCCAGGCAGGCAGGCTCTCCAGGCTAGGCATCCGGCTCATGCATGAGCAGGCCCGTGTCTGCACGTGGCAGTGGCCATCCATGGCAGCTGCCGCAGCGTCTGTCGCAGCCTGGTAGCAAAGGGGCCGGCCGCAGGCATGAAGGGCATGCCAGGCATGGGGGGGGGGGGTGCAGGGCAGGTGACAGTTGAGCGAGGTGCCCGTGACAGCCGCCGCAGGTAACCCTGTGCATCAGCCACCTGCTGCAGGGGAGAGTGACCGTCCCCTCCCTCTTGCAGAAGGCGTAGCCACCCCCATGCCGCGTTGAGGCTGCACATGGGATTCATGGGGGGGCGGGGGAGGAAAGGGAAGGAGGGGGTGGGAAAGTCACACACAAGGGGGGTCTACTGATGTCTGGAACCGCCTCTGACATGAAGTGCCCGGGCGCTGCCCGAAGTCCTGGGCCTCCAGGACCGTGGCAATGCCCACAAAGAAGGCATCCCGGCGTGCTTTCTGCTCTGTGCCCCGGCCATGACCGAGAGATGCCTTGGGCTTGTCTGCAGCAAGCATGAAGGGCTCATGCAGCTCATCACGTCCCCAGTTGGGGCGACTACGGCGCATCGCGGCAGGCGCTCTGGCGGGGTGGGGGTTGCCAGCTTCCATCATCAGGGATTGGAAGGGGAGGCAGACACACAGACAGACAGTGGGTACTGGGGAGGGGCACGAGTGGGTCAGAAACAGACACAGACAACAAGGCTGGTGGAAGAGATATACAGAGAGAGGGGTCTGCAGAGACCAATAGGGACACAGGGGTTGCTCCGCAGATGAAGGCAATGCAGAAATGGGCGCCTCTTATGCAGACGGACGTTGGGCGGAAGCCACACAGAAACAGACGGACTTTGGGCGGACGTGGCTTTGTGACGGGCGGGCCATGGGCGGGACGGACCCCATGACGGGCGGACCATGGGCGGGACAGACTCCATGATGGACGGACCATGGGCGGGACGGACTCCATGACGGGCGGACGCCTTGGCGGGTGAGATCCCCGGTTGCCGAAAGGGCTCTCCACCGACGCGGCAGCCACCGGCAGACCAAGTACGGACGCCGTCAGGAGTGCTTGATCCTGCAAAGGACAACAGTGAAGGAGAGAACAAACAGCACAACTGTAGGGTTACAAACATGGCAAGCCTATCAACACTCACCTGTAGTAGACCCTGTGGGGGCAAGGGTGCGAGAGAGTTAAAACGCTTTTGTCTACAGGCAAGTCACATTTACACAAACAGAGTTTTCTGCTCACATGGCGAAAGGCAGCTATCAGAGGACACATTAGAAAAGAGGCTGCTATCATATATATGTGTGCTAACAGGCAGAAGTCCTACATATTGGCAAAAACAGGCAGAAGTACAACATATTGGCAAACACAGGCAGAAGTCCAACATTATGGCATACACAGGCAGAAGTACTACATATAGGCATGAACAGGCTGATGTCAAACATATATTGGCATGAACAGACAGAAGTCATAACACATGTCATCGCAGCTCCTGCTCTTACCTGCTGGTGTTGTTGCCTGTGGGAGGGGGGGGGAGAGGCTGGGAGAAAGACATGGGTTAGCAAATGCTTGCATGGAGACAGCTGCCCAGGAACAGCTGTAAACAGGTTGGCCACAGCCAGAACAGCCCTCTTTGCCCTTGAGGGGGGCAGAGAGGAGAGAGGAGAAGAGAAGAGAGAAGTGGGGTGTTTGTGAATTTTGCACTCCACCAACAAAGTCCCACTTTGTGGCTGTGGGGGACAGGGCCCCATGCCACATGCTCTAAGAGAGAGGGAGAATGGAGGCCTGGGGCTGGGCTTTTGTGGGAAAGAGGCAGGGTGCGGCTGGGTGCTGATTGGGTACCTATCTGTGTCCGTTTCCAGACCTGTGCCGCTGCTATTCCATCCTAACTCTGGCCTAACTAGGGAGTGGGGTGTTAGAACTTTTCAGGAGAGGGCTGGAATGGGTAAGGTAAAATGGCGCTTATGGGTCTCCTCGAATTTAGGACCACCATTTTGGTCATCCTAAAATTTGTTCCGTATCTGAGCTTGAGGGGGCGTGTCGGAGCTCACCAGTGTCTGGAAACGGACTTAAATTTAGAACCGCCCACGTTATGCCCCTGGCACGCTCACTCTTAGGCCGAACTTAGGACGGAATAGCTCTTAGGCCGAACTTAGGACGGAATGGGCCAACTTTCCTAAACCCGTCCTATGTCCGTCACAAATTCAGCCTTAAAGCGGCCTAACGGCGCTATTCCGTCCTAACCTAAAGGCATTTAGGCTGCTTTTAGGACAGAATTGTGCCGCTTAGGCCTTAGGCCGGAACGGGCTGCCCAACAGACAGACAGACAAAAAAGTTGGATATAGGAATGTTTGTTAGTTGCATGCATACAGATCACATCTAGGAAAGTGAGCCAAATGCGTATTGCCCTGGTTGGATTGGGGTGAGCAGATTCATGTGTTTTTTCCCCCTAGGGCAGCTCTAGTCCTCGCTGCAGCCTGATTCAGTCAATACTGCTTTAACTCATTTGTAATGGTCCCTCCAGGGCACCCTTAGTGCCTGTGTTTTTTTGTTTTGGGTTGCTATGTACTGTAGTTGCTGAATATTCCAGTATAAAACTCTAGGTTGCTTTGGCATTACTGCAACCCTTGCAACATTATTGTGGGTCTTGTGAGATGCCCACTTGGTGGGAATGAGTCTTAAAATGTGGCCACATACATTGGTCAGCCCCATCTTCCCTTTCCTTCCCTCCCATAATTGCTTCAGCTTTGCCTCCCCTTCCTTTCTCTTGGTCCCTAGCTGGAGCAGTTGGCATCCATCTCCATCTCTTGTTGCATCCTAGGGCTGTCCTTACCCAGCTAATTCTACCATCCTCCATGCCCTAATTCCATTGCCTTTGTTCCGCCTTCTCTTCAGTTCTACTCGTTTAGGGCCCATCGATAGGGCTGTCTCAGATATTCCAATGGGAACGTGTATAGAAACATGGCTTATGGGGCCATGGCAAGCACTCAATGGCAAGCACTCAATGAGCAGACTTTTCTCTTTTTTAGACTGTATCCCCCCACCCAGACATGGGTGAAGCTCCTAGAGAAATGCATCCGTACTTCTTCCCTGTCACTCAAGTTTGTTTTCTCAAGCAGTAGATGAGTAGCTGCACCAGTATTTGATCATCCCTGTATTTTCAGAGTTCCCATACCTTTTTCTGGTACTTCAGTGCACATGGAAAAGCATTGCCTTCTGAACCAGGGTCCCTCCAAACGAGGTTATTTGTTTCCCTGTTTTTGTCACCTTGACTTCTTTCTGAATGCTGAACATGTAGGTTCCCTGAACACTGGACATGAGTAGCCACAGCCAGGTGTATTGTCATTGGGAGCTCTGAAGGAGGGTCGCTTCATAAAGCTTAGCAATGTTCCCTTTGGAGAGAACTCTCTTCAAATGCTTCCTCCCCCAGTAAGCAAGCCCCGTTTGGTTGCTAAGATGTTGGCTTCCTCATCATTGAAGAACTGGTCAGTTAGTACTTGCTTTGTTACCTTCTAGGCCCTTTGAAAAGTTCAGAATAACTTACAGTATTTGGAACTTCGGTGAAGCCTCCCCATCGAGCTACTGACCAATCCCAAAACCTGCTAAACAGCAAATAGGTTGCTAAGCTGTCTACCTTTAAGGAACTCCTGATATACCTCTAAGGCCAAGATGGCCAAGTACTGTATCTAGTTCTGGGGAATGTGCCTTGTAATAGATGAACAGACTGTAATAGATGAGGAAAAAAATCCAAGATCCTAATTCTGTGCAGTGTTGCTAAAGTGTCTGTTGAAAAGGATCTGGAGGGGATAGCTGTTCTCCTGCCCTCAAAGGCACATAGCACAGGGTTTCCCTGCTTAGGGATAGGGGCTAAACAATGGGTCGGGACCCGATTTCTGGTGGGTCCCGCAGAGCCTCCAATGAAAACACGGGTGATGGAAAGATCAGATAATTGTGTCAAGCCCTGAGGCTAGTCAAAAACCAGATAGCTGCTTTTATTTGGTGTGCCCCCCCCAAGTCTATTAATGACAGGTAGTGGGGGCAGGTGAAGACTGGGTCACATAACTCAGTCCCTCAAGCCTTGAGGCTATTCATTAGGACTGCCTCACTATGAGAAATGGAGTGAGGTTTTTTTGCAAATTAATAAAATATTACTTGTAAATAAATAAAAATATATTTCTTTCTAGATCACTTTTTTTAAGCCTCGTAAAGCTAGGTGGGTCCCAACAGAGTGTCATTTTAAAAAGTGAGTCCTAGTGCTAAAAGGTTTGGGAACCACCGGGCTCGAAAGCTCTGGATGTTATTCTGTTTAGACACTTTGGCAACGTGTGTGCCTCCATAGGACCATAAGAACAAGGACCATAAGCAAGCAAGAGTGAGCATGTGGGTGACTGTACCTCTGCTGAACAGGATCCATGCAACCGCTTTTCTGATGTGAACACACACATCAGGGTCCACATGAAGCCAAAAACGGCAACATATAGAGGTATGCTATATTCAGTAGAATTCCACAGGATGAATGGAGAAGAAATTTTTACACCATCATATAATCATTTGCGAGCCTTTAATGTGGCATGTGGTTAATTAATGGACTCTAAGACTGACCCTTATATCCTTTGTTCTAGTACAGAATTAAGTCTGCCATTTTGACCATTTGGGTAGAATTGGTTAAATTGTACCGATCCTTGCAATTTGCATGTTTTTTTAATTCGTCTAGCTTTTCTGTTCCGTAACTTCACGTAATAAAAGGATGGGGTGGGGAGTTGCAGTGTTTTGCATCAGATAAATTCATATAATTGTTTTCAGACATAAGTACCAAAGCATTCTTTTGCTAACTCTTTAGAATAAATCTTATTACTGTGTAAGAGATTGTTTACACATTGTGTAAGAGATTTATTTGTAAAAAAGATGGCCAAGTACAGTATCTAGGCAGAATCAACCCATGCTTTTATTTCCATTGCATATAAAAATTTCATATGAAGGTATTGACGTACAGTACTATCCCATAGGCTGTAAGAGAGGCTAAGAAACCGTTGAATTATTTGCAATGTTCACACAACTTGCCACTCTAAAGACATACCCAAAGGAAACAAACCAAATTGAAAACAAACAAAAATATTGTTCAATAATTCTGTTGTTATAGTGTCCCTTTTATACTGTTTAAAACAAAAGCAATCATATTCCTTTGGGCCAGGGCTGCTATAATCTACAGTTTGTGTCAAAAAGGAGGCTCTGTTTTTTCTTGAAAAAGCATCTCTCCTTTCACTGAACAGTCAGATGCTACAAGGGCTGGGCATTAATGGAATGGTGACGAGGTATCCAATATTACAAAATTTTGTGATCAAGAACAGCAGCAAGACACACTTCAGAACACCGCAATTTTGCAAGAACCAATTATAGTGTTTAAAAGATCTAAAAGACTACAGTCATTCTTTACACCTATGCTACATACACACATCCATAGACACATTTGTACAGAAGCTTTGGCTGCTTGACATTTAATGTTAGTGAAGGGGGGGCACAGGTTCAGAAAAGTTGTTTTACCATGCAAAATAAAATGTAATGTGGGGTGGAGGGGTTTGTAGTAGCAAGCCGAATAATGGGCACAATCCACTTGAATCAGTTCCTGTATAAGCCCTGTTGAAATGAATAGAAATTGACTTGCTCATTTCAACGTGCCAGTGAATTGTGCCCATCCTTGTGTGTTATGTAAAGCAAACACCACCACTATTTTAAGGAAGGAGAAGAATGGATAAAATGATCCCATAACACACATTTGTGAAGAAGGAAAAGTACTCCATCAGGCAAGTAATGTTTATGCCCAAGTACATACATATTTGAATGTCCAGTGGGATCTCGGCTATGTTGGAATAGGGGCCATCCTGTGGGGAGGGGGCGGAATGACCCAAGTCCCTTAAAAAAAACCTACTAACGGGCGGTGGAGATATGCCCAGCCCATGTTCCACAACGACCTCTCTTTCAAATGCAGCAAAACAGAAGAAAATATTGTTTAAAGTTAAGGCACAGCCCTGGGACCAAAGACCTGCAGCTTTTAATTAATTTATATATCTATGCATTTTATAATTTTTCTCAACTCTTCCATAAACAAGCTCTAAGGTGATATAGGATATATTACAGGAGGAAAAAAATGTACAAGGGGAGTATGTATACACAATATTAATTCTCTCACCAAGAGTTTCCAAATATAGCAACACCACCCTGGCAAGGGTGATGTTATAATAAGAACTTATAATTTACAATTAACATTACAGTATATACATTACAATAAATACGTGGTTGTAAACAGAGACAAACAAGACTTATTACAAGTAAGGTCATTTGGTGAGAAAAAAATATGCATGGCACAAATAAAAAATAAATAAATGCATTTTAAAAAGAATTGTCAAAGCTTTCTGTAAAATTCATTTCATTCTCAAGTTTTTTTTAAAAAAAAACTTTTGAATGCAATTTGTTCTACCTATATTGTCTGATCACAATTTTTAAAAACAATGACATAAAAACCAGAAATGAAAAGGAAACAAGCACAGCATTACTGAGTACAGTAACTTGCAAGCTAAAGTGTAGATGCAAAGTCAGGTTCCCTTCTTTCTTTTCCCCCTCACGGTACAGTACCCAAATCATTGCATTTTTCTTATGGCAAAAAACACAGAAAACATGTAAAGTTGCTTTTCAACAGTTTTGTTTTTTAAAGCAGTGTGCAATGCTAAAGCACACTTTGGCAAATAAAAACAAAAGATTGTACAGTGCATTCGATCCCTGGCTCTAAAAATTATGTTTTCTACCACTTGATTGTCCATGTGTAATGGGTGTGTTACACAATATGGTTGTATTTTCTTTACATCTGTTTTCTAGGAGAGTTTAATCTTACACAGTGGTGGACAGACTAACCAGCTCCAGCAGAGCCTACAAATGCCTCTTTAAAACCAAGCAGCTGGAAAGTTGCATTCAAACCAAAGGTAGTCATGTGCATAGGGCCAGAATTACATCAATTGCAGGCTGAATGCTTAGTATCTTAGGTGGATCAAGTTAGAATGTGCCCCACTTCATAGGATTAACCCTTTAGTGCAGATAAAATACCCTTCCAAGTCCATACTGATTTTTGGAACTGATATTGCTTTTTTCAATAAGATTCCAGGCACTCTTGGGGACTGAACAAATGTTGAAGTAGTGAAGGGAGGTCACGAGCCAATGTTGACAGTAACATGGCAAAATTCTTTCATTCACTTCCCCAGCTATTTTTTTTTCCCAGTGAAAGCCATTAAGAGCTAAAAGGTTTACTAGAACACATTAAAATGCACATTTAAAAACACACACATCTCTTAGTGCTTTCAGTAAAATTGATCTAGGCATGTCCCAAACACTCCCTGTTTCAGCTAAACCAAAATGCTGTTCTTGTTTTGTTGTGTCAAAATATCAACTTGGGTTTTTTGTTTCAACCTCAGTGGGACAAAGATGCTCAAATCCCAGAATCACCCTATCTCTCCACTAGGAATCGTGCATATTCATAAGACGCGTTCCACATACATGGCGGAATTGCTGGATGTTGCTGTGCATGGGCAATGGACCGCCCTGTAGTGATACAGCACCAGATCCACCGGGATATATGAAACATTGTCCTGCACAAACCAGACCAACCTATACAGGATGTCCCATCTTTCTTAATGGAGATGAATCTGCATCTAATAACTGTGCCATTGTAGGGGGGTTCTCTGTACATTGTACTAGGTGCATGCCAAGGCTATATAATCCATTACAGATGTACTGAATCTCTCATTTAAATCAATAACGTTTCACTCTGTTGTGGATTGCAGCCTATGCTTTTCTGAACCTGTGAGTTTTATTGGTCAATGCATTTCCCACCCTCTTACCATATCCTTAACAACAGACCAGCAACATAACCTCTTAATAGGGCAGAATAAAGAAAATAATAAACTTTTTTAAAAAGCCAAAATCACAGATCAGGCAAAAATGTAGGATCCTTTCCCTCAAACTATGGCAATAATTCGTGCTATATTATGGGCAAAAGCTATATATCTGATCTTAAAAGGCCCTGATTGACCAACAGACCCTACAATGAAGCTACTAAAGGTGACAAAGGGGGAAATGCCCAAGCTGTCTTTGACACAACAAAACTCTCACTAGGTATAGTTTTTGTGTATTCCAATCTTAATTCCTTACACAAGTGTAGTGCTGCATCCTCTATAGCAGTCAGTGCAGTCCTAACCTTAGCACTGATTTGCTGACAAAGCAAGTCTTTGGGACAGACAATGATGTCTGTCAAATGATGTCAATCGCAGAGCTAGACGTGGCCTCATGGGAATAATTTCATTAGCAAATGAAATATTTGCATTTATAGCAAAAGAGTCACATTCATACTGGCCATAGTCCTGCAAATCCCAACTCTAGCAAGAGAGTTCCCTAACTTTTCATTATTAGGAGTTGCCGTTGAAGAGGTTTCCAGAGAATGGCATAAGGTGACCCATCTGCCAACACTGTCGTCATTGCCTTCCATCCTCTGGACCCTATTCCATCTGCTGCAGGGAGCCTAACACTCAAATCGGCAGGACTCCTGTTACTCAGCAACAGGTTTTTGGGAACTGCTACTCTAGTGGTCCACTAGATTTCAAGAAAGATATTTTTGGTAGAGCACAGATAGCCCACAGCAGTGGGTTTGCAGGACTAAGCCGTCTCTGAGGGTAAAGAGCTCATCACAGATTTTGTATTGCTGCTCTTGGAAAATTACAATTAAAAAAGCCAGATATTAATGCTAACAAACCTGAAGTGTTTTCTGCAGCTTAGAAGGTGACAAAAAACTAAAGACCATCCATATACAGTATTATGGATGTAACATGTCTACAAAGCAATGAGTTGTTTTATAACAGCTGAAAGAATTGTTATGAAAATCTAAGTGCAAACAAATATAAACTTGATTTATCCAGTGTAGCACATATTTGTACTGAAAACTTGCAAGTTACTCTTGGGGGGGGGGGGAAAGAACCAGTGGCAGATGAAGATCTGAGGGTGTTGCATTCTTTTAAATATAATACCTCAATACATTTAATAAAAGTAAACTCTACAAAATTTTTGTTTTACATATTATACAAAATTCAGACGCCAGTGCAGCCCCACTGAGCTACACTTTTTTCAGTCATGTGTCAGGAAGACTTGAAATTAGAAAATTATGTGATTTCCACAGCTTCATCTTCCTACTGGTAACAGATTCATGTTGTGTCCCATTATTTGAGTGCATTTATTTTCTACTAGAAACCTGGGTTCACTTGCTGGCCACTTTCTTTAGATTCTGGTGATTGCTACTCTCTCTCAGAAAATTAAAAACCAACACAAACACACACACGCACGCGCGCGCACACACACACTAGCTTTGGGCCAGCCTTTACTTGTTTTCAAAACAGCCTGGAGTAGATACATACTCACTCACTCACTCTCTCTCTCTCATCGTATCTGCCAAGTTGAGCTCTTATTAAACTGTTCCTTGCAGGTGTGTTTCTTTGCTCTCTGATGCCATGGAGATGAACAATTCTGGTTACAATATTCCTGAGTGCCAAACTGAGTAATCAAGGTCAGTTTTTGATCAACAAACATCTCTGGCAGATGACAGTGAGGCGTGACCATGGTTGTGCCGTGTGACATGCACCTTGGAAACCATTTTCAATTTTTAAAGAGAGAGAAGGACAGAAAGAGTTACAGAGCCATCACACTGTTACGTGTCAGGAGAACGTTCTTCTTCTAGCACACAAGGTTCTGTCTGGCTCTCCCCTTCCTCTTCCTCCTCCACCACTTCCTCCCCAACCTGTTCGTCAAGTGGAATTTCAGTGGATTCTGAGTCTTGGGTGCAAAGAGTCTTGGAGTCACTGCAGCTGGTATCTTCTTCCACTTGGCTTCCACTGTCCTTTTCTGTATCTGATTCACCATCTTCCTCCAGTGTTAGTTCAAACTGGAATTTTTCTGTTTGGCCCTGTCTACCCTCCTCTTGGTCATCTGGGGCAGGAGAAGGACTCTGAGGAATTGTGCTCTGGTACCATTCACGATTGTCCTCCAACGTGTCTAAGATATCCTGGGCATCTGGGTGCACAAGATCTGCCCAGGTCTCCCAGAGAGGATGAACAATGTAGTCTATAAACCCCACCTGTTGTAATGCAAAATGAAGAGGAAAATGTTGTTATTCCAAAGATAGAATGAATTTTACCAATTCGTCTTTTAAAATTGACTAAAAGGAAAACAAGCTCAAGAGGCATACTGTAATCCTCCTGTCTACAGTCACATAATACAAAAAATCATTGCTACACAACCCACCAACTTTAAATTATTTATCTAAATAATTGTAAGATCTCAGGTTTTCTTAGTATTTTCGTTTTAAATTGTGAACTTTAAAAGATGGGAATGTTACAAACAGCTGAGATTTTATCCACAAAAGGGTATTTAGTATTCTGTGAACCATATTCCATATTGTGATTTCATTCTGCTGTGTTTAATGGATTACCTGTGATTTTTCTACCGATGCATTGTGCTTATCACACATGGGACTTATCTCCATGCCCCTTTCTCTTTCCCGATCTCCCTGACGAAAGAACTCTTCCATTATTCTATCTGTCCATTGGCGATACAGCTGAAGAGGCTTTGTTGGATTGCTTAGATCTGCACAGTGTACCATATTTTGTAGAACCTAAAATAGACCAAAAATTTTTTTTTTAAATCTCCAGAGAATCTGTGGTGTTGTTTCACGGAGACAAGGCCCTTTTTCCATTTTCACTTTTTGGCAGGTGTGATAACAGAATCTCGAAAATACATGTAGTGCAAGGTTTATTCTGAACAGCAAAGGGATGATGTGCCTTGTGTTTTTCGCACTGACATTAATAGCTTCCCAATTATCTCACATCTGTAACTTCTGCCTATAACAGGCCAAAAATGTTGTAAGTGCAAGACTGATTAGTTTCAAAGAAATTTGGAAGTCAGGCCTAACAAATTCAATCAAGAAAACCAACGTGAATGCTCCCAAGTGTAAGAAAAGAAATCTGTGACTAACGGGCAGCCCAATCCTGTGTAAGGTGCACGGCAGGCCGCTGCACCCTAAGCAGGATGCAGCCCACACTGGCAGAGCCGGAGCACGCCTCGGGGGGTGGGGGTGGAAGGGACGTTCGTGTAAATCCCAGTGGCTCACGTCCGGGGAGGCCGTGTAAGGCCGACCAAGCCCAGGAAGGGTGTCAGGATATCGGTGAAGCATGCCGCCGATATCCTCGCCCCCTGGCCTGGCTGGCCAATCACCCCCTCCCATGCCACCCCTCCCCACCGCAGGACTTACCTGCGGCCGGTGGTGTGGGTGTCCTGCAGCAGCGGCACTGCTTACTCCCTGGGTGCCGCGAAAGTGCTTTACGGCACTTTGACAACACCCTAGGCCGGTGGAGCACTTGCTCCACCAGCCTTAACTTGCGCAGGATAGTGCAGTGAATATGGTAAAACACAGTTAATAGGCATAACTGATACTTAGTTACCAAAGAGGGAACTGGCAACTAGACCAGATAGCAAGACATGCAGGTCTAACTGGATGGCATACGATGGAAAGAAAAAAGCATGTGGCATCTCACCTGGATTCTGTCTGAATAGTTATCAAGAAGTAGAACTCCAGAGCTAGTCACTTTCTTTGTTTCAACCATTGTTTTCAAATCAGCCAATAGATTCATATGCTTAGACATATCTGTTGCAAGCACCTTGGAGGAGAAGAAAAAGTGACAGATCACTAAAACAGTCTACATTCCAAGTTTATTACAGATTGGGACAGAGTTTAAACTGATGTAGCCAATAGCGGTATGTATACTAAAAGTATCTAGAATCTATGGAGGCCCCAACCATGCAAAGTTTTGTGAGCACAAAAAAATGGTATTGGAGCATGTCACACAAGGACAAAAACTTATGAATGGCCACTTCATACGGGACAGGCCATGCTGTCCTGATAGGGCTCATTCACATAATTCAGCAGCTATTTTTAGTGGACCCCTGTATCCGCGGATCCTCGCTATCCACTTGGGGGGTGTCCAGAACGGATCCCTGCGGATAGGGAGGGCCAACTGTAAATTCAGAAGGCAACTCACAATGTCGATGACCATTTTCCGTAATGACTGCCTCTGCTTTTTTGTCAGATTCTGAAAAATGTCGCAATTCTCCTCCTGCAGTAACTTGAAGCCCACGGCTAAATGATGATTTTCCAGGACCGATGAATCATTGTACATCAAGGCAAGTTCAGAGTCTGCAAGATATCCATAAGACAGAATGTTAAGAAAGCTTGCATCTCTCCCTCTACCCATTCACAAGCTTTATTTCTGACTCTTTACATCCTTGTGGTTTCCAAAAAGCTTCATTTATCATTCAAATATCTGGAACAGCACAGTGCTTTCTGCTCACAATATTTGGCACAACAATCCTTCTGAAGTGTTGACACTGGCATACAGCAAATATCCCTCTCCACCCCAAAGCCAAATTTGATTTAGGCTATATCTAGCCTAAAACTGTAACCAAAGAGCTTTCTTCGGTTACAGTTGCCTGTACTGTTCTCCAGAAGAAAAGGGGCTTTGTAAAATTCCACGAGGGAGAGGACAATAGCAGCACATTAAAGCTGGTCATCATCAAATTTTGCAGCATTGGCTTACTCTGTAAATGACAAGTGTTCAGTAAATCTGCAAAGAAATCATGCAATGTTTTTCAAAAACACTCCCCATATAAACGTCAAGAATTCCCTCTCCTTCCATTGCTGGAATTGATGGTTTTGTCAAACTTAGAGCCAGGCACACACAGGTGACGTCTTGTTCCTTTATTATTATTATTATTTTAGGGTGAAGCAACTGTACTGTAACTACTAGTTCCTTGTAAGACTATGGTAACTCATTTCTTGTCTAGTGTGTCTCCCTTGTGCTCTCCTCTCCACACTCAGTTCTTCCAACTGACTATGTCCAACACAGGCTGAGCATTTAGACAAGAGCCGGTTCTTGTATCATGTTGTGTGTCCTTTCCTTATACTAACTTGTCTCAAAAGGCAGTTCCAAACTTCTCACTGTTGCAAAGAGCTCCAGCAAAAAGCTCTTTGCTTTCTAAATGTTTCAAAGAGGAACGGGAAGAACGTGTGTTTATATCTGTCTGTACCAAGAAATCTAGTACGGCTCACGTAACAGCTTCTTGGAACATTCGTTGTAAGAAACACAAAACCATGACCTGGCATTTCCTCAGACCAACCTAGTAATGAAGGGCTCAGTTCCGTTCAGGCAATACACAGCTGGATTTCATTCCCCCAAATCTTCTAGCTCTAGATGCCTTTGGATTCAAGGCTCATAAAACACAACACCATTTGTTGACATTCATTTCTGTTTGTTACAGTTTCCACATCCTGAAGTCCTGCATCAGCCTGCTCTACTGTATGTCCTTTTAAGCAGCTCTTGTACTTAAATTTCAGGAGCTTTATGGTGCATTCCCCTGCACCACACACGTGAGCCAATAAATTCTCTTTTCTCCCAATGGTAGACAGAGGGATGAAAAAGGCCGTGTTTGCAAGTGTCAACCCTTTCATCTAGTAATCACACCCAATAGCTGTAAGCATTGAAAGAAACAAAATCTTCTTTTTAGTAAAGCAACCTCCTACACTTGGTGACTAATTCATAAAATCTTTAAGCTTGAAGAGTAGTCTTGAAATGATTTTAGGATAGGGAAACGTGGGTTTTTTAAAAATTGCTAATCATGACCCAGTTGTCATGATGGGGCAAGATAATACTCAGGGAACAGTACACAAAAGGATTTTGAAGACATTAGCATTTTATAAGTGAGTTGCATGCATTGCTTTTATAACAAAACATTCTTCCTCAAGCAGGTAATAGCTTATTTCCAGTGCACATACTACGTAGATTACTGGAGGGTGTAGCAAACGTGCCATAAAGCAGGGAGCGTTATGGGGTGGGATCGGCGCCACTGGCGCACACCGCATCGCCCCTTCCCGGGCTTGAAAGCCTGACACAAGGCAGTTTGGACTAACGCCGGCTATTTAGCCAGTGCAGATCCGAGAAGCCCCATTGAGCAGGCTGGGCGTTTACAAACATCCCCTAACCCTGGGGAGACCTCCAGCCTGCAGTATTCCCATGCAGGATACAGCATGGGCCATGCAACCCCACTGCATCAGTGTGGAATAGGATTAGGTTGCCCAGCTCTGAGATGAAACAAAACTGTTTTAAAAGTCAAATCCTGAGCATTTCCTTTAAATCAGGATGCAGTGTTGAGTCTAGCATTTATTTATTTTTTGGCTTGGTCTGGAAAGCAGGGGTATTTGCCAGAAGCTCTGACTATACAAGCCAAATTCTCACTGAGAAAAAGCTAGGCAAGGGCATTTTTTTCCAAACTCTATTTTTCTATATAGAGAAGAATTATGTGAAAGAGCATTAAACTGTGCAGACCCCCACCTGCAGTCTGACATAGTGTAATCTAGGCATAAGATTACCACCTTAATACCAAACTACACACTACCATTGGGGGGGGGGGGAAACTACTATTCTATAGGGGGGAAAGTCTCCCAATAGCTTTCAATGAATGGCTTTTCCCAATAAAAAATAGAAGGTGGGGGGCCCAATTGGGATTGGAAGACCTAGGGGGCCCCCACAACCCCCCATGGCTTCTCCCCATTTTGCACCTCCCCAGCACGCTATTTACAAAAAAAGGACCATATGACACATTTGTCATAATGTATACTTTGCCTTCAGTGAGCCCAAACTTCATGCAATAGGAGGTGCATATTATACAGGGTGGGCCAAATTAGGTACAGTATACAGTACCGATCGGGTAATGGTATTTTTATTTTATTTTTCGTTATTAGTTCTTTTTATTGTATTACTGTGTGTCACAGTGTCGGAGACCGGTTCCAGGAATGTTGCAACGTTGATGCATTCCGAGCACCTAAGAGACTAAACATGACCTGATCAGTACTGTATATGCAGTACCTACTTTTGGCCCACCCTGTAGATGTTTTCTTCTTCTTCCTACCAAATGCAGGTGCAGAGGCTGTTGTGGAAGATGGACCCAGAGTGTTTTTAACCCTTTCCTCTCTGTTCCTGGACAACATTACAAAAGTTGCTTTCTCCCTTGTGAAAGGAAAGAGATTGTCTTTTGCCCACGGGAAGAAAAGTGGTGTGTGTGTGTGTGTGTGTGTGTGTGTGTGTGTGTGTGTGTGTGTGTGTGTGTGTGTGTGTGTGGGCAATCTGAACCGAACATCTGCAAGAGGTGAAAGAAACCGTCCCCCTGTCCATCCATCTGTCCCCCCAGGTCACTACTGCTGTATCTGTTAACAAAATAAAACATCCAAGAAAAAAGACATGCAACTGAGTGCCGCATGTCATTTGAGCCTGAGAACGAGGCCATATAGTCCGAGGCTGCCAAGGGCCTCTGCAGCAGGAAGTATGTACTGGAGAATGAATAAGCTGCATCAGTGATGAAATGGGAGGGAAATGAGCTCTACACCAGATCATTATACTCTTGCTTACACTGTTCTTTTTTCCTACTCCCTTATGCGTTTCCCACCTCCCCCCACTGCCTTTAATCTCCTATTTTGTTTGTACCTAATCATTTTCTTCTCAGGAAGCCTTTGTGGGAAACAGCACAATAAACGATGAACTCCGTTCCCTGAAATACTACAGAGGTCTACTCTAAGAGAGCCATTTCTTTTAGCCTCACAAAGTTCTATTTAGAGTGCTCATCTTCTATCATTAGAAAATAAGCAAAAATGACACTGGAAAGCTAGCTAAAAGGAGGAAGCCTGTGGTATCTAATGACCCCCAATCTCATGTGGGCCAAAGAAGAGAAACTGGAGAAGGCATGATCACACAGTCATGACTCCTCCAGTTAAGAGCTCATGTTTGTAGTTATTACGGCCACCAGAAGAGAGAGAGAGAGAGATGCTAGGAAACAGGAAATGTTTGCAGCAAGTTTACTTTCCCCGTTTGTATTTTGTTGTTTCATGTTATTTTGTACTTATTCTTGTCATTACTGCTTTCAGGGTCAGCCCACCACCCCCTCCCACTGCCGCCGCTGCACACACACCTGCACACTCCCCCAAAACCCCGGGCAGAAGAATCCAGCCCCTTACCTCACTCTTTCCTGCGCAATCCTGTTTGACAAAATGGATTGGAATGCTGGATATGCTGGGAGCGCTAAGCATGTCTTACACTTCCTGTTTTACTTAAAGGGACCACATGAGGAAGGAGCAAGGTGAGCGGGTAGGGAAGTGGATTGCAGCGATTCAGTGCTGTGCTCCTGGGTGGCAGCCGCGGTCTCCTCGCAAAGGAGGAGCTGCGGCGGGAGTTTTGTGCTTCGCAGCTGCGTTTGCAGCCATTATCGCATTAAAAATGGTGCATTTTTCCAGCCCTCCCACCCGCCTTGAAATGAAGCCTTCTGGGAGGGCAGAGGGTGGGGCAATGACACAAGACATGTCATTCCCCCCCCCCCCCCGGGCAGGCTAGCAACACTACTGTTGCCGCCTTCTGCATGTTTTTCAGTTTTTTAGTGGGTAGGGTTTTTTCCCTACCCACTCACCTTGCTTTTTCCTCATGAACATCCCTATTTGTTAAAGGGATCTTGCAAGGAAGGAGAGTGGGCAAGGAAGCAGATGATCCATTTCCAGCTTGCTTCTAACGAGCAGGAACTGGATTGATGCGACTCCATCTGCAGCAACCTGGAGGAAGGTGGTGGCAGACTCGGGGTGTAAGGCTCCCCGAATCTGTTTTCTTGCCCCCCCTGCTTTATGTGAGCTGTATTGTCCGCTTTATGGATGGGCCAGCTGTGCAGCTACCAGAAGACTAGACATCTATTAATTTGAATAAATTATAAATAGCTGGATGTGAGTAGAAGATCTGTTTCAAATTGGTGGAACTTCAGCATCTTAAAACATATTGTAAGCTGATGCTTATCCTCAGATATGTCAATGTCTAGAAATAAATACAGTTGTGGAGATTTGGCAATTTAAAGATCTGGAATACCTAATGATCTGAATGAACTGAAGCCAAATATGAAACCCATTCCCGTCACATTCTCAAGTTCTCGTTTTCCGAGAGTGTCATTGAACTGGGGAAGACTCTGGGCACATTTGCAAAGGGCAGCTTAATGCAGACAAAAGTGGACTGCACTCAAAGGCTGGATACAAATCAAAAGAAGTGGGAGGGGCTGTCGCTCAAGACGAATGGATGCTCTGCATGCATGTTCAATCCCTGGCATACCCAGGAAAGGATGAGCAAGACACCCGTTTGAAACCCTAGAGAGTTGCTGTCAGTCAGCATAAATACTGAGCGAGATGGACGGCAGCTTTTATATATTCAAATTGATTCTTGGTTTCTGTGTGCAGGGCTTGCAAAACAAAAGTACACAGGGCAGTCGATGTTACCAGAAATAAACTGCACTTACTTGTGTTGATAAGAAATTGGTTTGAAACCCCAGGGTGATCGACATCATGTATTGCACTGGCAAAAATAGCAGCCAGAATTTCCAGGTCCGTAAACACCGCCTGAGGAGGAGATGGAAAGAAATTATGACATGGAAAACACTTTTTCACACAAGATGAGGGCACTGACTTCCCCCCATTTTGTTCTGATCTGTCCAGATATAGACGTGTGAGTTTACACACGTCCTTACACACACCCTACCTTTATTACCCCTCCCCGTAACAGCTTATTTAAATCTGTGTTTTGGGCAATGGCTCACCAGATATTTCAAAGTTTTTCATGTTTTCTTTTTTTTTTTTTTTGGTACCTCAAATCATTTTATTTCTATGACTGGGAATCCAGCTGTTTGAAACCAGAGTGTCAAAAATTAAGTCTCAAAATGAATGTGTTTCTCATCTACAAGGAGCCATTCTGAAATGTCAGTCTGCCTTGAACCAAATCCTAAATATCTACATTAGAAATGCATATTTTCAGTACAGGCAGAATGTCATGTTTTGAGCTGCTGCTCTGGAACAATAGCAAGTATGTCTCTTTCAAAGCATTTGTTTCCTGGCATGGCTAGTCTTACACCTGTTCTCAGAGTGCAAATGATGTGTGTACTAATATGCCTACATTACCATTCAATATAGCATGAATTGATTTTATTTGTTTTACTAAGCAGCAACTCCCGTTCCACTTGCTGCCCTGAAGCTAATCCATAGAAAATTACTCTTGCTTAATTCAGCTTCTTTTAAACACACAATTAGATACTGAAGTTCCACTGATTTAAAACAGGACTCCTACACTCACATCCAGCTATTTCTAATGTATTCAAATTAATTAAAAAAAACCAGGCATTGAAATGTTAAATTTGCTTTTATTCATAATCAGCTCTGTTTAAAGCAAAGTTCAAGGATGTGAAGGGTTCATAAAACTGGAGACACTGAATTAAAGAACAAGCCAAAGCTGCACTGAACCACTAACGCTGACCCTGCTTGAGTATTTAATGGCTTGTATAAAACAGGAGTACTGTATTAGGTGTTCATTTCAGAGAAAGCAAGCAAAACAAACAAAGCCATTGTCTTGGTCAAGAAGGGGAAAGTATACGTGTGCATGTGTATTTTGCTGTACTGCGCTGAAAAGGAAACCACACTTCCTGCAAGCCTGCAGCGTAGTACTGTGTAGAGGGAATGTGTTGAAGTTACTATACATTATTAGGCTGATTGTATGGTAGGTGTAAAACAGCCCTGTAGCATTTCACATTACTGTATATAATAATGCAACTATGTCTGTTTAGTCATTGGATTTCTGCAGGTAAGGGCAAGCAAAACTTCCTGCTTGTGTTTCTGGTTTCCTTGCCATGTTGTGAACTTACTTACCTCCAAGGCTGGGGTTGACAACAGCACGTGTGTCGACTGCACAACATCAGCAGCATGTATGTTGTTGTGATATGCCACGTCTGCATGATAATGATCCTCCAGGGTCATCAAGTATGTTATTAACATGTCTGGTTGAATTTTAAATGTTTTTAACAAATCCCGTTCCTGGAGTTTTGGAAAGAAAGAAAAAACAGCTGCCATTACAACACGTGTAAGGACTGCAAAGAGAAGCAAAATGGAAAGCTGCCTTCTGCTAAACTTACCTGGAAAATGGTATACATGACGACTGTTAAAGGTCGGTTCCCAGATAATTCTGCTATTTTAAACACCTGGAGGCCCCATTTGTTTACGTCTTCTAGTTCCTAATGTCAGATCAAACAGAAAACAATCTAGATCTGGTTTTCCAATTGAGTTAAGTGTAATACAACACTATTAGACTACTGCTATTAGTCCTGTTTGTATTCAGCATCTCAGCAACTAATTTTCTAGACTTTAAAAAAGGTACAGTATCTTGCTTCAGAGGGAGAACCGCTAGGAGTATCTTGCATGAACTGAGCCGTAAAGCTTCACTCTCCTGCCGAATAATAGCAGAGATCCACAACAAAGCCTCCAAAGATGCTACAGGTCATATTGTTCTCTCACTTTTTGGGTATGGCTCTGGGTACAAGAAGGACCAAAGGGCAAGAGCCTGTTGGGCTCTCGGTTATTTTTCCTTTGGTTCACACATTGATAACCTTGTTTTCTGTTGAGATGCTGTAGGTGTAGACATTTGCCATTCACAATGCAGGTTTCTTTTTCAGTCCTGTTTTGTTTTATTTCCCCATTCATTTATTTTAAAGGATTTATATCCCACCTTTCTCCCTAAAATACTGTATATAGGGTGCTAAAGGTGGTACTGTATGTGGTTTTAAAGACAATGTTCCTCGTTGTACCTGGCTGTAATATAAAATGAACCTGAAACCATATTTAGCTGTGTGAAATTGGTGGCTGTATATGTAAAACATATGCAGTGATGTGTTAACATCATCTGAGTGAAGCTGTAGACATGATCTAGCAGCATGACCTGTTTCTGGTGCACAACTGGTTAGCAATTACCTTTGCTCTTACCTTGGCCAGAATATCTTCTTGGTCAGTTTTGACTCCAAATTTGGGGATACTGGAATTTGTTAAACTGGAGCTGTGCATCAGTTTTTTCACTCCACTGATCTGAGACATTGGCCGTTTTTTCTTCTCTTTCTCTTTCTGTGTTGGGGATGGGATTTCCACTTCATGCTGTTTGTCTTTGAAAGGAGGGAAAGAAAAAAACTTTAATCTGCTTGTATACTAGAGCAATCTTGAAGAGATTCAATACCAAGCCAAACACAGTGTTTGCATTTTTGCAAAATGTTCCTCAAATTAATTTACAAGTTATAGATTGAAAGGGGGGGGGGAATCCAGCCACATGGTTGACTGGACAAAGTGTTCAATATCGTCCTAGAAAAAAAAACTTTGGTTGGTTTCGACTCCAAACTAAACCACAGATCCACTGTTTTAACAAGTCATATTCTCAATCTTATTGTAATATCTATAAGTAACAAGTATGGTTTCTATAAAGGAATGTGAGAATGACACTGATAAACACTCTGAACATTACAAAGGCGCTTTTTTTAAAGAACAGATCTTTCCAGTTCTATCCCGAGGGTTCAGAGTGAATTACAACATATCCTTACTTCATTTTATATTCACAACCACCCTTTGAGGAAGGTTAGGCCAAGAGATAAGGCCACTATATTTCTTCCATAGCTGAACAGGGAGTGAACCGAGGTCTCCCTTGTCAAGCCCAATACTTCAGCTACTATACATTAAGACTTTCTCTGAAGTGACATGATAGTACATGTCATTTTCATATTTAAACATTTGGACTGTAAGCTTCATTTGGAAGTAAAAGACTGAAGATCTTGCCAGGCAATGCCAAATGGCTCCTATTCCACTGCCAGGTAATGGATGCTGCTGTAGAGGAGACCAAATGGGTCACTGTGTTGCCCAGAGCTGAGATAGCTGCTGAACTGTTTAGCTCTTGACATTTCCAGAAATAGGCAGCAAGGTTTGATTAATTACAGAAAACTGATAGCCCAGGTACAAGGATGTCATTTTTAGTCTTTTTACTACCACAAAATGGAAGAGCAACACTACAGCAATGACCCAGATAAACTGAAGAATCAGGATTTCGTTGTATGACATTTTTTCAAACAGAGCTTAAAGAACAATATCTGTCTTAAACAATCTAAGAAAGGTCAATGACGAAAGAACTAAATGAGAAATTCACTCCTCTCCACTTTAGTTTGGTAGCCTATGATAAAGCTAAGCTTTACTTCCAATGAGCCCTTCAACATGCAGCGTGAAATAGTGGGATGTTCTTCATGATGTGAATGGTAGTAGACATAGATATAGTTTATAAGACAATTGGTTAAGGAGAAATGAAGCTTCATATTTTGTTTTGTTTTACATTAAGATGTATTAGAGACAAAGAAGGATTTTAAAAATAATTCCATTTTCACCATTCCAGGATGGTGTAGTGGTTTGGGAGTCGGACTTAGACCTGGAAGATCCAGGTTCAAATCCCCGCTCAGCCACGAAGCTTCCTGGGTGACCTTGGGCCAGTCACTATCTCTCAGCCCCACCTACCTCACAGGGCTGTTGTGAGGACAAAAAGGAGGGGAGGAAATATGTATACCACTCTGAGCTCCTTGGAGGAAGGGTGGTATAACAATGTGGAAAATAAATAAATAAATAAGCACAGCCTGCCTTCGCTGCCAAAATGGCTCCGACGGAGAGTAGGAGGGGCCTCTTTGCACCGCCGTGTAACGCTGTACAGCACTTACCATGCCACGCTCCCTCTAGCTATGCTACCGCATGGAGCTCCTGTGTTGAATTAAACATAGGATCCCCTAGTCTGAGCATTATCTTCTGTGCATGGAAGAGGAAAAGCGAGGAGCAAGACCACGAGACACTTCTGATCTCGCTGTGGGCGTGGGTAACAACCAAAGAGTTAATCCAACAAAGCGTTCTTCAAAGTGTGAAAAAACAGACTGTGCTAAAGATAGAAAATGGAATTATTTTAAAAATCCTTCCTTGTTTGTATCTAATACATCTTAATGTAAAACAAAACATATTTTGAGTGGGAGGGGCCACTTTGCACTGCCATGTAGCGCCGTGCAGCACATACCGCGCCGTCGCCCCCCAGCTATACTACTGGCTCCATGACCCTTTTTGTACATTCACTGGCTGCTTAGGAGTGGGGGTGGGAATCCAGATCGCATCTGCAGTTCTCACTCCTAATCTCTATGCATTCAGCTGAAGGCAAGAATAGAGTTTATGTACATGAGGAGTCTCTCTTCCTGAAAAAGGCAGGATCCACAATTGCACACAGGCACAAACGTTCAGCTGAATACATGGAGGCTATGGGCATGGACAGTGCACTTCGGCCACCACCACCACCACCCCTTCACATATTCATTGAATGCAGTTGTGTCATCTGAATAGGGCTACAGAATCAGCTTCTCTGTATGGAGGAGGGTCTGGGAGAAAGTGGGAAACCCAAGGTCCACTCCCAGGGTACAAATTTGTGGGGAGCAATATTTCAAGATCCCCGTATCCAGGCTTACCAGATCGCCGCCGGGGCGGGAGTAGTCTACCCTTAAGGGGGAGGGGCGTGGGGGCCCCAGAACGCATCGCGCAAATAATGTTTGTGGGTTTACAAAAATACAAGATCTGGCACATCATAAAATCAAGTATTTGTCTCAATTTTTCCCCTACAAAACATTTAAGACTAAATGGAGAAAAAAAAATCTCCTATCACACTTCCAGGTCTGCCTATAGATTTAGTGATGCATGTTCAGCAATGTCCAATTAAATGATTAAAAAATTATATTATTCTCTGGTTTAAGATACAACTTTTTTCTCCTCGCAATTGAAAAGACAAAAAACAAAAACCCCACAGAGATTATATTATAGAGATCCAGAACATTTAAGAGATGTGAATGTATTTGTTCCACCTAATGGCCTATATGAATGAAAAAGGATGACACTGTAACAGGATCATAACTACATCTCTGTTGCATATTCTTTTCTTTGACAGGGTTGTTTTCTTTCTTTCCTTTAACCTTTCAGAAGGGTCTAGCACTTACTGGAAGCAGCAGAGAATTCTGAACTGCAAACAAGGGAAAATGTCACCAAGTTTTGCCCGTGGCACTTAACCCCCTCCCACCCATTCACTGCTTGCCTCTGATCACCAATTAAGGAAAATGGGGAGGAAGGAAAGAGCACTTCATTGGTGCAAACTAGAAGTAACTGAAGAGTAATGACTCGTGTGCGTGCTTTGATGTTTATGACTTCAGTCATATGTACAAAGTTTAGAACCATCAAAGGGAAGAATCATAAAGCTAGTTGTCAGATGCACTCAAGTGAAAGGAAATGTCTGTCTGGAAGATTTTAAATGTGCCAGGGGATTCCATGAGGTTTTGTTCAAAGTGAGCAGCTCATGTTATCAGTCCTGGGTGCATTTCTGAACCCTGAAAGTATCCCCCTGCTGCCCTTACTCAAAATGATTGCTTTACAGGATTACACACTCATTTAATAGGGTCTATCACAAGCCTTTTTGACAGGGAACAGACTAATTGTACTCAATTGGATGAAATAGGATTCAGAATTGTCATACTGAAGCTGTAAATGCAGACTCAGTGTTATGAATAATACTATAGATTATTTAAGGACTTACTAATAACTGAAAGAAACAAAGAGGCTTCATGAGTCAGAATCATACTTTCAGCAAGGGGGGGGGGTTCATGATACAATCTTCTGCATGACTGTAATATCTCAGGATGCACAGAAAGGTCTGTCTATTTGAAAATACCCCCACATCAAAACTTTTGTCTACATGGAGAGCTTGCAGGTCAAGAGAGAGGCTACATTTTAACATGGGTGTTTTCAAATAAGCGAGTCTCCCACCTGTATTTTGAGATGGTACAATTACGTGACCATTTGGGTGAGAGCTAAAGCTTTAGACTGTCTTGCACCCACTTATGAGCATCTAAGTCCTACTTAGGGCAGGACGTCTGGCTCAGGACGTAGAGCGTTCGTCTCATAAATCTGCCTGACAGCAGGACAGCAGTTCAAGACGGCCGGACGGTCTGTCGGAGAGCTGCTGGCATGCTGAGCCGATAAGCTGCAGAGTCTTTGTGGGGGAGTGAAGCTGCAGCTGCAACGCTTGAGTGACAATCAAGGTTGCCTGTGTTATCTGAAGCTGAAGCGTGTTGAGGCGAACGCACTAGCGTCACTAGACGCGCGTCACCCTAGAGCAGGGGGGTGCGCGTCACCCCCCGCCCTAGGGTGACCCCCCCACATACCCCCTCACCCGCACTCGAGGCCGGCCCCGCCGGTGCTCCAGGGCCTTCTGAAGGCCCGATAGTTCAAAACTTAAAGTTTTACGTTTTTCGCGCATGCGCAGTACATTTTCTGAGGGCAAAGGGCTGCCCATTTGCCCTCAGAAAAGTACTGTGCATGCGCGAAAAACGTAAAACTTTAAGTTTTGAACCATCGGGCCTTCAGAAGGCCCTGGAGCGCCGGCGGGGCCGGACGCTCCGAGGCTGGATCCCTGGCCTCGGAGCGTCCGGAGTCGGGATGGTGACGCGCGGGGGTGCGCGCGTCACCCCTTTGCGCGCGTCACCCCCTGGCGGTCCGCCCCCCCACCACGCTCCAACGACGCCACTGGGCGAATGCCAGAGAGAGAGAGAGACAGCTGGACTGTGAAAGCAACATCTCGAATGAAGGGTTCTATGAAAGACTAGAACATTATTATATTGTAAAAACCCCTTGGGGTTTAGAACAGCCTGCCCATGTAAACTGCCTTGAATAAAGTCAGAGGAGAAATCCAATGACCAGGAAGGCGGTATAGAAATACTGTATATTATATTATTATTATTATTATTATTATTATTATTATTATTATTATTATTATTATTATTATTATTACCAATTGGTCTTGTAATGGATCTGGGTGGCCTCATAAGAGACAGGGCTGGGGATGTTTCAATGCTTTTTGTAGGCTAGGACAGGTTGTGGGCTGATGGCAGTGTATATCCTTCACTTTTATTTTTTCCACATGGAAACACAGCCAGATGCTGAAGTCTCGGTTTCTTCAGTGAGTGGGAGCAAGAAGGATCTTCTAAGTAGGTCATCTCCACAGGCAATCTTATTTCAGGGTTTCACAGTTTCTAAAACTAGGCTGATAACTTCCCTGCCAGGGTACATGAAATTCAGTTTTCCATCTGATCCAAATTAGAGAGGGGGATTGAATTCAGACAGATCTAAACTAACTAGAAAACAAGATTTTCTTTTTTAAAACTGTAGCACCATGAGGATAAGTTGTGTTCTAGTAAGTTCTTAAAACAGAAATGTACTATAGTCATGATGACTATCTTCTATAGTCTATTCTTGTTTTCACAATAGTTAATAATTACAACTGGAATTTTAAATGGTAACATCAGCAAAAAAATTATGTGAGCCGTAGCTAGGCCAGCATGGTAGGCCACAACATTGGGTCACTGACTGTTGGCATTAATTGCACAGCACAACGGATGCTCTTGTGCCAAATGCTAAAACTCTGCTTGGCCCTAGCAATGGTATTCCATTCCCATGCACCCTGGCACGGCACAAGTGACGGCACGAAAGTGGGTGATTCAGCTCTGCTGAAACAGCAGCACCCAATCCAATAGACAGGGTTCAAACAATCCCCCAATAAAGTCCTGGACCAGACATCCCTTGTCTTTTGGTGCAAGTGTACTACACAGACTATATTAGGTGGGTTAGCACTGCCCCATTTGCCAAGTGTGGATTGAGCTGCAGTAGTACAAATCAGGTTGCCCATTACAGTCTTATCACATCAGTTACATCTGCAATATTTCTGCATGATGCACACTGGTTTAGACTTCTTTACCAAACCACACACCACCAGTGATACTTACAGGACTGTTCTGGTTATACTGAGATTTGCTAATATTGTGTTGGGTTTCCCAAGCCTCTTCTTGTTCTGTGTTCCTTGGCCAAAGGTATTCCCCAAATACCAATCTATTTGAATGCAGACTCTGTTGTGTTTATCAGCCTTTGCGTCACCACAGAGGGAATAACAATGGGCCACCTCCGTGCGCCAGCAGATTTCAATTGCAATCCAAAGAAATAACATGTTGGTACGGGGCACAGCTGGGCACACAGCCAGAGTACTGCTTGATGCTGATGCCACAGAATTTCCCACTGTCCAAGGGACAAGGCACTTAAACACTGGCTGGCAGCATGTCTCTTCAGCAACGAGAACTGCTGCAGTGTCAACGTTAAAGGTATGTGGTGCTGGGTGCAGGTGTGGATCTATGGACTGCGGCTCTAATGTACTTGTTTTTAGTCGTGCAATTAAGCTAGAACATATTTAGCTTGACAGCCCTATATCTCATGATCTGAATGGGCACTGGAAGCAAGGATAACCTTTGAAAGCAAGTCGTCGAACAATACAGGTTTTTTAATGATGTTTTCTTTCTTGTTCCTGGAACAAGGAACTTGTATCCTGGAATACGATTTGTAGAAAGGGAGCATACCAGTTTAAAAGTTACAATGAGTAATTGTGTCACGTATTCTTTTTGAGCTACTTGACGCCATCTCTTCTTTTTAAAGATGTTGGTATTACTATAGAGCTGATCCTCCAGCTCAGAAGAGGCAAATGAACCAGGATAGTGTGTCCATCACGGAGTTGTACAAAATATCTGTGCACATCCACACAACACACACATGGGCAGCACGATCCTCTCTAACTATAGAGCGGCGGAGCGCATGCTCTGCCACTCTAAGCCATCGCAAATGTGCTTTATGGCATGTTTGTGACAACTCTAGAGTAAGGGAGGGCTGGCAGCCCTTACTCCGACACCCTCTAGACCCAGTATGTCCTGCACCAGTCAGTGCAGGGGCAGGGGGAGTGCGGGCAGGGGTGTGGAGGGAGGGGGGCCATCGGCCAGCCTGGGCTGGGAAGGGCGCTCCACTGATATCCTAGGCCCGTTCCCGGGCCTAGCCGGCCTTACTACCTCACATCGGATGTATATCAGCCTCGTAGCTGGCGTACATCTGAGGGGGCCATAGGGCCCCGGCTGGCTTACACCTGGGGAAGGGGACAAACGTCCCCTTCTCCTGAGGTGCTCCCGGGCTGCCCCAGCGCAGCCTGGGAACTGCACAGGATGCGGCGGCCGGCCCTTCAGGCTGGCTGCCGCATCTTACACAGAATTGCACTGTCAGTAAAGGAAAGTGACATTTGGGGACTCTGTCCAGTGGAACATTCTGAACACAACAGGTCTGGGTACAGTATAGATGAAAATCCATGCTGTAAAATAAAAGCATTGTATTTTTTAAAATTATCTATATGCATGGAACATACTGTGAAAGGAACGGCATTCCCAACTTTGCAGGAATTGCTATAATGTTTCCCTTTGGATATTAGTGGTGGGAGGAGGGCAGGAAGGAAGGAAAAAAAACACAGGATGAAGCACAGAGAGTTCCGTTTTCACAACAGCATGCTTACCTAAAAATGTGTTGGATATATATTCAGAGACCTGATTGCCTGAGCGGCTCATTTCAGATAAGTGGGTTAGCTCTCGATTGAGCATTCTTTTAAACTGCAAAGGAAAAATAAAAATAGCATATATCAATTACCAGGAAATATGGCCCTTAGGATAAGAAAGTTCACATTTCTTTTAACAGACATAGACACATACAGTATACCGTAAGTTAATAAACCACCTAAGCTCAGTAGAGCAAATCAAATTTCCAGGAAAAAAAAATCAAAATAACCACATCATAGATCAAAATATACTAAAAGCTAATTGAGGGCATGAGTAGTGACCAATTTTATGCTCATTTTCTCAAATTTCCTAGACTTTAATTTAGAGAAAAAAATCCTATTTAAATGTTTCCATTCATACAGCCCACCTTAGTTCTATGGAAGAAACAAAAACAATTACTCTCCTTGAGTTCTTGTATTTCTATAACAGATTTCTTGCCATCATCTGAAATTTTTCAGCCCCCTGAACAATTGTCAGCATCCTTGTAGGCAAGAGTAAATAAAGGTCAAAAGCTCTCCTGCTCTATTCTCTAAAAGTACATCTGTGTATCTAAACTTAGGCACCCAATTGGCAAAAATTTGATCCAATTACCATGGGAACCTGAGCACTGTAATTTTGTTTTGTGGATAGATACAGCTTTCTTGCAAAGCACAGAGCATTTCTAGAAAACAACAACACGTTTTAACAGGATCATCATGACACTAGATGGAGGAGACTTTTGACAGTATTATGTCCTCCAGTGAATGCTGATACTGTAGTGCCTACCAAACTTCTATCTAATACGATTCTATCTTCTCTACTGCTTGCATTCAGTGGCAGAATACCAGGTTTCTTAGGCTGCAATCCTATGCACGCTTTCCTGGGAGTAAGCCCCACTGAACACAATGGGACTTAATTTTGAGTAGACATTCGTAGGATTGTGCTGTAACTCTAGTCACAACTTTGCGAGCCCAGGGTTGTGACATATTGAAGACAATGGTGTTTGAGCGTTAGGTTTATACAGTGGCTTGCATTGCAACAACTGCAAGGAGGAGAACTTGCCATCACTCCTAGCTATTTATTTATTCATTTATGTCCCCCCTTTTTTCTGCCATGATGGAACTCAAGGTGGCATACATAGGGTTCCCAAGCAGTATCTTATCCAGGCACTGAAAAGAGCCAAACCTTCAGCAAGGTGGCTGCATCATCTGTACAGGTGTCCCCTGGTTAACGACGGTTCATTTAACGACGATCCACATATACAATGGCGGTCCCCCAGTACAAAAAGGCCTTACAAAAAGTCACTGCCGCTTTAAAAGTACAATTAAGTCTTTTGTCTTCAGTCTTCAGCACCATCTAGTGGTTGGTTTTGGTATAGCGTGTATAGCCTACATATAGCGCGTATAGCCTACATTGCTACATAGCAATACAGTGCAGTTGTAATAGAGAACGGCAAGTACTCCAGACAAGTCTTTTTAAATCCCCAGCCCATCAGTTGTTTGGCGCTAAACATCAAAGTGCTTATCTAGCGTCAAATGGCTGGTGGGCTGGGGATTTAAAAAGATGTGTATGGAGTACTTGCCATTCATTCTCTATATTACAACTGCACCGTATTGCTATGTAGCAATGTAGGCTATACGCGCTATATGTAGGCTATACACGCTATACCAAAACCAACCACTAGATGGTGCTGAAGACTCATTTAACAACAGATTCACTTTACAACGGGAGTTGCAAGAAGCTATCATGGGATGCTTGTATTCAGATGTTGCACTGGCAATAGGAATTGCAGACCTGTAGAACTTTAATTGGGGGGTGGGTCATAAGGGTTCAGTGGTGGGCCCACCCATGTCATGCTTTGCTAAAATTCCTTCTTCAGTCCTTTCTGACCTAAGTACCAGCCCAAATAATTGCTGCTGGTTTGATGCAAGGAGTGAGGCCAGCTCTCAGCAAGGACACCAGGGTTCCCCTATACTCTGTGGAACATGTACAGAAGAGCATAGGATGAGGCTCTAATTGAGAAACACGCTGAATTGTGATTTCTACATGGACAATTATATTTGCCAGGCTGTCAGGGAAATGTATATTTTGAAGTGATGATTTGGAAAATGTTTCTATGTAGAGCAAGTCAGCCATCCATATCCCATGGCAATGAGTTGTTCAACCTACTTACTTTCCAGCTTGCTGCTACTGATTGATCCCTGGCTCACACAAGATACAGCAGTGTAACTCTTCTGTGTCTAGGGATATTTTCACACATGACACATATAAAGCAGCTCTTGCTTCTGAATGTAAAACCCCAGTACTGGCTAGGTTGCACATCTGCATTACAAATGTACCTCCTCTATTGTCTCTTCTGACTTCAGAACAATCAAGCAATAAAAACAGCCTGGAAGAAGTTCCAAGACTCTTTAAGTCTCACACATGAGAAAAGAAAAATGCCTCAAGCACAGAACTGTAAACTGAGCATGTTTTCTCACCCTGCTCTTATCCATGCTATGCATTCTCCTACACATTCTGCTTGTGAACTATGTAACATCGCAACAGACTCTGAAGACATAACTAGGGGATAGGAGGAAATGGAATAAGGAGGTAACAAAGTACGCACCCATTCACACCTGGCCCTTTCATCTGCTCTTTTCAATTTCCTTCACTTTCCCTCCCTCTGAGTATTCTTTTTACTGCACTTCCTTTGTGTGTCATAACTACTTTAAATTGTAAGTCTGCAGATGCAGGAAAATATCGAGAGAGGCAGAATGCCTCCCTGTGCCTCCCTCCAATCCCTCAAAGGCATCCCTGGCGAGCATTAGTCCATGCACACTGCTGCTAGGGAACATTCTCAGAGGGGCAGCAGTAGACCCTAGTGAAGATAGATGGTGAGAATGAGTGGAAGAATTGTACTGCCCAGGAAGTGGGACAGGCTCATTTCCCTGAATCAAAGCATAAAAAGGTAAAGGTGACCCCTGACAATTAAGTCCAGTCGTGTCCGACTCTAGGGTGTGGTGCTCATCCCCATTTCAAAGCTGAAGTCGAAGAGCTAGCGTTGTCCAAAGACGCCTCCGTGGTCATGTGGCCGGCATGACTCTCCTTGCCGCAGCGCGTAGCATGCGGCTGGAACACGGAGCGCTGTTTACCTTCCCGCAAGCGGTACCTATTTATCTACTCGCATTGACATGCTTTGGAACTGCTAGGTTGGCAGGAGGAATCAAAGCATAAGAAGCCACAAATGTGCGCACCCCCTCCCGCAAGGTTACCTCTTGGACAAAAGAAAGTTAAACCCCACCCTTCCCCTCTGTAGTGACCAGAGGAGGGAGAATGGGGGAATTTGCGCAGGGCACCCTTTGACCCCTTGCAGTTTTGTCAGAGAGTCCAAAATTACATTAGTGTTGAAGGGAGGCGGAGTCCTCCCTTCTCCAAAGCAGTCATTGGAGGGAGGATTCTTCCCATTAATTTCCTCACATTAATCTTATGCAGTTTATACGTATCTGTGTGTTAACCACAAGAGTATAAATCTGAGCCACAACCCACACCTCCCCCAAAACACAACAGGCTCACCTTAAGCCGCTTTGGGCATTTGCCTCGGCATAGGAAAAGGCGGGGTATAATTTTTTTAAAATAAATAACTAACTAACTCCGTTTTATGTTCTTACAGGACGTCAGTCAAAAGCAACAGAGGGATCACTGCCCTGCAGTGTCCTGGATCCTAGATGTTCTACTTTGGGCAGTACAACAAGATATTTACTCCTCAGGCTGGGCCATCTCTTAACAGAGACTGTGAATACCTTCTGGCTAATGCCAGTCATTCTTGGGGCTTGGTCATGGTGCTGGGAGACCAGGGCTGCTAATGTGATTCTGTTTGGTCATGGGCAAAGGAAAGATAGTTCTGACACCTCATCTCAGCCATTATGTTACTGGGATCTGCTGGTCTCAAAGCAATTCAACTCGGCAGACAGGGAAGGGGCAGGTTATAGACAGAGTCTGGTCAGGATACAAAGTCTGAAGGCACATCAGTGCGCTGAGCACACTTCTCTCAGGCTCAGGTTTGCTGTTTCTTTCATAATCTGTCTCCCTTTCTAGCAGTTCCAACCACCCTACTTAATCCATAGCAAGGGGCAAACATGTGGGGGCTGTATTTTTGGCTTCAGTAAGTCAAAAACACAGTAGTAGGACGAATGATTAGCAGGAGATTTTGGATGGAGAAAAGGAGGGACTTTTCCACACAGCACATATTAATTAGTCTGTGGAATTCATTGCCACAAGATGTGGTGATGGCTTAAAAGGGAATTGGACAAATTCATGGAAGACAGGTCTCTCAATGGCCATTAGGCACAATGACTAGGCAGGGCCTCCAGGTTCAGCAGCAGTCTGCCTCTGAGTACCAGTTGCAGGGCAGGAATAGGGGGAGAGAAGTAATGCTTGTGGGCTTCCTAGAGGCAGCTCCTGGACCACTGTGGGAAATAAGATGCGGGCCTAGATGGGCATTTGATCCAGCAGGGCTTTTCTTATGTTCTTAGGAGTTGGAAACTCCTATCTCATCTAGAAACAGGGCAGAAGTGTAATGGAGTCAATACTTCCTGCCCAGGTTCTGAGTGAGGGAGCAGCATACACACAGATGATACAACCCAGACCAAGCTAAGCATACTTATACCTTGTTCCCAAGAACACTTAAGTGACTAAGGGTGCAATCTACCAGAAATAACCGGCGACGGAGCAAGCGTAAAGCAAGCCGTAAAGCACGTTTGAGACCACTCTAGAGTAAGGGAGGCCAGCGCAAGGCCAGTCTCCCTCACTCCGACGATGGACCAAGGATGCGGCCGCCGGAGGAAGGTAAGCGCTCCCGTGGCGGCTGCGTGGACGATCTAGCGGGCGAGGGAGGGGGGCCATTGGTCTAGCCGGCCTGGGAGGGGAGGGGGATGGCACCCCTCATATCCCCGTCCCCGTCGGGCAGTTAGGCCGTTATACGGCCTCCTCCGACTTCCGCCAGTTATTTAGCTGGCAGAAATCCGAGAAGGCCTATCGGGCCGGCCCCGGTTTACACCTGGGGAAGGGGACGAGTGTCCCCTTCCCAGAGTCGACTTCTCGCCCGCCAGTCGATGGGCAGCCTGGGCTCAGGATCCGGTGGGCGGCCATGGGCCGCTGGCTGGATCCTTAGTCAAGATTGCGCTGTAACTCTCACGTATTTCAACGAAACATGCAGTGAAATCTTGTGTGTGTTTGCTCAGAAGTAAGTTGCACTGTGTTCAATGGAGCTTACTCCCAGAGGTAAGCATGCACAGGACTGCACTGTTAATATGTGGAACTACTTCTGTATTGTTCTTACACTCTTCCTCCTACTAGCAACCTCTGATGTGTGCATCCTCTGAAGCCAGAGTCTCCACACATCTGAAGCAACTGTGCTGTGACGTTGCCAACTATTGCTGAGGCGGGCATAATACTGATAAAAACAGGGTGCCTCCCATCCCATTAAAAGACAATTGAGGATTCTAGTCCTCTTGGAAAACACACTTTAAAGTTATTTAAAGGGTTTATCTAAATCAGGTCTTGAAGTGTGATTTGTAATGATGTATGTCCTAGAAAAGGAGGTATGAACAAAAAGTCTACACCAATCTGATCCATAAACAGGTTTTCAGCCTTGCTAAAATAAATATTACAGCTGCAAGTCTTGCCAGTACTAATTGCAAATGCATGGAGGGATTTCAACCTATTACCTTCAAATTTAAATTTTTGATAAATACATTTGGTGTTAAAAACAAAGCATTAACTAATCCATCAGAATATCCATCGTTTACTTTTTAAAATGATTTGTCAAATAAACTTGCACAGGTAAAGGATTTTCCCCCCTCTGAAACAGAGCATAGTAAAGCAGAAATATGAATATGCGATCTAAGACTTTCATGGCTGGCAGAGATAAACAAACTCACAATTTCCGGGGTCAAAGACCATGGTCTCATTTTATTTCTTCAAGACCATGGTCTTTGATCCCGGAAATTGTGAGAAATATGAATAGTCTCTCTAAATCATTTTTAGTCATTCAGTAAAACAAAACAAAACAAAAAACTCCTGCCTACACACCTGTACATAAACTGAAGACATATATGATAGTGTCTCCTTAGAGAAAGCTTTTACTCGGCTAAAATTCAATTATCAACAGTGTATGCCTTATAAAGCTCAATGCCCCAGTAAAAACATCCTTGTGCTCAGGAGCCCATATGTGGGTTTCTGTCTCTACAACAATCTTATGTAGATTGGTTGGAGTGCTGATCACTTTGGGGTGGAGAGAAGGAAAAAGGGTTGTCTGAAGGCAGTCACCACTATTAACTACCCTCCCAATGCATATTCAAATTTGTTCCAACAAGCTCAGGGTAAATGCAGGTTTAGCCCATTTCAGTGATGTGCCCAAGGCTACTCATAAGCTTCATAGTGAGGCAGGCAAGGATAGGAACCTGCATCTCTCTCTAGTCTAGTCGAAACCCAGCACTTCAGCTACAGCACCACTTAAGGTTGCAGTCCTGGTTCTTGGTACTATCAGGGCTCAGATTGCTACCCATCCATTGAAGCTCTTCATGCTCTTTCCTGGATACAGGATGGGAGTCCCCTTGTGCAGGCAGGGACTACATGCAGAACGAAAATCAATGTATAAGAGAGATTTTTTGCATGCAGAATTGCTTTTGCTGAACAAGGATATTGGTCTGTCTTTGACCAAGTAAAGACATGGTATTTGGGGAAGTATTTTGAACAAAGATCTTGGGTACTCAAGGTCTTCAATAAAGTAGAGGGTCCCAAGGTAATAGAATATAAGCACATGATTTGGGGTGGGGGTGATCTGAAATAAAACTTAACAGGCAGGCACATGGGAAAATTACTTCTTCAAAGATGAAAATTCTTCAGAAGATATTGGAAAAACATTCAGTCTGATGACCTAAGCAGCTTCTGATTGCCAAGTTTTGAAACCAAAATAAATATCTTTATCTAATATAGTCATGACTACATATTAATTTAGAAAACTGAAGAAAATTAATTTTCTTACATTGGGCTATTTAATTGAGAAAGGATCAACAATCTAAGACAGAAGATGAACTTAAAATGTGATTTTGAGTTATCACAGATTGATGAATTATTAAACACACAGCTCGCATATCAGTTATTATTTAATCATTATTTAAATGTATTTTGTGCACACGTAAATAAGTATAATCCAAAAAGTACATGATTCTATCTCAGGCTTATTTAGTATTACATGCTAGGTAGCACATATACTGAATGAATAAGCTTTACGTACGCAGCTTTATATAAAACAGGCACAATCAATCTGATTTTCTTTTTTTTAAACCGCCTTATATCTCAAGGTGAATTCTCAAGAGCTCTACATTGCAAGTCACTGAGGAAAGAGGATCATTTTCAGCCTACCACTACTTTAGAGAAGGTTTTAATCAATACAAGCTTTGCATCACACACTGGAAACCAGAAAATGCTAGGAAAACATGTCGGTCACTGAGGAGATCATCAGAAAGCAATATGAATTCATGTATTCTACCATTAGTATTCAGCTATTCTATTTAACCAAGCAGTAGCTGGTTTATGGAATATGGTACCACATCTCAAGCTTGACTTGCTTTTTCCCCAAAGCAGCTTCTCTCTGAAGGATATATTGTCAAACGTGTAACAGAAATTTCCTTTATGTTTATACAGGCATGGCTTTGAGCCTCACAAGGAGAATGTCTCTTTCAACTCTTATTAGTGGCATATTACAACCTATTTTAATGTGCTAATACAGCCTCGGTCTACAATACAGCAGATGATCCATGTTCAGTGATTTATTTATTTTTAACATTTCTCTCCACAATTACTGGTATATTTGTTCACAATGTTTTCATGCAAACACATATGGTTAAAAAAGTAGACATTCCTACCTTTATGTAGCCCCAAGATACTGAGAGTAAATAGTTTGCTTCGGGCATTTTTGATTTTTTTAGTAGTGCCAATTTAAACAGAAATGCTCAGTCCTCTGCTGCTCTTGAGATACGGAAAGAGAGTGTGCTGGATTCTTTTAATCAGTTTTTTTTGTTCTTAGTTTTGTTAGTTCTGTTGATCTATAGATTCCCTGCAATTAGGTACACAAGAGAACATCTAACTGGCGTTCCTGTTGTGGGATCTTCTGATTATACAAGAGCCATTTGCAAAATTCCAAAGTGCTGTAAAATTCAAGGACCAGGCTGAAAAGACATATTGCAGGAGGAACTGAAGAGAAATCTGAAGAGCAACTAGAAATCTGCATATTTTCAGAACACAAGGCTTAATGAATTATGTATGTCAAGATGCTCAGCTGCTGGAAAAGACTTGCTCTATCAACAGCCTACCAAATAAGGATCTGCAGGGAAGCTACAACCAGTGTCACGTAATCCCTCCCATAAACCTCAGATAAGAGCCAATCATGTTCCAGCCGAAAAATAAATAAAAGCAGAAGAGAAAGCCATGACACGTGTGTGCTATTTTCTGATTGGTCTGCATGGGTGACTCTCCTGGGAAAAGGGTAGTTCTCTTCTTTTGTGCTAAATGCCATTTAATAATGGCTTCCCTGCAGAATTACTTATATGCAGACATGATTAATTAGCCTAACTTTTTTTGTGTGTGTCAGTTGCACTTACTAGCTCAGTTTGAAGGATTCATTGAACCCATTCACTGAAGTAGAAATGGCTGCTTTAGTTAGGCTAAATGTCATTAGCTTAGTCTCTCTTTACAGTATTTTTAAGAGCACATTTTCTACAGCAAATACTTGAAAAAACCAAGCTGCACCCCCAGCTGAAGTACTGCAAACCCTGCAAGTACAGCACTACAACAACAGCTCATTCAGCATAGCATTAGTGTTAAAACGACTATGTACCCAGCGCCTTGGGTCAGTTTGGTGCAGGGGTCCCCTTTATACATTGGGGCTAGAGGCGGGAAAGCTTTGACTTATAGCAAAATAGACTTTTAAAGGGAAACTTTCCTCTATAAGAAATAATGTTAATAGGGGTTAATGGAAATCACGCATACATCCATGCTCTTCATTGGACTTAAAGAGGGGAATTTTATCCCATAAGAAACAATGGGAAAGGGCGCATCACTGTAGTGTGGCGGGCGGGGCGGGCTGCTGGGGGTGACGCGCGCGCACTCACGCACACCCGCGTGCGTCGCCCCCGTTCCGCGCGGAGGCTCCGAGGCCAGAAGAAGGCCTCGGAGCGTCCGCCCCGTCCGGCGGTCCAGGGCCTTCTGAGAAGGCCCAATGCGTCGACGCGTCATTTATTAGCTTTTTTGAGCATGCGCAGACCGTTTCTGAGGGCAAAAGAGCAGCCCTTGCCCTCAGAAACGGTCTGCACATGCGCGAAAAAGCTAATAAATGACGCGTCAACGCATTGGGCCTTCTCAGAAGGCCCTGGACCGCTGGACAGGGCAGACGCTCTGCAGCAGCGGGGGTAAGTGCCATCTTAGGGCAGGGGTGACGCGTGCCTCCCGCTCCAGGGTGATGCTCCCCCTAGCGACGATAATGGGATAAGATAGGTATAGGGACTGTAGAGTGGCATGCGGTCCTGAACATGTATAAAACACCACGACCCCCACAGAGGCAGCCTGTCCATGGTGTGAATTGAGAACTTTGTGTCAGGCAACAAATTGGCCGGGAGACGACGACACTCCCATGCCCATCTATCACCTCCCCCAGCCTTCCGCCACCATTGGGTCCAAACTGGCTCCAACCTCTTCTTGTGCTACTGTGTGCAAGAGGAGGATGGGGGGGGCGACTTACCTCTCTCCCTTGGCGTCCAGCGTCTTCACCACCTCCTCTTCCTCTAACGGCCAGCGAAGGGAATGTTGAGAACCCAGCATTCGCTCTGCAGCCATTCGAGGAAGTAATGACAATGGTGCTCAACACCAAGGGAGAAAGGTAAGCCCCCACCCCTACCCTGCTTCACTTAGCTCTCAGTGTCCAGTGCCGCCTCTGTTCCCTCTAATGCAGGCATGGGGAACCTCTGGCCCGCAGGCCGTATTCGGACCGCGGGATGATCCGGTCTGGCCCGCGCGGGACCAGAGGCTCCGCCGCGCGCCTACTCCTTTTAAAAGCGGCCTTCCTGGACCTGCGCAGAGCACCGCTGAGGCCAAGAGGGCAATCTCGGCCTCAGCGGCGCTCTGCGCAGGTCCAGGAAGGCCGCTTTTAAAAGGAGTAGGCGCCGAGGTGATGCGTCAAAAGGAGGAGGTGCGGGAAGGCGGCGGCCTGGAGCCGAGGTAAGGAGAGCGGTTGGTGGGTGGGTGGGAGAGTGAGCGGTGGGTGGTTGCGTGGGAGGTAAATTCGCGGGGGGTGTCAAATTTGCGGTGGGGGGGAATTTCGCACAGCCTAACGGCCGGCCTGTGGCAAATGTTCCCCATGGGAAAATGGCCCCCCACCGCAAATAGGTTCCCCACCCCTGCTCTAATGGCTGCAGTGGGAATGCTGGTCTTCCTGCATTTCCTCCACCTGCCACTGGAGGAAGCAGCGGCACCAAGGGAGAGAGGTCAGCTCTCCCCATCCTCCCCTTGGTGGTGCTGCCGCCTCATCGAATGGCTGGTGGACTGAATGCTGGGAGCCCAGCAATACCCGCTGCAGCTATTACAGGAGGTGGCGGTGGTGATACTGGATGCCGAGGAAGAGAGAGACGTGAAGTGGGCAGGGGTTGGGGGCTGCTCTTCCTGTTACTCCAATTAAGGACAACAACAACGACAATACAGTACTGTAATAAAATACTGATGTCCCTTTAAGAGCTTAGAGGATGATGGGAGAAGAGAGAAGAGGATGCAGGCCCAGCAATGGCAAAATCTAAATATCAGGGATGTTGCTTTTAAGTGCTTGGAGTAGAAAGAAGATATACAGGCAAGGCTTCAGTGGTAAAGGACATAAACAGCACAAATCGATGCATGTCAACTCAGAAATAAATTCTATTGTGTTCAATGGGGCTTGCTCCCAGGAAAGTATGCATAGGATTGCAGCCTAACAGCCCAATCCTGCCTAAGATGCAGCGGTCGGCCTAAAGGCAGATTGCAGGCCACGCCGGTGTGGTCCGGGCTCACCTCGGGAGAAGGGGACGTTTGTCCCCTTTCCCCGGCGTAAGCAGCAGAGGTCCTAATGGGCCTCCTCGGATGCATGCCGGTTCTTTAACGTCTGAGGAGGTCGTGTAAGGCCGGCCTGGCCTGGGAAGGGGCGTTGGATATCGGCGCAACCTAGCGCAACTGCCCTCTCCCAGGCCAGGCTGGCCAATGGCACCCTCCCTTGCCACCCCGGCCCGGCCCTGGGTTGGCCGGCGCAGGTGCCGGCCTCCATGCTGGCGCCGCTTACTCTTGAGGTGCTGCAAATGTCCCTTACACTTAAGCAGGATTGTGCGGTTAGTGTGGGTAATTTTTACGGCTAGTTCATCAAAAAGTTGAGGATTTAAATGCAGGAAAACATAATGGGAACCCATTGTAGCTTACAAAACAAGAGTTAGTTAAGATGGGAGTGTTTATATACATCGACCAGAACTATTTCTGATCAGGTAATACATTTCATAGAGTAATATGGACAAGAAACTGCAGTAGCAATGCAGCGTTCCCTTTGTGCGTCATAAGGAACAGAATCAATTTCTACAGGGCTAACCGTGTTAGGCTGTTACAGCAAACACAACAGAGTTTCATGGCATCTTATACCTTACGGCATAACCTTTTCTGGACTAGAGCCCACTTCATCCGATGCACAAACATGCTATTCTTAGTGTTATCGATTTATGAAGTCACGTAGCTGAGGTTTTATATGCCTACTATGAAATTCCAGTGAAAATCAATCCAAAAGCAAAAACACTGTTATCATATATCCAACTAATATGCAATGTGCTGTGAGACGTGTATTTTTTTAAGGATTTGTGCTGAAATAAATTCTGTTTCAAATTAAACTTTGAGTGTGTGCGTGCATGCTATACAGGATATACATATAGCGTGTGCACATACAAAGGACAAAGAGCATGCACACACCTTTTCCTAACTACAATTTTCCCAAATGTTATCTCAGTTCTCCCTTATAACAGCCCTGTACGTAAACCATTATTATCCTCAAATTATAGATAGGAAGTTGAAGATAAAAGTTGGTGGCTTACCTAAAGCCACCCCAGTGTCCATAACTGAACTAAACTGTCAGTTAAGACACCTGAACTCCATAACCCAGGCTGTTTTTTTAATGCTGCAGAAAGGGAGCGCTGCATTGCTACATCTAACTATACTACACCAAGACTCACATGACTTACAGAGCGGCGGAGCACATGCTCCGCCTTTCTAGGTCGTCGCAAACATGCCGGAAAGCACATTTACGACTACTAGAGTAAGGGTGCTGGCGCAGAGGCTAGCAGCCCTCACTCTGCCACCCTCCAGACCCGGCACCCACCGGCGGAGGTAGGTCCTGCACTGGTTGATGGAGGGGTGGTGGGAATGGGGCAGCCAGGGGGGGTGGCCATTGGCCGGCCCAGGCTAAGAGAGGTCAGGGATATCAGCAGCAAGCTCCGCCAATATCCTAGGCCTGTTACGGGGCCTGGCCGGCCTTACTCCCCCACCTCGGATGTATGTACAGTACGTCAGCTTTAGGGTCCCAGCCGGCTAGCACTTGGGTAAGGGGACGAATGTCCCCCTTCTCCTGAGGTGCTCCCGGGCTGCCCCGGGGCAGCCCGGGAACTGCACAGGATGCGGTGGCTGGCCCCTAGCCCACCGCATCCTACACAGAATTGTGTTGTTAAATGAATTAGGCTACCATCTGGCATTCAAAAAGCACTGCAATTAACTTGCACTATCATATAGGAAGCTTGTTTCCTGCAATGGCAATTTTTAACTGAACTGGTTCACAAGTAACACCAAACTACGGTTTGGTATCACATGATTGAGCTTCATACTACCCCTCAATTCAATCACATACTTCCTCTTTAGCACAAAATATAGTTTTGAAATCACATCTGAACTGACAGTCTGGTTTTTGCTTGCCTTCCAAAACATTATGGCAAATCAGCTTCAAACCACACTGCAATCCTGGTTTGGAGGGCAAGCAAAACACAGTCCTTTCCCAGTTTGGATAGAACAATGCAGCATTCCCTTTTTGCAACACTTCTCTCCCCACCCTAATAATAAGTATAGGGCAAGACCATCTCATATAAAACAGGTTGGCCCTCCCCTTTTTACATCCGGAGCTTAAAGCTTTATCTTTGGGTTAAGGGGCGGGCGCCTGAGAGCAAGAACTTTTCTTTCTATCTTACATTTACCAGACATGTCCAACTGATTATGGATGCTTCTGTTGAGTCTTCAGGATAAAAAGTCACATGATGCATTACAAGTCTGGCAACGTTTTGCTCTCCAGTGTCTCAAAATGTTCTGCTTTGCTGCTTCTCTGCTCCATATTGTCACACACACACACACCCCCCCGTGGATTTTATTGTTTTTAATTTTTTGTGTATTGTTTTTAAATTATGTATTTTAATTTTTGGTGTAAGCCGCCTTGGGCATTTGCCTCGGCATAGGATAAGGCGGGGTATAATTTTTTTAAAATAAAAATAAATAAAATAATAATATGAATTAAGCAGTTGACAATTTAAAAAGTATGAAAGGAGATCATAGTTTTATGCTTTCTAGAAAATGGTGGTCCAGTGCTGGTGGGCAGGTGATCCCGGGCTGCCCCAGCGCGGCCCGGGAAAGGCCATAGGATACAGCAGGCGGCCCTTTAGGCCAGCCGTGTATACTTAGTCAGAATTGCGCCGTAAGTCTGGGCTTAAAAAGCAATGACTTTTAAAACAAAAGTTAAATACAGATACCTTGGAAACATGCCACATATTCAGGGATATAAAATATTTTGGAGTTATATTTTCAATTGTCTCTATATAATCATAAGTGCCAGGAATTTAACACCCAATCCTCTGCATGTTTCCACAGACGTTCTGCTGAATGTGATGCAACTTACTCCCGAGTAAATCTGCACAGCAGTGCAGTTTTACATAAAAAATCTCAAAACTACACTATATATAAAATAATACTTGTATGCTTTAAAAAAAAAACCCTAAGGGTGCAAGATTCATTATCAAAATAATAAGCCAAATGTCATCCCAGGGCAGCCTAGATGAAAACAAAAATCCAAACAAAACAAACATTCAAGTTTTTCTGATACGCGTAATATACATAAACGGATGCGCAGGGATTATCCTTTTCAGGGACCATTTGCTGAATATAGCAGAGTAACCTAATTCCAGGATTGATATCACATTCAGAAGGTTTAAGGATACCACAACAACAAGAGCTGCTTCAGACAGTCCTCCAACTCCAACTAGACCAACCTAATTCATTTGTCTATTCGTTTTACGTTAACACAAATGAAGATCTCCATCAATGGAGCACAATGCTAAGACACAAACACCTATTAAACCAAATGTAACTGAAGGAATGAAACATATATTATATACAGGCTTTGTTTTTCATCCATCCGATTTTTACCCCGCTTTTCTCCCAGATGGGCACCAAAGTGGCTTACAAAGTACAAACATCAAATATGCAGTACATTTAAAAGACAAAAGGAACTTATTAAGTAAAAAATACTTAAAGGGATATTAAAGGGAAGTATCTAGGCCAAAGAGAATGTTTGCAGGTTTTGAATCACAACAGAACACTGCAAGGCCTGTATACCAGAAATATAGGAAGAGGAAAAACATGATGCTTGCTTCATACCACTTTCAACCCCCCCAAAAGCCACTGGCCTGGTTGACATGCAGTGGGAAACCCTGGTTTCCTATGATGTGAACAAACCCTTGCCAGCTGTAGGCTTGCATGCTCCCACTCCTTGTTGCACATGCGAAAAGGGGAGAGAAGCGTATAGTTTTAATTTGAAGGAAACTGCATGCTGTTACATCCAGACTCAGGAACAATGGTTTACTTCAAACCACAGTTAGGAAACAAATCAGGATCTGAAACCACAGTTTGATCCTGGTTTGTATTTCCCTATCTGCGGTTTGAGGTAAAGCATAGTTTCTGGAGTTCATACATGATGCAGAAGTGTGATTTCCTTCAAAACTAAAGCGAACACTTTCCTTCCCTGTCCTTCTTGTATGAAAGAGAAGTGGGGGGGGGGGGAGAAGACATGAGTTCATGGCTTGCAGATGCTGATTCATATAGTGGGGAATCATAGTTCCCCGTTATGTCTGAACCAGACCATTGTCTGTCTCCCGTCTTAGAGAAACAAGGAAGATGATATGCTATTGCGAATGTCTTGACATAAGAGGAAGAAGCTTTTCCAACTGCACTGCCTTCATTCTGCAGGAATTTAACTTTTGGAAATGTGACAAATAATATATTCAGGTTCTCTTATCTACCACAATGCAGGCTTGTCATTAACAGGGAGCTGGGTTGCCACTGGGAAATTAATTAAACAGAGGCAACCTAGAAACTGTCCGGGTGGTGATTCAGAGCCCCTAATTTGCAGTACATCCCACAGTGGCATGAATCTAATTCCTCCCCCCGCCCTTATTTAAATCCACTGAATATGCACAGCACTGGTTGAACTCTTGTCAAGTACGGAGCTGAGTCAGTAGGTTTGGTGCCAGCAGCCTCCCGCAAAGCCTTCTGCAGAGAGTTTGCATCCTCTTCATGCCTAATCAAGGCTCAGCACATTTACAGAAGGGTTCAGTCTGTGCCCTGTGAGTGGTCTCAGTCTTTATTTACCTTTTCCTAGCTCTGAGGTGGAGTCACACAAGATGTGAAGATAATGTCTTAGGCTAGTGGCTCCCAAACTGGGAGGCATAGCTCCCAGGGGAGCCGCGGGAACCAGCCAGGGGAGCCGCAGAGTCCTCTTGGAAAACGGTGCAATGCCAATTGGCAGGCAACAACATCGTGTAATGGGGAGCTGCGGCCAATGGTCGGCAATGGTCAAGGGAGCCGCAGGTCGAAAAAGTTTGGGAAACACTGTCTTAGGCAAAACCCATACGCAGACAGTTTATACACATTTATTTATTTATTTATTTAAAGAATGTATATCCTGCCTTATCCATGCTGAAGCATACACCCATATAGGATCTTTCAGAAGTTATGCTGACAGTGTGTAGTGTTGGGGCCAGTCTTGGTTCACACTAGGGCAGTGATGGCGAACCATTTGGGATTGGTGTGTCAAAGATTTTGAAAATGCCTAGCTTGACTCTGCTGGTGTGTCCCCCCCCCCCCAAACTTTTAATAGTACTTTGACTATTGCTACTTTTAATAGTAATTTCGAATTGAACTCAACTGAAAACTATAGAACACACTACATCTTATTTAACATCAATTAGTGACTTTTTTTGTTGATGAGTTTTACTAGAGAATAATTTGAAAGAGGTCTGCCAAAATCCCTGCCCTAAATGTTAAGAGAAGTCTGTAAAATATAAGGTGTGTCGGGGCCCTGGGAGAAACGCTGGCGTGTCACCCAAAATGACCTCAGGTGTCACCTGTGACACGCGTGTCATAGGTTCGCCATCAGGGCACTAGGGTTTTCAAGGCTTGCTGGGGGAGAGTATAGATAGAAGATAAAGGCTCACAAAGACACTCTCGCTCCAACCTACACTCTAGGGCAAGAATATGAATTGAACTAAACAATTACGGAAATATGAAGGGAAGAGGGAAGATTGAGGAGAAATTGTATAAAAAAGTCATAGTTTTATGTTATAAGTAAATGTTAAATGTGAACTCTAATTAAGGAGTTAATTATGAACAGACCAGCGGGTGGCGCAGTGGGTTTAGTTCCTTGCTGAACCATGAGCTGTTGATCGAAAGGTCGGCAGTTCGAATCCGCAACAGGGTGAGCTCTCGTTGCTTGGCCAGCTCCTGCCAACCTAGCAGTTCCAAAGCATGTTAATGCGAGTAGATAAATAGGTACCGCTTGCGGGAAGGTAAACAGCACTCCATGTTCCAGCTGCATGCTACGCACTGCGGCAAGGAGAGTCATGCCGGCCACATGACCACGGAGGTGTCTTCGGACAACGCTGGCTCTTCGGCTTTGAAACGGAGATGAGCACCACACCCTAGAGTCGGACACGACTGGACTTTAATTGTCAGGGGTCACCTTTACCTTTATGAACTGACTATAACAGAAAACACTGTTCTTTTTACTGCTTCATGTTGCAACGCAAAACTCAAGACTATCCTGAAGACTACAACAGTAAGGATGTATCAATTTTGCAGTTCTTTTGAGCATTTACATTTGCCTAGCCTTATAGCAGTTCCTTGCTTAAATAGTAATGGGAGACAAACGTCCCTGAAAGTGAACTTGCCCACCGCCACCACTGACCTTCTTTTGAAATGCGCATCTGCAAGGAAGTGTGCAGTGTGTTCTAAGATGCACTCCCACTGCATAGACAGCAACAGTGAGGCAGCCCAACAGGGCAGGCCAGCACCTTACACAAAATGGGTATATACTAAGAGCCGTTCCACTGAATTAATGGGAGTAGAGTTAGTCACAACTTACTTGTCTCATTGATTTCAGTGGTGCATAGCCATGACTAGATTTCTTAGGATGCAACCCTGTCAAGCGCACATCCTAGAAACTTGCCCCAGAATCCAGAGAACTCAAATGGAAATGATTCCCTGAAGATAGAAAATGTGACATACACCAGTTTTAGGACACACTGCTTTCACCTTCATAAACACTGCTTCACTGAATGACAGGATCGTTTGGTAGATGAGGCGAAGAGCATTCACCTGCACTGTTTAAAGTCATGGTACAGTCATTGTTTTTGCAAGCTAGAAGATCTGGGGATTTCTTAGTGTGTGCATTGTCAGTCCCATTCCGTTGGCACTTACTGCCCTCTGGTGATGACAATAATAATAGCTTAGAGCAGCTATCTTACCATTTTGTTACATTACAAGCAACTACTAACTAAAACCCTGTTTCCCCTAAAATAAGACCCGAAAGTAAGACCTACCATCATTTTTGCATGATTTTTTGCTGGCACTCGTCAATATAAGCCCTCCCCGAAAGTAAGACTGAGCTAGGATCATCAGCCAGACGGACGCGACTCCCCCGGCACCCCCCGCGATCCCCCCGGCACTTACTTTGACCGATTAAAGCTTCATTCTTTCCCGAGGGTGCAAGGCTCTGCAAGGCCTGGAAGGCCTGCACTTGAGTCCTCCACCATGGAGATGACGTGCTAGAGAGACTCTGCAAGGTTGCAGCCTCCTTGCAGGCCTCTCTAGCACGTCGTCTCTATGCTGGAGAACTCAAGTGCAGGCCTTCCAGAGCCTTGCACCCTCGGGAAAGAATGAAGCTTTAATCGGTCAAAGTAAGCGTTGGGGGGGGGGGGTTGCAGGGGGTGCCGAGGGGTCAAGCCACAGGTTGGGAAAATAAGACCTCCCTGAAAATAAGACCTAATGCATTTTTTGGAGCCAAAATTAATATAAGACACTGTCTTATTTTTGGGGAAACACGGAAGATGTTCTTCCCAGACCACAACACCTTTGTATATTATGGCAAGCTAACGAGAAATGTTTCTCTGTTAAAATGCAATTGTTAATGCACTCTGAACAGGAATGGCTGCAATAAGAGAATAGTTTTGTTTTTACATTATTGGTAGTTTGGATATATCCAAACTTTCCAATTCACTTCATAGACATGCAGCGGTGGAACTTTGGCGGAGCGCGTGGAGCAGCCGCTCTGGGCGCGGGTGCGCACATTCAGCGGGGGGGGGGCACGCAGGCCCTGCCCTTGCCCCGGGCGCCAGGAGGGGCACTGACATTTCTGTAGACATGTTTGTGCTCTCTCTCTTTTTTTTTTTGCATTTTAATTTTCAACTTTTGCCTGAAATATTTTCCTGTAGGTTCAACTGTTTTTGAATTATCACAAGAAATGATGGAATTTTTGCCCAACCCCCAAATGAGTGAAATGTGCAATTGGGTACAACGTGAATTTGAAATGTAGAGTTTTGTTCTGAGTATGCCTACTGAGTTTTACTGTTCTACCTGTGTTCAAGGGAGGCACTGAAAATGATGGGAATGTGAGTTAAAGCAGGGTCTCATTTTGCTAAGCCAAGGAAGGCTTAGCAAAATGCAACTTTCATTATTAACTCTGGCTACTGGCATTGTAGGAACTTAGACCATGTATTCTTATTTCAATTTCACACACACTCAATGCTATCAGAGACTCCAAGGCTTGAACCTCATGGGACTGGATGGGTTCAGGCATCAGAGCCCAAACCTATTCAGGCAAAGAAGAAGAGAGTTGTGTGTAAAACACTGGAAAGCAGTATGAAGCCTTTGGATTGTAGAGTTTACAAATACAGGCTGAGTATTCCTGATCCGGATTGTTTGGGATGGGAAGTTGTCTGGATTTCAGAATACTTGCTTAAATATAATGAGACATCTTGGGGATGGCCCCCCAGTTTAAACATGAAATTCATTTATGTCTCATATAACTACACATTATACCAGGGGTGGAGAACCTATTTGCAGTGGGGGGCCATTTTCCCATAGGGAAAAATTGCTGCGGGCCGGCCATTAGGCCGGCCGTTTTTTGCCCCCCCCCCCGCAAATCTGACCCTCCCCCGCAAATTTACCTCCCTCTCGGCAATCTTGGCTTCAGCGGCGCTGTGCGCAGGTCCAGGAAGGCCGCTTTTAAACCAAGGAGTTACGGGAAAGCGGCGGCGGAGCCTCCGGTCCGGTCCCGCGTGGGCCGGACCGGATTGTCCCGCGGGCCGGATCAGACCCGCGGGCCGGAGGTTCCCCACGCCTGCCTTATACACATAGTCTGAAGGTAATTTTATACAATCTTTTAGATAATTTTGTGCCCCAGCATGCTTTGCGCTAATGCCAGCCAAGTGCTGGAAAAAAGTCATAGCCCCCAAAATGTCTGGATTTCAGATAAGGGGCGATCAACCTGTAGGTAAAGGTATCCCTTGACATTTAAGTCCAGTCGTGTCCGACTCTAGGGTGCGGTGCTCATCCCCGTTTCTGTCCAGCCCACAGACTGGAGGCAAATGAGTGAATGGGTGCAGGGGACATTGGGACAGATGCAAAATGGTGCCTCTGGGTGAGCTGCCAGTCACTTGCTGTACCCCATAAGCACTGGGATGTTCTGCATTTACAAAATACAAGTCTATATATCTGAGTCACCAGACCAAGAATCCTAACATCCCAGTTTAGGGGGAAAGAAGCACAGTATTTTTGTTGCTGCAGCTATTAGTCATAAACCCTTGTTGATCTACTACAAAGCATCCTGCAATCAACCTATAGATCCCCGTCTACTTCCTGCCAACCCCTGCACTGGAAAGCAGAGCAGAGGAGAACAGTGAAACATCACATGGCATCACTGAACAGAATACTCCTTGTGAAGGGAGAAGAGTGTAAAAGTGTGTGGACAGAAGCGGGGAGTAGGGTCTTCCTGAACAACCTCTACAGAGGACTTGACGCTGTTTGATTTGTAGTTGTGAATGCAGACTTAGGGAGTGGGGTGTTGGGAATATCCCTGCTAACTGGGCAAGAGGCTCTTTTTCAATTGGTGCTCCTCTTATATTTAGCAGGGGGAGAGTAACTGCCCCCTTTCACCCCATCACAGTGTCTTTTCTGGTGGCTGTTTGCTGGTGGTGTTCTGCATCTTTTTTAGATTGTGAGCCCTTTTGGGACAGGGAGTCATTTAATCATTTGATTTTGGCTGTAAACCGCTTTGTGAACTTTTAGTTGAAAAGTGGTATATAAATACTGTTGTTGTTGTTGTTGTTGTTGTTGTTGTTGTTGTTGATAATAATAATAATAATAATATAATAATAATAATAATAATAATAATAGTGTCTAACTTGACTTGAATTCCTGCTTCCTCTCATCAGGACTGACTTGGATGGAGCACCACTGAGGGCAGAACAGAAGGTCTGATATAGTGGCAGCTATGAGGCTGGCCCATTCTGCCACCACACAAGAAAAAAGGCTGCAGGACATCACTTTATACAACAGCATGCACTGGAGAATCAGGATTTTATGCAAAACTCAGTTTCAGGATTTCCTATATATAAAATGTATACAATACTGAGAAGAAGGGCACACAGACATAGTGAAAAAGTAGGATTTATGTATTTAACAGCCCAATCCTAAGCAACGTTCCAGCGCCAATGCAGCCGTGCAACAGGGCGCGCACTGCATTCTGTGGTGGTGGAGTTGTCACGGAAGCCTCCTCAAGGTAAGGGAACGTTGGTTTCCTTACCTCGGGGCTGGATTACGGCTGCATCAGTGCCAAAAAGTTGGTTAGGATTGGGCTGGAAGAAACCGACACCTTGCTTTGCCATGTATGCAAAAATCTTCATGGTGGCATTTAGTATAATTCAAAAACAATAAATCATCATTAAAATTTCAAAATATAACAAAGCAAGACTAAAACAAAGACAAAAGCAGCAGCATAGAGTGAAAGTAGCAAAATGAACTTAGTATGTTTTCTCAACAGTATTTCTAGCACATCATACAGCAATTTCAAAAAGCCTCTAAAAGAAAACAAATCCAAATGTCACCACATGAGGGCTACACTGCATAACATTATTATTCTTGTCTGCTTTCTCCTATAAGAAGCGGTGTTTATAAAGCTTGCAAGATGGGACTTTTGTCATTTCTAGGCACTGTAAAGGATAAAAATGAAACTAGGATTCCGTGTTTGTTCGTGACTACAAGGGGTTGTTTTTACTATAAATTGTCACCGTTCCTCAAACTATAATCTCAAGAAGGTCCTCTTCCAACAACAAAGGATTTTCTCTGCACAGCAACTAAATTCATCTAGTGTGTAAATGGTAAACTGCAATAAAAACTTGAGACTCTCTAATGAGCACAGCATTCCTATCAGAAAAACACAGCACAGAATTTTACCAGGTGAAAGAGTACAACTGCAATATGTTTGTCCTTCTTTCCCTTTCTTTTGCTTAGGGAGGGAAATACTAGCACTTCCCAATCTCAAAATGGTTTTGAGATCATGCCGAGTCTTGTTCGTTAGCTGATTACTCCAATACACAACAGCATGGAGCATCTGAAGCCTAAAATACCCGAAATAATAAAAATATTTCATAATATTTATATTATTTATATTACATAAATAATAAAAATATTTGCACATCATGGCAGGGTACAAAACCCAGTAACCAATACAAAGGCAGCCCCATGACAGAGAAACAATGAAATCCTGGGCCTCACCCTGTGATGTGTGAAGAAGGCAAATTACTTCGATAAATATAACCCAATTTATGGTTTGGGGATTAAAATTTAGGGGTTTAAAAATGCATAACCATTAAAAAAAAGTCTAATGTAGATTTGTTTTTATTTTAAATTATGTATTATATTCTATTTGTACCCCACTTTGAGCCTTGGATAAAGTAGGATAAAAATCTTTTAAATAAATCAGTATGAGTGGTGGGGAAGGTCTTGCACATTATCCCCAGTGGCAACTAGTTATGATGGCGACATGCTACCTCCAGTTTCAAAGGCAGTGTCTCTCTGATACCTGTTGCAGGGTGGCAAGATTTTTATTTATTTATATACCGCCTTTCTCCGTTTTTACACAGCGTTCAAGGCAGTTTACACAGGCAGGCTTATTCAAATCACCATTTTTCAATGGGGTTTTTACAATATTATTCTGCGGAACTCATAGAACCCTCAATAGACCAGATGTTATCCATCACAGTGTGATTATCTCTTCTGGCTGCACACCTTTTGAGCTTCTGCAGCAACCGTAAATCAGCCCAGGCAGGATTCTCAAGCTGTTCACCATTCTTGCCAGCCAACCACCTCACACACTCCCATGCTCTCTCACTGCGGGGCTCATCAACTCAGCAGCGACTCCGTTCTGGCACAACTGGTAACTGCAGCGTGTCTGTCCAGCATTCTTGTCTCCCATCCAGGGCATAGATTCCTGCTTAGCTCTTCAGGCAGTATGGCAGCTCAACCATCAGACCACACCTCTTGCCTCTCTCAAAAGAAAGCAGGGACGTGCCTCTCAAATTCTTGTGGGCTTCTGAGAGACAACTGGCTGGCCAGGAAACAAGTTGCTGGACCAGATGAGCCTTTGGCCCAATCCAGCAGAGCTCTTCTTATGTTGTCAATGCAAGTGAGACTGCAGTGAGGACTGTATCGCCAGTATGGGTGCAAAGCACAGGGCTTGCCCAGACCACAAATGTACCCGGGAATAGCACTTCACTTTTTCCCTCACAGGAACAAGTGGCAGGCGTTCACTTCTATGGAAGAGCATGAACTGCAGCACAAGTACTAGGACAGAGGCCAAGCGTGCTCCTTGCCTCTGATTCGGCCACACGCTGACCATTAAGCCTGCTCCTATCGACAGAGCCACATCCTGTGTTTCTTTCCTTGGTTCCTATTATTAATAGTCACACTAGAACGTGATAGTTTCTTAGCAGGTATTTGTAACCTGCCTGCCCTGCTTGCAAAGATCTCCAGAGTGGCACCTTTTCTTCACACAAGTCCCGTAAAGTAAACTAGGTGGGGGTGGGTGGGTGCGGGTGGGAAGGGAGAGCTAGAGATTTGCCAAAGCCACCCAGAAAGCCTCACAATGTGGAGATTTGAATCTGGTTTTCTCCCTTCCAAATGTAACATTCTAGCTACAAAATCCCACTGACTCCTGTTTTTGGTATCTACTTTATACATGTTACTTTTATCAATGAAGAGATGCGTCACTCCATGAGGAAAAGATACTGCTGTTCAAAACAAAGGGAAGATAGCGACGCAAGAACCCCTGCAAGCATAACTTTTATCAGAGGAAGTAAAACGAACACAAGCTAAGTTGAAAGATAGGATAAGGTCAGCCGGCGAAAAACACAGGAAACCAGAAATGAGAGGAGCAGTTTCCTAAGGCAAGTGCATTTAGGGTCAAGAATGAGACTTGCTGATGATGTTTATCCTGAAGCAGTATGGAGAAGCATGTGAACAGAAACAGATGATGAACTAGCATGCGTGGAATGAATGACATTAGCCCATGACGGGAGAATGGTAACAGCCTTGAAAGCAACTTACAAACTATGCAGACAAATAAACAACAATAATAATCCAATGGCAAAGGCAGGGAGAAGTTGCAAACAAACACAAATGTGCAATTCTTCAGCAGCATTTTAAGAGGCAAAAACCAGTCTTCAAAGAAAACAAACCACCACACAAGAATTTAGTACTGTTGTTAAGAGTGAAGACCTGGAAGCTAGCATTTAACTGAGATGCATTTGGCAGGCACCAGAGACAGGGCCTTTTTGGTGGCAACCCCACAGCTGTGGAACCTTCTCTCCAGAGCAACACAAAAGGCTTCCCCTTTTGCTATTCTTAAACAGCAGCTGAAAGCTTTTCGTTCATAAGGCCTTTTAATGTTTTAATTTGCAAAAACAGGTGGCTAGTTTTATTCTGCAACTTTTAAATTAATGTTATTATATTTGCTGTGTTTATATATTTTCTTATATATTATTTTGTTGGCAGCTTTGTGCTCCTTTGATGAGACAGGCCCTCAACACACACACATACATGGTACTCAAATGCATCCCTTCTTGATTTCTGTTTAGGGCACACACAGCAGCAGTGCTTATGCTGTTTACTCTGCACTTCCAAAAGCCACTGGCGGCTTAACTACACATTTGGTATCCAGTGTTGTACTTAATTAGTACAACATCTAATTGTGTAACGACAGTGTCACAACAAAAGCCGGTACAAAAAAGGTATGATCTGGACTCTCCCTTAACTCTGATCAAGGAAGCAGGATCTTATAATCCTGATAATAATGGCAAGAGTTATTGACATTGCTTTTGGCGCCCTCAAAGCAATTTTCTTAAGCGCTTTTCTGGTACAATGCAGCCGTGAAGCCCACCAGTTATTTATATACCAGAGCAGTCCTATTCCGACCTAGTATATAGTACAGTATTCCTATCTATCCAGTTTTGTCTATTTTCTCTGTCCATTATTCCAGAGGCCATTTCAATCTGCGCCCAAAGCAAGGCAATAGACCTGGTGAATCATGAGGGAGGAAAATAACTTAGAAAATGTATTCCACAAAAAAATCCAAGCTCCTTTTGCGGTAACATTTCTCAAAAGAGGAAGTTCTGCTGTCTATGGGAGTTAGCCACCCATCCTATTTAGAATGTCGCCACTGTTGTACGACACAACAATGAAGCAAACATTCCGGAACATAACTCAGTCGGAAAGGTTTAGGGGTGGCCAAACTTGCTTCATGTAAGAGCCACACACAATAAACTTCAGATGTTTGAGAGCCGCTAGAGAGATGTTTGAGAGCCGCAATATTTAAGAAGCATTTAAATTCTTAAATATATTTACTCACCATGAACATTAAACTTATGTTTTAATTCAGTGGACTCTCAGTTTATACCTGGTAAATAATTAAAAAGCTTTAAAACTTCTTATTTACCTTTTAAATTAATTGTGATGCAAAAAGGAACTCAGCCAACATATTTCTGAGAGCCGCAAATTATACGTCAAAGAGTCTCATGTGTCTCAAGAGGCCACCCATCATGGTCTTCAATCTTTTCAGACCCAGGAGCCACTTTTCACTACAACGGGCCACATGGGATGCACTTACCATATTGTCCCGAGTATAAGATGCACCTGATTATAAGACGCACCCTTAAAGTTTGGTGCTATTAAAAAAAATTAATTAAATCACAGGCATTAAATTGCAACAGCCTGATTATAAGACGCACCCCTAGTTTAAAAACTTAAATTAGGAGAAAAAAGTGAGTCTTATACTCAGACCAATACGGTAATTTTTGTAGCCATACATCAGCATCTTCCTGCTTTTCTTATGGTGAGTAGCTGCAACAGATGACAGAGCTCCTGTACCTTTTGCCATTGCACAGAAGAGAGAATTTGAATTGATGCAGTTTGTCATGCAGAGCCAAGAAAAGCTACACCTCCCAAATTCCTTCTTCAGAGTGGCATAGGGACTTTGTGGCCACACTGTACACATTATTAAAGGTACAGGAGCCCTGTAACTTATGATCACGTTCTCTTGTGGTCGCTCCTCTTTTAAAATAAAGACCCTTGATCTACAAAACAAGACAGTACTGGTGATGCCACCGCTGCAATCTACCTGTGAGTCTTGACTCTTCAAGTCGAAGACCAATAGTTCTGCTTGCGGAGTATCAAGTGTAATACAGCAGCAGGTTTCAAAAGCAGTGTGAAATCCTAGGCACACTAGCATGGGAGTAAGCCCCATTGACTATAGTGGGACTTACTTCTGAGTAGACATGCATAGGTTAGACATGCAGAGAAGTCTCACTGAACTGAGTATCCATAGGATTGGTGGAAGAAGAAATGGTTTAAGCCTCTCAGATGTAATTCTGACAAATCAAAAATGAAATGGCTAGCAAGGTCCTTGTTTACCCCTTCTTAGAGGTCTTTGCAGAAGAACTGCCAACTTTGTTTCCTGCCAAGGCTCCTATGTCTTTAATGGCAGCATGACATGCAAAAATCCACCAGGGAACATAAGAAGAGCCTTGCAGGATCAAGCCAAAGGCCCATCCAGTCCAGCTTCCTGTATCACAGTGGCCCCACCAGATGCCTCAGGGAGCACACAGCCAACAAGATAACCTGTTTCCTGTCGTCACTCCCTTGCACCTGGCATACAGAGAAAACCCACTTCTAAAACCAGGAAGTTGCTTATGGCTTGTAACCTGTGATGGTCTTTTCCTCCATGAATCTGTCCAAACCCCTTTTAAAGGCATCCAGGCCAGGTGCCACCACCACATCCTGTGGCAAGGAGTTCCACAGATGAATTACATGCTGGGTGAAGAAATATTTTCTTTTGTCCGTTCTAACTCTCCCTCCACTCAATTTTAGTGCATGTCCCCTGGTTCTGGTGTTGTGCGAGAGGGAGAAGAATTTCACTCTCTCCATCCCATGCATAATTTTATACGTCTCAATCATGTCCCCCCTCAGGCGCCTTTTTTCTAGACTGAAAAGCCCTAAACGCTGTAGCCTTTCCTCATAAGGGAGGTGCTCCAGCCCACGAATCATTTTGGTCGCTCTTTTTTGAGCGAACATTTTTCTTGGTATGGAATGCAATGAGAGGGAAAGCTTCACCTGCTGAAGGTGCAGCTAACAGAGACTGGAGACTTTTTCACCTGTTGATGAAAATAAAAAACCTTGAGAACCTTTCTTGAGGGTCCCCTATGGGTGTAACAGCAGGAAAACTAGAAGTGTGAAAAAAGCATGGAACTACTCCACCAGAGTTTAGCAACACTCAAGAAAAGCAGGGAGGCAAAGAAGTGTCTATGTTTACACTGCTTGCAACAATTACAACGGGGAGGGTGAAAACTGCCTCCTGGTCCAGCCCAGACATACAAAAAATCATTTTGGGAAAAAATGCCAGGGCTTATGCCACTCCTAACAATGGTCTGGCCTTTTCACAGGGTACCAGTTTATTATAATTAAGAACATTTACACACTGCTTTTCACGGAGTGCAGGGGACTCCCTGCCCGTTGCCTTCTCCGCACGGAATGGCTCCGACGGCAAGGGGGCGGGGCCGCCTCGTGGCGGCTTGTAAACGGGGACTAGGACGGGACGCAACTTACAGTACCGCCCCCACCGTAGAAACGTCTCTGCTTTTCAGCATATGTTCAGAAAGCCGTTCAGAAGCCCTAGAACAGACGCTATCCTGAGGTCATTTTCTGAACGACAGCTAACATGGAAGACCTTCTATTTAAACACTTTTAGAAAAATTCAGTAATGGAAACTTGGTTGCCTGTTATAAGAACCACCATCCGGCAAGGGTGGTTTTGTAAACGGCGGAGCACCCCCCCCCCCAATTTGGAGACATCGCGAATTCATGGCAAACTCTCAGCTGTTTGAGGCCTTCAGACTAAACAAACTTTGCAGCAATATCTCACAATATTTCTTTTTTTTTTCTTCAATAAGTCAATACACATACCAGAGTCTTATAGGAAAAAATAAATTAAAATAAGAATGTATTTATTTTACTGACTGCTAACTCTCAAGTCTAAGAATATGATCAGCCATTATATATGGGATACAGTTCCAGAAGGATCAAGCTCAGGAAAGCCTCCAACCAACTGAGCAAAAGCTCAGCTAGTCTTCCCTTTATATAGCCCCGTGAAAGCCCTTCTCTAGGCTAACAACTACCTCGCCCCTACCCCTCTGAGCAGTTCTTTGCATCCAGGACTTGGAAGGGAATAGCAAAAACTCAGAAGACCATTTCGACTCAATTTCACTACATGCAGTTTCTTTTCAAGGAGATGATCCTGCCTGTCAGCAAACCATCAAGGGTGCATATTGATCCCTGCTAACTGGGCAAAGAGGCACTTTTTAAAGTGGTGCTCTTCTTATATTTAGCAAGTGTCTCTTATTCACCCCAGCATAGCACCTGTGCCAAGGGCTGTTTGCTGGTGTTTCTTCTGCATCTTTTTAGATTGTAAGCCCTTTGGGGAAAGGGAACTTTTTTTTAGCTGTGCAAACTGCTTTGTGAACTTTCTTTGTTGAAAAATGGTATATAAATAATAATTGATTTTAGCAGAGGAACGTGCATGTCAAGTTATGTAGAGAAACACAACCTATGTTTCAGTTAATATTCTCGCAGCACAATCCTATGCCTGTTGATTCAGAAGTACGTCCCACTGTTTTCAATGGAACTTACTTCCAGGAAAGCGTGTATAGGTTTGCAGCCTCAGCAAGCAATGGAAAAATCTTCAGATATTTTCTGGACAGTTTAAACATCAAGAGGAGGAAGTCCAGCAACGAGTATGAAAATTGCAGGGCTCTGCATGGACCGGTCTTTATTTCTAGCACACATCCAGGATCCATGTGGAATCTGAGGAATCGATAGTATCTGAGCTGAATGCCCTAGGTCAGAATACCACAAGCGCAAGCAAATTCATCCCCACTTGCAGCAGCCCACACACGCATCCCTTCCCCTGGAAAAGACACAGGGATGACAGACATGAGGTTGAGCTGTGTAATTTTGCTTTCTTCTACCTGTTTCTAAGATTCCTCTCTCAGAAAGGGTAAGGCAAGATTTCAGTTCTTCTGATGGATATATAGGACGGAAAGTCAAGACCAGGGGCTGCGTTTGTTTTTCAACTTGAAAATAGCAGGAAGTGACATTCCTAGCATGCTTGATATCGCTGCTACCAGGGGCTCCCAAAATGAACGGAAATTATCAAAATCAGAATGGCTGCTGTTGCTCCTCGTCCCTCCCACTACATCTCCCACCTTCCTATTGGTGCATGTGAGGCTGCCAATGTTATCTCCTCATCCCTCGTACTACATCTCCCAAGCTCCTTTGCAGCCTTCCTATTGATGCAGGAGGCCACCATTTTTTTTTAGCTTGGAGCTCGGAGCTGAAACTTCTAGAATGGTGAGCCGGCTGGAAGGAGGAAAAAAAAAGCGACCCGAGCACTCTACAAGGCGAAAAAAAACCCGACTCTCAAGTGCTTCTAGCACTAGAAGCCGAAAAAACAAACGCAGCCCAGGGTCTGCACACCCTGGGCATAATCCAGTGGGCAATTTGGCTGCGTGAGCCTCACTGCAACAAATGGCCACAAGCACCAAGAACAAGGGGAATGTTCTTGCAAAGGTTCTATTCATTTCCATGAGATTTGCACTCATTTCACACTCCTACTCCTTGGTAAACTGTGGCTCCTATTCAGCCAGACATCAAAGGATGAAAAAATCTGAAATTTAGCTTTTCAGTAGTAACTCTTACAAATAATACAAGAAAGAACCCTAACAAGGAAACTTGGGATCTTCATAATAATATTTTATTTTTTTATCCTGCCCCCCCCCCCCTTATGGAACTTAAAGACGCCTACTTAAAGGCTCCCTGGAAGTCGCCCATCCAGGCACTGACCAGACTCAGACCTACTCAGCTTCAGCTGGCTGAAGCACCATGTGCCTTTGGGACAAGGTCAGTCAGAAGCTCATTCAGTTTGTATATTAATGTTCCTAACTTGCCATAGGTGAAGCTGAGAAACTCAAAAAAGGCATTCTCCTCTCCCTGCAATGCCAGCTGTTTCTGTGTGAAGGCGAATTTAAAATGCAATCTGGAAGTGAAGCGGCCATTCTTGCCACCCACCTCCACTCCTCGACTTTTAAAGAGTATTGCTGCTGAATTCTTTGTGTGTCACCTTTTTTTTAGCCACCACTTCATGGAGTGCTAGGTAACGCAGCTAACACAAAAACAAACAAACTCAGTAGGGCCCCAACACATACATGCCAGAGCAAGAGCCTATAAATCATCCTTACTAGATATCAGGATTTCAAAGGCACACTGCAAGCTGTTTCACAGAGACTTGTTGATTCAAGCTCCAGTTGCTATTAAAGCATGACTATCATCTCCTTTCTGAAAAGGGTAACTGGATGATATTACTACTCCTTCAACGAAGAAATTCAGCACTGGGTTAGCCCAAAAGACCCTTGCTGTTTTTGATGTTCCATTTATAATTGGATCAATTATATATGTTAACTGCATGTGCAAAACACTGACCAAAGTACATCAAGTCTTGCAATATCGCTACTCCCAAAATGATTACCAATCTGATGTGCCATGTCGGCATACAAGGGAACGCCACATACGTAATTTATGGCGAGATCCTACCTAGAGTTCCGGCGCTGGAGCAAGTGCTCTGGCGCCGGAAGGTGTTGCAAACGTGTATTAAGGCACGTTTGCGCCACCTGTGGAGTAAGGGAGGCTGGCACAAGGCCAGCTTCCCTCACTCCAGCGCCGGACCGAGGATGTGGCCGGCGGCAGAAGGTGAGTCACATGTTGGGTTTAGACAGATTCATGGAGGAAAAGACCATCACAGGTTACAAGCCATAAGCAACCTCCTGGTTTTAGAAGTGGGTTTTCTCTGTGCCAGGTGCAAGGGAGTGTCAACGGGAAACAGGTTGTCTTGTTGTCTTGTGCTCCCTGAGGCATCTGGTGGGGCCACTGTGTGATACAGGAAGCTGGACTAGATGGGCTTTTGGCCTGATCCAGCAGGGCTCTTCTTATGTTCTTATGAGTCTCCCACCGGTGGCCGCATGGGCAGTCCGGCTGGCAAGGGAGGGGGCCCATTGGCTGAGCCTGCCCGGAAGGGGGCAGGGATGGCATTGGCCATATCCCCGTCCCCGCCAGGCTGGCTCAGCCGTTACATGGCCTCCTCCGACTTCCGCCAGCTATTTAGCTGGCGAAAATCGGAGGAGGCAGATAGAGCCAGCCCCGGTTTACACCCAGTTTACATGGTGGTCCAGACGTCCAAATCCTGTGTAAGGATCCGTCGCCAGATCCTTACACAGGATTTGGCTTTATTTATTTTTGATAGGAAAGTGAAAAGCTCAATTTCTACAACCTGGTAAATTTCTGGGTTTCTTAGGACAAAAAGGTATTAAAAATTCAGGACACAAAATTAAACAAAATAATAAGATTGCAGATAATACCCTGTTTCCCCTAAAATAATACCCTGTTTCCCCTACCCTGAAAATAAGACCTACCGTCATTTTTGCATGATTTTTGCTGGCACTCGTCAATATAAGTCCTCCCTGAAAGAAAGACCTAACTAGGATCATCAGCCAGACGCGACCCCCCCCGGCATCCCCCGCAACCCTGCACATAGGCCTGCAAGTAGGCTGCAACCTTGCAGAGTCTCTCTAGCATGTCGTCTGCATGGTGGAGAACTTGAGGACAGGCCATGCAGGCCTTGCACTCTCAGGAAAGAATGAAGCTTTAATATCGGTCAAAGTAAGTGCCGGGGGGGTCACGCCACATCTTGGGAAAATAAGACCTCCCTGAAAATAAGACCTACTGCATTTTTTGAGCCAAAATTAATATAAGACAGTGTCTTATTTTTGGGGAAACAGGGTATATACAGAATGTAAATTAACGAGATTAAAAGCCATGCTGGATAAAATATTTTTATAGTTTAAAAACCTGGTTCAGGTTATAAACTATAAAAATATTTTATCCAGCATGGCTTTTAATCCCGTTAATTTACATTCTGTGTCCGTTATGTTATTTATTTAAAATATTTATATCTCATCTTTCCCCCTCCCCATCAGGAGGTGCCCAAGATGATTTGCAGTACACTGAAACCTCGATTTAACAGACTTTGGAAACAACATACTTTTTCTGCTTATATGTTCTGCACCTGCGCATCTCCACTGACTTCAATGCATTCTGTTTTAACGGACTTTCAGCATTGACACTCCTCCCCTCCAAGTCTGTTAAATTGAGGGTTCAATGTATTTTTCCCCCTACATATTAGTAATAGCCCTGTCCCAAAGGGGTTCACAATCGTAAAGAAAAAAATGATTTGGGAAATTAAGAGAGCAAACAAACTATAACGTAACATTAAATGGATAATTCTCCTCTTCCTCTTCCCCCCAGGGCCACTGGTGTTTCTATGGCCACTGTGAGGAGAAACACCAAAGGAATAGCAGCAACCAAAGCGGACTATGGTGGATCTTCTTCCCTATCAACAGCCCTGAGAGAAGAAGTTTCTAATCAGTTCTTTACTGTTACTTATGTGTAGTTGGTATGTGTGTGTGTGGTGTGTGTGAGAGAGGTGAGGGTGGTTGGTTGATTCCATCCACTGACTAGGAGACCGAGTTATCTTTCCAACTTGTATAGTATTGCTCTCCTTGAATCCTAGTGTTATGAAGACCATCAGTAAACAAGAAAAAATAAAACCATATGTTATATCAGAAAAACATCGAAAGGTAATCACAAATTGAGATTTATATACACGCAATATGTGGTTAATATTAATTGCTAAAGAATATGGTGAAAACTGCTATTTCAATGACAGTAGAATTATAATAATACAGTCAACCAGCATCTTATGTGTGATAGACTTGCACAAATTCAAGTATACACACTTGCGCTCCCCCCAAAAAAAGACAGAGAAAAACAAGTTACTCTATTTATGCCCCAGAGCAAGCCTGAAAAGGGAGAATGATGCTGCTATTCCCTCAGTTCCTGCATGTCTCTCATACTATGCTTTTAGTACTTAAAGAGAACGTATGTATTTGTTGTCTTTAGGAGCGTTTCAACTATATGCGACTTTGGATTTACACCCTGACTTTGGAACGTAACCCTTGAGTATGTATGTAAGATGTATGTAAGATGGGGGCTGACTGTACTTCAGATGTATGTAGTGTGTGCGAGTGATCAAAGAGTTTCAGACACAGTATCTCAGTAATCCTTATCAAAACCCTGTAAGTACGGTATATCATCAGTACTATCACTCCCTATTGTAAACAGAAGTAGGTAGGCTGAGAGAGACAGGTGCTTATCTAAGACTGCAATCTAAGATACACTGTCCTGGGAGTAAGTCCCACTGAACACAGTAGGACTTACTTCTGAGTAAACATGCATAGGATTTTGCTGTAAGTCACAGGCAGCCCAATCCTGTGTAAAGATCTGTGGCCGGCCCATAGGGCCGGCCGCAGGATCCTACCCCCTTCCTGGGTCGCTCCTGCACGGCCCAGGCTCTCCTCGGGGAGAAGGGGACATTCGTCCCCTTCCCCCGATGTAGGGCTGCCTGGGGCCTCCTCAAATGTACGCCAGCTCTCGAGCCGATGTTCATTCAGGGCAACGGAGCAAGGGTCGCTGAGCCCTGGAATGGGGACGGCTATATCGCGGCCGACATCCCCACCCCCTCCTGGGCCGGCTTGGCCAACAGCCACCTGGCCCACCCTGCCCCTGCTCCCACCAGAGTAACACTTACCTTGTTCTGGTGGCTACAGGATGGTTCCACGGCGGAGTGAGGTCTGCCGGCCTGTGCGCTGGTGGACCTTACTCCGAGGGTGCCGAAAAGGCGCTTTATGGCGCGTTTACGGCACCCTCTGCCTGCAGAGCACGCGTTAGAAAGTTCAGGGCAGATGTGAAATTTGAACTAAGGATTCCCTGGTTCACAATTAAGGTTTTTAGCCACCTCCAACTCTGTTTTGGGACATTACTTTTTGCAGAAAGGCTAAGATGGAGAGAGCATAAAATGCAACTCTGCTGCACCCGCATTATTGAACTTTGACCCTGAATGTTGTTTAAAATGCAACCCTAAATGCGATCAATTCCAATTGTTAAGTCTGTTGCCACAAATACAACAGAGCCTTCAAACACCTTAGAGGTGTATCGTGCCATAAGCTTTTGTGGGCCAGAGCCCACTTTGTCACATGCATGAATCCTCAGTTGGTAGGGTGTGTGTGTGTGTGTGTGTGTGTGTGTGTGTGTGTGTGTGTGTGCGCATGTGCCACAATAGCAAGTGTATAACATTTCTAGGTAAAGCTAAAATATATTCAGGACATTTGAAAAGATGGGAGAGAAATTTTATTATTATTATTATTATTATTATTAATAATAATAATAATAATAATAATAATAATAATAATAATAATAATAATAATAATACATACATACATACATACATACATACATACATACATACATACAAAATGTAAACAGTGACTATTCACAAGAGTAGTGAATGGTGATAACATAAGCTTTGGTATTCTAATTTAATGACTATAGTGGGGGAGGACTGTATGGTCTCAATTGAGTCCTAAATGAATAGAATCAGATTACTGATAAATTCTAGCTTGGCCATTTCACAGTGCAGTATTCCTTCGAAGTTTTTTCACGGAAGAATGGTGACTTTCAGGTCAGCAGCAGTGTCCTGGGAGACGGAAATGTTCTCCCACTGGCCTGTGAATGCTGCCACTGTTGAGATCAAGACAAACCAACACGTTTGTCCTGGGTAGGTGATGGCATATTTCACATTGAAAGCTGAGAAGATGAATGAGCCCCTGACAGCATGGAAGTAGAAGAGAAAGTGACAGAGCACGACTTGTTGTCCTGTTGTCCCCTACCGCAACCCAGCTAAAACCACAACAAGGTGCCATAATATAATACAGCTACTCATTAGCAACAATGGACAACCAAACAGATTTCAATCCACATTCTGCATTAACTCAGATGCTGGCTTTGTTCCCAGATCCACTCAAGCAACATTATTACAGGCCCTAATATCATCCTGTGCTCATTCACACCTACTCATCACCTCTGTTAGTCTTGAAAGTCCCAGAAGACTCTTGGTTGTTCTTAGTCCTAAATGTGCTACCCTTCAGTCTCAGTGAATGCAATTGCTCTTGATCCAAAAAACGGAACTTCTGCACAGATGCAATGTTGCGGCTAGATCCAATAGATTATAGCCTGACTCATTTTTCTCTTTTGCTAAAATAGTGAAAGGACTTGAGATGTAATCATTTTAGTTCTTATTGTTAAATGATCAGTAGGACATACGTTCAGCTAAATCAGAAGCATTAAAATTTTTAACTCTCATGCTCATATGTCTAAGGATGGCTTAAGCATGACACATAACAAATAAACAGCACAATCCTAACCAACTTTCCAGCGGCGATGCAGCCCTGATGGAACAAATGTTCCCTCACCTTGAAAAGGCCTCCATGACTGCCCCTGCACTGCAAAATGCAGTGTGCGTCCTGTTGGCACGGCTACATCGGCGCTGGAAAGTTGGTTAAGATTGTACTTTAAGTCACAGATACTAGAAAGTCAGTCATGACAAATTTATATATTCCTTTTTAAACAGTTGAAAGTAATGGTTATGAATACTAGGCATCATAAAAGCGCACAGTATCTATGTAGTATAATCCTAAACATGTTTACTGAGAAGTAAAATCCACTGAGACTTATCCTTTAAGTGGGTTTAGGATTGAAAAAAACAGGACTTGTAAAATGCTCAAAATTTCCTAGCTAGAAGACTCAGGGTCTATGTTACCGTAATTGCAGATGTGTGTAACTAAAACCCAACGGCCACTTTAAGTAGAAGAAAAAAGAAGGGCACTTTATGCACAGAAATGGAATGTGTGCTATGCTCCCCACTTCTCCATTCCCCATTGGTCTTCCCAGCTGTGTTTCCCCTTTTAGGTTCCATATGTGTGTTTTTTTTTCCTTGCAAACGTCTTTGGATCCTCATAGGAAGATCTAGAAGAGAGAAACAGCACGCACTCTTCCCCCACCCCCCACTAATTCTCCACATTAAATTACCCTGTCCTGAAGCTTTTCCTTAATTAAAGAAAGACCTGTTTTGTGTTAGCTACACATATATGTATGTAACATTCAGTTAGATCCTTAGATTATGACAAAAAATAGTTGCAAGGGGGCCCATTTCCACAAGGTAAACTCTTGGTCAGAGCCTTACGCTCCTTGTCTGCCACTAATATAAAACATAGAAGAGTCAAAGGATCTGTACTTTCACCTCTAAATCTTGTGAAAAGCCTCTGTGTCCTAGGTTAAGACTAAAACCTCCTCTTGCAGCAGCTCAGAGCTTTCAGGGGAGGTGGGGAACATGGATGAAATTGCCTCATATTTTGTCAAATTCGCCACTGCTCACAGTGATATCAATAAAGATGTAAAGAGAGTAGACACATACTCAATTCAAACCCATTTTAAAGACTATGAATAAAGTCCTCATTGGCGAGAACCAAGTCATAACTGGATCCAAACAATGAGTCATATTAAAATAAGCTGGGGAAGGGGGAAAATCAATCAAAAATCTGGTTTCCTTCATTGGAAACAATTCAACTTCTGACAATTCAAGATAAAACACGGAACTTAATAGATACTTGATGAGGCAAATATAGCACTGTCAACAAAAAGCAGACTCCTTGTTTCTCTATTGTCTATTGATATAAAGTTCATATTGGAGAATAAATGAATCAATTAATGAATCAAACAAACAAAGGCACTGATCATAGTTACTTTTCCATTCAATATGGGTGAAAAAAGGAGCAGTCCTATGTATCTCTACAAGTGTTCACATCTCATGGATTTGCTGCGTAGAAACAAAACAAATCACAAAACAATTCTAGTTTCCAAAAGGGACTCTGCAGCTGAGTCGGTGATAGCGGACAGAATCTGTATACTCAGAATACAGAGATAACTGCTGCAGTAAGACATCTTTTTAAATGTTATTATGAAATAAAAGCAGGTCAACACTTTCAGGGGTGGACTAATTCAAGACCAGAGGGTTTCTCCTTGTCCATTCTTTCTGCTGAAACACCGTAGCAGAAGGGAGAAAGGCAAACCTGATCTGGACTATTGTGTCCAAACCTGGTCTGGACTCTTGTGAAAGGTTGTGCCTATCACAGAATTTGGGACTCCCTCCCATTTTTCTTTTGTTACCTTGTCCAAAGAGAGTAATATTGTGTAGGATGGAACTCCAAGCAAGTTCTTCACTCTCTTTGGACAAGGTAACAAAAGAAAAATGGGAGGGAGTCCCAAATTCTGTGATAGGCAGGACCTTTCCAAATGCTATGATTGACCTGTGGGTAGGAGACAATTGTGCAGCTGAATCTCAGCGCCATCACTCAAGACGACACCAACCCAGCAAGCCCTCTTGTTGAAGGAGTATTGCTGTTTACCAGCACTCAGACTAGTAAACTGTCTCTCTTCACTCCAGCACTGCATTTTTCCCCTGTAGCTATTGCTGGTTTCTGTATTTTATTTTATTTTATTAGATTGTGAGCCTTCTAGGGACAGGGAACCATTGACTGATTTATTTTACTATGTAAACTGCTTTGTGAACTACTCTTCTTGAAAAGTGTTATATAAGTATTAATAATAAACCAAGTTGCTTGTCAACAACAATCCTCACAATAGTGATGGTGTTTTTCTGTGCCAAATGCCCCTGTGAACTGCTCCCTTCCATTTCACAATGATCTCACTGAACTGAAATTATACTACGGTAGCACATTGCTAACCAATTTCTTTCTTTCCGTGATTTATATCCCAACATTCCCTTCAAATAAACGGAGATAGTAGCATACCCCCCTCCCTCTCCAAAAAGAAACTACCTGGAAACACCCTAATAGGCTGAGATCAATCTTTTCCAATTTCCATTGGATCAGAATTCCTCTCTCTCTCTCTCTCTCTCTCTCTCTCTCTCTCTCTCTCTCTCTTCTCCCCCGTAGCAGTGTCTTGGCTAGCCTGAAAAACTCAAGTCCGGGTAAAAATTCCAGTCTTGGAAACATTTCTTCCAATTTCTCGGCTCCTTTTATAGCTGGGAATTTCCATTCTTACCTAGCTTGCCGCCATCTAAAGACACCTGCCTTGCTGCAGGCCAAGTTGCTTTTGCAATACTGTTTTCAACCCTTCATGTTTGAAACCAAACATTTCAATATTTATTTAAACCACAACCATCAGAGGCATGGTTATTCTTGAAGCTAGTCTCCCTCTTACATATGGAATAATCAAAGGGAAGTGTGATAATGCCTGAATTTGTAGCAGAACATTCCACTGACTCTACATGAGGAAGGTGTAGCAAAGTCCTGTCTGTGTTCTCTGCCACTCAGAGACATTTAATCGACAATTAAGCGGCAAAGAAATAAGGCCAACTCATAGTTGTTACGTATTCAACAAAGCAAGACACACCCACAAACACAAGCAGTGAATTTATTCAGGCATCAAGATCCAAAACGAACTGGGGGTGGTAGGGAAAGTTGTTGAAAACTCAACTCTCTAGTGTTGATATAGGATGGCAGCAAAAAGTCTTTTCCTTATAAAACATCTGAAAGCAAAACCAGAAAGCTACTGATAGGCAGAAGCAGAAGAGAGGCATGTTTTGTAAAATTCTTACTATTCCATTTGAAAATAAGGACCTTCTGTGTCCTAGGTTAAGACTAAAAACAGGGACTTGTAGGAAGAAAAAGGTTCCGCTTTCAACAAGGAGAGCTGATTCTGCCCCTGGAGCATGGTAGCGAAGATCCTACGTTAATCACATTTATTTATGGCTTAATTCTCCATGCTCATTGAATGATTCGGGATCTCAAAATTCAATGAGATTTCCCTCTCAGCCATATGCATAAATACAAAAAACCCCACTTTATTTAACAGTAATATTACAGCCACTAATACTTCTTTCTTTAAAAAAAATCTGTTCAAGTTCAAACATAATCTTAACAAAAATGGCTAAATGCTTTCTTCTATGGTTGTATCGTGTAATCGCCATATCACCTCAGTTTTATTACCATCACTCCCATTAACTGATCTTTCTGTAAGACCTGTAAATATGAACATCCGAAAGGAGCTGCAAGTACGCAGAAAAGAAAGGGAAGAAAGGGAAAATAACAGTAGTTCTTTTTCATCAGCCTATCGCAGGATTACTCAGTTCTGGGGACAGTTCCATGTACATTCCTGATTTCTCCATACTTGGAATACTTTTCATACAATAATTTCAGACAAAAAGTGGGATACTGTAAACAAGGACTTTACTACAGTCCAGAAATTCCCAGCACATGCATCACAGAGGATCATTTTGCACACTGCAACAGCATCTTCATACCATCAAGGTTTCTAAGTGCTCCAATAAGCGGCCATTTAAACCCTGGCTTCCCACACCATATCAAAACTGCGGCAGGGTTCCTCTTTCTGTAAGCTATAGAATGTATTCACTAACTTAATTCATTAAAAAAAACTGAATGAAAAACAACAGGTCAGTTATCAAACATTAAATGGAATCTTACCTGGATCCAAAATTCAGGTGCATAAAACTTTGGCCATACTTCGCAATGTAAAGATCTCACAGTCATCTTACTCAGAAAAATTTGTATCCTTTCAGTTTTAATGACTAAGCATCCAAAGAGATCGCCTCTGAGTAGCCAGATAAATATTTCGTAGGAGTAAGTGCACTATCATTCTCCAGCAAAACTTTCTATTGCACTTGAAGGGGGGGAAATCAATTCAAATAAAACACTTAAATGTCCCCAAAAGTTTGTATTCAACGATGCTAGGTTTGCAAGCTCTCTCCTGCAAACAGCGTCTCTCACAAAAGCTCTGATGTACACATAGAGACAGCTTTTGAATCCTGTCAGGTACTTTCTGGCTTCTTGTAGAGAGCTATACTAGCCTGCATACACTCCAAAATGGCAACCTCATCTCTCCTTGTTGCTATGGACACGCCATACGTCAGACCTGCACTTTTTTCCCTCAGACCTGTTTGTTTATGACAGGCCTAGGTGCTTCCTATTATGGTGCCTGCATCAGCACAGCATGCCATTCGCCAGTAATGAGAGCCCGAGGCAGCCACTGAGGTGATCAGCATGCAGCAGAGGACAGAGATGCTGAGGAATCTGAGCATGCTCCTTGCAACTCTGCACAGAATGGCAATTTCAAGAACGGTTAAGCAGCATACAAATCACAGAGGCCGGATTCGCCAGAAACAGCCTATTTCTGGTGGGGAAAAGCTGAAAGGCAGGCAAACCGGTGAAAATAAAATCCTGGGGCAGCTTTAAATAGCAAAACAAATTGACCTCGAGAAGTTTAACTTAATTTGTTGCCTGGAAAGCCGCTGTGGAAGATGGAGTTGACGATAACAGCAAAGTCCCCAAATCTCAGGACTGCAACACAGTCTGCACTGCTATTACTCATTCTTTAGCGGCTCTCACTTTTGACCTTTAGAAGTATATTGCGTTTCCACTGGCTGCAAAAGCAAGTCTGCTTTGTTTCTCCTATGGACTTGATGGGAGACTGCCCTCAGGGACGCAAGAGACATAACCCAGAAGGAAGACATGACAAGTCTCAGACTTCGTAGCTGCCAACGCTGCCAGTCCAACACACACAACGTCCACTTAGCTAAGCCACCTTGCCAAATGACCTCACTTGCTCAGATGAGACAAGGCTGAGCTCATACTTGTATATCTGGGTCCATTCACTATAAATTTAGAGATAATACAAATAATGGTCTTTCCAGTTTCCAGACAACTTCAGCTATGTAAATCCTTAGCAGGAGCAGAGGCTATTACATCACTGACCATGTTGAAATCCATGAGAATACCCAACGCTTGCAATTCTTGAGTAACCACAGAATCAGCAGACATCTGCAGATCTGTCAGCACCCTGATAAAAGAATGATTAGAGAAGCACAATTCAAAATAAAAGCCTTCCTTTTCACATTGATTTTTTTTTATTACAGAACTCAAAAGTATTTAAGAATGTGACTTGTACAAACTCTGCACTATTTTTTTTTCTTTTTGCCACAGAGGAAAATTTGGATTCTGGGCGATGGTGTTCCCAGTAGCAATGTATGGTTGCGAGAGTTGGAACATAAGGAAGGCTGAGCGCCGAAGAATAGATGCTTTTGAACTGTGGTGCTGGAGAAGACTCCTGAGAGTCCCTTGGACTGCTAGGAGATCAAATCAGTCAATCCTAAATGAAATCAACCCTGACTGTTCCCTGGAAGGACAGGTACTGAGGCTGAAACTCAAATATTTTGGCCACCTAATGCGAAGAGAGGACTCTCTGGAGAAGACTCTGATGCTGGGAAAAACTGAAGGCAAAAGGAGAAGGGGAAGGCAAAGGATGAGATGGTTAGACAGCATCACCGATGCAACGAACATGAAAATGAGCGAACTCAGGAAGATAGTGGAGGATAGGAAGGCCTGGCGGGATATGGTTCATGGGATCACGAAGGGTCGGACACGACTTAACGACTGAACAACAAAAATCATAAAACACACACTAATAAATACTGTATTTCTTCAATTCTAAGACGCATGTTTTTTCCCAATTAAGCATTTCAAAAAATGGGGTGCGTCTTAGAATCGAAGGTCTCCAAAAAGCACCCCAAAATGCTATCTTCTTACTTACTGGGGCTTGGGGGAGCTTCAGGGAGACCTGCGCGGCCCTCTGCAGGCCTCCCCGATCTTTAGTTCGGCAAAAAACGGTGATTTTCAGCCATTTCCGGTTTTCGTGAAAACCAGAAATGCCCAAAAATCGCTGTTTTTCGCCGAACTGAAGATCAGGGAGGCCTGCAGAGGGTTGTGCAGGCCTCCCTGAAGCTCCCCCAAGCCCAGGTAACGGAAATGGCACTTTCTGGCAGGGCCAGAAATGCTACGCAAAGGCAGTGCACTCAGTTATCCTCAGCTGCAGGAGACATGCTGGGGAGAATTGGTGCTGAGCCGGGTAGATTCAATGAAGGGAGGTGAGTCTTACAATCGATGGACTTTTCTTCCCCTGCTGGTGGTACTGAAAGTAAAGGTGCGCCTTAGAATCAATGGTGCCTTAGACTTGAAGAAATACGGTAGGATTTCTAGATTTAATTCCTCGGATGATAAAAAAGGGATAAAAAGAAGCAATCATTTTTCTCCTGATTACTCAGAGGGACAAAACATTTTAGCTGGGTAACCAGGGCATTTAAAACCTGAACTACTGTGGACCCAATCCTATCCAACTTTCCAGCACCGAAGCAGCTGCAATGCAGCCCCGGGGTAAGGGAACAAATGTTCCCTTACCTTGAGGAGGCCTCTGTGACTGCCCCCCCAACACACACACACACCGCAGGATGCAGCACACGCCCCGTTGGCATGGCTGCATCAAACGCTGGAAAGTTGGATAGGACTGGGCCCAAAATCTTGCTTGAAATAAGAAAACACAAACCCACACAGAGTTAAGTGCACTCAAGCCTATTACAATCAATGTGCTTGATTCTGTTGGTCTCCATTTCTAGCATTCATAGCTGGAGACACAAAGTTAAAGTGGGACTTTGAGTACCTAAGATATATGTCTTTCAGCGCAATCCTATCCAACTTATGCCACCAACTGGGCTCTGCTCAATCGTATCCAACTTATGCCACCGGTATAACCAGCGGTGCAGCGAGAACGGGGGCCCCAGAACGGAAAGGGGATTCAAATCCCCTTTGAATTCCCCTTTTGGAGGGGATTTGAATCCCCTTTCTGTTCTGGGGCCTCCCATTCTCGCTGCACCGCTGGTTACACCGGTGGCATAAATTGGATAGGATTGAGCAGAGCTCAGCCGGTGGCATAAATTGGATAGGATTGCGCTGTTAATTCTCAACACCAGCTAACTAGCTAGGTGCAGTTCCACAGTATGAGCCTTTCCCATCCAAAAACGAAAGGGTTTGAGTGGCCAGGTAAAAGAAGTTTTTTCCTTTTTTCCTAGAGCACCCCCTCTCAATCAGCCTCCTGTTTGCATACAGTATTTGCTTTTCTTAATCCTTCCATCCTTCCAGCAGCAAATTGTCAGCTCAACTTGTCCCTGCTGTTTGCAGCTGAAAGAAGGACAAAGTTAGAGGTGCCAATGAAGAGAACGGCTCTAAGGAATGTTTTTCTCTGCTCTGCTTGACGATACATGATCATTAGAGATGCTCTTGTGACAACTGCATATTAATCTACAAAAACATCCCAGCTAGAGTATTGGATGGTGGTCAGAACTTATGATCTGGCTGACAAAGTACAAGGCATTCTTGGGCACAAAATTATTAAAATATAGTATAAAATTACCTCCAGGCTATTTGTATAAGGTGAATATGAGACAAACAAATTTTGTGTTTAGACTTGGGTCCCATCCCCAAGATATCTCATTATATGTATGCAGATATTACAAAATCCCAACAAATCTGAAATCCAGACAACTTCCGGTCCCAAGCAATCCAGATAAGGATTCAACCTGTATCAAGATCTTGGCTCACATTTGAACAATCACCAAAAATACGGGACTCATGTGTCAGTCAGTGTCTTGGCCACCAACTCCTCCTCCACTACGTTCCAGCACATTTACTGAGCAATCCTGTGTAATTTTTCACCTGTGGAGTGTGTGCTCCGCAGGTGCTGGGTGTCGTAAACACACCGTAAAGCGCATTTTCAACACCCAGAGAGTAAGGGCCAAAGGTGCGGAGGCTGGCAGCCCTTACTCTACCACCCCTCGGACCTGGCACCCCCCCTCCCGGAGCACATACATCCTGCACCAGTCAGTGCAGGGGCAGGGGGAGGGCGGGCCAGGCAGCGAGGACGGCCGTTGGCCAGCCTGAGTGGGGATATTGGCGGCGCACTCCACCAATATCCCGAGCCCATTCCTTACCCTGACACCCCGGATGTACGCCAGCTCCAGAGCCAACGTACATCTAGGAAGGCCCATTGGGGCCGGGCAGCCCTACACCTGGGGAAGGGGACAAACATCCCCTTCTCCCAAGGTGTTCCTGTGCCGTGCCGACGCAGTCCAGGAAGGGCGCTGGATACTGCGGCAGGCCCTTTAGGTATTTGTGTAATCTGAAGCCTTAATAGCATGTCCTGTTTGTAACACAATTAAGACTGCAATCCTAGAATAGTTACTAGGGAGTGAGCACACTGAACACAGTGTGACTTACTTTAGAGGAAATGTAGATGTGCACTGTATGTGTCAGTTCCAACATGGGAAACCCAGATGTCTTAGCAAGATTACTTCTAGGTCCGGACCATCTGAAGGATCTGAAGTTGCACAGAACTCCCATATCTGAAGCTGCATAAGAGACTACATTTTACCAGTTACAGTTTTTCCTATTTCAAAGTTACAATGCTGAGAGAATCCAGAGGAATGCTTCCTTCTATGCAACTATTAAAAACCAAAGAGCCATTTTAAGACCTTAGCAATCCCCCCCCCACACACACACACCTTAAAAAAATTCTTGAACATCCTTCCTAAAAGAAAAGAAAAAAAGGAATTGTGTGCAACGGTGATAATGAAATAAACATACGTAACACCGCTTTCTGCAAAAAAAAAAATCTGCGAAAATAAAATAAAACCATGTAATTTTGCACCACTTCACCTGCTGAAACTGTACAACCTATACCACCTACCTAGTACACTTTTAAAGCGGTTACAATGGATAAAATGGGGAAAATTGAATAAAAACAAATAACCGCTTTCTGCTAATTCATTTTGGTTAAACACTGAAATCTGAAAAAAAAAAAAAAAAACCCAACTATTTTCTCCCACCTCTAGTTATATGACCCAAACAGGAATTCATGGTTTGGGACAGGGCTTTTCAACCTTTCTTTTGGCAAGTACTCAGGGGCAGTGCAACCTGGAGTGCCATCCAATGTCGCCATGGAACCCTGGAGGGGAGGGAAGCCCCTTTTAGTGCTCCTTGCACAGTTTTCACAAACCTGAAAGTGTAGGACGTCCGGTTTTATTTAAAGGGACCACACAAACGAAGGAGCTCTTTCGTCTGCATGATCCCTGTAAAGAAAACCGGAAGTCCTACACTTCTGGGTTAAAGAAAACCACATGTGGAATATGGTCAGGAGGCGGATGATCCAGTTCTCTCTCGAGTGAGCAGGAAGGGGACCAATGCGGGTCACATCCATAACAGGCTGGAGGGAGCCAGCAGCAGACAAGGTGAAGGGTACCCCAAATCCACTGCCCCCTCGACTCCCTCAAGATCTGCAGCTGATGCAAGCTGCGTCAGGTGGCTTCATGGTTGGGCCAGCAGTGCAAATCCCATTTTTTGCAAGTACCACTGTCTTCAGAGAGGGATGCTGTGTGAGGGACTGGGCAGCTCAAAACATCATTATTCCTGAAGCAAGGGAGATACTTACACAGTTACTGCTGCCTCCTCATCTCTCCATGCTCTTCTCAGACCTGTGCTTTTAAAGGGTGAGGTTTGGGCTTCTACACAGCTGCACCTGGCCGCCACCCTGGCCATCTCCACTTTTGGATTAGTTGGGTCAGGCAGAGCCATGTACCATGGTCCCAACAGAAGTGGCAGTGCTTCACACACATGGGGAATGGCTGGCGCAGCTCCAAGAAGACCCGTGTCGGGCTTTCAAGCCTAGGACGGGGGTTAGGATTCGGCGGAGGCCTTCTCCGCCAAGCCGACCCCCCTCCTGAGCGTGAACCACCCTCCCCCCCGCCTCCTCGCCGTCCGGCGTAGAGCTCACCTGCCTCCGGCAGACATAGCTCCGTCCCCGATGGAGGCCTGTTGGCGCTGGCCTCCATGCTGGCGAGACAGGCCTCCACACTGTTGCAATGTGCTTTACGGCACGTTTGCAGCAGCGCAGAGCGCAGTCCCATTGTCAGAGGCTAGTATACGTTTGGGCTCTTATTGCCTTGTGTGTTTAGAATGGTATTGTTTTTATGCTTTATTGAGGTTGTAAGCTGCCCTGGCTCCTTTTCAGTAAGTAGAGTGGTGGGATATAAATTTTAAAAATAAATGCATACACCATTTGTATGTACTGGTGCCCCTCCCTTAACAACAGGGATGTGCCCCCAAACCCCGTTGTTAAGGGGGGCCATCATTAACTGCATTTGGACGGTACAGGCCTGTCCAGAGGCCTGTTTGGGGTCGCGTGCCAGTCCGGAGGTCTGTTCCTGGCCTTTGCGTGTCTCTGAGGGTCTCAAAATGGCCCGCAGAGGCCTCTGTAAGGCACTTCCAGTTTTCGGAAACAACTTCCAGTTTGCTTCTGAAAACCAGAAGTGCCTTGCAGAGGTCTCTGTAGGCCATTCTGTGGCCCTTAGGGGCCAGGAACAGGCCTCTGGACCGGCATATGACCCTCCAGAGGCCTCACGTTAAAAGGTAAGGGAAGCGGACCAATGATGTTCTGCCTAGAGACCTCCGTCGTATATCCGGGGGGACACTAGGTGGGACGTTGTTTACAGCCTCTTTAGGCCTTAAGGCAGTCTTCGACACGGTAGATAGAAACTTGTTGTGGTCCAAGCTTAGAAGGCTAGACATAGATCCTATATTATTACATCTTATCCAGAGTCTCTACTCAAATACCACATGCCAGGTCAGATTGGATGCACATAGTAAGCTCTCTAATTTAATATCAACTAATAAAGGAGTAAAACAGGGATGTGTATTAGCCCCCACACTATTTAATCTGTTCATAAATGACGTTGCCCCATATTTGGCTTCTATTGATTTGCATAGTCCAAAACTTGGCACCTTACAGATACCTCTACTATTGTATGTGGATGAAATGGTTCTGATCGCTCGGACCCGCATAGGTTTAAGGCGACTGATTGTCGGTTGCATTAGGTATCTTGAAATCAACAACCTACAGCTTAACTACAGTATGCCGAATCAAAAACTTTAGTCTTTGAGGAATCCTGGAAACAGCGTTCTTGGATCTTCCATGGTAAGTCCATCCATGAAATACAGGCATGCCAGAAATTCCTAAACTGTTTGTTTATTCGATTTGTATACCGCCTTTCTCCCAAAAGGGCACCCAAGGTGGCATACAATGACTATTGAAAATACTAAAAATAACTATTAAAACGGTTTAGCGCAAGTGTCACCGTTTCACGGACAAATGCAAGTTCCTCTCCCTCAGTACAACAGTACTTACAAGAGTCACTTTCTGGATTGTTTCTGTGAGTGAAAGCAGTATTGTTTCTCTTCCAGTGAGTAAAAGACTTCCACTTATTATTTGCGGAGTCCCACTCCTACAGGCAGCAGGGTCTGTCTTGGCTCACAACTACAGTCCCGTCCCACCCCCCCCCCCCCAATCACCACTTGGTTTGCTTCTCTCAGATCAGCTCTATGACTTACTATCCTTGGCAACTCCCCCCCCCCCCCCCAGAAGTAGCAGCAGGCTCATGGACAAGCCTTTCTCAAGAAAGTGTAAAATTCCACTCTGTACACCTCTGTTGTAGCTGGGCGGAAAGCAAAAAGGGGTTTTGCACATTCACTCCGTAGCCTTGCCTTCTGCGCCCTGCCCTTGCTTCTGCAAGCCCTTTCTATAGGGGAGAATGATGTCTACCCATCCCACCCACACTCATCTCCATGGTTACCTGAATGGAAGTCTGATGTGCTCCAGCACTACCTAGAGCAAGTACAGTTAAAACACGAGGCACTCCTTCTTCTACAGTGTAGAACAAAGACTCAAGACTCTTGTATCTCATGCCAGCAGCATAAAAAGAAGGTGGTGTGTAGGTGGAGAGAGGTATTACTTAATTAATACATCAACTATAATCCTTTGTGCACACATGAAGAAATATTTAGCTAAATGTCTTTGCGTTATTCCTTCCTGCAAGTCATGGGTATTTTATTATCCTAACGGCAACCCCCATGCAGGGTCATTCTCATGCAGTCCCGGAGTTAGTTGAACCTGATCATGCTTTGCTCCAATCATTCACGTATTAACTCATGTCCACATCAAATTAGTCCATATCCACTGTACGCACTATATCAAAAAACAAAGAAGCAAGTAAGATGCGGTTGGTACCTGAGCAGCCTGGACAATTCAAGAAATCCGTGTAGAGTAAAACTATCTAAGGCTGAAATCCTATACACATTTTCCGGGGAATAAGTCCCATTGAATACAGTGGTACCTACTTCTGAGTAAACCGACATAAGATTGTGCTGGCTCAAGTGAATGAACTAAGTCACACACACCACAGAAAGCGGCAGAACAGCTCCAGGGTCACATCCCCATCTCACCTGGAAAATTACTTTCCTGTGCCAATTCTTGCAATCATGTTGGAGCCAGATTATTAAGCAAAAGCCACCCACCAAGACTCTCCAAATGCAATGCTGACCTTAGACATTTGCGCACCTTACAGGAAAAGTCAAAATGAACCCCTCATCTCATACATCTTGACTCGATTTTTAAGAAGGGGGAAGAGCACGGGAAGCAAGAAAATGGCACCTTCTCTGGAATTGGCTACCCGGGTGAGTGTTTTATTGACCCATAAGCTCAGGTCTCCAGTATTCTACTCAACCCAACTATTATCTGTGGCAATTCATTTAATGCCTTGGGAAGACAACACCTGAATGATTTGGTGGAAGAAAGAGCCTTCCTAAATTGTAACAGGCCACAACAAGCCACAACTAAGGAACAAATATTGAGAATTTGAGAATACAGGAACTATCTAATAGGGTGGCAAATTTTCAAAATACTATACACATGTATTGAAATGCACACTTTGGCTTTAAAGTTACTTAGGTACTTGCAAAAATGTACTTTACAACACAGAATCAGATAGTATACGCAATAATCATTTGTTTACCAGAAAAAAAAATCAGAAATCTCATCTTTAATCAGCAAATATATTTTGAAGCAAAATGCTCACCAGATCTTTGGCTTTCCCTACAAGATCCAGAAGCACCAAGATCCAACTAAGTCATGAATTCAGTTAGCCAACAGTGATGGCATGGCTAGACATTATATAAGAGTACTGACATGGGCAGCGCGATCCTCTCTAACAACAGAGTGGCAGAGCACATGCTCCGCCGCTCTAAGTCATCGCAAACATGCCATAAAGCTTGTTTGCAACAACTCTAGAGTAAGGGCTGCTGGCGCGGAGGCCGGCAGCCCTCACTCCACCACCCTCCGGACCCGGCACCCACGGGCGGAAGCAAGTCCTGCACCAGCTGGTGTAGGGGTGGAGGGAGGGCAGAATGGGGTGGGAAGGGAGGGGGGCCACTGGCCAGCCCGGGCTGGGAGGGGGCGGGAATATTGGTGGCGTGCTCCACCGATATCCTAGGCCCGTTCCCGGGCCTGGCTGGTCTTACTCCCCCATCTTAGATGTATGGTCAGCTTCATAGCTGGCGTACTCAGAGGAGGTCCATAGGGCCCCGGCCAGCTTATACCCGGGGAACCCCTTCTCCCTAGGTGCTCCCTGGGAACAGTCTAGGATACAGCGGCTGGCTCTTTAGGCAGGCCATGTATCTTTAGGCAGGATTGCACCATTAATGAATTACAGATGTAAGGGGATCCTATTATCAGCTTTCTTGATCTTAAAATGAGTATTAGATCATCTGCCTGCTTTGCAAGAAGCAGTACTTACATTTATAACAAAAGTAAATTCTCATTTTCACTATTTTGATATATGCACTGGTTGAAATGCAAGAGATTAGCAGATAAGTAAATCCTTTTAAATGGGATGTGACAACAGGAGCCTTTCTAATTGAAAACAGGTTGTCTAATTTACAACTGTGCGGGAAGCTTACATCACTGGTACAAATGCACCACAACGCTGAAGTGTATACAAAGGACTGGTATACTGTACACTTTACAATTGCTACATGGAGTCTGCTTTGAAATAAGCTATGTGTGGCAGTCACCATAAGCAGCAACCATAATGTCTAGAGTGGCTTGCCTCGTGGGTAGTATCCATTGCGTGAAGAGCCTCCACGCCTCCAGCAGATATTCCTAGCAGAAGCTGGTGAGCAGAGTGAGGAAACTCTCCTTGTGATGGAAGCAAAAAGTAATTCCTTGAGTGTGAGAAAGAGCGAGAGCGAGGATTCTCCTTTTACATACGCACGCACTTCAGCACACACACTTTAGCAAGCACGCACACCTTTCTAAAATTGCAAACAAGCAAATCTTACTGTACTGAGAAGAGGGATTCCCCCCGGGCTCCACCCAACACCATTAACTCCAGACCCTTTGTCTCAGTACTGTAAACACCACCTGGCGGGAGGTGGGGGGGGGGGGAGGGTGTTAGTATGTCTTATTCCATACATAGTTCCAATTTGCTAACATTCTAACATTCCCAATTCACACTACAGTACAGCAACCAAACAACCCGGGCATTTCAGATTGGGGGGTGGGGGGTGGGAGAGAGAAATCTCCTGGCACTTTTTGATATAACATGAGGACTTCCAGAAAGCAAGTTTAGACACATCCACGGAGCTTATAAGCTGTGGTGCAATAACCAACCTTGCAGTCTGAACCCCCTTCGCTTGCCTTGCTCAGTGTTTTGCATCCCTTCCTCCCTCCCTTTTCTGGCTATAAGGCATATCTGTCCTTTGGTCTCATCATTTCATGTTTCCCCAGTAGAGCTATGAAAACACAGAGAACAGCAGCAGGGGGTAATATCTCAAAGAGAAAATCCAGGATGGAATCCCAGGCCAGGGCCATTCACCAATTGATTCTTGCTCTTACTACAGCTGACAGTCAACGGCAGAGAGGTGGGCTTCCTTTTTCTCTTCTTTGCTTGACTTGTCATCATCCCATGCCATTCTCATCTCTCCTCTGAGCATTTATGCACATGTACAGTTCGATACTTGGGGGCGAGTGATGCAACTTCACATTTGGGTACAAAATGCCTAACATTACTTTGTATTACTATAGATCAGCGGTTCCCAAATTGGTGGGTCGCAACCCACCAGGAGAACCGGATGCTGTCCCGTCACCTTAAGGGGACAGCATGGCGGTGGTGATCCCGGGGATTGCTGCTGGCGCCGGTAAAAAAAAAGGTTAAAAAAAATAGACTTCAAAACACTTACCAGGGTTCCTAGAGCCCTCCGAAGAGTGCAGGGGAAACCGGAAGTGGTCGTAATTGCTGCAGAGCAGCGATCTAAGGCTCAGGGAGGGGTCCGCAGGCCTCCTTGCACCCTCTGAAGGGCTCCAGGAACCCCAGGAAGGGAAAATAGTTTTTTTCCCGGTGGCAGCGGTGATCCCCGGGATCACCGCCGCCGCTTTCCCCACCCCTGCAAAGACTCAAATGTTCTCCCCTACTAGTGGGGAAAACTTTGAGAAACCCTGCTATAGATACTACCACAAGCAGAAGTATTTGAAGGGTGGCCTTCACAACAATAGCAAAAACAAAGAATACCACAAGAACCTTTAAAAAAAACACATTTCATTGCAATGCACCTTTTTGTGAAAAAAAACAGAATTTGGAAGCATGCCTATAAAAAGACTAATTTGCAAGATATGCTTTTTCACTTCTGCTTTATTTACTCAGACTGCTAAATTATTGCTTAACTGTGTCTTTTGTTCTGTATGCAATCAAAAAGATTACACACTTGTTCAATCTTGCTATTGTTCAAATATGTCAAGCATATGCAAGACAGCAATACACAAAACTGAAAAAGCTAAAAGAATGCTGTGTTGAGGGACAAGACATTTTCTGCTGCTTGTTGTTCTTAGCAATAGATGCAGTGTCTTCTTTCCACACCACAGTGCAATTCTCCAAATGTAGGTGTACAACATGTGTGTGCAAGGAGTGAGCAGGTTCTGCACGTCCATGAAATGAATGATACCATTTGCATTGGGTGGCGGATTGGAGGGGAGTAGAGGGAGTAGAGTAAACAGGTGTCCACTGCCTCCCCCCCCCCCATTCCGCCACCATGGACAGAGCCAGCCTCCTCACTTGCCCCTTCCTCTGCACAGGCTCTTTAATCAAAACAGGAAATGCAGAGACTGCTGGGATTGCTCCCAGCATGCTTCATGTTTCCTGCTTGATTTAAGGAGTCCACAGGGAGGAGAGAGTAAGATTGTTGCATTCCAATTCTTTAAAAGAGCTTGGTGGAGAAATGAGCAACATAAGAAGAAGGCCAAATTGCTGCGCTCCGCAGATTGGAACACACCGATTCTGCCCACTTACTTGACCCCTTCCTCTGCCGCATTTTAATCAATGCAGGAAGTGAAGATCATGCTGGGATCGCTCCCAGCATGCTCTGCATTTCCTGCTGTTTAAGAGCCCATGCAGCGGAAGGAGCAAGACTGCTCTTTCCCCCAGATGGGCTCTTTAAACAAAGCAAGTAATACGGAGTATGCTGGGAACCCCAGAAACCAGCACTGAGAGCCAGGCTGAAGTATACATATGGCCCCAAGATAGGTTCCAAAGAAGTACAGTATTTCTCCTCAAAATGTTCCTTGATACCCAAACCTGAACTGTGTTTATGTATGCAATTTTAGTTTCACAAGTCAAAGGCACTCAGAGTTTTGAAACTTGAAAAAGATTGGAGAGCTGATTTACAAACCCCTTTGTTCATGAATCAAGGTAGACAGCATGAAACAACCCTGAACAACATTATCTCTAAACACAAAAAAACCTACTTAGAATTATTCTGAACAGCAGGTACTTTCATCCACCAAAGATATCATGCAAAGAGATCCTGTGCCAACATTGCTCTCTCAACAGGGGAAGAGAAAAACTACGCAGGGAAATTCCTTGTTTAAAATTCCAGTTTCTTCTGTGCAGAGCTGGAAAATCCCAGGCAGTCTGGTTGCCTGGGTTTCTAAAACCAGACTAGTGTAGGTTTACCATCCTAAAAAATTAGTGCTGGTGCCCAAAAATGTGGATCTGTCGAATGCCAGTACAAAGGAGCTTGGCAGCAGCAGACCCTATCAGGGGTTTGTTTCTTGAGCTGCCACTTTCGCTCAAGTGTGGATCAGGCTACTGGCACACTGCATTAAATTGCAAGCAGCAAAGAAATTAAAACTCCCACATTTCTATTTTACAGACTAAAAAACGAACCCCAATCATTGTGCGCCTGCTGTATAAATTTTCAGTGCTGATGTAAGGGATGGCATCATTCAGAATGACCTTCAGAGTGGCTATGGCAACTTAGCGCACTGTACATCTCATACAGGAAACCTTGGCTATACAATCTTATTTCTGGGATCATGGGGAGAGCAGGTCCCTTGTATCACTGAAGGTTCTTTAATCACAAAACACATCAAAAATACAGAACACATCTGCAAAGGGTTTCATGCACATAAACACCTCTTCCGAACAACACATTAGCAACAGTGTAACCTACCTTTCAATTAAATAATGTTTTCAAGGAAATTCTGAATATCTTACATGGGAGGGGGAGGATGTTGTAATAAAAACCACAACTCTCTTTCCTCAAGTCATAAAAATACCGTACCATGGTCTTACTGTCATTGCAGAATTGACCTAAAGGCTAAGATAGTTAAGTATGGGGGAGGGGGAGAGGCACAAACTGATAGGAGAGGACGATAGTCAAACAAGCTACTCACTAAATAAATATATTCAAAAACTGGCTCACTGCTTGCAAGCAAGGCTGTTAACTGCGGCACTCTTATTTGCAGCTAATGCCTTATTATAGCTTTCACCAAAAATTGCCACTTCACCTATTGCACTGTTTAGGTGTACACCCAAGGTGATTTTAAGTGTTCTCCTAAAAATGTAAGTAAGTACTGTATCTGTTGGAAGCACGTTTATCAATCAGGTACTGTACACTCACTGGGGAGCTGCGGACTGGACCCATTCCCTGATGAGCAGATACAAAGCAGCAAACGAGGGTTTGTGATTACATAATGTGCAAACTACTCTCTGTGTGAGCTAAACACATGCCTAAGCATTTGCAGAATTGAATCCTAAATGGACGTTTGCTTTGCAAGAACTTTAGGCTCACTGTCATTAATGGGAAAGACACAGCAATTAATCGTCCAGAGCCATGGAGAAAAGCCACGCACCCACCCACCCCCTAGGAAAACATGCCACTATGCATTGAGCTGGATGTGCAAAGGGAGGAGGAGGAGGAGAAGAGTGCATGCAGGTTCACTGACTTGTTCACAAGCCAACAAATCATGCTTTGTTGAATTGTCTTATCCAGGTCAGCGACTTCAATGTCTGGATCACTGGGTGGATGTTCAATGCACTTGTGATAGAGGTATCTCCCCCTTCTCCTGCTGTTTGTGTGGACATGTCTATAACCAGAAGTGTTCAGGAGACAAAGCAGGCAAGCAGAGCACAACAGCGACTAGTTAAAGTTGACAATAAGAAAACACAGAAGTAGGAAAATATTACTCCTTTGTTGAAATGTAAATGAATCTAAGTACATTTTAGTGTTAACCGAGTTTCACTGATAGTCTACAAAGGAACGAGAGGACCTTTTTATTGTTACAAATGCAAGTGTGTCTGTTACCTTTCTTAACGATTTCAAAAACAGGATGACAATGTAGACCTTTGCCTAAACCTACTCAAATTTACTCAGGTCAGCTCCAATGAAATCACTGGGATTTGCCTCCAAGTAAGCCTTCTTAAGTGCAAAAATGCAGCATCTCCTATTCTGGCAGTCCTTTATATATGTAGCACTCATGCATGATACACACAAATGTGTATACTGATCTGTTTCCACCATATACAAGGCCTTTCTTATAACTACCCTGGAATGGAGAAAAGCAACAGGCCATAACCACATCTGCTACTACCTTCAGTAGTGACATTTACAGCAAAACCCTGTGGGTTAGTTGCCTTATATAATGTTGCACAGACAATATTTTCCCATCCTGGTGTGTGTATGTTTTACAGAGCCAACTATGCACAATCTTTAAATGACACAAGCAGCTATAGACCACAAACTATACCACCTCTTTGGAGCTCCTTTTAGAGGCCGTCCTACTTTTTTCCCTTTTGTAATTCAGTTGCAATGGGCAAAATGGTTGATCTGTCAATCTCAAACATAAGAACTACTACTTTTCACATTCACCCTTTATTCATCCACAGCTGCAATTTTATAAAAAGGAATATTCAGTCATGTTTAGAGCACTGCAAAGTTTTGCAATCCTATGCATGCTTACGTGGGAGTAAGTCCTACTGAATTCAGCGGAACTTCTAATAAGCAAACATGGATAGGATTGAGAGGTGAGCCTCAAGCACACTCAGAATGCAAGGATTCAACTTGTCACCCAGTCCTATGCATCTTTACTGGGAAGTTAAGTCCCGCACCAATTTCAAGGAGACTTACTCCCAGAGTTGCGCTCTGAAGGAGGATCTTCCGTTAAATCGGATGCAACCATGTTAAAGAATCCCGTCAAGAGCCTGACCACAGAAAGACCACGCTGCGTGCACACTTGGCAATCATCAGTATTGGGGACAAACTGTAGGCTTCCAATGGCCAAGGATGCAACAGCCTGGCTAAACCGCAGCCCAAAGATTGTAGCGCACACAAGGGCTGTGAAGTAGCCAGTTCTTGCTGGAGAGACAAAATAAGCGACAAGAAAACCGGAAGGGGGGGGGGGAGAAGAATCGGTGGGTCCTACCTTGTTCGAGGCCATTTCACTGACGGAGTGCCTGGTCTGCAGGGTTTCCAGCTGGTCCAGGCACCAGTCCAGCTCCTCCAGGGTCTCGCTGGCCAGTTTTTGGTAGGCCTCCTCTGCGAAGAGATAGGGAAAGGAGTACTCAGTTCGCAAGCGTTTCACGGGGCTAACAGCAAGCTCCAGCGGGTCCATCCTGCCGTACCCAGCCATGGGGGGATGCCCAGTGCCCACACATGAGTGCTGCTCCTTCATATTGTTAGACCCAGGCAATGGGGAGAAAGGTGGGCTGGCTGGGGTCTCCGGCGGGAACCAAACGTCGCCTCCAGCCTTTCCCGATCAAGTCCCGGCAACAACGACAGACACTTTGCCGAGCGGGGCAGGAGGCGCGTGGCGGCGGCGAGTCCTCTCGGCGGCGGCGGCGGCACAGTCCCTCAGCTCTTAGCGCGCATGGTGCTGGCTGGCCGGGCGGTGGAGGAGGCGGAGGCAGGAGCGAGGAGCCGCGACTCCCTGGCTGACTGCTGGGGCCGCTCCGCTCTCTGGCAAGCGGGAGACTTTGGGCGACACGCAGCAACCAAGCAAGCGCTTTCCTGGACTCAGGCAACACCTCCTCCTCCTCCCACTTTGGGAAAGCTTCAAGCCCCAATGAATCAGAGTGGCGGCTGCCGCCGTGTGTGCGGCCACCGCGTTTCCTGTTTGCTCAACTTCTCCTTGCGCAGCGACAAGCAGGCAGGCAGGCAGGCAGGCTGGCTATCTGCTGCTGCTCTCCTGCCTGTTTCTCAGCCCTCCCCCCCCCCCCGCGGAGGCTGTGCGCTTAAGCTCTGCTCCCTAGCCTCCCGCTCTCCCCCCCCCCCACTTTTTATGATTGTCTCATCTAGCGAAGGGGAGAAGCGCGCCTGGACGCTCGTGCTTTTGAACAGGCGCCGCTGCCGCCCGGCGGGAGGGTTGTGTGCGAAGTTGCGGTTGGGGGAAAGGGCAGGGGGAGAAAGAGAAAACTCGGCGCGGAGCCGACGGCTGCGTTGCGCCCAAACCCTTGCAGGGCAACTGTGGCTCGGCTCCTCCTTCCGACGAGCTGCGGCCACCTGCACGGGCACGGGGACTGCAAGGGGAAGCGCCGGGACGCGGCCAAGCAGTCCCCCCTTTCCCCCAGAAGCCTCCAGACGTCGAGCACCCTCTGTAACCCCCAGGGGGCGCACAGGACGGAGCTCTGGCTTGGAAGAGAGACATAAACAAGATGAGGGCCTCGTAACCTTGGGGCGGCCTCAGCCGGGCAAAGGGGGCCCTGTTGTTGTCACAACCATCGTGTGCCCCGAACTGGCCGTTGTGTCTTGTGTGGCCCTAGCACAGCCGTCGTGTTGGTGCTCGTGGCGGGACCAGATCGCCATGGACACGGAGAACGAGTCCGTGTACACTGACTGTACAGGTCTGCCTGGGTGCGACGCCGAGACAGGAAGAGCGTGGCGAGGCAGCCGTGCGCAGCCACCACCATGCCCCTGAGGCCAGGGTTGGTTGGGGCGGCTCTGCAGATGCATCGGGCAGGCCGTTTGCAGGGCTGTGCTAACTCCTACACAGAGCGGCAGATGCACGAGACTGGCATCCAACACGGCGGGCAAACCTGCCCAACCATTTTTCTACATCTAACCCTGTGCCCCTTGCCTTGACCCTTTAAAGAGACCTACTTAAATGGCTTTGAGAGGGCTTCTGCCTGTGACTTCTCAAGTCAGTCTTCAGGGTTGAGGAGGTGTATTGTTAAGTACTAACGACATACTATGGAACCTGGATGGAAACCTTGACATTCAGCATAGCTGCTCCTCTCCATCTGCTGCTTCCCCCCCCCCCCAACGCATTGTGGAGCATTCTTCACTGATCTGTTCTCAATGTGCTGGATTCTTAATGTTCATACCATGCTTCCTATCTGATACCATTATTGTTACTAATCGCTTATATAATCCAGTTAATGAGCAAAGTATTTTACCATCTTTGAATATAATCCAGATGCAGATAAGCACATTTATGTCCCTGTTGACTTCAATAGGAGAGAGTTAATGACGTCATGACATCTCCTCCTGAAATCGATAACACTAACTTGTGCGTAACTTTGGCTGGATCGTGCCTATAATCTCTTTTGGCCTCAGCACAACACTTGGAAGGCGTCTTTATTATTCTCACATTTCAGAGAGGGAACTGAGGTCATCTACATCCTCCATAATAACGGAGGTGATATTTGGACCCAGGTCTCTCATATCTAGATCTAACTCTGTCTGGCAGACCACGCTAGCTTTGTTTACAACTTATTCCTTATTTTCCTTAGGTAACTGTCATACATCCTGAGCATTTCAGTTAATATTTACACAGTCCGTTTTAAAGCAATGTATGTCAGTTGGTCTAGCCAAAGTTTCAGCAGGAAAGACATTTACAAACACTGCAATATATTTACTTTAAACCAAATCCCCAAGGGAAGCAGTGTGTATTATGCATTACACAGTTTGCTTTGGGAGAAGAGGAAAAAAAATGCTTCCAAAGATTTACCTCAGAGATATCTACTGGGCTTTGAATACCCCTCTTTCCCCAAATGAGTAGGTCACCCGGCAACTGAATGAATAACAGTGCAATCCCATGCATATCTACATTGAAGAAAGTCCCAAGTGAATTTAATGGAACTACTCCCAGGTAAGTGTCCAGCATAGGATTGCAGGCTTATAGACAGGGCTAAATCTAAGTCAGAGTTCACAAGGATTGGAATCCCAGCATTTATTTTCAATACTCAGCTCTGGAATATGCAGTGATAATTAAAAAAAACTGCCTCTGGACATGCACATCATGACTTTTCTGCACTGCTGAGCAACCACAATCAGCCTCCAGGAATTTGAGGATAGGAATAGGGATAGGATTGCAGCCTCCATTCCCTTCTAGAAAGAATAAAAAGCCTGTCATAAAAAGCCTTGCAAGAACTGGCTGAAAGTAAGCCAAAATATTACAGTGCTGTTTGGATACTATGGAGGTATTTCCAAGGTGAAGAAGTTGACTAAAAATTGTATTAGACACCCCCCCCCCTCCTCCCAGAGAGGCTAATAGCAGCATGGCCTATAAATGATACAAATTGTGAACCTGAGTCAATAATTTTAGAATTCCAAGCTGGCAATGTCTGAAATAAGTGTTGTGCAATTTTGGTTATCCCTACTACTACTGCCACACTGGACTGAATGGAAGAAGAAACAGTGATGGAGTTAAAAGGAAGATCTTAGTACCTAAAAGCACCCTTTCTAAATTTTCCTAGATGACATTTAATGCGATCACAAACACATTAAGCCACTTTTAAGGAATGTTCAGCAATGGCTGGCTGCCATGGCATATTAATGCAGATTTTTCTGGGTTTCATGTTTCAACTACACAATGTTTCAACTGCACAATTCACACACAAGAAGCAAGGGAATGCCTCAGTCCATATGAACAATAAATGCTTGTCCATATTACAAAGGGACTTCCAAATGTTGCAGAATTTTTCTCATATGGAGCAACTTGGAGCTTTGACAGAAATGCATTAGCAGAATGATACAGTGTGAGTTGCCAGGCTCTGTCTATCTTACTATGTCGCCACGATCTTTTCATTTCAGCATTAACAAAACCGTATGCCACTCACCTCTCTAGAACAAAAAAGTGTCCTTCAGATATCATACAGATTTCTATCCAGTGCAAAAATGTCTTGTATTTAGAACGGGGACTTTCCTGAGAGTTTATGAATTGAAAGAGAACCTGTGATATTTGCGGAAGAATATATGTCACAGTTCAGTGGCTGCAGTGTTAATAATACAAAAGAGGGCTGCTAGAGAACTTGCTTGCTTAGAAGCAAGTTGTACCAAATTTACTGGAACTGAGGGCTGATTCATAATGCACATTAGTACTTGACATCAAGTGCTGATTTGCATGTGCAAATGAGCAAACACCAAAGAGCAAACTTTCAGTCACCTCCACCAAAATGGTTTGCAATGGAATCCATTCATGCACATTTGCCTACCAGTCCTTAGGTGATATACACGAATGTGCGAAGTAGCCCTGGAGTCCTGAGGACATTAACACTTCAGGAGAGGCCACAACTCCTATAGAACATTAAATGTTCCAGAGGTTTCCAGATGATATAGGCGCAAGACCCATGCATGTGCCTGCACAGAGATCACCAAGAAGAATCACAATTTTGTAATGTTCTCTGTGCAAAAAAAATACCCTTCTTACAAGTTGAAAACGATCAGGGCAAGGAATTGGCTGGGTTTATACTTTCTCTCCTTTATTTGCTAATTCATTACACGCAGAGAGGTTTTTGCACATGGACAGTAGCATTTATAACTTACAAGCTTTAGCATGAAGTGGTATAGTCTCTTGTACCATCTCATGATTCTATCATGTTCTATGTTGCATACCATCTCATCCTGTACATACATGTCCTTCTGCATGTGTAAGGTCTTAAGGTGCACCAGCCATCTGTGCTGACAGATTGTTTGACTAAATAATAGCAATTATAACTGACGAGAGTGCTACCAGGGGCCCATATGGCAACATACAGTATTCACAGTGCAATCCTGTCTAGACATAAACCGGTAGAGTGACTGGTCTAAGATTTCGTGAACATACCATAAAGTATGTTTGTGGCACCCAGAGAGTAAGCGGCGCCGGTGGAGAGGCTTGTACTGCTCCTCTGGCGCAGCAGAACAGAGCAGCGCTGGGGCGGGAAGGTAAGACCCTGCCGGGCAGCAGAGGGGAGTAGGGCAGGTGGAACAAGGCGTTCCGGGGGGTGGGACTGGTCGACTGGGCCTGGGAAGGGGGAGGGATCAGTGGTGGCCTCCTCTACCGTACCCTATCCCCCTTCCCTTCCCTGGCCTGGCCACCGTTACACGGGGCTCTCGGACTTGTGCCAGCAAAATACCTGGCACACATCCAAGTAGCCCCATTGGAGCGACTGGCACATTACTCAGGATAAAGAGACAAATGTCCCTTTACCCAGGGCAGGCCCAATCCTGATTAGGGTGCGGTGGGTGCCTTATGTGCGCCGCCGCACCCTGCTAGACAGGATTGGGCTGTCATTTAATGAAAATATAGTAACGAAAAGTATTCTCATAACTTTGAATATGATATTTTGTTTGGGATAAAGCAAAGTTACTGAAGCAAATTTAGAGGAATCTCTATAAGATAGCAATTTAGTTGGGTCCTTGCCAAACTTCAGCCTGCCTTTCAATATTATTTTGAAGTCGAGAAAATTCAAACTTTTTTTCCTCACAAGTAAGTTTCCCTTTTGGCAAGATGGAATACAATAAAAGCATAAATGTTAACTGCAATCAATAATCAAGTGTGATGCATCTTTTCAAAGGCCACATCCCGCACTTATGAGATGTCAACAATATCAAAATAAGTTACAAACTTCAAAATGCATATAAAATGATTTCTTACGGGACTGTAAGAGACCTTCCTAAAGGATCATAATTCTAAAGGATCTCAGAACACTTCAGTAGTCACGATTGCACCATTCAGCATAATGTGGAACTGGAGGCATAATGGCATGGAGGCTTAAATGTGGACATTGGCATGGAGGCTTAAATGTGGACTATGCAGGCAGGTGTTATAATAGGCAGGTGAAGTGCTTAAGATTGCACAGCAGGATTGACTGCCTAGTTTGCTTTAAGAATTTGGTGCCCAAATCTAAGCTCAATTATCTCCATGGGAGCTAGACTGGATCTTTGAATCAGCACCACTGCCAACATGCAAAATAATTCTGGGTACTGATGAGTTAATGCATCAGTTAATACTGTATATAGCCCATAACATATTTTTGGTTGAGAAAAGGTTTTAGAAGCACTGGCCTCCTACATTTGATTTACACTTCAAAATGTACAGTACATCTGATGAGGAAGGTATCTTAACCCTACTGAGAATTTTCTTCCAGGCTACCTTTGCAAACAGATGATTTCACCATGATGTTTTTGAAACAATGAACACTAGATTCTCAACATAACCATTTTTCCAAAAGGTGCAAAGTTAAAAAAAAAATGCATATACTAGTAAGTATTTTTAAAAAGGTACCCTGGGTGAAAAAACAAGTTAGTATTTATGTATGAAGCAGCCGATGTTAACAAATGCAACTAGTTTTAATAAACTAGGTAACAGAATAATAATAGAAAATAAAAGGCACCATCTGTTGAGTTTCCAGTAGTAATTCAATTCAGATGCAGAGAATTTGCCGTTGGAGATCTCAACCCTCCTCACAGAGCTACACTTTACTAGAGATTGGTAATCCAGTTTAAGTTTCTACTGCATTTAACTCTTTAATAACAGGGAGGTGATAAGGAGGGTTTTAGAGGACCACTTTTCCATAGCATTGTGTGCCTCTTTGCCAAAAAAGGTTTCTGACTGACTGACTGACTGACTGAGCATTGCGTGCCAGGATCCAGGCACTTCCCAGATCTTGCTGCCTCCGCTGGCGGACTGTGCATTCTGCCGACGGAACACCTTTAATAGGATTGGGCTGCCCATCACAAAATAAAATCAAGGCCTCACTAAACTGATTTTGGACTTATACAAGTACTCTCAGTTTGATTACCCAGAGGCCAGTGCTTTGAGCGGCCACTACAATGTGGAGCACTTGCTTAGGGTAAATCAAATGATTAGTACCAGGTTACAGCAGGTCAAATGGCAATTGCTTTCAAATGATTGAACCTGGTCCAAATTGCAATATTTTGCAAATTGAACCTGGTCCAGTGCAATATTTATCATGAGGTGTGGTGAAATCTGCGCCATCTGAAAGCATGCTTTGTGCTACAGGAACAGAAGTAGCAGACTGGAAAGCCACTGAATCTGTCTACTGGAAATCTCCGAGGGTGTGAGGCACTTTCATGTGGCACAGAACGAGTACTGCAACTACGATGTTTAGGCAGCTGGAGATGTTTTACAGACTGCAAGAACCCAGCACTTGAACTTTGGTCTGCAGAGACTCCAGAGGGGCAGCCAGTCTTTCTGTTATTTGTGTTGACATGTCATGATCAAGGATTCCATGTTTGGGACAACATTAATCTAGTACTACATCTGGCTCACTTTTCTTTCTGATGGTCTTACACAGTCCTTATTTCTACATAAGAGCAGGTTACACAAGGGTACCATATCATCCAACCAAAATGTAGGGAAGAAAATATGACCAAAAAAATCCTCAAATGCCTTTCCTCACATGCTGCTTTTGAGCACTGGTATATGTATAGATAATAGTTTTATAAAACTTTGACTGACAGCCCAATCCTGTGTAATTCTTGTACCGGTGTAACAGTAGATCCACCGGTGTAAGTGCACTTATGCAAGTGTAACTTTCCATACACCGACGGACGCAGGACAGACACCGGCATACCTCCCCTTGGATGCTGCGCGTGCGCAGTTCGGACACAGGACAGATGCCAGCACAACTCTGCCGAATGCCCCCGGAATGCCCCCTGCGCCGGCGGAGTTTCAGCAGCGTCCGTCCTGTGTCCCAACTATGTGTGTGCGGCATCCAAGGGGGGGGTTTACGCTGGTGTCCGTCCTGCATCCGTCGGCGTATGGCAAGTTACACTGGCATAAGTGCACTTACACCGGTGGATCTACTGTTACACCGGTGCAAGAGTTACACAGGATTGGGCTGTGACACAGCTTTCCCCAAAGACCCCTGGGAACTGTAAGGGTACAGAGAATTTGCTGCTAGAGATTTCTCACTCTCCTCACAGAGCTACCCTTTACTAGAGTGATTGGAAATCCAGTTTAAGGTTCCACTGCATTTAACTCTGTAGCAACGATGGCGGCAGGGAGAGCTTTAGGGGACCATTTTTTCCATAGCAGATATGATTTAGCACAGAAGCAGAACAGGTTCAGCCTGCTGGACTGGATCCCAGAAGCCGGACAGACAGGAAAGAGCCATTCCATGTGTTTCAGAGTGAGGGGAAACTGGAGGGGGTCCAAGAATAGCTGGCAGAGAAAATAGGAGTAAAGGGTTTTTTAAAGGACTGCTTGCTCTCACACAAGCCTGCCTATATATTGAGATCCTGAGGGAGTCCTTGCTCCATGTCCTGCTCCTGCCAAAGGTATGGTTGGTGCAAACATGGAACAGGAGCCTTTGCGGTGGCAGCACCCAGACTGTGGAACTCCTTCCCCCCAGAGCCTCATCTTGCCCCTTCCTTAGATACATTGCCCCTTAGGTAGCTGGTGAAAACTGGCCTGTTTTAACATGCCTTCAATACTAGTTACTTCCTGCTCCCCCTGTGATTTGGTTTTGAGGAGGCTGTCTGGTTTTGCTGTGATTCTGTTCATTTTTCCCCCTCTGTTGCTCAAATATTTATTTGCTCTTATATCCCACTTTTCACCCATGGTCCCAGCCATTTATACTAGCTTATACCTGTATTATATGGTTGAATTCTTTTTCACTGCACTGTTTCTTTAGTTGTTCTACCATGCTTTGTGGGCTCCTTTTCCAAGTAGAAAAGCAGCTTATACTGTTTGATATAAATGAATTTACAGTATACATTTCAATAAAATGAGGGAAGGGAGGGCCCCATCTGTTTTGTAGGACATGATTTCTGATAACCTGAAAGTCCAGTTTTGAAACTGCATCTCTGACAAAGAAGCACAGATTTCTAATGCCCACCCTGCTTAGAGAGCAGCCTTTTTTTTACCGTTCCATCCTGCATTTCAAGAGGACCACCACAAACCCAGCAGTGCTATCATCGGTGGATGACAAACAGGCTGATTTTGGCATGTGATGATCTGCAAAAGTCCCTTGACACATCAGCTTTAGTTCTGCCAGTGGCCTCATCAAAGCATGTCAAAACAACCTTCTCTTGTTCAGAAGAAAATGTAATAGCCTCAAGGGCAACAGGAGTAGCTGACTGCCGAAAACTGCTTCCTTATGCAATCCCAAACTGCCTGGGCCTCTCACTTTATACAGCTGTAGGCCATAGTTTTACACAGGCAGATGTGGGACAAAACACACACGCAGCTACGGTAATAAATTGGGGTGTTGTTTTTTTCCTATAAACTTAAAATCAGTCAACTATTGCATTTGGTAAGCACTGTTCAGTACTTGGGAGAAAATCTTCCGTGCCAATGTAGTTGTTTGATGCCATTTCTGTGATATAAAGCAACTTTAAAGCCCAGCAGTTTCAGCAGAGGCTGGATAGTACAAGAGATTTTTTGCCACTGGTTCCAAACCCTTTTCTAAGACCTTTGCTGTATCCAACAGCCTCTCACCCACCACCAGACTGCAAATTTTCCAGCCACAACCCTCTCATGTCACACTCTGCCCAACATATACTTCCAACAGTCTAGTAATCTGCACCACAAGGTTTCTGGGACCAAATGGTCATCATCACTCATGGTTTTGAAATTTTAATGTTATATAATGTCTTCTACTAGAATTCTTCAGCTGTCAGCAGGGTTAGGGTCGAATTTTGACATGTTGTGGATGCTCTATGGTGAGAATTACAGTAGTACTTTAACACAGTGATTCATTAATTGAGATAGGGCCCAATCCTATCCCCCATCAGCCCCATAACATCTAGCGTCGCTGACAGGTTCTTCCATTTTAAAACCTGTTTTATTTGACAATTTTGATTGGTCTTGTATTGTCATATTTTTGGTCAAAATCTTAGTTTTATCCTTATTGACCCTAAAACCAGCAACATCCCCAAATTCCTTAATTTTAGCCATTAAGATGTCAATTCCCTTTAATGGACCCTCTAATATTAGTACTAAATCGTCTGCAAAGGCTCTCTTTACTCCCCAAATTCTTTTGTCTTGTTTTTTATCTCTATTTAATATCTCCAAAACGAGAATGAACAACAAAGGTGATAATGGACAACCTTGTCTTGTGCCTCTTTGTATTTCACATGGCTTCAACACTTTCTTCTCAAGGTTTTCATTGACCTATCAGACTCCATCAGTACATATGTGAAGTTCTGATGTTTTGCCTCAGTATGTATCACTTTACACTTACTATTATTTAATTATTATTTCCACCAGTTTACCCAGAACAGACGTTAAATTGACTGGCTTGGAATTTCCCGGATCTCCATGGAATGCTTTTTAAATATCAGTGTTACATTGTCTACCTTCCAATCCTCTGGCATGGAGGCTGATTTAAAGGACGTTGCATTCATTTGTTGGAAGATCAGCAATTTCACAACTGAGTTCCTTAAGAACTCTGGATGCCATCTGGTCCCAGTGATGGGTTAGTTTGTCCCTTGTTTGTCTGTTTGACTCAGTCCTTCAGACTCCCTCCCTGAGAAGGTCAGTTCAGGCATGAGTACCCTATGTCTTCTGTAGTGAATACAGTATTGTACAGCTTCAAATAATCCATACAGTTTCTCTGCAATCTCCACATCCTCTTTAACCTTCCCTTTTGTTCCCTCATTATCTAATGGTCCAACTGATTCCCTGGTAGGTTTCCTGCGTTAGATGTATTTAAAGAAGTGTTTATTGTTCGCCTTGGTGTTGTTAGCCATACGCTCATTATTTTCCGTGGTTATTATTATTATTTTTTGTTCCCTTTTGCCAGAGCTTTCTTACTCTTTTAACAAAAGTGTTGTTTTTTGTTCTCATTTGGGCAAGATTTCCATTCTCTGACTCCACTCATGAGCCAATGCTGACATCCTTCTGGACTTGGGGACACCATTCCTACGTGCTGGAATAAATCAACTAGAATGTATACCGCAAAGTAGGGAATGCCCCACCCAGGAGGATGCCAGTTCGTTATTGTGGTTTTAAGTAACCTCTATATATTCTGGAGAGGTTTGACCCTCTTGACTTCTGCTTTCAGCTTCCTTTTTACTATTCCTCTCATTTTTGAGAAATTCCCTCTTTTGAAGTCAAATGTGCCTATGTTAGACTTCCCTGGAAGCTTTCCAATTCCATATATGTTGAACCGGATAGCACTGTTGTCACTGTCACTTACATCTCGCACCAGGTCCTGGGCACCACACAGAATTAACTCGGGAGACGCCTCCTCTTTGGTCAGTTCCAAGACCAACTGTTCTAGAGCACAGTAATTTACAGCACAATCCTGCCTATATATAGGCCGGCGGAGTGCAAGCTCTGCCGGCCTAAGGAGTCGCAAAAGTGCCGTAAGGAGTAAGCTGCACTGGCACAGAGGCCGGCACTGCTTACTCTGCCACCTACCTGGACCTGCACCGGCTGACCCAGGTAAGGGCTGCGCCGGTTGGCACAGGGGTGTGGGGAGGGCAGGCATGGGTGGCGAGGGAGGGGACCATTGCCAGCCCAGTCTGGGAGGGGGCAGGGATATCGGCGCTGGGTTGCGCCAATATCCAATGCCCCTTCCCAGGCTAGGCCGGCCTTACACAGCCTCCCTAAAGAGCTGGCACGCATCTGAGGAGGCCCATTGGGGCCTCTGGTATTTACAACGTCCTCTTCCCCGGAGGTGAGCCCAGGCCGCGCTGGCACAGTCCGCATCCCAACTAGGATGCTGCACCTGGCCCTTTAGGTCAGCTGCTGCATCTTAAGCAGGATCATTCGGGCTGCCTGTGTATCTAGAAATGTTCTCTCTCTTCATCATGGTCTCAGTATGAATTTACCCAGTCTTTGTGAGGGTAACTGAAGTCACCCCTTACTACAACACTGTAATCTATGGATGCCTCCCTGATTTCTTTCTTCAAGTCAAAATCATCCTCAGACTTTGATCGGGAGGGTGATAGCATGTCCCAGTATTAAATTGCTATTTGGGTCTGGTGGTATTACCACCAACAATGATTCGGCAGAGCAGTCTTTTTCTCCTAAATTTTCCAGTTTGTTTTTCCTTCTGAATGATGTAGAACATTGACATCCTCATCTCTTAGAACTGATTTGGCCCAAACCAGATGCTGCCCAATTCCTGTCCCCCCAGGGACTAGTTTAAAAGCAGATCCAAATATGTTTTTATGTTAAGCACCAGCAGTCTGATTCCATCTAAGTTCAAGTGGAGACCATCCCTTTCTGTACATAAGAACAAACATAAGAAGAGCCCTGCTGGATCAGGCCAAAGGCCCATCTAGTCCAGCTTCCTGTATCACACAGTGGCCCCACCAGATGCCTCAGGGAGATAATCTGTTTCCTGCTGCCACTCCCCTGCACCTGGCACAGAGAAAGCCTACTTCTAAAACCAGGAGGTTGCTTATGGCTTGTAACCTGTGATGGTCTTTTCCTCCATGAATCTGTCCAAACCCCTTTTAAAGGCATCCAGGCCAGGTGCCATCACCACATCCTGTGGCAAGGAGTTCCACAGATGAATTACACACTGGGTAAAGAAATATTTTCTTTTATCCGTTCTAACTCTCCCTCCACTCAATTTTAGTGCATGTCCCCTGGTTCTGGTGTTGTGTGAGAAGGAGAAGAATACATGCTTGGCTTGTCCCAAAATGTCCTCCAATGCCTAAAAGGTCCAAACCCCTCCTGACACCACCATATGACCCCACAAACTGAGGTCCATCTAGCTGACCCTGCATGTGGAACAGGTAACCTTTCTGAAAACACTACCTTGGAGGTCTTAGCCTTCAGTATCCTATGTAGCAACATAAATTTGGCTTCCCGGACAGGTCAACTACATTTTCTATGGTCACTGCCTCCTTCCCAGCACTGTCTCCTAGCCTAGCTAGACAAACAGCACATCCTCTCCAGCACCAGTACAGAGTGGGTGCCATGCTGTATCCAGTGCTGGAGAGGAGTGGGATGGGGGTCTCCTCAGAGTAAGGGGAGTACCCCGAGTAACACCCCAGTAATGCTCAGCTTTACCCAAGTAACACACCAGCCTCCGCTATGGGGCTACTCGGGTCAGTGCCACCTAATTCGGCAGTACTGGCCCAAGAAGCCCCGTGTCGGGGCTGGAGGCCTGGGAAGGTGGATAGGATATGGCATCCAACAAGGACGCCGATCCCACCCACCCCCAGGCCCGACCCGTCCCCCTCTCTGCCTTCCTCTAGCCCCCACGCTGCCGGGTGAAGAACTTACCTGCTCCATGGTGCAGGGCACTGGACTCAGCGACAGAATGGTGGTACAGGCCCTGGTGCCAGTGCCGCCTACTTTCTGGGTGTCACGAACGTGCTTTACGACACGTTCACAACATCCAGCACTGGGGATAGGATCCTATTGGGGGACAGGATTGTGCCGAAAGTATGATGTCAGTGGTCGCACTATGTGGGCAAATCACCATATGGTCTACACATCCCATCATGAATCCATTTCTCTATGCTTCTAATAATCAAATCCCCCACTACAAGGAGACCCTCATTCCTGCAGGACTGGCCTCAGTATGAGAAGATATGGGTCCATCATAAGTCCTTCTAAAGGACAATTTCCCTCTTCCTCAGAATGACACCCTCCTTTCCGAGATTCTCACTTTCTATGAAAGCAGTGGAGCTGTCAGTCCAGGAGTGGGATACCTCTAGCACATTCCTGAAGGTCTCAACCACATACCTCTCTGACCTTCTCCAGGTCAGCTACCTTGGCTTCAAGAGAACACATTTGTTTCTTAGAAACATGAGCTCATTACACCAAAAACACACTTGCAACTTCTGCCTAACAGGCAGATAGTCTTACTTAGGGCACTTCATGCAATGCACTGGAAAGCCCCCAGCCCCCTGCTGGCTTTTTACCTTCAATAAATAGTTATCGTGTGTTTTGTTTTCTTTATCAGGATTTTATGGCACATTTACTAACAGCACAATCCTATGCATGTCTACTTAGAAGTAAGTTCCATTGGGTTCAATGGGGTTCATTTCCAGGAAAGTGTGTATAGGATTGCAGCCTAAGTCTTACTTTGTATTTTATTTCCATATGTTATTTTAGGGAGCTTGGTTCTGAGGAGGAAGGATGTTAGTCCCCTGGCCTCCTCGACCTATTGCTCAACTCGCACAGATGCTTACATTGCCTGTATGCTTCCCATTTACTTTGATATAAATCTCATTGGTACTTATAAGTCTCAAGTCAAGTCCCAAGTCAAGTCCCAAGTCTTTGTCCCCAAGTCCCGAGTCTTTGGTTGCAAGTTGCGAGTCCTTATCTATTTAATGGGGAAGACGGGTTTAAACCTGAATAAAATTAGACTTGTTGTAAAAGGCTCCAAGTCTTGAGTTGAGTCTTTCGAGTCTTTTACAATCGCTGAGTCAAGTCCGAGTCAAGTCATTGACACGACATGAATCCGACTCGAGTCCGTAGATCAACCTTGAACCTACCTTTTCAACCTTGCCTCCTTTGAGATACTTGGGACAATAGTGTGTGTGTGTGGGGGGGAGTTTTCCAAAAAGAGGATTGTTAGGACTACTCTGAAGCCTCCTGTTTTCATTTCCATAGTGGGAAAAATGCTGAAAAACAAGGTTCTGCTTCCCATACAAAGGCTAGTGGGAAGCATCACTATGTCCTGTTTGTTGTTCTACAACATTGTGAGTCCCTTAGTAGGGAGGGAACAGAGGAAATAAAGGTGCCACCCATCAGGATGTCCTTCAAATAGCTGGGTTGTTGAACTTTATCATTAGTAGAATTAAACCAGCTAGCAACCTGTAAACTACATAGGCTGACTTTTTCAGGTTAGTTCTAGGGTCTTCAATCTTCCGTCCCTAAAATTTTAAATGGCCACATAGTCGTAAAATAGTAGAAGTCAGTCCTTTATGAGTTGACCCCTTTTGACAAAGTATTAACGTGATTGTTATTGTGGTTACACTATATGGCGTACCCAAAGATTACCACTTGGTGTTAGAGATCAGGAATCCAGACTTTAAGGACTCCACACATGCATTAGTCAGACATTTAATCTGTGCTCATGGCTAGCGTCTTTCTGAGTCAACCTGTTGGTTTTACTACATTTCCCTGTCATACTGTCTCAGGAAATCAGCCTGGAGGCTAATAAAGCTGAGAAGGCACCACAAGTTTCAGTTAACAGCAACCTGATAAACTGTTGAGAAAGGGCCAGCTGGGAATGGTTTGTTTGAACTGACAGGTAGACCTCCGGCACACGTCATAAAACCACAACAGAAATCAACCTGCTCTTCCAAGCGTCAGGAAGAAAACTTGAGAAATCCTCTCTTTGCTTTTCTGAAAACCAAATTTTCCTTCTTTCATAATAGTAACTGAAGCAGCCTGACTACTTCTCTGAAAAAAAAAGCATACCTCTGCAGGATTCCTTTCCAGGTTCTAAGAAAGAGCCAGCCCTTTCAGATAAGCATCTGTACAATATGAAGTTGCGGTTTGTTCATGCTGCCTCTTGGGGCAAGGCTTGTGTAGCAATTTTTCATGGGCCCATATGACTCATAAATCAGATGCCCTTGCTCAACCTTTCAATCTGCCTGGATCAGTCGTGATTTCAGCTAAATATCAGACAAGGGATTTGCTTTAGGGAAGAATTTACTCAAGGATTACTCCTCCCCTCCCCAAAGGCTACTGAAAAAATGACTAGGCTGCAGTTTCAGACTTGAGAACAGGAAAGAGAAGAGCTTAAGAGCAGACACAATTATAAGGTAGCAATATATGAGAGCTTGTTATTAAAAATGGGGAATAATCAGTGATTAATTTCTAACATAGAGGTGCTGGGTCTAAAGTCTTCAAGAAACTACAGTATATTCCTCATCTTGAAATCTTTCCCATTCACCCCCAATACTCAGGGGCTTGTTGAGGCTATTCGGTGAGCAAAAGTACTTTGCACATGGTCAAAGGCACTTTTTTCATGAAGAGCTACTGTAAGCCCTGGCTCAGATAAAACTCTAGGAAAACATTGTCTTCTCTGGGAAGAAAAAAAGAAAGACTGGTCTTCTTTGTTGATGACAAAGTAAGTCATATTGTACTTCTGAGTTCCAAGTCAGCATGTGTAGGATCTGGCTGTAAAAATTTAAACTGAAAATTGCCGGAGTGGGGTGGGGTGAGGGTGGCCTTGCTTTAAGACAGGGGTCGGCAACCTTTTTGTTAAAAGGGGCCGGATGTTTGGCAATGATGTCATCATGTCATTGCCGAATTTCCAGGTTGCTGCACGGCACAGGGACTTTGTGCCCTGGCAGCACTACCATTCCCGGTCTGACACGCAGCAAACTGCGTGGGAGGCTTTGCCTCCCAAGCCGAGCTCCATGTGGGCCGGATAACTTTGGCAGACGGGATCCGACCCACAGGCCATAGGTTGCCGATCCCTGCTTTAAGAGCACATTAGCAACAGAAGTTAATAGAAATGACAGATTTTATAAAAGCAGGCATATTAATCTGTTGCAACAAAGATCATCAGGAATCTTGTGCACATTGAAGGCCAACCCCATTTATTGTGGCTTTATTTATCTATTTTAGACATTTTTAGCTTTCATTATAAATGTTCATCATTTTCATTATAAAGAATCATCCAAGACAATATACAATACATAAAAACAGCAAAACCTCCATGCTAGAATTCCATGCAAGGAAAGGGAAAGGGATCAAGAATAAGACTGCCAATATTATGATGTTCCTATACAAATCTATGGTCCTCTCACATCTGGAGTACTGTGTACAGTTCTGGCTGCCACATCTCAAGAAAGATATTATAAAGGTGCACAAGAGGCCAACCAAAATGATTAGAGGGCTACAACGCCTTCCTTTTGGTAAGTCTACACTGTTTGGCACTTTTAACAGAAAAAAATACAATTGGGGGGGCATGACTGAGATGTATAAAATTATGCATGGCACGAAGAGAGTGAATAGAGAGATTTTTTTTATTTCCTTTCTCACAATACTAGAACCAGGGGTCATACAAAGAAACTGACTGGTATGAAACTTAGGATGGACAAAAGGAGGTACTTTATACAGCACATACTGGTAATTAGACTGTGGAACTCATTGCCATAAGATGTGGTGATAGCCACTACCTTGGATTGCTTTAAAAGGGGATGGGACAAATTCATGAAGGATGGATCCACCCACCAATGATTATGCCTTGCCTCCAGGTTCAGCAGCAGTATGCCTCTGAAGCCCAATAACAGGAGAGAAGTAGTATACCTTTCTCTCCTGCTTTGGGCTTCCCAGAAGTAGCTGGTGGGCTTCTTCAGGAAACAAGAAACTGGACTACATGGTTCTGTGGTCTGATCCAGCAGGGCTTTTCTTATGAGTTGAAAACTCCCATTCTTATCCAGAAAGAAGGCAGAAGCCCTCTTTCTAGACAGTCAATACCTCCTATTCCTGGGTCACATTTCAACCTCTGTTCCCAGTATGGAGCTCTTCAGTCACAGTTATGGTTGCCTTATCCAATTCCTACTCCTCTTCCATTAGCCTGGACATTTGCGCCATCATCATTTCTTTAAGTGCCCCCTCCCCCCCTTCAGCCACTGACACAGCAGAGAAAAATCTGGTCAATTCACTAGCATGGGTTTTTTTTTCTTCCCTTCCAAAGGGCATGTTCCCATTAGTGAAACTGACAAGGATTCCCCTTCAACCTTGTCAGTTTCATCAGGGATCAGGGAGGGAACATTTCCCTACAGGTATCAGTTTTACTACAGAGAAGGGGAACTGCAAAGGAAATCACTGGTGAAATTACCAAGGCTTAGCCAAACCTTTTCAGTTTCACCTAAGAAGACCATGGTGCTGGGGGGAGCAGATGAAAATAGTGGCTGTGGAGTGGGCAGGTAATGCGCTGTCTCACTGTCACCAACCACATCCTGATGGGATTATATCTGAGCCTACTGGTTAGACAATATGGGCCAGCATCCAGGATAGACTAGAGGGGAAGTGTCCCTTCCCAGCAGGGATGTGTGGTGTGGGCAGAGCAGGTGAGGCAACCCCGCCCCCTTCTAGTTGCCGGTAAAGTGCCACAGCCAAACCAGGGGCTTGTGCGCATGTGCTACCCGCTTGCACTCAAATAAGTAGGTAGCGTGCGCAATCCCCCAGTTAGGCTGCGGTGCTTTACTGGGAACTACAAGGGGGCGGGGTTGCCTCACCTGCCGCGTCCGCACCACATGTCCCTGCTTCCCAGACTAGGAGCAGCCATTGTGGTGACTTTTAAAGTAGAAAAAGCATAGCTTGTCAATGGTGACAGTGCATACTAACTGACCCAGGAGAAGATTTCCATGATCATTACACAGCTGGTTGACTCAACCGGTAGTTGCAGCTGGAAGGGGTACTATTATTATTTTTGATTATTTTTAATATTACTACAGTAACTCTCCATGGACTTAGGCAGAAAGTCATTTCCAGCCCTCCTGCCTGAGGTCCTTTAATTGCAAATGCCATGGACTGAACCTGGCACCTTATGCAGGGAAAGCACATGAGCCTCCACTGAGCAATGGCATGACCACACTTCTGATGGAGCTATGGCTTCCTGTCACTATGCTGGATGGAAGATCTCAGTCAGTGAGACTATTGTCACTCAGCTCGCCTCTTGAGTATTCCTACTGCATAACTTCTGGATTTTCTGGCCAGCTGCCCTGAAGGACCCTAGCAACACCAATGCTGACCTCTGATCCTGCGGATACTCACTCAGCATCAGTTTTGTCTGCTCATGGTCTAGTCGTGCTCACAGAGAACCTTGCCATTATGAATAGAGGCTGCTTGGAGTTCATAGAGCTTAAGAGTTAAATGGCTACACTTGCTTAGAAGAGCCACAAGGAAATAAAACAAGGTCACAGAAAGGTGATTTGAATGGGCCTCTGCTTGACAGCTTTTAAATATACTGCTCTGTTTGATCAATTCTTAAATATAAGATCACACCCTTTTTCCAGTTTGAGATCATTTTTTTTTCCACACAGCATAGAATGCAAACTTAGTATATGATATCCTTTTTCCTTATATACAGAGATATTGTGAATTCATGGAAATGTTCTGTGCGACCCATGTAAGAAATAATCTAGACAATTTATTTCCCGGATAATACTTTTTCACCACTGTGTAAGGTAAATACAATTGTTAGAGAGTTCATGTTTATACACTTTTCTTTTTGGTGCCAGAATGAAAATACAATACCTTTATAAATTATATGTAAGACCAGGAAACAGCACCCTTGCATGTAGCCAGGTAGTAAAACAAATGAAAGTTATTAGATTAATGACTACCTCTACCTTTCTTGCTAAATGTACAGGCTCACCCTTTATTGCCTTTTTTTTTACCGTATGTCTATACCAGCGTTTCTCAAACTGGTGGGTCGTGACCCACCAGAAGAACAAGAAGCGGCCACCAGCCCCTTAGGGGACGTGGCGACAGTCGCAATGGCAGTGTTCCTGGGATCGCAGTGGTGCTCCTGGGATCTCACCACCACCAGGGGGGGAAGGGTTATTTTTTAACTTACTGAGGGTCGTGCCAGCCCTTCGGAGGGTACGGGAAGGCCCGCAGCCCTGTCTGCAGGCCTCCCCCACTTCAGTTCGGCTCTCCACGGCGACTGCAACCCACCAGTTTTCAGACGGAAACTGGAAGTGGGTCACAATCACCATGGAGAGCCGATCTGAAGCACGGGGAGGCCTGCAGACGGGGCTGCGGGTCTCCCTGCTCCGGAGGGTCGGCGTGACTCTCAATAAGTTAAAAATAACATTTTTCCCCTGGTGGTGGTGCGATCCCGGGAGTGCCACTGCTGCCGTCGCCCCACCCCCACATGGACTCATAGTTCTCCCCGACTTGCGGGCAGAACTTTGAGAACCGCTGGTCTATACCAAGCACAAGGTAGGAAGCTAAACATCATTGGATTCACATAGGCCATTGTCTAGACTGGGGGGGGGGTCAAACATAAGACCCGCAGGCTGGATACGGCCAGTGGAAGCTTTTTATCTGCTGAAGTACTGGGAGAGCCCAATTATTATACGGACCACCCTTTCAGCAGCGCTGCTTCTGCCAACGTGTCACTTTGCAGACCACCTCTCAGCTACTGAGTTGCGAAGTGACACCTCAGTAAAAGCGACGCTGCTGAAAGGACGACTCACTTAATAATTGGCCCTCCCATATCTTGAAAATATGATCAAGATCTGCACATTTTCTCTTCTGTCATTTGCAGTTAATAAGCTCTTAGGTGAGAACAAAGTGCTTATTTCAGACCGTCAGCAGGCACCATGAATTCTATTTGGTGCGCTGTATGAAAGAAGTTTTGACACCCCTGATCTAGAAAGTCTAATAATGCAATTCTATATTTTTAAAACCTCATTCTGAGTGGCATAGGATATGGCGTAAGGTGAAGCCCTTGGATGTTGGCAGAACTCTGCTCTAACTTGGAGCACTATGCCACAACTTTACCCCAACGCTGGCGGAACTTCACCCACACAACCCCAAAGTGATGGACCAGAGACATCTGTACAATACAACTGATGTAAGCCCCCAACTGCGGTGGAGATGTGAGCAGAACATGAGAGGGACAAGGAGGAAGAGGATAAGACTTAGGCCATATTCTATATCCCCTCCAGATGACAGACTCGCCTCTGACATTGGCGTAACATTGCTGCAAGTTTAAATGCACCCATAGAAATCAATGGAGAGCAAAAACCCAACAAGGGCTCCCAACGTCCCCCACCACCTTCCAGCCTGACCACTGTGCCATGGCAGGGCATAGGATACAGACTAAACGCCACAACTAATCACAGTACTCCCAGCACTGTGCCATGGAGACCATAATTCAGATGATAGAGCACATGGCACAGGGCTATACCTCTCTGGCCTCATGTCATCATGACACAACGGGGAACTCTGCTGATGTAAACTATGGAGAAAGCAAGGGCACTTTGCACACAAAGGAAGTACTTGGTACAAAAAGACTTTTGCCCTCAGAACATATATGGGAAGAGTTCTTTGTTAAAACTTGACTTCTCCGAATTCACATTGCAAGCCCCTGCCCCAAGAGGACTCCACACACAACCCCCCCCCAACTGGAATTTCCCCTTGCTCCAACAAGGGGCGCAAGGACAATCCCCCACACAGGCAAGATGAGGATTACATGCTTCGAAGGAGGAATGCAGCATCTCTCTTGTCACTCTACCCTCCTTCAGAATCTTCAGCTGTGTCTTTGCTATAAGCCGTGTGGTCTAATCATTCCTTTCTCTTGCAAAGGCAAAGAGCAAGGAGCGTCTGCTCTCTCTTGGTGAATGCCAGATACTCCAACCAACAGAGTACTACTGCATGTGCATTCGGGTGGCACCATTCTTGCTCACAAACTCTGAATATGCATCCTGATCTAGAGATCTTGTGTTGCTGCTGCTGCTGCTGTATACCCCCCCCCCCCCGGGTTTGTTTGCTCTCCCGAAGCAGCTTTCCAACAGGAGCAGAGGACACAGAACTCTCCACATGCCCAGTCATGCAGACCATAAGGGAAGCCCACAGCATGCCTGGCATCAGTGACCAGTGTGATTCCAGCTGTTCCTCCTGAAGCTTTGCAAACGCCATGACACACAGCAATATAACTGGCACAGTCAGACCTCATGGAAACCTGCGATTCTGCTCTCTGTCAAACAACTTGCAAAGGCACGAGAGGTCTGCTGGGATGTGTGTTTCTCGTTCAGGTGCTGCTCCATTTTGACATTCAATAAAAAGATTTAGCTTGAACATCAAAATGGAGCTGTTACTTTCATGTTACTTTGCTAACAGATAAGAACATAAGAAGATCCCTGCTGGATCAGGCCAAAGGCCCATCTAGTCCAGCTTCCTGTATCTCACAGTGGCCCCACCAGATGCCTCCGAGAGCATACAGACAACAAGATAACCTGTTTCCTGTTGTCACTCCCTTGCACCTGGCACAGAGAAAACCTACTTCTAAAACCAGGAGGTTGCTTATGGCTTGTAACCTGTGATGGTCTCTTCCTCCATGAATCTGTCCAAACCCCTTTTAAAGGCATCTAGGCCAGGTGCCATCACCACATCCTGACCTGTGGCAAGGAGTTCCACAGATGAATTACACGCTGGGTGAAGTAACATTTTCTTTTGTCTGTTCTAACTCTCCCTCCACTCAATTTTAGTGCATGTCCCCTGGTTCTGGTGTTGTGCGAGAGGGAGAAGAATGTTCCTTTATCCACTCTCTCCATCCCATGCATAATTTTATACGTCTCAATCATGTCCCCCCTCAGGCACCTTTTTTCTAGACTGAAAAGCCCCAAACGCTGTAGCCTTTCCTCATAAGGGAGATGCCCCAGTCCACTAATCATTTTGGTCACTCTCTTCTGCACCTTTTCCAGTTCCACTATATCCTTTTTGAGATGTGGCGACCAGAACTGGACGCAATACTCCAGATGCGGCCTTACCATCGATTTGTACAACGGCATAATAATATTCGCCGTTTTATTCTCAATCCCTTTTCTAATGATCCCAAGAATGGAATTGGCCTTCTTCACAGCCGCCGCACACTGGGTCGACACCTTCATTGACCTGTCCACCAGCACCCCAAGATCTCTCTCCTGATCCGTCACAGACAGCTCAGAACCCATGAGCGTGTATGTGAAGTTTTGATTTCTTGCCCCAATGTGAATAACTTTACACTTACTTACACTGAAGCGCATCTGCCATTTTGCTGCCAATTCTCCCAGTTTGGAGAGATCCTTCTGGAGCTCTTCACAATCCCTGCTGGTCTTCACCACCAGGAAAAGGTTCCTTTCTCTCCGCCCTAGTTGCTTCTTGTCTCATGGTGGGATTCTACAGGGAAGGGAAGGAGGGGGCCATCTCTGCTACTAGGGTTCAGGGTCATTATTTATCTTGCCCTCTCTCTCTTACTTCTCAGGCCTCAGTGAGGGGGGAGAGGCAGGCTCTTCAAGCTCACAAGCAGCCTGTTCACTGCTCCTCACTGCCATGAGGCAGTTTAGTTGGGAGGGGAGTGAGAGCAGAATGATTAGTGACACTGGAGCTAGTGAGCAGCAGGTGCCAGAAATGATGCACAGGGTGTGTGGTGAGATGGGTGGGCTGATGCAAAAAGGAAGCTGTGTCACAAGCAAGCCAAATGACTGGCCCATGCAGCGCTCCCTCTGATTGGTTCATATGCCACAGTCTCCCAGCTGGGCAATACTCTGTCATGAAGCCACAGACTGTCCATCAGTATTCCCATCTGTAAAATGGATAAATATTTTCTAGAATTTCTACATGTGCTTAACTCCTTGGCCACATGCAGTTTTGACCAGTAACTTGCTCACTTTTTGGAGCTACCAGCATTACAGCCCAATCCTGCTCTAAGGATCTGCCGGGCGGCTGAGGCCACCCACCGGATCCTGATCTCTGCAGCAGGCAGCCTGCGACGGAAAGTCTACTCAGGGAAGGGGACGCTCGTACCCTTCCCCGAGTGTAACTGCGGCTGGGGCCGATAGGCCTCCTCGGATTTCCGCCAGCTATTTTGCTGGCAGAAGTTGGAGGAGGCCGTGTAATGGCTCAGCTGATCGGCGGGGGTCAGGATTTGGCCAAGGCCGATCCCCGCCCCCTTCCCGATTGGCTGGGCCTATCAGCCCCTGCCGTTTGCTCCTGGACTGCCCCCCCGCTGGATCCTCACCTGGTTCGGGCGGCAGGCGGGAGCTGGTCCGGGCAGCAGAGCAGGGCAGGCTGGCCTTGCGCCGGCCTTCCCTGCTCATGAGTCATCGCGAAAGTGCTTTACGGCACTGTCGCAACGGCTTAGGGCAGTGAAACGCTCGTTCCGCCGCCCTATTTTATGTCAGAATCGCGCGGTTAGTTAGTTAAACCTAGCCACTCGCTACTAGCAGCGGCAGCCAGTTCACGCGGAATGGCGTGTCGTGCTTTGCGACAGCCATAATGGCCTTAGGCCCAAACCTTATGCTTAGGCCCAAACCAAATAGGATTGGCTCGTAAGCCTGCAGTCCTGAGTGTGCTTACTTGGAACCAAGTCCATCTGAAATCATGAGAATTACTTGAGAGGAAACATACACAGAAGTGGGCTGTAAATGTTCTTGTTTCTCCAGCCACTGATTTCTTCCTCAAATATATTTGCTAAATGTTAACAACAAATATACAAAGCAAGAATGCGATAGTTCCTTTTACTAGGAATCGTCTACTACTGGCCACGGTACTTTCATTCAACATCTTCTGTTTCCTCATTTTTTTTTTTTTTGGCAGCTTATTACCAATGATTCAACTTTGGCAAAATATCTTGTCTGATATCATTTCAAACCATTCCCTATCTACCGGTCCCATGTGGCAGTAACCTTGGCTACAAACAAAAAAAACATTTATTTTATCACCACTTTCCACCTTCCAGCAATATGGAAAACCCTCTGTGCTGTAGGATATTATGTAATACGACTAAAATGCTTGTTTTCTTGTCCATCCTCAAATGAATGTTAAAAACCAAAAAAAAAAAAAAAAGTGGTCATTTCTAGAGAGAAAAGGAGGCTCGGAATATATATCATCAGCCTAACGGGTCCTTGCTTTCTCAGGACCTCTAGGCCAGACTTTTGGCTTACAAGGTCTACTTTGCTTTTTACAAGAACCCCTTGAGCTCCACACCAACTGGATCCAGATGCAAATTAGTGGGGGAAATATGGGGGTGGATGATGGGCAGACCCAGGTACAAAATGGTAGCTCAGTGGTGGAGCCAAGTACGATTTGCACCCTATGAGCCACATGTTGGAATAACCTACATCTGAGTTACTACTGATCAGGGACTCTATATCAGAAAACTCTAAGACTTGCCAGTAGAGCTGCACAAAGACAACCCAAGAATACTTATATCTTACAGGCGAGGAACACCGAAGTTGAGAGATGACAAGTGATTAGCACATGGCCAGCCATGGCAGAGATTCTTTTCCACAGTTCCAATTAATCACAGTTCCAATTAATCAATCTAACAGTTCCTGTGCTTCCTAATGCCTTGTCTCTATATCTACCCTGTGTCCTCACACAAGGTTATGAACACCTACCAGCTTGTTTGCTGAGTCCTTTTATCTGCTTTTGAGAAAATCCCAAGAGTGGGAAGAAACGTTAAGCTACGAAGATCTAAGGCTTTTTTCTACTTGGCTGTTTTGGATAATCCGCTTCTGGATGCCTGCTTCTTCATTGCAGTAGGATCAAAGAAGAGGAATTTCTTCAGTCAAGCTGTAAGAATTAACTTTATTTCTTCAAATTTTAAATATACATGGCTGGAAACCCCATAAATGTTGCTTCTGTGTACACACCTGAAAAGCACCGTGACTACTTTATTCCAGGCATCTGCAATGCTGGGTTCTAAAGAACTGTTCTGACAATTCTAGTCAAATCCTGTTCCAATGCCTGCATTGGAAGACTGGGACAGAATGCACCCGTCACCGGGTGAAGTTGTGACTCATCTGCTTTGGCGGAAGACACAAGGGTACCGAGTCTCAAACACTTATCTTGGAGACATGCACATCCCCAATGAATACTTTGTTTACATCAGAAGTGAACTTCCTTTTACATGGCATAAATAGTGGTTTCTTAGAAGTATTCATTGCTTAATCCCTAAACCCATTCATTAATCCTTGCGTGTTGGTGAGAACGTTTTTTTGTGAAAAACAGAAGAGAAAAAAAGAAACTATCAGAACTAGGAGGGTATGTCAATTACTGGGATTTGCACATGGCAGTGAATAGACTCATGCTAACTCTTTCCTAATCTGAAGAACTGTAAGCTTTGACTCCTAGCCTCCCTAACATGGTGTTCAGCCTGCTTTATAAGCATACACAAAGCCAACCAACAGGAAACTCAGTGTGCCACTGCGGGCGAGTAAAATGCTTTGAACTACAGGCAATACGCACACCCAAATTACATACTGTGATGTTCACAATATTTGAGCTGTTCCACAATGCAGAAGCCAATTATTCTTGGCAAGAACTCCCAGCGTGCTTTCCAACTCGCCATCACTCACATGTGGAACTGTGCCACATCAAACGAACCAAGTCATAAATTCCATAAATCCCTTGCAGATGAAAGTCAAGTATGCGGGGGGAAAGGGCTTGTGGTGCGCAGAACGTTGAGAATAAACAGGCTGTCATTCATCTGCTCAGAGGTGTTATCGCTGCAGCAGGAAAGAAGGATGCCTAAACAGCCAGCCAAAGATTGGCTGCTGACCATCACCAAGGAAGAATGTTCAAGATGGATTTGAATAAGCGACAGGCTAGCGTTCTTGTGAAGAAATAACGTGGCAATAGGAACTACAAATGTCCCCCCAAAACCGGCTGTTTGTATCTTGCTACTTCACTGTTTCCTGGGCATTTCAGGCATTGTTTTCTGCTGGAATTTCATTATTTGTGGTATACCACCAAAACTCCAGGCATTCAAAGGGCCTCTGGGTCTCTAGGCAAAAGCTTCCAACCCACAACCCATCCTAGGAGGCTAAGGAAGCGGTACAATCTTCCTGTCTGCCGCGTTGGCATCCTAGGCTAGGGAGGCCAAAGTAATTCCCCCCACACACACTGTTGCTCTTGATGACTGTTCAGAAAGCTCAGCCACCGAAGGAAATGACACTGGCTTGCCTCCTGACAGGACTGGGTGATTGAAAGGATATTCCATCAGGACGTCTGCTTCTTGCAGAAGTCGCTTTTTTTTCTGGGTAGCTTTTGCATCTCATTCAGGGCACTGATTATGATCTTTATGGCCTGGGCTCAACCTCAACATATCCAAGAGACTGGCTCCTCTCCCTGCAAGGGTTTTTAGGCTGCACTGAGTCTCAATGGCATGTCCTTGTTCACTGGACACACAAGGCCTTTGAATGAAATAGAACAGCACCGTTCGAATCAAAATTAACTGTTGTATGAGAGATCCATCTCATTCTAGTCACTTTATTAACAGTGCAATCCAAGTCCTATTGAGTTCAATGGGATTTACATTCAAGTAAGTGGGTATAGGAGTGTAGCCTAAGGTTGCAATTTTATACCTACGTACCTGGAAGTAAGTCCCATTAAACTCAAAGGAGCTTACTTCTGAGTAGACATGCCTAGGATTGTACTTGAACAGCCCAATCCTATATGGGCCTTTTGCTACTGGAACTAGCATTCTGGCAGCATAAGGTGCTTTATGGCAGTTGCAAACGCAACCCACCATCGGGAGCAGCCGGGCCACTGCCACAAGTTGTGAGTGGTGAAGGTGGTCCACCAGCAGATCCACTGCATCTCCTGGTGCCAGTAAGTCAGCACATGGGGCTGGAAGGAGGCGGACAGTGGGTGGAATGGGGCCGGAAGGGGGAGGAACTGGGGCAGAATGAGAGCTGGAAGGGGGTGGTATCAGTGGCAACAGCACCGCTGATATCCTATCCCCCTTCCAGGCCTTGATCCACCTTCCTGGGTCAACTTGGACTTGGGCAAGCAAAATTGCTGGTACAGGTCTGACTAGACCCATTCCAGGACCAGAGGCTTACCCCTGGATAAGGGAACAAATGTTCTTTTACAGAGAAGAGACCTCTGGGACTGTCCCTCACTGCAGGATGCAGTGTGCGCTTTGGCGGCATGGCTGCATTGGCAGGGGAGGAAAAGGATAGGACTGGGGACTAAAAATGATTTGCTATACTGGGCCTTGTTAAAGTGATAGGGCTTGACATTGAGATTTTTCTCTGCAAAGATAAACCAATTGAGTCCACTTAGAGATGACCACCTTTGCCATGTATTCAGTTATACATCTGCACCCAATGGTGTACTCCACAGTAGCAAAAAGCATTTATTCCTGAATTACTGAGAAAAGGAATGCTAGAAGAAAACACTTCTTAAGACTAATATGTAGAGATGCTTGTTTTTGTTGAATACCATAGGATTACAACCTAAAGCCTGGGGATCTTTGGAGCGTTCTGCCATTCCAAGTCATCGCGTAAAGCACTTTCGCGATGCCTCAGGAGTAAGGGAAGCCGGCACAAGGCTGGCCTCCCTCACTCCGTTGCTGGACCAAGGATGCGGCCGCCAGAAGAAGGTAAGGTCTTTTGCTGGTGGCTGCGTAGGTGGTCCGGCAGGCGAGGGGGGGGCATTGGCCCAGCCAGCCTGGGAAGGGGCGGGGGATGGCTCCCACCATATCTCTGTCCCCACCGGGCCAGCTAGGCCATTACACGAACTCCTCCAATTTCTGCCAGCTATTTAGCTGGCGGAAATCCGAAGAGGTCCATCCTCCTTGTCCCCTTCCCCGAGTAGACCTCCGGCCCGCCGAACGATGGGCAGTCTCGGGCACAGGATCTGGCTGGCGGCCCTGGGTCGCCGGCCGGATCCTTACACAGGATTGTGCTGTCAGTCTTACTGAACACAATGGGCTTACTTCTGAGTAAAATAAATATCAACATTTACAAACACTTCTACTAATATGCATTTTCTATAATTGTGCAAGAGGAATTCCATGGCTCCTTGCAATAAATACAGTGAAATTTCACTGTTTCCTAATAATATTATCTTCTGAAACAGGCCTCCATAAGTAGCAGGCCTTAAAATAATTCCACAAAACAATTAACTCACAATATGTATTGACATGAGACTTCAGAATTGTATGTATAAGGAGCCAATTAGAGGGAACCTCTCGGGCACAAGGCCCACTGATATTACCGTGAACTATTTAGAATCCCACCTATGCTACTCCAACATGTGTTGTTGTGGAACGACCTTCAAGCCATGTATCCAATGCACTTGGGTGGGACAAGAGCACGTCACTGACATGGAATAAAACCTGTGCAAATTATAGTCTTGCATCCAAGAGGGTTGAATCACTCTGGTCCTCCTCTCCATAAGGCAGCTTATAGAGCTTCCACTCCTTAGGTGAACCCTGGAACTCTCTCCTAGCCAGTTCTTCCTCTTTCCTTATCAACACATTACTGACTGGTCTCTTATACCTCCCCCCCCATTGCCAGCTGTGCCCCATTTCTCCACCCTTGCCTAGTGGAGGGGGCAGGAACAGGAAGTCTTGTTCCTCAAGAGGAAACCAAGATTGCCCACTGGTTCCTGCTGTGGCTTCCCCAGTGACCCTTCGGCCACCTGTGGCTGGTCCCACTGTCAGTGTCATCCACAATGGAGAAAAGATGTGCCATGTTGGGCCAGCTGGACACCAGCCACTATGGACCAACAGACTTGATTTCATTTGATATGACTTCTAGCCCGGAAGTTTAAATTGTTATTGATTTCATTTATCCATGCCTTGGCCACCTCTCATTTGAATTACTGCAACACAGAGTTGCCCCTGAAGACTGTTTGAAACTTTGGAAGTTTCAACTGGTACAAAATGCAGCCATGTAAGTATCAACAAGAGAAAGAGACTACGATCATGTTTTGCCTTTGTTATTTAGGCTGTACTGGTTGCCAGTTTGCTTCTGGGCATGGTTCAAATGCTGGTTATGACCTTTAAAGCCCTTAACAGTTTGGGACCAGTGGCATAGCAAGGACTGGGGGGGGGGCAGTCCACCCCAGGTGTCAAATATGCCTGGGGTGTCAAATGTGCCACTGAGTGTCTGGTAGACCTGGCCTCCACTGAGGGATCGCAAGGCAGAGGCCAAGTTTACCTGTGGCTTTGAGCAGCCTGCCCCAGGTGTCAAATACCCTAGGCACGCCACTGCTTGCGACCAAGTACCTGATGGATCACCTTCCTCCAAACGAGTCTACCCATGCTTTAAGACAGGGGTTCCCAACCTGTGGTACTAGTACCACCAGTGGTACGTCGGCCGACTGCTGGTGGTACTCGGACCATTGGACCATTGGACCCCCGCTCCGTGGCACTTTTGGTGGTGCGTTTTTACTCCCAAGAAGCTCCTGCCTTTGGCCGAGCCTCTCAGGAATGCTGAGAAGGGCCCTCCCACCTGCCCAGAGCCTCCTCCCAGCATTTTCTGGCCTCTGAAAACCCGGAAGTAACTGGTGATGATGTCATCGCCAGTCACTTCCAATGGTACTCAGAAGGAGAGTGGCGCCGGAGGTGGTACCCAGTCGGGAAGGGGTTGGAAACCTCTGCTCTAAGATATGTTGGAGAGGTCATCTTGCACATTCCACTATTTTCTGAGGTGCTGCTTGCTGAGATGCATGATTATAGGGACCTCCTCAGTGGTGGCCTCCTCCCTACGGACAACATAAGTTCATTTTGCTCTTTCCTTCTTACTTTTTCAGAGAAGGCTGAAAACACACCTGTTTCAGTTGGTCTTCCCTAATTAATCTGATTGCTCTCTCTCTCTCTCTCTCTCTCTCTCTCTCTCTCTCTCTCTCTCTCTCTCTCTCTCTCTGATTAGATGGTTTGTAGTTGCTGGTTTTGTACTTATAATTTTTATTGTATTTAATATTTTGCTCTAAACTGCCTTCAATCACAGAGAATGGTAGGATATATTTAATAATAATAATAATAATAATAATAATAATAATAATAATAATATATAGCAACAACCCACTCGGCTACAGTCCAGCGTTACAATCAATTTACCCCATATTTTCCCATCATTTGACAATAATACCACTGTGACAAGAGATGCTGTTGAAATCTTTTAAAGATAACTGGAATCCAGAGGCGGGTTCGCAGCTTTGCCTTAGCAAACCCAGTCTAAACTGAATGGGAGGAGGTGTGAGGCTTACCAGATTTGCAGCCCAATCCTAACCAATTTTCCAGCGCCAATGCAGCTGTGCCAACAGGGCGCACACTGCATTTTGCAGTGTGGGGGCAGTCACAGAGGCCTCTTCAAGGTGAGGGAACATTTGCTCCTTTAACTTGGGGCTGCATTGCAGCTGCACCAGCCCTGGAAAGTTGGTTAGGATTGCGCTGTTGGGGTTCTGCCAAAGGCCTGAGGAATTCATAAACAGCATAGGCTACATCTATGCAAACATGTGACAAAGATGTAATTGTGTCACATCAACACAGGAGGCCTGGGCACATGTTTCTTCTTAAAATTCAAGACCCTGGAATTTATGGGAAATATAATTTTTATGAACTGAGAGGCAACTGGTTTTATATATCTTTTATACAGGAAGCACATTTTTTCCCTCAATAAAAACAAAAGGAGAAATGTTTACTATCTCAATTGTTTAATATAAAAAAGTTAAATCGTTTAACCCAGCCAAAACATTAAACCTATACTGTGAACATGATCCAGAATGGTAACAGACTTTACAGACAACAGTTTATGTACAATCATTTTTGTCATATCCTCCCTATTGAATTCTGTAACAATTCCAGACACATCCCATTTATTGTTACTGGAAAGATGATCAGAACGTACAACTGCTTTTGTTTAAGCCACGTCATATGCTAGCCGGTACCTTTTTCATCATGTAAAATTGAACGCTCCAGATTTCAGCGCGATTTACAATGAAATTTCTGCCATGAAACAATGCAAGATTTCACAACAATTTTTTAGTGGATTAAAAAAATCACAACTCATTTTAGTTCCAGCACAGCTCAATATACTTGGATTTTTTGTGTGTTTTTACAGTGGAAACTCCAAAGTACTGCTATGCATATCCAACATAGAACAACAATGCTTAGACAAACCAAGAAAAAAAATGTCAGGGATGACATGGAAACTGACTACTTTTTTCTGTACGTCACACATTCCAGTTCAGCAATTTTGTTTTATAGTAACTATAATGCACATTGAGAGGTTTTAAGAATAATTATGGCCCTTAAAATGCTTAGCACCAGTTTTTCAGAATCTATGCAATTCACAGTGGAACGGAGTACTAACTCCGCCACCAAACATGTGCAAACCTGTATAGGCAAGATAACAAACTTAGTGCAAAATTATTTGGTTTTTCCTTCTCCTCTTCAGCAAGAGGTCATACAAGGAAAGCACCAACAACTGTCCCATTGTTAAGACAAAAAAGACGTATGAGATACCATTTGAAAATGAGTTATAAAAAGGATGATACTGTGTGCTCCCTGAGGCATCTGGTGGGGCCACTGTGTGATACAGGAAGTTGGACTAGATGGGCCTTTGGCCTGATACAGCAGAGCTCTTCTTACGTTCTTATGAGCATGTATTGAACGGCAGAAGGAATTTTGGTTAATGGAGATACCAGGTGATGTTATATGATATATGGCAGCAACGTTAAATGAAAACTAGATCAATGGCAGAAAGACATAGCTAGAAAGGTATGAGATCAAGATGAAAAAAACAAAACAAGACACAAAAAACCAAAAACCAACTAAACAGGAAGTGATCCAGACGTAAGACAGATGAGTCCAGATGGCAACATCTTTGGGAAATCTGGACTGAAAACAATCTAAATGGAGAATTAGCTCCCATTTTTGTAATGGAACAAAACTTCAACGAAGATTCCCCAACATCCAGGGAGACTGTATCACATTTACATCTTCACCTTTTCTCCATGAAGTTCAGCGAGAGAGAAGGAGGTGGACTAGCCCAAGGTCACTAGTGAGTTTCATGGCCAAACAGGGGTGCTTCCTTTCTAGGACAAAGTAGCCTGATTATCAAATAACCTTAATCTGGTGGGATGTTCAAATTGAGCAAGTTGCCTCCATACCAAGGGTTGAATCCATAGAGTAGTGTGCTTCAGTCCTTGATTGGGGCAAACACTGGTTAGCAACAACTATAGTTTGCCCAGTTTGGATGTCCCAGCAGACAATGGTTATCTGAAAACATGGAAGTGAAGGAGGGAAGACTGCACAAGACTAACTGCGCAATCCTGACTAATGATCCAGCTGGCGGCCCAGGGCCACCCGCTGAATCCTGAGCACGGGCTGCCCGTCCACCGGCAGACCGGAGGTCTAGTCGTGGAAGGGGACGCTCGTCCCCTTCCCCAAGTGTAAACCGGGGCTGGCCCTATCGGCATCCTCGGATTTCCACCAGCTAAATAGCTGGCGGAAGTAGAGGAGGCCATGTAATGGCATAGCCGGCCCGGCGGGGACGGGGATATGGCCAATGCCATCCCCCTCCCCCTCCCGGGCAGGCTACACCAATGGCCCCCTCCCTCGCCCGCCGCACCCACTAGATCCTTATCTACCTTCTCCAGTGGCCACCCGGGCGTTCCGGAAACGGAGCAAGGGAGGTCAGCCTCTGTGCCGGCCTCCCTTGCTCCCGAGTAGTTTTCTGCACGTTCGCAACGTCTTCCGACGACGGAACACTCGTTCCGTCGGCGGATTGTCACTGGCGTCGCTGGAGGTGGGCCGAAACGCTAAGTTCCGCACCACGCTGACCTCCGTTATTCACCGGCACGAGGCGGCCTTGCCCCCATGCCTTCGCAGCCATTTAGTGGGATGAAGGCAACTCCCTGGATGAGTTACTCCCTGGTAACGGAGGTCAGCTTGGTGCGGAACTTAGCGTTCTGCCCCACCTCCAGCGACGCCACTGCAGATTGTTCCGGTGGATTGCGCCCTAAGAGAATGGAGAAAGGAGAAGACAAAGAATGAGTAAGAATGAGCAAGACTGCAGTGGTACTCCCAATCACCAAACCATGGTTTGGCTGTCAGCTCTGTTAGCTCTGAATGTATCCACTGACTGACTAACTGGATAAGCCCTAACTAACCACATGCATGCATGTCAGAAAGCTAGACTCTGGAGTTTAGGGTGGATACAAATCACAGATTAGTTGTTTTGCAACATACTTCTCAGCTGTACTCAAGGTAGCTAGAAAGCAAGAGAGAGAGAGAGAGAGAGAGAGAGAGAGAGAGAGAGAGAGAGAGAGAGAGAGTTCTTTTAATTAATGTTCACTAGAAAAGCTGTTATTCTAGGTTGTGGTTGCTACTTCGGGGATGAGTATTTTCTGTGCAAGTGCTGACCCCGAAGTATTTTTGGTGGTTTCAATGCCCGGAGAGCACTGTACCTTGCTGTTGTTATTTGCTGTGTGGTCATGGGCAACTTAACAATTAACACTAATATATTAATGTTAATACAATTGTTCTATGTTCACAGTCTGGATGGGGGGGGCTGTTAGGTGCCCCTCCTTGCATGACATTAATTCTTTTGAATGTGGACCTCAAGCTGTGTGTCACATTGCTCTGCCACCCTCACGTGGAAAGGATGCCTGTTACGCAAACCCAGACCACTGTGTCCTGCTTAGACAGCATGTATCCTGTACCCCTGTGGCGCTGATGATCGTGACATGTGGCTGTCCCTCTCCATGCCCTCATGTCGTGTTGTGGTGAGGGATTTCACAATTGTTGTTTGTCATGGGCTGTGAACGCTGCTGGCACTCACGGTCTAGTTTCATTTGCATCTGTTCCTGGGCAGTTCTGTTCATCTGCTTAGCTTTCGGAGGGGGGGGGTCGCAGCAGGGAAGGGAAGGCTTAAGGCATGCATGATGATGATACCTGCGCAGCTCCCTTCCCTGTGGGGATCCTACACAGCTATTCCTGCAGGCGCAGCACAGTCTTTGCTAGCCTAGCCTATTGCCATAGCCATCCCTGCCATAACTTGGCGGCTAATTAGATCATGGCCATAATTTCTATTGTCCCCCAGTTCCAGACATTTGATTTCATTTTGCAGAGATAAGAACCAACGTGTTTGGGGTGGGAGGAGAAATATTACACACACACACACACACACACACACACACACACACACACACACACACACACACACACCCCTCATCACATCTTCTGCAATATTCCTTTGAGACCTTTTTGAAAGACAGGGATGGGGACAGTTTCGGTGGCTTTTTGCCAAGGCTTGCTTTCCAAATCTTTCTGATTCAGCCCAGAAAAATTGACACCTCAGGGGCATTTGAAATTTTGTTTTGTTTAGTGGCCAAAGGCCCCTGACCAACAACCCACATGGGTGGCACGGCTTGTTTTCCGAGAAAACAAACAAAAAAAAGGCTCAGAAAATCTAATTATCCCTTTTTGCTTGGGTGAATTTTAAGTACCTTCATCAGTACACTGCAGCTTTTTTCCTCCCTTTTATTTACAGGAAATGCAGAAGCAACTGGCGAGTTCAGCTGGAGCCACAGCTTCCCTCGCCTCCTGCTAACAGCGGCTTTTAATTTTCAAAAGCGCTGCAGTTGCTTGGTGTGGTTTCAAGAGCAGGGGCGCATTCTCCCTGCTGATGACTGTGCTGACGTCAATGGCATTCTTATCATGCTTAGTGCGACATCAGAAACCAACCCTCAGAGGCTACTCTTGTTCAGAGCACTTCTGCTGCTGCTAATCTCTGGACTGGAATCTCTGAGCGGAAGGGATTGCACCGACTTCTGTAGTTTTGCAAGAAAGCACGCTGTGCAGAGCGATGAACGTTTTTTGAAAGGGTTACAGACAGATTCCACTTTTGTTTTTAAGAATTGTTGAAATGATTGTGATTAGCCACACCACGGCAGTTTTATGCATGGCTCTTATGCATGTGGAGAGAAAATACGCTATTTATAACACAAGCGTTTTCAACCCCCCCTTTCCCCCTTAATATTCGATTTCCTTATACACGGTGTACCTAAATTTGGAGCTCACCTGCCAAGTGTACCTACGTGGCTGGCACGGGAGGATTTGTCTTTCCTGAAAACAGGAACTGCCAATTTTTTTTCTAGTGTTGTATTGACTGGTGAAGTTCTGAAATCTGTAGGTTTTTGGAAGCTAGAATGTACACACTGATGACACATAAATGTGAATGCTTGTTATGGGCCAAAAAGAAATATAAATTCGTACTGAGTGAGCATTCCAGAACACTCCCCCATCATATATATGTGATGGGGCCAAAACTACATTGCAAATGCCCTTGTTCATACTGTGCAGAGAACAAGTGACCTTCAGCACAAGCCTATGCACTGAGTTCAGTGGGGCTTACTCCCAAGTAAAGTGTGCAACCAGACTGCAGCCTTAGTGTGGCTATTATTATTATTATTATTATTATTATTATTATTATTATTATTATTATAGTGTCATCCATGTACATGGTGCTTTACAAAGACTGAGAGGGGAATGAGAGGAGCTTTCACTCAAGATGTAGACACAAGGAAAGCAACAGAAGAAGGGAAATGGAGCTTAGTTAGGAAGGGTATGTTAATAATGATCACCTTAAGATCAGCTTAGGTTTCTCAGCCTTCCCAGCGTTGGATCGCGATGGATGTGTGCAGAAACATGCCTAATTAAAGACGTAATTTCATTAAGGAATTATCCCGTCTCAATTATATAATGGCCACCATCTTCTCCTTTGTAATGCCCCATTGCATCAGCAAGCCTATCATCCCTTAGCTGGACTTGAGTGTGCTCCTCATACAGCTCAGTGAAGGCGGCTTTCTTGGCAGGTGTCTGGATGAGCGCAAGAGGGTTAATTCGCTCAGGCAAAGGGGTGCAAATGCTGCTAGAGTTGGTTTTCAAGTTACAGTGAAGGAGACTGGTTGCAGGGTTCAAACTCTGAACTCTTCCCCCCCCCCCCGGGAGTGTTAAATGGTCTCTTCCTCATTTATTTTGTTTTCATTTTAACCCTCCCCCCCATAAAATGGTGGACTAACAGGAGATTTCCACTAACTTGGGGATAGTTTCTGTTTGGGGTGTGTTGTGTGTGTTTAATTATGCAGCTGATTTTAAGACTGTGGTTATCCAAAACTGCATTTATTTAAAAAAAACTTGCAGTGCAATCCTATGGCAGAAGAGTCTGGCTCAGTTGGGAGAGCTGCTGCCTTCAAAGCCCAAAGACAGGTGAACTTGATAAGTTCGAGACACGCCGCCGGCAAAAAGCTGTGAAAGCCTCCAGGAGGAGAGATAAGAGCTTCTAGCTGCGTTGGTCGAGTGTGGGAGGCGCCAGCCAGCAGAATTGTCAGACTGTAAAAAGGATACCACCTGGAAAGTAGCCGTTCATGAAAGATTGGACATTTATATAAACAGGTGGGCCCCTGTATCCACGGATTCACTATCCACAGTTTCAGTTATCCAAGGATCACGGGAACCCCCCCCCCCCAGGCTGTTACTTTTTCCCCAGTAAGCTCCGTTTCTTCCTTAAACAAACAGGAGAAGCAGCCTCTGGCTGCTTATTGCAGGCAAGTAGAACAAGGCAAGTGACTGTGGGCCAGCGGGTGGCGCAGTGGGTTAAACCGCTGAACCATAAGCTGTCGATCGAAAGGTCGGCAGTTCGATTCCCACGACGGGGTGAGCGCTCGTTGCTTGGCCAGCTCCTGCCAACCTAGCAGTTCCAAAGCATGTCAATGCGAGTAGATAAATAGGTACCGCTTGCGGGAAGGTAAACAGCGCTCCGTGTTCCAGCCGCATGCTACGCGCTGCGGCAAGGAGAGTCATGCCGGCCACATGACCACGGAGGCGTCTTCGGACAACGCTGGCTCTTCGGCTTTGAAATGGGGATGAGCACCACACCCTAGAGTCGGACACGACTGGACTTAATTGTCAGGGGATACCTTTACCTTTTTTAGAACGAGACTAAGTCCTAGAGAGGCTCTGCAAGGTTAACAGAAACCTTGCAGAGCCTCTCTAGGACTTAGCCTCGTTCTACTTGCCTGCAATGGAGGCTGCTTCTCTGTTTGTTTTAAGGAAGAAACAAAGCTTGCTGAAAGAAAAGTAAGAGCTGGAGGGGTGCACGCCTGCCCACAGGGGAGTCAGGGCGGTGGCCCCCCAGGAAACCATGGAGGGGGTGTTTCGCTCCTATCCACAGTTTCAAGTATCCACGGAGGGGCCTGATATCCCCAGCGGATATGGGGGGAGTACTGTATTGTAAACCCCCCCCAAGGGGGGTTAAGACAGCCTGTCCATGTACATCGCCTTGGATTAAAGTCGGAGAAGAAATCCAATGACCAAGAAAGGCGGTGTGTGTGTCTACTCAGAAGTAAGTCCCATTGTGTGGGGCTTACTCCCAGGAAAGTGTATGCATAGGATTGAAGCCATAGTTTCTGAAGATCTTTGTCCTCTTTACACCTGAGCAATATCACTCAATTGTCCATGGAATTATTTATTACTGATGCAACTGCATATTACGGTATCTATATCATTACTTGAGGATCATAACTCGCTCTCTTACACTGTTGTATTTTCATCTCATAGTAATTTACTTGGAAGTACCAACTCAGATATCCCTACCTCTCCATGTCTGACAAACTGCTCCAGTTTGGGACCAAAAGAAGGACATTTAAATCAGGGTTTCTGATTTTAACATTGGGCAGTTTACCTCTGGGTTAAGGGCTGACTGCCATGGCATACATGTGTATGCCTTGGATTTACCCCCCAGGTAAAAGGAGATTTAGGCCAGCGGGTGGCGCAGTGGGTTAAACCGCTGAACCATGAGCTGTCGATCGAAAGGTCGGCAGTTTGAATCCGTGATGGGGTGAGCTCTCGTTGCTTGGCCAGCTCCTGCCAACCTAGCAGTTCCAAAGCATGTTAATGCGAGTAGATAAATAGGTACCGCTTGCGGGAAGGTAAACAGCGCTCCGTGTTCCAGCCGCATGCTACGCGCTGCGGCAAGGAAAGTCATGCCGGCCACATGACCACAGAGGCGTCTTCAGACAACGCTGGCTCTTCGGCTTTGAAATGGGGATGAGCACCACACCCTAGAGTCGGACACGACTGGACTTAATTGTCAGGGGTCACCTTTACCTTTACCTTTTTAAAAGGAGATTTGGTTGAGCTGCTTTGCATGAGCTTAGGATCAGGTCCCCTGAGCCCGCCATACTATTTCTTTGGAGCAGTGCAGCTGGAGATGGCTGTTTGCATCACGTTCAGGGTTTGTGAATGTTACATTAGCTCAACTGATTGCTGGGAAAAACTGTGCAAAAGTGAAAGTACACATTCAGAATAAGTGCAGCAGTTAGAGAGGTCAAGGCCGTTTATATACACAGAGGGAGATATGACGTGGAACCGCAGTGCCTGCAGCACAGAAGACAAAAAGGACAAAGCTGTTCCGAGGCTTTATAAAATTAAATCCCCAGCGTCGCTTCAGCTCGAAGGGGAAATGTGACAAAATGTCAAGGGTTCAAAAAGGCAGACGTGGAGATGACCGTTTTTACTCTCTGTTTGTATATATGAAAAAACTATACATTACATTTCCATTTCCATTTCATGTGAGTTCCAATGCAATCGTCCTTTTAACTTCACTTTACAAATAAACTGATCTAGATTTTCCTACAATATCTCCTCTTCCATGGTAAACATACATAGACATTGGGCATGATCCACTGCAAGGTTATGCATGCTTAAGCTCCCCATGGGTTTTATAATTGTGCATTGTATGGCGAAGATATGAGGTTGCCTTATCATGAGTCAGACCATCAGTCCATCTAGCTCAGTATTGTCTACAATGATTAGCACCAGCAATCCAGGGTTTCAGGCAGGTAACTCTCTCTCTCTCTCTCTCTCTCTCTCTCTCTCTCTCTCTCTCTCTCTCTCTCTCTCACACACACACACACACACACACACACACACACACACACACACACACACACACACACACTTTATTGCCAAGCAACTGCAAAATGCATCCACCAGATGTATTTATTAGACTTGGACAAAAGGACTAGTTTCGATATAGGTTTTTGCACTATAGACTATAGGTGTTTGTGTTCAGAGATCCCTATGCATCCTCTCCCATGCATTCTTGCGTTCTACTGGAATCTACTTCTGATAACACCCACTGTGCTCTGCAACTTGCTTCCTGCTGTCTTGTGACTTGTACAGCACATAGGCAGAAAGTCTTTCTTTGCCAGCCTTGCTGGTCCTTGTAAACGGAGAGGCTGCCAGGGACCCCATCAAGCATATACTCCACCACTGTGCTTTGGCCTTCACTTTGGTTAGACCAAATTTGCTTCCATGTGTGTGCTATGCTTTTCAAACACATGGTTGATTTATAAAACGTTACCCAATAAAACAGATAACTCACTACAACTGTTTTCTGTCTCTTTGGACTAACTGGCAGCTGACTGAATGCAGCTTTGATCTCATGTGTTGTTTTGCTGGTTCTATTCTGCTGTTAGTGCTGTTAGAGTTCAATGAGAGTCAGCTCACCTACAAGGAATAAAAGTGACGGCAAGGTGACATGACAAAGCCACCATGTGTGTTCTCTCTCTCTCTCTCTCTCCCTCTCTCTCTCTCTCTCTCTCTCTCCCTCTCTCTCTCTCTCTCCCCCCCCCCCCCCCTCTTTTCTATTTTGGCTTGGAAGTGCTCTGGCAATTTGTCAAGGTTGCTGCTTGCCTTGTTAAAATGGTTGTCTGAACTTGCTGTTAGATTCCAGCTTAAAAAAACTGCTTTCACCGAGGGTGCATTTGTAGTGCTATATGGCTGACGGTGGAATTACACCATGAGTGTAATTTGACAGTTCTTTTTAGGGGCCTCTTCTTTCTTACACAATGCAGCGACTGAGGCTGCAGTTTGAAAGAGAAGGCTGGAATGCAACAGGTATGATTCCATTCTCAATTACATTGACGTACTTTAGAAATTGCTATCCTATTGCTATGTTAAAATTTCCACTCTGCTTGAAGGTGACATTCATTCTCCACAATTGTTTCCATAGTATTAACACTGAAACATCAGGTTAAGTCTAAAAAAGTTCGTCAATTCTAATTGATTAAATTGGATTGTGGGAGCCAATATGGTGTGGTGGGTAGATTTTTGGACTTGGACAGACCTGGGTTCAAATTCTCAGCCATTGAGCTCCCCGGATGACCTTGGGCCACTCTACCTGGATACACCCATGCAAGATGTTCTGAGCTCCTTGGAGGAATGATGCGATACCAATGCAATGCTAAAAATCAGTTTAGTGAAAAACATGTAGACATTATTATGCTAAAGGGTCCTTTAGCACTAGTGTGGAATCCATGCGTTGTACCCCAAGGCAGAGGTTCCCTAACTCCTGGGAAGGCCCTACGCTGCTCTAAGTGGCAGTGGGGCCTTCCCAGGGAACGTGACGGCGCGTCCGGGATCGCGCCGCCGCCACCGCCACAGACTATAAGGTCCGTTTTACCTGCATTGGTGGGCAGTGGGTGTCCGGCGGGGACCCCTCCACAGGCCTTCCCAAGCATCGGAACAGCACTCCAATGCAATCGCAACTCACTTCCGGTTTTACGCGAAACCGGAAGTGGGTTGCGATCGCGTCGGAGTGCTGCTCCAACGCTTGGGGAGGCCTGCGGAGGGGTTCTCAGGCTCCCCACACACCCAGCCGGACACCCACTGCCCACCAATGCAGGTAAATCGGACCTTATTGTCTGTAGCGGTGGCGGCGGCAGCGCGATCCCGGACGCGCCATCGTCGTCACCGTGGGTTGCCACGCCCCTTAATGGTGTAGCAACCCTTTCTTCCCTAGTTTGGGTAGCACTGCCCTAAGGCTTCGTTCTTCCAGAGTCCTGCTGGATCAGGCCAAAGGCCCATCTAGTCCAGCTTCCTGTGTCTCACAGTGGCCCTACCAGATGCCTCAGGGAACACACAAGAAAACAAGATACCTGTATTCTGTTGCCACTCCCTTGCATCTGGCATTAAGAGATATCTTGCTACTAAGACCAGGAGGTTGCTTATCCCCATCATGGCTTGTAACCTGTGATGGACGTTTCCTCCATAAATCACCACATCCTGTGGCAAGGAGTTCCACAAACTAATTACACATTGGGTAAAGAAATATTTTCTTTTGTCTGTTTTAATACTCCCTCCACTCAATTTTAGTGGATGTCCCCTAGTTCTTAAGATACAATTCTATGTTGGACAGTTTGTGAAGGACAGTTTGTTCAGAAAGCCTTCCAATCTCTTCAGCAACATTCTATTCTTGCCTAACATCTGTAATTAGAAGAACAAAGAGTCTTGTGGCATCTTAATGACTAACCAATTGATTTCAGCATAATCTTCATGGCTACAAGTCCAGTTCGTCAGCTGCATGATGTAGTCCGCAGAAGCTTATGCTGAAATAAATTGGTTAGTTGAGGTACTGCAAGACTCTTTGTTAAGTTTGCAACAGGCGAACACAGCTATCGCTCTGGAATCTATTGGAATCTGGCCCTTAATGCTAAAAATTCACAAAACAGGGAAAATAAAATGCCTACTCAAATTATAACAGGCTGTCAGTCTTTGTCTAAAAGCACCACATGTGCATGAAATGATGCTCCACCTGGAAAATCTTAACTTGGTTTTGCTGATTCACTACCGCAGAAAGTTCATTATTCCATGTTGCCGGAATGAAGGGGACACAAGATGTCAAATGACTGGACCAGACAGGAACTCAAGAAGCAGTCAAGCATAGGACCAACACTAAAACTTAAAATTTTCATCTGCTCATTATAACTGTTTTGCTAACTGTGATAAAAGCAAACACAAAAGCCTTTTCATAAATCCAACTGAACTAGTTATCTGCTTCCTGGTAGCAAACCACTTCTTCCTGATTGGGGAGACATGGCTGGAAGATAACAACAACAATGCCAATTCTGGACCCGGAGGTGTGGTGGCACAATGTGTCACTGTGTTCCAAGGAACAGAGACGCGGATGACTCGATAGGAGTGCTCAACGAGGGCGGGCACACACCCATTCTACAGAGAAACGGGCATCACCAAAGGCAGGAAACCCACATGCCTCGGAAACCCAGCAGTTTTTCCTAACAAATGAACTTCAGGTCATTTGAGGAGTCCAAAAGAAAAGTAATGGATGGAAACTGTCAGGCCAGGGTAACTATGCCATTAGCAGAGTGACCAGATGAAAGAGTGGCCACAACTCTTGTACCTTTAAGAGTTTCTAAGAGAAGGAATGCAGTAGGTTCAGCTTTTCTTAGCCTGCAGCTGCTAGGAAATGACAAGTCAGAGCAGTCAAAAATCCCTCTTCTACACCACTATTAAAGGTATAGGAGCTCTGTCTCTGTGGCATTGGGTCATCCTATCCCTTAGGGTTTGAAGGGAAAGTCAGTTAGAGAGTGAAGGCACAGAGACAGGAAGGACGTCCTTTTGCTTCCAGTGTCTCCAGTATTGATTTTATAATTGCAGAAGCGTCACTGGGGGATTGGGGGTGGTGGGCCCCAGGGCGACAAGCGGGGGGTGACAAAGCGGTGGCAGGGGCGCCATCCGCACCGTTTCAGCAGCGGAGATGGTGCTGGGTTTGGCCCACCCTCCCGTCTTGTGTCTCTGATGGGATTTGCAGTGGCGGCGGCGGAAACGTCACTTCCGATGGTGACATCACAGGGGGGCGGCGGCATCATGACGCCTCTGTATAATTGTGTGCTGGATTGTGAACCTAGGAAGCCACCTTATACTGAGTCAGACCATTGATCCACCTGGCGTAGCACCATCTACCCTGACTGCCAGTGTCTAAGGAGGGTTCTTTTCCAGCCCTACCTGTAGATACCAGGGACTGAACCTGGGACCTCCTGTATGCAGACCATGCGCTCTTCCACTGAGTTACAGCCACTCTCCTTTTACTGTACCTTTACTAATAAGTATGTCCTGATGCTAGCCAAGTCAGGAACAATAGGGCTGGCTGGCTTAGTCTAAGTACTACGATCTGGAATCTGGAAAAGCCCCTGTAGTTCAAATGTTGCCTCGATCATAAGCTCAGTAGGTTGCCATAAGCATGAGACCTATGTCTTAGTCTCAGCTGCTATCTGCAACATAGAAATTAAAATAATGGTCAATCTTCCAGGGCTGCTGAAAGGATTGCTTAGAGAATGTGTGTGGATTGTTTTGAACTGTCAAAGAGTGCCATGTAAATACCAAGTACAGTATTATTACAGTAAACAATATGAGGCGTTTGAGGTTCAGCTTGATGCACATGACAATAGGCTGTTGAAATTCCTTCTGGTTTTAAAAGTTCTACATTGAAATCTGTCTATTCACAAGCATTGACCTGGCATCTGTTTTCACACTTCTGAAGCATTCCATTACAACCAATATTGGACCCTTGGTTGCAAAGGAGCTGATGAAAGCTCAGCTTCAGAAAGACAGAGCTTGTGCTTCTAATCAGAAAGAGTTTCAAAGCATCCACTGCTGCTACAGTGTGGTTAAGAAAGCATTAAAACAAAACAAAGGCAGAACAAAAGAGATCATGCATGTATTATTTCCAGCTGGGGTGGAGAAGCTACATGTGACAAATCTAAGTTACTGTGTTTATTATACTTTTCCATCAAGGACATCCAGATAACACATTGATGAGTTTGGCACAAAAACCCACAGGGAAAGCAAAGTTGGACGGTTCAATTTAAAGGGCCAGCACATTACAACCAATATAGGCCTGCACCACTTGTGACCCATCAAGTCAGACATGGCACCCCAGTCTGCCCACCCCATTCATGTATTGTGGCCAGGTGCTTAACAGCTGGTTCCCCCTGTTGGAGTTGTTTTTGCAGTCCCAGACAGGTAGTAACAACAGGAGGCTTACCAAGACCCTTGTGAGCAGCCATTCATGGCTAGGGGGGCTTTTTTGCTTGGTTTGGTGAGTCACAAGTTGTACAAGTACAGGCTTGAATTCAAACTTCCATCTATTGCTCCAATGACACAGTACTGCAATATCAGTTCCTATGGAACAGCACAGGAGCAATGTTAAATATACAGATTCAGAATGGCTTGTGCTTGCTCAAGCTATCCCAGTTTGTGACACACAATTCACGCAGCTTTGATCAAAACAAATATTGTTATACAGTGTTTGACTTTATTAAAGTGACCTTGTGATGCATCTATTAAAATGTGGGCTGCAATTAGATATAGTTCTAATTATTATTTGTTGTGTGTGCTACCAGTTTGGGATTAGATAAACTGTGCAAATTTGGGCTTTGTAGTGAATAGTAGGCAGAAAAAGAAAAAAGGAAATAATTGTTTTTTAAAAAATACGCAGAGCTGGCCCATCTGTGTGGCTGATTGAGGAAGTCGCCTCAGAAAGCAGATTGGTGGGAGCACCCATCTCATCTACCCTACTCTTTTCCACTGCTCCTCCTCCTCTGACTCCCTAGACTAGAAACAGAAGAGAGGGACACTCTAGCCCACCACTCTCCTGTCTTTTGTACTGTAGTTCCTCTTCTGCTTCATTTTCCAGTGCAGGGAGTGGAGGAATGAGGCTGGCACATCGCCAGATAAGGGAGATCAGTATTTGGAACACTTCATGAGGTGCTAGAAACTCTTGGGCTGGCCCTGAAAATGATGTATTATCCTTGATTTATTATCCTATGATTTATGATCCTTCCACTCTTACATGAGACTGTTGGTAGTCCCCATCCACGTTACTGATCACATCTGCACCTGCTTAGCTTCTTCAATTGGGGTCTTGGCCCAACCGAAATCCTTATGTGCCTGAAGTGTTGTGTTTCTGTACTGTCTGGGTGTGTGTGTGGACAGGCTCCCAGTCATCATTGTGCCACCACCACCCCCCTCGCATCAAGGAACTCCTATTCCTCTTGCAAGGCTCTTAAGCTTTGCCAGCCTGGAGACCTAGCGGGAAGAGGTGGCAGTGGCCTGACAAGTGGATTGTTCTTGCGCCATTGCCTCCGCCTAAGTGTTCTGCTTGGTGGGGCACAAGTTTGCAAGCCTGTGCTAGCTGAAATGAAACTTCTTGCCAGAAAGACTGAGCAGTCCCAATAGACTCAACGCCAAATTCTGCAACAGCAAAAGTAGAGTTGGCATTGGAGTCTGAGTGGTAAAAGAAAACAACAAGCATTTCCTGTAAGAACTTCCCAGTTAAAGACCATTCACTTTTTCAGGAGAAAGAGCCCAATGCAACTGGTGATAATTTTCTTCCTGCATAGGAGACTCAATACTGACAACGACCACCCCACATAACCATGTAACCAGAAAGCCCGTGCCAACCATGGGAAATTACAACTTGTTTAAATGGGAAGGAGGGCACAGTTGGGAAGGAGGTACAGTATATGAGGATGGACATGAACAAAGTTACAGCTCCCTGCAGCCCTCTTTTTGTATCGTTGTGGAAGTCGCTGAGAATTTGGGCAGCTGAAAAGCAATACAGACAGCAAAAAGCTTGACTTTTGAGCAGCTAGGTTATCTGAATTCTTTGCAACTGTCACACAGAATACAGGCTTCTACAGTTTCTGCTGAACTGCTGCAAAACAATGCTGTGAACAGAAATCTCAGCTCTACTGAATTTGGATTCAGTAGTGAGTATATCCTGGAAATTAGAAGTTGCAGGATACTTTACTAGTAAAAGCAAAGTATTGTGGTGAAGCCGCCTCGGTGTGCTCATTCTTAAGTACTGCAGCCAATCATGTCCGGGCTGTAGATGTTTCAATTTAAATAGGGTCAGGTCAGGTCAGGCCTTGGAACTCAGGCAAATGCTGGAGGTAATGCGCAAAGTAATATCAAAGTTCTGGAAAAGACTCACAGGAGCGCAGTGCTAGTCTTTTATCCTTTAGAGAGGGTTGTTAGCTATACTTTTCGCCTCGATGAAAATCCACTTTAGATAAAGAAACCACTTTTCATATGCTTTGGAACTCCCTCCATTACCTGCAGGAAAATATCAAAGCTGCATATTTTCTAGTACAGCCACCTAAGACAGACTTGAAGTAGCTGTGAGTCCCAAACTTCTCCATCAAGTATATAGGAGGAAAACTTTTACCCTTCAGCTGCAGGACTAGTACAGTCCTATCTAACCCCCCCCCCCTTCTGCCATGCAGTCGCGCTGATGGAGTGTGCACTGTATGCAATGGTGGGGAAGGCGACCAGTGAGAGGTAAGTAAAAATACCTGCTAGGCCGCCTAGTGACCAATGGGTCATCTCAGACCCATGTCAGCTATTTTGCTGGCTTGACTCTGAAGAGAGGAAAGGGGCAGGTCAGGCTGGAAAAATGGGGATAGGATCCTGGTGTGTGTTGTTGCCACCTCCTCCAGTCCCTGAACCTTCCCCTGCCCTCCCTCGTCCCTGCCCTAAACCTCCCTGAATCACCCACAACCCACCCCTGCTGCCACCTTACCTGCTCTGATGCCGGATAGGTCCGTTGGTGGTGAGCATACAGAGCTACTGGCCATTGGGCCAGCGGCTCCGACACATATGGCGTGCCATGGCGCCACTGGCAGCCTTTACGATGGCAGAACGCAAGATCTGCGGTCGTAAAGGCCCCGTAGGATTGGGCCATAAATCTATGAAAGAGCCAGATGTGTTTTGCTATAGAATCAGACCTCTTGCATTTTTTGTTGTTGTTGCAGGGAAGAGAGAAGATTCTATAAAAATCGAAAGTTATCATGGCCTGCTACAATGTACAAAGATACTGGAAATACGGGTTTATCAGCCACGTAAGAATCTTTATGTTAAAAAACTTATTAGTTTAAATAAGTAAGACGGTTAAAACAAGAACACAACGTTTCGTCCACTGTTTGTGGACCTCCTCAGGTGAGCAGCTTCAAAGCTGTAGGATGTTAACGCAGACGTTGGTCAGGATTGTCCTTTAAAAGAACATCAAAGCCCAACTGTAATCACCAGTAGTTAACCGAAGCCGGCCTGACCTGGAGTAACCATAGATACATAGATACCATAGATACATAGATGCAAAGAGAAGATTCTATATGCATTAAAAAAGTATGTTATATGCCAGGGGTGGCCAAACTGTGGCTCCTGAGCCACATGCGGCTCTTTGACATATAGTTTGTGGCTCTTGGGAGTATGCTGGCCAAGCTCCTTTTTGCATCACAATATAAAAAGTTAATAAGAAAATTTCAAGCTTTATAATTATTTACTGGATATACACTGAGAGTCCACTGGATTAAAACATAAGTTTAATGTTCATGGTGAGTAAATATATACCGTATTGGTCTGAGTATAAGACTCACTTTTTTCTCCTAATTTTAGTTTTTAAACTAGGGGTGCGTCTTATAATCAGGCTGTTGCAATTTAATGCCAGTGATCTAATTAAATTTTTTTAATAGCACCAAACTTTAAGGGTGCGTCTTATAATCAGGTGCGTCTTATACTCGGGACAATACGGTATATATAAGAATTTAAATGCTTCTTAAATATTGTGGCTCTCAAACATCTGAAGTTTATCATGTGTGGCTCTTACGTTAAGCACGTTTGGCCACCCCTGTTATATGCTGAGGTCCACAGATATCGAGTACCAGACAACAGCAACATGCAACACTTTGTGCTCTTACAACCTGGATGTTCTTGCCGTACCAGCCCCAGTAGTCCACAACAAGAGGCAGCCATGAAGGCCGAGCTGGGACTGCATCTATGGCTACCGTGCATGTCTTGTGACCTCAGTTGGGAGTCAAAACTAAACACTAGTTTGAGAATCACTGTTCCATGGTATCCTATAACGGCTCTGGGGCTGGGGCTTCATTTGCAGAAACGGGCAATCATGCTTTGCTTTGTGTGACTTGTCATTTACACTTTCTCACATTTGAGACTGCAGATCTGTAGTGAAATTCCCACCATGCAGGCAGACGATATTGATGGCTGGCTTCCCATGCGGCTGTAAGCCCACCCTGGAAAGTTACCACAGATTTTTTAAAAAAGTTTCACATTTATATACTGTCCTTCCTCTGAAGACCACAGGAGGGTGGCATGTGTGGCTCCTTTCCCCTGCCTTGTATCCTCACAGGAACGCCGTGAGTTAGGTCAGGCTGAGAGGCTTCCAAGGTCACCCAGTAAGCTTCATGGCTGAGTAGGAATTTGAACCCAAGTCTTCCTTATCCAAATCTGACACTCTAACCACTACACTGGCTCTGCGTAGTTATCTGTATTCACCTTATATACACTCCCCAACCCTGCTGAGAATAAGGCTCTGTGTTATCATCAGATGCATCTATTCAAAGATTCAGGGAGGCAGGACTTACAAAGGTAGTCAGGAATGTAAGACTGAACATAAAAAGGTAAAGGTCTCCCCTGACAATTAAGTCCAGTCGTGTCCGACTCTAGGGTGTGGTGCTCATCTCCATTTCAAAGCCGAAGAGCCAGCGTTGTCCGAAGACGTCTCCGTGGTCATGTGGCCGGCGTGACTCTCCTTGCCACAGCGTGTAGCATGCGGCTGGAACATGGAGCGCTGTTTACCTTCCCGCAAGTGGTACCTATTTATCTACTCGCATTGACATGCTTTGGAACTGCTAGGCTGGCAGGAGCTGGCCAAGCAACGAGCGCTCACCCTGTCACGAGAATCGAACTGCCGACCTTTCGATCGACAGCTTATGGTTCAGCGGTTTAACCCGCTGCGCCACCCGCTGGCCTGAACATAGGACAACGCTATAAATGAGAAGGATTTTTTTCCCTTCCATGCATTATAGTGACCTTCAAGATTGGGAAAGAAAAAAAGCAGTGGCTGCCAGGAAAACATGAAGGATGTTTTAGTTGTATTTACTGTGGGGTATAAACATGTACTAAGTGTTGCAGTACAGTATTTAGATTCTTTCTTAGTTGAGGCACTTGGTGGTGGTTGTTTTTGATGTGGCAAAGTTTTACTTTTTTGAGTAATTAATATTTCTTCTGAGCAACCCACAGGTGATGGGATTTGTGACATCACGTCAATGGACTTCAAGACTGTAGTCTATCTCTGTCTACATTCAGAAGAAATGTTCCCCATGTGAAAATGATGATACAAGTCACACTGTGGTGACTTTACTACTTAAAAAATGATTATGATGATTGGGCCTACCTGATCCTACTGGGGCAGATCTGCCTGTCTCTGTGGAATTTGGTGCGTTGAATTCTAGGGTTGTTTCATTTCTTCCTTCCCATTTAATCCTCTGTTTGACACAAGGCTCTCATCACTGTCCATGAATTTTGAAGAGAGGACACTAATAGCAGTCAATTATAACTATGTCTTGCTGTGACAGAGAAACCAGCGTTCTTGAAAACAGGAACAACAGTGCTATTGCAGAAGCTCAGCACCAGCATCTGGAACCTTTTACCCATCAAAGTGAAAGGCTGGAATATTACACACAGTTCCATCATCAAAAGCCTTGCTCAGTAACATGATAGATGCAGTTCAGATTCTGGCCAAATGGGACTACCCACCACCTTGTGTCCTCATTCAACCTTTTCTGTGAATCTCCACTGAATACGAGAAAGAAGAAAAAGTCATGCCAGGGCTCTCTCTCTCTCTCTCTCTCTCTCTCTCTCTCTCTCTCTCTCTCACACACACACACACACACACACTCTCTCACTCTCTCTCTCTCTCTCTCTCTCTCCAAAATAGTCCCTTTTCTCTGTTCCCTTTGCAGTCCTGGGTTCAGCAACCCTTCCCTTCATGCATTACAACGGCTTTCCAGCTCTGCCTCTGGATTCTTTCCCACTTGGATCATTCTCCTCATGTGTCAGACCTTAGCACGCCCCATGAATAATGTTTGGTCAGGCTGGGTAACTTGGTTATGTCAAAGTGTTTTCAGGAGATTTTCCTCATCATTTATTTTGGCACCGGCCACACTAGGCTTTTTCCCTTCATCTCCTTTCTGTCATCTTTGCAGTCCTTTGCATGAAAGCTAATTACTCAGTAGCTCCTGCTGTCAAATTATTAGGCCACCAGTAAAGGGCTTAGTTAGTAGGAAGAGAATTTTAACAAGCCAACTAACCAATAGCCACTTGCACAATTTGACTTCTGAGTTATTTCCTGTTTCCTAAATACAGTAATAAGTTAGCTGTTCTCTTGGCAATAAAAATCACACCAACGTAATTCTGTAGCATTCACCAGAACAGAAAAAAAATAAAGTAGTTCTGCACATAACACACAACTAAAGGGCCAAGCCTATCTAATTTTCCAGCACCGATGCAGCTGTGCCAATGGGGCATGCGCTGCATCCGGCAGGGGAGGGGGCAATCATGGAGGCATCCTCAAGGTTAGGGAATGTTTGTTCCCTTACCTCGGGGCTGCATTGGTGCTGGAAAGTTGGATAGGACTGGGCCCTAACTTCAGGAATTTGCACAAGATATGATTATTACCACTAGCTTAGGCACTTTGAAAGGAGATTAGACAAATTCTTGTGGGATGTCTATCAGTTACTATTCGCCTCTGATGTTTGCCTCTGAATCGGAGTCTCTGGGGCAAACAACTGTTGCCTTCAAGTCCTGTGACCTTCCCTGTAGCATCTGGTTAGCCACTATGGGAAACAGGATGCTGGCCTAGATGGGCCTTTGGTCCAAACCGGCAGTTTTCTTCTTACACTTTTTGTGATCTTACCAATATTAACTGTAATTGTCCCATTTTGTTTCCCTATCTTTGAGTAAACAAAAGTCCATTTGTTTCATTCCTTTTGTATTCTCTTATTTCTTAATAGCTGAAGTACTTTGAAATACAACATGGAGGAAAATAATGATGGGTACCTGCTTAACAATGTTTGTGAAGAAAAAGAGATCGATGGATCGACTACACAGAGAAATGGAATAACGCTGTCTTTGGACTTGATTCAATAATGATGCACAACTCAGTCATTAAGGATTGCTGCAACTTTGAAGGTTTTATTTTATTTATTTATTTTTCACATTTTTATACCGCCCTTCCTCCAAAGAGCTCAGAGTGGTGGACATATTTCCTTCCCTCCGTTTGTCCTCACAACAACCCTGTGAGGTAGGGGAGGCTGAGAGATAGTGACTGGCCCAACGTCACCCAGGAAGCTTCGTGGCTGAGCAGGGATTTGAACCTGGATCTTCCAGGTCAAAGTCCAACTCCCAAACCACTACACCATCCTGGCTCTCAGAAAGCCAACCCACACCGACTTGTGTATGTGGTAATGCCAGCAATGACATGACCAGCATAGCTAGAAGGCACTATGTGTTAAGTAAAAATGGTGACTGCCAAACACAGAAAAGGTCATGAGCCTCTGCCCTCATTCCCGCCCCATAATTTCAAAGAGGCATTTCAGCTGTTCCTCTGTGAAAATACATTCCACAGCAGTCTCCTCTACAGCAGCAAGACCAGAGGGGTTGTGGTTTTTGCAGCCTACCTCAGCCTGACTGTGTGTGTGCATGTGCATGTTGTGCGCGTGTGTATCTACTCAGCAGACTTATCAAGCATCGGATGAACAAGTTTCTTTTAGTCGACACGGTAACCAATTTGGGTCCCCCAACGGGAGAAAGGTTGGGCAGAATTTTTAAAAATAAATTTAAAAATTCCTGAACCAGGTCTACATCTTATGCAGATCCTGCAAGTTGCTGTTTAGCCTTAGAGAGAGAAAACAGGTTTTCCTAATTGGTCCTCCATTTTATTCATTTTGTTTTGCCACTGACATTTCTCTGAAAGTTTGGAATCTAACATTTTGCTTGCTGACAATGTTCTTATTTTTAAGGAAGAATAATGCAATGCAATGCAATGCAATGGGTAAACCATGAGAATACTTTACTTAATGGTCCATATTGAATGGGAGAAAACATGTACACAGATGATCCAATCATCTGGCCAGGATGGGGGGGGGGGGGAAGGAGAACAAAATGGAAAGAACTGAATCTGCCCCCCCCTACTTTCTCCTCTTCCTTTCTAGACATAGCCCCAATATCTGGATTAGGCTTCTAGCCCAGCTTCTAGCACACACAGTTAGCATCACTATTCTCCAGAGATGTTTCTGCATATTTGATGGATGTAAATGATGAATGGCTGCTTTTCCCAAACTAGAAAAAAAGATATAACCTAAGGGCCAGTGTTTGCATGTATCTCAAGGTATCTGGAAGGTATTTCAATTTCAATTCATAGGCTTAATTATTGATGACATTTTCTGTTGCAGTTGGCTCACATATCTAGGGAATTATAAATATTTTCTAGAACAGTTGTATTTTTTATATTTAAAATTATGTTTATATACCTAAACAAATATTGCTTTGTTCAAAAGTATGTGGAACATTTTTAATTTTCTGTCCTCAAGCTACTATACCCCGCGGAACTTCAGATTTACCAGTAAAACCTCAGTACTGAAAGAGATAAATGCTATAAGACATCTTCTGCTCTTTGCTGCCCCCTCATGTGTTTTAATGTGTACTTTTACTATTTGGCATAAAGTGGAAAAGGCAAGCACGCTCCTTGTCTATCAAGGGCTGGCCCAGGACCACCTGCTGACTGAGGTGGCCTTCCAAAGGCCGTCTTCCTCTACCTGATGATGCGCCAGCCTCTGCTCCTCCCGCTCTCCAATGTTCTAGCTCAACACTTTTCTCCACTCCACATCTCCTCTTCCTCTCTGTCCACTTTTCCAATCTGGGGAGTGGAAGGAGAAGGAGGTGCAATGGAGGCAAGTAGGCAGACAGAGATGGGAGTCCCCCCACCAATCTGCTGCCTGAGGCAACCATTTCAGTTGGCTTCATGAATGGGGCCGGCCCCAGCTTAATAAAATCCGTGTGCAGAAGACATGAACTTTGGGAGACAATCAGTGAATGAAGAGGGAGCAGTGGGATCGCACCCACTGCTCCTGTCACCAACGTCTACGCATTGATCAAGTCTTCTAGACAATATCTGTAGACTGTCAATCAATATGTGGAGGTCAGAAGTGGCAACAGGGGGCCCAATCTTGCTTTCTCCTTCCATGCACTGACAATTACAGTTGTTTTTTTTCTTCTGCTGGGACTCACAATGACATCTTTTTGGCTGCAACTTTAATTAAGCTACGAGAAATTGCAAGTAGATAAATAGGTACTGCTGTGGCGGGAAGGTAACAGCATTCCATTAGTCATGCCAGCAACATGACCGCAGAAGCATCTTCGGACAGCGCTGGCTCTTCGGCCAGAAATGGGGATGAGCACCCTGGAGTAGGACACGACTGGCTTTTGAGAAGGGGATACCTTTACCCTTTACCTATAGCACTAAATACATGGAATGACATGCTTTTCATAAAATATGTCTATTTTTGTGACTCCTATACTTAGGCTTACCATCGTCCCAGAATCGACGCTGGCTTCGGCCTAGAGCGAACCTGAGCCGCTCCCAAGGGTGTACTGCGGCTGCCCAATGGGCTTTTAGAACTTCCGGTCAACGATGCAACAGAAGCTGGAACCCCGTTGGGCAGCCGCAGTGCATCCTTGGGAGCGGCTCGAGTCCGCTCTAGCCCGAAGCCAGCGTCGATTCCGGGACGATGGTAAGCCTACCTATATTGCACCACAGCATTGGCTTCCAATTTGTTTGTGGGCCCAAACCAAAGGGCTGGTTTAGGCATTTAAAGCTGTTAGTGGTTTGGGAACCACATATCTGAAAAGCTGCCTCCTCCCAAATGAAACTGTCTGCACACTTTAGTCTTCTGAGGCAGTCCTGTGCACCCTGCCTCCATCTGAAGCATAATTGGCAGAAACTAGGGACAGAGCCTTCTTGGTAGTGGCACCCAGACTGTAGAACAGCTAACCCTCTCCTTATATTATTTCAGGTACCAATTTAAAATTGTTCTTTAGGTGAACTTTTCAACAATGTGCATGTAAATGACATCTGTGGCTTTGATGGCTATTTGTATTTCAAATTATTTGGTATGTGATTAGAAATTACCAGCAAATGATTACTTGTTGGAGGGTTTTTGTTTTTTGTTTTAGGGTTTTTATTGATGTTGTCAGCTGCCTTGAAAGGCTCCACTGCAGACAGATGGGATAGCAAGTCTCTAAAACATAAATCTACCTTTTTAATTATTACAGTTACAGGTACTGGGTTCAATGGCTAAATGAAGGAAAACAGAAATGAAAAGCAACTTTAGTGAGATCTTAAACCTCGGCAGTTTTGATACAATGCAAATAATGGGCACAATTTCGCCAAAGTTCAGCTCTTCTGAATCCCCTTGGTTTGAAGGAAAAGTTAAACTTGTGCCTCAGTCTCTCCCACTAAAAATCAATGAGGCTTAAAAGTGCTTAACTTGAGCTGGACTGGGCCCAATGTTTTATTTACTGAAGGCTTTCTTTAATATGCATGCTTCAGTGCACCTCGCTATGACCTGCTGAAAGGGAAAACACCTTGCTGGCTGGAGAGTAGAAAATGGTACGTTTCTAAATAAGATACACAATAAAAGAAGAAGCCGCATGTGGTTTAGGAATGCTGGCAGGTTAGGCAGCTGGAGGCCAGCTCCTGCCTTTAACACTCCCATTCCATCAGGAGAAAAGATAACAGTGGCTCCTTCAACCCTGATTCCAGCTTCCTCATCTCCGATCTGTTGGAAAGAATCCCTGCATAATAATATTCAGAAACAATATTCTGAAAATATTATCCCCCAGAAAGCGGGGGAGCCAGGATGGGGGCAGGAGGAGCCGCTGTTGCCTTTTCTTCTGTTGGAACGGAATCTTGAAGGCAGGAAGGGATCTCTAGATGCCTAACTTGGAGACCATAGTGTGCCTACGTAGAAATGTACCATTAATGCCCTACAAACAACACTACTTTTAGACATTGCGCAATAAGGGAAGAGAAAAGTGGGGGTCAACCACAGGGGAAAGTGGAATCATGTATCAAAAATGTTAAACATTGTTATGGGGGGAGGCAGCAGGGCCACTCAGAGGAATTTTACCAAGGGGTACAAAGTTTCCTTTGGGCCCCTTCCCTTCAAGTGAATTTGGCTCATGGGCCCCCTTTTTTGCTCCGGGACCCCCTTTTTGACCCATTTTGGGCCCTGGGCCCAGGTACAATGTACCCCCTTAATCCCCCTTTTAGAGGCCCCCCCTGGGGGCAGAACCATGGAAGTGGAAATTAAGGGCCCCCTGTACCTGCACCACAATTGTTGTATTGCTATGGTTTTCAGCTTGAGTTTCTAGAAATTGTGGAGTCTCTTTGAAATGTATATTGGTGTTCCTCACTAACAAGATCTTTAGTGACATCACAAAAGGGTAGCTTGTCCATTTAAGGATCTTTCTCTGCACTGTACAGCTTCGGGGGCAACAGGCCAGTGCACAGGCCTGCCTGGGTGATGTGTCATGCATGCTGAGAGCAAACCCCTAGACATGCCCCAGTGGTGCAGTGTTTTTGAGGAATCAATTCACAGATGCTACAAGGATTCCAGGAGACCCTAATTGCAGTGTAGTCCAGGTCTAGCCTTCCCCTGGATTAGGCCAGAAGGCACTCTGAGAAGAAGAACCAGGAGTATTTTTTACAATGGGCCTACATGAAACTGGGGACAGTGAAACTATCCAGTGTTTGTTGGCCTTTTAAAGTTTCAAGTCTTGATGTCGATTATTTCTGAAGGTCCCCACAGCACACATTAGCTAGGAAAAGGACAAAGAACCATAAGAGACAGAAAGAAAAAGCAGCAAAGCAAGAACAAAGAAAAAGGGACAAATGATCCAGCACTCTGTCACATCTCCCTTCCTGTTGGCATCACAAATGCCATAATACCTGAAAACAAAGGCACTTTGGGCTCACTCTTCCAGACCATGACAACCAGCAAATGTTGCCTCTGAGTTGAGACATCTGCATCACTGCCCATAAAGCTTTTATTTTTGTCTGCTCCATCTTTCTTTGCATAAATATAGGCTTGAATTATGAGATGTGGCAGCAGCCATTTTGAGCATGGCTCATAAGTAGGCTTACCATCGTCCCGGAATCGACACTGGCTTCGGCCTGGAGTGGACCCGAGCCGGTCCCAAGGGTGCACTGCGGCTGCCCAACGGGGTTCCAGCTTCTGTCGCGTTGTTGACCGGAAGTTCCGGAAGCCGGAAGCCCATTGGGCAGCCACAGTGCACCACTGGAACCGGCTCGGGTCCACTCTAGGCCAAAGTCAGCGTCGATTCCAGGACGATGGTAAGCCTACTCATAAGGATGGGGCTGATGGCAGTAATATGCATCTATGGGCCCCCAGGGCATGGTCTGAGGGCATGTTATACAGCCACCTAATGAAGCTAAGCAGGTCTAGGTCTAGTCAGTTCCTGGATGGATGACTACCTGGGAACTCCATGGAAAAAGGGCAGGTTATAAACATAATCAATAAATCAGCGCTGAGTGGTGACTCAGGGATGCTCTGACCAGTAGGTGTCACTTAACGGCAGTGGGTGCAGGTGGTCACACCATGCAGGTGGCACAGCTGTTGAATTGCAAGCAAGGCCCAATGAATACTGGACACCACTAGCCATTCCACAGCCACATGTGTGCATGGTGTGTAGTCCTAGCTGCCCCTTGTCTCCACTGTTACCAAGTGATGCCTGATGGTAAGACAAGGGCTCTCCTTCAGTACCTTCAGCCTCACCAGAGGCAGTGTCACTGGTGTGGGCAATATAAAAGAATTTCAGTCAGAAGTGTGCCAGCTTTAGAGGAGTCACAACACCCAGAATCATTTGCAAAGCACCTCAGCAGACAAAGCGACCTGGAAACACTCCCCTCAGGGAAGAATGTTTGAAAATTACTAGTCTACAAGACTACAACGACTAACACCACTTAAGATTTGTGATGAAAAAATCCTACAGATTCACAGTAACTCAGGGTCAAGATTGACTCTCCTGTATTTTGGGGGCTTTAGTTCAAAGCCAGGGGGAGGGGTGTGATCAGATGGGGGAGTAGTGCTAGCAGAGGGGGTGTTTAATCTGTACCTGTATGTTTTCTCCAGAGCAGCTTCTGGAGAGTAATTTAGATGTGAAAAACTGCAGAGCAGGAAAAGGGTTAAGCATCCCCCCTCCAGTGTTGCACCTTGATCCAATTCCCATCCCCCACAGCTGCTTTGAACAATTTTAAAAAGTGAGCATTTTGATCATTGGTCTCTTGGCATCCCATCTAATTTAGCCCTCATTGTTTCTTTTAACAACTTATGCAAACAAGAGTTTCTGCAGGCAATGTAAGATAAAGTTCTGAAACTAACACACCACACTCTGCTGTGGCATACTAAACAAAAAAAAGTCTCTTACTCTGCTCCATCGCATAGTTTTCACAAACCAGGATGTGCAGGACTTTTATTTAAAGGAACCACGGAAATGAGGGAGCTGCTTTGTTCAGGCAGTCCCCTTAAAACTAGACGTCACACACTTCCTGGTTTATGAAAACCACGTGACAGAGCATGGTAAGGAAGCAGATCAATGTGACTCATGTCCGTGGTGGCCTGAAGGGAGGTGGCAACAGACAGAGCCTCTGAGAGGAATTTTATCAGGGGTACAGAGTTTATTTTGGGCCCCTTCTCAAATGGGGAGGGGGCAAAACAGGACAGGAAGGAGGGTAGCCATGTCCGAAAAAGTCTTCGGAGCCCAGGTCTACCAGGCTTCCTGATGTGGTGCCCAGGTCTACCTGTCCAGTAGACCTGGCCTCCTGGTTAGCCCAGCCTCCGTCTTTCACTCTCCATGAGGTCAGCTGAGATTCCAGGGAAGATTTGGGCCCCCTCCTTTGGCTACTGGGCCCCCTTTTTGACCCTGGGCCTGGGTACAATTTACCCCCTTTACCCCTCTCTCATGGGCCCTGGCAGCAGACTTGGGGTGATGGGCACCCCAAGTCCACTGCCCCCTCACCCTTTGCCACTGATGCAAGCTGCATCAGCCCGCTTCATGGCTGGGCAGGCCCTGCCACCACAACAGGGCAAACATGGCTACTGTCTGTGAAGGACTCAGGAAGCCCGCTGAGATGTTGAGGCATTACTGAAGCCTTTGAGATGATGGAAAGGCCCCAAACAAGTGAAAAAATAGGCGGAAATTAAGCATTTTCACCAGAGCTTGCCTTTACATGCATAGAGCAATAAATGAGGAACTTTCCAGCAGCAACAAAGACAGGCAGGCAACACTTCTCAAACACCTCTGGCAAACTGCGAGGAGAAAAGCTGGTGCCAAATTTCTAAATTGCTGCAAGAAGGTGGGGTGGTGGGGTGGGAAACCCTCTATCATCCTTTCCCCCGTTGGCATAAAGTCTTCATATAACGTGCACTGGCCCAATTACCAGGCTTTTATATGCCTCTGGTAGAAATTCTGTGCTTGTGCCACAAAGTCTGTTGTTATGGTAACATCAAATATAGCACCTCTGACTCGGGATGGGCAAACCAGTTCAGGCAAAGTACCATCTGAGCTGAAGCTCGGGTGCATCTCAAGTCAACGGATCCGTGTCATCTTTCTACAGTATAGCCAAACCATGTAGCCAAACTGTAGCCAAACCATTCAGGCACCAAAGCACACCCTTTAATTGGAAGTCAAGGTTTGGTAAAGTTGGCAGAGCTTCTAATGAAAAGACAGCAACAAGTCAAAGAAGCCCACATGCTGCTTCCAGAGGAAAATCTGTGCTCAGCCCAACACTGCCTTGCTTCTTCAGTCTTTGGTCTCCTGAAACACTTACTAGTTTCCAAATATGTGACTGCCCCTTTCAGTTAGGATGCAACTATAACCGTGCTCACAGTTTATGGACACAAGTGATTGACTGTGTTTGTGCACTCTAAGGCATTCCAGCAAAAAAAGGAAACTCCAGGTCAGTATCCAGTTTAAAGGAGAAATAACAAACTTCAGAGACTATTGGCCCTTCCCATCTTGGCAGGAGCTGCTGCTCAGGGGAAAGAATTAATATAATACCCACTAGATTGTAAAATAGAAGTGACCTCAGACTGGCCAAGCATAATATCAGCTGTACTTGGTTCCATGTTAGGCGTGTGCATTGAATGTGCAAGAACATAACAGTATGGCAAAGGGGCAATTAAGTTTGTTGAGCATGGCTGTTGAATGCATAGCACAAATATTATCTCAGCCTGCAGGATCAGGGCACTCCGGCTTAGATTGCCCTGTTCAGGGCACACACGACCACCATCTTCTTGGCCACTGCAGGGGCCAACAACAACAGAAGCAACTTGGGAACAGTCCAAGCAGCACAAGACTGATTCGATCAGTGCCTCCATCGTCCCAGCAACAGAGGCGCTTGACCTGGGCTGTGCAGGGGGAGAGGAAGAGAATGGGCTTTAAAAGTCCAGACCAAGGCCAGTGATGAGAACCGGTGGGCAGAAAAGGGTGAGGGCTCCATGCCAGCCTTCTGCAATTAAGGAGGGCTGGTTAGCCCAGGGGAGCAGTCCATGCAGGAGGAGGAGCATTTGGGTGAGTTGTTAAACCCCTCCCCTTCCTGGACCAATGAAACTCTGAGGCCACAACTAAAGAAAACAGGCAGTGTCCTGGACAGTTCCCTTCTCCCCTGCCTGCTCCTGATGGCCTGTAGAGGGAATGCAAAACTTGACAAGCACTAGGAAGGCAAAGGACAGCAGCCCCTAAGCAGGTGAGATGCTGGAAAACACAAGTTCTACACCTCATTATCATTAAGATGGTCCTGGGCTGCTCACATAACATCATTTGAGGAGGGGCCACAGCTGAGGGTAGAAGGTCCCAGGTTCAATTCCTGGCTTCTCCAAGTCGGACTGGGAAAGACCCCCTGCCTGGAGATCTACCATGAGTCACTGCAGACAATCCTGAGCTAGATGGACCATGCATAAGGTAATTTCATATATACCGGTACATATTTCAGTAGTGGAGAGCAAAAGATGTAAATTATAGTATCGGTGAGTTGACAAAGGCAGGTTAATACAAGCTAAGCTGAATTTTAGCCACCTATCAAATATTCATAGGGCTTTACTTGTATTAGCATGCCTTTGTCAACTCACCAGTACCAGAATTTGCATCATATAATCAAAAACAGGGACAGACAGACAGACAGACAGACAGACAGACAGACACCTGGTATCCTTAAATGTGAATCACAACCATAAACCTGAGGATTCTTGCCTATGATGTACCAAGTCATTCTCAACGCTGATTTGGCAACACCAGCATTTTCCACAATTACTATTTTGAAAGACAAGTATGATTGGCAAATATTTTATTTGCTCCCAGATGGAGAAAAATCCCCACTCACGTTACTACAATATCTCTCAAAACAGGGAACAAGGCAAAGCTAATTATTAAAAGGAGACATTTCCATCACCTCCAAAAGAGATGGGAGAATGGGAGGGGTGATCCATGAAGGGCATCTAGAATCAAAGTCTCAAACATGACTGGGTTGACCAACTGCTACAAACCTATGCAGTACACAGTAGGATTATCATCTTTATCTCATGAGACCCACGCAGTTTCCAAATCCAATTTCTATCTAATCATGATACAGAATGAGAGAACCCATCTATAGCTCTAAAACAAGTGCTTAGTTCACAATTGCCTGAATCCAGCATTTCCTCCTGGAAGACAGGCTGAGGTGTATATGGGTACACATGAAGCTCTGCATCATTGATTGAGTACATCTATATTTCACCATTCTTCCATAATGGAACTCAGCTGAGGGTGGCATCAGATGTTGGCCAGATAGGGCACTAGCTAAGGGCTCATGCCCATCAGAGAACCCAACTGACCTGGTTGACCCCTGAACCCTCATGTACTGGTGGCAGTGCCCAGTGCACCACTGGGGGCCAGGCCAGGGGCAACAGCCCCAACAACCTGGCTCAAGGCAGCATATATAAGGTTTCTGACAGCCCAATCATAACTACCATTTATGACAATGGAACAGAGGTTCTGTTGTTGCAAACGGCCATACGGCAGTGCGCAGAGCGAGCCACTGGTGGCCATTTTGGAGCCACAGCCTCCACCCAGGGATTAGGGTATTGTGACCCCTTCTGCTGCTGGTTAGGAGCTGTTAAACTGCTCTCCTTGTCACGGCAGCATGACTGGAAAGAGCAAGGCAGCTGGACCATGTTGTTGCCCAATCTCTGGTATCCGTGGGGGTTGAGGGTCACAATTCAACTACCCTGCAGTGTTACATAGGGCAGGAAAGCTGAATGTAAAGCCCATGGTCTCCGGCCAACAGTCACAATTCACAGACGATGATTACACAGATGTACTGTAAAAGAGCTGTGTGCACAGCTGGAAATTATTTTATTGTAGAATTCACTCACAACTGGCGACTGCGTTTGAAAGCCAAACAGCATCTTTGGGAGCTGCAGCAGTAGAAACAATAAGGAAAGATACTCTGCTACATGTCTGGTTTTCTGGCTTATGTGTAAAACAACAACTGTAGCCACTGCTGTTTAAGTCACAGGAAGTAAATTGGCACATCTTTAATTAGCACATCTGTAGCACATCTTGGACACCACAGAAGTGCAAATGCTGCAGGTGAAAAAAAAGGGCCTTTTAAAGTTCTAACATTGAACATGTACACAATTACAGGTCGGTCACATATCATTCAGAATTTGGTGGCTTTCGCTGTTTTGACTATGAAACCGTAATCATGATAATATCTAATCAAAATGTCTTACCTGTTATGGTTGCTTTGTTGATGGATGGTTGGTTACACATGGGTGACCGCCTGATGAAAAAAGAAATGATGCAAGGCATAAGCTTTTCTAGATGTGGAAAACCCAGGTTAACAATGAAGCTGGTTGGGTTGCCTTGGTCTCTTTCTAGCCTACCTCACAGGGCTGTTGTGTAGGCAAAATGTGATAGCCCACTGATCTTTGGAGGAAGGGCAGGATGCAAATGTAACAAATAAAATTTAAGCACTTTAAAAACCTACGGCTTTCGATGGGAAAGAGTCTTATGTTATGGTGTTATTAGACTGTTCTGGATCATAGAACAGGAAAACAAATATATGAAGGTGCTGGAATCACCCTGCAAATTTATGTGTATGGGTAATTAAAAGAGGTCAAAACTATGGGCCACATTAAATGTGTGGCCACAACTGTAATATCTAGGATAACTCAGTGGCATCGCTAAAGGGGGGCGCAATGCCCCCGGGTTGACAACCGTGGTCTCCTCGCGAGGAGGAGCTGCAGCGAGATTTTAGCACTCTGCAGCTGCTATTTTTCAGCCGGAGGGCTAATGCGCCATTTTGGCGTGTTTTTCTGGCCCGCCAGCCCGCCCTGGGTCCTGGAAGGCTTGAAATGAAGCCTTCCGGGAATGTAGGGGGTAGGACGATGACGCGAAACGCATCATCCCCCCTCGGGATGGGCTAGCAATGCAACTGGGATGACTTACCAATGTCCTGACATTACACCACTGTGCATTTCCCCACTTCTTCCCAACAGCAGCCAGTGGGGTGGAATAAGCTCAGCACAGAGGTAAGTTGCCACAGACGTTATGGAGGATAATGGGAGAATTAAACATATGATTGCTGTTTCCAGTGGTAGTGGACATGCAGTGAGCCAGGAGCCATCTCTGCAGTAGCCTTTCCCAGCAGCTGCGATCATAGAAATGGGTAAATGGCTGCAAGCTCACCATATACAGTGTACACCCTGGTTCACAGTCATCTCTCACTATGGGTCAAACGAGATGTGGATGCAATCATATTATTGGCCCTGCACACTTGCCTTTTCTGATGTAAATAGCACATGTGAGGAACCCCAGTCCAGGCTGGTACCATAATAGAAGCATGGGGGCTTTAAATCCACCCTTATCATAAAAAGCCCTTATCATCAATGTATATTAAACCTACCCTTATCATATAAAAAGCAAGCATGCCAGGGCCAGTAAGTAACATGACTAAAGACCCATCTGGTGTAGCCCATGATGCATACACAATAGCCTGGGGTAATTGCAGTGTGAAGGGGCATGAACTCAAAAGGTTATGAAGAAGAAAAAGCCCACACTCACTTGCTGGGTGCTCGATCCTGTAGGTTGGTTAATGCAGCAAAGTTATTCCGTACAGTACGTAAACTGGCCAGCACCTGTAGCAAAGAGAGAGGATGCTTCATTCTCGCTTTCTTCAGGTGTGCTACTGACTTCTCTGGACAGCAGGCAAAAGACTCCCTAAATGGGCTAGTTCACTTTGCAAGATTGTTTTTGGTGTCTTAAGCCTTTGACCGTTATTCCACAATGAAGCTGTTGTAACCCTAGGACAATAGTTTTGTCGCTTTCTTTCTTGCTAAAGAAACCATTATTTGTTTTAAAGCAGTCTTGTTCAAAGAGTAGGAAAATTTTCCAACAAAATGCTCTTTGTCTTTCCAAAATGACCAAACTTTGAAAAGAATGGGCCATTGCTGTCCAGCACCATTTGCATCAGGATTACTACAGCAGTTAACATCTGCACTGAAAGAACCTTTCACATTTGACATCCAATTCACACAAAGTTACTATCAAAGAAATTCATATGACGCTGTTTCACTGGTATCAGAGAGATAAATCTGTGCATGAACACTGACAGCACACCTTCAAGTACTTACACTGGTGTAGTGATATGAGTAGCAACAGTTTGAGGTAGGGTGCTGTCAGTGTACATTGACACCCTCTAAATACCGCAGCCCTGGTCAGTGGTGACAGGGCTGATAGCATGTGGGTGTGGACAAGAGAGAGTCGTGGACAGACGAGAAATACGCCTTAGCAGACTCTCATTAAGAGGTGACTACCATAGTGAAGCCGACCCCATTTCAAAAGCAGTTTATGATATAGCATGGCAGTGTCGTCTAATATTCAAAGAAAAAAAAGTAAAATAATTCCACGGGGTTAGCAGAAGCCCACATGCATGAGGCTAAGGCACTCTTTGGATCCTAGCCAAGAGACGTGTGCTGCACTGTCTGATAAATCTCAAGTGCCAAGTCATGGCATTGCCAAACAATGCAGGTAACAATGGAGGCAGTTCCGTTTCAGAATGTTATTTTTGTTTGACTACATGCCCACCATTAGCAAAGGAAACAGCAGTGCCCCTTCAAATTTAGGGTTTAACATCACCTGACAATACAGATTACCCATTTGATCCTTTCCCAGGGCTACCTGGCTTGTTGCACCTACCTGAGCAAATGGCGTCACAATCAAGTCATCTCCATGTCTGTAAAAGAAAAGAAACAAAAACAAACATCAATATTAGGTGGCAGGGGTGCCTTTTTTCAGTGCAGAGGCTACAAAAATCACCCTACAAAGCGATCAGCACACAAATGATAATTGTTTACATCAGCGGTTCTCAAAGTGGTGGGTTGTGACCCACCACTAGAACCAAATGCTGTCCTCTGCCACCTTAAGGGGCAGGGACAGCATGGCGGCGGCGGAGATTCTGAGGATCACTGCTGCTATGAAAAAGATGTTAAAAATACATTTTACACACTTACCGGGGGTCCTGGAGAGCTCCAGAGGGTGTGGGGAGGCCTGTGGACCCCTCCACAGGCCTCCCCGAGCTTTAGATCGCCACTCTGCGACGATTACAACCACTTCCGGTTTTCATCTGAAACCCGGCCCCCACATCCACAAATACTCAAAGTTTTCCTCGCTTCGCGGGAAGAACTTTGAAAACCTTTGGTCTACATGATTTTCATTAACTTTACCATTAGTTACTTCCTCAACCTGTATTCACTCCAGCCTTGCTACCTGAAGGCAAAAGCATAGTACAGCCATGGTGTAGTCACCTGAAGACAAGAAAGCACCCATGACTCCAGCTTTACTTATTTACACAGCTGTAGATAAGTCAAATGAGCAAAGACTGACTCCTCAGGGTTGTGTTTCCTCACCTGTTAAACTCAATGGGATCCTGTAGCTTTAGAATTAAGCTAGTTATGTCCTGGAAGTTGGTAGCACCCACAATTACTATTTATTGGGGAGTCCAGCCCACTTAAACACTGCAAATGATTTGCATTAAATGCTACTAACAGATAATAATTTGTGTGAGTTGGACAAGCTAGTAACTGTAGATGACAGGAAAGTGTTTCATAGGCTAATAAAAACCCAGTAAAACTTTTCAACTGACTCACATGTCCGCAGTGTTACCGAGTGTGTGCTGTTGCTGGAGCAACTGTACCCACGTCACACTGTGATGTAGGAGTAAAGTATCAGGGTGATGATGTGTCTTAGTGGGAATGGGGAAAGAGCGAGAAGATCACCATCATAATCACAGGAAAACCATCTTCCATCAAGTCCAAGATATGTCTCACTCTCACAGAAACAAAATTCCAGAGTCAGGCAAAAATTAACACATGGCACAGGCTATGTGTGATCACTTGCAAATTTACAAGGGCCACTGAATAATCTAACGCAGGCGTGGGGAACCTCCGGCCTGCGGGCTGGACCTGCGGTTTGCATTTAGTGTGTCTATGAAAGTATTGCTTTATAATAAATACAGATATAAAAGCAGATGTGCCAAATTGCTTTCCAGCTAATGCCAAGATCTAAAAATGCTGGAAATATTTATTTGCTATTGTTTATTTGATTAACTCCTTTCATTGATGTGTCACTTTGTAGTCTGCAAATGAAAACTGACTCCTAATGCATCATCATCATCATCATGAGGAGAAGGAGGAAGACCTACCTTATTTATACTGAGTCTGGGACCTTCTGGATGTAAAGCAATGCTCTACTGCTGAGCTATAGCCCCTCCTCAAGGCATCACCCAAAGCTTAGCTTGAGCATCTGTGGAGCTCAATTCTGAAACCCGTTTTGAATTACATTTCCAAAGCTTTGCCCTGGAGCACACAGAGTAATGACAGGAGGATACTTGCACATGTGCAGAATGCATTTCCCTCACCACAGATTAACTACAGGCAGCCTATATACTGTACTTCTAGGGTTGGGAGGCACAGAGGACAAGATTCTAGATAGAACTAAGCCAAGAATCCATTTTTTTTTAAAAAAAAGATTAAGAATTGGGCCTGGCTGTCACAGGGGAGGATGTCTTGTACTAAGTCAGACCATTGGGTTCATCTTGGTTAGGACTGTCAACATTGACTAGCCGCCGCTCTCCAAGGTTCCAGGCAAGGGATGCCACAGATTGAACTTGGGACCTTCTGCATGCAAAAGAAATGTTCTTCTAATGAGCTATGGTCCCTTGCCTGATGGCCATCTCACGATTTTGCCGCCTCATCAAAGGTGAAAGGTAAGACCTTCCGGTTTAAGCTTTGGCAGATGGTCATCATTGTGAGTCTTATTTTTAATGACTGGTTAAACCTGAAGAGGTCAGATTGTGAGATGCGATTAGGCACTGATTCAGAATCATGGGACCAATCTCACCATCGACACTGTCACAAATAGTTCACAGGCTCATAGCTGAGAAGTCATGGGGCAATCTAAAATTATTTATTTATTTATTTATTTATTTATTTATTTATAGAATTTATACCCCGCCTTTCTCCCACAAGGCATTAGAGTTACTAGAATCCCTAAATCAGCTTCTTGAAGCAAAGCAATGTGGGAGGCAGAGGCTCTGTTTGGGTCAGGAAAGAGCAACCCAAGCTCAAATGAGATCAGATTAGGGCTGCTAGAAGTCAATGGGGATCTCAAACCAGGGAATCTGGCAGCAGGGCTCAGGCACTATGAACAGTACAATCCGGTCTACAATCGCTCTGCCAGTCTAGGGTGTAGTAAACGTGCCGTAAAGCACATCTGCAGCACCTGACGAATAAGCAGCGCCGGTGGAGAGGATTGTGCCGCTCCTCCAGCACCACAGGATGGATTGACGCCACAGTGGAGAGGTGAGTTCCTGCGGTGTGACAGAGGGGTGGGTGGAGGGTGGAAGAGTGTGTTTCAGGGGTGTGTGTGAGATTGGTCGGCCAGGCCCAGGAAGGGGGAGGGATCAGCGGCGGCCTCCTCCACGATGTCCTATCCCCCTTCCCGGGCCTGGCTGGCATTACACAGTCCACTTGAATGTGCGCCAGCAAAATAGTTGCTGCACAATGAGTAGACCAGAGGTTCCCAACCTGTGGTATGCATACCACCGGTAGTATTTGGAGCGACTGCCAGTAGCACAGCTGCTCTGATCAGCAGCTCAGTTTCAAAACAGAGCTGTTTCCCAGGCTGCGGCACAGGGGGTAGGACCCCCCCCCTGTCTGTGCCACAGCTTGGAAAACAGCTCTGTGCACTCGAGGTCTGCCGATCCGGCAGACCTCAAGCGCACGGAGCCTGCGCCGCTGTTTCCCGGGCTGTGGCGATCAGCAAAGCTCTTTCCGGGCCTGTTTTCCCTACATGAAGCCTCTCGGACTCACATCAGCCATTTGGCAAGCACAGATCCGAGTAGACCCATTGCAGGGGCTAGGGCTTTACCCAGGGTAAGAGAACAAATGCACAGGATAGCTTGCACAGTATAGCTTGCACTGGCCTTGCTGCATCAGTGCGCAGAAAGTTAAGTAGGATTGGGCTGTCCGATAATTAGGACTCCACCTTCCACAGCCTTGGTACAATCCTAGCCTATATTAACAGCGGAGACCAGTTTAGACACTGAATCAAATACTTACATATCACTAGCAATGGAGGAGTTCCTGGACATGGACTTTGGAGAGAGGTCATAGTCGCTGTCTGACCGGTAGAGGAAGGACTCTCTCCGTTGACTGTGAACAAAGTTAGCCTGGAGAATCAGCCCTGATCCAGGGCTTGTCATGGGATCCAGGGGACTCCGTCCCGATGAGGTGCCATTGTCGACGTCGAAACTGTAAGAAAGAAAGAAAAGTTTAATGCCGCAGACCTAACAAGCCTTCGGAAAAACAAACAGTTCTTTCCAAAGAACGCTTTCACTCGTTTTGATCTCTTCCTGCTGGGAAAATTCACAGCTAGTCATGAAATTAATGGCTGGTATCACAAATGTATTAGAAAAATTGATATCTAGAAAAGAATAAAAGGGGAGGAGCTGGGGAGGAGACACACGATGACAATTATTTTCTTCTATACAAATTTTAAAAGCAGAGAAATCTTCTGGTTTACTTAAGCTCACCAACGTGTCACATGTCAGGTTAAATTATACCTTTAGCCTGCTTGCCACACTTGAAACCTCTTGTAAAATAAAGGTTCCTTTATTCTTAACCATTCTTCCTGCAGACAAATACACTCACAATGGTTCGGAAATGAAATGCAGGTTCCAACACAGTTGATGAGGGGGGTAAACCTGTGTCTGGATTGTATCATTTCAGGCTGCAGGTGGGTCTCACACTGTGAAAAACTTCTCAATAAAAAGAAAATTCTACAATTCACATGCCAGGAAGAAAGTTAGGTTTTCTGTGTGAAAGACTGTAAGGCTATCCCCATAAATAAATAAAATAAATTCAAGGAGCTATGACACTTCCTGTGCCCCCTTCTTACCCCACATCCGCAAGAGAAGTCTGCAAGAGAAGCACACCCCCTTTGATGTCAAATTGCCACACTGGGATGAGCCCCACTGTGTGTGCAAAGGCTCAGAGAACTCGTGTGTGTGTGTGTGTGTGTGTGTGTGTGTGTGTGTGTGTGTGTGTGCGGGCGCGCGCGCGCGCGCGCGCGCACGCCAAAAGCTGAATCCTGAGTGTGGCTGTACACGCTGTGGCACTGATTAAGCTGGGAACATATATGAACAAGTCTGTTGGAGATCTGCTTAAGTCCCTCTGCCTTACTACAATGAAGTCTGAGTACATCTACATGAAATACCGTAATTGAACATTCCTCCAAAAGATCAATAAATCACCAGGCCGGATGGCATCCACCCAAGAGTTCTGAAGGAACTCAAGAATGAAGTTGCTGACCTATTGACCAAAATATGCAACTTGTCCCTTAAAACGGCCAATGTGCCAGAGGATTGGATGATAGCTAATGTCACGCCAATCTTTAAAAAAGGAAGGAGGGGGGACCCGGGAAACTACAGGCCAGTCAGCCTAACATCTGTTCCAGGGAAGATGGTGGAAAGTCTCATTAAGGATAAAATCTTAAAATACATAGAAGAACAAGCTCTGCTGAGGGAGAGTCAGCATGGCTTCTGCAAGGGGAAGTCTTGCCTCACAAACCTGTTAGAATTTTTTGAAAAGGTCAACAGGCATGTGGATGCGAGCGAACCCGTGGATATTATATATCTGGATTTTCAGAAGGCGTTTGACACGGTCCCTCATGAAAGGCTCCTGAGAAAACTCCACAGTCAGGGAATAAGAGGGCAGGTCCTCTTGTGGATTAGGAACTGGTTGAAGACCAGGAAACAGTGAGTGGGAGTCAATGGGCAATTTTCACAATGGCGAGAGGTGAAAAGCGGTGTGCCCCAAGGATCGGTCTTGGGACCGGTGCTTTTCAACTTATTCATAAATGACCTGGAGTCGGGGATAGGCAGTGAGGTGGCCAAGTTTGCAGATGACACTAAACTTTTCCGGGTGGTGAAGACCAGCAGGGATTGTGAAGAGCTCCAGAAGGATCTCTCCAAACTGGGAGAATGGGCAGCAAAATGGCAGATGCGCTTCAATGTAAGTAAGTGCAAAGTGATGCACATTGGGGCAAGAAACCAAAATTTCACATATACGCTAATGGGTACTGAGTTGTCTGTGACGGATCAAGAGAGAGATCTTGGGGTGCTGGTGGACAGGTCGATGAAAGTGTCGACCCAGTGTGCGTCGGCTGTGAAGAAGGCCAATTCCATGCTCGGGATCATTAAAAAAGGGATTGAGAATAAAACGGCCAATATCATTCTGCCTTTGTACAAATCGATGGTAAGGCCACATCTGGAGTATTGTGTCCAGTTCTGGTCACCACACCTCAAAAAGGATATAGCCGAATTGGAAAAGGTGCAGAAAAGAGCGACCAGAATGATTCGTGGGCTGGAGCACCTCCCTTATGAGGAAAGGCTACAGCGTCTGGGGCTTTTCAGCCTAGAAGAAAGGCGCCTGAGGGGGGAAATGATTGAGACTTATAAAATTATGCATGGGATGGAGAGAGTGGATAGAGTGAAATTCTTCTCCCTCTCGCACAACACCAGAACCAGGGGACATGCACTAAAATTGAGTGGAGGGAGAGTTAGAACAGACAAAAGAAAATATTTCTTTACCCAGCGTGTAATTCGTCTGTGGAACTCCTTGCCACAGGATGTGGCGATGGCACCTGGCCTAGGTGCCTTTAAAAGGGGTTTGGACAGATTCATGGAGGAAAAGACCATCACAGGTTACAAGCCATAAGCAACCTCCTAGTTTTAGAAGTGGGTTTTCTCTGTGCCAGGTGCAAGGGAGTGTCAACGGGAAATAGGTTATCTTGTTGGCTGTGTACTCCCTGAGGCACCTGGTGGGGCCACTGTGTGATACAGGAAGCTGGACTAGATGGGCTTTTGGCCTGATCCAGCAGGGCTCTTCTTATGTTCTTATGTTCTTAGTTTTTCCCCATCCACCCTTGCACCATCCCCATGCCTTCCTCTGTTGTCTCCCTTGAGTCTATTCCAGATTGTAAGTCACTTGGGGCAGGGACCTGTCACCTCTTCCATTGTGAAGCACTTTGAAAGCACCATTTAAAAAAAATAATAAGATCTGCTAGAGATGCCTTCCTGCATGTTCTCTTGCCTTTTGAGGCTCAGCAGGTGATGATGCATGAAAGGGCCTTTTCTGTGATGGCACCGAAACTCCTTTTCTCAGCTGGTGAGCTTGGCTCTCTCTCTCTCTCTCTCTCTCTCTCTCTCTCTCTCTCTCAGTTTTTCAGCATGGATTGAAGACACTTTGCTTTCCATTTTCAACCCAGTCTTCTATGATTGTCTGTGATGATTGTGCTTATAAAGACAATGCTTTTTTCTTGATTGCTATTTTAATGTTGCATTTTGCTAAGATTGTTCTTAAATATTTATTGTGAGTCACTTTTGACACTTTTCTGAGGGGAAAAGCAGAGCACAATCTTTTTTAAAGAAACAATATGTGAAAGAGAACAAGGAAGGGTTCCCTGAATGAGAAGCTTCCTTAAAGAATAACATGTTTTGTATATTGCATAACCAACCTATTCAATCTATTCAAATTCATAAATAAAAATGGGGTAATGTTTTAAAACCCTGCAATGTTTTATGATGGTCTTATTGTGTTCTAATTGTTTGATTGACATTGCCTTTGTTTGGCAGATCGGTAATCAGTCTTGGGTAATTAATCTGTGGAACTCCTTACCACAGGTTGTGGTGATGGCACCTGGCCTAGATGCCTATAAAAGGGGATTGGACAGATTTATGGAGCAAAGGTCCATCACAGGTCACAAGCAATGGAGTGGCAACAGGATACAGGTAGCTTGTTGTCTTGAGTGCTCTCTGAGGTATCTGGTGGGGCCACTGTGAGATACAGGAAGCTGGACTAGAGGGGCCACTGGCCTGGTTCTTTTTATGTTCTTATGGGTCTCCGCATTAAGCCAAAGAAGGTAATAAATGTTAATGTGATACACCCATTCTCTACAGCTAGCAAATGAAAAGACCAAATTTAAATGCTAGTTTGAAATAACCAAGGTGTTAATTGGTTTGTTTATGTAAGATCATTGAGGGGAACACTTCATTGGCTGTGTTAATATTTGACAAGATTTTTTTAAACTTCTAAGGCCCAAGAGGCTGAATATGAGTTACTGTATTTCTTCAATTCTAAGACGCATGTTTTTTTCCCAATTAAGCATTTCAAAAAATGGGGTGCGTCTTAGAATCGAAGGTCTCCAAAAAGCACCCCAAAATGCTATCTTCTTACTTACTGGGGCTTGGGGGAGCTTCAGGGAGACCCTCTGCAGGCCTCCCCGATCTTCAGTTCGGCAAAACCCGGTGATTTTCAGCCATTTCCGGTTTTCGCGAAAACCAGAAATGCCCAAAAATCGCTGTTTTTCGCCGAACTGAAGATCAGGGAGGCCTGCAGAGGGTCTCCCTGAAGCTCCCCCAAGCCCAGGTAACAAAGGAAATGGCACTTTCTGGCAGGGCCAGAAATGCTATGCAAAGGTAGTGCACTCAGTCATCCTCAGCTGCAGGAGACATGCTGGGGAGAGTTGGTGCTGAGCGGGTAGATTCATTGAAGGGATGTGAGTCTTACAATCAATTTTTTTCCCCCTGCTGGTGGTACTGAAAGTAAAGGTGCGCCTTAGAATCGATGGTGCCTTAGACTCGAAGAAATACGGTAAATCATTCCCCCACCTCTAATTTGTCTGACGTTAAACTAAACAACAAAAATATACAAGGAAAAAACTGCACCTGGAACATTTGTAATTTGCCAGAGGTGTTGAGATTTTCTACCGCAGTGTAATATTATGGCCGCTAGGTGGCAATCCACAACTAAACAAACCAGCTTCCAATGTACTGTATACATTATCACTTGAATGCAAAACTTATAGAGAGCAAAAATCAGTCTCTACCACACTTTGGCAATTTTAACCATCAAATATTGATTAATAGGACATTAATCAACATTAATAGGAAATATTGATTCATTTCATGTGTACAAAACAGTACCAAAAAATGAAAGCGCAAAGCTTCCATGAAGACAGATGCTGGTAAGAAAAGTTTACCAGAGATTAACAATCATTTCTATTGGCCTTATCAATATCTTGTGCTTCACAGTTCTGATCCCATTTATCATTAACAGAATAAGGATCAGGCTGATACAGTATTCAAATACTTGCTCTGTTACAAAGTCTTCAGGAACATGCAGTAACCCGAAAATTGAGCACAAATGAAGGACACGTTTGATTTCAAAGGAGTTCACTGGTACGTAACTGATTGGGTACAAACTGTATAAGAACCAAACAAGACATTAAATACATCATTTAAAATGTTAAAATAGCATCACATGGGGGCCCAATCCAGATTGGGACTGCAGCACAGAAGTAGAGGGTGTTTCATCTTTTAATTCCAAGCCATTTTCCCATCAAAAATTGCCCCTCAGAGGCTGCTATGAGCCCCCATAGTGGCACCGAAGCTTCGTGTGAAAATGGCACAGAATCAAAAGACTCTCTATTGCAGTCTTGGTCCAGAGGAGGCCCCCGTGTCGTATTCTACTATTTAAAAACTTCCCAAACTAGATGATGATGTCATGTCTAGTTCGAGTCTCTATTTCATCCTTTTCAGAATAATTTTTGACGGTGATGGAAAGAGAGAGGTGAACTCAGCTATTCTTGCTACCATCCTTCATCAGTCAGGGCTACACAAGAGCAAGGGATACCCTGTCATCACAGCTACAAACGTTATTCTTAATTTGTACCAGTCTTGACCAATACTGACCATGACAAAAAGAAATTCCCCTGATTTACAGTCCAAGCCTGTGTAAGGATCTATGGCTGGCCCATAGGGCCGGCTGCAGAATTTTCAACCCTTCCCAGGCTGCTCCGGCACAGCCCGGAGACTCCTCGGGAGAAGGGGACGAACATTGGCTTGAGACATACATTCGGGGCAGCGGGGAAAGGGCCGCCGAGTCTGGGAATGGGACAGGTTACGGATATCGCTGCTGATATCCCCGCCCCCTCCTGGGCCGGCTCGCCCAACGGCTGCCCTCCCTCGCCGCCCAGCCTGCCCTCCCCCGCTTCTGCACCCACCAGTGCAACCCTTACCTGCTCCGGTGGCTGCAGGGTCGGGTGCGTGGCGGAGAGAGCCAGAGGGCCTTACTCCAAGGGTCCGAAAACGTGCTTTATGGCACCCTCCGTCTGCTCCACATGTGGATAGTTAGGGAGGATTGCGCCATTAGAAAGGCTGGGAACAGGGCTGGCCCCAGACCTACAGATGCCTGAGGCTGTATGCCAAATGCTGCCTCCATTACCCAATGATGCGCCAGCCTCTGCCCCTCCCACTCCCCAATGTTCTAGCTCAGCCTCCAGTCCAGATTCCCTCTTCCTCTCTGTCCCCCTCTTCCTTTTCCAATTCAGAGAGTGGAAGGAGGAGGAGCAGTAGTGCAGGCAAGTTGGTGGACAGAGATGGCGCCCCCACCAAGATGCTGTCTGAGCCGGCGACCACTTCAGCTGGCCTCATAGAACAGCCAGCCCTGGTTGGGAATCATTGACCCAGTATCTATGTGACAGGGGGAAAACATTTGAAAGCAGGAATTAGGCCAAAGTTGCTTGGTCAATTATCTTCTCTCTCCTTACAGTGAACCTGCCTTATCCTGCCAGACAACCCTTGGTTAATCTCACTCACCGTTGTCTACACTAGTATGAGTGAGTCCCCAGGGAATCAGTCGGGAGTGTTTCCCAGTCCGGTCAGGGGATGCAAGTCAATAATTATTAAAGAGCTGAACGATAAAGGGATGTGATCTTATTAACTAATAATCCCCATAACATATTTATAACTACCAACTGCAAATCCAAAGACTGTAAAAACAAAAACATTCTCTTTCTATATTCTCTTTCTCTCTCAGCTTACTCTGACTAATTTGTTTCTTTCACAGACTCTGAGGGCTGAATTAGATGAGACAAGAAATGTGTCGTCATTACATCTCTGTTTTTGAACTAAACAAAATTGCAGCTATGTCCCTCCCACCCCTCCCCTCCCCTCCAATTAACAGCGAAGCGTACCTTGTCCGCACCTGGTGCAGGCAGCTCTACGGAAGCCAGAAGTGATTGACATGGAGTGATGACATCATCACTCCACGTTCATTACTTCCTGGTCGCAGAGCTCTGCGACCCGGAAGTATTTTCTCTGCTCAGAGCAGAGCGAAGCCTAAAGGCTGAACTACATTACACGCGTAGCAGAGCTTTTGACATCACATCAGAAGCAAGCGGAGCCGCTGCGACCTCCACACTGCTGGCGCGTACCTCAAGCTGGAATCCTACTTTTGAGGGGGCGTGTTCTCAGAGCTAGGGGGCGGTTCGCGGAGCTACTGCAGCCTACCAATCGTAGGAGAGGGGGGGAGAGTGGCTGCATTCCAATCAGAACTACCTCCAATCACCTTCTTAAGAAGGCGGGACAACAGGAGGGACAACAGGCAGGAAGACACTCCCCCGCTCCAAGCGCGTAGGCAGAGGCAGAGGCGGCGGCAGAGCCTCTGCGTGTAATGTAGTTCAGCCCTAAGACAGCGAAGGGGTGATAGCCCCTTTGCTGCCTTCGGCTTTTCCTGTGAGCCAAAGGCAACTCGTGCCTTCAGCTTGCAGGCGGGAGCCGTGAGAAAAGCCGGTCAGCAAAGGAGTGACAGCGCCTCCATTGCCTTTGGCTTTTCCTGTTGCTCCTGCCTGAGAGCCGAAGGCGTGAGTCACTTCCGACCCGCGTAGCTTCAACTCACAGGGTGCAGACGAGCCACCAAACTGCCAAGGGGGCCGCTCCAAGTCCTTTTCTGTTCTTGTGAGCTTTGCTTGCGAGAACACAAAGGTACTCAGAGCGGTCGAAGATGGTCGCTGATGACTGCCTTGGGGTGCTGCGTAGGGCAGCCCGTGTGACTCTCTAAAAATTAGTGTCACCTGGTGCGCCCTGCATTTAGCATCCCCCCCCCCCAATGATTCCACTGCCTCCAATCTGGATTGAAACTACGGTGCAGGGGGAGGGAACTTATCCCTTTTTCTCTCCACTGTTTTCATAATGAAAAGTGCTCCCCCATGAACGTCTGAAGTCCAGAAGTCTGTTCATTATATTTGCAAACTTAGAGGACAGAATGAATTTCAGTCCCTAAATATTATTTCCACACCGACTTGCAGAACAGAGAAAACTGTCCGTCCTACCTACCTACACACTGAGAGAACTAAAAAAGGTACCAAAAAAACCCCAACCCCTCACATTATCAAGGGCTGGGTTTAGCACACCTATAAAGAAAGGCTAAAAAGCTTCATTTTGGAAAAGAAATGATTAACTGGGGATTTGACAGTGTCAATTTTGTCTAAACAAACAAGCAAAAAGCCAAACATTCTGCTTTTACAAAATTTACAAACTGGAGTTCTGGACATCTTTTGTTTCTTTAAATTAAAAATTGCAATAGTGAACTGAACAGACATGTTCTTTTTACCAGTAAGCACAAAAAAACTTTTAAAAAAGATTTATGGCTTTGTTCTCTTTATGACAATGCTTGCTATAAACATGTACTGGATGATGGACCCAAGAATGTCTTAAGCTAAAAACAACTGGAAACATGCTTTTTAAAAGATGGAGCATCAACATTCGATGATCACATTGTACAATGTTTATCAAATAAACACGATTTGCAATGAACACAGAAGACCTTTCATGTCACATAGAACATCTTTCATTCCAAATAGCTTAATTGCAAACTTTACAATAACGTATTTTATCTTCAGGTTCCATTATCTTTATAAAAATACTTTTTAAATTAAAAATACTACAATGTGCCACTTATGACTTTCAGCTGCTGTCAGCTGCAAGGCACAGACTAACAAAAGCACAGATTAGGTAGGTACTCAGAAAAAAAGTTTTAGCACCAAAGCAAATTTATTACAAGCACTGAATAACTAAATTCGCTGAGCCATGTATTATTAGCAAAGACTGCAGCTTGGGACCCAATGAACTAATGATAAGAGGGAACAGAGCTAAAGGGCTGCATTTCTTCTGTCTTTAGGCTGTCAGAGCAGGTAAGGTGGAGGGGGTGATTTGAGGGAGGGTCAGGGCAGGGACTGGGCCAAATCGGGCATGGGAAGGGGAGGATCTCGGTGAAAGCAGTGCACACCAAGATCCTATCCCCCTTTCTTGACTCGACATGCCCCCTGAGGTTTCTCATAGCTACACCAGCTAAATAGACCCATTGGCAGCCAGGCAGCTTATGGGGAGGTAAGTGCTTATGTGCTCTGTTGGTGCTGCTGCATCATGCAGGCTGGTGGGCAGTCCATGGTGCCCCTCAATTTGACCAGCTAAGAATGTGGCCTATTCAGATCATCACTAATCAAAATGTACTATCATTCTGAGAGGACTCTGGAAAAATGGTAGTTGCCAGAGAGCTGAGAAATGTCCTCTTGTAAAACTGGTGGAGAAAATAAGAAAGAAATTTCAGATCAGAATAAGCAATTTTGCGAGGCAGTTGTAGAGCTGGTTTCCTGGCTCTTCTGAGTCCATTTGACAGGAGTTATTCTCTGTGGGTTTATAGTTCTCCTAAATGGTTCCTATCTTATGTCTCCTGCTCACAGCAAAGTCATGCTGTTCGAATTGTTTGCCAGGCAGCACAATCTTTTGTATAGTACGGCTCTATCTCCAGTATCTGCAGCGTCATTGAGTGCCTGGAAAACCATCCCATGACCTCACTATCCAGTATTATACTATCCTCACTATCCACTATCCATGCACACTAAGCAGATTTGATATTCCTCAAATGCCTGAAGTGCCTTCTTGAGGAGCTACTCCCTTTAAAGCTGGATGCTCAATTCATATCATATATCATATGATATCATATATCGTGAATGCTCAATTCATATCTGCTGGCCACCTGAGGTGCCTTTTGGGGTTTTTTATCGTCCTTTGGGCATTTGTCCATGGATTCTTGCCTAATGGCAGCATCTTCACTTCTGGATCCTTGTTCCCTGGTAATGTTTTAACTTACCAGATGCTTAGAGTACCTTTTTAGGGGTCTGTCTGTCTGTCCCTCTCCGGTTGAAATTAGTTTTGATTAACATTTGCTTAACACTAGTATTTCCTATAGACGTTGCCTCTCAGATGAAGTGCTGTTATGATATTTTGTATTGCTGCTGCTTTTGTAATTTAACAGTGCACTCCTAAGCATATCTACTCAGAAGCAAGTCCAACTTTACTCAGTAGCGCTTACCCCCAAGTAAGAATACATAGGATTCTGTTGTAAAAAAAAGTAAATTAAAACAATCCAACTACCAACGAAGCCTTGATTTGAACCAAACCACACTGAAAATGTTGTATACATTATACACAATTACATTGCATAGTTTAGACAAAATAAACCACAGAAACAATGTAAGACTTCTTTTAAATCTCCACTTGAATTTGTTCCTAGAACGTCTGATTTTCCTCCAGTCTCTCTTTTAGATTGCCAGTGCTCAAGCAGAAACAAATGTGATATTTCAGCATAGTTTTTAACAAAAAATGATGGTGAAAAGACTAAAGTGGCAGAATGCATTTATGCTGCTAAAACCGAAAATGACAAATGTAGTTTTGCTCGGTCTGTGCACAGTTGCGCCGCTGAAAAGGACTGTCAGAATACTTTCAGACATGTTGCCTTTCCTTGGGAAAGTTAATCAAGATTCCTTCAGGCAGTCCTTCCAAGTGAAACAGACTATTCATTTATAATTCATTTACTTAAATCCGCACATTCCTTGAATGCTGATAAACAAATTAGTTCAAGACTTTTTTTTAACAATATTGCACTTAAAATACTATGTTCCAATATGACGTTTGTGACTAGTTGTACATGCAAAGAACCAGGACTGAATGTTCCTGTGCCAGATTCGTTTTAGTTTGATCAAGAGCAAAGATAAAGAACATTGTGTTTAAAACATAGCCAGGCTTTCTTCGGACCAAAAACTGATCTTAAAGAAAGAGAAAAAAACAACCACTACTTGTCTTAGGCTAAGCCCCAGCAAGAATGACAACTTCTGCTTTCCTTCACCAAAAGCTTTTATGAGACGTGGCTTGGAAAAAGATAATTGTATTTAACATTTAATAAAAATGAGCTAAGAGTTGTTTGTAAAGTCTGAAGACAAATTAGGAACGAGCTTTGATGTCTTCTTGGAATTCAAAGGACCCAGACCTCTTCCTGGGGAAAAGTGATTGAACTGCAGTCCAGAGAGGCACAGGGGCAGAGCTCTCTTCAGGTTGCTGCAGGAACGGGGCCCCCACCGAGCTCAGACTGCAAAGAACCCTCATCACTGCTCTTAACTTTCTCCCTGTATCTTGGAGCACTGTTCATGCATTTGAGCAAAATTGTGAAAAAAAGTCCACCTTGTATTTTTAGCACTGATCTTGAATGAAACCATTGCCATCCATGAACAAAGATTAACCTAAGAGAACTTTTGCAGCAACGAGAACTCTAAGTCCCTAGGACAGGGATTCCCAAAGTGATGGGTCCGACCCACCACTTGGAGAAGGGCAGTGATGACCTGCGATGGCGGCGGCGGCAGCGATCCGGGGATCGCACTGCTGCCGGAGACAAAAGGGGTATTTTTAGATTTACCGGGGGTCAGGCCTTCATCGTCCTTCAGAGGGTGTGTGTGTGGGGAGGGGTGCTGCCCCCCAGCAGGCCTCCCCTAAGCCTCCAAACAGCTTCTGGAGATGATTAAAGCCCACTTCTGGTTTACTTCCTGGTTTTTCCCAAAAACCGAAAGTGGGCTTTCTTCAACTCCAGGAGTCATTCGGAGGCTTGGGGGATTGGCTCTTCGTCCCAGCATAGTGCCTTTTCCAGAGACTATTTGCCCTTTTGGGACAGGGAATTATTTTTTATTTTGCTATGCAGTGACGATCCTCGGGGGGGGGCACCGACGGCACACCCCCACGTGACCCGGGTGTGATGTCAGCTGCGCGCGCCCAGCGCGGCTCCAATCACGTCCCCCCATTTTAGTTACTATTTTGGAGCCATTCGAGCTCCAGGGTGGGTGGGAGGGCCAAACACCAAGATGGCTGAAGCGGGGGCGCCGCATCGCGGAGGCAAGTACGCCCCTTCGCCGCCACATCAGGCCCCCGCCCTAGGGCCCGCCGCACCAACGCCCCAACCCCGACGATGCTTCTGTTGCTATGCAAACTGCTTTGTGAACTTTTTGTTCACTGCTTAAAAGCAGTACAAGCCATCCCCTCGTTATTCACGGGTTGGCATCTGCGGATTTCACCATCCACGAATGCCACTTGTGCTGAAATTGGGGGCCTCCAGAGGCCCCTTCCGTGTTGCGCCTGCAACCCACTCCATAGGTCTCCGCGGGCCTCAGAAAGCCTCTCTTAAGCGATCGGGAGTGACTTCCAGTTTAGTGTTGGCCACTTCCAGTTGATTTGGAGAGGGTTGCAGGCCCAGCGCGACGCGGAAGGGGCCTTTGGAGGCCTCTGGAGTCCCCCAGTGAGCAGAAGCGTCGTCGGAGTTGGGGCAGTGGGGTTGGGGCCCCACAATTTTGGCATGCGGTGCTGGATTCCAGCATCCACCGATTCGCGGTATCTATGGGGGGGCAGAACCAATCCCACACAGGTACTGAAGTGTCGACTGAATATAAATATACTTAGCAATAATAAAAATATATTGGGGATGCTAACACACAAAGGTGAATGTTGAGGGAGGTGTGGCCCTGACAACAACGAGCCACTGAGGTTCACCAACCAATTGTTCAGTCTGGCGCAGCAGCAAGAGGCTGCGCCACAGCCTCTCCAGCAGTGTGCAGGAAGCGCACCGAATGTCCCAGTCGTCATGGCAACAGACACCCAATCTGGGCCTTTGGGGAGGGGAAGAGCTAGAAGAGGGAGTGATGCAGGGAGGTCAGTGGGTCTTGAAAACCCTGCTGCCAGCCGATGATAACACCGAGCAGTTGGCTGACCAGCGCAAGGCGAGAGCAAGCTGCAGAAAGCTTCCTTCCTCGCTAAGGTGCAAAGCAGGCCAGAAACCCAAGTGAAGCCCGGCCGACCCACTCCCTGGCGGAGGGTCAGGGTGATGTACTAACCTCCCCTCTACAAGTTCTCTGAGGCCCCTGCAACTTGAAGAGCATGGCTGGGGAAGTAACTTGGACCTGTCCCTCTGGTGCTCCCCCCTGCTTGGCCCATCTAAGCTTCCTGCGAGGCCTTGCACCGACAGGGGGTACCACGACAACAAAGAATAATTATTATATTCTTCTCTTAGCCTCTAGACATTTAAGGGGCATGGGGTAACATTCTGAAAAATGCAACAATTCCCATTTTCAAAACAAATGATGCAGAGGGTATAGTTCCAAATTTTGCTAATTTAAGCCCTACCTACAGCTGTAGATCTTGAGCATGCAGAATACTTCTGAGATTCAGCTCAAATGACCTCGTCACAGGGAGCACTGTGTCAGCAAATAAGCTGATTATACAGGTGCTTGTTCCAGATAACCGCTAAGTCAGAGCAATGTCATGACACACAGTCAGGGGCATCTCAAGCTGATCTGCCACCCACAGTAGTGACTGATGTGCTGCCCCCACCCCACAAATTCTGTTCCCCTGCCAGCACTCCAGCACCAGGCAGTACACACACACACACACACACACACACACACACACACACACACACACACACACACACACACACAAAATCACCCCCACCTTTGGTGTGCTGCCTCCTATTAGAGCTGGCCGAATCCCTCCCACCTGGTCAGTTCAGAAGAACTGGAAATGGAGGAGTGGTAAAGATGATGGTGGGAGGTGGCAGGAACCCTGCTACAGTGACTGTGGCAACCTCCTCCCACCCCAGAGGTGTCGCAACGGTAGGGGCGGTACCGTAAGTTGTGCCCCGTCCTAGTCCCGTTTACAAGCTGGCAGGAGGCGGCCCCGCCCCCTCACCGTCAGAGCCATTCTGTGTGGAGAAGGCAGCGGGCAGGGAGTCTCCTGTCTGCTGCCTTCTCCACACAGAATGGCTCCAATGGCGAGGGGGTGGGGCTGCCTCCTGCCGGCTTGTTAACGGGACTAGGACGGGGCGCAACTTACGGTACCGCCCCTACCATTGTGACGCCTCTGTCCCACCTTCCTCCAGCTGCACTGTCACAATCTTTGGCAACAGCGCTGGAGGAGGCCCCTCAGCAAATCTGCCCACCCACTGTCCCTCCTTATGGTTTTCCTCCTCCACCTTTGCTGTGCCGCTGTTTTGAAAGAGAGCAGGGGAGCAGGCAGGCACAAGGAAGTCAGGAGAAGCACCGCCTCACATGCAAACAAGGAAGTTTCTTCTGACTTCCTTGTTCCGGCCTGCTCTCTTGCTCCAGTTCAAAACAGCGGCATAGCAAAGGTTGAGGTGGCTGCAGAGGTGGCCAATGGGTACAGGGTGCTGCCTGAGCCCCTCGGCTTCCCCTTAGGCAGTCCTCCTCATTTTCCTCATGGATGGGCCTGCCCTGCCTGTAGTATTGCAAGATGACACGGATTGACCTTAATGATGCAGGATCACAAAAACGTTGTTACAAGGCAGAGAGCAATGGCTCGAGAGAGAGCAAAGAGAAAGTGGTATGAAGCAGAATTACGGTAGTGACCATTCAACCAAGCTCCATCAATATCCAAACACCAACGACAAGAACGGTTCACTGCAATTGGCTAATTCTGTGCACAGTCATACTTTTCTGATAATGGCAGTGGGGTGGGGGGGGTAGAAGCAAGTGCCTACCAAGACAGTGCCATGCGCATATCTGTTTCTGCAACAAGCATCCCTGAGATAACATGCATGCTCAGCATCATGTTGGCTGAGTGGGTGGGGGACTTGCTAAGCCCTCAAAAAGCTGGAACTGGATCTATTCAGTCACTGCAGAGTGATAAATCTGTATGTCTTACTGTCATCAATGGGATTTCATCTGGTCACACTCCACAAAGCCATCAGATTTGCCTCGTGCATGCTACTAGCACAGCTATGTAAGCACAAGCGATTGTGTGCGTAGTTGCAGCAATGCTTACCTTTAGGAGTCAATACCTTTAAAATTACCGTGACTGCCAGTCTTAAATATCAACATTATTCACTATTATTACAGCACAATCCTATGTGTATCTACTCAGAAGTAAGTCCCATTGTTTTCAATCAGGCTTATACACAGGTAAGTGTGTATAGGATTGCAGCCTTAAGGAGTGTGCCTATATCACAAATACAGCCCATGCTCTCTTCAGTGACAAACATGTTGAAGCAAATATAGTTTTGTCAGTTGAAATATTGTACGTTATCATGGTGATATTTTACAAGTAATTTGTTTTGGATATTGTCTTTCATTTTTGGGACAGGTCAGAGGTTCCCAAACTGAGGCGTCATGACGCCCCAGTCGGGAAGAATTGGTCGTTATCTCCTTAAGGGGATGGCAATGTGCCGTGACATGCGATGGCACTCCCAAGATCACGTTAGCACCGGGGGGAGGGAAGGGGTTTTGGGGACTCACCAGGGGTTGTGCCGGCCCTCCGGAGGGTGAGGGTGCCAGCAGACTCCTGGTTTAGGTGAAAACCGGAAGTAGCTTCAAATTGTCTTTGGAAGCTAATCTGGGGTGCGGGGAGGCCCACAGAGGGGTCCGCACCCCCGCACCCGCTGGAGGGCCGGCACAACCCCTGGTAAATTAAAAAAAAACATTTTTCCCCCAGCGCCAGCGCAATCCCAGATGTGCTCTTGCTGCTGTCAGGCCCCCGCAACGACTTACAGTGGCACAAACTCTACACAAGAGTTTAAGGACCACTGGGACAGGTAAATATTTTTATTTTACACATTAAGGACTGCATATGCTTTGCAGAGGACTGTAGTCACCTTTTACTCTTATCACTATGGGCTTTGGTTACCAAAAACTAAAAGGGCTTGATTTAACAGAGTGCTAGGCAAGGATGCACATTTAAGTTACTGCTAGACTATGAATTAACTGGATAATCAAGTAATCATACCACAGGTTCATCTCTCTCTCTCTCTCTCTCTCTCTCTCTCTCTCTCTCTCTCTCACACACACACACACACACACACACACACACACACACACACACACACACACAGAGGGACATAGTTAAGTACTCTTAGTGCTGGTGTTACAAAGCAAAACCCACCCACCCCCATTGCCAATCCTGCACACTCAACCCCAACCAGTCAGGCCTGCTGGGCATATTTCTAGTCTTATATAAATACTGCTTTACTGGTATGTCTCCTTATCCCAGTGGGCTTCTGGTTCAGTGCACTCTCATCTCCTGTGTATGCATGAATGCGTGCACACACACACACACACACACTCACACACGCACATGAAGCAAGGCATAACAAGGAGACAGTGATTCTTTGTATGCATTGTACAGAGACCCATCCCCCAGACTCACAGAACAGCTCACTACGGATATGCTGCAGCATCAGAGTCGTAAGGGCTGCCTTCTTGTTTTTATTCTTCTTGTTCCATAGAAGCAGATGTCCTACCACATTTTGTTTCAGGTCAAATTTTGAGGTTCCTACTTGGGTCACATTGGAATGTCAAGGGAAGCTGTAATACCCAGCCCAGAACGATCCACGAGTCGAAGCAGGACCAGGCCCCTAGGAGCAGGGAGTCCCTGCAGGATCTCACCCCTAGGGTAGTTAGGTCATTGCAGGACCCAAGCCCCCAAGGCAATCTCCAAGCCTGGACCACTCAATCGGCCACACCTGGTATACAGGGGAGGGCCAGGAAACCCAGCCTAGAGAGGGGGCGTAAAAGGAAGGTCAGGGAGGAGTTTGTGCTGGGCCTTGCCAGGGAACACATGAAGGTTTGAGCCTCTAGACCCCCCAGCAACCTGGCTGGTCTGAGGGCACAGTCTTTACCAACACTCACCGGTACATGCCCAGAGACCCGAGGAGGCCCACTCCAGCTATCCTTAATAGGTAGAGGTCTTCACCCGGCGGAACCGACCGTGGCTACCAGCCCCTGCGGCTGACCCAGTTGTCCCTCCTTGGACCCATTGGCTCGCCCAGACAATCCAGGGGCTGTCCACCGCTGGCCCTGTTGCTCCTGCTGGGTGGCTACCCCTTGTGAGGGAGGCTTCCGAGACACAGACTCCAAGAGAACAGAGGACATCGGTGCCCTGTCCTCCAGAATGATCCAGTGAAGCTACATTCCCCCCCCCCCCACGACGACAGAGGACGCTGTCCAGAGCAGTACGCTACCCAGATGACCCTAAGACATCATGGTGAAGCAACCTAAGAGACTATCGGGCCGAGGTGTCTACTTTTTTGGGGTGGGGGGGATAATATACTACTTCAGCACAGCTACCTGTCCTGACTCATTCCCGCCTCCCATCCACAAGCCAGTCCCCACCGAATACCAGGTATGACCACCCAGAACCCGTTCGACGTGCCACTCCCCCCTTGGGGCCCAGCCAGCCTGCAGGGGGATGCGACAGAAGCAGTGGAGAATTATGATGGAGGACAAAAGACTTTTGATAAAACTAGTAAAATTCCTCAAGGGGATTTCATATTCATCTCTTTGGATTCAACAGCGACAATAATGAGTTTTTATGGACATGCAATTAGGAGGACAAACCTTTGCTTTTTCCCTGACACTGAGAGGTCATCAACTTCTGGAGCCAGACAGGTTAACTTCAATTTCAACCATGAGTCCAACAAATGCAGCTCTTTCTTTGTCTCCCATAGAAGTGAATGACTTTTATTGTCTTCTGATGAAGAATATAACTAGTATACAATTAGGTACACCTTTGAGGCAGGAGTTAATTGTGCTGCATTTCCTTGTTACTCATCACTCACGTTTTCTAAGAAGAATATATTACTATGAAGCTCTAAAACTCTGGTTTGACAAACATGTTACTATAATCCCCGCTCAGCCACAAAGCTTCCTGGGTGACCTTGGGCCAGTCACTATCTCTCAGCCCCACCTACCTCACAGGGTTGTTGTGAGGACAAAAAGGAGGGGAGGAAATATGTACACCACTCTGAGCTCCTTGGAGGAAGGGTGGTATAAAAATGTGAAAAATAAATAAATAAAATAAATAATCACTGCCTACAAATGAGAAAGAGTGACAGACAGACATTTGTCCCTTTCCCCCGGTTAAGCGCCGGAGGTCTCAATGGAGGCCCCCTTTTTAACTGGCACATGTAAGGCCAGCCCGGCCCGGGAAGGGGCTTGGGATATCAGCACCGATATCCTCGCCCCTCCCACGCCTTCCCGCCAACTGGCCTAGGACTTACCTGAGTCGGCTGGCGCAGGTCCTGGGCAACGGCGGAGTGAGTGGCTCCGTCCTCCACGCCGGCACCACTTACTCCTGAGGAGCAGCAAAAGCGCTTTACAACACTTTTGCGACTTCTTAGGCCAGCAGAGCAAGAGCTCTGCCGGCCTAGACAGGATCGGGGGCTGCCCATTGCTGCCTTTCACCTCCACAGGCCTTAAATGTTCTTCAAAAATGTGCCCAACGTATACTTGAGATACTTAACTCAGAGAGGAAAAGACATCAAGTATTCTGTATTTCACATTAACTGCTGTGTTAACGAGGGCTAAGGTAAACCACTGACACAGTTTCACTTCATTTCTATGTCAGGCAAACCTGTGTTTCACCTGAATTTTTTGACACCTGCCTTGAACATTCATTTAATAGGACCAGTGTTGTGGGAACAAACAAACAAACAAACAAACAAACAAACAAACAAACAAACCAGTTTTCCAGTTGTAGAATTAAAAAAAAATCTGAGTGAACTTGCAAGGGTTCTGCAAGGGTTCTGAGGGAACTTGCAAGAGTGAACATGCGTCACTGGCAAGAGGGAGGTGTGCATTTCCCTCATCATGTCCAGGGAAGCCCCCAGTCGAGACCTGGAAAGATGTACAGTCCTTGAGTCAACTCAACAGGGTCAAACTTAAAGGATGTGCCTCAACCATCTCAGCTAGCAACCACCTTCCCTTTAAACACTTTGCATGGGTCTCCCCAGTGCCCATCAGGAGCCCCAATCCAGTGGTGTCACTGCAGGGGGGGGCGGAGCTCTACGTTCCGCTGCGATCGGAGCCTCCGTTACACGGAGGAACGAAGCGGCCCCGTCCCCTCGCCTTCGGAGCCTTCGCTGCGCGTTGCTTTCGCTTCCCTGAAAGGCAATGAAGGCGAGGGGGCGGGGCCGCTTCGTTCCTCCGTGTAACGGAGGCTCCGATCGCAGCGGAACGTAGAGCTCCGCCCCCCCTGCAGTGACGCCACTGCCCCAATCGCATTCTCTTTGAAAGGGTAAGTCTTGAAGTAAAATCTGAAAGGCACAGAAATTCAGCTCATATCTAATTTTGTTTGTTGTTGTTGTTGTTCAGTCGTTAAGTCGTGTCCGACCCTTCGTGATCCCATGAACCATATCCCGCCAGGCCTTCCTGTCCTCCACTATCTTCCTGAGTTCGCTCATTTTCATGTTTGTTGCATCGGTGATGCTGTCTAACCATCTCATCCTTGGCCTTCCCCTTCTCCTTTTGCCTTCAATTTTTCCCAGCATCAGAGTCTTCTCCAGAGAGTCCTCTCTTCGCATTAGGTGGCCAAAATATTTGGCCAAAATATTTAATATATCTAATTTTAGCACACAGAAAGTTGCTTCTAGTTACAACTTCGCCTACCCTGTTCGTTTATTTTTTGCTCGATACATGGATGAAAGGAATGGCTCCTCACTCATGTAAATGACACCGGTGTGATGTATAATAATTGATCTAGTTGCTAAGTTACTTGAACAATGTGTCTTTCAAGACCTGCTGAGGGAAACTGCTTACTGGCAACTTTCTCTTAGTGCTTAGTACTCCAGAGACTGGTTTCAAGCAGCTCTGCATTACCTTTTCACTTGAAGCTGCACATTTCGAAGACTGTGCAAGGTTTGGCTCATTTTGTCATTAATAATAATAATAATAATAATAATAATAATAATAATAATAATAATAATAATAATAATATAAAAATAGCAGGTTTATTTACTACAAATAGCGCATGGGGGTCCAATTAGGATAGGAATTGGGGGGATAAGTGCTAACACCCCTACCCTCCCCCCCCAGCATGCCTTTGCAGCATTATATAAATAGGCCAAACTGATGAATTTTTCATAACATGCTGTATGGCCCAAAGGGGCATTCACTCATCATTCACACTTACCATCTGGAAACTATATATGAGTAGGCTTACCAGATTTTCCCAGTTCTAAACCGGGAAAACCCTCCCCCAACAATTAAATAAATAAATAAAATGTTAAAAAGCTTTTTGGGGGGGCGCGCGAAAAATGCCCTCATGAGATTTGGGCACCGCCATCTTGGATCTCGCAAGATTTCACGAGATCCAAGATGGTGGCTCCCGGAAAAAGGTAAGTTTCTTCAGTTTAAAATTGGCGGAGGCTTCCACCGGGCCCGGAACAGTCCGGGACCAATCCGGGACCCGAGCCCAGGTTCCGGGAAGGTCCCGAAAATTCTGGGACGAATGGTAATCCTATATATGAGCAATGGGGAACTACATGGATACATGTGCCTCCACTGGATGTACAACATTCAACATGTGACGTTGAACATAAGTGCTTACACCCTTACACACATATGCCCAATCCCTGTATTTCATCCCCCACAGACAAGGGTTAGGATCATGGCAATCAGAACCAGGGGGCCCCTGGTATCCACAGGGATCCGTTCCAGGATACTGGAGAACCGCGGATGGGGCGAACGCCCCCTCTGTGCCTCCCCCACACACCCCACAGGCCATTAGTTTACCTTAGAAGATGATCAAGTAATCATACCACAGGTTCATCTCTCTCTCTCTCTCTCTCTCTCTCTCTCTCTCTCTCTCTCTCTCTCTCTCTCAACTCAAGACTCAAGATTTTCAAAGTGGACTTTTAAGATGACATGAGTCCTACTGCAGCCCAGAACCCCTTTGGGGTCCCTGGAAGCAACCCCTGTTGGCCACTGGGGAGGCAGACAAAAGTTCTCACTTCCTCCTCCCTCACTTCTCCAGAGGTCAAGGTAGGGAAGGTAGGTCAAGGCTGAAGGTAGGGAAGTTCAGGGTGGAGCAGACGCAGGTGGAAAAGGCCCAAAATCAGACCACACCACAGGATCTGACAGACCCTGGCGCTGAACTAGGAAATTTATGCTTTGGTAACATACAGTCTTGCTTTCTGCAGGATATTTTGCAACTTTCAGTGTCTAAATATGGTGAAAACAAGTACTGTTTGAAGAGCACAATGTATCTAAAGAAGGGCTTATAAATGTAGCAGCTACAACATATATCTCTAGTACTAGTTTAGAGGTTTTGCTAAGTAACTGAAAACCGTGGCTTGAGGCCAACTGGAAAAGGTGATGCTGGGTTTAAGCCAAAGCTGAGCAAAACTAGACGAACTGGAACGTATTCTTTGGGAGGCACGTGTGGGTGGTGATGCATGGATGCTTTGGTCGCCATCCGTGGAGCCACCTGGTTAGCTCCAAGTGAGCAAGGAGGCTTTGAGCTCCTTTGTTCTTTGGACAAAAGCATCTCACACAGCACAGGACAACTTTTAAGAACACAGCAGAATTTCTGAAGTAACCTGAGGGTGAAAAACAGGCGTGGTGGGTAAAGTTTGAATATATGGCCTAGAATGTGTTTTCAGGGCAGTAACAATGCAATCCTAGGCATGTCTACTCAGAAGTAAGCCCCACTGAGCTTATGGCCCAATTCTATTGGGCCCAGCTGCACTGGTGTCGCTGCAGGGGGGCAGAGGTCTAAGTTTCGCCGCGGTCCGACCCTCCGTTACATCGGTGCACGAAGCGGTCCCACCCCCTCGCTTTCGGAACCATTCAAGGCGGTGAAAGCAATGCGCAGGGAGTCCCCTGCGTGTTGCTTTCACCGCCTTGAATGGTTCCAAAGGCAAGGGGGCGGGGCTGCTTCGTGCACCGGTGTAACGGAGGGTTGGACCACGAGGGAACTTAGAGCTTCGCCCCCCCTGCAGCGATGCCAGTGCCCAGCTGCCAGTGGAATACACATTCGGCTGGTGGTGACTGCCTTATGGCAGTCGTAAAAACACTCCGGCAGTGCACAGAGTGGAGCACAGAGTAGCACGCTGCAGGAGTGCTGCTGGGAAGGCCAGAACCTTCCTGCACATGTCAGTGGATCGCCAGCGACCCGCTGAGGCAGGTAGCATGGCGGGGAGGTGGGACAGGTTGCGGAAGGGTGGTACGGGGTGGGGGAGGGGGAACAGGGTGGCGACGGGGCTGTCATTCCCCCCACACACACACACATATTCACTGACAATGCAGTTTCACAGCCAGTATGTAGATGGGCTGGATCATCTCTCCTACTCTTAGGCGACAATCCTATCCACAGTCACCTGAGAGTAAGTACCATTTAATTTAATGAGACTTACTTCTGAGTAGACATGCCTAGGAAGGAGCTGTTACAGATGACAAAGAGACAGATCATTTCAGAATGAAATTCCTCGAGATTAATAATGCAGCAGTCACATCAATCTTGTCTTAGCCGGTAGTAAATATTCACGACTAAATATACATTCGTAAACGGCCCTCAACATCACTATTTCATGCAGTGTCATCTCATTAGAACTCATGGTTAATCGGAGAGAGTGCTGAACGGCTCTTTATGTTTGGAGATTTTTCACAGCCTCACTTCAGCATGGAGTGTCCCTCTGCAGTCCCTTTCATCTTTTTTACATAACTGAACAGGTCTCCCATTAAAAGCACACCTGGGTAGAGTGGAGGGGGGACAGCGAAGGAACTATTAACTCATGCAAAAGAGGATCCCTTAAGGGCCTCATTTCCATTTCGTGTCTGTAAAGAATGCATTTTTTTTCCTCCTTTCCTTCACCGAGTGACCTTCTTGGGTCATATTTTACACAGCTTTGCTTTTGGCATTTCAGCTAACAGTCTTTCACTTTTGAAAAAATGCATGATGCAATTTATAAAAATCAACAGTTAAAGGCCGTGGCATCATCTTAAGCACATTATACTGTAATATCATGAGTTTATCTTTTTGTCACAAAAGTGTGGTCTGCATGTGCAGCAGAATGAGAAGGAAATGAGGTAGAATGGACTGTACCATTTCAGACTGCAATATATGGGGAGGGTGATAGTATTGAATGCTATATCAAAATCTCCCTGCAGATAGAAAACATAGTGGCGAGTGGAGTAGACTAGAACTATTCTCCCTGCTGTGCTCTTTTTTTGGGGGGGGGGGGTTAAAGCAAATTTGCAGTTTTGTTTTTTTAAATCTGGGGGAACATTTTAAAAATGACACCCACCAATTTGCAGTCTGAAGTGGTACGGTCCACTCTACCACTTTAGCATTCTACCACCTTATCCTGTTACCTGTGTGGACCAGGCTGAAGATAGACAGAAAGATGGAACACGCACAAGGAATCAAACAAAACCTGAACTGAACCTAAACTGAATCCTTATTTTTGTTCCCAAATAGGAAAAGAACCGGAACCAAGACAGAAGCCTCCAATACATGCAGGTTATCGGTTCAAAATAAGGGGTCAACTGCAAAATAAACAAACCCTGATTTGGTGGTTCACTCAGTGGCCCCAACTGGAATGAATCATGTGCATGGAAGACTAACATCCGGGAGTATTGATGCATAATAAGTTTTCTAGGTTTCTGTACTTTATCATCTCAGGGCCAAAACACACATGATGCTAAACAAATCATTGTGGCTTCTACCTTTGTTTTTAAAGTTAACATAGCATCTGTGGGTGGGCGGGATGGGTTCAGGACATGATCAGGACCAAGACATGCAGGAAGGGGGCCTTTCTTTCTGCATCACAATCCCAGGGATCCCTGCAGCCTACTGCCTGGAAGGTCACCGCTGAGGCCGGCGCCGCTCCCCTTAGCCCAGATACGGAGCTGCGCCTGGTGTGGAAAATAGGTTCCCCGCCGGGTGGCAGAGGGATGTGGGGAGGGCGGGATGGGGCGTTTTGGGGGTTGTGGAATTGGTTGGTCGGGCCCGGGAAGGGGGAGGGATCAGCAGTGGTCTCCTCTGCCAAATCCTATTCCCCTTCCTGAGCCTGGATGCCGTTATACGGTCCGCTCAAATGTGTCCTAGCAAAATAGCTAGCACACATTCGAGTAGGTGCATTGGGGCACTGGGGCTCTACTTGGGGTAAGGGGATGAATGTCCCTTTCCCCTGAGGAGTGCTCGAGCTGCGCCGGTGCAGGGTCCTATCTAGATAGGATGTGGTGCAGGCTCTACGCCCATGCCACAGCCTAGCTAGATAGGGTTGCATTGTGAGTGTCTGAATACATAGACACTATTTCAGAACTGCCCCATCCTCAAACATCAGGGCAAATCATAATGTACTATGATGGCAGCCTTTTGACTTTTTAATGTTCATATTTAATTCAGAAGGTCATTGTCTGTAAAATACTACTGCTCCTGCTCACAAATAATTCAGAAAGTGGCAGACGCACTAGTGTCAAGCTCAATAAATCTATGAATGCAAGTGGGACTGGATGAATGAGGTTATCAAAGTGCTTTGCAAGATTAAGTAAGCATCTTTTCCTACCTTTGCGCCCATATTTTAATTTAGTCATTTATTTAAAACATTCTATCCCATTGTCAATGAAATGCTTTCAAAGCGACTTACAAACTAAAACAAAATCAAAGCACATTCATTACAAAATAAAAATCAATTAAAAATTAAAACACAAAATCCATTGCAATAAAACAATGAAGTAGTAAAAGTCTAATGCAGTAGGAATGAAAAGCAACCAGCACAGATAAAAACAATAGCAGTTTGCTGTTCTTAAGAAACTATTGCCAAATAAAACAATTTTCATTTGACACCTAAAACTCATAAAGAAGGGGCTTCGGGCACATGGCTCAGGAACCGGTGTTCCAGAATGAGGTTCCCACAAAAATGATCCCTGGTCATCATCTGCCTAACCTCTGCAGGCAGGGACATCTGAAGTAGTCTCTCTCTGGATGACCTCAATGAATGGGCAGGCTCAGATAGGAACATGCTATCCTTGTTCACATATTGTACAAAAGGCATCACCCAGTGAAAGAGATAATCAAATTCCCGCCTTATCCGGTGTCAGGGTGGGGGGATTTACTGTATCTGCCATCCACAGAGGTGGCCCGACCCTGAGGCAAGGTGTGGTGGCTATCTCATGTGCCTGATTATGGGTGCTTATTCATGGCAGCAGCATGGGAGATAGTCCTGGTTCATGGAGACTAGGAAGTTCTTCTTACCTAGGCAAAATGAACAGCACAACAAAGCACAAAATTTCTATGGGACTTGTGCACTCCAGAAATCCATCACAGGACTGAATGCCAGAAATTGCATTGCTTATTTATATATTCATTTGTTACATCTATGTCATGCTCTTTTTCCAAGGAATTCATGATGGTATATGCCAGGGGTTGCCAAACTCGATTAAAGTAAGCACCACATACGATAAACTTCAGATGTTTGCGAGCCGCAATATTTAAGAATAATTTAAATTCTTAGATATATTTACTCACCCTGAACATTAAATTTATGTTTTAATCCCGTGGACTCTCAGTTTATACCTGGTCACTAACTATAAAGCTTGAACATTTCTTATTTACCTTTTATATATTCATTGTGATGCAAAAAGGGGCTCAGCCAACGTGTTTCCGAGGGCTGCACATTGTACGTCAAAGAGCTGCATGTGGCTCAGGAGCCACAGTTTGGCCACCCCTGGTATATACAGTACATCACACCTCTGTGATGTACAACAACACTGTGAAGTAGACCAAGTACCAAACTACAGGCTATCTTCTAATTATTGTTACCTTCATTAAGAGATATGCTTAAGTTTGGTATTTAACTAAAAGCAGCCAAGGGGGGCTGATACAGATTGAAATTGCAGCACAGAGGGAGGAAGGTTTGACCCCTTTCCAGAGGTGACAGGCGCCGGGAGGGCGCCCGGGCACGTGGGGGTGGGGCCAGCGTCGCGTCACGTCGACGTGCCCCCCGCCCATTCTGCTCTCATTTCGGAGCCAAACCGGCTCCAGGGAGGGAGGGAGGGCCCAGACATGACGCTGCTCTTCAGGAGAGGGTGAGTTCCCCCGCCCCGCAATCTTGCCGCCCGCCCGCGATCGAGCACCTGGAGCTCCTGCTCCATGCGCTCCACCGTGGTTCCGCCGCTGCCCCTTTCCCCTGTGCCATTTTTCTAGCTGAAACTACCTCCTCCAATTTCTGGTGAGAAAATGGTGCAGAGGGAAAATGTTAATGCCCATTTCCTGCCTGCTACAAACCTCATCTGGATCACGAGTCCCCCAAGGCTGCTTTTTGTTAAAAAACAAAAACAAACAAACAGACGTCATCACACCTAAGCATGGCTCCTAATTATGCATTTATGGTAATGTGGAGTTTGGTCCTGAGAAGAATGACTGGCTCAAGGTCATGTAATAAGCTTTGTTGCTGAGTGGGGATTTGAACCTGAGTCTCTAGTACAGGGGTTCTCAACCTTTGGAGGCCCAGGTATACCCTATCACGGTTCAATTTTCTGAAGTACCCCCTGCTAATTAACTGCTAATTAATTGGATTTATCATTTAATTATTTAGGTAATTAATCATTAAATAGAAAGTACTAAAACAATTTTAATGTGAAAAAATGTCTTAATTTTTGCACGAAAGCTTTCATGGCCAGCAATCAATTTCACAGATTTAATTGTTACGGGCATCTCAGCCATGTAAAAAACAGACTTGAATAAAAATCAAATAAAATCTACTTGCATCTCCTGTTTCTTATCAGTTGCAACAAGACAGATAAAATTCCATTAAAATCTGGGACTGGGATAAAATTCCATTAAAATCTGGGAACCTGGGACTTTGGATTTTAATGGAATTTTATCTGTCTTGTTGCAACTGAAAAGAAACAGGAGATGCAAGTAGATTTTATTTGATTTTTATTCAAGTCTGTTTTTTACATGGCTGAGATGCCCGTAACAATTAAATCTGTGAAAAATGTCTTATTTAATTCTGTGTGTGTGTTTGAGAGAGAGAGAGAGAGAGAGAGAGAGAGAGAGAGAGACAGACAGACAGACAGACAGACAGACAGACATGCAAGGATCTCTTTTTTTCTCCAAGTCACACTTCCCAAAATCAGCTCCTCCCTCCCTCCCCCCACTAAAATATGTTTTCCAAAGTACAAAAATAAGCCCAAAAACAAAATCAGAGAGACAGAAGGGCTCCGAAAATAATTAAAATTTAAAAATCCATGTTAATTAACACTTAATTAGCTGCTGATGGGGCAGATAAGGGGCAGGGGTTGGTGTACCCCCAGCAAGAGGTCCGCGTACCCCTAGGGGTACCCGTACCACAGGTTGAGAACCCCTGCTCTAGTGCAATACAGTACTCTATTCACTAAACCACTTTGGCTCTGGTGTAGCTATGCAAAGCAAACGGGGTAGCATTCCATAAAAGAACCTAGAGGACCAGCCTAAAATACATCGCTATTCAGATCTGAACAGTAGGCACGTTCCCTATCTGAACATTTACATTGTGTCCTAACGATGTCTGGGGGGATGGGACGGGATGAGGACAATGTTTGAATGACACATGGGAAGAGAGGAGTTATGTATTTCCACAGTGGGCATTCCTGCAGCTGGAAAATCATCATCTCACTACAGGGAAAATGCAGGATTTCCACCAGCTGCACTTCACACATTATAGTGGAAGTGCAAACAAAGGAAGTAAGAGTTGTGTGTCCTTTCCCCTTCCTAATCTCTTCACCAGAGAATTATTTCCTCTGCTCTTAACACCCTCCCACACACACTGACTTAACTGTCTTTGCCCAGTCAACACATTAACTGTTTTACAGCCTGATTGGCTTTGGACAAGTTATACCTTCTCCCCATCCCCAATAAGAAATGTTGAATCCAGATTCGACTAAACCAGAGGGACAAGCAAAGTCTTATTATTACAAGTATCAGTGAGAAAAAAGCTAGATAAGATTATTTTTATTATGAAAACTAAATGAAGTACTCTTATATATTAAAATATGAAATTAACAGCGCAATCCTAACGGAGGTCTCACATGCTGCCTCAGCCTAGTGTGTTACAAACATGCCGTAAAGTATGTTGTGAAACTTGGAGAGTAGCTGGCACTGCGGAAAGGCATGTGCCATCCCTCTGGCGCCAGGTCCAGGAGCCCCGTGTGTTGGAGCAGGTAAGGCCCCTACAAGCAGTGCAGAGGTTGGGGGAAGGTGGGGAGGGGTGTAAAGGGGCGGGTAGAGGGTGGGGTGTGCAGATCGGGCCCAGGAGGTGAGTAGAATCAGTGATGCTGCAGTGCGCCATATCCTCCCTCCTGGGTCTTTTTCCCTGACACGGGGCTGCTCAGTTCTGCACCAGCTAAAGAGCTGGCGGAGAACCAAGTAACCCCATTGCAGCAGCTGGGGGGTTATACTCTGAGGAGACTTCCAGTCTGCTGCTGCCGGGGACAGGATTTCGTGTGGGCCACATGGCCCAGGCCAGGGGGTGGGGATAGGATTGGGCTGTAAGGTTGCAATCCTATGCATACTTACTAAATTCCACTGAACAGTGGGGCTTACTTCTGACCAGACTTGCATAAAATTATACTGTAAGGATAGTGTCTTGTTTAGAAATTGTATGCATAAAATTGATTACTTTTGCTTTTACAAATATTCAGAACTATATTGTTTAAGAGCTCCAGCTTAATCTTCACTAAAATAAAATCACTGAATACTGTATTGGTGAGATCGGGTTCCTATTTTGGCAAACCAAGTTTGAATACACCAAGTCTACAAGTTTTAATGAATGGAGGCTGCAATCCTATACACACACGTATCGGTATCTGGGAGTAAATTCCACTGTGGTTTTCTTCTGAGTAGGCAATAGGCATGCATGGGATTGCACTCTGAATCAATGAATTAATCAACTAAAGTTTTAGCTGATAACTGGCATGGGTAAATTTTATCGGTGGGACTGTGACAGAAGAACGTACTTTTAAAAAATAACTTCAGCTGTTCTGTTACTCAAGAGGTCAAAAGAGTTTACTGCTCGAAAGACTGCTCAAAAGACTGCTCAAAAGCCAGTTGTGTCCGACTCTAGGGTGCGGTGCTCATCTCCGTGTCTAAGGCTGTCCGAAGACACTTCTGTGGTCATGTGGACGGCATGACTAACAGAACGCTATTACCTTCCCGCCGCAGCGGTACCTATTTATCTACTTGCAATTTCGTGCTTTTTCGTGCAATTTCGTGCAACACAAGCGAGCAGTGCAGGCTAGTTTGCCCATTTGGTCATGCACAAGATGGAGAGCCTTGCACACTTTGTGCAGCTTGCCACATGTACATCATGTGAATGACAGAGTCAATGAGTAGCTGCCAACTGATCTCAGAGAGTAATTTTCAGTGGGAAATCAGTCATGGGAAATGATGTGATCTCAGTAAGAAACCCTTGCCTGACCACCGTAAGTTTTGTTTTAGGAGAAAAGGTAGCACTTTCAGTAATAAATTCACCTCTTTTACTAACGCAAGTTAGTGCAATTCTGGTGTGGCCCACAGTTCTTTCCTTTGCAGGACATACCACATTAATCTCCTAATAAATACACAGTTGACTATTTATAGAAGATGCAAAGTTCCAACATAGTCTTGGGAAAATTTATAAAAACGATGTGGAAAGTTAATTTGAAAACCATTTGCATGGGAGCTGTCCTCTGGAAGTAGAAGGAACACTGTATTGAGAAATCTGGCAATTGTGACGAAGGAAAGGTCATGGGGTGAGACTACAAAAAAGCATTCCAAAGAATAGAGATAATCGGAAAGCAGTCAGGTCAGCAAAGCCTGACCACTGAAGGAACTATCCTAAGCAGGACACATCTCAGAATCACCTGATATCATATTTGAGTACTTGTGGAGGTCTAATGTTTCAATTATTAGTGAAAAGCAGACAACCTAGAACCTGGGGTGTCAAACTTATTTAATCCCAGGGGCCACATTGGATGCATGGCACCTGCTGAGGGCCGGTGTTGCACATCATATAAAATGGTGTGTGTGTGTGTGTGTGTACATACACATAAAAATATAATATAATATAATATAATATAATATAATATAATATAATATAATATATAAAATAACTCGGCCCCCTTTGGTGCATTTAGAAAAAGAGAAAGAGAGAGAAAGCTAGGAAGAGAGGGGGAAACTTCATCATATGCCAATGTAAGGGAGGGAGGGTGCGGCTGCGTGCCGCGATCCCTCTACCCTCCAGTCAGGCAACCTTCGCCTCTGGCTCCTTGCAACGCCACGTGCATCTTCCTTCTCTTCCATACCAAACAGGCATTCTCCCATCTGCCACGTCTGTGAATAGGGCTAAATAGGACAAACGAGCCATTAGAGTGCATGGGAGAAAGGAGACCAGAGAACTACAGCAGCAGACTGAGGCACTCAAATGAGCAACCAGCATAGCCCAGACTGCAAATAAGGGCGAGCAGGAGGGTTAACGGCTGCTTGCTGGTGCAGAGGAGGAACAGGAAGGATTGTGGCCAGGAGCAGGAAGATAAACCCCTCTTTGACCCCGCCCACACTCCCCATTACCAGATGATCTGAGGGGGGCGGTTAAATCCCCCTACTGAGATGTCCGAGAAAAAGTGTCTGAGAAAAGCCCGAACCATGTGCTAAAGGCACTGCCCCTCAATTCCTGGTGGGGGGGTCACCAATGACCATGCGGACCGCTGGAAGAGGCTCCACGGGCCATATGTTTGACAACCCTGACCTAGAGAATTGCAAACCATTCAACTTGTTCAATAAGGACCAAATGATACAACACTGGGACAGGCTGCAAATATTTCAGCACTTTGGGCTAAAAGTTCAAATGACCTCAAGCTAGAACATTAGCAGACATGAAATTTGACACGGGAAAACATACAGTGTTACATTCTTGACACTTTGACGGCTTTGAGCACAGGAAAAGCAGCATAAAAAAATCTTTGAAACAAACAAACAAACAAACAAACAAACAAACAAACAAACAAACAAACAAACAAACAAACAAACAAACCAGTGTTAGAAATGTCTAAAAGCAAAGCATCCAATTCCTGGACAGTAGATAACTGACTAGGTTTTATCCTATTGTGTTGTGGTATAATTAATCAGTGATGTTCTAGGCTCCATTAATATGGACATTATTCCAAGACACTAAAGGCAACAGTTTCACATACGGTTATCTATGCCACTTTGGATCACAGCCGAATCGGCTCAAAGCCAGCAGATTTGGATGTTAGCTCGAAAACGGGCGTTTGACATGCTTTGCTAAACCAAAACAAGAATTCAGCATATTATATTATATATAAGAATGGGCTAAAAGTTCAAATGACCTCAAGCTAGAACATTAGCAGACATGAAATTTGACACGGGAAAACATACAGTGTTACATTCTTGACACTTTGACGGCTTTGAGCACAGGAAAAGCAGCATAAAAAAATCTTTGAAACAAACAAACAAACAAACAAACAAACAAACAAACAAACAAACAAACAAACAAACAAACAAACAAACAAACAAACCAGTGTTAGAAATGTCTAAAAGCAAAGCATCCAATTCCTGGACAGTAGATAACTGACTAGGTTTTATCCTATTGTGTTGTGGTATAATTAATCAGTGATGTTCTAGGCTCCATTAATATGGACATTATTCCAAGACACTAAAGGCAACAGTTTCACATACGGTTATCTATGCCACTTTGGATCACAGCCGAATCGGCTCAAAGCCAGCAGATTTGGATGTTAGCTCGAAAACGGGCGTTTGACATGCTTTGCTAAACCAAAACAAGAATTCAGCATATTATATTATATATAAGAATTCAGCATATTACTCCGTCACGCGGCACTCGGGTCTCGAACTGCTGTCCCACCAACCTTCTGGTCTGCAGTTCAGCATCTTAACCACTAAGCCACCGCTTAGTGGTTAAGATGCTGAACTGCAGACCAGAAGGTCGGTGGGACAGCAGTTCGAGACCCGAGTGCCGCGTGACGGAGTGAGCTCCCGTCTCCTGTCCCAGCTCCTGCCAACCTAGCAGTTTGAAAGCAAGAAATTGCAAGTAGATAAATAGGTAACGCTGCAGCGGGAAGGTAACAGCGTTCCGTTAATCATGCTGTCCACATGACCACAGAAGTGTCTTCGGACAGCCTTAGACACGGAGATGAGCACCGCACCCTAGAGTCGGACACGACTGGCTTTCGAGCAGGGGATACCTTTACCTTTACTAATCCATAAATATTTAGGAAATAAAAAATCTAGTTCCATTCATTTCAACTGGATAGTTTAGTTAGTACATGCCTAAAAATCTCTTCCATAGAAATTGACTGTTTAATTTAAAGGTGTTTAATTCAAGGTGGATCTTGACCATCTTTTGATACTAACTAAAAATTCACTAGAACGAAGATTAAAGTCTCAGAAACGATCATCCAAGAGGGATGCTCTTTGCCATCGACACAGTGCCTTGGTCAGTCTAACGATTTTTTAAAAAATCCTACCCCACCCAGTTCTCAATCTATTATGTAGTGTACTTTTGTACTAGTCCCTTCCTTTAAGGGCAGGCCACTGCCAGATCACAAACAAACAGTGGGATGTAAGACGGCTGCCACTCTCCACAGCTCCATATGATTTCTCTGTCACTGTACACTGTATCGCTCTATGCTTGAATTACAGGGGAGGGGGCTAGGGCTCCTTATGTTTTGCGACAACCCCATTAGCCACAGTTTTAAGAAGTCCGGGGGGCATGATTTGGGTAAAATTGAGAGGAGTCAGGAAGTGGGGCTTCTGGATTTCAACAGCATACCCAACATTTTCCTTCATAACTTGAGTACTGGTCAGGCTGCAGGTGGAAGATTGGTTGTTTGAATTCTGTAGATTGAGTTAAACAAAACAAAACCTCAACACATGTACAAAATACAGGTGGGCCCCCATATCCACTGATTCGTTATCCACGGTTTCAGTTATCCACGGATTGTGGGGACCCCCCTCCCCAGGCTTTTACTTTTTTCCCAGTAAGCTTCATTTCTTCCTTAAAGAAACAGGAGAAGCAGCAGAGGCTGCTTATTACTGGTAAGTAGACTAAGTACTAGAGAGGCTCTGCAAGGTTAACAGAAAATTTGCAGAGCCTCTCTAGGACTTAGTCTCGTTCTACTTGCCTGCAATGGAGGCTGCTTCTCTGTTTGTTTTAAGGAAGAAACAAAGCTTGCTGAAAGAAAAATAAGAGCTGGGGGGGGGGCAAGCATGCCTGCCTGCAGGGGAGGCAGGGTGGGGGCCCCTCAGGAAACCATGAAGGGGGTGTTCGCTCTTATCCACGGTTTCAAGTATCCACGGAGGGGCCTGGAACATATCCCCAGCGGATATGGGGGCCCACCTGTAAGTATGTTACAGACAGGGCCACCAGGTCGGGAGCTGGAGACCAGCTCTTGCCTGTTTAGAAGGGAGAAAAGGCCACAGTAGCACCTCCTGCGCCAGCCCCAGCCCTCCCCGATCTGTTGGAAATCATCCCTGCAGTGGTCCTCGAGGGAAGCTAGGTGTGGAGCAGCAGGAGGAGTCTCTGTGGCCTTTTCTCCTGTCAGAACGGGGCCGTTAAAGGCAAGAGCTGATCTCCAGCTCCCTAACCTGGCAACCTCCTTAGCCATGGAGTGCTTCTAGCTTTTAACCTAAATTGTTTCCTGACATGCTAGTTTGGAATGTGTAAGAGCTTGTTTTTGTTTGCTTGTTTTAACACAAGAGAGCATTCAAACATTTGATTCTCTCACCTGCAGTCTAATGTGGTATGGTCCAGTAACATAAGGCTGCTGATCATGTATTTTTTTTTAATGCAAGCCTATGCATGTTTACTCAGAAGTAAGTTCCACTGTGTTCAATGGAGTTTACTCCCAGGTAAGTGTGCATAGGATCGCAACCTCCCTTGACATTGAATAGGCTTTTACAACTGGCATTATGGGTTTCCCAGCTCACAATACAAACAAAACAAGACAACAGCCTGGATAATTAATTCTACAAGGTTCTGCAAGAATAAAGCCATACAAATATACAAGTGGATGTTGTGATATCCTAACGTATTAGGGCTGCAATCCTAAACACACTAACTAGGGAATAGGTCCCATGGCTAGGGATGGCTTGACCAGGGTTGTTGCCAGGCACCACCTCTGCTATCAGAGCCCCCACCTCTGCTGCCAGCCCCCACCTCTGCTACAGTGTGCTGTGGGGGGAGCCCATTACTCCCCCCATAGCACACTGGAAGTGTGGGACTGGAAGTGTGGGACTTCCAGTTTTATTTAAAGGGCCCATGCGAACAAAGGCACTCCTTCACTCATGCAGTCCCTGTAAATAAAACCGGGTGTTCCGAACTTCATAGTAAAGACATGAACGATGCATTTCCTGCTCCAGCAGGAAGCAGATCAATGCAGCTCATGCCTGCGGTGGGCTGCAGGGAGGCGACAGCAGTGGCAGGTTCAAGGTGAAGGGCGCCTCAAAGCTACCGCTCCTTCGCCATCTGCTGCTGCTGCAAGCCTCATCTGGTCACCTCGCGGCTGGGCTGGCAGCGCCATGGAACATCGCGGGACTGACGTCTGAGCAAACATGAATAGAACTGCACTATAAATCACAAGCCGGCACAGCATCAAACCTGTGAGTGGAAGGATGGAGGAAAGACAGGATAGAGATGGGTCTGCCATGTTAGGAATACTACATTGGTGACAATGGTTACATAGACCAATCCGGAGGAGATGGGATTGTGAGTTGAACGAAATGTCAATACAAAGCTGGTCTGTTGAAGGAAGAGGGCTGTTACTCAGTGGTAGAGCACCTATTTTGCATGCAGAAGATCCCAGGCTCAACTCCCCAGTAAGCCTGGGAAAGAGCCCTCTCTGAAACCCTTGAGAGCCACTGCCAAGCCAGTGCAGACAATACTGATCTAAATGGCCTGACTCCATTTGAAGCAGATCCGTATGTTCCAATAAGCAATTTCTTGGAATATTGTATGAAAAGAAATTGCTGGTCACAATCTATGAACCTGCCTTACAGCATTCTCACTGATAAAGGAAGCATTTAAATTGCTCATACGAGAGCATACTCAATTTACACTTACAAATGACAGGATTATTCCGGCAGAAATCCGGCAATCATTTAACACAGATGGTTATAATTATGCTTACTTCCATCTACAACTTAACATTAGGAAAAAATGACTTGGACCAATACGTCCCATGTCAGAGTGCACTTAAAACTGTCTCTAACACAGCTGAGGACTTGTCAGGTCTTATCAAACTATGTAAATTAGTAGAACAAAGATTCATGCAACATTATCTGAATGCTGGGAGAAAAAAGGGCTATGTCTCTTTCTTTTCTTAAGACAAAGTGAAAAGGAAGGAAAGGGATGTGGTTTCTGAGGAACTGGCAAAAACTTCCAAGATACAGAGTGCCTGTCTACAAAACAGCGTGCAAGTATCTGTGACGTCAGTCGGGGTTTTGCCTGAATAAGGACTGACGATTGCAACGTTTTGCTTATGTTTCTCAAAGACTTGCCTCTCTTACACAAGACAACTGGCAACAGCTTACGATGAGATTACCAAGTGTGTCATGTCGTGTGGCTGACGTTATTTAATGCCAAATCAAATGCTTCTTCATGATGCCATGCTTGAGGCACGAAGCTTTAATAGCATAAAGTTCAATGACTTACCCTAGTCTCATATTCCGAGTAATTTTTTACTAACTTCGCTGTGAATTTTCCTGTTACTGCTCCTTTCATTAATATTTCCATGGCTCTCTATTAATTTTATACAATCGGGTATGTTCATAACGAATGCCCAGACACAGCAGCAAATAAACTCCATTTTGCAGAAAAATGTATACTGACCTGTGACAAAAGCTGGTACAAATTACATAGCTCCTAGAACAACGTCACTGAAAGGTGTGGGTTTTTTTTTTTGGGAGGGGGGGTTGCATGCAGCCATAAAAGATGACATAAGTAAAAGTGATAGAATGGCAGGGCATCTAGAAATAAACGGAGATGTGCCTACAGGGCATACATAGTATTGAAGTGCCCTGTAAAAGCCAGGAGTCCTAAAAAGTATTTTTTTAGAACCATAATATAAAATGGGTTTTATAGAACCATAATATAAAATGGGATACAACTTTGACTGCTTTGAAAATATGAAGAGAAAAAATATATATTGATGTCGCCACTAATCTAGACTTGGAAAAGAAAAGAATAACACACTATGTGTATTCTATGTGTAGAATAACACACTGCTCATTTTTTCCCCTTGAAAATGTTGGAAAGGGAAGTACATAAATAAGATACAATCTCTCTTCATATCACTATACTTTGGTCTGTCTTCCTGCACAGCATAAGATCTGTCATTGCTGAGCTTATTAAAAGCAGGAATAATAAAGGAAAAGATATAAAGAACTAGCCATTGGAATCAGCTACCTTGAGTTTCTAAAAGGACAAGGCAGAAAGTTTTTCATGTGGAGTCAAGGTTCTTATTCGTCTCAAGAAAGCTAAACAGTAATACACCTCCCTTCAATACTGGGTACCATATGACTATGAGTTTAGGCTAACCCTCACAGCCCCTTATCTAAGATCACCATGCAAAATTTATGACCACACAATAAAAAAGAACTCAAGAGCATTCATGGAAAGAGAGGAAGCGGGGGGGGGGGAGGGGGGAAGAAGGTGGAAACACATTACCAAGTTGCATCTGCAGTTCTTAAGGAGCTGGTAGATCGGGATCTTGGCTTCATAATAATGCTCATTTTGCACATAAAATCCCAAGTATTTTTAGCAGTGAAACTTCAGTTGTCTTTGTACAACTCCCATCCCGCACCACATATTCCATCTGCGAAGGAGGCTTGTTTTAAAAATCCAAGCTTTGAGGAATGCATGCTCCTTGTAACCACCTGGGCTCTCCAAGACAAATCCTAAACTACTGCAGCTCTTTTGCTTATTCCTCACCGCATTTACGCCAGCACTGTTTGGAAGTGACACTGTTTTTCTCTTCTGCCTTGTACTGCCAGGGGGAGGAACCGTATTTTGAATCTATTCTCCATCTAGGTCACATGGGAACCAAGGCAGCTGAAAGAGCCTCTTGATCGTTTTTCTCTCGCAATCCTATAATAACAGGTTTAAAGGTCAGCTACATTCTAAAACTGTTGATGGGCGGTAAAAGGCAAAATGTGAAGATGAGCTGTAGGAGCACCAGCAAGGATCCAGCCAGGGAAGCTTCATTTTCAGAGGTGTGACGGAAAACAAAACAGAACCGAGCCTTGTGCGCTTTCGTTTCAACATAAGGGTCACCTGCAAAAATAATTCTTTGCTCTCTTTCTGTCTCTCTCTCTCTCCCAACAGTTTTCAAAAGAAGACCAGCTGGCTGCTTAACCACGCAATAACCAATGTGCTTCAGGGTCAAGCGGAGAACGATGCAGAGACGTTTAATCAAAGGAATGTACAGGAAAAAGGTTGGTGGCCAGAACATTTCTCTCTTCCCCTCCCTGCTGCCTGCTCACTCAGAGTCACAAACTAGTGTATAGTATAGTATAGTATAGTATAGTATAGTATAGTATAGTATAGTATAGTATAGTATAGTGCTGGAGAAGACTCCTGCGAGTCCCTTGGACTGCTAGGAGATCAAATCAGTCAATCCTAAATGAAATCAACCCTGACTGTTCCCTGGAAGGACAGGTACTAAGGCTAAAGCTCAAATATTTTGGCCACCTAATGCGAAGAGAGGACTCTCTGGAGAAGACTCTGATGCTGGGAAGGATTGAAGGCAAAGGGAGAAGGGGAAGGCAAAGGATGATGAGATAGTTAGACAGCATCACCGATGCAACGAACATGAAAATGAACGAACTCAGGAAGATAGTGGAGGATAGGAAGGCCTGGCAGGATCCCATGGTTTATGGGATCATGAAGGGTCGGACACAACGACTGAACAACAAATAGTATAGATAAGCATTGTATCATTATATTATGTATAGGACAGTCCTATGCATGCTTACTAGGAAGTGAGTTCAGTGTGACTTACTTTCAAGTAAGCATGTACTGCAGCCATAAGTCCTGTTTCGTAGACGGGGAAGTCGTTGTACATGTGCTGCTCTGTCTCCAAGATGCCCAGAGACCTACTACCCCTCTTGAACAGCTAACGTGTCCAGCCAACCATTCATCGTAAAAGCTTCCTGCCTAACTGTCAATCTCATAAATTCACCGACTTAACATGTTCAGCTTGTGAAAGGGGTAAACACATTTGTGGCTATCAGAAACGATTTTCATGGCCAGCAATAAAGATAAACCGCCTTTATGTAGCCAGTTTACATGCCGTCTTTGGGTAACATCTTCCCACTACATGAGGGGTTTTGCTTGAGAATGCTCGATAAAATTCGAGCGAAACATCGCAGTTTAGATCTTGGATTTGAATGTTAAAACCTGTGCTACTTTGTGTTTTTAACGGGTGGCTGTTTTGTTTAAATTGTTTTTATCAATACAAGTTTTTACGTTTTTGGCCAAATATCTCCGTTTTATTATTCTCTACCTATCTAGTTATCTTGGCATGGACGTTCACCTGTTAATTTCAGGACATTCTTTAATGTGTGGCTATGTTTATACAGTATTACGCATAATGGTGTGAGTTAAATATATATAAGAGAGATTTCTTAGATGCAAAGTTGTGAATCTGCTTTGGAATTTGCATTTACAATTAAGACAGCTATGTCACTGGCAAGTGATGGCATGCAGAGAAACCCGTCCTTTACACAGCTGTTCAAGAACAGTAAGTTATATATTGCAGAGGATTGAGTAACTGTTAGGAAACAAAGCAGCTTTGGGCATGAAACTCAATTCACGTGATCTTAGCGTGTTCTTCCTGCTTACCTTTTTTGCCACAATGCATTAAAACAGAGTTTCTCAAACTGTGGGTCGGGACCCACTTGGTGGGTTGGGACCTGATTTCTGGTGGGGCCCAGGTGATGGAAAGATCAGATAAGTAATTGCCACAAGCCCTGAGTCTATTCAAAAACCAGATAGCTGCTAATTACCCTGCAAACAGCTGAGCTCCTGCAGTTTGCAAGCTTGTGTAAATATAGGGAGATAAATGTTTGAGTATTTCGTAAAGCTAGGTGGGTCCCGATAGAGTGTCATTTTAAAAAGTGGGTCCCAGTGCTAAAATGTTTGAGAACCACTGCATTAAAATATAAAATGAAAGCTGGGTAATGAGATTTTCAGCCATATCTGGATGGCTGCCAGTTGATCTCTTTTGGAATCAACTAGGGTTTACCTATTGTTCTTTTAGGAGCAACAAAACATGCACTGGGGTCTGTACGTACTATTTATTGACAGGAATGATCCTGGCTGGCCTGCAGGCATATGCCAATCGCTATGCAAATTGTTCCGTAACAGCAGAAAGAATTTTAATGAGGCATCAAATCACACATTCACATCTTCCTGCTACCAAGCTTTAATCGCCCATAATACATTTAGTGGCAGATGCTTCGGGATGTTAAAAAAGGATCCTAGCTTGTTAAAGAGCCTACAAGAGAGTAAGACTACTAAATGGTATGTTAAACACAGGGTAGTCAAGAGGCCCTGAAAATAGCTGAATCTAAAGACCAGATTAGACGGTATAGGGGAGATGCATGAACAATCTCCAAAAGGATTTTTTTAAAAAAAATCCCAGCAGCAGAATATATATATAGCAGAATAGATAAGCAGCTTTCTCACTGGCAAGAATATAAGAAGAGCTGGATCAGGCCAAGGGCCTGATCTCACAGTGGCCCACCAGATGCCTCTGGGAGCACTCAAGACAACAAGATACCTGTATGCTGTTGCCACCACTTCCTTGCATCTGGCTCTCAGAGATAGGCTACCTCTAAAAACCGGAGGATGCATATAGTCATCTTGGCTTGTAACCTGTGATGGACTTTTCCTCCATAAATCTGTCCAACCCCCTATTAAAGACATAGCAAAGTGACATCACCACATCCTGCGGCAAGGAGCTCCATAAATTAATTACTGCTGGGTAAACAAATATTTCCGTTTTTATGTTCTAACTTTCTCACCAGTTAATTTTAGTGGATGTCCCCTGGTTCTGGTGTTGGTGTGAGAGGGAAAAGAACTTCTAGCTATCCACTCTATCCATGCCATGCATAATTTATATGTCTCATGGCCTCAATGGCATAGGAAGGCAGGGGCGGTCCACCCCTGGGTGGCATGCAGGGGGGTACACAAGCAATTCGGTGGCAGGGTGGAGGCAGAAAAAGGGGCATTTGTCGGTGCAGTGGGGGGAAAAGGAGTCACCCCGCCCGCCCAGGCCCCTAGTACCCTTATCCCGGTGAAAAACACCAGAGGAGTTTCTCCAGAAAAGCCATTGGAGGGGCGGGGCTTGTGACATCACATGCGGGGGCAGGGCTTGTGACATCATGGGGATGTCACGGGGGTGCCGCCCCCCCCCCCCCCGCAGAAGCTAGCTATGCCACTGCATGGCCTAATCCTATCCTTCTCCCCCTGCCGGTGCAGCCACACCGAAAAGGCGTGTGCTGTATCCAGTGTGTGTGGGGGGATGGAGCGGGAAGCTTTGGAAGGGAAATGGGATTTCCCCTCTGTAAGCCTCCCACCCTGCAATGGGTCTCCTCCGATTTGTGCCAGCAATTTCGCTGGTGCAAGTCTGAGGAAAGGGGGCAGGGAAGCTGCGGGTAAGGAGTGAACTGTACACAGGTTAACAAAAGGGAAAATACTGAAAACAAAGAGAATCAAACAGAGAAGGAAATTTTGGGGAAAGAGTGAGAGGAAAGGAAGGAGGGTAAAAAATAGAAAGGCAGAAAGAAAAATAATGGGACATATTGAAGGAAGAGAAAATAACTGGAGGACAAAATGAACAGAAAGGCATACACAGAAAGTTTGGTCCACACACCAGCTTTGTCCTATTAATAAAGGCAAACAAATACCGGTAATTTATTTTAGGGTTAGGGTTAGATGCTGTGGGCCCTTTCTTATGGGGTAAAAATGTGGAAAGGGCAAAACTATTATACAGTGTCTGGCTTTTCAATTTTGAAAATTTATTTTACTGAAGGCAGACTGAAAGGGCAGCCCCCTTCTCAGCTGAAAGGATCCTAGTGGTGGTGGTGGTATGGAAAGTTGGGCTCAAATTGAGGCCAGTCCCCCTGCTTTACCCACCCCCACAAAATGCTTTTCATGGGTCCCACTAGTCCTGCTTTATGCCTGATCTGTCATTGAATACACTTGACTCAAAACTGACCTCAGTTCAGTGACTGGATAGAGATGTGTCCATTTATATGCATACCTGTTACTCTCCAATTAGTAGGATCTCAGTGATAACTAGTGAGAAAAATACTTTTTGAGGTGCAGTTTTTTTAATTGTTACAGCAAAACAACACTTGCAGCCCAATCCACTGCACCCCCTCATGCAGCAATGCTGGCGCGGGCTATGCTGAATCCCGCGGGGTATTTTTGGCCTCAGGGGGCCTCCTTGGGGTAAGGGAACATTTGTTCCCTAAGCTCCTGCAGGCCAGGTGGGTCAGCTCAGACCTGTGCCAGCTCTATAACTATACATAGCTTCCCGGGAGTAAGTCCCAATGAACACACTGGGACTTGCTCATCATTAAACACGCATAGGATTGCGATGGAAGCAAGTACAGTATATTTAGGCTTACCAGATCTCCAACCGGGACAGAGTGCTAGACCATTAGGAGAAGGAATGTGGGCAGCTGTAGCTTGTTAAACCTTAGAGCACAATCCTAGGCATGTCTACTCAGAAGCAAGCCCCATTGTGTTCAATGCTTCTGAGTAGACATGCCCAGGATTGTGCTCTAAGGTTTAACCAGCTACACCTGCCCACATTCCTTTTCCTAAACATCTAGCACTCTGTCCCGGTTGGAGATCTGGTAAGCCTAAGTATATTAAATATACTGCACAGTTACACATACCTTGGCCATGGCTATATAGGTAGTGGGGCTTAATCCAGATAACAAGCTGTGCAACTTCTATTAGTCTCAACTAGTAATCAATAATAATAGTTAGCATTTACATAGTGCTTCAGTGTGGTCTGTATCACTTTATGTTCATTATCTCAGCAATTGTTACAACACCTCTTCAGAGTGGGTCAGTCCACATATGGCAGCAGAGGGGAAACTGACAGCACAATCTGATGTAGGTTTTCTCAGAAGTAAGGCCCATTCTGTTCAATGGGGCTTACTCCTAGGAAGGTATGTAAAAGATTGCAGCCTGAGAGTCTTGGCTTGCCCAAGGTCACCTGACAGGTTTGTAGCAGAGATAATACGATGTGGACTAGGGACTTGCTAAGTCATAGTTCAGTCTCTTAGGCACTCAGTTATGCTAGCTCTAGGGTTAGAAGATTGTGGTGAAGTGTGTCCCTCCTCAGTACAAGATCAGAGTCTGAAACACATCAGTGAAAAATTCAACAGATGTGTGCAGTCTCGGATCTCTAAACATCTCAACCCTCCCTTCGAAGAGAGCTTTTGGCAGGACAAAAGGAGGCGAGTGATAAATCTTCTGTAGCTCCAAAGTGTGATTTTGGAACATTGATGTGATATGTTTGCACTGAAAAGTAAATTTAAACAATTTGTCTGAAGCATTTCTAAACCTGCCATGTTAATTATGGATAATTAGCTGGGTTTTCTCTGTTATTTACACTGATGCCAATGTTGAGCTTTCACAGCATAGCAACAGTCTTTCAAGGCCTGTTTTTTTCTTCTTCTTCTTCAGTGCTTTGCAATATCTTTCACTGTTGCTTGCAAAAAAGATTTTATTTTTTAAACAGTTTAAAAACAATTCTGAAGATCAAGACAGTTCTTTGGACACATACGGGCAAAATCTGGTTTATTTCAGAAAAACTTCCCAAATCCATAGCATTTAAAATAAACACAGACCATGACAGAATGGTATGCATTCAAATTAGGATTTAAATCCTACATTGAATCATAAGCAGGAAAAAAGATCAGTTTCCTTTCTGATGCTGCATGAAAGATGCTGTTGATGCTGTGTGAGAATCAGTGCAATAAGTAGGCCTGTGGCCCGACAGGTTCACCACTACTTCCAACAACCCCCACCCCACCCCGGATCATGGAATATGTTAGTAACCATGTGCTTCATATGGTAACTTGGTGTGCATCGTCTCAGCTCTATAGCTATTTGAAAAAAAAATTAACTGTTCGCTTTTACTGTCAACGATTTAGGTAAAACGGGTAGAGAAGCCATGTCAAAATAAAAGTCCAGCCAGAATAAAAACAAAGTCCGATTCTGCTTGCGTTTTCTAAATGCTTAGAATTCACAAAGCAGACAGAAATTCATTTAAAATCCAAAGCTTCAGTAGATGTAACTCCGACGTTTCGTTTCCTTAATCCAGAAACATTTTCCAGGTGCAATCAGAAAGATTGGTAGATGTTTTTTAAACAGAATTTGGGGAAAGTGAATGCTTTTTTAAAAAAAAAAAATGTGAATAATCCACAGCCCCCCTTTTTAATAAACCTTCCCTCTGAGTAACTTGGACAGGAAATTAACAGTGCAATCCCGTCTGTGGCCACTGGCTGCTCCTAAGTGTTGCAAACATGCCATAAGGTACATTTGCGCCTCCTCAGGAAGAGACAGCGCCAGTGGCGAGGCCCGAACCACTCTGTCCTCCCAAGTCCAAGGCCTGTGCCTGCTGGGGAAGGTAACATTTTCACTGGTCGGAGCAGAGGAGGGGGTGTTCCAGGAGGCATATTTGTCCGCCGGGTCTGGGAGTGGGGAGGGATCCTCGGCGATACGCTAAACCGAATTCTATTCCCCGTCCCAGACCTGGCTGGTGTTACACGGGCTCCTTGGATTTGCACTGGCCATTTTGCCAGCACATATCCAAGGAGACCCATAGGGTGGCTGGGGCCATGTGGCCTCCTGCTGTGCCAGCACTGGCCCAATCCTGTCCTTCTGCACGCCGTGGCGGACTTGGACAGGATTGGGCTGCCCAAGTTCTAGAGTATGACACGAGATGCAGCTACAACAGTGACAGCACTCCTATGCATGTCTACTCAGAAGTAAGTCCCTCTGTGTTCAATGGATCTTATTCCTAGGAAAATGTGTATAGGATTGCACCCTGAGGCTACAATCCTATACATACGGTACTTACCTGGCACTAAGTCACAATGCAGCTTACATCTGAGTAGACATGAATGCATAGGATTGTGCTGCACAGTGCTGTTGCTCTAGGTGTGGCGGAGTTCTAAGTTCTGCCTCGCTCTGAACCCTTCCTTACTCCCCGGCACAAGGCGGCCCCGCCCCCTCGCCATCGGAGCCATTCAGGCCGGCGAAGGCAACGCGCAGGAGACTCCCCAAATTAAAACCCATAAGTAGGGACTACTACTTAGAAGAGGCATTTCCCTTGCCCTTTCCTGCTCACTTCTTCTACAACAATACCTATTGAGGAATGTATGCATTTCATCTGAAAAAAGAGAAAGTTTGTTTTTAATTCATCCCAGAGTTATTACTGTACTTTTAGTCATTTGCAAGTTTAATAAATTTAAACACTGATTAATCTCCCAACATTTCTTTGACTGGAGGCAGTCGCAGGTATTTCTACATTTACAGGGAAACTGGAGATTAAGAAATGGACAGGGGCGTCAGCTGATGTGGGGCCCTGGGGCAGTGGGCCCCAGGGCGCAAGGGCGGAGGGCCTCTGGAGGGGCGGGAGAGGGCCTCTGGAGGGGCGGGAGACATCCTAGGTTTCGGTTTTTTTTTTTTACTTTTTTCCGTTTTTTTTTCTGGGGTTTTTAAAGTTTTTTTAGGAGTAACGGGGCTTCTAAGTGTTTGTGTATGCTTTGCTGCACTTATCTTGAGTATTGGAGCCTCCAGCGACGATCTCCTCTAGCGATGATCTTTTCCAGGGGCGCAGATCGCTCCTCTGCTGCCCCTGGCACGAACTCTGTAAGCTCCGCAGCGTTAGAGTTCACGCATGCGTGATGGCTGTTTGCTATGCGTCGAGTGGGGGCGTCGAGGGGTGGGCCCCACCCTGTTCTGTTCATTTCAAATGGATGGTCTTAATAATATCTTGCCTCATCTTGCCTCACTTTCCTGCATCCATCCTTTCAATCCCAACTGGACCTACTACAGTATTGCAGAAATTGCCACAATCTGGGATGTCCTCAGATGTTACTGAACAGCTAATGGGTGACACAGAGAATTCAAGGAGCGACCTTGTCTGAACCAAGATGTTCCTTGTGTGAAGCCTCAACACAATCAAGACGCTCTGAGGTGGGATACTTCCCCTTTGAAGGGGCCAGCAGGGTGGTTCAAGTGGGCAGAGCCTGCTTGGTAGTCACTTCAGATTCCAGATGTGGAACTAAATGCTTGGACCCTCCCTCAAGCCTAGCTTTAAAAAATGTTATGTAGAAAGATTATTCTTTTCTTTCTGAATCTGAATCAGCAACAGTCACTTTTGACCTTGCTGATCTGAAGCCACAACAAACAGCACAGCAGATCTACCATTTTCTATTATTATTCTGTCAACCGTGAAGGGCTTTCTCCAAATGAGTTTCTCTAATTAGAAAAGTAATTTGAGTAAAGACTATTTTATTTTTATTTTCTTAGTAACTATTAAAGAGTATTCCTCCTTAACTCTAAATGGTACATTTACATGAGTGCACAATCCACTGGGAAGAGACCATCTCATTTCATTTCCCATTGAGATGTATTGTTTATTAAATAAAGGAATGAAGGGTTGCATGGTACTCTTGCCCAATTTATTTATTTATTTATTTAAAAAATTTATATCCCGCCTTATCCCATGCCGAGGCAAATGCCCAAGGCGGCTTACAACAAAAATTAAAAACAGTTTAAAATACAGACAGTTTAAATACATAATTTAAAAACAATAAAAACAATAATATCAATAAAAACCACTGGGGGGCAACAGTAGGGAGCACAAAAGCAACATGGCAGAGCATCTTGAGACACAGGAGGCAGGCTACAACCCATCACCCAAACGCAAGATGAAACAAAAATGTTTTGAGCCCTCGCCGAAAAGTTATGAGGGAGGGGGTGGTTCTCAGATCCCCTGGCAGGGAGTTCCACAGTTGTGGCGCCACAGCAGAGAAAGCCCGCCCACGTGTTGCCACTCCCCTAACTTGCGATAGAGGTGGTACACGCAGGAGAGCCCCCTCAGATGACCTAAGAGAGCGGGCCGGAATGTATGGGAGAAGGCGGTCCCTCAGATATCCTGGACCCAAACCGTGAAGGGCTTTAAAGGTCATTACCAGCACCTTGAATTGGGCTCGGAAACGAATGGGCAGCCAGTGCAGCCGCTGAAGCAGCGGCTCAACAGAGTCAAACCGCCTAGCTCCAGCAACCACCCGGGCCGCCGCATTCTGCACTAATTGCAGCTTCCGAACCGTCTTCAAGGGCAGCCCTACGTAGAGCGCGTTGCAGTAATCCAGTCTTGAAGTCACTAAGGCGTGGACCACCGTGGTCAGGTCCGATCGACTCAAGTACGGCCGCAGCTGGCGCACCAGCCGAAGCTGGGCAAACGCACCCCTGGCCACAGCCGCCACCTGGCTTTCCAGGGAGAGCTGTGAATCCAGAAGTACTCCCAAGCTGCGCACCTGTTCCTGCAGGGGGAGTGCAACCCCATTCAGAACAGGCAGATGACTCAGTACCTGCATCGAAGCTTTCCTGACCAGTAGGACCTCTGTCTTTTCTGGATTCAATCTCAACCTATTAGCCCTCATCCAGACCCCAACCGCCTCCAGGCAGCGCTCTAGGACTTCCACAGCCTCCCTGGAGAAAGATGGCAAGGAGAGGTAGAGTTGGGTGTCGTCAGCATATTGGTGACACCCAACTCCAAATCCCCGGATGATCTCTCCCAACGGTTTCATGTAGATGTTGAAAAGCATGGGAGACAGAATAGAACCCTGTGGCACCCCACACTGTAAAGGGCAGGGTGCCGAACAGGCATCTCCCAGCATCACCATCTGGGACCTGTCAGCCAAGTAGGAATGGAACCACTGCAAAGCAGTGCCCCCTAGTCCCAACTCAGCCAATCGGCCCAGAAGGATACCATGGTCGATGGTATCGAAAGCCGCCGAGAGGTCCAAAAGGACCAGCAGGGATGCACTCCCCCTGTCCAGTCCTCGGCGAAGATCATCCAGCAGGGCGACCAAGGCTGTCTCCGTCCCAAAGCCCCGCCTGAAGCCAGACTGAAAAGGGTCCAGATACTCCGTTTCATCTAGTATCCCCTGGAGCTGAGACGCCACCACCCGCTCAATCACCTTACCCAAAAAAGGCAGATTGGAAACTGGCTGATAGTTATTTAAATTGGAGGAATCCAAGGATGGTTTTTTCAGGAGGGGACGCACAATTGCAGTCTTCAGGATGCTAGGCATCACTCCCTCCCGCAATGATGAATTCACAATAGGTTCCACCCAGTCGGCCAGCCCAACCCGCGCAGATCGTAATAGCCAAGCTGGGCAAGGGTCAAGCGGGCACGAAGACGACCTCAAACTACAGAGGACCCTATCCACATCCTCAGGCTGTATAAGGTGAAAAGAATCCAAAACGATGGAATTGACAGATGCCGTAGGGACAACTTCTGGAACTGTTAAACCAGAGTCCAAGTCGTGGCGAATCTGAGCGATTTTATCTGCGAAGTGCCGTGCGATCTCATTGCAGCGGTCCGTCGAACACTCCAACTCACTTGCTACAGGAGCCGAGTGGAGCAGATCCCGGACAACTCGGAAGAGCTCCGCTGGCCGGCTACTCGCAGACGCAATGGTGGCAGAGAAAAACGCCTTCTTCGCTGCCATCACCGCCACGGAGTAGGCCCTAAAATGGGCTCTAGCCCGTGTTCGGTCAGATTCATCACAAGTTTTCCTCCACCGTCGCTCTAGGCGTCGGCCCAGTCGTTTCATTGCCTGCAGCTCCTCAGTAAACCAAGGAGCCGCCTTGGCTCGACGACAAGGCCGTGGCCGTTCGGGAGCGATCTGATCCAAGGCTCTAGCTGCCTCCCCATACCACAGGGCAGCCAGAGCATCAGATGAATCACTGACCCGGGAAGCTGGGAATTCCCCCAGAGCCCTCAGGAAACCATCCGGATCCATCAGTCTCCGAGGGCGGACCATACAATTCGGTCTCCCAGCTCTGCAGGGGTGATTAAACGTTGCCAGTCTAAAACTCACCAGATAGTGATCCGTCCAAGACAGAGGAGTGATCTTAATCTCCTCCATGGGCAGATCACCATCCCCATACCCACCAGTGAATACCAAGTCCAATGTGTGCCCCGCACCATGCGTTGGGTCCTTGATCCATTGAGACAGGCCCATGGTCGCCATGGCGGCCATGAAGTCCTGAGCCGCCGCTGTCACAGGGGCCTCGGCATGAACATTGAAGTCCCCCAGCACTAACAGGCGGGGGGACTCCAGTGCCACCGCCGAGATCACCCTGGTCAGCTCAGGTAGGGAAGCCGAATTTCCATTCTTTCCATTTTTCAATTGCAGAGGAAACGTTCCCACTGGATTGTACCAGATACTCCAGACCTCCTTCAACTTGCCCAGCAATAAACACCAGATCCAACATGTGTTCAGTACAAAGTGTAGGGGGGGGGGCAGACATCAATTGAGGCAGGTCCATGGTTGCCATGAAGTCCTGAGCTGAACCCAAGTTGAACGCCAAAATTTCTCTCTCTCAAAAAAAAAATCCAAATACAGAACAATTATTTTGTAGAGTAAGAAGAAACAGAAAAGTAGATAAGATCTTTGGGTTATAGTATGAAGTTTCACTTTCATATAAACCAGATGATTGCTGGAGCAAAAATAATCACTAGCCCTAAAACTGAATTTCATCTCCTTTTAAAAGGAGTACAACACAATTGCTGCCGACAGTTCTACGCCATATTCCAATGTTATACTTCAACAAGATCTTCCTCCAGCTCTCACTTTAAAAAAACACCTGGTCATATGAATGGGGAAACTCAGTTGTGTAAATGTGAACATTCTTGATACGGGCTTAGAGACATGTTGCAAACACACACACACACACACACACACACTGCGGCGTCACTAGGGTGCGCGCTGCCCCAGGGCAGGGCACGCGCGTCACCCCAGTGACCCCCCCAGACACACCCCTTATACTAATCATTAGGCTGCATTGCGATTTTTGGGGGGCGTCCTGCCGGGCACTGCTCCGGGCGCCCCCGCACCTTTAATCGTTGCAGCTGGCTCGGGGACGTCTTCCCTGGCCGGCTGTCCTGGGCCTTCTGATGAAGGCCCACTGCGTCGAACGTTATTTATAAGGTTTTTCGCGCATGCGCAGACTGTTCCTGAGGGAAAAGGGCAGCCCTTTTCCCTCAGGAACGGTCTGTGCATGCGCGAAAAATGTTATAAATAATGTTCGACGCAGTGGGCCTTCGTTAGAAGGCCCAGGAGCGCCGGCCCGGGAGGCCTTGGAGCCTCCGGGCGACGCGGCGCAAGGGAGGTGACGCGCGCAGGTGCGCGCGCACGTCATCCTTCTGCGTGCATCACCCGGGGGCATCCCGCCCTCCCCGCCTTGCGCTAGTGACATCCGTGCACACACACACACACACACACACACACACACACACACACACACACACACACACACACACACACACACACAGCCACTTGGGATCCCTGTCAGCAAGAGCTGGCTTTTATCTTTTTTGTCTGTTTAGTTACAGATACAGCATACAGATAGGTCACTCTAATATTACATGGAAGAGCTCAAATGGCAATACTTATCTCACACATCCCTTGTGGAGACAGGGAATCCAGAAATGGATCCGTAACAGGATCAGGATGTGCTGTGCAGTTCCTGAAGCCTTTCTGAGTACTGTCTCCACTTTGTGCAAAGGAAAAAGCAGCAATCAGCACAGAATTCTTCTGATTGAATTTTGGAATGAGCCAAAGCACTGCAAAGCTGAGATCAGAGGAAGCTCCTGGCTCCTCTTTCTTAAAGCACACTTTTCCAGTGTATGTTAGGTGGTTAGGGGGGGAAACAGAAAAAAAATAAGTAGTATGCTTGAGAAGGATGGAAATACAATACGACAGGGGTGGCCAAACTGCGGCTCCTGAGCCACATGCAGTTCTTTGGCATATAATGTGCGGTTCTTGAAAACATGTTGGCTGAGCTCCTTTTTGCATCACAATTAATATAAAAGGTAGGTAAATAAGAATTTTTCAAGCTAAATAAATTATTTACCAGTTATAAACTGAGAGTCTACTGGATTAAAACATAAATTTAATGTTCAGGGTGAGTAAATATATCTAAGAATTTAAAATGCTTTTAAAATATTGTGGCTCTCAAACATCTGAGGTTTATCGTATGTGGCTCTTTCATTAAGCAAGTTTGGCCACCCCTGCAATAGGAGGTAGGACAAGAGGGAGACGTCTCGCCACCTCCCTCTTTCCCCACCTCCTTGATTTCCCAATCCCCGTGCCCTTTGTACTGCACACGAAAAATGGTTCATCCTTGACAATTTTAAGCTTCTTCATGGAGGTCAATCTGTAGCCACTACGCAAGGAACGCATCTTTCACAAAACTGCAAAAGAAATATATGACCAGTCAGCCTGCATGCTGCTGACTATTTTGCACAAGAGCTGATACAGCAGTCTTCACGTTGTTGTTTGCTGCTGGGAAATCAAATCCTGTGGTACGGTGCTGAGCATTTTCTTGCTTACTTTCACCCTCTTGCCAATAACATTCTTTTCATTCTTTGAAACCGAGTTGAAACCTCCATCATCTGAAGGGCCTCAAGGGCATTTCTGAAGTCCAATAAACCCAAAGTATGGACAAAAAGATTTATAGTAACAGAGGAGCAAGTATGTGACTTGTGATGCATTTGCATAGTCTGCAAACCAGGACATCAAACTGAACCGGAACTTAAAAATCAATTCAGAGAGGGGTTTTTTTCCCCAGCCAAATCCCACAACACAAGAGAGGTGGTAGGTAACCAGTTCAAAGTAAATAGTTCCATAATTAGGCACTTCACTTTCAGTTGTATGACTTAACGTTTTATTTTCCTTTTTTATCATGTGGGTATATATTTTGTTTGAAAAATAATAATTCAAAAAATGAATAAATGCTTTTTAAATTAAATGTCACTGTATTCATTTTATAGAACTACACTGCAAACAAAGGAGTGCGATATTTGGCAAAGAATGTATCTAAAAGCGCACTCCTACGCATGTTTACTCAGAAGTAAGCCCCAATGTGCTCAGTGGGACTTACTCCCAGGAAAGTGAAGGATTGCGGCCTAAAATGGGTGAACATGGCTGGACTGGTTATCAAACCACTTTTTCAAGTCACAGTCTAGAGTTAGAAAATACCAGAACTGAACCCAAATTTTTAATTCAGGAAATAGATAATCAAAGACTGTAAAACAAAGCATCTATTATTATTCAGTTCCTCAATTTAACACATATAGATCGTGGCACACTACAAAAGACGAATGGGGCTGCCACCAAAAACAGCAACCCCGTGATAATGTCAAAACTGAGGTAAATTGTACCCCAGGTTACTAAGAGGGAGAACTTAATATGAAAGTGTCATTTTCAGCAGCAACACCATGTTTTGCATAGGCTACAAGTTGTCCTTATAAACCTCCCCTTATAGTCCTCCTGCTTCTCACTCAACAATTGTTGCCTGTGTGTTTGTTTCTTTCCTTTGTTTTGTCAGCCTTTTCAGACTCTCATACACTACCTAGCTGTGTTTCCAGCACTCCCACACACTTTGGTCTGAGATACTGTTATATTCTTCCCAAGCCTCACGGAACAATCATGTGTAACTTTAGACTGGCAGGCCTAGCGCTCTACCAGTCTAGGGTGTTGTAAACGTGCCATAAGGCACGTTTTCAACACCTGGAGAGCAAGTAGCGCCGGCGCTGAGACTGCCACCGCTTAACTAGGTTGTGGAACTCACCTGACTCCAGCCGCTGCAGATAAGTCCCGCGCCAGTTGGCAGGAAGGCGGGCAGGGGCAGCGAAGGAGGGGGGGACATTGGCCAACCCAGGCTGGGAAGGGGCGGGGATATAGGTGACAATATGCCTGCCCATGCCAGCATTACACCGCCTCTCCAGATGTACGCCAAGTCTGGACCTGGCATGCATCTGAGGAGGCCAATAGGCTCTGGGCTCGCTTACACCTGGGGAAAGGGGTGAACGTCTCCTCCCAAGGTGTGCTCTAGCGGCCCTGGGGCAGCCCGCAATGCGCTTAGGATACAGTGGCTGGCCCTTTAGGCCAGCCGCTTAAAGTTACACAGGATTGGGCTGCCCGTCTCTCACTCCTTTGTAGCATAAACAAAAATAAACATACTGTCTGATACTATGCAGCTTCGTCTGAAGTAATTCCCAATATGCTAAATATACTTACTCCTAAGCAAGTGTGCACAGGACTGTAGCCTTAGGACCTAACTACGCATGACACTAACAGCTCAATCCTACCCTAATGATATTGTGTGTCGTTAGGCAGTTTTGTCCTTAGATTCCTATTTCAGATGAGCAATTACACAAATGAACCTTATGACAGTGCTATCCACCGGAGCGCAGGAATGGCGGAGCAAGTGCTCCGCCGTTCCAAGACGTCACAAACGTGCCGTAAAGCACATTCGCGACACCTTGGGTGTAAAGGAGGCTGGCACAAGACTGGCCGCCCTGACTCCACCGCTGGAACATCCATGCGGCTGCAGGAGGGAGGAAAGTGATCCCCTGGCGACCGCATGGGAGGTCCGGGCAGCGAGGAAGGGGGGCATTGGCCGAGTCAGCCTGGGGGGACAGGGATGGCGTCTGCCATATCCCCGTGATTTGCCAGACCGGCTCGGCCATTACATGACCTCCTCTGACTTCCACCAGTTACTTAGCTGGTGGAAATCCAAGGAGGTGCAGCCCGGAACGGGGATAGGATCCGGCGGGCAGCCCTGGGCCACTGGCCGGATCGTTATGCAGGATTGCGCTGTCAGTCAATCAGCAAGTCAGTTATGACTTTTGCCACTTGCCATGAAAAGTTTCTTTCACAGTTATTTCTTTTCTGCAATTAAAGTCTCCATCAACTTATTACTATAAGTGCACTTTCCTCCAGAAGATGACCTAGATCCTAGATGATTATTCCAAGCTACTTTGCAACTGAAAGATCATATTCACACAAGTAGGTCATGGAGAAAACTCAATAACCCTTGAACCATGTTACATTTACATTTTTTCCACCCACATTCAGCAACAATTGCTAAGGGGCTCAGAGGAATTCAACTTCCTTGTTCTGATAGAAGAAAAGAACAACAAATTACTAATTTCAAAGATTTATTGTACTGTATTGTGATGTGCTCATGCCCCATTTCCCTGACGAGCGAGAAGTTTCAAGCATGAGGCACTATAGCTAGATTCTGTCTTCCTTTGGAGGGACAATCACTGGAGTTTTATGGCCAGTTAGCAAACATGCAGCAGCATTTATTTTGTAATATTTGCTTTATTTACAAACATACTGGTTTGAGCGTTTGGACTGAATCAAGCAGCACACTCTTGCTGTGTGCAATGACCGGCGGCTGCTTTCCCACTGTTTCCCCACTGACAGCTTTGTACCCTAAAAGGTGCCCCCCCTCTCTCTGTGCCATCACATGCTGCCTTTGTTTCACTTACTAACTCAAAGGGCCGGGAGAGGAATCACCCTGCTCCCTTCCAGCTTCAGTATAGGGTCCATAGAGCCCCAATGGAGGCTCCCATTCAAGGAAACTTTTGAACCATTAACTGTTGTTAATTTTGTCAATTCCAGGCAAACTGGCTAGGTGTTGTCTCAAGGCCTGCCTCTAGTGACATGCTTATTCATAGGCTTACCATCCGTCCTGGAAAACCCGGGACTGTCCCAGGTTCTGGGCTCCGGTCCCAGGACAATCCTGGGCTTTCCGGGCCCGGTGAAGCAGCCGCTGCTGTTTTTGAGGCTTGTAATTTTAAAACTTACCGTTTTTCCTGTCGGCGGCCATCTTGGATCTCACAAACTCTCGCGAGATCCAAGATGGAGGCACCCAAATCTTGCGAGGGCACATTTATTTATTTATTTATTCGCATTTTTATACCGCCCTTCCTCCAAGGAGCCTCATGTGCCTTCATGAGATTTGGGCGCTGTCATCTTGGATCTCACGAGATTTTGCAAGATCCAAGATGGTGCCGCCAGAAAAAAGGTGCCTTTTTACACTTTGCAAGTGGTGGCGGCTCTGAAGGGAGCAGGAGTCCTGGCCGGCTCGGATGCAGCCGGCCAGGCTCCAGGTGACAATGAGGGATGATGAGGGCGGTGGTGGGAAGATGGCGGCGGTGAGGACCGCGGTAGTGGTGTCAAGATGGCGGCGGCAAGGACGGTGTCAAGATGGCGGCAGCGAGGACACTGCGAGGAAGGACGGCGGCGGCAATGGCAGCGGGACAGGTAAGTGGCAGCGGCAGCAAAATGGCCATTTTCATGGCCCCAAATAAATAAATACGCACAAAAAGTTGAATTAATATCAATCTAATTAATTAATTAATATTTCTGGGGGGTATCCCAGTTTGAAACCGGGAAAATATGGTAAGCTTACTTATTCATAACATTTCACAACATCCTATTTTTTAATCAAGGGCATCCTGGGAGCTTTATGGCTGGGGGGGGGAACCACACACAGCCCACCACCAGCCATGGCCGTAACCTGCCAGTTGTATAATAAGCCTCTTATTTTGCAGATCTACCGTAGGCAGGCATCGAAACCAGGTTGTTTATGAGCTCTTCCCTGGAAAATGGGCTTATTATACAAGTTTCCACTTGGAGCGTGAAGCCCAGTAAAGAATAGGAATGTCCTGCTACTTCATAATTATAGAAGGTGGGAAGAAGGGAACATACATAGGGGATAATTAAATCTATGAATTTAATGCTGGTGGAGTTATTCAACCTGAGTTAGAAAAATATATCAAGATTCAACGTTGTCAACTGCAATTCCATCTTTGGCTTCCAATCAAGAAGCTGTTTCAGTTCGACAGGCCTGCAGGCCTGGGTTCAGAGCATTTCATATCTGACATTAGCTTTACAGGGCAGAGTCTTCAAAATTGTAAAGACTTCCCTGCAGAACACAGGCTAAGAAGAGACTTCAAGGAGAAAAAGTGTACGCAAGCATTTGTAACCACACAACTTTGTGGTTGCCATAGGAACCCCTTGTAATGGGGAACATTTTCCCTTTTAAAGGTTATGAATAAGAGAAGTAGCTAAACATTTCTGAATTCCACACTCAAGGCCTTTGAAAAAAATCAATGCAGGAGACTGGAGTTATATCAGTGTTCAGTAAACCATTGCTTATGTATCAGTTGCAATAACAGATAATTTTTCAGGAGTGCTTGAAGTGGGAGAAAAAAGGAAGTGGGCTGGTTCTGTTTCAAATTAGACAAAACTCAATTAATGTAGTATGTACTCAATTAAATGAGTAAAACTCAATTACATCAGTTGAAAAGACATTGGGTGGTTTTAGGCTTTCCTGAAAGAAGTGGGATGGCCCCCTACCGAATCCCACCCCACTTCAAACAGTACTTTCAGTATTTTCTTATATATAGAATGCACAAATGACTCCGGAAGAATACAATGCTGTATCAAGACCTTCCCCTCCTCCCAAGTCATACAGTTCAAGCAGCACAAAAGGTTTTGTGGAGTTGCACTGGTGTCTGTCCCACATTCGAACTGCGCATGCGAGACGTCCGAGGGGGGTTATGCCGGTGTCCGTTCTGCATCCATCCACGTACGGAAAGTTACACTGGCATAAGTGCTCTTACACCGGTGAATCTACTGTTACACTGGTGAAAACGTTACACAGGATTGGGCTGTGAAGCATATAGGTAAAGGTATTCCTTGACAATTAAGTCCAGTCGTGTCCAACTCTAGGGAGTGGTGCTCATCTCCATTTCAAAGCCGAAGAGCCAGCACTGTCCGAAGACATTCCCATGGTCATGTGGCTGGCATGACTCAACACCGAGGCGCATGGAACGCTGTTACCGTCCCGCTGAGGCGGTACCTATTAATCTACTTGCAATTTCTTGCTTTCGAACTGCTAGGTTGGCAGGAGCCGTCGCACGGATTCGAACTGCCGACCTTTCGATTGACAGCTCATGGTTCAGTGGTTTAACCCACTGCGCCATATGAAAGCATATACCATATTGGTCTGAGTATAAGACTCACTTTTTTCTCCTAATTTAAGTTTTTAAACTAGGGGTGCGTCTTATAATCAGGCTGTTGCAATTTAATGCCAGTGATTTAATTAATTTTTTTTAATAGCACCAAACTTTAAGGGTGCGTCTTATAATCAGGTGCGTCTTATACTCGGGACAATACGGTACTTTCATATAAAGGGATTATGCTATTAAGCTTCAAATACTAACTTCCTGTTAATAACTGCATGAAACAGTATTTCATGTCATTAAAAAAAATTGAGACACCTTTTGGGCCACTTGGGAGCTTTTATACTGTATATTTATAAATTATAAAATAAATATATCATCACTCTCACGCAGCCCAATCCTGAACTTGTTTACTCAGAAGTCAGTTCCACTGGCCACAATCCAGCAGAGAGTTAGTTGGCTTGATTTCAGCTCTGTGGTGGATTGCGACCACTGAGGTCAATGGTTCTTATGCCCAACAAAATGTACGGGGACTACCATCTTAAAGGAAAACATTTTAAATAACGTAGTTCTCTTGCAATCTTTCTGCACACAGTCCATGAATGTGGGGAATATATAATATTTATGGATGGCAGCTGACTCCCTGCATATCCTGATTTAAACTTTTGTTTTGCTATGTTGGTGTTTACAACTAGGATATCCTAAGCAAGGAGCACAAAGCATTCTTAAGCCACAGCCACGTCACCTTAAGAGAGCTGTAGTCACATAAACAACGATGAAAACTGATTCTCTGGCACAGTTTGACCTGACATCGCCACCCCCATGTTGCATAGCTGGGGAAACTGACAGTATGACTTGAGTGTGATGTCAATATAGCCCTCCTGAAGATCTGCATGCAGATGTATAACACTCTCTTTGTAGCTAGCAGTTCCCCACCTCTTTCCTTGATCAAACACTCTCATCTTGCATCTGCTGATCTGTTATGGGACGGTCATAAAATCTGAAAGCAAGTGCAGCGTTTTCTGACTTTCAGTTGGTCCAGATAAAGGAATTATTTTGCTGCTGTGCCTGGATATTTTTCTAAATATTGTCTAAGTAAAGGTAAAGGTGACCCCTGACAATTAAGTCCAGTCGTGTCCGACTCTAGGGTGTGTTTCTCATCCCCATTTCAAAGCCGAAGAGCCAGCGTTGTCCAAAAGACGCCTCCGTGGTCATGTGGCTGGCATGACTCTCCTTGCCGCAGCGCGTAGCATGCAGCTGGAACACGGAGCGCTGTTTACCTTCCCGCAAGCGGTACCTATTTATCTACTCGCATTAACATGCTTTGGAACTGCTAGGTTGGCAGGAACTGGCCAAGCAACGAGAGCTCACCCCGTCGCGGATTCGAACTGCCGACCTTTTGATCGACAGCTTATGGTTCAGCGGAACATCAGACAGATTCATAAGGCAAACACATCCTATAAACTTGCAGGATATAGGGTATGGGTAGAGATGCCATATACATATTCTATCAAAGCCAGGATAAGATTAGAACAATTTCCAAACACTGAAATGCAGATTTTAAAAACAAGTTTTATATAACTATTATATATTGATGACAGATATATCCAGCATATTATGAAATGGTTATATAGTATTAGAATTAGAAATGGTGTGAGGGAGCATAGAAGCCATGTGAACCACAGCACACTGTGTGTAGTGCATCTGGAATAAGCATTGCATTTGTCCCAAGCAGAGGCGTCGCTCCGGTAGGGGCGGGGCTGTAAGTATCGCTCCGGTCATAGTCTCTTCACCGAGCAGTCTCTTGCCTGCTGCTTTCTCTGCAGGGGAATGGCTCGGACAGTGAGGGGGCGGGGCTGCCTCCTGCTCGCTCGGTAAAGAGACTATGACCGGAGCGATACTTACAGCCCCGCCCCTACCGGAGCGACGCCTCTGGTCCCAAGTATGGGGAGTGGCGAAAAGATTTGTCTAAAACAGAGGTTCTCAAAGTCTTCAGTCTCTGGAGCCCTTTATACTTTTAAAAGGAGTCTTCGGGAGCATCGCTGGCGCATGTGCAGAGTGTCGGGGAGCCCCAGAGCACCTGCGCATGTGTGGAGTGGTGCAGTGCTGAGTCCAACTACAAATACTGGCAAAGAGCAGGAACAGGAGGGGAATGAGGAAGGAGAGCCACAAACAGGAGAGGTGGGAGGGATGGATGAGCAAACCGGGCAGGGAGCAGATGGTAGCCACATACGGTGTGCTTGTGGAGTCCCTGGAGGGGTTTCAGAGAGCCTCAGGGCTGCTAGGAGCACATTTTGAGAAACACTGGTCTAAAAGCATGGGGAGGTGTGGAAATATTTTCCTTACCTCTCCCAAGCCTCCCGATCAGCCCCCCACCATAGCATGCAGCGCAGTCCATTTTGATGCAGCTACATGCTATGGCGGGGAAAACCATAGGATTGGGCTGCTAGTTTTATTGGATCTTCTGGACTCTTGAGCATCCCTGGTTTTGTTTTCCTGAAAGAATAGGTTTCTAGCTTTAAAATGGCGAAAATTTTTAAATGAGAGGACCTTAGAAATGACTTCCTATACTACTAAGTATGAGATGCTTCTTCTTTTGTTGTTGTTGTTGTTGTTGTTCAGTCGTTAAGTCGTGTCCGACCCTTCGTGATCCCATGAACCATATCCCGCCAGGCCTTCCTGTCCTCCACTATCTTCCTGAGTTCGCTCATTTTCATGTTCGTTGCATCAGTGATGCTGTCTAACCATCTCATCCTTTGCCTTCCCCTTCTCCTTTTGCCTTCAATCTTTCCCAGCATCAGAGTCTTCTCCAGAGAGTCCTCTCTTCGCATTAGGTGGCCAAAATATTTGAGCTTCAGCCTCAGTACCTGTCCTTCCAGGGAACAGTCAGGGTTGATTTCATTTAGGATTGACTGATTTGATCTCCTAGCAGTCCAAGGGACTCTCAGGAGTCTTCTCCAGCACCACAGTTCAAAAGCATCTATTCTTCGGCGCTCAGCCTTCCTTATGGTTCAACTCTCGCAACCATACATTGCTACTGGGAACACCATCGCCCTGACTATACGAACTTTTGTTGGCATGGTGATATCTCTGCTTTTTATTATGCTATCTAAATTTGCCATAGCTTTCCTTCCAAGGTGTAAGCGTCTTTTAATTTCATGGCTACTGTCTCCGTCTGCAGTGATCTTGGAACCCAAAAAAGTAAAATCTGTTACTGACTCCTTCTTTAAATGCCCCCATCTCTCCCTCCTTCTTCTTCTGTTCTTATGCCTGGGTAAGAACTCATTTAAAGAGCAGAATAGCATGGTAACACTTTTTCTAGACTATACCACTATAGGCTGCAAGTGGGGGGGGGGGATGACCCTGCTTCATATAGTAAACTGTCATGTCTGGGAAAGGGTTCAAATTGAGCCTTCTCCTGACATGCTACTTTTCTATATGCAACTTTTTTTTCACAAGATGCAGCCCCCCCCCCCCCACTGCAACCTGAATCTTGGCCACTTCACTGACAAACCCTCAGAACTACTGAAGCGAGGACACCATCTAAGGAAGACAGGTGCCACCAGCCTATGGAGGTTTCAGGGCTAAACCTCGTTTCCTATGAAAAAGGGACAACGTATATATTCAACCACAGCCTGCACAAAGTTTAATTAAACTCGACAGGAAGAATGTTGTGTTTCCCATCACAACTGGTATGTGTGTTATTTGTGCCTGGGGAACAGTTAAGACCTTATTTCTGTCTTCCACACTTTGCCAACAAGGCTTTCTGGTGCAGAGGGGTATATTGCTTGAGTAAGGCCCTGAGAAAGTGACCCTGGCAAGGTTACAAAGACAGGCATTGAGGGCAGTCAATAGCAGCCCATATTAATAAGCCAGACAGAGGCTTTGCCAGCCTGAATTAGTAGATAGAAATATGCAACATATTACACATAGTCTCTGGAATTTAAAAGGTGCACCAGAGGCTTGGGTGTCGTTCCCCCCCCCCCCCCGTTCTTTCCATTTTAAAAGAAACAGAACGTGGTGTTTTCTGTTTTGGTACCTCAGTAGCCCCCAGGAAGAGCTACCATAGGGACTAGTGCCACTGTGAGTAGGGTGTAGCCTGGAGGTGCTACATATACAGAGTCTAAAAAAATGTACACACATTTTAATGATCTCTAATTCAGACATACTTCATTGTAGAAAACCTTCAACACTTGAACATCTAAGGGAGGCAACTGAAGAGATGTGTGGAACTAAACCAGCATGCACGTTGGTGGATGTCTGCAGATCCTTTAGGGCTCGATCCTATCCAAGTTTCCAGTGATGATGCAGCCAGGCAAACAGGGCATGCGCTGCATCCTGCGGTGGTGGTGGGGCAGTCACGGAGGCCTCCTCAAGGGAAGGGCTGCACTGCAGCTGCATTGGCGCTGGAAAAGTGGGACAAGATTGGGCCCCCACTCAACTATGTCAGCAGTGTATAGATGCCAATGGGGAACATTTTAAGCACTTGGTCTAATTCATTAACTAATTAATTAACTGATCAAGCAACTGCTTCAGTGTACACCATACATGCACAGTATATGAGTGAATTATAGCACAATAAATTTGACACTATAAAGTATGCGTACATTTTCTTGAGACACCCTGCATTTTTCAAAGTGCTACGGAATTTATTTGGTTCTGACATTTATATCCTGCATCTTCTCCAAGGAATTCAAGGAACTTACAAGCAAACAGTGCTCCAGTTTCCTCCAACAAAATTTAGAAAAACTAAAATCCGTGTTTTTCACTGAAAATACCCATCTCATCTTTATTTCATCTGCCCTAACAGGGGTTCTCAACCAGTGGTACTAGTACCATCAGTAGTACTTCGGCCGACAGCTGTACTCGGACTTCCGGACCCCCCAAAACACAGATCCGACATGATTCTTTTGGCAGCATGTTTTCTTTCCCAAGAGGCTCTTGCCTTTGGCCGAGCCTCTCAGGAATGCTGAGAAGGACCCTCCCACCCGCCCAGAGCCGCCTACCTGTGTTTTCTGGCTTCCGAAAACCCAGAAATAACTGGTGATGTTGTCATCGCCATTCACTTACAATGGTACGCAACAGGAAAGTGGCACCGGAGGTGGTATTCAGCCGGGAAGGGGTTGAGAACCCCTGCCCTAAAAAGTATAGATACCTACTTCCTGGTACATTCAACAAATATTTCTGAAGATTATTTTTAAATACAAATGAGAAAAGGAAACTTTCATGGCTTCAGATCCACCTGGTAGCATAAAAATGGGAAACATTTTCACAATTAACAGATGCAAGAAAAATAGTTTCCCAATAATTAATAATATAATTGGCACAGTTGTTGGAGTGGGCGGGTAAGTGTTTGACATTTGCTAACATTTATCTGATCACTTAATGTTTGCGTTTTCTGGGTTGTTGCTTGCCTGACGCCTTTGGGAGTGAATAGATGCTTTCGAACTGTGGTGCTGGAGAAGACTCCTGAGAGTCTCTTGGACTGCTAGGAGATCAAATCAGTCAATCCTAAATGAAATCAACCCTGACTGTTCCCTGGAAGGACAGGTACTGAGGCTGAAGCTCAAATATTTTGGCCACCTAATGCGAAGTGAGGACTCTCTGGAGAAGACTCTGATGCTGGGAAAGATTGAAGGCAAAAGGAGAAGGGGAAGGCAAAGGATGAGATGGTTAGACAGCATCACCGATGCAACAAACATGAAAATGAGCGAACTCAGGATGATAGTGGAGGACAGGAAGGCCTGGCGGGATATGGTTCATGGGATCACGAAGGGTCGGACACGACTTAATGACTGAACAACAACCATAGTAAATCTACCTAAGTGAAATTAGCATTAGCATAAAACAGAGATAGCTGTCCATAGACAGATGCACACACTGGGGAATGCTAACTCCTCAAGGTCCACCAATGAGAGCCAGGGGCAAAATGTAGCTCAGAGTGGCAGATGTGCTTAGAATGAAATGCCTCTGAGCACATGCTCAGCCAGAAATTTGCTTCTAGTATCCAACTTGAGCTCAGAGTCCTTTCACGCAAAACTCTCTACTAGTTTCCTCCCAAACATTCTTCATTTCACAGCAGCTTAATTTAGAAAAGAAGGCGTTTCACTGTTGATAGTTAAATAAACAATTGGTTGCAGAGATCTACTAGTAGATTCCAATTTTCCTGCTACCCAGCCCAGGGCTAGAAGAGACCTTTGACAACCAGTGGCAGGCAGCATGCATGAGGCTACAACTAGACGCACCGCCAAGATGCATGCCGTCTGTTCTCTAAGACCCAGAGCATTTCCAGTGCTGAGGCTTCACTAGGTGGTGCTGGTGTCCCCCATTCCCACACATCTGCCTGGCTTGCTTGCCTCCTTACCAACCTTTCCAGTGAAATTTGAACCGCATCTCTCTGGTGGTTCACACAGTAATAGCTGTCTGGCAGCATGAACGAATGGATGTGTTTTGAAACAGAGCTCCAGTAATAGCACACTCCGTTTGGCTAAGACAACAGAGTAAGTGAATGCACCATCTGTGTCATATTAAATAATGTGCCTGCACATCAACAATTAGCAATACTTTGCCATATTTCGATTTGAGAAAAGTAGGTAATAAGCCCACTGGGCCCAGACTCTCCTCCTCAAGGTTTCAAAAGATGCTGAGTACACATTTTCAAGGAGAGTCTGGTTTATCACAGTCATTGCTTTGAATGTGATAGGTGGTGTGAAGAAGAGGTCACACTGGCCCTTTCACCCTGCCCTTTTGCACCACCAGTTGAGCCAGGAACGAATGACTACCTGTGCTAGGAACTTTCCAAGCAATAAGCACCCACATTTACAAAGTGGTCAGAAGGAGTAAAATCTGAAGTCCCAACCCAGATCCCAAAAGGACAAATGTGAAGGGGAGAGAGAAAATCCAGTCCAGGTCAGTGCAGTAGAACAAGAAGACAGAACATATACAGTACTTACAGTGCAATCATATATGCTTACTCAGAAGTAACTCCCATTGTGTTCAATAGGATTTCCTAGTAAGCTTGTCTTGGAAGGCAGCCTTACAACCCAATCCTAAATAATTCCCTGGGCAGTGATGCAGCGGCGCCAACATGGCGCCTGCTGAATCCTGTGGGGGAGTTTCGGCCTCCAGAGGCCTCCTTGGGGTAAGAGAACATTTGTTCCCTTGCCCCGGGGTAAGCCCGTGCTGGGCACCAGGTCTACTCGCTGGTGCAAGTCCAGTTGGACCCATGAAGGCTGATCGAGGCCAGAAAAGGGGGGATGTTGGATACAGCGGATGCTGTCTCTTTCCCAGTCCCAATCCGCCCTCCTCTTTGCCCCCGTCACTGCCCCATTCTGCCTGCCCCCTGCACACACTTACCTGTGCCAGTGGGCATACGGAGGTTGCTGGCATATGGAGTCAGCCGCTTGTGGCAATTAGGCCACACATTCCGGCATGTTGTGCTTTGCGACAGCTGGAAAGCACCATATGCTGCTAGAACACTTGTTCCGGCGGCATACAGCTCCAACAGGATTGGGCCGTAAGGCTGCAATCCTATACATGCTTCCCTGGGAGTAAGCCCCACTGAACTTAATGGGACACTTCTGAGTAGTCATGCAGACACTTGCACTGTTTCATGATCAACGTTCAATGATGATGAGTTTGCACGTTCTGATTTTATCACACTCCCATAAAATCAATCCCTCCTACCTAATTTTTGACAGAAGCATTTCACGAATATATGCTAGTAGAGTGTTATTCAAGTGCTAACCTTTTCCTGCATATAAAATCAAACCTCAAGAACCCAAGTATTGCCTTCTAAGTCAAAGAAATCACAGACTTCCTCCCTGATGCAGTGAACTATGTGTATGGGATTTCCAGTGTGCACGCAGAACTCCCCGACATGGAACAGCTTTCCCCATAGGTTTCAACTGAGGGCTGTGTATTTCTTTGTGATGGTGAATTGGCTTCCTCAGCTGAAATGAATGAGGACCCCATTCACACGCACAAGACATGAATGGCATTCACATGTGCAACTGAGCATACACATACATTTTCTGGATTGGTATATCTGAGTGCATACTTTACTGAAAATCCACCAAGTTACTAATTGCAGACAACTCCCACCAACATGCCCTGATGTATGAAGTTGTAGTAATAGCATTGCACAATAATGCATATTATTATTAATATTATTAACATATATTATCGCAGTCACCTTTACAACAATCCTGTATATTCAGCTCATGCTATTATTGCAAATGCAGATAGGGCAGGGAGCGGGCTGAAGCTGAAAATGTGTAGCTTGTCTAGGGACACCCAGTCTAATCACAGCTATACTAAGATTATGCTACCCTGATTCTGCATCTCATAACTGCAGAGGAAGTAAGGGGCCACGCTGAATGTTACATTTGAATTTGGGTACAGACACCCACGTCTAAATTATATGCTGCTCCTATAACTGACTGCAAATGGCACACCGATGTTTAAATAGCTGTTTTCCTCAATGAAATGCATTGAAGGGACCCAGTCAAGAACTGTAGTGGTTTGAAGACATGTGCGCTAAGAGAGGGAGGGAGACGTATTCAGTGATGTAGACTTGAGTCTATTGACTTGGACTCGAGTCAGACTCAAGTCGCGTCAATGACTTGACTCGGACTTGACTTGGCGATTGTAAAAGACTTGAAAGACTAGACTCGAGACTTGGAGCCTTTTACGGCAAGTCAAATTTTATTCAGGTTTGAACCCGTTTCCCCCATTAAATAGATAGGGACTCACAACTCGCAACCAAAGACTCGAGACTTGGGGGCAAAGACTTGGGACGACTCGAGACTTGGACCCAGAGACTTGCGACTTGACTTGAGACTTGGAGTCAGAAACTTGATCCACATTCCTGGAGGTATTTCATACTCATCCATACTAGAGTACTAACTATAAAGTGAGCATTGTCCCTGACATACCAGGATTGCTTTCGTGCACATTTAGCATACAAAGCAAATTTTAGTAAATGACACATAGTTACCAGCATCAGGTTGCTAGGGGGCCTGGACCAAAGTCCTTCACTGGGTCCCCCATGGTCTGGCCCCCCAGCCGTGGTCCGGCCCACCAGCCCCCTGATAGCATACTGGGCACTTCCACTGCCACCAGTGAGGAGGGGTCAGGGGTCATTCCGCCAGGTGGGCTCTCAGCCTGTGCCTGACACCACCCTGACTCAGATGCCAGTCAGCCATTTCTGTCATTAAAGAAAAGGCTGCTATGAACCACAGAATATAGACAAAATATTGTTTTAATGATTCCTATGACTGTCACAGATAACTAGCACTAATCAAATGGCAAAAGAGCATTCCAGCTGACTCTATATACCAGGTTTATTCACGAGGCTTCTAAAAACTGTCACTATATTCTAGCATAGTACATGCTGATCTTGTGTCAACAAGTTTATCTGATGTATTGTGTATCAGTTCTGATGTCTTCTCTATTTATAGCTCGTAGGGTGTTGGTGGTGGTGGTGTTTTTTTTTTTTAGAAATACTAAATTTGAAATGCAAGCCAGAGGAACTAGAGACTCCGCATAGAAAGCAAAATCCTTGCAGGAAGAAAAAAAAATTAAATCACAATTTCTCTAAAGCAATTTTGTACAATTGCTACCAGTTCTCAAAGATACTAAATCATCCTGTAAGAGAACGATGACTTTCAATCTGCAGCGACACCAACGTCTTTAAGGATCAGGAACGTCTTTAAGGATCAGAGAGCAGCAAAAGTCCTGCCCAAGGGTCCTTAACTAGCCGTTAAGGCCAAGACTAGAACACTGTAGCAGCTAAATGTTAGAGAAAGGGCTCAGTCCCACATTTTTCATCTTTATCCCCTAAGACAGACACCAATAGCTGTCCATAAGCTGCACTATGCTTTTAAAGGCTGTTTAAACTCGCTTTGCCAATCACATTTCACTCTATTTTAACCACTAGCCAATTTGTCAAAATGTTTCCTACCTGCTTCTTGATATGTTCCACACTTACTTTATGGATCGTCCCTGAACAGACAATACATGTGAAAGAGAAGACTACCCTCAGGTACATTCTCCAGTCATTGTATTTCAAAGACCAATTCCTGAAATTCATGTTTTCATTGGGCTTTTGCAATATGGATCCAAGCTGTCCCTGCACCAAGGGAGTTTGGTATTCCAGGCTTCTACCATTGTATCTTAGGACTCTTTTAGATGGGGTGAGGTAATCACAATTTCACTTAAAGCAAAGCAGCTTCCAAGAAAACAAAGCAGAAAGCATTGTAGTTTAAACTGGGGCTGTTAAATGCAAATGGGTTGCAGGGCCAACCAAGCAAATGCCATTCACTTTACACACCAGTGTTTCCCAAACCCTTTTGACCTGCGGCTCCCTTGAACATTGGCCGCGGCTCCCCATTATATGATGTTGATGCCTGCCAATTGGCATTGCACTGTTTTCCCAGAGGATTCCGTGGCACTCCGGGGCTGGTTTCCGCGGCTCCCTTGGGAGCCACATCTCCCAGTTTTGGAACCACTGCTTTACACCCAAACTAATTTGAAGGGGGAGTGAGCCAGCAGTAGGACGAGTACTGCCAACAATGTGCCATGCTTCCACATCTTGCTTACCCTCCACCTGGATCAACTCTGCCTACAACTGCCTCCAATCTTGAGCACCCACCTATAATTCACCCACTCCCAGTCAACTAAGCTTCCTCACTGTGGACCACTGCTGCTGAACTTCTAAACCTTCTCTTTTCCCAAAGCTACCACCATTTTACCGTTTTAGAGAGTACCCTCTCTCTACACACCTTGATACTTGCGCTGAGAATTTAAATGGAATGGGGGAGAACCTAAAGTTGAGACAAGTCGTAACTGCTACGGGGAAGGGAGGTTAGCTCCTCTGCCTTGCGAAAAGCATCATTTCCTAGCCCTGAAGACATTCAATAATTTGTGTGGCATATGGAGAGGGCTGAACTAGGAACCCTAAGCGAGTTCACAAGTCTTAACATCTGACAGGCTTAGTCTAAATACCGTATTAGTCTGAGTATAAGACTCACTTTTTTCTCCTAATTTAAGTTTTTAAACTATGGGTGCGTCTTATAATCAGGCTGTTGCAATTTAATGCCAGTGATTTAATTAAAACAATTTAATAGCACCAAACTTTAAGGGTGCGTCTTATAATCAGGTGCGTCTTATACTCGGGACAATACGGTATTTATTTTATTTATTTTTCACATTTTTATACCACCCTTCCTCCAAGGAGCTCAGGGTGGTGTACATAGTTCCTCTCCTCCTTTTGTCCTCACAACAACCCTATGAGGTAGGTGAGGCTGAGAGATAGTGACTGGCCCAAGGTCACCCAGGAAGCTTCATGGCTGAGCAGGGATTTGAACCGGGATCTTCCAGGTCTGAGTCCAACTCCCAAACCACTACACCATCCTGGCATGTAAATATTTACATGCAGCTTAAATATCCCTGTTCATTAGCCACAGCAATATTGAAATAACTTGTGTTAGGCAGCTTTGACGATCAAGGCTTAGAACACAATTTACTGGTGCACAAAATATAGTTATCTGCTTTTGCACAAACCTCCTGAACATCTGCCTAAGGAAACGAACTGTTGGCAGCTGTTCAGAGTCACATGACAAGACTGTTTGGCCCGAAGAAACATTCGAGGTGGAAACCAAAGAAGGAAAACAGAGTGGGCAGTGAAACAAAGGAATACTCAAAACAACATGATCTTCCATTAGTTTCCATGAAATACATGGAGCATGAGGGGGGGGGGGGCTATCATTGTCCAGTACTTAGAATCTAAGCAAAGCTTAGAATCTTATGGACAGACCTGGAGTGTGTGCTTGCTTACACCTTGATCCAATGCCGATTTACTGAGAAGTAAGTTGCAAGGGGTGTATTGGGACTGACACCCATGTGAGAAAGCACTGGGTTGCAATCATACAGCTCAGTCCTATGCACACGTATTTGGCAATTACAAGGAGTATGCTTTTTCAAAAGCCTTAGGTTTTGTTTTTAAACAATCCCCCCTTCACTAACAGAACTCGTCCTGCATAGAAGTGTGAGAACTGAAGGTTCACTGCTAACAATATTTGGAATTTTATTGTCAAAGTGAACATGATCACAAAGTGAAAATTCTGATCTATCAGCTGCGTAAAAACTGGATACTACTCCCCCTAATACTGCTCCCCTTTCTGCAAACTTTAAATTATTTATAGTTTGATCTCTTCATATCACATTCTTGTTTTGGAGACATAAGACTTAGCTTCCCTGCATGCTCTTAGTTTGTTTGCAGTAGAAAGAAAAGGAGAGAGATGTTGACCCTATCCAGAGGTCATGCTTTTAATGGTGCTTTGGAGACCTGGGGAATCTGCCATGTGCTGGCATGCTTCCCTAACTATAGTTTCCTGTGACACGTGAATTGGGAAAACCATTAACCAAACAACAATGTAAGCCTATGGCTAACAGCTATGCAAGTTGTGGTTTAGAAATGATCCTCAGGAGCACAACTCATAATTTTCCTAATTTTGATGGCACAGATGCCGGGTAATGCAAATGAGAAACGGGAAGGCCAGGGAGAGGGAAGGAGGCACTGCATGAGTCCCCATGACACACTTCCAATCCAATTCCAATTCCAATTCCAAAACCTTTATTGGCATCTTACATGTATACACCCAATCCTGCAAACTAGGATTTGGAATGTTGAGAATGTTATGTCTAAACTGAACCTTATATTGTCTCTTCCAGTGGAGATGCAGTATAAATAAAGTGCTGGCACTTGTGAATAGAATTCTTGCGTTTTCCCTCTTCTGATATTTGCAGACTTATAGAAGTTCCCAATAGCAGTGTAGCCTCTCCTGCCCCCTCCACTTCCTCCCAAGGGGGAAAGTCCATGTCATATGGGTTGGGAAATGAATTATTTAGTTCCAATGCAGGAAGAAGCCTAAGACACTGAGGGCTCAATTCCAGGTCTTTATTGGGGGGAGTAATATACAGGGATGATAGGATGGGGGAAAGGTCCTCCAGGGTTAGGGCCTTGCCTCAGCCTTCTTTGTTAGAGTGACCTGGCTGGTTGTTGACTTCACGTCAGCAAGGCAAGAGGTCGAATTGAGGCTCTTCAACCTGTAACTTCCCTTCGGAAAAAGAACAGCCTGAAAAGTTCCTCAAGCTGGGGATGCAGGGAGGTGTTAGGGATGGCCAGTGACCCTCTCTGAATGACTGATTGTTCCAGAAATTATATTTAGGTGCTATGCCTGATAAGGCAACCTGGAATTTAGATAATTCTGAGTAACAGTGTGACATTTGCTCATGAAAGTTTGTAATTTAAAAGCTTTATCTAATTGCATGGAAGTCCACGAAACTTAAGAATTAAACAATGGGCTCTTTACAGGGTATTTTTTTTTAATAAGACTTGTTTATTGGTCCTCATATTTTATCTTTTTATTAAGATGAAACGAACACTTCTCGCAGAGAAAATAATAATGACATTGTAACTTAGAAGAAAGAGATCACAAATCTGTTCTATTCATCCAGAAATGAATAAATGGTCAATAAGTTCCTTTAAATGAACCTTACAGCACAACCCTATGCATATCTACTCAGAAGTAAGCCCCACTGAGTTCAATGGGGCTTACTTCCAGTTTAGGTTTAGCATAAATTCATTATGCTAAAAACCTAAGCAGTAAGCAGCGAGGTGGCCAAGTTTGCGGATGACATTAAACTTTTCCGGGTGGTGAAGACCAGCAGGGATTGTGAAGAGCTCCAGAAGGATCTCTCCAAACTGGGAGAATGGGCAGCAAAATGGCAGATGCGCTTCAATGTAAGTAAGTGTCAAGTGATGCACACTGGGGCAAGAAATCAGAACTTCGCATATACGCTCATGGGTTCTGAGCTGTCTATGACGGAACAGGAGAGAGATCTTGGGGTACTAGTGGACAGGTCGATGAAAGTGTCGACCCAGTGTGCGGCGGCTGTGAAGAAGGCCAATTCCATGCTTGGGATCATTAAAAAAGGGATTGAAAATAAAACAGCCAATATCATTATGCCCTTGTACAAATCGATGGTAAGGCCACATATGGAGTATTGTGTTTCTGGTCACCACACCTCAAAAAGGATATAGTTGAATTGGAAAAGGTGCAGAAAAGAGCGACCAGAATGATTCGTGGGCTGGAGCACCTCCCTTATGGAAAAGGCTACAGCGTTTGGGGCTTTTCAGCCTAGAAAAAAGGCGCCTGAGGGGGGACATGATTGAGACATATAAAATTATGCATGGGAAATTCTTCTCCCTCTCGCACAACACCAGAACCAGGGGACATGCACTAAAATTGAGTGGAGGGAGAGTTAGAACGGACAAAAGAAAATATTTCTTTACCCAGCGTGTAATTCATCTGTGAAACTCCTTGCCACAGGATGTGGTGATGGCACCTGGCCTAGATACCTTTAAAAGGGGTTTGGACAGATTCATGGAGGAAAAGACCATCACAGGTTACAAGACATAAGCAACCTCCTGGTTTTAGAAGTGGGTTTTCTCTGTGCCAGATGCAAGGGAGTGACAACAGGAAACAGGTTATCTTGTTGGCTGTGTACTCCCTGAGGCACCTGGTGGGGCCACTGTGTGATACAGGAAGCTGGACTAGATGGGCCTTTGGCCTGATCCAGCAAGGCTCTTCTTATGTTCTTACAGTATTTAGAATTGCAGCCTCCATCAGCTATGCCACATCAAAAGAAAGCTTGTTAGCTTTGTTATTCTTGCAATATCCCAGATTTTGTTTACCCATTTCTGTATAGTCAGAAGAGATGAGCTGTACTAACACCCAATGCTGCCAATACTTTTGCTACTTTTTACTGTAAATTTGCAATAATTTCCATGCATTTCATAGAAATACAACCTTAAGGATAACCCAGTAAAACAACTAATGGATTTTCCAGTATTGAAAAGGTCACAGTCTGTCCAGTCTCGGAACACACCATGAATTTACCTTGTCCCATTTTTAAAGGCTGTGTAAGCTAAGGGGCCACCACTGCAACTTGTCGCTTTGTTCTCACAATTGAAGGAAATAACCAGTAGGATCCTGCAAGGGTTTGTATTAGAACCTGTGCTAGCCTATAAATGTTAAAGAGTAGTACTAGGTTTCCTTTCAGGCCCAGCGTTGCTAAAAATGTAACATGCAAAATTCCTTCCACATGCACAGATATGCAATGAAGGACAGTGGAAATGTGGAAAGCAAGAACGGAAACAGCTCGTGGAAATCTGACAGTATAGAATACTTAAAAGTATTTATTTGCTGCAACTTTTGTCATTTTGCTATCCTCAGTGCAACATAGAAAGATTAAAAACCTAAAAATAAAACCTGACTTTAAAACCAGATGTGAAATCGTCAAAAAGAACAAAAACAGCAGCAACTCTCATTCAGTGGCAGTGCCTCATCTGGGCCAGCAAACGTCTGCCCAAACAACAGTGTCCCCATATGTACTCCCAGTAGCGTAGCCAGAGGGGTGGGAAGCGCGGTAAGTGCTGCATGGTGTTACACGGAGGTGCAAAGTGGCCCCCTCCCACTCGACATCGGAGCCATTTCGGCAGCAAAGACAGAGAGTGGCAGGGCCACTTTGCACCTCCATGTAACACCGTGCAGCACTTACCATGCTGCCGCCCCCTGTGGTTACGCTACTGCATACTCCCCAGGCATAGCAATCCCATTTAGCGGTCAGGTAGGTAAACTAGCATATGAGTCATGTATTCATGCTATTGCCTGGTCATCCAGAACCCCTGCCTGCAGTTTGGATACGTGGCTCACATGCTAGTCTACACATGGTCCTTAGTTGATAATGAAAAGACACAGAGATGGAGAACCATCTATGTAGGAAGCTCCGAAGGGTGGGACTTACAGCTGAAAAGTCCTTCTGTGTTTGCCTTCTGTGATCTCACCTGACAAACAGGAAGGAGAGCCAGCAGAGGCTTCCTCAAAAATCTTAGATACCGGTATGTTAAATAGTGAATTTAGACCATGGATTTCACATAAGATTTTATTTTACTTATTCAAATGTTAGCCATTTTGTGCCCAAAGGCTCAGGTTAGATTTAAAAAAAAACACATCCTCCTGAGAGGATGGCGTAGTGGTTCTTGTGTTAGTCTTAGACCTGGAAGATCCAGGTTCAAATCTCCATTCAGCCACAAAGCTTCTTGGGTGACCTTGGGCCAATCACTATCTCTCAGGCTGTCCTACCCCACAGGGTTGTTGAGAGGACAAAAGGATGGAAGGGACCATATACTGTATATATACAGTGCGGAGCACCCTGGAGGAAGGGCGGAATAAAAATGTGAAAGATAAATAAATAAAAAAAACATTTTAAAGCAATTAACAGAAAAGATAAAAGCATATACAAAATTAAATTTTTGAAATTACTTTAGTGCTTTGGCTTGTTCTGCAGCATTTTTCAATAGCTTGGTGCCTTAAGGAAGGAAAGCTTTATCTACCATTGAAGATGATGAAGTTTTTTCTTACATTTATTTCCAAGTAACAGAATATTCGGAAGCAAAGACCAGAAAGTAGAACAGTTCTGAAAACTTGGACTCCACTATTGTGATGCGCTAATTTTTAGAAGATCACTGACACTGACACTGTCACCAGATATTTCAGTGACGAGGATAGACCTGTCAATTGACGAAGACTATATTCTTAGGTTACAGTGAAACAAAGTACTGTAACGACCTATGGTCGTTTTCCAAATGTAGCCTAAAGTGTGAATGAAATGAAGCGGTAGTGCTGAAATTGCACGAGGCAAGTTTATATAAATGTTCCAATTTCAGGATATTTTTTTCCACCATGAAGTACGATTAAAGAACAAAATGTAGGCTATTTGCAGTCAATTAAGATCAAGCCTCTCTAATTCTGCACAATTTTATTTTCAAGTAGCTATACTTCTAGCACCCTCTGAAAATCTTGAAAGCTATACAAAGCATAAACTACATAATACTGTTTTGTGGGGTAGTCAATGAATGGAATCAGGCTCCCTCCCTGACCCTACCATCCCCAAAAGATGATCAATCCTGTTGCACTGCAAGCATCAGCAATATATTTGGTGTGCGTCTGCATGTGCGTGCATGCATGTACGTATGTGTGTGTGTGCACGTGTCTGAGACTCCAATAAAGCAAGGGTCAGTGTGTGCCTCTCTTGGAGCTGTCTTCTTTCCTTTCTTTCTTTTTTTAAACTCACGCACAGCAATATGTACGTACTTTTGCATGCCTGCAAAGGTATCCATAAGCAAAAGCATGTCTTTTAGCAGTTTGTCCCTACTGCACTGGGTGTACACACAGGATTTTTCTATGTCAGACTCTTTCTATGTCTATGTCAGTAAAGATACCAGACTATGTCAGGTATCTTTACTGAACACAAATCAGACATTCTCATGAAAGTGAAAAACCCATCTCAGACAGACAAAAAGACTAGCGTAAGCATTACATGGAAATACAAATATCATTCGTATTTCTTAGTGGCCAAACAGACCCAGCAGTGCCACTGAGGATTCAAAGGGCGGTATGACCAAGCCGCCAAGCGGGCACTCTGATGGGCGTGCGCTGGTGGCCACACTCAACCTGGCCAACCTCTGACATCACTCCATATAGAAAAAAAAAATCTAAATACACATATGTAGGTTGAAATCAAACAAGAACAGAAAAGATCAAATCTTAAGATATGAATGAGAATCTGTGGCTGTAAGGTTAACAATAATAACTACAATTATGTTTCCTATATAATTAGATCTACTCAAACAAACAACAAAGCAGATTGGTGGAGACTGACTATCCATTAACTAAACATTTCGTTCACTTGTCCTGAAAGAAGAAATGCCTGTAAGGTGTTTTGTTTTGTTTCACAAATAAGACACAGATAAGGAAAAGAATTGTCTCCTAGCATGACGATTGATCCTACTAATAGTTATTCAAAAATAAGTTGCATTACTTGGAACTGAACACTTGGAAGTAGGTGTGGCTAAGATAAACTTCAAAACACTTGTCCATTGTGTTAGAAGCACATTCCATAATATTGAACACAGTTCACTCCATTTCTAAAGTCAGCAACCTGCCAAAAGCTCCTTTAATGTGTTTATTTCCAGTTTAAAATGGTAATCCACATTGTTTTTCTACGTTAAAACGTTATAGTCTAATTGCTTTTCTTATGCCAAACAAATCTTCAGAACTTTGAGCCAAGCTGCTGATTTAGAAGGTTAGTACTGTATTCGAAAACAACATGCAAAAAAAGAAGAAAGAAATGCTGCGTGAAATACTTTCTAGAATAGCTACAAAATACAAATCTCCATTTTTCTAGGCACGATAAGCCTTAGAAAAACGATAGATACAGTAGACAGAACAACCATCCACACAAAGAACAGTTCAGATACCTGTATGACTTCAAAAAGAGAAACCTCTTGTTCCTTGGAGAAGAATGAGGGTCAGATATTCCCAGTGGATCCCGGACAAAGGCCATTTGCCAGGGCAGTGCCAAAAGAGACTGGAAGCAACACTGGATTTTGCAGAGAGCCACCGCCACAGAGGTGCCTTATGCTAATCATGAAAGCACTTGTGGCTGTCTAAGCCAGGGAATGTCCTTTCCTTGGGCTGTGTGTGTTGGCAGCAGTGACTCAGGCTGAAAGCACAAGGTAGAAAGGATAACCAGGATTTCCTGCAGGGTGACACTTGCCCTAAACAAGAACACTGGCGGCATTCATGGCCTTATCTCATCCTTAAAGTGAGAAACTCTCATGGAAAAGCTGTTTATAAATACAGCACTGATTACAGGAGAACAGTGACATGTGTTGCTGAAAAGTACGCAGAGCAGAGGCGCAAAGTATAGGAGTACCGATCAGCTCACTTGCTCATTGTTACAAACTTTTTTAAAAAAAGAAGCAGCCTAGCTTAAGGGTGTGTGTGTATATATACATAAGATATTACAATAATTTATTGAGACACTGATCTTGATTTAAACTGAAATCAACAAAAGCAGGGGAAAACATATTTAGTATCCAGTTGTTGTGGCAACAGAAAAAATATTAAAGCATATCTCTGCAGGCTGATTTACGAACAATCACCCGCTGGAAATCTATACATATGGTTCAGAATTCAGTGGCCGGATTTACATCTTACACCACACGTGAAAATATTGTGTGTGTGATGGAGCAACCTCACACACAGGCTTGATGCCTCACTACACATAAAGGACTTTAGGGTGGTGATTGTGTGAACTGGCCTTAAGAGCTCATTACTGTATCCACCTTAATTTTACTTCTCCAGCTCCAGAGAGGCATCCATTTATGGAACTAAGCAGCTTTTTGTTCCAGAGTAGGACATAATCATTAGTGAGGCATCAGCCACTCCAGGAGTGAGAGGGAGTCTCAGATGGGTAGATTATTTTCAGACCTTTTGGCAGCTTTTCCGTCCAGAAGGCTTTGTGCCTTTCTCCTATTACAGTGAATGACTTTGACAGCTCTGCTTACTGCAAAGCTAGACACAAGAAATACTCTCAGTTTGCAGGTATTCTGAAATTCTATTTTTTAATGGCCCAGAGAGTCTCTTTCCAAAGGCAAGCTCCGATTGGTTTGGAATTAGACTGATGGATGTGCTGCCACATATAAACATCACTTGTTCAAACTATGGTAAAACCATGAATGAGTGCACTGTAGAGGCACAAAGCCAAATACAGATCCAATATTACAGTTGCATTCAATTTTAAGAGCAGTCTCTAAAAGTATAAGCCATTAACAATACAAAGGACCCCCGCTTTACGACGGTAATTCATTCAGGAGACACCAGCATATTGTGAAAATATTGTAATGTGAATCCAATATCACATATCGGAAGTTGACGTTTCCGCCACAGAACTAAGCTATTTCCCTCTCTAAAAGATGATTTAAAACTATGCCTACTCTATTCCTTAGGGGCCATGGTTATCAGTGTTCACAATGTTGTAATTATAAAACACAAATTACAAGGCTGTATACTTCCCTCCATACACACTGCCACAATGTTAAAAATGCTGCTACCAGTTGAGATGATACCTAGAAGGCCTGCGTTTGCATCAGCGTTTGTATCAGGTACAGTAAAACCTTGGATTGCGAGCATAATTGGTTCCAGAAACGTGCTTGTAATCCAAAGCACTCGTATATCAAAGCAAATTTTCCCATAAGAAGTAATGGAAACTCAGATGATTTGTTATTCTGCAAGAGATCTTTGTGTGTGTCTGCATTATCTCCTGGGCTCAGCTAATTAAGAAGCTGCCCTACCCCCTCCTTTGCTCTTGCAAACTAGCTCATTAAGCTGTTCTCCCCCTTTCTCCTCCCCTCCCCTTTGCAAAGTCTGATCTGCAGAACCTGAGCCTTGTTCTGTAAACGTCTTTGCAAGAGGCAGATGGGGGAGGGGGAGAACAGCTTGTTAATGAGGTTTGCAAGGGCAGCCAGCAGGGGGAGGAGGAAAGCTTAATGAGCTGAGCCTGGGAGACGCAGTTCTTCCTTTGCAGACAATCACAGAGATCTCTTGTAGAACACAATGTACTTGTATTGCAAGACCTTGCTCGTTTATCAAGTCAAAATTTATAAAACAATTTTGCTCGTCTTACAAAACACTTGCAAACCAATTTACTCGCAATCCAAGGTTTTATTGTATATCCTTCCCTCTATACAGACTACCACAATATTAAAAATGCTGCTGTTGGCTGAGACACTAACAAACGCTTGCATTTGCATCACTGACTGGCTTATCTATCACATACAACAGTGGTTTTCAAAGTTCTTCCCGCCTCACGGGGAAAACTGTGAGTGCTTGTGGGGACAGGGATAGCGGCAGCGGTGCTCCCAGGGATTGTGCCGCCTACGGGGAAAAAGTGCTCTTTTTTAAATTACTGGGGGTCCTGGCAGCCCTCAGGAGAGTGAGGGGAGTCCCATGGCCTCCTCTGTGGGCCTCCCCATGCTGTAGATCGCCGCCCTGAAGTGTGGTCACTTCTGGTTTTCGGACAAAAGGGGGCAAGGGCCAGCACCTGGTTCTCCTGGTGAGTTGCGACCCACCAGTTTGAGAACCGCTGACCTATGAGATCCCATTGGTAGCAATTGTGAGCCCATTGTAAAGTGAATAACATCATATAGTGAACACATTGTTTTCATTGAGATTCCATTGTAAAGTGATCTGATCATATGTAGAACCCATCATTAAGCAGGGGTCCACTGTAATTAGAACTTGAGGGATAAAAAAGGATAAGACAAGCTAGTCAGAAACTGACAACCCTGACGTCTGTATGTAGAGGCAAGAAACTATCCATCTCTGCATCTTCATATAGTCCCAGGATCAAACTATACGTTACTTTAAATGCATTTGTTGATCCTGCAGATTTCCTTTTGTCTGTCTCTCTGTGTGTGTAATCAGTATGTGAGGGGAGAACGCAATTACAATCAGAACTGTGGCAGGGGCAACGTGTTAAAGTCCCTCAGCTCTCACCATGACTCCAATCCAATTTCTCCCTAGACATCATCATCATCATCATCATCAATAATAATAATAATAATAATAATAATAATAATAATAATAATAATAATTATTATTATTATTATTATTATTATTATTATTATTATTATTATTATTATTATTATTACATCATGCTTTTTACACACACACACACACACACACAAGGAAAATGTCATGAACAACAGATTCATTTAAAATACCCTGTGTTTTGACTCTCAGCCATCACTTGAAATACTTTTAAAGACCTAGCCATGGCACACCATACTATGACTCTATCAAACTCCAAATTCAACTACTCCAGAAGTACATCTCACGGTGTAGATGGACCTAAGTGTACAGGTCCATCTGCATTTGAAAGTTCTAGAACAATATGAAATGCTTATATTTAGGTGTATATATGCTTCTGCTCAATATACCTGGTTTTTCTGCATTAGTGAAAAATACACTGCCATGAACATCCATAAAGCAACTCTCTCCCTAAATCAGAGTTGTGCACCTGGACTTTGCAGGTGGAGAAAGGTTATTTTTGTAATAAAACCCAATTGTAGCTATTATCCCGTATTTCTCTGCGACAAAGTCTCTAAACAATAGCGATTCTAATTGCAGAGTAATCGTTTTGTTCTCTAGAGATACTACCTACTTCCAAGCATCATCATAATAATTTCACAGATCTACAGATTATCATAAAATACAGATTATCATAAAATTGCATACAATATACAAACAATATGAAATTTTGTATCTTCAAACTATACTGCCTATATACTGCCTATATCTCTCTATCTAACTAGGCAAGAGGCACTTTTTCAATTGGTGCTCCTCTTATATTTAGCAGGGGGAGAGTAACTGCCCCTCTTTCACCCCAGCACTTTTCTGGTGGCTGTTTGCTGGTGGTGTTCTGCATCTTTTTTTAGATTGTGAGCTCTTTTGGGACAGGGAGCCATTTAATCATTTGATTTTGTCTGTAAACCGCTTTGTGAACTTTTTGTTGAAAAGCGGTATATAAATACTGTTAATAATAATAATAATAATAATAATAATAATAATAATATACTATTAGTATTCCAGACATCACAAAACTAATTTGAAATATGCATTTGTTTTCGGAAACAATTTCACAAGCTTCCCTAAACAACGTTAACTTGAACAGCATTAAAGCAAGTTAATTTCATTGTTATTCAACGGCTGTTCCAGGAGATTGTTCCCCAGCCCCTTCCAACTTGTACTTAAACCAATTAGCACAACCAGTCTCAATGAGGTCAAAGAAATAAGCTTATTACGATTCAGATTATTGTCAAATAAATTTTACCCTTGGACTGGAATCATAGGAAACATCTATCTGGAAGTAAGCCCTCTGATATAATGGGAATTCCTAGTAGTTATGTGTTACATTCAAGCACGGATTGCCAATATACAGTACTTATTGATTCATTGCAATGACCCACCATAATAAACTACATGAAGCCAGTCACATTTCAGATAATGGTGAGAATATACAACCAACATATACGCATGTGTGAGGCAGCAGAAGCTTAGCTAGCCTCTCCAGCACCCCCCATGCGTGTAATGGCACAAGCCCCACCCCTGCTGTCCCCACCCTGCTGTGTTGCAGCAAGCAAGAAACCCCCTGGCGGTTTTTTCAGTAGAATAGAGCTCCTAGGAGCCCGGGCAGGCGGGTGGCCCAATCATGCGAGCCATGCAGCCATTTTTCAAATGCTGCCGCGGCGCACTTTTCACCCCCTGCCCGCATGCCGCCCAGGCTCCCTTGCCCCAGGCATCTCTCCACTGCTGTGAGGCAGACACACTGTTAACTACTTTTTGCTACTTATCATGACATGGATAATTTCATGTCAGATTTCGCGAGATCCAAGATGGCAACGCCCGGAAAAAAGGTAAGTTTATTCACTTTAAAATCGGTGGAGGCTTCCACCGGGTCCGGAATCTGGGACGGATGGTAAGCCTATTGATGATGGCTCTCCAGAGGTTCTACACAGCACAATATACTGTAGCACTAATTTAACCAGCAATGCCCTTTGCTATGGCCAATATTCTTCTCAAACCTTTACTCACAAGTAAGTCTGCTCTGCAAACATCCTTTTCAGTGTTAATTAAAAGTTTTCTATTTGCACATCCTGCCCATTTTATTATTTCCTATTGTGTGGGGCTGTGGAATTAGTGATTAATTGCCATTTTTTAGACTGCCCCACTGTCAGTCTCAGTTCCTTCAAAGGGAAGCAAGAAAGCTTTAGTTATTTATTTTCATTTTAATAGTGAAACATACTCTGCTTTGCTATAAAAATATGATAAAAATGAAAGGAAATTAGTAATTAAAGCCACCCCCTAAGAACAGAAATTGACACTGTGGAAATTAAAAGCAACTATTCAAGAGGCTACTCAGGGAGCAATTCATCACTAGCCAGCCCAATCAACAGGAAGCAATTAAATGGACAGAAACTGCAAACAGAATTTGTTAAAGGAACAGGCGCCCCAAAGCCTCAATAGTACTTTGTTCACACATGACAGGTGAGGCAATTGTGTTTCATTGCAAACAACAAAAACCTATTGCCACAAATTAGGACTAAAAAAAAAACCACAGGAGGACAACATAGATAACAGTGGATAGAAATCCAAATGCCATCTGAATGCTCTGTAAAACGTGAATAAGCAAAAAAGGGTGGCAATTCCAGAGCAAAAGGCTATTGCGACAGTACCCCCCCCTCCCCGCATTAAGCACCCATGACATAGGTCTTGGAGAAAATTAATGGCCATGCTTATTGACTGTGAGTACATGTCCTGTCATGCTTGCAGCAGGTCCTGCCCAGATGGTCAGCCTCAGATGTGCGGGCATCTAACTTGGAAGAAGTAGAATGAGTTCCTCCTTCCGGCAAAGTTGTCCTGGCTTAGAATTGGCTCAGATCAGATTGGCTTGAGTCTCTCTCAGCTTCTTCACAACCAACCCTTGATAAAGGGAGTCAAGGAAGACGAATGCCCTGCCAGACTTGAGCCAGAAGATAACTAAGGCTGGCATTAGAATCCAAGTCTTGAGGGCCAGCCAGTCTGCGCCCCAGTGCCGGAGGGCCACTTGGAACCAGTTCTGGCCATCCCTTGTAAGTCTTGCTTACCTAAGGACAGATATCTTTAACTCCGTATCTCTCATCCCTGCCCGCAGCGCTATAATGGCACCGCACCAGGCACCTTGCTGGATACCTGCAAGTATACCTGCCTGCCTGCGCTCAGCCAATCTTGGCCGAGCCAGCCTACCATGTATGCGAGGGGGGGGGGAGTGCTGCAAGCTGGCCCCGCCCACACATACACGCAGATGGAGCAGCAATGTGGAAGCACTTATGTGGAAATACTGGCAAGCCGCAGCCTTTAGAAAAGTATCTCTCTATCTAAGCTTTCTGTTAATAACTCCCCAAGACAAAGCTGTCTTCTCTTTCTGTTTTCAGCTGATGGTGAACTTACAAGGACAAGAGGCTTCTCAAAAATCACAGAGGGAGCCTAATTTTAGTCCAGATGAAACTGAAGAACTTGTGCAAATGATTAGCTGACACCTTGACAAGTTTCAGGATAGCATTTTCAAAGTGGACTTGATCCAAGAGGGAAAGGTATAGGACAGCAAACATCTCCTGTAATGCTTCCAGTGGTTTTAGGAGATTTCAGATACAACTTTAGCACTGCTCTAGAACAACAAAAGCTACACACAGAGAGTGGTTCATAAACTCTTACACATCACCCTGTCAGCCTGAGCCTGGTCCCAAACAAAGGTCCTAGAGACTGAATCTGTGATATGTACAAGATGCAAAACCTTATATTTATTATATTACATGCCCTTCAGACAGATAAAAGAATCAATACACAAAATATATTACAACAGTCTCAGCAACATAACACGATATAAAAGCCAGTTAAAACAAGATGAAATCTGAAAGGCCTGGGCCATCTGAAGCAGTCACACCAGGCAGCAGATTGATGGGGGGGGGGGGTTGCCCACCTTGGTCTGCCTACTTGCCTTCACTCCTCCTCCTCCTTTCACTCCCTGGATTGGAAAGGAAGAGGGGGACAGAGAGGACTCGTGGAGGGGAAGAGAGAACTGAGCTAGAGTGTTGGAGAGTGGCAGGGACTGGCACATCCACTGGGCAAGGGTTGGCACACTGCCTCAGGCATAGTGCCCTGCCTGGGCGCTAAAAAGAAAATAGTCTCGGTGCCAGGCATGTCTTCTTAGGGAGAACATTCCACAAGTGGGGTGCCCACAGCAAATGAGTGGCCCTCCCAAAAGCCCTCATTTGCTGGACTACCACTGCTACTCTCTCTATATTGTGGAAACAAATTCTCAAATGTTGAGTCTTCTGTGGATTTTTGATTCTTCCTGATGACTCTTGGGCAAAGGGAGCTTGTGGAGGATATTGGAGCCACAAGAATTCCTTTGCCTTTTAGTTTCTTTGAGCTAGACTCCAGCAATTGAGAAGCACTCTGCCTTTCTTTATAGTCGTCCAAGTCATGCGCTGTTGCCCATCCCCATATTATAAATCTATGCTTCTGTTTCATTCTGAAGCAATAAGGAATGCTCTACAAATGTGTGTTTCATCCTTGCCCATCCTTGCACAAATTTGCTAAAGTGCTTACCTCATCAACAGATTAAACCTGGAGGAAGCAGAGGTGATCTATCTGAAGGAAATTTGGGTATTTTTTCAATGGTCCCTTTTAAAAGCTACATTAAATAGGTACGTTCAGAATTAATACAGGAGGACAGACATATAAAGCTGCCTGGTGTGGAGTCACTCTGTTTGTTCATCCGACTCTGTGGTGCCTGCTCTGACAGCATCTCTCTGGGGTCATAAGTGGAAGTGAGCCAGGATGGTGTAGTGGTTTGGGAGTCCGACTTAGACCTGGAAGATCCAGGTTCAAATCCCCGCTCAGCCACGAAGCTTCCTGGGTGACCTTGGGCCAGTCACTATCTCTCAGCCCCACCTACCTCACAGGGTTGTTGTGAGGACAAAAAGGAGGGGAGGAAATATGTACACCACTCTGAGCTCCTTGGAGGAAGGGCAGTATAAAAATGTGAAAAATAAATAAATAAATAAGTGTTCCAACGCTTGCTTCCCAAGATCCTTTTAACAGGAGACGTGAACTGAAACTGGGATATGCAAAGCAGGCACTCTTGGACACTTCTCAGTAGTTACCCAGGTCTGAGTTGGAATGGAAGGGGAGAGGAAAGATTATTGTTCAAGGTGAGATTAAAAGATAAATTAACATGCCATGAAAAAGGAGGTACCATAATGAATTGATTGATTGACGCGAACAAGACTCAACTTTGCATAAGTTTCCCCCCCTGCACACATAAACGTCTGTGTGTGCATATGATATCCAGCACTGTCACTGCCTACGCCAACAGATGCAAGACGTAGGCTCTTGCCTATGAAAAATCAAGACAGAATAACTCTGTTCGTCGTTAAAGTGCCACAAGACTTTTTGCAGTTTTTGCTGCAACAGATTAACTCCGCTCCTCTTTCTAGAATTCATTCAACAAAGATACTCCATCTCTCTGAAGAATACACTTCTATGCCCTCTAGTGTTCAAATAATATACATGGTTTAGTATGAAAAAAATACACACAGCAGGCACTTGGTTCTGAAGAAAGGAGACAGTTCATTTTCACAGAACAATCAGTTCCTTCTAAGTTATATTTATAAAATCATTTAAAATTATTTAAAGAATTTATATTTATAAATAATTATTTAAAGAATAATAGAGGTAATATAGCATAGTGGCTAATATTTTGAGACTGAGCTGTGAACCAGAAAGAACCCTTTGCCAGAATAGTGTACCTGCAATGCCACAACATCACCATATTTTGTGATGTTGAGTTGCGATAGCACATTTGATGTACCTGATCTTATTTGCCGAACCAGCAACTCTTAAAGTTTGCCCACGCACTATTGGGGGTGGCGGGGGGGGGGGGGAGACAAGAATTTCATTGCTAGATTAGACCAAAGATCCACCTTGTCTAAGATTCTGTCAACAGTAGTGGTAATTTGAGGAATACAACCTTAGAACATGGAGGTTCCATTCCTATTGTTATGCCATAACACGTTAACTCTGTCTTTAAGCTTAAACACTCCCAAGGTGGTTTGTTAAAACAACAAACAAAAGCAATAATACAGAAGAAAATACAAACAACCCCAAAACAGCAATAAAACCACAAAGATAGCGCCGGTAGGGGGAAAGAAGCAACTAAAAATCCTTTAAAAGGCCACTGACAACCAAAACGTCCACAATCATGTTAATGGAAAATAGATCAATGGTACTGAACTGCATTCCTCCAAGCCACACACATCCTGAGTTGAGTCTGTCTTGATCTCCCAACCTGTCCACAAGCTAGATGGTGATGATAGTCAAGCCAACGTAGGCAATGTCATCCATGCAACACTATGGCGTACCTACTTTATGGGTTAGTCACTAAAATGGCAAACTAAAACTGGAAGATAATCCCATGGAAACAATCATTTGTCAAATTGTCCTGGACCTCAGAGAAGTCCTGTGTCAGCTACACATAGGCCATCACTTCCCTCTGATGAGTTTCCACTGTAACATCTATCCTGGCTAGTGTGAAATCATGACATGAATCCAATGGCAGGGAGTTTCCACACCAGCAATGTTCTCCAAGAACTGATGAGGAAATTCTCCACAGGATTTGGAGGAACCACTTGATGAGGAGGCAGGAGGCTAAAAGCAGGCGTGGAAAATTGCCACAGGAAAGAGGCTGCCATGTGGATATGATGACCTGCAGTCCAGCTCAAAATTAATGCTGAACTCTGGCATACCTGCCCAACAGTGCATATTTACTTTGTGCGCTCTGCTCTCTCTCTCTCTCTCTCTCTCTCTCTCTCTCTCTCTCTCTCTCTCTCTCTCCACACACACACACACACACACACACACACACACACACACACACACACACACATGTGTCAGATTAAGCATTTCAGATTTGCAGATATAGAAGTGGAGCAGCAAATGGAGAAAAAGATACAATCCTACCTGTCTTATGCCCCAAATGAAATAAATGTTTCTGAACTTACCTGTAAAGAAAAAGAAGCACATTATTCTATTATTAAAACATTTACTATGAAGAATAATTCTTCCACAAGGTATAAAAGAGCAGCTTTATTGATGTGGTTTAGTCAATTAATTATGAAATGAGAGCTGATCAGATAATGGCATCACTTATAGCCCAATCCTATCCTGAGTCTACGGCAGCATATCTCATGATCCGCAACCATAAATCCAGTTAAGGCTGTGCGAAAGGTGCACCACCATAAGGAGATCCAGAGTCGTTGGTGCAAACAGCTGGAGGCTACAGGAATCTGCCAACAGTCCACCCAGGCTGCACTGCAGCAGGTAAGGTGGTGGCGGGGTCAGGTCATGGGCAATTTGGGGGAGGATCATGGTAGTTTAGGGAAAGAACCAAGGGCAGTCCGGGGCTGGGAAGGGGGCGGATTCCGTGGGTGGACTCCTATCCCCCTTTCCTGGCCTGGACCTGCCCACTGACTCTCCTTGGAACTATGTCAGCAAAAGAGCCGGCGTGGGTCCAAGGCGACTCATTGGTGACCAAGCGGTCTATCAGGAGGTAAGTAAAAAAATAATATTTACTTCTTACTGGCCATCTGATCCCCACCCCTCCACTGGAGGTCCATCAGCGGCACTGCATACTATGGACTTGCGGGGGATAGGTTTGGGTAGCCTATCACTGTGTATATCAAAACAACATTTTCCTAAATCAACAAATCAGCAACTGCTAAAAACATATGGTTGTATCCTAATAATATTCTGTGAATGGAGGGCTGTTTTAGCAACCCGGGGGGGGGGTATTTTAGAGTAGGATGGTATGCAGCATGGAAGGCTGCAGCAGGAAGGGGGGAATCAGCAGAAATGATTATGATGATGATGATGGTGGTGGTGGAGGAGGAGGAGGGGGAGGAGTATTTATACACTGCCTTTCAACAAAAGGTAGTTCACAAACAGTACAATCCTGTGTAACCTTGCACCGGTGTAACAGTAGATGCACCAGTGTAACAGTAGATGCAGCAGTGTAACAGCAGATGCATCTGCTGTTGCACCGGTGCATCTACGGTTACACCGGTGCATGGTTACACAGGATTGCGCTGAAAGTAGTTTACAAAGCAAAAATAAACCAGTAAATGGTTCCCTGTCTCCAAAGGGCTCACAATCTAAAAAAAGATGCAAAAGAGACACCAGCAACAGCCACTGGAAAGACACCACACTGGGGTCCCTTTGCACAAGTGGAAGTGCCTTACGTCTGCACAACCACCACCTAGGATACAACCTATACAGAATTAATTCTCACATAAGCTGGAACTGCTGTATGACCACAGAGAACTTGATGACTCAGTACATGTCATATAGTCCAAATGCATTTGCTTGGAAGTGAGCTTGGGGATTTCAGTGTTAAAAACCTGCAATTTAACTTCTAAGTAACCATGTTTACATTCGGATGCAAATTGCATTAACGGGACTTAGCGATATAAATAATCCACTTTGCAACATAAAGATCCATCTAAATTAATTTTGCCACATTTGCTGACGCCATAAAATCCGGAGAGAAGTGTTTGGTCGTATTGACATTAGCCTCTTCTCTCTTGCACTAGAATGGAAACAAGCAGGATAAAATATGTTTTACTGAGAAAGCCACGCGTCTGATAAACTCTTGCAAAACTTCAGATGAGGAGGTACTGTACTAGGCTGCACGAAATGTTCACCCACAAGGATTTGTGGGAAAATGTGCTTTTCAAAATAGTCGTCCTGTTCCCCCCCCCCTCCCCTGGCCAAACCTGAAATTTTTAGAACATTGTTCACAGCTATTTGCAGCCATTATTTCTCTGGGTTACTGCTTTGACACCACAATGGAGTCATATATACAGTGGAGTCGTACAGTATATGCAGTGGAGTCATATACCATGTTTTTTGCTCTATAAGACGCACTTCCCCCAAAAAAAAGACAGGGGGAAAAAGCGTGCGTCTTATGGAGCGACGATGAAAAAACTTAAAAAATGGCCGAAAATGGCCATTTAGCGCCGAAATGAAGATCGGGGAGGCCTGCAGAGGGTCGCACAGGCCTCCCAGAAGCCCCGGTAAGTCAAAACATTCCCCCCCGATTTTTAGCTCCATAGGATGCATGCGTCCTATGGTGCGATGCGTCCTATGGAGCGAAAAATACAGTATATCACATGCAATTAACTTCTTAGAATTCAACTGTATGCACTCAGCCAAAAAAAATAAACCAGAGAAAAGCAATTTAAATAGTCCAGGTGATTCTACCTGCCATTCCAGTCAATGAGCGCGTATGCTCATGAGTGGGGTTGAGTTGGGAGACGTGAATCTGTGTTCCCTCAGTTGGTCTCAGTTCCCGTGTGACTCTCACTCTCATAGTGTTTAAAGATATGCATTGATAGGCAGCCCAATCCTAACTCCCCACACAGCGGGGATCTCGACTTCATTGAATGATCCTAGCCAATCAGACATTGTGTTGTGAGAGTGATGATGACATCACAGAGAGCACACAAAGCCAAAGCCAAGTCAAAGTGAAAGCAGCGATTCCCGAAAAAGCATAACCCTGATCTCCAAAAGCCAGGAAGGTCTTACAATGCTTTTGAAAGAAATTCAGACTCAAGACTTTGGTGAGCCTTCACGAGAAGCAAGTTCTATAACCAGAAAGCAACCCTGGAGAATGCCCGTCTTCATATCTTCACAGTCTGAATCTAGCACATTATTAGGATTAGTGCATCCCAATAGTTTCACTAATGAAACTATTTCAAATATTAGACAAAAGAAAATATTTCTTTACCCAGCGTGTAATTCATCTGTGGAACTCCTTGCCACAGGATGTGGTGATGGCACCTGGCCTAGATGCCTTTAAAAGGGGTTTGGACAGATTCATGGAGGAAAAGACCATCACAGGTTACAAGCCATAAGCAACCTCCTGGCTTTAGAAGTAGGTTTTCTCTGTGCCAGGTGCAAGGGAGTGACAACGGGAAACAGGTTATCTTGTTGTCTTGTGCTCCCTGAGGCATCTGGCGGGGCCACTGTGTGATACAGGAAGCTGGACTAGATGGGCTTTTGGCCTGATCCAGCAGGGCTCTTCTTATGTTCTTATGTTATTTGGTGCATCTTCAGGGGGGTTAGGGAACATATGGGGAAAGCTACGCTTTTTCTAAGATTTTAACTGATTTATATGCTTTTAAATGCTGCTCAGCATTTTGGGAATTAAGTGGACATGAATTTATGAATTTTATACATAAATAGATGGCTGGTCAGGACTGCAAAGGTCAAAACTAGAACCCTACATTTCATTCAGAAGGCAACAGAAAAAGAACCTTTTTCATACCTTACATCAGGCTACTCAATCAAGATAGGTGTCTATGTGTATGCAGAGCAAAAGGAAACAGGTTCAGCGGACTAAGGATACAGGAAAGCTATACAACAGTATACGTAAAGGGCAGGGGCCAGTCACAATCTTGGTATGATGCGAGATAATATTTCCTTTTAAAAGATCTTCTTTGCAATCAAAAGCTCATTGCAGGAAACCTATGTGTAATTTTAATATTACATGCTTATTGTAGCCCTAGAGATTTGACTACATAATAGTTGCTGTGAAACATTGCCTTCTTCTCAACTGGCCCTTTGCAATTTTCTAGTGATACCACTGGTTTTAGTAGACACCATTGTCTAGACGGAAATTACAAAGAAACATAATATTCTATGTATTTTTTCTATGCTTGACACAGGGCTGAGTTTGCTGCATGGCAGAGAGTAGGTCTATCCACTAGATGTCTCTGTCTTATGCAACACTATTCTTTCTTAGACACAAAACTTGAATGAAGCAAATCCACTTCTCTTACAGACCATTTACACAACTTATGGCCCAGCAATCCAAACATAGCCTGCAATCGGTGAGTCTTATACCACATTCTAAGGCCGTCTCCCTGAAGTTATTTGTTGAGTTCTATAATTTTGTAACCGAGCAACTAGCACAAAGGGTTCCTGCCACAGCTTACAGTAAGACTAAAATAAAATACCATTCGAAGTAAATCAGGTACCGATTAAAAACATCAGCATCTCCAGAAATCCAAGCAACAGAACCGACATCAGTACATGCAACTCAACCCCAGCAATTTAACAGCTAAAACCCAGCTTCAGATGGTAAAGGCACTAGGGCAGTGGTTCCCAAACCGGGAGGCGTGGCTCCCAGGGGAGCTGCAGATACCCACCAGGGGAGCCACGGAGTGCCACGGAATCCTCTCGGAATACAGTGCAATACCAATTGGCAGGCATAAACATAATGTAATGGGAAGCCGCGGCCAAGTGTCGCCAATGGTCAAGGGAGTCGTGGGTCGAAAAAGTTTGGGAAACACTGCACTAGGGTTATGCCAAATGGTCATCCACAAATATTTTAACATAAGAAGAGCCCTGCTGTATCAGGCCAAAGGCCCATCTAGTCCAGCTTCCTGTTTCTCATAGTAGCCCACCAGATGCCTCAAGGAGCACATAAGACTACAAGATACCTGCATCCTGTTGTCACTCCCTTGCATCTGGCATTCAGAGATAGTCTACTTCTAAAGCCAGGAGGTTGCATATACCCATCATGGCTTGTCACCTGTGATGAACATTTCCTCCATAAATCTGTCCAATCCCCTTTTAAAGGCATCTAGGCCAGGTGTCATCACCACCTCCTGTGGCAAGGAGTTCCACAGATGAATTACATGCTGGGTAAAATATATTTTCTTTTGTCTGTTCTAACTCTCCCGCCACTCAATTTTAGTGCATGTCCCCTAGTTCTGGTGTTGTGCGAGAGGGAAAAGAACATCCCTCTATCTACTATATCCATCCCATGCATAATTTTAAACGTCTCACAGCGCAATCTGACTTAACTTTTGTGCCGGTTTAACCAGCGGCATAGCAAGAACAGGAGACACCAGAACAGAAAAGGGATTCAAATCCCCTCCAAAAGAGGAATTCAAAGGGAATTTGAATCCCTTTTCCGTTCTGGGGCCTCCCGTTCTCACTGCACCACTGGTTAAACCAGCACAAAAGTTAAGTCGGATTGCGCTGTCAATCATGTTCCCCCTCAGGAGCCTTTTTTTCTAGACGGAAGAGCCCCAAACGCTATAATCTTTCTCATAAGGGAGGGGGATAATGTTGTGTTTTCTATGGGACTAAAATATTCCCTGGGGAAAAATAGGGTCTATGTTTCTGAGCACTGTTCACAGCTGTTAGCAACCATTGCGTCCCTGAATCTTTCACCGTTTTTTTCCCTGTGATTTTTTTTTATCCTTTCAATGATCCTTGTCAATCAGGGATCATGTAGTGAGCCTAACAACTTTACTGATGGCAAACAAAGTCCCGTTAGACTGAGTGAGGACTCTAGGCAAAAGGTGTGCTGCTTCTCCTCTTGTTAGAACAATGCCATGAACAGCCGTCAAGGTGGAGACAGGAAGGAGCTGGGAATCAGGAGCCGGAAGCCAAAGAAAAAGAGTTTGGAATCAGGAGCCAGAGGAATGAAGCCATGAATCAGCAAAACAGGAGTAAACACTGAAGAGGCAGAAAGACAGGCAAAGCCCCAGCTATACAGAAAACCTCTTAGTGCTTCATGCCTAGCAGGACCCAACGTCAGCTGGGATGAGCAGGATTAGTCTGGAGTCTAAGAACTCTTCACGAAGAGCCCATGACGAGCTCTTTGAATGAACAAGAAAGATGCTCCAAACTGCAGTTCTGGTGTCTCACCAAGTATACAGAGCAAGTGTACCCCAACCCATGTGCAGAGCTAAGAACTCCCAGTTTGTGGTTACTGACACCTCTAAGCGAGCAAAGGGAAACATACTTGCAATTATCAAGAGAGGGGCCAAGGAAGAGATCTCATTGCTTCTCTCTGCTTCTATGTACTCTATGCACCCATCTCTCCATTATTCAAGAGCGGTGCACACAGAAGCACACAGCAGAAGCAGCCTTCTCATCCCTCATTGCCTCTTGGCTCCTCCTTTTCAGCCCCTTTCCCTGCAAACCCTGTTTGCAGTGGCCCCTTGGCTCCTTTCTTGGCTTCAGGGAAAAGAAAACATCACTGAAAGATAGCGTGCTGTTTGCACCGGATGAAAATGTTCATGAAACTTGCACCCTTTTTACAGCTCAGTCCCAGATGGCACCCTAAAGAGGGATGTCATTAACAGCTATTATTGGTTGATGATGATGATGATGATGATGATGATGATGATGTTTTTAAGTTATTGCAAGCTGCTTTGGATGCCCTCCTGTGGGAGGAGAAAGGTGGGATATAAATATTTCAAATACAGTGGCCCCCTTTTTCCCCATGGATTTGACTAACCACAGGTTCCGAACCCATGGGAAAAAGGCACCTCTGTTTTTCCCGAGAAACTGGAATTGCCCTCCAGAAGTCCCCGGGAGGCCTTCTGAGATGTGGGAAGGTCACATGCTCCTCAGAAGGCCTCCCGGAGGCTTCTGAAGGCCACTTTCGGTTTTTTGAAATTGCCCCCCGCGGGTTTCATTACACTAACGAGGGCAAACGGTACATAAATAAATACCAGAGCCTGGACTAGGATATACAGTATGAGAGAAGCACTCCTTCACATTCTCCGGAGCCAGGCAATCTACAGCTTGAACCGTCAAGGCTGCCTTGAAATTCAATGGGTAACTGTATGAATCAAGTTACGAACTTTTGGGGAGGCCTTTCTCGGCATCCATGTGAGGCACGAGTAGCTGGGATGTGAGAGAAGGCCTTCTCTGTGATGGCACCCAGAACTTGGTACTGATTCTCTCTGCTGGTCTGTCTCTTGTAGAAGCCTTAGCTGCTGCATTCAGGACAGCTGCTGTTTCCAAAAATAAATAAATAAATAAATAAAAAGCAGCTCAACAGCCAGGGTTTGCCCGAGGCTGACTTGAGGCAGTTGCCTCAAGCAGTAAACTGGCGGGGTCATCCATCTCTGTGCATTCATCTGTACAAATGTTTCCTCTTATATTTAGTGGGGAGTGAGCAACTGTCCCTATTCACCCCATGTCATGGCACCTTTTCCTGTGATTGTTGCTGGTGTCTCCTTTGTGTTTTCTTCAAAGATTGTGAGTCGCTTTGGGACAGGGAACCCTTGTTCCTTATATTTATTTTGCTATGTCATGTGAACACTGCTTTGTGAACTTTTTTTAAAAACTGAAAGCAGTATGTTCTTGTTGTTGTTGTTGTTGTTGTTGTTGTTGTCCCACTCCCTGGATTGGAAAAGGAAGAGTAGAATGGAGGAAATTCAGGCCTGTTCCACCACCACCCCTCTTCTTTTTCCAATCTAGGGAGTGCAAAAAAGCAGAGGCTGGCAGATCACCAGGTAAGGAGGCACATCACCAGGTAAGGGGGAACATCACCAGGTAAGGGTGCCTGGCATGTCACCTCAAGTGCCAGGATGTCTTGGACTGGCCCTTATTACAGTAATCTAACCCTGAATACAACACTGTCCTTCCAAAAGCTGGAGTAAGGAAAGTTTATCCAGGGATCTGGGTGCAAGGGAGGGACAGGATGAAGCTATTACACAAATTAGCCCACAGAAACGAGCACTCTTAGTAACTGGGTTTGTGTGTTTTTTGATACACATGAAACACTTTTAATAAAATCACAGGGGAAAATATTACAATACATATGATTCTGAAATTTTATTGCCTTTACCCTCACCACCATTACACACTTTAAGAATAATCACATAGCTTGCATTATAGGGTTCTCAAACCACAAAAAATATTAATGATTAACTCTTATGATGGAAAGGCATTGACTGATATGATACACTGGGTGATTCATAGATAGAAACACACATAGGTTCTCGACTCTCATTGCAATAATGGGGTCATGAGACTAATGAGAAATGGTCAGTCTAATCCAGTGGGGTCATAAGCATAAGTAGGGCAGATTCTTGCAGCACTGATTTCTCAATGGGCTTTAGAAACCATTGGTCTATCGAGTCCAGCAGCTCTCCTAGATGTCAAGCAAACGCCTTGAGATTGTTTAACTAGAGGTGCTAGGGACTGAACCCAGTACTTTTAACTTGCAAAGTATGTACTTTGCTATTGAGCTACAGCCCTTCCCAGCAAGGTTCAGAGTTGCATGCTCCTCTCCCAGGCGCAGGTTCCTTACTTTTAAAACAGTAGCCATAGCAAAACACAGCGGGGAGGCAGGCAACCACAGGCTCTCAAAGGCTGGCCCTTAGGACACATTGCACTAAACCAGATTATTGGTCCCTCTATCCCAGTACTTTCTACTATGACTGACAGAGGCTCGTCAAATCTTAGGCCAGGTTATTTGCTGCTAACGGTACCACCCAAGATCCGTTCCTTCCTTTTCTGACAAGAGCTTCACTGCCCCCCCCCTTTGCCACTTGATACTTCCATTCTCATCTCCACTACTCAAAGTCAGGCCCCATCCTAGACCACTTCATATACTGTAGACTGTAAATTATTTGGTCAAAGACCATATTAGTTCTACAATATACTATATTCTGTACAATACTTAGGACATCACAGGCACAGGGCAGTCCAATCCTACCTAACTCCCTGCATGCCAATGCAGCCATGCCAACGGGGTGCGCGTCGCATCCCGCGGGGGAGTTTCAAGCCACGAAGGCCTCCTTGGGGTACGGGAACATTTGTTCCCTTGCCCTGGGGTAAGGCCTTGCTGCCCCACTGGGTCTGCTCAGCTATATAACTGGTGCAAGTCTGAGCGGATCTGAGAAGGGGGATAGGATATCAGCAGTGCTGCCACCACCAATGCCGCCCCCTTCCTGGCCTTATGCCGCCCTCCTCCCTGCCCCATTCTCTGCCCCGTTTCCCCCCCCAGTCCCATTCCACCACCCCGCCTCCCTTCTTCCCCCCCCCCACTGACTTACTGGCGCCAGGGGATGTGGACAGACCGCTGACACACAGACCGGGATGCTTGTTGCTTGCGTCAGTGACCAGGCCATGCTGTATGGCATGGCATGCTTTGCGACAGTCGTAAAGGACCTTACGCTGCTCGAAGACTTCTGGCAGTGTAAGGTCCTGTTAGGATTGGGCCGTAAGTTAGTTAGACCCTTCTTAGTTATTTGTTTTTGCAATTGTATTCTGTGTTTTGTTTCAATTGTTTTTATTGCTCTGTTCTGTATGATTATTTTACTATTATTGAACTTTATATTTCATTCTTATTTTGCATTTTACTTTTTTCAACTACACTGTACGCCATCTTGACCCCTCTGATTACTGATTATTCAGAGGGAAACACGGGATACAAATCATTTCAATAGGTGGCAGTAGTACTAGTAATTCTCTCAAATTTGCAAGCAGAGCACCCCAATCTAATGAAAACAACAACCACACAGACATACCCAGCTGGGCAAGTGGCGGCCAAGGGAAAGTGCTGCGTATGGCAGACCCCAACCTACTGCAGGCCAGTTATTGCATCTCCTGTTTCGAAGAGGATTTGATTAAAGAGAATAATGAAACATCATAGAAAAAAAAACCCAGAAAGCAGAAGCCACAGTCCCAGTGTTCTGCAATTCTTTCAAAGCAAAGGGGAACGCCTTGCACTTAGCCTCACTTCTGGTTACTTAAGAGTTCCAGAGCTGGGTGTTGGGGGCTATTTTTATCTATTACGTAAAGAATTAACCACTTTAAAGAAGCTTTTATAGGCCTCTTCCTAGACAGGCTGGCCTGTAGCAAAGGGTGAAGGAACCAAAAGAGTGACATGGTCTCTCCCCATCTATTTCTGCCTCTGCCAAAATAGGAAGTTGCCTCCAATGGTTTTTTAATGTGATGTCTTAGCGCTATGACAGTAAATGCATCACTGGCCCAGACATACTTTAATTTTCCTGTGTTTGGCAGCAGCGAGATCAGGGCCCCAATGGATTGGGACCATGATGGGGATAGTGGGATTTTAACCCTATACCCCTGTACAGGCCTAATCTGGATTCCCTCGCCAGGTGAACAATATTTATGCAAATACCGTATTGTCCCGAGTATAGGCCGCTCCTAATTATAAGCTGCACCCTTTAAGTTTGGTGCTATTTTTAAAAAAATTAAAATGTTAACTTTTTTTTAACTTAAAGAAAATATACACATTAGTAGAACAGTAAAACAGTACAGGAAGTCCTCACTTAAAGTTGTAGATAGGTTCTTGGAAACTGCAACTTTAAGTGAAACAACATAATTTTACCATAGGTTAACACACGTAAACAAGAGTTCCTATGGCATATTTCTGGTTACGAAAGCATCACCAAACTTCTAAATAAAGACTCAAAACAATTCTAATATTAAACACTGAAATAATGTTTAGTTTACTATAACAAAATAGCAACAACATTATAATAATGTAAAAGATTCCCAGATCCAAAGGGGGACAAAGTGCCTCCATGATGATGAGCTGCAAGCTGCCCAAATTCGAAAGGTGTAGCCTTGCAAGACTTGAAAACACGGCGCTTTGCAGTTTAAAAAAAGGAAAAAAAAAAGCCCTGGTTTACCTTTGAAACTGCAAACTGAAACATTCCAAGCATTAAAAATGAACGAAGACTCTTATAACCAGCGACAGTATAGCAAGTACGAATCATCATCGGGATTACTGGTTAAAAATATTTATGTAAATGTCTTAATTGTAAAAACACCATAGTTCATCCATAAATTCACACAAAAAGCTAAAAAGTTCATGTAAAAATACGTTAAAAATCATGGAGCATAATGCAATAAAACATACCACAAACAGCATAACGTTTCGTTTACACTCTGTAAACTTTTTCAAATGCATAAAAGCCTAAATAGGCGAAAAGATGTTAGAGAAGCCATCATAATCCCAACACTATAAGTACAAATTTTGGCGCGCATTCCTACTACTCCAATAAAACCGGAAATCACCTGGTAGCCTCAGGTAACCTCACTGTGAGACAAGCATACCGCCTCTAGTGGCGACAAATATATGGCAGGTCAAATATTATTAAAGTGCTTTATTTTTGCAAATTGCAGGTGTCCAGACCTTTTGTATAAAGGACAATTCCTGCTTCCTATTCATGACCTGTGATCCGTGTTTAAAAATTTCTATCGCTTCCAGATTTAATCTAGCTTTATAAATATCGTCATGTTTGTGGTATGTTTTATTGCATTATGCTCCATGATTTTTAACGTATTTTTACATGAACTTTTTAGCTTTTTGTGTGAATTTATGGATGAACTATGGTGTTTTTACAATTAAGACATTTACATAAATATTTTTAACCAGTAATCCCGATGATGATTCGTACTTGCTATTCCAAGCATTATCTGGCTGCAGCAGACTAGGAGAGGCTTGAAAACACTTTCACTTTTGCCAACGCTCGGCTTTGCAGTTTCAAAGGTATTTTTATTGTTTGTTTTTTTGCAACATCCTGATTGTAGGCCGCACCCCTACTTTAAAGACTTACATTAGGGGGAAAAGGTTAGGACCATTGTAGGGGTTGGGTTGAAGGCCCCCTCCACCATTGTCCTGATCCATGGGCACACCCCAACCCAGCTGCTGCTGCGTGTCAAGGTTATGGACACATTTAATGTCATGTACTTTGACGGGTGACATGTTATTGAGAACAATCCAGATAAACGAGGAGAAGAAGAAGAAGATGATGATGGGATGGACGGTGCAGTGGCAAGCAGTGAACAGTAAAGATGGATTACAAATTTTTATCATGGAATATCAATGGAGCTAATGCTCCGCAAAAAAGAAAAAGAGTATTCCATTATTTGAAAAAACTTAATCAAGATGTGATTTGCCTTCAAGAAACCCATATAAAAAAGGGAGATACAAAATTTTTGATTTAGAAAAATTTGGGAGAAGAATTTTTGTCAACAAACATCAAGAAGAAGAATGGGGTGGTTTTTTTAAAACAGTTGAAATTTACGTTAAATGTTAATATCAAAGAAAATATGTATAAAACGATGTATAGATGGTATATAACCCCAAGCAAATTAGCAAAAATGTATGAGAAGGTGACGAATAGATGTTGGAAATGTAAAAATCAAGAAGGATTCATAAACAGATTGAGTTGATTTTAAAGATTAAGATTCAAATGAAACCGGAAACGTTTTTGTTGGGTATGTGGGATGATCATGTAGGCGAAAAATTTCAAACTTTGTTTTTGTATATGATAGCTGCGGCAAGAATTTTATATGCACAATATTGGAAGAATTTAGAGATACCTTCATTGGAAGATTGGTGGCTGAAAGTTTTGGATTATGCCGAAATGGACAAACTTACAATTTTAATTAAGGAAAAGTCAGTTAACCTTTTCGTGAATAATTGGAAACCATTTATAGATTTTTTAAGAGAGAGAGAGAGAGAGGAACGATATGATGATATGTGGATTTAATGAATAGATTGTGGGTGTTATTTTGGCTAAATTGGAAATTATATATAGAAAATAGTGAATAGTATGCTAGTAGGATGTGACGCTTTGTGCTTGCTATAATTTTATGAATTATGTATTGTTTTTATGTTATTATATCAATAAAATATAAATATACTAAAAAAAAAAAAAGAGAACAATCCAGATAAACTGCCCCTTTTCATGAAGTTTGTCTAAGCTGAATTACACGTTATATGTAAGCTTGCCATCTGTCCCGGAATGTCAAGGACCGTCCCGGGCTCCAGGCTCCGGTCCCAGGTCGGTCCCAGGCTTTCCGGGCCCAGATAAAGTCTCTGCCGTCGCTGCTTCAAAAAAAATTAAAAGTACCTTTTTTCCAGGCGCCGCCATCTTGGATCTCTCAAAATCTCACGAGATCCAAGATGGCGGCGCCCAAATCTCGTGAGGGCACCTCCATCGCCCAGTGGGGAACTTACCTTCCCCGGCAGGCACTCCTATGGATCTGGGGTGGGGAGAGCAGTGCCAGTGCCACTTACTCTCAGGGTTCTGCACATTTGCGACACCCTGCTCTGCCAGTCGAAGACTGGATAGGATTGGGCTGTTAGTATCACAAAATTTGTCATGACATCAAACATTGCAGAGAAAATTGACTGTTCTTGCAGGCAGCTAGGAGAAGGAGCATGTATTTAGCCTCAGGGTGCCAGCAGTGAATGTAAGCGATAATGCAGATAAAAGATTTGTACTGCAAATGTATTGATGTATTTAAACATTTACCCACACCTCTTCCATTGTGATCCAGGTGCACAAAGTGGCTTATAACAAGTTAGCAATATTGTACAGGTGTCCCCCACCCCCGTAATGATGGATCGCTTAGCAACGATCCACATATACAACGGAATTCTGTCGTTCCAAAATGCGTCTTTTGACAGCCTGATCATCAGCTGTTTTGCGCGCAGATAAGTGCTCGGACTTTGAAAGTGCAAGCCCTTATCTGCTCCAAACAGCTGATGATCGGGCTGTAAAAAGACGCAGCGATCTCCCCGTTCTGGCTTCTCAAAAGACTGCCAAAGAAGCCGAAATGGGGAGATCGCTGCATCTTTTGACAGCCCAATCATCAGCTATTATCTGCGCGCAAAACAGCTGATGAGCGGGCTGTCAAAAGAGGGTCCCCGCTTAACGGTTCCACTATGTGACGGGTTTTTGGGAACGTATCCCCGTCGTTAAGCGGGGGACACCTGTATTGCAAATTACAATAAAAATAGAAAACCATAGAACAGTAAGCAGTATTGATTGTACAAGGGTAGGCTTTTTTCTATGAGGAGCTGGATGCAAAACCAAGAGTATAACTATTTTACTACACTCCTTAAGGCATCATTGACACAGAGTATATTCTGAAGTCATGTAGTGAAGACTTTCACCAGAAGAACGAGACCTAGAAACATGTTTGTTTTACAGCCTGATCCGAACTCCCCGCTCAGTGATGTAGCGGTGCCAACACGGCTACTGTTTCATCTCATGGGAGAATTTCAGCCTCCAGAGGCCTTGCATGGACCCTTGAAGGTGGATCGGGCCCGTGGAGGGGGTTAGGATTCAGCGAGCACTGCTGCCACCGAACCTGCTCACTTCCCAGGCCTGATCTGCCCTACTTCCCACCCCGTCGCCACCCCATTCTGCCCAACCCGCTTCCTCCCTACACAGTCTTAACTGTGGTGGCAGGCAGCAGGTCACGTTTCGCGACTGCCAGAAAGTGTGGTGTGCCGCTGGAATGCTCGTTCTGGCAGCACAAAGCGCTAGTAGGACTGAGCCGTTAGATAAAAGGAGATATGCACCTAGTAGCTAGAAGGCACTTGGTGGATATGAAGGTAAGCGCCTCTGTGTCTGGTGAAAACCTGGAAAAGAAACTGCTTGGAACCTGCCACCCAGAACACCCAAGTAACTTGGTTTTTATCCAGCTCCTAATCTATATCAATAGCCAAAATAGGTCTGCATCAATTAACATTTTCCAGCTCTTCAGTAACAGGTTCAATTTTTGTGCATCTTCATAGGTTACACATATGAAAGGATGTAATGTATGTTTCTTCCATCTCATGTCATGTAGTCGAGCAAACTTGGCTATATTCATGGGCAATTATTCCCTATGATCAAGAAAGGAATAGGCCTTCAAAATATCGCTCTCCAGCTTGAATTTCCTGGCTTTTGTTGATTTGTCTCATAACTCTAATGCTATTTAAACACTGGAGGTTTTGTATTTAATAATGGCAATGTAATAAGCTTACAATTGCAATGCTTATCTAGCGCTCAACATCTGTTGCTCAGTGGCTGGTTCTTAATATTTACTTTTTGCAAGACATTTGCTGGTGAAGTTTTAAGATTCAATAACCTTTGCTAATGGCTATTTGTCTTAGCTTCTATTGAGAATTAATGAGATGTTAAGGAAATATACAATCCTATTATGTGCTTACAATTCATGTATCTTGTAATTTATCAAGGCCTTAGTCAATTTCAGATAAGTGGGGGATGAGACTGGGTAAGACTGGAGGTTTCTTTCTAGTAATTTATTAACATTTCCCATAATTCATAGCTGAAGGCTAGGTGAAGTTAGAGTGTTGTTGAGGATATTTGGTGGCTAGACCCTGGGATTAGAAAAACATCCAATGTTTCAAAGCTCTTCGGCTTTGAAATGGAGTTGAGCACCACACCCTAGAGTCGGACATGACTGGACTTAATTGTCAGGGGATACCTTTACCTTTTTACACTTTGAATACCTAACTGTAGGTGTATCAGATCCGAAAGTCCGAACCTTTTAATATGGGAAATGAATTTTATATCATTTCTAAACTCTTTCATAACATTGTTTATAAGGCATTGCAAAACAGACATTGATGGCACAGCGATCTTCATTTACGTCAATCAAGCATTATTAGTACTCACAGATTCAAAAGAAAATGGAAAAAAAAAGGAGCAACAATGGAATTTATTAATGAAAAACACCACAGGAAACCTAATGCATTCTGAGTTAAAATGAAATGAACTAAAACCAGTCGAAGACACTTGGGTTCTTTTGCAGAACTGCCCTGTCATTACTAATCATTCTCCCTTGGACACTAGAGAATGTAAGTGCATTAAGGATAATAGAGCTGGGTGTGCGTGTGCATTGAAGTTATTGGTAGAATTTATTTGGCACATTTGTGCCAAATTATCAAATGCCTACCAAGTGCATTTTAGTCATTGCTGGGTTCTTTGATATGCATCTTTTTAATTGACAATGGCATGATAGTCCATCTGTGCATAATTAATTCAGGAGTAGGCTTTCCTGTGGAGTGATTTGCCTGCTGTTTATTTCCTTTCAAAACAATCTGTCTAGCTGTGTCTTCCTCCCAAATTAAAAAAAAATCACAAGCAGAACAGTTGGGAGGAGAAGAACAGTAGCATTGCTAATTTCCCTCCAATATTGTTGTTGTTGCTGCTGCTGTTATATACAACTAAAGTGCTACTTTTGGCTCTGCGCCACAAAGGTGAAACAAATGTGTATTTTTTGCATAGCAAAGCCTTTAGAGACTAATCATAAAAGATCCATGACAGTGCACAAGGAGAGGCTGTAGTTCAGTGGTAGATCACGTGCTCTGCATACAGGACGTCCCAGATACCGTATTGCCCCGAGTATAGGACGCTCCTGATTATAAGCCGCACCCTTAAAGTTTGGTGCTATTTTTTAAAAAATACATTTTAAACTTTTTTTTAACTTAAAGAAAATATACACATTAGTAGAACAGTAAAACAGTACAGCTTTAGTACAGTTAAAGGCATATGCACCCTGTCCCTTATTGAATCAGAGCACCCTAGTATAAGTAGCCTTCCCAGATCCAAAGGGGGATAGAGTGCCTACATTTAACCTTTGGAATTTGGGCAGGTGCAGCTTGTTGCACCCTTCCATGATGATGAGCTGCACCTGCCCAAATTTCAATGGTTAACAGCACAATCCTATGCATGTCTACTCAGAAGTAAGTCCCATTGCATTCAATGGGGCTTACTCCCAGGAAAGTGTGTATAAGATTGCAGCCTAAAGGTTGGCACTCTGTCCCCCTTTGGATATGGTAAGCCTATGCAGGAGCTCTTGCTCTCAACTTTCAAACTGCAGGATCAATAAATATCTTCGTTTCCACAGAGTCCTGGGGATGGAACTTAAGGGTTAATTTTATCAAATGCCTCTAAGGCTCGAGGTTGCTAGAGAGATCCTGGCCATTTAGCAAGTGATTAGGAGCTGAAAACACAGAGCTTTGCAATTTTAAAAAAAGAAAAAAGTGTTTTACCTTTGAAAGAGACTTGGAGAGGCTTGAAAAAGAGATGCTTTGCAGAAAACTCTAGGCAGAAAATGCTAGACTTTGACTGTAGGCCGCACCCCTACTTTAAAGACTTGCCTTAGGGGAGAAAAGTGAGTCTTATACTCAGGTCAATACGGTATTAGCATCTCTAGGTAGGCCTGAGAAAGCTCTCTCGCTGAAACCCTGGACAGCCTCTGCCAGTCCCAGTGTAGGGGGCATTCGCTACTGAGCAAGCAGGATCAACCGCCTGGTTCCGTACAAGGCAGCTTCCTAGTTTGGAAGCAACGCTTGCATGAAGAGGAATCCCCTCAGGACTCAGTAGAGTCTTCTTCTCCCCTTCCTCCACTCAAAGGCGTGAATTACTTGCATCATGCACAGAGGGAGGGTCAGGTAGGGATGCAGAAGTGGCACACAATTCTGCATAACGGCCTCTCATACCGCCTGCACTTATGCCCATTTTCAGAGGGCAGAGAAAGGAATAAACAATGTTCTATTAAACCCTCTGGGGATCACTCAATGGGTGATCTATGTCCATACTGGGAATGATCATCCCTTAAAGCCAGGGGTTCTCAACCTCTTCCCTGACGAGTACCATCTCCGGCACCACTCTCATGCTGTGTAACACCGGAAGTGACTGGCGATGACATCATCACCAGTTACTTCTGGGTTTTGAGAGGCCAGGTAGAAGGCTCTGGGCGGGAGGGAGGCCCTTCTCAACGTTCATGACAGGCTTGGCCAAAGGCAGGGGCCTCTTGAGAGGGAAACAGGCCAAAAGTGCCGCTTTGGAGTGGAGTTCTGGCGGTCTGAGTACCATCAGCAGTTGGCCAAAGTACCCCTGGCGGTACAAGTACCACTGGTTGAGAACCCCTGCCCTAAGCATTTGAAACTATTGTGAAGTATTTATCTTCAAATATGCTGTAGCTCAGGGGTGCACAACTGGGAAGTAGGCGGGACCGAAATGAATAGGCCAAACTTCACCGGGGCCGCACGGGGGGCGTGTCACTTCCTCAGGAAGTGACATCATGGGGGGCGTGTCCAGGAACCATGATGTCACTTCCTGGACAGGGGGCGTGTCCATGGGCCGGAAAATATCCCGAAAAAATATTTATATAAATATATATAAATAAATATACAATAAATAAAAATAAAATATACACAGCAAGCCACTTGTGTGTGTGTGTGTGTGTGTGTGTGTGTGTGTGTATGTGTGTGTGTGTGTGTGTGTGTGTGTGTGATATCTTTATCCAGGAAAAGGAGGGGTGGAAATGAGCGGGATATTACGAGGAGAGAGATGAAAATTAAAAATATATATACTTAAAAAATATAAAGTCTTTTTAAAAAAATCGGAGATTAAATCCTTCACAGTTTCCATCAGTGTATCCAAGTCCGAGAGCAATTAAAAAAAAACAAAAAACAGACTTGCAGTGCCCTCCCCCCCCCCCCCCCGATCAAGCAGGCTGAGAGAATTTCCTCGCTGGAGCTACTGCGTGCTGCTAGGAGAGAGCGGCGCGGAAGCCCCCATCAAGCGACCCCCTCCTCAAAGCAGCCTTCTTCTGCCTTTCTCCAACAACGCCAGCAGCAGCAGCAGGGGGGGAAGAGAGGGACCACATTGGGATAGCCCTGGCGGCACACAGACGTGTCCTGCCCCAAGCCCGGATCCCCCTCCGCGTTCATCAGCCTCCCTCACCTCACCCGGCAGCCTGCTCGGCTCTCCATCTTTCCGGCACGGCAGCTGCCGCCCTCACCTCCCAGTCCTCCTCCTTCCAGAGCCAGCAGCAGCCCAGCCCATGGCGCATCGGCTGTGGCGCTGCCTGGCTGGAGCGGAGGAGAGTACGTGGCTTGCAAAGAGCCTCTGCCGGACGGGACGCGCTGCAGCTCTGGCCGAATGCAAACAGCAAACAGGCAACGGCGCTCACCGCTCCAAGACACCACGGTGCAACTGCAATAGCGGCCCGCGAGTTCCGGCCCCTCAATCCCCCGTTCCGTTCGTTAGCCTGCTGCCACGGGAAATGGCAGTTGCTGCTCATTCTATTCCTGACGCGGCTCATTTGGCTCTTGGCCAACACGCAACTGCTTCCGGAGGGAGGGAGCTCAGGGAGCCTGCACTGAGGAGAGAGCCTCCCCTGGGCCCCTCCTCCCCCGGACTCGGCAATCTTCCTCGGCGCGCGCACTCATTCGGCTCCTGGCTGAACGCCAGGAGTCTCAGCTGATTGGCGGCGATCAAAGCGCCGCCTGGAGGCTCCTGGCGTTCGGCCAGGAGCCGAATGAGCGCGCGCTAGAGCAGAATGATAAAGAGCGGGCACAGAGAAACACAGAAGAGCGGGCACGGAGAATTTCCCATGGCCCACGAAGAACTTGGGGATCCCGGAGAGCGCCCGCTCTATGGGATCCCCGATTTCTTCGCGGGCCACGGGAAATCGTCAGGCGGGCAGCATGTTGTGCACCCCTGCTGTAGCTGGAGGCTGGAGTCGCCTTCACGAAGCAGGGGGTTGGACCTCCAGCATGACCTCCAGGGTCCCTTCCAACTCTAGCATTCTATAAATGGATGAGAAATACATTGTCTTTGGACAGATAGCTTCTACCTACACTCTACTTTTCTAGTAGAGATGCATATAGTACCATCAGCAATAAGAAATGAAACCTAACTTTCCAATAAGAAAGTTTTCTTATGTCCACACAGAAAGAATATGCTCAAGCACATGCATCAGTACATATCTTTCGTTGAATGATGGACAACACTGTGAGACTAGAACAATCCTACAGCCTCCTCCCTACACCATTCAACTCAAGAACTGCCAAAAAATACCTGCTCACTTTTTCTTCAGTAGTCCACTTAACACCGTGAAAGCTCCGGAGTGCAAACACTTGGACTAACCTCAGAAGTGTTTGGTTGTGAAATTAATTTTGATATTAATACTGCACATTCCTTCTCCAAGACGCTCAAGGCAATGTACAGAAGGCTCCCAGACAGTCATCATCCGTCCAGACACTGACCAGATCTAGATCTGCTTAGCTCCAGCAGAATCATATGCTCTCTAACCATGCCCTGGGAATACGATAGCCCTTTCTCTGGATAAATGGCATTTTACCATATTTGCAAAAAAACAAAAAACTGCATTGGCAGGTTTCATTTCCCCCTCAACTATATTCACTTCTGCCGCAAGTGTGCTCCTGAATTAGTTTTAACTTATTTCCCACAACTCCCCGGTTATTCTTGAATGGCATTACAGTAAATACATATGGAAGGGTTGTCTGAAATACATCTGACCTTGGTTCCAGTCCATTATGCTCAGTGCAGGCAAGCTTGTAAAGTCAATAACATTTGCATACTAATTTGGAGAGAATTTATTTGTTTGGTCTTTAATGTATGAGTTATTACACTGTTTGCTCAGCATGTCAAACAAAGGCCTAACATTAAATTCTTTATGTTGTGTACACTCATAGTAGTCAGACACATGATCTTATAAGTACAGTATATAAACTTTGCCCAAATTCAGTTTGATCTTCGGGGGAGAAAGGCGGGGTAAAAATACTGTAAATAAATCTTACTTCCATCCGTTTCAAGCATCTCTGCTTTCACGAATCCTTTGTGATTACATCCACAACTGTAATCTCAAGTGGCTAACTGAAATGAGCTAGGTGGCTAACTGAAATGTGGCTAACTGAAGTGGCTAACTGAAGTGAGCTAACTGACAGCCCAATCCTATTGTGCGCCGGTGGAACATACGTTTAGCCAGCATAGGCTGCCTTACGGCAGTCATAAAAACCACTTTGGCAGTGCGTGAAGTTGCATGCTGCAGGACCGCTGGCAGAGAGGCCGGAGCAGCCTCTTGCACACTGGGATATTGTTGCGGGCTTCCTGACGAAGGTAGGCCAGCACGGAAGGTGGAATGGGTCAGGACAGGTCTATGCTACAAATGTATCAGTTCTGCACCACTGTAACAGCACAATCCTGTGTAACTGTAGATCCACCGGTGTAAGTGAAAACGGTGCAGTGAAAACGGGAGGCCCAGAACGGAAAGGGGATTCAAATCCCCTCCAAAGGCAGATTCAAAGGAGATTTAAATCTCCCCTCCCCTCCAAAGCTTCCCGCCCTTCTCTCCCCCATTGGTTACACTGGTGGTGCAAGATAGATAGGATTGCGCTGACAGTTACCTTAGGTACTTCTTAATTGAGACAGAAGGGCAGGGGAAAATGTTTTAAGAAGTCAAAATAAATACATAAATAGATGACCCCCAATTCATTGAAATGTTCCTGCCTCAAAAACATAGGTTTTTTAGAATACATTTTATATTCTATTTTGCACATATTCTTATGCTTGAACTGGTTACAGCAGTCCACTTGCATGCCACAGTCCAACGATGTCTGCTTAACTATTTCGAAGAACAAACTTTCAACACTGTGGAATTGATGGGCAAAATAGTGAGGGGTCAAACTAGATATTACATGGAATGCCCATGGAACATTTCCCCTCAAGCAAAGCAGCATACAGGAGGGGGGCATAATTGGGATCAGTACTGTGGTGGGACAAAGTCTTAAAACATCCCTACCTCCCTGCTGTAATTCTGCCCCATTTTGCGCCCCCCTTGGGCACTATTTTATTTTTCAAAACTCCAAGCCACTGGGCTATGTTCAACATTCTGCATGGTGTCCATCTTGACCCTTCATGTTTTTTCTTGTTTACAAGACAACTCAGGAATCTCAAAGTACTGCATGCAGCAATAACCTGCCTTCTTTTTTTCCATTTTTCATACCAGAAGAGTTCCCAGTCCACATATTAAATTGCCAAAGTACAATAAAAAAAAAACACCTTTCGGTGTTATTTCTCTTTATACCAAAAGAAACGATCCTGTTATTCTAAATGTTGGGAACTAAAAGAAAATGACCACTTTAAACACAAGGGTACAGTAAGAAATTATAGTTCAAGAAAAGCTAAGGTTGCAGTTGTGTTTTTACTCCACTGATTCTACGGACAGCGAGGGACAAAGTAAATACAATACCTGCTAGGGGACCAACTTCTGTTGGTAAAAATGTGGATTCAAGAATGTTTTCTTTCTCTGGATGGGGAACAGTCAGCACCCTGCAGCCCAAACTAAGGCTGCAATCCTATGCTAACTTTCCTAAATCCCCATTGAACATAATGGGACTTACTTCTGAGTAGACATGCCTAGGATTGTGCTGTATAGCTCACAGAGTGGGCCTACAGATCCTAAGGCTGGCACAACCTTCCAGGCTTGGAACAGTAAATAGGGCATCACGCCATCACCTCTAAGCTGTCTCTCAATGGCATGGTAGAATGATGTTGGTTAAGACCCGCACCTATTTTTATTTCTGAAATACTGTACTCAGAACTTCATTTTGCAAGAAACTAAAACCAACAACAAGGGAAGCATTTTCCAAAACATCCCTACCGCTCAAGAAATCCGAAAGAGAAAAGATGGCAGTGCATTACTACTGTTTTCAAGAGAAGAGTTTAAATGTTCTTCTGCTGTTAGTAAACTAAAAAAGTTTGGGGGTCAAGGGAGGGCATTTGCTTCAGAGTAGGCGAGACCACGCACTCCCCGCAATCGGTTCCTAATCAACAGTACTGATGTCTTTTAGACTCTTCATTTTTAATTTTATTTCTCAGAACATGATGTACCCTTCAACAAAGCTCACCCTACTGCACGCCTGAAGGATACTGGTTCCCATTTATTATTTCTTTCTATTTTTAGAGGCACTAAGGCACAGCTAATAACAACGCCATCGTTTGGGTCCCAGTTCCTACCGCGAGACCATTACTGTTGATTCATTTCCATAGATACCATTCAAACAAGACAATGAGCTGACTGATGGTATGAAATAATTCTAACTGTCTCCAAGGCTTTTCTCTGAAGGTCTAGTGTTATGAGGCAAAGCCTCCTGATGACACACATTAAATGCTGCTCTTCGTGTTTCAGCAGATGCAAGTCACTTCTCCTCAAATGCTTCTGTAGCTTTCTGTCCACAAATACCGTCCCAAGAGCTTCATTGCTTGGTTGGGTATTTGCACAGATATACACACAACTCCTGGATACAAACACTTGAAAAGTGTTCCAAAATGGGTGGGCTAGTGTGTGTGTGTGTGTGCTTTCTTTTACCAACAAAGGGAGGGAGAAGGATGTATGCGATTACTGGGACTACTACTACTACTACTACTACTACTACTACTACTACTACTACTACTAATAATAATAATAATAATAATAATAATAATAATAATAATAATAATATCTGTAAACCGCTTTGAACTTTTTGTTGAAAAGCGGTATATAAATACTGTTAATAATAATAATAATAATAATAATAATAATAATAATAATAATAATAATAATAATAATGCCTTTCTTGTCATCAGATTTCTCCTCAGACTTTATTCAAGGCAGTTTACACAGGCAGGCTTTTCTAAATCCCCATAGGGATTTTTTACAATAATGCTCTATTTGCATACAATCCATTTCCTTCTCCAGATGTTTCCCTTCAACGGTGTCGTATCTCCCTGGCTGCACATGCCTTTCTGAACTTATCCGACAGCGACTCCTCTCTCCCACAGAGGGTCAGCGCAGGCTATCTCAGCTTGTCCGCTGAGATATCTCAGCTTGTTGGCAGCTTCCGGCTGTCTCGAACTGATCTCGTCCCAGCTGTTCTTTGGGCAAGGCAGCAGCTCAACCACTAGACCACACCTCCTGCCCAGATCCACAATGTACAGATCACTTGTGTGCGTGTGTACACACGCATGAACGCTTAATTTGAAAAACAAAACATAACACTGTTTTCTCAAAAGAAAAGTCTAACATTTGAATATACCCTCAAATCCTGGAATGTCAGAGAAATGTCAGAGATTTGGACATAAGAAAAATAGCAGTTTTTAAAATAATACATTGGTGTTCCTTTGAAACTCTAGCTATAGAAGAAACATGTGCATGCTTCAGTCCAGAGAGCTGTTTGATTCTTATTTTATTTATTTATTTATTTATTTATTTATTTAAAGAATTTCTACCCTGCCTTTCTCCCAACAAGAGCAATCAAGGCGGCTTACAGATAAAAACATGTTAAAATTATATTTGTGGAGCATACAGAATTTACCCCTTCTTAGCAAGGGTCTCCATTTTATGGAGTTATCTGCACTTAGCAGGAGGGGTTGGACTAGATTACCTCTGAGATCCCTTGCAAATCTAACATTCTATGATTCTATGCTGGGAAACACCTTGAAAACCCAAACAGCACATCCAGCAGAACTCTTAGGTTGGAAGCATGTTCAACAACATTTCATAGGATTTAGACTGGTGTCATCACAAAACATTCTCAAATGATGGGTACGTGAAGCAAGAGATTGATTACTGGCAGCTAGAGAGGGGGTTGCCCAGGAATAAAGTGAGACAGAAGCCAGACCAGAAGCTATGCATCAGATGTACAAACCAGCTTTACATAGAATCTTGAGTGGGATACTACCATTTAAGCATTATTCTTATTTATGCAGCGCCACCAATATACATGGTGCTTCAAGTCCTCGCCTTGAAGAGCTTAAAATCTAGATACTGACACAAGGGGGGCAGTAGGGGCAAGTGTCTTGGATGGGCAAGTGAGCTGAGCCACCCACCCAGTGTATTAATATTAACCAGTGTGTTAATATTAGCCTCCACCAGTACGGAGAGCTTATTACTAGTTTGAAAGCTTGTTGGTTGCTTCCATCCTCCTGACATCTGATGGACCACCATTGGCTTCTTTTCCTGTCTTGTTGTTTTTCTGCCTATGTGTAGCAATGGCTGCAGTTCTCTTTATGTTCAAGTAAAGCACTTAACAAAGTCTGTTTTGCTGCGTGTGTTTTAATCCTTCAGCTCTGCTAGCAAAGAAAAGATGGGGCGGGGGAGCATAAGCAACTGATTCGGTTACTTGTACTTAAGCTTAGTTATAGTACAGAATGGGGACTAAGGTGTGATGTCAGTTTTATGAAGGATATTCCTTGCTTCTGGTTCTAACTCTGCTCTATGTCTTTTACCATATCCCCAAAGTAGATCAACAGTGGTATTCCATAATTTATGGAAGTGGGAACTGTAAGGATTTGGAGGCACGCCATGCAACACCTATATTGTGGACTACTTTGCCAAGCAAAACACAGTGGGCTACATCTCTGCCAGCTTTTCACATCTACATGACTCTATCAGAAAACACTTATTGTGGGCAGTTGGAACAGTTTTCTCTCTGCTGGGACTGAAGTTGAAATCTTTTGGCTGTGTTTTATGCTGGCTGAGTTCGAATTTTATTGTTTGGGGGATGTTTTCATTGCCATTGTGACGCACAGTGATCAGTGCTGTGTCTGGCAAAGATAGTAGCATCTATTTTAAAGAAATATACAGACAAAAGGAAGTACTGCTTCACACACTGTGCATCATCAACTTATGGAATTTGCTCCCATAATTCAGAGGGATGGTTGGTAGCTTAGATTGGCTTGAAAAGGGGAGTAGACAAATTCATAGAGGAGGAGGGGTCTATCAACCAATATTAGGTATGACAGCTAAATGAAAACCCTATGTTTAGGGCAGTGGTGGCCAACCTTTCAACATGAATGCTGGCCCTTTAAATGGTTGGATATGTGAGGACATTTCAGCAGGTGCAGCTGCTTTAGCAGCACCATCAGCAATTGCAGCTGCCCAGATTCTGTCTTCTACACAACTCTTAAGAAAACAGTAGCCCTAATGGTGGAAGGTTGGCCACCCCTGGTTTAGGGCAAGCATACGTTTTTGAACATCAGGTTCTAAGGGGCAAACAGTTGGGGAGTGTGATTGCTTTCATACCCAGGTCAGAATGGGGAACAGGGTGCTAGACTAGATTAACACCTTGTCCGATTCAGCAGGGCTCTTTTACATTCTCGTGTTCCTTTTTCTCTGACATTGCACAAACCCACTTACAAAATCCCTTCCAGAGCTATCTTTACAAAGTTGGTTCTCTCTCTTTGGGGATTAGATTTTCCACATCTCAAAGTTAGAGATGGTTAATAGGGGAGGGGGAAAATATATATGGGGAAAATATATCTGGGAGCTGTCAAGATATAAACACGTTTGGCCATATGTCCATAGATGGCACGCACACCTGTTCTCAGCATCCCAAACATTTCCCCATCTTATTCTAGCCAGCTCCAGAAAGCCCTGTTAGCTGACTTTTCAAGGTAAGACCACGCAATATAGTGCACAGTACCATAGGTACTGTAAATACATTTTTTTCATATTTCACAACATATTTGCTACTGATAATAGTGATGTTGGACATAAGAACAAAACACTTACAAACTAACCTGTTCTTAAGCCCGGGGGGGGGGGTACAAAGAGAGAGTTTATTCATTTTAAGTAACATACGAAGTCCACCCATCCCCACAAGTGAAGTGAATTCCATACTGATACAAGGAGGAAGCGTAAATGTCCTTTAGATAACAATGAACACAGCTTACGACATGGGGACAGGGAATTAAAACATTAGGAAACGGCACATTATGGGTTGCACTGGAAGTACAGTGGTGCAAATACAGACTTAGAAGTCCGCTTGAGTAAAGACATTTGTGGTCAAAGGCATTTGGTTCTGTCCCCCCATCGAAGAGTAGTAATGTCTGATCTGAAGCGTGGATGCTTTATTTTGAAAAAATACAGTTGTAAGAGGTTATAGTTATACAGATGTTTATTTCTCCCCAGACCTTAATTCCATTGTAAAAAAAGGGGGGGGGGGAAGCTCTTCTGAGCAAAAAGTTACAGGAATAAACAACTCTATATTTAAGATATGTATACCTACAGGTACAGTAGAAGTGAATTTATGATTTTACATGCCCAAGTAGTACATATATAAATATAAGAACATAAGAAGAGCCCAGCTGCTGGATCAGGCCAAAAGCCCATCTAGTCCAGCTTCCTGTATCACACAGTGGCCCCGCCAGATGCCTCAGGGAGCACAAGACAACAAGATAACCTGTTTCCCTTTGACACTCCCTTGCACCTGGCACAGAGAAAACCCACTTCTAAAACCAGGAGGTTGCTTATGGCTTGTAACCTGTGATGGTCTTTTCCTCCATGAATCTGTCCAAACCCCTTTTAAAGGCATCTAGGCCAGGTGTCATCACCACATCCTGTGGCAAGGAGTTCCACAGATGAATTACACGCTGGGTAAAGAATTTTCCTATTCTTATATTTTCCTACTGATTCACAAATCATGGATTTTTAAGAGCCTGTGTGTTTGGGAAGAAAAGGAAAAATGATAAAACTGTGAAATGCAGCTGTGGAAATGCTGAGCTCACAAAACAAGCATCTAAGCAGGATTTTACACTGGTGGCATGGATAGGATCATATGAATTCATGAGTGACTGGGAAAAACCCCCAACACAAAAGATATGTCCAAATAATGCTGAACACTGGAGTTTCACCATTGACTTCAAGTCCAGTGGGATGTGGTTTACGTCTTCAGTGTCATCATTCCACTCGATAGCAGATTATATTAATACACCTAGCTTCCTTGTATTTATGGGCTAAGATCCAAAGAGCTATTTTAGATAAGTCCAGAGGGGTATTTGCCTTTGGACTTCTGAACAGGAGATTCTTTCTGAACAGGAAATCCTTTCCATGCCCCATCACAAACTACGTTTTCAAAACCACTTCAGTTTCAAAAATGTTCTTCCATATAGCAAAGAAACGTGCTGTTTTAGAAACATGCCTCTTGGGCAGGCTGAACTATGTATGCAGTTCTTTGGATCCTGGTTGTGCTCTTTTTATTTTAAAACCACAAGTCAGCACTGCTTCTTATTAAAGAGCTTACACAGGCATACAATATGCAAGCACCATGATCGGGCAAGGCGTGTGGCTACAATACTTTCCCTGGTTACTGATGCATGCCCCGCGGAAGTCATTACACATGCAGTCCTAGTGTGACGGCTGCACCTTTTGCTTATCTTTATTTTGCACACAGAACTATCACTTAAAGCAAGAATAGTTGGTTATTTTATCACACACGTTGCTTTAAAAGTTATCAATTCCAACCCAGCCTTAAAAGTCAAAGTTAATAGACAAGGAAGTTGTAATTCTCCGCTCCCCCCCAACACATGCTTCCCACCCTTCCCATGGTATGAAATGTTATAAAAGTAAGATATTTTGCTAAAAAAATAACACCCCCCACCAAATTACCGTCTCCTTTGTTGTTTAATATCAATTGGCTTGTTAATAGCATAAGGTGATCCACGAATGAAGGCACTTCGAAATCTAGCCACTTTCTCCAGAGTCAGGTGCTCACAGCTGGACGGCAAACTCATTTTATCCAGGTACAAGCGGTAAAAAGCTAATGGCGAAAAGGGCACATTCCGAGGAAAGCTGGAAACAAAGAGCTGGGTGAATGTGCAGCTCAAGTGTATCTTTGCGCTCCTCTGCCTAGAAGGGAAATGGTCCAGGTCCCTTCAGCTGCTGCATTCACCCTGATGGACTGGCAGCTGCTTACATCCATTCAGAGCAATCAGAGAGTGGCGGCGGAACAGATAAAATGGAAAGCTTCAGTCTTCACAGGAGCTGATTTCTGCTCCCCCAGTGCCAACAGACGTTGAGCACAGCTGGATCAGCTGGGAATTCGGTCTCTAAAAACACACTCCCTCCCAAAACAGTGTAGCAATAGGTGGCTGAGATGGCCCTATTTATACACAGATGACGCTGTCCCTGGGTGAAAGAGAAATTACTTATTCAAATTCATTGGTACTTCTCTTGCAAATCCCTTTTCAGAGGCATTTTCTGCACTCAGAAGAGTCAGCAAACATGTGAAAAATTATGGCAAACCTCAAAGCTATTTATATACAATATCAGGTCTGTTTCACATGTAACAGGTACAAGCTAAGCATGTCATCTGCTTCTATCATGCAAAATGTGGATGAGGGCAGTACATCTTCGCTGCATGTACGCTCTGAAAATAGGGCTAATTGTGTCTTCCCACAACTTATTTATGCAGTGTACACACAGTGAAAACCAGTCACGTAGCTACTTCACTCAGTACAGAGTAGAAGAGGTACATTGAAGCTTTGATGCATGTTCCTGCTTCTATGGCAACATGTGAAGCTGCTCCAGGTGGTGGGAAGCCTCTAGGTGGCTGTAATAGCCACTGACTCCAAAAGCTGCTACAGCTACCTGCATGGTGCCTCATTCAAACCTCTCTCAGCAGCACTGATGGAAGGCATGTGAGTGGGCACCATGCAGCACTGAGAGACAGTAACAGCACTGAGAGAATACTGAAAAGTGGCTCTCTGTTGGTAGCTGAAGCAGCTTTTGGAAACCCTAGCTGCTACAGTCACCCAGAGGCTTTTCCTCACATGGGCAGCCCAATCTTACCTAAGTTCCCCAGTGCCAATGCAGTGGCGCCAGCACAGGCTATGCCGTATCCTGCAGGGGAATTTAGCAGGTGGGAGGTCTTCTCAAGGTAAGGGGACATTTGTCCCCTTGCCCTGGGGAAAGCCCCCATGCAATGAGTTTACTCAGATCCGTGCCAGCCATATGGATGGCACAAGTCCGTATGCACCCATCTTGGCCGATCAGGACTGAGAAGGGGGATAGGATACGATGTGCGTCAGTACCGCTGATCCTGCCCCCTCCCAGGTCCATCGTCACCTTCTCTCCTCTGCGTTCTGCCCCCTCTCCATCCTCCCCCCACCCCAGTGCTGCTTGCCGTGTATCTTACCTGCTCTGGCAGGCGCCGCTCCTTGCACTGGCACCGGCGGGAAGGTGCAGGCCTTCCCGCCAGCGCTGCTTTCTGGCACGCTGTTGCAAACTGCTTTACAGCAGTTTTGCAACAGCTAGCGCCAGCAGAGCACACACTCCACCACCGCAAGTTAGGGATAGGACTGTGCCAGAAGCCTTGTTCATTGGCTGCAATGTACACATGGTGAACACTGCAGATGTTCTACTGTTTAATCTCAATGCATAGCCACATGAATGAACTCAAACGATTTCATTTTTTAATACGTTTAGAATGTCTAAATTACTACAAAGAAGACACATAACCTGAATTTCCTAAATTTATTTTAATCAGGGGTCAAGCAAAAAGGAACAGAATGTAGAAACTTCAAAGTCAGAAATAGCAATCTATGATTCTATCTCCTGAATTTTCAAAAGTTAGTCCCAGGTTCACTAAGTAATGTGTGCAGATTTTCTACAGCCCACTAGCTCATATTTACCACAAGATCATTTGAAAAATGCCTCTTCTTCTTCCCAGTTTTGAGAACAATATTTATGGATTACGATTTTTGAGCATAGGTCAACTAAAATAGTCAATATCAACATTTTGGAGAAGTCCTTCACATTTTTGATCTAATGGCAACAATGCAGCCACCAGCCTGGCATCTGCCCTAGTGGAAGATCACAACAAGCAACAGGACTCTAGATATGCAGAGAAAGTTCTTTTAACTTTCAAGTTGCTTTTACTTTTTAAAATTGCTTTTAAAGTTTGTTAATTGTGCTTTTAGGCCAGCGGGTGGCGTAGTGGGTTAAACCGCTGAACCATGAGCTGTCGATCGAAAGGTTGGCAGTTCGAATCCGCGATGGGGTGAGCTCTCGTTGCTTGGCCAGCTCCTGCCAACCTAGCAGTTCCAAAGCATGTTAATGTGAGTAGATAAATAGGTACCGCTTGCGGGAAGGTAAACAGCGCTCCGTGTTCCAGCCACATTCTACGCGCTGCGGCAAGGAGAGTCATGCCAGCCACATGACCACGGAGGCATCTTTGGACAACGCTGGCTCTTCGGCTTTGAAATGGGGATGAGCACCACACCCTAGAGTCGGACACAACTGGACTTAATTGTCAGGGGTCACCTTTACCTTTTTAATTGTGCTTTTAAAGCTTTTAAGACCTGCTTGTGAAGAACTTTGTTTCAGGACTTGTTTTTAAAAGCATTTTATGTTTGTTAGACCTTTTTAAGTTGATTTTTTTTTTACTATAAACATGTTTGACATGGCTTTTAATCTTCGAATACCTCAGTCTTTGTCCAACAAGACTCTGGTTAGGCTGCAACTGGGGATGATATCAGAGATGCAGCCTTAGATCCTAACTTCCTGAGTTTTTGCCTCTGTGTAGTTAAAATGCCTGTCCTAGCAAGATGATGGAGACAACAGATAATGAACTATTATGGTTCAATGGACCCTCCATGTTCATTGCTGGAAGCAACAGGGGGACAGGCCATGGCCTTCCAACTCCACTTGCAGATTTCTGGAGGTATCTGGTCAGCAATGGCCACTGTGAGGAACAGGATGTCAGACTAGATGAGCATTTTGTCAGATCCAACAAGGCTCTTCTTACGTTCTTATACAAGTTGCTTCAGGAAAGTTGGTGGGACATATGAGACTATCAGCGCAATCCTGTGTAACCTTGCACCGGTGTAACAGCAGATGCACTGGTGTAAGTGCAATTACACTGGCATAAGTGCACTTGCACCGGTGCATCTACTGTTACACCAGCGCAAAGTTACACAGGATTGTGGTGTATAGTACAGAAACAACAATTCTTTGAGGCAGAGTGAGACAAGTGACAGAACCTGTCTTTGCCTGGGACAACAGAACAGTGTTGTCACCTGTTCAACCTGGGTTTCCAGAAACTGGTGAAAGGAAATGATCCTCACCACTTAGAAGACCTACAGGCTGGACAAGCAGCCTGGAAGTGACCAAACTTTCTTTTAGTTAAAAAAAAAAACAAAAAACCCACACACACAGTAACATAGCAAACTGCTTCCCCCCCAAAAAAAAACACCCCTGGTTTGACATTAATTAAAAAACATTCACGTAAATCGTCCCACATTTGTGCTCAAGAAAGAAAGAAAAAATCAATCGTAGTTGTATTTGCAACCTAGGGCCACAATAATAATAATAATAATAATAATAATAATAATAATAATAATAATAATAATAATAATAATATACAGTATTTATATACCGCCTTTCTCAGTCATTGGATTTCTCCTCCGACTTTAATCCAAGGCAGTGTACATGGGCAGGCTGTCCTAACCCCCCTTGGTTTTTTTTACAATATATATATATATATAAATGTCCAATCTCTCATGAACAGCTACTTTCCAGGTGGTATCCTTTTACAGTCTGACTTTTTTCTGCTGGCTGGCGCCTCCCACACTCGACCGACGCAGCTGGAAGCTCTTATCTCTCCTCCTGGAGGCTTTCACAGCTTTTTGCCAGCGGCGTGTCTCGAACTTATCAAGTTCACCGGTCTTTGGGCTTTGAAGGCAGCAGGTCTCCCTTCTGCCAGATTATGCCAGACTCTTTAATCCTATACACACTTATTTGGGAGTTAGCCCCATTGACCACAATGGGACTCACGTTTCAGTAAGCATGCAGAGGATTGTGTTTGCAGGTATACGTTCCTCCTCAAAGGTGTATAGTGCACTTGTGTTTTAATTATCCCCTAAGTGATATATAAGTGGCACAGAACTTCAGGTCAGTTCAAAGGATAATGAAAATGGCTCAGCATTTGCTCAGGATAACACAAATACTCAGAGCAACCTCTAGGAAAGGTGGACAAACTGGGATTTACTAGTGCTTAGCAATGTCAATAAGGGATGCGTATCTGAGCAGGCTCATGTGCTGATGTTCCTATTTGGTTAGCAAGGTACTGCTAAGCCTGACAGCAAAAGGATATGGGTCTGTTTGTGATGGAAAAACTGAACAGAGATTGTACACTCAAGTCGTCCAGCAGGCCAACGTTTTATCAAATTTGTCCCCAAATGGGAACAATGGCCACTGGTTCAAGTAGCGTTAAGCGACTGAACATCCTTTAGTAACTATTTCAAAGCTGTATCAGGATGCTTATTTTGCCTGCTTGCTTTTGCAAACAGGTGATGTTAATATAGGGCCTGTTCACACAAACCTGGTGAGTCCTGACCAGTCAGTTCTGAACTGCAAGGTATCATGTAAAAAAGGACAGATGGTATAAGAGTCTGACAGCGCAATCCTCTTCTACGTGCCGGTGACGGAACGAGTGTTCCGTCGCCGGCAGTAGTCGCAAACGTTCCGTAAAGCACGTTTGCGACTACTCTCGAGCAAGGAAGGCCGGCGCAGAGGCCAGCCTCCCTTGCTCTGGCACTGGAGTGCCCGAGCAGCCACTGGCGGACCCAGGTAAGGATCCGGCGGGTGGGGGGTGGTTCGCCGGGTGGGGGAGGGGCCCATTGGCCCACGGCCTCCTCCGACTTCCGCCAGCAATTTTGCTGGCAGAAATCCAGGCGGCATTTACACTCGAGGAAGGGGACGAGCGTCCCCTTCCCCAAGTAGACTTCCGGCCTGGTGGCAGCCTGGCCGCCAGTGCACAGGATCCGTCAGGCGGCCCTGGGCCACCCGTCGGATCCTTACGCAGGATTGCGCTGCCCATGGGGGAGCTTAAAATGCAAACTCCTCCAATTTGAAAAGTGTGGCTTCATTTCACGTTAGGTGGAATTGTCTCCAACTCAAAATAGGGTTCACATCCTGCTACCCAGTCTTCTTCACCACTCCACCTTCTGGATCCCTCGAGGAAAAAGACCTTAAGGGCTCACTGCTACACAAGAGAAACCCTGCAAAGCCTTTCCCAGGACTGGCCCCTCCACGAGGCCAATTGAAGTAGCATCAGGCAGCAGACTGATGGGGGGACGGGACCCACCTCTGTCCACCTACTTGCCTTCACTGCACCTCCTTCTCCTTCCATTCCCTGGATTGGAAAAGAAAGAGGGGGACAGAGAGGAAGAGGAAATGTGGAGGGGAGGGGAGTGCTGAGCTAGAACGTCGGACAGCGGGAGGAGCAGAGGCTGGCACAGCATCAGAAAAGGGGGAACAGCATTTGGCATGCTGCCTCAGGCTTGGGCCGGCCCAGGCCTCTCCATCGTTAAAAATGATGCTCAGAAAAATAGCAGATATTGGATGTTTTCAGTATATACATTTCTGACACAACTGCTGGACTTGTATGAGACAGTTGCTTCAAAAAAGAAGTTAAAATGATCTAGAAGTTAGCTTTTGACCCATTGCTGTCATTGTGTATGTATAAAGTTACTTATTAAAATGCATGTGTAGCATATTGCTGCAGCTTCATAGCAGAACAATTGTGTTTATTCATCTTCCTAGGTGAGTATCATGTGTGAATATCAGCTGTTGTTGCTATGTTTAGAATATCTGGGTTGTAGCACAAATGTTGCTTATTGAATAAGCAAAATAAAGACATTTTAGAAATGTTAGGTCAGCATGTATTGTTAATGTATATTAGCTTTGTGGCACATGGTGTATCAACTGTTGAAAATTAAATTTGCATTCGCTGTGGAGACTGGCTCTCTCACTTTTAAGCATACATGCTGTCCTTTTTTATGCAATATCACCTTCCACGGATTTACTTTCCAATTTAAGGTAAAAATGGATATGGATGGAAACAAAATATGTATGCATGTATTTACACATTACTCACCTGGCTGTATTCAGAATTAACAATTTATAGCTAGAAATCCTTCTCTCCTATTACTAATCCCCCCTCTGCCACCTAGTCACCAGGAAGATTAGTAACAGGAGAGAAGGATTTCTAGCTATACATTGTTAATTTTGAACACGGCCCTGGTAAGTAATGTCCAATGAGAGAGGAAAATAGACAGAGCAAATGTCTAAACCTGTGAAAAGTGTTATGGATCTGCCTTGCAAAAATATTTAAATTTACAATGAAACAAAAGAAACTACCGTACGTTTGTGAGGCATTCTTTCCTGCAAGGTACTTCAATGTTCATCCTTCCACAACTTCCTGAACATGAGCAAAATCCATCCACCAAGGGTGTGTTTGGGCATTACTTTCAAGGAATATTAATGGAGAGGTAGTCTTGTAGCCTAAGCCTTAGGCCCTAAGGCATACCACTAATTCTACCCCAACAAAGCTCTTTTTCATGTTCTTGACTGAAGCCATTGTATCCATTATCTCTTAATTTATTTGAGCACATAATTGTATTGTTAATAAGATATGCAGTTCCTCTACCATTGTGATATTCTATTTTATACTCCAGATTGTAGCTATATAGTAGTCCAACATACCTACCAAAATGGATATTCTAATCATGACTTCTGTTATCTGTATAATATCTTTTATCCTGTACAAATAAGTCTTCCATTCTGCTACCCAACTTATATTATTAGTAGAGAGGCCTCAACTTTGTCAAGGCTGCAATCCTATCCTCACTTGCCTGGGAGTAAGCCCCATTCACTATAATGGGACTTACTTCTGAGTAGACATGTATAGGATTGGGCTCTCAAAGTCCTAACCCACTAGCACAGTAACTTACAGCCTATATCCTCATCAGATATGTCTTTATCCTCGGCAGTACAGTATTTTTTTACTTAATGCTTAAATTAGTACATGCTCTCCTCTGCCTACCAGCAAGTTAAGCTTTTTTGTCGTGAGAATTTAAGTACATATTTGAATGTTTGAGATCATGACATGTAAAGAGCCTGTTGATGCTTGCCTTTATCAGTAATTTATATTGTCCAGAAAATGAGGTGATAAAGATGGAGATTATTATTACCTAGTCTTTATACAAACGTGTGTGTGTGTGTTATCTAGCCATGCAAATATTTGGAAGGATGTTGTTTGAAAAAAAAAAGTTGTACCTAGTTCCATAAAGAACCACGGAATTCACTCTAATTCTTTCAATCCCTGTTCTTCTTCTAAAGGTGTACCACTAGTTTTCTTGCTAATGGCAAGGTCCGAGCCTGTTACAGGGATCCCTAGGTAAGGAACAAGTGAGTCCCCTATATGAAGGGTTTTCCAGACTGTGTACACGTTTCTGTTCCCTGTACTAATGAATGTGTTCCATGTATTGGTATAGTAACCAAGATTATTTGGATTTGCACTGCTTGTCTTCCTCAAAATAAATGAGCCAACTCTCAGCCGCCTCCCTGGTACATAATATGCACTTTCACAGGTTGCAGCAAGAGGAAGTACTCTTTTCCGTTCAAGAAAAATATGGTGAATTCACATCACCACAAACAGTGGCTGAGGAAGAAAAAAAAAATGCAATGCCCTCTGTTGGCTGAATCCACACATCAAACCCAGAGAACTAAAGGCTGATTCACACTAGCCTTTTCCCGGCTCGTTTTGGATCTGCATTGGGTCTTGTGGGGCTGTTTTCATTAGAATCTGTTTTCTCAAACATTGATCTCCACATCAAACCAGATCAGTAGAAAGTACTTAGTTCAAGAGCTGAGTACTGTATACAGATCACATTCCTATGTTTTCACTACCTTGTAAGTCACTGCCATGTATTCATTGCCATCTTAATCCCGTTTCTTACAACTTCAGAAGTCTTGCTCAACCAATTGTGTATATTGATACAGAAAAGTTTAAGAAGGCCGATATTCTTGTCTACTAATACCATGCCTTAATTGGATTTTTGAAGGAAAAAGTAAAACATTCAAAGTATCGCTCACACATGATACAGTAGAGCAGCGTTTCTCAAAGTTCTACCCACGAGGCAGGGAGAACTTTGAGTGCTTGTGGGGGCAGGGGCAGCAGCGGCGGCTATCCCGGAGATCGCCACTGGAAAAAAACAAACGCAAATTTGCGGGCTTACCCGGGGGGGGGGAGGTCCTGAAGCCCTCCAGAGGGTTCGGGGAGGCCTGTGCTACTCTCCACAGCCCCCCCCCGAGCATCAGATCACCACAGAGCAGTGGTTTTAGACCACATCCGGTTTCCACAGCAAAGGAGATGGCCATTGCCTAGGCTGGGGGGGGGGGGCGAGGATATTGGTGCTGAGCTACACTGATATCCTATGTCCCGTCACAGCCTGGGCTGGCCTTACACGGCCTCCCTGGTTGTGTGCCAGCTAAAGAGCTGGCGCTCATCTGAAGAGGCCCATTGCAGCCCGTATTGCTTACACCGGGGGATCCCGAGGTGAGCCTGGACTGTGCCGGTGTAGAGCACAATGGGCCTAGGATGCAACGGCGACCGGCCCTTTAGGCCGACTGTCACAAGTTAGGCAGGATTGGGCTGTCCATGGGAGCTACTGGAGAAAGAGCCTTTTCGGGATGGCGCTCAAATTTTTGTTCTCTCTCCCTAGATGTATTTGGTTGTAAGTGACCTGGAATTTATTTTGAGAAAGACGGTACAAATAATTAAACAAAGAAACCAAAACAAAAGACCATGTTTGGGCTACCATGAACATTAGCACTTGTGAAGGAAATAAGTTATAGATGAAACAGCACTCAAGCAAACGGGTCATTGGGCAATTATTACACTTATTGTGCAACTTGAATTAGCATTGAATTTTTTCCCATGGAAGAGCTGCCAAACTTGACATATTTGTAAGTCTTATTGTTCACAGCACGTCCAAAAGAGCAGCCCTGAGTGTCGTTCTCCCTCCTCCTGGCAATACAAAACATGTGACATGATATTGTCCTCCGTTTTCCCCTACTCCACAAGTGGCAGCCAATGGAATGGAGAAGAGAAACAAAGAACATGATGGCATCACATTGCGCTTTAGTTGTGTCCGATTTGGAATGAGTCCTCAAAATGAATTACTTTGAAAGACCCCCATAAGTCTAGCATTGTTCTCAGGTAGAATGGGACCCGCTCTGCCACCTTCCAATTCTAGTAAGTAGCACAAGTCAGAGAAAACTCAGCATTGCTGGCCTCAGCAGGCATTTGGGAACTCATTTTGGAGTCTGCAACTTTCAAGTTGACTCTGAAATGCGGTCAGTTATAACATCCCTTCAGTGAGTAGATCTAGACTAATCCAGATTCGTGCTCAACTCTATGTGTTTTATAGACATTATAGAGGAGAGTGCAGTTATGTAGGGCTGCTGTTTTTCATAGCAGCTATAAATCCTCTGTAACATCTAGTTCTGGTCTCAGGGTCAAACTAGACATGACATAGGAGCTGTGTTTGGAATTTGCAAGTCCCCCCCCCCAAAAAAAAGCAGATGCAGGGGCAATGCTTTGGAATGGGGCTCCCTGATCTAGCCCTGTTTTCCCTGTTCTATAGGCCTTGTTCTGAATATCACTCACACACACACACACACACACACACACACACACACACACACACACACACACAAGTTGCTATCAGTTAGGAACGGGAACATTTAATGTGCCTCTAAGTTTTTTCCTCCAAAGCTAACTGCAGCTTGGGAGAGGGGAATTTAAGGAAGTGGCACAGTGGTAAAGATGTAACCCTCTTTGCTCTGTCATGCAGTCCTGATCCAAATCATGCAACTCTCCATGAATGCTCCTGGGCAAATAAGACACCAGGAGTTCCAAATATGCAGTGGCGTTCCTAAGACCGCCCTGCCCCACCGCGCCGGAAGTGATGTAACGGCAGCAGCCGTTATCGAGCACTCAGAGGTGCAGGGCGGGCAGGCCAAACATGCCAACGGTGCTCCTCGCTCGCCCCGGCAAATGGGACGATCCGCCCCACCGCTGGAGCAAAGTTTGCACCCCCCGCCTGCCGCTTGGGGCCCAATCCCGCCGCCCGGGGGCCCACTGCCCCAATGCCCCCACCACTGATGACACCACTGCAAATATGGAGCTTCCATATCACATGATCATCTAGTTTGGTCCTAAGTCTCTTGCAACTGTTGTAGGTTTCTGTGCTGGATTGGTACACAGTCCTTAACACCCTGTTCCTTTTCTCTCTTTAAGGAATTTCCTTGCAGTTCTTGTCATGAGGCCGATTTCTCTGTTTTGAGCAAGCTGCTTCTTAAAATTTCTCTCAGCAGGCACACAGTTCTTAGTCACATAACACTTGCCAATCAGATCTCATAATGAGCCAAGAAACAAAAGCGTCTCTGCCTGTGAAACTCATACAGTGACAGATATCAATATTTGCATGCACACACGCAGCTAGGTCTTTTATATTATATTAAGATAGGGTCTGAATTGGCTGTGACTACCCAGGAAAGAGATCTTATGGTTGACTGAGAACAACAACTCAGTGTGCAATGGCAGTGGAAAAAAAAAGGAAAATTCAGTATTAGGAATTATTAGAAGGTACAGAAAATAAAATGACATGTTCAATGCTGTCATTATATTAGTCTATGGTCAACCTTTCAACATGAATGCTCCTGGCCCTTTAATGGTTGCATAGGTGAGGGCATTTCAGCAGGTGCAGCTGCTTTAGCAGCACCATCAGCACTTACAGCTGCCAAGATTCTCTCTTCTACACAACTCTTAAGAACGCAGAGGCCATCATGGTGGAAGGTTGGCCACCCCTGGTCTATGGTGAGGCCACACTTGGAATTCTGTGTACAGTTCTGGTCATCCCATCTCAAAAAGGATATCACAGAGCTGGGGAAAAAATACCAAAAAGAGAAACTAAAATAATAAAGGGGTTAGAACAGTTCCCTATGAAGAAAAGGTCTTCAACTTTTTAGCTTAGAGAAAAGTGATAAAGTGGGGGAAATTACCTCATGAAGTTGAGTGACCATAGGTTAAAAACAGAAGTGTTTCACAGAATGTACAGCAATACCTTGGACTTTTGTGTGGTTAGGGACCAGAGCATGCCAGTCAGTCAGTAACCTTTATTGGCATATACATATACATAAAGCGCACACATCGAACCAAAACCATAGCACAGAATAGGTAAAACAAACCATTAAAAAAAAAAAGACTACAGTTAAAACTAAATCAATTTCATTCAGTGCATTAAGATCTATAGTCTCCATATGTACATACATCAAACTGTGTATTGTCCTCAATTAGTCGTCAAGAAGCGGCATGGTTAGTCGTATCTGGACAAAAAGACTTAGAAACTTAGCTACCTGTCTGGTGCGTTTCTCGTCGTTCCCTGCTAGTAGATGTTGGATAGCCGCGTTATCAGACTGGCATTTTATACCTAGCAGCAATGGTTTTAGAAATTTATCACGCAGGCCTTGAAACCTGGTACAGTAGAGCAGGATGTGCGGTAGAGATTCCAACCCTCCTAAGCTGCAAGTACAACAGCGTTCCTCAACAGGTAGGCCTCTGAATCTGCCTTGTAAAACTTTAGAGGGCAAAACATTGCAGCGAGCTAATGTAAATGCTCGCCTTTCTTGAGGGCTGTCTAAGAAGAACAGATATCTAGGCCTGCTGCCGTAGTTGATCAATAGTTGAGAATTCAGTGGGGAGCAAATTCTATGTGCCGCTGCCAAGATCTCCTGCTTGTCGATATCCACCAACCTAGTAAGTATTGTCTTCCAAGCTGTGGCCAATGATCCATCCCCCAGTAGATCAACTGACAGACCCAATTTTTGGATTTTTTTATAATACAAGGCCAGGCCAGGAGTAATTATTGAGTCATTAAGAACACCCTTGAGAAGGGGGTCATAGTCAGCAACAAAACATATTCTGGTCCAGTATTTTAAAAACCTGGACCAAGCCCGTAGTTCTAATCTATGTTGGCCTGCTTCTAGGCATAGAGCTTCATAAGGGACACAATGGGGGACTGCTAATATCTTATACAAAAAGGTTGCCTGTATCTTTTCGACCATGTTGTTGTAAGCTGACATCCATATAGGGACACCGTATAGAAGTTGGGAGATTATTTTAGCGTTGAAAATCTGTATGGCAGCGGGTATAAATGAGTTACCCCATTTAAAGAAAAAGCGAATAATAGCTTGAATAGATGGTTTAACTGAGTTGATCCCTATATTGCGATGGGGGACCCATGAATATCTATAGTTAAACCATAGGCCAAGATATTTAAATTCTTTGACCTGCTGGATCCTCTTCCCATTGAACTGCCAAAAATGAGGTTTCCATATTTTTCCAAACACTAGGATTTTAGATTTCTCATAGTTAAGGTGAAGTTTATTCTGAGATAAATATTCAGTGCAACCTTTGATTAACCGCTTCAATCCAATTTTGGTGCGAGATATTAGCACCATATCATCTGCATAAAGCAGCAAGGGGATTCCTAAAGAGCCTAATTTGGGATAGTGGGCATCCAAGTTGGTTAAAAATGGAGCTAAATCATTAATGAATAGATTGAATAATGTAGGAGCCAGCACACAACCTTGTTTGACACCTCTATTAGTTGGTACAGGTTCAGAAAGATCTCCCTGGGGTACCTTAATCTGACAAGAAGTGTTACTATAAAGTATTTGAATTAGTAGAAGCAGCCTTTTATCAAGCCCCATTTTCCCCAGCTTATCCCATAGCAAATCCCTATCCACGGAGTCAAAAGCGGCCCTGAGATCTAAAAATGCCACATAGAGACGGCCGTTACATTGATGTAATTGCTTTATAATAAGATGTGATAATACCACACAATGGTCTATTGTTGATTTACCTGGTCTAAAACCGGCTTGTTCAGGGCCTATTATGTTGTTTTCGGAAATCCATGTATTAAGTTTATAAAGTAAATGCTTTGCATAAAGCTTACCTGCCACAGATAGAAGGCTAATTGGCCTATAGTTACTAGGGCTTTTCCTGTCCCCTTTCTTATAGATAGGTACCAGGGTAGATTGGGTCCAAGATTTTGGGATTTTACCAAGTTTATCAGCTGCAGTAAAAAGATCGGCCAGAAAGGGCGCCCACCAGTCAGGAGCAGCTTTGAATATCGACCAGAGCATGCATGAAAGTAAAAAATGGATGAATGTCAAAGCATTGCCTTATTTAGCTTGCAAATTTATTTGGGCCGGTAAAAAAATGTAAATAACTAACTATATTGACACATGTGAATGCATGCAAAAGCTAAATAAATATAAATAAAATAAAAATAAATGAATGTCATGGAAGGTTGGACGAAATCAGATGAAAGAGGAAAGCATGTGGACAAAATTTGAAATGTGGTTATAATTAAACACGGCTGAAAGAGCAAAGTGATGGAAGTCAAGTGGATGAAAGTCAAAGAATTGATGTATATATCAACCTATGGATCTCCCTATCACAAGAATGGATTGTGGCTATCAGCTTTAAATATGAGCAGCTTTAAAACAGAGAAATTCATGGAAGATTAACATCTGTCAATGGCTTATTTCCCATGACAACAAAATGGAATCACCATATTCTGAGTGAATATATGTCTGATTATTATATGTTGGGGAAAGCTAACAGGGGAAGGCTTTTAACATCATATTCTTGTTGTCAGCTTCACAATGTTTGTATTAAAGCTCACATACGCATAGTTTTCCCTCAATTACTACAACATCAAGTGATGAGTTGAATGTGTGGAACAGTCATCGTAGGAAATACCATATACCAAACTTTCATAGCATTTCTTGCAATACAATTATTAGCCATGACATCTTCCTACTCCCAGTCCCACACTATACGTACCAGAGGAGGCCAACCTGGTTGAATTAACATCACACCTCAAGGCAACAGTCTGGAGTAGGTGAATAAACTTACCACCAACTTATAAATAAATAATAAACTTGTATCTTGTTGTCTTGTGTGCTCCCTGAGGCAACTGGTGGGGCCACTAAGAGATACAGGAAGCTGGACTAGATGGGCCTTTGGCCTGATCTAGCAGGGCTCTTCTTATGTTCTTAACTGCCAATCAGGTGGGAAGCAAAAAATTCCTACCCAGCCCCCAAAGAATGGACAGCTAATCTCAGACTATCCCGATGGTGGGTGGGTTGGGGTAGAGGCGTAGCTGGGGAGGAGGGGAGCCCACTGCCCGGTTGCCGAGTGGGAGGGGGTCAAAGCTACCACATAGGCGGAGGCCTGGCGGCAGCAAGGGATTTCACCCCTCAAATGACTCAAATGAAAACAGCAGAAGCAGAAGCAGAAGCAGGGAGCCCTCCTCAGAAAGGAGGGAACCCTCGGAGGGAGCGTCCTGGCGGGCGGTTGGCGGTGAGAAAGGACACCCCCACCTGTCCCCCAGGTGTGTTTCCATGCTGCGGTGACATGACTGCTGGGCGGGGCGAGTGACGTCACTTGCAGGAGTGATGTCATGGGGTGTCATGGGGGTGTGTGCGGCTACAGCACTGGGTTGGGACGCAACACCACCAGAGCTCCAGTGTTGAGCTCAAGGCATGACCAGCGAAAATGCTGATTGAACTCCACCCTAGCAACTGAGCGCACCAATCAGGTGCAGCCTATCCCTGCCTTGCCTCAGAGTGGCTACATTCCATTGAGATAGATCTCATATTCGACATAAAGTAAACTTTATGCATGCTTGAATCAGTCCCAAGTGGGAACTGGCTGAGAATTAACACAGTTTATTATTACGACCGTGGCTGGCTGTTACAAATACAAGACAGCAAAAGCCCACAAACTCCTTCCTTTCCCCTATGCATGGGGTGGAAGAGATTTAAAGCTTCTTTTCACCATTTGTAACAACACAAGGCTTCCCAAATTTTGCCAAACATAGAAAACTGTGTTTTTCATAGTTAGTTAACATCCCAGGATATCAAATTCTGGTTTGTTACTTCTGAAACAGCTGTATGTCTTCGAAGAAGTGGTGGAACAACAGTAAGATAACGTTTCCCATCCATTCTAATAAGGTTGTTTGCATGTCAGGATTTTGGCCTATATTTTCATGACAGATACTTTCCCTCTCCTATTCCAAAAATAGAACAGAATAGAATTGAACCCTGGTGATAGGGTACCTTGAGAGTATTATGTTAAATGGAGGGGTGAGTACTAAAGACACAGAACATAATGTATACATATATCAATCTTCAAATGGCTGTTATATCAGACAGGACCTATAATCTTTTATAATAAAGGCTTCAGTAAAATATTCTGAACTAATTCCTTCCACGATCTAAGTAATAACAATTAACATGTATCTGAGTAATAACAATTAACAATATGAAGAAGGGTATAGTATTCATACAGATAATAAAGGATAGATTTCATTATCCCTGTATTAGAGGTATAAAACATAAAGCTTAGAGAGCTGAGGTGATGTGACATGTAGTTTTCGAACTGTGTTCCAGGAAAACCTGGGTCCCCCTCAGACAGGCCTCCACAAAAAGCTCAATACTGACAGACAAGCCTCTCTGAAAGGCAGATTTGTACAACATCACCACCAATGAATCTTCCCATGCAACACGTAACTGCAAAAGAGTCCTGGCTGTGGTGTAAGCAGGAGAGAAATGGGGGGCAGCACCAAACCTTCAGCAGAGAAAAGGGAGAGGAAGGCCTCTAGCTGGTTTTTGAAAATGGCAGTTTACTTGAGAAGATTTGTTCTGACATTTTGAATTTATTTTAATGTCTGTTTTATAACCAGTGTCATTTGTTTTAGTACCTCTGAGGAAACATGTTGGACAACTGCAAATAAAATGCCACTTTCAAACAAGCGTCAGGTCTGCCTCTGTCTTTGCTCTTCTGAATCTGTTCTACAATGAACACCCTGTTCACACAGGCCTGACCAAAGCCCCATCTGGAATGTGTGTGAACTCTAAAAGACATTCCTTCCAACCTTTTCAAACACACAGAGGGTTCACAGTTCCTGCAGAGAGCTTGATGTGGAAAGCCCTTCCCCAAAGGTAAAACATCTGAAAACCACAGATGTTGAGCACAAGAGCCAGGCCTAAAAAAAATAAAAAATTCTGACACCTCCAAAGCCAGGCACCTCTTCACTATGCATAACCCTTTGCCGAAAAACTGTTTCTCTCCCCCCCTTTCATTTCAGCAAAGAATGAACCTGTGCTTCTGAGATTATGATTAATAGTCAGACTGATCTTTTCAGCAACACCTGCTACCCATACGGGCAGCAACCAGGCACAAGTTAATATTTCACCATCATTAACCATATTTTATGTTTTCATATGAAAACCTGACAAAAAGAGCCGAGTTTCTGTTTCCAACTTGCGAAAATAGGAATCCTGTAGCTGTTCTGAAATTCTTACCCGGTTAAGCAATGCTGTCTTTCCAACTCCGGTGACTTGATTTTATACTGTTAGAATTTAGGCAAGTAATTTTCTATCAGCTTAAAGAAGAAGAATGAAGTACTTACCTGTAAAACAAAAAAGAGAAACACATTTATTACTGTGTGAAACATTGGAATTTAACTGCATCATTTATATTCATTTTTCTTTGAACAATATTTATTGGTTTGTCTGTCACATTAATATCTGCCCTTTCTTTAATGACCTCAGGCATATAGAGTTCAAAACAGCCTCCGATTTAAAGGCTGGACAAGTAGCTTAAAAAATTAAACTATAATCAATTCCAGAGGGGGAAGCTGTGTTAATCTGTTGCAACACAAACAGACTAGACAATCTTGCAGCACCTTAAAAATTAAAACGTTGTATTGTGACATTTTGTGGTCTAGAGCCTGCTTCCAACACCTTTGGTAGGTGTGTATGCATCATATATTAAGAGTGTGCAATTTAAACAATTGCCTTTTTTAAAATGTTTTTTGTTTCCCATTCTGATTCACAGCACAATCCTATCCAACTTACACCACCAGTGTAACCAGCGGGGGAGGGCAGGGCAGGGCAGGGCAAGGACAGGGCAGGAGGCTTTGGAGGGGAGGGGAGATTTAAATCTCCTTTGAATCCCCCTTTGGAGGGGACTTGAATCCCCTTTCTGTTCTGGGGCCTCCCGTTCTCGTTGCACTGCTGGTTACACCGCTGGTTACGCTGGTTGGATAGGATTGCGCTGCCAGTCTATTATTAATGTATTTTCATTTTCCCATTGTTTTGGTTTTTCACTGACTCTGCATTTCAAGACTTTGCAGTTGCTTCTGTAGGAGTTGCTTCTGTAGGCTGAGTTCTTTAACATAAGCAGTCCCTGAGTCCATCTGTAGCTAGATTCCCATAAACACTGGCACCTAAATACTCTACCTTCTAATTACCACTTAAACAAAACATAAGATCCAGTCCATTTTCTGATGTCAGTAATTTCACTGTTTTCTACTCAAAAGGCACAACATTTTCAAACCTTCTACCTTCAAACCTTCATGACACCAGACCTGTCAAATTTCAGACAGATTGGATGAAGGGTCCCCATTTCATAGTTACTTATGAAAGGTGTATATATAAATTTTCCATTGTTTTCAATGGGAGATCCAGCAGCTTTTCTTTGCACTTTAAATGCTGTGTGTTTTCATCCCATTGGCATGCCATTCCATTTTCAGGCATTCCACAACCCCTGAAAGAATCAGAAGACCTGCCAGATTTGAACATCTAACAGAAATACCACAAAGTAGGTTTTTTAGTTCACCAACACTCTTCTTCAGGCTGGATGTTAAGCAAAAAAAGGAAAAAGAAGAGAGTCAGGAAGAGAAAGGATGTCACTGGAAGTGAATGAAAACCCCAGCCTGTGGTTTGTAAAAATATTCAAATGGAATGGAGGAGGCTTTTTGCAGACTTTGCACCTAGTGCAAAACAAAAAACAAAAACTCTCTTTAAGTTGTAGTACTAGCAAGATGTGTTGAAATAAATGAACAATAAATACTCTCCCTTTGAAGATATCAAAGCCACTAGTTATTTGAATCTGAATCTAGCACTAATCACAATACAGCAAGTCCTCACTTAAAGTTGTCGATAGATTTTTCTTTTTGGAAACTGCAACATTAAGCGAAACGACTTATAATGAAACCAGTTTTACCATAGGTTAATTGATATACTTAAACAAAGGTCACAGACAAGAGCATATTTCTGGTCACAAAAACATCACCAAACTTCTAAATAAAGACCTAAAACAAGACCAAAAACATTTCTAATACAAAACATTGAAATAAATGTGAGCTTTCTATATAGATGGTATATAACCCCAAGCAAATTAGCAAGAATGTATGAGAAGGTGACGAATAGCTGTTGGAAATGTAAAAAGCAAGAGGGAACTTTTTATCATATGTGGTGGACATGCCCCCAAGAAAAGAAGTATTGGACTCATTCATAAACAGATAGAGTTGATTTTAAAGATTAAAGTTCAAATAAAACCAGAAACCTTTTTGTTGGGTATGAGGGATGATCATGTAGGCAAAAAATTCCAAACTTTGTTTTTATATATGATAACTGTGGCAAGAATTTTATATGCACAATATTGGAAGCATTCAGAGATACCTTCGCTGGAAGATTGGTGGTTGAAAGTTTTGGATTATGCTGAAATGGATAAACTTACAATTTTAATTAAGGAAAAGTCAGTTAACCTTTTTGTGAATAACTGGAAACCATTTATTGATTTTTTTAAGAGAGAGAGAGAAGAACGATGTGATGATATGCAGATTTAATGAATAGAATGTGGGTGATAGTTTGGCTTAGTTGGATATTATATGTAGAAAATAGTGAATAGTATGCTAGTAGGATGTATTGCTTCGCACTTGCTATAACCTTACGAAATATGTATTGTTTTTATGTTTCAATATATTAATAAAATATAAATATATGGGTAAAAAAAGACCTAAAACAAGACCGAAAACATTTCTAATACAAAACATTGAAATAAATGTGAGCTTTCTGGGCCAGAGAAAACCCAAGCAGATATGGGTAGAACGTCCAAGTTCCACACAGACAGTGGCCCCAGCCGGGAATCGATATTTTTTCTCAAAAAACTTTAAAACGAAACGACTTATAACAAAACAACTTTAAGTGAGGACTTGCTGTACACAAATCCTAGGAAAGGGGCAAAGTTTTGAAAGGGGAAAGAGTCAGACTGAAAATGTGAATCAGCTGGCACCATTTCAAGTCAAATCCAGATCCCTTCAAGCTAGGGCCAACAAAAAATGGGCTAGGTCCCCACCTCTGTTAGTCCCAATTTCCCCAAGTAAAAACGCTGTACCCTTGGAGAAGGAATTACAATTGGCAGAGGGCTCTGGACTAAACAGAAAAGGTCCCTTGGTTAGCACAGCTTGCCTTGCCATGTCCAGACAGAAACGACACTGTTTTGCCACATCACCTTGGCCTAGCAGGACATGACAGCATGCACAGTCTCAGAAATCATTCTGATATCATTATCAAAGAAGTTGACGAAGAAGAAGCTTTTGTCATGTGTGCAGGGGAGTCACTGGGGGGCGGGCGGTGGACCACCCCTGGTGTCACCACAGGGAGGGGTGTCACCAAAAGCACTTTCTATTCTATTTGTTACTGGTGGTACGAAAATGCACCACTGGTAGAAAATGGGTTTTTCCCAAATCCTTGCTACGAATCACATGAGGATTGCATTTCCCAGGAGGCCTCCACATCGTGTGGCCTGGTATGGGAGGAGGTCCACAGGGGTGACACCATGAGATCTCGCTCCAGATGTCACCAACCCTAGTGACACCCCTGTGTGTGTGTGTGTGTGTGTGTGTGTGTGTGTGTGTGTGTGTGTGTGTGTGTGTGTGTGTGTGTGTAACACCAACTGAAAACAACACTTCATGAAATTGATGAAGGGGGTACTTAAGCATACATTTAGACTTTTCTCTGGAATTGCTGGTTCAAGTAACTTTATAACTTGTGCGTGTTTTCACAGGAAGGTTAATCATTGCTTAAAAGTGAGAAACAAATATATGTAAGTTTCATTCACAGTATAGCACATTCAACTCATACAGTTCTAATGCAGACACTTTTACAGACACTTCGCTAACTAGTTTACAAATAGCATATTCTAAGAGTTCTGCTACACATTCATTACATAAATACGTAACCTGGCATTGTTTTAGATTTGTAACTAAACAGAATTTATACCACTGCAGTGATAGATGCTATCTGGCACCTATTAGCAAGCACTCCAGCGAGGTAGATTAAAAGTTAATTTCCCTTCCTGAGTATTCATATAAGCAACAGCTTCAACAATGCAACCCATCAGGAAAGCAAGCTGAAAGGAAAGAAGCTGAGAACCTATGTACAGGTGGGCCCCCATATCCGCTGGGGATATGTTCCAGGCCCCTCCGTGGATACTTGAAACCGTGGATAAGAGCGAACACCCCCTCCATGGTTTCCTGAGGGCCCCCCCACCCTGCCTCCCCTGCAGGCAGGCATGCTTGCCCCCCCCAGCTCTTATTGTTCTTTCAGCAAGCTTTGTTTCTTCCTTAAAACAAACAGAGAAGCAGCCTCCATTGCAGGCAAGTAGAATGAGACTTAGTCCTAGAGAGGCTCTGCAAGGTTTCTGTTAACCTTGCAGAGCCTCTCTAGGACTTAGTCTTGTTCTACTTGCCTGCAATAAGCAGTCAGAGGCTGCTTCTCCTGTTTGTTTAAGGAAGAAATGAAGCTTACTGGGAAAAGAGTAAAAGCCTGGGGGGTCCCCACAATCCGTGGATAACTGAAACCGTGGATCAGTGGATATGGGGGCCCACCTGTACATCTAATTATGTGAGCTTGTGTTCCTAGGATTTCACTAGGACTTGTGGGCAGATAGCTGTATGACAGTGTTTCTCAAACTGTGGGTCAGGACCCACTTGGTGGGTCGCAACCCGATTTCTGGTGGGTCCCAGGTGATGGAAAGATCAGATAAGTAATTGCCACAAGCCCTGAGGCTATTCAGAAATCAGATAGCTACTAATTGCCCTTCAAAGAGCTGAGCTCCTGCAGTTTGCAAGATAGCTAATTGCTCTGCAAGCAGCTGAGCTCTTTACATGTAAATAAATAAATATATTTATTTCTAGATCACCTTTTTTTAAAGTCTCATAAAGCTAGGTGGGTCCCAATAGAGTGTCATTTTAAAAAGTGGGTCCTGGTGCTAAAAGGTTTGAGAACCACTGCTGTATGGTATGGAGGAGGAGGAGGAGGCATAGACAACAATCACAACCAGAATGACTTAGTGTGAATGCTAACTCCCTCTGGCTGCAATCCTATATACATTTTCCTGGGAGTAAGTCCCATTGAATTCAATGAGACTTCTGTGTATTGTTTGTCATACACTTTCAGCCCAATCCAGCCTATCTTTAGGCCGGCGGAGCGAGCGCTTCGCCAGCCTAAGGAGTCGCAAACGATACATAAAGCACGTTTGTGGCTCCATGCAAGTAAGCAGCGCCAGCGCAGAGGCTGGTGGTGCTCACTCAGCCACCGAGTCGGACCTGCGCCGGCCGTCACAGGTAAGTCCCACGCCCCTGCACCAACCAGCGCAGCACTAACATATTTGTGACTCAGGCCACTGGAGCGCTTGCTCCGCCAGCCTATTTCTACGCTGGATCGGGCTGGATCGGCCTCTGGAATTTCTGGTTTCAGAGATTCTCCAGCTTAATTAAACAGCCCCCAAAACCACAGAAAAGCCCTTCTTTTGTATACTTTGATCTGGAAACCTAAACTGCACTACTAAACTACCTTGGATATATTTGCCACACAGGGCGTGAAAGGAACCACCACTGTTGCCAACACATCCGTCAATAGACTGTTAAATACTTACCATGGGGTCTTTCTTTTCCTAATGTTTTGCCTGCATTTTGAATGTGCCCTTGCAATATTATTGCTACAATATTTATACTGATCTAGGTACACTTCTGCCAGAAGCAGATGTGATTACTGTTGCTTCCAGAAGCCTCTTTTATAAACCAGACATTCTGGAAATCTTAGATACAATCAAATGGTTTACTGCCACCTACTGTGTGATAGGCATGCCTGCCTAAGCTACTTCTTGTGGCTCCGTTCCTTTTGAAGGGCAGATTGCTCAGGGATGCTTTCTGTTTTTTTCCTGACTCTTTTTGCTGTTCTATATCAACTGCCTGGATTAGCACAACAGAAACAGGAGATATTCTGATGATAGCCAAAATGATTAAGGAGCAGACATACAAAGAAAGTTAAGATAAACATGCCTGAACGTTTCCAAAATAACATGGGAAACTTGCTCCATAATACATTTTCTGGTCTATTTTATGTTATATGTTTGTTGAACATAAACACACAGGACAGATAGAAATTGTTGACAGTATTCCAAGGTACACTTGGAGGGGTGATGGGAAGCTGCAAGAAATTCACAAAGAAAGTTGAGCTGATACTATTAATATGGAAATGGGACATCTTACATTGCCATAGCACTTCCCCCTACTTACTGTAATTGGTGAACACACATCTACCTTCACGGGTAAATGCCACAAACGGCCAAATAATTGCAAAACAGGATTTGTTGGGACATCTACTGACATGACTTGGTGAATGTCATCCTGCCATGATCAAAGGGGTTGCTTTTGTCTTCTGGCGCCTCGGAAAGGCATGATGAAACAAGCAGCAGGCACTCATACCAATGCAGAAAATCTATCTATAGATAACAGCCAGTTCCAAACATTCTATCACATTTTAGGGTGACCGAGAAACAGAAATTAGGATGGGGCTTTGCAGATAGTTGATTCTCAATAGTTAGTGGCACCAAAGATAGGGAGCAGCAGGCTTAGTCCTGCATTGGCTCAACCCTTGCTGAGTTTGGTCTTCCTTATTTCTCCACTCTTTTTTGTCCTGTGCAATCCCTCGACGGGTGCCAGATATCTCTGTGTCCGGAATGCACTGAGACACACTTGCCCCGCACCAGAGATAATGCATAAGCTCTCTCTCCATACACAGCCCATCATTCATAATGGTGGCTATTTCACTAGTGTGTTTATCTGTGCAGAAAGCAAAAGGCAGTCAATGCAGAGATTAACAGTGTGGAGAACTGTGATCATAGCGTCCATGGGGAAAGAAATATGACCTCAGATAAACTGGTTTAGTATTCTTGCTGTATACTGCCAAGAAAAAAGACACAATGTTGGTGCTCTTATTTGGTCAGTCAAAGCAGAATAAATTCGGGCCAAACTAGATGCAGTTTTGATCATTGGCTCTGATGTTCTCAGTGGCGTCACTGGGGGGGGGGTGCAGACCGCACTGGGTGACACACTCGAGAAGGGGGGGTTGACACAACTAGTGGCCAAAATGGAGGAAACCATTTGGAAAATCTGTATTTATGTATTCTCTGGAAATCTGCATTCAGTTGTTTATATCTTTCCCTTTCACCCTTGCTTTTCGCATTCCTTCTTTCCACAGCTATTTGTAAAGCCTCATCTGACAGCCACTTTGCTTTCATGCTAGGCCTAAGTCAGCTTGTAGGCATTCTTGGCACAATCCAGGCACATGCAGCAAAGGCATGGAAGAGCCCAGGTCTTCCGCAATTGTCCACACCTCTCAAGGGATGTCCTCCCTCACACGTTCAGAACCACCCTCTGGAAGTATGTTCCACTGGCATGTTACCTAGAATAGGTTAGGATGCTACTAACAAGCATAGCATCAGTGATGGAAATAAGGATTGGCAACCATAAAGGTCAAGGTGTTGTTTACCCAAAACTAGCTTTTTGGCTTTGAGGGTGCATTGGCTCATGAAACAGACACTCATTCAGCCTTCATTAGCTTTCTTGCAGCAAAGGCTGGGCTTGCTATGGTCACGACACACAGGGCAGCTTCTCTAGATCAGATTTCTGTATCATTAGATGAGACAAGTATTAAAATACTTGTCATTTCATGAATGCCACAACAAAAAGGAATTCAACTGGGGACGGCAGAGGGATTGCAAGATATAAAACACAATGACAGCAGGAGTGAGATTCAGGATCATTTGAAGGATTCCAAACCTGAAAAGCCTCCATTCTAAACAACTCTATCACTGCATTTAGGAAGATGGATTTTTGATTCGCTAACGGTGGGAGCCCCAGACTATTTTTTGTCATTCAAGATATAACAAGTAGGGATCTATCAAAATTCATGGCAGAAATAGAAGGAGGAATTGGGCTCAGTGGCACTGCTTCCATTCCCCTGCTCCTGATCATCCTTTGGTTAGCAAGGGGGCAGTTGCTTTTTGCTGAGGAAGGGACTGCAGAGCAACAAGGACTGATGCAAAATGTGAGGAGAGCAAGTACAATAATAGGGCACACACACCCCCTCCAAATGGAGGACTCGCCAAAGACGTAATTGAAGAAAACGGGAAGGAGGAACAGGAAGGTCTAGAAATAATTACATAAGCAAATTAAAGTCAGGGGGGAAAGAGGCATACACAGACCTGAAAAGGCTTGTACAAGGTAGAAAGGAGTGGAACCAAGGGGGACGACTCTACTGAGAGACAAAAAGGAGGGGACTCATGCTATGAAATAAACACTGAAGGAGAAAAAAGAAATAGCAAGGCTCCCAGGGTATTAAAATGGTAAAATTACTTTATACACAAAAGGTGCCATGCAAAATTAATCTCAAGGCCTGCTTTCCTCTTTCTGCACAAATGAGTATATTAGGAAAGACTCTGAAATCAACACTGTGTACTAATAAGGTCCAGTTCGGTCCTAGGTAGTGTGCAGAATATATAAAACTTTTCTCTAGAAAGCGCCTCTTGTGAGGGAGATTAATTGGGGCCTCGGAAATTGCTTGTAATCTTGGAAAGCACTTGAAACATTGGCTTTATAAGCATAGTATACAATACCTTCTTTATTTCCCCTCTACAGTGCTGGAGGCTGAACCAGCACTAGAAAGAGTTCTCCTGTTTTTTTAAAGTGTCCTGTGAACAATGATGTTTTACTCTTTGGTTGCCTCCCCACCCCCCCACCCTCGTAGGCAAAACCATAACGCTTAATTTATAGCAAACATTTCTCCACACCTTGGCTAATATTGTAAAAGCTTTCCTACACTGGCATAGCCACAGGCTTGCTTGGGGGGCTAATACCCTCGGGGTATTCCAAGCCCTCCTGTGATTTCAGAATAAACTCTGTGTGTGTGTGTGTGTGCGTGTGCGTGTGCGTGTGCGTGTGCGTGTGTGTGTGTGTGAGTGAGAATGAGAGAGAGAGAGAGAGAGAGAGAGAGAGAGAGAGAGAGAGAGACAGACAGACAGACAGACAGACAGACAGACAGACAGACAGACAGACAGACCTCTTGTCCTTTTACTTGTGGAGAAAGGAAAAGTATTCAGGAAGGATTCTATCAAGCATAGCATGCACTAAGACACTATAAGCAAGCACTATAAACAGACAGACACTATAAGCATGTTGCTTATAGCACAGACGCTGGCTGCTAGAGAGGCTCAGCTGAAGAACAGGAAGCAGGAACTTAGCCATCTGCGAAGAACTTAGTCATCCGCAAAGAACAGGAAGCAGGAACTTGACTATCTGCGGATGGCCATCCGTGAAGGAGGGATCCCACTGGGGACAGGAGGCAGCACCTTAACTAACCTTAACCTTAACAGCACCTTAACCTTAATTAACAGCTGCGCGGGCCCGTCACCAGTTTCTTGTCTCTCGCGCCGCTTCTTTATCTTGTAAAAAGCCTGTAAAAAGGAGGAGAACGCAACCGGAAGCAGCTTCCGGATGCGCGCACAACCAGAAGTTGCTTCCGATTGCGTTTTTTTCCCTTTTTACAGGCATTTTACAAGATAAAGAAGCGGCGCGAGAGACAAGAAGTCAGTGGTGTGCCCACGCGGCTGTTAATTAAGGTACTGTGGCACCACCCCCACTTCCCCATCGCTGATTTTCACATCCGTGGGGGTTCTGGCAACGGAACCCCTGCGGATATGAAGGACCCACTGTATATATATGTATATATGTAAACATTTTATCTTTCTAACTTTGTCTTCTCTTCACGCAGTTTCTGCCTCACTGCATCATTAAGCAATCTTTAGCATGTCATGCGGTGTCATGCACAGAAAGCAGTTAGTAAAACAGGAAAGGCAATCTGATAAATAAAATGGAAAAAAGATTGCAAGACTGAATCTTTTGCGATGACAGCTTCCATTTATAAAGAAAGAAGAAACTTTTGCCTTTCCTTCGATACAGCAATACCTTGCACTTTCGCCTGGTTAGGGACGAGAGCATGGATGAAAGTCAAAAATGGATGAATATCAAAGCATTGCCTTATTTCACTTGCAGGGAGGGCAAAAAATGTAAATAACTATATAACACATGTGAATGCATGTGAAACCTAATTAAACAGAAATAAAAGAAAAACAACCATAAGAACGTTCACAAACATCATGGAAGGTTGGATGAAATCAGATGAAAGAGGAAGGCATGTGGACAAAATTTGAAACGTGGTTTTAATTGAAAAATGGCTGAAAGAGCAAAGAGATGAAAGTCAAGTTGGTGAAAGTATTGGTATTGCTGAAGGTCAGAGGTTCTGAACCTGCAGTACACATACCCCTGGGGGTACGCGATCCAACAGGCGGGGGTACGCGGCTTGCTGGGTCTTATCAGATGCAAGTCGGCATCGGCTTTTAGCTTTTTTAAATTTAAACTCCTGACTCACAGCTGATAAGGCACAGAATCGCAAGGCTCCAATATTAAAAAAAAAAACTCTGCCAAATCTCTATATAAACCTCTTTCTACCATTTACATCCAAGTTAGGGTGAGTAAGTTCTCTGACTAAATAGTCCCTACTTTATTACTAAAAAGAAAAACTTCATTGACAGTGAACATAAATGATTCTTGTGCAACAAAACCACCCCTTCTCTCCCCCCAGACTGTGTTCCCAAGTGGAATGCAAATTAAGTGTTTACCTACTGGCTGGTTCAATTTATATGCTGGGTTTTAGAACACATAGTTTCTTCCATTTAAAGAAGGCAGCTCTTATGGCAGATTGAGCTGGTTCTCTGCCTTCTTAAGGAAGCTAAGAAGGAATTGCCTTGGTTTATTTTTGGATGGGAGACCTGTGGTGATATTTTCTTTTAAAATAAAAAAGGTGGCAAAAATTGGAAAAAAAAGGGTGGCTAACAGTGTAAGATGAGTAATTTTAATGATTAAAATTTACATTTTAATAATTAATTAATTAATGCTAACTAATTAATTGGCACAGGGGGTACTTAAAAAAAACTGACCATGCCAGGGGGTACACTTGATGAAAAAGGTTGAGAACCCCTGCTGTAGGTACTCTGTGTATATTTAAATATTTATTCAGACCTAGCGTGGCTCCGCAAAACACTGAATAACTTTAGCTATGCGACTATGAGCCCAATCCTGTGCATGTCTACTCAGAAGTAAGTTCCCTTATACTCAATAGTGCTTACTCCCAGACAAGTGTGAATAAGACTGCAGCTTGTGAGATTTTTGGCGCAATCCTGTGTAACATGTCATCTGTGGAACTCCTTGCCACAGGATGTGGTGATGGCACCTGGCCTGGATGCCTTTAAAAGGGGCTTGGACAGATTCATGGAGAAAAAGACCATCACAGGTTACAAGCCATAAGCAACCTCCTGGTTTTAGAAGTGGGTTTTCTCTGTGCCAGGTGCAAGGGAGTAACAACGGGAAACAGGTTGTCTTGTTGTCTTGTGCTCCCTGAGGCATCTGGTGGGGTCACTGTGTGATACAGGAAGCTGGACTAGATGGGCTTTTGGCCTGATCCAGCAGGGCTCTTCTTATGTTCTTATGTAACATGTGGTGGCCGTCCTAAAGGCCCGGCTGCCACATCCTATCCCCTTCCCAGGCTGCCCCTGGGCAGCTCGGGAGTTCCTAGGGAGAAGGGCATTCATCCTCTTCCCTGGGTGCAAGCTGGCCGGAGCCCTATAGGCCTCCTTGGATGCACGCCAGCACTGAAGCTGCCGTGCATCCAAGGCGGTGGAGTAAGGTCGAACCGGGCCGGGACCTAAGGTATCGGTGGAATGCGCTGCCAATATCCCCACCCTCTCCCCTCCCAGTTTGGCCAATCGTCTCCCTCCCTCACTGCCCTGTCCGGTGCAGGGCTTACCTTCACCAACGGGCATAGGGACGGTCCGCCGGGGGAATAAGGGCTCCCAGCCTTCCCGCCTGTGGCCCTTACTCCAAGGTCACTGCAAATGCGCTTTACGGCGTGTTTGCAACAGCTTAGAGTAGCAGAGCGCACGCTCCGCTGTTCTACGTTTACGCTGGATCAGGCTGTTTATCTTAGACATCCGTGGGACTAAGAATATTTAGCATGTATATACAGCCCCCCCCCCCAGTATTCACGGATCTGGTATCCGTGAATTCACTAAAAATGCAGCTAAAAATGCAGGCAAAAACCAGGAAGTGGTGATGACGTTATCACCACTTACTTCCGGTGGAACGTGCTCAAGGAGGCCGCCAGAGGTGGTACGTGGACGACTGGGGGTTGAGAACCCCTGCCATAAGGCATTCACAGAGTATTAGTCAATCCACGGCTGGGGCCTGCCCCCAAACCACAATGATTCAAAATGGTCATGTAGTGCTAATCAAACACAGTTTTCTGAAACAAGTACAATATTTCTTCCTCATAAATTCAGATGTCTCAAGGTCATTAATTGGATTCAGCAACTCAGAAAATGCCCTTGTGTCTTTATTAAAGAGAGCAAAATATAGACAAGTTTTCATATTACTCTGAGTCTGAGCATGTCCTGACATTCACCAATTAAAAGCATAGATGCATTCATTGTTGGAAGCGTGTGCAAGGAAGCTAGCTTCAGAGCTGCCCGAGGCATTCCCAGAGCTCTGACGTCAATTTATATCAAATGTTGATAAAAGGCTCTGTCAGCTGCTTGGTTCTCCTAAGCGCATGAAATATTCTTTATTTTACAACTAGTTCTAACCTAAATATCACAAAAGCAACTTTAAAACACTGACAAGGGAAATTAACACTTAACTAATCTAAAACAATAGCCCCCATCTCCCATGCGGCTTTGCAAAATTCTTTCATATTAGCTTGCTTTGAACGGTGTTCTCCATCATTGATAGTCGAAAAAATGGCACATCAGTTCACATTATTATTATTATTATTATTATTATTATTATTATTATTATTATTATTATTATTATTATTTTAAGGGGACATGATTTGATAGGCACCACTTAATATTCTGCTACCTCCAAATTATTAAAATGGTTTCTTTGAGCCATATTATTTTATTTTCAAGAACTTTTGCATTTTGATTCTTGGGATGTGTTTATCTTCTGCTGCATCCATAGCAGTAAATCACTGCTGGTGTTACTAGACTAGAGCTTATCCCTAATTAGGTTGTGTTTTCCTGTGTCCTCTTATGTTATCTTACAGTCCTGGTTTATTATTTTGTGTCCAAAGAAATGTAAAAAAGTTTTTATTTTATTTTATTTTATTTTTAAGGGGGGGAGGAAGGGAGGCCATTTATAAGAAGAACACCTAACTTCCAGGGGAAGGGGTGGTGTGGTAGGCAGCAATTCTGCACTATTGCGAGATTAGTTTCATATTTTCAGAACACACTTTGGTTTTAACAAATGACGAGACAGATGCCACCTCTGACTGCCTCACAGCAACTGTTGCCAAGGAAACCATATTCTCCTGTTCTCTTCCTTGGCCCCTCCTGGTTTTCTTTTCACTATCTCAGCATCCTCTCTAGCTTGGGAAAACAAGAAAAAACGGTTTCCATGGTTGCTGACAGATAGGGAAAATGTGATGCCTTCGAATGCTTGTAGCAACCATCACAGAATTCCAATATTATAACAAATTATAAATATTTCTTGCCATCAGAAAGCCTACATTTTTTTGTCCCCTTCCATTAAGACTGTATTCTGCCATGAATAAGGAACACGGAAACCTCAGTGAGAGATAATGGATGACTTGTATGGTAAGTACTGAGTTGCCATTCAGAGTTTCAGTGCATGGAATATCCATTGCTTCTTCTGCACTGCAAAGAGGCATGACAAAGAAACGTAGTTGCATGAGAACTATCATTAATTGCTTGTAATCAGATAGTATGGTAATTCAGCATTTTTTTTTTTAAAAAAGCACAGATGCACTGGTCAGATGAAAACAAAAAGACGAACAGTCACAACAGATTTTCATACAAGGAGTAAAACAGCCACCAGAAATTCAACGGATATAATTGGGCTTTTATTTGTTATTTTTATATGTTTGCTATTCCACCAAAGAATTCAGGCTGACATACATGGTTCTTACTTCCTTTTATCCTCACAAGAATCCTGTGGGGTTGGCTAGGCTAAGACATGTGGCTGTCCCAAGGTAACCTTCAGGAATAAATGGAGATGTGAATTTGGGTCTCCCCAGTTCTAGACCAGCACCTTCACCACTGCACCATTCTGACTCTACTTCAGTTGGGCAACATTGCATTTTCTTCGCTGGACTATGCAGATTTACACAAAAGCGAGGACCTGCGGCCACATGTCTAACCAACCTTAGGCCAGCGTGCCAAGCATCGTCATGTGAAGTCACTTGAGTGTCACCCTCTCTACTTGTTCTTTGCTCACGCATAAACAGTTGGACACATGCAAAGACAGGCTTCGCTTCCCTGTCCTACTAACCCTATCCCTGCCCTGCAATCCGTTATTGCTCTACTTTGAGATGGGTGAGATGAGCATATGTCACTATTACCGCTGTAACACATTAACAGCCCAAGCCTAGACTCCAGATATGCCAGCATATCTCTATATACACCAAAGCAACGACAGCCTCACTTGCACAGAAGTCCATCTGTCAACAGATGTACCATGGATGCTGGTGCAACGCTGGAAAAATGGCACAGTGATTTAGCTCGGATGCCCACTAGAAAGTTGGATAGGATCGAGCCCCCAGTTGTTTTCAGTCGGTTTGTAACATCCAGCTAAGCTTATAGTTCCAAATGACTCTTTAGCTAGACCAGGGGTGGCCAACCTTCCACCATTGTGGCTACTGTGTTCTTAAGAGTTGTGTAGAAGATAGAATCTTGGCAGCTGTAATTGCTGATGGTGCTGCTAAAGCAGCCGCACCTGCTGAAATGTCCTCACCTATACAGCCATTTAAAGGGCCAGCATTCATGTTGAAAGGTTGGCCACCACTGAGCTAGACACACACACACACACACACACACACACACACACACACACACACACACCACTGGTTTGAACCCTTGCTCAGTGACCTGCTTGGGCAGCTCCTGGCCTTACCAGTAAGATGGGTATTTGAACCGCACAGCAGCGATGGCAGAAATGTGTACATCATTGATTTACAGCATGTGTACATCAAGATAGATCTAGTCTTCAGATTTGACTTTTAGAGAGCTAAGGAAGTGAGAAGAATCCTGAAGAACCTGTATGTGCATGCTTTGCTAACAATATTTAAGAAAGCTATCATCACCAACATCTCTCCAAAAAGGCAAAAGAGGGAGAAATCAGGACAGTGTTTTACCAGTGAAAAGGACAGACAGAAAATAGGAACTGTCCCTGGTAAAATGGGCACAGCTGGAGCATATGTAATCTACAAAACTTCTACTTGGGGAACAAATCCCAGAGATTGCTAGATTCTGCATTGGTTTACTTTAAAGTGAGGCAATGCCTCACAACCCTTACCGTTTTTTTTTTTAAATAGTGAGTCAAAATGCATTGCAAAGCTGATGATCACCTATTTAAAAATCTTTTTAAAAAACAAGCAGAGTTTGAATCAAAAGTGATTGCAGCAAACACCACATTGGAGCTTAATATCTTAAAATATAGATTGTGCGATGACTCAATGCCTAGAGGAATAGGGACTAACCAATCCTGGATGCAAGAATCATCTATTTCTAGACTCGGAGGCCAGATTAGGATTTGCAGCCAGACAGAACGCAAAGTGCTTTCAGCTGTTCCAGTATCACTGGGAGTTGAAAATAGATAAATAGATATATGCAAAGTTTCAAAGACAAATTGTGAGAACACAATATGGTTTTACTGAACTAACCTTCCAACAAAGCTAAGGTAAGAAAAATAAATTGAAGGAGCAGTGTTGATAGCTGCAAGCAGGAGCTCTTGGGGAGTGACCTTCATTGTTTCAAAAACTGCAGCAGATTCCCAGCAGCTTGTTATGGCGCGTGATATTATTACATCACAAAAGGGCACAGTTTGTGAAACTCCTTTCCTAAAGAGGCTCACCAAAGAAATGCTCACTCCCACATCAATCTGCCCTGAAACCTTGGAGGCTCTCTCCTCTTCCTATGGGTGTCCCACAACTTGAGGTGAGGCAGGTGGTCACTGGAATAAGTGTCTTCTCAGTGGTGGCACCCATTTGTGGAACTCCTTTCCCAAAGAGGCTTGCCTGGTGCCTATGCTGCTACCTTTTTGGCCAGGACCTTTTTATTCTCCAGAGTCTTTTTATATCTTATTCTATGTACTTAATACATTTTCACTCCACCTTTCCCCCACTGCAGTGGGCACTCAAGACAGATGATATAATATCAATTATAATACAATATAAAAAACAATGCAGCAATCAAATAGCAAAAATCCAGAGGCAGGAGCACAAAACCCATAAAAACATCAGCAGTAGATAAGCATATAAAATATAGGAACATAAAAATGCAGCAGCACAGAATAAAAAAGCAGCAATAAAAGATAAAAGACAGCTATCAAAGGCAGCAATAAAAGCAGACATCAAAACCAAACACACTGTCCAAAAAGTCCCCACCACAACTCAACAGTACATACTGTAAATGCTACTCTAAATAAAAATGTTTTTAAGCCCCCACAGGAATGCTTCAAGGGAGGGAGCAGTTCGTAACTAATAAGTAGGGGCAGGAGGAAATGGTGATAATGAAATGAAAACACATAACACTGCTTTCTCCTAAAAATTCTGCAAAAATAAAATAAAACCATGTAAATTTGCATCAATCTTCATCTCTTGATACTGTACTACCAATACCACCTACCTAGTATATTTTTAAAGCAGTTACAATTGATAAAAATGAGAAAATTTGGAATAAAAACACATAACACCGCTTTCTGCTATTTCATTTTGATTAAACACCGAAATCTGTGAAAAAATAAAAGAACATTTTCTCCCACCTCTACTAATATAGGAGGGAGTTCCAAACAGAGGCGTCGTCAGCGAGGTGGCCTTGGGGCAGTGGGCCCCCGGGTGGCAGGATCGGGCCCCAGGTGGCAGGCGGGCGGGGGTGTTACGGCGGCAGACGGAGGTGCAAATTGTCCCATTTGTTGGGGCGAGCGAGGAGCATTGGCGGCGTGTTTGGCCCTCCCACCCACCCTGTGCCTTGGTATGGTGCATAACGTCTGCAGCTGTTACGTCACTTCTGGCGTGGGGAGGGCGGTCATAGAATTGCCACTAGTTCCAAAACTGTGGTGCCACAGCTGAGAAGGCCCTACTCCTAGTCGCCACCCCCCTCACTTCTATTGGGGTTGGGACTTGTAAGAAAGCCTCCGCTGATGATCTCAGGGAAAAGGCCAGAATGTATGGGAGAAGGCAGTCCTTCAAGTACCCTGGTCCTAAGTCATAACGTCTTAATTGTGCTGCTGTCTTTAATTGCTATTTCAACATTGCTATTGTGATGGCTTTGTGCTTTTTAATTGTAAACCACCTTGAGAAACTTGTTAAATATAACGTGATATATAAATACCCTAAACAAGCAAATCGTGTACACAACCCCGAACTCCACCTTTCATAATTTGCACGACACCCTGTAGATGGTTTCACTTCTAAAAGCCAAGCTTGTTGGTAATCACTGTAGATTCTTCACTTGGCAGCCCTGGAGAAAAAGAACAAAGTAGCTCCACACGACTAACAAAAGCTGCACACCTTATGATTTTTTGGTCATCACTATTTGGAAACAAATTCTGAGAACTTCCATTGTAGGGGGTGGGACTACATGTCCTCTAAGGGCCTTTGTAACCGTATCACTGCAAGTCAAAGAGTCCCTGGGACTCTGCACCATTTAATGAGAACGGAAACCAGGGCACACCCACAGATATTGCTCTCTATTTGTGTTCAGACCTCCCTTCCCTGCATTCACAGAAAGATTAGCAGAATGTCAGCGGATACGTTAAATGGATAAACTTGAGCGATATGCCTCTCCTATCTTGCAACAGACAGCAAGGAAAGCAGAACACAGTTTTTGTCGGTTTTTTAGCTAGTTCAGATATTTATACCGGCAAATCCTCCTGCAATCAAAACACCCTTTAGAATGGGAGCAGTCATCTAAACAACTTACCCCAGTGTTTCTCAAACTGTGGGTTGGGACCCACTTGGTGGGTCGCGACCTGATTTCTGGTGGGTCCCAGGTGATGGAAAGATCAGATAAGTAATTGCCTCAAGCCCTGAGGCTATTCAAAAATCAGCTGATAATTGCCCTTCAAAGAGCTGAGCTCCTGCAGTTTGCAAGATAGCTGCTAATTATCCTGCAAACAGCTGAACTCCGGCAGTTTGCAAGCTTGTGTAAATATAGGGAGATAAATGCTGGAGTGTCTCATAAAGCTAGGTGGGTCCCGATAGAGTATCATTTTAAAAAGTGGGTCCCAGTGCTAAAAAGTTTGAGAACCACTGACTTACCCAATAGTTTTAACTATTTCAAGTTTTAAAATACAGACATTGTTTGGTCAGCTGCCTGCCCTAGACTGGCGTAATCTTTGAAAGGAACCCTGTGTCTCTCCCTGACTATGTCTCTCTGTGTTACGTCATCTGGGCTCATTAATACCACCCGTAATATGTTTTATGCTTCTCAAGTGGTGATAGATTGGTCAATCTGGCACATTCATTTGCAAACCGTGGCTTGCTAATGTGTTAGCATTCATCATCGTGGCATGGGCCAGGACCAAGCTATTCAAGGGCATTCTAATGCCTTTCTTCTCATTGTTTTCAGTTTTCATTTTTGCTGAGCATACTGCATTTCAGGAATGTTGGCGCTATCACACAGGGGATTTCTTACAAATCTGGCAGCTTTAACAGTGATTAAGCTTCAGCGTAGCCACAAAGTAACCAAATTATTATGCTGCAGATGTTTATCTTTGTTGACCTTGCTCTGGCATTCCAACAAAGCCCCTATCCTAAAATGCAACCTATTTTTTTTTTATTTAGAACATACTGATTTTCATTTTTATACCATAGACATATGTCAAGATTTCCAAAGAGCTATTTTAGGTTTGCCCAAGGGCTGGTGTATACCTGGAAGGTTTTTTAAACAGTAGGTATTCTTGCTCTATTTCAAACTGCTCCCCCCCCCTGTTTAAAGGGATATCCCACATAACACTGAAGGTTGCTTTTGAGACACACAAACACAGGCCCCTTGGGCACATGGAATGAACAGCACAGTTCATGTATCCCACTGATTACATTACAATAAAACAGGAAATCATAAACAAAAGAAAACACCTGTTGTCACCTGGAATTGGAAAAGGTGCAGAAAAGAGCAACCAGAATGATTCGTGGGCTGGAGCACCTCCCTTATGAGGAAAGGCTACAGTGTTTGGGGCTTTTCAGTCTGGAAAAAAGGCGCCTGAGGGGGGACATGATTGAGACTTATAAAATTATGCATGGGATGGAGAGAGTGGATAGAGGGAAATTCTTCTCCCTCTCGCACAACACCAGAACCAGGGGACATGCACTAAAATTGAGTGGAGGAGGGAGAGTTAGAATGGACAAAAGAAAATGTTTCTTCACCCAGCGTGTAATTTATCTGTGGAACTCCTTGCCACAGGTCAGGATGTGGTGACGGCACCTGGCCTAGGTGCCGTTAAAAGGAGTTTGGATAGATTCATGGAGGAAAAGACCATCACAGGTTACAAGCCATAAGCAACCTCCTGGTTTTAGAAGTAGGTTTTCTCTGTATGCCAGGTGCAAGGGAGTGACAACAAGAAACAGGTTATCTTGTTGTCCTGTGTGCTCCCTGAGGCATCTGGTGGGGTCACTGTGTGATGCAAGAAGCTGGACTGGATGGGCCTTTGGCCTGATCCAGCAAGGCTCTTCTTATGTTCTTATGTCTTCTTGATCTATTCTAGACAGCTCTCTATGAATGCTTCCTCAAGACCAGCTCCCACTTTTCCCTCCTCGCCTCTGTTTCAGTTCTTGCTTCTACTCTTCTGATCTTACACCTGCTATGGCTTCTGGCTTTCGGTCTCCTAACCTGCCTCACCACATCATCACACTACCCTGAAGGTCACCCCAGCTTTTGCTTCTGCTTGCCAGACTTGCCACCTTCGGCTAACCAGGAGCCAACACTCACTGCCCTCCCTCCATAGGAATATGGGAGGATAAGTGATGAAGAGGGCAAGTTTCTCATTCAAAACGAGTGCTATGTTGAATACTCTCATTTCAATATTCATTTTAGGAAGACGCACATTTGATGCAACCAAATACACTGTCAAACATTGACGTGGTTCTAATGTCATTTGGTCCCCTTCGCCCCTCTGGCTGGTGCTTCTCGGCCCTATTCTGCTTTATCCTCACTGTCCTCAGCATCATTTACTCTCACTGCCATTTAATCCAATTAACTGTGGCAGTCCAACATCATTAAAGTGCGAGGCAGCATCGTGATGGCATGGACAATATCACAGGGGTCAGCAGCACTGCCAGTAGGGTACAGCTGTACTGAGGGCAAATGAGGCTGAGGACAAAAAAGTAAAATGAAAATGGGGCTGAATGTGTCCACAACAAGTGTTGATAATAATGAAAAATAGGAAGAGGTTTTCACCAAGTTAGGCCCCAGCCCAAGTTCCCTGAAGTACCGTATTGGTCTGAGTATAAGACTCACTTTTTTCTCCTAATTTAAGTTTTTAAACTAAGGGTGTGTCTTATAATCAGGCTGTTGCAATAATGCCAGTGATTTAATTAAAAAAATTTTAATAGCACCAAACTTTAAGGGTGCGTCTTATAATCAGGTGCGTCTTATACTCGGGACAATACGGTATGTAGTAAGCTGAGGCATGCCTGAAATAATATTACTCCTGTGGCTCTCACATTCATGGCTCCGTCTAGCTGCTACCCGCAGATAACCTGGTGGTTGTTAAACTCTCTAGTCTAGCAGCTTGTTGCTGTAACATCAAAATTAGATTTTGACTGACATGGCAGTAAGCTGAGAGGCAGGACTTTCACTTGGGAATGGTAACACATTACCAGGTGTGATTGTTAGCTAAAAGATCTAACCTGTACATAGGTATCTTTCACACCTCCACCTCCATATAATTTTGGGATTGTTGTCTAAGCCCAGTGGTGTAACTAGACTGGAGTGGAGGCAAGTAGTTCTGCAAGACTCCGTTACGCCGGAGTCAGCGGCCCCTCCCCCTTGCTGTTGGAGCCATTCTGGCAGCAACTGCAACACGCAGGACACTCCCCTGTCGCTGCCGGAATGGCTCCAACAGCAAAGGGAAGGGGCCGCTGACTCCAGTGTAACAGAGTCTTGCAGAACTACTTGCCTCCGCTCCAGTCTAGTTACACCACTGTCTAAGCCACATAATTTGATACAATCAAATGACTGGAAAAAAAATACACTGTCAAACATGTCATTTGGTTCTAATGTCATATAAATGCTTAGACTGAAAAAGTGTGTATTTAACATTCTAGGTTGATTCCCCACCCCCCAAAAAATGACATTTAAAGGGGGACAGAACTTGTTAACTTTATCATATTGGGTAACATTACACCAGACAGCAGGTAAGGTGACCTAATGATACTAAAACAGGACACAAATAAATCCATTTTAATAGTGTGTGCAACATTTCACACACTACATTTTCACTTGCAGAATGGATGGCTTTACAGTTGCATCGCAACAGTATAATATGTGTCCGTATTTATATTATGTGGTATAATATAAATGTGCAGCAAAGCAAAAACTACCTATCTAGTTTGTATTTCCTCTGTGGTGCAATCAGAATTTCTTTAAAAAACAACAACCTCTAAATCTCCAATTTTATACATCTTTCACAAATTTGCTACGGTGGCTCTGCAATGTTGCTGCAGGAAATGTCCTGAAGTGAAAGTAAACACAGAATAAAACCACATTTATCGGAAAGGACTTGTCTTGAAAAGTTTGGTAGGCTTTATTGCCATTATACTCCAGTCTTTACCAACAATTGCACTGGCAGTAAAGTCTCATTCTAAAATAGGAAATAAGGGGGAAAAAACACACCCTATCACAATGAATGGACGTCACTTTCCTGCGTCATCGCAAAGCTCACTGATTAGGCAGCAGGCATTTTCAGCCTTTTGTTTATACACAGAGACGCCAAAATATTCCAATATGATTGATGAAAGGCAGCCCACTAAGCTTCAGGATGAGATAGTGGAGTGTCCTATTACGTAATGAATTAAACGTGTTAGCTAAGCAGGACAGGGAAACTTTTAACATATACACATGAGGAAAAATTAACCCATAAGTACACTTCTAAGTTTGAACTCAAATCACGGCATTGTGAACAGGAGGAAAAAAATCAGATGTAACTAGGAATACTGCATGTGTCCAGTGGGACTATAAGCTATTATTTTATATAACAGAGCAGTATAGAATTCTTATGAGGTTTCCAACACAACAGTTCTGGGAAAGAGGACAGTGTTATTCCTATTTTACTGGTTTAGAACTGCAGCAAAGTGGCAGTGGTTTTTCGAAGACCCTGCAATGAGTCTGTGACAGATGTTTCCCAGCTCAAACACAACCGTATGTGTTTGACCGTGCTGGTCCCCCCCCCACACACACACACACTATTGCCTTCCCAACACATCCAGATCTTGGCAATTCAAATCTTAAGCCCATTCAATTAAAAGTATGTTCCAATTGTTCCAGATGAACCATCTTCCAAGTGAATGTGCTTAAAGTGGAGGTGGAAGCCTCATATTCTGCAAATATGACTAAGCAAAAGGGAAAGAAATATGGGAATAAAGGTGAAGTGACATTTCCGGTGTAATGATGAAAGTTCAATACACTGCCACATGGTGGCAACAGAAAAGTGGAGGCTGGTAGTGGTGACAGAATGATGTACATGTACCACTTACCACTTCTAGGGAGTGGTCGTGACTAGAGGCATGGGGACCCAATCAAAACAGTGCAAAGGCAGCTTATTATTATTATTAACAACAACAACAACAACAACAACAACAACAACAACAACAACAACAACAATAATAATAATAATAATAATAATAATAATAATAATAGAATTTATTATTAACAGGCTTTTTAACAGATGGCTTTTAACATGTAAATATGGATGACCCACTGGGGTTGTTTGTTTTTATTGTTTTAACTGTTTTAATTTCCTGTTTTTAAATGTACATATGTATTTTAATGTTTTTATTGTAAGCCGCCTTGGTTGCCCTTGTGGGAGAAAGGCGGGGTACAAATTCTATAAATAAATAAATAAATACATTTCTATCCCGCCTTTCTCACCCATAAGAACATAAGAAGAGCCCTGCTGGATCAGGCCAAAGGCCCATCTAGTCCAGCTTCCTGTATCTCACAGTGGCCCCACCAGATGCCTCAGGGAGCACACAAGACAAAAAGAGACCTGTATCCTGTCGCCACTCCCTTGCATCTGGCATTAACAGATAGCCTATTACTAAAACCAGGAGGTTGCTTATCCCCATCATGTGGGCAGTTATTTGTGGGGTAGAGGGGAGAGACCCACATTGCCTCCCCCCCACACACAATGCTTTTGTCAGCTCTTGGTTGATGTATAGACCAGGATTTACTCTGAAAGAGCAAAGTTGTAATCCTCAAAGAAGAAAAAGATATCTGAAAGCAAATAAGGAATGCTTAAAATTAAGAAAACAACATAGAAACAAATCATAGAAAATTCTCCAAGATTGTCACACTTGCGATTTAAAATACAGTATGAAACAGATGACACATTACAATGACAGAGATGAATGCAAGGAGATAGTTGCCAAATAATTGCCTTAAGGAATAATATTTTGAGAAGTGGCAATTAATTGGAAAATGGAAGAAAGGAAGCTGCGCCAAGCCTGAAACAGCGCAGGAAAAAGACAAACACAAGTAAAAATAGAAAATATTTCCAAAGTGTATGACGATATGTGAAGAAAATTTTGTACCAACAGCTTTGATAAGGGCAGTGCAACAATATATGACAGAAAGTCTATCTCTGTGTGTATAAAACATAAAGCCACAACATAATATGAAGCATTAGAAAAACACAATTAGCATGTATGCTAAACCTTTCACTGAAGGGTGTGGCTGAGCCACACTTATAGCCCAGAGAAATGAAGAAAGTTGAGGTAGGTCCTGGCCAATAGCAGGGAGGAGGTTGTTGTCTTCATCATACCAACCTCTTCAGCTCTACTGAGATTTGTGCTGCAGAGAGGACAGAATTGCCGCTGCTTTCGGGGGGAGAAGCAAACTCCAGGTCTACCAGACTGGCCTCTGCCCAGCTGAGGGAGACTGCCTAGAGAAATCCAGGCCTAGCTTGGCCCAAGATTTGCAGTGTTTGAGCATATTAGGGCAACTCGTTGAGAACTTCACTTCCACACCTTTTTAGGTTTCTAGGTTCTGACCCTGAGAGAGATCCTTTACTCGTGAGAGCAGACTAGAATGAAAATTTCTTCAGTTCTGATTTTTGCTGTAGTAGACTTGCACCTGGTGGAATTCTGCCCTCTCTGTGTTTTAAGCATGCAGGAGGTGTCTTGAGGTTTCTGACCTCCCACCTATGTGCTCCCAGGACAGCCAGGATGGTGTAATGGTTCTGGTGTTGGACTGAGACCTGGGAGGTCCAGGTTCAAATCCAGTAGCAGAGGAATGCCTGGGGCGGGGGGCGGCCCGCCCCCAGGCAGCACCCGGGGGCAGCGCACTGGCAGGGGGGCAGCTTACCGCCGGCTGCACAGACGCAAGTGGGCGGGCTGCGGCGAAAAAGACACATGCGTTTTGGCTCACCTGCCTGGAGCGTTGGTTGAGCCTCTTGGCTCCCGTTCTGGGCGGCTGCAGTGTTCCGCACGGTGTCAGTGTCGGGGGGGGGGGGCGGTGCACCGCCTGGGGACATGGCTACGCTGCTGTTCAAATCCCTACTCAGCCATGACGCTTCCTGGGTGACTTTGGGCCAGTCACTATCTCTCAGCCTAACCTACCTCACAGGGTTGTTGAGAGGACAAAAAGAGGGAAGGAACCATGTACCCCACCCTGAGCTCATTGGAGGAAGGGCGGTATAAAAATGTGAAAAATAAAAGCTCCCTTAGCTCTCGGTCTGACAATACTCCCAATTTCAAGAATCTTGGCCTATCCACTTCCTTCTATTGCTCGATTCTAAAATTACATTTCCCTCCATGCACACGTTTTTCTTGGGCCCTCCTTTCCTCAACTTTATGCTTTTACTATCCTTGAATTCCTTAAATCCCTACTGCTTTTTCTCACACTCGCCACTGAATTCTGTTTCCTTCAAACACCCTGACTGGTATGGCACAACTGAACTACAGTTCCCTGTGCAGAAGTTCAAAGCATTCACCAAAACACAATATGCTAGGGTCACAGCACAGGGGATGAAGACCAGAATACATCACCCAGCAATTAAAAACGATCTCAGCTCCAGCTACCTACACTACTCGGCATATGCATATCTATTTTGTTCTTGGTCTCTTTCCAATTCTCTCACAGTTTGGCAAAAGCTTGAATAAGATTTAGTTTAACTGAATGTCAAGGAAAACAAGGCTTGCAAAACCAGAAGAACCTTTGCAAAGATCAAAAGTGATATTATAGTAACTGTGGTAGAAAATGTTCACCCGCCTAACCTTGAGAATTTGCTTTGGTGATAACATTCTTCCTGGCATATGTTCAAGCAGCATTAGTAGGACTAGTTGCTGAGAAAGGCGCAGGAAATTGCTTTCCTTACGCCTACCCTGACTGACTAGCCACTTATAGTGTGCTTTATATAGGCATGCACAAGACACCAATAATATTTGTAGCAAAAGCTATTAGGAGAGCTTTTAAAAACCCAAATATTTCATGACAACAGCAGGATAGTTTTGAAAATAATGAAACATGGGAGAGGTGTTTTTCGAAGGCTTAATTGTTCTGTCTTGATGACGATTGTCATCTGTGTTTGTGGAAAGAGAGCTTTAAAAATGTCTGACTGACAGTTACTCACAGATCTTGGACTATCCTGAATACCATCTCACATTGTCCAAAATATAAAGGAAGTACTTTGTTTTTTAAAGACTTCATTCAACATGGTTAAGAGCAAATTCAAACCATGAAAGAACAACACACACTTCAACACACCAATGCCAGCTCAGAACACATGTAAATGAATATTGGTTTGAAAGGGCTCCCAGACAACCAAGATCTCCCTGCACCAGGAGGAGGGACCCTCACCACCTTCTCTCTTCTTCCCTCTCCCTCCAGGGTTCTTGAGAGTATAATCTACCTCTTGTATTCCCTGCTCTCTTCCTGACCCTCTCCAGTTTGGTTCTCATCTTTGCCACTCTAGTGAAATTGCTCTCAAAGAAGAACCACCTTCTTTTGGTCACATCTAAGGGTCTCACTTATCTTGACCTGTCGACAGGCTCTCAGTCATCATACCAACCTCAATTATTCCCCTCTCTTCCTCAGGCTTTCAAGACATTATCCTCTCCAGCTTCTCCTTATCTCTCGCTTGGATCATTTGCTTCTGTGATAATGCTTTCTGCACATCTGTCCATTCCTTTGTGCCCCGCATCAGTCCTCGCCTCTCCTACTTCCTTCCCCCTATGTGATTCCTTTTCATGACTACCGCTAACACCTTCCTGCCGGTTGCTTTCTATTTTTTTAAAAAAATCCTGAATTCTTACCATCTATAGATTCTATCCAACTCTGTCACTGTCTCTCACTCTTGCCTCCAGGGAGGTTGAGGGGGATTTATGTCACAGCCCATAAATGCAGGGAAAAGGGGATAGAGAAAGGGAGCAGGGAGCATGAATGCACTCTTGTGTTCATGTGGCTGGGTAGTTAGAGAGAAGCTTTGTGGAGCAGCTCATATGGGTCCTAGACCTGCCTCCCTTTCTTGCTTTTGTCCCTGCCATGGGTGTGCCTGCCCAGCCATGCAAAAGGTGAGTGCCTTGTTGGTGAGGACAAGTCCATGGCTGGGGCTTGAACCGAACTTGTCTGGTTCCCAGCCTGTGTCTTTGTGCAGTGAGCTACCAATGTCCTGCTTTGCCTGAGTGCTGTTGAGGCTCCCCTTGTGACGTGCTCCAGTCACTCCCTGGCAGAAGGGCTCCCTCTAGCTGGCGGATGCCCCCACAGGGACTCAGACCCTTGCCATGAAGGGGCTTGTGCATTGGTTCATTGCCCTTGTTGGGAGAAAGGCAGGGTATAATTTTTTAAAATAAATAAAAAATAAAATAAAATAAATAACTTCCCCCTTTCAAGGAAGCTATCTTCCTACCCTTGCTCTGCTCAAAAAGGTATTCCTTAGACATGTGTGTTTGCGTGAGCGGGATGGGTTCCTGGCAGTTCTTTTGCTCCGCTGCTGCTGCTGCTGCTGCTGCTGCTGCTGGTGTGTGTGTGTGTGTGTGTGTGTGTGTGTGTGTGTGTGTGTGTGTGTGTGTGTGTGTGTGTGTGTGTGTGTGTGTGAGAGAGAGAGAGAGAGAGAGAGAGAGAGAGAGAGAGAGAGAGAGAGAGAGAGAGAGGTGTCTTTGGGCATCTCCCCATGGTTGGGGTGGTGACTGTTGCTATGTTGCTCATTCCTAGTGGCTGGCAGGGGGATGTCCTCCCAGCACTGGCTACTCCTTGGCGCTGCCCCTGCTCCCTGCTCAGTTGACCCTGGTGGCTGCAAATGTTGGGGCTGATTGGATGCACTGATTAGCTCTTTGGATTTCGCAGCGATGACACACGGATATCACATGGATGACACGCCAATGTGAAGCTGATGTCACGATGATGACGCACTGCCGTCAAGGCGCCGGATGTTGGTGTTTCCATGGATGGACGCTGGGGGTGTTACTGGGAATGCTGGGAAGGGCTGCGCCAGCATTGCTTTGCCAGGACAGGCTTGGCGTTTGGCCCTTGTTGTGCTGGTTTCGGTACGCAGTTGCCAGGTTGGGCTTAGGATATGATGGATGTCACGCAGGCATCTGTGACATCCATCATATCCGTGCAACTTCTGCGTGATGTCCAAATTGAATTGGGCCGTATGAGTTTTAGTGCAGGATATGCCTGGATATCTACTACAATAGGTGGCATTTTGGGGAAGCGCTGAGCCTTGTAAAGATGCAGCAGGCAGACATTCATCAGGTGCATCTCTAGCAAGCGACTGGGAAAGTTTCACTGGTTGATTTTCTGCCTAGATTCAACCCTCCCCACCCCAACATTGAGCTGAAACTCTAAGGCCAAGTATGGGTGCATGGAAGCAATTTGTGAGGCCAGCATCATATACAGGACCGTACAAAGTCTTTACTGCTTCCATGATGTCCAAATTAAAGTGGCCACCTTAAATTCCAATTTTCACAAGTGAAATTGGTCATTTATACCCAAGTGTGTTTTATATTTGAATGAATAAATACATACAGTCAATTACACTGCAGCTTGGCAGGCAGCTGCTCCCACACCATTTATGCATGTGAAGGGGCCTTTGATCCTGTCCTATCCTTACTCTACATCCAGAGCGATTTTCATATTCCATTACCTCACCTTTTCAAGAACCACCCTTTTCTCTCTTTACCTGCAGCCGCAGTCTGGTTACGTCACAGACCTTTATATCTTCCTCCATGCAGACCTTTCTTCCTGTCCTATCTGCCCTCTGCAGACAACTGAGAACACCACTCTCTCCCACCGTTATGGGCATTTATTCTAATCTAGAGTATCCAGAACTGACCAATTTCAGAGACAGTATGGATGAATGGTTGGTTAGTCTCAGCCAGAAAGGCTACCTCTTCAGTTATTAAATATCCAAACAGTAGGGGGGGCTATAAGACAAGCTGGCCTATGTAAATTGAAGAACATGACACAGGGTTGACCTTGAATAACCGAATTGCTAGTGAATGGTAAGAAGAACAGGAAAACTGGGGAAAAAAACCCTGGACGTTTATAGGAAACAATAACCAAGTACAGTATATAAACAAGCACAAAATATGACCAAGGTAAGAGTGGAGAGTCTGACACTGTGTGGCACAAACAGTGGCCAAGATAAGAACCTGAAGCAAGAAGCTGTAATGGTTTTGAACTAAATCACAAGGTATACATGTGACAGGCAGATTTTTGTACATATATACAAGGAACATGAGCCTTACAAAGCAGCTCTCGGGTATTAAAGACCCAGGGCACTTCAAAAGTATCTTTGGGTTAGCCACTGGAGAAAAAAAAGGTCAAAGGCTTTAGGTCCATAATTTCTTGTCGGAATGTTGAATGTCGGAATGTTGAAAAACCTCTGTCCGCTGCAATCGTTGGGAATTTATGACTTTGGGCAAAACTACACATTATGTTATGCTCTTCACTAGCTCTTGAGTACTTCGCTTTTGTCTCCTAAGTAACAGATGTGGTGGTGCAATCAGGAAGGGGGATAATATAACCTCTGACCTCAGTTTGGGGGCTGAATGCTATTTACCTCAGGAGACAAAATCAACTGGGTCGAGTCTGCTGACGGATGGTGAAGGGCTTCCGTTATTACGTATGAGTGATCCAGCTTGGCAGAGGGGCAGTTGAATTGGGGTGCTCTGTGAAGAGTCATGTTTTGCCCTAATGATAAGCTGAGGTGCCTTCCAATGCTGCTGGTTTGTGTGGACATTGTGGGCTTCCTTGGCATAGTCCAATTGTTGAAAAAGCTTGGCCTGGACAAAGTGTGTGTATTAGAGATGGGCTTCAACAGCCACACAGGGCAAATAAACACATACCAGTTTCTTCAAAATTGGGACAATTCAGAGGTGGCATCTTGCCTGTATAAGGCTCTGAATATCACGGCTGTCTCAGCTCCATCACAGTTGGAGGGCAGAAATGACGGGCGCCCTCCTTGCGCCCAGGGGTGGGGCCTGCGTCGCATCACGTTGACACGCCCCTCGCGTCACGTAGACGCGCCCCCCGCCTGTTTTGAGCTAATTTTGGAGCAAAACAGGATCCAGGGAGGGAGGGCGGGCCAATCTGACACGTCGCTTCCCTACGGTGAGTGCCCCGAGTGCGCGCCCCCCCGCCCGCCCGAGCGCCTGGAGCTCCTGCTCCACGCACTCTACCCAAGTTCCGCCGCTGTTGGAGGGTAAACCAATACAATCCAGATAAGCACATTTCCCCGCTTGTGAGCAAAGCTGCCTTAAGGGAAAATGGAACAAAAGTAGAAGTCCTCAAATTCTACACTCTCCTCTTTCACATGGCTCTGTTCCCTGCACAGGCAGGGCCACTCTATATCAACACCAGTTTGTGCGCAGTGTCTAGGGACAGCATGCAATACCAGTGCAAGAAACTCTGTTTACCCAAGTACCAGTTTGAGGACTCCCTGTGCTACAACTATAAGAAGTGGAGAATGATCATCTCTAAATCTGTAAGAAATCAGTTCCAATCTGTGAATGCATTAGTGCAATGTAGCTGACATGAATGAATCATTCTGTTCTGCTTTTTAACAAAATCTTTCCTAAATGTCAGAAAAAGCCCAAAACTAGCACAAGTGTTCTCATCTGCTTAACATTCCCCGTTCAGTACAGAATGGGGGACTTTGGATCGGGTTAGTAAAAGCCTGAAAATCAACTGCACACCACAGTCTTAGGGCTTAGCTTTTGCTACATGTAATGATGGACGTAGGAGCCAAAGACCACATCTGGCAGGACACCTTCCCATGCATACAATCGCAGTTTGTTACAGTAGAACGGTCCCAGGACACCATACAGTAAGAGATGGCCTCCAAAGACTGCCATGTGCGTGTGGCGTAACAGGAGAAGGGAGGAACCACCACTCAAAGAACTTATTTTGCATTAGTGGTGGTTGAGAGTACACCCTGGCATGAATGCATCAATTGTATGGTTGGCAACCTATGGCCCACGGACCAAAACTCAAAGTCATCAGGCCTGCGTGGAATTTGGCTTGGGAGGTGAAACCTCCTGCCCAATTTGCTGCCCACCCAGCCGCCCACCCAGGCACACGAAGGGACTCGGCAGCAGCTCAGCAACCTGAAAGTTTGGCGATGATGTGATGATGTCATAGCCGAACATTCAGCCACTTTTCCCAAAATGGTTGCCAACCCCTGGTTTGCAGAATCAGAAGGCCCAATTCCTCCTATTATTTAACAAAGCAGTTCTCAAAGTTCTCCCCAAGAGTATGGAAAGTTGTAAGTCTTTGCTGGGTGGGCTGACGGCAGCGTTTCTCCCAGGATCGTGCCGACAGTGGGGAAAAAAAGATTTTTCTTACTTACTGGGGGGTTGCACTGGCCCTCTGGAGGGTCCAGGGGGCACGGCCCCCTCTGCGGGCCTCCCCACGCTTCAGAGCAGCTCCCTGAAGTGATCAAGACCCACTTCCGGTTTCGGACAAAAAACAGAAGTGTGTCTCGATTGCTTCAGGGAGCCAATCCGAAGCACGGGGATGCCTGCAGAGGGGACGCGGCCCCCACACACCCTCTGGAGGGCCGGTGCGATCCCCAGTAAGTTAAAAAAAAAACATTTTTTCCAGGTGGTGGTAGGACATCATCAACCTCACCGCATGTCGCCACCCCCCTTAAGGGGGTAGTGACTATATCCAGTTTTTGTGGTGAGTCATGAACCACCAGTTTGAGAACCACTGATTTAACACCTATATAATATCTAGCAGGGTGTTAGGTGCTTACAGAACAGAGAATTTACACCATCCCTGCCCAGAATGTTTATATTCTGTGTTTTAGATGGAAGTGGGCTCAAGGATCCAAAAGTGAGCAGTGAGAGATGTGGCTGAAGAAATTCTGGTATCTGCGGAGGAGCAAATAAGGTCAAGGTGGTTCAGGAAAGGCTTAGCTAAGTAACTGGATTTTGAAAGAGGGGCTTAAAGAATGAGATAGAGGATAAGGCTAAGAAAGGGCCAATAACTCAATGGTAGACTACATGCTTTGAATTTCAGAATGTTCTAAATTCAATCCCTGGCATTTCAGGTAATAAGGATGGAAAAGACCTCTGTCTGAAACCTTCAGGAATTTTGCTGCCTGTCAGAGTAGACAGTGCTAGACGATATGGAACAACACAGTACAAAGCAGCTTCATACGTATTTATATGAAGAGACACACAGTTCCACGCATAGGACGCAGCATGGCAGAAAGCATGAAGGGATGGATGCCTCAGATAGTCCCAGGCCAGCAGGGATATTTCCAACAGAGCCAAAAATGAAGGCATTAAGACCTTGGAGACACCATCCAATTCATTCAATGTTTACTATTAAGTCAATACCCTCAGAAAATGTTCAGAGAATTTGGTCTAGATTCATTCTCCCAGCAAGAGCATAAACATCACTTTCTTCAAACAGTAATACCAGCTGTGCCGCATGGGGGTAGCCAATCATCAACAGAGCATATTTCCACTGTCATAAGATTAGCTTTTATTGAAGAATCAGCACAGCTAGAGGATGCTGTAAAATGACCCACCCGCCTATCTAGCTTTTGCCATCTACTTTGGAGAACAATCTGTAGCAATCTGGCCTCTTCACCAGGGCTTTCTGCTTCAGTGTCATTTGGTGAAACATGAAGTGCAATCTCATTTCAGAAGGGGGAAAAAAAAGAGATGCAGACATTAACTATTTAGGAGCCTGTGCAACACCGGTTAGTTTCTATGCACAGCTAATGTTAAACTATTAGAAGAGATTTAAGACAACTTGAAAATCATTAATACTGACAGCTGTGATTGGATGGCTATTTTCTCCAACCAAGAATGGAGCAGCTCATATTCCCAGTAGCAATCAGTCTTAAAAACAGGAGGTGGCAGTTTGCTTTAAGAAATTTTGAACCAACCAGTCCCAGTGAGGAAAAAAAAATGCAAAAGAAATATGCTCCTGATTTAGAAAGAAGATGCAGAGATTTCAATTGGCACAGCAGTGTTAATTGCATTTATGTTGCAAAATCCTCAGTTCACTTACTTCCATCACAGTCTCATTAGCTTCAGAAGGACTGTTCAAAGCAGAGGCGTTCCTACGGTGGGGGCGGTACTGTAAGTTGCGCCCCATCCTAGTCCCTGTTTACAGGCTGGCACGAGGCGGCCCCGCCCCCTGCCGTCGGAGCCAATCTGTGCAGAGAAGGCAATGGGCAGGGAGTTTCCTACCCATTGCCTTCTCCGCACGGAATGGCTCTGATGGCGAGGGGGCGGGGCCGCCTCGTGCCAGCTTGTAAACGGGGACTAGGACGGGGCGCAACTTACAGTACCGCCCCCACCGTAGGAACACCTCTGGTTCAAAGCAAGCAATTTGAGCATGCTTAGGATTGTAGCCTTAGCATCTGTGACAGGGTATATGTCTGCAATCAGTGGCGTCACTAGGGTTGGAGTCATCCGATGTGGTAACTCATGGTAACTCATGGTGTCACCTGCATTAATTTTATTTATTTTAATATATAACAGTACAGGTCACCAAACAAATCAGTAAACAAAAAAAAAACATTGGCCAACTTGATGACACTCACACAACTGAATAAGAGTTCTAGTATTAGTTCTGATACAATGCTGTGTCATAATAACACCTCGTCGGCTCTTGGAACAATCAGTCTCATTGGTCAGTTTTGAGTTAAAGAAATCCACTTTTTGTTACATAAGGCAGTTGTGTTTTATTTTTCCAGTTATTTGGCTATAACATTTGATAGAATACACATAATTCACAACTGTTTGTTTCGTTACATTCTACATGACATTACCTTTATAATGATATATAACTTTAAGGTATTATTCATAAATACCATTTTTCAAAAAGGTTTCCACAATTTTGGCCACTAGTGGTGTCACCCCAAGAGGGTGTCACCCACTGCAGTCCACACCCCGCGCACCCCTAATGACGCCACACAATCCATATTGTAATGCACTAAGGAATTGGAGGTAGTGATGAAGTTTTTGGTGGTGACTGGCTGAATGGCAGCAAGGCCTAGAGAATGGGAGTAGAAGTCCTTTTTTTAAGACTTATGGTTATTGGGAAATGGTTAAAAAAAGAGGTGATGACTAACAGGGACGTGAGTGACATTTTCAGTGCCAAGTGGATGGACAACTTAGCTCCCCCAAGTTTCCATCTATGCCCAGACAGTTTAGTCCCTACTATCCAGTTCAAGCATAATTTGGGGGAGGGGGAGGCAGTACAAACTTGAAACATGAGCCCTCTTCCACACACATACCATAATCCCATTTTAAACATACAACTTCATGAGTCATGAAAGAATAGTTTCCATTTTAATTCTAAAATTACATGTTCTACATTTCCGAAATTACGCCATGGTCTACACTGGAGCTTTTCTACATTTCTCTCCCCTCCCCCACACCCTTTTCCTGTTCATTTTGTCTAATACAATATCCAACCTGAAGAAGAGCCCTACAAATCTTGCTGGCTATTTTGTATGTGTTTGGTTAACTCTAATAAAGGTTTTATTCCAAATGCTGATCCCCCCCCCCTATTCTAATGGACCAATGTGGTTGGAAACATTTTTTTTAAATAGACCAACTCAATTTGAAGCTTCATTTTTTTTCTGATCCTTTTTCATTGTAAAATCATGAATTGTCTCCCCAAAGTCAATTTGTCTTCCAAGTTCACACTTGATAAAGAAAACAGATAGGTGGCTCAACTGTTCCTGCCCCACCATAATAGAACATCTGTAGGTTTCTGAAACCTATTTCAGTTTCCACCAGTCATGGCATGGGCAGTGTGCAAAAATATTTGCAGGGCAAGACATACTTGGCTGAAAATTAGCTGCAGTTGTTTTGTGTCCTTTAGCTTCTTACAGTTCCCTTTGTTTAACCTCTGTGCATTTGAGCAGCACAGGCTCCCACTATCCCCGGGGTCAATGTCCTTGATTATTATATGGTGCTTTGACCCTCCCACCAGACGTCCCTCCCTCCTATCTATGCACAAGGACCTCTGGGAGTGGTAGTTCTTGGGAAAGCATGTCACATAAAGAAGCACAACCCTCTGTCTCTCAACACTACAATTCCTAGGTTAACGGTTGCACAAGCACACTATAATCTGCTCTAGAGAAAAGCCTAAGCCAGCAACTCACCATTCAGAATGTTGCTTTTTCAGCAGCTCTAACACTGCTTCTGATTGGCTCCAGCAAATCTCACAAGTTCTGGGCAGCAGGTACATGGATCCAGGAAAATACTTTGTGTAAAGTGTACCCTTTCACCTCCCGCACTATGCTTGGGCTCTGCCTCTATCTAATGCTTGCCAACAGCCTATGGATCCAGTCCTTTCCCCTCTGCTTTCCCACTGCTGCCTTGTTTTACAAACAGAAAATCATTCAGCTTTTAAAGATAACACCGTAAGTAGGAAAAACACAGCAGTAAAAGGAAACATACGGTAAGAACTGAAGGCCTAAGGTCATTTTGATAAGCAAGCTAATGTGAAATGAGTGCAGCTGAAAATAAAAAGGAACTCTAAAATAATGGAAAGAAAGTTATTACTACCACTATCAGCTATTTATTAGTACATAAGAAGAGCCCTGCTGGATCAGGCCAAAGGCCCATCTAGTCCAGCTTCCTGTATCTCACAGTGGCCCCACCACCAGATGCCTCAGGGAGCACACAGTGCCAGTGTCCGTCCTGCTTCCATCAGCGTTCGGCAAGTTACACTGACATAAGTGCTCTTACACTGGGGGATCTACTGTTACACCGGTGCAAGAGTTACACACGATTGGGCTGTCGGTTTCACAGCAGATGATCAGAGGTTCCTCAGCAAACGAGCTTGTGGAAAATATGGAAGAAAGTTTGAAAATGACTTCCCTGTGGTGTGAGAGAGCATGGAGCATCAGAGTCAGATTTGCATCTGATTTCTCTGGCATTAGGGAAACTGAGGTGTCGCTAGTCCCATCTCTCTGTTCAGACCAGCTTGTTCTGAACAGACTTGGTCTAGTACATGGTCTACTTAACTTGGTCTAGTACATGGACTCAAGGAAACAGCTGAGATTGTTTCAAGGATTAAGGATCTGGAGCCTGGCAAACCCTGCACCACGAGATTGCTCTTAAAAGCTGTAGACACAAGCATGCCAAATGCCGCGATCAGTGGTGAGCAGGGACTTATTTGAAAGAGATACAAGAAGAACTAGAAAACGTTAACGAGAATGTGCACATTCCGCTTAATTCTCTTAACATTTTCACCTACTCAACTTCATGCAAAAAATAGATTCTGTTTCTCCTGGTCAGCAAGAGGATCAATCTCCACATAACACATCTGGCTCTATTACAAAATAAATGTTTAATGTTTAATAAGGAAACAGTGGCTGTAATCCTAAACACACTGAACTTGGGAGTAAGTCCCGCTGGACTCAATGGGACCTGCTCCCAAGTAAATGTGCTTAGGATGGCAGCCAATATTTGCAACAATAAACCGAAGCCGCATCATTTGTTTACTGTCTGTCACTTATCAAAACCCTGCTTCGCTTCTGCAATTTACAATGTCAACATGGCCCGTTCGGTCTTCAGATGCGTGCTAGAAGCTGCTGCTAATGTCAATAGGAGCTGAAGGCACTATGACGACCTATATAAAAGGTTGCTTTAGGTGCCCTTCGGAGAGAAAAGTGGGGCACAAAAAGTGTAACTAAATAAATAAATAAAAGTAACATGAAGAGACCATTTTCACCGGGATCTGGTCATAAAATAAAACAAGTGCCAAAAAATGTAATTAAAAACTTTAAAATGACTTGTAGATCTACTTTAAAATGCAACAGTGTGCATTAAAGTAGATCTACAAGTCGTTTTAAAGTTTTTATTTACAATTTTTGGCTCTTGTTTTGTTTTAGGACCTGATCCTGGTGAAGATGGCCTCTTCGTGTTGCGGAATGGACAACGCCGCATACTACGTTGTTGCTGGTCATACATAAGTTGTTGCCGGTCATACTAGGTTTCGTGCAATCTTAAATAAATAAAACACTAGCATTCTTCTGTCTATTAAATACAAAATTATCAGCAATCAAGGCAATTCAGGTTAGGGATGCCAGGATCGTAAGGCCAACAGGTCTCAAATAGGCCCTCCTATTCAGTCGCCTGTCTGCAATCACCTTCCTTTTACAACCTTCTCTGGCATTTAAATTTCTTCACATTTCTTTCTTCCTTCTTTCAGCTTCGGCTTGAAGCAATCATTAAGTAACAGAGGCCTAGAGATCAAGTTGTATCTTACTTCTTGGGGCTTTACAAACGGTTGCAAGAGAGAGATGATGAAAGTGAAGCATAAAGGTCAAAATGGATGACTCTGCTTCTCAAATAATTCATATTCTCATAATGATACGTTTAGTAAGCGTTCCTTATAATCTTTCTGGCTAAGGGCACTTCCAGATGGAGAGCTTCCCAAGTGTCAGGAAGGCACACTGATTGAGCACACCCACCACTTTGGCCGGGCACGTAAGAGACTGAAGTTCTTGAGAGGAAAAAGAATAAAAAAGAATGGTCTGAGACTTACAATATATGGCGTTCAGTCAACTTCCATAGTAAACGTTTTAGAAAGGTCTAAAAGCCTGTCCTTCAACTCAGTACCAGTATTTATTCTTACTTTCTCTGGTTCGCACTTCCATCCCAGGAGTCAAGTAAGTGAATCCTGGCGCATGTCAGAAGTTGACTAAGGTTGCAATCCTATCCGCACGTACCGGGGACTATAATGGGACATTGCTGAGTAGATGTGTATAGGATCGGGCTCTAAGTAAAGGGTAAGGGCTGCAAGAAACCTAGATTTCTAACTATCTGGGATCCTCTGTTTATCCTGGAATAGAAGTTTCTAATCTAGTTTTCATATTCTCTGTGTCTGACTGGTCTGAATGTGTCTACATAGCTCAGTTTACTTTTTGTTATTTATTTACTTAAAGAATGTATATCCCGAGTACAGAAACAGCATTTATGGGATTTTCAGCCATGTGGAACTTTAGGTTGAAGAAATAAAGAAAATTACATACAATAACTTGTCTGAAGAAATTCCTTTTACTCTTGCCTCCCAGGCTCCTAGGCAGACGCTTGGAAGCGTCTGCCTAGGAGACTGGGAGGCACGAGTAAAAGGAATTTCTTCAGACAAGTTATTGTATTTAATTTTCTTTATTTCTTCAACCTAAAATTCCACATGGCTGAAAATCCCATAAATGCTGTTTCTGTACATAATATAGCAAGTCATGAAAATCTACATGCCAACTTAATTTATATCCCGCCTTTCTCCCAGCGAGGGCACTCAAGGCGGCTTACAAAATATTAAAATACATATACATTAAAAATAAATTAAAAACAAGTAATTAAAAACAATTAAAACGAACAACTAAAAATAAACAACCCCAGTGGGTCAACCTGTATTTACTTTGTTAAAACCATTTAAGAAGCCATTTGTTAAAAAGCCAGCCCACCATGTCAGACATCGAATGCTTCCCTAAATAAAAATGTCTTAAGGCCCCGCTGAAAGGTCTCTAAAGAGGGAGCCGTTCTTAATTCCAGGGGGAGGGAATTCCATAATTGGGGCGCCATTGCCGAGAAGGCCCTATTCCGTGCCGTCATCCCCCTCACAATTAACAGGGGCCCCCCTGATGACCTCAGAGTACAGGTTGGATTATAAGGAAGGAGGCGGTCCCTAAAATACCCTGGACCCGAGCCATTAAGGGCTTTAAAAGTCAAAACTCCATAATTATACAGTTACCCAGGTCATAGTAAAGAAAATGTTGTGAAGCTGGAGCAGGTTGTAGAGATAAAAACAGCCCATGAATTCTTACTTCTGTTTTCACTGAAATCTGCTGAAAGATCATTTTCCACAGTACAAATATGGGCAACAAGGTAGATGATAAAATATCTTTACTGCTGGCACCAGCAGATATGAAGCCTACTAGCTATTGATCCTTTTAATGTGATTGTGCTACATCAGGAGTTGCCAAAATTGTGTTAAAGTATTTTCTTTACTCAGCATTTTACAATGTGTAATCCATTCACTTAAACAACTGCATAATAAATCACTTCTCTTTCAATAGTCTTTTAACAAATAATCACCATTAGGCCAATAATTTTATCTATTTTTTGTATATAGCACTTTTGAACAGTTTACAGCCTGATGTCCAGAGTGCCATGGTTCAGATGATACTCTCCTCTTACCTTCTTTCTATTCATGGAAGGGAGGTTGTACCTTCCCATCTGGTCTTCTGGGTGCACCTGTCCCGCCTCCAATATCCCCAGATGTCTTTATGTAGGCATGATGCTTCACAGGATATGTACACACAAATGCAACACACATGACAAACTGGGCCTCATTCCTGGACATTTTGGGAGGGTGAAAACTGACTGGGTTGATTTGCGCTTACCTGGAATGGATTTTAAGCACGCATATGCCAGTGTTACACCAAAACATCCAGGGGTGCTTTGGAGGCAGGTCAGCCCAGTAGGCAGCAGGAATGTGGATTAAGTCTCTGACTCCAAGTCTCAAGTCAAGTCTCAAGTCTCTGGGTCCAAGTCTCAAGTCAAGTACCAAATCTTTGCCCCCAAGTCCCGAGCCTTTGGTTGCAAGTCGCAAGTCCCTATTTATTTAATGAGGAAAACGGGTTTAAACCTGAATAAAATTCGACTTGTCGTAAAAGGCTCCAAGTCTCGAGTCGAGTCTTTCAAGTCTTTTACAATCGCCGAGTCGAGTCATTGACGCGACTGGAGTCTGACTTGAGTCTGAGTCAATAGACTCAAGTCTACATCACTGGTAGGCAGTGTAGAAAGGAGGGCATGATCTTGCTCCCTCACTGTGCACAGATAGACGGTAGGAAAGTACAGGTATATCATCTGAACTGACCGGTGTTCTGTTGTAGGCTTTTGTTCCATTTAAATAAAAGTAGCAGCCAGGTAACATTGTTTAAAGGGCTGGTTTTGGTACTCTGATCTAAAGCAGCTATAAAAACATGCTAAAAACAACTGAATTATAAGAACGTTCCCTTAATCTGGTCTCCATGACTAATCTATCAAGGCCCTGGAACTTCTGGTTTTATAGTGGGTTCTGCTGCAGCTCTGGGCACCCCAATCTGGGTCACAAATATCGTTCAAAAAAGCTAAATGATCAGAAATAAGCTCCTCAACCAGAGAAACCAGCACAGCTAGTCCTGCATCAGAAGGACTGATACTCTTTCCCTCCATGTCGTTCCAACTCATAGCTATCCAACTGGAACCATACTGCAAGGAAACAGCCACTCTCTGCTCTCCTCTCTGGCTTGATCAAAAACCCTAAAAACCCTGTACAGCCTCCTCTACATTTCCTGGGGAAAGCTGCTCTTTGCACACATACAACATCTTCCTCCTCAGTGTCTTCCTGCCCCCTCCCATATTTGTTTGAGTGTCCCTATCAGCTTGATGTACCATATATATTACAGTATTTGTATGCTGTATATACAGTATTAGGCCAGCGGGTGGTGCAGTGGGTTAAACCGCTGAACCATGAGCTGTCAATCGAAAGGTCGGCAGTTCGAATCCGCGACGGGGTGAGCTCTCGTTGCTTGGCCAGCTCTTGCCATCCTAGCAGTTCCAAAGCATGTGAATGTGAGTAGATAAATAGGTACCGCTTGCGGGAAGGTAAACAACGCTCCGTGTTCCAGCCGCACGCTACGCGCTGCGGCAAGGAGAATCATGGTGGCCACATGACCACGGAGGCGTCTTCGGACAACGCTGGCTCTTCGGCTTTGAAATGGGGATGAGCACCACACCCTAGAGTCGGACACGACTCGGACTGGACTTAATTGTCAGGGGTCACCTTTACCTTTATATACAGTATTACCATTGCCATTTCCCTCCTCTCCTCCTACTAGTATTAATTCCCCTCAATAAAATTGTTGTCTTTGTTCAATACTGTATTCGGGACTCCAAAATTTTCTTTCCACTCCTCTTGTCCATATTACCAATTTGTGAGGTAAGTGTTCCATGGCCAATGGTCAAATGTCCCTAAACACATGCGTTTCAGGTGCATGTGTGGTGCTTGTGCTTGTGTCCACTGAACATTCATGGTAACACCCTTATGTTCACCCTCTCTTTGGAGGGTGATGCTGCCATTAAACTGTCCTGGGCCAGGAAACCACATGGGTTGATCAGGTTTAGCGTGATCGATTCACAGTCACCTCTATGAAGGGGGGGAGGTTAGTTGCCAATGAAAAAAGCCCAATTTACCTGGAGAGTTCCCAGGCTGAATAACCCGACAGAACTGGCAGATTCCTTTATATGTTTCCACCTGCCTTGAATTGCATGTCACCACTTGTATAATCCATAGTAATCATACTGAGTAGAAGTCAACTTATTTATATCTTCTTTTCTTCCCTCAGCACAATGGCAATATAGAAGAAAATCAGATCTTGAACAAGTTCCTGAATATGAGCAGGCTTTTCAGTAATTAATATCCAGTGGCACATTTTAAATTAATTCCAGATGAGGCATTCTGCATCATATGTCAGGTACTTGTCATAAATGCACGGTAATGAATAGAGTAAAATGAACTGGTTTCTACTTCAGTCTGCTGTTGGTACGGCATCCTTTGCCAGACAAAGTCCACCAATTTCTGTCCACCTGCTATGGGCAGAGACCTCTCTATGTAACTTGCAGTTGAAACAATATTTATGCTTGACAGTAAGTTTCCCATGATGGGAAGGAAACAAGTGGTTGGGTGTCCTTTGTGCTGTCATGGCATAAACAGCTTTCAGTGGGAGGGAAATGGGGAATCAATTAGAATGAGTCCCTGTGGCCTCCACCTGCTCCCTTGCTGTGCTATGGACATCAATTTTAATGAATCCATTATCAGAGACTCTGAGCTTAAAGTTTCACAAAAGTCCAAATACTCTCCTATTGTAATCAAGAGGTTAGTATTATCTTTAGATATAGATATCCCACTGTATCCCATTATAAGATAACTGAGGTAATATAAATATGTGTAAGATATTGGATGGTTACCACTCCATTACACACGCCTCCGAGTAGCTCTGAATGAATATATAACGCTATACATCTCCTATTCACATTGCCATACACTCTAAGAAACTATGCATGCAACCTATGTGGAAAATTGACAAACAGCCCAATCCTACCTAAACTCCAACGTGGCAATGCAGCAGCGCCAGTGTGGGCTGCGCTGCATCTTGTGGGGGAGTTTTGCATGCTGGAGGTCTCCTCAGGGTTAGGGGATATTTGTCCCCTTGCTCCGGGATAAGCCCCAGCATGCACAACGGGTCAACTCGCATCTGCACCAGCGATATTGTTGGTGCAAGTTCGCATTGATCCGTGTTGGTGGATCAGACCTGGGAAGGGGGTTAGGATACGACGTGCACGGGCACCGCCAATCCCTCCCCCTAGACCCGATCTGTCCGCCCTCTGCCGCCACCGTCGCCAGTCCCCTGATGTGGGTGAAGGGGACAGTGGATCTGGGAATGCAAAAATGCTGCTGCCAGACTAACCATGCGCACAGGTACTGAGTGAGGAGCTGCTGCTGTTGCTGCCCGAGAAGCTTTCTAGAGCTGTGGAAAGGGAGCAAAGAGACAAACGGAGAACAGGCAGAGCAGCGGTGGCGGCAACAACTCCTGAGCAGCAGTGCTATTCAGCACTGGGCTGGCAGATGGGCCTCAGGGGCCGACTGTTGGTCCCCTGACAGAACATGGGCCCCTCAGCCAGGGTTCAAGTTGGCAGTCTCTGGATGACAGCCCTTTATTGGAGAACGACAATGACCTCACCATGCAGGAGGAGCCTAATCTGAAGTCTAGATTAATTTACTAGGCAGCCAAATGTGGAACTGGATACACATACATTGATAAACAAACACAGAAAGCCTAAAGAAAACCTTGTTGTCATCTGCCTCATTTACATACTCAGAATAATGGTTTATAAACATTCAGCTTTCTATATGTGGAGTTAAGAAACCCTGCAATATCAGGTGCAACTGATATTCAGGTGCAACTGCCAGGCTAGTGGCAGAAATTAAAGGAACATGTACTCGTACCGTAGCCAAATCTAAAAGTCAGAATCTGTAATGCTTGTACTGTTTACAGATTTACTTCATACCTAATCTGTAAAAACATGACTCAGAGAGAGGCCTACCGAAGCAGAAGGGAAAATACTCAGCTTGTATGTCTTTTTTTGTGCACTAATCTCTTTTCATAATTGTTACTGCTGCTGCCTCTAATTTGTTGTAAACCCTTTAAGACAGGAACTCTGTAATTTACCTTTCTCCATGTAAAGTTATAGAGAACAGCATAATTAAGAGTAGAGGATTACAATCCACTCAAACTTGGCTTTCATTTGCCCATTTCCTCATGGAACACCTGCAGCGTATAATGAAGTGTGTCCAAATTATTAAGCTTGTCATTAAGACCAATATTGCAACAAACATAGCTACATTGCATTCCCAAAATCATGGTTTATATGTAGACACCTCCATTATTACTATTACTAGAATTACAACATAATTACTATATTAGTATGGTGTTTTGGGGTGAGGTTTTTTTGCACAGGGGGTGGGCTAGGATGTATACATTCAATTTCTGAACACATGGGTGTTATTATTACTGACATTTTAACAGGCAGGATTACATCAGCCCATTAAGAATGGTTACTGAGATGTTAAGTCTCACTATGTTCAATGGCAACTACTCCCAAATGTCCTGTGAAGCTTTGTGAGTTTCAGATCCCCATCACACACACACACACACACACACACACACACACACACACACACTGTGCCAAAAGCTTCACAGGTGTGTGTGTGTGTGTGTGTGTGTGTGTGTGTTTGTGTGTGTGTGTGTGTGTGTGTGTCCACCCACTGCCTCAGGCCATGGTATGGCTTACCTAGTTGTTTTAAAGCAAAGCCATCATAAATTTTACTGGAGTTAAAAGGTATGAGTCATCTGTTGGGAGGGCTATTTATTCATTTCTGTTTGCAGATAAAACTGAGCAATAGAAGCCAGACCTTAGGGACAAAACCAAAGGCTAAACTAACAGCTCAGCAATGAGACTTCATCCCAGGCCCACTTTCTCTTCTTCGGCCCCCTCTTTTCTGCAGCTCCATGTCTCTAGTTCCCTCAGTCAGGTCCCTTCTTTTCAGCCCATTTTTTCCTTGGCCCATTTCCTTCAACAACTCCAACTCCTGCCCAGTTTCCCTGCCTTCCCAGAACCCCCGCCTCTCACAAGCACACCGCCTTTGCAGTCTTTAGCTCCCCCGGCTCCTGACTAATTAAGCTTTTTGCCTTCCCTTCCATCCTCTGCCTTTCATTTCCAGAAGCCCACATCTCCTTTTCCCTTCCTAGGCTGCTGTTTTTCAGCTCACTCCCCACATTACACCCTTTCTCTGGGCTCTCTGCTTTTTTGTTTCCTTACCTCTTAGGACCTCTTCTGATTTAGTTTTCCAGTTTTGGAATGTGAGGGTTTGCTTTGCATGTGAGAGTTTTGTCTTCCTAGCCAGACTGACCTTTCACCTTCCTCGTAGCAGCTATGCTGCTTGTAAGATATTATTATTGCTCGCACCCCCACCCTGGCACCAGCAGCCTCGTCCTGCCCAGATCACCTGGCCTGTACTACCAGCGGCGAAGTCATTCTAGAGCAGGAGAGCCGAGCCGCAGTTCCCCACCACCTCCCCAGCAAATCGAAAGAGGGAGGGGGATGAAATCCCTGTGGAATCCCCCCCAGCAGATTCCCTACCACCCCCCAGCATTACCCCCAGCAGCCACTTTGGTTCCCATAAGTTGCTCCAACCCCACAAATGAGGCTTCGTGACCCCCATTGGGGTCCCAACCCCAATGTTGAAGAACAGTGCCTTAACTCACTTGCAATTATATATAGACTTGCACTTAATAACGTTCAGCCAACGTTGCTGGGACATTCATCTAGAAGTGAAGACAAGTGTGATGCTGCCTTGATGCAGACAACTTGCCCAGCTAAACTTATTCAAACCTCTGCTAACTGGGTAAAGTGGCACTTTTTAAAATGGTGTCCTCTTATATTCAACTGTCCCTCTTCACCCCAGCATGGCATCTTTTCCAATGGCTTGTGATTCTTTTGCATCTTTTTTTTTTCAGATTGTGAGCCCTTTGGGCACAGGGAACCATTTATTTATTTATTACCCGCTTTGTGAATGACATTTTGCTGAAAAACAGTACATAAGTATTATTATTCATAATAATAATGATGATGATGATGATGATGATGATGATAAACAACCAAGATTCATGGCCACATCATGAGAAAACACACCACCAAATTGTCTGAAAAACATTATTTTGCACCTCCAAAACAGCTGTTTCAAGAACAAATACCTTTCCTCTACCTACATGCTCATTCTGCCTTATCAGCTACACACTGGGTCAGTTCACCATGGTTTGGACACTGTAAGCTTGTGCACATACCAAGCCTCCTGCATTTCCTACTTCACGGCAAACTATAAGTAGAGGCGTTTGTTTCCGGTGAGTAGGATAGGATTACAGCCTAAGTCTTACTGAACACAATAAGCTTACTTCTAAGTAAAGGAAAATAACACCATTTTCAAACACTATAACTATCGAACTATAAGTTGTTGTTGTTGCATTCAAGCAGGCAAACGACGACTTGTGCTTGCCCTCCAAACAAGAATTGCAAACCACAGCTTGAGTACAGTTGTACAACTGATTGGCTAAAGTTATACCCCCTGAAAATTCCGAGAATTAAGGAACCCCTCAGTTCCTCAGTCCAGGAACTTGCTTTCAGTACCAGAACTGAGCCTACAGTCCTTTCATAGGAACCCCCCCCCCAAAAAAAAAAATGTTCACCATTTCCGCAGCCAAACTGCTAAACAACTGGAAGTTAGAACCACTTTCCTGTAGGTCACCAGAGACCTATCAGTGCATCCAGATTTACCTCCTGTTCACCCCTAGAACAATGAATTATTGCTTCTTCTTTTTTACTTTAAGTGTTTTGCAGCCCGGTCCAGCCCAAGGCAACTGCGGTACAATTCAGGCACAATTGCAGCCCAAGTGCTTTAGGCCCGAGTTGTGCCTGAATTGTGCCTGAGTTGGGCTGCAATTGTGACTGAATTGCAGCCCGGTCCAGCCCAAGGCAACTGCGGTACAATTCAGGCACAATTGCACAATTCAGGCACAATTGCAGCCTAAAAGTGGGTGTGTTGGGGGCGTGTCGGGGGTGTGACGGGGGCGGTTATGAATTTTGGTCCGGTTCCAGACACTGGAGAGCCACTGACACGCCCCCTCGAGCCCAACTCAGGCCCAAAATTTGGGCCAGCAAAAAGGGTGGACCCAAATGTGAGGAGACCCATAGGAGCCATTTTACCTTACCCACACCAGCCCTCTCCTGAAAAGTTCTAACACCCTGGGCCCGAGTTGGGCCTGAGTTAGGACCGAACAGGTGTGGCCTAACTCTGGACATGGACCCAAATAGTTACCCTATCAGCACCCAGCCCCACCCAGCCTCTTTCCCACAAAAGCCCAGCCCCAGCCCTCCACTCTCTCTCTCTCTCTCTCTGAGCACGTGGCGTGGGGTTCTGTCCCCCAGCAGCCACAAAGTGGGACTTTGAAAACTTTTCTAACACCCCACTTCTCTCTTCTCCTCTCTCCTCTCTGCCCCCCTCTAGGGCAGAGAGGGCTGTTCTGCCTGTGGCCAAACTGTTTACTGCTGTGCCTGGGCAGCTGTCTCCATGCAAGTGTTTGCTAACCCATGTCTTTCTCCCAGCCCCTCTCTCCCCCCCCCATACAGGCAACAACACCAGCAGGTAAGTGCAGGTAAGTGCAGGGTTCATGCTGACATGTGGTCTGACGTCTGCCTCTTTGCATAGAGAAATATAGGTAGGATACATGCCTCTATACCAATGTCTTGTCTCATAGCTGCCTGCATAGCCTGCCATGATATGCCTCTATACCAATGTCTTGTCTCATAGCTGCCTGCATAGCCTGCCATGATATGCCTCTATACCAATGTCTTGTCTCATAGCTGCCTGCAATGCCTGCCATGATATGCCTCTATACCAATGTCTTGTCTCATAGCTGCCTGCATAGCCTGCCATGATATGCCTCTATACCAATGTCTCGTCTCATAGCTGCCTGTATTAATGTGAGCACACAATGCCATGAGTGTGGAACTGTAACCCATATGTAGACACCAGCTGTTCCCCCCCCTCTTTTCTCCACAGGGTCTACCGACAGGTCAGTATTGCTAGGATTGCCATGGTTGTGACCCCCAAGTTGTGTTGTTGTCTCTCTCTTTGACCCCTTTCCCTTACAGGATCATGCTCACCGTACACCCAGGGAAGGAGCGCAGACCAGGCTATGTGTCTCACACCACTCAGCTGTGTTTGATTTCTCTCCCTGCAGACCTTTGCAACTGGCACACTGGCTCCTCTTCAATGGCGATTGCTACCACGCAGCAGCTGCCATGGAACACCCCCATGTTGTTCGTCCCCCCAGGAATGCCCACTACCACAAACCGTCCGGGGAGCACCCCTGGGCCTGCAGTCTGGTTGCCCCACGGTCACCTGCCTTGATGCTGCCAGAGAGGTCTGGGAGCCTGCCCTGCAACCCACCTCAGCTGCTGCTGCTGCCCCACTGCCCTGGCTGCCTACTTGCTGTCCCTCCCCTTTCTATGGAGCAGGCCGTGGTTCCACAGGGGAAGAGCCCGCATCTCCAGGTCCATGGGGCTCGCCTGATGCTGCTGCTGTGGTCCTAGAGGCTGCTGTGCCTACCCCTGGCAGCCACGCCCGGCCATCTCTGCCACTGTTCCAGAACAATAAAGATGCCCCTGGAAACACATGTCCCCAATGTTGCACAAGCACTGCCCCACACACCCACACAGGCAGGCCCCAGCACACAAGCCTCTGCATGAATCCCAGCCAGGGTCCGCCACAGCCATCCCTGGGAGAACACAGCAGGGGGGCTGCCGGACCCTCTGGGACCAGAGGGGAGGGGGGAGTTGGGGGGCCTGTCAGGCAGGCAAACACTGACGGGCACTGTGGCGCACGTCCGCCACGTCCGTGAAGAGCCCTTTCAGCAACCGGGGCTCTCACCCACCCTCGGTCCGCCCATCACCGGCGTCCGTGTCCGCCCGTCACCAGCGTCCGTTTCCGCCCTCTGTCCGCCCGTCACCGGCGTCCGTTTCCGCCCATCAACGGCGTCCGTGTCCGCCCTCGGTCCGTCTGCATGAGAGGCGCCCGTTCCTGCATTGCCTCCATCTGCGAAGTGCCCCCTGTGCCCCTATCGGTCTCTGCAGACCCCTCTCCCTGTATCCCTCTCCCACCAGCCGTGTTGTCTGTCTGTTTCTGACCCACCCGTGCCCCTCCCCAGCACCCCCTGTCAGTGTGCCTGCCTCCCCTCCCTGATGATGGACGCTGGCACCCCCCAAGCCGCCAGAGCGCCTGCCGCAAGGTGCCGACGTTGCCCCATCTGGGGGTGTGATGAGCTGCGTGAGCCCTTCCCGCTCGCAGCAGACAAGCCCACAGCATCTCTCGGTCTTGGCCGGGGCACGGAGCAGAAGGCATGCTGGGATGCCTTCTTTGTGGGCATTGCCACGGCCCTTGAGGCCCAGGGCTTCAGGCAGCGCACGGGCATGTCCTGGCGGAGGCGGTTCCAGACCTCATGAGACCCCCCCCTTGTGCGTGCCGTTCCCACCCCCTCCTTCCCTTCTCTCCCCCGCTCACCCCCCCATGACTCCCACGTGCAGCCTCAACGTGGCTTGGGGGTGGCATCGCAGTCTGCAGGAGGGAGGGCAGTCGCACTCCCCCCTGCGGCAGGTAGCTGATGCCCAGGGTGCCCTGGGGCAGCTGGCACTGGCACAACCTCTGCCCTTCAGCTGACTGTCAAACGCGCAGTGCCTGCAGGCCCGCCTGTGGCTGCCCATCTGCTGCAACAGCTGCAGCAGCTGTGGTAGGTGCACGCAGACGGGCTGAGGAGGGGGCTCTTCGCTTCCACAAGACTGACAGCTCCCCACAGGAGCCTGCCTGCCTCTGCGGTAAGTTTTGCCGCGATCCTGGCCCAATGCTGTTGCCTCCAGCCTAACTCAGGCACAGTTGCAGCCTAACTCGGTCCTAGTTTGGGCCACAATTGGGCCTCAACTGTGCCTGAGTTAGGCTGGACTGAGCCCTTGGTTACTGTGATATGTTGTTAACGTTTTTGACCATTTGGAAAGACAGCATATACACGTTTTAAATTAATACAATATACACACATATAAATCTTCCACCAAGTTAAAAAAAAAAAAAAGAATAATTTTCTTGCTTAGTGTTCCGTTTTTTGGTTTTTTTACCAAGAAACAAAGCACACTGCAGCCAATGCAGCTTAGGGTGTTTTGCTACTTGACTCGCTCCTTCATCTCTTCAAAGCCAAGCATATTTTAAAGGCTTATTCTTCTCTGACTAAACTATGGCTTTCCCCCATCAACAACGTAATGAAGGAGGCAAAGCTCTACCTAGCTGTATAAAGCTAAAGTACTGTCAGCACCATCTTAAGAGGCGCCACAATAATTATTCTCTGCTCAGGGAAGCGCCATTGCTCTGTGGTAGAGTGCATGCTTTCCATGTGCGTCTTACATGCATAGCCAAAAACAGTTCTCGGGAAGCAAGCTGGGAAAGGTCTCAGCCTGTGACTTGTAGTGATAGTAGTGTGCCATTGCTCTACAAATTGCACATCTTTACGCTGCCTGTTGACTTAATGCCACAGTTTCGCTATTGCCATCGTCACCTGCAGTTTCTCCTTTATACTCATTAACAAGCCCTCCAGAGAAATGACTGTTTTGATATTTTTAGCAGCAGCTGCTCACATTTCCCCCCCCCACTACAACTAACCTTGGCAATCAGGGGTGGTTGTTTTTTTACTACAATAACAGCGACCTGAAAGTCCAATGTTTATAGCAGGTAGCATATACAACAGGGCTTACAGGCCATCCACAAGCTGTATATTTTCTTCATGAAGCCCTAACAGATGAAGATCAAAATTATCTAAAGCCATATTTTAAAGGAAGACTCCTAGAATCCAAACGGCCACGTGTTCTCTGGAGGAAAAAGGTCAATTTGTTTATTTCAGTGCTTATTTTCACATACTCAGATTGACAAAAGCTGCAGTTAGGCTTGTCATTCTTATGCTTAATGCAAGGCCATGTTATTTTTTTTTATAAGCTTCAAAGAGAAGCCCCCTAATTCCCCTTCAGACTGTGCCAAATTCACGTGGTTTCAATTGATTTCTCTCCAATAATTAACCATCCAATCACCTCAATTAATTTCCAACACACAATCTCATTTTTTGACCCTAGTCATGTGAAAATGAACCCTAGGCCAGGTCTCTCTCCCTGCCTCCCACCTACAAAACCACTGTCGTCCTGTGAGTGCATGTTCAGGAGAGCTTTGAACAAAGAACCTCCGGACTTGTTTGTTTTCTTAATCACTATGTGACACTAATTTACACCGTCACACAATACTGCAAGGAGGGATGCTCCAATTCCCTTACCATCAGTTGCCCATAGAAACAGTTGCAGGTGGCTTTAGACTGCGACTGACTGTTCTCCTGAACAAAGTATCTTTGAAAGGGCAACTCTTTCCTACATCCACCATTTGATTTTATATGTTAGCCCCCTGGTATCTCGCAATCAAACCTACCTAAATTGTGTTCCCATTGGATCCACTAGTGCAACTTGTTATGAATATTGTCCAAGATGATGAGGATGAGGTTAAGGATAATAATAATACACCAGCATATTTTCTTGGTCATCAGATTTCTCCTCTGACTTTAATTCAAATGCTAAACTAAATTATGCTAAACAAAATATGCTTTTTGTGCTCATTTGACTCATGTCACATCCCGGTGTGCCAAAACAGGGCTTCAGTAGCTTTATATGACTCTTTTAAAAAAGTGCTATAAATGTCAAGGTCATTGAAGGTTAAGACATGAGCAGTACAGTGCAGTTATACAGCAACAGGTGCCTGACAGGTTGCTAAATTGATACTAGTCTGACTGCAGGAAAGAAAAGACGGCCCATCACATGATATCAAGAGCCTACACAGAAGAGAGTGGCAGCTGCTCACATCTCAGGGGAAGTACGAAAATTGCCAGATGTAGTAAATTAAATGTGTTGGGTTATTAATATATAACAGCTTTGTATAACAGATTATATCATGAGTGCCTTGTTGGAAAGATGTAGCCTTTTATCTCAATAGGGGTTATAGCAAAGATCTATACCTGACACAGTCGTATAAGACTACTGAATAAGGAACATAAGAAAAGCCCTGCTGGATCAAGGCAAAGGCCCATCTACTCCAGTATCCTGTTTCCCACAGCGGACCACCTTTGGGACGTCCATAAGCAGGAGAAAAAAGCAAACTTTTCTCCCAGCATGGTTCCCCTGCAATTGGTATTCAGAGGCATAATGCAGCTGAACCTGGAGGTTCCCCCGTGGATATCAAAGGCCCACTACACTATGCACCAGGGGTTCTCAACCCCCAGCCATTCGCGTACCTCCTCTGGCAGCCTCCTCGAACCACGTACCAGCGGAATTAAGTGGTGATAACGTCATCACCATTTCTGGGTTTTTGGTCACATTTTCAGCTGCATTTTCTTTTCCAACAGTCAGAAAAGGTAGGTAGGTAGTTCTGGGCAGGTGGGATGCCTATTTTTAGTGCTCCTGAGAGGCTCAGCAAAAGACAGGAGCCTCTCGGGAGCAAAAACTAAGAAGCTGCGTCGAAGCAGGGTTCATGCGGACCGGCAGTACATGTACGTGCCCTGGAACGATGGTGTGAAAGTATTTCTGTTGTTTTGAGGGTCATGGCCGCCAAGCAAACGGCCAGAGGCCGAGCACGAGTGAAAGTGGACAACTGAACCTCCTCCGTCTTGTGCCGCTACCAGTACGTCAGCAGAGAGGCAGAATGGGGGAGGATCATCATGGGCAGTTCGGGGCAGGCCGAATTGGGGACAAGACAGGGATCATCTCAGCAGTGGCAGTGCACACCAAAATCTATCCCCCTTTTCCCAGCCTGACACGTCCCCTGACTGTCTTTGGACCTATGGCAGCAAAATAGCTGGTGTAGGCCCAAGGAGACCCAGCAAAATAGCTGGTGTAGGCCCAAGGAGACCTGGCGGCCAGACGGCCTGCCTGGAGGTAAGCAAGAAAGATTTTTACTTACCTCTCCCAGGCCTTCTGGTCGCCCTCCCCCATCATAAGCATGCAGCACGTGCTCCGTCAGCAGCACTGCATGATATGGGCTGCCAGGGGATATGCTTGGATTGGGCTGCTAATCATTTTATGGAATTCCCTGCTACATGATGTAGCGATGGCCACTAGCTTTGACAGCCTTAGAAGGTGGTTAGAGAAATTCATGGAGGACGAGTCTATCAACAGTCATTAGACATGATCGCTAACTGGGACCTCAAGGTTCAGAGGCAGCCGAGGAGGGACTGCCACTTTCAAGCCCTGCAGGTTGCATCAGCGGAAGATTGTGAGGGGTCTGAGGGGGCAGCGAATTTGGGGTACTTGTCATCCCACGTCTGCTGCTAATGCCACCAACATGCTGCCCGTGTAAGCCACAATGATCTGCTTCCTGCTTGCTCAAGTGAAAAACAGATCATTCCCCTCCTTATCATGCTCCTCGCGCGCACAAGGAGCATGGTAAGCAGTTGGGGGGGGGAGCACAGAAGCAGCGGTCAGCGGACCCAATACAGCATCAAGTGACGTTCCAGGTCGTGTAACCCCTGCTTCCAGAGGCACCTAGCTGGCAGTTGTGGAAGCCGGGATGCTGGATGCAATGGACTTTAGATCTGATCCAAAGGAAATCTTATGTATGAAATCTTATGTATTATCACAAGTTTCCTATAAACCATCATAATTCAGACTCCTCTGCATGGGAGGAAACACTGAAGCAGAGCAGTAGACAACAGCATTAAGTACAACATCAAACAACATCAACAATGATGGGAAGTTCTGATGGGATACCTTCCTCTTTGGGAAATGAGGTAACACCTCATGTGCAATTATAAGCTAGAAATGTTGCTTTCAATGAGTCCTCAGTCACATCACAGTCTATTTCATCTTACTATTGCTACTTAAGCGTATCTCCACACCTATGACAAAGCAGGCTAAAGATGAAGTGTAATATTATTAGTACAATCTGCAAAACTGGAAAGGAAATTAATTCAGATACATTATATCACTTGTATGCATATGATTACAAAGCATAAATGTCAGTTGTGATCCTAGTAGTAATCTTATTTAAGTTTATTTTATTTTTTATTTTTCACATGTTTATACCACCCTTCCTCCAAGGAGCTCAGAGTGGTGTACATATTTCCTCCCCTCCTTTTTGTCCTCACAACAACCCTGTGAGGTAGGTGGGGCTGAGAGATAGTGACTGACCCAAGGTCACCCAGGAAGCTTCGTGGCTGAGTGGGGATTTGAACCTGGATCTTCCAGGTCTAAGTCCGACTCCCAAACCACTACACCATCCTGGCTCTTTACTGTATCATTCAGAGGAAGGGGACCATAAGGGAAGACAGGGTGCAGGGACCAGGTTCTATGCAACCAGCACCACCCCATGAGCCTCCATTTCACCCTTTGACCTGGGGTTAAACTGGCTGTTGCTGTAATCACCCAAGACTAGGGGAAATGCAAACTGAAGCGGGCTGACTTGGGGAAACTCTCCAACAGTGCAATCCTATCCAACTTACACCACTGGTGTAACCAGCGGGGAGGGCAGGGCGGGAGGCTTTGGAGGGGAGGAGAGATTTCAATCCCCTTTGAATCCCCCTTTGGAGGGGATTTGAATCCCCTTTCCGTTCTGGGACTTCCTGTTCTCGCTGCACCGCTGGTTACACCGGTGGTGTAAGTTGGATAGGATTGTGCTGCAAGACAGTTTCCTGTAGAGCAGAGAACGCCCAAAGCCCTCCCAGGGAGTCTTTTGAAGAGCCAGATGATAGCTAAGCTGAAAAACAAATATAAAACTAATGTGCCTTTCAGGGTGCTTTCCCTAGAAGTTCAGGTTCTGGGTCCCTACACCCACACAACCATGCGGATCTCTCTGACGCACCAGATGAGCAACCAGGGCAAATGTGCCAAGGAGTGTTGCTTTATATAACCTCTGGACATTACCTTGATTGACCTGTGGGATTAGATACTTGGTGTCACCTGAGCCCCTTGGCTTTCTCAGTCTTGGGAATCAGGTGGGCTTAATGGTCCAATAATGATCTGGCTCAGAGAGTCATGTTTTTGTTTACCACTCAGTTGGGCACGAAGGAGAAGGCTGACAGCAACAACAAAGGAAAAAAAGGGCTGCATATCCAAAATGACTCAGCAGCCTTTCAAGGATCTCTTTAGGTGAGCAGAAGGTTGAAAACAGATGAAAACAGAGATTTCCCACAGCTGGAAAATGTGAATAGTGATCTGCTACAAAGTTCACCCCACACATTTTATTCAGTCGTGTGTTTAGGAATTAGAACGCTGAGTACAAATGTTTCCCTCTTGTTCCTGCCCTTCCTCAGTGACAGGTGATGACTCAAACCTGTCATGGATTAGGCATAGTAACATAATCAAAGTCTCTTTTGGCATGAAGAATGGCTCTTGAACAATAAATATCAGTGTCACAAATGCAAATTATAATGACAACAGCACAGCCAAATCATGCACTCATTCCAGTTTGAGTGATCTGTGGAAGATCACATACCCATTCTCTGGGTACTCTGACCTGAAAAGCAGCAATGAAGAATTGGGCAAAATCACAAAGGTGACCCCCCCCATTAAACAAATTTTGTTTCAATTCTGTTCTACTCTTTATTGCTTTGATCAAGGACTCTATTCATTGTTAGGTTTCTTTCGCACCACAACCCCTCAAAAACTCCTGTTTCCTTTCTTACCTCTTTTGTACTTTACTCCTTTGCAAATACATTTCCTCTTCCTATGACTGATGCATTACACCACAATGACACATTACACCACAGCCATATGCAACAAACCCTGGTGCCCCCCTCCCCCATTCACTACGCTTCCTCCTGTTGTTCCCCTTCAGGGGAGAAGGGCCACCAGGATTTTGTTACTCACAGCTGCAGTGCAATGTGTAACCTGGATTAACAACAGGCATTGCTTTTCTAGAGTGCATTCTTGCAGGCACAAGGTAAGACTTAGATTTTGATTCCCTGAAATGTTTTTGAACTGAGCCTTATAAAATGTATAATTCAAGGGTCTTTCCATAGAAGTCATCACTATGTACAGATATTCTATTTGCATTCTAGCGAGGTGTTTCAAGTTCTTAACATCACTGCTGTCTTGGGGTAGACAAAACAGTTCATATGAACTCATGCCCTACTTTGGTGCGGCTGAGGGACTTATTCAATTAAGGTGGAATATTTGTATTAGAGCCATTTACTGGCTTAACTCTTAAGTGTTTCAGCTTAAACGGCTTGTTTAGTACTGCAGTGCCACAGAAGTCACAGCAGTGATGCATAAGGCGCTAGTCCAGGGCAAGGAGTCAACTCATGCCATTACCCACAGACCAGTTCCAGGGTTGTCATGGCAACAGATGTTGGTACAGGTTGAGTATCCCTTATCCGGACTGCTTGGGACCAGACGTTGTCTGGATTTCGGGTTTGTCTGGAGTTTGGAATATTTGCATAAATGTAATGAGAGATCTTAGGGATGGGACCCAAGCCTAAACACGAAATTCATTTATGTCTCATATAACACCTTATACACATAGCCTGAAGGTAATTTCATACAATAATTTAAAATAATTTTGTGCCCCAGTATGCCCTGTGCTATGCCAGCCAGGTGCTGGAAAAAGTTTTTGTTGTGTTTTTCTTTTAATCATAGCCTTAAAAATATCTGGATTTCAGAATAGTCTGGATTTTGGATGTCCAGATAGTACAACCTGTACTATGACCCTTGCCACCTCTCTGATTTAGGACCCTTTTCCATTTGAGGTAAGCAGGCAGTTATCTGGAATAGGGCCTTTTTCGTGTTGGCACTGAATTCTCTCCTGTGGAAAATGCATTCCACTCCTTCGCTGTTGATTTTCCTGCAGCAAACACACACTCTTATTTCAAAGGGTTGGGGGCCCCTTCAGAACTGCTGTCTAGGTGGGGGTTGTTTTTGTTTGTTTGTGGTGGGTTTTTTTTTTTTTTTTGCTGATGATTGGATTGTGGTTTTACCACTGCTAAAAAAAATTTTTTAGTTTTAATAAGAATCTGTGCTTTGGTTTTTTTAAAGTTGTAAGCCACCTTGGATTGCTTTGGCACAAAAGGTGGCATCAAAATATTATGGTAAATAAATAAAAGCACTAAAATTGGCACCTCTGATAGAGGCAGAGTCTTGTGAAATGTCACCCCTTTTTCTAGGAATGTGACCACACTTCTACTATCACATGTTTTTGCTTATCCAGCTGCAACTTAAGCCTCCTTTGTGCCAGACGGGTAGATGGATAGTGGTCCAGGTACATATTTGTTTTCCAAATGAAAGACTTTTTAAAAAAGAATGCTTTGCTCTTTTATAGAGTACTGAGGAAGCAAATGTTTGTTTTATTGTCCTTCTCATTTCTGTTGAGTAGCAAAGTGTCTGTTCTTTAGCTGCTGTTGAAAGGATAGGCTATTTGGAAGAATGTGAACAAAAAGAATCCATTTATCTCAAAATGCGTGTTATTATTATTGTATGCTTCATTGCATGCAGAAAGGTGCCTTGCAGTGAATTTGAGCAGTGACCTTAAACAGTGCCTGAAGCATACTGAGATTGCTATTCAGTCTTGGGATTACCTTTCCTGTTTACCAACTCCATATAGAAGTACTGTTGGAGTGTTTATAACCTGGCCAGCATTTTGCTTTATTTCAGGCGTTGTTAAGCAGAAATCAATTGTTGTGTTTTCTGATAGGCTTTTGTTGTTGTTGTTCAGTCGTTAAGTCGTGTCCGACCCTTCGTGATCCCATGAACCATATCCCGCCAGGCCTTCCTGTCCTCCACTATCTTCCTGAGTTCGCTCATTTTCATGTTCGTTGCATTGGTGATGCTGTCTAACCACCTCATCCTTGGCCTTCCCCTTCTCCTTTTGCCTTCAATTTTTCCCAGCATCAGAGTCTTCTCCAGAGAGTTCTCTCTTCGCATTAGGTGTCCAAAATATTTGAGTTTCAGGCTTAGTACCTGTCCTTCCAGGGAACAGTCATGGTTGATTTCATTTAGGATTGACTGATTTGATCTCCTAGCAGTCCAAGGGACTCTCAGGAGTCTTCTCCAGCACCACAGTTCAAAAGCATCTATTCTTCGGCGCTCAGCTTTCCTTATGGTCCAACTCTCGCAACCATACATTGCTACTGGGAACACCATCGCCCTGACTATACGGACTTTTGTTGGTATGGTGATATCTCTGCTTTTTACTATGCTTTCTAAATTTGCCATAGCTTTCCTTCCAAGGAGTAAGCGTCTTTTAATTTCATGGCTGCTGTCTCTGTCTGCAGTGATCTTGGAACCCAAAAAAGTAAAATCTGTTACTGCTTCCATTTCTGCCCCTTCTATTTGCCAGGAATTGATGGGACCAGATGCCATGATCTTAGTTTTATTAATGTTGAGTTTCAAGCCAACTTTTGCACTCTCCTCTTTCACTCTCATCAAGAGGCTCTTTAGTTCTTCTTCACTTTCTGCCATTAGGGTGGTATCGTCTGCATATCTGAGGTTGTTGACGTTTCTCCCGGCAATCTTGATTCTGGCTTGCGATTCATTCAGCCCTGCATTTCTCATAATGTACTCTGCATATAAGTTAAATAAGCAGGGTGACAATATACAGCCTTGCCATACTCCCTTCCCAATTTTGAACCAATCAGTTGTTCCATGGCCGGTTCGAACTGTTGCTTCTTGACCCGCATACAGGTTTCTCAGGAGACAGGTAAGGTGGTCTGGTATCCCCATCTCTTTAAGATTTTGCCACAGTTTGTTGTGATCCACACAATCAAAGGCTTTTGCGTAGTCAATGAAGCAGAAGTAGGTGTTTTTTTGGAACTCTCGTGCTTTCTCCATGATCCAGCGCATGTTGGCAATTTGATCTCTAGTTCCTCTGCCTCTTCGAAACCCAGCTTGTACTTCTGGTAGTTCTCGGTCCACATACTGCTGAAGCCTAGCTTGTAGGATTTTGAGCATAACCTTGCTAGCATGTGAAATGAATGCAATTGTGCGAAAGTTTGAACACTCTTTGGCACTGCCCTTCTTTGGAATTGGAATGTAAACTGACCTTTTCCAATCCTTTGGCCACTGCTGAATTTTCCAAATTTGTTGGCATATTGAGTGCAGCACTTTCACAGCATCATCATTTAGGATTTTAAGTAGCTCAGCTGGGATATTATCATCTCCGCTAGCTTTGTTGTTAGTAATGCTACCTAAGGCCCACTTGACTTCAATCTCTAGGATGTCCGGCTCTGGGTCAGTGACCACACCAGCATGGTCATCAGGAACATTCAGATCTTTCTTGTATAGTTCTTCTGTGTATTCTTGCCATCTCTTCTTAATCTCTTCTGCTTCTGTTAGGTCTCTGCCTTTTTTGTCCTTTATCATGCCCATCTTGGCACAAAACGTTCCCTTGATATCTCCAATTTTATTGAAGAGATCTCTAGTCCTCCCCATTCTGTTGTTTTCCTCGATTTCCTTGCATTGTTCATTTAAGAAGGCCTTCTTATCTCTCCTTGCTATTCTCTGGAAATCTGCATTCAGTTGTTTATATCTTTCCCTTTCACCCTTTCACTGATGGGCTAGCTAGGTCCAATTCCCAGTTTCAAGAAAGGAATCCCCCAATGGCCATGTGGCAGGTGCCACAGGGCTCAAACCATATATTAACTCTTTTCTCGCTGCACCCCTAGAACAGAAGGTTAGAGAGGGGAAATTACACGTCCTTCAAGCCAACAGACAGAAATCGCGGGAATCAATCACACACAGAGACACAACCCTCCTATAGCAGTCCTTGAGGTTTAGGCGAATCCTCAGTTTGAGCAACAGGTCATCTAGGGCAGTCCCTAGGTTGTTCTTCAGTGCTTGTTCATCTCACCTACCTGACTGTACAACAAGGCCTGTAACTCTTGAAATACTACCCCACAATCTGAATTGGGTGGTTATAATGTGTTCTCATCCCCAATAAAATTTACAGCCCAATCCTAACCGGTCCACAGAGGGAATGGCATTGAGCCCAGCACCAAATCCTGTGCGCTCGGGCTGCAGGGTGGAGGTCTCCTCAGAGTAAGGGGACATTAGTCTCCTTACCCCATGTAAACCCCCAGCCTCCCTAACTATCTCCTTGGATCCACGGCAGCTATTTAGCTGGTGCAGACCTGAGGAGCCCCGTGTCGGGGCTCATGGCCTGGAAGGGAGGATACAATATGGAGTCCAACGAGGAGGCCAGTCCCACCCCCTCCCAGGCCTGATCCGCCCACCCCACCCTCCTCCTGCCCTGTTACGCCCCTCCCGCCCTCCCCATACCTTCCTCCATGTTCTAATTCCTTCCTCCAAGCAACTACTAATCATTGCAGAGCCCCATCCTCATTTGCATATGGTCATCCTAGGTACAAAGATCCTAGGAAATGTTGATGACCTCTGCCTAGGCTACCAGCATGTTTCTAAAAAGAAGAATAAACCAATTGATTGTTCTTAAAATGAACTTGCTGACTCATTAAAGACTTGTAGATAACACAGAAGACCTGTCTAATGAGGCAAGTAAGTATTTCTGGCACCTGACAGCAGGCGATGATGATCGATGATGTCATCGACTGCCATTCCGCTCTCCAACTTATCTGTGGTACTTCCTCTGTGACTGGGCTAGGCACCACATTTAGCTGCACACTTCATCTGCCGAGCTTTTAAAGAGAATGCAGGGAAATTTGAGAGAATCGCCACTGACAACAAGGCACAAGATGGTGGGTTCAAAAAGAGGGGAAGGGAATTTAAATTAGGTAGGGAAAAGTAATAATTGTAAGAATAGTTGCCCAGTCAAACAGGCTAGTTAAGAGAATTGTAGAATTGCCTTATTTGAAGATTTAAGAGAAAGTTGGTTCATGGTGTTAAGGTCTCTAGTAGCGGCGATGGCTTTCCAGAGCCCCCTGGATGTTGAACAGCACTCCTGGGAGGAGGAGGAGGAGTCTGTAACAGCAGTGCAAAGTAGAACTTTACTAAGGGCGCAATCCGATCCTACTTACGCCACCATTGTAACCAGTGATGCAGTCAGAACGGGAGGCCCCAGAACGGAAAGGGGATTCAAAACCCCTTTGAATTCCCCTTTTGGAGGGGATTTGAATCCCCTTTCCATTCTGGGGCCTCCTGTTCTCGCTGCGCCGCTGGTTACAACGGTGGCGTAAGTAGGATCGGATTGCGCTGTAATTCTCTTATTTTGGATACTACACTTGTACTAATTATAAGACCTGTCCCTTTCTCTGACTCATTGCTGACTCATGTTCCACTCAATGTACTGTCCATTGTAGGTTAGCCTTGTATCCTTCCCCATTAGTCTAGATACCAATTCTCTCTTTTTCACTTTTATCCATTTGTCTTCTCTCACTATGTGCCATGATTAGCATGTATTGTCATTGGGTTTTATTTTGCTTACAGAAGAAATATCCACATTATAAAGATAATTTGAGGTCTCCAAAATCACTGCAGTTCCTCCCAGTTTCATGTCATCCACAGACCTGATGAACGTAAGTTCTATTCCTTAAAAATTACTATTTCATAAATATGCAAAACAGAATGCCCGAAGGACCAAATTTCATATTAATATAAAATTATACATAATCTTTTGGCAGTTCTTCTCCGCCAACATTGTTACTGAGCGTTTTACAAATATGCCTATCCATGTGATAATCAGGTGGAATACTGTCAAATGTCTTGCTAATAATACATTATACCTATTTTATTATTCATCTAAATGAAATCAATGTCTAATATACCCATATCTTGCTTTGCTGGTGCTGGTTAGAAACCATGACTCTCCTCAATGCCTACTGAACTAGAGCAGTGGTTCTCACACTTTCAGGTCTCTGGAGCCCTTTTCACTCCTAAAAGGAGACTTGGGGAGCCCCGCTGGCACATAAATAGAGTCTTGGGAAGCCCCAAATTCACCAGCATATGTGCGGAGTGACACAGCACTGAGCCCAATGCCAAATACTGGCAAACATACAGAACAGGAGGGGGATGAGGAAGGAGAGCCATGAGCAGGGGAGGCAGGAGGAATGGACAAGCAAATCGGGCAAGGGGCAGATGGCGGCCACTTAGGGTGTGCTCGTGCAGCCCCTGGGCTCCCCGGAACACACTTTGAGAAACTCAGTAAAGGAGCATTCAGTAAAGGTCATCATGCCAAAATCCTAGGATGTGTAATATTTATTTTTCACATTTTTATACCGCCCTTCCTCCAAGGAGCTCAGAGTGGTGTACATATTTCCTCCCCTCCTTTTGTCCTCACCACAACCCTGTGAGGTAGGTGGGGCTGAGAGATAGTGACTGGCCCAAGGTCACCCAGGAAGCTTCATGGCTGAGCGGGGATTTCAACCTGGATCTTCCAGGTCTAAGTCCGACTCCCAAACCACTACACCATCCTGGCTACACTACACCATCCTGGCAAAATATGCTCTTTTGCTAAAATACCAGATTGGTCAACAAACGTGACAAACACTTAGCCTGTACATTCTAACACTTTGTCAGGACAAGGCTGATGCTGAAATCTGAAGTGCACGTTCTCTATCCCTGAGGTCAGCTGCTGGGGCCAGAAGTGCAGGAAGCAGATGATAGTGTTCTATGGACTAAGCAGGGGTGTCCAGGATCCTAGCACTGAGAGCACGTCTGGCAAACCCAACATCTTCATGGTACTGCCTGACATTAAATAAGCTGATATTGCACGTCCCTATTCCCTTATGTGCCTCAAAGGGCCCCTGAGGCCTATAGGTAAAGGTAAAGGTGACCCCTGACAATTAAGTCCAGTCGTGTCCGACTCTAGGGTGTGGTGCTCATCCCCATTTCAAAGACAAAGAGCCAGTGTTGTCCGAAGACGCCTCTGTGGTCATGTGGCCGGCATGACTCCTTGTCCCAGCGCGTAGCATGCGGCTGGAACACGGAGCGCTGTTTACCTTCCTGCAAGCGGTACCTATTTATCTACTCGCATTAACATACTTTGGAACTGCTAGGTTGGCAGGAGCTGGCCAAGCAACGAGAGCTCACCCCGTTGCGGATTCGAACTGCTGACCTTTCGATCGACAGCTCATGGTTCAGCGGTTTAATACACTGCGCCACCCACTGAGGCCTATATGTACCCACAATTCTATATAGCTCCCTATATGCTACATCTCAATCTCAGGTCATGACATTTCTGATTCAAGTCCAAGAACTGACCAGTACGAACCCACTTATACTTGTAGACACGTCTTAAGCTATTTCCCCCCTAAAAGGTGCAACACATTTTAAGATCATTGTTGTTTCAAGAACACACTAAATTTTTCATGCTTCCTTCTATGTTAAGAACTGGAAAAAGATATACCAAATACTTGTTTGCCCAAAAGATAGAGCCTATAATTAGATGCAATGCTTAGCTTATCCTTTGGATATTGTTTTTTAAGTTCCTGTAAATACAGAGGATAACACACTGAATATTCCTCATGTATTCATTAAATACATGCATTCCTCATGTATTTACATGAATTCCTCATTAAATACATGAATTCCTCATGTATTCATTAAATAATACGCTTGCGGGAAGGTAAACAGCGCTCTGTGTTCCAGCCGCATGCTACGCGCTGCGGCAAGGAGAGTCATGCCGGCCACATGACCACGGAGGCGTCTTCGGACAACGCTGGCTCTTCGGCTTTGAAATGGAGATGAGCACACCACACCCTAGAGTCGGACACGACTGGACTTAATTGTCAGGGGATACCTTTACCTTTTTATTCATTAAAAACTTAACAGATTTTATTACAGTAGAAAAATTGTATTAGTTGCTAACAGTTGCTACCAAAAGACATCTGAGAAATCACAAACATTCCTTATATTCTCCTTACCAAAGACCTCCAGTTTCTTATATTGAGTTTTTAGCATGGTGGTGAAGAGACTGAGCTAAGAACAGGAGTTCCTTGTCCAAGTCTCACTTCTGCCATGAACTCACTAGATAACTTTAGACAAAATGGTCCCTCTAAGCCTCAACATTCCCACCTGCAATATATTACCAAAACCACTCTGTCCTTCCATTCATACATTCCACTGCTCATTTGGTTTCATATTCTAAAGGCCCAATCCTAGCCAAGGGAAGCGCCAGTATATCATCACGTATGCCAGCACAGATGCCTCTCCACCAGTGGATGCTATAGACGCCAGTGCAGCAGCCAGAAAGCCACGTGCCACCATTAACAAGGCACATACCAGCCACTTGAGCAACCCCACCAGGTTGCAACAGGGTGGAGAGCGGGGCAAGGGCAGGATGAGGCGGAGTCAGGGGATGATGATCCTGAACCGTCAGACATGCCCCCAAAGGCTGCGTAGCACTATACCAGCAACAGAGCTGGTGTAGCTCAGAGGAGTCCCATAGGGAGCTATGCGGCAGCCAGAACAAGCTCATAAGCACTACATGTCTCACACCGCACTCACACCATGTCTCACACCATCACCACAGAGCACAGGATCTGCTGGACATCATGCCGGTGCCCCTATGCTCTCAGCGCAACGTTCACCTAAGATTGGACTGTTGAGTCTTTGTTATCTTTTAGGGCTATCTTCTCATGATCCTAGAAATGTTTTTTAGCCATTGTGCTATTTATACAAACATGAGTTGTGAATGCATGACAGAAAACAGCTTTTCCCGTGTTTTGGCGAAAACCAGAAGTGGGATTCGGAACACGATCGCCACTGTTTAGAGCCTTGGGGAGGCCTGCGAAGGTGGCGTCCTTCGGGGAGCTGGCAGGACAACCAGGTATGTTTTGGGGTTGGGAGCGGGCGCGATCCTGGAGAGCTGCCTCCAACATCGCCCCACCCCCACAAAGACTTACAAGAGAGTAAACTCCCCTGTGGGACTTTGAGAAACGCTGGTCTAGGCCACTCCTTTCCTAAGGACTAGCTGAGAGACAGTATGTAGCTCATGTTACATTAAAGATTCCAATCCAATGCAAATTTTCCTGAGACAAAGTCCTATAGAACACAGTGAACTTGCTTCTAAGTACACATGCACAGACTAGCACTCTAATATACATTTTATATTTATTTGGAGTATGCTACACGCTGCGGCAAGGAGAGTCATGGTGGCTACATGACCACGGAGGCGTCTTCGGACAACGCTGGCTCTTCGGGCTTTGAAATGGGGATGAGCACCACACCCTAGAGTCGGACACGACTGGACTTAATTGTCAGGGGTCACCTTTACCTTTACCTTATTCCCACTGTATCCATGGGTGATACGTTCCAAGACTTGCCACGGATGCCCGAAACCGGGGATAGTAGTGAACCCTTTATATAAGTTGTTTTTCATTTATATACATACCTATGATAGTTTTGATTAAGGGTTATTTTCACAACAATACTGCGATAACACGGCAACAAATGCAGCCAGCGAAAACGCTAGGGGCTAACTGGATGCATGTAATGCGGGCGAGCATGGGTACAGAGGACAAAGTGAGATGAGTCATGTACTGAGCATGACAGTTTCACCATGTTACTCTGAATGGTGCACCATCGTTTGTTTCTGGAATTTTGCATTCGGGCCATAGTAAACTACGGATAACTGAAGCCATGGGAAGGGAATCCATGGGAAGGGGATTCTACCGTATCCCATTTCTCAATGTTTTCAAATATTGTTTTCAAACTACTACAGCCCACTCCAAGAGTCTAGGATGAAATTAGCTAGGTCTTTAACAGCCCGATCCTGCGCAGGATGTGGGCTCACCTTGGGAGAAGGAGACATTTGTAAGCGCAGGAGGTCCCCATGGGCCTCTTTGGTTGCACACCAGCTCTGGAGCTGGCATGCATCCGGGGAGGCTGTGTAAGACCGACCTGGCCTGGGAAGGGGGGTTGGATATCGGCACAACCCTGCACTGATATCCCTGCTCCCTCCCAGGCCAGGCCGGCCAATGGGTCACTTCCCTGCCACCCTGGCCCGCCCTCTCCATGCCCTTCCACTGCCTTGCGCAGCACTTATCTGTGTCTGGTGGCATGGAGGGTGGTGGAGTGAGCGGTGCTGGCCCCCGCACTGGTGCCACTTACTCTGGGTGCCGCGAAAGTGCTTTACGACACTTTCGCGATACCCAACGCCAGCGGAGCACCTGCTCCGCTGGCGCGAAGATACGTATTATAATGAAGTATTATAAGTTTCAAAATAGAAATAAGTGGCAGGAGACGGATGAAAAAATGTACAGTTTTTTTTTTGTTATAGTCTTAATGGGGTGTGGTCACGTGGTGTGTCATGATGAGCTCCTACACTTCAAAATTTACCACTACAACACTGTATACAATGTCTGATTTAACCATTCTTGCACATGAAGCGAAAGGCTAGCATGCCACCCTTGGAAATCGGAGGCAAAAACCCTGGGGCCTGAAATAGGTGCTTCGTATTGTTTCATGCCAGGACCAGCCACGATCTCTCCTGCAGGCCTGCTGATAATCTGCACTCCTGCTAGCCAGTATACCCATCAGAAAGCTCCTGGGTCTCTGTCCAGCCTGATATGGGGTCAGTGTGGGATGCCAGTAACCTTTACCATCATCTGCTGATTTATGGTAAAATAGCAACAATTCAAAAGGTGATTCTGGATAATCCCAATGCTGAGTAGATAGATGGTGGGTGGCTTCAATGTAAAGACACCTTCCTCCATTTTTCACTCTTTCCCCTCCCAGTCATTTTATATCATAAATAGAAGAATGGTGAAGAAAATAAATCTGAAATGGAAAAATAACTTTATAATATGGTTATTCCTATGTCTTGTTTGCAGGCCACGTATGCTGTCTTCTGTATGTGACGAAAATGGAAGATGTGCGTAAGATAATCAACATAAGGATGAAGGTGGAAATGTTCACTGAACAAGAAATCTTGGATATATGTGAGGTTCCTGGGATGTGGCTGCCACCAAATGCCTTTAATGTATGTGTTGCTTCAGGGTTGAGGAAAGCACTATTCCAGGCAAGGAGCATCAATTAATAAAGCTTTTAACCAAGCACTAGATTAATTGGGTCACATGAAAAACCTTCTTTCCTGTTACTCCATTACAATCTTCATAATGGATGTGATAAAGCAATTTGAAGCTCCTGTCTGCAGCAGTTTCCAATATATAATATGGAATGTTGCCATGCCTGACTGTGCATAGGTATGGGAAGATTCCCTTGCAGATTTTCAAAAAAGAATGACTATGATTTTTGGAGGCTTGCCTTCAAAAACGTCCTAGCACCTTGTATTTTATGAATAAACAAATTTGCCCAATTTCTATAGCTAACAACCATGCAAGCAATCAAACCATTGTATTATATAATAAAATAGAGAGGGATGTATTGCCAGGATAGCAAAAATGAAGCCATTTCAAATATATGCAAATAATCTCAAATTGTATATCCCGAACGTTGAAGTGACAAACGTTGCATACAAAAGAAAAAAGGCTGTGCAGTTCTTAGAGGAAGCATTATTCAGATTCTGGTGCAGATCCTAGCAAAAGGGGGTGGGGCAGAGGGAAGGGGGAGGGGAGACAGCCAACTGTTTACTAGGAAAAAGAAGAAAAAAAACCCAGCCCTTTTTGACCAAATATCCCTTAGCTGGACTGGGGAAAGCCTGGACTGGAAAAACACTGGACCTAAGAATGAACTTCAAAGGGTTAAACATCAAGTTATATTTTTCTTTAAAGTGGATCCAAATTCAACAAGGTAGGGGGGAGGGGGATGTGTATCCAGGGTTCCCTTTCCTTTCTTTTCTTTTTCAAGAAGAATGACATACATGTGCATCCTTGCTAGGTTCTTCTTTTGCATTGGGTTGCAAAACTTGTATTAGGTCATCACCATTTCTTGTTTTAATGCGCAGCTTGATGACAGTCCTCACTTGCATCACTGCTACTCTGTGCTAAGGAAGCAGTAGGCTGACAGTTGTTAACAGTGTATAGCAAACAAGTACTGGAATGCACCGTACTGAAGTAGTATCCAGCAGTTACTCACCATATCCACGAATGCCTCCTGAATGGAAAATTATTCACATGCATCATGTTCATAGTTCTTTCAGCATCAGTCTTTTCCTTGTCTGAAAGCTTGATCTGTTATGGTATTCATAGGTAAATTCCACAACAAACTGCAGCATCAGTTAGTGTCATGGGCTATTGCAAAAAAAGTATTGTATTCCACATATGTGAGACTCTCCAGGACCAGAGGACAGAATTTCCAGGAGGTTTTCTAGCTATGCGTCCATCCATTAATGCAATTCACTGATTATTATTACTATTATTATTATTTCAATCACAAGAGTAAATCATCTATGTTTAACAACGTATCCTAAATGAAGGCAACGGTTCCCACTTGATAAATCCCAAGTATAAATTAAAGCATCTTCATGTGCAGCATTTTAGACAGTAGGAAAAGATTAGTCAAAAGAGAGTTTCTTGTCATCTGTGCTAGATCAGTTTTTAAGAGGAAATGCAAAACTTCAAATTGTTTTGCCATGCTGTCCTTTAGAAACAAATATTGCTTTTTCTTCCTTCTTAAACACATATTCATCAGCGGTCACCTGAACGCAGTTTCCTTTTCTTTCAAGAAAAAAGGGACAAAGGAAGGAGGTTAATCCAGTACAAACAAAGCAAACTTTTCATCTGGAAATGTGTCCTTTCAATTCACTCCTTCATGTGAGAGAACCCCAAGGAAGTACGCTTGTATGCTGCTCCATAAGAAAGGGCTACAATGAAATACCATCACGAAATGAAGCTGTTGTCATGATCCAGTTCATTGTCGCTGCTGCTGCCTAACCCCATAATAAAGCTGTCGTCTCCTGCAAGTAAAATGCTGCAAGTCTATGCCCTCTAAGGAGGAAGTCCCATTAAAACCAGTGGGGCTTACTTCTGAGTAAAAACATGCTTCTGAACATGCTGTAATAATGCTGTCAATTCCTTCTATAGCTCATCTAAAAGCCATGCATGGGTGCCTCCATGTTTCGTTAAAAGAAAGCAGAGTTTATAGTCCTACGTCATCTAAGAATTCCTTCCCTGACGTCTCTCCTGGTTCTTGTCCCCAGCAATCGGCTCCCCGGTACGGGTCTTCACTCCTCCTGAACGTCTGGCAACATCCTTGAGTAGGTTGTGAACTTCAAGCTAAAACAGCCCTTGTATAGCTCACGACAGGGCAGGCGGCAGGATCTCGCTTGCTTCCTCCTAACAATAATTTCCAGCATACTCTTTGAAACCTTTGTCTGCTTTCTTACAGTAGGCTCAGGACACTTGCAGGCGAGTCTGTGTGGCAGGCACTATAATTCTGCAGCAGCATTCGCTCCAGGCTGCAGTGAATGCTGCCCGAAAGAGGATGTACGAGCGTCAAGGGGGCCCTCTAGGTGGGTTCTCCAATTCTTGGGCTCGCACAGCATAGCCTCCTGTGCTTTTCCAGAAGGCAGCCAGGCAGAAAGGAGAGTGATGAATGATGCTCAGTTAAAGGGGTAGAATTAGAAATAAAGGTAGCTTGTAAAAGCCTTGCCTTATCGTCTAAAATATGGACAAATACAATCACACATCTATGCAAATTAAAAGCACACACATACCAGAAACAAAATATTTCACCATCATATTTCCTGTGTCCAATATTTTCATGGATTCTAAAAAAATCATTCTGTGTTCAACCTCCAGTTAAGACAAAACAACAACAACAACTTAATATACCAAGAAAGCTTTGAAATGTTCAGAGTTTGCTTCAGTAAACACTGTTTACGGCGGGTCAAGCTCCAAATGAACACGAACACTCGAGCCACTGGGACAGGAAATCCTGTACTGTGAAAATCTTCAACAGGAATGCCAATGCCATAAACTACGTATTTGATAAGAGTCTTTACTAAGGAGTGTCCATGATGATAAGAGATATGCAAGGCATAATATATTAGCACTTCCTATTTCCTTAAGAATGGCTCTCATGCTGCTTATCACAGTTGCCTTCTATAATCCCTCAAAAGAGCCCCTGCACTGTTGTCATTCAGGAGCAAGAATCAGATAGTAAACTATTTGAGACTAATAGGCTACGGGGGATGAAATCGCCTTTGTTACCAGCTCATGAACAAAGCATCTGCTCCCTATTTGCGTGTGGACCAGATAAATGTGCATTCACCTGCTTTAAATGCAGTTTCCCACCCTCCATTCCAAGACTGTCGATACAGAGAGTTCTGCATCTCAACGGGAAGAGGGGGCGTGGCAACGTGGTCATTTCATGCCAGTTACACTGCTTGAAGTTTCTTCCCTGCCCCCATAAAGAGAAAGACAGTGTGCGTAATCTGATCATTTAGGCACGGATACTAAAACCCAAAATTTTGTATAATAAAGATAGGTCCACCAACATTATTCACAGATACTGTGTTTACTACCAGCAAATGCTTCCATTAAAATATATACATATATATATATTGAAAGAGGAAAAATAAATTATTTCTTATTTTGAGTTGTTTTATTAAGCAGGATAGCCAAGCTCTCCCTCCAAGAAGGCCCCAAAGTACAGTCAAAGAAAGCACAACTAAAAGTGCAAAATTGAAAAAACACATTGCATTTCGGCCTCTGCTATTTCCATTCGCTGCCTGCATTCTCTCCCCATACTGTTGGTAAAGGCTATGACTCATCTTGCTGTAGAATGTCTTGAACACTGTGGATGCAACAAACATCTTTTTTTTCCCCCTTGCAATGCTGAGATCACTTAAAAGCATCGTGTGCTAGGAGACGTACGGGGAGGAAACGTCTGCCCCAAATAATATACCCGCTAAGCAGACAGAGCATATATGTACTGAACAAACACAGCACAGCAATAGGCAAAAGATTAAATAAATGTTACACACGGGTTCAGACATGCATGCTCATCAGTTGAGAACTGCAGTAAAAAGTGATGCATGTGGAAGAGCAGCCATCACAGAGACAAAGCTTTCCTTTCATCCCATCTCTCTTCACCTTCCGACCCGGATCCTGTGAACATATGAAGGTGCCTTATACAGAGATGGATGCTTGTCTAAGAAGACTACTGGCTCTGGCTGATCTCCAGTAAGGGAACTTTCCCAGCCCTACCTGGGATTGAACCTGGGACCTCCTGCATGCAAGGCAGGTACTCCACCACTGAGCTACAGACTCTCTCCCAAAATGGTCCACCTAGCCATATGATATACTTTGCCTGGCAGTGGCAAAGTAATGTATATAATAATGGCATATATGATATACTTTGTCTCTCCGGGGTTTCAGGCTGGCCAAGCGCTTATGGGGTTTGGACAGATTCATGGAGGAAAAGACCATCACAGGTTACAAGCCATAAGCAACCTTCTGGTTTTAGAAGTAGGTTTTCTCTGTGCCAGGTGCAGGGGAGTGGCACCAGGAAACAAGTTTTATCTTGTTGGCTGTGTGCTCCCTGAGGCATCTGGTGGGGCCACTGTGTAATACAGGAAGCTGGACTAGATGGGCCTTTGGCCTGATCCAGCAGGGCTCTTCTTATGCTCTTATGTTCTTATGATATTGTTGAATAGGAGATGTTGGAGATTAAACCTGGGGCCTTTTGCATGCAAAGTATATGTTATCCCAGCGTGCTGTGCGTTCTCCTATAGCAATTGAGATTGCAGCAGGGCAAAAGCAGAGGGAGAGCAAAGCGAAGGTGGTCTGTAGACAGCAACAGCAGATCTAGTTTCTCAGACTCCTGAACAAGCCTGTGCCAGAGGTTTTTCCACAGGGACAGGGAGCACCAGCTGATGGATGGAAGGAAGCTTTCTTGGCTGGTCTCCGTGCCGTTCTATCCTTTGCCCAGATGGAAGTGGTGACCCACTGAAAGATTCCTCAGCTGACTTTTTTCTAGTCATCAGTCCAAGATCTGCTGCAGGCTCAAGTCCCAACCATCACCTGAAACACAATACATTTCAACAGAGAAAGGGAATGTGTGTAGCACCTGCTTTGCTAGTGGAAGGGCCCAGGTTTAATCCCTAGCTGCACCTTTCTCCAGGCTGGAAAAGACCTCTGCTTGAAACTTGGGACAGCTGCTTCCACTCAGTGTATTGTAGATCATACACTGAGCTAGATGGTCTGACTCAGCATAAGGCAGCATCATATAGGCTGAAAAGGTTTAAAATGTTTAAAGTGATGCTTTTGCTAATGCAAGTCAGCAATTAGAGGACTCAATTCATTGATTAAAGTAGCATTTATCTGTGGGTTGAAGAGTGGTTCAGATGTACTCCCCCCACACACACACAATTAGGTGGCAGGGGGTGGCACAGAGGATAGGGGGATGCCAGATGTCCTCCCCCCTACATGTTTGAGACAAGGGCTGGCAGATGTATTTATCTAAACCAGCCCTATGTATATTCCACATTATACTCTGAGATTAGCATATAGATACAGGTTGAGTATCCCTGATCCGGACTGCTTAGGACAGGAAGTTGTCTGGATTTCAGATTTGTCTGGATTTCAGAATATTTGCATAAATATAATATCTTGGGAATGGGACCCAAGTCTAAACACAAAATTCATGTATGTCTCATATCATATACACCTTATACACGCAGCCTGAGGACATTTTATACAATATTTTAAAATAATTTTGTGCCCCAGTAATCCTTGCACTATGCCAGCCAGGTGCTGGAAAAACTTTTTTTTTAAGTCATAGGCACCAAAATGCCTGGATTTCAGATGTCTGGATAAGGGGTAATCAACCTTTTAAGGGCTTAGAAAATATAATTTCAGAAACAAACCCAAGGCTGTTTCACAGGTGAGGCTTAAGCGAGGCTCCTATTTCAACCAGCTTTGAAACGAAAAGTTTATGGAAAGTAAAATGCAAACCTGTGGTACCCAGAATGTTCATTCGCATTCCAAGTGCCCAGTCGCGTCGCGACGACGCGCGTCACCCCAGAGCGGGGGTGCGCGTCGCCCTTAAGGGGGAGGCTCCGCCCCCACGCGTGACGTCACGCGCAGGAGCAGAGCGCCCTCCCCGCTCCGTTTTCGGCTCATTTTGGAGCCAAACGGACACAGGGGAGGGTGGGCGGGCCCACCTCCAACGGAAAACTGTAAGTGGGGGGGATCGCGCGTCACCCCTGTACGCGTGACGCCCCCCGGCGGCCCGCCCCCCCCGCTTCTCCCCGTCGACGCCAGTGCAAGCGCCTCTCTGTCTTTTCCCCATTAACAAGAAACAGAGAGTCCCATAAGTAGCACAAAAGAGGCTCAAAGGATCAACTAAGTGCAGAAGGATATATATTTGCCTATCTTGGTGTCCATGACCGTGGGCATAACTGCTCCAGCAAAATGCCTGGTCAAGGCATAGATCAGGTTCAAGGTATAGACTGTGGCTCCTGAGCCACATGCGGCTCTTTGACGTATAATGTGCGGCTCTCAGAAATACATTGGCCGAGCTACTTTTTGCATCACAATTAATATAAAAGGTAAATAAGCCATTTTTCAAGCTTTGTAATTATTTACCAGGTATAAACTGAGAGTCCACTGGATTAAAACATAAGTTTAATGTTCATGGTGAGTAAATATATTTAAGAATTAAAATACTTCTTAAGTATTGTGGCTCTCAAACATCTGAAGTGTATCTTATGTGGCTACCCCTGGCATAGATATTTCCAAGTATCATCTCCAGTACCTGAAAGCAGTGGAGTTCTGGAGTTCAGAGTGTTCAAAGTACAGGGGGAGGGCACTGAGGCTCCGCCCCTATCTTTTGTGATGGCCCCATTGGTTACTGTTTTTAAAAGGTCAGGAGTGGCATAATTTGGTAAAAATGGGGGGAGGCCCTCTACCTTTTCTAGGTAAAGGTAAAGGTGACCCCTGACAATTAAGTCCAGTCGTGTCCGACTCTAGGGTGTGGTGCTCATCCCCGTTTCAAAGCTGAAGTCGAAGAGCCAGCGTTGTCCAAAGACGCCTCCGTGGTCATGTGGCCGGCATGACTCTCCTTGCCGCAGCACGTAGCATGCGGCTGGAACACGGAGCGCTGTTTACCTTCCCGCAAGCAGTACCTATTTATCTACTCGCATTAACATGCTTTGGAACTGCTAGGTTGGCAGGAGCTGGCCAAGCAACGAGAGCTCACCCCGTCGCGGATTCGAACTGCCGACCTTTCGATCGACAGCTCATGGTTCAGCTGCCTGAAATATCTGCTGCAATCAGAAATGTGAGCAAAGATTCATTTCACTGATGCTCAAGAGCACTGAGGAGCAGCGCATGGAAGTCACTACAGGTTGTTCCTTTGGCCCGAAAAGAATGTACAGTACTGCTGTAAGTGCTATTTCCACTTCACCATTAAGGCTATATCAGTCGGTTCATAATGAAAACCTGTAGAAAAAGCGTTCTAATTAATTTAATGTTGCTGGTTTGAGGACACACTCAGATCAAAGATAAAAAGCATATCGCTTGCTAAATGTGTTTACTTTCCAGGGCTAAAACCGACGTCACACAGAAGATCTGCAACCGGATCTCCTGACTCCTATTTTAAAGCAGGTGCAGAGGGTTCCAATTTGATCAGAGCAGCAGCACTGGGGGATGGAGCATATTATAACCACGAGCCAGTGCGGTATAGTGGTTAGAGCTAGGCTTACCAGATCTCCAACTGGGACAGAGTGCTAGATCTTTAGGAGAAGGAATGTGGGCAGGTGTAGCTTGTTAAACCTTAGAGCACAATCCTAGGCATGTCTACTCAGAAGCAAGCCCCACAATGATCTGGTAAGCCTAGTTAGAGCATCAGACTAGGCCTGAGAAGACTTGGGGGGGGGGGAATCTCCATTCAGTCATGAGCCTTGGGCCATGCACTCTCAACTTAATCTACCTCACAGGGTTGCTGCAAGGATAAGCTGCAGGGGAGAACCACATACATTCTTCTGAGTTCCTTGGAAAGAAAGGCATAATAAAATGTAGTAAACATTTTGCCCTCCATCATTTTCATAATCTAACCCTGAACATTCCCCCCTTCTCAAAGCTGCTATTAGACTCACCGTGTAAAAGGAGAGGCACATATATAATGTCTGAGTTTTTTTCCACTGGTATCTAATAGCAGCTCTGAGAAACCGAACAAAAACTCCTGAATTCCAGTTTTAGAAAATTCAAGCAAAGTCTGTTGAGACCCAATCAGGGGGTTCCCAGGTCACCTGGGTTTCAGTCCTCAGCTTCAAAAACAGATATGTACCTCTCCAGAATAAAAGTAGCATCTCTCTCTCTCTCTCTCTCTCTCTCTCTCTCTCTCTCTCTCTCTCTCTAACACACATACACACACACCCCTGATCTATCATACAGTCCTTTCATACTCTGAGCAAGGAAAGAAAGGAAGTGTTTTCTTATTATTTATGTAATATTCTTTATTCACAGACAGAGGCATAAAAGCAGCCTCTGTACTACTGGCAAGTCCAAGAAAGGTAAAGATCCTCATCTCTGGTTTGATTCCCCATTCTGGTATGGTGAATTTATTGTGCGATCACTTCCACAAATCTACACTGTGAGTCAAGCCCGTCATCAACCTGTCCTCACAACAAGCCCTTCAAAAGCAGACTGAACAAAGACATAAGCCCTACTATTCAGGCATTCCATCACCCCGTGAGCGACATGTTCCAGGGTTGTAATCCTAGGATCTCTCCCTATGTTGACCATTGGTCACTGCAGACAAACCCTGGTCACAAGGGGGTGGAGCTTCCATGCACCTGTCACCAGCCCACTCCCAGGAAGCTCTCATGTGTTCATCTCCACAGAGAGATGAATGCCTTGGATAGGGTGCATAGAGAGCCTATATGCTAGTGGCTCTCGATTTAGGCCCTCTCTAGGCGTGCAGCAGAGTGCAGTAGTAGGAATGCCAAGGTAACAGGAAGGGCCAACTCCACGTCAGATGGCAGCTGGAAGATCCCGTTTTTGAATCTCAACTACATTAAAAACATCCTGCCAACAGAAAACCAGCGCAACAGACACCGAAGCTATGCTAGAACTGTCTGTCTGATATACTACGTTGCTGTTTGAAGGGAGGGTTTTTTGTTTTTGTTTTCACAAGGGAGAACATTCAAATCCGACAGCCTTCACCTGTTCCTGTTCATCCTCCCATCTCATTCCGCTGCAACCTTCCGAAACACCTGTTTCCATGGTTGAACTGCTCGACGACGTTCTCCCTCATGTTTAAACCCAGAACCTTTCTGTAGTGCGTGCAAAGAAATTATAAACATACAAAGCTGTTTTTACACCCTTGGTATATCTATCTCAGCACTGTCTACACTGACTTGCAGTGGCGCTCCAGACTTTCAGGCAAGGGGTCTTCTCCGGCCCTACCTGGTGTTGATGCCAGAGTTTGGAACCTGGGACCCTCTGCATGTGCTCTGCCATTGAGCTATAGTAGCCCCTCCTCTAATTTCTTCCCATCTTGTCCTTGGTGACTACGGCCAGCCATTCTTCCCCTTTTGCTTTGTAGAGTGCTTTTAAAAATCTGAAAACTATCAGCATCTCTCCTTTTTAATCCCTCTGTTTTTAAAATCTGTTTTTTTTTCCCTTTAGGCTAATCATTTCAAATCCCCTCAAGCTTTCTTCTCATGATTTTCTGTAATCTATGCAGCTCTCCCTTCTTAATCCTTTACAGTTTGTCAACACCCTTCTTGAACGGCACTGCTTAAAACTGAAGCCAGTATTCCAAATAACATTCTGAAAAGCAATAAAACTGGGTGCGACCAGGATTGCTTTCCATTGCTGTAGAGATGATCCTTCTGTTCATGCAAACTAGATTTTTTTAAGCCACAGCACACACTGTTGATTGGTATTCAGTTACTCATCACAAACACTTTCATTTCTTTTGGTGCTTCCACAGAGAGGATTTTTTTTTTTTTGGCTAACTCAAGTTTACTCCACCACTACTAGCCCCAGAGGATCTGTGCCAATTCTGATACTGATCTTCAGACCAGATGATTAACTGAGTCAGTACATGTGCTGGACTGGCACATGTGACACAGTGCAAACAGGTGACTACCCTGGAGTTGTTGCATACACTCCTTAAAACACTGTGTATCTCTTTAAAAAAAAAAAACCCTGGGAACTGTATCCCAGACTTGTGTTATAACAGTAAATCATGAAATCAGCTGTATATGAGGCTACAGCTTGGACACAGCCTCAGCAAGGCTATTGCCTATTGTGTTACACTGAGTTCAGACATATTAAGCACTGAAACAGGAAGCCCGAGTTGCTTTTCTTGCTTTTCTATCTTTTCTACATGTTCGAAAATGAATATTTTGCATCGCGGCAAAGGGACAGGTCTCTAATACAGTCAGTGTGGCAGATAATTTATTGTGTTCATGAATTGGTGCAGCACCCTTTGTAGACTAAAACTACTGCATTGCACCCATGAGAGTCCATCTTGTCCCCAAGAGAGAGCCTATGAAGCACAACAGGGCATCTAGAAAATGCGGAAGGCAGGATAGCAAGACCTTGGAGAGCTCAAAGTGAGCAACATGCTCAGACAGAGTCCCGGGTCCAACTGATGCTTTATTTCCTCTCCCAGCCCTGGAGACCCCCTTCTAAAATCCACCCTCTTGGGTTGAGAAGAGTGGAGATCTTTACAGGGGCAGCCTTTACTCCGGAGCTTTGCTGCCTTGCCATTGCTTTTCTCCTGGTGTGCTCCCTTTGCTGGTGAGTGAGCTTTGGAAAGCAAAAGGGGGTGTGGTGAGGTTCAGCCTCTTCGGGCAGTCTGGCTTTGCAGGGGTGGATACTATCTCACCATGTAGATGTACACTAGCTGCCTGTTCTGATGTTCCTGAAGGCAGGGGCGTCGCTAGGGGTGTGTGGGCCATACCACGTGACACTAAATGAGGGGGTGCCACCACACATGTGAAAAGCCCACCACGGCGCTCAGGCTCAGTGGCCTCCCGCCCACTCTGAGCTGCTTTGCGTTCTGCAGAGGCTTGCAAGAACACGAAGAAGTGACTTGGCCGAGCTCGGAGTGTGACACCCTTGCCCAGCCATTTCAGCCACTCCCAGCCTGGCCAAGTCGCTTCTTCCTGTTCATGCAAGCGAGGTGGAACATGAAGTGGCTTGGAGTGGCCAAAAACGCCCGCACAAGGGTGTCACCCCTCCCTGCAGCCACATCGTGTAGCCGCCTCCCACAAGCCACTTCATGTTTTGCAGAGGCTCACCAAGCCGGACGTAATTGGCGGTGACATGAAGACATCATCACATCACTGCCAGTTACTTCCGCATCTGTGCACTGGGTGGGGTGATGCCAAAGTTACCACACCAGGTGACACCAAAGGTAGCGATGCCACTGACTGAAGGAGTGTGCAAACAGAAAGTGCAACTTGCTGTGTTCCTCTTTCAGCACTGGTTGAAAAATGACAGAAGCTGCTCTTCACCTACAGCTTGTACATACTGGGTCCTCTCCCCACAACTGTAGACCACTGCATTGCCCACCAGCAAACGTGGGGTGTCGATTTTGTAATTCTTATTGCACTGTTCGTGTCCATTGTTCTCTACAAATTCATTTTGCTGTCTGTTTTGTTGCGGTTGTTTTGTGTTTTTATAGTTTTAATTATTCTTACCCTTAATTGCCTTGGATAGTTGGGCAGAAAATATGCTATCAACACATAAACAAAACATGAAGATAAGAGTTCAATCAGCGCTTGTTTAAGTTATCAGAGAAGCGTATGACAGGATAAAAAGTAGAAGAATTAAAATGATTTGGTGATGACAGAACCTGGGGGTGGGTGGGTGGGGGACAGTCCAAGAAGTATTTGCTCCATGTCTAGGGATCAACTCACCCAGATGGGCCATCTGTCCGGAGTCCGGTGGCTCCATGGGGCACCTTGATGCAATGGTTGGCTGAAGAAGCAGGAGGACGGCAAGCAGGGAGCCTCAAAATCCTGTTTGGGGCTGGTGCTTGGAGCAAGGCCAGAGACATGGAGTAGCACGCTGCCACACCCTGGCCTTGCCTGACCGCAGAGGGGCCAGGAGCCAGAGAGGATACTCTAGGCGGGGCCAAGAGCTGGGTGATGGGGGCTGGTGTGCCCCCATTTAAGCTTGGGCCCAGCAAGTGCCTGAATGGGCAGGGCAGCCCCCATGGCTGCTGGACAGGCTGGCAGCCCGAAGTTTGGGTGGATCCAAAGGGCTCAAAGGGGGGAGGAAAGAGGAGCCGCGGGAGGGGAGTAGGGTCTTCAGGAGGCCACAGGGCAGGAAGGGGAGCTGTCAGGCTCCTCTTCTAACCAGGATATAAACCTCCTTGTAGGGCCAATAACTCCCACCAGAGAGCAATGGCACTCCACGTAGCTAGCTGGCTCAAGGAAGACGGGGCAACCACGCAGAAGGATCTGAGGGTGAAGCTCCACCCCGTATCAGTCATCTGAGGCCTGAATGTCTGGACTACCCTGGGAGGGTGACCCACAGGGCGGGCAAAGGGGGCCCAGAGCCATCCAAAGGAGACACATCCAGGGGCAGATCAAGCATCTACGCCTGGGATCCTGCTCCAGTGGGTACGCCGCGGACACTCCAATTACGAAAATGAAATAACACTCTTTTACGGAGTTCAGAATTCACATATTCTGAAACATTAACATAAATGAAATAACACACTTTTACTTCTCTCATTGTGGAAGAAGCTATTCAAAGACCAAAGATCACAGAAAGGCTGCTTTTGTGCTTGGCCACCTCACCCAATAGCTAGGTTCACTCTAAGTCCATCTGCAGCTCCTTCCTCTGGAGAGGCTAGAAACTGAGAGGCTAGAAGAAGCTGCTATGCACACACTCGTGTACAGTATACTTAATCTCTTGTACCTTGGTAGTGGGTTTTAGTTGTTATAAGCTTCTTTGGGAGTCAACCTTAGCTGAAAAGTAGGATATGAATCAACATATCTGGCGCAAGGTGATGGATTTGATGCTAGGTACACATGATTCTGGGCTCCACCAGATGCTCTACTTGCGTACTTGTAAACAAAGCAAATGTTTCTAAAATACCCTAAGTCTCCATCACTCTCTTATCCAAAGAAAGCCAACACCTGAGCAGTGCTAGCCCTGAATGTCTCATCACTTGGGGAGGAGGGAGGGAGGCAACTCCCGAAAACACGTTCAGGGAGACAGCAAAAAGTAATTTGTCTTGCACTCAAACCCAAATAAATTTTGCTAATGCCCAAACAATGTTCCCTCTCATTGTTTTTCTGCAGTGCGTGGAGCCCTAAGGTACCTGCATGGAGGCAGCTGTTGCCACCCAGAGCGCTCGGCAATGACATCGTCATTGCTGAGCTCCAGAGCATTGAGAGGGAAGCTGCACAGGGCTTCCATGACCGCGCCACAGCTGTGCTGCTTATAGGAAAGGCTGACCCCAACTTAAAATTCAGAGTTTGTATATCACCTCATTGCTTTCTAAAACTTTAAGACTCTACTACACTCTCTGCAGAAGTTCCCAGCTGACCTCCAAGCAGAGAAGCCCAGTAAGGTGTGGAAATGGAACCTCCCAAATCTAGATTCAGTCTTCACTGATGCACAATAACAGCTCAGGAACAGGATCCTTCCCATGAGCTGCTGAAGCCCTTAAGTGCCCTTTTAGTCATGGCAGAGGAGTGAGCAAGAAAACAGTCATCGTCACTAGGCAGTCTCAATGAGATGGGGTCACAAATCTGCACACAAATGCATTATGATCAATAAAGGCTTCAATTCTACACACACTTATTTGAAAGTAATTCTCCCTGGAGGCAGTGGAACTTACTTCAGAGCGCAATCCTATCCAACTTACACCACCGGTGTAATCAGCAGTGCAGCGAGAACGGGAGGCCCCAGAACGGAAAGGGGATTCAAATTCCCTCCAAAGAGGGATTCAAAGGGGATTTGAACCCCCTTTCCGTTCTGGGGCCTCCTGTTCTCGCTGCACCACTGGTTAGACCGGTGGTGTAAGTTGGATAGGATTGTGCTGTCAGTATAAACATGCCCAAGATCAGGCTGCACCATTGCTTTTAATTCTTTGACAGCAAAAATACAGTACTTGCATTATATATAAAACGTTTCAACACATGCTTCAACCAACACTTAGCAGTGGTTTAGTGGCTCATCCTGTCTATATTGTTAGAGATTGACTTCAGAAGTCATTCCAAGAGAGATTAATGGCCTCTCATGTCCTATTTTCTTTTGTTATTATTAGAAACAGGCTCTATGCTCTTAGTAATGCTCTACATTCGTTGGCACAATGATTAGTTAAGTTAATGAGACAGACACTACACCAGCTAGTGGGTGTTACATTTCCTGCTTGTCAAAGATTTATATTATATGTTGCAGTTAAACAAAATAGCATGTATGTAATGTTGGGCGGCTTGGATTATCACAGTGGAACCATTTCAGGTTTCAGATTGTAGTTTTAAATGTATTATTATTGTCATTCCTGTTTGTGATATTATTGGTCTTTTTTAAAAAAATTGGAAGTTCGCTTGTGAACATTTCATATATACAGAATAAGGGTAGTACCCAGAGTTTCTCTTCCTCCAGAGCAAGCATCTCAGGATGCTATCCATAATAAATAAATAAAATTTAATAAACTGATTAAGGCTGCAATCCTATACACACTTACCTGAACTCACTGGTACTCTTGATTAAACATGTACATTCAAGTGTAATCAAGAGGCCTGGCTCCTCCAACATGATCCTGCTCACTGGTGTCACTGCAGGGGGGGCGGAGCTCCAAGTTCCGCCGGGCTCTGACCCTCCGTTACACGATGGGAGAAGGCGGCCCCGCCCCCTCGCCTTTGGAGCCATTCCGGCTGACGAAAGCAAGTCCTTTCATCAGCCGGAATGGCTCCAAAGGCGAGGGGGCGGGGCCGCCTTCTCCCATCGTGTAACGGAGGGTCAGAGCCCGGCGGAACTTGGAGCTCCGCCCCCCCCCTGCAGTGACGCCAGTGATCCTGCTCACTCTCTGGGATTGACAACGAAGGCTCTGCTCCATGTACCTCTTCCCTCTGGAGCATGGGTGGTAGATAAATGGATGGGACACTGAAGCTTTGGAATTCTTTCCCTCAGGGAGCTCCCTCTCTTTTGCCATTTTGGAAAACAGGGGAGCCTATCCCTTTAAGTGGGCTTTTAAGCCGGATTGATGACTACCCCATGCACTTTTGATTCTGCTGCTGCTGTGATGTGATATTGCACTGCAATCAGGGCCGGCCCATCCATGAGGCCAACTGAAGTGGGTGCCTCAGGGAACAGACTGGTGGATTGAAAGAGGAAGAGGGAGAGAGAGGAAGAGGAAATGTAGAGGGGGAGGAGGGTACTGAGCTAGAACACTGAAGAATGCCAAATGCTGCCCCCCCCTACCTTACACGTAATCAGCTGGGGGGGGGAAGCATTTGACATTCTGCCTCAGGAGTCAGGAATTCATTGGCTAGTCATGACAGCAATTTTCTGTGCTGCTTTTAAAATAATATATTGTTTTTAAAATATCAAAAACTCTGTACCACTTTCGGGGCTTTAGCTGAAAAACAGCATATACATTTTAAAGGTAAAGGTAAAGGTATCCCCTGACAATTAAGTCCAGTCGTGTCCGACTCTAGGGTGTGGTGCTCATCCCCATTTCAAAGCCGAAGAGCCAGCGTTGTCCGAAGACGCCTCCGTGGTCATGTGGCCGGCATGACTCTCCTTGCCGCAGCGCGTAGCATGCGGCTGGAACACGGAGCGCTGTTTACCTTCCCGCAAGCGGTACCTATTTATCTACTTGCATTGACATGCTTTGGAACTGCTAGGTTGGCAGGAGCTGGCCAAGCAATGAGAGCTCACCCCGTCACGGGAATCGAACTGCCGACCTTTCGATTCGCAGCTTATGGTTCAGCGGTTTAAACCGCTGCGCCACCCGCTGGCCTATGTATACATTTTATGAATGAATAAATAAAGCAAGCTCAGTCAGATATATCTCTTGCACACAGCCAAGATTTGTTTAAATTTCGCCTTAAACAATTCAAGTAACTTTTTATTTTGTTACTCATTTTAAAACAAAAGATTTCAAACCAAATTCATACTTCATGCCATTCCATCCTGCACAATATTATACAGAAACACGATCAAAACAATTTCTTTGTGCATAGTAGCATGTTAGTAAATGATTTAGCGCAACGCCCTGTTATCTTTGTTGCAGATGGAAATTTAGGTTAACAAAACCTTTCCAAAAGTGATTCATTAGAAAAACATGATACACTGCTCATCCAAAAGTAAAGGATTCCATAGATACGAAAGACGTGCACAATAGGATTGTAATATCTCAGTGAGATTTCCAGGTCTTCAGCCCATGCACACAGGCATTCATGTAAAGAATGTTCAATTGTATGAAAAATGTGCTGGTAGGAATTATTACAGCACAAACCATTTTGAGAAAAGCCCTACATGGACGATACCACTTCTGACGGGGGGGGGGGGAAGAGTCACCTATTTGAATGCCTCCCTCGGTAAAAGCAAAAAAGCCCAACAACCTTCCCCCCTGCAGAAAGCAATCATACCAGGGCAAATGATTCACCATCTGTGTGGGGGGGATGAACCTCAACTGGTCTTTAGCAGTATAGGAAGTTGCCTTCTAAGGAATTAGACCATTGGTCCAACTAGCTTAGTCACTGTCTACATTGACTAGCAGTGGCTCACCAGAGTTTCAGACACGGATTTTTCCCAGTCCTGTCTCAGGAAACCAGGGGTAGCAGGCTCTTCTGTATACAAACCAGATGCTCGGCCACTACAGCCCCTCTGTTACAGGATGAGGCCAGTCTCACAGTCAGTACCAGACATTGGAGTACTGTGATTTTGGTTTCAAACAACTTAGGAGGGGAAAAAAAGACCTAATAGGGTAATCTAGGCCCTCTCCTTGCCAATGAATCACAGTTCTTTCAGTAGATTTACTCATGATTTATTCAGAATATTTTTAAATTAGCTGAAACTCTCCCTCGGGGAGTTAGTCAACAGTTTTCTATCTTTTGTAAATACATAATCTAATAGAGGGTAACAAACAGGCCTTTAATATATTTGAAGTGATTCATATTGAGGAGGCTTTTCACCTAGCTCATAAGAACAATTTTACTGGCTTCCCACGAGTTCCTGCTCACCCACAAGGATCCTTCCAAAAGTTTAAGGACAAAGAAAGATGATATCAAAATGTTTTACCAACTTTTTATGGTCAGGTACCTGTTCTGTGTGTTTATTCTTTGCTCTCTTTGAACTAGCGCGTGGGGAAGAATTCAGCTCATGGAATGGGGCTTTCTGACCCCTCCTCTGTCCTGAATCCCCCTGAGCCCCCCCCAAGTTATCATGGGGGTAGTGTGATACATGATGAAGGTGGCTTCCAATGGAGGGGGGGTGTCCAATCCCAGTGAGATCCAGAAGAGGCCTGCACCAAGGAAGAGGGGGAGCCAGCCCTTACAAATTACTCTGGCACCAACCACAATTCAGCCCATGACAGACCACTGGAACTCACCCTCCCCCCCATAGATAAGAACTCAGATGGGTTCATCAAGCTCACATCTGAGTGGGGGATCCCCTTAGCTCTGGGGAAGATGCTATGCCCCTGTGCCTTGCATTTCTTAGAACTGAGCTTGACACAGCCTCTAGACTAGTTGCATGGGATGGAGAGAGTGGATAGATGGAAATTCTTCTCCCTCTCGCATAACACCAGAACCAGGGGACATGCACTAAAATTGAGTGGAGGGAGAGTTAGAACGGACAAAAGAAAATATTTCTTTACCCAGCATGTAATTCATCTGTGGAACTCCTTGCCACAGGATGTGGTGATGACACCTGGCCTAGATGCTTTTAAAAGGGGTTTGGACAGATTCATGGAGGAAAAGACCATCCAAGGTTACAAGCCATAAGCAACCTCCTGGTTTTGGAAGTGGGTTTTCTCTGTGCCGGGTGCAGGGGAGTGACAACAGGAAACAGGTTGTCTTGTTGGCTGTGTGCTCCCTGAGCCATCTGGTGGGGCCACTGGATGGGCTTTTGGCCTGATCCAGCAGGGCTCTTCTTATGTTCTTATGTTTAGTTGCTGTCGGCTTCCACTGGATAAATTGCAAGCTCTGGTTGCCAGAATGAAGGATTGCTTGTCGATCAGAAAACTGACACTGCCCCAATTGCAAGAGCTGGTCAGGCATCTCAAATTTGCTTGCAAGGTTGTGGCGCCTGGCAGGGCATTCTTGAGGAAATTATGTGATGCTATGTCAGGTGTACTGACCTAGCAGTACACATTCGAGTCATGGCAGATGTGCATTGTGACTTGTGCACTTGGTTAGAGTTTTGAGAAGACTTTATTTTCACTTCGGTGAGCTGACTGGCTTCTGGAGGTGGAGCTCTGAGTTTGCTATGATGCTGTGGGTGGAATGGGCTTTGGGGTTTATTTTAGTGGCCACTGTGAGCTGGCCCAAGGAGCAAGATACATGAGGGTATCAAGGTTGACTTGACCTATTTAGAGTTTTTTCCTACTGTGCTTCTGATGTGACAACCAAGCTGGTGTCAACCAGTAAACCTACAGATCACCAAGGGTAACAAAGCTAGCTAGGGCTTTTGTGAGGCAGTTCCTGCACATCAACGGGCCTTTGGCCTGATCCAGGAGGGCTCTTCTTATGTTCTTCATATATTATTTGTCACTAGGCATGTGCCAGCACTGCAAAATCGCCTTGCTAACTCTCTCTCTCTCTCTCTCTAGGAGGAACATTTCTGGGGCTGGCATCATCTGTAAGTTTGATCCAGGAGGTGATGTCCCAGTGGCTGCAGAACCTGGGTAGATGAGGTGTGAAGGGCCAGACATGTATAGTGTGGCAAAGGGAACAGAAATAGGGAGTTGGTGTGCTCCCTGAAATTACTGTAACAAAAAGGGGGAGAGAACCAGAACCGATCTCAAGACGCTATGGCTAGTGACCCCTTGAGCTTGAATGGCAAAGTCTACTTCAGATGCTGTCTGGCTTGGAGTAGGGGAGTATGGGGTCACCTTCGTCAACTCCCTTTGGGGCTGGCATAGAGAAGTGCAGATTATTAGATGACGATCTGCAGCTTTGGGTCAGTGGGGGAATAGATAATCGTGTGCTGTCTCCTTCAAGGTAGGTAGGAGCCTGCACTAATGAGGAAAGACTGCAGGGATTATAGCATTTCTGTGATGGTCGCTGATTTAATAAATGTGGCTCAGTTTAAATCCAAGCCTTGTTTTGTGCGTTTGGGGGAGGGATGTTTGCGGGCAATGCCTTGTTTTGATTAAACATAAAAAATAAGTACTGAAACAGGAACTACAAAAGCACTCTAAAGATACCATCTCTGATGTTTAAGTGAAAGAGCTGTTCCAGTTAAAGATGGTTGCGCCAACAAGAACTGGGCCACCACTACTACATTAATTTGAATGGTGAGGCCCAGGGCTGGCGCAAGGCCTCCAGACACCTGAGGCGGCATGCCAAATGCTGCCTCCCCTTACCCAGTGATGCGCCAGCCTCTGCTCCTCCCGCTCTCCAATGTTCTAGCTCAGCACTATCCTCCCCTCCACATTTCCTCTTCCTCTCTACCCCCTCTTTCTTTTCCAATCAGGGGGTAGAAGGAGAAGGAAGAGCAGTGGAGGGAAGTTGGTGAACAGAAATGGGTGTCCCTTTCCAATCTGCTGCCTGAGGCGACTGTTTCAGTCAGCCTCATGAAAGGGCCGGCCCTGTTTCACTCAGCCTTATGAAAGGGCCGGCCCAACCAATTCAACTTGGTTGGTGGATTGATATGCAAGTGGTTCCGTCTTGTAGCAGTGGGTCGGGCTCAAGCATTTAGGATTTACAGTCCTTTTCCATCTTGCCAAATTCATTATCTGTAGCAGTGGCGTCGTGACGACGCGCGACACCCCTGAGCGGGGGCGCGCGTCGCCCTTAAGGGGGAGGCTCCGCCCCCGCGCGTGACGTCACGCGCAGGAGCGGAGCGCCCTCCCCGCTCCGTTTTCGGCTCATTTTGGAGCCAAACGGAGCGAAGGGAGGGCGGGTGGGCCCAGCTCCACACAAAATTGTAAGTAAGGGGGCGGCGCGTGTCACCCCTGTACGCGCGACGCCCCCCGGCGGCCCGCCCCCCCGCTTCCCCCTGTCGACGCCAGTGATCTGTAGCACTCCCTTTTCAGCAGCAACGTGGTTTCGATAGGAGATGGAGATGAAAAAGACAGGCTATAAAATGTATGAACATTAATCTTTAATAGAACTGGCTGCCTAATACACCATTTGCACTGTTTTAATTATTTATGCAGAAACCCACATGAAAGGTATCGTTTTTTCCCCTACCTTGCAAACCTATCTTCACTGTATAGTACAAAACAGGGCATATTCTTCCAAATCAATGCAGACTTGCCAGAGGATGGAGAAACTATCAGCAGATAAGTTAACTGTAAATTATTATGTGTTACAACATGTTTTACATTGGTATATCATACAAATCTCCATTTGACAGGCTATCCACGAGCCGCTTATTTGAATCCTAAAGTGGTGAGGGATTGTCTACAACTGTGAGCCGCAATCCTGTACATATTGTTGAAAATGTGATCTATTCAGGTGGGTTATGGGCAGAAGTTAGGACTTTTACACATCAGCACATTTTAAGTCTTCAGCTGCCATTCACATGGTTTTAAGAAAATATGAGCTTTGAGGGGGGAGGAGAGTTTTGACTGGGAAGGAAAATAAATTAATGCACTTAGCATTTAATTTCACGTAAAAATGCTGAAGATGTACCTGCAGTTTCCTCCCTTTCTTAGGACAGATTTGGACATGTTCCACCCGGTGCATGCTGGTTTTTTCCTCTGTGAACGTTACCCTACACCACCCGCTGACATACATCTCTAGGCACACATCAATAATTTAGCCTGTACTGTCAGGCACCAGTAAAGATCTTTCCAAACAGTTTTGTTCTTCTGGTGTTGACTGGAAAAACCAAATGGAATGGCAGTGCCCTAGCAAGTATGCTCATGTGGGGGTGAGGTGGAGATTGCTGTTTATGAGCAATGATATCTCTAGACAGAGTTATTCCTGACCCCACCTAGTAAAACTATTGGAGATCTCTTTGTATGGTGGCTACAATACTCTATTTACACTTACCAGAAGATACACATGGTGTCAAAGCAAATCTCTCCTTGTTTACCAGAGCCATTTATACCACCCCTTCCCCTCTTCCACATGAACTTGCTACCAATGAAGGACTTTGTCCCTTCTCTGTCTATATCTGCTTCCTGAGATCAGGCAGGTGGCTATAAGAGAGAAAGCATTTTCTGTTAAGACACCCAAACTATGGAAATCTCTCTCTAAACATGTTTACCTGGCATCAACTCCATTTTACACGCCTGCATGTAAAAGATAACCATATTGTTGGAGCACAAAGTAGACTTAGAGCATCTGCAAATGTATTTTGTGCCGAAAAAATGTCAACATACTTTACACTGCAGAATAACTTTATTTAGGAAAGAATGTTATGGCTCTTAGGATGAAATTTGAAAAGGCAGATTTTCTCACCTTTGCAGTGGAGTTGGTTTCTATTTTATATATTTTTCACATTTTTATACCTCCCTTCTTCCAAGGAGCTCAGGGTGGTGTACATGGTGCACTTCTCTCTTTTTGTCCTCACAACAATCCTGTGAGGTAGGTTAGGCTGAGATATAGTGATGCAGACAAAGTCTGACCTGTTCTATCACACTTTGAGTCTTAACCCTTTCCTTAAATTAAACAGGGGGATTGCCTATCCTTGTGCAAGAAAGGTCTAACCCCTCTCTCTTTTTCTTTGCCAGTCTATTCCTTTCCATGACTAGAGATCGAGTTGCAGCCAGCACAGGTAAAACACTAGAAAGCTTCACAGCCCGATTCTGCCTAAATATAGGCCATGTTGCAGAAGTGCCATAAAGCACTTTTGCGGCACCAAGTAAGGAGCGCCGGCACAGAGGCCCGCGCGCTCACTCAGCTGCCCGACGTCGACCTGGACACCGTATGCAGGTAGGTGCTGTGCCGGATGGTGGAAGGGCATGGGGAGGGTGGACCGGGGTGGCAGGGAGGGGGCCATTGGCCAGCCAGGCCTGGGAGGGGGCGGGGATATCGGTGGCAGACTGTGCCGATATCCTAACCCCCTTCCCGGGCCTGACTGGCCTTACACGGCCTCCCCAGTTGTGCACCAGCTAAATAGCTAAATAGCTGGTGCACATCCAAGGAGGCCCATTGGGGCCGCCAGGGCTTACACTGGGGGAAGGGGATGAAAGTCCCCTTCCCCTGAGGTGAGCCCTGACCCCGCCGGCATGGGCCACATCTTGCACAGGTTTGGGCTGCCTGTGATATTTTTTCTCTGTTCCCCGAGAAAAGACGCCATTTGGAAAGGCTTGAGCCTGCAACTGAAACTCAGATTCATTTGTGTTCTTTGGTAATGTATTGACAGTACTTACTGATTTTACTGATGAATACAAACATCCATGTCTGTGAATAGACAGAGACAAATATGGCATAGACAAGAAACACATATGCCTGGTTTTACCCTCAGATTGCATGCCTCCTTGGCACAGATCTTGTTCCTGATGCTTTCCAAATCTAATCAAAGGTGATAGTAGCAACCGAAAGAGAAGGGTGGTGGCGGGAAAGAGGCATGGATGAATGCACATGATGTGTGCAATAGTCACGATGATAGCGCAATAGGAAGCTATTTGCAGTTATGAGTACATAGAAAACAAATTAGTCTGCTTCTCCACATGATCGATTGCCCTTCTTTCCGCTTAGTGCCTGCCAGGCGCTTGGGCAAAGGACCTTGTTTTCTTCAACATGATCTATCAAGAGATACACGGTCCCTTGCCCAGGGGCTTTCAGATGCCTGCAGAAGTACAATTGGTCATGTGGAGAAGCTGAGTAATATGCTTTCTACACCCTTGTAACTGCAACTGAATAATGAGCTGATTGTTAAATCCTTAATGAGATTTATTAAATGAATTCAAGTCAAACATTCCCAACCTACTAAGCTTTTATTGCTTTCCTTTAACTGTAAAGCAGTCTAGCCAGGAGTGGAGCATGTGACAGTTTAAGTCATACATCTTTGCTGTTTCCAATTAAAGGACATGCTTGCCTGATGGACTTTTATTAAGTGTCTTAAAGGCCAGGGAGGAACAACATTTGTCTTTCAGCAATAACCATTTTCCACCGAAAATGTTGTTGAACAGCTGGATGTTTGCATGAGGGTTAACTCCTAAACAGCACGACCCTGTCACCTTCACAAATCTTTCGAAGTCAATTTTTGGGCCAGAATTGAAACAACCCTGTGGTTATTTCTTCATGCTCTTGGATCGGGTGTCAAATAAGCAGGTGATCAAAGGGGGAAACCCCAACACAACATCTGATAGGACATGTCGTAGTGTTTTGAAGGTTTTTGGAGACTGAGGGCCAAGTCTGGCTAATGTGTAGCTGACCTACTTACAATCCATGCTAAATGGTTCTGTTTGAAGAACATTGATCGAAGGTTATCACAATATCTGTATATCTGTATATCTGTATATATCTGTTTGAAGAATATTGATCGAAGGTTATCACAATATCTGTATATTTTACCTTACGTTACTTTTCATCCTATTTTATTCTATTTCTTCTTCTCTCAATTTATCCCTTATTCTACCAAGGTGGGGGAGAGTCTTACAGTTGTCTAAATCAAACAGAAACCTGAAGTGATTTTGAACAGTACCGTAGCTAGAGGTGGGAGCGCATGCTAAATGGCGCAAGACGCTGCAACTCACCATGTAAGCGGCTCCTCCCACTCGCCAACGGAGCCATTCTGAGCAGCGACGGCAACACCCTGGAGACTCCGTTTGGTTCGGTGAGTGCCTGCGCATTGCCATCAATGCCTGGAATGGCTCTGACAGCAAGTGGGAGGGGCTGCTTACATGGTGAGTTGCAGTGTCTTGCGCCACTTAGCGAGCAGCCCCTCCCCTAGCTACACTACTGATTTTGAATTAAAAGTGTTGAATTTGAGTTTCTATCCTCCCTTACTTTGGTCAGGATATGCCCTTGTTCTTTGTGGGAACGGGAAGTTCTGTAAACTTGGAAACACTTCAATAAACTGTAAATAAAAAACGTACCGGTAACTGCTGCCCACTATGCAACATAATGCACCAATTTTGAAACTGAGGAGAGTTGCAAAAGCAGTTTATATTTGGATCCCATGCCATATTTCCTTTATCTATATGCATGTGTGCTATTCTGAAATGGCATCTCTTAGTTTTACATTTATTTAAACCTTTATATCCCACACCCCACAAATTCTAGGTAGCTCACAACAATAAACAGCCCGATCTTGCCTAACTATAGGCCAGCGGAGCAAGCGCTCCACAAGCCTAGAGTGTCGTAAACATGCCATAAGGCACGGTTTCGGCACCCTGGGAGTAAGCGGTGCCTGCGCGGAGGTCGGCGCTGCTTACTCAGCCGCTGACTTGGATCTGCGCCGGCCGCCGCAGGTGAGTGCTGTGCCAGTCGGTGCAGGGGGCTTGGGAGGGCAGGCAGGGGCGGCAAGGGCATTGGCTGGCCTGGGCTGGGAGGGGGCGGGTTGCACCAATATCTTATGCCCCATCGCAGCCCGGGCTGACCTTACATGGCCTCCCCAGAAGCACACCACTATCTGAGACGTGCATCCGAGGTGGCCCATTGCAGCCGGGGGAAGGGGATGAACAGAAGGCTTTTTAAAATTTAAACATGGTGTACAGTGGTGGTGGTGATCAGGATGAAAGCCATGACTGGGGCAAACTACTAACCTCCCCTCCCCCAATTCCCTGCCTGCTTTTGATAATTAAACCTAAGCACTGACGTTGCTGGTGCGGGGCGGGGGGGCGGACCGCCGGAGGGTGACGCGCGCACCCGCGCGCATCGCCCTCCGGAGGCTCCGAGGCCAGGAGAAGGCCTTGGAGCGTCCGCTCGGGCCGGCGCTCGTGGGCCTTCTGACGAGGCCCACTGCGTCACAACGTAATTTATACCTTTTTTCGCGCATGCGCAGACCGTTCCTGAGGGAAAAGGGCAGCCCTTTTCCCTCAGGAACGGTCTGCGCATGCGTGAAAAAGGTATAAATTACGTTGTGACGCAGTGGGCCTCGTCAGAAGGCCCAGGACAGCCGGCCGGGAAAGACGTCCCCGAGCTGGCTGCAACGAATGAACGGTGCAGGGGGGAGGTGTGTGGGGGCACCCGGGGCAGCGGCCCAAATCAAAACGCGGCCTAGCGGCCGCGCCAACCATTAATATAAGGGGGTATGTATGTGGGGGTCACTAGGGTGACGCACATGCCCCGCCCTGGGGCTGCGCGCGCCCTAGTGACGCTGCTGAACCTAAGCCCGATCGGGGCAAGTGGAGCAATTGAGCACATGTGGAACTGGGCCCTTAATAGACAAGAGGCTAATATTGAAAGAGGCAGTCTCTGAGGTATATCCCCACCAAGCCATGACCAGTTTTATAGAGTTCAAAGTATCTGCTAGTCGATACCATCAAATTCATACAGGAGAAACTGAGACAAATTAGAAAAGTTGAATCTATATACCCTAATTGTTGTTCTACCCAATTCCAATGTAAAAATATGGTAGTGCTTGAGAAGAAATCCCCAGACAAGACTATATCCATTTGGAAACTTCAGACAAGAGGGCATTGGTGGCCCGATGGTCGCCTGTAAAAAAGTCAGTCCGCAATGCCATTCATATTCTTAAGTGCAAAGGCTGTAAGAATATTATGGAGCTGATGCTTGGCAAAATCCCATGGATTAGCTGTCTTGGTTGACCTTTGATGGCTAATCCTCTGAAGCACTTCAGGTCAGTCTATGTCAGGTTTACAAATAGTACTATTCATTTCTTTACCAAGAATGGACGGTGGTATTTATCTGTTTCAGGAAATCTGGTAGAATGTGCACCTCTGTAAATAATGAACTCCAACTGCCCTAAGGAAATGGGGGAGTCAACAGGGATCTCAACAGGAAACACAATTCTCCCCTCTGCTAAAAAGGAAGTGATGTGCAATGTAGGTGTGGTTGAATTAGCAAGGTCAGTCAATTCATTTCATAAAAGCTTCTAGACCTGATTTAAAGTATTCCAGTCTCACCCCTCACAAAATTAAAAAAAACACGTGTTATATAAAAAAGAGTACATTAATAAATCAAACTGCTGATAATCCTTAATTTGGCAAACATAACATGGCATTTAAGCATAATATTCATTGCACAGTCAAACTGACTATCAAAAGACAATTTTGCTAATACAAAGAAATTCAGGAAATTCAAATCTTCTGCAGAGGTTTGCACTGTCGGGTCAAAAATGATGGAAAACATTAAGAATTGCATATTTCTTCAATGCAATACTACTGGGGGTAAGCAGAGTTCAAAGCACTTCATTATCAAGCTCTGTGTCCAGAGTCTTTGACACAGACTTTCTATATTACTTATTAAAAGTTGCAAACCGAAGGGGGCTTCACTTCAGAACAATGGTTAGTGGGGCTGCAAAGTCATGGCTACCTGCTCTGCACCAGTCTTTATGCACTAAATAGTCCAGGCATGAGGCATCTGTGCATGCCCATTTCAACTTGTTACAGTCTCAACAGCGCTTCAAGTTTGCTGGATAAGAATCACACAAAGGCCACCTTGGAAGATATTTTGTCTCACCCTGGCAGTCTAAAATAAGGAACATCCATTATGTTCCTCAGATGATGATCTATGATAACAACCAACATTGCATTAACCTTAGCATCTGCCCTACCTACCCAGATAAACCTTATCTTTCTTGCTTGTTACACTTTTTTTTTGGGGGGGGGGGTGCGAAATTCTTTGCCCAGAAAGCCCTACCTGGCTTTTCCTTTCTAGAAGAACTACTGGATTTATTTCCAGGAATTGTATCGCGCCTGCTGTTTTGCAGCTTTTTATGGTCTATTCTTATGGTTTTATAGCTTGATCATATAAATCAACCCCATTTTATTGATCAGATTGGGGGGTTAGGTTTACTGTACTTTTACTGCAAGCAGCTTTGGGAGCCTTTGGATAGAGAAGCAGAACATAATTCAAGAAATTAAAAAAATAAAAAATCTTCTTCTGTTCTTTTCACGGAGCAATTCTATGAGGGACAAGCATTGTGGGACGTCACAGGGGATGTCTCTGGCCTGTAGCAGGTACAGTTTTCACACTGGAGCACCTAAGTCTTTGTCGAACAATGGAATGGTAAGTCTGATGAGAAAACTGCATCACCTGAGATACTGAATGTTTGAACGGCTCTTGGGGCTGCCAAGTAAAGCTCATTAACAGTTCTTCTAATCAGAGAAATTGTGCACTCTAGCTGCAATGCCTTTCTTCCCTCACAGAACAGAACCCAATGAAAATCTGCAGGAACACTTAATGAATTGACTTGTTAATCACCAGGCTTTATATGAGGAAAGGAACCTGTTGCTTTTGTTACTCAGCAAATCCATTCCCAACCACTACACTTAACTTCTCATGGAGCCACTGTAATTTATGTTAATAGAAGGTTTTCGTTGTTTAAGCTAAGTCTTATATATGCTTTAATTAGGCTAACAAGGTGGGAGGGTCGAACTCCTGTACAGAAGATTACCAGGTTTTGCCAGTCATGATTTTGCGGAGTGCAAGACAGCTAATACCACCAACAGGGCCAGCTGTCCTGTGTTAGAACATTGGATCTTAGACCCCTGATAGCATCATGAACTACGAAGTTCCATGTCCCATTTTTCAAGGCTTTAGCAGGAATTGCATTCCACTGAGCTCCACTTCAATCCAAAGGGCTTACATAGGGGGCTTTAGATGGATAGTTGGCATAGAATTTGTCATCCTATGAATCTCACCTTTCATTTAAAAATAAATATATAAAGCTTCTTTCAAGCCTTCATGTCTTTGGAGAAAAGCTTGGAAGAACATGAGCAGAATTTAGTGAAATACAGAGGAAAAAGGAACTGCTTTTAGGGGTAAGGTAAAGGTATCCCTTGACAATTAAGTCCAGTCGTGACCGACTCTAGGGAGCGGTGCTCATCTCCGTTTCAAAGCCGAAGAGCCAGCGCTGTCCGAAGACGTTTCCATGGTCATGTGGCCGGCATGACTCAACACCGAGGCACATGGAATGCTGTTACCGTCCCGCTGACGCGGTACCTATTAATCTACTTGCAATTTCTTGCTTTCGAACTGCTAGGTTGGCAGGAGCCGTCGCGCGGAATCGAACTGCCGACCTTTCGATCGACAGCTCATGGTACAGTGGTTTAACCCACTGCGCCACCCACTGGCTCGCTTTTAGGGGTACTGCCCGACTATTCTTTTGTTAAGCAGAATGATGGTTAATAGTACAGGATGGCAGATTGATTATTTTTATGGAGATGCTCTTCCATAGCTAGCGATCTCTCTGTGCATTTGAGTGAGTAGTTTGGAGATGGGGGCACCCTGCCAGTTGAGAGAAGGGACAGAGGTGTGTGTGTGTGTGTGTGTGTGTGTGTGTGTGTGTGTGTGTGTGTGTGAGAGAGAGAGAGAGAGAGAGAGAGAGAGAGAGAGAGAGAGAGAGAGAGCACTATGCAATTTTAAAGAGTTTCAAACAGGAGGATGCAGCCTTGAGGGACTGCCCAAGTTGCTGTCTAGGAGATCTTCTCCCTTGTGGAAGTCCCTGTTTGTGTTATTTACAAACTTGCAAGGATAACATAAGGGAAGGCAAATATAAGAAAAATACCTTACATCTCCAGTGCCCTCTCATTTAAGAGAAATTAAACCTGGGAGCACCACTCCTAGAAATTCTCACTGGTTGGGAAAGTCAGTGATACTTTATGTATGTAAACACTTTAATATCACTGTACAAACTATCTGCTGGCATAATATCACCTATGTTTCTCCACCCCACCCTGCATCTTGGCCTTACTTGCCACCTAGCTCTTGAATGCTGGAACAGTGTAGTAGGTAAGAAGTTTGGAAGTCCAAATTTGGCAAACTTGGATCTTGCCTCAGTCATGAACTCTTTAAGTTTTCATGCTTTCTACCTCCAGAAGCCCTTTTTACACTTGAAGGCAAAAGGAGAAGGGGAAGGCAAAGGATGAGATGGTTAGACAGCATCACCGATGCAACGAACATGAAAATGAGCGAACTCAGGAAGATAGTGGAGGACAGGAAGGCCTGGCGGGATACGGTTCATGGGATCACGAAGGGTCGGACACGACTTAACGACTGAACAACAACAACCAATACCATCCAGCGAATCTCTGCATGCCTGCTATAGAACCCCTATATACTGGAGACAAAGTCTCTATGGTCTACACAGAGTTCAAATGGGGCACTGAATAGACTTAATGCATCACATTATTGCCTTGTGAGAACTGAAATATGCCCTAGCTTGACCCCACACTAGCTAGGGCTTCATTTTGCATGGTGGAATCATTAGAGGGGTGCTGAGCGTGCGGTCCACACCGGGTGACACCCTCGGGTGTGTGTGTGACACCACTAATGGCCAAAAGTGTGGAAACCTTTTGGAAAATTTGGATTTATGAATACTACCATATCTCATTGGAAATTTAAAATAATGCAGAATGCAATGAAATAAACTGTATTGAATTATCCACCACCAAATCAGCACAGGTAAGTGCGATGGCAGCGTGGGTGGAATGGGGAGGGGAAGGAACAGGGGCTTCCTGGGCAGGGCAAAGGGCAGGGAGGGAGGTGGACTGCATATTTGCCGATTCTCCTCCAAAAGGAAGGCTGAACCTGGTTAGTGCTGGAACTTCATTCAGAGAAACAGGGCTAATATGCAGTCTACCTGACCCCATCCGTCTCCCTTACCACCACTGTTACACGCCTCAGACGGCGTAGATCCAAGGAAATATATGGTGGAGGAGGAGGCTTTACTAAGGGTAAGCAAACCAAAGTTCACTTACCCCAAGGAGACCTTTCTGATAGTCCCCTCCCATGGATACAGCGCAGCGCACCCTCCATTGGCATGGCTGCATAGGCAGCGGGGTATTTGAGTACGATTGGGCCGATAGTGTCACAGGATTAGGAAACGAGATTTGGAAGGTATTTCAATTTTAGATCAACTGCTCCTACATTGTGGAATTTTAGCTGACTGGGATGATAGGACCCAGACATTTGTTAAGAAAATCAAGGAAGACCCCATGAGAAAGTTGGTAAAAGCCAAGCAGGTACCTGACAGGGGGAGGATGAGCTGTGAGTGCCAGGTGACTAATTTCTCCCTTAGTGCGATCATCAATGAGTAAGGCAAATGATATGTTAGGATTTGATCTGGGAGAGACTACAATGGAAGACAAGAGAAGTAGCCCCAGACATGCTTAGAAAACACATGTAGCTTGATGATTGTTTGAAGGAGCGTTGCTAGCCAGTGATGTAGACTTGAGTCTATTGACTTGGACTCAAGTTGCATCAATGACTTGACTTATACTTGACTTGGCGATTGTAAAGGACTTGAAAGACTCGACTCGAGACTTGGAGCATTTTACGACAAGTTGAATTTTATTCAGGTTTAAACCCGTTTTCCCCATTAAATAGATAGGGACTCGTGACTCGCTACCAAAGATTCGGGACTTGGGGGCAAAACTTGGGACCTGACTTGAGACTTGGACCCAGAGACTTGACTTGACTCAAGACTTGGAGTCAGAGACTTGATCCACGTCCCTGTTGCTAGCTAACTCCAGCCTGTATATTTGTAAATAAAGCACATATTACAACAATATCATAAACCACCAGTGATTTCTCCTCCAAAAGGAAGGCTGAACCTGGCTAGTGCTGGAACTTCATTCAAAGAAGCAGGGCATGAGCAAACACTATAAACCTACATCTCAAAGCATTCACTGCATTTACAGTTGAAACGTACAATGCTGGTATACTTATAAATAAATGGAAATATGAGTGCAGACACTATAACAAGATAAGGCACGGTAAAATGCACCAAATCTAATTAAAGCAATAGAAAAGCATCAGAGTGTTTACAGTGATTCAATATGTTGAGGCTGGTATGGAATTAGGTCTCATCCTCAATTGTTTTTATTGATTGTAGATTTGCACACATACCTATGTGCTATGAATAAAATTAACTATGAAAACCACCTTAGCATGCATAGGATTACACAGTTCAGACCACAGATTATTAACCTTCAAAATGACAGGATTTGCAACTTGAAAATGATTGTTAAATGAATTATGAATACGAATCTCCCTACAGAACACACATTATATAACTGTATTGCAAACCTACAATGAGGTATAGCCTCAATTTAGAAATACCAGATCTGCCTTTTGCTTTGTGAACTCATGGTGGTGCTAGATTCCATGTCATACTGACACTGATTAAACGACTCCGGAGAAATTTCTGAACAGCTGTACAAAGTTTAAATCTGGCACCTCTCTCTTCAACAGATACTGGTCTTTCAGATTCATAACCAGTTAATCATATGAGAGAGAGAGAGAGAATTAATGCCAATTCATTTCCATTCATCAATGGAACTGAACCAACTTAAACACAATTACTGTACATTGTCTTAAGGAATCAGTGGCTGGTGGCCACGGCAGAGTCAAGCCAGTAAGCATGGGGCAGAGGTTTAAGAGAGGGCCATAGTTCACTGCACAACAGATGCTATGCATGCAGATGATGCCAGAATCAATCCCTGGCATCTCCAGGTAGGTCTGCCAAAGACACCTAGGGTCTTGGAGAACCACTCCAAGATTCTTGGAGAACCACTGCCAGTTCGTGTAGAGAACACTGAGCTACGTGGACCAACAGGCTGACTTGTTCGCAGCTTCATTTGTTCGTATAAGCGCCAGCAGGTAGTAACTAGACAGATAAAGCAGTTGCTATGTGAAGTACCAGTGGCCTATGGCTCTTCCATCACACTACGACTTGCTTATTTATTTATTTATTTAAAAAAAATTTTACATCCCACCTTATCCTATGCCGAGGCAAATGCCCAAGGCGACTTACAACAAAAATTAAAAAAACATAGTTTAAAATACTGAAAATAAGTTTAAACAATACATACTTAATTTAAAAACAATAAAATCCACTGGGGGGGGAGGGCGACAGTATGGAGCACAAAAGCAGCATGGCAGAGCATCTTAAATACCCCCTACCCATACCCAGTGCATATGTTACAGTGAATGTTGACAATGCGGGTGCTATTAAAGTCGCTGGGACACTTTAACAGGGCCCACTAAGGATCCTTTGCACCCACTTTAGAAGACATGCAGTCAGAAGACATGCAGAAGACATGCATGCAGTCAGCACTGACATTTCTACCAAAAAATGTACAGACCTTAGCAAGACTAGGTAGGACAGAGGCACACGGCAGTATAAATCCCACTGCTGATTTGCAATAAATTCTATTCATGAAAATGAAAACCTGCCCATGCAGCTCCACCTAGACTGTCAATAACTAAGCTTCATAAACGTCTAGAGTTGAAAAAGACCACTACAAACCAACTTAGAGAAACCCAAGTTGGAGGATAACCTATCTCTGAAGATTTTACTACAGATTCCTACCCCCCCTTTTTTTTTTGAAAACCTTCAAAAAAGGAGACACCACAGATCCCTGGCAGTTCATTCCCATCAATGAACTCCAATTATAATATAATCCAAATGGTGTCTTATATATGCAGACAATGCAGCACCATGGCCTCTCAGGCCATGGATACGAAAATCCAGCCCTGCTTCTTTAGCCTATTATAATACTGCCCATTTTGGGTATCATCACATTTGCCAACTAACACATAGTTTTGTTCTGTGCTGAAATCCCCAAATCTTTCTTGGCAATGCTACTGCCTCAAGTTATATTTGCATTCTTTCTGGTCTTCTCTCCAAAGTACACTGCCTCCTCCCTAACTGGGAAGAAGTCTAACTAATAACCTAGTGACGAAAAGCATTTTCTTTAAAAGCATCTAAGCAAGCTATTTGTTCTGTCTTTCCGTAGCATACATAGCACGTCACAGATGGCTAAATGAAGCCATTAAGCACTCAACGCCCTACCCTACACACACACACAGACACACACACACAGACACACACACCCAACCCACAGTGCAGTTTCAGACCGATTCCATAGATATGACCTCACAGGGCACACATTATGTAAACCCAAAGATATCAAAGATCAACACTGCAGTTTTGTCTCTTGTACCAAACTTCACATCTGTATCTAAATATACATAGCCAGGCTTTTCCTGCTTGCAGATAAATGTTTTAAATATTTATGGCTCTCCTTCCTGCGGTTTTTATCCTTTGATGCTGTTTAGCTGGAATTGCAACAGAACAAAGCCCAAGTGGAAAATGTACAACAATTATAAACCAAAAGGGTTTGAAAGGTGTCACCTTAAGCTTCTGCTATGCAAAAGAGGGGGGGAATATTGCTGTCCTTTCTGAGTTTATCTTAAACATGTAATATAAATGTTATTATGAAGTGAGTAAACTGTAATCCATAAACCAACATGGTTTGTAACTTGAGCACTCCTTGGCAAGATGCAAGCTTCCACAACACCAATATCATGTATCGTGGCACTGCTTATATGAGGTTTCAAATCTTTGAACTCATTGTCAACTCTTAATTGTCCCCCAATATATTCTTATCTGAATTATTACTGCTTGAATGAAGTAAAAACCATTTATTGGTTTATTTTACTGTGTAAACTGCTTTGTGAACTACTCCTGTTGAACAGCGGTATATAAATATTCATAATCATCATCATCATCATAAATGTGTCTAACAATTTACAGATATGAATACCTTAAACACTTTCCTTCCCTCTTAAAGATATGTGCAAAAAGAGAGACCCTTACAATTTAACTCTCAAAGAGCAAAGCTAAAAAGGCAACATTCTCATAGAGACCTTCACCTATAGTAAACACAATGCTTCCCAACTGTGTCCCAGCCTTCTGCCATTTTGCTCTGAGACAGTATGCATTTGAGTGTCAGGTACTGGGGATAGAAATCTCCCACCCTGCCCAATGTCTTTCTCAAAAAGCAGCCATGGGGGGGGGGATTTTAATTGAGGCCACAGCATGGAGACAGAGAGGGGGGGAGAGATTAGCTCCCCTACCACAAGTGGGTGAAATTACTTCACAGCCCACTGAGGGGCTCACTCCCTGCCTGTAGTCCTTTATTCAGGCTACAGAGAACTGCTCTTCAGCCACAAACATTTGCCATGGCATGAACTACCGTATATGAAAATTTCTCCCTCCTTTTTCCTTTCATTCCCCAACTCTCAACACTTTTCCTTCCCTATGCCCTAAACCAGTGGTGGCCAACCCGTGGTACACCATGTGCCACATTTTATGTAGATAATCTTGAGCGTGCCACTTACACACACACACACACACACACACACACACACACACACACACACACACACAAATCTAAGGTAATGAAAATATTTAAAGCACAGTGACAGCACAAGAAGAATAAGGCGCAATGGGGTGAAGAGACCTCCTCTAGTGTCACAGGCTTGGAAAGGTGCGCTGGGGTCAAGAAAGAGAAAGGGACTTCAGCACTCGGTTCGAGCAGGAACGGCAGTGTGTGCCACTTCAAAAGTCTTGGCGTGCCACTAAGTGGCACCCGTGCCGTGGGTTGGCCACCTATGCCCTAAACCCTACTTCCCTAACCCCAGGTAAGGGGTAAACACACATAATTTGCCTGCATCTGGTCTCCCCTCCTTTCCCCCTACACACACCATTATGTGCCCCCCGCTCCCTTCTAAAGGCTTCCTTGTCCCTCCCCTCTTCTGCTTTCTCTGCTTTATAGCAACAGCTTACGCTCAGGATCTAGCTGCGAATAAATGCCCAAGACGATTTGTCCCATTTGTTAGACAATGTTACACTGCTTTATTTTGATTTCCCTCTTGCCTATTACTGTTCATCACCCACACAATAAAGCCTGCTGTGTTTCACCTTTCACCCTTGCCTCCTCTTCCTTTCCCACCGAACCACTGAGCTGTGCCATTGGCCACTACCCAGGATCCCAGCACACAAATCAGTTTTCTCCCGTGTGTGATTTAACAAATCATGTTAAAATGCACCCCTGGGAACAGACAGAAATTTGTAAACTGAAGCTCACAAACTCTTATTTCACTTCACCCACAATTGTATAATCACTACAAGCCAATTCTTACAGCAGCGTGGAAAGTACACAAAAACTCTTGATACCTCATCCGTTGTTGATACTACAAACTACATACACAGAAGCAGTGATACTTATGTGAATGACTTGGCAGAAATCAATCCACTGTTCAGCCAACTGCACAAGGTCCTGAGAATAGGGAGATTCTCTAGCACTAATTCAGATACATCTTTTTTTATTGAAGCTCTAGATTAGCATAGTAGGGAGTCAGAGAATTGCCTTCTTATCAAAGACCATCTTGCGAATTTAAACATAACATAAGAACAGTCCTGCTGGATCAGGCCAAAAGGCCATCTAGTTCAACATCCTCTTGCCCACAGTGGCCCACCAGCTGCCTTTGGGAAGCCCACAAGCAAGACCGAAGGCATACTTCTCTCCTGCCACTGTTCCCCGGAAAGCGGCATTCCGAGGTATACTGCCACTGAACCTGGAAGTAGTGCATACTCATCATGCCTCATAGTCAGTAATAGAAGGTCCTCCAGGAATGTGTCCAATTCCTTTTTAAAGCCATACAAACTAGTGGCCATCACCACATCTGGTGGCAACAGATCTCACAAACTAATTATGGGATATGTGAGGAAGTACAGGGGCCCCCCATATCCGCGGATCCGCTATCCACGGATTCAGTTATCCATAAGAGCGGATCCCCGCACGTCCCCCGAGGCACTTACTTTTACAGAAGAAACCTCCATTTTTTCTTCACAAGGACCGGCATGAGCAGCCTCCTTGCAGGCCTCACCAACAAGACTTCTGTGCTAGAGAGTCTCAGCAACCAGTTTTCAGGCCCGGGGGGGGGGCTCTGAAAACCGTAGAGGGGGCATTCGCCCCTTTCCGTGGTTTGAAGTATCCACGGTGGGGGCTGGAATGTATCTCCGCGGATACAGCAGCCCCCCTGTACCTCCTTTTGTCTGTCCAAAAACTCCCACCAGTCAATTTCAGTGGATGACTCCTAGTTATAGTATTGTGACAAGCAGGAAAAAAATTCTCTGTATCCTCACTCACCACACCATGCACAATTTTGTCTCAATCATGTCCTCAACTGCCTTCCCCCCCCAAACTAAAAAGTCCCAAATGTTGCAGTCTTTCCTCATAAGGAAGGTGCTCCAGTCCTCTGATCATAGAAGAGCAGCTATTTCACCTTGTGCTCATTAAGAACTCTTGGGGTGGATGACATCTGGACGCAGTGATTTGTTAGTCTTCAAATTATCAACACCTTCTAGAACCTTTCATCCCTTGTTTCCCCTATTTGACTTAGGGCGCAATCCTATCCAACTTACGCTACCGTTGTAACCAGCGAGGCCCCAGAATGGAAAGGGGATTCAAATCCCCTTTGAATTCCCCTTTTGGAGGAGATTTGTATCCCCTTTCCGTTCTGGGGCCTCCCGTTCTCGCTGCGCCGCTGGTTACAACGGTGGCGTAAGTAGGATCGGATTGCGCCCTCAGTTCTTCAGACTCCATCCCTGAGGTGGTCAGTTCAGGCATGAGTATCTGGCCAACATCTTTTGTTATGAAGACAGATTAAAATAATTCAATCAGCTTCTCTGCAATCTCCATACTCTCCTTAAGCTTCCCCGAATGAGGACTTGAACCTGAGTTAGCAACTTTGCAACTGAGTTTGCAACCAGGTTTTTAAGTCGATGTAAGAAACTGTTCTGGATGGCAAGAACAGACCCTTAAAAAAGATTTAGCAAAATGCATTGGGGATATTATGAAATGAATATATCAGTCCAAATGGCTACTTCTCCTCTTCTTGGTGTCCTGATTTGCAGCAGCAGCAGCTTAGACTCCCCCCACATAGCTCAGGTGATTTGAACTATGCCAGCATTTGAAAACAGAAGACCATAGGTAGGCTCAGCAGTCAGTCCGTACCAAGAGTTAAGCCGGGCAGAGTCCAGATCTGTGCCAAGTATGCTGGCAGCACAGGACTCTCCAGCTTCCTTGAAAAAGCGGCAAAATACTGAAGGGCTATCAAGAGAGTCAAGGGCTTGCCTGTCCTCAAAGCAGAATGCAGGTAAGTAAGCAAGAGAACCTGTATTGCATGGAGCATGAGTTACAAGAGGATCTGTGAATATGATACCAGAGGAGATTCTTCAAAGAAAATGAGATTGCTAACTATAGCTAAATCTAATACATATAAATTAGAGATCAGTTTATCCAGTACTTCAGTCCTTTATGAGTTCCGGCAATTCAACAGCAGAGTGTTGCATCATTCAGATAAGTAACAATCGTGCAGATGGTTTCCAAAACATCTTGATTACACAAAAGGGTTTCAAGCTCTTTCAATAACCACATACAGTACAGTATACAGTAAAAATGTTTTTCAAAAACTTTCCTGTCCAACAGCCTGCAAGACAGAAGACTGTCTCCAGATAAAGGGTACTGCTATTATGTCACTGCCATAATGGGTGATAGAAGCTATTTCTATGCTTTCTAGTCCCTTCGTTAAATACTCAGGTATACACACTTCAACCACTAAGGTTCACAAACTGGTTTTGGCCAGCCCAGCCCAGCCCAATAGTTTTCATTGGGGGAATATAACTGGAATTGATTAAACTCTCACAATGGTAGTTCCCCAACTGGAATTTAAAACACTTACCCCAAAATGCATTGTTCATAATGGTACTTACCTGCAAAAGAAAGAAAGAGAAAATATGTAAACAATAAGGGAAAATGTTCCAAATACACTACTAAAACAGCACACTGGATGAAGCTGTACTATTCACAATCATACAGGACGTTTGATACACAAGCAGCCACGTAGCCTATGTGACACAGGATGAAAATGCCACAGTGATTAGTACTCAAAGTAGTAGGATTTTACTATAGGTAACAGGCAATGATGGAAAATATTCATTAATTTAATAGTCCAAATACGGTACTGCCTCTCCATTAGCAGGAGTTATGGAGGAAAAGTCCATCATAGGTTACAAGCCATGATGATTACATGTAACCTCTGTGTTTAAGAGGTAGCCTATTTCTGAAAGTCAGGTGCAAGGAAGTGGCAACAGGATACAGGTCTCTTGTTGTCTTGTGTATTCCCTGAGGCATCTGGTGGGCCACTGTGAGATACAGGAAGCTGGACTAGAAGAACCCTTAGCCTGATCCAGCAGGGCTCTTATGTTCTTAGGTACAAAATATACCAATAATTTATAAATCATCATTAAGGGCCCAATCCCATCCAACTTTCCAGCACCGATGCAGTTGCAATTCAACCACGAGCTAAGGGAACAAATGTTCCCTTCATGACTGCCTTCATGACTGTCCCCACATTATGCCTTCATGACTGCCTTCATGACTGTCCCCACACCGCAGGATGCAGCGCACGTCCCACTGGTACAGCTGCATCAGCACTGGAAAGTTGGATAAGACTGAGCCCTAAGTTAAGCAAGTTTACAACAGAGTTTCAATATTAGAAGAGAATAGCGCATAATGCAGGTATATGCAGGCGTGCGTTACATTCTACAATAAGCCTACACTGCTATTCACATGCACTCTCTCCCTCAGCTTACACTAGTGAACTAAATTCCTCAGTTCTAATTAACAGCCCAACCCTATCCTGGGCCGGCATGCTGGCTGGGAGAGGAAAGTAAAGAAAAATGTTACTTACCTCTCCAGCTTCTGCCTGCCTGGTTCCCAATGAGACCCCTCAAATCTATGCCAGTTCTTTTGCTGGCATAGATCTGAAGAGCAGCAGGAGGGGGAGGGGCGGGCAGGGGCTACAGGAATTGGTATCTGCCGCTGCCACCAAGATCCTTGTCCATCCCCCCTGATCTGCCCCCCCGTTTCATCCCAATCCTCACCCTGATCCATCCCCCACTGCCAGCAGACACCCACTAGCGGCTAGCTTGCAGGGTGCCATTGCGGACACGCAACCTTCCGGGGCCTTGCACCCGCAGCCCAGAGGAGAGGCTGCCACTATGGCGTGGGATCTGCCAGCATGCCATGCAGATAGGATTGGGCCATAATAAATATTCATGAAAAGCAACTAGAACTCTCTTTCTCAAGGTGGAACTTTGATATTGGCAAATACAAATAGTTACATAGAGGTATCATGAATGCACAGGGTAAGCATTGTGGAAAAGCAAATGTAACCCATCTTGTGCCTGCCGATTCCTCCCCGCAACCCTCCTCCAGCCATTTCCCACCCATCCCCTTTTGAGCTTACACCCATTTTTGGAGCCAGGCCAGAAGAAAAAGCTTGAAAATTACCTGTAGGACATTTGCAGAGAGAACTGGCAGGGGCAACACTGACAGCAAGTGTCATGTCTCAATATTGACATAAAAACCTGTCTGCATTTCTAAGTTAGAATGGAAAAAGGCGCACTTATTTAAAAACATCAGTTGCCCGGCAGATTCTATGGTTGGTTTCCTTTTTCTCTTAACCAAGCATTTTAATTTATATTCTAAGAATGTTTGGGTTAATCCAGGTTGGCCCTTCTGTGCAAAATTTTAAACGTTAGCTGATTTCTAATCTTGAGATGTCTGTCAACTGAAATCCTTTCCTAGTGTGGATGCATCTAAAGCCAGGACTTCTTTTTAAGATACTTTAGATGAGACTGCAATATTATTCCCTGCAATAATTTTTCAGTAACATAAGGAAAGCAGCAGTTGTCAAACACAGAAACTCTATGAAGCATCTTTAATTTTTTAAAAAGCGAACAATCTTGCTGTACTGTCAATCCAATCTTAAATCCATTTACTTAGAGTTTACATCCCACAGATTTCAAGTAAATACAGATTATATTCAAGTAAATTTGCTAAGACTTTCAGCTGTGTCTGTTAAGTAGCTTAAGTTGTTAAGAAAGAACTGTAATGGTTTCAGATGAGGGTCTGCCCCAGCCCTATCTGGAGATGGGGAGGGGGGGTTGACCCGGGAGCTTAAGCATATACTCTGCCACTGAGCTATAGCCCCAGCCCCTACCACCTCTGCTCAGTGCTTGTTGGCTTAACTCTGGCTTTCAGTGCAATCCTAACCAACTTCCAGCGCAGCCTCAATGCAGCCCCAAGGTAAGGGAACAAATGTTCCCTCACCTTGAAGAGGCCTCCGTGACTTCCCCTGCACTGCAAAATGCAGTGTGCACCCTGTTGGCATGGCTACACCGGCACTGGAAAATTGATTAGGATTGCGCTGTGTGGTTACTAGAGCAACTTTGGCACTAAAATCAAGATATCAACTGATTCACATGTCTCTCCTAAGGTGAAGAAACTGGATTTAAGTAGGCTTACCAGGCCCATACCAGAACAGAGTGCTAGACGAGACCTTTAGGAGAAGGAATGTGGGCAGATGTAGCTTGTTAAACCCTTTGAGCACAATCCTAGGCCACTCAGAAGCAGGCCCCACTGAACACAAGATAAAGCCTAGGTTTAAGCCTGTTTACTACCTGCATCTGGTAGTAATAAGTTTCTTCCCTTAACATCATGGTTGGCTACCATGGTCAAAAGAGGCCAATATACCTATCTTCCATGTGTTCCCTGAATCTTTTTAAGAAACCGATAATGGTACTGTAGTAGCCATCTAAATACCCTGCAATGATGGACTCCAAATTAAAAATGAAGTCTTTTTAAGACAGGGCCTTGACTGTTAAACCTGTGGTCTACTGATTTCAATTGGTGTCCCCAAGTTTTTGTTTCTTGAGAAAATATTTTATCCTAGCAACTCTTATCATCACCTATTATTTTATCAGCTTCTATTGTATCTCCTATTCAGCAACATTTTCTAAGCTAAAATATCTTGATTCACCATCTACAGCTTTTTAGTTGCCTCCCATGCCTATTTAGGAACGGCAGCATCCAGAATTCTACATGTGAACCCATCAGAGGCTTCTACAGTGACATTATAAATCATTATGAACACCTGTCAGTGTCTTATGGCTATTTTTGAGGAACCAATGGTGCAGGAGCATGGCTAGGGGCTATTTGCTTATGTGCTCCAACCAGGAAAGAAAAGATGATCAGAGAGAGAAAAGGACACCCATAGAAGTCATACAAAATTAACGTAACCCCTGGATCATCATTCTGACATCTGTCCTGCTACTTTTCCAGCCAGCTGGACTAGTACTGCAGCATTATGAACAACAAGCAATTAATCTCTCGGTACCACTCAATTGCTACAAGACCTGTCAGCCTCAGTGCGTCCCCCTCCCCCCTCATTCTTAATAGGGGGATAATAGTACTCACAAGGTTGTGGCAAGGATTGCAACAAGATAATACATGTGAAGTACTCTGAACCCTTGAAAGCAGCACTATACAAATGCTAAGTATGATGATGATAATGATGATGAAATTGTGTAAGGGCATGACCAGACCGTGTGGGTAGCTGAATCTGAATCTAGAATAGCAGGGAGTGCTCTCCAGTCTAGGGTCCCTGAGGTCAATTTCTGGGAGCTGGAAAAGCTGGAGGCCGAACTGCAGCAGGCAGAAGCTATTGCTTAATGCACTAGGCAAAAAAAAAAACAAGACCAGATTGCTAGTACCGTATATACAGACCAGGCCGAGCCGTCCAAACTGCCTGCTTGTTGTAGTAATGATGTTGCAGTGCTTTGCCTGGCAAAGCCTGTGAGGTCCTCGAAGGTCCTAGGGCTACGCAGTTCACTTGGCTAGGTCACTGAATGCAGCCTCAGAGATTCCTAGTTGAATGAGATTCCCAGTTGAAACTCTAGAGTCCCTGGCAATCAATAAGTACAAGTGGGAACCCACAACAAAATTCCACCTAAGGCTCCTGTTCAGGATTCCAGCCAGCTGGAACCAGAGGGGGGGGCGGTACTGTAAGTTCCGCACCATTCCACTCCCTATTAACTCCCCGGTACGAGGTGGCCCCACCCCCTCGCCATCGGAGTCATTCCTTGCAGCGAAGACAACGGGCAAGGAGTCTCCTGCCCGTTGCCTTCGCTGCAGCCGCCGCACGGAATGGCTCCGATGGTGAGAGGCGGAGCCACATCGTACCGGGGAGTAAACCAGAAATGGAACAGTGCAGAACTTACAGTATTGCCCCCCCCCCTCCAGCAATGCCTCTGGCTGGAACAGAGGCACTGTAGGATTGTTTGGGGCTCACAGAGGACAACTCTGTTTATTTCCAACGGTGTAATATAGTGCTAAAGGGTCCAGGACTGGAAGTAGCTACCAGCCATGAACCTGAAGAAAAAGCTGTAACATGAGGAAGATTTAATGTCGACGTCGTAACATCAATAAGTTATGCTTTTCTCTGTTAAAGTTAAGTCTCTGTCTCTATGATTAAAGTCTCTGTCTCTATGATACTATCAACTCTTAAGGGCTGAAACTGGCCAGTTCCCTCCGTTTTTTCCCAAACGGACAGCTTCAACATTCCATGGCTCAGTGTAGACTTAAGTCCAACCCACACCGCATGAGTTCCGGCGCGTCCCAGACACGTGCAGAGCTCGCGCAGCTGTGTGGCCACCTTTTTTGTGATTGCATCTGAACGCGGGAGACCTGCGCTCTCCCGAGTTCCAGTGTGATCAGAATAGTTTCATGCCCAAGATTTTGAGGGGGCGGGGACGCAGAGCTACTGTTGTAACCAATCAGATGAGAGGGCGGGATGAAAGGGGTTGTCAGTCAAACAGAACTCACTTGAGTCTCAGCCAATCACCGTGGAGGTTTATTACAACGTTTAATAAAAGGCACAAATCCGAAAAGGCACAAATCTTCTATTCCCGGCACAAATTGTTTTGTTAGTTTTCTCTCCTTTCTGCCCCTCTCTGTCTTCTCTTGTGTTTCAGAACACCAGCTCTCACAGCGAGGCTGCAAGCTTTCGGCCAATCGGAGCACACTTGTGCTTAGCCAATCACCGCTGCGCTTTCTTAAGAAGGCGGGACAACAGGAGGGACTATTTACAGGACGATGCTGGTGGAGAACAGAGCAGCGCTTGGAGGCGGGCGTCCAGGCACCTACGCTCGCTCGCCTCTGCGCCGGATCTCAGGCGGTGTGGGTCGGGCTTTAAGCTGCAATCCCATACATGCTTTCCTGGGTGCAGGATCCATTGAATCTAATGAGACCTACTTCTGAGTTGACATGTGATGCTTATTGTTAGACGCATGCCATCTGCCCAAATTCTGGTTCCTTTATCCTGGAAGCTCAAAGGACCATTGGAGGGGGAGGGGTATAAACACATATTTTTCTATTAATTTACAAACTTCTATACTTCTCCATAGGCCAGCGGGTGGCACAGCGGGTTAAACCACTGAACCATAAGCTGTCGACAGTTCGATTCCCACGACGGGGTGAGTACTCGTTGCTTGGCCAGCTCCTGCCAACCTAGCAGTTCCAAAGCATGTCAATGCGAGTAGATAAATAGGTACCGCTTGTGGGAAGGTAAACAGTGCTCCGTGTTCCAGCTGCATGCTATGTGCTGCGGCAAGGAGAGTCATGCCGGCCACATGACCACGGAGGCGTCTTCAGACAACGCTGGCTCTTCGGTTTTGAAATGGAGATGAGCACCACACCCTAGAGTTGGACACGACTGGACTTAATTGTCAGGGGATACCTTTACCTTATACTTCTCCATATCTAGGAAGTCCCCCAAAGTCTGTAGAAACCACGAACTTATTTCAGGGTGACCCTGTTTTGCTTCCAAACCAACAGGCAGTCACCTACCTCAACCAATAGGTCTCATCTGTTCACTCAGATATAACAGTGCAATCCTATGCATCTCTACTCAGATTGTGCTCCCAATGTGCTCAAGGGGGCTTGCCCCATGAATGTGTGAATAGGATTGCAGCCTAACAGCCCGATCCTGATGGCACGTCATGCAGCTGGAACAAGCTTTCCAGTGGCTTAACGTGTTTTCCGGCTGTTTGAAAGGCAACACAATGGAGCGTGCAGGCTGGCCACTGTCGGAAGTAGCGAGTGGCCAGTTCTACATGGCGATGGACACTGGATGCCTACCACCCCAGGTAAGACCATGCAGGGGGCGAGAGAGAAGCGGGGAGGGGGTGGAACGAGACAGAAGGAAGATGGAATGGGGAGGTAACAGGGTGGGGAGCAGGGCAGACTGGGTCTGGGAAGGGGTGGGTTTGGCGGCAGAAGCGTCCGCCAAATCCTCACCCCCTTCCCAGGCCTGATCTGCCTTCATGGTTCCACCCAGACTTGTGCCAGCTGGCGCAGGTCTGAGTAGACCCACCAAGCCAGCAGGGTCCTTCCTTGGGGCAAGGGAACATTTGTTCCCTTGCCTCGAGGAGGCCTTCAGAGGCCAAAACTCCCCTGCAGGATGCAGTAGACGCCACATTGGCATCATTGCATCGCTACCCAGGGAGTTAGGTAGGATTGGTTTGTAAGTCAATTATATAATTCAAATTGCTTGTAACTAATTTATCTTTTCTGAAGTATGGAGATCACCATAAATCATTGTTCAAAAATATATTTTTAAAGAGTACGTATCAACCTTACAGATTTAAAACTGGCTTAACCATCATTTCCTCACTCTAAGGAAACTTGGGAACAATAATTCTGTGATTTGAGTTAGAAATCACTAATATAGACTTCTCATCACCCTCACCAAATTACAAATGCCAGGATTCTTGGGGGGAAGCCATGACAATTAAATTGGTATAAAACCGATAGAAGTTTGTAGCACAGATAGGCCCTTAGAGGAAAATCATGCTTTAAGTATTGCCACAAAAGCATCAGGCAGCCAAAAGTTCCTCATGGGAAAACAGCTTTCCAATGAAATGTGAAAAGGGAACTTGCCTGCCAGACAGACCACTAAAAGTATATTCTTGATCTATAGAAAAAAATGGACATGCTCTAGAAACGGATTTGATATAAAAATATTGTTTTCAAAAATAAATATATAGAAGGGCCAGCCAATGCACTAATGCAATATGTAGCTGGACATATATTTCTGTAACAGCTGGAGTTACGGAATGATAGTTGTAAAAATTTAATTGGAAAAGTTAAACACACAGTGACTAAGCCTATCTGGAGGTGAGCAGGTCAATACTGTTAATACAAGTTGTTACTCATGTAATTGACGTACGCAGCCGTCTGATTTGATGCAAGTACAAGTGTACAACATGCGGTGGATCATGGAGAAAGCACGAGAGTTCCAAAAAAACACCTACTTCTGCTTCATTGACTACGCAAAAGCCTTTGATTGTGTGGATCACAACAAACTGTGGCAAATTCTTAAAGAGATGGGGGTACCAGACCACCTTACCTGTCTCCTGAGAAACCTGTATGCGGGTCAAGAAGCAACAGTTCGAACCGGTCATGGAACAACTGATTGGTTCAAAATTGGGAAGGGAGTACGGCAAGGCTGTATATTGTCACCCTGCTTATTTAACTTATATGCAGAGTACATTATGAGAAATGCAGGGCTGAATGAATCACAAGCCGGAATCAAGATTGCCGGGAGAAATATCAACAACCTCAGATATGCAGACGATACCACCCTAATGGCAGAAAGTGAAGAAGAACTAAAGAGCCTCTTGATGAGAGTGAAAGAGGAGAGTGCAAAAGTTGGCTTGAAACTCAACATTAATAAAACTAAGATCATGGCATCTGGTCCCATCAATTCCTGGCAAATAGAAGGGGCAGAAATGGAAGCAGTAACAGATTTTACTTTTCTGGGTTCCAAGATCACTGCAGACGGAGACAGCAGCCATGAAATTAAAAGACGCTTACTCCTTGGAAGGAAAGCTATGGCAAACTTAGACAGCATAATAAAAAGCAGAGATATCACCATGCCAACAAAAGTTCGTATAGTCAGGGCGATGGTGTTCCCAGTAGCAATGTATGGTTGCGAGAGTTGGACCATAAGGAAGGCTGAGCGCCGAAGAATAGATGCTTTTGAACTGTGGTGCTGGAGAAGACTCCTGAGAGTCCCTTGGACTGCTAGGAGATCAAATCAGTCAATTCTAAATGAAATCAAGCCTGACTGTTCCCTGGAAGGACAGGTACTAAGGCTGAAACTCAAATATTTTGGCCACCTAATGCGAAGAGAGGACTCTCTGGAGAAGACTCTGATGCTGGGAAAAATTGAAGGCAAAAGGAGAAGGGGAAGGCCAAGGATGAGATGGTTAGACAGCATCACCGATGCAACGAACATGAAAATGAGCGAACTCAGGAAGATAGTGGAGGACAGGAAGGCCTGGCGGGATATGGTTCATGGGATCACGAAGGGTCGGACACGACTTAACGACTGAACAACAACAACAACAAGTGTACTTAGGACAGCAAGATGCAGAGGTGAGTAAGCTTCATTCCACTATGTATAGTCGGTGTCTATGTCTATGTAGCCAACTATGTAACCAGTCCCAAATTCTCCAATAAATCATAGGTAGGAGGAGGGATTATACCCCCTTACCTGCACTGTACCACTCATGTTGTGGGGAAGCCCCACTATCTTCCCACCATCACCACTTCTCTGCCGGCCCCAACAATTGCTTCAAGAAAGGAGGCTCAGCCCTCCTCTCCACTGCGAGTTCTCACTGACCTCCAATTTGAAAATATTTCTATTTGTTCTAAGATTTTGTAAAATCTTTCTATGATTCAATATCATTAAAATGTTTGCTAATGAAGCTTCCAAAATGTGCACTGCTATCTCATTGTATTGCACGGTTTTAAAAGAGAGAGGCTTTGCAATGAATACGTGTGGTGGGAAAAGAGCAGGGAGGGCAAACAGGTGCAGTGCCTAGTGTTTAGCAATGGCCCCGTCTCCCTCACTCCCCTCACTGTTCACGCTACTTGGAATAAATAGCTTTCCCTGCCACCACTGGCGTCACTGCAGGGGGGGGCGGAGCTCCAAGTTCCATCGGACTCTGACTGTCCGTTACACACCGGGAGAAAGCGGCCCTGCCCCCTCGCCTTTGGAGCCATTCCGGCCGACGAAAGCAAGTGCTTTCGTCGGCTGGAATGGCTCCAAAGGCAAGGGGGCGGGGCCGCTTTCTCCCGTCATGTAACGGAGGGTCAGAGCCCGACAGAACTTGGTGCTCCGCCCCCCTGCAGTGACGCTAGTGACTGCCACTACCCAAGACTGGGAAGCCCAGATAGAAAAGGGCACCTTGGAAAAACCTCTCCCCCTGGTTAGCAAGGAGCCCCCACAACTCCTTGCTAAGGTGTCCCAAGAGTGACCACCCACTCTTTCCATAGTAAACTGAGCCCATGCAGATAATCAGTAAAAATAAAAAAAAGTTATTAAAGGATTAAACAAATAGAACAAACAAAAGTGGGAGGGGATGCAGAGGGTCGAAAAGCAATCCACGTATCAAAAATTAACCAGGATGAACCTAGACAAGTGATTGGCAAAGACTTGGCACAGAGCTTAAAGGACAAGTAGAAAATAAAATAACATCCCTGAATGCAAAAGCTGGATACTTTTCCCTATCTGTAACTACCTATGTTGTTCATGGGGGGAGGGAGTCCTAGTTCATACACTTTTATGGGGAGTGGTTGTGCCCTTTGTTAATGCATGAACTTGGCGCATCAGTGACGAAACTGAGATGACAACCTCAAGCAGCTATGTTTAACACGGTGAGTTAAACCCCATGCAAAGATGGAGCACAGATAGAGAAGCGGATGATCTGATTCCCACTCACTTTTACCAAGTGCAGATCAGATCAATGTGGCTTGCATTTGTGGAGGGATGGAGGGAGGTGGTAGGCTGATCCTGAATCCCCCACTCCCTCCCCCCCATCTTCTGCTGACAGAAGTTGCATCAGGCCATTTTATGGTTGGGCCAGCTGTTATGCATTACAGGAGTGATACAGTGGTTGAAACATTAATGCAATTTGGTTGGGAACAAAAGACAGGATGAGTTTTCATTGAACTCAATGTGAAATTATTTGATTCCACTAGTCTACACACAATGAAGTGGACAGTTACAGATGTCCAGCATGCATCAACTTTCAGAAAATCTTCACCTCACATTTAAGCACCAATCAGTCACAATTTGGGCCCTGGCTCATGAGAGGAAGGGTTAGACTGTGCAATGCTGAGTGGCCCAAAGATACCCAGAAAGTAGGTGCCCCAAAGCCACTTCCTAGCTCAGCAGGGACCTTCCTGGCCCTCCTCAGTTGTATATGAGTGACAGGAATTGTCTTGGAATTCAGCTGGTAAAAATAATTGTCAACAATGACAACCAATGATTTTCTTCCATTTATTTTGCACACACTATAGAAATCTATAATGTAGGATGTCATATTGTGCGCCTTGAGTGCCAGGCTTTTAGGTGGGGAAAGTCGGTATAGAAATCTTCTAAACAAACAATTTGAGTGTGGAATCTAATATCTGATTTATAGCCCAATCCTGCGTAAGATACACCAGCCAGCCTAAATGGCCAGCCGCAGCATCCTATGCAGGGCCGGGGCTCACCTTGGGGGAAGGGGACTCGGTATAAGCCCCAGTGGCCCCAGTTCGCCTCCTTGGATGTGCACCAGCTATGTAAAGGCTGACCAGGCCTGGGAAGGGGGTTAGGATATCAATACAGCGCTGATATCCCTGCCCCCCTCCCTGTTCTGGCCAGCCAATCCCCCCCTGCCACCCCGGCCCACCCTCCCATTGCCTGGCGCAGGGCTTACCTGTGTCCATTGGCATGGGTTCTGGAGGGCGGTGGAGTGAGCGGTGCTGGCCTACGCTTACTCCAGAGGTACTGCGAAAGTGCTTTACAGCACTTTTGCGACACTGTAGGCTGGTGGAGCACTTGCTCCGGCGGCCTAAAATTAGGTAGGAGTGGGCCCTTATTCAAGTTTTAAACATTCTTGTTGCTCAAGAGCTTGTTAATGGTGCGACACACTGTTTCTGAAATGTTAACGAACGTTCTTTTCTCTTTTTAAACAGGGACCTTTTTCTTTAGCTGTCAGGGAATTATTGACTTCTCATCAATAGACTTTTTGATGAGTGTAATACCAAATTATTTAACATGTAGCACAGAGTGATTCATATGTCCCATGCAAAATTGCATGTAAATATTGTTTCAACTGGAAACAAACTTTCAAGCATGTATAGTAGAAAATGCAGTTTACAAGTGGTGAGAAATTTTAAATTTTTACAATTTTAAAGAGAAAATGGAAACCTTTGCCCTCAGAGGGACCTGCTGTGAACTTTGATGCAATGAAATATTTGACTGACTAGTGAAAACCATTTTCCAAATGGAACATGGATGACCATTTTACCAAGTGCTAACTTCTTGGGGGGGGGGGGTATGCATAGCATCACAATATGAACTGATCATATTCTATAGCATCCAGCCAACTGGTGAGGATTTTTTAAAAGCGTTCATCTGCTTCCCTATGTACTCATCATAGTAAATTATCACTTGGTAAATGGAAACATCTTGGTGCTATGTGTATGAAGAGAAAAAGTTACATAGATGACTTGGGGCTGGTTAAGACAATAATATCCACCCCCACCCCCATTAAGGACATGTAGCAGAAGCACAACCTGCTCTCCCTTCTGGTGGCAGATCATTCCATTTTTGCTAATGGGGGGGGGAGTTTCCTCTGAACTACTTCCCGACATGCAGTCTTTAGCTGCAATCCTATCCACACTTACCTGGAAGCAAACCCCATTGAGTATAACGGAACTTCTGAGTAGACAAGCACAGGATTGAGTTGTTAGATTGTGTGTGAGGAGGTGGTTCATATGGACCCCCCCTTGCTTGTAATCGAATAGGAGAGGCAGCGCAGATGGTACTATCCAAACTAGCCCATAGCTCTTTTAATTTCTTTTGTTTCAATTTCATTTAAAACAAAAAAGAACAGAGATCATGAGGTAGGTACATAAACGGAATGGTGAAATGGCAGCATTTGAAATGGCAGCATCCAAACAGCAGAGTTTGCTTCATTGAGGAGGCAATTAGCTGTTCAGTCCTTTAACAGATGGATGGAGGTGGGCATTACGGTTGGGGCAAAAGGCAACGTTTTATTACAGGCTGTGTTGGTTCTAGCTTGTGCAGGGCCATGGGGCAAATCTCTGTGAGTGTTCCCCAATGGTACTCTCTCCCATTCTCTGGAACATATGTGCATGTGCCAGCTCTCTCCCCCCCCCCCCAATAAATACATGGAGCAATTTGTTTGCTCTTATTGACTGGCCTTGTTGAACCCTACTGCCAAGAAAAGTCTAATCTGTTTTGGGGGGGTTGAGTTTGGCAAATTCTATTACAGAATATATAGCTAAAGATTAGCTTCTTATGTTTTACCTGGTTTATTATTCTATAATTTCATTGTTTTTCTCTGCATGTCGCTGTACCACATAACAAGACTCCTTTAATATAGATTCAACTGTTCATTTTAATGGATAGGTTTTCAAATTGACAACACATGACTATTCAGCCTTCCTCCTTCCTGATAATAACTATCTAAAGTTTCCAGGAACATTTAAGGTACATTTTTTAAAAGATTTAGGCATTACTATGTCCAGCCAAAATAAATGGAATGTATGCACCCATTAGTTTCAATAAATCTTACACAATGTTCTCTTAGTTGTGCTGAAGTCATCATAAGCACAGAAACAAGTTCCATTGAGATCAAGAGAATTACTGGGAAGGAATGGGCCATCAATGGCCTCTGGTGTGCTGAAGTCAAACCTGCTTAAGTTTTTCTTTTTTAAGAAACATACCGTATTGGTCTGAGTATAAGACTCACTTTTTTTCTCCTAATTTAAGTTTTTAAACTAGGGGTGCATCTTATAATCAGGCTGTTGCAATTTAATGCCAGTGATTTAATTAAATTTTTTTAATAGCACCAAACTTTAAGGGTGCGTCTTATAATCAGGTGCGTCTTATACTCGGGACAATATGGTAATTAGCTTTTCTCTTCAATCATCATGGTGAGTGTGAGTGAGTGAGAGCCCAATCCTATTCCCCACCATGCTATAGCATGCAGCTGTGCCAAAAAGGTACTAAAAAAGCATGCTATGTTGGGGGAGTGACATGAAGGCAAACGGGAGGTAAGTAAAAAACCTGGGGAGGAAGTTACCAAAGAACTAAAAACCTTGGAAAAACATCAAATGCACAAGACGAAATTAAAGAATACTTTGACCTTTCTGCTGAAATGCAGGGATGCAGAGGTCATACCAAAGTTTCTAAGGCACCATAGAAAAAAGAACACCAGAAGAGTTGAAAGAATTTATAGAAAAATGGAAACTGCTTTCTTAAGAGATTACATTAAGACTACTAGACTGGACTTAAGCAAAATGGATCCAATTATATACAAACTGCATGTTAAAATGAGTAATACCTTGGGAAAAGAAGACTGGAGGAGATGGGATAGTAGGATTCAGGAATATGTCTCACAGTTAGATAACAAAATTAAGAGTAGACATGAGAAGAAATTGAAAATATTAAAGGGACAGAATAGAGAAATGGGCAAACAGCTAGAAGAAAATAATTATCAATTTATCTAACTTAGAGTTATCTCCAGCCCAAATGTCTGTGTTAATTAAAGGAGGGAACTATGTTCTAGTCCCAAAAACAATCCCCACTGAGCAAATCATCGCCAACATTGAAACTACCTTGGCAGAATTTGACTCAGACACAGCAGAGGAAATAAGGATAAAATCAGCTAATTCTTAAAGCTAAACCTCCAAAGAGCAATATTACACAACAAGAAATAAGAGCTATTAGACAATTGAAGAATAATTCAGAGGTGGTCATTCTTCCCGCAGACAAAGGGAACGCAACCGTGGTTTTAAATACTACAGATTATTTTTAAAAAGTTACTGATCTACTAGATCCAGAAACTTATACTGTCCTTAAAAAGGACCCTACCAATAAAATTTTAAAAGAAACCAATATTTCAATTAAAAAGTCATCTTTGAGTCTAGAAATCAAAAACAAACAAACCTCTGCTTTACCCCCTAGATTGTATGGATTACCAAAAATACATAAGAAGGACACCCCGCTTCGACCAATAGTCAGCAATATAGGGGCTCCCACACATGCACTATCACAACACCTGGCAAAAATCCTGCAACCATATATTGGAAATACGCACCACCATGTAAAAAACACTTACCATTTTATTGATTTACTATCCACAGCCAGATTGACACACAGCTCTATTCTCGTCAGCTTTGACGTAGTATCATTATTTACAAGGGTACCTTTGATAGAAGTGGTGAACCTCATAAGTGACCTTACACTACCCCAGGATTTAGTACCATTGTATCGGCATTGTTTGACCTCTACATATTTCATCTGGAATAACACCTTTAGAGAACAAAGGGAAGGGGTAGCAATGGGAAATCAATGAGTCCCATTGTTGCCAACCTATTCATGGAATTTTTTGAGGAAAAAGCCCTGTCAACAGCTGAATTTAAACCATCAACATGGCTTCGCTACGTTGACGATGTGTTTTGTATTTGGGACCATGGGGAAGAAAAACTGGGCCCCTTCTTAGAACACCTGAACAGTCTGCTCCCTGAAATACAATTCACTATGGAGGTAGAAAAAGAGGGGGTACTACCTTTTCTGGATGTAAGGGTGACAAGGAAACAAGATCTGTCCTTTAGTCACACCGTCTATAGAAAGCCTACAGTCACAGGTAGATATTTACATCATTCTTCAAATCACCATCCGGCTCAAAAAAATTCACTAATCAACTCATTAATTGACAGGGCCATACATGTATGTGACAGGGAATCTTTAGCTGAGGAAAAAACAACCATTACAGAAACTTTGCTGTCCAATGGGTACACAACAAGACAGATTAACCAGGTGTGGGACAAACAGTGGGAAAAAGCTAATTATATTCCCACTCCAGATGAAATCAATAAGAAAAACAGGGAGCTAGAATTAGAAAGATTAGAAAATAAAGAGCGCAGATGGTTGTCCCTACCTTATTTACGTGGGGTAACGGATAAAATAGCTTATGTGTTTAGGCAATATGATGTGAAAACAATATTTTTGCCTACAACCAAAATTGAACAATTATTAGGTAACCCCAAGGATAAGAGACCAGAATTAACTAACCCAGGGGTTTACGAGGTTTTTTGTGAAGATTGTCAAGGCTCATACATAGGGAATACCAAGAGACCTATCAAAACCAGAGTTCAAGAGCATTTGAGAGCTGTTAAAAATGGCCAGGAAGAGAAATCAGCTGTAGCTGCTCATGTTAAAGCAACAGGACACCAGATTGACTTTCAAAGAACCCGTTCTTTATTCAGCGAATCAAGAAACAGACAGCGCTTGAATCTTGAAGCAATCTCAATAGCCCAACGACAGCCTAAATTTCTCTTTAATCGTCAGCAAGAATTATCTTACATCAATAAAATATGGTTGCCTTCTTTAAACAAATCCTTCAAGCAGCGGAGCGAACAGGGAAAGCGAAGCATGAAGGAGAGGTCATCCCCAGTCATTGAGGAATTGACAGCTTCTGCATTCAATTAAGCAATCAGCCTCTAAAGCCTGCTTCTATTTAAACTGAGTACATGCAAGACAAGGTTATGGACATCTTTCAGCCTGTGGCTGAGTCTCTTTTGCTTCTGAAGAAACCCCAACTGGGGAGAAACGTCAAGCAGGAAGATTTCAAGACTTTTTATCGTCCTGTCAGCTTTGGATAATCCTTTTGCCTGCTCTGCATCACTCTGCATCGCGGTAGAACTGAGGAATTTCAACTGACAAGCGTAAGATTAATATTTACTTCTTCATTCTAAGAGCTGAAATTACATGGCTGGAAATCCCATAAATATTGTGTCTTGAAGTAAAAAACCTATTTACCTCCATGTAAGCCCTCAGGCCGCCTATGGGTCTCCTTGTACATACGCCACCTATTTTGGTGGTGTATGTTCAAGAAAAGAAAAGGGGTAGGGAATTTTTCAAAAGAGGGGAAAAGATCCATTGTGTGCAACTGCTGCTGGATCCACCCCCTCCCTCCCCTGACACACCCCTGGATCCTCCTCAAACCGCCCCGTTTCTCCCCCCCCCGCCGCTGACTTACCTACATTGAGGGATCAGGTAGGGCCGCTACCGCATGGTCAGTACCACTTGCTGTTTCTGGCAGCAGCCCAGTAGCACACTATACGACACATTTTGTGACGGTGTAAGTCAGGCTGCGCCGCTGGAACATGGGTTCAGGCAGTGCAGCCCGATGATAGGAGAGAGAGAGAGAGAGAGAGAGAGTATTTTGCACATGCTTTAACATTTTCATTGTGGACCATTTTTGGTCTTGTTTGAACCTTAAAAGAAAAAGTTTTGTGTGGTGCAAAATAGCAGAATGTGGTAATTTTTCTCTAGCAGAATTAAGTTCTAGGTAGGCATCCAGCAAAATGTTTTAGGCAGACAAAGTAGTTAAATTGCACTTCTTCTGAATGAATGTATCTAGCATAATTTAAAATTTCATCAGCATATGGCAGACTTTTCATTAGAGTCACCTATTCATGTGTTAAATACGGTGTTGGAGACGAAAAGTGTTAATTGGAATCGTAGCATGTTCTGTGCTGTATAAGCAAATTAGAAAGGAAAAGCAATGGTTTATGTAAGTGCATGCTGGCACAGGAGACGGGTTCGAATGCATAATTAAAGCAGAAATCAAATACGGCCATGGAACATGCCATATTTCTTTTTTTTCTCTCTCTCTCTTACCATTAATTGGAAAGGAAATGGTTGGGGGAAAAGGTAGATCAAGCTGGGCTCCATCAATCACTCCAAAATTATTATTATTATTATTGCAGAAATAGAGGGAGAGCGAAACTTCAAAAGTGCATAATTTGTTGCTTTTTCATATTCTGTTGACTCTGATGCTGGCTAAAATGTGTGGTAGGTCAGGACTAATTCCAGTGATGCACTGTGGTTGCTCAATACGTCAGACCTACAAGAGCCAACTGAGTAGTTAATTAAATATTATGCAAGTTGAACTGCCCCCAGGGCTGAAAACTTTTTTATATTTCTTTTTGTAGTTTAAATATTTTTTGGCTGTGATAATTGTGCAAAATGCATGCATCACAGAGTGCTTTGCTTTCTACAGCACCGCTGTATACAGTACACCTTAATAGCGGTTGAAGTGCACACAGCTATACCTGGTAGCTCTGAGATGTTGGCTATTCATCAGAGAAGGCCTGTAGAGAAGTAAAATACTGTAGTATCACACAATATGTAAAATTTAGAACATGTAATAAAAAATGAATGTTACATTTATCAGTCAGCTATATTCCTGTAATTATATTGCTGTAATATACCATATTTATTGGCGTATAAGATGCACTTTTGTGTCTAAATTTGTGACCCAAAATAGTAGGGTGCGTCTTATACGCCAATACTAAAAAAATCCCTTTCCCCCTTGCCCGTTTTAAAGCATTTTTGGGCTTACCGCATTTTTCTGGAGCCGGAGAGCTTCCTTGTGCTTTCTTCCCTAACTAATCTATCGGATCTACAGCTGTTTGTCTGGTTTAATTTATGCACGTGCATGAGTTGAGCTTCTCAGCAGCCAGCAGAGTGCGTTGTGCTCCTCAGTTCAGTTCAGCTGAGCTACAGAGGGCGTGGTCTTCCCAGCTCTCCTTGGATGGTGAATGAATGCAGCTTGGATAAGCTTCTGAACTGGGCCTAGTTGGGGAGGCTTTGGAAACTGTGCGTATGTGGGGTGGGGTAAGAGTTGAGTCTGGGTTTTTTTTGTACTTTTATGTTGTTTACTTTGGAAACTGCATGGGTGCGGTGGGTGGGGTGGGGGAAAAGAGTTGAGTCTGGGTTTTTTTTGTACTTGGGATTTATGTTCTGGTGCATTTTGTTCATGTGTCTTATTGCTGTGTGTTTTAAAAGAGATCCTGGTATTTTTGTGCAATTTATGTAAATTAACTAATTAAGCAGCCAAGTGGTAAGTGGCCCAAAAATGCTTTAAATCTTTTTTTTCTTGAAACCCAGGGCCAAAAGGAAGGTGCGTCTTATACGCCAGTGCGTCTTATACACCGATAAATACGGTAGATATTGTTCACCCACTCCTTTATGACTGTATATTCATATCAGACATTAGAAGAAATCAATTTGAGATATGTGCTCATTTACTCTTAAAAAAAAGTAAAACTAAATTTACATTATTTTACATCATTAGAGCAAAATCCTTGGTGTGGAGCACTATACAGTAGTTCACTGCACAGCACAGAATATGGAATACCGGTAGATACTTGTTTCTCCCTTTCTTCAAACAAAAAACCAGATCATTTTAGGTCTACTCCGGGCAGCTGCTACTCAAGCACATGTGAAAATAGCTTCTTCATCTTGTGGTTGCCATGAACAACCATATTGTTTATTGGGCTGCTAAAATGGAAAAGTGCTTGCAGGCTAAGGGCTGAGTTGCCACAAGCAGCTGATCTCACAGAGACAGGCTGACACATAGTGAAAGTTTGTAGGAATGCATTCCTAAAGAGGAAGAAAGGGTGTGAAGTGTGCTAGAGGCACAGGAAATTCCTTTCTGTCCAGATCTAATGCAATTTACTGCCTTACATTTACAATCCGTTATTTTGCTTTAGCTGATACGAAAAGGCTTTTGTCATAAACGTCTTTAGTCTTTACCAGCTTTTCGAGAAATAATTTTATCTCACTTATCCACAACCAAAACCCTTGCCCCAGGCCCAAACAGAGAAACAACATGCATTTCGAACAAGATAGTGCTATACACACACGTTAAGCCACCAGCCTATCTACACCAGGTTAACAGTAGTCTGTAAACATACACTAGCCCAGCATGAAGGACAAGAAGCAAAGGAGCTTCAACACCCCTGGAGAGTTGCAACCCTGTGTCATCTACTCCCCCAGTACCCAAGGCAACATCTCTAGCATGTAGCACTCATAGGGCAACATGTTGACAATGCCCTCACATGGGTGAGGCATGGAAGGAACTGATCAATGTGTAGCAGTGGAAAGACTCTCCTGTGACATCAGCACGTCATACCCGCAATCCACCCAAGACGAGGATGCCACAGCACCTTCCGTGGCTGCTGAGACTGTGGCACAGTCAGAAACTCAGCACTCAGTTTGACTCCTTTCATGCCACTCACACAAATTGAGTGCCCTCTCTCCATAATTCTCTCCACCAACGTTCCCCATTGTGTGCTCTGTTTCCAAAATGAGGCTAGAGAAGGATAGTCCCACCATGCATCCTGTCATCTCAGTTCTGGCCTCGTTGGTGTACAGCTGCACTGCCATCAGAGTGCAATTGCTCTGGTGCCAGGATGAAGTTGCTGACATAGAGCAGTCAGAAGAAAGTTGCACCAGCATCCAGGGGTTTCTGCCATTTCCTACGTTAGAGTGGCATGCAGATTTTCATGGCTTATTTTCTGTACAGACGTGGGTTCTATGGGATTTTCAGCCATGTTAAATTGTTAGAAATTGAAGAATAAAGAAATATATCGTCCAAAACTTGCCTGAAGGAATTCCTTTTCTACTCGATCCCCAGTAATATGGATGCCGCTTTCAAGGATTATCCAGAACAGACAGGCACAAATAATTCTTTAATCCTCTGCTTTACGTTTCCTCCCGCCTTGGGACATTGTCAAAAGCTAAAAAGAAGAACACCCAGCAACTTGCTGGTAGATGTACATTGCTGGTAGATGTACATCTACCAGCAAGTTGCTGAGTGTTCTTCTTTTTAGCTTTTGACAATGTCCCAAGGCGGGAGGAAACGTAAAGCAGAGGATTAAAGAATTATTTGTGCCTGTCTGTTCTGGATAATCCTTGAAAGCGGCACCCATATTACTGGGGATCGAGTAGAAAAGGAATTTCTTCAGGCAAGTTTTGGACGATATATTTATTCTTCAATTTCTAACAATTTAACATGGCTGAAAATCCCATAGAACCCACGTCTGTACATTTCCTACGTTGCTCACAATGATTTTTTTTTTTAAGTATAGGATTGCACTCTTAAGTACCGTATCAGGCTTGACTAATATAGTTAGCAGATGACATTTGGAGATCTTGATATTCAGTTATGATATGATATTCCTTTATACAGCAGTAGGCTAGTGGAAAACCATAAGATACTTTGAGATCAAGTAAGATAAGGTTAGGCAAGATTCAAAACGCACTACTACAGAGTTCATGCACACATCATGAACCACTGATTGCCTGCTCTGGAAGTACATAATCCTGAGATGGCATTATGAATCAAAGGCAAAAGGGAAGCGTTAGGGCTAACAAACTCATCAAGACAATGATGTATTATATAAATGAGATTTGAAATGCATTTTTATGGAAATTGCACAAAATAATGCATGATTCATAACAGAGGGAAATTCTTCTCCCTCTCGCATAACACCAGAACCAGGGGACATACACTAAAATTGAGTGGAGGGATGGACAAAAGAAAATATTTCTTCACCCAGCGTGTAATTCATCTGTGGAACTCCTTGCCACAGGATGTGGTGATGGCACCTGGCCTGGATGCCTTTAAAAGGGGGTTGGATAGATTCATGGAGGAAAAGACTATCACAGGTTACAAGCCATAAGCAACCTCCTGGCTTTAGAAGTAGGTTTTCTCTGTGCCAGGTGCAAGGGAGTGACAACAGGAAACAGGTTATCTTGTTGGCTATCTGCTCTCAGAGGCATCTGGCATCTGGACCACTGTGAGATACAGGAAGTTGGACTAGATGGGCCTTTGGCCTGATCCAGCAAGGCTCTTATGTTCTTATGTTAAAGAACCAAACTGGAATAGCGGGGGGGGGGGGTAGGACCACATGCTATAGCGGGGGGGATAGGATTGGGCTCTTAGGCCTATTTGGGAAAATTAGGTACACCACATATCTATATGTGGAAAACAGCTTATTTGAGTTACGTTTGCTGTCAGTTCTTTGTTCATGTGCAGTGGAGAGAGTGAAAGGTTCATTCCTTGCCTAACAAGAGAGATAAGATGAATACAATGCCTGGGTTCAAGAAGCACATTACAGAAGAGGAGATGTATATAGAAGAAATTGAAAGCTTTATTGTCCATTGAGAAATATAAGAACTTGGTGAAATGGATGTACTGGAGCAGTGGTGTAAACACTGAATGCGAAATACATCATCATGCATAACAAAGAACTTCTGACACCTTTACACAGCAGCAATCCACTTTGGCAGTACAAAGCTTGTCCTCAGCTCTGCTTAATGCCAACAATTCAGTGAGAACAATTTGAAGTTATTTGATATAGTTGCGTGTGTGATAAAAGCCTTTTGTGTGTACAAACCCTTTCCACTTGTGGTTACAAGGTTAGAGAGTGTGTGGGAGGAAGCAACACTTATCCCTGGCTCTTGGCAGTGGCAATCACGTGGGTGGGGGAACACTCAAGGAGAGGGTGGTTGGGTTTTCGCGGGATCTGCGTGTGACCCTTTCCCACTGTGGAGAGGCGTCCCAAACCTTTCCCCTCACAGCATCTTTCTTTCTGAAAGATATGACGCAAGACATTAATACACTTAATGCATTATTTATGGCTCTATATTACTCTAAAGAATTTATAGTTTACTGCCCTTTGCTGTTACTCCAGAATCTGTTGCCAGAGATAGACCAACGCATCATGCTTAATGGTTTCAAAAGCTTCTGAAACCATTATCTGATAAACAGCCCTGTCCTAACCAACTTTCCAGCACTGATGCAGCCTCAATGCAGCCCTGAGGTAAGGGAACCAATGCTCCCTTACCTTGGGGAGGCCTCCATGACTGTCCCCCCACCACAGAATGCAGTGCACACCCCACTGGCATGGCTGTATCGGCTCTGGAAAGTTGGTTAGGATTGCACTGTAGGTAATCTTTTAGAGGTAAACTCAGTCATTGATTCTGCTTCTATTCCCACCCAGTGGCTGCCAATCAACGTGTGCCGCTACTGCGCCATTTTGCCTCTTCTTTCTTTCCAGGCCAGTTGGAAGAAGAGGAGGGTCAGAGAGTGACATGACAACAGCATGCGCTCAATTCTGAAAGGTTGAGGAAGTGGATGAGAAAGCGAAGTGAGGCAAGGCAGAGAGCAGAAGGAGTGACGCAGCAGGAGGACTCGGCTTGGCCAAAGTAACCCCTCCCAAGCCAACGTCTCCTCCACTGTGGCGACTGTTCAAACTGTGTAGGACTGACTCTCAAAACAAAAATGGCAGTAGCAGCACTGCCATGACCCACTGAGGTTAGACTGCAACCCAATTCTGGACCCCAACCCATTTATTGAAGAAGTACGCCTTAAATTGACTCAACTACACATCTGTAACAGGGATAAGTAAAACAGAAAAGGCATTCATGCACATGCACACTTGGTTCACCACATGGGGTATGCAAATATGTGCAAATGCACAGTGATGATGCTGATCAGCAAGCATTTTTAGAATTGGTTTACCATCCCAGTTCAGTGGGAGGGCAGTTATTTTGGTAGACCATTTTGGCACCAGCAACCCTATTTGGCTCACAGACTAAAAGGATTATTGTGTGCCTACATTATGGGGTGGTGGTGCAGATTGCCCTGAGCTTGTTGGAGAAAAGGAGAAAGAGTTGCATACAAATAAGGTACATGTAAATACTGGAGGTCAAATTTATGTCTTTCTGTTGGGAATCCATCACAGTGATCTCTCAACCCAGTCCTAAAGCCTTTTTGGGTGCAATTATAAAACAATGTCATGGGAAAGATGAAGCTCAGTCAGGCGTTTCTCATGCCAGGGTGGTGCCAGAAGCTGACTCCAATTATGCTGGAGACTCTTCCATGTGTTCTACCTGACGGCACCCTCAACTCAGATGGCTTTGTCCCATTGGTTTTTCTCCCACTGGAGCTCATCGCGCATGTTCAGAGCAAGTGTTGCACTATTGGGATTTTGTGATTTTCTTCTGTCCCTAAAGTAGTAGTAGTAGTGGTAGTAGTAGTAGTTTTAAAACAAATTATTATTTTTTTAAAATGTATGTACTGCTTTTCAGGAAAAGGTTCACAAAGTTCTAAATATGAATATGAACGATACTGTAAAGACTTTTATTAGGTCTAAAGGTAGCCTGCCTATGTAAACCGCCTTGAATAAGTCTGATGAGAAATCTGATGATGAGAAAGGCGGTATATAAATACAGTAAGTAAATAAGTAAATAAAAGAGTGTGTTTAAGCGACAGTATCATTTCAAATGTAGGTAGTATCTCTGGTTATGTGACAGTATCATTTTGACAAACTTTGATACTGTTTTGTGACCGTATCACTTTAAGCTGGGTAGAATCCATTGTGTGACAGTGTAAAGCCGGAGCTACACTGTCTGCGTTCATGTTGCGTTCGCATTCTGTGTGGGTCTGGAGTCCCGCCCCCAGGTCAAACAATGGCTCTGATTGGCCGGATATAGCACGGACACAGCAAAAGTCGAGCTGGACTCGACTTTTGCTGCGTCTGCGCTACGTTTGGCCAATCAGAGCTGTTGTTTGACCTCGGGGCGAGACACCAGACGCACACTGAACGCGAATGCAACGTGAACACAACGCGAACACGGACAGTGTAGCTCAGGCTTTACTTTGAGTTGGTGTAGAATCCCTGGGGGGACTGACAGGTTGCTTCCAGGCTTATTTCAATTAACTCATTAACTGAGGGGCCGGTGTTGGATGAGTGAATGTAAACACCTGAGTCTACAGAGAGGCTTAATATAGTAGTAGCTGGCTGCTAGTGCTTCTGTTAACTTCTGAGGATGCCTCACGTGAGGCGAAACGTAGAGTTTTTTTTAACACACTTTTATTTCAAAATATAAAGATATGTACGACGGAGTTTTCCTGGTATGATGTGTGTTTTTAACTCTGAGATTTGGACACATCATCAAAATTTGAGAACGTATTTAAATAAAAGAGGTTTACATAAATAAACAAACAAACAAACATTGAAAAGATGGTTTCCTGTTCCTGAAAGTTCTGACAACTTAAAAAAGATGCAGAAGAAACACCAGCAAACAGTCACTGAAAAAGATGCTATGCTGGGATGAACTGGGGGACAGTTGCTCTTCCCCTGCTAAATGAGGACCACTCCATTAAAAGTGCCTCTTTGGCTGCAATCCTATACTCACTTAGCTGGGAGTAAGTTCCATTCAACTCAGTGGGGTTTACATCTAAGTAGAAATGCATAGGATTGTGGTGTTTGTGTAGTTAGCAGGGGTTAACTAAGCTGGCTACATTTAACAAAAAAGCAAGAATCTATAATTAATGCATTTTTTAAAAAAATACTGAATACATACTAGCAGTGTTAAATCACCACCACCAAATGCCACTTATGCAGTGAGTGCTAGAGAAAACCCAGGGCAGCAGACTGAACCGAACGCACCTTTGCAATTTAATAATTCTGTCCTTTACAAGGTGGAGGATGGGAAGAGTTAATTATTCTAAGCATCCCCCCCCCCCAAAAAAGGACACTTGTTCAGCTCAAAGAACATTTGCATCCAAATGTTATTCATTTTAGTCCCAGCAAGGCAGAATTTATGCTGAACAAATGCAAGACTGAAAAACATATTTGTGAAAACAAATACCGATATAAGCAAGCAAGACCCAACAATAGGCTGAGATAATCCTTTTAACACATGCTCCTCTGAATACATTCCTGCTTAAATCACTCTAGTTCTCCATCAGAGATTAATCTGACCATCCACCTCATGCTTCTACTGTATAATGAGTAATACTTCATTACATTACAAGTCTAGCCCCAGTAACAGAGACTTCATTGTAGACTTCTATCCAATGCTTGTTGAGGAAGTCTATTGTCCATAACATATGCAAGAATTTGAAAAAAAAATATTTGCTCAGCTGTGAAAATGATAATTTGCCCTGCACAAATAAACCACTGCCATTATCAGAGCAGAGTTGTTTACACAGAACCTGGTAGAATGGCACTCTTATCAAGTTGGGAATCTTAAGTAATACTGGAGCATAAATAATAAACCAAACAGCAATAGTTTATTTGCACTGTGCCAATGCTTTGTGTTAATCTACAGGACAGGACGGAAAGGGATGCTGACCGAGATGTTAAAACCAAAGAAACAAGAGAACAATTTAGATAGATGTCAGGTGATCAGCTGAATCTATTTGCTAAGTTGCAGCATGGCTTTATTTGTAAAGTGATGCACACTGGGGCAAGAAATCAAAACTTCACATATACGCTCATGGGTTCTCAGCTGTCTTCGACAGTTCAGGACAGAGATCTTGGGGTGCTAGTGGAAAGCTCGATGGAAGTGTCGACTCAGTGTGCTGCAGCTGCGAAGAGGGCCAATTCCATGCTTGGGACCATTAAAAAAGGGATTGAGAATAGAACGGCCAATATCATTATGCCTTTGTACAAATCGATGGTAAGGCCACATCTGGAGTATTGTGTCCAGTTCTGGTCACCACACCTCAAAAAGGATATAGTTGAATTGGAAAAGGTGCAGAAAAGAGCGACCAAATTGATTCGTGGGCTGGAGCACCTCCCTTATGAGGAAAGGCTACAGCGTCTGGGGCTTTTCAGTCTAGAAAAAAAGCGCCTGAGGGGGAACATGATTGAGACATATAAAATTATGCATGGGATGGAGAGAGTGGATAGAGGGAAATTCTTCACCCTCTCGCACAACACCAGAACCAGGGGACATGCACTAAAGTTGAGTGGAGGGAGAGTTAGAACAGACAAAAGAAAATATTTCTTCACCCAGCATGTAATTCATCTGTGGAACTCCTTGCCACAGGATGTGGTGATGGCAGCTGGCCTGGATGCCTTTAAAAGGGGTTTGGATAGATTCATGGAGGAAACGTCCATCACAGGTTACAAGCCATGATGGGTATATGCAACCTCCTGGCTTTAGAAGTAGACTATCTCTGAATGCCAGGTGCAAGGGAGTGACAACAGGATGCAGGTATCTTGTAGACTTGTGTGCTCTTGGAGGCATCTGGTGGGGCCACTGTGAGATACAGGAAGCTGGACTAGATGGGACTTTTGTCTGATCCAGTAGGGCTCCTCTTATGTTCTTACGTAAACAGTCAGAGGATTGTTCTTACTTCACGACTAGCATGCATGGCACTCTACCGAGTTAAAAAATAAACCAATCTGCTCCTGCTCCAATGAATTTAGATGGGAAATTTCAATAATGGGAGAATTAAAACAGGTTAGCCTTTAATGTCAATGAAATCTGGGTTGGAGAAGTTGTTTCAAAAAAGTTGTAGGAAACAGAATAGAAATTGTAAAAACAAAAACCACACACTGACGGTCCAATCCAATCCTATCCTACCCAGTACAGCTGTGCCGAAAACATGCTGCATCCAGCAGGTGGGCAGATCAGAAGACTTCGGAAGGGAAAGGAGATTGAAATCCCCTTACCCTCCCATAAGCCTCCTGCTCTGCAATTCTCCTCAAACAAAGGGGGCGGAGAAGCTTGAAAAAGAGGGGATAGGATCCTGTGCACACCATCGCCACCAGATCCAGCCCTCCTGCAGCCTCCCCACCCCATTCCTCCCCCCTCCCCACCTAGTTTTACCCACCACCCACCCCCACCGCCTTACCTGCTCTGGTGAGTCCTCTTGCAGCAAAGCTCCCCTTGTGGCTGTGCGCTCCGCTGGCAGCCATTTTACAACAGTGGAACTCAGTTCTACTGTCATAAAAATGGCTACACACAACAGCCCAATCCTGGATAGGACTGAGCTGTAAGGGCCACTCGACATTTACAAGGGTGTTTTCACAAGTGGCATTGATTATTTATTTATTTGCTTCTAATGCATGTTATCAGATTTATTTATTTGCTTCTAATGCATGTTAGCACACTTTTTTAAAATTTGAATTGAAGTCCCTTAATACCGTATTGATCTGAGTATAAGACTCACTTTTTTCTCCTAATTTAAGTTTTTAAACTAGGGGTGCGTCTTATAATCAGGCTGTTGCAATTTAATGCCAGTGAATTAATTAATTTTTTTTAATAGCACCAAACTTTAAGGATGCGTCTTATAATCAGGTGCGTCTTATACTCGGGACAATACGGTATATAGTATCTAAAGAAAATGTTATGAATTGATGCAATCTTACTGCTGTACATTATTTGGTCCTGGAGTTCTATTTTGTTCCATTCTCTCCAGCACACCCAGTCTACTGTCCATTCATGAGATGTAATATTTGCATGATAGCCTATGCATATAGAGTGCAATGTATATAGGTCTCAATACATATAGGATCTCAATAGTGTGATCGATATGTTCTGTGTAGTGGACAGATTGCTCTAATTGAGTTCTATACATGTTGGGTGGTACAATAATAGGGCCCCTGTGCAAATGTATGGAGGTTGGTGGCAGGACAGGCAAACTGGAGGGCGATGGAGCAATCCATATCAAGATAAACCACAGGATTCTTAATGAGATTCTTTAAATGCAAAGAGTTGCAACAGACATTGGGGGCAAAAGAGAGCACTGAGCAACATATGATCTCATGTCTCTTCTACTGGAAATTCCTCAAATCTATTACCAGCAGTTGGAATTATAATATTATAATAATAAATTATAATAAATGTTCACACAGATTCATAGAAGCAGAAAACCCATTCTGAATGTGCAGATATGAAAGAAAATCAAAACAATTCATTTTCATTCATAAAAAGCCAGGAATGTGAATAACGTTTACAGAGAATGCAGCTTGCCATGCTTGATGAGGAAACGAAAGAGAAGTAGATTAGCTTAGCATTTCTGTTTATCTTCTCCCTTTTGTAATTCTAAAATATGATTAAGAGAAAATAAAGAACTGGTATTCTTAGCATCACTTTGTTAATTTCAAAGAAGTAACTGCTTTTATACATGGAATACAAGAATCAGAAAGCCCTCACATGATCCTCACATCATCATCCACCATCATATAATTCATTCCAAAACTAACACGAGTGGAAGTTCTAAAATCTAAAATCCCATGTAATGCTCCAGTGTGGAATGAATCTGACCTTAACTAGGACAGGGCAAGAACCATTCCCAGCTGAGGAAGGCTCAGCTCAGCATATAGATGAATGGAGCTCTCTTCCCACCTGTCTAGCTCACTTGAACATACTGTATGAAGATGCCTTATACTGCACCAGCTCGAGGGTCTATCCAGCCCCGTATTAGCTATATATATTGACTGGCAGCAACTCTCAAGGGTTTCCGACAGACTCTTTCCCAACCCTATCTGGAGACAACAGATATTGATTGGCTTGGAGGAGGGAAGACCCATAGCTGGATAGGTGTATAGGAGATGAGCACAGACTCCTCGTCCTGTGTAATGACCAGCACGGTACAATTCATGGCTGTCAAGGGCAAGATGGCGGAAGATGGGGAGGAGGAACAGAGAAGAGAGATCCCTTGAGCCATCTAATGATCCCTCCCTGATTGGGCAGTTGCACCTGTGCAGTGCCCTGTTTCTTGGCTAATGTATTTTTAAATACAGAGCTGGATCCAAAATATGGCATGACTAGTTCTTTGAGATGAAGAGAGAGAGATGGTTCTTCTGTAAGCCAAACATCTTCTGAAAGTGAGGAAAATCTGAAAAGCAGTTTTTCATATGGCACGGGGATCCGTCACTCACATGGAAGATGCCAAAGATTTTACTGGGCATTGCCAAGCTCTTAGGTGTGCCTAAGTAACTCTTTGGATCCAATCCACAGATTTATACTGTGTTCGATAAAAATCCAATTACACTAGAAAAATGGTTCTCCAACTGGTGGGTCGCAACTCATCACAAAACCTGGAAACAGTCGCTACCCTCTTAAGGGGCATGGCGACGTGTGGCAATGTCAGCAACAGTACTTTTGGGGTCCCGTCACCATGGAAAAAGGGGTGTTTTTGCTTACTGGGAGTTATGCCAGCCCTCTGGAGCCTACCCCCCACCCCGGCCTCAGAAGAGCTTCCAATTGCGTTTTGGAGCTAGTTCCAGCTTTCGGCGAAAATAGAAGTAGCTTCTGAACGTGATTGGAAGTTCTTCTAAGGCATGGGGGGCATAGAGAGGGCCACACCCTCGCAACCCCCGGAATGCCAGTGTGACGCCTGGACGTGCCGTTGCCGACGTCAGCACAGGGTCTGCAACAACTTAAAGGCTCCCTTACTTTCCTGTAAAAGTTTGAGAACCACTGCACTAAAACATATCTGGAACAGAACCTAGAGTTCTGTTCCACTGAAATTCCATTGAAGCAAATTCCATTGAAATTCTTTTTGAATTGGTTACAAATAGGGACTTCTATTTTTTTTTATGAGCAAGTGCCAATAAAAGATGTATGTGCATAGAACATATTGCGTAAAACACAAAAGGCTGTAGGCTATAACTTTATCAATTGTTCTTACTTCACGACTGCATTCCTGATTAAATGGCACACCCTACCAGCAGCTCTTTCTTTAGCAGGCACTTATCACCTGGTATCTTACTGGGAAAGCAAGCAGAAAAACATTTACAATGGGTGGGGATGTGGGTTGGTACTTAATTGAAACTGAAACAGCACACATAGCTCAATGCCCCTTTCCGGTGCATTCATTATCAAGCCTATTATTTGTAACCCTGTAATAGAAAACCTAGGAATTAAACTTATACAGGTACGTGTACATTCATATATACTAATATCACAGTGTGTGTGTGGGTGCTAATGCACACCGGCACTGTTTTCTTTCATAATCATAGCAGACTTCTGGCATTTGATTTGACTATGCTTGGTGCAAAAATGATCTCAGGTTGTGTGGATGCCTACAAGGATCTTGCATCAAGCAAGGCATAGCCTAATTAACAGTGCAGTGCTATGCATTGAATTCAATGGGACTTGAACCTGGATAGAACACTGCCCACGTGTGTAGCGCATCCTCCATTCCATACTAAAACTCATACAAACTCAATTTCCCTCCTGTTCCGCAACCTCTGCTGCTCTCCCCCCATCCCTTTTTTTGGTTTTGTTTAACGTTCAGCCTGATGAAGAATCTTGATCATTTAGGGCAGGGGTGGGGAACCTTTCCCCCCCTTAGGGCCATTTTAAATATTTAAATTTTGTTTGCGGGCCGGCGGTAAGGGGCCCCCCCATTGGCCTCCGGAGGCTCCGCGCTCACCGTCCAAAGCCTCTGGAGGCCCGGAGAGGGCCCCCGCATGTCCTCTTTGCTTGCCGGCTCGGCCTGTTCTGACCAGGCCCTCGTCGGCAATTTTGAACATGCGTACAACGCCGATGAGAGCAAGCTTGTCCTCATCGGCGTTGTACGCATGTGCGAAATCGCCGACAAGGGCCTGGTCAGAATGGGCTGAGCCAGCAGCCCGGGAGGACGTGCGGGGGCCCTCTCCCGGCCTCTGGAGGCTCCGCGTGGACCCGGCGGAGCCTCTGGGGACCGGTTGGGCGGCCTCCCGGCAATCTCTCTGGGGGGGTGAACCCGATGGCATCGCGGGCCGGATCTGGCCCGCGGGCCGGAGGTTCCCCTCCCCTGATTTAGGGGGTGCAAGTGTCATTTAGGGGGTGTAAGGGTAAAGAGAGGAATTCATCTGTCAAGATGCTAGAACTCTGACAGTGCAATCCTATGCATGTCTACTCAAAAGAAAGTCCCATTATGTTCAATGGAGCTTACTCCCAGGAAAGTTTAGATAGGATTGCAGCCTGAGTCACTCAGTGGTGCTGGTTGCCCATTGGTTCAGGACAGACAAAAGGAAGTTCTTTTTCACGTAATACACTATTTGTGGAATTTGTTTAGGCAAAAGCATTAGCCAACATTCTATCTATCAATGGCTATTAGCTATGAAAGCTAAATATAATCTCCATATGGTGAATGTCCAGAAGCATCTGCCTGGCCACTGTTTCAAACAGGACTACAGTAGATGAGTGCTGATCTGATCGTACAAGTTGGACTTGAAATGTACTTTCGGATCTCTTAAGAAAAACACAATACTTACACGGTCTCTTGATTAACGGAAACCAAATTTTAACTGCTTGTTCAGGGCTCTGTACGTACTTTTTTTGTAGCATTGAGAAAACTATTCCTTTTGGGGGGGACTGTTCTCTATGACTGAAGCATAGTGATCTATTGGGAGATTTTCTTACGAGAAAGTTATGTCAATACACTTCAAAGAATGCATCCGTGTGCACACGATGCTAATGCAATGAAAGTTAGGATTGACTATTTATCCAAAAGTTAGGATAAAACAGATAAATAAAAAATGTGGCACAAATTTCTTTTTCTCATGGAAGGTGACCTGACCCAGGTATCAACCTTGACAGTAATAAAGGCTGGAAATAGAAAACACCTAAACATCATCAAATACCGTATTATCCCGAGTATAAGACACACCTGATTATAAGACGCACCCTTAAAGTTTGGTGCTATTAAAAAAATTTAATTGAATCACTGGCATTAAATTGCAACAGCCTGATTATAAGATGCACCCCTAGTTTAAAAACTTAAATTAGGAGAAAAAAGTGAGTCTTATACTCAGACCAATACGGTATATGGAGAGCACACTGTTTGAGCTTATTGTAAGTTCCAAGAGCTCTTCTAACTCAAGATAAATGTCGGAAGCAATTGTGCCTTTATATAAAAAAGGGTTTCTTGCTAACTTTGTATTTTCATACTTGCCATGTTGCACAATGCTTACGGTATATTGTTAGTAAAAGCTCAAGTGAGCAGAAAATATCTCCTTGAGGAACATTTCTACAGATTGTTTTCGCAAGTGCAGTTGCAGCTAGTGCTGCTATGAGGGCTTGTTTTTGTCACCATTTGCCAGAAACTAGTTGGGCTCCCAGCCCACAGAGCAAGTACTATGAGCCTTACTTCTTTAAGGGCACAATCCAATCCTACTTAGGCCGCTGTTGTAACCAGCGGCACAGCGAAAACGGGAGGCCCCAGAACGGAAAGGGGATTCAAATCCCCTTTGAATTCCCCTTTTGGAGGGGATTTGAATCCCCTTTCCGTTCTGGGGCCTCCCATTTTCGCTGTGCCACTGGTTACAACGGCGGCCTAAGTAGGATTGGATTGTGCCCTAAAACTCCAATAAGCAAGGAAATAAAAACAAGTCCAAAAAATTGTATAAGTGGCATTACATTTCAACCCTCATCAAATCAAGATAGGAAGACATGCCTAGTTGAAAATACTGTACGTCCAAAAATCTAATGAAAGCATGGAAGCTGGTCTCAAGAGAAAAGGTTATCTATTTTCTATGAGATTATTCTGACATCACGTGGTTCTTACCTTTATTGTTATCATTTTTATTGATTTAGTGTAATTCCTTTATACAATGTTGATTTTGTTAGGCACTTTGAGTATACCAATGGAAAGACAGGACATTCATCTGATACAATACAAAAATGTAACAATACATTTTGTATTGTATCAGATCAATAAAAAAACCAATACAAAAATGTAAACTACCTTGGATTAAAGTCGGAGGAGAAATCCAATGACCAAGAAAGGTGGTATATAAATACTGTACATTATTATTATTTATAGTACAATCCTATGCATGCTTACTCAGAAATAAGTCCTGTTGTGTTCAATGGGACTTACTGTCAGGAACATGTGCATAGGATTGCAGCCTAAGACAAGGAGAGGGTTAGAGGATGGAGTTGCCTGCTCTATGGGAATGCTCAGGAAAAGGGGTTGTTTGAATATGATGCACAGAATGGCATTGATATTAGTTTCAAGTAGTGAAAAAAACTGAACCAAAAGGCTATCTAATAGCTTTAGACTGGTACCTTGATCTTATAAAGAGATATAAGCTGCAAGAGTGCAAAGAACCCATTTTAACAGCAGCATGTTTATTCTTCCATTCATTAGTTTACAGTACTGTATATGTTCCTGACGTGCCACCAATGTACCCTGTGCTATAAGAACATAACATTTAAAATCAACCCCCTGTTCCAAAGAGACTCACAAACCAGCTGGGCAGCGCAATCCAGCGCAAGGATCTGGCCGATGGCCCATGGCCACCTGCCGGATCCTGAGCCTCGGCGGCCGTTCTGCCGCAGGGCCAGAGGTCTACTTAGGGAAGGGGACTCTTGTCCCCTTTCCCGGGTGTAAAGCCAGGTCGGCCCGATCGGCCTCCTCAGATTTCCATGGCCAAGGCCATCCCCCGCCCCCTCCTGGGCCGGCTAGGCCAATGGCCCCCTCCCCCACCCACCAAAATGCCCCTGCACCCACTGGATCCCAACATACCTTGTCCGGCGGCTGCACGGGTGCTCTGGTGATGGAGCAAGGGCCGGCCTCTGCGCAGGCCTTCCTTGCTCCCGAGTCGTCGTGAATGTGCTTTATGGCACATTCGCAACGTCTCCCGGCGACGGAACGCTCGTTCCGTCGCTGGCTTTTCTTTCAGGATTGCGCCCCTAGACTAGAGGGATGGAAGACAAAGCATGGAAAGCCAGATGATCAAAACATTTTTGTTTGTTTTTTGTTTTTTGTCTTTAATTAGGTTTTCAAAGATCACAATACAGTGCACACACATGCACATAACCGCACCCACAAAAAAGGACAGTACCTACGAACACAGACAAGAAAGGACTTAAACAGAGCTACCTTCCAGTACTTGGCGAAGTTAATCCTACCTACTATAATCACATGGAATAATAAGCGATCCTTTGAACTAGGAACTTCACCTGGAATTTGTGAGAGAAAAAACAGGGCTGGATCCAGATTAAGCTTAATATTCAGAATTTCTGAAATTAATATTGCTATCTGCTTCCAAAACAGCATTTTGTTGCAGGGCCAACAACCAATAAAGAAATTCCTCTTCATCTAACCACATTTCCAACTGGTATTATTACTTTCTGAATACAGTAAATTGTTGAATGTTTCAAGGGTGACAAGTACCAGAAAGTCATAACTTTATAATAATTTTCTTTTAAGGCAGAAGAGATTGTATATTTGGTTATACCAAAGTAAATTGTGTTCCATTTTCCAAAGTAAGGTTGTCTGACCAATATATAAGAAATGTCAGACTTAATACCATGGTACAATAAAATCTGGTAAATAGATTCATGTCTAGTCTTACATTTAAGTAACTTTTCCAATGATGTTAATGCCCTTTAAAACTTCCAATCTGTAACTAGTTCACGAGGGTAATACTGTACCTGTAGGTATTCTTAGAAAGGTGGAGAAACCTACCCACTGCCTTCTTCCAGACAGTTGTAGGGCACAATTTGAGAACTTTTTTTAAAAAAAAATTTAACCCAGCAGGAAAACAAACCCAGATCCATTTTTATTTTTTTTAGGTGTTAAATTCCTCATTCAACAGTACCGAAGCATAAAGGGATTTCTCTGGCAGAAAGTAAGATATCTGGAAAGGCCAATCCCCTATCTGCCCTTAGTCTAAGGACAGTATTAAATTTAATTCTAGGTTTTATATCTTGCCACATACATTTGTTTATAAAACTCTCCTTGAAGCAAGAAATTAATTTTTGGCAGTATAACTATTTTTATCACAGCAATTTTGCCAAAGAAAAAAGGAGGAAAGCATGACCAATTTTTCTAAGATTTGTGACTAAAATCCTATCTTTAATGAAATGTTGTGATTTGACTGGATGATCTTTGACATAATGGGTAGCCCAATCCTAACTAGGTCTGGGCCTGCTTTAATGACAGCGGAACATGGTTCTGCTGTCATAAAATGACTTCCGAAAGCGTATGCAGCACGCCACTGGCAGTCATTTTAGAAGTGGCGCTGCAAATGGTGGTAGCGCTGGAAGCTTGCTGCTGGACTCAGCTACCCCCTCCCACTGATGGTAAGCCAGTGGGGTGGGTGGAACGGGCAGGGCTCAGGGCCCCGGGGGCATGGCAGTGGTGGGTGGAGGGCGGGTACCAGCAGTGATGGCTCCGCCAATATCCTCTTCTGTTCTGCCCCCCACACACCGCCTTGCTTCTACTCAGATTGCTAAAGAGCTGGCGCAAACCCATGTAGACCCATAGGGGCCCATGCGGGGCAGAGTAAGGTAAGTAAAGAAGCGTTTACTTACCTCTCCACCTCTGCACGGCCTCTGGTTGCCTGCAGGATGCAGCGGAGCCTGTGCTGGCATCACTACACCCTGAGGGCAGCCTTTAGTTAGGATTGGGCCCCAAGGCTAATCTTTTTGCCAACATTCTGTAATCAATTTAATTGAAATTGAACATCAAGAAGAGAGAGCACTGCAGCGTCAGCTTCCCAGACTTGTGTAAAAGGGCAATTGTGACATCTCATCAGGTTGATGATATATTTCTTGCAATTAGAATCAAATTATAGCCCAAACTAAAGGTTCAACAAGAACTGGCATTCTTTCTAATACTTGAATGGAAGACCATCTAAATCATGGGATTACCAATTTCAAGTCCCTTAATAATGACTGACATGTCCTCCATAGTACCAGGATTATCCAAGTTCTGTCAAAGGCCCCAATCCTATAGGGGACTTGCGATCCCAGAACTAACTGCAGCACAAAAGCTTCTATTTTTTTTATTTAACATGTAAGTTACTGGTTTGGGGGGGGGGGCTTATTGTCCTTTTTTGAAGAAGCATTGTTTACTAAGGATCAGATCTTTACTAGTTCTTCCAGTTTCTTTTAACTGTGACATTTTCCAGCTGCAATTAATTTATCCTGAACTTCTGTGGAGCCAGATAATTTATATTGGTGCTCTAATGTTGCTGTTTCTTGACAAATAGCTCAAATGTTTTTCATTTGTTTTTCATCAAATGTTTTTCATTTTCATTCTTGCATTTGTTTTTCAGATAAGAAGAAATACTAATAAAACGAATATAGCCCTTACTAGCGCCTCAAATATTCAAATTATTCAGCTCTAGGTTCTGATTAAACTTCAACTCATTTAATAAACTAGCAAACTTTGTCTTAACCACTTCTTCTCGTAGCAACAAAGAACTGTATCTTCAGTGAAAGGATCTCTTTTTTTCTATTCCAAATTCAAGATAGGGTTATGATCAGTGATGTAGACTTGAGTCTATTGACTCGGACTCGAGTTGGACTCAAGTTGTGTCAATGACTTGACTCGGACTTGACTCGGTGATTGTAAAAGACTTGAAAGACTCAACTTAAGACTTGGAGCCTTTTACGACATTGAATTTTATTCTGGTTTAAACCCGTTTTCTCATTAAATAGATAGGAACTCGCAACCCAAAACTCGGGACTTGGAGGCAAAGACTTGAAACTTGGACCCAGAGACTTGAGACTTGGAGTCAGAGGCTTGATCCACATCCCTGGTTATGATCAGTGTAAAGAACAGGTCCTATTGCTGCCAACTACACTACTAGAACAGTAGTTTATTTCCTTTAGTTGGAGATATCTCCAAATATTAAGTACTGTAGGGCCCCGGTATCCACGGGCACGGACGTCGCTGGAGCATGGCGGGGGGGACGGGCCGCCAGGGGGTGACGCGCCCCAGGGGGTAACGCACGCACCTCCGTGACGCGTGTCGCCCTCCGGACACTCCGAGGCCGGCCCAGGAGCCGGCCTTGGAGCGTCCGGCCCTGGCGTCAATACGGGTACTTTAACGGTTTTCGCGCATGCGCAGACCGTTTTGAAGGCAAGAGCGCAGGTCCTTGCCCTCAAAACGGTCTCTGTGCATGCACGAAAATTGTAAAAGTACCCGTATTGATACAGTGCATGGGCCTTCGAGCCGGACGCTCCAAGGCCGGCTCCCGGGCCGGCCTTGGAGCGTCCGGAGGGCGACGCGGGGCGGGGGGGCACCCAGGGCAGGGTGCAGCCAGGTCGCCCCCCCCCAAAAAAAAATAATGGCACGGCCTTCAGCCATACCGATTGTTCCTTTATTGGAACATACTCGGGGGGTCACTAGGGTGATGTGTGCCCCCCCGCCTTGGGGTAACGCGCGTCCTAGTGACGCCTCTGTCCACGGGGGATTGGTTCCTGCCCTTCTGGCCAGTACAGAATGAGTCCTATCCAAATTACTGTTAAGTAAAGTAGTGAAGTTTCCAGCCATAGTAGTTTCATGTTAAATATGAACTAACTTTAAAAGGAGCATATACATTTTTCTTTAGGAGCATAAAAATTTACTAATGTTTATCTAATACCTGCAACTTTATTTATCAAAAGCAAATACTTCCCCTTACAGGTGTCTCAGTTCCTTGAGAGGAACCATCACCCAATTAATCATATCCCAAGTGTTAAAAAAAATTATATGAATTTCTTGAATAAACACCAAATTCACCTTTTCTGTTTACAGTTTTCTAAACATCCGACATCTTTTGGAAAGTCTACAAAGCCTTTCAATATTAACTGATTATAACTTCTTTATAAATTGTACACTAAAAGCCCAATCGTATACAATTCTATTTTCCCCACTATAGCATGCAGCCATGCCAAAATGGGCTGCACTGTATGTTGCAGTGGGGGGGGGGGGTTGTGAGGGGAAATAAATTTTCCCTTGTCCCTTTGTAAACCTTCTGATCTCAAATGGGTCTTCTTGGACCTGCGCCAGCTGGTGCAAATCCAATGAGATAAAGGGAACATGTCAGCTGCTGCTGGCGGGTATTAGCAGAGATGTAACCATGGTGGAGTGCGTGGTTCACTCGAACCAGGCACTCGGGTGGGCGGATGGGGCAGTCACTGACGTAGTGTTGGCCCTCCTGCCCTCCCTGGAGCCCGTTACGCTCTAAAATGAGTGGAAAACGGGCGGGGGGCTCGTCGACATGACACGAGGGGCGCGTCGATGTCACGCGACGCAGGCCCCGCCCCCACGCGCCAGGCAGGCACCCGACACTTCTGGGTATCAGCATCCATCACAAATCGCCAGTGCCGGGTGCCACCCCCTCCCGCCTCTAATTCACCACCCACCATTCCGCCCTGTTTCACCCTCCTCGCTGACACATTTTCATCAGCGGATGCTCCTTTCCCTGTCATCATGCGCAGGGCCTCTCTGGTCTCTTTGGTAGTGGTCTGGAATGTTTCATTTAGCAATGAAACATATTGCCACTGCCAGTTCAACAGCACTGTTGTGCCAACACTATGTCTGTCTGTCCTGTGTCACCCTATGACAATGGCTCAGTCCTACAGGCTAAGATATTGCACAGATGCAACAATCATCCTAAGCACATATTTGCTGATGTAGCAACTCATAGCTATGGGCTATCATTCAGGATTTGAAGTCACCATTAAATAAATGCCTGATCAATTCCAGTGGGAACCATGAGAGGACATACTTTTAAGGGTATTGTAAGGTTATTAATAAGTCCGTGAGTATTGTGTATTGGGACTTCCAAAAGGTTTTCACAAGAGATGAATTCTACAACACATTCTTATAGGTGATATTTTCAGCCATTGTGTGTCAAATTGATTTTTACAGCACTAATCATCAATCAGGCTCAGGATTTTCACAGCATTAAACATTAATATGTACAAACTTCTCATGTATTAACTCTCATCTGAATTACTCATTTAAGGTGACTCATCAAAATTCCCAACAAATGAAGTTGTGGAATTAAAAGAGAGAGAGAGAGAGAGAGAGAGAGAGAGAGAGAGAGAGAGAGAGAGAGAGAGAGAGAGAGAGAGAGAGAGAGGTGGCTACAAGAGTAATGGAGAAATTCCCAGAAGATCTGTACTGAGACCCATAACATCAATGATGTGGATGAAAATGACAGTTTCACACACTGAAAGCCACTAGTGTTGGACTAGGCTGGGAAAATGGGTTCAAATCCTTGAACAGACATAGAGAGTATTGGGTGATTATGGGTCTGCCACAACCTTTCATTCCAAGCTACCTTACAGTGGGGAGAGAGCCATATATGATGCTCTGAGGAGGACAAGTAGAATACAAGTGGAATAAAATAAATAAATATGGCCGGCCAACCAGAGTCTTTTGCTGTGGCCACCAAGGTACCAGTTTGCTCCATGGACTTGTACAGTCATACTATGGATGCAACATGTATGTTCTGTGGCCTCACCAGGGATCACAGCTATAAAACACAGTAATTCCTTCCAAGCAGAGGCACTCTGATGGCACACGTGGAGTGTCCCCACCGACATTGCTTTTTGTGTTTTTTGCAATCAATCATTTTTGTTCCTAACTATTCCAGATCCTATTAAAACAATGCTTTATATTAAGATACAGGTGATTGTTATAAAAATTAATAAAAAGATATGCAACTTTATAATCCAAGCTCTGCCACTTCATTTCAACAGAGGTTGCAAATCCATACACAGAACTCTGGCCTCGGGTGACTGAACTACAAAAGGCTCAAATGGCACAATAAGAGACCAGATGGTGTTCATTATCTATAAATGCAAAAATGATGGTGCATAGCACAATCCTATGCATGTCTACTCAGAAATAAGTCCCATTGCATTCAATGGGGCTTACTCCCAGGAAAGTGTATATAGGATTGCAGCCTTAATTATTACTGCTCTAGAAGAAGCAGTGGCATAGCTAAGGGGGGGGGGGTCAGGTGCTGTGCCCTCGGGTGCCATGCCAAACAGATCTGAGGGGGTGACACGCGCCCCCACCGGTACTGCCTAGAGTGAGTGGGGCAGGGGGTGACAGGTAGGGCTGGAGGATGGGTGGGGGCAGGCAGGGAGGCAAGGGGTGGTGGCGAGCGACCTACCTCTTTTGCCGCTGCCTGGGTCTCTAGCTTTTGCCGCATTTTTTTGCTGGAGAACCAGGCAAGGGGAAGTGGAAAAGGCAGCACCAAGGTGAGTGGGCAACAGGCTGGGCTGGGAGGGGGTGAGTGGGGCTGGGGTGACAATGAACGAAGTACGAGAGAACAAGGTAAAGGTAAAGGTGACCCCTGACAATTAAGTCCAGTCGTGTCCGACTCTAGGGTGTGGTGCTCATCTCCATTTCAAAGCCGAAGAGCCAGCGTTGTCTGAAGACGCCTCTGTGGTCATGTGGCCGGCATGACTCTCCTTGCTGCATTGCGTAGCATGCAGCTGGAACACGGAGCGCTGTTTACCTTCCCGCAAGCGGTACCTATTTATCTACTCGCATTGACATGCTTTGGAACTGCTAGGTTGGCAGGAGCTGGCCAAGCAACGAGCGCTCACCCGGTCGCGGGAGTCGAACTGCCGACCTTTTGATCGACAGCTTATGGTTCAGCGGTTTAACCCACTGCGCTACCTGCTGGCCTCACGAGAGAACAAAGTACATAGGAAAGTTAAGGGTTGGCGTGTGCAGTTGCTTCGGCTGCAGTCCTGCATGCTTTTACTTGGAATTCCTTTTGCGGCTTGCTTGCTTTATTCGTATATGGTCTCATTAGTCTTCCTTATATACACTTTTAATAATTTTTATAGCCTTTTTTAAAAAATAAATTTTAATTTTAAATTTAATTTACATTAAACTCAATTTTAATTTTAAACCACGGGGTGTGATGTCACCCCCAAAAGCGACATCATGCCCAAGTCACTTCCGGGGGTGACATTTTGAATTCCCGCCCCAGGTACCACAGTGGCTAGCTATGCCACTGAGAAGAAGTAAAACAAGTTATTGTTAATGGCCCCTTACAAACACTGAGCTTAATCCTCTATAGCTTTCAGAAGAAACAATCAGGACAGAAATCAAAATCAATAGAAACAATATCACAATGCCCCAACATACATCAATAACTGGATGCAGTCCTGGCGATCCCCTCTCAAAAAGATTATGCTGCAGCTGGAATGATAGTATTAGTAATGACAAAGTGGGCTCAGTAGTTGACTGACAGTGACGGTCAACTCTATAAATGAGCTACAAACAGAACCAGACACATTCATGAGAAACAGCAATATCAGTGGCTGGCTATTCAGTAGAAACCCTCAGGGTGTCCATACATTTAAAATTGCCATAGACTAGAAGCGACTTGACAAGGACTGGTATATTCAAGTAGGTTCTGGGGTCGTTATAAGCTTCCTCCAGCATCCTTCTGTGTAGCCACAACAGCAATTGGGATTGAGGCAGGATGGATCACTGGCCTGATCCTGTTGGACAGTTCTTCTGGTCTACAGTTTACTATGCATGGTCATGGAGCATCCCTAAATTGGTATGATTAGTTAGAAGAGAAATAGATAAATAGCTTGGTTCACTACAAAGTAAGACATCCGTAAGCACACATTTTGAAAGCAATGAAACAATCAACTGAATGGGGCTGATTCATTTTTAATAATGAACTCATTCACAACATTAGTAACCCATCTGTTATTCATTGGGGTTGGTGGAAATATAAGCATCGTATACACCATAAAATAACTGGGAGATAAAAACACAACAACAACAACAACAACAACAACAAAACCCTATGGGAGATATCTGGGACATAAAGGTTCCATGCAAGGATGTGCTTTTGCCTCTTAGCAGTTGTTTTCTGAAGTGCAAGGTGTTTTAAACTACCTGCAGACTAATGGAGGAATGCCATTTTATTAGAATCTACGCTGATTTCTACATCCTGTATCTTAGAAAGGGGTTGCTGCTGGGCAAAACCCCACCTCCTACAGGAGATCCTCTTGCCTGGGTTCCCACAAAAATCAGTGGAGTACTAACACAAATGGGATAACAAGAACTAATGAAATAATAAGGAATCTTACGTGATTTTACTGAATAATCACCTAATGATATTCGTAACAATGAAAACAAATGGAATTACCACACAGGGGGGAACGAAATCATGCACGCCCCTACTACAAAGTTAAAATAAGATTCAAAGGGGATTTAAATCCCCCTCCCCTTCAAAGCCTCCCACCCTCCCCTCCCCCGCTGGCTGCACCGGTGGGGGAGCTGGATAGGATTGCGCTGCTAGTCTTATAGTAAGAATGGACATAGAACAGGGTTTCACAGTACTTGTCTTTTGGGCAAGTAGTACCTTTACAGATACAATTAACACCTGATGCTGCTCCGCACAGGAATTGGATGGCATGCTGTACAGTTGTCCTTTCAGTGAAGGAGAGATTCCTCCAGCTCCTGTTGTCTCCTGATCTCCCCAACACTCTCCACCTTCTAGTCCATTCCTCTTTTTAAGGGGTAAACCTTTCCTCAGTCATATACCATTTATACTAACCTTCACACTTGTACCTGTATGGCAGACCCACCCTCCCAGGCTTGCGGAGACCCTGTGCTGCTACCTCTACTGTGACCACATCTTTCAGTAAGCTCTCCAATTAGATTTCCCTTTTCTTTAGAGATGACAGCTCTCTGTCTGCACCACTGAACTACAGAAGCTTAAACACCTTGTAAGAGTAACACGGAACTTTTCCCATTTCATATACCCTTTGATAGTTCTTTGTAGGTTCTTTGCTATCCCTCTCGATGGCTGGAGCACAGAGTTCCCTCGCATTTTTGAAACAGTGGTAAATAGTAGTACAGCTCTGCCCACCATTTCAGAAAGTCTATTTCTCTGCAGTAAGGTCTTCCATCATGTACATACAGAATACTGTACTATTTGTGCTGGATTAGGGCTAGCATAAGCATAGCAGCAAGACGCAAGTATTGACTTGTTTTAATCTGGGAAGGTCCTTCGTTCTCTGTGAATGAATGAATGAATGTATCAAAGGTGAAGACTGTGTCTTTTAATGTCAGCAAAGGGAAATTCCAGACCAGCCAATGTTCACTAGATTTGAATCTGAAATACAGCATGTAGTTTGTGCAGCCTATACTTGATTGCACAGCCTATTCTGCTCGGCTCTATCAACTTTCGGATGTTGCTGTGTGACCATTAGGACCCCCACTCAATGGTAGTTTCTACTCTTCCTGCATTGTAACTTTAAATGAATATCCAGCACATCCCTCATTATGCGTCTTTGCCTTCACTATCACAGCCTTTCCCTTCATAAAAAAACAATTTTAAATGCCTCCTGAGTTTTTATTGTTCTTTTTGGTCAGAGGAAAGAAAGAAAGAAAGAAAGAAAGAAAGAAAGAAAGAATAATCAAGGCAACAGCACTACAAGACATCAGAGTGTACAGTAAGGATTTAAAGAACTGCCCCAATGAACTCTGGACAATCAAGAGCTCTTTAGACCCCTGTTTTCCAAACAGCAGCCTGGACCCTGTGCCACATTTATGTAATTTTATTTTCGTGTGTGTGTGTGTGTGTGTGTGTGTGTGTGTGTACGTACGTGTGTCAGTTGTCCATTTGGGGGATTTTATGTTGACTGTTTTACACTTTTACATGGTCATTATGTTGTATTTTTTTCTGATATTATTTTGTGGGCTGCCTCGGGTTGCTTCTGGCAAGAAAGGCAACACTAAAAGCTCTTTAAAAAAAGACACACATATTTTATTGCATTGATATCCCACTTTTTCTTCCATAGTGGAAATGAAGCCTGCATACAGGGCCTTCGTCAGACCATCTCCTATCCAGGCACGGAGCAGATCCAAACCTGCTTGCTTAGCTTCAGCAAGGTGGCTAGCATCACGTGCTCTCAAACCATACCTTGGGAGCCATGACAACCCCCTTTGGAAACAGATGAGACTTTCCAAAGGGCAGATTGTGATGGGGCAGAGGAATCTCCTGTTCAAAGGGGGGGGCAGAAAACCCAATGGAAATGCTTTTGAGCTTAGATTCTGTACTGAAAATCTGGGATGATAAACAGCATGGAGCTCTGATGAAGACACATCCTTCGGACACCAAGAATCAGCTGGGAACTTTAAAGTTTATTTATTTAAAATATTTACATCCCAGCTCTTCCCTGATTGAGGCACCCTCCAACAATAAAAGCAATAGTAACAGTAAAACAAAAATCAATAATAATAATAAGATGCTCAACAGCATCAGTACAACAGGAGCATGATGCCTACTCAAAATGCCCTCTTCTGGAAGAAGTAGTCTTTTCCTCTTAATTATAGCTCAGTGACTAGTCTTGGTGTGTACAACAACTCAGGTATCTGTGAATTCTTTACTACCGAGGGAGATGCTCTGACCTGTAAGTTCAATAACAAGACAGTTATGCATAGCACAGTAGCTGTGTGGTTTTAGCCCTGGAAAGTCTTGACAGTGGAGTCAACTACATAAACATAAGAAGAGCCCTGCTGGATCAGGCCAAAGGCCCATAGTCCAGCTTCCTGTATCTCACAGTGGCCCTACCAGATGCCTCTTGGGAGCACACGAGATACCTGTATCCTGTTGCCACTCCCTTGATGTATCTTGAACCAAGGGGAAAATGGTTTCTTAAATATCATTCCATCTATTCTACCACTTTCATAAATTCTTAATATCAAAAGGCATTCCTTTTAGACACTGTAGACTGTGACATGAATCTTTCTTTTGTCCAAAGACAGTAATGCTGTATAAAAAAGCAACCCTTTTAACTTTCATCAGTGAACGAAAATTCATTGATTTTCTTTTGAAAAGGAAAATCCATATCATAACCAGGCACATAATGTCCTTGAAAATCATGAATGTGTCTGTTTCTAGAAAAGAAGAAAGGTGTAAGTGCATCCACTGCCACAGATAAGTGCATCCACTGCCACACAGAAGTTTATGATTTTTGTACATCACTGCAAAAGTTATTTTCAAGCATTTGCTGATGTATGAAAAAAGCTTGATGCACTTGGTCATGGCCACATGTATCCAGCCAACCGTAGGCATGAAACCAACATAAACGCATTTCAGGTGGCCACCACACACTCAAGAATCATGTGGATAGATGTCAAACCTGAGCAATATCAAGCAGGTGCCAGGGATTGGGAACAAGAATCACAGCACAATCCTATCCAACTTACACCACCGGTGTAACCCAGAGGTGCAGCGAGAACAGGAGGCCCCAGAACGGAAAGGGGATTCAAATCCCCTTTGAATCCCCCCTTTGGAGAGGATTTGAATCCCCTTTCCGTTCTGGGGCCTCCTGTTCTCGCTGCACCGCTGGGTTACACTGGTGGTGTAAGTTGGATAGGATTGCGCTGTCAGTGTGGGATGGGGGTTAAGGCAGGAGTAATTAAAGCCCATTATTGCCCAGGCAAAGTCCTAGCCTAAACAGGAAGCCTTTACAGCCCTTCCTGTTTAGAACCAATGGCCAGCCTTGGTGAGAGGAGGCAGTCCAGAATTTGCAAACCCTTTACTGCTTGGATATGCTATAACAGTCCACAGGGCAAATGTGAGCCATGGTGTCCCAGATCTAGTGTTAGTAGCTCCTGACAGAAGGCTCATAGTCCTTTCCTTTATATACCTTGAATTGTAAATGCTTTTTTTCATTAATTCCACACAATTTCTTGTTGACTTCATGGAAGCTTCTTCCAATTTCTAGACCAGGGGTTCCCAACCCCTTCCCAGCCGAGTACCACTACCGGTGCCACTCTCCTTCTGAGTACCACCGGAAGTGACTGGCGATGACATAATCACCAGTTACTTCTGGGTTTTCAGAGGTCAGAAAACGCAGGGAGGCGGCTCTGGGCCCTTCTCAGCTTTCCCGAGAGGCTCGGCCAAAGGCAGGAGCTTCTTGAGAGCAAAAACGCGCCACCAAAAGCGCTGTGTTGTAGTGGGGTTCCAGTGGTCTAGCGGTCTGAGTACCGCCAGCAGTCTTCTGAAGTACCACTGGTGGTACTAGAACCCCTGTTCTAGATAACATACTGCTGCATATATATTTCATTTAAGCAACCCTTTTCTCTTCGTGTCTACAAGCTCTAATCTCCATATCCAATTTACTTTCTGGGGACACAGTTTCAGGTAGTATACCCAGTTTACAGGTACCATGCTCATTGTGACACTTACTCCATAGATTAAACACTCATCTTCATTTAATTAAAACCAATGAAATCAACATGAAGGGAAAAAAAAGTCTGTGACCAACACATATCCTTCCTCATCCTCCCCCCTTTCTATTATAACACCATTCCCAGGCCCACAGTGTTATTTTTCCAAGAGAAAATGTTTGAATGAAACCGAGCAAACAAGAAGCAGAGCATGTCAAACAGCTGTCAAAACCATCAAAGGAAAAACCAGTGGACTATTCCCAGAGGTGAACAATAGATTTCACTGGAAAAGAAATGCAATAACATGGCAAGTACCACTGCATAATACATAACATGTAACAAAATACTGGTATTTGACCATATTCACACAAGAATGCACACACACTCAAATCCATAATTACAATGCTAATTAACAGGTTCTTCCCATAGCCAAATAGGTAATTCCTTTCTTCCTACAACAATTTTCAGAATACAATGACTTTGAGGCACACAATTTGCTCGCCATTCCTTCTATCTATTTTTTATGTCGAAAGAGGACACCTATCCCCCTGCAAAGGTTGAAAATCAGAGATATTGCTCCCCAGATACACCTAACACAATAACTAGGAGAAAATAATCTCTACTTCATCATTCCAACTTTAGAGAAATATTTTCTTTTCATGACCGTCACTTCAATCCGGTCAGAAAGAAAAGGAAGTGAGGAAAAAGACCTTTAAAAGAAATCAGCAAGCAAATGCAATTTTGAAAGCACAGCTGGCTTCCTCTTTTGTTATCTGGAATAGCATTCATATCAATCCATTTAATATCAGAAGTGGCTTTGGTGGAACTGGATCCCTTCCCTCATGGCTATGGATTCTCTTTACGATACAGAGCCATGTCTTTTGACTGCTGGGATTTGGATGGCAATTCTGTGTATGTCTGCATGGAAAACGACAGCTCACCATTTCTTTCCCAGGCAAAGCTGACTATTGCTGGAGGTGGGGAGGGAAGGGGTTGCGCCATCCTTACCAGGTATGCGCCACAGTGAAGCGCCGCTGTTTTGGTATGTTGCTATTCAAAAGCATCCTGCGCAAGAGCCGTGGAGAATTTCTCGGAGAAATGACTGGTGATAACTTAGGAGAAATAGATGAAGACTTTCTGGCTGTCTTGAGCTTTTCATGCTGCAACAAGTTTTCCCTCAGAGTCTTCACAAGATCCTCATTGAGCCATGGGTTTTGACAGTGGGAATTATCCGCTTCAGGTACAGCCAAAGTGTCCGGACTTGTTGCTTGCTGAGTCATGTTTCCAAAGCCACTTATATTCACAAAGAGTCTATATTCTATACAAAGAATCTAGAGTATGTATGCTCTAATACACCGTCGGATATTTGTTTCGGCTGCTAAAAAAACAGATCTACTGTACTGTACTTCCTTTGCTAATTCAGTTCAAAGGAACTGAGCAGAGGTTCGAGTCTGCTTCAGCCTGTTCTGCTTTCAGCATAGTGTTGCCAGCTCTCGGAGCGTCTCGGTACAGATAACAAACTGCAAAGGGAAAAAGAGCAAGCAAACTCCTCCGCCAAACTCATTAGACATTGCCACTCCTCTCGCAGCCCACTCTTGTCGAACACCATTCACTTGCACGTCAGCGGAGGGGAAACGAACGACTGCACGGAGCACAGCTCCTGAGCCAGAGCAACACGGTCTGTCAAACTATTGGAACTAATGCATTGCAGCTGCTAGAATGACTCCTGATTATGTACACAAAAAGTGCCGGGAGGAAGGCTTAAACATTGGCGCGTCGTTTTGTTTGGCGATTTTTTCCATCTGTTCGTTCCTCAGTCAGAAGGGAGGGGGTGGAAATGTTAGGCATGTTTTTTCTTTTTGTTTCCCCCCCCCCCGGCAAAGAATCCCAGCCCTGTCATACATCATTTGAACAAATAATTCACGTCAGAAAGAGCACAGCTTGTTTTGTTTTGTTTTAACCAATTTGCCACCCCAGAATAGTTGATCTTACGGAGTGAAAGGAACAGGTTTCTTACAACATCCTCCAGTTCAATCAGGTATCAGTGGTGGCTTCACCACAAGGAAGGTAGCATAGCCACCTCAGGAGGTGGGTTTCGGCATAACTAAGGGCCCAGTCCTAAAGGTAACAGCTGTTGTCGCTTCCTCCCCTGCACTGGTGCTGACTGCCATAAAGCCGCCAGTCGCAAAAAGTGCTCCAACAGCATGCCAGCACGCTATCGGGAGCAACACCAGGAAGACCTGTGCCTTCCCGCTATCGCCAGCAGATTCCCCAATGCTTGCCACTGAAGGTAAGATGGTGGGGTGGTGAGAGGACAGGTCTGGGAGGAGGCGAGATCAGCGGCGTTAGTGCACAATGTATCCTATCCCCTTTCCCGAACCCAATCCTGCAACACGGACCTGCACCAGCTATTTACCTAGCACAGGTCTGAGTAGACTCCCCCCCCCGCGTTGTGGAGGCTTACCCCCCGGTAAGGAAATGATTGTTCCCTTACCCAGAGGAGACCTCCTGGACTTCCCCCCCCCCTAAGATGCAGTGGTTGCCATTTTGGCGCTGCTGCATCAGCGGGGGGGGGATGGATAGGATTGAGCTGTAAGGACAGCGGAGTGGAAGACAGGCATATCTATCTGGGACAATCTTGGTTTGCCCTATCTTGAAAGAGCTGGAAAAAGTGCAAGAAAAAGACAACCCAAATGATCAGGGGGTGCAGCACCTTCTCTCTGAAACAAGATTAAAGCATTGGGGGATGCTCAACTGAAAGGCCAAGTAACACATTGCATGAAATGTGGCCTGGTGCTTTTACTGTTTTTAAAAAATAATAGACCAAAATAGGGAGAAACTGGTGAGGGAATAAGGTGGCTTTGGCACTGCAGTTCTGATCCTGATCAGGATTCTCTCTCCACCCACCCCCCACACTTTATTATTTTTTTTAAGCTTATAATGAAAAGAATTAAAACAGCATGTATGGGGGCTGTGAACAGGACTGGAACCTCAGCAGGGACAAAGTGCTAAGGTTCCTCTCCCCTGCACCATGGTTTTGCGTCACCCGCCCCCACGCATCACCTCTGTTGCCGCCGGCTCTGTGCGTCACCCGGCCCGGGTCGTCGGACGCTCCGAGGCCTTCTCCCAGCCTCGGCCGGGAGAAGGCCTCGGGAGTGTCCAACCCAGCCGGCGGTCGGGCCGCTTCTGCGAGACCCTATGCTATGCGGCTTGTTTGCGCATGCCCACACCTTCGGCCATGCGCAAAACTGCGGAAACAAGCCGCATAGCATAGGGCCTCGCAGAAGCAGCCCAACCGCCGGCCGGGTCGGACGCTCCCGAGGCCTTCTCCCGGCTGGCGGTCCGGCCGCTGCAAGGTCCATCATAGGGGTGATGCACGCCCATCTTGCCACAGGGTGACGCGCGCCCTAGTGACATTACTGGAAGGGACCAATCCTATCCAACTTTCCAGCGCTGATGCAGCCATGCCAATGGACCGTGCACTGCTTCCTGTGGTGGGGGATCAGTCACAGAGGCCTCCTCAAAGTAAAGAAACATTTGTTCCCTTATCTCGGGCCTGCATTGCAGCTGCATTGGCACTGGAAAGTTGGATAGGATTGAGCCTCAAAGCATCTAGTAGACTACGGTGGAAAGTAGGTAGGCTTACCAGACATCCTGGAAAACCTATGTGCCCTCATGAGATTTGGGCGCCGCCATCTTAGATCTCGTGAGATTTTGCGAGATCGAAGATGGCGCCGCTGGAAAAAGGTGCCTTTTAAAAGCGGCGGTGGAGGTTTCAGCGGGGGAAGGAGTCCTGGCCGGCTCCAGGCGGCGGCGGCAAGGAAGAGGAGGACAGTGGCAGCGGCAAGGAGGGCAGCGGTGGCAAAATTTCCCCCCATTTTCATGCCCATAAATAAATAAATAAATAAATAAATAAATAAATAATTCAGGCGCCCTTTGGGCGGCGAGTAGCCAGTTTGCGCCCACAAACATTTATTTATTTATTTATTTATTTAATTAAATTAAAAAAAACCTGGGGGTGTCCCAGTTTGGAACCGGGAAAATATGATAAGCCTAAAACTAGGATGCCTAAGAGATGAACCTTTTGTCTGATCCACAAGGATTCTCAAACTGTTCTACTCTGACGCATGGGATACAATCCACTGGGAGGCGTTCTGGTACAATTCCCATCTACCGTATTTTTCGCTCCATAGGACGCATCGCACCATAGGACGCATGCATCCTATGGAGCAAAAAATAAGGAAAAAATGTTTTTTAAATAATAATAATAATAATAATAATAATGTAAAGAACAAATACTTACCAGGGCTTCGGGGAGGCCTGCGCGAGTCTCTGCAGGCCTCCCCGAAGCCCCGGTAAGTATTTGTTCTTTACATTGTTTATTCGCTCCATAAGACGCACACTATTTTCCCCCTATTTTTTGGGGGGGGGGAAGTGAGTCTTATGGAGCGAAAAAATACGGTATATAAAGAGAAGAGGAGCTGTGCAAAGGCACAACAGCCTCCCACCTCAGGCACCCGAGTATCTTGGTGAGAAATACAAAACAGAGCAGTCAGTCAGTTTTGCTGCACAGAAACCTACACAAAAGCCAGGATGCTGAGTACAACCCTTCTAATTAGATATTGCCAATTCCTAAGCCAGTAGCTTCCTGTAACCATTAATGATTTCTTAAATGTTAACAATTATTGTTTTGAAATGGCTCCAAGTAATTAAGTTAATGTAATCACCATGACTCTCACTCTTTAAGATTATTAGATCTCATTCTAAACACGAGATCCATCTTTGCTCTAAACAGTTATAAAGGGGCACCCCTACTGCTCCATTTATTTTCATTTTAATTTTCTATCAAAGGGGCCTGAACAAAATTTTTGATTTCTGTTTTGCAAAACTACACCCAACACTGCTTAGCTACATACAATGGGGAACACTTTTATAAACGTCATTAATTTTCCCTGAGTCAGACACGCTCCTAAAGCAGTCAGACAACAATGAGTTTACAACCCTTTATTGTTTAACTATAACAGTGCAGGTTGAGTATCCCTTATACGGACTGCTTGGGACGGGAAGTTGCCTGGATTTTGGAATATCTGTATAAATATAATGAGATATCTTGGGGGATGGGACCCAAGTCTAAACACAAAATTCATTTATGTCTCATATAACCTTATACACATAGACTGAAGGTAATTTTATACAATATTTTTAATAATTTTGTGCCCTAGCATGCCTTGCGCTATGCCAGCCAGGTGCTTGAAAAAGTTAAAGTTACAGCCTCAAAAATGTCTGGATTTCGGAATTTTCTGGATTTCGGATGTCTGGAAAAGGGGTAAATCAACCTGTAATATTCAACATTTATATAGCACTTTCAATCATGAAAAGGCAACATTTACCTTTTTGGAAAAGACCCAATCAATAGGTCTCCTGTCACTGTATCAGATTTGCCCCTTATGTGCTATTGTTTTCCCAACAATGATTCAGTAGTGAGAGCAAATTTAAGAGGGAAGTTATTAACTGTTGTTGTTGTTGTTGTTTGTTAGGCATGATCCAATCAAAAATTAACACTTTTTTTTGAACTGTAAAGAGTTAAACACAATTGTCACACACACTCACCAGCTGAAATCAATGGGACTAAAAAGTACTTAGATTTGGCTGGATTGTGTCCATCTGCTTACAGCTGTTCAATCCTCTAGTGGTCATTCTTCATCCTCATGGAGCTGAAAATCTTCTCTTAAAAGACTACATATAGTGGGCACAATCCCAGGGTCAGGCTGTACTGAACTACGGTGCAAGAAACCATGTGGTCATCATCGTCTTGTCTATACTGAGGTCATGCAGACACTGCCAGGTAATATGAATCAGACTCTAGCTGCCATCTTGTTACTTGCTGAGGCTGTGATTTTCCAAAATAGTTTGGAAGCAACTCATTTGTGAATCACAGAAGCCTTGTACCTGGGTTACCAAGTCAATGGCAAGCAAATGTTATTGTCCAAACAGTCCAAGGGGCTTACAACTTGATACTATATAACTATATGAGCACAGCAGCTCCTTTAGGAATCAGGACATGTCTAGGCACAAACCATACTGTGAGTCCAGCAACTACTGTCTGTCTATGTCTAGAGGGGGCAGATGCAAGGAGCAAATGAGGTCTCTGTTGGTCCCATCACAAAGCATCCCAGGATGAGGATCCTTTCATCTTACAGCATCTGCAGGTGCCGAGGTTCGGCAGACAATGTATCCTGCTACACAGCCCAATCCTGCCTAAGGATCCGCTGGGCAGGCACCCGCACAATGGTAAGTCTACCCGGGGAAGGGGACGCTCATTCCCTTCCCTGAGTGTAACCGGGGCTGGGGCCGATGGGCCTCCCCAGAATTCCACCAGCTATTCTGCTGGCGGAAGTCAGGGAGGCCGTGTAATGGCTCAGATGCCCGGTGGGAGCCAGGATATGGCAGGAGCCATGCCCCCGCCCAGGGCAGCTTGGCCTATGGCTGCCCTCCCGGCTCTGCCGACCCTCCCCCCCCCGTCCTCCGGATCCTATATTACCTGGGTCCAGTGGCTGGGCGAGGGCTCCGGCGGTGGAGCAGGGAAGGCTGGTCTTGCGCTCGTTCTGCCACCCTAATTTACTTCAGGATTGTGCCGTTAATTGCAGAGACAAATGACTGCTTACCAACTACCACCACCAACTTATCCTTTTTATTCATTCATTATTTTGATTTATATCTCATTCTACCCCGTGGGCTCAGAGCAGCTTACAGTAATTTTTTTCTACATGATTGTTGTCCTGTCCCCAAGAGGCTCACAAAAAAAAAAGTGTGGAAGATTAAGAGAGACCAAATGAATGCAGAGTAACATTGTAAGCCTAAAGGAAAACGAGACGTCAGGGCTCTGTCCAAAGAGCAATGGAGTCTTTGAGATGCTGACCAAAAGTGAGGTCAAAGTTGAGTGCCAGCTCCTGGAATGCGGATCCTTTCCAGCACTAGCACCAACTGCTACGCCAACTATGTACACAACGTACACACAAGGCAGGAACTGATTCTTACTCAGAGTACTGTACACATAAGAACAGAGGCGTAACCAGCCTCCGCTGGGGGGCAGGGTGGCTTGGCACCCCCCAAGGGTCATGACAACCCCATGTGACATCACAACCCCCTCCCATGGGGTGTGACATCACATGCCCCGCCCCTACAGCAAAAAATAGGAAAAACACCACCCCCACGGTTTTTCGGTGGTTTTTTGGCAACAGGAGTCGCCCGCCTCCCCGCGTCGCTGCTTGCCAAAATACCACTAGGCACACCATGGGGGGCAATTTGGCTGTGATGGCGACGGGGTGGTGGTGCACGAGCCGGGGGTGACGGCGGAATCAATCGGCAGCACTTACTTGAAGTTTCGTGCACCCCCAGGCCCCAGATCATGAGCAGCCACCATGAGGACCTTGCTTGCACAGCCTCTCTAGCACGCAGCTAGTCTCGCTGGTCGACCAGAGCCTGGTCCTCCAGAGTCTCGCCTTGTAGCTCAGTCTCTTAACTACTATGCTACATTACACACTTGTGTTTAAAAAAATTCTGACACAGCAAGACACTTTCCAGTTGATTTGGGGTGGATGTTCCTCTGTTAGCCCTAATGTACTTGCCAGGAAAAGGAAAGTTGAACAAAGAAACAAACCATCTTTTTTTTTTTAATAAAAAAATCCATCTTGTTACTTACTAAAATGTATCAGTGATGTTTTTTTTTAAAAAAAAAAATCTGACAATGTTTCATTTAGAGTCATTTACATTGCTTGGAGATTTTACACACAAACGCACACACATACTTTTACTGTTTCCTGCTATATTTAGGAATGGTATATTTGAGCATTTCCAGTCCAGCACCATTCATCATTACTCCTCTATCTTCCATCATTGCAAATCTGAGAAACTGACGAATGTGTTGAGTCGACAAACCCTTATGGGCATTTTAACAATGCAATTTGATGCATGCATACTTAGATGCAAATCACACTTTATTTAATGGGACTTGCTCGCTGGAAAGTGTGTTTACAATTGCAGCCTTATTTATGATGTCAATCCTGAACATTTTGCAACATACGATTAAACACCTAAGCTATAGTCACTTGGACGGTAGCAAGATGAACAGCTTTCTGCCAGACAACAAGCAGTGAAGTAAGCTGCATTCACCCTAAGAGGAAGTGAAAGCTTAACTTGAATTTCAAGTAGATCCAGCATTGCACAATGCACACACACGGCAATTTAAACACAGAATGTTTACCTTAGGCTCTGAAAAAAAATCCTTGCAATGTGATTTGCGTAGGCAACTTTCTTATCCTGCTGTTATATACCCTTTACAAGCCAAACCTGCCATGCAGTGAAAATATTATTCATTCATTCATTGCTCCCTGAGCGTTGGACAGCCTTTGTCCTCTATGGACATAAAGAGAGAGGTGCAAGGGACTACTGTCCTCCCGTAAAGGCAGTCGCAGCTAAGCCACCATGAATCACAAGGCAATTGTTCAGTTGCTTCAAAAGGAGCACTTTGTACTTTCATATTTTTATTTATATATTTTTTGCATTTATATCTCACCCTTCCTCCAAGGAGCTCAGGGTGGAGCACATGATGACTCCTTCTTTTACCCGCACAGCAACCCTGTGAGATAGGTTAGGCTAAGAGATGGTGACTGGCCCAAGGTTACCCAGTGGGTTTCATAGCTGAGCAGGATTTGAACCCAGATCTCCTTGGTCCTAGTCCAACATTCTAAATACTACACTACACTGATATTGGGCTTTTCCATCTCCATACCTCCAAATCTGCCCAGACGAAGACGGTGCCATCCATACTGGTTTGGCTGGGACAATCCCGGCTTCCAGGGCTGGCTGGGACGTGGCCAAGATGAACCCCCGGAAACCGGTACTGTCCCAGCCAAACCGGTATGAATTGTAAGCCTACGCGGGGGGGGGGGGGTCCAGAACGGATCTCCCGAGGATAGCGAGGGCCCACTGTACTGTATTAGTACTGAGAATATTTATACTGTATACTGCTTTTCAACAACAACAACAAAAAATCACAAAGTGGAACAAGAAGGGGAGCAAAAGAGGGAGTTCCATGAAGGAGTCACCCATCCTGAATCTACTGTCCATCAACCATGAGAGCTGGCATGGTGTCGCCAGGATACCACAGGGCTTCGAACGGGAAACCCCAGGCTCAAACCCCCACTCAGCCATGAAGCTATTGGGTGATTTTGGGCAGTCTGTCTAACCTACCTCACAGGGTTGTTCAAAAGATAAAATGTGGGGAGAAGCCATGGACATTGTTGCCCTGAACTCCTGGGAGGAAGACAGCAGTGGAGTTCCTCCAGAGGCCTGTTTCTATTATAATTACCATATTGTCCCGAGTATAAGACGCACCTGATTATAAGACGCACCCTTAAAGCCGAAGTACCACCGGTGGTACTAGTACCACAAGTTGGGAACCCCCTGCTCTAACCCATGGGTATCAAACGTAAGGCCCACAGGCCAGATGTGGCCCATGGAAGCTATTTATCCAGTAAAGCCGCCTTGGGCATTTGCCTCGGCATGGGATAAGGTGGGATATAATTTTTTTAAATAAACAAACAAACGTGAAAATTGGGCTTTCACAGCGCCTCCTTTTCAGCAATGCTGCTTCTGCCAAGGCTCTGGGTGGGAAAGATGGAATGCTACGGGGGAAGGGGTAGACCAAAAGGGTAAGAGAGGAAGGAGCTGCCAAAGCACTGCGAGAGTCTAATTATCATGCAGGTAGCCCTTTCAGCAGCGTCGCTTCTGCTGAGGCATCACTTTGCAGAGCACCTCTCAGCTGCTAAGTTGTGAAGTGAAGCCGCGGCAGAAGTGGCACTGCTGAAAGGGCAGCCCACGTGCTAATTGGGCTCTCCCATACCTTGAAAATATGATCAAGATTTGCATATTTTCTCTTCTGTCATTTGCAGCTAATGAGGTCCTACATGAGAACAAAGTGCTTATTTCTGGCCATCATTTGCTTAATGATGTCACTTCCGGCCCTCAGCAGACACCATGAATGCTATTTGTCCCACTGTATGAAACAGGTTTGACACCCCTGCTCTAATCACTATACCACACCGGTACTGTATGCCGTGCATGGAAGGCATATGCATTTGTAGTGATCTCTGTAACCATAGCGGCATCAGTAAGTACATCCAACACTGATGAAATCACAACAAAGCATATCCATACCGGGTCAACGTGGTACTTTCTCCACACAGCCTGAGGATTACCAATGTGGTATCATGTTGACATGTGGGAATCAGCCTGTTTAGAGACTTCCATGCCTTGGGGGTTAAAAACCAACATCGGCTTCCTCCAACATATGCATGGTAGGAAAATGTTACTGTAAACATTCGACACTTGACCAGGACAAACACCTGTGCAGCAAAGGGTCTCAATAGCGGAGCCCACTTAACACTGAAATAATTCCCTGGCTAATAATTCCGGTGGCTTAGTGGTTAAGACGCTGAACTGCAGACTGGAAGGTCGGTAGGTCAGCAGTTCGAGACCCGAGTGCCGTGTGACGGAGTGAGCTCCCGTCTCCTGTCCCAGCTCCTGCCAAGCTAGCAGTTCGAAAGCAAGAAATTGCAAGTAGATAAATAGGTACTGCTGCGGCGGGAAGGTAACAGCGTTCCGTTAGTCATGCCAGCCACATGACCATGGAAGTGTCTTCTGACAGCGCTGGCTCTTTGGCCAGAAACGGGGATGAGCACTGCACCCTAGAGTCGGACATGACTGGCTTTCGAGCAGGGGATACCTTTACCTTTACTAGCGTACCTGAAGACCTTAAGTGGCCAGGGTTGGAACTTTCTCTTGGCCCGAAAGAGTTTTCCTATCCTTATATCCAGCCTTGCCCTCTGGCTCTAACCATACTCAAAGCATAGCCACAGTATGTTTCTGTAGGCAAGCTGAACATCTTGGCCATTTAGAGCAGTCACATGATGCCCTTGGATGTCAGCTGCCCTGCTGGTTGCATCACAGGGCAGGTGAGTTCCGCCATCAGAAATAGATTTTCCATGAATATATGTGCACACATCAACATACACACACATACACCCCCAGCAGAGTGATTTTTCAGAATTTGTTTGCATTTCAATTTCATGCAGCTTTAATCTGCAGACTCTGCCTGTAAATCCTTAATAGCATAAATTGTTTATTTATAAATGCACAAACATACATTGTTTAGAGAGGGCTAGTGGCCCTCTCTAAACAAAACAAATCAAGAAAATGATATCATTGTTTTCTAAATGTAGTTTAATTAGCCAACATAGATCATACAAGGACTGGTGCAAATCTAGCCAGAAGTTACAGGACCCTGGCAATCTACCACAGACACAATCCAGCACATGCAATCCAGTACATGCACGTCAGAGAGAAGAGCTGACACGTAGTCCTCTTCCCTGCATGGCAGCATTGAAAATACAGGGAGATCTAGGTACAGAGGCATACTGAAATACGGAACCCCCATATACTATTGAGGTGGCCCAATCTGCTTTCTGCCTATCCATCCCACCCACACTCTAATTCTATTTTGCTGCAAGCAATTCTGGACTGGCTCATACCCTTCAACATTTCACAAACGGAAACAGGGACATGCGTGAAACACCCAAATTAATAAGGATCAGTTTCTGAGTCCCCCACACTATCACACATTGCCAAAGGCTCTTCTCCACCTGATGGATGTTGCAAGAGTTTACTCTGCAGCAGTCACTGATTTAAAAGTTAAGAGAATTTTATTCTAATAGTAAACATAATAATCAAGCATTTCTACAGTACTTTTGAGCGTTCAGAGCACTTCATCTGTACTATTGTACAATCCTTACAGCAACCCTGTAAGGCAGTGGTAAGACACCCTTTCTTCCTCGGCCGCCAGTTTCGGAACCCGGACATAATTGGCGATGATGCGTAATGTGGTGATATCGTCACCATTTACTTCCAGGTTCCACGACGTGACCCAGAAATCAACGGTAAGAGGGGCAGAAGGGCGCAAAAACAACATGCGCAGCACTTAGCCCACCAACCTGAGCCTCGGTCATGCTGCCGAGCGGTTTGGGCAGCACAAATCCCACAGTGCCCTTGGGGGTTCGCCAGGGCGCACACTTTGTGAACCTCTAAACCGCTGAACCATAAGCTGTCGATCGAAAGGTCGGCAATTCGATTCCCGCGATGGGGTGAGCGCTCGTTGCTTGGCCGGCTCCTGCCAACCTAGCAGTTCCAAAGCATGTCAATGCGAGTAGATAAATAGGTACCGCTTGCGGGAAGGTAAACAGCACTCCGTGTTCCAGTCGCATGCTACGCGCTGCAGCAAGGAGAGTCATGCCGGCCACATGACCACGGAGGCATCTTTGGACAACGCTGGCTCTTCGGCTTTGAAATGGGAATGAGCACCACACCCTAGAGTCGGACACGACTGGACTTAATTGTCAGGGGATACCGTTACCGTTGTAAGGTAAGTAGGCATGCTTCCCACATTGCAGCTGAGGCTGAGAAGGAGCGATTTGCCTAAAAGCCCCAATGAGTTTAGAGCAGAAAACTGTATTCAAACCAGAGATTTGAATCAGATTCAAATCAGATTCAAATCGGAAAAGTCCTCACTCATAGCTTAGCCTCTGACTGACCAGTTATACACACACACAAAAAAAAACATAAATGCTCTACAATGTCATTAACTGTTCAAAATATATCTTGCCAACTGCTGTGTGTGAAATCATCGGCTGTGTACTGCATGGCAGTTCTGTGTAAATGTACATACATTTGCATATACAGTATATGCTTATGGCGATATCTCCCATTCAGAGATTTAACTTCTAGAGATCCTGGGGAGCTAAGTCTTTATCATTCAAAATATTATGAATTCAAACATGCCAACAATCATGAAATTGGTTAAAGCCGTAAAAAAACACCAAACAAACTCAGATGTACAACATGATAACCTGTGTCGTATCAAGGTTAAAAGAAGAATTTCAAGTTCTTTCAACATGAATTTAAAAAGCAGTGCACAAAAACAAAGTCCACAGCACATAAATATGGTGGAAAAATTCAAAAGGATGGCCAGCTCTGTACCTGAATATATGAAGCTGCCTTATGCTGAGTCAGACCATTGGTCCATCTAGATCAGTACTGGCAGCACTGGCTGGCAGCAGCTCCCCAGGATTTCAGACAGGGGTCTTTCCAGGCCTACCTGGAGATGCTAAGGGTTGGATGCCTGAATGTTCACGATGGGGCATGCCAACCACTGTGCAAGACATCATAGCACTGCAAGGGCATTAAGTCTCAGGTTGAAATTACCGTCTTTCATATTTATCATCCAGTTAGTCCACTCGAGTTTCTGGAATAGTTCACAGATGATGTTATTGGGTAAATGGACTTGGAATGCTGGAGTCCAGCAATGTCGCGCCCCAGTGGCTTGTGGGGCCCACAACACACTCCATTGACCTCCGCAGGCCCCAGGACCACTGGCGTCACTGCAGGGGGGGTGGAGCTCCAAGTTCCGTCGGGCTCTGAGCCTCCGTTACACGACGGGAGAAAGCGGCCCCGCCCCCTCGCCTTTGGAGCCATTCCAGCCGACAAAACTTTCGTCGGCCGGAATGGCTCCAAAGGCGAGGGCGCGGGGCCGCTTTCTCCCGTCGTGTAACGGAGGCTCAGAGCCCGACGGAACTTGGAGCTCCGTCCCCCTGCAGTGACGCTAGTGCCCAGGACACCTCACGGAACTCACAGGCCCCAGGACAAACTCACGGAAGCAAACCAGAAGTTGCTTCCATGAAACCAGAAGTCGCTTCCAGCTGCCTCCCTGGTGCCCGTGGAGGCCAATGAAGTGCTTCACGGGCCCAGCATGACCCGGAAGTGGCCTCTGGAGGCTCAATCCAATATGCAGATACACGGATAAGGAGGATCCACTGTATTATTGCAATGTGGCGGTCCACAATGTGGCGGTCCACAATGTGGACCGCCACATTGCAAATGGGGTCCAAGGCTGAGAAGCTGGGGTCCTAAGAGACTGAGAGGTTGGGGTTCATGGCAGAGGGGAGCTTAGAAGCAGGAATTTCCTGGTTTACAGTCTCTTAGTTAGCCATGACAATACTACAGTTCTCAAATCAAAGCATTTTACCTACTTGCAAACCAGAGTTTTAAATCAGATGCTTATCGGTCATCTTCACCGATAGTTCTATTTTTACATTTAACATTTCAAGACTGTTCTTTGGAAAGGGTACCAACATGAAGGTCCTATTTTTCTCAGGCACAAATTTACAGCTCTGGTTTACTTATTGGAGGGATCAAAAGACCCAACTGTCTCATATGTGTGTTTGGCATTTATGAGTCATAAATATGTATCAGCTACATGGTAAAGAACAACTTGGAGGCATGCTGCTCCAGTATTTGTAAACTTCCTGGGTCTGTATTCTAAGCTAAAATGTTTGGCTAATAACCCTAATTGCTGCCAAGAGAGAAGAGTGGTAGAGCAGACCAGAGCTTTGTATTCTTCCTTCCTTAGTGCGTGAATATAAAACAGTAATCTCTGGTCTTGGATGATGAGATTGTAGCAGGGAGGACCAGTCAATGCCTTTTCTCCGGTGTTAGCAATGCTCGTGCTTTTCACCAACTTTCAGAAATCCAGTTATAGCTTCCATGTCAAACTGAGAGAAATCCCCTTGGGCCCCCAGCAGCAATCCCACCTGGACTCTGGACAACATAAAGGCAGCCCAGACAAATCACAGCAAGAGGCATCATCATCACCATCAGAAGCAACTCATCATTCTTTAGTCGGTTACAAAATAAGTTGGAAGCAATGACAGATGACACCTTTTGTAAAAGCCAAGCTAGAGATTACTGGGTAGCTGTCCACATGCATAGTAAAGGTAAAAGTATCCTCTGCTCGAAAGCCAATCGTGTCCAACTCTAGGGTACGGGTGCTCATCCCCATTTCTGGCCGAAGAGCCAGCGCTGTCTGAAGATGCTTCTGTGGTCATGTGGTTGGCATGACTAACGGAACGCTGTTACCTTCCCGCCGCAGCGGCACCTATTTATCTACTTGCAATTTCTTGCTTTCAAACTGCTAGCTTGGCAGGAGTCCAAATGCATGGCATATATTCAAATACATATATGAAGAGGGCATTGGTGGCGGGGGGGGGGAGGTCTATTCTTTCCATAATAAGGAGTACGTGGCGGGGAGTGAAGCCCATTTCCTCTTTGCACTTCATCCATTGAAGCACTTTTCTCCCTGTCCACCTCAGATACTGGAAGGGAGCCAGGCTGGGGTGGTGGTGGGGAAATGCTTGAAGTAACAGAAGACAGTGAGATGAGGCAGGAGAGGGGGCAGGTTTCACACACACCTTCATATGAAGAATAGACCTTTTCACCCTTGCTTAAATAAAAACAGATATATGAATCCAACACATACATGTGGCTGCCCTTGTTGCATCTAGTCTTTCCACAGTCTCATATAATGTCAGGGATGCTCCATGTTCCATGAAGGCATGACACCAGAAAACCCAGTAAACCGATACCACAGCTCCACAGCACCCATTCTTGTTGCAAGTGTGCTCCAGGAAACCTAAACTGGGAGGTAGAACCCTAATTGCCAAATACGAAAGATATGTTCTAGTTGACCCTCGAGTCCCGACACTTTTAAAAAGGGGATAAAAAATGCCTTTACGTAATTGTCTTACTCAGGAAGAGGGAACGGTGCCATGAATAACTCAGATGCAGAAAATGTCAAAGGAAAGAGGCAAAAGAACTCAGTTAACTGGCTTGTCATTGGACCACAAGATGAAAGGAGTACAATGGAAAAGCAGTCACAACCCCTCAGTTTCCGGAGTTTCAAGGCCAGGGCCAGAGAGTGACCCAACTCATGTTACGTCAGTCGTTCTATTTCAGAGATGGGGGTGGCATTGAAAACATTGCTGACAGGCAACTTCAACAGCCAAATATATATATATATGTAAGAAAACCATCTCCTCATTCCTCTACACAGTATGATTCACCACTTAACTTTGAATGGACAAACACAGAGCAATCATGGAAATAATGCATTTTTTTCTACAGCGGAAAATAAATCAGCAGCTGCCTGACGTTGTCAAGGTTTTGCGCCACTAAAAAAGAAGAACTCCAAGCACACAGGTCTGTGCAAAGCATGTTTTTCCCAGGGACAAAGAAAGCCACAACTAAAGGGGAGAAGAACACTAAAAGAAAGAAAGAAAGAAAGAAAGAAAGAAAGAAAGAAAGAAAGAAAGAAAGAAAGAAAGAAAATGCTGCAGCTGCCTTAGAAGTGTGGGTGTTAGGGCAAAAGGTACACCCACTGCAAACTTTTTAATATAGCACAGAAGTCATTGGTTGGGGATGATGTGCTGGAAGAGAATGGGGGACAGGGAGCCATTTAATCATTTGATTTTGTTTGTAAACCACTTTGTGAACTTTTTGTTGAAAAGCGGTATATAAATACTGTTGTTGTTATTATTATTATTATTATTATTATTATTATAAATGTGACTACAGGTATGAGTAGAGATAAGTGTATGATACAATTCCTCGGGTTGCTGAAAAACACAAAGGCTGCAATCCTATACAGTGGTCCCTTGGTATCCGCGGGGGATCCGTTCTAGACTCCCCCATGGATACAGAGAATCTGTGGATGGTGAAGTCCACTTAAAAAAAGTTTTAAAATGTTAAAAAAAAATTAAAATAGCTCTTTTTTTTGCACGGCAAACCATGCCAGCCTCTGACGTTCCTGGAAGCCACTTTCAGATCACACTGAGGCCCACATGATGCATTCTGGGGTGACCCAGAGCCAAGGGAGGAGGTCGCGGGCCTTGTCACGACCCAGAAGTGGCATGTGGGACCACCAGAGACTGCCCTCTAGCCCTGCAGCCAGCAGGGTTTGCTGCGCAAAGGTACTTTTAAAAAGGGTTTTAAGTGGACTTCACCATCCGTGGATGGTGAGACTGCAGATGGTGGGGGGGGGGGGGGACCACCACTGTACTGTACACACTTTCCTGGAAGTAAAGTAGAAATGCATAGGATTGTGCTAACAATGTGGTATTGGGCTCAGAATTAATCTTCTTGAGAATCTCAGCTTTCTTTAAAAAAAAACTTACCCCAAGTTTCTAGCTCTTATGACTATCATCAAGTTCATGAAGATATGACTGCTTTATAATGTCGGGCAGTTGGTGTATCTATCGCTCAGTATTATCTATATTAACTCTTTAGAGATATATCTATACCTATAGAGATGCTGACAGAGGTCTTTCCCAGCCCAAAGTGGAGAAGCCAGGGACTGAGCTTGGGGCTTTCTGCGTGCAAAGCAGATGCTCTACCACTAAGCTACAGCTCTTCCTGGGGCATACAGGCAATGACGTCTCAAATCTAAACAGTCAGGGAGGTGACTAAAGATACCTCTCAGTTGCAGGTGAAGCTTTAGTGCCCCGAGGAGCTCCTTGGGAACTTCCTTCCCATGACACAAGAATACATTAAACAAAATACGTAGTAAAGGAGCACCAGGAAGGGTGGTGACAGATAGGGCTGTCTTCAGAACGACTTGGAGATGCCTTCAATATGCTCTCCGCCAATTATCTCTCCTCTTTGTAAAGTGAAAGTCACCAAAGGCAAGTGAGATATAAATTGGAAGGGTCATAACTAAGTACTGGAGCAAATGCTTTGCATGCAGAAAGTCCACGGGTCCATTTCTGGCAGGTCTAGACAGGGCTGGACAAGGAGCCCTGCCTGCAAGCCTGGGGAGTCAGTACTAGTCTGCGTTAATAATACTGAGGCAGGTGGGTCAATAGCCTGAATAATTATGCAGCAGTTTCATACGTTCCTAGATCTGGAAAAGCCTCATGGTGCTTCTTTGCCATTCATACGTGTCATGCCTTACCCTTGCTACATCACAGTGACGGTCACCCCTCAGGATATTTCAGCAGAGAGAGAGAGAGAGAGAGAGAGAGAGAGAGAGAGAGAGAGAGAGAGAGAGAGAGAGAGAATCCATATGTCTCGTAAAGCTAGATGGCTCCCGATGCTAAAAAGTTTGAGAACCACTGATGTATACTAAATTTGCTCTGCTACAACTAGAACCAATTGCTTTATGAGGAGAAAAATTGTGATTGTGGCCCTGACTGTGATTAGTTAGAGACTGTGAAAGCTTTGTTTCCATAGTATGTTTTGCATTAAGGCTGTTATCTCTTGACACACAAGCTTATGGCACAGTGTTCAAGAAACATTACATGGGATTTTTGCTGCTTGGAGTTAGGTTTGCCTCCTTGCAACTCTGAAGCCAGAGAAAAAACACTCAAATCAGGTGCAGTTCCCCTTCCTGGCCCTGTTGTCTGCCATCCTTCCACCTGCTTCGGTGAGGAGGTCTCCAAGTGACTCAACAGGTGAGGGAAACAGGTGTAGAGATCAGAACCCCACTGAGAACAGCCACCTAGTTTCAGAGGTGAGGGACTTTCTAGGTGACCAATTTTCTAGAAGGGATAGTACTGAAAAAGAAAACAAAAGTGCTCCAACCTACATCCTGTGTAGCCAGCAGTAAGCACAAAATACTGGTACTTGGAAACTTTTGGCAATGTAAATAGCCACAAACAATTGTGAAAATACAAGCCAAAGCCCTCCCTCTAGTGGCAAACTGGAAGTGAAACTGTAATCTACCAGTAATAAACTTCTGTTTAATTCATAGCATGCTCTGAAGAGAAAGTAAGAAACTGCAGAGCATGGAGAGTACGAAACCACCCCTCAAACACATCTGATGGACTGCACAAGTTGAAATCAAGAAGAGAAGCTTCAAATCCTGTTCAGGCAGCCACAGTAAAACCATCAGCTATGAACTCAACGGTGGCAATAGGACACGGACTGTTGTACTCATGTTTCAAGAGACAGGAAGTCAGGCTACAGAGAGTCCAAAGAACAATTCAACGTGGGTCTGCTTTGTTTTGGATTTCTGTGCCCCCCAGCCCATGCCACCTGGCAGAAACAGTCTGTGATGTGAGCCCTTTTCAGATGTTTACCTTGAGCAGAATGCCAGGTGTGAAGGCAGGGGAGCATCACAGTGGCACAGGCTCTGCCCTCCACCTACAGGTGTTCACTATCATGTGTGAAGCAACTTGACACACACTGGGGGCTCTCCAATGATCAGGAAGTGAGCATGCAGAGGGCTGCTTCAGGTGAAGGCAACCGGGGGGGGGGGGACAGACCAGGGACAGAGCCTGCCATTGAGATGGCCAACGCTAACAATTCAGCAACCCTCTTGCAATTTTCATCTTTGAAAAACCCAGGATTTCCCTTGTAACAACAGGTGTTCAGACACATTACAACTGTTATTTGAAATAGGATTTCCCCCAGTCGCTGGATATCAGCCATCACTGGGTATATGTTTTAGGGTAATTAAACAAAACTGCAGTGAAGCATGGTAATATGTTTCTGGGCATTCTTCCAATGAAACACTCAGCCAAAAGGCCTGAACTTATGAAATACTGTGAGCTAGAAGATAGGTAATTCTCTTGGAAGGAAAGAAATACCCAGTGCTTCAGGTAGCTGACACTGCAGTCTACCTAGGATACCGGGGGGGGGGGCACAATAGAATGATCAGTAGAAATAAGGAAGGAGGCATGACTGGAGGAGGTGCAATTTGCATTGGGAAAACAGTGCAGGGAGAAAAGGTACATGTTCATCTTTTTTCATGACATGGAGCTCCTTGCTCAGTCCTGTTCATTGCCTGGCACACATACAGGGGGCCCCAGTATCCGCAAGGGGCCCCGTGAATACCAGACAACTGCAGACAGGGGCGAATGCACCCCATGCGCCCCCCCGTGCCCCACCAGCCATTAATTTAACTTAGTAACTTGTGTGTGTCTTCCTTTAACCCACCGGTGGGGAACCGGTGGCCCGTGGGCCAGATCCGGCCCCTGGAGCGATCCAGTCTGGCCCGCGCGAGCCTGGACGCGATTCCATCCCGTCTGGCCCGCGCGTGCTCAGACCGGAGGCTCCGGAGGCCCCACGCGCGCTCACCTCGTCCAACTCCTTACTCCTTCTCAACCCGACTGTTATGGACATGCGCAGAAACAGCCGGGTTGAGGAGTCGCGCGAGGTGAGCGAGCGCAAGCGAGCGCGCCCGCCCACCTGCCCCCCATAACGTGCGCTCACCTCGCGCAACTCCTCAACCTAGCTGTTTCTGCGCATGTCCATAACAGCCAGGTTGAGAAGGAGTCGGGCAAGGTGAGCGCGTGTGGGCCCGCCGCCGCAGCCTGGAGGCTGAAGAAGGTAAGGAGGTGAGCGATGGGGGGTGGGGGAGGAGAGCGATGGGGGGTGGGGGAGGAGAGCGATGGGGGGTGGGCGTGCCAGAGGAGGGATGGGCGCACGCGCCGGGGTGCGCGCACGCGCCGGGGTGGAAACCCGTTTACGGTGGAGGGGCGCACGGCCCGCGCCACATTTCCCCCATGGGGGAAATGGCCCTCCACCACAAAAAAATTTTGAGGGGGCGACCCGATGGGATGCTGCCCCGGGTGCCCCCCGACTCTGCCCCCCCCCCCGTTGCTGCCGGCTCCACTCCAAGGCCTTTTCCCGACCTCGGAGGCTCCGAGGCCGGGAGAAGGCCTTGGAGCGACCTCCCCGGCCGCTGCGCCAGGGCCTTCTGACGAAGGCCCACTGCGTCACAACGTTATTTATAACATTTTTCGTGCATGCGCAGACCGTTCCTGAGGGAAAAAGGCAGCCAGATAGTAAGAACTGGCGCAGGTCTGAGGAGACCCATTGTGGAGCAGGAGGCTTATGGGGAAATAATTTCCATTTCCCCTCTGAAGCCTCCAGATCCCCCCCCCCACACACACACACACACACCCCTTGCTGGATACAGCACGCGCCTTTCTGGCATGGCTACATCGGTGGGGCGTGAGGAGGATAGGATTGGGCTCTCCAAGAGCTAATTCATCATCAGTAGCAGCTTCCATTGCTGTCTAATGAAACTGTACCATGACCAGCTACACACAACCAAGGCACTGCTCAGATGCAGCAGTGCCACAGCAATTCCCATCTAGTCTCAGGCGACCCTGAAACCCTCCCTCCCACCACGATCTCCCACACCAGGGAAACGAAACCGCTATATCTGCAAGGCTCTCTAGTCAAGCCCACCGCTCTGTCTGGTGTCTGTGGACCGTCACAGCACCCTTCTCTGAGTGAAGTATTGTTTGAAAACATCGTTTTCCCTTCAACTGCGGGGTGTGTGTGATCAGGATCAGGGCATATGAAGAGGGGAGGCACAACCCTTTAGCTCCTGCACCACAATCCCACTGGAAATTGCCCCCAAGATAATATTTGTTCTGGAAGGGAAGCTGCCTTTGGCATAGGTCGAGCAAATAGAAGCTTGGGGGCAATGGCATCCGGAAAATGGTGGTAGTGAGAGCTAAGGGTTAATTCCTCCTTCCCCTGAACTGCAATCTCAAATCTAACTAGCCCCCCCCCTCGCCTTCTATTTTAAAAGAAAAACACACACATGGAAGGGCAAACTATACATTTAAAGAAATCGAAATGTGTTTCTTGGATCTGAGTCAGGGTCCTGGTCATTGCTGAAAACCGTGACAAGGAGGAGTCAGAATTCCTGGCAAAATGTTCTATTGCTTTATACGCTTGAGAGATTTAACAGGATTCTATTTCTGCCTAAAGTAACCAGCCATTGGGTGGAGACAATACAAGAGGACAAAGTTCAGCAAACTGGCAGCGATCCTGTTTCACAATTGAGAAAAATGCTTAAGGTGAGACGTGACTCATGCACTGAACAATGCTGTGAAACGGCTCTAATATTCAGTTGGGGGCCAAAACAAGAATCACACAGTAAAGGAAAAGAAACAGAAAAAGATGCTGGGACATTTCTTTAAAATAATCCAAAATTGAAAGAAATAGTAACTGATGAGAAGGACAAGAGGATGTTCTGGGATAGGGACCAAATATGGATGTCTTCCTCCCTCCCTCCCCCCAAAGGGGCAGCTCTACATTGTAGGGGACCACGTAATCCAGGGCAACAAGTGTCCTCGACACAAGGGGATGCAATCCGAGTGTTCTTCCAGGCAACATCCCTGGGACTAGACACAGCCAGGACTTCTCCATCTTTGCTCCTCAGCCCAGTCTGTCTAGTCTCAAAGGCAAGCGCTAGCTTCATCAGACCTTTCAAGCGCCCTACCTCTGCATTGCCTTCCCTTCTCTTCTTCCTCCCCCCAACCTCGCCTAGGTTGCTGTTCTCTTTTCTCTTTCTCTCCACCTTGTTCCCAAACGTCTCTGTCTTTCACCACTTTTCTCTCCACCTGCCTCTCACTCTTCCTCCCGCTCTCCTCCTCCATTCCTTCCGCCTACCCTTTCTTGTTCACCTCCCCCCAGCACTCCTATGGTTCAATACCGTGTCACCTGCAGATCTCCCCCTCAAGCAGTCCTGTTGCTTATCTGCAGCAGCAGAGGCAACTTAAGAGCTGGGGGGGGGGGGGGGAGAGAGTCAGCATCATGGCTAGATTCAAATAATTTTGCATTAATTTCAGACTAAGGTGGGATTAATAGATACACCATTAAATATAAACTTACGGCCCAATCCTAACAGGCCATACTGCCACCAGAACTAGCACTTCGGCTGCAGTTGACACGCTTTGTAAAAGGCCTTCTGGCCTTCCATAAAAAAGGCCTTCCTTCCATAAAAAGGCCTTCCGTCATGCTATGGCCTTGACACATAAAAGGCCTTCTGGAAGTGCATGGAGCCATGCACATCTGGGTCACCACTGCAGACGGCGGAGAGAACTCTGAGTGCAGTGGTGGTGGGCGGATTGGGGCAAAACGGGGGGAGGGACGGGCACATGCTGAAGGTGGGAGGGGGTGGCACCAGGCGTGGGCAACTTGCGCCGGATGCTATCCTCTCCAGAGCGAGCTGACACGCCCCCTTTGTCCGCTCAGACTTATGCCAGCTAAAGAGCTGGTGCAGGTCCAAGGAGGCCCATTGGTAGTTGAGGGGCCTATGGAGGGGTAAGGGAAAATATGTTCCCTTTCGCCTCCCTCCCACCATTGCATGCAGCGCAGCCTGATTTGGCGTGGCTGCATGCTATGGCAGGAAAAAGGATAGGGTTGGGCTGTTAGTGAAGGAAAGAAAAGTCATTCTCGCACAAAGACATTCTAGCTGAAATATCTTTGATTCCTATTTTGTTGACATTTAAAAAAAAAACACATAGGGTGAAGTATATATGATTTAAAAACACAAGATATTTGTAAAGTATCATTGCTAGAGGCACAACACTTGCTCATGAACAATATTCACAAGGTTTTTCTGTTTCTGTTTGTTTTGTTTTTCTTTTTTCTTTTTGTAAAGGCAACACCCAAGCTTGGGGGATGTAGAAACTTCCAAAGGATTTTTAGTGATGGCTGCTGTATATTATTTTTAACAACATAATTTGAAACTAAAATGTTTTGACGAGTTGTTTCCTCCTCCATTAATGGCAACATGAGAGCACTGAATGGCAGGAGAAAAGGAGTTTGCCCTTTGAAAGCATTTTGGAGAAGGCATTAAAGGTATCAAAACAACATTTAAAAGCCCCCTGAAAGCATTTCCTGCATTCTTTCCTGCCAACCAGTGAAAGAGCAGTAAAGAAGCTAAACGCCTACTGTTACGTGGGCGAGGATTTTTAATATCATCTTTCTTGTCTGAGAAATGAGTATACATTGGTCATCGACAGAGCAGCAAGCAAATGATGATGATGACGATAGCAACTGTTATTACACATATTTTTTTTTTCCCCGAGTGCCGTATATTTATATACTGCTTTTCAACAACAACAACAAAACGTTCTCAGGGCAGGTCATATAGCAAAAGGAATGAAAAAGTGGCCCCCCAGTTCCAAAGGGGCTCACAATCAAAAAGACGTCAGCAATAAGGCCGGTGGAAAAGATGCTGTGCTGGAATGAACAGGGATAGCTGCTCTCCCACTGCTAAATTTAAGAGCGCAGTTCCTTCAAAAGATGCCTCTTTGCCCAGTTAGCAGGGGCTTCTTTCCCCAGAAATAACACTTTTGTACACCATATATATCTTTTATACCAAAATATACACTTTTGTATATAGAAATAACACTTTTGTATACCATGACCCATTTAGCATTTGTATAGTACTTTAGACTCTTCAAAGCATTTCACATACATGCCATAAATCTTCAAACAACCCTGTAAGGTAGACTTTACTTTTCTCATATTGCAGAAAAAAAGCGGGCTAAGGCACAGTGAGATACATAGGAAAAATAGTCCGTTTCAGAGGCAATTCACAAGGCATAGAGATACAGCCTAACTGCTGTTTAAACTAATGGTAAATAGAAATATTGAGTCCGGGTTCAAGTCCCACATACGGCAGAGATTCATTTGTATAGCTTTGTGGACAAGTTGCTTGCTCTCGGTCTCAAATCTCCATATGTGAGGACACCTCACAGAAGTGTTGCGGGGTCAAGGATGTTGGAATATGTAGTGCCATATCATGTAGAGGCAGGGTTAAACAATGCACAGCCACAGCTCCAATCCCCTGGGATGAAAAGGCAAGCCTTTGTTTATTTTTAAAAGTGATCTGCCTCTGTGACAATGAGAACTACTGCAGTGAAAAGAACAAATGACGCACAAGCTTTGTGTGCAATTCACACACACACACACACACACACACACACACAACACACACCACTTCGTTCGCTGTGAAGTGACTGAAAGGCACTTTGCTGACTAAAAGCATGATATAAAATAATAATGTACATTATATTATAATGTAGAATAAATAATGTAGAACAATAACGTAAACTAAGAATGCTTTTTCCATTATTAAATTATTCCCGCCATGATTTTTATAATGGATTCCAATATAAATGCATTTTTCAGGAAACTCACTTTCTGTTTGCAGGAAAAATGAATTCACTTCAATGATGGATTGTGCCCTGTGTCTTTCTAAACATCTAGGACAGTGTGAGGAAAGGACAATTCACCCCCAGGCAGGAACTTGCTGACAGATGGTAGATTCCTGAACCAACCCAACTAATGTAATGTGATGGAGACAAACTTCACAAGGGGAAAAGGGGGGGGGAGCTCCTACAACAGCAATGGACAGCAGCTCCACCAAGTGGACCACTTCCTTGGTCAGCACTGGACAGAAGCAGCAAAACTGTGTAGGGTGGGGGTCTCCACATTTCTAGAAAGTTTGCCCAAAAATAAAAGGGTGACAGTTCTGTCAGTCTTCCTTGGAGACAGTGTGGTATAGCGAAGCAATATCAACCGAGTGTTCAACCAAGGTATCAACCTTGGACTGGGTTCAAATTTCCATTCAGGTATGACGTTTACTGGGTGACCTGACAATCACCTTTCTACCAAATAAATGCATTTCTACCAAATGCATTTTATTATACCAAATAAAATGGGACAACCCCCCCCCATACTCCTCAGCAGCTTGAAGAGAGAAATGACAAACACGATAAATACGGCATCTTGACTATATGTAATTGAAGTTCTGTTGTAACTGTGAGGATTATTTCTTGTGGTGGTAAACGAAGTTCCGATGACATATTCTCTGCCACCATAGGATTTAATGGTTGAAAGAAAAATGTATTTTGTGCAACTGTAGCAATGGCTGTTGACTAACAGCAGAGGGGGCTCTCTTCTTAAAAATCATATCAATCGCAGAAAGGATTCTTTTAATAAGGGTAATACACAGTCTGTATATTGCTCAATACTAAGAAAATCCTAATTAGGTAGCACAAATTCCCATCCCAAATCAAATCTGTTTATGCACACAGATGCCACATCCTCCGATGTGCGAGTCAAAATGATGGAATTTGCAAGTGAAAAGACATGTTGAGAACTGACTGCTACAAGTTACACCGTAAACCAGCCTGATTCTACTGAAGTGTGGAACTGGGACAATGCATATACTGGCACGCACTAATAATGCTTCAGTTGCTTCTACAGATTTGCCAAATAAAAGCATACAGATGTATATCACTTTTGCTTCCTAATGCACTAGCAGTCTAAGAGACCAATCCTATCCTTCCTCCCCCCCCCATCGCTGGTGCAGCTGTGCCAAAAACAGGTACGCTGTATTCAGTGTGTGTGTGTGGGGGGGGCAGATTGAGAGAGGCGAATTAAATCCCCTTCTACCTCTGTAAGCCTCCCGATCTGCAATGGTTCTCCTTGGACCTGTGCCAGTGAAATCACTGGCGTACGTATGAGGGGGAAAAAGGGGGCAGGGAGAGTGCTGAAAAGGGGGGGGAACAGGATTTAGCAAGCACCATCACCACTGGATCCACCTCCTCCCGCAGCCTCCCCGCCCCCATCATCTCCCCTCCCTGCCCCATTTTGCTCCCTCCCCACCCCTGCCTTACCTGCTTCGGTGGGTGGCTGGAGATGCACTGGCGGACTGGGAACGCTCCCAAAATGGCCACCAACAGCGGTCAGCATGGCACAAACCCATGCTGTCAGCAGCCACTTTGCAACAGCAAAAGTGCCTTCTGCTGTCTCAAAGGGCTCCACACACCGACCCAATCCTCAATAGGATCGGGCCATTTATCATGCTCCCATTTTAGTCCCTCTCCACCAATTTACATGCCATGTACCAGGTTTATATGCAGCCAGACTCATAGATCAGTTTCTGTTGCCAGTGCAAATTGGGTCAAACCCAGGCTGTGGTCCTGGTGAAATGTCCTGGACCACTAGATTGTGTCCCAGCAGCACCATGCCATATAAATATAATGAGACACTCCACCAGTGAACAGTTCCTTGCCTTTAATCTAATCTAAGCAGTGAGTATGGAACAGAAAGTTTCTGTTATGCTGGATCATTACATTTGACTGTGTATTGCCATCTGTGTAGGAGAAAAGGAGGACTGTGCGGGAATAAGGGCTGGAAGAAGACTGGATAAGTGGCTCTGCCAGGGCTAACACCACCACCACTTAGCATCTTATAGCACTTTAGACTCCTCAAAGCATTTCACATACATGACTCGCCATAAACCTTTCAACCAGGGCCCATGAGAGGGGGGTAAAGGGGGTAAATTGTACCCAGGCCCAGGGTCAAAAAGGGGGCCCAGGAGCCAAAGAAGGGGCCCCAGAAATTTCCTGGGATCTCAGCTGGCCTCATGGAGATTGAAAAATGAAGGTTGGGCCAACCAGGAGGCCAGGTCTACCAGGCAGGTAGACATGGTATGGGTGCCGCATTGGGAAGCCTGGTAGACCTGGGCTCCTGAGACCTTTCCAGCCGTTGCTTCCCTCCCACTGCCTTGTTTTGCCCCTCCTCCTTTGAGAAGGGGCCCAAAAGAAACTTTGTACCCCCTGATAAAATTCCTCTCAGAGGCCCTGCTTTCAACAACCCTGTAAGGTGTACTTTACTTTTCTCATATTGCAGAAAAAAAGTGTGCTAAGGGACAGTTAGATACCGTATTTATTGGTGTATAAGATGCACTTTTTTGTCTAAATTTAGGGTGCGTCTTATACGCCAATACTTTTTGTTTACGCCAAAATAGTAGGGTGCGTCTTATACGCCAATACTAAAAAAATCCCTTTCCTCCCCGCCCGTTTTAAAGCATTTTTGGGCTTACCGCGTTTTTCCCTGAGCCGGAGAGCTCCCTTGTGCTTTCTTCCCTAACTAATCTATCCAATCTACAGCTGTTTGGTCGGGTTTAATTTATGTGCATGAGTTGAGCTTCTCAGCAGCCAGCAGAGGGTGCTGTGCTCCTCAGTTCAGTTCAGCTGAGCTGCAGAGGGTGTGGTCTTCCCAGCTTTTGGATGGTGAATGAATGCAGCTTGGGTAAGCTTCTGAACTGGGCCTAGTTGGGGAGGCTTTGGAAACTGCATAGGTGGGGTGGGGTAAGAGTTGAGTCTGGGTTTTTTTTTTGTACTTTTATGTTGTTTACTTTGGAAACTGTGCATGGGTGGGGTGGGGTGGGGGAAAAGAGTTGAGTCTGGGGGGTTTTTTTGCTTGGGATTTATGTTGTTTACTTTGGAAACTGTGCATGGGTGGGTTGGGGGAAAAAGAGTTGAGTCTGGGGTTTCTTTTGTACATGGGATTTATGTTCTGGTGCATTTTGTTCATGTGTCTTATTGCTGTGTGTTTAAAAGAGATCCTGGTATTTTTGTGCAATTTATGTAAATTAGCTAATTAAGCAGCCAAGTGGTAAGTGGCCAAGTGGCCCAAAAATGCTTTAAATCTGTTTTTTCTTGAAACCCAGGGCCAAAAGGAAGGTGCGTCTTATACGCCAGTGCGTTTTATACGCCGATAAATACAGTACATATGGGCTAAACTAAGAGACAGGCAACTAACAAGGCAGAGAGACACAGCCTGCTGTTTAAACTAATGGTACATAGAAGTACAAAATACAGGCATGGCAGAACAGCACACAGGTGGTCAGACCTGAGCACCAGGCTTGAGCAACAGACTTTGACAGAGCAGTGGAGCACCCAGGCAGGCACACTTTGGCAACCATTTAGAATAGCAGATTTCAGCAGGGCAGAAGAGCAACTAGGCAGGAAGTCTTTGGCAACAGACGTTAATACCACAGATTGTCAAGGCAGCAGAGAGGCATGCAGGTGGACAGAGGCATACTTTGGCAGCAGAGCTAGTCAAGGTGGCAGAGGCGTAAGCAGGTGGGCAGACTTTGGCAATAGGCTGGACCAGCATGGTCTCAAATTTATTTATTTTATTATTTATTTATTTGCAGTATTTCTACCCCGCCTTTCTCCCCGAAGGAACCGAAGGCAGCTTACAAGAGACAGAAATACAAATACAAAAACGACTTCCGGTTAGGAGGACATGGCAGGCTGACAACTCCGCCGATCGCTCTGTATCGACGGAGTACATCTGATGGACTTAATTACTCTACCCCTGGATTGAAAGGGAGTACGAAGAGATAAACCACATTTCTTTCAATCGCCCTCATTCTGACACTTCAAGGCAAAGGCTCTGAAGTTTTGGGTTGTCGGTGAGGAAGAATGGATGACCATTGAAGCTCTGTCCGCAGATGAAGCGTAAGCCAAGCCACCTCCCACATGCTTTGCTTTACTTAGGCAAGAGGCGTAGAAATGATTTATGAGTTGAAGAATTAGCTGAGATAAGAGTTAACGTTAAAAATAATTAATACGTTGCGATAAGGCGAAATGAACATTCGAAAGTGAAAGCTGGAAAAGACGAAGTTAAAGTTTTAAAGTGGAGAGTTCTACCTATTTTTTTTCTGTACTTATGGAAGATTAAAACAGTAAGAGAAGGAGAAGGAAAGATATGAAGAAGCTTTTCTAAATAGACTGTTCCGGCAAGAGAAATTTGTTTGGGATTTGTGTGTGTGTGTGTGTGTGTGTGTGTGTGTGTGTGTGTGTGTGTGTGTGTGTGTGTGTGTGTTTCCTTCTACGTATTGACATTCCTGACATTTTTGCTAAAAGAATATGAGCCCTTCCGTGTCAGAGTTCATGGATTTTGGCAATTAGTCTTTCTGTTTCACGTCGGCGACCGCAGAAGCTTTTTATTTTTACCTCTTTTTTTTTAAGAGAAAAGAAATTGGCACCTGGTGAAAAAATTTCAGCATGACTACACAATTGGAGTATTGTTTTAAGAAATGGCAAAGAAGATTTGATGCAAAAATGGCAATTTTGCAGGACGAATTTCAGAATATGAAAGAAGAATTGAAACAAGCAGTGAAGAAAAAGGACGAACCGCAAGGAATGGAAATACAGAAAGATAAAGATAATGACAAAGAGAAAGATTTAGTGGAAGAGATTTTAGCAGAGGAAGTACCAAGAGTTAAATCAAGACTGGGTTATATATTTTCGTGGAGGTGCTGAAGAAAAAGTGTCTTTCGGGGGAGGAATTTAGAAGACGTGAATGATCCTGTGGAAAAAATTGCAAAGTGGATACAATTCAAAAAGCAAGGGACTTTCGGGGAAGATTTAAGGATGAAGAAGAGGAAGAAGAAGAAGAAGAAGAAGAGAAGAGAAAGAAAGAAGAAGAGGAAGGAGAAGAGGAAGGAGGAGGAGGGGAAGGGATGGAAGGTGTAATGGGCAACTGTTAAAATTAAAAAGGGATTATACTTTTTGTGGGGAATATTACTGGAGTTAGTTATACAAAAAGAAAAAATGTTTTATTATTAAAAAATAAGATGATTTGTTTTTAAGAAACTCATATAAAGAATGATGGAAAATTTTTGATGATGGAAATTAACAAAATTGAAGACGAAAAAATGGGTTGAATTAATAAATTTAAAACATTTGAAGTGGAAATTAAGACTTTTAGATGATAAAGGAAAAGTTAGTTAACCCTTTTGTGAATAAAAGAAAAAAGAATGTTTTATTATTTGAAAAGACTTAAATAAGATGTGATTTGTTTTCAAGAATCTTATGTAAAAAGGGGATATAGAATATTAAAAAAAACAGAAAAATTTGGAAGGTTTTTATTTTAATACATTTGGAGAAAAATGGTGTGGCTTTATATATTAAAATATCTGAAGCGGGAATTAAGATTTTTAGATAAAGTAAAAGTTAGTTAATCTTTTTGTGAATATTTGGTTACCACTTATAGATTCTTTGAGAGAGAGAGAGAGAGAGAGAGAAGAAGTGATGAAATGTGGATTTAATGAATAATATATTAGAGATATAGGCTGTTAGATATTATAAGTAGAAAATATATAATAGTATACAAGTAGGATTTACTGCTTCGCGCTTGCTGTAATCTTTCGTGGTATGCTGTATTGTTTTGTTTTATTGTTTTTGTTTAGTAGTTTAGTAATAAAAAATAAATATATATACATAAAAAAGAAATACAAATACAAAAACATAATCACTATTTAAAAGCAATATACACAATTAACTAAAACTCAAAACAAAAACATAATCACTATTTAAAAGCAATATACACAATTAACTAAAACTCAAAACAATAACAATCTTAAAACAATAACACAATAGGCCACTATTACAACACAGAACATAAGAACAGGAGCAGCACCACCATATAAAAGAAGGGCCACACCTGTAAATTTAACTACCTGCCTGCCGTGCTTCGGAAGGGGACCTCTCCCACAAAACACTGAACTTGTTGTCACAGGCAACCGCTAAATAATGATAAAATGCAAAGAAAGCATAAAACACTGGGGTGTGGGATAAGTTGTTTGAGAAGTGCATTTCAAATGAACTGTCACTGCAAAAAAAAAAAAAAGCCCATCAAACAAACCTGATCTCATGCAGGTAGCCCTGAAATAATATGCCAGGAGAGTCAGGAATACATGGGCTGGGGTGGCATATCAGAACTGAAAACTGGGTCTCAATTAACAGCTCCGGTTAAAGTTATAGCAAGCCCTTCTAAACCCAATGTTCTCAAATCGCCCTATTCTCACTGGGACATTGAACATGTGTCTTTTGGCCCAAAGTTAATGCCAGAAGAGCATGAAGCCCAGATATAGTTAAAAAGCCATTTTTCTTTCTTCTTTCTTTCAACCCCCCCTCCTCCCCATGAAAAGCCACACAGTTAATAAACATGGCATGAACATTGGAACGTTCTGCCATCATATTTAAATATGGCCCCTAGCCCCAAGGGTGACTTGGTCAATATGAGACCCCTATTAGTTCATTTCATTTACTTCTGGCTCCTCCTTCTCTTCTATTAACCTCTCAAGTGCCATGATGTAAGGGTGCATCAGGAGTCATCAGGGTACATCTCATGAGCCAGCAGTCAAAGATCCCTTTACAGGAGTGAGAGTCACACACAGGTATCCCCACACATGCGTCTCCCAGTAACAACAAGCACAGAAAGACAAGTGCCATCTCCTGAACTTGGAATAATATGAGAGTATAGGAAAGACAAGGTAGAGTCAGGTAGAATTAAAATAAAATTCCAAACAAATTCAGAGAAAAACAATGCTGAAATGAAAAGACTGAACTGAAAGAGATAAACTGTGGGGAGGGGGTTGTCTACATCCCTCTCAATGGAGCAACAGAGGAAGAAAGAAGCAGGACACACACTTACTTCTCTGTTTTATATTCCTGCACATCCCTTCCCCTTGCCACTTTGTGGTTGGTGGTTTCTGTGGATCAAGAAGCCCTATCAGAATCTTGGACACCTTAGCTTAGAACGGGTTGAATTCATGATTAGAGTTTGTACTGCAAATATTCCCTCTCATCTTCCCCTTTCATCTTAGCTGCTGCTAGCTTTGGGAAATGAAGCCTAAAGAAATGAAGGATATCTGGATGGGAACAATGAATTTCTGCTCACTTGGGACTCATTCATTCCTAGCTTATTTGTGTCGTCATGAATGCTGAATTGAACAAAAGCAGTCCAATTCAACAAGTTTTCCTATTCTTCCAAAAATGAATGTACACCTTTAACCTCCATGTGTAAAGGTGTAACCTTCTTATGTGATGCTGTAAATCAGCTTACATGCATACAAATGTAGGCTCTGTATGAAAAGCAAATCTTTCAGAGGAAATATTTTGTTGGGAAAAAAATGGGGCCATTTCAATTTTTCACCATCACATTGCCAAAAATTAAAATTATAATGTTGGGCCAGCACCAGCCAGGAGACACAAGCCCACTTGCTTCTCTATATTGTGTGAACAGGGCTACGTAGCTGGGGGATTCCACTCAAGGCCATGGAAGAAAGGATGAGCAACATTTAATAATTCCTCAGGAAGGCTGCTGCCTAAAAGGAATCATTCCTGCCGCAATAATAAAATGCCTACTTCTTTGTACAGTGGTAAAAGACGTTACCACTCCCTGTTGTGGTTTTAATGATTGAATATGAATGTTGAAAAGAGGTACATCTACCAAGTCAACATCAGATCTGCCCTGTTAAGCACTGAGAGGTAATTACGGGAAATCTTTCTTTGGAAAGGTCACATCAATTTTCAGAATGTACGACATATTTTCCCTCAAGAACATCACAGTAGGCAAAGCGGCTGGCTGGGTACCTGAAGCTTCCACCCATCCACCCACCTTTGAGTTTTCTGTTCCAGTCTTCATTGAGGGACCACATTGTTAGTATTTTTAGTATCCACATTGTTAGATCCTTCTGGAGAAGGATCTCTCCAAACTGGGAGAATGGGCAGCAAAATGGCAGATGCGCTTCAATGTAAGTAAGTGTAAAGTGATGCACATTGGGGCAAGAAATCAAAACTTCACATACACGCTCATGGGTTCTGATCTGCCTGTGATGGATCAAGAGAGAGATCTTGGGGTGCTGGTGGACAGGTCGATGAAAGTGTCGACCCAGTGTGCGGCGGCTGTGAAGAAGGCCAATTCCATGCTTGGGATCATTAAAAAAAGGATTGATAATAAAACGGCCAATATTATTATGCCGTTGTACAAATCGATGGTAAGGCCGCATCTGGAGTATTGCGTCCAGTTCTGGTCGCTGCATCTCAAAAAGGATATAGTGGAACTGGAAAAGGTGCAGAAGAGAGTGACCAAGTGACCATGATTAGTGGGCTGGGGCATTTCCCTTATGAGGAAAGGCTACAGCGTTTGGGGCTCTTCAGTCTAGAAAAAAGGTGCCTGAGGGGGGACATGATTGAGACATGTAAAATTATGCATGGGATGGGAGAGAGTGGATAGAGAAAAGTTCTTTTCCCTCTCACACAACACTAGAACTAGGGGACATCCACTCAAATTGAGTGGAGGGAGTATTAAAACAGACAAAAGAAAATATTTCTTCACCCAGCATGTAATTCATCTGTGGAACTCCTTGCCACAGGATGTGGTGATGGCACCTGGCCTGGATGCCTTTAAAAGGGAATTGGATAGATTTATGGAGATTTATGGATTGGAAAGATTTATTAACATCCATCACAGGTTACAAGCCATGATGGGTGTATATGCAACCTCCTGGTTTTAGAAGTAAGCTATCTCTGAATGCCAGATACAAGGGAGTGGCAACAGGATACAGGTATCTTGTTGTATTTAGTGCTCCCTGAGGCATCTGGTGGGCCACTGTGAGATACAGGAAGCTGGACTAGATGATCCAGCAGGGCTCTTCTTATGTTCTTATCTGGTGCACAGAACCCTGCCTTTTAAGCCAAGTGGTTTCAAACTGCCCAAAGTGCTTCTCAGGCAGTGTGGCTGCAGGTGCAGGCCAGGAAAGAGAACAGAAAGAGGCAATCCCTAATGTGCCCCCTGGGGCTTGCTTCTGAGTAGACATGCTTGGATTGTGCTCTAAAGGTTTAACAAGATAAACAAGCTGAGCACTCTGTCCCGATGTGGATCTGGTAAGCCTAAGTATTGTGGATATGATAATACCTGTAATGAAGGTGACTAAATATAAACAAAACACTAGAATATTACAAAACCATCCACAGTTAAATCAGAAACACTACAAAAAATCTGCATTCTCCAAGGCAGCTATCAAAGCCTCCCAAGACATCCCAGCCCTTGACTTTCAAGTTGAAAAGCAACCAAACTTGAATTGTCTAGCTTAAAACTACAATATCTGGCAATTCCACTGTTTGGAAAAGTCCATACCCATCTGTCATTCTGAAGCAAGCTGTATAAGAAAGAGCTAATAAGCCTGACAGCTGCTGGAGTGTGGAGTAAGACCTGCAGCACAAGTCGATTTCAGGCCATGGCAGGCAGGCCCAGGAAGCTGGATGCTCTCTAACACAGCAGGTCTGTTTGCTCTCTCCTGACTTGCCTGGCTGAAGTGCAAGTGGCTAGATAGGGACATCAAAGGAACCCAGGGTGAACTGTGACATCTGCAGTTCTGTAGCAGACTGACTGCTGCCTGTAACCAGCTAGCACAAGCAGGGAGAAAGACGATGATGGAAGTAATAAGTCCCTTGCCTGACACATGCTGGCTATCTTCTTTGGATCCCAAATTCTCTATTAGCACCAGATACACCATAAACAGAGGAGGAAGAGGCTAAGAATCTCATCCCCCAGCACAAAGCAAGCAAGCTAATCACACACCACCTTCTCAGCTATCAATTCTCCTAATAGCTTTTCACCCATGCTTTCCTAGGATTCTTCGTTTTGCTGTTTACAGATTCATTTGTGATTCATGTTCTCCTTTACTCTTACGTATTATTCCCCCCCCAGTTCTCGTTCTCCAACCATTTCCCCTACTTTAATTTATTTTTAACCCCAGATTTCTTTCTATTCACGTCCTCCTCTTTTTAAAAGTCATTTATCCAGGTAAGGTCTTGCCTCTTTCTAGCTATTGTACAGCAATTAGTTTTTTTAGGGGCTTAATAAATCATTATTATCTTCCTAAACCCTGAGCACAGTTTGCCACAAGCACAGTGCAACAGTCAGAAGCCCAGAGAGCTTTCAGTGGCTCAGGGAAAGGAAGGAATACAATGTTTATTGTATTTATACTTTGCCTTTCTTTTTCAACTGAAAACTTCAAGGCAGCAAAAAAAAAAAAAAGAATACACAATGGAAGGGGCCTCTTCCTCTGTGTGTTCCCTGCAGGCTGTGTTCCCTGCAGGGTGGTTCACTCTTTCTCTGTGTGTTCCCTGCAGGGTGGTTAGTCCCGGATGGAGGTGGGAAGGTGGCAATGGCCCAGGTAGGTTGATGGAAATTTATTTATTTATTTTCCACATTTTTATACCGCCCTTCCTCCAAGGAGCTCAGAGTGGTGTACATATTTCCTCCCCTCCTTTTTGTCCTCACAACAACCCTGTGAGGTAGGTGGGGCTGAGAGATAGTGACTGGCCCAAGGTCACCCAGGAAGCTTCGTGGCTGAGCCTTTGTTTCCTCTCTCTCCCACTCTTGCAGATGGGTTGGCTGCTTATGGAGTCTGTTATTGAAGGGGCTGCACAGCCTCTAGACTAGGTTGGGGATTTCATGTTTGAAGAAGGCTCTCAAGTATTATAGAAAATAAAAAAGACTCCATGCATATGCAAAACTTATACGTCAAGAATTTACTCTCACACGGGGGGGGGGGGGGGGAGAGGAAGGAACAGAAAACCCAAGGAGTATCCAAACTGATCTGAGGGTTAACACCTTTCAGACTCCTTTCCACAATGTGAGATTCCACATACGAGCAAAATGCATTATATTAATCAAATCTCACCAAATGATACTGCATAAAAACAAACAAGTGGCTTAATTGTCTTGTGCAGTTGTGTCACAGTGACACTGGGAGTTATTCCTGCAGTGGTTTGAAAGATTATATATGGGAAACAGAAGACAGATAGCTGAAATTCCAAGGACAAAGGAATAAAAATGTATGCAAGGCTGGTTTCAGCAAATGAAAAAGCATTGAGATAAAAAGGATGAGGACATTTCTGATAGGCATTTGGAGTTACATTTCTAGGAATCATGATAAATCTACAAGTAATCTTCCCATTATGAATTTTGGAGATGTTAATACCTGGCAGAATCCAACATGCTGTGCATTTTAGAATTCCTCTCAAACCAATTTAACCAGCCTGAAAGAAAGAATTATCTGACCCGAAGACTGAAAGATTCCAAGATGTTCAGATTGCCGTCTTTGCGGGCTGAGTAAACTACAGACTATATAGCAAAAAATGCAGCTGCTTTAGATGCCTTAGAAGCTCGTTCTGTGTGCAACATCAAAGTCAAAAACAAAAAGTGAGAACTGCACATTTGTTTTGAAGTTCCATAAAGCACAGGGTTAAAAAGATCTAGAAGAATGAAAAACAACTGTACTCATTAGTAAAAGTGTTCCAGTGGCTAGGCTTACCATATCGCCGACCGGGACGCTCCATTTTGCCCTTAAGGGGCGGGGCGGGGGGAAGGAAACGAGAGCGCGCCCAGGCGCGCTCTCGTTCCCTTCCCCCCGCCCCGCCCCTTAAGGGCAAAACGAAGCGTCCCGGTCGGCGATATGGTAAGCCTACCAGTGGCCCATCTTATCTTTTAAATAAAACATTGCTGGGCAGCCAAGGTTGCAATCCTATCCACACTTTCCTGGGAGTAAGCCTCACTGAACACAATGGGACTGACTTCTGAGTAGACATGCATAGGATTGTGCTGTAAACTGAATCATAATTTTTTTTAAAAAAAAAACCTCCCTTTTTGCTTTCAGAAAATCATGGCCAAAAATTGCCTGTAAATCAGAAGCGGAGCTGGGCAGGGGGCAGCGGGCCCCCAGCAGCAGGCTGCCAGTGTGGGTGTCAAAGTGGCCAGCGGTGAGGTGAATCGGGTCGTTTCGGTGGTGGGTTTGGCCCTCCCGCCCGCCCTGCACCTCTGTTTGCTGGAAAGACTGCGGTGGCGGTGACATCACTTCCAGCGCAGGGGGGGGGGCGGTTAGAGCACCGCCACTGCTGTAAATTCGAGTGCAAGAGGTTTGTATCTCTGATGGATGAATTGAAATGAAAGAACACGTTGAGTTGGGAAGAACCTCTCAGTTTTTTTTCTCTGAAGGATTTGATTTGCAGGTTATTTTAGGGGCAAACTATATGAGACGACAGAGATATGTGACTGCTTGGCTCCCCCCGTCTCTTTAAAGTATTGCAAGTAAACAGTTGCGGGAATGGGTGGTTTTGGTTTGGGATTGTAGTGCTGGGGAGAAGGGTTAATCCTTCCCCTCTGCGCTGTTTTCCTGATGAAAATCTCACAGACACACGCACTCACAGTTGTTACTGTCCCTACTAGAAGAAACATATGGATACACATGAGATTTTCCTAATGGGACGAGTAACTTCAGAGAAGTCATTTTTCATCAGAAAAATTGTGAAAGGGAAAGGTTAGTCTCCAGCACCATGATCTCAATCTAAATCTTCTCCCAGCCGCCTTGTGGAAGAACATAAAGAGCTAGGAGATCCAATCATGGATCTCCATCATCTCGTTTGTCCCTCAGAGCCAGTTCACAAGATTCTCTCTTCTATACACAACTGTGTATCAGTCAGTCTCAATTGTGCATAGAAGTGCAGCCACAATCATGGCTATATCCACAATCACTCAGACCACATGTTATGCTTGTCTGTGTAAACACGTAGCTGAGGGGGGGTGGGTTGGGACCAAATCCAGCCCAAGACCTCTTGACGCCAGAGGTGGCATGCCAAATGCTGCCCCCCTTACCTGATGGTGTGCCAGCCTCAGCTCCTCCCACTCTCCAATGTTCTAGCTCAGCACTCTCCTCCCTCCGCATTTCCTCTTCCTGTCTGTCCCCCTCCTACTTTTCCAATCCAGGGGGTGGAAAGAAAAGGAAGAGCAGTGGAGAAAAGTAGGGAGACAGAGATCGATGCCCCCTGCCAAACTACTGCCTGAGGTGCCCACATCAGTTGGCCTCATCATGGATAAAGCCAGCTCTGGTTGGGGCTGCTGGCATAGGGAATAAAAAAGCTTTTATGATCTTGTTGGTAGCCACGCCTTTTCCTTCTTTTCACTGTGCAATTCACAGGCTTTGCTATCTTCATAAAGGATGTCACAGATCCTGTTGTCAACTTGAGCACAATACGTTTTAAAAAGAATGTAGCTCAGTAGTACTATAAGTGCCATTAAAACTCATAATTATTCATGGAGAATACTTCGCGGGAGCCAGATTTGCATGCTAAGAAGCAACATTGGCCCTTGTTAATTAAAGAGAACTAATCCTTGGCAATCAAAACATGTTCACTCCGTACTCAAACTGCCTGATTTATTCCAAATAATGATCTCTCTCTCTCTCTCTCTCTCTCTCTCTCTCTCTCTCTCTCTCTCTCCCCCCCCCCCATTTCAAAGTGGGAATAAACTGCAAGTAACAATTTGAGAGTCTGAAGTATACAGAGAATTAATGATCTGGCACCCAAACAAGGCATGCTCTACTAGGTTCCAGCTCAGGTCAAGAGGGAAAGTCCCCAGAAAACGTGGTTTGTGTGATGATTCAGCCTATTTTATACATGCAGTAGAATCAAGAGGTAAAGTTCTTCCTAGACTGTACCACTGTATGTTGCAGCTTGTAAGCTTGTTGTAAATGTGAATGTTCACTGTACAGTGAATGATCACTCTATGTACAGGAAGAATAGGGGTTCAACCTAGAGGGTTAAACTAGACATGACATGGGAGATCCATAAGCCAGGATGGTGTAGTGGTTTGGGAGTCGGACTTAGACCTGGAAGATCCAGGTTCAAATCCCCGCTCAGCCACGAAGCTTCTTGGGTGACCTTGGGCCAGTCACTATCTCTCAGCCCCACCTACCTCACAGGGTTGCTGTGAGGACAAAAAGGAGGGGAGGAAATATGTACACCACTCTGAGCTCCTTGGAGGAAGGGCGGTATAAAAATGTGAAATAAATAAATAAAATAAATAAATAGACCTCCTGGAATACTTTTCTTTAGTTAAAAGTGGATGCAAGGGAAGGGTGATTTGGAATGGGGGGGGTGTTTACCCTTTACTTCAGCACCATTCCTTTGACTTAATCCCCCCCCTGTATTATAGCTGTCTTTTTATCTACCTTATTTAATAGCAGCTTCGGAGAGAACAGGTATTTGGGAAAATACTACCAAAGAAAAGGGTTAGACCGTTAGACCTTCTTTCCCTCAGTGCCAAGGCACTAACTCGAATCACACACACCTCACCCCTTTCTCCACGGCTGCGTCTAAAGAAAAAGACACCAAGGGATGTGGCAGGAATCTCCCACATCACATATAGTTTGGCCATGAGGTGCTACTTATCTACAGTACATACTGGAAGGTTGGTTTTCTAGCTACTTGACAATGGACCAACCAAGCAAAGCTTTACCAGTTGGGTCTGCTCACAAACATCGTAAGGGGTGTTTGTGTGGTGCACCGGGTGGCACCAAATTAGGGGTGATACCACAGTCGCCACACTTCCCAGGCTCTTCCGCCAGCTCCGAGTCACTTCTTTGTGTTGAAGCTCACGAGAACACGAAGAAGGGGCTTGGAGCGGCCAAAAACGGCCGAGCAAGGGTGTCATCTCTACCCAGGGAGGGGTGTCACCCTTACTCAGTCATTTTTGGCTGCTCCGAGTCACTTCTTTGGCTGCTCCTTCGCTCCAAGTCACTTCTTCGGAGCAGCAAAAGAAACAACTCAGAGGGCAGAGCTTCACCAAGCCGTAAGTAATTGCAGTGACGTGATGACATCCTCTCATCATTACAATTACTTCTGGTTTGGTGAGCTTCAAGGGTGCACCATGCTTTGATGGGGGTGGGTGACACCTACCACACTGCCCCCCCACCACACAGGGTTGACACCAAAGGTAGTGATGCTGCTGAGTCTGCTAAACAGTATAAACAGACTGCAAGAATCTGGATAACTGCAAGAGTCTGCAAAAGTCTGTATAAATGTTGTATGAAGGTTCTCATGGCTCGTCGTGATTTGCAGCGAGATCGGAAATATGGGTAAAAAAGCCATGTAATATTTTGTTGAAGAGAAATATAAAGTTTACTATTCACCAAATGTCTGAAGAAATTCTTCTTAGCGCAGAAAGTCTTCAGCGTACCGAAGAGAGAAGACGCACAAGCAGATATAAAAGATAAAAATAAACCCACAGTCCTCCTGTGACGTTTCTCCCCGCTCCAGGGGTTTTTTCAAGCAAAACTGGATATACACCAGTAGATGTTCCGAACTCGGAATTTCTAAGAGGAATTTCTTCAGACATTTGGTGAATAGTAAACTTTATATTTCTCTTCAACAAAATATTACATGGCTTTTTTACCCATATTTCCGATCTCACTGCAAGTCTGTATAAATGTATAAACAGAATGCAAGAGTCAGGGTTTTGCGTTGCTTAACTTCCTTCTGTGCAGAAGGTTTGGGTACAAAAAAATAATCACCTGGCAAATAAACTTGGATAAAAGTAAACAGTCAGTATTTCCAACTTAATTTTCGACCGAGGCCAGTTTTTGTCACATGTTTAAGGTACCCCCAAATAGAGAAAACCACCTGCAAAAAAATTCCCAGGTGTGCCATATACCTGTAGTATGGGTGTTGCAAACGCCACTCATTGGGGTTTAAGGCATAACAAATTTGTCCATTCATTCCTATGTAAAGCATAGACCTGGCAATACAAGATCTCAAACACACACATAGTTGTGTTCTGCACACAACTTCTGTGCTTTAGGGGTCTGCAGGGGTATTTCTCAGCACAGTGTACCCCAAGTTACAAGTCACTACCTGCCAAGGGTTTTTTTTAATGACCCTTCAAATCCTTGAAATGCTGCAGCTTTAGTTGTGAGTTCAGCACAAAAACGCTAAAAAAAAAAACAAGGTTGTGTTCTGCACACAACTTCTGTGCTTTAGGGGTCTGTAGGGGTATGTCTCAGCACAGTGTACCCCAAGTTACAAGTCCCTACCTGCCAGGGGTTTTTTATGTCCCTTCAAATCCTTGAAACGCTGCAGCTTTAGTTGTGAGTTCAGCACAAAAACGCTCAAAAAAACGTAGTTGTGTTGAACACACAACTTCTGTGCTTCAGGGTTCTTTAGGGGCATGTTTCAGCACAGTGTGTACGAAGTTACAAGTCCATGCCTGCAAGAGTTTTGTTGTTATAGCTCTTAAGAGTTCGTTTTTGCAAGATGTCTTGCAAAGATAGTTTTTGATGGGTATTTAAAAATTAAATGCCCGGCTCAGCAAAGCAGACGCCTTTTGTTATACAGCCAGCCTTATAACAAAGGCTGTTATTCCACCCACCCCCAGATAGCTGGAGGCTAGCTCCTGACCCTTGTATGCACTTGTTACTGAAAAAATACCATGTCACCAGGCTGGGCTCAGCCTGGGGGGAAAGACCCAACTGGGGGGAAAGACCCACCCCCAGATAGCTGGAGGCTAGCTCCTGACCCTTGTATGCACTTGTTACTGAAAAAATACCATGTCACCAGGCTGGGCTCAGCCCTGGGGGGGGGGGGCAAGAAATAAACAGCTAAACTGAGCTCCCTGCAACAATCCAGCTAAAAATCAGTATATATTGAGGCTGGAAACATAATTCTGAATAGCCCAGCCTTCAACCCTGTTGTGATAGGCTCAGCCTGATGAGGGGGGGAAAGAAAAAAACCCTAGAAATAAACATCTACATTGAGCTGCCTGCAAAAATCCTGCTGAAAATCAGTATAACGCAGCAACCTGGCAGATCCCTGCAAACAGTCAGTTTGAGGCTGGAGACAGAATTCTTAGTACCCCAACCTTCACCCACTCCTAGGCTCAGCCTGAGGGGGGAATAGAAAAAAACACACCCAGAAACAAACAGCCAACTTACAGGAATAGCATTAGATTACCTTCTAAGGACCAATGAGTTGTGTGTGCAACGCCTTGTGTTTCTCCTTTTTACAGCTCTGTAAAACTGATCACCTGCACCTGAGGTGTTGAAAACAAAGTGGATTCAAAAGCCAGGGCCCTGGCCATGAGAAAAAAGCCAGAAATCCACTCACAAAGTATAGGAAATGATGCAATATGATGAAAATGGCTGCATAGGTCTATTCTGTTACCCATATAACCCCAATGAGTGATTTGAGCAACGCCTGGTGCTGCTCCTGCTTACAGCTGTGTACAGCTGCTCACCTGCACCTGAGGTGCTCAAAACAAAGTGGATTCAAAAGCCAGGGCCCTGGCCATGAAAAAAAAGCCAAAGTTTCATTTCTAATTTCAGTGGGGAGGGGGTACCCTTCAACCAATTCCTGTACCTCATTTTCCCTAAAAACAGTGATCTTTTCTCTTCTGGGGGGGGGCAGTGGGGTGACCCTAGAACTCTGAAAATTGTTTTAAAAAATAGGTTCACCTGTCTAATTTCCACAAAAAAATCCAGAAAAATTGGGGGAAGCCCTTTTTTTTAAAATATTTTCTTTCAGGCGTTGCTCAAAGCACTCATTGGGGCAAAACTAAAAGAGGTGTCTGGATGGCAATTACTTTACAATTGCAGAAAGCATGAACTGAGTACGGTATCTCTGTGGTGAGCTGAATAGACAACCTCTAACTAGTCATTCTTTTCTACTTAAGTGCAGTAAGGTTCTATTGAGGAATCAGCTCTTTCTCAGGGGAAACTTTTCCTCTCTAGACTCGTATTTTTGCCAAGCGTGCATCCTTTTGTGAAAAAACAGACTGATTACTTCCTAAATAGCCTCTGCTTAGAGCCCTAAAGTGATCTAACAAAAATCAATAGCACCAGTTATAGTCCTGAGGCAAGACAGTTGGAGAGGAGGCAAAATGGCAGTTTTCATTGGTAACTGGAAGAAAACAATGAAAGCTGAATGTAAAACAATGCAGTATGGTGAGGAAGGGGAACAATGTGAACCTGCTTCCATTATCTTTTCATTTTTTCCCTCAGAAGCACTGCTGTAGATCAGACCCCTGAAACTAGGTCACTAGGGTACAGCTAGAACAGCAATTTGCTTAGTCTGCTTTTCTGAAAAGCTCTTCCTGTATATTTTTCTGGTGCCTGACTTTGAGCCTTACCCTTACTTTTAAAAGAATTTGTAACGGATGGTTTCAGATTAGTATCAAGGTTGATTCATGGCTATGAGCAAAGGTGAGCTTGAATATTCTTCAAATGCAGATGATTGCTTTAAGATACAGTCAATTCTTGGTATCTGCGGGGGTTCGGTTCCTGGAAAACCAGCGGATATCAAATCCGCAGATACCGAATCATTGATCCTATGAGATCAATGAGGTTGGTGGAGGGGTACCTAACCTGGTCAGGAATGCCAGAATACCACCTTCAGAATGGCTGCGGAGAGCTTCAGAATGGATGTGGATGCAGCGAATGGCTGCAGATACAGCAAATACTGTACCTTAAAAATGGCCACCGGAAATAGCTTCAGGATGGCTGTGGAGAGACTTTAGCAAAGCATTCTGGGTCACTACTAGTGAAACTGACTAGAGGTTCAGAATGGCTGCAGATGCAGCGAATGGCCGTGGATACAGCGAATACCTTTAAAATGGCCGCCACAAATAGCTTCAGGATGGAGCAGGGAGCTTCAGAATGGCTGCGGATGCAGCAAATGGCCATGAATAGTCAAGAACAGGCTGCGGACAGCGCAACACGAGTTACACTTTTGTTCCCGCAGATAAGTGAGTTTGCAGGAACTGAGTCCGTGGATAGCAAGAACTGACTGTACAGCTCGTGCTGAGCTAGGACAGAAAAGTGTGAACACTTTTACCTCTTGCTAATCAAGCTTCAGCAACTTTTCACATGCCTTTACAAAAGGGTGCCATGCTCTTGGCAAGGGGGCTGATGTTGGAGAGAATGTGCCCCTGCTGCAGAGACAGTCAAGCTGATGCTCCCTTGCCTCAGCATGCACATCCACTGAAGAACTATGCAAGGCCCAAGAACAACATACACATGTCGTTGCGTTTTTGAATGCAGAAGTTTGTTCCTCAGCCCTGCATTACTTTCCATGGGATGGTCAGGTACATCCCAATGTGAGGGTGTGTCCGCTCAATTGCCTCAGCAATAGGGATGAGTTTCCTCTCCCCAACCCCCAGAAACAGCAGATCAGGTGAACACTGGCTGCAGTCAGGTGTGAAAAGTCATGAAAGAGGGTAAGAGTTTTTGTGAACAGTTTTGTACCTTCTGAAATGGCCACTTTTGCAACAAAAATTGAACCTTGCAAAAAATTAAAGGTAAAGGTGACCCCTGACAGTTAAGTCCAGTCGTGTCCGACTCTAGGGTGTGGTGCTCATCCCCATTTCAAAGCCAAAGAGCCAGCATTGTCCGAAGACGCCTCCGTGGTCATGTGGCCGGCATGACTCTCCTTGCCGCAGCGCGTAGCATGCAGCTGGAACACGGAGCGCTGTTTACCTTCCCGCAAGCGGTACCTATTTATCTACTCACATTAACATGCTTTGGAACTGCTAGGTTGGCAGGAGCTGGCCAAGCAACGAGAGCTCACCCTGTCGCGGATTTGAACTGCCGACCTTTCAATCGACAGTTCATGGTTCAGCGGTTTAACCCACTGCGCCATCCGCAGTGGGTGCACAGCGCTAAATATAACTGCTAAAAATTAGCACAACGCTAAATATAACTGCTTGAGTATTTGACAGTGTGCGCTGCTTGGAAGAAAGAGCTCTGTAAACAGCTGCTAAGCAAGAGGCTTTAAGGGAGCATCAGGAATTCCATGAAGATGGTATAGTCATGGCTGTCACTGAGACATGTTGACTGACAGATGCTCAAGTTTTATTTAGCATAAAGAATGTCACATTGCTCGTTGTGACTGCAATATCTAACCAACGGAAACCAGCATTTCTCTAAGTGCTCACTTTCTGTCTCCTTTTACTATGATATAGTTCATTTGGCCACAGGAGTATATTCATGTTCCCACTCCTTTAGAGCTGGGGTCTTTTGTTCTCCACATGATCCACATGATTTGCCACATGATTCTCTTGTTAGAATTACTCTGTATGGCATAACTTTTTTTTTCATTCTTAGGCCTTAAAAGGTTTAGTGAGCAAAAAGGGAAGAGGATCTAATTCTATTTATAGGTTTATTATTATTATATTATTATTATATATTATATATTATTATTATACAGAAGAAAACAAAGTATCCAACAGCCATTAGCCAGCATAAAACTCCTTCCAAAAACAGTATTTTAATTAAGCACCAGAAAGACAAAAGAGAAGTGGATAAATATGCTTCCATTGGCAGAGGATTTTACACTGTAGGTGTTGTCACACACAGAAGGCAAAACTCTGTCCCTTATAGTTCTCACTTCAATAAAGGAGCAGACATTGAGAGCTGCATCGTTCTCCACATTATCTGAGGGAGTTGGGGGAGAAGAAGGTGTTCCTTAAGGGATGTCTCAGCAATTAAATTACAGGCACCCCTCGCTTATGCGACAGGTTAGGACAGTGATCTTCAACGGTCGCAATGTCTCATTTGGGGGGTTGTGGCCCACGGGTTTTATTTTACTAACTTGCGGGCCAGTGCAGCGCGTGCTATTCCTGCACACCAGGCCTTGGAGACTCAGGATGATGCTGGAGGGTTGGCAACGTTAGAGGAGAGCAAGAATACAGTCTAAAATGGGACATGTAAATGTGCTTCATTGCAGTCATATTTTGCTCTTCATTCTAAATCAAACTAGGCCAAAATACTTAGTGCCTGGGATTCCAGAACCCAACCATCTATTTTCAAAAATAGAAACATGCAGTGAAATCAGAGCACATCTGGTGACAAGCACAAGGTTGCATTACTCATCTAGAAGCCACAATATGACTAACATGCAACTGATGCCTCCATAAAGCAATTTTTATTTTAAAAGTTAAAATGTTAAAAAAAAAGTTACATGACTACACCATAAAGTGAAGGGGGGGGGGGAGCAGACTTCACATGAAGGCCAAGAGAACAAAAATCTCAATCAAACTGCAGAAAAGGAAGGTAGCCCCAAAAGTTGCACCTTGACACCTTTCTTAACAGAAACCAGACACTGTCTCATCCTCCAGTGCCAATATTCTGATAATATAGTCCAATTTACCACAAGAGTGGCAATGGTCACTAGCATAGATAGCTTTAAAATGGGATCAGACACATTCATGGAGGGGGAAGGCAAGTTTGTCAATGGATGCCCTGATAGCTAAATGTTCAAAATTAGTATACAGGGACAGCCCATCCATGAAGCCAACTGAAACAGTTGCCTCAGGCAGCAGATTGGTGGGGAGCACTGTTCCTGCTAAGGTGTGCGGTGGCACAGCTGCAGAGCTCGGCAACCCAGAAGTTCGACAATGATGTGATGACACCATTGCCAAACATCTGGTGGTGTTGCGACTTGCCGCAACACCACGCAGCTGTGAAAGGGCAGACCCCCTTAGAGGGAACGTAGGTGGGGTGGGGGTGCCTATCTTTATCTACCTACTTGCCTCCACTACTCCTTCCACTCCCTGGATTGGAAAAGGAAGAAGAGGACAGGGAAGAAGAGGAAATGTGGAGGGAAGGAGATGGTTGAGCTAAAACTTTGGAGAATGGGAGAAGCAGAGGCTGGCACGTAATTAGCTAAGGGGTAGTAGCATTTGGCATGCCGCCTCAGACATCAGGAGGTATTGGGCAGTCCCTGTCTCTGAATACCAGTTACTGGAAACCAATCAAGAGGGGAGTTATTGCCTTCATATTTTGCTAGTGGGCCTCCCAGAGGCTTCTGGCTTGCATTGTGGGAAGCAGAATGCTAGATTTGATGATCCTTTGGCCTGATCCAGCAAGCCCCTTCTTATAGTCTATTTTAAAAATATTTAAACAGTAAGAACCTCACAATGCACTAAAACTTAGGACTGGCACTCCATACCTGATGACTCCTGTTTGCTTTCACCACTGATCCTATGGTTAATTATTCAAAACACCAGATGTTTTCACCCATTCACACTACTGAGCGTTAGTAGAGTGAAGTAAGGCTGAATCTGACATATTGAGTTCAAACAACTAGCCAGATTTCTAGCTGCAAGGCTCTGGCATTTCCCTTTTATATTGAATAGATTCCTATTACATATTTAGTAAACCAACGGTCTGCCCTTAAAGAACTATTGGTTTCATACACCTAGCTTGGGATAATCGCTTCCTGGTAACAATGAAAACCAGCAGAATTATTAGGCTTTCCAAATGTTTTTGCTCATTTTGTCACAGACGGAGAGAGGAAAACAACAGCCTCTTTTTTCATGTTCTGAATCTGTGCCGTCTCTTTTATCCCTGAATGCATCCAGTTCACTGACGCATTCTGGTAGTCAATCCTTTACTGCTAGTCAAGCAGATGAACCATCAATAAGGGACTGTTCTGATTAAACAATAAAAGAGCGGCTTTCACATAATGTGACATGGAGACTGGTTTCAACCATTGATGAAAGAAGGCAGCAAAAAGTGCAGCTCTCAGTGGAAAAAAACAGACCTCCTAAGCGATATGCATAGCATAGGCACAAACATATTTTCTCCAAGTATCAATGAACCCAAAGGTACAGACAGTGCAATTTTGCAATTGTCTTGTTCCACGATATGGCATCTGCTCAGAACATTGACGCCTACCTTGAGTCAACATATTTTCATCCTTCATTTCCTTTATATATATATATATATATATATATATATATATATATATATATATATATATATATATATATATAAAATTTTTTATGAATGAACTACAAAACAAAACAACAAAACAAAACAATACAACATACTACTAATAAATAACATTCCATAAGGATGAAAAATAAAGAAATCCCACCATATCTTTGGCTAAAAGTGAGGCCAGCCAAGAGCAAAATTAAAAGAACAGGCAGGGCATGACAAATGCTGAATGTAGAAAGGCAGGATTTGAATGGGAGTCGGCACTCACTAAAATACCCAATTTAAATGTGCTGAATATTTATACATGTGCTGAAAGCTGGTTTGATGCTCCAGGGCATGACCTATCACATTTGGCACTCCAGTTGTGAAAGTTAATAATTATTCTTAGTGATAAACAAACCTGGGGGGGGGGGAAACGTAGCTCTTTGGGGATAACTGATGGGGCTTTTCTGCCTGAACAGCCCTCAATCAATTAGCTCAAGGTAAAAGGAAAAATATACCGAGAAGGCAGGGCCAGATCAAGACCTTTAGAGGCTCTAAGCACTGAAAAGATTATGGTGCCCCCGTATATATTTATTAGTTAATAAATATAATTATAGTTATAAAGTATAATTTAGTAAAAAAAAATAAACTAAAAATAAACTAAACGATAAAATATATTTAAAATTAGTATATTTTGGGTTCAGTGATTCTCCTTTTTCCAGACTTTGTTTTAGTTAACTGGGGGGTTTTGAACCATGGTAAATCTGGCATTAGAAAAACTCTGTGGTGCCCCCCCCCTTCCCTTGATGCCCTAAGCACGTGCTTATTTTGCTTTATGGTTAATCCAGGGCTGCTAGAAGGTAATAAGGGATTTGAGAGTAGGGACTAGGTTTAAGGAAACGGGAGAACAGAACTGAAGTGAATTTTCTCCACCCCAAGTTATCCCTGCAAACATTGAAGGGATGTGAATAGTCAGTATTGGACTGATATTCAGCCTTGGCAATTATTTCTTGATTTTGCAATAGGACTGAACGTTTGGCTGTATCTGACAGCTGGCATGCTATGGCAATTAATACTTGAACATTATCTGACATGCAACACTCAGCACTTGATAGTACTGCAAGGGTGAAGGCGCTAGGATGAGAGGTGGAGAGGAGACATTGATATGGAGGTGAGACTTCCCTGGGATCCCTTGAAGCAGGCTTACCAGATCGTCGCCGGGACGGGAGCGGTCTACCCTTAAGAGGGCGGGACGTGGGGGGGCCAGAATGTTGCGTTCTGGCCCCCCCACGCCCTGCCCCCTTAAGGGTAGACCGCTCCCGTCCCGGCGACGATCTGGTAAAGCCTGCCTTGAAGTCCAAAACCCTCCTCTAATTCTGGCACTCCAAGAGATTGCTGAGTAAACTGGTTGAGATAGGTGTCTTCCTACAGGGGGCTAGAGCCACTCCAAAATACCAACCACCCTAAACAACAAAACAAAACACAAAACCTGACTGCAGTGTTTAGTTCATTCATTGACTAGATTAAACAATTTTTAAATAGAATAACCAACCAAAAAAATAGATTAACCAATTTTTAAATAGAAAAATGTGCCTCCAGCTCCTTGGGTACTCAGGTGTTAAAAATAATTAAGAAAAACTGCTGATGGCAGGCACCGTTATAAGAAACATTCCCCTGTCTCTCACACATGAGGAAATGCCTCTTCTAAGTGGTTGCCTGCTGCAATACATGAATTCCTCTTCTCAAAACAAGGGAATTTTGCTTTTCTTCAGAAGCACTGTTTCAGTCACATGGAAATGTATGTAGTTAATCAGTTATTCAGCTAATGCTCACAAGATGAATCAATAAGATTGTTTTCATTGGGTGACAGCCCTAAAAAATCAGTAATTGCCATCATCTAGATTAAAGAGCAATATAGAGAGATTCTCTCCTGTGGGACAGATCTAACTGGAGTACAACTCTGATTGCTCATCTGAAAACAGCCAACTCCCCACAAGAGCTTGCGTAAACTCTCTCAGTAATTTTAGCCAAAATGATAAAGAAATTCATTTGGAGAGATAAGATTAGTTAGAATCCCTCCAGATCAAAACATGCAACTTTACTCAACCATAAGGCTCATAAACACAAACACTATGAAGGTGAACTGCAAACAAGAGAGTAAAAAGAGCAAAATGGTTCCACCTTCACATACTTGCACAACCTGATACACTAGGTGGAAAGGTTATTATAGCTGGCACGATGCACAGACGATGCACAGCAAAAGACAGTGTGCGTCAGAAATCAGCCTCTTTCAGTCCTCCTAGCCAATGATGCACTTTGACATCCAGGGAGAATAACTTCCAAGTCCAGACTGAAAATGCTTAAGAAAAGTCTTGGCTCAAACCCACATCTTCCAGAGTTAACAATTAACATAATGCCGGGAAAACTCGGTCGTTTAAAAAAGATTTATTTGAAATCAAGAAGATGTTAAACAGACTTTACGTTTCGCCACAGACATGTGTGGCATCCTCAGAAGGAACATGGCGAAACGTAAATTCTGTTTAACATCTTCTTGATTTCAAATAAATCTTTTTTAAACGACCGAGTTTTCCCAGCATTATGTTAATTGTTAACTCTGAAATCTGGACACGTTGTGACAACTTGCGAACGTATCCACACATCTTCCACTTCCAGATTTATGGAGGAAAAGTCCATCACAGCTTACAAGCCATGATGGGGATAAGCAACCTCCTGGTTTTAGAAGTAGGTTTTCTCCATGCCAGGTACAAGGGAGTGACAGCAGGAAACAGGTTATTTTTTTGTCTTGTGTGCTCCCTGAGGCATCTGGTGAGGCCACTGTGTGATACAGGAAGCTGGACTAGATGGGCCTTTGGCCTGATTCAGCAGGGCTCTTCTTATGTTCTTATGTTCCCACCACTTCACTTCTCTTTCCTCCTGAGTTACCAGCCACATCAGCCTGCAACTTCCTTTGCAGTGCTTGGAGTGCCCATTCTTCCGTTAGTTTTAATGTGATTTTATATTGTGATGTTCCATGTTTATAAAATTAAACTTGACATGATTCTAGAATCTGTGTAAGTTTACAAAGAAAGCCAGTTTACTAAATGAAAGAAAGAAAGAAAGAAAGAAAGAGAGAGAGAGAGAGAGAGAGAGAGAGAGAGAGAGAGAGAGAGAGAGAGAGAGAGAGAGATGGTGGGCCTTATGGAAAGTGGAAATGTCTAACATGCCTAAAGAATAAGACAAGGTTGCCCTTTCAGATTGTAGCTACAAGTGTCGGCAATGCACAACCATAGTTGCTCAAGGCCCTAATTAATAAACAGATTTCAAAAGTTCTCTTTCCTGCATTTTATTTTTGGAACACACATATAGACATTCCTTGAAACATGTATCTTGGTATTCTCCTATCCAAATACAAAACAAGCACAATCTTAGTACAGTACTTTATTCTTCTTGCTGCTTGCATCATAGCCCAGTGTGATTTGTCTTCAGGCTAAGATTTATAACTGAGTAGAAAGGGAATTTTATTAAAACCAGTTACATTCATATATCTTATATATTATACTGTATTATATTCTCTAAGGGCCCAATCCTAACTACAGACTGCCTGCTGGGCGCCGTGGCGCTGGCACAGGCTACATCACATCATGTGGGAGGCCAGAGACCATGCAGGGGTGGAGAGGTAAGTAAATATTTATGTTACTTACCTGACTCTGCTCCTGCAAGGGCCCTTATGGGTCTACTCAGACATGTGCCAGCTCTTTAGCTGGCACAAGTCCAAGTAGAGGCAAGGGGGCATGTTGGGCCAAAATGGAACAGACTATATCGGAGGAACCATCGCCACCAATACCCACCCTCTGCCTGCCCCCATCATGCCCCCCTGAGGCCCCGATCTCCGTCCCACCCACCCACCCCCTGCTGCCTTACTGGCTCTGGTGGATGGGATCCTTGCCACCATCGCGCGCACGCGGCCGCCAGCGTTTGTGCTAGCAGCCTCTCTGTGCTCGCCGGTGGAAGTGCCGGCCCATTGGAGGAACATCGCTTCCACTGGTGAGCTGGCACTTAGGCCAGCAGTATTGCGCTGGCAGGCAGCCCAGTTAGGATTGAGCTGTCAGTCTTAATATTTGATGTGTTTGCTTGATCTCTGCAGGTAATGTTTAGCAAAAAAATAATTTTTTACAAAATGAACTATTGGTTGCTCTTTTTCTTCTTGAAAAGTGGCTTGCTTGTAATTTTCATATAATCCTCCATGCACTATTATTTTGACAACAAATGAGCACCTTTTTTATTATTTGACAACAAATGAGCACAACTAAAGAATACTGTCATTATTTGTCGTCTCTGAGTGCATTCCTGATCCACTAAGCTAGGGATGGCATCAGAGGTCAGTCAGATGGAGCACGGGCTGAGGGCGCCATGTGCATCAGAGGGCCTATCTGGCCAGGCTGACCCCTGACCCTTCAGAGTTAGCGCCCAGTGTATCACAAGGAAGCGGACAGGTGCCACCACCATGGGGACCCAGTGTAAGACTTTGCCCCAGGGTCTTCAACAAGTGGCACGAACACCGACCAAAGTAGGAAACTGTGAACTCTTCACTGGAGCACACTACAGTATTAATGTATGTACTTCTGATGAATATTTATACCCTGCCCTTCAGTTCAAAGACTTGCAGAGTGGCAGAGGACTGTGCAGCAAGGGTGGGGGGTAGAGTGTGCCTTGACAAATTTAGCCACCATGTTCAATGCAACCGCTGCTCTTTGCCACTTGAAGTAGGGAGGCTCTGTGCACCATTGAGCTTCCTTTCTATCTGCCATAATACATGGGCCTTGACACGATTTCAAGGAAAGAAGTAAAGGTTCGCTACACTGCTGCCTGTCTGCCTGCCTGAAGGTGTGAGGGAATCCTAGAAGCACAACTCAATGCTCAGAATGCACAACAACCACATCCCCAAGTCTCCACTGGGCTGAGTAAAAGAGGGGTCACAAACTTGGGAGACAGTATCCACTGGGCTATATCCTCAAGTTGCATGGAGAATGTCTGGCCATTTTGTTACAGAACAAAAGATACCTATGTCTCTGTGTGTTAAGATGCAACTTAATTTCAGGAAAAAAACCTGTTCTCCAGGTATCAACATTTTGGGAAACAATGCACTAAAGCCTTCATTCTTGCAGATTTTACAATAGGAAACTTCCATCTCTCTCAGGAGATATTCCACAATGTCAGTAAACCTGCTACTTACTAAGCTACCACTATAAATACAGAGCTTAACATGATAGGGCTCTAATGGATTCCCTGGGAATTATGTTTCCCATATTCTCTGTCGTTTTTTCATTTAGTGTGTACTACCAAATTACCCAGGCCTGAGTGATCAACCTTGCCCACTAGGGAAATCTCTCTCTCTCTCTCTCTCTCTCTCTCTCTCTCTCTCTCTCTCTCTCTCTCTCTCTCTCTCTCTCTCTCTTCTCACTTTCCTCTTTTTTAAGATCCACACATCGCAGCATTGCTTGCAGTTGCAGTTGCAGTGAAACACTTGATTGCTATATGATGATAAAGGTAGTGATTAGCTTTCCAACATTTTTTTTAACTTGCAAATGGATGATCCTATCTTGACTAAGAGCTCTTTTGAACAACAAAACTCTTTTCTAATTAGGTGGAAGAAAAGTCAGTCTTTCTGTCCTGGCCTGTCTCATAATAGCTTAAAAGTAGTGAAAAGAGTAATTTCTTGTTCGACATTAAAATAGGACTGTATCTAGATTGTTACACATATATTTCTCAGAAATTCACATTGTTAATATTCTTCAGTAGCTTTATTAAGAAAAGAGCAGCAGGTGAAGACTAGCAGCCCAATCCTCCCGCCCCTCCAGTATGTGATGCAGCCACGCTGAGGAAGTGCATGCTGCATTCAACAGTGTGTGTGGGGGGGGGGTAGGTTGGAAAATGGAGGATAGGCTCTGGCAAGTGCATTTGTCACCGAGATCCGACCCCTCCAGTCCACTTCCCACCCCCTTCCCTCCCCCTCTCAGCCCCAAACCTTCCCCTCTACCAACTTACCTGGCTCAGCAGAGGCCAGGCTCCTCAGTGGCAGGTGTGTGGAGCTGCTGAAAGGTTCCATCAGCTGCTCTGAACTGCCCACAGCGGCGCACCATTTGTGGTGGTACCACTGCATTTACGGCAACAGACTGTGACTTCCGCTGTCATAACTGGCCCATAGGATTGGGCCGCAAGTCTCTATGGAAGAATATTAAACTGACTTGTGAACAGGAACACTCTTCAGTACCACAATGCAATGTCTGCATCAATCCTGACGTTCAAGTCACCAAAGTGAATGGTGTTGATGAAGGAGCCCCACACGGCTTGTCCATGAACCTACAGTGCAATCATATGCACGTCTACTCAGAAGGAAGCCCCGCTGAGTTCAGTGCACCTTGCTCCCAGATATGGGTGCTTAGGAGTACAGCCTTGTACTCTGACAGCACAACCCTATGCATGCTTAGTAAAGGTATCCCCCGCTCGAAAGCCAGTCATGTCCGACTCCAGGGTGCAGTGCTCATCTCCGTTTCTAAGGCCGAAGAGCCAGCACTGTCTGAAGACGCTTCTGTGGTCATGTGGCCGGCATGACTAACAGGACGTTGTTACCTTCCCGCCACAGTGGTACCTATTTATCTATTTGCAATTTCTTGCTTTTGAACTGCTAGGTTGGAAGGAGCTGGAACAGGAGATGGGAGCTCACTCCGTCACGCGGCACTCGGGTCTCAAACTGCTGTCCTACCGACCTTCCAGTCTGCAGTTCAGTGTCTTAACCACTAAGCCACTGCAGTCCCATGCATGCATACTTACCTGGGAGTAAATCCCACTGAATACAGTGGAACTTACTTCTGAATAAACTTCGATAGGCTTGTCCTGCTAGTGATGTTTCGGCTCAGAGGGATCTTTAGGACTGGCTATCTCTACAAAGTGGGGCTTACGATGTTTACCATGCCCCTTGTCAGTGACGTCGCCAAGTGGGGGGCGGGGGGCCCAGGGCCCCCAGGCGGGGGGTGCGGACCCCTTAACTTTAATTTTCTACCTACCTTTTTTCGGTGTTTTTCTCGATTTTTTTCTTTTTCATGGGCAGCTGCCGCCTCCCTGCTGCTTCCCAAGGCGGCAGCTGCCTCACGCGCGCCCCCCAGGGTGTGTGTGTTTGGGGGGCACTTTTTGGGGCGCAGGCAGCTTCTTCTGGGCGCTCGCAGCATGTTCTCATCCCTGGCAGGAAGTTCCGGCGGCGCCATCTTGGATGGGTGGGACTCTAGGACTCTCTACTCTATGGTCATAGAGAGTCCCGCCCATTCAAGATGGCGCCGCCGGAACTTCCTGCCAGGGACGAGAACATGCCAGGAACATGTTGGGACTGAGAACTGAGAGCGCCCAGAAGAAGCTGAGAGCGCCCCGCAGAGACAAGATAAGCGCCCCAAAAGCACACACATGCCCCTGCGCCCCTCCTAGAATGCCCCCAGCCCCCTTAAAAGTTAAAAAAAGGGAAACCCCGGAAAAACCTTTGATCAAAGATCAAAGGTTCTTTGATCACAGATCAAAGGTTCGATGATTGGATTACACATCAAAGGGGGGCGGTGGAAGGGCTGAGCCCCCCTTTGAAAATGGGCTGGGTTCGTCTCTGCCCCTTGTGGGTGTTGCTTCAATGGCTTCCTGAAGAGAATCTGTGCAGCTTCTTAGCTGTCTGCTTTGAGGAAGTCATTGTCTGTAGTGAAGCAGGCAGCAAATTCACTGGAGGCGCTGAAATCCCTGTGAAGCCAACTCCCACAACATGAACTTGAGGCAAAATTCTCAGTTCTTCATTTATTTAGAGAACTTCTTGTAGTGGGCACAACAGTAAGGCTCTCTCCCAGACAGAGAAGGCAGGAGTTGTGGTTGTCAGCAGAGGTGATTAGCCCCACAATGGACACACCTTTTAGAAAGTCATCCTGCTCAGGATATGGTGGCTTGGGACTAGCTAACAAATTCATTTTTGTTCTTTTTGTAACAACAAATACTAACACTAAAGCTGACAATAAAACAAACAAACAGAGGCAAAATGGTTACTGAATTTGAGGCAAAAGTGTTTTACCTCCTTTTTGCTGACGAAGGGAACCAACAGCAAAGAGGAAACATTTGTAAGGATGATGCTGAGGTCCAAAGTGGTCAAAAAGAAACTGAGGAATGGGGCTCTCTTCCCACCCTTGAGACACACCGTGTGCATGGGGTTTCCCCACTTGAGAGAAGAGACCAATGAAGCTCTGAAAGCTTCCAAGGTCAGCTCTGTACATGCGCAGGGTTCCACTACATGTGACTGCACAGGGACCACAAAGAAGTGCTATTCATTATTTGTAGGAGACAAAAATAAATAAGGGGCTAAAAACCACAACTTCAGATGCTGTCTTCAGAAGCAGAGACTCAGAACCAGAGACCCAAGATGATCAATCCCATCACCATATGTCTTCGTAAAAGAGGAATCAAATTGCCTTGGCAAAAACATTTAAAAGAGAAAGAAAACCAAATGCAATGTTCCATTTTAAGCTGTTTTCAGTTCAGAAAACCCCCACTAAGATATTTTGTATTTTTTTTCTGAAAATGACCAAAAAACCCACAAAAACACCCCACCAAGATCTTCTTTCCATAGATGGTCCTCATTGTGTTTATGCCACTTGTACAGTGCACTAGTTTGTGGTAGAAATCTCATTAAAGAAATGAGATCTAGATTTATGGATTGCACTTGTGATTCACTTAGCACATTTACATCAAAGTCATCATTTAGTGGAAATGATGAATGATGCTGAAGCCTTGGGCAGAAATATAAGCAACAGAAATCAGTTTATCAGCTGGTTCCTTTTTTTTTACTACTAAATTGAGCAAAGGAATAATTTAAACTGGACAACAGACAAGAAGGTCCTCAACACAGATAAGACATATTACTGTATATATAGTCAAGTATACAATCTAGAGAATGGCAAGCTCTATGTCCACTCAAATGAAGACAGAGTTTTAGCCCAAACCTAACATTTAGAACAGTGGAACAGAGATTCCGCTGTTGTAAATGGTTGTATGGTAGCACGTGCAATGCACTGCCAGTAGCCATTTTGGAGCCACCGCTGCAAACGGCAGCAGTGTCAGTGACCGTCTGCTGCTACCAGCTACCCGCGGGAGCGCAGGTAAGCCGGGGTGGGGGTGGGCAGTGGGAGGAATGGGGAGGGCAGCAGGCAGAACGAGGGAGACAGGGGTGGATCCCAGGGGCAGTGACTTGCGCTGGGATCCTATACTCGTTCCTTACTCTCCTTGAACTTATGCCAGCAAACTAGCTGGAATCTGTGGAGAAACATTGGGGAAGTGGAGGCTTACCCCGAGGTAAGGGAAAGCAAGTTCTCTTACCTTGACAGGCCTCTGTGACTGCCCCTCCACCACAGGATACAGCGTGCACCCCGTTGGGGCCGTTGCATCAGTGCTGGGCGAGTTAAGATTGGGCTCTTTTAACAAACAACTTTCGCTTTGGGCTGGTTGCTGTATGAGATGCAAGGTACTCATGCTGCATCTTCTTAATCGAGGTGTTTCCGCATGGTAAGTTATCCCCACATGAGAAAATCCAAAGAGAAAAGCCAGTTTTCCCAAGGGGCTAATCCAGTCCTCTGTTGCACTATGTCCCCCATCACACTCCCATGTGCACTGCTCCATAAACAGGAATCCCTTGTTACTTACCCACTGACAGTTCTCATGTAAACAGAGAGCTGTGCTTCTAGAAGGGCTACACATACCTCATGATGTACATAGGGGCCAGAGCGGATTGGCCCATAAGTATTTTCTCTGACAAAGAAACATTTCATTTTTCCCCACATACACAGCGCAATCCTAACCAACTTTCCAATGCCAATGTAGCTGTGACAACAGGGTGCACACTGCATTTTTCAGTGTAGGGGCAGTCATGGAGGCCTCTACAAGGTGAGGGAACATTTGTTCCCTTACCTCAGGGCTGCACTGCAGCTGCACCAGTGCTAGAAAGTTGGTTAGGATTGTGCTGGAAGACACACAAATACCTCACACAAACATTTCACACAAACACCTTACTTTTCACAATGCTGTGACAATATCATTCCCCCAATTCAGAACTGGTCTGTCCACATGATATGAATGCCGCATATGTGGAATAACAATATTATATGTATAAACCCACAATGGATGCCACTAGCCACTGTCCAAAATACTGATCCAAAGATCCACTTTTCACATGGACAGTTCAACAAACTGGATGGTGTTCATGAGTAAACCAATCAATAAACAGATATAGATCCACTGACCTGCATGTTCCTCTTCTGATCAATTCTATGTGATTTTCACAGCCCAATCTTATCTAAAGCACCGCGCTGGGATGCAGTGGTGCCGGGGAAAGCTTTGCTGGTTCCAGCACGGGGCTGTAAAGGGATATTTGTCCCCTAACCTCGTGTCAAGCCCCAGCACCCTCTATGGGGCTACTTGGATGAGCTAAGTGGCTGGCGCAAATCTGGGCAGCTCCATGTTGGGCTTTTAAGCCCAGTAAGGTGGATAGGATTTGGTGGAGGGCTCGTCCGCTGAGCCCACCTCCTCCTGGGCCTGGTCCGCTCTCCTCCCTGCCCTCTCCTGCCCTGGAACGCCTCCTCCACCACCCCGTTTCACCCTCCCCCCCCCGACTCCCCAGCACAGAGCTCATCTGCCTCTGGCAAGTGCTGCTCCTGCGCTGGCGGAGGTCTGCCGGTGCTGCCCTCCATGCCAGCGGGACTGGACTCCACACCGGCGCAACGTGCTTGATGGCACTTTTGCGACAACACAGGGCTTGATCATGCCCGTGTACGCCGGCATAGGATTGGGCTGTCAATGTCCCTACTTATAATGGATACGAATACATTCGCAAATCTTATTACAGATGGAAACGTACATTCATAGATGTTGACAACTGCCTCTGCCAACAGTTTTCCTGTAAATGCATGAAATACTTTGCTGTGCCTGATGATCTCTGCACTGGGTCATGGTGGGAGGAGTTTGCCACATCAAAAAATAATGTATTGATTTATCCCTAAGTGCAGATTCATGAGCTATCTTACGCCGATAGGGCACAGTACATTTCTGCATCATTTTCAGCCAATTCTCATTGTTTCCAGTCTCAATTACACTAGTTACATACTGCTTCCAAAGCAGTATGCTCCAATTGAGCCATAGTCTCATAGGGACCCACACTAGCCAATGCCTTCCTTCCAGGGAATTTCCCTAGACGTTTCAGAGAAATGTTCACAGCTTGTTTGAAAGACGTTTCAGAGCCTTGTGGGGGTGGAAATATGAACTAGGATTCTTATGGTTAAAAGGCAATACGCATATTGCTAGCATAGCTGTCTTCAGCTCTGGCAGAACTGTTGTATTAGTAGACCAAGGAGATACTTCCAGAAGATCACTCCAAAATAATTTGAATTTAGCTTCAGCCATTTTCATTTGGAGCACTCCTGCACACCAAATCTTATAACCAAAAGTAAGAAGAGTTTGTGTGTGCCTACCTGTGTTTTTAAGTCCGTTAGTGTTTGGGTCAACAAATTACACAATGGTTGGCAACTGTGACTTTTTCCCCCTTTTCAGGACTACTTGTGAGTCAAATGTGGATATGCTCGCTCTTTCTTAGTTCTTATCATAATAAATGTTGTCGAATAACAGTGTAAACATTTTCTATGCTACAATTTTGGTCACAGAAATGTGCTAGTGCCCTTTCATGACTAAACATTGCAATATGGTTCATATACTGTATTATAGAATCTCATTCCTTAAAACTAAATACATCTATTACAGCGGTACTTAACCTTTCTGGCCTGTGTATCACCTACAAGGGCCTCGGCTGGCCGCGTACCACCAGAAGCAAGTGCCGATGACATCATCAGCACTTTCTTCCAGGTTCGTGACTGGCTGGAGCTCAGAAAAGGGGAGGTAAGGCACAGGGGAGGATGGGAGGGCCATTCCCTGAGCAGCAGCCCAAGTGCTTGAGCTCTGCCGGCTCGGCAGAGCTTGAGGCGCTGATTTTCAGGCTCCAACATGGTGCCACGCAGCCGAGATGGCGGCCACCCTCTTTGCCGCCAGCGGCCCGCGTACCACCAGCCATTGGTACGCATAGAGGTTGGGAACCTCTGGATCTAGTTAGCCCCTGCTAACTGGGCAAGAGGCACTTTTTCAATGGGTGTTCCTCTTATATTTAGCGCTGGGAGAGTAACTGCCCCCTCTTCACCCCAGCACAATCTCTTTTCTGGTGGCTGTTTGCTGGTGTTCTTCTGCATCTTTTTTAGATTGTGAGCCCTTTTGGGACAGGGAGCCATTTAATCATTTGATTTTGTCTGTAAACCGCTTTGTGAACTTTTTGTTGAAAAGTGGTATATAAATACTGTTAATAATAATAATAAAATAATAATAATAATAATAATAATAATAATAATCTAGTATGTGTCATGTAACATATATTATATTGATCTAAGGTTCGGTCTGCCCTGAGAGATATTTCTGGTTGGCATCCAGTCAAATCCCTAGCAAGTTGGTGGAATGAGGTGATGACATGGGCAGCAGACACAGTCACAGACTGTTTGGAAGCTAAGTAGAACCCTCCCCCCCCCCCAGTTTACCAGGGACCTGGAGATCATGAAGCAAGGAAATAAACAATTTGAATGCAAATGGTGGGGAAACTTGGTGTGAATCCAACTGAACACAGGTAAGATTATCATTATTGAGCCTACTCTGTGATGGTGATGACAGTGAAGCAGCCATTTTCTCTGTTATCATTGCATCCAAAGAGTGCTGATGTAAACTTAACTCACAAAAGTGACATGAAGGAACCTTTTGAGACCAGGTGCAATCTTTTGACTAAACACCTTGAGGATAAAGTCGCTCACAACTACCACAGTTTGGATGCTACTAGTTTTCCACTCCCTGTTGATGAATGGATTTCAGCTGATGAAGTAAGAGGATGTGGACAAGATGCTTGGAGGAGTGTGGTGTACCACTGGTTTGCCCAACCCTTGCCCCTCTTGGCTAAAAGCACCTAGTAAGAGGAGACTGGCTAGCAGGGTCCAGGAGGTAGTGGTCTTGATCACCTTGAAGATCGTTAGAATATTCCTAAAGAAATCCTCTTTGGACCCAGAGGACCATAATAAATATCACCCAGTTGCAAACATCCCCTTCTTAGGCAAGGTGCTCATGAGCAGATGATTGTTGTACAGCTCTAGGCACTCTTGGATGAGAATGATGATCTGGATCCATTTCAATCTGGGTTCAGTACTGAGACGGCTTTGGTTGCCCTGATGGGTGACTTATGGCAAGAAGAGGATAAGGGGAGAGCATGTCCCTGCTAATTCGTTTGAACCTCTCGATGTCTTTGATAGCAATCATAGCATTCTTCTGTATAGGTTGTCTGAGCTGAAAACTAGGGCACTGGGTTTCAGGGTTTCATTGCCACCTGGAGCAATGATTTTAAAGGCGATGCTGGCAGAATCCTGTTTGGCACCATGGCATTTATGCTGAAGGGTCTGAAGGGTTACATCTTGGCTTACACACTTTTTTAGCATCTACATGTAACTGAATTAGGTGACTTGAGAATTTGGAATGAGGTATGACCAATATGCTGATGACATCCAGCTCTATTTTCCCTTTTTATCCAAATCAGGTGAGGCAGTGAACATTCTGAATTGGGGTCTGGGATCAGTAACGGACTGGATACCAGTCAAATTGACGCTCAGTCCTGACAAAATGGATGTACTGTTATAGTTTTGTCTGTCTGTCTGGGAAGATGGTGTAAAACTAATCTTGGATGGGGTTTCATCCCTTCTATTATGCCTTTTCACTGGAGACTCAAGTTATTTCCACATCACATAGAGCATCTTCTACCAGAGATAGCTGTCAATCTGGACCAGAGGCTTCTTGAACAATTCAATTTTCTTCTACCAGAAAATGATGAAAGACAATTAGGTACTGATTACATTGCACTGATTATGTTGTCCAGTCCTATAAGGTTAGTCTAGGTACACCTTGTCTAGGCTGACCATATCCAAAAAGGGACAGGGTGTCTATACCTTTAACCATTGGAATTTGGGCAGGTGCAGCTCATTATGGAAGGGTGCAACAAGCTACACCTGCCCAAATTCCCTCTTCTTACAGTGGTTAAAGATATAGGCACCCTGTCCCTTTTTGGATATGGTCAGCCTAACCTTGTCAGAACTAAGTCCCATTGAACTCAGTGGGATTGTCTTCTGAGTAAACATGGACAGGATTGAATCCCATGATGTTAAGAAGATTTTCTCATATTCATAGATGAATATCTTGCCCTCCTCAACTCTGCCAGCAGATAACATGTATAAGTAAACAAATGTTTGCTGATCCGAAGTGCCAGTTGAGTTCCTTGGGATTGTTTTTTTTTTTTTTTGCAAGAGATGATGATTCTAGGTGACCTCAGCAGCATTTCTCATTCATTTGAATATTAATACCCAAGAAAGTTATTCTTCAACTTGGTTGTTACGGTAAACAAACAAAATTTTGAATGTTTTACAGAAGGGGCAACTTAAGCCAATAAGATTGACTAGTCAATCCACAATAATTTGCTAGCACTGAGAAAACCTGCATCTACAATATGCCTCTGATATTGTCTCTCTGATAGAAAGTACTGTTCTGTGCAGGTTTATTGTTACAGGGGCCATTGTCTTTGGTTGGTTTCACCTCTTTGTCCTTCTTTCCTAGTCCTGAGAGTCAGGAGACCTATGCTAGCCCATGCATGGAAGAACGTGACAACCTCTCTCTCTCTCTCTCTCTCTCTCTCTCTCTCTCTCACACACACACACACACACACACACACACACACACACACACACACACACACACACAATATCTGGCTTTATGCCTGGGTTCAGTACTGGGGGAGAATTTTAGAAGATCAGCACGGATGCTGGTGCAATGGTTTTGCTGAATACAGAACATGCACTCTTGGTCTCGACTTTTGCAGTACAATAATTAGTATGTTTACTAATCGGCCCAATCGTATCGCTGGGTTCTGACACTGGAACTAACATTTTGATGGCAGAATGCGCCTTCCAGCATTGCAAAAGGTGCTCCAGAAGTATGCGGAGGGCTGGAGAAGCCGCAGAGGCCTAGTATGTGCTGGTGGACAGAGGAGCACCCGTCAACAGCGGTGAGTCAGTGGAGGAAGTGGAATGGGGCAGAATAGGGGTAGGGTGGGAGGCGGGTCGGGAGGTGGAAGGGGGCACCCAGAGTGGCTGACTTGCGCTGGATGCTCTCTCTTTCCTAGCCTCCCAAAACGCTCCCTTTCTCTCCTTGGACTAGCACCAGCTAAAGATCTGGCGCAGGTCCGAGGAGACCCACTGGCGAGGGGAAGGCTAACAGGGAGATAAGGGAAAATATTTTCCCTTATCTCTCCCAAGCCCCCCAATCTCCCCCCCACCCCCACCATAGCATGCAGTGAAGCCCATTCTGGCACGGCTTCATGCTATGCCGGGTGAAAGGATAGGACTGGACTGATAGTTCCACTGTTTTCAGCAGGGCTTCTTATCCCCCTCATTGCAACCAGAACTGAGAAGGAGCAACTTGCCGAAGACCAGATTTGAACCAGGGAAGTTCTGATTTGCAGCTCAGTCTCTTAGCCACCATACTACACCAGCTCTCTATTTGTGAAACTATTTCTATTGTGAGACAATTTCTTCTCAGATATTATTCTTTGACTATGACCAGGTGGGCCAGAGTATTTGAAGTTCAGTAGGCCTAAATTGAGTTAAAACCCAGGTGTTCTTGCTTAAGTAAGCTGGGAATTAAAAACATTCAGCTCATCAGATGGGGCTGAGCTTTTTTACACATCTTGATGACACATTTCCAAGTCTGACAACTAAAACAAGTTCAGAATTCAAATACATAGTTCTTCTGTTTTTTTAAAAAAGGTGCAAAATCCACAGGGTTTGGGGGGCTATAACCCAACACATAATCATGGAATAACTTCAGCTCTTTAAACTATACCGTGGCCAGATAAAGTTAAACATAATACATAGATACATTGCACTATGCCTTCAAATAGCTGGTTAAAGTAGTCTGTACATAAGATATGCACAGTTCAATGCCAGTTCTATCCAAGAATAATGTGATACATATTGTAGTCTACTCAAAGGTAGACTATATAAATGGATGTTTTATCATGGCCACTTAAGTTTCATGAGTGAAAAAACAACAGGCACAAAAGAGATTAATCACCTAGTTCAAGACAGTAAAGGTGAAGTGAGGAACAGATTTATGGTCATTTGATTACCATTTCAGTCAGCTCTAACCAGTAGACTACACTTCTTTTGTGTGCTTGATTTCACGGTAGATCTGACCCTTCAAATACCAAGAACAGTTCTGCAGAAATTCAGTTTTGTAATTACAAAGAGTCCCAAGGTGATCTAGATGCACATACTTTATGAAACCATGCTCAAATATTTAATATATCTTCAACACTTGAGGCTTTTACACAATCCTTCTTATCATGTGTATTAAGCTGTTACTATTCAATTTGCTTTTGAGTTCTACAGCTTTATTTTTCAGTTTTTGATGCTTTTATACAAGAGTGAACTTTCCATAAACAAGACATTGGAGAATTTTTTCAATGTCGAAGATTCTGTGTCAATTCATTTGCCCTAAGGGCCATACATTATTCAGCAACAAACTCAACTTTGCACCAAGCTTACACTCTACAAAGGTCTGCACTGAATGCTGGCTCTCCGAGAAGTGTGGTGCCTCTATCTGATACAGTGGTTTTAAAACATGTGTGTCACATTCGTACTTACATTGTACATGTAAACTTGAGAATGAGTGAAGGAGTTTTTTTATTTACCTCAAAGTCATAACCAGGTTTTCTAATAATATTATACACACAGTACATTCTAGAAAAATTCGTATATCATTTGGGTCACACAAACCTCATAACATTTCATCAGTTTATATCACACATACATTGCTCACACACACACACAGCAAAATCCTGTGTAACCTTGCACCGGTGTAACAGCAGATGCACCGGGTTAACAGCAGATGCACCGCTGTAAGAGCAATTACACTGGCATAAGTGCACTTACACCGGTGCATCTACTGTTACACCGGTGCAAGGTTACACAGGATTGCGCTGTAAAGCTGTGATTGTACTTTGGAATAGTGCGCGTGCCCTGAAGTTATTTAGGAGACAAATCTTCCAAAACTATCCATACAAAATGTAGTGCAATGTAACTTATTTTTATACAAAAAATTCCACCCACCCCACATCATCATATTAGTGCACCTGGAGATGGAGATGGAAAGGAAGAAGAGACTGACACATTGATGCACAGGCAATTTTAAATCTCTCTGCAACTCTGTTTGGAACTGATTGCTGAAACTCCAGCATGACAAACAACACTATTCTCTTAAATGTCTCATTCTTTCACTAAGCAAAGGATTACACTGAGCATTTAAAGAACCAGTATGGATTATTCTTGAAAGCATTCTGTCTACACTTTGCATAATTAATCTTTTGTTCCCAGAAGATGCTGAAATCCAATACACTAATTCTAATAAAAGTCCATTCCGTCTGGCCCTATGTATATTTACTTGGAAGTAAGTTCCAGGAAGAGCAACAGGACATGCAGTAAGTGCATCCTGTATCATGCTTTGTAAGTCTCACGCTGAACGTTGCACCACGTAATGCAATGGGTACAGGCACGCATCAGATCATACCGGTGATATGAATGACTGCAATATGAGATCTTTCTTGTGATTAATAATGACTATAATATACACTACTGGGCTTGAATTCTTGCTTTTACTGAACGTTTTCGCTTCCAAATGGTTCTGAGGCAACACAGAGTGTGAGTGTAAGAGACTGCTTATGTGCTACGCTTCCCTCTTTACCAGAGGGGCACAATGACACCATCACGGACAAGGTCGTGTGTTGGAGAGATGTGTGGCATGCAGACAATTTTAAATGTCAAGTCTAGTATTTCTTTGAAACATGTAAAGCGCAGTAAGAGTACATTAACCTAGATTATAAAGAAAGCAACTCAGCTACCCAAATGAAAAATTCACATCTTTCTCCACATTTCACTTCTCGGTGAAAATGACATGGTCCTGTGTAATGTAATCGAAGTCAGAATCACAAATGGAGCTGCTGTATCCTGCCACAAGCAACTCCCTGCTGATTGCAAAAGGAAGTTCTCCTTAAAGAGTGATGTCACTCTGTGATCCATCAGCCACTATGAAGCTGTACACTGCAACAACACAACCTATAGTTCACTTCACAGGGAGCGACTGAACAATCAGCAAAGATTTCCTTCTTTCCACTTATATACCTCTTCATCCTAATCATTTTGCAGCATATAGTTTCTCCAATCAAGATCAGGTTATGATCAAATTAGCCAGCCTTAATTTGCCACCATTATCTAGGCAGCACAGAGTTACACTCTTTTTCCTTTGCCCCCCCGCCCCCCAATTAGCAGCTTTGAGTCCCAGAGTGCTCACTGCAGTTTTTTTTTTTTTTTAAAGCAGGTTATCTTGGAAATCTGTTCATAGGTTATGCATGTATGTGAGGTGGGAGAAAAGATGATAGAGGAGGAGTGAAGATGGAGAATGAGAGAAGGATCCTTTGCTGAAGGTGTTCTGCTAGTACATAAAGATACACTCATAGCGGAGGATTTCAGGGAAGGATTACTACACATTCCACACTCCAACTCTCTCAAATCACCCACGTGCTTAGGTTTTGCTTAAAAAAATACACATTTCCTACTCGTATGGCAAACAGAAATGAGTTTGCCGAACTGCACCCCCTCCCATCCTCTTTTTCATCCCCCTGTAAGCTGGGCCTATGGGCAATAAAGATCACAGGGCTCTGTTGAAAAGTAGAAGCAACGCCCAGATCTGTACGACCTGCATCCTATTACCTGCACCGGGTAGCTACTACTACTACTACTACTACCACCACCACCCACCACCACTACCCAAACTGGCTATGGTAACTCACTCTACCTACCACCTTCACCATCTTCCTCTGGTACTCACAGTTCAGTTTGCTGATCCCCAATTACTCCATTCCTTACTTGCACCCTCAAGTCTCTGGTCTCTCCCACACACACTACCCTCCCCAGTGGCAGTGCCCTCTCCTCCTCGCACTCTAGCCATGTCCTTGCTTGCCACCTCTCCCCCATGTATGTTCCCTCTCTCTCTTCAATATGTATGACCCCCCCCCCCCTCATTCAGTGCTCTCTCGGTCAATGGGACGCACAGGAGGCGCTTCAGTCTCCACGACTCCGACCCTTCCCCCACCTGGACGTGGGGCTGAAATGACCCTCGCGCAGCGGAGCCCCTTCCAATCCCTCCCGCCGCCTACCGTCTGAAGCCTTGGAAGGACGAGGGCCAGGACATCCTGGATTTCTTCAAGCCGGGCCGGTGGCCGGTCTCCAGGGCGAAGGACGCGCGGTCCATGGCTCGGCAGTAGAGGTAGCGCTCCGTGTCCGAGTAGCCGCGGGCCCTCACCCTGCCGCCGCCGCCGCCCCCGACGGCGCGGCCCCGGGACGCTGGAGGCGGCAGAGGAGGGGGAGGAGGCGGCGGGGGGAGCGGCGGCGGCGGCGGGCACTGGGGCGCCTGCTGCGGCTGGTGCACGAGGAAGTGGTGCTGCTGCCGGAGCTGGTAGCGGCAGCGGTGCTCGTGGCGCCAGAGGTGCTGGGGCGCCGGCAAGCTCCCGCCGCTGCCCGCCGTCCCCTCGGCCAGGCTGGCGCGGCTCTCCTCCGCTTCCATGCTGGGGCAGGACAGGGGAAAGAGGCGCTGCCGCTGCTCGTTGGCTGGGAGAGGCTCAAGCTCCTTCCCGCAGCCGGGCTCCTGCAGTCCTGCTGCCTTTCTGCTCTTCCCGCCTGCTCGATTCGCTGCTCGCCTTGAGGCGAGAAAAGAGCCCGGCGGCGGTGGCGGTGGCTGCTGCTGCTGCTGAAAAGTTGGACAGCTCCCTGCCGGCGGCGGGCAACGGAACTCCCTGCTGCCGCCTCGTCTTTTGCTCCACTCTGCTCCCCGGCCGCTAGGAGACGACGACGACGACGCCTGGCCTCATGGCTGAACGCGAAAGGGGCAGCAGCAGCAGCCTGCGAACAAAGCCCCCCGCCCACCGCAGCCAAGGCGGCGGAGCCTGGTTGGAGTACGCAAGCAGCTGGCGAAGACCCGGGCTGGAGGAGCCTCGGGCGGAGCAGCGGCCAGCGCACGGGCGGTGACCTAAGAGGAGTTTTCCAGCTCCGTCGCCTCCTCGGCTTTCTTCTCCGCCTCCCGGATCTCCCTGGAGAGCGGCTGCTGCTGCTGGTTTGTTTTCTCCGCTCGCCTTCATTAGAGTGGCATCCTGCAGCGCGCCCGCCTTCTTCCCTTTAGCCAGACCCAGACCACCACCGCCCGCCCCCCGTAGGACTGACGACGGTTGAGAAAGAAGTGACTCCAGGTTGCAAAGTTGCACAAAGTAAATGCCTTGGTAAATGGAGCCGGGTGAGCGGGGTGGGGGGTGGAGGCGATTAAAAACTCAAAGCTTTTTGGCGCCTGCTCTGCCCGTTGTTGTTTTTTAAAAAAATTATTTCGCTGTTGCAGCGAAGAGAAAGAGGATTTTCTGTACAGCCAAGTTATCCAAAGTGCTCTGCTCCCACTTCGAAAGTTTCCCCGATGTGATGATCAAGCGGCGCCCCCCTCCTCCTTCCTCTCTTTCTCCAAGCCTTCTCGGCTGCCAATCAACATAGGGAACGTTTAATTACATATAGCAAGCCTGCGCCCACTGTTACCAGTGAAGGCTGGTCAAGCTACCCCCATATAACGCACACATGTTCCAGGAGTTTGTGAATGCCTGAAGGCTGAATTCTTTAAAATGAACCTGGAGCTGAATTCTTTTAAATGATAACATGGGTTCAGTTTCAAAATGAACTCCACATAATATATATATATATATATATATATATATATATATATATATATATATATATATATATATATATATATATATATATATATATATAAATTGGAAAGTACTATGTTAAAAACACACCTGTTTATAACATTAACTAGGGCAAAAGGGTTGGGATACCCTTGAGTGATGCATTTACATCAGATCCGACTTATGTATGGCTTCACTGACTGTCAGTCCTACATTGGTCTTTCCTAGCCCTACCTGGGTATTCAATTTAGAGTATCCCAGCTTCAGTCCCGAGAAAAGTGGAAATCCCATCTTTCTCAGGACTGAAGCTGAGACACTCTACATGCAAAACAAATGCTCCCCCCCCAACTGTGTACAAAAGAGCCAGAGAAAAGTGGCAATGGCCTTGCTCCAGTAATGGATGAATTGGACTTTAGTCCATATTATTCAAGTTCATGTTCAGACCTAGTCTACACATTTCACAGCATAAGGTGGAAAGCTGAGGTGGAAGAATTCTGGACTGTTCTACTCAGATAGGGTAGTTTGGGTTTGTGTGTGTGTGTGTGTGTGTGTGTGTGTGTGTGTGTGTGTGTGTGTGCGTGCAAGAAACACCCCTCACCACAAAAACTCTCACCACATGTAGTAAATGAGCACATTGCAAAAGAAAGGTTTTATGCAGACCTCTCCCAATTTGCTAGTTTATTACATGCAGGGTCTCTTCTGCCCAGGGAAGAACTCAAAAATATTCTACCACCTCAATTTAACACCTTGATCTGCATTCTGCACCATGTGCAGATGGGGTGAAATCCACAGAACCTTCACTGGAAAACCTGAACATGCTATCTCAGTGATTCTGTGTACTGTAACCATTCATATTTTGCACCATATCTGGCAGATGGCAGCAGAATCTTCTTGCTGGAAAATGGATTCAGTCTATCTTCACTACATAAATCAGCTGAACACATGAATTAGTAAACCATGGAAAGCAAAGACTTTAAATTACATCAAACAGCAAAGAAGTATGTAAATAAATGTGTACAAATCATACACCATAGCAAGAGAAAACAGTCTTACCCATGCTGCAATATAAATTAAAACCGTTCTTTTCAAGTTCAAAACAAAGGAACAACAATTTGTCAGCATGTTTTCTGAAGGCTTCAAAGGTGACAGAAAAAAAATCAACAGTGTATGCTTGTTGAATATCTTATGTGATTACACAATCATACTTGTGTAATTGGAAGCAAGTCCGACTGAAGTCGAGTGGAATTTACTCTAAGAAGCAAGCATAAGATTGTAGTCCATTTTCTCAAGTCAACTACATTCTTTAGTGATTAAAGCAGACCACAGTGATTTAAAGCCCAATGAAAATAAAAACATTGGCCATGACGAGTTCATTTAGAATCTAAGGGATTGAGCATGCCTCATAAGATTTTTGGGGCCCTTCCCAAATAGCTAACTTCCCCAACCTCACTTTCCAAATTGCTGTTGAAAGACTCCTCGGTTTCCAAAAGTGGTGTTGCCATACAGTTTGAGAAACACAACCCCTAGACACCTCAAGTGCTTACAACTAGATGTGCAGGTCTTTGTCTACTGGCCACAGTGTAGATTCACCTTGAATTACATTGTGCAGGTTGGTTTTGGCAACCTTATGCTATCACTTTAACATCTAACTTTCTGAAGTGAGGACATCCATCAAGAGTGAGATTGCACACAAGCAAAACATATTATCCAGATTGCTAAGAGTTCATCAGCACAATGCAAGTCTCTCCTGGCAGCAACCCTATGACACAGCACCAGAATATCCACTGAAGGTTTTGCATGTTAATGTTGCCTGTGTTGCACAATCGACTGTGGCTGTGATATAATACAGTCGAAACACACTTTCCTATTGGCAATCGACTGTGGCTGTGATATAATACAGTCGAAATACACTTTCTTATTGGCAATGAAAACATAGTGCCGCAGGAGCCCAGTGGGATTGCACAGTATTAATCAGGCATTCTCTGGCATATGCTGAAACAGGCCTAACACATGATAGGGACGAAATGTTCAAGCTTGGACTCTAGCAGGGGAAGAAAAGCAAAGAAGCAACTACCAAGAATGCCCATCTATACATCACTTCTGCTCTTATTTGATGTGCACCTGGCAATTTGTGGCTACAATCCAAAATGCCCAGTAAGCTAAACCACACAATTTATGATGGGCAACCCTCTAAGCTTGGTTTAGAATCAGCTTGGTACTCTCAGCTTGTAGTGCTGGTGCATGTGTGCGTCATGCACATGTGTCATGCACATGTGCATATGGCTCTCTAGGAGTTATAGATTGATCTCACCTGCCCTGCAGCCACTCCATAGTCATGGGGGAGACAAACTTGGAAATTCAACTGCCCTGACTTCCCAAACACACACATCAAGGAACAAGATTGGGTTTTAGATCTGAACGGGGGACACTACCACCTTAAATGTTTGCAAGAAACAATCTAGAGAACTTACTGACTCAGAGAAAGAAGTTACTAGCAAAATGAAAGGCTTCTTGGTCTTTGTTCACACAGCTCACAACAGTCATTGAGAGATTAATGGAGATTAAAGAGTTAAAGATTTGTGCATGTGCAAATGAGTCAAAGAATTACTTCAGGGTGAAATGACACTCAATTCATAACACAGCTGAGAATTAGGAGCTAGACAAATTTCTATTCCAAACCAGCTAATTATGAACTTTGGGAACATCGCTATTTGCAATTCCTTGCACAAACAATTATGCAACTATTAGCTATTGTTGAACAGATTATTTGGATGCCATTATTTTAGTTCTCTTCACACAAGGTTCTTCTAGTTGTTTAAGAAAAATGAATTACTCCACATGTAAAAGAGGGTTCCTGGTTCACAAACTGCAGCAGTAGAACATGGTTGAAAAGGGAGTATCAGAGCTGGCCCTTCCGCACAGCAACCTGAAATGAGCTGCATCAGGCAGTAAATTTGGTTGCGTGGCCAATTTTGAAGTGCCCTGCCCCATCCCACTCACTTGTCTGTCTGCTCAGTTGCAGGAGGCGGCGCTCTAGCCCAACTCTATGGACAGTGCTCTCCTCTCCAGGTTCTGCCCTCTTTCTTTCTCCTTTTAAAATTCAGCGCGCAAGGCAAAGGAGCTGCAGTTTGTTCTTGAATTGATTTGACGTAACCACAGTGGCCGATGCCTTGGTGACAGCGGTCAATGCCTTGATTGCTATAATGTACTTTATGTGGGGCTGCCCTAAAGGCTGTCTGGAAACTCCAATTACTGCAGAATGGTCCACATAGTCGTGAGGGCATGATGATTCAACTCCATTCAATTGCTGCTCCTGTAGCTACTTTGGTTGCAAGTTCATTTGTAAGGGAGATGCCCCAGCCCGCTAATCATTTTGGTTGTGCAGAAATGAGTGATCAAAATCATTAGTGGGCTGGGGCACCTCCCTTACAAGGAAAGGCTACAACATTTTGGACTCTTCATGCACACACTGGTATTGGCATGGGTGCTGGAATGTTGGATAGGATTGGGTCCTGAAATATATAAAATTATGCATGGGATGGATAGAGTGGATAGAAGGAAGTTCTTTACCCTCTTGCACAAGACCACTGACTGGAGACATCCATGAAAACTGACTGGCAGGAGAGTTAGAACAGAGAAAAGGAAATATTTCTTTACCCTGCGTGTAATTAATATGTGGAACTCCTTGCCACAGGATGTTGTGATGGCACCTGGTCTAGATGCCTTTAAAAGGAATTGCGACAGATATTTGGAGGAAAAATCCATCACAGGTTACAACTCATGATGACTGTATGCAACCTCCAGGTTTTAGGAGGTACAGGTGGGCCCCCATATCCACAGATTCGCCCTGGGAAGGCAAATCCACATCTCCTGAAACAAATGGAAGTCAACAACTCTCCTCCCCTTCCCCCATTGCCTGGTGTCTTCACACCCAAGGTGTACTGCCGGTCCATCCCAAGAAGGCAACTTTCTTTTTCATTGCATAACTACCCTTCTGTCTTTGCCTAGGTTTAATGCCTCAGGACATATAAGGCAGAGAGACCCTCCCAGTCTGGCTCTCTTGGTCTCTCTCGCTCTCTCTTGGTCTCCGTGCTCGTGCTCTCTGACTCCCCCCCTTCACCCCTATCCCCCCCCCCTCTCGTAACTTTACTTCTCAGTTAGTCACTTTGCAGGTTTCTGAGCCTGATCAGTTCAGAGCCAATTTCTTTCTTTCCTTCTCCTTGTTCATTGCCAGCTTGTGCCATTACTACTCCCCCCCCTACTCCTATACAGTGCTACAATTGCTGACAACACCTCTCCAGGACAGGTAAATATTAAAAAGGTAAAGGTGACCCCTGACCATTAAGTCCAGTCGTGTCCGACTCTAGGGTGTGGTGCTCATCCCCATTTCAAAGCCGAAGAGCCAGCGTTGTCCGAAGACGCCTCCGTGGTCATATGGCCGGCATGACTCTCCTTGCCGCAGCGTGTAGCATGTAAACAGCAACACGGAGTGCTGTTTACCTTCCCGCAAGCGGTACCTATTTATCTACTCACATTAACATGCTTTGGAACTGCTAGGTTGGCAGGAGCTGGCCAAGCAATGAGAACTCACCCCGTTGCGGATTCGAACTGCCAACCTTTCGATCGACAGCTCATGGTTCAGCGGTTTAACCCACTGCGCCACCCGCTGGCCTAGGTAAATATTACCCATGTACAAATCAAGGAAACCAGCTAAGTCTATGTCTTTTTCTATCTAAGTTTCCTAGCCCTGTATAATGTGTATGATTGGGTTTTTTTGTGTGTGTATGTATGACTGAACTATCTAGTAAATATTGAAAGTCACACACGTGTGTCCTCAAGCTTATTTAAAACTGAACTCTGGAAGTTGAACTGTGGTATACACAGGTCTAAAGATCCCTGCACATACCAAATTGCCATATTTAAAGCTATTCCCCATAATAATACATGGCATTTTTGTAACAAGGTCCCCTCATGGTTGGGCTGCCCCTGCTTTTATGGCTTATTGAGAAACCACCTTCTTCATACGAACATAAGAAGAGCCCTGCTGGATCAGGCCAAAGGCCCATCTAGTCCAGCTTCCTGTATCACACAGTGGCCCCACCAGATGCCTTGGGGAGCATGCAAACAACAAGAGACCTGTTCCTGTTGTCCCTCCCTTGCACCTGGCACAGAGGCAGAGACATAACAACGGTGGAGCGCGTGGTTCACTCGAACCAGGAGCTCAGCGGCGGAGTGCGTGGAGCAGAAGCTCCAGGCGCTCGGGCGGGTGGGCAGTCACTGACGCGAAGCGCCGCGTTGTGTCGGCCCTCCCGCCCTCCCTGGAGCCCGTTACGCTCCGAAATGAGCGGAAAACAGGCGGGGGGCGCTTCGACGTGACACGAGGGGCCCGTCAACGTCACGCAACGCAGGCCCCGCCCCCACGTGCCAGGCGCCGGGAGGGCGCCCGACATTTCTGCACAGAGAAAACCTACTTCTAAAGCCAGGAGGTTGCTTATGGCTTGTAACCTGTGATCGTCTTTTCCTCCATGAATCTATCCAAACCCCTTTTAAATGCACCTAGGCCAGGTGCCATAACCACATCCTGTGGCAAGGAGTTCCACAGATAAATTACACGCTGGGTGAAAAAAAATTATTTTCTTTTCCATATGAACCAGCTCATCTCGTAGTCACCGGAGGGGGCCCTGCTGAGGGTGCTGCCTCTGGCTGAAGCCAGATGGGTGGCAACATGTAATAGGGCCTTCTCTGTGGTGGTGCCATGACTATGGGATTCCCTCCCATTTGAATGAAGATGGATGCTCTCCCTATCAGCTTTTTGGCAGGGGCTGAAAGCTTCCCTTTTTCATTTGACTTTCCCTCCTTCGGTGCCTTGGTCGTCCCTGTTCATTTTCTTCTTGTGTTATTTATGCTGCCAATTCTTGGGTTTCGTTTGTCTGTCATGCTTTTAACACTGTTTTTTATATTACTGTATTTATAGTTTTTATTACATTTTTAATTTTGTAAAACACCTTGAGTGCCCCAATGTTGGGGGGAAAGGCAGGATCTAAATATTTTAAATTAAATAAATAAATAGATCTCTTTGCTTGCTGCCTGGCTGGGTGAATACATTGCCACCCACTCAATCCACATCACTCGAGCAGTTGCTGTGAGCCCTGGCTGACTAGCCAGGTAAGGGGGCAGCATTTGATGACTTGCCTCAGAGTGAAGCCCAGAGAATGTTTTGAAGGTATGAAAGGTTTGAAGGTTCTGAATGGCTCAGGACCTGAGCCTCAGGTTTGTAATTTTTTTTTTTACTCAAGCATGTATATTCCAGTGCAGTAAACATATGTGGTACATTAACTATGAAATGAACCTGCATCTATTTTTACCCCAAGTTACTCCTTAAAATACACGTACACGAAGGACAATTCTGGGTCAACTCTGCAGCATATTTGCATTTTTAAGGGGGAAAGGCATTACTCGAATAGTCATACCAGAGGGAGAACCTAACATCTCTTCAGGATGGGCACACAGTTGTACTGGTGAAGCACAACAGGCCTGATCCTGTCAACTGCCTAGACGGGCAGCCACCTGAAAACCATATGCAAGTCTCCCTGAGAGCCTTGAAATGAACATGGGAGAGGTATAAATGAGCAAAATAAACAATCATCTGCATTAAACAACAATTGAATTGATAATCTATGAATTGATAACAGCTAACTGGGCAAAGAGAGCCGGCGGGTGGCGCAGTGGGTTAAACCACTGTCCTACATGGGAAATCAGACTTGGGAGGGGGAATGGAATCCGAGGTGACTGACAGTGGAGATACTGCAACTGACACTGCAGCAGCAGTAGAACGAACTGTAACTGACACTGACACTGTAACAGCAGAACTATCCAGCATGGAAAGAAAGGGAGAGTGAAGACAAGAAGAGGAAGCAATTAACACCAGCTGTGCTAAACGAGCCCGCATGGCTCGCCTGACAGCTATCGCTTCGCTCCGGACCTGTCATTTCTGTACCTGTCCGCTCTGTCCGCTCTGTACCGCTGGGGTTTCCCTGCGTTTTTTGGTTTAAATTTACTATGATGAATTGAGGACAGCACCATCTATGATCTTTCGAGATTCTATGAAGAGGTTCCACGGGGCTGGAACGAAACGTTGGGCTCAGTTCCTTGGATTTTAATGTGATTTTTATTCCAATTAAAGTTCAAGATTCTTTTACTACATGGCTTTAATTCCCGTATTCCTTAAACATTGTCAATTGATAGCTGGCCATGAAAGCTTTAGAATGAAATTGGTTTTGTCTTATATTAGCAGGGGGAGAGCAACTGTCCCTCTTCATTCAGGCATGGCATTTTTTCCAGTGCTTGTTGCAGGTATCTTTTCTGCACCACTTTTTAAACTGTGAGCCATTTGGGGACAGGGAACCATTTACTGATAAATTTTTCTTTGTAAACCACTTTGTGAACTACTGTTGAAAAGAGGTATATAAATATTCTTAATAATAATAATAATAATAATAATAATAATAATAATAATAATAATAATACAGTAATCACAAATGCTAATTTCACCACTTTTTAAAATTAAAAAACCCTACTCCCATTTTCCAACGTTTTCTTAAAAATAAATTAGTTTATTCAAACCATTCTATGTAGTTAAGTGGATATAGCCACCCTTCTAGCAATGGTTCAGTGTGCTTGCTCTCCAAAATCTCCCATTCTTTAATGATACTTTAATCAACACATTTCCAGCAGAGAATGACCATTTCAAATTGGACAATCACAGTACTGTAATCTGCTAGAAGAAACCAGGAGAATCAACCTGAACTCTTTTTAAGTCTCGTCACAGAGACTAGCTGCGAGTAAACGCAGTGCCTTAAAATAGACCCAATTCACTTATTCCACCCAAGCCTTATAATACTACAGTATTTCCACGCTGCTTTGTTAGAAACAGGCTGGTGGCCTAGGCTCCCTCAAAAATCAATCATCAATCATTTCTAACAAATTCAACTCATTCTCGAGAATGGTATTAAGTCAATAACGTTCTTGTATTCATATTTGCATCATTATTGGATAGTTTAACTGAAGTGTTCCTTCAGTCTATTTCAAGCTGCAGTACAGTATACCTGTTATCAAAACTAAGTTCAATACTTTCACTCACTCTGACTTTTCTAACATGATCTGGGGATCTCTTGAGGTTAGCAAATGGATCGGTAGCAAGCATTTAATCAGGACAGCTTTCAACGATATCAAGTCTCCAATGTTTGGGGAAAAAATACAGTCTTACTGAGCTGCTTTTGGTAAATCAAAACTTACAAAATTTGAAGTCAGCCTGTGCATTTATCTATCTATTTTCCAAAATTTAACCAAAATTAACAGTTCAATCCTACTCTTCAGCAGCGCCAGCGCTGCAACCTCAGTACCAGTACTGACTGTTGCAAAACGTGCCATAAAGTACATTGTGTCACCTGTAGAGCAAGCAGTGCAAGTGGGAAGGACTGCGCCATCCCACCAGCACTGAATTCGACTGGACTGCATGCCAGAGCAGGTAGGAGCTGTTCTGAGAGGCGTGGGGGCTGGGGAAGGGCAGAGAGGGGATTAATGGGGCAGAAGGAGGGAGGAGGTCAGAGATGAGAGTGGTTCAGGCCCAGAAGGGGGCGGGATCAGTGGTGCTGACACAATTCAAATCCTATGCCCCCTCCCGGGCTTGGAAGCCCGACACGAGGCTTCTTGGTTCTGCACCAGCGAATTAGCAGGCACAGTTCCGAGTAGCCCTGTTGCACAGGCTGGGGCTTTTCCCAGGGTAAGGGGATAAACGTAGGATTACCATCCATCCTGGATTTTCTGGAACACTCCCAGTTTCAGGGGTCCATCCTGGGTACCGTCCCAGCCGGCCCCGGCACCCCGACCGGTCCCTAAAACTGGGAATGCCCCAGAAATTCTTCTGCTTTCCCGGCGGCCGACTGCTCTCTGCGGCCGCTGGGACTCTTCTCGCGTGCCTGTGTGAGGCCTGTGTGAGGTTTTTAAAGAGTTTTGTGCATGCGCGAGCCTCACGGGTGCGCAAAGAGTCTGGCCAGCTGCCAGCCAGGCTCAGAAGAGTCCCAGCAGCCGCGGAGAGCAGTTGGCCAATGTCGTAGCTGTACATTTGCTTACAAAACAATAGATAAAGTAGATGTATATTGCCTATTGTGTTCCATGACCAAAGAAGGAGAAGGGTCAGGCACGTGTGAGTGTAAGCAAAATATGGGTCAAACAGCTGTGAAAACTGGTCACTGAAAGAAAGGAGAGAAGTCAAAAATAGCTGTTGTCAGAAAACACACAAAAGATTTGCTTCTCCCAAAGCATTCTGAATTGCATACCAACTCAAGGGTCATAAAAATACTGAGGAGAAGGGGAACCTAAGTTTCCTTGATGAATAATTAGAGCCCAGATGGTTTTCCTTAATTGTAGTCGGGATGTAACAATGTTCTGGATTAATTTACACCTTCAAAATCTGACTTTGGAAGGCAACAGACTAAAAACATGAAAGCTGAGTTTGTGTCAACATCTCTAGTTTTAGTAAAATAAAATAATCACTGCCAACCCCCCCTCCCCCGATACATGATAATCTAAACTGGCTGCCTAATCCTCTGATATAGTAAGTCCCAGCCTTACTTGCAACTTACTGACAGAAACTATACAGTGGACCCAGTCTATCTGCAAATCTGGGATCCGTGGATTTGTCTCAACGCAGATCCCAGATCCATGGGGTCCACATTGGGACACTGTTAAAAGTAGAACAACAAAAAAGCCACCCTACGTCATTTTTACCTTTGTGTGACAGTTTGCAAGGCTCTGCAGGACATTTTCAAGCTGAACAACCCACTTCCAGGTCGCATGAAGGCTCCTCTCTTCTCCCAGGCTCACCCCAAAATGCATGCAATGCATTCTGGGGCAAGGCTGGGAGAGAGGAGCCTTCGCGTGACCCGGAAGTGGGTTGTTCAGCTTGAAAATGCCCTGCAGAGGTTTGCAAACTGCCATGCAAAGGTAAAAACTGTGATGGGGGGGTTGTATTTGAACAGCGTTCCCGATGTGGACCACATTATCCGCAGATTCTCGGTATCCGCAGGGGGGAGGACAAAACCACCATGGATGCTGAGGTTCCACTGTATTTCGTAGTCCCACTGCTGTATTTGGCAGTGATATAGACTTGATTTGGACTCGAGTTGGACTCAAGTCGTGTCGATGACTTGACTCGGACTTAACTCGGCAATTGTAAAAGACTTGAAAGACTCGACTCAAGACTTGGAGTCTTTTATGACAAGTTGAATTTTATTCAAGTTTAAAACCATTTTCCCCATTAAATAGATAGGGACCCGTAACCAAAGACTCGAGACTTGGGGGCAAAGACTTGGGACTTGACATGAGACTTGAACCCAGAGACTTCGGTTTTAACTCGAGACTTGGAGTCAGAGACTTGATCCACATCTCTGGTATTTGGAGAAATGAATTTTGAATCATTCCTTGCAGCACCAGATTTCTGTTTCAAGACTCTGAAGACAGAACATGGGTGTCAAATGAACTATATGCCCGGTGAAATGGGGGAGCAGCTGCCAAAGGTGAATCACAACCCAGAAGGAGCCTCTGGTTGCTTCCATTTGGCTCCAGTTTGGAGCCAAATGGAGGCAAGGGCAGGCGGGTAGACCCAACTGACAACCTAGGCCGCCACCCACCAAGTGGGGCATGACCAACAGTTTGAGAAGCCCTGAGTTAGATCCTTCCCTTTCATTTTTGCCATATTTATTCACTTCTCAGAACCACACTACATCCAAAATGTGTCAACATCCTTAAATGCATCTATTCTGGATTTGAAATGGAAACTCTTAATGATTGCTTTTGCCCCTGATAGAACATCTGTGCTAATGCTTATGCATTTATTCAAGTGCTCCTTAAAGCATATTATGCCCTAATGGTCTAATAGGAGGTGTGGTCTGATGGTTGAGCTGCCATGCTCCTTGAAGAGCTAAGCAGAAATCTATGCCCTGGATGGGAGACAAGAATGCCAGACTGACAAGCTACAGTTACCTGTTGTGGCAGAATGGAGTCGCTGCTGAGTTGATGAGCCCTGCACTGAGAGATCATGGGAGTGTGTGAGCAGGTTGGCTGGCAAGAACGGCAAACAGTTTGAGAATCCTGCCTGGAATGATTTATATTTTTGCAAGGGAGTGGCGACTGGACACAGGTATCTTGTTGTCTCGTGTGCTCCCTGAGGCATCTGGTGGGGCCACTGTGTGACACAGGAAGCTGGACTAGATGGGCTTTTGGCCTGATCCAGCAGGGCTCTTCTTATGTTCTTATGTTCTAATGTCATTCCTAGGTAACCCCATCACTTCCTTGTACTTTACACATATGGAACTTAGAAAGGTCCTGCAATCTTTTCTTGGAAATGTTTTAAATACACCCCCCCCCCCCCGGCTCTTCCGTTTGAAGAGCATTTTACAGCAACATACAGACTCAAAGAGACAATAATTTTTTTTTAAGTTGAAAAAATGTTGTCATTCATAGAATGCCAGCAAAAGTATTAGCAAAGCCTCTACCAATTCAACTCTATATCTGTTAACTGGCTAGCCTAATTTTCTCTGCACACTCATGACTTGAATGGATCAATTGCCAGCTTATTGCATTCAGGTGCAGATGGTAATGAATAGCCTGGCATACAAATTGAAGGGAAATCTATTGGGAATGTAAAGAACCCTCAGTGTTGGTTTGTTTGCAAAGCACTGAATGAAGGTTACCGTAAGTACTTAGGATAAACTTGGTGATTGATCATAAAGAGCAACTGTGTAGATTACCATTTGAACTACATATGGGAGTGTATGGGGCAAATTTTAGAGGCTGAAACTGGCAATGAAGAGCCAAAGGAACCTTTTCTTCTGCTGAAGGTAGTGGATGGGTGTGTGTGTGATTGGGAACAAAACCACAGTGGGGATAAAGCCCCAAAGCCCCCCAATTCCCAGGCTATGGTTCTGTTCCATTCTGTTTCCCCCTTTTATTTAAAAATACACACCAACCACCCACTGACTGAGCCATGTGACATATTTAGTGCAACAAGTAATCTGGGGCAAATAGTAAATCTCACAAAGAACAGGGGCTCCTGGAAATGAGCAATGTTTCTTTAAGAAGAATATCTCATGAAGTGTGGAATCACCTGAATATGATTATGACATTTCTCTCTCTTTCATAACATTGGAACTCTAACATATCCTTGATATGGTTCAAAGTCCATATACTGTATCTGTCATGATAAGTAATTTTCTTAACATTTAGGTTCCCTGTCTTTTCAGTTATAAAACAAAATTTCCAACATTGTCTGGACCAAAATGAGACTCCTTTGGGCTCAGAATTAAACATCACATAGCTTTTAGAAACAGTGACTGAATGAGATATACTGTAGTTCCTACTTAATGACTTCTATGAGGTCTGGCTACAGGCTTAAGGCTGAGGCACACCGGCTGCGTTCTGTGTGGCGTTCTGTGTGCGACAAACGCAGCAAAAGTTGAGAATTCTCCAAGGGAAGCGTCAATGCAAATGCAAACACAAACCTCTGCGGCTCCTGGCGGCCCTGCCGGAGGCAAGTCCCACTGATAGAACGTTGGCGCAGCCGACTGCAACGGGCTGCACGCACACAGAATGCGGCCGGTGTGCTTCCGCCTTTAGAATCTAAGACCCCAATCCTAACTAAATCCACCCCTGCCAATGAATGCACCAAGGCAGCATGTGCTGCATCCCAGCGGCATCGCCAGAGGGGGTGCAGAGCAGTACATCCTGAGAGACGCTGCAACGCGCTGTGTAAGTGGCCCCTCCCACCCACCATAATTTGGAGCCATTCAGGGCAGACGGCGGCAATGTGCAGGAGTCTCCTGCGTGTTGCTGTTGTCTGCCTCGAATGGCTCCGACAGTGGGTGGAAGGGGCCACTTGTACAACGCGTTGCAGCGTCTCTCGGGACGTACTGCTCCGCATCCCCTCTGGTGACGCCGCCGCTGCATTCTATGGTGGGAGCAGACTTGGAGGTCTCCTCAGAGTAAGAGAACTTTTGTTCCCTTACCTTGGAACTTTTGTTCCCTTACCTTGAGGAAAGCCTCCAGTCCCCCTATGGGCCTCTTTAGTTCTGCACCAGCTACTTTGAAATCAATGGAACTTACTTCTCATGAGACACGCATGGGACTGAGTTGCAAAAGTTCCTCAGGAGCTTGAATGGAGAAAAATGAAATGAAATCTTACGACATCAGCTATAACCCCAAAAATTACTCTGACTGACCCATACACTTGTCACTGTCAGGAATGCTTTGGGGGTGACTTATTTGACACGACTGGACTTAATTGTCAGGGGTCACCTTTACCTTTACTTTAAGACAATCAGATTTCACAAAGGCACTGAACTCAGTACTGCCACCAACCAATCCCTTGGTTTATATTCAGGCAGATAAAGATTTCTGGGAATCAACAACAGCCAGGAGCAAAACTCACATAGATCTATCTACACTGTTCCTATTTAACTCAGATGGCTTTCCAGCTATGTTGTGTCTCTCTCCTCTCTATATAATATCTGGTAATGTGTTTCTGAGCAAGTGAAGGCTTTCTTGAGTTTACAAGAACTTCTGACTAAAGGGTAGCATAAAGAAGCAACATTTTTTGTTTAAACAAATGTTAGAATTCTATTTTATGTTCGTTTGGTTTTCTTTCATGCCTTAATTTATCTTCTTAAATAAATCTAACCATTAAACATCACTAGCTCACATGTTAATTGTTCTAGCAAGGGCCCAAAATACATGAGTCACAGACATTCCATACTTTAGCCAGCTATAGAAAGAAAAAGATTTGTGTGGTCCACTGTGGGAAACAGATTTGTGTGGTCCACTGGGGTGTCACTGGTCACAAAAAAGTTCCCCATGCACAAACATTTTCCTATTGGAATCAAAGATAAATTGTAAAAGTTTCATGGCCTGCATGGATGTAAAACGATTTGAGTATTCCGGGTTTAAAAACCAGGTATACAAAAATAAATGTATAGTATTAAAAACAAGTTTAAAACGCGCATGTTGTCTCTATTAAATTTCCTCTCTTCAGGCTTGCACGTTAACATCTTCTAGCCTGTATTGTGCTGTGGTCTGATGATGTTTGCAAAGGCAAATGAATGAAACTGTAACCTTTTTTGTAGTATTCTTTTATCACTTGGCTTGTTTTTAACTGAGTTTTTAAACGTAATTTTCAACTTGTTTTTAATACTATAAATTTATTTTTGTAAACCTGGCTTTTAAACCCGGAATACTCAAATTGTTTTACATTTTCCAATTCATTTCATTGAATGTAGCTGCTCCATGTACTAACAGCTTGTACATCAGCATGGGCATTTGGCTAAGCAGAGAAAGCGAAGAATACATACATCAAAATAAAATGCCCTTTCTCTATTCAGTTGTTGCCCTTGTACTGACCTATGGCACTGGTTGTCCTCATGATACCCAGACTACACACTAGAGGCTGTAGCACTGTACTCATATGTTCAGTCATTGCACTCTACCCTAAACACTTATCTGCCAGTGTCTCCACCCCTACGGTAGTTTGAAAAGAAACTATATATAGCAAAGGGGTTAAGAAATTACAGGGGATTGACAATGACCACACACAGTCAAGCGCGTCGCTAGAGCGTGGCACGGGGGGCGGACCACCAGAGGGTGACACGCGCAGAGGGTGACGCGCGCACCCACGCACACGTCACCTCCGCTGCGCGCGTTGCCCTCCGGAGGCTCCGAGGCCGGGAGAAGGCCTCGGAGCGTCCGCCCTGTCCGGCTGTCTGGGGCCTTCTGACGAGGCCCAATGCGGCGATACGTGATTTATTATGTTTTTCGTGCATGCGCAGAACGTTTCTCGTTGTGCGCATGCACGAAAAACGTAATAAATCACGTATTAACACATTGGGCCTCGGACAGCCAGCCCGCGCGGATGAGGGGGAGAACAGGGGGTCACTAGGGTGGCGCGTGCTAGTGACACGCCTGCACACAGTCACTGTCAACAGCCAAGTTACTAAAAACCAAAAAGGAAGAAATTAGAAATACTGCATAGAAGAAACGATATGAAGAAAAATATAGACCGGGTCCCTGAGTTACAGGCGTTTGAGTTATGGATGGCTGGGTCGGTGCTTTTGCACAGGCGCAGCCCATCCGTTGTGGTGCTTTTGGACAGGCGCAAAAGTGCTGAGCTGGCAAGACCCACCTGTTTCGACTTACGTACCATCTTCCAGACAAACCTGTGGAACAGAACCAGAATGTATCTTGGGGACTTAGCATCAAGCAACATCTTACGTGGCTATAGGTCCCTTAATAAGCTGAAACACTCTACCAAAAGAAATGGTTGAAAATATGTAGACCAGAAAAGATCTCAACTGCTTTGTCACAATTTCCAGTACCATGGATAAAAGATTAAGGTGGTTTTTTCCCCCTTCATCATCTCTAATTTCTATGATTTTATGACTGAACTGCACAGAAAGCAATCAAAAGACCACAGCAGTTAGTAAAGTGTATTATCTGATCAAATGTCTTATCACTTACCCACTCTAATCAACAAATTGAATTAAATCCTCTCTAACAGTCCTGTTTTAGTCATATATTCGAGACGGAAACAAATCCTGGAAGAAGATTAAGAAAGGAGGCAATAAAATGTGGCTGGGAATCTCATTTTCATCTTGGTCACTTAGTCTGTAGTATGCATGCACGAATTTTATAGAGTCTAGATTTTTCATCCCCAAAAAGCCCAGTATCTCTGGGTAGTAATACTATGGTAGTAATGATATAAAAAGGTAGTAATATCACCATTGATAAAGTAGCAAATTCAGTGAATCAAATACTGTACAACGTTCTAAATGTTATAACCCCTGGCAACAGTGTAAGAACCACCATCAGTAAACACACCTCTTTCTGTATTATATGAATTACCACAAGTGCCTGTTTGTCTGTAATCTGTTTCTTAACTCTGATTAAGTCTATATGTGGAAGACAAATGACCAAAAATGAACTGGGGCGGGGCGGGCAAGAAAGGATCTCTACTCCACAGTAGATACTTTCTGCCTTTGCAGAATAATTGTGTGTGCATAGGACATGAGGGTGGTGTTAAAATGCCCCCTCATGGATGCCTTAGCATCTACTACCAAAAACCATAGCGAATGGATTTAAATAGTGATCAAGCATGTGCACTTATTAAATTGTAACTGAAAAAGCCTTGCCTATATACAGTGGCGTCACTGCAGGGGGGCCGAAGCTCTAAGTTCCGCTGAGATCGGAGCCTCCGTTGCACGGAGGAACTAAGCGGCCCCGCCCCCTCGCCTTTGGAGCCTTTCAGGGAAGCGAAAGCAACGCGCAGGGAGCTGTGCGTTGCTTTCGCTTCCCTGAAAGGCTCTGAAGGCGAGGGGGCGGGGCCGCTTCGTTCCTCCGTGCAACGGAGGCTCCGATCTCAGCGGAACTTAGAGCTCCGCCCCCCCCTGCAGTGACGCCACTGCTTATGTATACACAAACCATAGGAATGGATACATATGTCTTTGGTTCCCCTTTTTATATCACTTACCAGGCCCGACTCAAAAGTGTCTTGGTGCCTGGGGTGGTGAATCAAGTTGCTTTCTTGCACCCCATAGCATGAGAAGCACACTATGTACCAGTCTAATCCCACTACACACAGTGAGCATGGCTTTATCCTCCACAGATGTTCCCCCATGATTTTTCTTCCTGCCTACCTCTCACCTTGCCTAGAAAAAGCCTGTGCCTCTGCCCCTCCTCCTGGCTCATCCCACTTCCTGCCTTTTCAAAAGACACAGGGTGTGTGGGAGCAGTAGAGCAAATGGGCTAGAGCAGTGGTGGCCAACTCGTGGCAAGCCATGTGCAATAGTGTAACTAGGGTGGAGCGCGTGGTTCAGCTGAACCAGGCGCCCACCGCTGCAGGGGCGCTGCGGCAACTCGCGTCCGACTCGCAAACTCGAGTCTGACTCGAGTCCAAGAGACTCGAGTTGGGAAATTGAAGGCGGGGTCAGGGCAGTGGGCACACGGCCTCACTGTCACTCACTCACTCTGTGAAGGCGGAAGGCTGAAGGTCTTCCGGCTCGGCTGCGCGCGCGGGGAAAAGGAGTCCAAGAGGCGCCATGGGGAATTGAAGTTCGGACACACACCAGCCACGTCACTTCCGATGCGCCGCGCTGCCGGCTGCCAGCGCTTGAATGCATGGAATGGAGGTAAGCCGGCGTGTCCGCGCTGGGGGGGGTGCCCGGTGCAGGGTCCTGCCGGGTCGCCCACCCCCGGAGGTCGCCCCCACCCCCCCGGAGGTCGCCCCCACCCCTGGAGCGCGGCGCAGCCTACTGGCTGCGCCGATATTAAAAAAAATACGTTCCCTAGGGGCGCAAAATTCTCCCCTGAACCGGGCGCCAAATAAGGTCGTTACGCTGCTGCCATGTGCCACATTTTATGTAGATAATCTTAGGCATGCCACTTAAATAAACAAACAAATCTTTCTAAGCTAATGAAAATATTTAAAGCATCGTGCAAGAAGAATGAGGCGCAGTGGGGTACAGAGACCTCCTCTAGTGCCACAAGCTTGGAAAGGTGCGCTAGGGTTGAGAAAGAGAAAGGAACTTCAGCGCTCGACTTGGGCAGAAACAGCGGCACGTGCCACTTCAAAAGGCTTGGCGTGCCACTAAGTGGCACCTGTGCCGTGGGTTGGCCACCTATGGGCTAGAGTGTCTCCACACTGCATTAGTTCACCAGTCATGTCACTCATCATCACAGCATGCTCACAGCATCACAATACATCACAGCATGCTGCCTGAAAAAGAGTTATCTGAAGACCTCCAAGGAAGTACCACAAGGGTTAGGTGTTACTAGAGGGAATTGTACAAAAAGATACAGGGAGATGGTAGATCCACCGTCAATGGAAGAGAACTGAATTGTGTAAAAAGCCACTTCAGAATGCAAATGCCACTTGCCCAGCACAAACTTTCCCAAATTGCATCATTAGGAGAAGGTGAAGATAGATTACAAACCAATGGACAAAACAGGAAAAAAAGTTTCTGCTTTAATCCCATATTAAAAGCCACTAAAATGGAAGCACTCAGCTAAGCCCATCTATCACTGAACATTTCTAAAGCACTAAGTAGCCTAAGCACTAAGCTATTTCTCAAGTTTCACTGACTAACAAATTGCAAGTGCCCTTAGCTTTCTCTGAAACAGGTCTCATATGCTTAATTCATTACACGCAGAAGAGCCCCACTTACTCTTGAAACCCAGGCTTATCTCTGCACACCAGTGAAAGCTCTCTTGTGAATCCTGCTCTGCCAAAGACACTTACAGTATCCTGGGATCGAGTCACCTGCTTCTTCCTGTATTACGCTGAGTGAAAGGGAACAATGTTTCACAGTGATAAAAATGTACTAATGGGGCCTTCCTCTTAATTAAATGATGTCTGACATACCTTTTTCATCAAAACGTTGAAAGGACCCATTGTTTTCATTAAAAGGGGGATGCGGTAGAACTCCTTTAATTGGGGTGCCTCAGTGGAGGGCCTTTGGCCCTCATTAGCAAGACTTTGAGCCACATTTCAGAACTAACACACTGCTACCTGGGAAACTGCACAGGCCACCTTGGTAGCAAAGCAGCCTGCAAGAAGGGAGAAAGCAGCATTCCTTGTTCTGGGACAGGAATAAAATTCCAGCCCCTTCTCTCCTCCTGCTGTTAGCGGTGGCACATTGGGTCACTGCCACAATCAGGGCAAACATAACAGGCAGAAGCACACAGTAGAAAGCCATAGTTATACGTCTTCTGCATCCCTCATTCAGATAAAAAGGCCTGCCAGAGGTGTCGCTACGGTGGGGGCGGTACCGTAAATTTCGCACCTTGCTAAACCACTCTAACTCTCCGGTACGAGGTGGCCCCGCCCCCTCACCGTCGCAGCCATTCAGTGCAGTGAAGGCAAAGGGCAGGAGACTCCCTGCCCATTGCCTTCGCCGCACGGAATGGCTGTGATGGAGAGGCGGCGGGGCCACCTCGTACCGGAGATTTAGCGGGGATTAGCACGGTGCAAAAGGTACAGTACCGCCCCCACCGTAGCAACGCCTCTCAGGCCTGCAAACACCGCATGATGAAATGAACAGCAGACCCAGGCCCCACTGAGCCACCTGGAGGTGTCCTTATCATCATACAGAATTATTAGCCCTATCGGTTACAATTGTTGCTATTGAGCACAGTGTAAGCATTGTCCTTTGAAATATTTAAAGTCAGTTACTGTATTTATCTGAAACAAAGCCACAGATTAACCATTCAGGCATTTCAAGAATCATAAAAGGCAACGGGTTCTTGACATTTCTTATCATTCCTTTTTAGAGACACTTAGTACTGGTTTCTGTCCTCCAGGGTTGCTGCGTTTTCCCATCTCAACATAACGTTAGGAGTAATTTGCTTCCTTGGTTAGATCAGAATCTCCTATTGCTCTATGTATGCTTGCAGGCATCAGCACCCCTCTAGAAAGACGAGGCGCCAATTTCTAGTAATGCGGACTCCCCTGCATCTGAGTCAGAATTTATCTGTTCAAAATGGATTCCTTTAGCAGACATCCATGGCATGGCTAGGATCCATCTGTGCTGTTTTCTTAATGGGTCACTTCTGAATCAGTGAAGCTTCTAGGCTCCAGCAGGCTTCTGATATCATCAGGACTATAATGTCAGGTCTAGAGGTCGCCCTGCAGTCTGCTTTCCTCACAAACTCGGTAGGATCTTCCTATTGGGATAAGCCACTATTTGGGAGGTTATCTAGGAGATTCTTAGCAGAGTTTGTTCCCTCTTACACCCAGGCAGACTGCTATTAGCTAAATAAACACACGAGGCATAGGCTGAGTTACGTTGCAAAAAGAAGAAGTTTACTCACGGTTCAGCTCATATATACAGCATCTGATTTAGATCAGAGGATCACTTCTAACTTAAGACGGAGCCCCCTGCATGAGGTATGCTTGGAAGATGGCCGCTGGGCATCAGAGCCCACATGGCACCCAACCTTCCTGCTTGGAGTCAGAATAGTAAGAGAGTGAGAAAGAGCATGAAGAAGGAGCAAATAGGTCAGGGGCCACACCCCTTCCTTTAGACACAGAGAGGTCAAAGGAAAGAAGGTCTCTCAGGTGACCAGGCTATACACTCCCCGCCCCCCAGTGTCCAAGCAGCCGAAAGCTGCCCATCTCCAACACTTCCTTCAATACACACAGTTTGCCAGGGGCAGTCCACGCCTCCCAGTACACCAGAGGCAGCAGATCTGCTCACCACTCCCTTTTCAGGGGTGTGTGCACAAGCATTCTCGCGCATGCATCCCCTCTTCCTGATGTCTCCCCAGGCTCTGGGGAGGGGAAATGGCAACTGAGCCAGTGGCTGAAGCTCTTGAAACCCAGGAGCCATACAACCACACCATCATCTTTTCCTGAGAAACCCACCAAGCTCTGGGCAGCAGCAATCACGATGGGAAAGCAGTGGTGGAAACTGACAATCCTGCCAGTCCAAGAATCAGCCAGTTCTTGGCAGACAGGAGCAGTAACTATGGGAGAGAGATCTTCCCATGACTGGGAGTCATTGCAGGGAAGATTGCGCACAGTATATGTTACGCACAGTGTATGTTGCTTCAAATGCTATCAGCGTGGTGGGGCTTCAGAGTGCAGCGGCAGGTCTTGCCAGCTCACTCTTGCTCCTCTACCACCTTGCGTCCACCACTCTGGGTGCAGTAATGTCTTCATCCCAGAGTTTGAGATTGCAGGAAGAACTTCTCCCCGTGCTCCAGACTAGTCTCTGCAGGCAATTGCTGGTCATGCAGATGTTTCGAGGTGGCAACGAAGTGCAGCGCTGCAGGTGTGGAGCTAGCCATCTTCCATTTCTCCCCACTACGGGGGAATCACTCTACCCTGTTTATACTCCCTGAATAGAGCTGCTGTATTTAAGCATATAGCTAATATTCTGGGGACTGCATGTCCTATCCTAAACCTTCCTGTTTCTTTGCTTTAAAGGATGTCAAGTAGCCTGAGAACCCAATCCTGCTTAAGGATCCGCCGGGTGGCCGGATCCCGTGCTCCACCGCGGGCAGCTTCCCCCGCGGCGGAAAGTCTACTCAGGGAAGGGGACGCTCGTCCCCTTCCCCGAGTGTAAAGGGCGCTGGGGCCGATTGGCCTCCTCAGAATTCCGCCAGCTATTTTGCTGGTGGAAGTCAGAGGCGGCCGTGTAATGGCTCAGCTGCCCGGCAGGGGACAGGATTCGACCGAGGCCGATCCCCGTTCCCTCCTGGAGTGGCTGGGCCTATCAGCCCGCACCGTTTGCTGCCAAACCACCACCCTGGCACTGGAAAGTTGGTTAGGAATGCGCTGTAAATGAGATTGCAATGCAAGGAGGTTGACTCCTTACTTCTGTGCTGTTTTCTTAATGCAAATCTCACCCACTCCCAGCTATTTACCCCATTAGGGAAAATTTATGTGCACCCACAATGTTTCCCTAATGGAGCAAACATCAGTTCCAGGTGCTTTTCACTGAAAAAGTTGGGTGGAAAGAGCCCCCCCCTCCTCCCTCTCACACAAACACACCCTGATGTTTTTTACAAAATGTAAAGCAACTGAAGATCCAATGGTAGAGTTCCCAATGTCTCATCTAGTCTGGCCCCAAGATTCTGATATGCTGCTGTTAAACATTATATTCATCGCTACTGTACTACTCTTTCACATATTTTGTGCCACCAGTATTGGTATTTGTAAAACATGCAAGTTCAACTGTTCCCTTCATAGATGCAGCAGCCATTCAGCATTGACAGCTCGTAAAAAACTAGACTAGAGACACATATAAACGCGGAGAAACACCCAATGTGAAAAACAAACTACTGTAATAGAGAGTAGCAGTAGTGCTACTGAAGGTGACTTAAAATGGTTTGCATTGCCAAAGCAGCCATGGACTTGAGCTCTGCAGGAACTTCTTGTACTGCAAGATTGTCTGCTGAGAACAGATGGAGCACAGAATGAATATTGAAATTCAAGCAAAGAGAGCCAATAATAAAAACAATGGGGGGAGGGAAGATTACACCATGCCATCTGAGAGTTAACTGCACCCCACTCTGTAGATCCTGAGACCGTAACGTGGTTCCATCCGTTCTCATTCCAAATAATTCTTCTTTATTTCTATAGCTAGCACCATCACTTTACGCATAAGCAACAAGGCTGCCCCAAGGAGCTTACAGTCTATATTTCTACCACAGGAAGATGGCAAAGGGAAGGGGGGGTAGGGAAGGGACAGGGAGGCAGAGGAGAACTCTGAGCAAATGCAATTACAGGTGCTTAAGCTTTTTCTCAGTTGGAGATGAAGACTCTCAGGCCTCAGTGGGGTTCATTGATGAGCAACAAGGTTCAAGTCTCTTTCCAGTGGGGTTACCCAGGGATGTGAGGGCTAAAAGCCAAGAACAGTGTCAGGCTCAGGGTAATGGCTGTGTTCTCAAAGAAGACAATCTGTGTGGGGGTGGGAGGCAGGAGACCAGCTGAGACGGTCAGGGCACTCATGAATCGATGACAGGTTGGTCAGACTGAGGAACCAACCAAGCCTGAGGAAACAGTTGTAAAGAGACAGGACCCTACTGGTTTGCCATGCCAGATGATATGGTCTAGCTGAGCCTGAAGAGCTACAATACTATCGCTGGCCACCATCTTGGTGGTGCTGCAGTCCAGCAAAGATGAGGCCAACAATTTCCTCTGCCTCAGAGCAGCACCAATGGTTGCTTCCCCTCTCTTCCTTTATTTGTGAATAGAAATAAAAGAACAACAAAACCAAAGAAAAAAAATAAAGAAAAAAGGGAAAAATATACATGCATAATATGCATACAGATTACACAACTGATTAGTTGTGTAATCAGCAATCTACAAAAAAAGATAATGCATAAATCTCTTAAAAAAAAGGCTTCCAAATGTCCACAAGTATATCCATATGGAGTTGTCTTCTATAAGCCATACGTTCAAATGTTGATAAAGCTAAAAGGTCCTCAGCGCATTGAAGAATAGTAGATGGAGCACTTATCTTTCCAATACATCAATATGACTTTTCGGCGCAAATGGCGCAAGCAGTATGGTACCTAAAACCTGGCTGCCGAAGGCCCTGGTTTGAGCTGCTGCCGCCGCCACCCCTCCATCACCATTCCCTACAGAAATGAACATGAGACTTACAACTTAAATTGCTTTAAAGATTAGATTAAACTTTGAAGGGAATGTCCAAAGTACGAGTGTGCATGCACACTGAGACAGAATACAATGAAGCATGAGTAATCTGCATTTTCTCTGCAGATACCCCTCTGCTGTCCACCTGCTCTGTATGATATCCAGTGACCTTACTTGTTTGCAGTGATCGGAGAAAGAGGGCAGAGTGGCTGGTGAGTGGATGACTCTGCCTCTGGCCAGGCGACTGAAGCAAGCGACCTTTGGTTCCTTTCAAGTCTATTCTTATGTGCGGTAGACACACAGAACACAAAGAAATGAGAACCCATTCAAATTCTACTGAATGATCAAAGTCAGTCTGAACTATTATAAACCGATTATGAGGTTATTTTTGGCAATGATCAAGAGCCTAAAGAACCACACAATTATCTCTGCACACCCAGTAGGGATTTGGACTTGCATTTCTTGAATAGCAGCCCTCTAACACAGCAGGGAAAAATCACTTCTGAAATGTATAGTATTTCCAAAAGCGGTTTGTATTATAGGCATAGGATTCTGCTGTTCTGAGAAAACAAGTCAGAAGTTTATCAGGGTGGCTCAACGCCCTTGGATATGCCCAAAGGAGCTTTCTTGATCTCATCCCTATGTTCAGATCCCACATCAAAATGTGTAGAAGCTTTGCAACAGGTCAGTTGTCCAAATCATGTGTAGGAGACGAAGGGTGATTTTGCAATGATACCAGCAACCATTAGGCAGGAAGAAGAAGGATCGTGCATTCTGGCCAGAGCTCAGGTGTACACGTTAACCTGGTTCTGTGCTTCCTCTCCTTCCACACAAGGGTGGCTCCACAGGTAAGGCCTGGAACCCATGACCATGCAAAGGGCCTACAGCTGTGCCTGGCCAATCCTTGAGGCAGTGAGAGACCACAGTTGTCATGGGGGTGCTTATTGGGCAATTGTGGAAGAACAGCAGCACCAGACTTTCTCCTCCCCCCCCCCCCCCCACACACACATCATTATTTTAGAATGCCTGGATGTCCTGTCCCTCAAGGCTGGGAAAGAACCATGGTTTGTTAGACCATACGTTTTGCATGCAGAAGGTCCCAGGTTCAATCTCCAGGTAAGACAGAGAAAAATTCCTCACTGAAACCTTGGGGAGCCTCTGGCAGTCAGTGTCAACAATACTGAGCTAGATGGGCCAATGATCTGACTTGGTATAACGTAGTGTCCTATGAAATAGCACCAGGGAACAAAAAGATGATGATCTGCTTCTGCCACCCACTCTATGCTATCATGGTTTGGCACACTGGGCCCTGAGCCCCTGGCTGGCTTACTGGGATGCAGCATGAAGCAGTGGGAGCAGCAGACCATCCTCATCTCCCCATTGTGCCATTTTACAAATTTTATTGGCAGTGCTTCCCACCATCACCTGGTAAGCCAGACAGGGACCCAGCGCATAATGAGGATGCTTACTGGGAGCCAGTGGCGAGGAGGCAAGACCACTAGACAAAGGTCCTCTGTCACACCCACCCACAACTATAGATGTGGCTGTGAAGGAGAACTGTTGTGTGGGGAGCAGGCATGCACTTTCCAAGCATGGGGTGAGACATTGGGGTTCCTTGAGTCTCAGGACCCCCAAAGGTGGAGTCACCACCAATTCCATAGATATGACTTTGGTGGGCAGGGAGGCTTGTGGCTGGCCAAATTCCTCTCCCTCACCCAGCCATGCAGAAGACCAATCTGCCAACAGAAATACATCATGGGAGAAATCGACAAAGGCTGCCCTTTTAGCAAAATAGGATTGCCTCAACAGCGAGTCAGCAATTTTCACCAAGTGTGTGAGACTTCAGTAGAAGGTAAGCATTGACATGGCCATAAATTATTTATTTTTTAATAAGAAACAGAAGACAAGATAAGAGCAGGTTTGTTCCAATGAATATTTCAGTTAGGCGTACTGGGGAAGTCACTAAACAAACAGGATACAACCAGATTGAAGGCATGATCTATCACCTACCACTAAAAACACTGGCATGCGGATCAGCAGGCATGAGGAGTCTGGCCAAGGCAAAGATAAGACTGAGCTCCGAAGCAAATTGGTACTTGAGTCTAGGATTAAAAGGATATCTGTTTTGGAATGAAGCTGTGTGTATTTCTTTCTCTATTCTTTTACACTTCAAATACCCCTTCGGTAAAAACTCAGTGTCTACTGTCCTGTCCTGATAATGAACTCAAACAAATGAAAACGAATCTTCCACCTGTCTTGATAACAAGGTCTACTAGGAAAGATGAAATGTTCCCATGAATCAAGGATTATTTTCCAGAAAACTGTCAGAAACGGAACGTGTTAGGAGAGAGACTTTTCTTCCCACTGAACAAAGCTGATAAAGCTGGAGTTAGGCTGTCTAAAGAAACATGACAATGTGTAATGAAGGTTGGTCCCATGTTGCGGGTTGAGGTCTGAGCTATCAAGTTGAAGCTATCAACTAATTTAGACAACTTCTATCTACTCTGATTGGTAATGTTACTCCGGAGTCTCAAGGAGAACAACTTCCCAGTGAGAGACACTTTAACTCGAGACGCTACGGGTTGAACCCGAGACCTTATACAGTACGCGCACAATTTACGTTCTGCTACTGAACTATGACCTGCTCTGAGTTTCTTGGAGGAAAGATTCTCCCAGTTTATAGAGATCCTTCTGGAGCTCTTCACAATCCCTGCTGGTCTTCACCACCCGGAAAAGTTTTGTGTCATCCGCAAACTTGGCCACCTTGCTGCTTATCCCCAACTCCAGGTCATTTATAAACAAGTTGAAAAGCATTGGTCCCAAGACCGATCCTTGGGGCACACCGCTTTTCACCTCTCGTCATTGTGAAAATTGCCCATTGACACCCACTCGCTGCTTCAATCATTTCCTAATCCATAAGTGGGCCTGCCCTCCTATTCCCTGACTGTGGAGTTTCCTCAGGAGCCTTTGGTGAGCATGCAGAAGGGCTGCTGCTAATCAGAGCAGACAAATAATCAGTGATCTGACTCGGCATAAGAGAGCTTCACATGACATATAGTGAATGAGGAGAGGGGAGGGATTCTGTCTCTTTCACTTGGTGCAAGCCTCCAAACTGTTGCTGGTGTTTTAAAGCAGTGATCTTCAACCTTTACCCAATGGTAAAGGTCATTGTAAGTCCTTGCGATATGGCGGGGACAGCGGCAGTGGTGGCGGCACTTCTGGGTTTGTGCCGCTGCTGCCTCTAAGTAAAAAAGGGGGGTGGATTTACCCATCAGCGGTGGCGAGAACCCAGGTTGCGCGTTGTCTCCAGCCGTCACCACCAAGTAAGTCCAAAAACTCCTTTTTTACTTAGTTGGAGGCAGCGGCAGCATGAACCCGGCAGTGCCACCGCCGCCACCATCTTGACGTCTTGGCTGAGTCACCACTCCCCTTAAGTGGAAAGACGTTGTCACCCTTCGAAACTTGGGGTCGCAACCCCAAGGTTGAAGATCACTGTTTTAAAGCAATCAAAATATGAGAAAAAAACCCCTACTGAGATAGTTTACATTTCCTACGTACACCACTTGGCAAATGGGAGAATGAGATGCAAAGTGGTCTATAATCTTCAGAAGTAAATAAACACAGCTATTATCTTCCAATGACCATCCTGGTCATGGTATCCTTTTCTCTGATTCGCATGGTAAGAGAGAAAAATGTCTTGATATCAAGATCGACGTTTTCAGTAGTCAGCCTTGAAAATGAATGATTTCCATACTGAAAACTATAAATTGCATGGAAAGAAAAGAGGCAAGGAGCTCTGAATGTTATTCCCATCATTGCTCTCCATTTGCTACGTAGCCTTCGATGAATCACTTCATGTGAACACAGGAACCAGCCAGATGATTATACTGAAACAGACAATTGGCTCATTGCTACGCTGACTGGCCGTTTGGTTCTCCAGGGTTGCAGACAGAGTCTTTCCCAGCCTGACCTGGAGAGGGATTGAACCTGGGACTTTCTGCATGTGCACTATAATGAGCAGCAGCCCATTCATTTCTTGGTGACTTAAAATACCCCCCCCCAACTTTGAAATAATGCCAACCACTTGTGTCACTTAATCTATTGGGATGATGATGATGATGATGATGATGATGATGATGATGATGATGATGATGATGATGATGATGATGATGTGGGAATTAGCTCATGTGTTGCTAGACTAGAGTTGCATTAGCTGAAAAGAAATTGCACCAACATTTTCAAGGTTATCATCATAGTGCTCTATTCTTTGTTCAACTAGCAGTACAGAACAATAGTGGGCAATCACTCCCCCCCCCCCCGGCAAAATCCACATGAAGCTATTGGAGAGCGATTAGACATATAGTTCTACGAAAGGCCTTTGGAGTCTGAAAATAAATCAAAGGGCAACTTTCCTTGCTCTTTAACTTTCAACACCATGTTCATCTTGATTCCCACTTATTTTCAGTGCAGATGCTACCCTGCTGAGCTGCAAAAACATCAACCCAGACAGCAGCTTTCTCTCTGAATTCATTTGCAGTGCATGCTGCTCTGTTATGGTCCAAACACGCTTTCTGCTTTTCTATTGATATGAAAAATCCTTACGCTCACAAGAAGAAACAGCACACATGATTGCTACATCTTAAATACACCACACAGGAAATTAGTAGTTTATTCCAGGGTGCAGAGGCGAAACAAGGGTGGAGCGAAGGCAAGTAGTTCTGCAAGACTGTTACACTGGAGTCAGCGGCCCCTCCCCCCTTGCTGTTGGAGCCATTCTGGCAGCAAAGGCTCCAACATAAGGGGGAGGGGCTGCTGACTCCAGTGTAACAGAGTCTTGCAGAACTACTTGCCTTCGCTCCACCCTTGTTTCGCCTCTGCCAGGATGCCTAATCCCTACTTTTCTACACTTTGTTGCGTAGTAAATTCTTACAACAAACTTGCTCATAAAAGATACGAAGAGTTCTGCTGGTTTAAGACTCCCAAAGTCCATCTAGTATAGCATTCAGTGACACGACTTGACTTAATTGTCAGGGGTCACCTTTACCTTTTTTACTAGACATCTTACATCGTTTCCTTGTCCCCAGTATTGATATTCCGAGATTTAAGTACTTTGAGCATGGCAGCTCCATCGAGTGACCATAGCTAACGGTCATTCATATAACTATTTTCCATAAATTTATCTAGTCCTTTTTAAAATGTATCTAAGGTGGCAGCAATTTCCATGTGTACTCCATTTAGTCCAGCTTCAACTTACTGTCAATCAATTTCATTGGAAGATCCTGAGGTCTAGTTTTATAGAAAACGGAGCAAAGTCTGCCAATTGAGTGAGCCACTCACCAATGTAGATATAGTAGCTTTCTCAATTGGCCAATCTGATCAGGGCCATTGTGTTAGGCACAATGAACTTCATTCCACTCTTAATGGTATACTAACAAGTATTGGACATATAGGTTAGCAGCATGTACTATATATTGGCTAAAGCATTTAGGATCGCTGCAGAGGGCAATGTCCAATCTCATGGCTATCATGATCCATCTCTTCCAATTCTAAACCCACCTCCACAAACGAATGGTAACATCAGAAGCCTTCAACAATCACTTATCTGCAGTTGATTTAGTTTTATGTACAAATAATGTGAGATTTCAAATAAACAATTTGTCATTCAGTCTATTTGTGCCTGATGAGAAATGTCAGAACAGCACAGAAAGCTGGAATTGTTGTTGTTGTTGTTCAGTCGTTAAGTCGTGTCCGACCCTTCGTGATCCCATGAACCATATCCCGCCAGGCCTTCCTATCCTCCACTATCTTCCTGAGTTCGCTCATTTTCATGTTCGTTGCATCGGTGAAGCTGGAATTAGCAACAGGAAATTACAATTACAACAAGTGTCGTGTGATTGCAAGAAGAAAGTTGTACAGCAGTTAAAAGGGTATTTTTACCATGCCAATTTTGTCATTTACTTGCATGTTTCTGTGATGTTCATTTCCTGCATTTACTTCAGTGGCAATTGCAAAAAAAAAAAAAAAAAAACCCTCCTTAGTTCAATGTTGGCCTAAATCCTACAAACAATACAAAACCCAACCAATGTTTCTTGTTTAATTTGGAAATTATAATGTGGAACTTGCCTTCTCTCTTCTGGCTCACACAAGTTAACAACATCGGTGCTTCTAGTGTTGCTGCTAGAGGAGCAGCAGCAGCAGAGCTAACACCTGCTTGCTTCCAGGGCAAAGTCTAGGGACCCCATCACACGTTTTGCAAGGGTCACCACAGGCAGTTGGTGCTGCTGCTAGAGGAGGAGGAGGAGGAATATTTCAGAATCTGGGAGATAACATCTACTTGCTGCCTGCACAGAGCTCTATGGACCTACCACTACCATACTTAGGTCTGAGCTATTTTCTATTAGCCAGTGGGTGGCGCAGTGGGTTAAACCGCTGAACCATGAGCTGTCGATCGAAAGGTCGGCAGTTCGAATCCGCGATGGGGTGAGCTCTCGTTGTTTGGCCAGCTCCTGCCAACCTAGCAGTTCCAAAGCATGTTAATGCGAGTAGATAAATAGGTACTGCTTGCGGGAAGGTAAACAGCGCTCCATGTTCCAGCCGCATGCTACGCCCTGCGGTAAGGAGAGTCATGCCAGCCACATGACCACTGTGGCATCTTCGGACAATGCTGGCTCTTCGGCTTTGAAATGAGGATGAGCACCACACCCTAGAGTCGGACACGACTGGACTTAATTGTCAGGGGTCACCTTTACCTTATTTTCTACTAAAAAAAGGTTTTGGCAGTACTCTCTCTCTCTCTCTTTATAATGCAACACAGCAACTCAGACCTAAAAACAGGTGAAGGGTTTTCAACCTCTCCACTCAATTTTCAAGGCAGAAGGGAGTAAATGGCTAAGATGCCGTAGGGTGCCATGGGCCACTTAACAGAAGCGAAGCTAGCCTCGAATGGCAATTGAGACACCTGCTAATGATGTCATTGTTGGATATGAGCAGTATTTGGCTGCTAGGACCTTGGAGGGTAGTGTGTGTTCCGGTCCCCTGCAAGGACCTTCACCTGGCCCCTCCTGTCTGACCTGGAAGGGGTGTGACCCTGACCTTTCCCAGCATCCTCTCTCTGACCACATGGGTTCTCTCTCTTCGCATCTGACTCTACATGGGGAAGGACGTGTTTTCCTGAGCTCCTAGCCTGGAAGCCATTTTCCCCACATGGGTGTGCCAGCTATAGGGGCACACTGTCCGCTTTATGTAATAGTGTACCTCTAGTCATAACTAGATGAATGTAAACTATGAATGCTGATCTGTAAGTAAAACTATTTTTCTTTTTACTATACAAGCCTCAGACTCCGTGTCTCATTTCAATGCTAATGATAGCTAGCTAGCCTGAGTGCTGGGATAACTCTACTGGTTAAATAAATATAAAGTCTTCTTCTGTTTGCAAACTCTGCATATTTGAACCCCCTAAGGTTTATGAAATAACATAATAACCCCCAACAGTCATCGCCAGGTGCCACCAATTCAAGGTAATTGACAGCCTGGGAGCTGCTCATCAGCAGAAGCACCTGGAGGAGAGGAGGCCAAACAAGGCCAGAAGAAGAATCCAAACAAGCCCAAAAGGCCATCTACGATAGATGGGTTAAAATGGGAGACCAAATGTTATTCCTGTTCCCCTCTGCAGAGTCAGATGGCAGGGACTCTATGAGGTGGTCCACCAGGTGAACCTGATTGACTATGAAATATAACGGCTGCACTTGCAGAAGCCTTTACAGACTTATCATCACATCAATTTATTAAAGGGATGGCAAGACAGCAAATTCTTCCTAACCAGTGTTCCCTGTAAGCTGCAAGGCCATGCAGCACGGAGCTCAGCAACCCGGAAGTTCAGCGGTGATGTGCAATGTCATTGCCAAGCATCCAGAAACGGCATCGCGAGGCAGCTGCAACACTGTGCGCCAGAAGAAGGGGTCCATGCACCAGCGCAGACCCTTAGAGGGAATATAGCTCCTAACTGAGATGGAGTCAGATTAGTTCAGACCGTTGGTCAACCTAAGGGACTCTACAGAGTTGTTGCAGTGGAGGGGGATGCTCAACCCTGCACAGTGGAAGCAGCTAAAAGCTCAGAGAAGGTGTACTAAGATGTTTTCTTCCAATGCCCGGACCACATGCACCCCTAGGCATTCATCACATAAAGACCAAGTCAGGGGCAACAGTACAACTGCTCTTTGTTGATAGCCAAAACATTTAGCACATGAAGAAGTGGATGCCACGTTGTGGCTTGGAGAGAATGAGAATTCCCCACAGTCCCCAGTGCGGCTTCCTGGTGAAAAGCCTGACAGCTCTGTGTGGGTTTGCATCGATTTTCAACATGTCAAATAACATGTCAAATAATCACATGTCAAATAACATGTCAAAATAACATGATCAGGGATGTATCTAAGTAACTAGGTCATGAGTGCGAGTGCGAGTGCGAGTACGAATCATTTTTGAAAGAGTGCGAGTCAGAGTGCGAGTCAGTGTCAAAATTTTGGGCAAGTATGAGTCAAGTGCGAGTCATTTTTGCACGAGTGCAAGTCGAGTACGAGTAAGGCCAGAAACCACGAGTCACAAGTCACGAGTCGAGTCACTTTGGGGAAAATGGCTTTTTCTCCTGAAAATGGGGTGGGTGGGTGTCTGTGTGTGGAGTGTGTGTGGGGACCTCTGAGACTTTTAAAGCACCCACTTGGCTCCCCCTATGCCCTTTCCCTCACCTCTCAGTCTTGTTACCACCCATCTGGTTTGGGAAAAACAAGCGTGTCTACATTCAAACCATTTACTGTATTATTCCCTCCCTGCACCTTCCCCTTGCTGAGCCAAGCATCCCTTGGGCTCGCAGTTTTCGTCAATGAGGAGGAACTGCTGCAGCAGCTTCGCCTTCCCTCAATCCTCCCCACCCCTCGCGCTCGGAGTTGTGGCCAATTGCAAACAGACAGCAACAAAAAGGGGGGGACTCAGAGCCAGGCTTGCTTTCACGCCCCCTTGAAAACCCTTCCTCCCTGTTGCCCTCCTCCGAGGTCTCCACTGCGCCTGCCTGCCTGCCTGCCTGCCTGTGTTGATGCCGGCCATTAAAGGAAAATGACTTGAAAATGGCAAGTCGTTACCTCCACGAGTGCAAGTCAAGTATGAGTCCCGTGGGTCGTGAGTGCGAGTGCGAGTCAGTGGGTCACGAGTACAAGTATGAGTACGGGAAAAAGTGGCTAAGTCACACTTGCGACTCGAGTCATTTGACTCGAGTCCCCATCACTGGCGCTGATAAAAACTAGCCACCAATCAGGCAATATCCCCATTTCTTACCTTTGCCCAGGAGGCAATAATGCACCACAATGTGCCCACTTTAAAATGCAAAAATGAAATGACACTGTTTTCCACTTCCCTTTCTCTCCAAGTAGTATGAAGTTGGGGCTGCCTTTGGAGACTCAATTAGTTTTGCAGGAGAGCACTCAAGAGACTTCGGAGTTTTCTGGTTATATTAACAAATTTGCTTGTTGGGAAGAAATACTGCAATATGAGTGCAGTAGTAAGTGGAGATTCTCCAGTCTCCCAGAGGTTCAACCAAACCAGCCTCCAGAACACCAGACTGCTATCCAGTCTCTTTTATAGCATCTGGGTCCAAAACCAATCTATGCTTTTTCATCCTTCCTTCCTTTCTTGCCACTTGCCAGTAAATGGCTCCGTTTCAGGTAACTGGCAATCAATGCTGATTGAAGGGATTTTGCTTGAGAACTGTCTAGTTGATCAACCCACATTGCTGCCTTTCACTGAGGTGGGATGACATAATTGCTTCTCCTGAGAGAAAGCCCAAGGACTGTTGATCCACAGAGTATTTTAAATTTAGAAATGCTTTGCATATTTCTCAAACTGTTAAGGCCTTTTAAATGAAAGTGCAACAAGATACTATATATTATCTCTTACTGTTTCAGAAATCAAATGTAGTATGATCTAACTATTTAGGAGAAAACCAGTTCCTTTGTTTGAATCAGAAATCTTTTCCTTCTGGTTAGCCTCAAGACAAAATGCCAAGATTTAGCAACAGATAAGTTAAAGATCTGATGAGCCATAACAGGCTCATAAATCGTGGATGAAATAAAAAACCTGAGAGGAATGTGCTTTTTGAACTAAAGATTTAAGACTTCCTATTGTTGCCTAATGCTGCCTCCTGGCTGTTTGAAGTTCTTCTTTAACATTCTATAATGTTAAGACACTTCCTTCAAGCCTGTTTATCCACCTTCCCCTCCCAAGTCACTTTTTTTTTTAGAAGTTCTACTGGAAACAAACTGTCAAATGAGAGAAAATTCCCAATGTCCGTTCCCTCACTAAGTTCGTAGATGAATACCACTATGTTTTCCTTCTTTATTTATTTATTTTCTGTATTTATATCCTGCCTTTCTCATCATCAGATTTCTCATCAGATTGATTCAAGGCGGCTTACATAGGCAGGCTATCTTTAGACCTGATAAGGGTATTTACAATATTGTTCTATTCCTCTATAGAACCTTCCATGCTCGAGATGTTTTCCTTTCCGAGTGCAGCCCTCCTTCTGGCTTGTGCTTTGCACTTCCAAGCTTCACAGTTCGCCGCAGTTCACCCTCGGACGCAGTGGCGTCGTTGGAGCGTGGCGGGGCAGACCGCCAGGGGGTGACGCACGCATAATGCGCCCACCCCCCATGCGTCACCCTCCAGACGCTCCGAGGCCGGGGAGCCAGCCTCGGAGCGTCCGGCCCCACCGGCGCTCCAGGGCCTTCTGAAGACCCGATGGCTCAAAACGTAAAGTTTTACGTTTTTCGCGCATGCGCAGTACTTTTCTGAGGGCAAATGGGCAGTCCTTTGCCCTCAGAAAATGTACTGCGCATGCACGAAAAACGTAAAACTTTACGTTTTGAGCCATCGGGCCTTCAGAAGGCCCTGGAGCGCTGGCGGGGCCGGACGCTCCGAAGCCAGTTCCCCGGCCTCAGAGCTGAGGCCGAGTTCCGGTGAGGGGGTGTTGGGGGGGTCACCCTAGGGCGGGGGGGTGACGCACACCCCCCTGCCCTAGGGTGACGCGCGTCTAGTGACGCTCCTGCTCGGACGGTCTTTCAGCGCAGTCCTGTGTAACCTTGCACCGGTGTAACAGTAGATGCACCAGTGTAACAGCAGATGCACTGGTGTAAGTGCAATTACACTGGCATAAGTGCACTTACACCAGTGCATCTACTGTTACATCGGTGCAAGGTTACACAGGATTGCACTGTTTATAACATCACCAGTCATTATACCAATCTCTAACCTCATCCCAGACCTATTTGCATGCCTATCAATCTATGCATTTCACACTAAAGAGCAAAGACTATTTCCACTTATTTAAGAAAGTTACCAAGCTTCCAGTTACCTACACCATTTAAATAATGGTCATCAGCAGTGCATGTGTGCCAAAAACTCTCACTGAACAACAGTCACAGATCAGATAGGGTTCTTTCCTTAGTAAGAGAACAATTACTATGAAAGTAAAATGCCACGACTAAACTTTGATCTCAGAGAATAGGTCCATTTACATAGGTGCAATACACTTAGATCTTCCCAGACAAGGGAAATTAGAGATAAGAATCTTGTTAACCAAAACAACTAGTTTGCAATGATTATTGGACTTCGGCAATTCTTATAAGATGCTTCAGATACACTTGACAGGGAACAATGAGAGGTTCAGAATTGCACAGTAAAGGAAATGGCCAGATAAGCAAGGTTTTAACACTTTGCAGGATTTATTGGAAAGGTGGCCTATAATGTTTAATGTACAATATACATACATTCATTCATATGGTTGTGACAAGATTCATTCACTGATAAAACTCATTTTAATTTCATTCTGAGCATGGAGATCAGTTTATGGATAGGTACCTACCTAAAAATTAGCTGAGTTTATAATACATCCACCCCCTTCCAAAACATACAGGAACTTATAAAGTGATTTCCCCACAGTTCAGCTATTTTCAAACATCTCAATAGCAAGACATTTTACATCCAATTAATCACACTGTGTTTGATAACTATGAGAGATGACTATGAAAACGTGACCTTATTGCCATGCCAAGAAGGAATGCCAAGGAATACGTTTTGGGACAATTTGATGCCACACATTATCCATCTCAGTTGCATCTCCTGATTTTTAAAATAGCATTTTGAAGGAGATCGAAGAATAGTGGATGTGCCAAGTTGGCTTTTCATCCATTTTTATCAGATGACAGTGAAGTTACTAAATAACTGCAGTCTGTGGGTAAGAGATTGGGCTGAAGAGGCATGAATTGTACAGATTTGTTAAATGTTTTATTTCTCTCTTCCTCTAAGGATTGTACTTAATGTGACAGAAATCTTGTTACGGACATACATAACTTGGTAATTCCCTGACTTTGTACTTGAGTGGAGCTGCCCTTGAAGACTGTTTGGAAATTGAATCTGGTAAAACACACCCAGCTCTCTGGCTCTGGCCAAGACAAACAACAGAGAATGATCGTATCAGTGCCTTATTGCCTGTCATTTAGTTTCTGGCATAATTCAAGGAACTATTTTTGATCAGGCCCATCCCACTCCAGTAAGTTCCATTCCCCATGACCATTATTCCCGCCATAGGTCTTTCTCATGTTTGGGTTTGCATCTCCTTAGCAGGGCCGTTTTATTTTATGCTCAAAATTCTACAAGCTAGGCTTCAGCAGTACGTGGACCGAGAACTACCGGATGTACAAGCTGGGTTTCGAAGAGGCAGAGGAACTAGAGATCAAATTGCCAACATGCGCTGGATCATGGAGAAAGCACGAGAGTTCCAAAAAAACACCTACTTCTGCTTCATTGACTACGCAAAAGCCTTTGATTGTGTGGATCACAACAAGCTGTGGCAAGTTCTTAAAGAGATGGGGATACCAGACCACCTTACCTGTCTCCTGAGAAACCTGTATGCGGGTCAAGAAGCAACAGTTCGAACCGGCCATGGAACAACTGATTGGTTCAAAATTGGGAAGGGAGTACGGCAAGGCTGTATATTGTCACCCTGCCTATTTAACTTATATGCAGAGTACATTATGAGAAATGCAGGGCTGAATGAATCGCAAGCCGGAATCAAGATTGCCGGGAGAAACATCAACAACCTCAGATATGCAGACGATACCACCCTAATGGCAGAAAGTGAAGAACTAAAGAGCCTCTTGATGAGAGTGAAAGAGGAGAGTGCAAAAGTTGGCTTGAAACTCAACATTAATAAAACTAAGATCATGGCATCTGGTCCCATCAATTCCTGGCAAATAGAAGGGGCAGAAATGGAAGCAGTAACAGATTTTACTTTTTTGGGTTCCAAGATCACTGCAGACGGAGACAGCAGCCATGAAATTAAAAGACGCTTACTCCTTGGAAGGAAAGCTATGGCAAATTTAGATAGCATAATAAAAAGCAGAGATATCACCATACCAACAAAAGTTCGTATAGTCAGGGCGATGGTGTTCCCAGTAGCAATGTATGGTTGCGAGAGCTGGACCATAAGGAAGGCTGAGCGCCAAAGAATAGATGCTTTTGAACTGTGGTGCTGGAGAAGACTCCTGAGAGTCCCTTGGACTGCTAGGAGATCAAATCAGTCAATCCTAAATGAAATCAACCCTGACTGTTCCCTGGAAGGACAGATACTAAGGCTGAAACTCAAATATTTTGGCCACCTAATGTGAAGAGAGGACTCTCTGGAGAAGACTCTGATGCTGGGAAAGACTGAAGGCAAAAGGAGAAGGGGAAGGCCAAGGATGAGATGGTTAGACAGCATCACCGATGCAACGAACATGAAAATGAGCAAACTCAGGAAGATAGTGGAGGATAGGAAGGCCTGGCGGGATATGGTTCATGGGATCACGAAGGGTCGGACACGACTTAACGACTGAACAAAGCAGGGCCGTCTTAACAGTATTATGGGCCCCAGGGCAAAGCAGTGCACTGGGCCCCCCTGCCTACACAACAGGACACAGTCTCCAGAGCAGTATGCAGCCTTGCTCCTTCCTTCCAGTGGCGCATCCAAGCTACCTGGGAGGGAGGGGGGTCACCGTGCCCTGCAAAAACCCCTCTTCTTCAAAGGACACCAGTAGAAGAGGACTGGCCCAAAAGGCACTCATCTCTTTTGCCCCCCCCCACCAGAAAGGGGGTTCAGGAAAGCCAAGAAGCCTCTTGTGCTGCCTCCTCCAAGATGATCCACAACCGTCCTGGCATGCCCAGTGCTGGGGGGGGGGGGAACTTGGGAACTTTACACCCAGCCTCCCATCCCTCCTGCAAGGAGGCTGCTCCAAAGCACACATGCACACGCACACACACACACACACACACACACACACACACACACACACACACACACACACACACAGGGACTCAGCTTCTCTTCCCCAGCATCGCGGGCACTTTGAAGAACCGCCCCACATAGTCAATCCCAGCTCTCTGAGTGTTTGGCTCGCTTCAGCTCGCTCACAATGTGGAAGTGCAGAGCAACAAACGCTCGGAGAGCCGGGTTTGGCTGTGCGGGGCGGCTCTTCAAAAAGCCCGCGAAGTTGGGGGAAGAGAAGCTGAGGCAAGCAGCTTGGAACCGCCGCTCGCTCTTGTGGGGTAGCAGTCAGTCCCCAGCAGACTGCCCCACAAGAGCGAGTGGCATATCCAAGTTGTTGGCCTCGGCTTCTCTCCCCCAGCTTCAGTGGCTTTTTGAAGAGCCGCCCCCGCACAGTCAATTCCGGCTCTCTGAGTGTTTGCTGCTCAGCTCGTTTCAAGCCTGCCACTCCACACTCCCGCATTGTGAGAGAGCTGAAGCATGCCAAAAGCTTGGAGATCTGGGATCGGCTGTGCCGGGCGACTCTTCAAAAAGCCCGGCACAGCAGGGACAGAATTGGCCATGGCACAGTCTTGCGCAGGTGCAGAAGAGTTAACATCATCAAAGAAACCACGACCTTTGTATTCTTATCAAAGCCCTTGAGTTTCCACACAGTACAGTACTCCCCCCATATCCGCTGGGGATATGTTCCAGGCCCCTCCGTGGATACTTGAAACTGTGGATAAGAGCGAACACCCCCTCCATGGTTTCCTGATGGCCCCCTGCCCTGCCCTGCCTCCCCTGTGGGCAGGCATGCTTGCCCCCCCCCCAGCTCTTATTTTTCTTTAGGCAAGCTTTGTTTCTTCCTTAAAACAAACAGAGAAGCAGCCCCCATTGCAGGCAAGTAGACTAAGTCCTAGAGAGGCTCTGCAAGGTTTCTGTTAACCTTGCAGAGCCTCTCTAGGACTTAGTCTCATTCTACTTGCCTGCAATAAGCAGCCAGAGGCTGCTTCTCCTGTTTGTTTAAGGAAGAAACAAAGCTTACTGGGAAAAAAGTAAAAGCCGGAGGGGGGTCTCCACGATCCATGGATAACTGAAACCGTGGATAGCGAATCTGTGGATGGGGGGCCCACCTGTACATCGATTTTTCAAAACTCCCGAGAGGGAGGTTCACACACAGAATTCCAAATTATAGACACAAATTTGGACTACTTCAGCGGATAACTTTCTACCCTGGCCAAAATCTAAAAACATGTGTGAAGGAAGAAACCTAATTGACAGCGCAATCCACCTGGCCTGCCAGATCCTGAGCCCCGGTGGCCGTTTTGCTGCTGGGTCAGAGATCTCCTTGGGGAAGGGGATGCTTGTCCCCTTCCCTGAGTGTAAACCGGGGCAGACCCTATCGGCCTCCTTGGATTTCCGCAGGCTAATGTAACGGCCTAGCTGCCTGGTGGGGGCCGGGATATGGCCGAGGCCATCCCCCGCCCCCTCCTGGGCCGGCTAGGCCAATGGCCCCCTCCCTCGCCCGCTGAAATGCCCCTGCCGAATCCTGCCTCGTCCAGCGGCCACACAGGCACTCCGGCGACGGAGCAAGGGAGGCCGACCTCTGCGCCAGCCTCCTTTGCTCCAGAGTAGTCGCGAACGTGTTTTACGGCATGTTCGCGACTGCTGCCAGCGACGGAACGCTTGTTCCGTCGCCGGCGCGGATTGCGCTGTCACTTGCGATGTCACAAGAGCAATTTTCTACAATAAAGGAATAAAGATTATATACTGTATTTTGAGAGAGTTACAGCAGTAATTGCTTACATTGGGCTTTTTGTTTTTACGGTCTGGAATCATTGCCCAATAGTTTGCCCATGGGATTGATTTTTTTCTTCTTCTCTGACCTCAGCTATCAACTTACTTTCCAGTTAATCAAAAGCAAATTAAATGAGCCTGATGATTGAACACACAAGCTTGTTAGGAATACAATGATGTTCTCTTTACTGTCTGAAAGATTTGCACTGTAAAAAGTCTCTTACATATCACTACCCCAAGCATCATGCCACAGAAGAGGAGCAGGTATTGGTATGTCCACTAATACGAACACGTCCATTTTAGTCACCAGGAGAAACACTGCAATTTTAAGCTCTCTTCCTCCACACGTCTTCCTCTTAATACAATGCAAGTTCTGCTCAGACACATTCATCAGGACCCAAGATATTTTCTGTTGCCAATTTATGACATTTTAGACATATCAACCATATTGATTGGTTCCAGAAGGCAACTGCCTCATGTGTAATGCATGAGATCAACTTTCTGGGATGGGTATTTTCAAATTTAAACTACCTCAGCCTTGTCATCATTTGAAGAACCTTCAGTTATGATGGATACGTTTATTACGCAGTGCTGACATCCCACCCCCTTACCTCCAGCACCCGTGGTAAGCTGTGAAGGCTAAGTCTTAGAAAATGAAAGAGAAACCTGGACTCCACACAATTCAGAGGCCCTACAACCACCACCCCAAAATGGTGGGGCTCATCAGAGCAATTGTAATCACAAAAGCCCCCGACCAGGCTCATATACAGATATGGGTAGAAGGGACCACCATGGATGTGCAGCTTCAAGCTGTCTCTAACAAGCCACTTTGATTGCCCTTGTTGGGAGAAAGGCGGGGTATAAATTCTTTAAATAAATAAATAAATAAATAAATAAATAAAATAACAAGCCACACCAGTATCTTCTCCAGCTCCCAGTTATGGCCTAGGTTTGGGGGGACGGCTGCCTGCCCTAGCAATCGTGGGGTGCTGTGATCTTCTAGCCAACCATGGATCTCAGTCCTTACTGTAATTTCTCCTTCCCGTAATCTCAGCCTATCGGGGATCACAGCAACTATGAGATGTCACATTGTTTTTCAGCCATTTGAATTTGGCTGCTGGTTGAACAGTCAGATCATGGTCATAGGTTTGAAGTGGCTAGTTGACAAGGGACTTGAAGTCATAAGCGCAGCTATACAACAGATGCACAGCTCTCTCTCCCCCTTGGTCCAGTATTGCTATGGCATTGTGGTGAGTTTTGGCAGTAGCGGTATGGTTGTTCAGAGTCAACAAGAACAACAGCGGAAACTATAGCTAGGCTTCAGGCTTTACCAAATATGTGCCTATCTGTTGTCCTGAAGCCAGTGTTGGCTGACTGTATGGAAAGGGGAGTTGACTTTGCTACCGGACAATAGACAGGCACTGAGGCTCAGTCATTATAAAAGCAAGGTATGTTTTCCATAAAATGCCTGCCAGTGCTACCAAAACAGCCATGATAAAAAATCTCCACTTGATTCACTTTAAAGATGTTTGTATACTTGCCATTAAAGCTGCTTTAATTTACTCGGTGATGAAGAGTCAAACATTTTCATCAAAAACATCCACGACATCAGCTGCCAGAAAACAGCCTCTCAGCTGTCATACAGATCTAAGAGGAAGGTTCTAAATCAGTGTTTACCTGATAGATTCCACAGATGTGATCGCAATTAGGGGGAGAGTTCTCAGTGGGAGACTAGTTGGCCTCGGCATGCTCTCGGTGTCACCCTTTCTGTCCCAGTCTGCCTGCTCCAGCTGTCTGAAGGCCAAAGGGGGAAGCTGGAGGTTACGACAGGAAAGTCTCCTAACACGATATTGATCCATTCCTTGGAGAGCCCCCTCCTCTTCATTTTGAGGGTACAATGTTTCTTCGGATACCTACAACAGAAGAAATTGCTTTAATAATTCTCTGCAGCTTCTTCTTCCATAAACGGTATCTATTATTCTTATTGAGACAGATTCCAACATTTATATATTGCTTTTCTGCCCAGGCACACAGGGTGGGTCATGGATTAAAATAATGAATTCAATGTAACAGACATGATACAAAAATGAAAATGGACAGGAAGGAAAGAGGAAAATAATCAAATTCAGGTGTTTTAGATGTTGGTACAAGACAGTTCTAGAAGAGAAGAAGCCAAATGATAGTCCTAGCCAAACTGGTGGAGAGAATCTCATTGTCCCACTTCTTCCTCCAGGTGGAATGGCCACTGATTTATTATTTATTATTATCTACAATATTTATATGCTTCCTTTTTCTTGAAGACTCAAGACAGTTTACATAGGCAGGCTGATCTAAACCCCATTTTTTCAAATAGGATTTTTACAAATATTATTCTATGAGAGAACTCATAGAATCCTTCATTTCCCAGATGTTTCCTTCTGAGTGCAGTCAACATCCTGGCTTGTGCTCTGCCCTTCCACAGTAGCCACAGTTCACCCTTGGATGGTTGTCAAGATGTTATCTTTCTCTGGCTGACTCCTCCACATTCCAGACATTCCAGACCCTGTCACAGTGCTTTCAAAGTGCCTTTGTGAGGTTCGTCAGCAGTTGCCGACTCCCATCCAGGTGAGAACTGAGGTCAATCCTGCTTAGCTTCTTCAGGCAGGGCACTGGCTCAACCGGCAGACCACACCTCCTGCCAACTGGTTTAGACATTTCTGGGAAAGAAGGAGCCAAAATGGATGTTGGTCTCAGTCTATTAAGGTACTGGGAGCAGTGCATGTGTGTGTCAACACATCTCCCAGAAGTCAGTCTCCAGCAATGGTACTTCATCTACCATTGATGCCCTGGTTCTTCAGCAAGCCAGGCCAAGTTAACCATCATGGAGAAAGGGTATTCTCACGGGTGCAGTGCTGGGCTGAACACTGTCATGTTGCTAAACCCACAGGTGTACATGAGTGCATGGTTCTGAAATGCACACTACATTTTACCTTTAGTTATTGCTTTTGCTTTGTGTGTTTTTAATCATGCTTGTTTCTCTTGTATTTTCATTTGACTTGCTTACATTTTAGGGTGCTTTTTAGAGGATGCTCGTATTTTAGTGATCATGATTTACCCTTAGGCATTTTTTTTTTTTGGTTAAAAGCGACATATTTGTTGAAATGCCCCTTGCTTCAAAGGCTGTGCACACATTCACGAATGGGTGTATGTTGTTTGCTTTGCTTTTCACCCCTCTCACGTCGTGAATCCCATTATAAGGCTTGTCAGAATTCTCCCACCAAAAGGGAGTGAAATGCTTTACAGCCCATCAAGAGTGTGCTCCGACTCTAGATTTTTGTAACTCTACATGCAATTTATGGTGGCCTGGAGGTGACTGCGGCGGCGGCAGGCAGACAGTTCTGCAGGCATGCGGCTATTGCGTCAGGGATTCCTGCTGTAGATGATTCACTCAAGTAACTTTTCAATCAAATATTTCCATTCATCCAGAATCTAGATGCCTGTGGCCAGGCAAGAATTCATAAACTGATCAAAATACGTTTAGATACAATGCCTCAGATGCCTTGCTTACAAGAGGAGAGGCAAGATATAAATCTATTAAAAGTAAAATAAGATTTATCATTTCTGACCATCATCAACAAATTATTATCATGGGCAATCCTTATAGAAATTACATTAACAGGGCTGGCCCACTCATGAGGCAGATTGAAGTGGTCATCTCAGACGGAGAATGCCCCGTCTGCACACCATGCCTGTCCCCTGTCTCCACCAGTTGGCCCTGCAGCAGCAGCAGCCGCCGCCACCACCAGCTCTACGTCTTCCTGCTCACTCCCCAAATCAAAAATGTCTGGGCTGGCCAAGAGCCATGGGAGCGAAGGGAAGAGGAAATATATGTAGAATGGCATGGCCTAGAACAGGGGTTCTCAACCTTTGGAGGCCCGGGTACCCCCTATCATGGTCCAATTTTCTGAATTACCCCCTGCTAATTAATTGCTTATTAATTGGATTAATCAATCAATTAATTAATTAGCTAATTAATTATTAAATAAAAAGGAAACCGATTTTAAATGTGAAAAAATGTCTTATTTAACTCTGTGTGTGTGTGTGTGCGCGTGCGTGAGTGGAAGGCCCAACACAAAAATCAGAGAGACAGAAGGGGGAGATTGCATTTTCTCAACTACAAAAAATACACTGCACAGATGGGAGAGAAGGAAAAAAACCACACCATACAAACAGAGAGCCCTAGAAGGTCTGGGGAGACTGTTCATTGTAATGCAGACAATACTAGACCAGTCTGCAATTAGACCATTCTTTTCCTGCTCAACATGGCCTGATAAAACATACTAAAGGCAAATCATTTTGAGAACCAGTACTCCTCTTGTTCTTCTGACAGAGTTTAGCACGGGGTGAAACTGGAATTAAGTTTCGGTTCCTGACATTTCTACTCGTATACACAAAGCTAGGTCTAGGTCTCTGGCGTGGTATGAAAGATGGGTCTGCTTCTAGTTTTTTTAAACTAATAAGGAGGAAGAAAATCTTGTTTCTGGAAACAGGAAATATATTTTGCTAAGTAACAGCCAATCCTATCCAGCTCCCCCACTGGTGTAGCCAGCGGGGGAGGGCCGAACAGGAGGCTTTAGAAGGGATCCCCTTTCCCTTCTACCGTTCTGCTCTCCCCCACTGGCTACACCAGCGGGGGAACTGGATAGGATTGTGCTGTAAATCTCTCTTCCATAGAATATTGACAAGCTCATTATTTTTTAAGTATACAGCTAACTTCTTCCCTCTATTGTCTGCAGTGTGGCAAGAGTCTAAGGAAATTGAGTGGAAGACTGGCTAATAAATTAGTTTGACCAATTCAAATTTGAGCTGTCTTTATGATAAATGTGCTAAATAGGGACCTCTGAATGTACATTAAAACAAAAACAAAAACAACAGAAAAGGAGGCCAGCTGGCTGCCTAACCAGTATACTAAGACTGCATCTGTAAAATGAAAATCTGACCATCTCAGCTAAACATGCCAAGCTTTAAAAAAAACAAAACACCACCCTGGGCAATCTAAACTCAGCATTCATGCCAAACAGCTAGCCCACCCTTAAGGAAATGTGAAGATTATAGGAATTATGGGGTTTTTGGGCAGACTGCAGAAGTAAATCAGAGACATTGATTGCTGTAAAAATGCCATGAAAGGTCTATTTATAAGTCACTAAAGGAGATGTTCAAGTACTCTGATGTACAGTATTTTTAGTACACTGCACAAAATGAAAGGAAAAAAGTGAATGTAAATTACATTTTTGCCCTACAACTACATGCAGAATGGAAAAATGTTAAAGTTCTAACAGCATGAAAAAAAAAGGTATGTCCCACTTAAGGTCACATAATCAGTACACAAACAGCAAAATGTGTCAGATGAAACCCCTTTTTATAATTACCAAATAAAACGCCTTAAAAAACTTCTAAGAAGAATTCAGGTGTAATAAGCCATTCACAATAATACACAGAATGTTCCCCAGCCACTAATTTTGGCCACAACCATAACTCACCTACATGCTTATTTCAGCAGCAATCTGATGAGCAAATGGATCATGAACTGTAGCCCACGTAAGAAACATGACCAGAAAAAAAAAATCACATGAAAAAAGCCCACAGGAAAATTGCGCACAGAAAAAAGCCCACTGTCATAAATGCCCATAAGAAAAAAGCCCACACGGAAAATGTCCACATGGAAAAATATACACATATAATGAGGAGGTATTGAATTATGACTGTAAAGGCCACTTCAGCCTAGGTTAGTGTGTGTAAACAACGTGATCTGTTTTGTTTTCTGTTTGGAAGCAAATAACATATTTATTTAGAAACTTTTATTCAAACAACCAACAAATTATGAATATTGAAATTGTGCACTGGAGCACAGTAGTAATGTCTTTTCCTTGATGTGGTTGGAATGAGCCTCTTTCGAGACGCCACCATACCTCTTTATATAGGCACACGGCACTGTGGTACATTCGCACATGCGCACTGATGACTAGCAGCTAGGCTGAAACGTGTCGATGAGTACCTTTCCTTTTAATTACCCCGTGGATAAGTCGAGGGTAAAACTTAGGGGTGTACGAAATTCTTTGAATTCTTGAAAACAACCAGTAATTGTTCTGAGCAGCAACAGAAATCCTCCAAACAGAAAGAAAGAGAGCTTGGTCTGAAGCAGCACAGAACTGGATCTATTTTCCATAACAGGAAGAAAGGTAGGCGAAGGAGATTTCTGCGAGTTGTAGGCTTTGTGTAAAGTACAGTACAGTACCTCCATAGCAGCAGCCCACACAAAGCCTACAACATCCACGCATGAATTCAATATTCATAATCTGTTGGTTGTTGAATAAAAGTTTTTAAACAAATACACTGTTTGCTTCCAAACAGAAAACAAAACCGATCATGTTTACCCACAGAGGGGAAAACGCATATGCTATTGCCTCTATACATTTCCTTCTTCATGGCCAAAAGCAACTTCAGAACAAATTTAATTTGGGGGATCAGTACAGGGAAAAGGACTCCCTCTTCCTTCCTACAACCCCAGTCCAAGTTATTTCCTGGCAGCTGCTTTTAGAAAAAGAAAGTTCTCAATAGTTCTAATTGTGGAATTCCTACATCATGTCTACTTTTGTCTTCAGTCACCATTTCTCTAGATTATAATAGTCCAAATGTCTTAAAACAAGTTTTTGTAGGAAAAGGCTCCATTCCTTGATCATTTCAGTTTTGTCTTGTACCTTCTCCATCTTTACAATATGCGTTTTGATATAGGGCAACTAGCACTGCACACAGGATTCTTAATGTGGGCATGCTGTAGATTTATACAAATCACACCCATGCCTATTTATGCCTTTCCATGCTGGAAAGTTGGATAGGATTGGACCCTTAATGTCTCTACCTTTTGATCAATTAGAACTTCTAGGTTTACTCACAATTATCCGATCAAAATATAAGATTTATGAGCCGCTTCCAGCTGACCCAAGCAAATGCTCCAAGAAACTGCACCCCATGCCTGGCCCTACATGCCCCAGCCTCCAACGTCCATCTAGCTGCTGTTTGCTGGGCCCCAGCGTTGTTGTTGGTGTCCCATAACAGAATACAATGCATTCCAAACACACATCTGTAGCAGACTTTTCCTTGTGATTATTCATACTACGAAAGTGACAAATTTAAATCACAATAGTTTGCCGGACAAAATATCACGCTTTATCAGTTTGAATGACACAGCTGGTGCTAACTTGCGTGAATTGGTTTGCAGGCAAAAGGCGAGAAGTGCCGTTTGCTTACATCAACTTCCCACTGTGCATTCCTTCCTTCATTTCACACTACTGTCATGCTCCATGACTGCTGGGAAGATTAGCTTTTACCCAAACAGGGTGGTTTTGTTTTCTTTTAATAGCAAGTGACGATAAATTCATTTTAACTATAAGAGAATCATCTCCCAGTAGAAATCATTCCTACCAGTTAACTAGAAAAATTGACACCTACCACTTGTTTTGATGGCATTATGCAAATATGCAGTTTTCCGTTTCACCACTGAGGTCTTGAAAATAATTTTCATTTCTCATGACCTCAGTTTATGTGTGCGTGGGCTCCACCTTAGAGACATGGGGAAGGGAAGCAAACAAAAAACCGGCAGCAGCAGGAGAGAGAAGTGACTCCATCTCCCAGAGGATAAGATGTACAGTCCCCCCACTCAAAGGGGAGTAGATGCACACTGTTCTCTTTTTATCCCTGTGTTCTCCTACAGGGAGTCTTGTCTGGTTCTAAGCCTAGGCATGAGCTGGTCACGATACTCACTCTCCTGTAAGCTTCCAGCTAAGAAGGCAGGATGCAAACCTGGAGGCTGACCAACATCAGGGTTTTTCTCTTAAAATCCTTGCTTGCTGTCAGCTGAGGGCCAACATCTTGATACTCAACAGGTCTATTTCACTGGTCATGAGCTTGGCTGCATTCTGACTATTACCGTATTGTCCCGAGTATAAGACGCACCTGATTATAAGACGCACCCTTAAAGTTTGGTGCTATTAAAAAAAATTAATTTAATTTAATTTAATCACTGGCATTAAATTGCAACAGCCTGATTATAAGACGCACCCCTAGTTTAAAAACTTAAATTAGGAGAAAAAAGTGAGTCTTATACTCAGACCAATACGGTACTAGAGCAAAATGTGTCTTGTTTGGAAGCGCCCTTTTACTGTATTATTCAGAACCTTACTATGTGAGAGTCTGTAATCCACAACCACGGCTGAATGACTCTAAGTTAGCCCTATTGAAGCCCTGGGCAGTGCTCTGTGGGCTCTCAGCCTGGATGGAAAAAGAACATTTCCTCTGCAACAGCTGTTTTCTATGGGACATCACGGAAAACAATGGTCTGTTTCTCATTATTTGGATATAGTACTAAACCAAGAATCAAGACAGGGCACAAAAACAAAACGTTAATACATGTCAAATATATTACGACATTGTTGTTAAGACATTTTTATGACAAAATTAGAATGGGAATATTCCCAAGAAAGAACAGTAATAGAAAAAAACAACACCAAATTTAGCCAAATGCAAGCTTTCGTTAAAAATAATTAGTTCACAATGTGACATGGGAAGATAGTGATTCATTCAAGGTTACAATATTGTAAAGCTTCACAAAACCCATAATTTTTAGTTTAGGCATACTTGCAAGCAGAATTATCTGAATTATCAAAATATTTATAGGCTGAAAATTACCTGGAAGTAGGTCCCATTAAGCTCAATGAGACTTACTTCTGAGCAGACATGCACAGGATTGGGTCCTTCATGAGGTTCTTCATAGCCAGCACTTCCAATAAGAGTTGCTTGAAGCAAGCATGCAGTCCCTTTGTTGTGATATTTATCTTATTTTTATTTTGGTAGCAGAAATCATGCATCTGAAGTTCTTTATTTTAAAATGTCTCAATGAATTAGATGAGAATTACTTTATTTTCTAAGGTTTTCTCATTCACGGCAGTGGCGTAGCCAGAGGAGGTGTGGTGCTGTAAGCAGCGCAAGGTGCTACAACACGCCTGTAAGCAGCCCCTCTCTCCCACGCCATCGGAGTTATTCCAGGGAGTGACGGCAACACGCAGTGCACTCTCCGCAGTGCAGCACTGCTCCCTGAACGGCTCCGACAGCAAGTGGGAGGGGTCATTTACAAACGTGTTGCAGTGTCTTGCGCTACTTACAGTACTGCCCCCCCTCTGGCTACGCCACTGATTCACGGTATTGTATGCACGTGGAAAAAAATTGTTTTTATTTCTTGCACACCACTCTGGCTCATTAACTGGCACAGAAATTTAAATCACTAGCAGTTGCATTTCAAAAGCCCTTATAAGCCCTATGGAGATAATGCAATACTGCCACCAGAAGCATTCTATGAAGGTGTTCTGAAATTTTAGACCTGGTTCAGATACGCTCAGGCATCATTTGATTGTTCAACAGTGTGTACACTACTGCAAGTACACCTTAAACCATTCATAACTGGAGCAGCATCAGAAGAACTTCCACACCATCATGGTAATGTAGGGATCAGAACTTTGTTACCCGTAGCTGAATTTGTAAACTGCTTCAGTCGAAAAGGATTGTCCTAGTTGACACTGGAAAATATGGTCGTTCTGTCTTTAGTAATTAATCTCCAACAGTAATCAATCTCCAATCTTCATTCACACGTACAAGGTTGTTAGTAAAGGTAAAGGTGACCCCTGACAATTAAGTCCAGTCGTGTCTGACTCTAGGGTGTGGTGCTCATCCCCATTTCAAAGCCAAAGAGCCAGCGTTGTCCGAAGATGCCTCCGTGGTCATGTGGCCGGCATGACTCTCCTTGCCGCAGCGCGTAGCATGTGGCTGGAACACGGAGCGCTGTTTACCTTCCCGCAAGCGGTACCTATTTATCTACTCGCATTGACATGCTTTGGAACTGCTAGGTTGGCAGGAGCTGGCCAAGCAACGAGAGCTCACCCAATTGCGGATTCAAACTGCCGACCTTTCGATCGACAGCTCATGGTTCAGCGGTTTAACGCTGCTTGATACCATTGTCAATGGGATGAATTTGTGAATTGGCATATAGCGTACACTCAAGTTAAATTAATATATACAGTCAACTGTATGTTTGCTGCTTGAAACACTGACAAGCCAAAGGGAGAGAGAAAGAGCATTGCAACTGAAACATAGATCCGCTGCTGTCCCACACCATGTCTGCAAACGCTCTCTTAGGAAAGAGGGCGAGGACAGTTAACCCTGCTCACAGAAAAGCATACAGTACTTGCTTCACAGTCACACAGGGCAGAGACTAGAGTCAGCCCTCATGGGCCCTCATCAGCCTGAGTGGAAGTTGCCAGCCTCTGACTGCAAGTCTTTCTACATACAGCAGGGAATCAGCACCTACCAAAGGAGTGGCAGGAAGGGGGCAGTGCCACTATCTGTGAGTGGGCAGCTGAACCAGGATCTCATCCAGTTGCCTTTCAGAACACACACACACACACACACACACACACACACACACACACACACACACACACACACACCTGGGAAGAGGACAGACTGGAGTTGAACTGCTCACAGGACAAGGTGCACTGGTCTTCTTCCTCTCCTCTGCACCAGGAGTAAACTACCTGAGCCAGGGTGAAAGATGGAGCTTCTGGCTTTGTGCCTACTTGCTGACTTCCTGCCATTCCTTTGGTAGATACCAATTCCTTTCCTGTCTTTATAAAGACTTGTACAGGCTGGAGACTTCCACTCAGGCCAGTGTACTGTTGGGCATGTGAGGGCTGACTTAAGCTAAGAAGCAGCTTGTTAGTTTTTTTTTTGCTTTCTTGTTTTCCTTTTCTTCTTCAACTCCTGGGACTCACTCACCAGCCTTTGGGTGCAACAAAGGCCGAGTCTTTCCAACGAAGGAAAGGGAGAAGTCCTGGCCCCACAAAACACTGCAGGTCCTCAGCGCCGCTACACTCCAGCTCTGTCCTGTGTTGGCAACAAACCACCATGTGCAGTACAGCTCCGGACAGCGTGCCATGTTTGTAATGCAGTGTTGCAAGCAGTCGCAGTGATTGCAGTCATATCACTCCACCACTCCCCAACAACACACACAGGACATTTTATTGACATAGTTACAGTTGTTGCAACTGCGTGGGGAGCTGTTGCATGCAAACCACTTGCCATTTACAATTGCACCCACACAGCTGCGTTTTGAGCAGCAAGTATGGCGTTGATGGTATGTATTAATCAAGCCCCAGTGATTTGCTAGCTTCGTAAAAGCACCTGGAGCAGTGGAGTCGAGTCCTATGTTTTCTTCAGGGTTGCTTGCTTAAATCACACAGTACATTAGCTGCCTAAGCAGTTGCACACTCTCAGCTACAATGCAGAGTAAACACCTTCCTCGGCACTTCCCCCAACTCAGCTCAGTTTCTTAAACAAGGAATTATATAGAAACAGTTCCTGAGACTTTAACAGTACAAGTAGGCAAGATAAAACCAGACATAAATATAAAAATGTAGAATGCCGATAACATCTGTAAGGTACAGACAGAGAACAGAAAATGTTCAAACCATTACTGTTTCTCAAAAAAAAAAAAAAAAAAAGCAGAAGAGAGCACACACTTCACATTGTTTTGCAGTCCATTGTCCAGTGATCAGCTCATATTCAAAGACTATCTATCATTCAAAAAAAGGCAAAAGAGCCCTTTGTCATTAAAAGATGATTATGCTCATGGATTTCAAAGTGAGCATGTGACACAGTATCCTTCGAAATCAAACAGACACCGTTTCAGCTTCCTGGTGGACACCTGGGCTGGGCTGAAGACCACCAGACCCTCGTAGGTCTGAGCTGATCCAGTCCAAACTATTAAAACTACTTCCATGTAGACAAGTTATTCCCAAACTGAGGTCTGGGAAACTCTTGAGTTCTTGGAAGTTTATCAGGTGTCCTCAATAGCAAGGACAGGAAGCGTCCCTGAAAGATGGCTTCCTGCTCAATACTGATCTTCTCCTGAAACGTGTGGCCGCAGGAGAGCATTGGGTTTAGGTTCCACTCTCAGCTCATGTGGGGCAGTGTTAAAGCCCAGAAAGTTTGTCCATGATACAATCAGTGTTTTAGAACCGGGAGTTGAACTGAATCTGAAACCAAACCCAAAACCCAGTTTCGAGAGGTTCATTTTATTTTTTGCAGTAAACCAGAACTAAACCCAAGCCTAAAATCTCTTGTTTGCCTTGAACCTGAACCAAACCTCTAAACACACAAAGTAGTAACTAGTTCAAAAACAAATAAATAAAAATAATTGGGGACTCAGGATATACTTTGGAGGAGCAGCAAGAGCTCTTCTCTGCTCCAGCTGTATTTGGGGAAACTAGATTTCCTAATGAGCCACCTGAAAAGAAAGGGAGTGCAAAGAGAGAAATTGGTAGGTCCAGTCTATCACAGTTACTGCTAAATCCAGTAAATGTCTGTGACCAATGTAGGTACAGGTGGGCCCCCATATCCACTGATTCGCTATCCACGGTTTCAGTTATCCACGGATCGTGGGGACCCCCCAGGGTTTTACTTTTTTCCCAGTAAGCTTCGTTTCTTCCTTAAAGAAACAGGAGAAGCAGCCTCTGGCTGCTTATTACAGGCAAGTAAAATGAGACTAAGTGCTAGAGAGGCTCTGCAAGGTTAACAGAAACCTTGCAGAGCCTCTCTAGGACTTAGTCTCGTTCTACTTGCCTGCAATGGAGGCTGCTTCTCTGTTTGTTTTAAGGAAGAAACAAAGTTTGCTGAAAGAAAAATAAGAGCTGGGGGGGGGGCAAGCATGCCTGCCTGCAGTTTTGAAAAAATCGATGTACAGGTGGGCCCCCCTATCCACAGATTCGCTATCCACGGTTTCAGTTATCCATGGATCGCGGAGACCCCCCTCCGGCTTTTACTTTTTTCCCAGTAAGCTTTGTTTCTTCCTTAAACAAACAGGAGAAGCAGCCTCTGGCTGCTTATTGCAGGCAAGTAGAATGAGACTAAGTCCTAGAGAGGCTCTGCAAGGTTAACAGAAACCTTGCAGAGCCTCTCTAGGACTTAGTCTACTTGCCTGCAATGGGGGCTGCTTCTCTGTTTGTTTTAAGGAAGAAACAAAGCTTGCCTAAAGAAAAATAAGAGCTGGGGGGGGCAAGCATGCCTGCCCGCAGGGGAGGCAGGGCAGGGAGCCCTCAGGAAACCATGGAGGGGGTGTTCGCTCTTATCCACGGTTTCAAGTATCCACGGAGGGGCCTGGAACATATCCCCAGTGGATATGGGGGCCCACCTGTACTTCATAAACTGTGCATCTCTCTCTCTCTCTCTCTCTCTCTCTCTCTCTCTCTCTCTCTCTCTCTCTCTCTCTCTCTCATATACACATTTTTATTCTTCTCACTAGCCTGCAACTGTATTACACATTACACAAACTCTCTACTCAAATGATTTATGCTGCTGATATTCCAAAACTATAAATTGAAATCCATCACCTGCATTGCCTTTTGCCCCAACAGTGGTATATCAAAGCCATCTTCAATTACCAGAAACTCAAGCTCATATAGGATGTCTGATTTCTAAGGTTACTGCTTACCGAATTTACTCGTGACCACTGGTTTCATTTTTATTCATCATATACAAAATTAGACCTTGCTTTGATTTTGTGGTTTCTTGACTCAGGGCATTTACTAGAACTTAATTCTAGTTGGCCTCACAATCCATTCTAATCTATGATCTTATGTTGCATAAATGTTAGAAGCATCAGTGCTACCAAAGAGACTTTCCCCTTCATTTATCCAATTACACTCTGCTGAGAGAGCAACTCCTTGGTGCAAGCAAGCAAAAATCTATGCAATATCCTATCCAAGACAAGTTGTCAATTCTGTACCCTTGCCTTGAAAAATTCCTCAAACATCAAGTCTTTTTTTTCTTTAAAAATTGAGCCGATTTTTTTTAAGTGTTCAAAAATCAAAAGTAATCAAATCTACCACCACATCATCCACATTCAAGAAGCCATATAATTTGAAACTCATTGAGTGAACACTTTGCAGAAATCCACAAATGTTTAATAATCACTGTTGAGCCGATATGGAAACACACTTTGTGGAAATCGTCCACATTGGAGAAATACACCCCAAATTACTAGCACTGGACAATCCAAGCACACCTCCCCTCAATAGGAAAAAGCTGGGGCCATTAGATCTAGAGGTTAAACATGCAAGACTACTGACGCTCTGAGCTATTTGTGTTTCAGGGTCTATCAGAATATTATATTATTATTATTATTACCGTATTGGTCTAATATAAGACTCACTTTTTTTCTCCTAATTTAAGTTTTTAAACTAGGGGTGCATCTTATAATCAGGCTGTTGCAATTTAATGCCAGTGATTTAATTAATTTTTTTTAATAGCACCAAACTTTAAGGGTGCATCTTATACTCGGGACAATACGGTATTATTATTATTATTATTATTATTATTATTATTATTAATTAGCTTTAATTCTGTTTCAGTTACAAGTAAGTTTGGGCTTATTTTGACGCTTTAGCTTTTTATTTTACTGCAGCTTATTCAAAAGAGGCTGCTGCTTTGATCATTTTTAAGTCTTCCTTGTCACACAGGCCGTTCACAGGGGGGTTGGGGCAGGAGGCACAGACCAATGGGGAATCTTTTTAAAAAATGGCTCCAGAAATTTCATTCTGATCTCTGCCTTGTAAGAGTCCGTTAAGGAAATAGTGGCGGAAGATCCTCTATCACTTTCCTATCCATTCGCAGATGGATACATGCAATTCATAACACATTTCAGAGCAGCAGGTGTTCCAGTACAGTGGATTGAATTGATTGAAAACCCAGTGTCATCGAGGGCTTGTCTAAGGGGAATGTAAGTCAGGGCAGATCAGTAAGGTTCAAACTGATGAACAGTTTTGCAATCCAGGGGGCAAAAGAAGTTGACTGAATTGCTTCCAAAAGTCCAGTCAGTGAGCAAGACTCTGCTTTCCTTATACCTGGGGGAAAAAATGCTACCTTCAACTACATTTTGCGTTCAAATGCCTAATGACGTGCTTCATTTATTTTTGTCAATTTTGAATTTACTCCAATTTTTCATTTAATATCCTGTTGCCCCGTCCTTAAAAATGAATTAAAAGCAGTAGCTTTCTCAACTGCTTTCTTCAGATCCTGCTCATTTGTACATACTTTTGATCATGTCTATTTAATTAGTCTTGTTAACAAGATAAACCACTGTGTCTTATAAGACTTTCATGTCACCTGATCATCCTAGTTCTTTTAAGTGCTTTGCAATAAACTTCCTCTGATCTGTTAATAGCTTTTATTGAGAGATGAGCATTCACAAAACATTCCAAAGGATGGTAATCCAGATTTATATACTGGCATACCAAACTGCACACACTCATTTAGCCAACAGAAAATATGCAAAGGCCTCCATAATGCCTGCCTGTTTCAAAATGGCTTCAGCTAGGTGCAGCTTCATTGAACTCTTCAATACAGATATCCCCCCTCCCCCGTTTAATGACGGATCGCTTAACGATGACCCAGATATATGATGGAGGTTCCCAGTAAAAAAGAGCAAAGGATTTTAAAAGATTCATTTTAAAAGATGCCACTGCAACCGTGCTTGGATCATGCAGACCACGGTGATCCATGCCACGGTGACGTCGTGGTTAGATTATTGTAATGCGCTCTACGTGGGGCTGCCCTTGAAGATGGTTCGGAAACTGCAATTAGTGCAGAATGCGGTGGCCCGTGTAGTCACTGTAGGCGGTTTGACTGTTAGGCCGCGACTCCGACGGCTGCACTGGCTGCCAATTTGTTTCCGGGCCCAATTCAAAGTGCTGGTTTTGACCTTTAAAGCCCTATATAGCCTGGGGCCAGGGTATTTGAGAGACTGCCTACTTCTATATAGTCTGGCTCGTCTCCTTAGGTCATCAGAGAAGGCCCTCCTGCGGGTACCGTCGCCCAGGGAGGTGCGAGGGGTGGTGGCTAGAAATACGGCCTTCTCAGTAATGACACCAACCTTATGGAATTCTCTCCCTTTTGACTTACGAACTGCTCCCTCCTTGGAGACTTTCCGGCAAGGCCTGAAAACTTTCTTGTTCAAAGAAGCCTTCTGAGTCTTGGCCTTTTTTTTTTTTTTTTTAACATTTAGCGGTTACAGGTGTGGTGCTGCTGTTCTTGTATTCTTGCTTTTTAAATTGTAATAGTGGTCTCTTTTATCATTTTTAGACTGTGTTTATGACTTTTTAATTAACTGTTTTATTGCTTTTTAAATGTGATGGATTTTTGTATTTGGTTTTTTTCTTGGTCTTGTAAGCTGCCTTGGGTCCCATCAGGGAGAAAGGCGGGATAAAAATATTGTAAATAAAAAAAAATACTGGTATTTTAATTAAAGTATAGCAGTATTTTCTGCCCCGATGCAGGAGGGCCATCTGTGCCCCCATCGTATCTCCAGGAGCAGCAGGGGTCTCCCCAGCTCTAGAGCCAGAGAAATAAGGCACAGTCTCTTCAAGCACCAATTGTGTCTTCAGAGGGCTGGAACTGGAAACACCAACCAGATACCAAGCAAAACATCTTCAGCCCTCTGTGGGCTGAAGCACCATTCTAGCTCGCTGTTCTCGGTGCATCATATTCAGACTGAATCTATGCAGTTCCACAGCGCGCTGTCCATTGTCCTGTTACCCTACCTGGACCCTGCTAAACTTTACACCTTACAAGCCCCAGCCTGCAACAGGACAATAATCTCATTTCATTGTTTATAACAATAATAAACTCAGTGTACAGAACCAGTAGGCTTCCACACATTGAAACATGGGGGGGGGGGGTTGCAAGTGCCCTCCCTAACTGGCACCTCCATTTCTTTCTTCTCTTAGCCACAGATCTTTTCCTTGTCAGCACACTGACAGTACAAAACAAAGGGCGGTGTGTTCTTTATTCTAGCAAGATGTATTCTGTCAGTCTGTATCTACCTCTCGTATGGTTTTGCCTTGTAGTTTAAAATGAAATGGTGCATTGATCTGTACTAAGCAGATCACCTAAGTGTGCTTTCAGGACCTGCAATGTAAGTAGACAGCACTCATCCTTCACTCACCGACGTATGCAATTGTTCATATTTGTGTCATTTCATGAGTCATGCAGAGAAAAGCAACAGCAGGTACAGTATTTATCACAGAAAAAGACATTTTTTCCTGTATCAGATATAGGAGCTTTGGCAGGGATACTAGATTTGTGTTTGTTTAATGAGGGGCACCTTGGAGTGGTAAGGCTTAAAATAAGGAACTTCCATTATTTCCCATAAAAGTACCCACTGCATTCTGCATCACCGGGTCAGTTTCTATAGTCAACAGAAGCAAGTGACAGTGCTTTTCCTGAGCTAGACCACTTCAGGCCAACCCACCCTCTATTAAGCTTTTTCATTGACATGCTAGGAGAGCGTTTATAAAAATGTAGAAGAGAAATCAAACTGGCATTAAAATACAAGACACAAGTTTTATGGGTGAAGTAGCCATGTAATTAAAGATAAAATACAAAGAACTCCAGGCATACACGTATAAAATCTTCAAAAAGCGCCACTCATAACAAGCAGCAAAACAATGAGTGCGGAGAAGTCCGATGTTTACAGGAACCGACGTTTCGTCTTATTTCCTAAGACATTATCTAGGTCGAGACAGCTTGCGATCGGTTTACAGGAACCGACAGCTTGCGTCGGTTTACAGGAACCGACGTTTCGTCTTATTTCCTAAGACATTATCTAGGTCGAGACAGCTTGCTGTATCGACCTAGATAATGTCTTAGGAAATAAGATGAAATGTCGGTTCCTGTAAACATTGGACTTCTCCGCACTCATTGTTTTGCTGCTTGTTATGAGTGGCGCTTTTTGAAGATTTTATACGTGTGTGCCTGGAGTTCTTTGTATTTTATATTTAATTACATGGCTACTTCACCCATAAAACTTGTGTCTTGTATTCTAGTAGCTGGCCATGAAAGCTTTCGTTCTATGATGGCATTAAAATATTCTGAAAAATAAAACAGAGGCTTAAAACACACGTCATATGGCACCCCTGGATACATGTGAAAAACAAAGCCAGGGACCAGCTTGTGCTACGATATCTATACTCTGTAGCAAGTGAAAAGCAGTTTGTGGGGCTTTATAATAGGTTTTCATAGCTCTGCAAAGCTACAGGAAATTTCGAATAAGGCTCAGTAAGTGTGTGGCTTATTTCTCTCCTACTATAGCATGAGGCTAAATTTCTCTCATACTGTGGTGGCTTTGTTACCAACAGAAACATGGCTTAATAAAAAGCAGAAGCCACTCTCTGCTCCACAAGCTGAAGCTATGATGGTGCTTGAGTGAACCCCAGAAGAAAAATGGTTCACCTGGGCTCCAGCCTACAAGCATGACTGACAATGACAAGAAGGCCTTAAACCTTGGAGCACAGAGAGATTGGAAGTTGCACAGAGAGACTGGAAGTTGCCTCACCATGCAGCAATGGGTTTTTGGGTGTGTGTGTTTTTTTTCTCCAGGCTTTCAGTTCTCAGCCTTGAAACCGTACCACTCAGTCCCCGGGCTGTGACTTGATTTGACTCCCAGTCCCAGGATTCAGAACAATGTGGAACACAAGACTTTGAAATTCAGAATGCATTGAACACATATTTCATGATTTAAATACAATATGAATCCTATGATATGAATCCTCTTAAGAGGTAAATGTTTGTGGAAAGTCAGTGCCTTCAAAATGGAAATACATTCACGATTCCATACACATTCCTGCATACACAGACTGCTGTGTTGATGTCAATAGAGGGACTCCCGATGAAACTACATGTGATGAGGGAGAGCCACAGACAGGGCTTCTCATAATTTTAAAAGTGTTAATAGCGCCTGCAAAGCCTTCCCTCTCTCTAACCTTGCACCGGTGTAACAGTAGATGCATCTGCTGTTACACCAGTGCATCTACTATTACACCGGTGCAAGGTTACACAGGATTCTTCAAAGATTTGAGTATTACGGGTACCATAGCCATGTACAATAAAACAGACTTGAATAAAAACAAATATACGATCCTACTTGCATCTTTCGTTTCTTTCCGTTTCAACAAGACAGACAGAAATCTATTAAAATCCAAAGTCCAGTGTTTTAGAATTCCAACGTTTCGTTTCCTGTTCCCGGAAACATTGTCTAGGAAACAATCTAAAAGATTGAAGGCTGTTATATACTGACAGTAGCGCTGATTATTTTATCCCCAGAAAAGCGCGGGAACGAAACGGCCGGGCCTGAGATGCAGCGGAAGTAATCAATTAGCAGGCTATTCAAAGGCAGCAATGGGAGCACCGCATCCATAAGTTCATTCATAGTGCTCCATTCAGCAAGCACTTAGTACCCCCTCACTGAGATCGTCCTAGAAATCTCCATGTCCTGGGGTGACCCTGCTGTTTCGTTCTTTTGCGGAGTGGCTGGAGCTAAGGTGCAGCGGAAATATATCGTATATTTGTTTTTATTCAAGTCTGTTTTATTGTACATGGCTATGGTACCCGTAATACTCAAATCTTTGAAGATAATTGCTGGCCATGAAAGCTTTCGTGCAAAAATTACACAGGATTGTGCTGCAATTGGGTTTGGGTCTGTAGCGCTGGGTGAAGGGGCTTAACTATGTCCACCATGCCATTTTCTAGGGCCACTCCCATCATGACGCAGACAGCAGCAGTCCGCCAGTTCCCAGGCACAGTATGGCAGCCCACCCAGCATCCCTCCCACAGATGACCTGCAGAGGAAGAAAGGTGAAAGCAGCATTTCTGCATCACTTCCAAATGCACAGAGCAATCCACACATATGGCCTTGTTATAGCCCTTACAACCACCCTGTAAAAGAGACCCTGTAAAATATCAGTATCCCTATATTGAGGGGCATGAGGCTGAGGGGGACCATCTAGTGGGTTTACAGCAGAAATGAGTTTCAAACAGGAAATTTCCTGGTCCCTTAGGCTCTTAGCCACAAGATTACCCCACTTCCCTCATTAGTTAGATCCATATTTCTGCATCAAAAAAAATATGTATCACTCTGTTCCAATGACAAATTAAATTCAAGCATTTCAAAAGGCAACAATTTTGTTTTCTGGGGACTGCATAATTATTTCCAGTGTTGATATCCCAATTCATCTCCCCTTGTCATATACATATCCATTTTGCTTTGTTTATGTGAATGTCACAGGGCAAAAGCAAAATCACATGGCTGTTGCTATTTTATCAAGCTTGATATTAAAAGAACATAGAGATATATCAAAATAAACAGGAATAAGGATTCCTCAATAACTCCCCTCCTGCCTCATTAAAAAAAAAAACATGCCCAAAATATAAAGTCCATATACAGTGCAGTCTCAGGTCTCATGGATTCAATAGCATTTACTCCCAGATAAACCACGCCCTAGAGTTAGACACGACTGGACTTAATTGTCAGGGGTCACCTTTACCTTTTAAGTATGTATAAGACTGCAGCCTGAGTGTCTCTCTCCAGCTCATTCATCTTTAACTATTTCCTCCTCTCTATAAAACAAATGCATAGCTGGCATCCCTGGTACACATCGAGAGGAAGAATCAGAAAGAGCAGAACAGTACATCATCAGCCATGACATGCTTAGTCAAAGTACTTTAAAATGGATCCCCAACCTTTTTAAAAAAGGATTGTAAAGCTTGTCTTCTTTTGCAACAGTTGCCATTGTCTGGATTAGGTGAACTTTGCTTTTTAGCATCTGGCTTGAGGAATCCCTTTATTTTTAGCTTAGCGAAGTTTGTTGTTTTAAAAAAGGTTATAAAGAACAAACAGAGAATCAAAAGGCGGATAAATGTGAAAAGCAACTGAAGGATAGACCTAGGTGTCCACTCCAGGAAATCCTGTAGACAACACTGAGAAGTGCCTTAACCCAGGCAAAAAAAACACAAAACCCATTCCTAGATGCACGTTTCTGGGAATAAGCCCCACTGAACAAAATGGGTCTGAATTTTGAGTAGACATTCATAGGATTGCACTATACATGATTTTGAGAACCTTAACTGAAGAGTGGCCAATATAAACATGTTCAATAAATACTGTATATGTAAGACTCCTTTTATGCACAAATGTCACCTGAGATTGAGATAACTGCCCTTACTGTTCTGCTGAATTGCTTTAAGCCAGTTTTAATTGTTCTTTGGGCTATGCTTGAATGTTAAACATCTGTCATGTTATTAAAACAGTCTGGAAAAATATGTGTGTTTTACAGCAGAATCCTATGTGTGTCTACTCAGATGTGTTATCTCAATCTCAGGAGACATCTGTGCATAAAAGGAGTCTTACAAATACAGTATTTATTGAACATGTTTATTGGCCATTCTTCAGTTAAGGTTCTCAAATTCACGTATAGTGTGCAATCCTATGAATGTCTACTCAGAATTCAGTCCCATTTTGTTCAGTGGGGCTTATTCCCAGAAAAGTGCATCTAGGAATGCAGCCCTTATAGAAGGAAAATAAAACATGAAAGGAATAAAAATAAGGCAGCAATTAACTTCCAGTGTAAACCCAGCATTTTCACACACACCATCATGCACACACCGTCATGTGCCCCTTAAGGGGGTAGAGACCTGCCCCTTCTCCAAGCGGTGGGGCGCGACCCACCACTTTGAGAGCCCCTGGCATAGCATAAAATAATGAACTCCTGATGCTCACCAGTGAACATAAAAATAGCACAGAACAGTAAACTCCCGGTGCTCGTCTTCAGATGTTGAAAGCTTCAGCTCTACTTGAGTCCAACTGAATATAAACTAGGTCACACTCCAAAAGACAAATTCATTCCTAGCATATTTGCTGCTGACATTATTCAAGAAACAGAACGAATATCTCCATATAGCTGTGATATTACTTAGCCGTATGAAATACAGACATACCAACAAACACAATTTACATCACCGTCTCTTCTCTTCACACTAAACACACAATTTCAGATTAACCTGAAATACCCACCATCTGCAAGTTCTGTACTTGCTTACTAAAACTCCACGCTAGACATGAAGGAAGACTAGGGAAAATCTACTCTTGGAGCATCCTAATTCTGAGTACTAAAGGACAGCTGCAGTATGTTCAGGGGCATCATCCACTTTAAGAGATCCTGAGCATGCATTGACCCTGAACAGGAAAGTATCTTCAAGTCACGCTGCTTTATTCACCAGGGGTTTATGCCCTCTAATCAGATAACGATGTACCAGATGCTTAGGCTTTGGTACCCAAACAATGCTGAGACCCCGTATTCCTACCATGTGTTCTTGTGCTGTGATTATTCCATGGGCCATCTGTTCATGCACACAGTTCAGTTTAGCATACCCTTAATGTACTTTAACTTCTGTTGTGTTTTCACTTAGATAAGACTTAAATTGAGGAAGGAGCTGGAATCCAGAGATCCCTTAAGCAAGAGGGATGTACCTCTAGACCAGGGGTGGCCAACCTTCCACCATTAGGGCCTCTGCGTTTTTAAGAGTTGTGTAGAAGACAGGATCTTGGCAGCTGCAATGGCTGATGGTGCTGCTAAAGCAGCTGCACCTGCTGAAATGCCCTCACCTATACAACCATTAAAGGGCCAGGAGCATTCATGTTGAAAGGTTGACCACCCCTGCTCTAGACTAGATGTGAATTGTTTGCTCACAAAAACATTACAAAAAAATGTAATGTAATGCAGGCTGCTGGCAGCGAAGATGGCGGCCGCAATCTCGGCCTTGCAGCACCGCTACCAAACCCAAACCCAGCCTTGAGTGCCCTCGGGAGAAAGGCGGGGTATAAATTCTTTAAATAAAATAAATAAATAAAAAGTGGCGCTTCAAGCCAAGGTGGCAGAGCTTGAGTGTGCGGGCTGCAAGCGCTGGGGATGGCCCTCCCGCCCTCTCCTGCATCTTACCTTGCCTTTTCCGCCCTTTTCAGAGCTCTGACCGGCCACGAACTGGGAAGAAAGTGTCAATGACGTCATTGTCACTTTCTTACAGTGGTACGCGGCTGGTCGGAGGTCTGCATAAGTGGTACGCAAGTAACCACTAAGTATAGGTAAGTGGACCTATAAGTAATATTCAATGGCATAGGTGTAAAGTTAATATACAAATTATTCATTTTGGACCACAGCTGAGGGAGTCATTGGCCTTGTTAAACGTAACTTTCACGAAAGTAGCAGCAGTAGTTTTGTCACCTCTAGTGGTGGTGCCCACACATAGCAAGAGCAGGCTTCCATAAGCTCTTCTGGCAAACCATCACAGAGAATAAGGAGCTCATCTGCCCCCATAGTTTCTAGTACTTTATAACCTCACCTGCCACATCATCTGCCCCCAAGGGAAAAAATGTCCCTTGAGATATGATCCCAGATAGCTGACGACACAACAGTGCACAGTGATCTGCTGCAGAGTTCACTCGGTCATTAGGGATCTTCGTCTAGGACCAAGCCTCCTGAGCAAGCTACAGTATTTTGTACACTAGGACAGCATGATTGAAGCTATAAGACCATATGCTGATGTGGTGGGCTGGCTGGCTGGCTTTTTTTGAATCAAATGTAATCTATTCTTAAGGTGACCCATTGGTGTTTGTTTGGTTTTAACCGTTTTAATTGTTTTGTTTTTAATTATTGTATTTGTACTATTTTAATACTGTTTTAATTCTGTAAGCCGTCTTGGTTTCCCTATAGGGAGAAAGGCGGGATATAAACAGGCTTACCAGATCGTTGCCGGGACGGGGGCGGTCTACCCTTAAGGGGGCGGGGCGTGGGGGGGCAGAACGCAACACGTTCTGGCCCCCCCACGCCCCGCCCCCTTAAGGGTAGACCGCTCCCATCCCGGCAACGATCTGGTAAGCCTGTAAATAAATAAATAAAGGGAGGACCACAAAGGCATATTCGTATCCTATTTCCTTTCACACAGCTTGTCATTCAGTTGCTGATTGTAACCATGTACATGTGAATCTTTAAAAGGAAATCTCAAGCTGTTTAGTGTTAGAATGAGATTTTAATGAGAGCAGAAATATGCTGTATGATGTTGAAACACTCAGACAGTAATGACTCAGGCAATTTTAAAGTTTCCATGGAAAAATATGGACTTGGTTGCTTTTATGGTATTTAATTACAAGCTTCTGGTCCATTAGCTCATAAACATCTCCATAATTACCTACCAAATTCTTTATGGCTTTCCTCTTCCTCTATAAAACATGCTAAAATGTTTAAACAACACAGAGTAATCTGAAGGTTCAACTTCTAATGCTAAGGGTTCATGGGTACTGTCTTGATATAATCTTTATTACAACAACCCTGCAAGGTAAGTTTTATTATTTCCATATTGCAGCTTTCCAAAGTTTGTATAGTAATGAAGTACTGAGAATTCATAGCAGAGGCAAAATTCTAAACAGCAAAGGCCTGATTTGTAGCTCAATCTCAAAGCCATTGTACCTCAACAGATCTCAAAAATATGCAATTAGTTCAGGTACACATCCTGAAGCTTAGTTACAAGGAGGGTATTTGGCATGGTTAAGGTTGAACGCAGCTATCATCAGAGACTCTCTAGAGATCCAAATGATTGTGAAACTATTTCTTATGAGCCAAAGGAAGTCTTAGAATTGCTTTTTGCAAACTGCTTTTGAAACCGAGAGGAGTTTCAAAAAGCAATTTGCAATATGAAGTCAGCTGTTCAAAGAAAAACGTCAAACATTCATTCTGGTACGTAGACTCTTGCATGAACCTAAGCAGCTATTTGGACCCAGCCGGTTAATAGTCCCTTTGCAACTGCAGGATAAATGCTATTTCTGTAATTAATAATAGAATTGCAGAAAGGAGGTGCCAGGATCAAGTGCTATACACAGCAAGTAATCTTCATTTTTGCTACTTCTCTTATTTATAGGACAAAGTTTACAATACTGCACAGCTGCACAAGACGGACACTTTATCCATTAGTTTCTATGCTTGAACTGAAGCCTCAAAGAATGAAACAGCTCTCTTGTCTCTGTAAGTCATAGTCTGCCTGTGGAGTAAAAAAAATCTGATATGGTACACATTTGAAAAACATCCATAGCCTCTATTTATATTCATATATGTTCCAATTGTTTTTAGATCCCTTTGGAACCTTCAGACGTCAAACTGGAGTTCAGTTCATCTTAAACATCTAGGATACAAACTCAAAAGGTGTACAAGATAAATGAACACAATAGGAATAGGTTTAGTCATTAGCAACTGGCTAGTTTGTTTGGATATACAGTACTTAAAAAAAACTCTGAAGAAGATGAATCCGCTACCTTTTGCTTAGCCAAGAATGATACAGTACAAATAAAAAAATTAAGATAAAAATATATCTTATTTCAAAAACAAGAGGTGGTCACAGTTCCACAGTGGGGTCTGTCGCTGCTTACCCTCCAGATATTCACAGCCAAAAGGAACACACTTTTAACATCTGAGTATTGTAACACTCATCCCCCTATAGGCCAAGACAGGCATGACATGGGAGATCACTTATTAGAGTGCCTGATTTCTTTTTTCACTTTTAAGATGTGGGGCCTTCTTTGATTGGAGCAGCAGCACTCAGGGAGAAGGTGTTTACGCTTTCCACCTGCACTGTTTCCCCAGATGAAATTGCCTACTCGATGCCACTGTTAGATCCACAACAGGAAAAAAATACAGTACCTGTATATAGAGGCATGATACAGGTGTCTGTTTTCCACTATTAGGAGCTTTGAGGAGTGATTTAGATTGAGGAAACAGAGTTCTATACATCTTCCCCCAATTGTACTGCTCCAGTCTAAATCAAAGCTCAACATGGCTGCTTTAGTGGAGGAGGGGAGGAACATCAACAGAGACAATCAAAGATCTTCCACAACACATCTGTTTTCGCTCTCACTTCTCTGGTATAAAGCTTCGCAGATTTTTGAAGCACTACAAAAACTGCTAAAACTTGTTTGACCACAGATGACAGCAGAATAAGAGTTGATTAGCAGCAGGATAAAAGAAATGTGTGTGCCTATCAGGAGCAACCATGTCCCTATCATATCATTGTCAATTCTCTTAGAAACTACTGCATGTTTACAGCCAGAGGGAGAGAAGCAAATACTGAAGGTCAGGTTCTAAAGATGGATATACAGTTGGCGATTCCCACCGCATAAAACAAAACAAAAAATGAAGGAAGTTTACTCTTTTGCTTCTGAACTATTGTTTTTATGCATTTGCAATTCATGCAAATTTATTCAAATAATTACCTAAGGTTTCTTTAGCAGAAGAGAACCCTTGTTGATTACCATGATATTGAGAGAGGAGATTCACTTCTGGTTTGGGGAATTAGAAAATTAGCCCACAAGGCTCTATTCCAGATTCACTAAGCCAAGCATTTAAGCAAACTCTCAGAAATCAATACACTTAATTCAGCCACAATGAAATTCGCAGTTACCCAGATTTTTAAGGAGAGCATCTGACTAAAGGAGTCTTGTCACTCCTAGGTTTCAGTCTGTGAACCCAAAGATGAACAACAGTTGACTTTTTCAAGGAGAGCTACAATGAGAGAGCTTCAGAAGAATATTGTGATCTATGGACAGTTCTGAAAACTGAAAATGGACAAATTCCAGAGAGGAAAAAAAGCTGCAATACTAAGCAGACTGATTTAGAAGGAAGACCCATGGAAATCTATGGGACTAACGGCACAATCCAGTGCAGCATTAGAGTGTCCAGTGTCTAAGCTGTCGCGAAAGTGCCATAATGCACGTTTGCAATTCCTGGTGAGTAAGGGCCGCCGAGGCGAAGGCAGGCAGTCCTCACTCCGCCAGGAGACCGTCACTGCGCCTGCTGGAGAAGGTAAGCCATGCACCGACCGGTGAAGGGGTGGGGGGAGGGCAGACTGGGTGGCGAGCGAGAGTGGCCATTGGGTGAACCAGGCAGGGAGAGGGCAGGGATATCGGCAGTGCACTCTGTCGATATCCCGAGCCCTCTCCTGGCCCGGTTTGGCCTTACACCCCCGGCTTGAATGTACGCCAACTTCAGATGCTGGCATACATTCGAGTAGGCCCAGGCCCATAGGGCCTCGGCTGTCTTGCACCCGGGGAAGAGGATGAGTGTCCCTTTTGCCTGAGGTGCTCCCGGGCAGCCTTGGAATAGCCCGGGATGGCTACAGGATATGGCGGCCAGCCGCGTATCCTTACACAGGATTGGGCTGTTATTTTCAAGTACTGTATAAAGTTAGGAACCAGTGGACCACTTGAGAGCACATGAGATAACCACCTTGCTTAAGCTGGGGAGGTATGTGTCTGGCCAGTGCCTGATTGGGTAACCACACGAGAACCATTTATAGTATGTTCCTTGAGCCCCATGATAGACGAAAGGCAGAATATAAAATAATAAATCGGGCTGCTAATTTGATCTAATGGCTATGAAGTCAATGGCTTTAGGGAATATACTAGGAGCGTGTGACCCAAAAGAAATAAAGAAAACTGATATGATTCTCCAGTGAGTTGCTGACATGTAAGGTAAGCAAAGGTCTTTGACTGATCAGCAACAATTCCAATGACACCTCCCCAAGTATCCAAATAATGAATCCAGCTTTTACATCCCAAACCCTCCATAAACACTTAAGGTCCCAGGATGATTACAGAAGAATCATAGTAAGTGCATGCATGTGCATGCACACCAACATCCCAGGGTAGTGACACTCAATTCAAGTTGCTGTCTTTCGAAAGGCATTTCACTTCAAATTGATTTAGGAGCAAGAAAGTCTAAATTTTTGGCAGATGAACTGGTTTTGAACTTGCTGGTGCTATAGACAAGGACTCTTTTCCCCCTGCAGAATATCCTTCAAATAAATCCTTTTGGATGAGCAGTGCGCTGCACACATCAGCAAGATTAATTGTAAAGGCTGATTAAATAGGCAAGTTTTCTATCCCTTCCATTATTCTAATAATGAATAATTTACTATTGTTCCAACAAATATCAAATGTAATCAAGTTAAATGCTGAACAGGAGAGAGAAAAGGGCCACTTCATTCTTTGATTGCATATGATAGAGGAACTTAGGAGGCTTTTTCTATACCAGTGGGCTGAGCTGACCCTACTCCTACTCATGTAAAACATCCAGTGCTGCAAACACTTCACATGCAGAAAGAGCACGCAAACCTCCTCATGGGATAACAACACATGTGGGCTCAGCTTCTACATTCAGAACGAGCATGGGAAGAAGCAGCATAACTCAGTGAGTGGTGATCTAGCCCAGAGGTTCCCAACCTTTGTCGCCAAGTGTACCACCTGTCATCAGGGCCTCTGAGAAGAATTTTATCAGGGGGTACAAAGTTTCTTTTGGGCCCCTTCTCAAAGGGGAAGGGGGCAGAACAGGGTGGGGGAAGGGCAGCGATAGCCGGAAAAGTCTCCGGAGCCCAGGCTTCCTAATGTCACGCCCAGGTCTACCTGCCCAGTAGATCTGGACCAGCGACCATCTTTCACTCTCCATGATGAGACCAGCTGAGATCCCAGGTAATTTCTGGGGCCCCTCCTTAGGCTCCTGGGCCCCCTTTTTGACCCTGGGCCTGGGTACAATTTACCCCCTTTACCCCCCTCTCATGGTCCCTGCCTGTCATGGTCACATTTTTTGAAGTACCACCTGCGCCAATTAAACAATCAATTAATTAAAATTGATTTGTAAGTCAGGGCTACTTGCATATTAGGTTTACTTATGCTCTGCTAAAGAGCCCTGCCAGCTCCTTCCTGCCTTCCTCCACCCACCCACCCACACTGCAGCCCTGCCAGCCTTCTTCCATGCATACACTGCAGCCCTGCCCCCCCACACACAGGTTTTTCTTATCTTTTGGCTGCCAAACCGCTTTGTTTTCAGGGCTGTAGAGATCGAAATAATGCTGCTTCAGTCCCTTCTTGGTCGCTCAATTTACCCCCTCCCTTCCCCAGGCTTGCCCCAGTGCATTCTGAGGCAACCTTGGGGGAGGGGGGGACTGAGCAACCAGGAAGGGGTCAAAGCAGCGTGATTTTGATCTCTACAGTCCTAAAAATGGAGCAGTTTAGCTTTGTAAAGATAAAACAGCGATTTTTTTGACTTTTTTTCTTTGACTTTTTTTCTTTAAGTCTTCAACTCACAGCCCAATCCTGTGTAACTCTTGCACCGGTGTAACAGTAGATTCGCCAGTGTAGGAGCACTTTGCCAGTATATCTTGCCGTAAGCCGATGGACGCAGGACAGACACCGGCTTAACCCCCCTCGGACACCTCACATGCTCAGTTCAAATGTGGAACGGATGCCGGTGCAACTCCGCTGGTGCAGAGGGCATTCCGGGGGCATCTGAATGCCCCCAGACTGCCCCCTGCGCTGGTGGAGTTGTGCTGGTGTCCGTTCTGCTTCCGAACTGCGCATGTGAGGTGACCAAGGGGGGTTAACCCGGTGTCCGTCCTGCGTCCATCGGAGTACGGCAAATTATACTAGCATAAGTGCTCTTACACCGGGGATCTACTGTTACACCGGTGGAAGAGTTACACAGGATTGCGCCCTGTGTCTTTAAGCCTCCCCGCTGCTTATCTGATGTTCCAATTGGCAGCCCCACCTGGCTGGGAGGCTTATCTGATAAGACTAATTAGCCTCTAACTAGCATATAAATAAGCAATTAACTATTCCGTCATAGCATACGCTCTGTGGATCGTAGTGCTTCTGCCTGACTACCTGTGAAGATCAGAAAGGCAGATAACGACCAGCCTACTGCGTACCACCGGAGGTAGTTCAAAGTACCAACAGCGGTACACGTACCACAGGTTGGGAAACTCTGTTCTAGCCGAACAGTTCATCATTGGACTGCGCCACTTGAAGACCTGTACTATTGTTCTTGGACTGTAGTATCATGACTATACCATGTTATGTTTTTAGACTGTACCACGTACCTACTATGAAGGTGGAGGGATTGGATGGTTGCTCTTTCACAAACATATAAAAATAAAACATATAATGTTTTTTTTACACATATAAAAATCAGCCTAGTGGGGAAAACGCTAAGCTGGAACTCTTTTTTTCTTGTGTGCAGACACATTTTGTACAGAGAACATTTAATCGTGCACATGTATAACCCACTTGCAGCCTGAACGATACAATCCAGAAACAGTTTTACCAGAGGATGAGCAATTTGTCGGGAGAACTGTAACTTGTACCCCACTTGTTTAGGATGTCAGAAGTTACCTGAAGTGCATGACATGCTGAATCTACATGACTGACCCCTTACTTATTAAGAATATTTATATACTGCTTTTCAACCAAAAAAACTTCACAAAGCAGGTTACAGCAGAAGCGGTGACTGGAGGGGGGTCGGTGGACCCCAGGGCACAATGCGGGGTGTGTGTGACAAAGCAGCCGGTAGGGGCATCAATCGCGCCACGGCGGTGGTAAAAAAAACAGCCGTGCGGCTTGGAGGATTGGCCTACCTGCCCGCCCGAGCTCCTAGGAGCTTAAATCCAGCAAAAAATGCTGGGGGGGGGGGGTTGCTGCAATGCAGCAGGGGCGGGGACATCACTGGCGGGGGAGGGGCTTGTGACGTTACGTGGGGGGGTGCCGCAGAGGCTAGCTACGCCTCTGGCAGTGGTGGGAGGAGAGTGGAGCGCATGGAGCAGCAGCTCCAGGCGCAGGCGGTCCGTGGAGTGTGTGGAGCAGCGGCTCCAGGCGCAGGAGGACTCAGCATTCTCGTCAGGGCGCGGTGTTTCGGCCGTCCCGCCCTCCCTGGAGATACAGGAAGCTGGACTAGATGGGCCTTTGGCCTGATCCAGCAAGGCTCTTCTTATGTTCTTATGTTAACCCCAGCAAACAGCCACTAGAAAAGATACTGTGCTGGAGTGAGCACGCATACCCCCCTGCTAAATATAAGAGGAGCACCAGTTGAAAAAGTGCCTCTTTGTCTAGTTAGCAGGGGTACTTGCTTCATTGCCGTGTTAGCCACAGCAGCTCCCGCTGCTGAACGGACACACACTCTTTGAAACGGTGGGATGGTTCTCGATGCCTGTATCTCTTCCTTGGATCCTGGCAGTCAAGAAGGCAGCTGAAGCCAACACTTCTGCCGCAGCCAGCTCCGCGTAGACAGAATTTCAGGTTATTTTACAAACAGCATTCCAGCAGATCTTAATGTTCATCTCCAGAGGGACAATTCCCCGTAAGACGTTTCATTTGTATCCTTGACATCACACATTCATTTCTAGTGCCAAGGATAATACAAACTATTTCTCATCCATCACTCAGTGAAGCCTCTACAACCAGAGAGATCTGTTATCATTCAATAGTCCTCCTTATCTACATATTTATCACCATATTTTTGCTATTATTGTCCATTCCAACATTTTATTTTTTTATTTAGCTATATCAACTGCTTGTGAACTACTTTTTGCTGAAAAGTGGCATATGGTATAAAAAATAATTAATAAGAAGAAATACTTTTGAAGATTTGGTCTATTCAATTTTCACTGCCAAAGCAACTCTTCTGACAAAGAATTGACTGAACAGGGAGGGCCAGCATGTTTGTATTGTCCTCTACACAGAGGACAAATGGTCCAATTCAGATTTTATCAGATAAACAGCCCAATTTATTTTATTTTATTTATAGAATTTTTACCCCGCCTTTCTCCCACCAGGGCAACCAAGGCGGCTTACAATAAAAACATTAAAATACATGAATACATTTAAAATCAAGAATTAAAATAATTAAGAGCAATTAAAACAATTAAAACAAACAGCCCCAGTGGGTCATCCACATTTACATTTGTTAAAAGCGATTTGTTAAAAAGCCAGCCCGCCATGTCAGACATCAAATGCTGATCTAAATAAAAATGTCTTAAGGCCCCGCCGAAAGGTCTCTAAGGAGGGAGCCATTCTTAATTCCAGGGGGAGGGAATTCCATAATTGGGGCGCCACTGCCGAGAAGGCCCTATTCCGCGCCGCCATCCCCCTCACCTCCATCAGTGGCGGCACGGTCAACAGGCCCCCCCCTGATGACCTCAGAGTACGGGTCGGATTATAAGGAAGGAGGCGGTCCCTCAAATACCCTGGACCCGAGCCGTAAAGGCCTTTAAAAGTCAAAACTAGCACTTTGAATTGTGCCCGGAAACGAACCGGTAGCCAGTGTAGCCGCCGAAGCAACGGTCCGACTGAGTCGAACCGACAGGCCCCGGCAACCACACGGGCCGCCGCATTCTGCACTAGTTGCAGTTTCCGAACAGTCTTCAAAGGCAGCCCCACATAGAGCGCATTGCAGTAATCTAGTCTAGATGTCACTAGGGCATGGGTCACCGTGGCCAGGTCTGCACGATCCAGGTACGGTCGCAGCTGGCGCACCAGCCGAAGCTGGGCAAAAGCCCCCCTGGCCACAGCCGCCACCTGGGAATCCAGGAGCAGCTGCGCATCCAGGAGAACCCCCAAGCTGCGGACCTGCTCCTTCAGAGGGAGTACAACCCCATTCAGAGCAGGACGATGATCCAGTACCTGAGTCGTAGACTTCTGGACCAGAAGAACCTCTGTCTTATCAGGATATAACTTCAGCTTGTTCGCCCCCATCCAGCTCCCAACTGCCTCCAGACAATGATTCAGGACATCGACCGCCCCCTTGGAGTCGGGTGGAAAGGAGAGAAAGAGCTGGGTGTCATCAGCATACTAATGACTCCCTACCCCAAACCCCCGGATGACCTCTCCCAGCGGCTTCATATAGATATTAAACAGCATGGGGGATAGAATTGACCCTTGTGGCACCCCACACCTCAAGGGCAAGGGTGCCGAACAAGCATCCCCCAGCACCACCTTCTGGGATCTATCAGCCAGGAAGGAGCGGAACCAACTCAGAATGGTGCCTCCAAGCCCCAACCCAGCCAACCGACCAAGAAGGACACCATGGTCAATGGTGTCAAAAGTCACCGAGAGGTCCAGCAGGACCAACAGGGATGCACTCCCCCTGTCCAGTTCCCGGCGCAGGTCATCCACCAAGGTGACCAAGGCCGTCTCTGTTCCGAACCCCGGCCTGAAGCCAGACTGGAATGGATCCAGATAATCAGCTTCCTCCAAGACCCTCTGGAGCTGAGACGCCACTACCTGCTTGATCACCTTGCCCAGAAACGGGATATTTGAGACTGGCCGGAAGTTGTTCAAAATAGTGGGATCCAGAGAGGGTTTCTTCAGGAGGGGGCGCACCACTGCCTGCTTCAAAGACAGCGGCACCACCCCCTCCCTCAGAGATGAATTTACCACCCTCCCCGTCCACTCAGCCAGCCCAGCCCGGGCAGATCTAATCAGCCATGCCGGACAAGGGTCAAGCGGGCAAGCAGACGGTCTCAAACTCCAAAGAATCCTGTCCACATCAGAGAGACCGCACAAGTCAAATATGTACTCAAGAAGTCACCTTATAATTCAGTGTATATAATGATGTATATCAGTGTTTCTCAAACTGTGCGTCAGGACCCACTTGGTGGGTCGCAACCTGATTTCTGGTGGGTCCCAGGAGATGGAAAGATCAGCAAAGCAATTGCCACAAGCCCTGAGGCTATTCAAAAATCTGATAGCTGCTAATTGTCCCTCAAAGAGCTGAGCTCCTGCAGTTTGCAAGGAGCTGAGCTCCTGCAGTTTGCAAGCTTGTGTAAAAAAGGGAGATAAATGTTTGAGCATCTCATAAAGCTAGGTGGGTCCCGATAGAGTGTCATTTTAAAAAGTGGGTCCCAGTGCTAAAATGTTTGAGAACCACTGATGTATATAATGGTGGAACCACCATAGAAGTTTATATAATGGTATAATTATACCACTATATAGATACCACTATATAGATTATACCACTATATAGACACTATATATAGTTTAAAGAAAAGAGATTCAGAATTCAAATCAACCATTCAACCGGGAAACTCCGTCATACAATACACTTTTATTATTAAAAAATTTGATGGTTTCAATAATAATTTAATAATAATTATTTAATAATAAATGTGTATTGTACGACAGAGTTTCCCGGCAGAATGGTTGTTTTGAACTCTAAAATCTGGACACGTGAGAATCTAAGAACGTACCTAAAAGAGATTCAGTTATACTTGCATTTTTCCCAGAACGACATTGTTTATTACTGGCGGCATCTTCTTCACACAGAGTAGCGAGAGGCAATCAAGTTCTTGTTGTATTGCTATGACCCCACTCCCAAGAGAGGAAGCTATTGAAAGTGGCTAATATGAAAGCATAGTACAATACCTTCAGTACTGTGGAGGATACATGCCTTGAAAGTTGTGTTGTACGACACAGTGCTATAGGACAGGGGTTCTCAACCTGTGGTATGAGTACCCCTAGGGGTACGCGGATCAATGGCAGGAGATACGCCAGAGCCTGCCCCTTATCAGCATCAATCAGTAGTTAATTACTTGTTAATTAGAACTTAAATGCAATCCCCTTGTCTGTCTGACTGTCTGTCTCTCTCTCTCTCTCTCTCACACACACACACACACACACACACACACACACACACACACACAGTTAAGTAAGAAATATTTTCACATTTAAAATTGTTTTAGTACTTTTTATTTAATGATTAATTAGCTAATTAATTAATTGATCAATCTAGTTAATTAGCAATTAATTAGCAGGGGTACTTCAGAAAATTGGACTATGATAGGGGGTACCCAGGCCTCCAAAGGTTTAGAACCCCTGCTATAGGAGGCATCATCAACAATAAGGCATAAAACTGGTGCTGATTGGGCCCCGCACTACCCGGAATGTTCTGCTTTCATTGGCTACAAAAGGTGTTTTGCAACTTGCGATGGATTCATGGGTTTGGTGAAACAAGCCTGTGTATCTTTCACACATAACAAATACAAATGGAATTCATGCCACTTCATTAGGTGTGACGTGGCCCTGTGTTCCCCTCATTTCAGTGGAACATATCTCCATATATGGAGGTATTATTTTATTTTCTTTAAATCTGGAGCATCTGCTTCTGGTCAATGACTTGACAGAGTCAGAGAAAAACACTGCTGTAATTATAATCCTAAATGGAACTAAACTGGATTATTATTATTTTTTTGGCACAAAGCAAAGCACCAAGAACTCTCTCTCTTCTTGCCCACCTCAAAGCAACTACAAGGTGTCCATGAATTTTATGTATCTATGCAACTCCCAGTAGCCATTCTGCTACTGCAGATTTCTCCAAGAAGCCCAATCCTGTTTTTGGATCCTTTGGAGAGAATGTGTCCAAGGTCATGACTGGAGAAGATACGTTGTCAGTTTTCCCTCTATTCATGCACTCTCCCTCCCCTTACCCTGGTTCTAGCTGGGACTGACATGAGAATCAAAACTGAAGGAATTAAGCAGACCCAAGTACTGAAACGGATCACTATTCACTTGAGATTAGTTTTTGATGAGTGATAAGTTGGATGAAATGGGACCTGTTCATTCTGGTTTTGCATTCAGCCCGAAAACAAATGCACACCCCAACAACACATCACTGCTGGCATTACAAACATCATCCAGTAGTCCAAGATATATGCACAGCCACAACTGGAGCCTGGAATGGGTGGCGACGGGGCAGGGAAGAGGGCGGATTGGGCCTGGGAAGGGGGCGGACTTGGCGGCAGCAGTGCCTGCTGAATCCTGATATTTAAATGAAGCATTGCAATCCAAACTACAAATAGACCAACTGCTGCAGAAAAACAATGATACACTTGATACACAGCCCAAAATCTTGATTTTTGATTTCTTGGGGCTCCTTTGTGTCAAGGTACTAAAAAGCAGTAAAACCAGTGTGTAAAACTCTTGAACTGATGCCCATGACAAATATGCCAAGTCATTTAGTTACAGTATTTGATATTCTCTGCAAACTGCTTTGTGAACTTTTTTGTTGAAAAGCGGTATATAACTATTCTTAACAACAACAACAACTTGTTGCTGCATTTGTTAGGAAGCCTCTGGTGAGGGTTTTTTTTAAAAAAAATGATAAACATGGAATTGGTGATGATATGCAGATTTAATGAATAGAACATTGGTGATATTTCGGCTTAGTTGGATATTATATGTAGAAAATAATGAATAGCATGCTAGTAGGAAACTGCCTACAAAGATGGTATTGACTCATGGTTGGAGTTTGGGATCCAAGTCACAATTCTTTTACACCAGTCTACACAAAGTAAGACTTTCTGTCATCTTCTCCTTTTCTTCTTTCCATGGTCACACAATTAAGAGCACAATCCCACCTAACCTTCAAACAGCGAAGCGCATGCTCCGCCGTTTGAAAGTGTTGCAAATGTGCAGGAAGCACGTTTGCGACTACTTTCCAGCAGCCCTCACTCCAGCAACGGATCAACCCAGCTGCCGCCAGGGAAAGGTAAGGCATCCGTCGGCAGGTGCAAGTGCGGGCCGGGCAGCGAGGGAGGATGGCAGTCAGACGAGTTGTCCCGGGGGACAGGGATGGCGGCTGCCGCATCTTCATCCCGTTCCTGGACCGGCGTGGCCATTACACGGCCACCTCGGACTTATGGGGAGGAGGAGGCCCATTGGGGTCTCCCAGAGCTACACTAGGGGAAGGGGACGAACACTCCCTTCCCCCGAGGAGACCTCCGGGCCACTCATGATAGGCCAGAATGAGGATAGGATCCAGCAGGCAGCCCTAGGGCCGCCCGTGGATCTTTAGGCAGGATTGCGCTTGTAAAATGGTTTAGACTTGTTGGCATCTCTTGACTCTTTGGATTTTTGGCAGGTTTCAGATATAAAAATCTCATACACTGTCAAATGACAAATATATGTAACATTTCAAATTATTTACAAAATTCTGTCAAATACATGGCAGCGAACAACTACTGTCGAGTGTGGTGATATATCATAAGCAGTACTAGTTCCGATTCCATGGCCCTACCTGTTTGGTTGCTGGGGACAATGGGGTGTTTCCTAGTCTTTGTTCTTCCATGAAAAACAGAAGTTCTTCCGTTCATGAAAGGAGAGCTGTGCTCACGAAAGAGATGCTTCTGTGACCGAAAGGGGTCCAACTGTGAGCGCAACTCTCCTTCTGCAAACAGAAAAAAATGAATGAATTCTATTTATGGAACACAAGACTGGGGGGATACAACCCACTGGTTCTAGGGCAGAGGGATCTCAAGACATCTTTATGTCTGAAGCAGAGTTCCAAATGGCACCTCTATGATTAGAACATCACAGTCAAAAATGATTGAGAATTCACTGGCTTTCAGTGGTACCCAAAAGGCAAGGGCTGATAAATCAATGGTAGAACAGGTGTTGCCAGCTTTATTCCAAACACCTCTTATCCTCTCCAGCAGGTGACCAGTACTATCAATCTGAATGCTACATGGTTACTAGATGATGGTCTCACATGCAGCTATATACTCTCACACCTAGACAGTGAGCACAAGAAGTTCTGGATCAGGACCATGAAATTTATTATGCTGCCCCTTCAGAGGAACTGGAAGCATGAGAAACAATAACATTAATTCCTACGCTTAGCTTTCCTGTTTCAGATATTAACACTGCCATTCGAAGAACGTGTTGAATGAAAATCCTAGAGATTTTGAGCTTGGCCAAGCATGATGGAACTACTGCTGCACAACCCCAGCTGCTTAAAATACTGACAGGGTGGATTAAAAAAGAATCCAGAAACATTTTTAATACAGCAAGAAGAAATACAACTCCATAGATACCAAGGTATCTCCCCTGAGTAATTTGCAGGGTTAAATTCTGTTCTTTTTGTTTTGATACCCTGTGCTTTTATATATACAATGTTATTTCTGTTGAGAATTTTCTGGTTATTTAGGATTCCTCTGCAGTACTGTGTGATGGATGAGATTATGTTTCTATGAAAAACGATTGCCAGTGATGTTCTCCCAAGCCAAGGGTGTCACTAGAGTTTGGTGACACCCGGGGCATGATCTCATGGTGTCACCACCACCATCACCCCATGGACCCATACCAGACCACACGATGTGGAGGCTTCCTGGGAAATGCAATCCCTGTGCGAGTTGTGGCGGGGATAGGGAAAAAACTATTTTCTACCAGTGGTGCGTTTTCGCACCACCAGGAACAAATAGAATAGAAAGTCATTTTGGTGTCACCCCGTGCGGTCCACACACCCCTGCAGCCCCCTAGTGACACCCTTGTTTTAAAGCTTATGGAGGAGAACTTTGGGAGCTCATGTAGCCCACTTCAGATGAGAGGCGAGCCATTAAAGCCCTCAAATTCTTCTCCAGCTCAGATCAAAATCCTAGGTCTCTCTCCACCCCCACTATTTCTCATTGTCCCCAAAAATTATCCCCAACAGCCCCCTCCTCTTCCTTCCCCTTACTTACCAGTCAAGTGTTGTGTGGTTGCATCCAGGGAGAAGGAAGGAGGTTTGTCACCTCCTTCTCACAGCCCAAGAGATCATGGGAGAGGAAGTTGTCTCTCAAAGCCCAAGAAATCATGGGAGAGGAAGTTGTCTCAATAGCAACTACTACCACTGTTTTCGCCTCTGTCATTGTTCCCAAAATGCACTGAGCAACATCTGCATCTTCCACTCAAAGTGATGGGGGATGGATGAGCTCCTGAATACATATAATGCCGGCAGTGGTGACCAAAAGGTGGAAGTTGTATGCACCTCCAGCTAATAAATAAATGACTCTGATCACATGCACTGTTTGCCTAGCTTGACTGGGAAGAGCCTCTCGGTGTTGCCTTCCTCCCCCAACATACCCTGCACTGCCCATGGCTGCGACACAGAGTGTGGCTCACCACGCGATTCTGCTATCTTTCAGGAATGGGCCGTACTGGCACAGAACATCTCCACGGCAGTGGGAGGAATCCTATAGAGAGGGCTTGCCGTGTTACTATGGTGATGCAGATAAGGCACCATACAGTGGCTGTTTCAAGCAGCCTCCATATGAGAAAACAAGACATATATACCAGGCTTTCGAAAGAGAAAGACCAAGCAACAGAGGAGTAAGACAAAGAGAATGAGAGAGAAATTTATTCATTCAGGACTCAAGCAAACGTGCTCCAAAAGAAGCTCCCCCTGTCTGGACACCAGTGAATCCAATTTAGTGACCCATTGCCTTTCAATACAGGTGTTTGTTGGAGCGACCTGATCTCTGTGAATGAGAGATCAGGGCTGTTGACAAAATAATGTTAAGATTTCTTAATATTCGTTCCTGAATGGACCATGTTCCTGCCAAAAATCGTGTGTGTCCCCTGCACACACCTGAGAGGCTATTTCACCCTGAAAGTGCCATTTACCACAATGACACTTTCAGGATTAAATAGCTGCTCGACGGGAGATTTTCAGCAAGAAAATGCTGTGGGGAAAAAAGGACCCCTTACCTCCTTATGAATTATGGATCTGGGTTGGGGGCCTGTGCAGCTGCTACCTTAAGATACAAGCACTTTCTGATAACATGTTTAGTGTTGCATCTAGTTTAGCCCTGGAAGGGCAGCCCAAGTTGCTCTCTGAAAGGCTCTTCTATCTATTCAAGGAATGCCTGTTTACCTCTGCTTATGTTCTGGTCATGTATCTGTAAATTACAAAAAACAACACAAGTCTCCAAGGCTCTCTCTTCCAAAGGGGGAAAAAAAACCTATTAGCCCCTGGAACCTCCCACTGCTCAGGGAAATAGGGAACAGGCAACACTGCCTCAAGCAAAATTCAAATCAATTCTTGCATTTGAGGGAACGTGTACAGTTCGAGATGAAGTAATTCCTAAATGAAATTGCATTAATCCCCTGGATTCTAAACTAATTATTTTTGGAATAGTCAATTCACAGGTGACAGCTTGGTCAGGATGCTGGTAGTGGTAGGAGCCAGGATGGTGTAGTGGTTTGGGAGTCGGACTTAGACCTGGAAGATCCAGGTTCAAATCCCCGCTCAGCCATGAAGCTTCCTGGGTGACCTTGGGCCAGTCACTATCTCTCAGCCCCACCTACCTCACAGGGTTGTTGTGAGGACAAAAAAAAGGAGGGGAGGAAATATGTACACCACTCTGAGCTCCTTGGAGGAAGGGCGGTATAAAAATGTAAAAAGTAAAGTAAAAGTAAGTCAGCTGGGGTAACCTTACTCCTTGGGCCAGGAGTAGGCTGACCATATCCAAAAAGGGACAGGGTGCCTATACCTTTAACCATTGGAATTTGGGCAGGTGCAGCTCATCATGGAAGGTTGCAACAAGCTACACCTGCCCAAATTCCCTCTTCTTACAATGGTTAAAGGTATAGGCACCCTGTCCCTTTTTGGATATGGTCAGCCGAGCCAGGAGGATTATGGACTGCTCTATGTGTGTCCCCATTTGAACTGCCTGCAGTTCCTTCTGATGTCCGGGCAGTATAGAACTCAAGAAACAAGGCTGGTTCTATTTTGCAATGGGCCTGCCTTAACCCTTCAGAACAAATACAGCATAGGTAAGCCACTCACAGCTTACCTTCAGAATTAAGAGCCTCTAAACTAAAACAGTTCATCAGCCACAATCTCTTTCCAATAATACAATTTCGCATAAGAAGTGCAGTGCAAATAATCCATCCAAGATAATTGAAACATTTATTTAAGTGAGGGAGCAGGCATGAAATGTCAATATTTTAGTCAAGAGTGAGCTTCCGTGAAATATGACCCAGGCAGACTTGGGAATCGATTAAATATAGATCCTTGCTCCTTCAAGTATACTCCTTTCTCCTTTTAACAGATGAGTTGCCAGTTAGTCACAGGTAATAAAATCCAAATCCCCCGATATAGTAAACAGTAACATATGAGATTTTCTTTCAGTTCTATCTTCCTGTTTGCTAGAGCACACCTTCCTTGCTAGCATTGCTCAAACTATAGGCAGAAGAGATAGGGCTTTTGCTCAAATTGGCTGCCTACGGAAGGACTTTTTCCCGCCGCAATTAGAAGCCAGTGGCTAATAAAGGGATAAAATACCACACAGTGCTGTAGCAATCCATTAGCAGGTTGCCCCTTGACCAGACAAAAAGGCATTCTAAGTTTGCAGCTCAGGTGAAAGGTCTGATAGTCTCTCTCAGATTCCCCTCATGCAAATCTCTTGGCAGATGTGTTAATGGAGGATATGCTGGTGTCATTGCCAGCGTCTGTGTGGCACTAGCAGTAATGAGCATTATTTGCCAACCTATGATATAGGTGCCTTCCATTTTTTCTCCCCAAATAAATACCTTCAAAAAGCAGCAGGTTAGCTGTATAGCAAAGGGAGAAAGTTTGCAGGGTTTCTGTAGTAGGAAAACATAGGTTCAGAGTTTTATACAGTGTTGAGGGATATTTTCCTCCATTATCCTTCTTCCCTTGGGCAAATCTGTATGAGTGTGTGTTGACCTTAATGGCTAAAAAAGGCTTTATATTGGAAATTACATTGTACTCCTTTAAAAAAAAGGAATTTAAAGCTGCACATATGGGATAGTGAAATTGTAGACTTGTTCAAATGGGAAGAAAAGATTGTTAAAAAATGTAGATGTCTCAGGCTACTCTTTTGGAAAAAAAAAGGCACAAAAAAACAAAGGTCAAAATGCACATAGCATTTCGCCGCGCCACTCCTTATTGTCTGGCCCCTCTGTGGAACGCCAGGCAGAAGCGGGAGAATTGGAGAGCCTGATTGGCTGTCGTAGCCAGGGCGGGGCTTGCTGGGGTATCGGGAGCATTTGGCTCCATTTTACCTCAGTCGGCGTCTCCTCGAGTCCCACCTCCCCGCCCTCTTTCTGGTCTGAGATTAGCTGGTTGCTTATTCGAGAGCCTAGTAGGAATTTTTGGCTGCCAACCATATTGGCGTTTGGCTGGCAGTTTTTTCACCTACCCCAGATTGGTACTTGGTGGGTGTGCTAGGCTGATATTCCCTCTTTGGGGCAGGTCATGTGCAGGCAGGGTAGATAGGGATCATTGAATGGCATACATTCAGAGGTAAGTAGGGTCAAGCAGTGAGCCAGAACCGCTCAGATGATGTCTGCCCAGATCAGTGAGGCTGGCTGGCAAGCCCCCTGGCTGGACCAGCAAAGACCACCATATGGCTTGATTTGGGGGGAGTCTGCGCTGTCCAGTTGCCTTGACCCTTTGGATCGAATGTGATAGGCTTCCTCGATCTTTGACTGAGGACAGCTTGAAGTCAGAATGTGATGCCCAAGGGAAACTCAGGGGAGGTAGAGGGCTAGGGCCGTTTCCCCCACCTTAGGTACCCACACGTTTGGGGTCATTAGTTTTCCCTGCTGCAGAATATGTTTTATAAATAAAAGTTACCGTACCCTCAACCCAAGAATGTCTGGTGTGTTTATTGGGGGGGGGGTTGCTCAGGTAATGGAGAAAGTATATTAGGATTTGCTTTTTTAAGAACAACTCCCTCTTTAGAGGCCTTTCGGCGGGGCCTTAAGACGTTTTTATTCAGGACTGCTTTTAATGTCTGACATGGTGGGCTGACCTTTTAACAAATGGTTTTAATATATGTAAATGCTGGTGACCCACTGGGGTTGTTTATTTTTAATCTTAAGTGTTTTAATTAATTATTTTAATGTGTTTAATTAATTGTTTTAATGTGTTTATGTATTTTAATATGTTGTAAGCCGCCTTGAGTGTCCTCGGGAGAAAGGCGGGCTACAAATTCCTTAAATAAATAAATAAATTTGAAGTTTTAAAGATACATGGCCACTTTATAGCAGAACATGGACAATTCATCATAATCTACCTATAGATTCTATAGAATACAGTTAGGATTGGGCTGCCCAAATCAATTACTTTATCATAAGAAGAGCCTTGCTGGATCAAGCCAAAGTCCCATCTAGACCCGCTTCCTGTATCTCACAGTGGCCCACCAGATGCCTCTGGAAGCACACAAGACAACAAGATACCTGTATCCTGTCGCCACTCCCTTGCACCTGGCATTTAGAGATAAGCTACCTCTAAAAGTCAGAGGTTGCCTACAGTCAGGTATCTTGATAATGTTAGCATATCAATGATAATATTAGCTGAATCCAGCTTTCAATCTCTTCTTTTCAAAAATATTTCACCTTTGTCTTACACTGCCCAGAATCACTGCTTTTCATTAACCCAGTCAACTGAAGGAATTTGATCTCTATAATGGACTTCTCTGTTGATCCCACTTCTTGACACCTTAAACTGCTTGAGCTGCAGGAATTCCATAAAAGTGCCACAACTCACTAAAGGGCCCTATGTTTAACATTGGTGAAAAACTGCAACACTATTTTCAGTCTGCAAAACGATGAAAAAAAATGAGATTTTATAGGTCCTATTGCCAGAAATCATATGTTATTTATTTGTTCTGCAAAATCCCTGGCACATTTTCCTGAGTGTTTCACAAATAAAAAGGAAGTGAGTCATATTAAGGGTCGCATTGTAATGCTTTACGCATTTCTTGTTAAAGACAGTTTGCTTACAAACTGACTGAAGGAGAAATAAATAAATGCACAAGGGAATAGCAATTTGGAATTGCCACCAGCTGTCTCATCCATTGCTTCCCCACCCACGAGCTACCTATAAGTTCTCTAAATAGATCATGGCATTACACATACTGTGATCAGTGACAGCCCCTTCAGTTATATATAAAGGATCGGAATTTCTTTCCAATAATTTCTCATCAGGGAGATGTGGGAATAAATGTACTAAAGTTAATGTAAAGCGATGCACAGCTGAGCCAAAGCCGAGCTGCCTGATTCCCTGGACATTTGAGTTGCATGAGTCGCACTTCCTTGTACCGCATCTTCTACTGCTCCAGAAAGCCATCTGAACATATTCAGTTGACATCTGAACATATTAAGTTGCCTTAAACCAAGTGAGACCATTGGTCTACATAGGTCAGCATTTTCAACTGAGATTATTTCAACTGTTCCTAAAACACAGTATTATAGGTGAAGGCATCTGGTGGCAAAATCTGGGGTAGCACATGTTCCCCTCCATGAATATAAGCTTCTCTCCACCCTGAGATCACATCAAAACCACACATCCAATATGTTGCTGCCGTCAGCCTTGTAAATTGAAGGCCATGAACAAGCCGCATCCAGGTGGGGGTCTGTCTGTCTACCGACAGCCCACACACTGAGTTTTCTAAGGAGGAGGAAGGAGGTTGCCCAACCTCATTGGTTTGCTCCACTCCGTCTCTGACCCACAGTCCCCATTGTTGTTGTTCAGTCATTAAGTCGTGTCCGACCCTTCGTGATCCCATGAACCATATCCCGCCAGGCCTTCCTTTCCTCCACTATCTTCCTGAGTTTGCTCATTTTCATGTTCGTTGCATCGGTGATGCTGTCTAACCATCTCATCCTTTGCCTTCCCCTTCTCCTTTTGCCTTCAATCTTTCCCAGCATCAGAGTCTTCTCCAGAGAGTCCTCTCTTCACATTAGGTGGCCAAAATATTTGAGCTTCAGCCTCAGTCAGTACCTGTCCTTCCAGGGAACAGTCAGGATTGATTTCATTTAGGATTGACTGATTTGATCTCCTAGCAGTCCAAGGGACTCGCAGGAGTCTTCTCCAGCACCACAGTTCAAAAGCATCTATTCTTCAGTGCTCAGCCTTCCTTATGGTCCAACTCTCGCAACCATACATTGCTACTGGGAACACCATCGCCCTGACTATGCGAACTTTTGTTGGCATGGTGATATCTCTGCTTTTTATTATGCTGTCTAAGTTTGCCATAGCTTTCCTTCCAAGGAGTAAGCTTGTCAAGTAAGTAAGTACAGTCCCCATAGAAACATTCAATGGTGTCGCCAGAGGTCCTGGAACCCACGGTGGTGGCATGGTGATGCATGTGATGGTGTGACATCATGTGATAGCATGACATCACTTCTGGAAGAGAAGGCGATGGTGGTATTGTGATCTCACTGTTGACCCATTCCTTGTCCCTTGGAGGCTCAGCCTCGAAAGGGGAAAGAATGGGGCAGCACCGAGATCACAAAACCGCTGAAACAGGATGAGGCGGCAGTGGCAGCAGGACTTTGCAATCTCGCTGCTGCCCCGTCAGAAAGAATGGGGTAGCAGCGAGATTGTAAAGCCGTCGAAACAGGAAGAGGCAGCAAAAATACCTCTGACCACACTGGTGCTGCTGCTTCTCCTGCCGCCGCCAACCTGGGTGGGCCTCACATGGCACCCCTTCCAGTCTGGTACCTGGGGCTCCTCGCTTGCTACCCCACTACACACACTCAAGCCTGTTCTGGGTAGTACACGGTACTTCAGAGACGGATAGCCAATTGTTCTTTGGGTTAAAGAGCTAGACAGGTTAGTTTTAACCAAAGCAAAGGAAAAGATTTATTCGATATTAAAATAGGACAAGGAAAAAGACAATCACATTCTAGAGATCAAGAAGCAAAAGTAAAAACAGATTTTAATTAAGACTTCCCCATTTAAGTAATGTATTACGCGAGTATCTATGGTATTTGTCTCACATGTTATTTTTCTTTTGCTCAGTTTTTCTTCAGTGTTGGAAATCTATACTATATTGACTTTAGCAACTTTTAATTACTATTATATTAATAAATATAATACTATATTAACTACGCAGTCAACACTGATATACAGCTGGACCTCGGTATCCACAGGGGTTCCGTTTCAACACTATTGTTGAAAATATTTCAGAAAGAAATCATATCATATGGGAACAGCACTAAGAGGAACACAGATGGCTTCCACTGTAGTGAATTTCATCCCATATTTCTCCTTATGGGTTGCAAATTGTGTTAGTTCAACAGAAGACAGCTACGAGAGAACAAACCTCTCAGTAGGTCTCTTTCTAAATAGACCATCCTTCCCTAGATAATAATTCAGTCTTTACGGCTTATTTGGAAGATGAAGCCACTTCCAAGAACATAACAAAACCATGTTGGATTATACCATTGGTTCATCTAATCCAAAATCCTCTTTCCAACAGTATCCTGCCAAGGAGCCCATAAGGACGCATGAAGGCAACCGCCACCGCCCCCCCCCCCACTGTTTTGTCCCCAGAGTCTGGTACTATGAATAGCACCTCTGAATACGGAGGTTCACAGCGAAATCCTGACTAAAGATTCGCAGGCCAGGGCCACCTGCTGGATCCTATTCCTGTTCTGGGCCGATCATGATCGGCCTGGAGGTCTACTTGGGGGAAGAGGACATTCGTCCCCTTCCCCCGGTGTAGCGTGGGGAGGCCCCAATGGGCCTCCTTGGATTTCCACCAGCTATTTAGCTGGCGTAAGTCCGAGGAGGCTGTGTAAAGGCTGTGCTTGCCCAGGAGGGGACAAGGATATGGTGGCCGCCATCCCCGCCCCCCTGGGCCGGCTCAGCCAACCGCCGGCCTACCTTGCTGCCCAGACAGCCCCCGCTGGTGCTTGCCTTACCTTCTCCAGTGGCCGCAGGGACGATCCAGCGCCGGAGTGAGGGCTGCCGGCCTCCACACCGGTGGCCCTTACAAGTTACTCATGAGTCGTCGCAAACCTGCTTTATGGTATGTTTGCAACTGCTTAGAGAGTTGGAGTGTTCGCTCCGCTGCCCTAAGTTTACAGTGGATTGTGCCATCAGTTTCACTATCACAGCTACTGGTAATAGCTGTTGATAGATCTCTCCTCTATGAATTTGTTCAATCCTTTTTGAAAGTCAGGTAAAGCTAGTGGTTATCTCCAGTCAGTTCCATAATCTAATGATATATTGTGTAAAGAATTATATATATTTTTTTTTTAAAAAATAGCATGTTACCACCACATTTCTACTATAGGCAGCATAATTTGCTAGTTTTAAGCCTCTCCTGAGCAAAACTGGGCAAAGCAATCTTACGTTAATGAAGAGCTTGCCCTAAATGTCAAGTTTGTTTTGTAGCGTTAAAGACCAGGCCCCAGAGTTGACGCTGACACCACCACCTAAACTATATTTGCTCATCCCAAGAGAGCAACTATTCATTTGTCTCTGACTGCACTTTAGATAGCTTTGCAGCATTTCAAAATTTAACCTTGAATTTTTTTTAAAAAAAGCACATCAGTTTCATATTCCCCCATGCATTGACAGCAGCTCAAAAGATGAATGGCTGCTGAAGGCTATGCATGTGCAATAGACCTTCACTGATGTTAGATTTTTTTAAAAATGTTAATTTCAGGGATTCTTTTTAAAATTATTATTAAGAATATTTATATACTGCTTTCCAACAAAAGTAAAGGTTGGTTGTATCCTTTCGTCTAAGAAATCACCTATGATGAAAAATGAAATCAAAGATGTGCAGACACTGAATGAAAACAAACAGGTTTAAGAAGTTTACCTGGATGTTGTTCAATACCACTTAATTGGATACTACGGTTCCCTTGAAACACTTATAAGTAACAGTCACACTAGGAATACTCTTGTGTGCTTTTTGCTCAAATGAATTCATTAAGAGAAAATGCACTAGAAAGTGGTTTTCTGCTCTTAAAGTGACTGACGGTTAGCAATGGCACCACAGGCTCCCACGTTTATTGTCTTTCGATGATCTCTGCACCCGTTTAGTATATAACAATATGCCTCCTCACCACCTTAGCGCACATACACTGCGCCTCAGCAGTACAGGTATAAGAATCTGGCCCTTGCTATTCAAGGTGTGAACTTCCCCACTAAACTTAAACTGCAATACACAGTGAGTTTTGCTCACAGTATGTTTTTTGTCCTTCCTGTCCTTCCTAACACATTTACTGTTCGAAGGCAGTGACAATAGCGGGGTACAATAAAAAGGTATTGTTCAAGCACATGGAAGAAATGTAACAGAGGTTTCATTTCAGAAAAACTGAAATGAAATTTTACACAGGTATAAAATCAAAACTTGGCAGTATCTTCACTTTTACCATTCATATTTCAGAAATGACATTCTGAATGTTCAGTTCATGATTTCTGAATGGGAAATGTATCAAAAATTGAAAATAAAGCACTTTAAATCTTTTGGTATTTCTTGATTATTTTCTTTTAGCAGGGGGCAATTATGAACAGCGCTATCGGCAGAGTGACCGCTCCACCGTAAAGCATGTTTGTGGCACCCTGAGAGTGACACCAGCGCCAAGGCTGGCGTCACTCTCCCCAGTCCAGATCTGGAGCTCTGCCCGCCAGAGAAGGTGAGGGATGGGGGGAGGGTGAAATGGGGCATCCTGGGGGGGTGGGATTGGTTGGCCGGGAAGGGGAGGGATCGTCGAAGGCCTCCTCCGCCGTATCCTATCCCCCTTCCCAGGCCTGGCCGCTATTACACGAATGTGCAACTGCTCGAATGTGTGCCAGCAAAATAGCTGGCACACATTTGAGTAGACCCATTGCGGCGGCTGGGGCTCTACTTGGGGTAAGGGGACAAATGTCCCTTTACCCCAAGGAGGCCTCCAGCTGCGCCGGGGCAGGCCCAGTCCTGGTTAGGATGAATGCTCGGCCCTTCTGAGGGCAATGCTTTGAGCGGCATTCTGCACATGCGTCAGTGCCGCTTTAGCCTGCCTTACTCAGAAGCGGCCAACCCGACGAAGAAGAGGACTCAAAGAAGCAGCGGGCAAGCCATTAATACTGGGTGGCAGTGGGGTGGTGATACGGCAAGCGGGAGGTGATGCGGCAAACAGGGGGCAACACACTGGGGGGGGATTATAGTCCCATCCCCAACTATAGTCCCACCCCCCAAGTCCAGCCCCCAAAACGTTTGAGGACCCCTGCTGTAGAGGATCAAAAAGAACTAACTGAAAATAAGAGCTATAGGCAAAAGCTAACAGAAAACCTCCACATAACTGTAACCCAATGATATGTGGAAATGAGACTTTTATTGAAAATTAATGGAAAAGTGCCCGAGGCATGTACTGTAATTCTGAAAAGACTGTAGTAGCCAAATTCCTCTCATCCAGTTCTCCCTCTGCCGCTCTGGTAGCTGTTGGTGCATACCCTTTCACAGAGGTCAGTACTGAATTTATAGCACAGCATGCCTAAATAGTCTTGGCAGGCCGAAGCCATAATTTATCAGGAGAGCGTGCAACAGACTAGGAATTCTGGGTATTTTAAAGGGCTAGATACAGTGTGCAGCAAATAAAGCAACAGAACATTATACAGATGCGTGACCATGCAAGTGCTTAAGAGCATTTAAAATCCCATAAACATTAAGCACAAGATACTTTCAATTCACTCTCTTCCCACTCAATTAAAAAAATAAAGCTGCAGCTGCCAGAATCAGAAGAACCATCTAAAATTCCAGGAAAAACCAATTAGATTAAACCAGTAGAGCCACAGGTTGCTCATTAAAGCCTTGGAGAATAAAAATGTCTAAACGCAACGTCTACAGGATAACAATGTTGGTATCTTGCAGATCTGCTAGGGGACAGTATGTAGCAGATACCACTACAAAGGGCACCCCCACCCACCTAGTCTCTGAAGATGGGGGATATCCAAAGTGAAGCCTCTGAAACAGATCTTACAAGACTAGGAGGAGGGGGGTTCATATGGGAGACAGCAGCCTTCAAGTACTTGTCTATATGGCACCATTTCATTGGTTGCTGTCTTGCTGGGGGTTTTCTTCTCCAGTTAAAAAGCTCCAACATTGCCACTGTCAGGGAACTAATTTGGAACTGGCTTCTGTGACATCACTGCGGCCGCCCCAAATAAAACTATCTTGACATTTACTCCTAGACTGGGTCTTGTCTGTAAGCAGAAGCCTATAGTAGTTTAAGGTAAAAGTGACCCCTGACAATTAAGTCCAGTCGTGTCCGACTCTAGGGTGTGGTGCTCATCCCCATTTCAAAGCTGAAGAGCCAGTGTTGTCCGAAGACACCTCCGTGGTCATACGGCCGGCATGATTCTCCTTGCCGCAGCGCGTAGCATGCGGCTGGAACACGGAGCACTGTTTTACCTTCCCGCAAGTGGTACCTATTTATTTACTCACATTAACATGCTTTGGAACTGCTAGGTTGGCAGGAGCTGGCCAAGCAACGAGAGCTCACCCCGTCGCGGATTCGAGCTGCTGACTTTTCGATTGACAGCTCATGGTTCAGCAGTTTAACCCACGGCGCCACCTGCTGGCCTCTCTATAGTAGTTTAGAGGGGGCTGAATGACAGACAACATAGGAAAATACCAGGAATGTGGATCAAGTCTCTGACTCCAAGTTTCGAGTCAAGTCCCATGTCTCTGGGTCCAAGTCTCAAGTCAAGTCCTAAGTCTTCGCTTGCAAGTTGCGAGTCCCTATCTATTTAATGGGGAAAGTGGGTTTGAACCTGAATAAAATTGAGCTTGTTCTAAAAGGCTCCAAGTCTCGAGTCAAGTCTTTCAAGTCTTTTACAATTGCTGAGTCAAGTCCGAGTCAAGGCACTGACGCAACTTGTGTCCGACTCAGGTCCGAGTCAATAGACTCAAGCCTACATCACTGGAAAATATGGTGTAAGCCTTGAAGACTGCACATTGCAGAAACGTTAACTGTTTATGGATGAGATATGTAAAACTCAGCTGAGAAAGACTAGTATAAATGTTATTCTCATTACAGGCATATTGATTCTTTTTTTTGAGAGATGCACAGTTTGGATGCAAATGAGTGTCATCTCCCTGCCTCTATGTGTTTCAAGATCTTTCAACAGAAAAACAGTCTAGGTTGAACTTTTAAATATATCTTAGCTTTGCAACGAACTTATTCACTTCCACAATTCAAGAGGTAAGCAACGTATGGACTATAAGGTGTTCTGGTCAATTTAAGGTTGCAGCCCTTTGAGGGTTCATATCTGCCCAGCTTCCCCTACCCTGGAGGGGGACTCTCTGCTCCTCCCTTGTGTCTACCTTGCCCTTCCCAACCTCAGAAGCGGGTGGTAGTAAAAAGGATTTACAACCACCTACTTCCTCCCCCTCCATTCCATGCTCACCTTCCTTGTTCTCAGGGCAGGGGGTAAGGACGTCATCCAGGCTGCCTCTATCCAAGAAAAGGGGAAGCCAACCCAGACAAGTCCTACGGCACATCTATTTGGGAGGAAGTTGAAATCAATTGAAAGGAAACATAGATTGGGCTCTTGCACAGCTCCATTTTAGTACAGCTTGTGCATGAGATCGTGCCCAAGATTTACGACTTCAGGTTACAGACTTTGCTAAAGTCTTCATTTTTACTTTTGATTTTTTTAATGACATTGAGAAAAACCTTTTTGACATGCTATTCTGCAGTTCTTTAGCCTAACGTTTTGAGCAGAAAATGTCTCCCTTCAACCCACCATTCGGATAGCTAATCTGGCTTGTTCAGAATGATCCTGAAGAGGTTCAGAATGATTTTTTTATACCGTCTGACAGATGCCATCTTAGCATAAATTGTCCCCATTGACAGAAAGACTGAATTGCTCTCTTAAGGATTTTGACAATGTAATTTAGAATACAGCATTTGATGATCAAATTCTCCTCCCTAGTTTACCCCTCCCTTTCCATGTATCAGTCTTCATCAGTCTCTCCACACTACCGACAGATGAGAAGCAGCCAGGAGACAAATATGAAGGACGAGGGCAACTCTGCAATACAGCAATAGGTTCACAGATCATTGCAGATCAGGGAGGTAAACCATGACTAGTCTATCTTGTTCCAATGCTTTTCAATAGACAATAAGCACAGGTACCATGTTGCCGTGGATTTATTAAGTACATCTTTTCTGCCTTGCAATTTCATATTTGATGCATGATTTTCTTCCTTAGAGAAATGTTCCACATGTTTGTTTCCCATTGAGCTATAGACATAGCTGTGTCGTGCTTCCATAAGCAAATGCCATGTGTGCCAGTTAGCATATAAACAGGCAATCAGTTTCTTGTGTAAGATGGGTTCCTCTCCATCCATAAACAAAGTCAGTAGTATCTTTTCTGAAGTCAGTTCAAGTTGAAATGCCTTGTCAAATTTAACACCAGAATTTATGTATTTTCAGACCCTGTCCAGACGTGCAAGGTAAGAGCCTTCCAAAGTGTGTGTGTGTGTGTGTGTGTGTGTGTGTGTCTGTCTGTCTGTCTGTCTGTCTGTCTGTCTATATATATATATATCCATCCCAGATCCCCTGCTAACTGGGCAAGAGGCACTTTTTCAATTGGTGCTCCTCTTATATTTAGCAGGGGGAGTAACTGCCCCCCTTTCACCCCAGCACAGTGTCTTTTCTGATTGCTGGTTGCTGGTGGTGTTCTGCATCTTTTTTAGATTGTGAGCCTTTTTGGGACAGGGAGCCATTTAATCATTTGATTTTCTCTGTAAACCGCTTTGTGAACTTTTTGTTGAAAAGCGGTATATAAATACTGTTAACAAAAATAATAATAATATGCACACACACAGTGCAATCCTATGCAGGTTTATTCAGAAGTAAATATCACTGTGTTCAATGGAGCTTACTTCTAGGAAAGTGTGTGTATATTATTATTATTATTATTATTATTATTTATTTTCTGTTTTTATATACCGCCTTTCCTATCCTCAGATTGCTCTTCAGATGTTATTCAAGGCGGTTTACATAGGCAGGCTTATCTAGATCCGATAAGGATCTTTACAATATTGTTTGGTATGGAACCCTATAATTCCAGATGGTTTCTTCCACGGCATAGTCATCTTCACTTAGCTTAGATCATATTAAATAATATCTAACAGTCCACAGATGTGGTGAATTTGCCTTGGAGTTAACTGCGATATTAACAATATTCTCTGTGCATCGCCAACAAAGAGACCTAGAAGATCTTAATTAAGATACACTGATCAGAGTAAAATAGCCTTCCCTAGTTCCCTTCACTAGATAATGGCTACTGTGTGGCTCAACTAGTATGCATATTTTTTCTGCAAGAGCAAAGTCAAGAGCAATAGTACCTTAAATGCAATTTCCCTGCATGTGGTACATACACAGAGAGACTTGAGTTGAAGTTTTCCAGATTTTATTCCCATCATCTTAAGTAAGATTCTCTAACTGACAGCGCAATCCTACCCAGCTCCTCCACTGGTGCAGCAGTGGTGGAGGGAGAACAGGAGGCTTTGGGAGGGAAAGGAATTTAAATCCCCTTTGCCTTCCAAAGCCTCCCATTCTGCCCTACACCATTGCTGCACCAGTGGAGGAGCTGGGTAGGATTGCACTGTGAATCAGTTTTTCCCATCTGGCCATGTAGCTTGTTTTGGGATCAGAGTCTACATGCAACACATATTATAGGAACAGGGAATTAAGCTTCTAAAATGTATGTGAATCTGCAACAAACATTCAAGCAAGGTAAACATGAAACAGATCTGAAGCAATTTGTTTTCCCCCTTCTATAACTAGTTTTGGAAAGGATCCCCTGGCTTTGGTAGCAGCAGTCTACCATCCCAATTTGAACCCAGTTTCAGGATGAGATAGGTGGAAGCGGACAACAGTTGCTAAAAATGGTGCCCTGCACCCATCCATCTACTACTGCACCATCTGAATCAATTCTGCAAAAAATGGGTGAGATGAGGGGCTACTGAAGTAGGTTTTAACCAAATTATTACATTAAGAGGAATGAGTGGGATTACTGTTTGCTCCATCTGAATCCATTACTTCTCCCTGGAGTTATTTTCCAGAAAAGCTACTGTGCTAACTGATCCACTGAATAGTTATATTATAGGTAAGGCCATTCCAATCAACGCAGCTAATTAAAAGGCCTTCTATGTTTCTTTGTTGGTTATTGAGTGTTACTAATGAAGCACCACCATCCAACCAGCACCACCCACCCACCCACCGAGTCAAAACTGTGGATGTGAAAACACTTGGAGAATGTAGATTGGCAGCCTTCTGGTGATAAATTGTGGTCAGATTCAGGAGGAGCAGAGGGATTGTTGTCTTACACTGTCCTTTTTGTGAAATACTGACTTCTTGTACTTTGGATTTCCATATAAATGGAATAAGCAGCACAAAGACTTGCACAGACCTGAATAATGACCTTGTTTTACATAAGAGTACTGATGACAGCATACAAAATGTCATATTTTGGAACTAGTTTCCCTTCTGCTAACTTTTTATTTATTTTAATCTTGCAGACATCTATTTTTTAATCATTTTAATTTTAATTCGTGAAAGAATGACTAGATATATACCAAATTGGAAATATAACATAACCAGTTTAGGCCGTGATCACTATTATTCATGCATGCAATGGCTAACCATCCGTCCCGGAATACCTGGGACCATCTTGGGCTTTCCGGGCCCGGTGGAAGCCTCCACCACTTTAAAACTGTAAAAACTCACCTTTATTCCAGCGGCGCCATCGTGGATCTCGTGAAATGTCGCGAGATCCAAGATGGCGCCATCGGAAAAAGGTGAGTTTTTACAGTTTTAAAGCGGCGGCGGTGGCTTGGGGCAGCAGGAGGACCAGAGGATGGCAGGAAGATCAGAGGACAGCAACGGAGATGGCGGCGGCGACAGAGACGAGAGTCTGAGCAACAGTCTAATCATCAAGGCATGGGTAGAGGAGAGCTGTAAAGTAAAAGCTAAGAAGAGCATCATTGGGGTTCCACAGCAGTAGCTCCATATCTTAAGAAGGGCTGGTGTCTCCATCATTGCAAAAAACAAAAACTCACAGGAAAAGGTGATGCTTATCTTCATTCAAAATATCACACAGGCTACATTCAACCTTTATGTCTCCAAGTTTGCCCCATTGTGGTGGTTCCTGAAGGGAGAGCAGACCCCCCCCTCTTTCCCACAACGTTTTGGGCTTCCCACCCTGGATGGAAGCTCGTCTCCCAGGGCTCCTTAAAAAGTAGTGTCAATCTAGTCCTCTTCGCTGAGAGTCCCTTCAGTCCAGATTGCTCATACTTTGCCACCTTCTCTCTCTCCTGGGCTCTGATCTCGCCTCTTCAGTCTCAAGCCTACTCTTAAACCCCTGTCTCTTATTGCCCCGAGAGGGGGGCACGCCCTTCCCCAAGTCTTTGCTTCTTGAACCTGAGCCTCCGATGCCCTTTGGGCTGGTTTCCCTTTGGCCAAAGGGCTCTAACTGGACACCAATCTGCCGAGTCCTGAACTTTGGTTTGAAGTGTCAAGTTGTGCTGAGTCCAAAGAAGGCTGCTTCACAGCAGGGCGCATAGTAAGAATAAAAATGATGAGGAACCATGGCCGAGGAAATGGTTATTAACAAGATGAAAAACTTGGAAAACAGTTCAATCCATTTTGGGTTGTAATTAATGGCTTTACTGTCTCAACATTTCTATGGCTAGAGAGAATATTTTCAGACTTTTGCTACTCCACCCTTTCCTAAGCCCTGATGGAGCACTAAGAACTGTGACAGAAACAGCACATTGAGGCAAGTCCTGAGTGTATGTATAGTGCAGAGTGGATCTTGATCTATTATTCACACACTTACAACTACACTTTCCCTTGTACATGCACATATAAATAGCAAGTATACAGCGATTAATTTGTGTGGTTCACCAATCAAGACATAAACTGCAGTTCCAAATCCTTAAAAGTTCGGGAACCTGCATTCACTTAGAGGGAGCACCTTAACACTTAATTGAAAGCTCGATCAATATGAGATTTTACTCCTTTTTATTATTTGTACGTGTGCCAAACTAAATTGAAGGGCAAAAAAGAAAATGTCAGCACTTCTGCAGAAAGCTTATTAAATTCTGCTTGCATTCACCTCTCAGTCTTGTCACGTAATACGCTTCTTTTAAAAGCAAACCTGTAAGGTATGGAGGAACATCAGGTTACTCTTCTATTGTAGGACATAGGTTACCCCCCACTGAGACCTCACATGCTATAATTTACAGTTAGCTGTCAATGAACCAACGTGAACTATCAAGTGTTTGCTGAACACTTGTGCCCACCAAGAGAAATGTTGAAAAGCCAAAAGAAAGTTGTCATATTGCAAGAAATATATGCATGAAGTTGATTCTGAATTTGTAAGCAAGGCCACACAAACTGGAAAGTTGACTGTGTAAGCTACTCACTACCACTGAAAGCACAGATTTAGAAGATAAGCTAGAGTGACATTTAAATAAAAAAACACCTTGAATTTTCAAGTTCAATATTAATTGCACCAGACTGGCTACATAATTGAATTAAGGTAGTCATGTTTCATTCAAAATGTAACTTGCAAAGCAGAAAGCAGATGAAGGCTTCCAAATAATTAGTTATGTTTTATTCAGTCAACTGTATTCTTTGGGAACATCCAATGCATTTAAGAAAAAGCTGCACAAAAGCTTGGGTAAAAGGGTTCTAGCTAGCAAAGCTGGGAAAACCTTACCTAAGAGCTTCTGCTAGTCAGAATAGCTAGTTCTGGGAAAGATGGTCAGTGGTCTAGCTCAGGGGTTCTCAACCTTTGGAGGCCCGGGTATTCCCTATCACGGCCCAATTTTCTGAAGTACCCTCTGTTAATTAACTGCTAATTAATTGGATTAATCAATTAATTAATTAGGTAATTAATCGTTAAATAAAAAGTACTAACACAATTTTAAATGTGAAAAATGTAACTCTGTGTGTGACACACACACACACACACACACATACACACACACAAGGATCTCTTTTTTTCCTCCAAGTCACACTTCCCAAAATCAGCTCCTCCCTCCCCCACCCCAAAGTACATTTTCCAAAGTACAAAAATAAGCCCAAAACCAAAATCAGAGAGACAGAAGGGCTCCGAAAATAATTACAATTTAAAATCCATGTTAATTAACACTTAATTAGCTGCTGATGGGGCAGATAAGGGGCAGGGCTTGGCGTACAACAGGCATGTGGATGCGAGCGAACCCGTGGATATTATATATCTGGATTTTCAGAAGGCGTTTGACACGGTCCCTCATGAAAGGCTCCTGAGAAAACTCCACAGTCAGGGAATAAGAGGGCAGGTCCTCTTGTGGATTAGGAACTGGTTGAAGACCAGGAAACAGCGAGTGGGAGTTAATGGGCAATTTTCACAATGGCGAGAGGTGAAAAGCGGTGTGCCCCAAGGATCGGTCTTGGGACCGGTGCTTTTCAACTTATTCATAAATGACCTGGAGTTGGGGATAGGCAGTGAGGTGGCCAAGTTGCAGATGACACTAAACTTTTCCGGGTGGTGAAGACCAGCAGGGATTGTGAAGAGCTCCAGAAGGATCTCTCCAAACTGGGAGAATGGGCAGCAAAATGGCAGATGCACTTTAATGTAAGTAAGTGCAAAGTGATGCACATTGGGGCAAGAAACCAAAATTTCACATATACGCTAATGGGTTCTGAGTTGTCTGTGACGGATCAAGAGAGAGATCTTGGGGTGCTGGTGGACAGGTCGATGAAAGTGTCAACCCAGTGTGCGGCGGCTGTGAAGAAGGCTAATTCCATGCTCGGGATCATTAAAAAAAAGGATTGAGAATAAAACGGCCAATATCATTATGCCTTTGTACAAATCGATGGTAAGGCCACATCTGGAGTATTGTGTCCAGTTCTGGTCACCACACCTCAAAAAGGATATAGTTGAATTGGAAAAGGTGCAGAAAAGAGCGACCAGAATGATTCGTGGGCTGGAACACCTCCCTTATGAGGAAAGGCTACAGCGTCTGGGGCTTTGCAGCCTAGAAAAAAGGCGCCTGAGGGGGGACATGTTTGAGACTTATAAAATTATGCATGGGATGGAGAGAGTAGATAGAGGGAAATTCTTCTCCCTCTCGCACAACACCAGAACCAGGGGACATGTACTAAAATTGAGTGGAGAGAGAGTTAGAACAGACAAAAGAAAATATTTCTTTACCCAGCGTGTAATTCATCTGTGGAACTCCTTGCCACAGGATGTGGTGATGGCATCTGGCCTAGATGCCTTTAAAAGGGGTTTGGACAGATTCATGGAGGAAAAGACCATCACAGGTTACAAGCCATAAGCAACCTCCTGGTTTTTAGAAGTGGGTTTTCTCTGTGCCAGGTGCAAGGGAGTGGCAACGGGAAACAGGTTATCTTGTTGTCTTGTGCTCCCTGAGGCATCTGGTGGGGCCACTGTGTGACACAGGAAGCTGGACTAGATGGGCTTTTGGCCTGATCCAGCAGGGCTCTTCTTATGTTCTTATGTACCCCCAGCAAGAGGTCTGCGTACCCCTCGGGGGTACCCGTACCACAGGTTGAGAATCTCTGGTCTATCTCTGCATGTATTCATAAATGGTATAACCACTCACAAGGATTCAGAGTTTGGGAGAAACATGGGGCAAGAAAAAATCCATAAATATTTTTCCTCACAATAAACTAATTAAGGGCGCAGTCCTGTGTAAAGATCTGGCCGGCGGCCCATGGCCGCCCACCGCATCCTGTGCCCAAGGGTGCCAGTCGTTCGGCGGGCCGGAGGTCTACTTGGGGAAGGGGACACTTGTCCCCTTCCCCGGGTGTAAACTGAGGCCAGCCCAATGGGCCTCCTCGGATTTCCTAAATAGCTGGCGGAAGTCGGAGGAGGCCTGGCGGGGACGATGATATGGCGGGCACCATCCCCCACCCCCTCCTGGGTTGGCTAGCCCAATGGCCCCCTCCCTTGCCTGCAGGACCACCCACGTGGCCGCCAGTGAAGCGTTTACCTTCCTCCGGCAGCCACTTGCCCATTTGCGACGTATTCGAACAGCGGAGTGCTCGCTCCGCCGTTCCGAAGATCCCAGGATTGCGCTGCCAATCACATGCATTACTTTTCAAAGCTCACTGCCAAAAACTCTATTATTTTCTAATTTCCAAGACACAAATCAAACTATAGTAGTTTATAAGTTTCATAGCACCACCTTCAACTATGGTTACTCATAAGTAAACCTAACAGATATCAGCAAGACCTACTTCCAAGTAAACATGTATAAAATCAAGTTCAATGTTAAGGTTCGCTGGAAAGGTTAAAGTGCTTGTGTATATATTATGGAAAATGTCAGGAATATCAGTTTTGGACATTTATCAGTAATTATCATCATTTTAAGAGAAAATCCTGGTATTTACTAGTAAATCTTCAGAACTATCACGTGCTTTTGAAACTTTTAGCCTTTTGTTACTCATTGGTAAATATTAAGATTTGCCAAGATATACTCAAAAATGTCCAGGTCTTGCAGCACAATCATTTCTAGTATGTGTGTGTGCGTGCGCACACACGCACGCACGCACACACACACACACACAGAGTTAGAGAGAGAGAGCGCGTAGGAGCAAATTTCATCCTTACTGCCTTAATGTTCTGGTGAATAGTGGCGGAAGGTGAATCTTGAGATTTACCATTATATGTCCGACAGCCTCCACTAATATCCAGGTCTCCTCCTATTCCCCACATGGCATGCTATGGGCTTTTATGAGCCATATGAACCATTGGACTCTGATGCAAACATGTGTCTTCCACGTCTATTTTTTTTAAAGTTCAAGAATCTCCTTGATGGTGGGGCACAGGTACCTGACCTGGCTTTTTCACTGGGAACAGAATTTGCTTCAGCTGCAGTGTCTTACATCATTATGTGGGACTGCTGCACAAGTATTATTGTGTATATAGCATTTTTCAAAATCCTACGCAAAACAGGCAGGTCCTTGCTCAAGAAGAACCTCACAGGCTAAATATTGAAAATGAAGGAAAAACAACCCATAAAAGAGAGAGGAATGAGGCAAGGGATGAACATGAATCAATGCAAGGTCTACATACTTCGGCTTCATTGTGGTTGAGGAGCTTAAGGCTGCTCTAAAAGATCAGGCTGTTGGTTCCACAAGCCTGTCTGAAATCTTGCATGAGTATAATATTCAGTTTCAATTAAACTGAATTAATTGAAACACAGTTCCAATTAAAGCTGTCAATCTTGCATTGATTCTTAGGGGAATCAAACCTGGCAGCCACACTCAGCAACTTTATTTTCTCTGGAGAGAAGCCATCACACTTCCTTCAGCGAGGTGGCAGTTATTGTTTTTCCCTATCTTTTCTTGTTAGGGTATTCTGGTGGGAGGAAATCAAAAGGCAAGCAGTCTTTTACTTTATGTCTCTGCACTTATTTTCGCTGGAAAATGCACTTCCATTTTCGTATGCAAACAGACTTCCCTTCGTATTTTCAGCCACCTTCTCAGAGGCTGCTTTTGCTATGCAATGTCTGACACTCAGCATGCGTTGTGTAATGTTGAAATAGCCACCTGCTGGTAGATCAATGATATGAAGTGTTCTGCCCTAAGACAAGAGGAGTTGGGCATTAAATAATAATATTTGCAAAGCTCACACAGCGAAGAAAAATCAGGTCAGTGTTTCTTGCATTGAGTTTTCAACTGCTTATATGGAAACTTCAAGAGTACTGCTGCTGTGCTGAAAACAGAAGAACTCCACTAGATCAGACCAAAATGCCCATCAAATCCAGCATCCTGTTTTTACTGGTGGCCAAGCAAATGCCTCTAAGCAAGTCCACAAGCAGGACGTGAAAGCAATGGCCAAGCCCACACCACTGCTCCCCAGCAACGGGCAACAGCTCAGGACTCCGAGCCAGGGGGAGTCGCCCAGATGCATGCAATGGAGATGGAGGCAGTTCAACACAGCCTCGCCTACAATAGATTAGTACAAGTACTAAAAGGGGGAGTTGATTTATAAACTGTCAATTTACTGCACTGCACATTTTGCTAAGTGTTCGGAACAGTTGTTTGTCTCATTATCCATGTCCATTCCAGTAATAACAAGCATGGACTTTGCCTTTTTCGCTACCGGCACAGACTGAATTAACATTTTCATTAAGCTATCCCACACGACCCCAAATGTTCTTTCTTGATTAGTCACCACCAGTTCAGACCCCATGTGTGATGTTAGGCTTTTTTTTTCTACAATATGCATCACTTTGCGCTGTTTGCATTGAACTTCAATTGCCATTTTGTTGCTGATCACCCAGCTTAGCCAGGTCCTTTTGGATTGGAGTGCTTCGCAGTATGCCATAATGGGGATAAGCAAGCTCCTGCTCTTAGTAATAGGCTATCTGTTAATGCCAGATGCAAGGGAGTGGTGACAATATACAGGATACAGGTATCTTGTTGTCTTGTGTGCTCCCTGAGGCATCTGGTGGGGCCACTGTGAGATATAGGAAGCTGGACTAGATGGGCCTAATTCAGCAGGGCTCTTCTTATGTTCTTAATTTTGTCTATATACAATATACTGACAAAATTGAGTGTCAATGACTCTCCAGGGTTTCAGGCAGGGGTCTTTTCCAGCCTTACCTGGAAATGCCAATGATTGAACCTAGGAGCTTCTGCCTGTAAAGTGTGCCCGCTACCATCGTGCTACAGCCCCAGCCAGGCCTTGTCCAAGGTGAACCACCGCTGCCATGTTTTTCCCCCACCTCTTTCTTTTTTCCCAGTACGCACACGTTCCTCCAGCTCACTGCTGCCATGACCCTCTTTGCTGTTCTCTTCTTTCAAACAGGCTGAGCAGGCAAAGCCTGAAGAAAAGACAGAAGTGGGAAACTTCTAAACAGGTTGGGTGTGCACACACTGGACAGAGAGAGCAGAAAAGGAAAACAGCCAAGCAGAGGATCATAGTAGTCGCAGGGCTGGATGAAGTTGGCCCCTGTCACCGACACCATAATCCTCTCCCTGGCTCACTCTCCTTCGCACATAGGAAGGGAAGCAAACAGGAAGAGGATAGCTGTGCTGGCAACGCCCTGTGTCCAACTCCTCCAGCCCCATCGCCACCGCCACTGTCCTCTTCTCACTTGCTTTCCTCTCTCAGCTTCTCTTGTTCAGCTATCTTGGCTTCAAGGGAACAGAGTGAAACTCACACCCATCACTTCTATGCTGCAGGCCGGCCGTCATATGCACCACATGCTGTGCAACACACTGGATAGCCCCGCACAGCTCTGCTGGCTTTCAAGCTTCACAAGTTATTTTGTCTTTAAAAATCCTTCAAGCTGTGAGTTTTATATTTGTTATAGTGGAGGGCAAGGACTTCAGTGTCCTGGCTTGCCCCCCTGCTGTGAAGCTCCCCCTTCCTCTGCAGTTCCCGTTTAGCCAGTTGGGGTACAAGCAAGGATGTTGCTAGAGCGTGGCGGCTGGGGCGGACCGCCAGGGGGTGACGTGCGCACCCACGCGCGTCACCTCCGCTGCGCGCGTCGCCCTCCGGAGGCTCCGAGGCCGGGAGAAGGCCTTGGAGCGACCTCCCCGCCCGACGCTCCAGGGCGTTCTGATGAAGGCCCAATGTGGTGATACGTAATTTATAACGTTTTTCACGCATGCGCAGAACGTTTCTGAGGGAAAAAGGGCAGCCCTTGCCCTCAGAAACGGTCTGCGCATGCGCGAAAAACGTTATAAATTATGTATCGCCACATTGGGCCTCGTCAGAAGGCCCAGGACAGCCGGCCGGGGAAGATGTCCCCGGAGCCGGCTGCAACGAAAGCGGCGCAGCAAATTTGGGTGGGGGTTGGGGGGTCATTAGGGTGACGCGCGCGCCCCCGCTCTTGGGCGGCGTGCGCCCTAGTGACGCTCCTGGGTACAAAGGTCTCGCTCCAAAAGCATGTACTGTATAGCTAGCTGATAGGCCAACGGCTATTTAATCCAGCCAGATGACTCACCTATCTTTGATTATATCAGGTGATGGGACAATTAGTGGTGACACAAATTAAAGGGAATTATAAGACACTTCAGTTCCTCTGAGAGCACAGAAGCGTGACCTACTTTGAGCTTAGCCAAATCTTTACTTAACTAAAATCTGCAATCAATGCTTTTTCATTTTAACATGGTGCATGAGCGTTGACATTTTCAAGCCTAGCTTGAATGTACATTCCGGTATAATACAGGTTTATTTCTTTTACCATTCAGAAAGCAAATTTAAATATGCAATGGCATACGTTTAGACAAATAAAATATTTCTGTCCCAAATTATTATATCAGCAGAAACGTAACAGAGATTGTTGGACTGTAAGATGGTAAACAACGATTCAAATTACTTCAAATAATTTTTGCTACAAATTCTTATATGCTAGTACTGAATACTGAAAATAGAGTGGTTTACATTAGGTTTACATTATCCAACACAGTTTGGTTGGATAAACCTTTTCATTCATTGATCAATTAAAATTTAAATGCAGCTGCATATGACAAAAACATCAAATAGCAGCAACTTTTGAGATACTATAGCCAATACAAGACAGTGGCATAGCAAGGCTGCCCCCCCCCGTGATGTCACGGCAGGATAAGACGTCACAGGGCCTACCCCCGAGTGATCAGCCAGAGCCAAAAGTCCCTCAGGAGTTGGGCGGAAGGATGGGGGCCACAACAAACGGCTGCATGGAGGTGGCAGACAGCTTCTCCTACCTCTCCGAGCCATTCTGCAGCCTTTGCCGCCACTTCCTGCAGCACCGCCGCCACGTTCTCTGCCGCTACCGCCATCTTCTCGCCACCGCCATTTTGTTACCCACCCGACTGCCTCCCAGGGGAGGTCCACCCCCCCATCCCTTCCTATTACACTGATGCAAGAATCAGGGTTGCAGAGAGGCTACGTGGGCCTCTCTTTTGCTTAATGTTTGTGGATTCAGCTTCTTTTCCTGTCTGGACTGACTACCTCCAGCCTTCCCTGTAAGCTGTGCAGCAGAATGGCCATGCAGCTCTAATCAAAGCCCTGCACAACTGAACAAGTTTGCCACACACCATCCACAATTCCATGGCCGCTCTCTAGATGCTCCGGAGCTTGGCAATGACATCATCACTGAGCGCTCCTGATGGCAATGGTGTCATCGCGAAGTGCTCAGGACAATGACAGCCACCCCCAACTCTGTGCACTCAAGGAAATAATTACGTATTAGAGGGAACATTGACTACATCTCCTCTGGGATGAGTGATTGGGCAACCAAGCCTGTCCATCTAGGTCAAGGGAATGGAATGGAGTGAACAGGTGGGTTCCACTCCTCCAATCAGCTAACTTGATGACATCATCAAAGTGAAGCAAAGAAATATTTCCCTGCAAGCAGGAATTGCGGGTTGTGAGAAGAGCACCTAATTGCTCACATACGAGTGCAAGGACCGGGGATTCCTTGAGCAATGTGAGTAGCTTAAGCTAGGGACCATCTAGCTAGACTGTGATCAGGGACTTTTTGTTGCTTTGCTTGCTAAGTGACTCTAGCTAGTGTGCAAACGTCCCTAGTTAAACTCAGCAATGCGTGTTTGTTTGTGTGTGTGTGGGCGCATGCTAATATTGGTAACTCCTGATTTTATCCCGAGTCTCAAACCCGTTTGTGCTTTCCACCAAAAACTTCACCAGCTTTTGGAGTCACAGAATATGAGTTTTAATTTTTTTAATTGTTATTGTTTAAATAAACGTATGCCATTGCATATTTAAATTTAATTTTTAAAAAATTGTTATTGTAAAGGGACGTGACCCTTTAGGGCCGTGCAATCATGTCCAGAACAGGCTGAACACCAACTCCCAGGTAAAACTGCCCATCAGCAGTACCTCCAGTCACATCTGGACTGAAAGTTAGTTGGTCCTCATCCAATGCATTAGTGATCCCAGACCATCATATGATCCCAGACTTACAATGCTGAATCTGGTAGGGAAGAGAAATATAGCTGTATGTCATTGGTGTGTTGATAGGGACTCACTCCAAAGTTCCACCTCACTCAGCCGTTTTATGTTGATATTAAACAGCATGTGAGACAGCCGGGAACCCTGCAGGATCACATTAGTAAAAAGATGGATAGAGCTACCACACCTCTTGCATCCTCTCCCTTCGTCTCACAGGTCTCTGGCTACATGGTGTACTGAGGAACCGAAAGATATGGAGTAGGTTGGACGACGACTTGAGTGCCAGTGGCAGAAGACATGTGCCAAATCTGATTGGGCACACATCTTCAGTCATCTGGGCAGTGGGTGTGCTGTCATCATGTCAAAGCACAAGACGAATCCCTCTGGAATGCCACCAGGCAAGAGGCACTGAGACTTCAAGAGAAAGGCCATTCCACAGCCCTGAGTCAGCAGATGCTTCTGTCTAGCTACAACCACTCTTAAGCCCGAGCTACATTGTCCACGGCTGCATCGTGGCTGCGTTCCATGTGCGTCTGGTGTCCCGCCCCCAGGTCAAAAAAAGGCTCTGATCGGCCCAGCGTAGCACGGACGCAGCCAAAGTCGAGCCCGGCTCGACTTTTGCTGCGTCCGCGCTACATCCGGCCAATCAGAGCCTTTGTTTGATCTGGGGGTGGGACACCAGACGCACACGGAATGCAGCCGCGACGCAGCTGTGGACAATGTAGCTCAGCCTTTACCCTCACAGCGCGATGAAATCTATAGCAGGGTTTGGCCAGGTGAGGATTGCCAGGGGGACAGTGGAAGGAGAGAGAAAACTTATACATCTGACAAAGTGGACTCTGGTTCATGAAACGTGAGGACACAAACATGCATTTGACTCTAAGGCACCACAAGGCTCGCTGGTATTGTTTACTGTAAGAGACTAAACACATGCTACCCCCAGAATCAACATTTTTTCTATTACTTTTTCCCCATGCCAACATGAACACGCAGGGCGCAGAGACTAGCCTTTTGATTCCTCCCCAACATTTGCTGCTACTGCCATCTGCTCTGCAGCACTGAGACTGATTGTTCTCTCTCTCTCCGGGGAAGAGCTCCTTTCAAGAGTTCTAGCATTTCCCTTGTACGCCCTCGTTTTTTTCACACCAGTTGGTTCCCACTTAACAGCTTCCTGTAGGAGTATGCTCACTGGTATCCGGAGCACATGACCCCAGATACCAGTATTTGCTATCTCTCATTCTCTGTGATAACTTTCTAGATATCTTCATTAGTAAAAAAATCCTTTTAATCCAATGTTTTGATTCTTACTACTTTAAATACTGTAACTTGTTTTCCACATAACATTTTGGTCAAAGTGAAGTACTCATCACTGATAAGTTAATACCAAGGCTACATCTGAGCAATGCACATTGTTTTTGTCTGGGACTTGGCTTTAGAGCTGGGAATGCAGCTGTCCTCTAAACTGCCTCAAGCACATTATATTTTCATATAGATTTCTACTTTTTTGACTAATAAATATTCAACTGTACAGAAAGAGCAACTTTTGATGTAAAGATCAAAACTTGACAAATGCTCTTAACTACCAGCTTGTTTCACTACACCACTTGCTTCTGACCCGGACAACTTGTAAGGAAGCCAATGGTGTGTAAACCATCATTTCATGAATAACTTTTCAGGAATCACCTTTGAACTGAGAATTGTAGTCTCATGAGGTGTTGAAAACTCCAACAGAGATCCTCCTAGCCCACTTCACAGAAGTGCAATTCCTTGGGAAGAAGGAATTAATACCAAGCCATTTTACACCTATGATTATGCTCTGTGCAGATTGAGATGGGTTTATTCACAAAAGGAGCATTTATATCAAGGGCCATGCAGCAATCTCCACAAGTACAGGTGGGCTACTGAGATCCCCACTCTGAAAACAGCCTCCCATGTGACTCAAAAAGTCATTCCCAGTACTCAGGAGGACTTCAGAAGTTGCTTCCAATTCAGCACAAAGGATGCAATCGGACAAAAGGGGGAAATGTGCAGGCTCTCTTGTGTATGCATAAGACATTTACATTAGTTTTAGTTTATATTTCTGCAATATAAAAAAATACAAGCTTGTAGCGTAAACACACTCAATATCAACCATTGGCAAACATAGCTGCATTCTGGGGTCATGTTATTGTGCGCACTGAGCCACTTAATCAAGCAGAATGTTTCCCAGATTTTGGACAGGTAAGACACTGTTCTTTCCAGGACTAGAATTTGATTTCCCCAAGCTAACTACTCAATACGTATCTTTGTTTTCTGTCAGCTCCAAGACCAGGGGCCTGGCATCCTCTTTGTAACTATAGGATGCTTCAATCTGTACTGCCTCCCAGGTGTCTATCCTCCCCTTTGCCCAACTGAATAGCGCTCACAAATGGGACTGTACTTCTAGGCAATGCTGATACTTCTGGGATTCCTCCACACCAATCAACTGTACTGTGTGCAAACAGTGGTGTTGCTACGCCCCCACGTGTACGCCAACGTGACGCCACCCACGTTGTGACGGCAGCGTGCGGCTCCACTCCCCCCTCCCCCCGCCATTTGGCTTCCTTTTTGGAGCCAAACGGAGCAATGGCAGGCGGGAGGGCCAAAACAAAGCCGAGCGCACGAAGAAGAAGCAGCGAAAACCAGGTAACCGCCCCGCGACATTCCGCCCCCCTAAAGCGGCACTTGGTGCCCAGGGCACCAGGGCCCCCCATCAAATGACGCCGTCAAGAAAGGTCTGAGCATCCTTACTCCCTCAGGATGATGTCACTACCCATATTTTATCAGACAGAAAGATTCAATCTTCTATAAGGATACAGATATGTGATTAAATGGTGTACACAAGATTTCGCATGCATGTTTCCCGCCTGCCTGCTCTCCTTCACATCCATTTTCTCTGCAACTCTAAATTGTGACACTGTAGGAGATTTATCCTACAAGGCAAGATTCTCCTTCGCCAACAAACAAGATCTTACTTGTTGAACAAATGGTCAATTTTCTTTTGCTACTAAGTCACCGTCTCTCCATTTTAATTGAACACTATTGGCAGTTTTGTCGAAGTGATGTTTACAAGTGTCTTTCGAATGGGCAGTCATAATAGGATTGTCTTTCTACTTTGATTTTTTCTGCAACTGAATGTACTTACACATCTATACTTCTTACATTTATTTAAGCCAAAATGCTCTGATCCACAGGTTTAACTAAATTGTTGAGTTCTTTGATTTTTTTTATTTATTTTTTAAGGATAAGAAATCACTTTTGGCAAAATTCTACCCTTCCCTCCCCTTGCTGGTGCAGCCATGCTGAAAAGGCACATGCTGTATCCAATTGGGGGTGGGTGGGCAGAGCAGGAGGCTTCGGAAGCCTCTGTAAGCCTCCCACCCCACGATGGGTCTTCTCGGACCTGTGCCAGCAATTTCGCTGGTGCAAGTCCGAGGAAAGGAAGGGGGTGGGGAGGCAGCAAAAATGGAGGATAGGATCCAGCTCATGCCATTGCCACCACCAGATCCACTCCCTCCTGCAGCCTCCCCACCCCCATTCCTCCCCCTCCCAGCTCAGAATGCGAGCTTTTTTGAGTCCAGAAATTATATTATATAAACTGCTTTGGGAACTTCTTTTGGTGAAGAGTGGTATATAAATAATAACTTGCTTGAGACACAAATTTCATAATACCCACTAGTGGGAATTAAGTGTCAAAATCAAGGGACAGGGAAGTCACCAAGTTACGGAAGATAATAAGATTGGCCTGCCTTATAGAGCTGTTGTATGGATCATTGTGATCATGTGTGCAAAGTGACTGAACACAGCATGTCATTCTAAATATTATTAAGTAAGTTGACTATAGCCTGGTGAGAACTTCAAGGCAAGGCAGTAGAGCCACGTGAAGCAAGTTATTGCACCAGAGCTAGTCTGGCTTTTGAGGGAAACCTGATCAACCACAAGAGCTTTACCATGTGTCAAGAACTTGGGGGAGGTCAAGGTCCTGGGTAGAGAGGCTGATTTCTTACCGCTGCTGCTGTCATCAGTAGTCACTGCCAATAAGCGACAGTTTCTGCAGTGCAAAGGAAAGCAAGCCTGAACAATGAAGTCAGCAAGCAGCTGCAACTTAAAGTGAGAAGAGCCAGAGGAAAATTGAAATGATTGATGTAATCAGGTGGGAACAGGTGAACGGTGAAATAAGCCAACAGGATGTACACATCCAGCAACCCAGTCAACAGAGAAACAAAACACAGTATCGACAACAAGAGATGGAGCCGAGGAAGAGACGCTGCAAGTGCTTCTTACATCTGTTAAGCACTTTTTGAAAAATCTGTGCGCATCAGGTCTACTGAACCGCTTCCATTTTGAACATTTTTCATTTTTGATGTGCCTGTGCCCAACTTTGTAATTAATCACTTGGCAAACCAGTCTACGACTTTCTGCCTTAGCAGCAGCTTCCACTTCATTTGCTAAGTTAGCAGCATGACAACGTTTTGCTTTCTGTGCATCATTTTTCCACTGCTGTTTCCCCTGACACACACACACCCCACACACACACACCTCTTTCTTGTACCAACACTTCTTCTGTTTCTATTGTACCAAAGGTTTTAGAGAGCTGACTTGCTGGTTGCTTATTTTCACCACATGATTCTGTAACTGGAAGAAAAGAACAATGCAGAGAGTTTGCCCAGGGTAACCAGCCTTCTTATGTTACCCCAGTTCTGCACTAGAATAGCTCCCATGCTACCAGAACAACATGACATGCCTCTTACAATGTGAGAAAGATATACTGTGGCTTCTCCCCACACCAGCAGTGCCCCACTTTCAGAAATGCTACTGTGTCATAGGGAGCAGGGCCCATGAGAGGGGGTAAAGGGGGTAAATTGTACTCAGGCCCAGGGTCAAAAGGGGGGCCCAGGAGCCAAAGGAGGGGCCTCCAAAATTTCCTGGGATCTCAGCTGGCCTCATGGAGAGTGAAAGACAGAGGTTGGGCCAACCGGGAGGCCAGGTCTACTGGGCAGGTAGACCAGGGCGTCACATCAGGAAGCCTGGTAGACCAGGACTCTAAAGACTTTTCCGGCTATTGCTGCCCTTCCCCACCCTGTTTTGCCCCCCTTTGAGAAGGGGCCCAAAAGAAACATTGTACCCCCTGATAAAATTCCTCTCAGAGGTCCCGATAGGGAGTAGTCTTTCCAAATGGCTCAGGACTTTACACTTTATGAGTGGTGTGAAAGGACCCATGCTGCCAACATAACGTAAGAGGATATTGGTGAAGGTTTCTTTCAATGCACAATAAAGCTCCTTAGTTCTCAGCTTATCCAACCTTTCTGTCTTTTGACCTCTTCCTGTCAGTGCTAAAGCCTGAAATACCTTTCTATCACAGGCAATTTTTACCCCCAAGTCTGTGTAGCAAAATGTTGGTTGCCATTTCTCTCAAAATATTTCCATGTTTTTGGCAACATTAACAATAGATTTAGTATTATTTATTTAATTTTTTTTATTTAAAGAATTTATATCCCGCCTTTCTCCCAGCAAGGGCACTCAAGGCGGCTATCACACAAAAAACACCACAGTCGACCAGTTTTACTGTGCCTTCAAAAATGAATACATTTTAATATGAGAAAATGATTTACCAGAACACTTCACTCCTTCCAAGTCCTTTAATTCAATTATATCCAACCCTAGCAAAGTTCAGTCTGGCCTTTTCTAAAGCTTCTTCTTTGTAATCCCCTGAAGAACTAATCATAATTCAAGTTGGTATTTCTCACAAATATCTGCAACCCGCTCTGAAATTTAGCAAGGAAACGTTTTCTCTAGAGCTGTTGCAAAAAACTTGAAAGACTACATAGTGGGAATCCAGATGGAAAGGGGGGGGAGCCTAATCAAGGTGCAGCTCTTTCCTCTGAAATCCATTAGTTAGCTTGCCTTTTTTTCCTTTTGAGAACAGCTACATTGAAACGGGTAATATACACAGTGCATGACCATAGGAACATCAACATGGCGCTTCCCGTCTACCCTTTTTCTATCCATGATCAATTATTGCAAGGCAAGAAATACCCAAGAAATTGGATCATCCCCTCTGTCTCAAGGTACCCACAGAGATCAACTAAGAGGGGCCTCTTGGAGAATTATCGTACACATGTCTTAAATCAAGTTGAGCTTCTATCTAATAATATAAACAGCATCTAATCATTGTTAATTTGAAATTGGAAGAGAGGCAATAAGGCAAGTCAGCATTCTAGCCAATGTAAGCTTTACATTTGCATCACAGATAGATTATGGATTTGTGCTTCAAGGCACAACAAGGAGTCTGCTGCAACCCCATATTGAGTTCTCCTTCTCAATAATATGTAGTACATGTACAACCAACCCCACTTCCTGATGTCATTATGCAAGGTGTCCATCTATCCATCCCGTCCATCCGTCCCCCCCCCCCCCGCTCACACCACTGGTTGGCACTGGGGTCAAGGAAAACATACAAAATGTCAGAACCCAAGACTATTATTAACAATAATATTTATAGTCTCTCTTTTTTATAATCTTTGCAAGGTAGAACACAAGACAATCAATTCAAATGCAGTACACAATGCACAACATGAATTTATAAGAACAAATGACACAATCACAACAAACTAAAATGGCAGCATTAAAATACATGAGTAGCAGCAATTATTGTCTCAATCTAAAAATGCTCACTGAAATAAAATCTGCACTGCACATCTAAAACCAGACTGCGAAGGACCCAGGCATAACCCTCTTCGGAATCTACTCCAGATCTTGTGCATTACAACTAAGAATGTCCTCTCCCACATATCCATCTGCCACACTGCTGATGGTACAGGGCCCTGTAAGAGGACCCCCAACCAATGGACGTGTTGGTAGGTTGATCCCTGCAAAGTGGTGTTAACCATTAATGGAGGTGTTTATCTCAACATGAGGCTGCTGATTTCAACAATAGCTCTATGTTTCTTGGAATGTCCTGTTGCCCTGAAACATCTCTCTTTGTGATGTTTTTGGATAGCTGCCTCTCAGTTATTAAATTTCTTTTCTTTGGAGATCCATCAAAGCCCGAAGTATTGCCAAATATTTACATTTGGACTGGCTTTTGTGCCTGGAGTGAGCTAGTGAAGACTAGCATGACCATCTTGGCATGGGAAGGAGCTGTACTGAAATCAATTTGAGCTGACATTTGCACGTGATCAATCAGACACGGCAGTATGTCGACATGGGTTTAGATGGTCAGCATGGGTATGGCTTGCAATTCTTGTATAATCTTCTGTGGACAACAGAGTCTGAACTATGTTTCCCACATAGTTCCCAAGCATCTGTTGGCAACATTTTCCATTGCTCAACTGTCAACACACCCAACTGACCCAAAAGCATGAAGGCTGCTCGACATGCAATCAAATCAAGGACGTTCCACATATTGTGTTGCTTTTATGCTCACTGTGTGGAACGAGCAATTTCCAATTCACCATATTGTGAAATAAACCACCCTCATTGAGCTGAGATTTGAAGTCGTGTCTACCAGGTACATTTCCAGCCCCTCTCTTGTACTGAACTGTATAATACCTTTTCTGCATAATTCTACAGGGTGAGAGAGCAGAAGCTAAGCTCTAAAGCACCTTTCATGGTTGACTTTATGTGAAAGCGGCAAACAAAAGAACAAGTAAGCCAAAACCAATAGCTTCAGCTTGGGCTTTGATGTGCAGTAGCCTATTTGATAAGGGGCAGAACACACCTGTAGAGAACTCTGATGTACAGAATAATGCATGGGATGTGATATTGCAAGCCCCTGAAATCAGAGAAGAGCTGCAGACAAAGCTGAAATCCTAGAATCACTACACCACCGCTACAGAATGAAGAATATGATTTATGAAGGGTAAAACAAAACAAAACATCCTTTTCTTGTCAAGGTAATAAGCCTCACAAACTCCTGTAATTAACTACAGGCATTAATGCTTCCCATTTGCAGGTTCTTTTCTCACAATTCAACAAACAGTTATAATGGTGACATCTGAAGTTAAATGGAAACTCAGAGCAAACAGATTGAGTGATTAGAATTTTCTGCTCTCTGCATCTCCTGATGAGTACCCTTTACAAGATGTAACGCAATATTTTTTCCAAATGGTAACTTGATGAAACAAACATTGTTAGCGAAACAATATTTTGAATAACACTAGTTCACAGCATACCACGAATTCACTTAGCATCACTCTGTTTTTCAAACCTATAGATATTATGAATAATTTGCGCATCAGCTACAGGGTTACAGCAGACTTGTATACAAGAGAGAGAAAGCAAGCACTGTTTCTGGCTATGCATTTGTTAATGATTTCATATTACTGTTGTCGGCATGCCAATTTTCTACTTTTTGGCTTGCACACACATGAAAGGAGTACCGTATATCGTTTTTCAGAGATTCAACACAGATAATCAGAAAATGTCCAGATGTAAAATGCCTAGAGATGATCTTCTGCATAAAAAGGAACAGAAAAATGGGAAACATGCACAAGAAACCACATATTATTTTGTTGACATTCTGATTAAAAACAGGTGATAGATAACAAAAGACTTTCACGACTACTTTCAAAGTGATTAAAAGAAAATGTTATAGTATTACTGAAAAAACACTAAAGACAAACCATGATTAGCTGCATGAATGTAAAGAGCAATAAGGATTATACTGTAGCCAAATCACTTACTTACACTTTTACTCCTGACATGTAAGGTGTTCGTGTTCTTGTTCATGGTGCTGCAATTGCTGATCTTGTATGGATTTTAAATGTAGCTTTTCCAACTCCTGCCCATTCAAATGCCAGCTGACTGAAAGAAAATATTCAGTTATTATTTCACACAACTCAATATGGTGCTGCACTATCTTTGCAATTACTGTATTTCTTCAATTCTAAGATGCATGTTTTTCCCAATTAAGCATTTCAAAAAATGGGGTGCATCTTAGAATCGAAGGTCTCCAAAAAGCACCCCAAAATGCTATCTTCTTACTTACTGGGGCTTGGGGGAGCTTCAGGGAGACCTGCGCAACCCTCTGCAGGCCTCCCTGATCTTCAGTTCAGCAAAAACCAGTGATTTTCAGCCATTTCCGGTTTTCGCAAAAACCAAAAATGGCCAAAAATCGCTGTTTTTTGCCGAACTGAAGATCAGGGAGGCCTGCAGAGGGTTGCACAGGCCTCCCTGAAGCTCCCCCAAGCCCAGGTAACGAAGGAAATGGCACTTTCTGGCGGGGCCAGAAATGCTATGCAAAGGCAGTGCACTCAGTCATCCTCAGCTGCAGGAGACATGCTGGGGAGAGTTGGTGCTGAGCGGGTAGATTCAATGAAGGGAGGTGAGTCTTACAATCGATGGATTTTTTTTCCCCTGCTGGTGGTAATGAAAGTAAAGGTGCGCCTTAGAATCGATGGTGCCTTAGACTCAAAGAAATACGGTAAGAACAGTTATGGAATCGCATCCATTGGTCCTTATGTGTACATTACTGCATGCACACGCACATACACAATTGGCTGGGGCTATTACGTTTTATCAGTGCATTTACATGACCATAAAAGCACAAGTGGTGCTTTTTACACAATAATTGTTTGAACACATACACACCAATCCAGACTTCTGCAAAGTCTCCCATTTTGAGTCCAAATGTTCTGAGTGAAGGACCAGATATGCAATAGAAAAAATAATGGTTTTTGAAGTCTGTCCCCAAACTCCATTGTGGTGAGATCCAGATAGGATTTCACTTGCAGTTTTCAATAAACATTTCTGTTTTCCTGCACCTTCTGGAGGCCTTGGCTCCCCATGGTGGGGTGGGGGTTATTAGGTGAAACAGCACAACATTGGATTACTTTGTGAAAATTGGACCAGCCAATTATAAGAGTTATATGTGCACACCACCCAGGTCCATACTGCTCGATAAACACAAGGGCGCACACCGAGCATTTTGGGCTTATGGCCAGTAAATATGTAACCCAGCAGCACCTTCACATCACATCAACAACAGGTATACTGGAGAATTGTTAGAACATACATTCCTATGTCAAGATGCGGTCTAGATCTGGTAGACGTACACCACAATCCTATGCAGGTTTACTCAGAAGTAAATCCCATTGTGTTAAATGGGGCTTACTCCCAGAAAAGTGTGCCTTAGGTTGTCACATGTATGAACCTATGATGCATCATTTTTTGATAAGAAAAAAATCTGGAATGAGGTCATGAATGCTTATAGACTATGAGAGTTGTACAAAAACCAGATGTATACATCTATTCCTCCTTCAAGTCAGTGTGAATGCAGTCTAGTTGAACTGATTTGGACTTTGAGCATTCCTGTGAGACTGGGCCAGAGGCTGTTTCAAGCCAGGAACCAATTGTTTTAAAAAGGTAACACAACAATAAAAATGCCTGGCTATTTGTACATTGCTGAACAATTCACTCCAATCTTACGGCTGCCATTTAAGGTTAGAGGATGGTTGTTCTTTCCAAATGTTGATCTTAAAAGTACTGTACAGCTCTTCTGCAACCATCAACACAAAAAAGAACCTCTTGATTAAAACGGCACAACATGCTCTCCCTGAGTCATCCATTGACCAGTGTTGATTTTGGCAGGATCTAATATTTGCTTTCTTTATTCTCAGCTGGAGACACTGTTTACAGACTTCTGATTTCTCCAGTAAACCAGAAACAAGCTTAGAAAGAAAGAAGAGGGTGAGAAAGACCACAGCCTTCCACACTGATACAATTTACAAGTGTGAAAGCCTCAGTCAGTCATATGCAACTGTCACAGAGCAATTAAAGAAAGACATGGTGCCATTGTGGACTCTGAGTCTAGCAACATGGGCAAAACCATGCTCTTATAATTGTCATAGCCTGGTAACAGCTGGCAAACAGCACAATCCTTTGCATGACTGCTCAGAGGTAAGTCTCATTATGTTCAATGGGACTTACTCCCAGGAAAGTGTGTATAGGATTGCAGCCCATTTCATCCCAGCCCACAGGTGTACACATTTAACTCATGTTGCGTATACATGGACAGAAAGAACACTAGAATACATGGACAGAAAGAACACCAGAATACATGATTGAACTATGTAAACATTCAGTAAGGCCAACAGACAAGCAGAGGTTGATATTGTGGTATAATTAACTGGAAGTACTCCCCATTGTTAATTATACCACAATATCAACCTCTGTGGGTGGCGCAGTGGGTTAAACCGCTGAACCATGAGCTGTCGATCGAAAGGTCGGCAGTTCGAATCCGCGATGGGGTGAGCTCTCGTTGCTTGGCCAGCTCCTGCCAACCTAGCAGTTCCAAAGCATGTTAATGCGAGTAGATAAATAGGTACCGCTTGCGGGAAGGTAAACAGCGCTCCATGTTCCAGCTGCATGCTACGTGCTGCGACAAGGAGAGTCATGCCGGCCACATGACCACGGAGGTGTTTTCGGACAACGCTGGCTCTTCGGCTTTGAAATGGGGATGAGCACCACACCCTAGAGTCGGACACGACTGGACTTAATTGTCAGGGGTCACCTTCACCTTTACCGTTACTTCCCATTGTGGTGAGATCCAGATCCTTGTGTTGAGCAATCCTATAATTCAGATACCATATCACAAGGCACAAGATCCATTTGCAACTGTTTGCAACTGTAGTAACCGCTCTTGCTATTAAAGAGACCCCAGGGTAAAGATAAAATGCAGTGATGAAGAATGAAGTTGTGTGGCTACATTTGTATAGGCCTTTCTCTGGGTCGGAATGTTGGCAGAAACAAGGATTGAGTTAGGTGGATCACAGAAATATGGTACTACAGAATAAAACTCAGCATAAAGGACACGCCCCAGCTACTAACCCTGTTGCTCTTGTAAAGTGTCTACAGAACTACCTATAGACACAGGAAGCAATACAAAATCATGAGATTTCATAATTATGAACCTATCAAGCACCATTGTCATCTAAACACCACCACCTACTATCTAGTCTGAAGCCCCTGAATTCTTTGTCCTGTTACTTTTTTGGTCCCTGAAACCATGAGAAGAACATTACATAAACAGTACTGATTTGCTGGATCAGACCAAGTTCCCTCTACTTCAGCATTCTATGTCCAACCAGCTAGATGACCCTGAAAACAGAACCATAGAATATGAAGAGGATGGTTTCCCCCAGTAAGCTACTACCATCATGATACAAGGTGTCATATCCTACATAAAATTATACATTGAATATTGTTCAGGATTGTTCAGTACCTGCAATTCAAATACATGCTTTATATGGGTTGACCTGAATGAAACACAAAAAAATGAGCCATAGACTAATGTTTATCATGACACAAACTTCTAGATTAAAGTTCATTTCAGGTACACAAGCAATGTTCTCAACTGACATAATCACAGATCTAGAGTCGTGTGTGTGTGTGTGTGTGTGTGTGTGTAAAAACCATGAGCCCCAAAGGCCATGATATGCTAGCTAGAGGTACAGCCTGTGACATTTCTATTTAAAGCTCAAAAGTACAATTGAGTGACCATTCACAATAGCAGTAATTGGCAAAATAACACCATCTTCCTAGCTTTGCTTTGCTAATTTATTACCCGAGGCAGGAGAGAAAACCATGTTCGCCTGAATAAAACTTACTGATAAATTCTAGTTCAGCTACTTCATGCTGGAGCTTCCCTTTGAAAAATGAAGACTTTCAGGTCAGCAACAGAATGCCCTAAGACAGTGTTTCTCAAACTGTGGGTCAGGACCCACTTGGTGGGTCGCGACCTGATTTCTGGTGGGTCCTAGGTGATGGAAAGATCAGATAAGAAATTGCCACAAGCTCTGAGGCTATTCAAAAATCAGATAGCTGCTCATTGCCCTTCAAAGAGCTAAGCTCCTGGAGCTTGCAAGACAGCTGCTAATTGCCCTTCAAAGAGCTGAGCTCCAGCAGTTTGCAAGCTTGTGTAAATATAGGGAGATAAATGTTTGAGCGTCTCATAAAGCTAGGTGGGTCCCGATAGAGTATCATTTTTAAAAGTGGGTCCCGGTGCTAAAATGTTTGAGAACCACTGCCCTAAGAAACGGAGATGCTCTTTCATTGATTTTTGAGTACTATATTGCCATAGTTGATGACAGAATAGTGTCCACTAATTATTTCACAGAGAGACCAACTTGTTTTTCTTACATAGACACCAGAAGTATTTGCATGTGATGATGGCAGGTAACCATATTGCTGAACGAAGAGGTGATGGACCGCTGATCATATGGCTCATGTTTCCTTAGGTCTTCATTAAGCCAACAAATATTTCCTTAACAAAAGCTGAAAAGGTATTATAAATTGCCTATGTCACATTTTAGTACCTATTTGTCATCTCAAATCTAAAGGCAAAGGTAGAAGGGAAAAGAAATCTATCCCAGCCTTGCTAGCCAAGAGATCCGCCCTCCCCAATGAAGTGAATAGCTAGAGAATATGCTATTCTAGGCAGGTTCTTTTAAGTGTTTGCTTCAGAGAAATCTCCTGCTTTATATTCTTGTCACATTCTGATGATAGTCAAGGTCAAATTGCTAATCCAAACTGAGAGACTATAAAAGGCAGCAACATTTCTATGCGAAAGTTGTGGGAATTTAAAGAAAATAAGTAGTATATATATATTATGCATTTAAATTATGCCGTTCTCGGTAGGAAATAGAAGTTCATGGTTTTAAAAAAATCAGTTGCAACAACTGGAAAGTGGTCATGATGGAGACCAGCTGTTTGCATGCTTCAGAAACTAAGTATGAAATTGGCTGCATATTATGAAGCAAGACCAGACTGAAAATGGTTTAAGCAAGGTGGGGAGAAAGCTTTTATCGTCTTCTTTAGGGTAAACTTTATTTGACAACTGAATGAAACAAAATGGGTCTGCTCTCTGAACAATTGTTGCTGATGGCTTCTGAGGGCAAAAGGCCACGTTATCTCAGTGGTGCATTTTGATTCTACAGGAGGTGTAATTTGGTTTTAACATGTGTTTACAATCTCAGAGCAGTGAAGTTCAGCTTTTCTTTCTCTAGAGAGAAAGACGGGGAGGAAAGAGCAGGAAAGTGCTAATACACATTAAAATTCCAATGGCCTTAATTTAGAAAAACAATTGACCAATCTGACGTCTCGCAATAGCTTAGCATTTTAATTATAAAGAAGATTGCGGGCATACATTATAAAAATGAGTTTATGTTGTGTCTAGTGAAGCACACATCTCTCTAGACTTTTTGAGTGGCTGGTAATGTGTAGGCTTACCAGATCTCCAACCGGGACAGAGTGCTAGACCTTTAGGAGAAGGAATGTGGGCAGGTGTAGCTTGTTAAACCTTAGAGCACAATCCTAGGCATGTCTACTCAGAAGCAAGCCCTATTGTGTTCAGTGGGGCTTGATTCTGAGTAGACATGCCTAGGATTGTGCTCTAAGGTTTAACAAGCTACACCTGCCCACATTCCTTCTCCTAAAGGTCTAGCACTCTGTCCTGGTTGGAGATCTGGTAAGCCTAGTAATGAGCACTGATGGTCTGTCAACTTTCCTAGACCTAGGAAAACTTTGCCAAGGTGGGGATTGCAAACAAACAGTAATGTAGTTGGAATAGATTTAAATAACTAAGGTAAAAAAAAAAAGGCCTAGGTATACATCTAAAATGAAATGCCAGTAATTTGGAATTACTGTGTTTGGGTCTGGTCAGAACCAAAGCAAACTTGCATTGAAACGACTTATAAAGGGGAATTTTCTCCATGAGAAATAATCTAAAACAGGACATCAATGGGGACCATATGTACGTTCATGCCCTTCGCTGGACTTAAAAGACAGGAATTTTCTCCCATAAGAATCAATGGGATAAGGTAGGTATAGGGACTGAGCAAGTCACCTGCATGCAGTCCTGAATGCTACCCTTCATGGGGCAGCCCGCCCTTAACACGGGCTGATAATGGTAACTCAATCTTAGGCAGCAAATTGGGGTCGTGTACTCCGCACCCATTTGCCACCTCCCACAGCCTGCCACCACCACAGAGGCTCCAACTTTTTCTTGCACTGCAGTGTGCAAGAGAAGGATAGGGAGAGTTTACCTCTGTCTGTCAGCATCCAGAGCTGCTGCCTCTTCCTCTAATGGCTGGTGGAGGAAATACCAGGAGCTCAGCATTCAATCCGTGGCCATTAGAGAAAGCAGCTGTAGCAGTGCTGGACATCAAAGAAGAAAGGTACTGTTACGTGGGGGGCTCACCTCTCTAACAACAATGACAATATCAAAATCGACAATACTGTAATAATTAATGACGTCCCTTTAAGAGCTTGGAGGGTGTGGGGAGGAGAAAGAAGAGCACACAGGCCCAACAACAGCAAAATCTAAATATCAGGAATGCCCCTTTAAGAGCTTGGAGGGGTAGGAACATATCCAAGTGAGGCTACAGCAGTAAAGGCCAGAAATTCAAGGGATTTATATGTCTAGCAGCTGCTCAAAAGTTGAGGACTTCAATGCAAGAAAACCATATCAACAGGGAGACTTACAACAGGGACCGCCCTGTATGTGATATATTTATATTTTGTAAATTAACATCTTCTCTTGGTAATTGTTAATATCTGTTGGCAGATTTTATTTGCCATGATGTCCATGTAAAGTGGCCACCTTTTTATGAATAAAGCATTTGAGACTTCTGTCCCATAGTGGGCAGTCAAGGATTTTGCTTGAAAATTGCTTTTGAAAATAATGGTTATATAGACACACACAGTGTTCAAGTGTATTATTTGCAGTGGTGTGCTTTGTGGTTCCTTATAATTGTCTAAGCCAGAATCATCCCACCTCTGGCCTCCATTTGAAACATACATGAAACAAAACATAACTGCAAGGCAGATATTCTAGGACCTAGAATCTTCCCAAACACGGCCCAAGTCAAAATAATTAAATGGTTTTTGAACATACGAACATCTGTTTCAAACATAGCACCAAAACAAAACTAGCTACAGTAGTACAGAGCAATGAAAACTAACATTTGGCATTTTGTAAAGTGATGCCAATGGCCAGCGGGTGGCGCAGTGGGTTAAATCGCTGAACCATGAGCTGTCGATCGAAAGGTTGGCAATTCGAATCCGCGACGGGGTGAGCTCTCGTTGCTTGGGCAGCTCCTGCCAACCTAGCAGTTCCAAAGCATGTCAATGCGAGTAGATAAATAGGTACCGCTTGCGGGAAGGTAAACAGCGCTCCGTGTTCCAGCTGCATGCTACGCGCTGCGGCAAGGAGAGTCATGCCGGCCACATTACCGCGGAGGTGTCTTCGGACAACGCTGACTCTTTGGCTTTGAAATGGGGATGAGCACCACAACCTGGAGTTGGACACGATTGGACTTAATTTTCAGGGGTCACCTTCACCATTACCTAAAGTGATGCCACAGGGAACTCAAGTGCAGAACTCAAGTGCAGAACTCACACATGTAAGACTGCACAACTCTTACTATAGCCAATTTCAAAATGGATGTTACCTTATATGTTTCAATTCTCCATTCCCCAGAACTGCTTCCTTCCACGTACCCATTTAAGGAGTGCTTTCGTTCCTTCCTAGTGTTGTAAAGATCATCCATTTCTTCTCAACAAATGTATTCAGGGTTGCTTTCCATAGGATATTAAGTTGTAAATATATACCCCAAAAGACCTTTCTGGGTCTAAAGTCATAATATGAGCATTAGCAGAGCTGAAGGAATCCAGACGTCCCACACGCAGCAAAAGAAACTAAGAGCTTTCCTGGAACATAGAACGGCAGCCATTTCTACACATAGGCAGAAAAACAAAAAACAACATCTAAACAGAAGTTCAGCCAAAGTAGGAGAGAGCACACACAAGCCCTTAAAATAGGGACCAACTCCCCCTTCTGGTGGAAGCCAACATGTAACACACTTGCTGACCATATACTGGGTGTGTTGCTCCCCCAGTGATGAGAACAGCTCACGTATATTGCACAGGCAAAAATTAGATATAGTTATGCTGCAAATTCCAAAGAAGGTTAACACACCTATGAGTTTCCTGTAAGGAGGCAGATGCATAAATCTGGCCCTCATTGTGTACAATCCATTCAGAGTGAAGCATTTTAAAATCCCATTGGTTTCAGCAGGAGAGCTAAGCATGTGCTTAACATTCAAAGCACGTTGGAGCATTCCATGAAAGTTATTTTGTTTAACAGTACATTATGACTGTACAATATTTAACCCTTTTGGCTGAACCTTGGGAGAGGACAGTGAATATAGCCAAGAATTCAAACACTACTGTGCCATGACCAACTAAGCCCCAGGACTCTTAACAAGCTGTTCCTCCAATTCCTTGATCAACCCAGTCCAGAGCCTAGGTAAACCAGACTACTCAGATTTCACATCAGCTGTTTTAAGACCACTGAAATCTTTAAAATTCTTTGTGAGAAAGCTTTCTATGTCCCATGTTCACCTTTAAGCCACAACTTTCCTACTGGGCTTTTAGCTTTAGCTGATAAAATGCGTATCCACTACTATCTGAAAGATTTACCATTAGAAAGAAAAATCCCATTATTTGTTTTACAATTTGTTGCTAATCCTGAGGTTCCGCATACATGCCCAATATAATAAGATATCCACTCTATGCAGGATAAAATCACTGCACAAAGGACTTTCAAAAACAAACAAAACTGGGAGCCAGTTTTTCATGGGTGACTTTATACAGCATATTTTTGCCTCACTGACTTAGCAAGTCTTCATTCACAGCGCGCGCGCGCACACGCGCACGCACACACACACACACACACACACACAAAACCTACTTCTGACAACGTCAGTATTTGTGGTTCCAGTCTGGACACAAACACAAAACAAGCCAACAGCCTTCTGAAAAGAGACATCTCATACATGACATAATAAGCATTGGGCCAGAAGGCACTGAGGTCCAGACAAGATGCAATGTGGAAGTTCCAGAGGATTTTGGGCCGCTGAAGGGCTTCACTCCCTGACTCCCAGGATGAACACCATGGCAAGGGACCCCTGAAGGGGCGGAATCGCGGGCTGAGGAGGGCGAAAACTTACCTTCTTCACAGCCGGGACGGCCGCGTTTCCCCCCCCCGCCTGCTCTTGCGTCTGAATGGCCCCAAATACTAGTGAAAATAGCGGAGGGGGTGTTCGGAGGCGGGGTGTGACGTCACACACCCACCCACGTGGGGGCGTCGACGCGTCACATGGGAATGGCGTCGCGTTGGCGGCCCCCCCATGTGGGGGCGGAGCAACACCAATGACCTCACTTCCCCCTCCCTGTCTGAAAACCCATTCTGCTCCATCTCCACACGGACTGGAGAAGCAAATGGAGGCACCGGCCAGAAGACAAAAGGGCTCCAGGGTTGACTTCTGTCATTTTTGTAAGCAAACATGGCATTTTGATCGAAAGTCAGGATATCTGCCTGTAAATAAACTCCAGATGTAGAGCATGAGGTGTTTAAGGGGATGTTTAAGAAAAGGATTTTCTTCACCCCTGAAGAAGGCAACCAGGGCAGTGTTTCCCATACTGTGGGGTCAGGACCCACTTGGTGGGTTGCAATCTGATTTCTGGTGGGTCCCAGGTAATAGAAAAATCAGATAAGTAATTGCCAGAAGCCCTGAGGCTATTCAAAAATTGGATAGCTACTAATTGCCCTTCAAAGAGCTGAGCTCCTGCAGTTTACAAGATTTGTTGTTGTTCAGTCGTTAAGTCATGTCCGACCCTTCGTGATCCCATGGACCATATCCCGCCAGGCCTTCCTGTCCTCCACTATCTTCCTGAGTTCGCTCATTTTCATGTTTGTTGCATCGGTGATGCTGTCTAACCATCTCATCCTTTGCCTTCCCCTTCTCCTTTTGCCTTCAATTTTTCCCAGCATCAGAGTCTTCTCCAGAGAGTCCTCTCTTCGCATTAGGTGGCCAAAATATTTGAGTTTCAGCCTCAGTACCTGTCCTTCCAGGGAACAGTCAGGGTTGATTTCATTTAGGATTGACTGATTTGATCTCCTAGCAGTCCAAGGGACTCTCAGGAGCCTTCTCCAGCACCACAGTTCGAAAGCATCTATTCTTCGGCGCTCAGCCTTCCTTATGGTCCAACTCTCGCAACCATACATTGCTACTGGGAACACCATGGCCCTGACTATACGAACTTTTGTTGGCATGGTGATATCTCTGCTTTTTATTATGCTGTCTAAGTTTGCCATAACTTTCCTTCCAAGGAGTAAGCATCTTTTAATTTCATGGCTGCTGTCTCCGTCTGCAGTGATCTGCAGTGATCAGTTTACAAGATAGCAGCTAATTATACCCTGCAAGGAGCCTTATTTATTTATTTTATTTCTAGATCACCTTTTTTTTTAAGTCTTGTAAAGCTAGGTGGGTTCCAATAGAGTGTCATTTTAAAAAGTGGGTCCCGGTGCTAAAATGTTTGAGAATCACCAAAAGGGTATTTGGTAGGCTTACCATATCCAAAGGGGGACAGTGTGCCTACACCTTTAACCATTGTAAAAAGAGGGAATTTGGGCAGGTACAGTTCATAATGGAAGGGTGCAACAAGCTGCACCTGCCCAAATTCCCTCTTTTCACAATGGTTAAAGGTGTAGGCACCCTGTCCCCCTTTGGATATGGTAAGCCTAGTATTTGGTTGCCAAAACGTTGGGAGAAATTGTGTGTGTGTGTGTGTGTGTGTGTGTGTGTGTGTGTGTGTGTGTGTGTGTGTGTGTGTGTGTGTGTGTGTGTTTTAAACTTGTTCAGTTCTCTCTGCTTCGTGTGAGAGAAAATTGAGCTATTTTTCCTTCTCTTTACTATGGCTTTAAGCCCCTTAAACACCTCATGCTCTACGATCTGCGGCCATGAAAACTGGAGTACCCAAACTCCAGATGGCTTGTTCTTTTCTAACAAAAATGGCCACAGGAAAGCCCATTTGAATCGGGGCCACTGCACGAGGGGGGGGGAGAGAAGAGGTATTTCACTCTTGTTACTCCTGCACCATTTTTTCAAATCATTATAGCTACCTTCCCCACCCCCCACCCCAGCATAACTATTAGTTGTGAAGGGGAAACATTTATAAAAGTACTTTTATGTATAAATAAATTTGTTCTCATACGATTTCCCCTCAGCAGCTAATAGCAGCTGCAAAGATGCCATTTAAGTCAGGAATTCAGCATATAGGTCAGAGTTAAACACCACTTTCTCTGCATCATGGTCCAAATCCCCCCTCACCTGCTTTTTGAAAAAGAAATAAGAAACCATAGTTTTAGTCACAGAATTTGCACATCATGTATAATTTGACCCTGAACCAAGCCTCCCCCAAGTCCATCACACACTCCAACCACAGCAGAGAAAGACAAAACACATCAAACATGCACAAAATATTTATCCATCCTGCCCAATGCTTTTTGACAAATCTTCATCAGAGGCACTACAGAAGTATATAGCCAAAAACCATCAGAACTATGAAATATAATCCCATTTGCTTGAAATCATTAATAAAAGACATGTAAGAAAACTTCAATATACTGCATATTGAACACAATTGCTATAAGCAACTGCAATGCAAATATTAAGCTATGGAAAAGGGGCAACATAATTCAAACATATCAAGTGTAAAGCTAGATTATTAACCAAAAGCTTGCAATACTAACAAAAATTACATTCGCCCCCATATTTCATAAGATCTTTTCATTAACGCACATACAAACTGCTGACCTGTAGAAGTGAAGCACTGTGTTCTCCACCAGCTGCGTTGCAAATAGATTCTAAAACTGAGCCTGAGATAGCCGATTTGTGTATCTGTGCTTCCACATACAACACAGGTGTATTTCCTTAGTGAGGCAATGAGCTTCACAGGTGTGAGTGGTCAATACAAGGATAAAATTAACACTCTGATAATAAAAAGTATGCTTGCGGAGTTGTAAGGAAAAGAGATAACATTATACAAACATGCCATGCATTCAACAGGATATTATAATTATTACTCGATGGCAATAGTTAACTCAGGTGGCTGAGTGCCTAGTAGATTGGGAGCAGAACAGGATCACCCACAAACAAGGTAGTGCCCTCTAAACAAAGAGGAGAGGCCCCAAACAACCTGGGCATGCTCAGTGGCCCCCAGGAGTCACAGAATGTTGAGGTGGCAGTTGGGGGGGGACCATCAGCAGAACATGAAGTAGAGGTACAAGAGGGAAACTGGCCTCATGAGCCTCTCACACCTGCAGATGAGCATTGGGGTTTGGGAGACAGCATTTTGTTGCAGTGTCCTCTTGTCTAAATTGGGGCTATTTCATGCCCCTACTTGTGTGGTTGGGGAAGCAAGGCCACATGCAGCCACAGAATGTTCCAAGGAAAATGGTAAAGAAAGGGTTAACCAGATCAAGGTGCTGCTGTCTAGTCCAACGGTTCAGGATCAGGGTCTGTCTCAATTTTCAGATTATATAACTAATCTGATTTAAATTATACACAACTGAGTAGCAACCTTGGAGAAGCGGCTGGGTGTTATGTCCTCTGTTTTCTATCCCAATTGTGATGACTCTGTCTCCTGTTCATTTTTTTTCCTGTGAGCTAATGCCATAAACAAGACTATTTTAAAAAATATATTATTGGCTTTTCTGCTCCATTTCATCCTTCCACAATTAAACAGCCTATTAACAGAAAATAATTCATTGTACATCTCTCCCTATAGGTTTGACCACTGATTGCTGTGATGCCCATAATTTCAGCTGATTTTGGTAAAGTCAAGGTAAAGCCTAGTCAATAATCCCACAATTGTGGTAACCGCAAGGGTGCTTTAATCACATCTTCAACTCTCAGGGGAAAAAATGTTATTTGTCTCCAGCCTAAAGCAAGATCATTTAACTGCTGATGTGAACCAAGGCATAATTGTTTACATTTTGCTCCCCACATGCAAGTTTTACTGCCAAAGGCTTTACAAGTTCTCAAGACTGTTTAGAAAATTTAGTTTAAATTTGGACATTTTGCAGATGTAGGGCAAAAGCCATGTTTCAACCAATGCTATAAAACACAACATTTGCATGTGGTGTCCAAAATTCATGGATTTACAGAATATTAACAAAACAAGCATGGATCATCATCAAACAACATTACAGTTAGGGGATGAATTATAATTAGAATGATAATGGAAAAGTCAAATATTTACTATCAATTAAGTAAGCCTACTCAACAAAATTATTCCTGAGAGACTGAGGGATAAACTACACTTACATGAAACCCACCAGGAATGAGGAGGTTGGAAGCAGGAAGTGGCAAGTAGACTCTTATGCCCCCAAACAGCCATGGGAGGGTCCAATCCAGCACAGAATCACAATGTAATTCCTTTCCCCCTCCACTGAAAATCTACCCAGCCACCCCCAGTGGCTATTTGCAGAAATAGCAATGCAATCCTAACCAACTTTCCAGCTCCAATGCAGATGTGCCAACAGGGTGCACACTGCATTTTGCAGTGCGGGGGCAGTCACAGAGGCCTCCTCAAGGTGAGGGAACATTGCGGCTGCACCAGCCCTGGAAAGTTGGTTAGGACTGTGCTATCAGTCACTTTGGGGGCAATTCTGGGCATACAAATAGCAGGGGGGGAAAGTGTTAACTTCCCTCACCATGTGCCTCCAAATAACCCCTCCTCCCCAGCCATTTTGAAGTTTAAAACGACCACTTCCTGCACTTTAAGCCAGGGGTTCTCAACCTTTGGAGGCCTGGGTACCTGCAGCGAAGGTCAAAAATTTTGGAGTACCCCAGCTAATTAGCATAATTAGCCAATTTGCATAATTAGCTAATTTACATAAATTGCACAAAACAAAAATGCCAGGATCTCTTTTAAAAAACACACAGCAATAAGACACATGAACAAAATGCACAAAAAACATAAATCCCAAGTACAAAACCCCCCAAACTCAACTCTTCCCCCCCACCCCACCCATGCACAGTTTCCAAATGAGATGGTCGCCTCAGGCAGCAGACTGGCAGGGGCACCCAAGTCCATCCACCCGTTTGCTGCCACTGAACCCTCCATTCCTCATTCCCTGGATTGGAAATGGAAGACAGGGACAAAACAGAAGCATAGAGGAGAGGAGAGCAATTGGCTAGAGTGTCAGAGGGGCAGAGACTGATAAGGGGGACAGCATTTGGCATGCCACCTCAGGCACCAGGAGGTCCTGGCCTGGCCTTTTCTCCCTCACAGGCTTCTCACAGACTCAAGGGAACCAGTCTGCTTCGGAAGCAGATCACTGCTCCTCCTGTGGCTCCCCTCCCTACTCAGTCTTTCCTCTTCTCCTGCTATCTCCCACATTAATGGACCCTGTCCCCGAGGGCACAATCCGATTCTACTTACGCCACCGTTGTAACCAGTGGCCCAGTGAAAACAGGAGGCCCCAGAACGGAAAGGGGATTCAAATCCCCTTTGAATTCCTCTTTTGGAGGGGATTTGAATCCCCTTTCCGTTCTGGGGCCTCCCGTTTTCGCTGCACCGCTGGTTACAATGGTGGCATAAGTAGGATTGGATTGCGCCCTAAATCTAGGAGCTTAGAAGTGCCCCCTGGATTCCCCTTTTCTGCACTTGGGATCACTGTTGTAATAATGCCACTACATGCCCTCCACCTCTAATGCTGAACTGCCCCTCAATAAAAGAGATTTGCCAAGCTGGTCCAGCAAGGCCCCTTTTGGGTCATTTGCAAGGACCACTGGGAGACTAGACAGCCTCGGTGTGATGATGAACTTAACCAGAGTGCTCGTCTCTGAAGAGTACAGAATTCAGACTCTGCCAGCATTTGAATACTTAATATTTACTTTGTACCAGTGGTGAAGATGTGTCTGGCACATCTTCATAAGATTAACAAACTGCATTACAAACAAGCAAAAATAAAATCCCACACTTCAACAGAGGGGGAAAAAAATTAATAGGCACCAAGCATATTCATCTTGTTTGTGCAAAGAGACCAATACCTCATTTACATATTTTTATTACAGATTACCCCTATTCTGCACTAGCAGTTTGGTAAAATTAGCAAGAATTTTAATTTCATGCTGTTTTACTGCACGTGTTATTGGAATCTGGAGAGTCTATAATGAGAAGCAGCTTCTCTCTAGAGCTCTTGGCATGAGCATCAAGGTAATGATGCTTTAAAATGGTGGGGGAAGACATCAAAAATGCTCCCCTGAAATGTAGTTGTGATTTCTCGTATTTGAATCTTTCTCCTTCCTGAAAAAGAAATCTCTTACTTGAGATGGAAAAATTTTGGTTCTCAAATAAAAAACATGCTTCAATAAATAAGACAGACAGCTAGAAAGAGATATCCTCCAACATTTCACAGATCAAAATTAGGAGAAGCCTGCAATATTTCTGTTCTCATACCAAGGATCACTGCCCAAGTCCCATTCCACCCCACCGCCCCCCCCCACCCCCGTTATATACTGCTAAAGGCTCTAACTCCACTTGCTATATTGGTTTATTTAACCATATAAGCCAAGAGGATGATTACTCTTCTGGATAAAAATATATTAGCAAAACATAATTGACTTACAATTACTAATGGGCACTAGCTACAACTATGACCTAAAAAAGGTAAGTAAACCCTCACTTAAAGTCGTTTCGTTTAAAGTAGTTTCATTTAAAGTCGTTTTGTTTTTTAAAGTTTATTTTTATTTATTTAAAAAAATTATACCCCACCTTATCCTATGCCAAGGCAAATGCCCAAGGCGATTTACAACAGAATTAATACATAATGTAAAAACAATACATAAAATAAATTAAAAACAATAAAATCCACTGGGGGGGGACAATATGGAGCACAGAAGCAGCAAAGCAGAACATCATGAGACCCAGGGAAAAGTTGATGGGAAAATGCCATAGGAACCTTTACATTTATCAATTAGGCTATGGCAAAATTGGATCCATTATGTCGTTTCGGTTAAAGTTGCAGTTTCCAAGAAGAACCTATCGACAACTTTAAGTGAGGACTTGCTGTGTACTTCTAACTACTACAGTAGTTAGTCGACTCTCAAATACTCTTCTTTTCTAGACACTTGAGTAGTCAAAGTAGGCAAGTAACCAGCAAACTCCACCACGCAGGTTCTCCCACCCCTCTGGTTCAAATGCTCTCTTCCTGTACCAGGCTGAATTGTGAAAATATTCCAAATACAGCCAGTCTACACATTGATAGGCTTACTAGATCTCCAGCCCGGGACAGAGTGCTAGACCTTTAGGAGAAGGAATGTGGGCAGGTGTAGCCTGTTAAACCTTAGAGCACAATCCTAGGCATGTCTGCTCAGAAGCAAGCCCCACTGAACACAATGAGGCTTGCTTCTGAGTAGACATGCCTAGGATTGTGTTCTAAGGTTTAACAAGCTACACCTGCCCACATTCCTTCTCCTAAAGGTCTAGCACTCTGTCCCGGTTGGAGATCTGGTAAGCCTACACATTGAGCATGTCCCTACCAGTCAGCTGTAGGAGTGGAAGAGAGTGCTGTCACATCCCCTGCCGATAACTGCAAGGATGTGTATCATTTTTAGCATTCTGGCAGCGCAAGGTCCTTTACAGTGGCACAAAGCTGGGCCACTGCCGCAAATGGCAAGAGGTGCGGTGCACATGGGAGCGGCTCAAGGAGGCTCTGCAGGCGTTGGTAAGTTGGCAGCAGGGGCAGGCTGTGGGTGGGGAGGGGGAGTAATGGGGCATGTTGCAAACAGTTGGAGCTTACGGACAGTTTGTAGCTTTTCTACTGAAGATGGCATTCAAGGCAACGTACACCAGCAAGTGCAAGAAGAAAAGGGACAGTTATGAAAATTTTTGAACGAAAAAATTACCTAATTCCTTAAACAGTTATGAAAATGCACTACTGATTTAAGGCACGATGTGCTGTAAGCTAAGCACTCCTACATCCCATAGGTCTCAATGGGAAAGAATTAAACACACATGTGCTTCATTTTGGCTGGACTATGCATTTCTTTTTGTTTCAAGCGTGGCTGGGATCACAGGTGACATGATTACATTTGCGGCTTTTCAGAATCTGGTTGATAAACCCTTTCAAAAGAAAAAAAACTTCAAGCGCTATGGTTTCTGGGGTCAGTTATGCCAGTTCTTTTCACAACGTGGAGATAAAGCCTAGATTGAGAATAAAGAGGACACAAAAGTGCATTCTGCATCCTTATTACATTTCCTTATCTTCCAAAAGGGAACACAAACATGCAAGGAGCTATTAGTTACTACCGTGAAAACAATGGTGTCTTGTGGCACCTTAAAAACTAAACACATTTATTTTTATCTTTTAAGAAAGTTGCTGCTGAAGCTTTCTGCGTGTCTTTTATTCTCATATAAGTGCTGCCTTCCCAATTGCCTTTCCCTTGGGTCATTATTACATTCCTGGATGGTTTCTTGAGAAGGAAAGAGGAGCAGGGATGGAGGGAAAAATGAGCACAGCACCTAGAGATCCGGAACAGCCCTTTATCCCTTGTTCTCTGCTTCACTCTTCCCACGGGTCAGACTGGAACTCCTGGGAAATTAGTAGTCTTCCCATTGCCACCACCCAAGATTCAAGCAGAAAGTCCCTAGGAAAGAGGGACTTTTCCAAGATGGCCTCTTTCTGTTTGGCTTGAATCCAGAAGCGTCGCTACGGTGGGTGCAGTACTGTAAGTTCCGCGCCATCCTAGTCCCCGTTTACTCCCCGGTACGAGGTGGCCCCACCCCCCTCGCCGTCAGAGACATTCAGTGCAGTGAAGGCAATGGGCAGGGAGCCTCCTACCCGTTGCCTTTGCCTCATTGAATGGCTCTGATGGCGAGGAGGCGGGGCCACCTCGTACCGGGGAGTAAATGGGGACTAGGATGGGGCGGAACTTACAGTACCGCACCCACCGTAGCGACGCCTCTGGATTCAAGCCAAACAGAAAGAGGCCATCTTGGAAAAGTCCCTCTTCCCTAGGTTAGCAAAGGGCCCCTAAAGTCCAACTGATCCCACCTGAAACCAATAGAAGCAAAAAATGATCTGAAAAGCATGAACAACCCACTTCTATACCCAACTAAACTTACGGTGCAATCCTACTGCCGGCTTAGGCCAGTGCAGCACCGCTGCGCTAGCCTACGGTGTCGCAAATGTGCCATAAGGCACATTTGCAGCACCCCCATCAGGCACATTTGCGGCACCCAGTGAGTAGGCAGCACTGGAGCCGAGGCCTGTGCTGCCCACCCACCGAGTAGCAGAAGACCCTGCACCATGGAATGTGCAGCTTTGAGCGACACAGGGCCTGAGAGAGGGTGGGGGAGGGCAGGGAGGGGGCGTAGGGGCGGGGGGAGGGAGGATCAGGTCTGGGAGGGGGAGGGACTGGTGTACATGTCAGATGCCATATCCTATCCCCCTCTCAGGCCGCAAACCCTGACACGGGGCTGCTTGATTCTCCGTCAACTAAGGAGCTGACAGATACCAAGTAGCCCCACTGCAGCAGCTGGGAGTTAACCCGGGGTAAGCACGCAAATGCCCACATATCCTGGGTCAACTAAGCCTGTCCAGCCTGTCCCTTCCCTGTCCCTTCCCTGGACTGAATGCTGAATTGCCTATGCTGGGGGAGGATAGGATTGGGCTGTTAGACCTGGAATGTAAATCAGTAAACATTAAAAGGAGTTTATGAAAGGACTTTAAGGAACAAAGCAATACAAAGGGGGAAGGAGAGGAATCGAAGCAAGGAATGTATCAAAAAACTAACAGGTATGACAAAAAGGGGAGAGTGGTTTACAAAGGATGGCAAGGAGAGTAAAGTACCCCAAGACAACAAACTGAATACTGCCCCTCTTCTGCTTTACTCGTGCTGTCCTAGGGGTCTGGTCCCCCTTGCATTCACAATGCAGCAGAGTGAGTGTGTGCGCCTTCTTCTGTCAAGCAACAGTTGCTTTCAATGACAGACTGGGCAACACACCTCAGCATCCTTGTTCAAGACCTTATGAAACTTTGGGTGGATGGTGTCATGGCTCCATCCAATTGGAGCATTTACAATCACCCAGGCATCTCTCCCTGCCTCTTGGCCTAGCCAGGTGGGCTTCCATACCCACCTGATTGTTGCATGCCAATTCTAGGAGAGGGCTGGCTGTGAGCTATCGTCATAGCTGGACAGAGACACTAGCGGCAGCCTATCCACCAACTGATCTCATCTGCCCTGCTCTCTGGTCTTTCAGGAATGGTGCTAAACTCAGTCTCAGGACCATGGCTAATTTAGCAGGATGTTTCCATAGTTTTTTTAAGAAGCTGAGACATCACAGAAGCATCTGGGAAGAGGGAAGAGTCCAAAAATAGGGGGGAACCATAAAAAAATGAGAGGGGGGAAAATCAGATGTCTGGTGAAAATCCTGAAAGAAGAAATACATTTGAAAATGCAAATTGAATACCACTTCCTCCTTGTACCAGAAATGGTTTCACAGGCCCTCACACTCCTCACTGCAAGTACCACCGCACTGTTTCAGAATTCAGGCGCCAGAATCATATAACGAAGAGAAACCTCTCACTGCCACAGCTTGCAGGAGGTTCACTTCCATACTAAGTGGGAAGCCAGTGACAGAAAAAATAATTAGCTTCCTCCTCTTTCAAAACAACACAGCCTAGAACTGAAAAGGAGAACGTGTTTTGCAACAGCCTGTCAGGCCTGCGTCTGGGACACCCGAGCTCAGACGTACGGATTCCAAAATAGACCTCGCCTCATTGTTGCCCTTACAAACTTTGATGAGCAATACAGAGATCAGTTAAGTCCTACATAGCAAATTGGTTTGACACACAGGTGTAACCTGTCCAGAGCTGCAAACTGATAGCAACAGTAATACATTTCTCAGCATAGATGTACTGTATATATTGGCAGGCTGCTAGGATGTTATAGCCCTCAGCTGCTTAATGATCTGAAACCCAGCTTCTGCCAACTAAGGGGACAAGATCCGGGGAACTAGGCAAAGCTGTGCACAATGCGGCTGAGAATTACAGCAGTCTGCAACGAGCCTACCCAGAATCTTACTTGTATGACCTACTTTGACCTATTAGAGAGGCTTCTGTGCTGGTATGACCTTGCACATTCTCCTAGTTGCATGTGAGCCCCTTACTTATGAGCAGTTCCTGCATGGCTGGGAGGACACTGCAAGGGTTGCCTGGAAAAACCCCACCTGACTGAGCACGACTCACGTGGTCCACTTAACTCAGCATCCCCCCACCTACATGGGAACTCGCAGGTCAGTGGCTCTTTTGCAGCAGACTGTCTAAAGGGCTCCCCTGTAGTTCCTATTATGGTCAGAGAATGGTCAAACAAACAGAAAGCAGGATAGTGTAGTGGTTTGGGAGTCGGACTTAGACCTGGAAGATTCAGGTTCAAATCCCCGCTCAGCCATGAAGCTTCCTGGGTGACCTTGGGCCAGTCACTATCTCTCAGCCCCACCTACCTCACAGGGTTGTTGTGAGGACAAAAGGAGGGGAGGAAATATGTTCACCACTCTGAGCTCCTTGGAGGAAGGGCGGTATAAAAATGTGAAAAAAAAAAATCTCACTCGCAGTCTTGCATCTCTCGTCTCCACGGAGCAACTACATGCAAGCCTGAAGACTCATATTCTGCATACATGACTGGTCAAAACAGGTCATCCCTACCTCATCTGAGCTTTTGCGCAATACTTCGCCAAAAGTACTGAAGGAATAACTTTGCAGTGTGGTGGGGCAGGGAGGAACAATTATACACTAATTGCAATGTTGGAGGAGTATACAGCTTAAAAGTGTTCAGAAGTTTTGTTTCTTTAATCACTAAAACATTCAATAGCAGACATTGCTCAAGGGGTGGAGAGGGAATCACTTTGGTAGCTGTCACAAAATTGCTATAGTTTATGTGTGCGTAAGGATTTTATGTTGATTTTAGTTTCTCTTCTCTGTGCCTTACAAGCTCATTCAAAGATCCAGGCAAGTTAGTGGAGTTACAACGCATGTGTGAAATTCTGCAGCATCTCAGCTCCATCTGCTGGCCAGTGGTATGATTGCAAATGGTTAACCTTTGCACCAGATTCAACGCTTCTTACTTTTTTTTCTTGTTCATTTGGCTTTGTTATCCCTTCTCTTTTGTTTTAATAAACCTTTTACAGTTAACCTTGAGTCTGCCCGATTCCTGGTTCTGGGAAATTCAGTGGATTGTCACGTCTCCTTACTCTGCAGGCGCTAATCTGAGAGTGATTTTGATAGAGAGCCCTTAAGTATTGTTCTAGGAGGGGGGGTTCCCAGGGAGCCCCTCTGGCTAGCCTGGTCTCCTGGACTGGAGGCAGTGGATTCAATCTACCAAGGTTTTTCCCTGGTAAGCTGTGTGTCCAAACAGGGGAGAAAGGGGAATGGGAAGGGAGTGAGCGTGCTAACCACTAGGTGCTACTGCCCTGGATCAGCATGCAGTCACTGGCAGCCCCTCCCTTGACCATGACAGTAGTGTTTATCATTTTAAACAAAAAATACTTATGAAATTGCTTTGGTTGCCATAAGACGTTGTACCTTTGACACTGGAAATTGGCAATGGTTCCGTTACAGAATGGTTGATCAAAGTACTTGAAATAATGGAAATCATCAACAAATAATATCTTTGTTGGTAAGAGAACTTGTCTTACAGCATTGGCATTGGCATTGGCAAGGAACATTTCTTTGTAATGTTCCTTCCTTGTAATGTAGTGTTATACATAAAATATTTTTTTAAAATAAGGTTATATGAGCACCCCTGTGCTGGAGTGGTACAGCTGCAGATAATATAGTCTCTCACATTTTTTTTTAAATCTTTTATAATGGATCACAAACTGATGTGGGGGTGATGTGTCACAAACTAGTTCAGTCACAAAATAATCCTGGAGGTAACAGCAAGGCTTACTCAACCACAATCGACGCAGGAAGGAATGCTTTGTCTTCAGAAAACTGCTGCATTTTCTCCAGTTCAAATACTCAGAAAATGCAATACTCCCTGAACAAGAAACCTGAAAGTGCTTCTTGGCCTTTCTTACCAGTTAAAAAGGCTGCTTTCCTTGCTGAATATTGCACCAGAGATTTGTGTGGAGGCCCCAGTGCACAAAGGAACTTATCTGTGTAGTGGAGGGGAGAGGTTCACAACCACAACACACTTCCATTATGCTATTGTAGAGCTGGTCCAGCAAGCCAGCGGGTGGCGCAGTGGGTTAAACCGCTGAACCATGAGCCGTCGATCGAAAGGTCGGCAGTTCGAATCCACGACAGGGTGAGCTCTCGTTGCTTGGCCAGCTCCTGCCAACCTAGCAGTTCCAAAGCATGTTAATGCGAGTAGATAAATAGGTACCGCTTGCGGGAAGGTAAACAGCGCTCCGTGTTCCAGCTGCATGCTATGCGCTGCGGCAAGGAGAGTCATGCCGGCCACATGACCACGGAAGCGTCTTCGGACAACACTGGCTCTTCGGCTCTGAAATGGGGATGAGCACCACACCCTAGAGTCGGACACGACTGGACTTAATTGTCAGGGGTCACCTTTACCTTACAGAGCTGGTCCTGGCACTTGTATGAACCAAGGCAGACTCTTTTGTAGCTCACATGAACAACAGCTAAACCCCACCTCATCAGTTATTTGTTTACTATTTCATTAGTCACACAAGCAGACTTTTAGTACTGGTCCGGGTATTGGTTTCCCCCTAATGTCATTTGACAAACTACAAGCTCATGAACAGGATAAAATGTATTCCGGTGAAAGTAAAATCTGTTTGGCCTGATGTGACATGTAATTATAAAGTCACTCAAAATCATGTTTTCTAAAAAAAAAAAAAAAAAAATCTAAAAGCCCATTTAAAAGGCAGGATGAAGCATGATAGTTATTTACACAATTACCTTGGAGGCTGTGGCTTTAAAATGAGGAACTGTGTCAATAATAGAAGTTGCACATGCTGCATTCTGGAGTCACTATTTTGTGCATATCACTCTCTGGGCGCAGTCACAAATAGTCTGACAGCACAAAAGGGGGCAAAGGCACGGTGTGAACTCAGGCAGGCTTCCAAGGGTTCAAGCGTTTCTGCAGGCACCGAAACAGTGACCATGGACAGCTCCAAAGGGAGACCCAGAACAGACCTGGCCACACACAGCTTTCAAGGCAAACTCTGATGTTGTTCCAACAGAGACACAAGATTGACGGAGACTTTATATAGCTGCTGAAGAGTTTACGACAGCCAGCTCTGCCCATTCTCCTGGGAAGCCTGTTCTGGATTAGACAGCACCTGACCAGTGTTTCAAATATTGATGCCCATGGCATAGGGAAAACTGGCTCCCTTGCAGGTTCCTCCAAGGAGTCCTCTGAATCCAGAGAAGGGGCAGAACTCTGGCCATGGAGGAAGTACCAATTCCTCCACAGTGTTTTCTGGAGAAAAGGTATCCTGGGTCTCTACACAAGAGATTCCCAACTCTGCCTCCTCCTCCTCAGATTCATCCAGCTCATCCCCCAATTGTGCAGACTCCATTTCTGGGGTCTGGACAATGTACCAAGTTATCCTGAAAATATTCCTTCAGGGAACCTTTATGACATCTTTAGTGAATGATTAGGGTCCGAGTCGTTTCTGATTCTTCAGCTACAACAATATTCTCACTATGGGGTCTGCACCACTGCCTAGACCAGTTTGATGGCAGTGCAGCAGCATCTCGTCATTTTAGGATACACAGCAATGACATCAAACATCATTGCCAGACTTCCAGGAATGCCAAGGTCCAAGCTGCACGGAGCTCAGCTTATGAGGACTTTGAGCTGTGCAGCTTTGCAACTTAAAAGGAACAATGTTCAGATTCTATACAGACCACAAGAAGGACCATTAAGGCATGAAAGAGGTGCATTCGCATCTACTCACATGCTTCATGTGTTACTTTAGTGCCAGTTAAAAGTCATTTGAAAATGTACTTGAGTTTACAATTCAGAGAAACAATGAGAAGCCGCCTAAGCAGTATCTCAGTGTATTGACAAAATGTCATGCACAGAAGAGCTTGAATAAATAAATAAAATGGAAATTCTTACGGCAATGTGGCAGATCTTGCAAGGAATGCAAGAAAATAGTCACACACAACTATGTGCTATCTCAGTTCTTTTCTAAGGCTTATCCTTGGACACTTTAAAATACATTTTGAATGTCAACTGTCCCAATTTAAGAATGGAAATTGTCATTTCAATTTTACAGCTTCCTGCAATAAAGTAAAAGCCTGAGTGCCTGACAAAACAAGCCGGTATCGCCCTAACTTTTTAACGTACAAACCAATTAACATAACTGTCCTTTATTAGCCTTCATGAATCTCTTATCCATACAGCTTCTTTGCCATGTTGTCTCCCTTCCTGCTAGAGTGGCCGAAACGTTCAATTATCTGACAACAAAATCCTGCCAGCACTATGCGGAAAATGTAAATGCCTTTTCTTGTCAGTCAAATGAATGGTGACACTGACTTGAGGATACAAAGTGGATTGCATGTCACGTAAAACACTAAATGCCACAATCCACAAGCATCTTCAGGCAGGACTAGATGTTACATTGGCAAATGTGCTTCCTTCCCCAAACGCACATCATTAACACCAACGCATGGCCTTTGCAAGGGAAGAAGTAGAAGGATGGGATGCTTAATCCTTTCTACAGAGGCCAATTCTCTCTTGCAAAATGTCCTTCTCAGGGTCATTTTTCACAGACTTTTTTCAAGTCTCAGAACCCAACTGAGTTGAGGAGAAACTGGCTGGGAATCATTTGCAAGGTAGAACCAGTGGGTGAGAGAAGGCTTAAAGCACGTCCTTCCTGCTGATTCTTCCCCATGAATATCCTCCATTTCATGTTCATGTTACAAGAGAAGCATACAGCTAGGGAGCCAAGTATCTCCTTCACTGTCTTGTTCCACCTTTGGTTCACTGTAGGTCTTCCCTGTCCCTCTGCTAGGTGACCTACAGTGCAATCCTGTGTATGATACGGCAGCCAGCATAAAGGGCCAGCCACCGTATCCTATCCAGGTCCCGGGCTGCCCAATTCTTTTTTCAGCAAAATTTTCCCTTGGCTGCAGCCTTATGACAGTAGCACAATATTCCGAAACGTCAAAGGAGATTCTAATTGGGTCTTGCCAGTGTTAAAAGATCTTCACCAGCCCAGAATATGTTTCCAGGTACAACTCAAAGCACTAATTTTGACTTTCAAAACTCTAAGGTGCTTGAAATGTACATCTACACCCACACGCCTTTCCCAAAACTTTTGATGTGCTGCACTGGACCTTAACTCTGCCTCAGCTGACTCCAGTATCTGTTTCTGGCCTGTCAGATCATCCCCGACTACCCACTCCAGATTCAGACCTGAGCCCTGCTGCTTCCCATTAACATTCGGAGCCTCTCTAGCACTAAGGCTGCTTGCTAGAATCATTCCGGCTCTGTGCTATAAGCAGCACGCTGCTGCTTATAGTGTTCTGTTTAAGCCAGAAATAAAGGTAAGGGACGTGGGGGAATCCCAGATCTGCAGATAAGTGAATATGTGGATACCTGATCCGCAGATACCGGGCGGCCCCTGTACTTACAATGAACTCATTTTTGGATCCTAAACTGGAGCAATAATTCAAGTGTCAGTCTTTAAGCCACTTTCACAAGAACAGTCACATAGATCAAGTTTCTGGGATTTCACAACCACGTCCATATTTAACATCACCATTCATGAATTATGCCAACTTCCAGGGAGATTCATATTTCAATTCAACATCAGCGATAATACAGGACATATCTATTGCCAAAGCCGTGTATACTGCAGTGCAAATTGTATTTTCTACTCAAGTCAGTGCAAGAAACATAGCAACACAAAACTAAGGTATAATGGATGGAACAGTCTCTTAATGAAGAGCATAAGACCCCCCCCCACCAGATAGGTTTTTTCTATACTTTGTCCCCTTTCTTTCTTGAAAAGAGGAGCAGAGAGGGAAGAAGGTACTCCTCCATATCGCTGACCTGAATATTTTAATTAAGCTCAACACTTTACAGTTTGAAATCAATCTACAGTCCTTAATCATACATCTGTTGGGAAACATAAGTGGTACTTTTAAGCAATCACTTCGGATTAGTGGACAACAGTGTTGGAGAAGCTTCCCGAATCCAGGACTAAACTCATCTGCAAATCAACACCCACAACACAGAAGAATGTGTTCAAGCATTAACAGACCTTTTTAAGGAAGGGGGAGACTGGAGAGTCACATTTTGATATGTCAGATGAATACTGCTTACTTAGCCACATCTTCTCTATGCAGACTTGTTTATTAGGCCAATATCAAGGCGATGGTAAGACTAACCACCATAGCATTCTGTGCAAACTACGACATCAGAACAGACATTCAGCGACTGGCAGAATACTAAATTCACAACACAAGGTCACAACAGATTTAATTAAAACAGGTTATTTCCTTGTGTAGTCCAAATCAGAATTTTAATTCCACAAAGTGCAAACACCATACATGTAAGAAGTCTTCACACATTACACCTTCTATGTGTATAACAAGATGATACTTGTAGCCACCTACCACATTCAGGTGTACTCACCAGGAAGCCCTAATTGGTTGCCGCTTCCTATTCAGAAAACACTCAACAGCAAACCAGGTTTGCCTCTGCAGGTGTCAGGAGTGACCAGAGCTAGACCCAGAAGCCACGACTCTGTGCAGAGTTGCCTCTTGCAATGAGCTACTAGGGCTATGGGTTGAAGCACTTCCCTAGGCAGTAGAGGAATCCTGGATATTGGAGTGACTCTTCCTACCCAGCTAGCCATTGGTTCTCCTGGGATACAATCGTCTCTTCTGGCTCCCACTCAATAACTGCCTACAGCACAATGTATGTGGTGACCCTGGGATTCCAATCATTTTTATATCCTCTCAGGTCCACCGAGGCATATTTTTGAATGTCTGGTGTTAAATTTCTTGAGTGCATGTTTTGAGGTATGATGACACTTTGTGGAAAACACGGTCAGCCCCCTGTTTTGTTGCCCATTCAATTACTGTTCTATGTAAGATGATGTTTTTCTAGATACTTCAAACACAAAAGACTCTCAATTACTTCAAGTGGCTCGAAGGAGGATGCCAAGTCTCACAAGAAGTGCCAAAGGGAAAAAGAGATCACATCGCCTATCTCAGCTGCTATTATGTGTCATGAGACATCCCACTCGCAGCAGCACATCCCTCTGACACATTCTCAGATTCCTAGGTGTAACTTTCCACTAATCTTTTTTTTAAATGCATTTTTAGTAAACATATAAGCCATCCTTCAGCAACAAAACCCACTGAGTGGCATAGAATGTAAAACAGACATACTCTAGCTAACTAACACAGAGCATCAAGACAACACACAAACATCCAGCAAAGAAGTAATTTCTCTCTGTGCCAGGTGCAAGGGAGTGACAGCAGGAAACTGGTTATCTTGATAGCTGTGTGATCCCTGAGGCATTTGGTGGGGCCACTGTGCGATACAGGAAGCTGGACTAGATGGGCCTTTGGCCTGATCCAACAAGGCTCTTCTTAGGTTCATATGTAAAGCCATGAGACAGCACTAAAACCAGTTACAAAAACTTATAAGCAAATAAAATGCCTGGCACCAAAGATACATCAGAGTTGGTGCTTGGTGAGTTTCTCTAGAGTCTAGGGGACATGTTCCTTATCCAAAGTACCACAACCAAGGCTCCTCTCTGTGAGCACCACCTGCTTAACCCCAGATGACTCGGACAAGGGTTTTGGATGAAGAACTAAGGGTCAAAGGCTGCCTTATGTGGAAGATGATCTTTTATTATATTTATCACCAGTCTTTTCTCCCACAAGCTCAAGGCTACATTCATGGGAGGCTCAAGGGGTCTCCCATCCAGGCAACAACCTAGGGACTAATATCAAATATTTCATATGCAGATGTATACACACACAACAATTTGAAACACTCTTTGGATTACACTCTCTCTTTCCAACGTTCAGAAGCGGGAGCAGTATAAGATACGGCTTTCCTTGCGACACTCAAGTGTCAAACAATCATCTACTCTTGGTATCATTACAGATTAGATAAGCCTCTTTCCAGGACACCATTTTTAAGAGGATTTCCATCTCTGGCAACCTCCTTCAAATTCCCCATTGCCAAAACAGAGTCCACACATCTCCTTGAGGCAAAGCGCCCTAGAAAGCAGAAAGCGAAAAAAGGTGAAAGGACCCCGAGCCAAGCTGTTGAGGTTTACCCCAGACTAGAAAATCCCTCTCATATTCTTCAACTCCACTAGCAACATGTGCTAAACTGAAACTCAAGAGGATGTAAAACTGGGAAGATCTCACTAAGCATGTGCAACTCCAGCGTCATCCTTCCCCTTTCTTTAAGGTAAAGGTAAAGGTATCCCCTGACAATTAAGTCCAGTCGTGTCCGACAGGTAAACACCAAGGCTGCACAAGTCTGAAGCATCCAGGCTTCATGGGAAACATCCTTGGACTTAAAACATGAATGAATAACAGGAAAAGGTTCTGCTTGGCAAATCAAGCAGTGTGAATCTCACATTGATTTCTTTTTATATTCGATTAGCATGTCATATTTTACTTTACAGTGTTGTTCAGGTGTGCCAATGGAATGGAACCTGCTCTGCTAGGCATCTAAACACACACACACACACACACACACACACACACACACACACACACATTTTCCAGCTTGTCTCAGTAGGTGCTCATGCAAGCCAATAAACTTGGCAAAAAGGTGACAACTCCTAGACACTTGAACCTGTCCTTCAAAGCTTAAAGATGATACATAGTTCACTTCTAGAAAGAACTACTGTAAAGTTGCTGTGATGGCCCCTGACTTGTATGGCTTTTAAAGAAGAATTGGATAGATCTGTGGAGGACAGTGTTATCTAGAGCTATTCACCATGAGAACTAAATGGAACCTCCATATATGCAGACAGTATAAAGGTAAAGGTATCCCCTGACAATTAAGTCCAGTCGTGTCCGACTCAAGGGTGTGGTGTTCATCCCCATTTCAAAGCCAAAGAGCCAGCATTGTCCAAAGACGCCTCCGTGGTCATGTGGCCGGCATGACTCTCCTTGCCGCAGCACGTAGCATGCAGCTGGAACACGGAGTGCTGTTTACCTTCCCGCAAGCGGTACCTATTTATCTACTCACATTGACATGCTTTGGAACTGCTAGGTTGGCAGGAGCTGGCCAAGCAACGAGCGCTCACCCCATCGTGGGAATCGAACTGCCGACCTTTCGATCGACAGCTTATGGTTCAGCGGTTTAACCCGCTGTGCCACCCGCTGGCCTATTGCAGACAGTATACCTCTGAATAAAAGGTGCAAGGGAGATAGAACAGAGGAGGGCTGCTGCCTTTGATTTGTGCTTATCAGCTTCCCAAAGGCACCCAGGGGGGCCACTGCTAGAAACAGAATGTTTTGGCCTAGACAGATCGTTGGTCCGATTCAATAAAGCTGTTCTTATTAAATGATTATAGCGAGTGAGTGATAGACAGGGCCTGCGAAGCAGGAACAATTAAGTTGAATTGTTACAAATTGTTGTTCTCCTTAGTTTTCCTTCTCAGTGAACTGCCAGACACTATTCCACTATGCAATATGAGTGATGGGCCTTGGAACAACCTGGAAAAATACTTGATCGCAATAATGAAATGAAGCCTCTCTGTTGCCCTCCCACGAGCAGCAATTTTTCTACTGCATGCCTAGGGACTGGCTTCCCCTCAAATGTTTTAATTAAAAAATGTTCCAGCTTGAATATAATTGGAAGTGTGAGCCTTGGGGAGATCTTTCATCCGCAAAAGTTAAATGTTAACAATGCAAACAATTCAGAGAAACTCCTGTCGAGAAGTGTGATCTTTTGATGGCGCCTAAGCCCAGACATCTAGTGCTCAGCAAGCAAAATGAGGAGGATTTATACAAGACCTCCCTTGAAAGAGGAGGGATGCTTCCCAGGCCTATTCAGTCAACTGCAACAAAGCAGTACACTCATATATGTACATCAGAGAAGCCCTCGTCAGGAGGAGATGACGACTGCCGCTTTTTAAACTCCATAGTGCAGGCAGATTGTGGAGCGGTTATGGCTCTTTGACAAGCCCAGCATCCTCTCTTGCCAGCTGTAGCAAGCTAGTTTCTAGTTTTGCCATACAAGAGGGGGAGAAGATGATGGTTCAACTAGTGAACCCAGCAGGACAGGAAGTACAGAGGCTTTCTCAGGGCCCATATCCAGCTGGACCTGCCAGTCGTACTCATCAGTCAAAGATTTTCAAAGTGGTAAATCAACCAGATCAAGATCTGGTCCATGAGGCTCAAGGCTTCTGCCAGGAGTCTTCTTTCCTATTCTTGTCAACTAGCAAAATGCCTCAAGCACAGTAGCAATTCCTGTTGACAAGAGGACGGCTTTTCCAGAAGGTGTGGAATTGTTTCCAACAAGGTGTTAAAACAATCTACAGGGCTGTCCTGTCCATCTTTATTAAAAAGGAAAAAAAATGCACCCCACTGACCTTTCTTCATACAAAAAGGCAATAAAAACCACCACAGGTAATAAATAGAATGATCCGAACAAGACCCACATTAGCATAAGCACCATGACAGTACAAGATACAAAAGAATAACTTCCCTAGCACCACACCGTAGCCATGTTAAAACACAACAACTCCAAAACATTAAAAATTGACTTGGAAGTCAACTGTGCTGAGCGAGAGCTAGTCCCTGATAAGTTTTCCGTCTCAGTGAAATTACAGTAGCAGTGGTGGTAGGCACACTGTAGACACAACTGAAACATGGACATTCTTGTGTATGGAGAGAGGAGGAAAGGGATTTTTAATTCACAAGGAACTAGAAGGACTTTCAAAAAGACAGGAGCCATTGACTCGGCAGTCGGCAACCTTGTTGGAAAGACATTGGGCTCTCTGGTTCACATAGCACAAGGCTGAAAAAGGATCATCATCGGTTAGGAAGAAGACCAAAAGCATGTTATGCATTCTCTTCCTTAGATGGTTGCCCCCAAATAGTCCTAGACATGTGTCCTTGCCTCATTTGTAAAAATAAAAATGGGGGGAGTGCCTACAAAAAAAAGAGCACACATGAGAGAAGAAAAAGCCTGACCTCCCCTTACCTCACCACAATTCGCTGGTTTAAGTGGTTTTCTTCTTGCACGGCTACCTTCCAGTATCATTGCTGCTGAGCTAGGACGAAAATGACTTCATAGCAGCAGAATATACAAGACAAGGCAGGGGAAGTGATGGGTTTTACTCTCCTCCCCTGCTCTCCTCTTAGTATAAAAATTTACATCCCACCGACCCTCTCGGATGTCCAGAGAGGAGAGGCCCAGCTCATTTCCAACTTTTGAGGTCCCTTAACCACAGTAAAAATAAAATATGACAGCACATGAAAACAAAACAAGGCAAAACAAGAGTGAGACACACTTTTTTATTGTACAGTTTAACAAAAGCTTTTCTAGTCCTTTTCTATGCAAATGCGATAGGAGCCAGGATGGTGTAGTGGTTTGGGAGTCGGACTTAGACCTGGAAGATCCAGGTTCAAATCCCCGCTCAGCCACGAAGCTTCCTTGGTGATCTTGGGCCAGTCACTATCTCTCAGCCCCACCTACCTCACAGGGTTGTTGTGAGGACAAAAAGGAGGGGAGGAAATATGTACACCACTCCGAGCTCCTTGGAGGAAGGGTGGTATAAAAATGTGGAAAATAAATAAATAAATGCACTCAGCATTGAGGAAAAATCTAGCAAGGGATGCACATAACACAAGTCGCAAAGCTTACCAAATACAGTGTGGCCCCTCTGTATCCACAAGTTTGGCACCTGCTGATTTATCTCAACACGGGTGCTTGTGGATATGGGGGCCACTTTAAAAACTTTGTAAAAAGAACAAAAGTTTTAAAAACAACCTTGTTTGCCTTGAGTGTGATGCATATTGGGGCAAGCCATGGCCAAGAAAGGGGGTCATGCGATCTGGAAGCCGCTTTTAGAACGCTGATGACTACCCTGCAGCCCTCAAAACAGGAGGATTTTGCCACCCTAAGGTAAGCAAGGCTATTTTTAAACTTTTTTCTTTTTACAAGGTTTTGTAAGTTGCCCCCGAATCTGTGATAAAGGGGCTTCCTTTAATGTGGATTTGCAGTATCCACGGGGGTTCCAGAATGGAACCCCTTTGGATACCGTGGGCCGACCGTACTAAAAAAACAAACAAGTGTCTAAATTTGAGGCCTGCTTTGATCTTGATGCTCCCCTCCGATGGGCCCCAACCCCACACTCCTGCTTTGACCAGGGCAAACATGCACACTGTTGCAGCCAACATCTAGTTTGGAGCTCAGGATTCAATTTTTGCTGAGAGCAATCCATTTTTGAGCTTTAAATAAAACAGACCCACATACTACACTCCAGTGGAAACATACTATTTTTTTCTTAACAGAAACTTGGCCGATGACTAACGTTTCATTATTCCTCCAACATCCTCCTTTATGGCTAAAATCCAGATGGATAAATCAGGATGCAAGGTTTAAAATGTAATTTTCTGTTTCTTCCTTTCTGCACAGCAGGCCAATAGCATGCATTCCATCAGGGATCTTTTAAAGATCAACCAAAAATATCCACTCGACACAATGTTGGTATTAAATCACTGCAAAGGTGCAACTCCCTTCTCTTGCAAACTCTCCAAAGTCTGACTTGATCATTATTCAAAAGTGGCTGGGGAGGGGGTCGGATTTTACTAAGACAGGCCAAAGCAGAATTCTGTTCTCAGCAAGCCCTTAATCATAGGCATTTTATTTCACCCTATTGAAGCGTCTCCACTAGGGGACAAGGGACGCTTCCCCTCCAATGAAGCCCCCACCTTAAATAGGACCTTGGGAGTCAACATTTTAAAAACCTAACAGCCCCAAATTAACCCCACATCTAGGATAGGAGGTGGTTTGCTGCAACTGGGGCTGAATTTCAACTCTTGGCCAATTTCCATTACAGGGCTATGAACCACCCCCAGAGGCGACCCATCCATTAGGCGACGAATGCAGGTTGCATCAGCAGCAGATTGTGGGAGGACAAGGAGGTGCCGATTCAGGGTGCCCTTCACCTCACGTCTGTTACCATCACTGCCTCCCGAGTCCAGTCTGGTGCAGATACAATCCATGCTGATCCGCTTTCCACCTGCTACATGCGAGTGGAAAGTGGATAACTCCTCTCCTTACCTCACTGCTAGCATGGTTTCTTCAAAAGTGCAGGACTTCCAGTTTGATTTACAGGGACTGCACAATTGAAAGAGCACCTGAGTGGTCCCTGTAAATCAAACATGGAAGTCCTGCACTTCCGCAATCAAAGGAACAGCCTGAGGCAGCATCAGATTGTACTCCAGAACATGCCACCTCTGACACCACCACCCATCCCCAATAGGCATGCACTGGAAAAGTTGATGAACAGTCCCAAGGTCCCTATCTCTTAACCTAATCTACCTTACAGGGTTGTTATGATAAAATGGGAAAGGACGGAGAGAGCCATGTTGAGTAGTAGAAAGATCCCGTAAGGGCAGAGTTCCCACTGAAATCAATGACAGTTGGAACCTCTTTTATTCTGAATGCCACATAGTGCAGAAGCTTCAATTCAGGTGCACTTCCTCCTGGGAACTGGAATGGGACTTTCTGGTTCGGGTGCTGGCTACTTTCTTGTGTGTGGGATTCTTAGCTGCTGGCTGCAGACACAAGAGTGCAATTCCAATAGGCAGCAAGGTTAATTTCCAAATAGAGAAATCATCAGCTGATTCAAGACAGAGGCAAGGCAAGAACAGCAATGTTAAGTATGAGAACGTGTATTTCCTGGAAAGAAGGTGTATTACTCGAGAGAAACAAGTAGAAAGGGTATTCCTCGAGAGAAAACAGCAGCGGCTGTAGCTCGTTTCCTCTATTGATGTTTACGAGCGCTAATTGACAGCACATGCCTGAACCAGAATGGCTGCTTCCAGATTGACTCCTGCTTTTCTGCTCTCCTCCTTTGATATTTATTCGGACAAGGGGCTAACCAAGAACAGTGACATCAGAACTTTACCCCAAGAAGAGGTTCCGAGGTCGGAACGAAACGTTGGGTCAACAATAACCTTGGATTTTAGTGTTTTTTGTGCCTGGGGCGGCTGCCTACACGGAGATCCGTCCACGGTTTCGGAGAATTATTAAAGTGCAAGTATATATCTTTTTCTCATAGCATCTAAACCCATAATTTGGAAACATTGTACAGTAATCTCGGGCCATGAAAGCTACCGGAAAAAATTCAAGAACAGCAAGCTCAGAACTCTGGCCTTTATAAGGGCCAATAGGTCTGGATGGGCCTGTGGGGTTAGCCGAGATTATTGAAGCTGGTCTTGCAACCCAGATGGCAACCTTCACACACATAGCTCAGTCAGCCAGGCTTACCAAGGAACCAATGCCAGCATGGTGGAGGTTAAACACTGGAGACTGGCTGTTGGACTCCCCTCTTGACACAGTTAGAAATGGGTACAGAGCTATTTGCAGGACACAAGGTGGCAGCATATTGCCCAAGAGGCACATGACTCAAAAGCTACCTGTCTCAGACCTTGTCTCTTGCCCTCTTTGACATGTGTGGGTGTCTCTCTACCTGTCTTCCTCCCCCCCCCCTCTCCCCTTCTGATCTTAGTTTACAAGCATATACATCTCTGTACATGTAGACCTCTCTCCAGGAGCTCTTCCAGTCTCATGGTCACACACACCCCGCAAACGGAATAGCTCTAAGATCTCCTGTTCCAAAGTCTAACACCTGTTCTATTAACAGAGATGTACAGGTGGGCCCCCAAATCCACTATCCACAGTTTCAGTTATCTACGGATCGCGGGGACACCCCCAGACTTTTACTTTTTTCCCAGTAAGCTTCGTTTCTTCCTTAAACAAACAGGTCGGCTTATTGCAGGCAAGTAGAACGAGACTAAGTCCTAGAGAGGCTCTGCAAGGTTAACAGAAACCTTACAGAGCCTCTCTAGCACTTAGTCTCGTTCTACTTATCTGCAATGGAGGCTGCTTCTCTGTTTGTTTTAAGGAAGAAACAAAGCTTGATGAAAAAAAAAAGAGCTGGGGGGGACGCACGCCTGCCCGCAGGGGAGGCAGGGCGGGGCCCCCTCATGAAACCATGGAGGGGGTGTTCGCTCCTATCCACGGTTTCAAGTATCCACAGAGGGGCCTGGAACATATCCCCAGCGGATATGGGGGGGGGAGTACTGTATATGCTTGTAATGGGCCGCGGGATGGCGCAGTGGGTTAAACCACTGAACCATGAGCTGTTGATCGAAGGTCGGCAGTTCGAATCCACGCAACAGAGGGAGCTCTTGCCCAGCTCCTGCCAGCCTAGCAGTTCAAAAGCATGTTAATGCGAGTAGATAAATAGGTACCACTTACAGGAAGGTAAACAGCATTCTGTGTTGTCATGCCGGCCACAGGACCACGGAAGCGTCTTTCGACAGCGCTGTCTCTTCGGCTTCGAAACAGGGATGAGCACCGGCACCCAAGAGTCGGACACCTTTTTATATGCTTGTAAACTATAAGAAAAGTGTTTTTCTATGCTTGTAAACTATAAGAAAAGTGTTTTTCTTTGAAACATTTTACTGCCTCTGCTCCTATTTTATTGTTAGCAGCAAACTAGTGGGGAGCAATCAGAAAAAGAATCTTCTGCCATGTTTAATTTACATCCATAGCCTTTTTTCCAACAGACACCTCTCCATTTATTATATTTACAGCCACAAATGGCTCCCTAAGCACTTTGCAATTAAAAGCCACACAAAATGATAATACAGTTGGATTCTAATGTGTGTGTATATTTTATTTATTTTTTATTTTATTTTTCACATTTTTATACCGCCCTTCCTCCAAGGAGCTCAGAGTGGTGTACATATTTCCTCTCCTCCTTTTTGTCCTCACAACAACCCTGTGAGGTAGGTGGGGTTGAGAGATAGTGACTGGCCCAAGGTCACCCAGGAAGCTTCATGGCTGAGCGGGGATTTGAACCTGGACCTTCCAGGTCTAAGTCCGACTCCCAAACCACTACACCATCCTGGCTCATATGGCCGTCTCTTCTGGCCCATGGCAGTTGGTGATACAGTCCAGGTTCCAGGCTGTTCCCTTCTGAAGGGAAATAAATATTGACACAATGCTGCAGGGGGAGAAGTGGCCTTGCTGGTATTCATCAGATTTTTTATTCCTAGGTTTTAAAAAAGAGCTCCAGTCTGGTGGAAGAATGTTTGATTTTTATTTATGTTACCAAAAGAAAAGGGGATTATTAATTTATATTTCCCTGAAGGCACAGGGGGAACCCAGCCCTTGCTGTAACCTTCAGAGAGAGAGAGAGATCCAAAATACAGCCAAAATTAAGTGCATGGCTCTGTTTGATAAAAGGGATATAGGACTGGATAACAGATCAAAGTGATGCAGAGAATCCCACTCCTTCAAAGAAGAGTCGAAGGGCCCAATCCTATCCAACTTTCCAGCAACGATGCAGTTGCAACGCAGCCCCGAGTTTCCCTTGCCTTGAGGAGGCCTCTGTGACTGCCCCCCCCCAACTGCAGGATGCAGCGCACAGTCATTGGCATGGCTGCATCAGTGCTGAAAAGTTGGATAGGATTGGGCCCTACCAGAGTAATGGCTTTCAATTCAATGATCACAGATTATTATTATTTTTTAAAAGAAACAAAATTATCGTACAAAAATACTCTTTTCACCAAAAGAATTAAGACACTACTACTACTACTACTACTACTACTACTACTACTACTACTACTACTACCACCAAAAGTATTTATATACCACTTTTCAAGAAAATGTTCACAAAGTGGTTTACAGACAAAATCAAATCATTAAATATCCTAACCAGTGTGTAATGCACAAAAATACTCTTTTCACCAAAAGAATTGAGACACTACTACTACTACTACTACTACTACTACTACTACTACTACTACTACTACTACCACCAAAAGTATTTATATACCACTTTTCAAGAAAATGTTCACAAAGTGGTTTACAGACAAAATCAAATCATTAAATATCCTAACCAGTGTGTAATGCATTCCTAGCCAAAAAGTGGTGAACCCGAGTAATGGGGTATTTGGTGCATCTGAAGAAACAAGAAATAAAGGGGAAACTTTTAGGGAAGGAGTTCCAGAAATCTCTACTCTTTTTCACCCCAGGCCTTAGAGCTAAAGATGGGGAGAGAAGGGGGAGATGGAGAGTTGAAAAACACAATGATATTTACTTGTGTTCCTGAAGAGGTTTACAACGCAATCCTGACTAAGATCTGGCCGGCAGCCCATGGCCACCGGCCGGATCCTGTGCACCGGCAGCCACTGTGGCTGCCAGGCAGGAGGTCTGCTCGGGGAAGGAGACACTAGTCTCCTTCCTCAAGTGTAACCGGGACCAGGCCCTATCGGCCTTCTAGGATTTCCGCCAGCTATTTTGCTGGCGGAAGTAGAGGAGGCCGTGTAAAGGCCCCGGCGCCCAACGGGGGTCAGGATATGGCCGAAGGCCGTCCTCCTCCCCCTCCCAGACCACCTGGGCCAATGGCCACCCTCCCCCGCCTGCGAACCCCTCCCCTCCGCTGGATCCTTACCTGCCAGGTCCGGTGGCGGCCGGGGAGCTCCGTCGTCAGAGCAGAGGAGGCTGGCCACTCCGCCTGCCTTCCCTGCTCAAAAGTAGTCGTGAACGTGTTTTACGGCACGATCACGACTGCCTCCCATGCTGGAATCCTCATTCCGGCGCTGGGGGACTTGGTAAGGATTGGTCTGTTAGAGTGGCATGCTGGTTGAAAATCCTCCAATATTTAGGTGGTTTTTAGGAAGGTACCTTGGTGCAGCTCTGGGGACTGCTGTCTTAAACTAATTATTGGTGGGGTTAAATAGACTCTGGGGGCTTCTGCATGGGCATGCAAATGTATGACTAGGTGGGTGAACAAGGGTTTGGATGCATGCTGATGATAGGAACCATCCTGGCATACAATGCAAGGGAAACCACTTTTTTTTCCCCGGTGGCGGTGGCAGCACAATCCTGGAAAGCTCAATGGGTTGATCCAGAAGGTTACAATGGCAACAGGTGAAATGCAGAAACGACTCCAACCTTGTAAATGCACAAGGCACATCTCTCAACAGGTATCAGGGTACAGGCAGGAGGCATCAGTTGGTATTGGCAAGGCAATGCTGGAGGTGATGTTGTCTGGCATCAAGATTTATATTGTCCAGGATTATAATGTAAGGGGCATGGCATAAATAGAAAATAAGATAAAATAATAAAGGAAAATGTGGTTCTTTACATCTACATTGCCACAAGACAGTTGCCAAGAGGTGGACATGACACTTGTGTAACCACATTCTAGATATCACCAAAGAGCAGCAACAAAAGCAGGAGTTGGGAAGGGAGAATGCTGAAATTGTTGGGGAAATGACAGAGGGCTGGGGGAGATGGTCTTTTCCTGCAGCTGATGCACTGGTAGAAGATCCTTGGATTTGCCTGCACCAGAGGGATTAGACAGGGAAAGTCATTTGCATTCCCCACAACCCTTGCAAGTTGCTTGTTCCCTGTGCCATGAAGCAATTGTCTGGAAAGTCTCTTTGCTTGTGCTTAGCAATGCGATTAGTTACACTACGCTCGGCTCAAACCCTTTTGAACCGTTAAGTATCGCATTCCTGCCTTCCAATTCTCCCCAGAAAATTTATTTTTTTATTTATTTAAATGATTTCTATAGCACTCGCTTTTCCGATGCTCCGTACATGCCACTTAAAGCAAGTGTTGAAAGCAAATGGGCTTGGGAGCCCCATGTTTGCCCACTAATGTCTGGCTCCACCCTTGAGCCAAAGAGGGTACCGACAACCACTTGCCAAGTCTCATGCATCAGCTAAGAAACCCTATAAATGTCACACAATTCTATTTTTATTGATTCTGTCTGGGGAAAAAAAATCAGTTATGGAAGGAAGTGGAAATCTGCAAGACACTGAGCACAATTCTTTTTTAAGTCTCACTGAACCCTCTACAACAGGCCACCTGCTGCTTTCTCAAAAGTAAATAAGATCCAACAGAGCTTCTGGTATTAGTCCAATGAGGAGTTGTAATCTTATTAAAAAAAAACCCGCAACTGTAATAAATTGGCCCTTTTATTTTTAAACCATGGACAGTGCTTTGAAAAGTGTTAAGAGGGTATCAGGTGCCCAGTTCACCTGTAACGTGGCCAGAGTGTGCCTAACACCCAGTATTCCCAATCTAAGGGGTCAACGCTGATAAGCAGACCCCTTTGCTAGCTGCATAGCAGCTCAGTAGCATTTCTGGACAAATGGTGATGACATCATTGGTCATCGTCAAACTTCTGGGAACACCAAGCTCCAAGCTACACAGAGTTTGGCTCGGGTTTTAGCTGTGTAGCTCCACAGCCACACAGCTTAAAGGGAACAAGGGCTACACCTCCTGCAGTACATAATGCAATCCCAGACCGAGGCATACAGCCAGAAATCTATAGTGAGGCAGTCTAAGTAGGCAGGGGATCACTGCAGAACAGGCAGGGCATACATATATGTAGCGTAGTTATTTTAATTGTATTACTCATTACAACTAATTGTAGGAAGCAAGTGTTCTGCTTTAACTTCTATACCCACACAAGTAAAATTGCTAGACTTCCTTCTTTTCTTTTTTAAGGAAAGCTTAAGGAACAGTTGCTTCCAAGAAGTTTTTCCCTCATGCCCTCTTTTCATTATTATACAAAAAGCCTGAATGAGCTGAGCTCGAACATGCTAATTTCCCCAGAATGGCTGTAACTTCCGCAACACGGCCCAAGTGTCTGATCAACAAAAACAAGGCCATTTGGTGCCACAAGAGAGCAATGGACTCCAACCGCCAATCCTCTCTATCAAACCTTGATCATACTTGCCCTGCCCATGCTACAGATGATGCAGACAGTGCTGAGATTCTTGTGATTAAGTAAGGAGATAACCAATGGCTCTAGCCTTGAGCTAATTATCTACTGAAAGTCAGCAAGCCCAACTCTTCAGAACTGGAAGTAAAACAGAGAAACCAACCCAAGAACCAACTTTGAAAGCCACTAGAACCAGAAGGCCAGAATGAGCCTTGATGAAACAAACAAACAAACAAAAAACCTCCAAGTTTGCCCTATAAGAACTGGCTACAGTGTCACAATTCAGAATTCCATCTCTGCTCCTCCGGTTGGAGTGTCCCCATTGTTGTGCCAAGTTACAATATCCCAGATCCTTTGTATAAAGAAAGGCAGCACTCCCAGAAAGCCAGGAAAGTAATAATAGCGGCTTCTTCACCCTGTCCTGCCTCCTCACTTTGTCCTTCTCCATTTCCTTTCCGGTTCTCCCTGAACCACCAAGTCAGGCCACCAGCAACCCTCCTCTAGTCTCCCCTCTCCATTTTTGCTCTCCCAGAACCAGGCTGAACCACTCGTGAAACACCACATTGCCCCTACCACAGCATGAAAAAAGCTGGCGTAAGGTTAAGATAAAGGCAAGATTCCTTCACGCCAAGATAATATATAATAATATACAGTATTTATATACAGGTGGGCCCCCATATCCACTGATTCACTATCCACTGTTTCAGTTATCCACGGATCGTAGGGACCCCCCCAGGTTTTTACTTTTTTCCCAGTAAGCTTCGTTTCTTCCTTAAAGAAACAGGAGAAGCAGCAGGCTGCTTACTACAGGCAAGTAGAACGAGACTAAGTCCTAGAGAGGCTCTGCAAGGTTTAACAGAAACCTTGCAGAGCCTCTCTAGGACTTAGTCTTGTTCTGCTTGCCTGCAATGGAGGCTGCTTCTCTGTTTTAAGGAAGAAACAAAGCTTACTGAAAGAAAAATAAGAGCTGGGGGGGGCAAGCATGCCTGCCTGCAGGGGAGGCAGGGTGGGGGGCCCTCAGGAAACCATGGAGGGGGTGTTCGCTCTTATCCACGGTTTCAAGTATCCACGGAGGGGCCTGGAACATATCCCCAACGGATATGGGGGCCCACCTGTATAATAATATACAGTATTTATATACCGCCTTTCTTGGTCATTGGATTTCTCCTCCGACTTAATCCAAGGCGGTGTACATGGGCAGGCTGTCCTAACCCCCCTTGGGGTTTTTTTACAATATATATATAAATGTCCAATCTTTCATGAATGGCTACTTTCCAGGTGGTATCCTTTTTACAGTCCGACAATTCTGCTGGCTGGTGCCTCCCACACTCGACCGACGCAGCTGGAAGCTCTTATCTCTCCTCCTGGAGGCCTGAAGATCAAGCCTGACTGGCTCAAAGTCGTAACTGGAGAGTGCTTGGCTGCTTGTCTCTGCTCGCAAACCCTCTCGCCAATGGATTCTCCTGGTCATTGACCCACGGCTTTACTCAGCCATAGCAGCATGTGCAAGATGACTCAGCTCAGCAGACTGGGACAGCTAAAAGCTCTTGACCATTGGCCTCCCAGTCTAAGCAGTCTCCCTTCTTCCCACTTGCAGCCTATATACTAACTATATACAGTCTTGTACTCTTTATCCTTGCCTTTAGTGTTTGTCTCTTTCTAGTTTTCCCCTATATTAGGGGAGGATCTGGAGTCTCCAGGCTCTCCAGAACAGGAGTCCCTCTAGCAAGACCTCCAAGCCTACAAAGTTTGCCTGTGCTGAACAAAGTGCTTTTGTACTTGAATGAGTAAGTACGAGTTGATCCATTGTCTGCTCGTGAGGAGGCAGGAGATTTCATGCCCCCAGTCTATCACATCGTGACACTAAAATCACAAATGATTTCTTTGCTAACCAATACAAAAAGTCCCCCATCTTCACCTCTGACTTGTTGATGGGAAACCCTTTTGGGGCTCTTCAAAATCATGCAGGCTGAACAATTAGGAGGTGGGAGAAGTCGCACCCACTCTCCTTGATTCCCTAATCTGATGCATGCATAGAGTTTTATTCTGCTGAACAGAAAGAGATTGAGACTGAGTGGGCATATAGAATGGATGCAATCCAACTCTCCTACACATATTCAAACTGCACAATTCTGAAGGTCTTGACAGGGCTATATGCTTTCACTTTACTCACTTCCCAGGATTCCACAGTGCTGTTTCTCCCTCTCTCTTTCCATTCAATCACTCAATGGCAGTACCTTCCTCTGCCTTCCTTACTTGACATTTGTCATAGGGACCAGCTGTTCAGGTGAAGCAACTACTCTCCTTAGACTCTGACACACCTTGAAAATGTCTCAAAATAGAACTGAAGCTTACTGCCATTCTAAAACCGCCCCTTCAAAATTTTGGAAGTGGGTAAAACCTTCATCACATGGAAATCCTTTCCAAAGCTGATACATCCAAGACCTTATTTTCTAAAAACAAACAAGCATTAAGTGATATTTTGTAATAATGAACGTACACGTAATTTCCACACAATCATATCCCTTAGCTAGGTCACATTTTTGCAGTTTCCTGGACAAGGTCGTAGATAAATTATTTGTGGTGGTGGATTGAGATCAGGACATTCCAACCCTCCAGTTCATTTCAAACTGGCTCACAACAGGACATGTAATTATGGCATAAGGAAGAATCCAACAACAAAAAAAGGGCACTGTTTTTGGTTTCCACAACAACCATCTCTTCATGCATTCACTAAGTTCATATAAACAGCTCTACAAGGTCTAGGGTGCCTGTTGTCTGTACACTTGTCTGATGCAAAAGAAGTCTCTGTATTCATCTATTTCCTTTTGCTTGCATTTTCTGACCATGTTTCAGCCCACACATGTCAACGCTGGAAGAACCTATTGCTAAGGCATATGCGACTTACGAAACTGTGCAAAAAAGCACACTGTGAGCAGACTGTGGAATGGCCTCAGAATTTAAGCATTTCCTCCTCCTTACCTTATTTGCATGTGAATTACAAAACTGGGTCTCTGCTTTAAATTGTGATGGATCTGATGCTGCTATACTTTTCAGTTTATCTGCTATTTTATTGGCCAGTTAGGCTGCAGTGTTCTGAGTTTGTTTTAAAATTTTATTATCTTGTCAGCTGCCTTTAAGATCTGAGAGAGTCATAAGACACAACAGAAATTCTTGAGATAAATATACATATGTTTACCATTCATAATTCTTCTTTGGGATACCCCCACAGCCTTCACCTTCCCAAAAGGCCACTTGGGCAGCAACCATTAAGATAGCAGAACTGGATAAACAGAATAACGCTTACTGTTTCTTGAGATAAATTATCTTTTTTTCCTATTATGACATTATATGAAACCATCTTAGAGCTAATAGCTAGTGGTCATCAACTGGCTAAGATACGCACAAATATCCACATATGCTGCTTGTATAAGCCACTCTGGTACCCCAGAGCATCGTATCCACAAGAACTGCAGTGAGCCAAACCAGATTCTTGTCCAAACCAGATTCTAAAGGAATTATCTACTTGGTACTGTATTTGGACCAGCTTGGTGTAAAAATCTATTTGGGCCAGTTATATGATCCTTTAGTGGTGCTATATATTTTTTCTCCCTCATCGAGGACCAGAGCTTGGATATTCTAATTGGATAAAGGTGCTTTGGGATATGGTATTCTTGCAGACAGAGGGCACTCCTGACATAATGAGGGGCACTGGACTTAGTTTCATGCTTGTGTCTATATGCACCAATGCAGTCTAGAAAAAAAGCGCCTGAGGGGGGACATGATTGAGATGTATAAAATTATGCATGGGATGGAGAGAGTGGATAGAGGGAAATTCTTCTCCCTCTCGCACAACACCAGAACCAGGGGACATGCACTAAAATTAAATGGAGGGAGAGTTAGAACGGACAAAAAATATTTCTTTACCCAGCGTGTAATTCATCTGTGGAACTCCTTGCCACAGGATGTGGTGATGGCACCTGGCCTGGATGCCTTTAAAAGGGGATTGGACAGATTCATGGAGGAAAAGACCATCACAGGTTACAAGCCATAAGCAACCTCTTGGTTTTAGAAGTAGGTTCTCTCTGTGCCAGGTGCAGGGGAGTGGCAGCAGGAAACAGGTTATCTTGTTGGCTGTGTGCTCCTGAGGCATCTGGTGGGGCCACTGTGTGATACAGGAAGGTGGACTAGATGGGTCTTTGGCCTGATCCAGCAGGACTCTTCTTATGTTCTTATATTGAGAGTGTAAAAACTAGCTTGGAGTGTTTTGTAGCAGATGGGAGTTGCAACAGATTCTTCATATATGGCATTTTACTGATGTGCAGGAGTTCACGTACTCATCAACAAAACACACACACAAACCTTGAGGCAATCATCCATATGATCATATCAAGACTGCTTTATTGTGCTGTTTCACCAATGCATCCCCATGCACTGGTAAGAATACCACAGCTTTTGGTGAGGCCTGCTCATGGCTCCTAAACTTCACCATAAACTTCACCATAGTCCAAGTGGTTGTGATTAACAACTTCAGGAAGAAATGACACTGTTTACTCCTTATTTGTCAGGAGCACTGGATGGTCAGAACGGGTGGGGTGGGGGGGACTTGCATAAATCCAAGGTCCCATTCTTGGTTTTTTCCCTTTCTTCTGCTTTATCATTTGGCAGGTGATACAGATGACCAAACTATCCCAAGGTGAGTCTATACGTTAGTTTCGTCATCTGTACAGGGTTACCCTCAGTGCTTTCTGAAGTCATGGAAACCCTACTACACCATAACATATGCACCTCTGCATCTTATTCAGTAAGACAGCTATAAAAACAAACAAACTGTTTTGCTATGAGATAAACGCACATTTCGAGGCTACCACAACAAAACACACACATCTCTAACAACTGCATGACCAATGCTCTCTGCCCCATGCCAAAATACATCTCCTACTACTACATGCAAAACAAATTAACACATACATTATGCAGTGCAGCACATGTTAACATCTCTGGAAATAATTTGACAGAAGGACAAAAATGAGGATTTTATCCCCAGCTAGAAGAAAAGGAAATGCGCTATTCCCAGATTTTATTTCTCTCTCTCTCTTTTTTTTTTTTTTACAACTGCGTTCCAGTCTGCAAATGCAGAAATGTTTAGAGACTTAAAGAGCTTATAATGGGAATTTTATCTCAAGTCACAGATGCTGCGCTATTATAATGCACTCTCCTTTCAGCCATGACAAGGAGCAATTCGAGGTTGCAGAACTTGACGGCTATTCATTCTTTCCACCTCTCAGGAAAATAATAATGGCCTTTTCCCAACTAAAAGATACCGTATATAGCTCTTTGTCACCATTCTTTTCCTCACCGTTTGGAGAAGTATTGAAAAAGTTCCCCCAAGTCACTCTGCAACATTAATCAAAGAGTCAGATATGAAGGGCGATTATATTGCAGTGTATGGAGGGGGGTTAACAGGGTCTCTCAAACTGTCAAATAGTAGGTACAATACAGACAATTTCTGTGGTGCACCAGTCCTGGGAGTTTTGGGACTCTGGGAGTCCCTGGGAGACAGATAGCAGAACACAACTGCAGCAACTTTCTGTACAGCAAATTCCCTCTTTAACACTGGCCCTAAACCTTCACTGATCACTTGATAATGAAACAAAATGGAAGGAAGAAGAAGGCAATTGGAACATTCCCAATTCCTAATTGAAGCCCTTCTCTTAATCCTGTTCAAGGCTGCAATTTTGCACTCACCCCTTTTTTGGGCAGGTATGAGCTTCCTAACCAAACTGATCTCTTAAGCAACTGGTTCTTTTGGTTTTCAGCCAAAGCTGACTTGCTCAGAGTGCTAATTGACTGGCCCTTGTGACAATCATTAAGCCAACCCCTCTTCCCAGTCCATTATGCAGTATGCCTACTAGCAAGGGCCTTTAGAGGAGTGAAGTTGAGGGGAATCTTGAACTCTTCCCAAAACTGAGAGGAAGTACTTCTGCAAATTTGTGAAATTAACTACACCAAAAAAATAAGCTTCTGGTCCAGTCAATTTCATAACCAATGGCCTTGCTGCTCCCACACCCCACTAAACACTCCCCTAAACTCCCCTATTGTCTCCCCTAAACACACATAACACACAGGAACATTCACCCTAGTACTAGAGAAATGAAGCACTGGGGAAAGAAAAACAGATTATAAAAAAAGAAAAATGTTCACAACTGAAATAGGTTCACACCAAAGACACAATCAGAAACATGCAACTTTTCAACATAGTCGTCACTGTTAAATAATTTTCCTTTTGTTATCCGAGAACAAAAAAGAAAAAGAAAAAACCATCCTCTTGGCTTTAAATAAGAATCCAAATCATGTTACCTTTTTCATGAATAATTTTTAACGTTTTTCTGGAAAAATATTGTTTAAAAAAAGACTGAGTTTCTTCTCATAAAGGAAGTGGGGCATGAGAGCTGGTGTAGCATGGTGGTTAAGAGACAGAGATGCAGAGCAGATCTTCCCCAGTTTGAATTGCTCCTCTGCCATGATCTTACTGGGTGGTTTTAGGCAAGCCGCTCCTATTCAGCCTCAGCTGCAACATGGGGGACAATAATACTTACCCTGTCAGACTGTTGTCCTTACATCATTATATCAAGGTACACATGAAGTGTATGCATTTGTATAGCACCTTCTGATTGTGTTAGGGGACTGGGAGCACTGCAGGAGCATATTCCTGCACTTAGGGAGCTGTTCACTCCCCAGTCATAACTATCACTCTGGGGGTGTTGGAGTGGGGGGAGGACTGAGCCCCTTGGCCTCTGGACACCTAGTGATCAGAGCTGGTAATGCCTATAATCTCTTTGGTGGTGCTCATCATACAAAACAGGAGCATAGCGCAGAACTCCAGGGCCTGAGAAGCAAATCTTCCATTTTATGTTGCTACCATTCTTGCTTGATTGGGGGGGGGGGGGAGGAGGCTGCCATCATTCTTACCTTTCCTTTGCAAATTTCTTCTCTTTACTACTCAAGTATAATGCTCCGAGGACTTTCATATTTACAGCGCTGCCAATTAACAGAAAAACGTTTTGGCACATAAACCCTATTGCTTTCGCATGAAGGACTTTTTCATAAAGATTGAATCTCCACGCTCCCTCTTTTTTAATGGCCTTGTGCAAGTCACAGAGTCATTTGTCAACTCCTGTGACAACTCCTTTGAAACATCACGAGCCATCTGGTGAGTGCTTTTTAGTTCCAGTCAATCCAGGGGGAAAAGTCAGATTAAGTCACAGAAAAAGGGAAGCAAAAGGAAAGACCTATTTGGCTACCCTGCTGTGTAGCTCCAGGGAGCCGAGCTGTCCTGTAATCCAATTAACTACCTGTTGCGTAAAAGCAAGAAGCAGCTGCAGACAGGTGGAGGAGAAAGCAAAACATGACCAAAAAAGCTTTTCCTGAAGCCAGACAGCAGAGGCATATATTGTTCACCTACTGTAAAAAAAAGATCACCAAACTCCTTGCCTCTAATTCTGAGGAGAGAAGCAGCTGCCAGCTCATCGCCGTTTTAGGATTTGTGCATTTTAAAATAAGCCTTTCTGAATTGCGTGGTGATGGCAATGCCAATAAAGCACTTCTCCTTTCCATGACAATCTCAGAACTTTAAATGTTTTTCATCCCATCTTTCCTCTTCCAGGGGGAAGCGCTCAAGGTGGTTTACACATTCAAAATATTAAATAGAAAGCCACATACTTCCGGGTAAGACTACGTCGTTTCCAAATACTTTATTACAAAAACCAGATGTTACAAGATGTTTTTGTAATAAAGTACCGTATTGGTCTGAGTATAAGACTCACTTTTTTCTCCTAATTTAAGTTTTTAAACTAGGGGTGCGTCTTATAATCAGGCTGTTGCAATTTAATGCCAGTGATTTAATTAAATTTTTTTAATAGCACCAAACTTTAAGGGTGCGTCTTATAATCAGGTGCATCTTATACTCGGGACAATACGGTATTTGGAAACGACGTAGTCTTACCCGGAAGTATGTGGGTTTCTAACTCGAAAATATGGTCACGTCGTGAAAATCTACAATTGTATCTATTAAATAGAAATATAAGCAAAATGACAAGCACCACCACACAACCTAGACAGTAGCAAGTAACAGCTCAGAAAGAAGGAACTACAGCAACCAAAATATCACTTAGCAAACAATTGCTGAAAAACAAAAAGATAATTTAAGAAGAAGAGGAGAATAGTGATAACAGCAGCCAAAACAGACCTCCTGTGCAGGGGCATCATAAGGGGGGTACATTGGGTGCGGGCCACACTAGGTGACACCCATTGATGGGGTGACACCACAATGGAGAATTCTACTGTCGCCCGCTGTGCCACCCGGGTCATGCTTCCGAGATCAGAAAGTGGCTCAGAGTGGCCGAAGACGGCCGAGCAAGGGTGTCATTAAGGGTGCCATCTTTGGCCTGTCCGACTTGGCTCGGAGCATCCGAAGACAGTCCAGCAAGGGATGTCATACTTGCTCAGTCATCTCTGGGCACTCTGAGCTGCTTCTTCGTGAAGCCATGAAGAAGCTGCTTGGAGCAGCCGAAGACCACCGAGGAAAAGCCGAATCCTTTCGCCAGCAGTCTTCGGCTGCAGATGCTCACCGAGCTGGAAGCAATTAGCAGTGTCGTGAAGACGTCATCACATCACCGCCAATTACTTCCATGTGTGCACACTCGGTGGGGTGATACCAGAGTCACCGCACCGGGTGACACCACAGTTAGTAACACTGCTGCTCCTGGGTATAGAGTCCCACATTCTGCATGCCACAACAGTGAAGGCCCTCTCATCAATGTTCCCTCTAATTCTTTTCTCCACTATGCAGAACAGTCAACAACCCAAGCAGTAGAAGAACACCACTGTAATCTTAAAATTGGCAATGGCCAGACTGACCACTGACTTTTCGGCGAGGGCTCAAAACATTTCGTCTAGCGTTTGGGTGATGGGTCGTGGTCTGCCTCCTGTGTCTTAAGATGCTCTGCCAAGCTGCTTCTCTGCTCCATACTGTCGCCCCCTCCCCTAGTGGATTTTATTGTTTTTTAAAATTTGTGTATGGTTATGTATTGTTTAAATTTATTTTATGTATGATTTTAAATTATGTATTTTAACCTTTGTTGTAAGCCGCCTTGGGCATTTGCCTTTCGGCATAGGAAAAGGTGGGATATAATTTTTTAAATAAATAAATAAATAAAACTTCTTATATTGTAGCCCAGAGGTTCTCAACCAGTGGTACGTGTACCCCTAGGAGTACGCGGACCATGTGCTGGGGGTACGCCAAGGACTGGCCATTATGTAGCCCATGACATTTATGGTATTAAACAAAGGTGCAAGTTTTTCTGTAACAGTGCAGAGCCAGTACAAATGTATAATCTGTCAGAAAAGAGGGAAAGATGGGGACCCAAACACACCAGTGTTGAAGACAGATCCTACTCTTGGTAGATCCTGCTCTGTTCCCCTCCTCACTGCTTCCTTTCTGGCAGCTCTTAATTAAGAGGTGCTAGAGCTCAACTCATCATCTGGAAAGGATAGCCTCTGAAAAAGCACCAAAGGAACTAGAAGCCAAGTTGCAATTTAAGTGTGGTAGAATAGACAGCTAACTAAGATGTGAAAGAAATGAAGCTGGATGCAGCGGCTAGCTAGATTGTACAAAAACAATACTACCTGGGAGGAGGAGGAGAGACCTAGGCCAGGGGTTCTCAAAGTGGTGGGTCTTGACCCACCCTTTTACCGGATGTGGGTGATATGCCCTTAAGGGGGGGTGGCCAGCCCGAATGCGAGTGGCGGTGCTCCAGGATCCTGCCCGTCGCCAACCCAAAAATGCTTTTTTCAACATAACTGCCTGTCAGCTGCCAGCTCCCCGAAGGATCCAGGGGGGCTGCTGCCGCCTCCACAGGCCTCCCCAAGGCTCTAAACAGTGGTGATCGCATTCCGAAGCACATTTCTGGTTTTTGGCGAAAACTGGAAGTGGGCTTTGGAATGCGACTGCCGCTGCTTAGAGCCTTGGGGAGGCCTGTGGAGACGGCAGCAGGTTCCTCGGACCCTTCGGGCAGCTGGCAGGACAACCAGGTATGTTGAAAAAAATGTTTTTCAGTCAGTGGCGGGCGCGATCCTGGAGCGCTGCCTCCGACATCGCCCCACCCCTGCAAAGACTTACAGGGGAGTAAACTACAGGACTTACAGGGGAGTAAAGTACCCCTGTAAGTAGACTTACAGGGGAGTAAACTCCCCTGTAGTATGTTCAGAAATGCTGACCTAGGCTATCAACTCAAGAACTGGGTCCCATTTCTTAGGAGCCGGAGACAACTGAGCATCTGGATTTTTGCATCCCTGCTGTTCAATGTCTTTTTGAGCCTGCTTTCCCATCTCATTTACACATGAGTGTCCCATCTAGGAGACCCCCCTATACTGCTTGGTCTAAATGTTTCTTTGCCTAATAAATACCCTGTTGGACATATTAACCAGAATTCAACATGTCATGTCCAAGGAACTTGTTTCACTTTTTAAATTATTCTTTGCTGCCCTTCCTTTGTGAGAAAGGAAATTGACAGGCAACTTCTGTTTATGCCAAAGAGTACTCATCTGTCCCTATGAATGTTCATCTCTTTGACAACACACACACACACACACACACACACACACACACACACACACACACACACACACACACACACACACACATCTATGCCGAGTTTTGTTTTTGTTTTGTTTTTCCTTCTATGGCAATAGGAAATCATCAAGGCAGGACAGATACATTAATAAATTTGTTTAATTACTTTGTCAGAGTTGAATCTAAAGCATCAAACTAGCCATTAAAACAAGCTTGATGATTTATCACAGAGCCAGTTTTAAGAGCTGAAATTCAGCCAGTCCTCTGCAGTCTATATTCCAGTGCCTATGAGCTGATTCACACAAGACGTGTTTGAGCAGGGCTTATCAAAGGTTGCTCAGACCATGCCTGATTAGGTTTGTCATGCAGAATTATGTTTGTATTCAAAATATTGAGCTTTGATAAGGTTAGGAGTGCCCATATGGACATTAACTTTATTACGTAACTGGTCTTAGGCTGACCTTGAGAAAGGAAACTTTTCACCTTGTTGCAATTTTGCCATACCTTGCAGATCTCATGCACGCTGTCCACATATGGACCAAGCAGATAGTTTGGACTACCCATCTGCTAGTTGGTAAAGTCAACAAAAATCATTTCTAGAACATTCCACAGACTCCCCATTAATTAAATGTGCATTACTGAAGTCAAAACATTCTTCAGTGTTAAAGGCAGTATCTTCAGGCAAGCTACCAATTTCAGGACCCATGAAGTTTAAGAATCTTGCTCAGGTGCTGGGATAAAGCATTAAAAAAGATAAACATGCGTGAAATTAGGAAGAGCCTAATTTCTCTCTCAGGCTTTCTATACAGATACAAAGGCTCAATGAGCGTGTTTGGGGGTTTGCACTAACTGACCCATGATTCAAATAATCCTTCTGGATCAGCTGTGAAAATATAGTTCAAGTGGGTTTTATACAATCATTTTGGACAATTTTTGTTAAAAAAAAAAAAGATGACTTTCAAGAAAGACAAACTGCCACCAGGCAATAGGTTTCTTTTCCATGCTTGCCAATTTCTTTCTCTGCAAAATGCAACTTTCTTACTTGCAGTATCCATCTCTCTTGAAACCAAGAGTCCTTGGTGACAACACACATTATTTATAAATAACCTTCTTTCAGACATGGCAAGACATCCATTTTCGCCAGAGGAATAAAGTGCAAGGTCATATTAAGTGGCTGGCAGTGACTACTCGGCAACAATAGACAAAACCAAAAGAAGTTAAAAGGGATGCATGACACTGGAAATACACAATCAGACTATAAGTCTGAACATATGAAGCAGGGAAATTTGGGTCCTGGATCCAGGAACACAGAAACTCTGCAGTGTTACTATGTTGAGCAAGCGAACATCATCTCAACATAACATTGAACATCATCAACATATCAACAGTTTATTCCAAGAGAGCAATGGAATGTTAGCAAAACAAGGTTGGAGACTGGAGAAAAGATGACAGGCAGACAAACTGAAGTCATAGATGGCATTTATGGCAGTGGAGACCTGGTTCTTCTAACAAGAACCAGGTGCTTATCTTGGCACCCCACCCTGTTGTCTTATTTGCACGTCCTTCAAGGAAAGCCTTCCATTTAAATAAATAAATGCTGGAAGATTGGGGGGGGGAGAGAGAGAGAGAGAGAGAGAGAACCACAATTCAGGGGCAGAACCTATAATCTGCATGCAGAAGGTTCCAGGTTCAATCCTCAGCTTTTCCAATCAAACGCACCCCAGGTAGCAGGGCTGGGAAGGCTTAATCCCTGAAGCAAAACCTCTGAGAATAATTGCCAGATAGTGCTGAGTTATGATCAGCTCAGCCCTAACTGCCCAGGAAGGGGGATAGGATATGGCAGAGGAGGCCTCCGCTGATCCCTCCCCCTTCCTGGGCCTGATCCTCCAATCCCCCCTCCCGGAACACCCCCGTGCTGTCCCCCACCACCTGGCAGGGACTTACCATCCTGCTAGCGCTGCACCGTTCTGCAGCACCAGGGGAGCAGCACAAGCCTCTCCTCCAGCGCTACTTACTTGCCAGGTACTGTAAACGTGCCACAGGGTTCTATTCTGTCTCCCATGCTTTTCAACATCTACATGAAACCGTTGGGAGAGATCATCCAGGGATTTGGAGTTGGGTGTCACCAATATGCTGATGACACCCAGCTCTACCTCTTCAGCCCAGTGAGGCTGAAACTAAGAATTGTAACATTTGTGGACATAATTTTAATTGGATTTTTTTTTGTTTATATATATTTTTTTACTTTGATGCACACTGCCTTGTGAACCTAAGTGGAGAGATACCACCAATACCATATGCTGTTAGAATAAGCGAGTGTTTTGTTTTAAAGGTTACTGGGTCATTCGATGTCAAATCAACCAATGAAAAATCCATTTTGGAACTTGATGTCACGGATTTTGCTCATTTTTGGTACATTTGTACCTTACCATGAGATGTTTAAAAATTGTTTATTTCAGACGTTTTTGTCCATCCGTTTTTGAGATATTGAATGTTCAAGATTGCCTAAAAATTGCCTAAAAATGCCAAAATACACTTGTCACCATACCTTCCAACGCCATTTACAAGGTAACAATGAAAGCTACAGACATGGGACGGCTGTCATTTTAAAGCTTATGAATAGGGCGTTCATTTGATATGCAACATGACATGATTGTAAATTTTGAAAGTTTGGAAAATTGAACTTTTTAAAAATTTTCGAAAAAATCACACTTAAAAGTATATGTCTTGTAGTCAATCAGTCAAAATTTCAAGATGGTATCTCAATGGTATCATACAAAAATTAAATTTTCTTGTTGGCAGTGACCAGGAATTAAACCCCTCAAGTCCATTTTTCTACAGTTTACATTGATAAAATTATGTGGTAAACTGAAATGAATCCAAAAATGTATAACAGGACTCATAGATATAGATTTATAGAGAATGAATTCACTTTCTATTCTTTTGCAGGATCAGCTTTTTGGTAAAACTATCAAAATCATGAGCTTTTTACTTCTTATTTACTCATCTAAATAAATTATCATCAGAAGTTTTAAAAAAATTCTTTGTAGGTCCAAGTAAATTCTATGGCCAAGTAAATTCTAGAGCCAAGTAAGATATGGCCAAGTAAATTCTAGAGAATTGTTCCATGCAAGGTGGAGATCAGGGTTCAGGAAGGACAACTAACCAAGGAGGTAGCAGGCACTGAGGAAGGGCAAGGAAACAAAAACTTACAGGGCTCAGACAAGAGTTCTTCCAGCCAGTTGTGTTATTAGCAAGCCACGTGAGGGGGGGGGGGAAATGACGTGTTTTGTGTCATCGCCCTGTCCCCTCCACTCCCAGAAGGCTTCATTTAAAGCCTTTTAAGACCCAGGGCAGATGGCAGAGCCCAGAAAACGCACAAAAAAGCAGCCACAGAGTGCTAAAATCCTGCCGAGGCTCCTCCTCGGTAGGAGACCGCGGTTGTCACCAGGGGGCATTGCATCCCCCTGGCCCCCCTATAACGATGCCTCTGCTTCCAGCCAGCCAGCATCACCTGAGGGTTGAGTTGAGCACAGAATGTGCAGATTAAAAAAAGGTAAGGTGACCCCTGACAATTAAGTCCAGTCGTGTCCGACTCTAGGGTGTGGTGCTCATCCCCATTTCAAAGCCGAAGAGCCAACGTTGTCCGAAGACGCCTCCGTGGTCATGTGGCCTGCATGACTCTCATTGCCGCAGCACGTAGCATGCGGCTGGAACATGGAGCGCTGTTTACCTTCCCGCAAGCGGTACCTATTTATCTATGCACATTAACATGCTTTGGAACTGCTAGGTTGGCAGGAGCTGGCCAAGCAACGAGAGCTCACCCTGTCGTGGATTCGAACTGCCGACCTTTCGATCGACAGCTCATGGTTCAGCGGTTTAACCCACTGCGCCACCCGCTGGCCTGGCAGATAAGATAGTCTACTTCAAATACATATGCAGTGCTATGCAGCACAAACTCAGGGGGAGCCTGTTGTTTTGAGACTGGCTGGTCCAGGCATTTATTCAGTCTATAAGAAGCCAATCAGCCCCCCTGTAGAGCCCATGCTGACCATGCTGCCAATCCCTGTATGACAGATATGGGGCGGCACATGGTGGATCAAACAATATCAGTAGAATTCTCCCTTTTCTCAATTATGCATGTTCTGCCCATACACTCTCTCTGACTCACAAAGACGTAGTCCACTCCGCAGCAAGTTAAGGTCCTACCACTGTTGCTGCACCCAATATATACATGGCCCTCAATCAACAGGACAGACATGTCGCCAGGCTTGAATCATCTTGCACCAAACTATTTTAATATTCTGAAACGTCATCTCTTTTTGTTTCCTGTGAAAGAAGCTGTCAGCCGCCAGTGTAAAGTTTGTAGTTTTATGTACACTTGAAACGACTCAAGCAAGCATGTCACAAAGGTGGAAATATTTTCTTTGAAACCCTCTCTTCAAAAAAGCTGCTTTTACTACCATTGTTAAAGCGTAGAAAATACAGATGCATCATAGTTTTCCCTTTTAGGTACTTCTTACTCATTCTTATTAGAAACAACACACACACACACACACACAAACTCACTATGAGTAAGTAGCTATCAAAGTAAATCAAAGTAGTCACACTCTAAAAATATCCTGTTACTCATTCCCTGAATATGTACCAGATGTTTGAAGGTACTTATCTCTCAATCATAAATAAGCAACAAGGGCTTACAGATTGCCCTCCAGTGCAGGGGGATCTCTCTAAGAACTCAAGCATCGCCACAGCCTTGTATGCTGACCCCAAAGTTCATTGCCATAAGCCCAACATCTGGGTCTGTCCTTGCTCCTAAGTGCCGAGGTGGCTGTGGCTTGGGGTGCTTTTGACCAGCTTTGGCCTGTGCACCAACTATGCCCATTTCTGCCTCAAGGAGAACTGGACGTGGTTGTCCATGCCGTAGGCACCCCATGGTTGGATTACTTATTGCCTAACAAGACTTTTTATTTCTTTTATTTGATGCGTGTGGAGCGCACGTGTATACACACAGGTACGGGGCACTGGGTGCCCACCAAGAGATCATGATCCAAGGCAGTAACGTGGTTTCAGAAGGCAAGAGGAAGCCACACTTGTTATTGCGCAATCTCTCCCCCACTCCATCAGGCTGCTGTTTGGAGAATTCCATGTATGACCGAGACGTTCGTACTTCTCTATCACAATTGCTCCTTGCTTCCACAGCCTTGCTTCCCTGTGAGCAAAGTCACCTCCTAAGATCTTTGCAATGAGGAGCAAGCAAGTTGTTCAAAAAACAAAAGGATGCCCAACTCTAGTGTCCTCACTAACTCCATGGCCAAATTCAATCAAGAAGCCATGCTAATGGAGCCACTGCCTCCAGAGCTAGCTACTACATGAACAATAGAAGGAGGACCCACTTAGGACTGGGGATAAGCCATCAAATCACAAAGGAAGGTTCCTTGATGAGGTCACCCCACAAAGATCCCATAGAACCCTATGGGAAATAAAGGATATAAAAAGCTGGGTTACAGAATGAAGATCCCATGTCTTCATTCTGCATTCCTCTTGTTGCTGCCCTGCTGTTGCTTTTGTCGCACACTGACCAGCTGGTGCTGCATTCAGCCACCCTATTCCAGCCACCACAATCCAAGCACAGTGGCCAAACATAACCCCACTCTCTTTTCTTTCCAACATTTCCCTCCACCTCTCTCTCTCTCTCTCTCTCTGAGTGCAATTAAGGGGAACCAGCATAAGCTGGGCAGTCATCCTGTCAGCCACTTCACAATGTTCCCTCTTCCCTGGGAAAGGGGCTTTGGCTCTCTTGCATGGGTTCCCTGTCTGAAGCCATCAAAGCTTGCCTAGGCTTTGAGCCTGTTCCCACCTTTTTTAACCCTGCTTGGAAACCAGAGAATCACCAGGTCTTGGCAGTCCTGTCCTGCAACCCTTACAAGGCTTTGCACCCCATCCAGCAGAATGCCCTATATGAACATGCTAGAGATTGGACTTTCTGCATGCAAATGATGTATTCCACACCCCATCCCCATGATGATAATCTTGAACACATCCAAGAGCAGCCCTTTAAGCCTTCCTACAAATCTTGTTCCACACCCCAAAACATCTTCTGAACCTCCTTCCAGTAAACCATGAAACAGCACCCTTAACACGAGGACGGACACGTCCTACATTGTTTCATTTCAGCATTTCTCTTTTGGTTTCCTCCATCCATTTAGGAGTTTGCACTCCTCCTCCTTCAGGGGACAAAAACCTGTTATCAGAGCCAGCATGTGAATGCAATGGAGAGGGACAGCAATTACTTCCTTTCATGGCTTGTGAAAAATTCTTTCTGCACTTAATGGGGGATTACAGAAGGCAAGAGAGCACTAGAGAAAGTTCTCCTACAAACAGAAAAGAGGTATTCTTGTCGGACATGATCTAAATTGGACATAAGGCCTCAGAGAAGATATAAGCTGCAACAAGACTACAAATATTTAAAAAAACAAACCCTTTAACCATCATGGTTTCTCCCAAGGAATTCAGATTAATTTGGCTTATAAGGACATTAAGAACTGGAACACTTACTGCTTATTAAGGAAGTCTGTGGTGTTGCAATCTTTGCAACAAATCCTGCTAACACTGGAGTAACACAATTGGGTAATACAAACTGAATGAGAGAGAGAAAAAAAAGAACAGTAATTTAAAAAAAAACACTGTAGCAAGTGGGTCTGTAGACTACTCAGTTCATTTCACATAAAAGTACCAAAACAGGATCTTTATGAACTACATACATACAGTTCATGTATGTGAACTTTAAACAGTGTTATTTGGAAAGTGGCGGAAGTGGGGAAGAAAGCCAATACGCCAGCCTCTCTTTCCCCTGGATTAGAATAAACTGTAACATGATTGTATAGCTCACATTGCTATACATGCACGCACGCACGCACGCACACACACACACGATTTGCTTCGGATGAACTCATGTTTGATATTAGAGACTCAGAACAGCTTCTATTTAGCTCCCCTCTATTATAAAAACCAATTTTCTCCCACTTTCCTCCCCCCTCTGGCTCATGCAGCTGCCACTGAATGCAGACACAGACTGAACAGGAGTATTGCCAGATTTCTCTTCCAACATCACCTAATCAGCTTTCCAGGCTGGCATTAATGAAATGCCTTAGAAGATATGAAGTGTGTTTTTGTTCATTTCCTAGTAATCCACAAAAACCACCTAACACGTTCGCTGGAGCAGAATCTTAGTGAAGAATAAAGAGCCCGCACAAAGCTCAAAAGCTGTTAACACACAAAGAAAAAGGAAAGTTAAAATGCTGAAGGTAGCTTACCCAGATGGAGCAAACTGAATGAGCATTGCTTTCCCACTTCCCCTTTGCTGTAGGAAGGAACAATGAAGCAAACAATTCAAACACAACAAAACACAACTCTTATCGTGCTCTGTGACCAACCCCAGCCTCTACAACTCAATCACAACTCCATTGCAACAAGGTGCTTTTTTGGCAGCATCTACTGGATATAGATGCTTCTGGTGTTTGTAAGGGACTTCTAAGAGAGTAGTAGTAATGCCACCGGATCATATTTGTTTCCTCCTCTCTCACTTTGTGCCTTGAATTAGTGTGGACCTATTTATACATGAAGCAGACCCAAGCAATAAGGTGAATCTGGAGAAGGATTAGAACCATATCCTGAATCTAGCATACCTCAAGCTAGAACCTACTCTGCAACAGTGAGGATGACAAGGAGTACTTCTTGTCTATCACCATTGTGATAGACAAGAAGTACTTCTCTTGTGATATTTGTGATAGACAACAGTACTTCTCTATCACCATTGTATTTGCTCAGACTCACCCAGTGAACTCGTTCGGATTCCTTATTAGAGATGCTGAGAAAGTTCTTCCAAGTCAGGCTCAGATAAATCTGACTCGGATTTATCAGATTAATGAGAAGCAAACTTTACAAGCCCTCAAATTCTTCTCTGGTTTAGATTAAAATCTGAGTGGGAGAATTTATTACATTTATCTCTCACGGGTGGCGCAGTGGGTTAAACCGCTGAACCATGAGCTGTCGATCGAAAGGTCGGCAGTTCGAATCCATGACGGAGTGAGCTCTCATTGTTTGGCCAGCTCCTGCCAACCTAGCAGTTCCAAAGCATGTTAATGTGAGTAGATAAATAGGTACCGCTTGCAGGAAGGTAAACAGCGCTCCGTGTTCCAGCCGCATGCTACGCGCTGCGGCAAGGGGAGTCATGCCGGCCACATGACCACGGAGGCGTCTTCGGACAACGCTGGCTCTTCGACTTTGAAATGGAGATGAGCACCACACCCTAGAGTCGGACACGACTGGACTTAATTGTCAGGGGTCACCCTTACCTTTCTCCTTCATGGATCATTGCCTTGTCATGGCGAAGGGGCTTGCGTAACTCAATGAAGCCATGAGCTATGCCGTGCAGGGACACCCAAGACGGACAGGTCGTAGCAGAGAGTTCTGACTAAAAGTGATCCACTGGAGAAGGAAATGGCAACCCACTCCAGTAACCTTGCCAAGAAAATCCCATGAACAGTACCAAAAGGCTAAAAGATATGACGCCGGAAGATGAGCCCCTCAGGTCGGAAGGTGTCCAATATGCTACTGAGGAAGAGCGGAGGACTATTCCAAGTAGACCCAGAAAGAGTGAAGCGGTTGGGCCAAAGCCAATAGGACGTCCAACTGTGGATGTGTCTGAGGTTGAAAGGAAAATCCAATGCTGCAAGGAGCAATACTGCTTAGGAACATGGAATGTGAGGTCTATGAATCAAGGAAAGCTGGATGTGGTCAAAAATGAGATGATAAGATTGAACATTGACATCTTGGGAATCAGCGAACTAAAATGGACGGGCATGGGCGAATTTAAGTCAGGTGACCATCATATCTACTACTGTGGGCATGAATCCCTTAGAAGAAATGGAGTAGCCCTCATAGTCAATAAAAGAGTGGGAAAGGCAGTACTGGGGTGCAACCTCAAAAACGACAGAATGATTTCAGTTCGAATCCAAGGCAAACCATTCAACATTACAGTAATCCAAGTGTATGCTCCAACAACTGATGCCGAAGAAGATGAAGTTGACCGGTTCTATGAAGACCTACAACACCTTCTAGAACTAGCACCCAAAAAAGATGTCCTTTACATCATAGGAGACTGGAATGCTAAAGTAGGAAATCAAGAAATAAACGGAACAACAAGCAAGTTTGGCCTTGGAGCGCAAAATGAAGCAGGGCAAAGGCTAACGGAGTTCTGTCAAGAGAACACGCTGGTCATAGCAAACACTCTTTTCCAACAAGAGGCGACTCTACACATGGACATCACCAGATGGTCAATACCGAAACCAGATAGATTATGTGCTTTGCAGCCAAAGATGGAGAAGCTCTATACAGTCAGTAAAAACAAGACCTGGAGCTGACTGTGGCTCAGATCATGAGCTTCTTATTGCAAAATTCAGGCTTAAACTGAAGAATGTAGGGAACACCACTAGACCAGTCAGATATGACCTAAACCATATCCCTTATGAGTATACAGTGGAGGTGAAGAATAGATTTAGGGCATTAGACCTGGTAGACAGAGTGCCTGAAGAACTATGGACGGAAGTTCGTAACATTGTACAGGAGGCAGCAACGAAAACCATCCCAAAGAAAAAGAAATGCAAGAAAGCAAAGTGGCTGTCAGATGAGGCTTTACAAATAGCTGTGGAAAGAAGGAATGCAAAAAGCAAAGGTGAAAGGGAAAGATATAAACAACTGAATGCAGATTTCCAGAGAACAGCAAGGAGAGATAAGAAGGCCTTCTTAAATGAACAATGCAAGGAAATCGAGGAAAACAACAGAATGGGGAGGACTAGAGATCTCTTCAAGAAAATTGGAGATATCAAGGGAACGTTTTGTGCCAAGATGGGCATGATAAAGGACAAAAAAGGCAGAGACCTAACAGAAGCAGAAGAGATTAAGAAGAGATGGCAAGAATACACAGAAGAACTATACAAGAAAGATCTGAATGTTCCTGATGACCACGCTGGTGTGGTCACTGACACAGAGCCGGACATCCTAGAGAATGAAGTCAAGTGGGCCTTAGGTAGCATCACTAACAACAAAGCTAGTGGAGATGATAATATCCCAGCTGAGCTACTTAAAATCCTAAATGATGATGCTGTGAAAGTGCTGCACTCAATATGCCAACAAATTTGGAAAACTCAGCAGTGGCCAAAGGATTGGAAAAGGTCAGTTTACGTTCCAATTCCAAAGAAGGGCAGTGCCAAAGAGTGCTCAAACTATCGCACAATTGCACTCATTTCACATGCTAGCAAGGTTATGTTGAAAATCCTACAAGCTAGGCTTCAGCAGTATGTGGACCGAGAACTACCGGACGTACAAGCTGGGTTTCGAAGAGGCAGAGGAACTAGAGATCAAATTGCCAACATGCGCTGGATCATGGAGAAAGCCCGAGAGTTCCAAAAAACCACCTACTTCTGCTTCATTGACTACGCAAAAGCCTTTGATTGTGTGGATCACAACAAACTGTGGCAAATTCTTAAAGAGATGGGGGTACCAGACCACCTTACCTGTCTCCTGAGAAACCTGTATGCGGGTCAAGAAGCAACAGTTCGGACCGGCCATGGAACAACCGACTGGTTCAAAATTGGGAAGGGAGTACGGCAAGGCTGTATATTGTCACCCTGCCTATTTAACTTATATGCAGAGTACATTATGAGAAATGCAGGGCTGAATGAATCGCAAGCCGGAATCAAGATTGCCGGGAGAAATATCAACAACCTCAGATATGCAGACGATACCACCCTAATGGCAGAAAGTGAAGAAGAACTAAAGAGCCTCTTGATGAGGGTGAAAGAGGAGAGTGCAAAAGTTGGCTTGAAACTCAACATTAATAAAACTAAGATCATGGCATCTGGTCCCATCAATTCCTGGCAAATAGAAGGGGCAGAAATGGAAGCAGTAACAGATTTTACTTTTCTGGGCTCCAAGAGCACTGCAGACAGAGACAGCAGCCATGAAATTAAAAGACGCTTACTCCTTGGAAGGAAAGCTATGGCAAACTTAGACAGCATAATAAAAAGCAGAGATATCACCATGCCAACAAAAGTTCGCATAGTCAGGGCGATGGTGTTCCCAGTAGCAATGTATGGTTGTGAAAGTTGGACCATAAGGAAGGCTGAGCACCGAAGAATAGATGCTTTTGAACTGTGGTGCTGGAGAAGACTCCTGAGAGTCCCTTGGACTGCTAGGAGATCAAATCAGTCAATCCTAAATGAAATCAACCCTGACTGTTCCCTGGAAGGACAGATACTAAGGCTGAAACTCAAATATTTTGGCCACCTAATGCGAAGAGAGGACTCTCTGGAGAAGACTCTGATGCTGGGAAAAATTGAAGGCAAAAGGAGAAGGGGAAGGCAAAGGATGAGATGGTTAGACAGAATCACCGATGCAACGAACCTGAAAATGAGTGAACTCAGGAAGATAGTGGAGGACAGGAAGGCCTGGCGGGATATGGTCCATGGGATCACGAAGGGTCGGACACGACTTAACGACTGAACAACAAACACCTTTACCTTTATTCTTTCAATATGAAACTCAAGGCAACATAGATAGGGTTCACAGGCTGTCTAGGCACTGACCCACACCTAAACCGGATCAGTTTCATCAAGGAAGGAGCTACAACTTCTTGTAGCCTGTGCACTAAGACCATGCCCCAGTTAAAAAAAAAAAAACACATTAGGAAATGAATAACATGATCTGGGTTTCATACAGTTGCGGTGGACAAAGAACACGGATAATTTCTGAGTTAATCCAAGGTGAGAAAGGGAGAGCTTGCCCATCTCTACTCCATACCACCCTTGTTTATTCCCATACCCATACAAAAAAACAACAACAAGGGGGGGTTAGGACCATGTACGCCTTGGATTAAATTCGGAGGAGAAATCCATTGACCAAGAAAGGCCGTATATATATACTGTATATTATATTATATTATTATTATATTATAGTCTCTCTCCCTCTCTCAACTTAAATGCTCATTTGATTGTCAATGTCTCCAATTTATTTATATCTTACCTTTACTCTCCTAAGGGCTCAGGATAGTATAATCAGTGATATAGACTTGAGTCTATTGACTCGGACTCAAGTCGGACTCAAGTCACGTCAATGACTTGACTCGGATTTGACTCGGTGATTGTAAAAAACTCGAAAAGACTCGACTCGAGGCTTGGAGCCTCTTACGACAAGTCAAATTTATTCAGGTTTAAACCTGTTTTCCCCATTAAATAGATAGGGACTCACAACTCGCAACCAAAGACTTGGGACTTGGGGGCAAAGACTTGGGACTTGACTTGAGACTTGGAGTCAGAGACTTGATCCACATCCCTGGTATACCCCATCCCTGGTATACCCCATGGTATACCCCTGGACTATCCCATTTTATCATTTGTGGAACTGCTTGCCACAGGATGTGGTGATGGCACCTGGCCTAAATGCCTTTAAAAGGGGATTGGACAGATTTATGGAGGAAAAGTCCATCATAGGTTACAAACCATGATGGGGATACTGTAAGCAACCTCCTGGTGTTAGTAATATGCTATCTTAATGCCAGATGCAAAGGAGTGGCAACAGGATACAGCTATCTTGTTGTCTTGTGTGCTCCCAGAGGCATCTGGTGGGGCCACTGTGAGATACAGGAAGCTGGACTAGATGGGCGTTTGGCCTGATCCAGCAAAGGCTCTTCTTATGTTCTTATCCTTCACAACCATCACTCTATGAGAAACATGGCTGAGAGATAATTAATGTCCGAAGGTTACCTACTGAAGTTCATGAATGAGCAAGGTTTGACTCTAGGTCACCATGGTCCATACAGTACAACATGCCTTCCACAGTATAGTCAGAATTAGTTTGCAACTCTTTAACCACTAAGAAGCTGAACAGATCTTCCATCAGACAGATTTGTAAATGAGCACAAATTCATTTTCACTCCAAATTATATAGATTTCCATGATGTGCTGGTACAGTATGCTTCCACTACCAACACATTTTAATACAGTGTCCTTGAGGTATTAAATATAACCTCTGAAGATGCCATGGGGTGCTTATATAATAATAATACACAGTATTTATATACCGCCTTTCTTGGTCATTGGATTTCTCCTTCGACTTTAATCCAAGGCGTTGTACATAGGCAGGCTGTCCTAACCCCCCTTGGTTTTTTTACAATATATATAAATGTCCAATCGTTCATGAACAGCTACTTTCCAGGTGGTATCCTTTTTACAGTCTGACAATTCTGCTGGCTGGCGCCTCCCATGCTCGACCGACGCAGCTGGAGGCTCTTATCTCTCCTCCTGGAGGGTTTCACAGCTTTTTGCCGGCGGTGTGTCTCGAACTTATCAAGTTCACCAGTCTTTGGGCTTTGAAGGCAGCAGCTCTCCCAACTGAGCCAGACTCTTCTGCCTTGTGCCTTATATGTCTTGTAACAAAGTACAGCTACAATTTCAACTTTCCCAAGAGTTGTGTTAAAGGCTCTAAGTTAATTTCTTGCTCAGTTACAGATGGCAAATAACTCCCACGTTTTGCAAAGCTTCTCTTTTGAGTTTAATAATTTCATTGTAGGTATTCAACATTTCATGGAACGTTTGATATAGGTTTGCATTTTGAAAACATGACTCCTTTTTGCTTTGCAGTTAATGGTTTCTAAAAAGACCAGTCCCCTAACCGCACCCCCCTAATTTGCACACGTATCTGGTTAATATACTCCTTAAGCACTATGTTTTAACATGCATTTGAAAAGATTTACACAGTTATAAACTGTGCTATGAAAACTATGATATGACCGTGCTGTATTTAATTAATATAATATTTCAAGAATAAAGCTATGTTTTTAATATTAACCTTGCCAAGATGTGATTTAAGTCACTTGCCAGAATGGAAAGAGAGAGAGAGAGAGAGAGACTTAGTTTAAAGCTTATATGAAACTGCATACTCTCAAATGGGGAAAAAAAAACCCAAAAAGGATTTAGGCAAATTTATTTTCAACTTACAAAAAGCCCCACAAAAATAATAAATAAGATAAAATTTAAATCCCCTTTAAATAATAGTTACAACTTTAGTTTCAGCTTACTGGGGAAAAAATGTATGAATCAGGGTTGGGGACTCGAGTTGCGCGACTCGCCTGCGAGTCCAACTTAAGTCGCAGCAGCGACTTGACTCTGACTCGACCCGGGTGCATTGAGCGGCTTGCCCCGACTCAACTCACAACTTGGCCCCCTTTTGGCCAAGTTGCATTTCGAGTCTCTACTTACATGCTTACTGACCGCTGTAGCATCACAACACTGGAAAGACGAAAGAGGCAGGCATGAACACAGCAGAGGCGGCGGGTGGGAGGGAAGGAGGGATTTTCAAGGGGTGGAAGTGGATGAGGGAAAGCAAGACTTCTCAGTGTTTTGGCCACAAGCACAAGGATGGGAGGGAGGGCTGGACAAGGGGTGGGGACAGGGGAAAATATATAAGAAAGCTCTCAGCATTTTCTCACACTTTTCTCTCGTCGGTTGGGGTAGTTAGGTAGAGATTGACTCAGGCTTCATTCTTCTTTCCATCCAGTGTTTGGGGTGTGTGTGTTACACTTATTATTAATATTATTATTATCAGAGGCATATCTCAGGACACAGAATCAAGAACAGTCAGTAAGTTCTAGCCAGGCAGTTCTAGCTCCTGCTTTACTTCCAGTTTGGGTTACAACAACTTACTATTATTTCCACTTTGGGGTTACTAGTATTCATTCTATTATTATTAGGCTTACCATACGTCCCAGAATGGCTGGGACCCTCCCAGATTTCGGGGTCCCGGCATTGGGTCAACGAAATTATGGTAATCCTTATTATTATTATTATTATTATTATTATCAGGCATTTCTTCGGGGCAGACTACAACTCCACACAGTCCCCATAAAGTTCTTTAACCAGGCTGGGGGCCAATCGTATCATATCGAGAACATTGTTTCTTTTCCTGAAATGCACTGCAGTCTTTTGATTTGTTCAAATAACAGCACCCGCCTTGGGGAATCTTATCGTACCATATTGACAAAATGGATTTCTGCATTATCTGAAATGCAGATAAATTTGAATAAGAGCACAGTTTTGTTTAAATAAATCATTTGATGTTTGATACTAGTATTATAATTTTCAAGCAAAACGTGTTGATTGAGACAATCAGATCTAAATGTGTGCTCAAGAAAAGTACAGATGGGAACATCACGGGGGTTTACAACCCTTCCCCACCACCACACACACCCCACCACCACCCTTCTTTTCTCTGCTAAGATAGATAGGGACTTGAAATGAGACTTGGACTCGAAGATTTTGGGCAAAGACTTGAGACTTGACTTGAGACTTGGAGCCAGAGACTTTTTATCCCTGGTATGAATTCTAAGCAAGTCCACTTGAAGCAAGCCTTCCAGATAAGAATCTAAGGGTGATAGTTGGTATATCATCAGAAGAGAAGTCTGAGATGGAAACTGCCTCCCAGCCAGGATCTTCTGAAAAGAAAATGCCTGGTACTTGAAGGTGTACAAAGGATGTTCCAGGGGGGAAAGACACTCATTCTTTACAAACCATTACCACACATCCAACCCCACAACACATATGACTAGATGGCACAAAAAGAGGATGCAGTCAAGAAACATACTCAGCAATAATAACGAGCCACTGTGACATGCTGCTGGTCGACTGGAAAGAGCATCCATCTCTCTCCTAAAAAGGTGCAGTCACCATAGGCTCTGCTCCTGCACATCAGAGAAAGACTGGAGTATTTTGGTTGCCTTTCGATTGCAAGCAGCTGCCAGCCTCTTGAGACTTCCCAGAGCCTTCAGAACATTGGCGGGGCCTGAGGGCAAGTCTCCCTTATGAATTACTACTAGGGCAAAAGTATGAAGCTGCTCGATGTGCAATCAGGCCATTGGCCCATCTAGCACAGTAGGGTTTAAGACAGGGAACTGAAGGCGTCAGAGAGTGGCATACCAGGACCATCTGCATGCAAAACCTACTGAGGAGCTAAGGTCCTGCCTCTTTTCCAGGCAGCTTTAGCTTAATAAGGGCTGCAGCATCATGCTGATCAGCAGAGCCTTTCCCTTCTCCCCTGTTCAATCAAGTTCTCCTCCAGAATTTTAACTAGCTTCATTCTGGGATGGAACCTGCAGTATTTATTTGCACTGAGAAGTATGTGACTAGTTACACAATAGCTCTACCATGTGGTCATACAGAAAATGACAAGCACACAATGGATTTGTGGAAACAGCTGGAACTGATTCTGCTCTTTCTCTATCAATCAATCAATCAATCAATCAATCCCCAAATTAGTTCCTTCGAAACAGGGTGTGTGTTAGGGGGCATACAAAGCCATGGAGACATGCAAATGTTAAGGGGCTAAAGTGTCTCTAAAAGGTAAGGGTGACCCCTGATAATTAAGTCCAGTCGTGTCCGACTCTAGGGTGTGGTGCTCATCCCCATTTCAAAGCCGAAGAGCCAGCGTTGTCCAAAGACGCCTCCGTGATCATGTGGCCGGCGTGACTCTCCTTGCCGCAGCGCGTAGCATGCGGCTGGAACACGGAGCGCTGTTTACCTTCCCGCAAGCGGTATCTATTTATCTACTCGCATTGACATGCTTTGGAACTGCTAGGTTGGCAGGAGCTGGCCAAGCAACGAGAGCTCACCCCGTCACAGATTTGAACTGCCGACCTTTCGATCGACAGCTCATGGTTCAGCGGTTTAACAATACCAGTCTCTTTGGTGTGACTGAAAAGGCAAACACCACCTCTTTGCTACGTTTGCTTCAACCATAAGTTACCCATGAAATTAAACCAATGAGACTATAGCTACCTATAATGTAGACTAATTTGGGCCACTTCATACATGTATGTTCCTCATTTGAGGAATGCACCATCAGGTGATGATTTCCAGTTCTAAATGCTTCATCACAGAATATACCGTATACCACAGAGAGAACATTTGAAGTGATCACATGTTTGATGATGCTTCTCCATGGAGTTAGTTCATACTTTTCATGTTTGCTCAGATACGTCCCACTGTGTTCAATATAAGGCTTACTGTTGGAATATGGTTGGATGCAATGCCATCTGCAGGACTCTAGGGGGGGCAGTGTGTTGTCGGGTTGCCAGAAACCCCTTGTCTGCTCTCTATAGTGCCTAGGAGGTGTTTCATAAGAACATAAGAAGAGCCTTGCAGGATCAGGCCAAAGGCCCATCTAGTTCAGCTTCTTGTATCTCAAAGTGGCCCCACCAGATGCCTCAAGGAGTACACAGCCAACAAGCTAACCCGTTTCCTAGTTGTCACTCCCTTGCACCTGGCACAGAGAAAACCTACTTCTAAAGCCAGGAGGTTGCTTATGGCTTGTAACCTGTGATGGTCTTTTCCTCCATCAATCTATCCAATTCCCTTTCAAAGGCATCTAGGCCAGGTGCCATCACCACATCCTGTGGCAAGGAGTTCCACAGTTAAATTACATGCTGGTTGAAGAAATATTTTCTTTTGTCCATTCTAAGTCTCCCTCCACTCCTCAAATTTCAGAGCATGTCCCCTGGTTCTGGTGTTGTGCACGAGGGAGAAGAATTTCCCTCTATCCACTCTCTCCATCCCATGCATAATTTTATATGTCTCAATCATGTCCCCCCTCAGGCGCCTTTTTTCCAGACTGAAAAGCCCCAAACACTGTAGCCTTTCCTCATAAGGGAGGTGCTCCAGCCCACTACTCATTTTGGTTGCTCTTTTCTGCACCTTTTCCAATTCGACTATATCCTTTTTGAGGTGTGGGGACCAGAACTGGACGCAATACTCCAGATGTTTCCTTACCATCGATTTGTACAAGGGCATAATGATATTGGCTGTTTTATTCTCAATCCATTTTTAAATGATCACGAGCATGGAATTGATCTTCTTCACAGCTGCAGCACACTGTCCCTTTGCAGCTTCCTTCCTGTCCTTCCCTCAATTCTCTCTCTTTCCCTGACTGCTAAAGGAGAAGGATCTGTGTTGCTAAGCGCAGTCCTCAACGTCAGGCAGCCATTTCTGAAGAACACCAACCGCCATACTTCCTCACAAAGAGAACAACTCGAGGGTTATCTGTTCCTTAAAGTTATAGAAGCCTCTGACATTTCAGAAGATGTTGAGAAACAATTGTAAGGACCCAATCCTATCCAACTTTTGAGTGCTGGTGCAGCCATACCAACAGGGTGTGTGCTGCATCCTGCTGTGTGTGTGGGGGGGGAGTCATGGAGGCCTCCTCAAAGTAAGGGAACATTTGTCTCGGCTAAGGCCCTTTGAAAAAAGATCTACATAAAAAGGTATATTGTACATAAAAGCAAATTATGTAGCAATCTATACTACATCATTCATTGCCACCTATTGACATGTTTTAGGATATCCATGCACCCTTAATAGAATCAAATAAAATGCATTTGGGACAGAACGAACAGTGGAGACAAATAAAATCATATGTCAAGAGTTAAGCATGTGTTCTATTTAGCAAGAGTTAACTCTCCTTCCATTAAAATCAGTGAGCACAATACAATCAAGTTCCCTTTGATTTAAAGGGGAACACTAAGCACGTGCCTGGCTCTCAATGGAATTGAGGCCCTTATCTGTAATTTTTCATACATATGTAGTTATTGATCCATTTTTATGGTTTAATATAGACCAGTATGTTACAAGATCAATCAAATAAAACAGGCTTATTAGATAAATTTGGCTTTTGCAATCCAATTTCTGCTGTAGCATTTCACCCCCTAGTAGTCCTTGAAGGCACACTAATCACATAATCTCTAAGCTTTTGATATTAACAGGTTGTGTAAGTGGTTATGACGTTAACCACCCTGAAAAAATAAAGCTGTATCCGACTAGTTTCTGGCCAAAATCTGAGACAGCTTTTTAAGCAAGTCATTATTCTGATGATCCAACATCAATCATTATAATAAACACACAGCACAGAAACAGGTGATCATTTACTACTGTAAAATACAGAACACTTACCCTGTTCTCTCTCACACACACACTCACACAACATGCCTGGGAACTCCTCACTTGAAAACGTGTGCCCTTTCACTAAGTTTGCTGGCATTTAGACGCGTCAACATCAGATTGATACAAGTTCTGCATGGTACAGAAAGTGGGCAGGGATCTCAAACTCCAACACGGTAAAGTCACATTTTATCTTTGGATTCGAGTCATGTAAACAACAGTATCCAGCTTGACGAGATTTAGAAGAAAGCAAGAACTTGTTTGCAGTTAGGGCTGGGAGAGCTCAAAGAGGCCATAACGTAAAACAGAACTATTGGCCTAACCCACCGAATAAAACGGTCTATAACTTCCATGATATCATGTACTTCTCCAGCTTTGGCTGCCATCCTAAACACACTGAATTTGGAAGGAAAAGATGAAAGCACACACTATCAATTGCAGAAAGAACAGAGTCCCCATTTCCCCCTTCACTCTCTACTATGAACATGCCTCCGTGTAGTCAGAATCATATTTAACCACATCAAGAGGAAAGACCAGAACATTAAAACTGTTTTTAAAAATGACAGGGAGCCTCCATGATGATGATGATGATGATGAATCTTTATGTATCGCTTTTCAACAACAAAAAAGTTCAAAACAGTTACATAGCAAAATAAATACCGTATTGGTCTGAGTATAAGACTCACTTTTTTCTCCTAATTTAAGTTTTTAAACTAGGGGTGCATCTTATAATCAGGCTGTTGCAATTTAATGCCAGTGATTTAATTAAATTTTTTTAATAGCACCAAACTTTAAGGGTGCGTCTTATAATCAGGTGCGTCTTATACTCGGGACAATACGGTAAATCAATAAATGGTTCCCCGTCCCAAAAGGGCTCACAATCTAAAAAGGCAGAAGAAACATCAGCAAACAGCCACTAGAAAAGCTTCTATGCCAAGATGAATGGAGGCAGTTGCTCTCTCCTCTCTCTAAAGAGGAGCACCACTTTAGAAAGTGCCTCTTAGCCCAGTTAGCAGGGCTGCAGCTGATCATCCTACTGCTAAATGCTTTGGGAGCCGCAGAGCAAGACTTTTAAAAATTGCCTACAAGAAGCTATGAAATACCGTATTGTCCCGAGTATAAGACGCACCTGATTATAAGACGCACCCTTAAAGTTTGGTGTTATTAAAAAAAATTAATTAAATCACTGGCATTAAATTGCAACAGCCTGGTTATAAGACGCACCCCTAGTTTAAAAACTTAAATTAGGAGAAAAAAGTGAGTCTTATACTCAGACCAATACGGTAATATGCTGTTCAAATATAATGTGAGATTCATAAAAGGAAAGACTCAAGGTAACTACTTTGATGGGGGGGAGGAAATGGAGTTGTTTTTCACATTCCCTCTTAGGAGTTATTTTGCATACATTATCAACAGGTACAGGAACCCAGGTGGGAAATCTTTCTTTCTATATCTATATTCTACTATGTAGGTGGTGTAAGCTGCAATCCTATCCACGCTTACCTGGGAGTAAGCACCATTGACTATAATGGGATTTACTTCTGAGTAGACATGCGGGTGGCGCAGTGGGTTAAACCGCTGAACCATGAGCTGTCGATCAAAAGGTCGGCAGTTTGAATCCATGACGGGGTGAGCTCTCGTTGCTTGGCCAGCTCCTGCCAACCTAGCAGTTCCAAAGCATGTTAGTGCGAGTAGATAAATAGGTACCGCTTGCGGGAAGGTAAACAGCGCTCCGTGTTCCAGCTGCATGCTACGCGCTGCGGCAAGGAGAGTCATTCTGGCCACATGACCACGGAGGCGTCTTCGGACAATGCTGGCTCTTCGGCTTTGAAATGGGGATGAGCACCACACCCTAGAGTCAGACACGACTGGACTTAATTGTCAGGGGTCACCTTTACCTTTTAGACATGCATAGAATTGGGCTTGTAATCTGTTTCAATCTTGTTACCTCTAGTGTGGCAACAAAGTGGCTTACAAGAGGGGGGAAAGCAATGTAAATATAGTACAGGTACATTAAACAAGCAATTAAATTTAAGCAAATAAGTTAATAGCAACAGATGCATTTCTGAAAGTTACGTTACCACCCAATGCCTCACCAAATAAAAATGCCGTTGACATCCATGTAAACAGGGGACCAAATGCAAGATGGACGCCACCACTCTGGCACCTACCGGTAGAATTCTATCTATGGCAAGGCATTGACCAGGACTTCTGTGGCCAATCTCAAGATCCAAGGATGCTCATATGGGAGAAAGCGATCCGTAAGATAACCTGTTCCCAGATCACTTGCCTTTAGACGTCTTTCCATCTTTTACCACATTGGTCTGTAATAATAGCCCACTCATTTGTTAATCAAAGTCTATTGCCAATAGGAATCCAAAAAGGAACAAAAGTCATGTTATTAGAGATGCCACAAATATTGTTTACCACTACCAAAGCCTGCACAATATAATGCCTTGTGCATTAAACAAACAATCTGCCTCGAATTTCCAGCTCAATGCAAGCATAATACAATTTGTTGTCAGTGCAGTCCATTTCTGTTGTCGAGGCATATCCATTTTAAAAATCTGAGTTCCATAAGCTAGGAAAACATTATTTATTAACATTATGATGCCTATTGTTTCTGTTTATGGTGGTCAAAAGGGCTGAATTTTATCAAAGTTCTTTGGGCAACAAGGTGATATAAGATGGGTGTGTAGCTGTGGCCAAAGGACAGCTGTCAGGACGGGGAGGGAAAGAAAACCAACCAATGTCAATCTGAGCACATCGTGGGCTAACTCCCCCCACCATGTTGCTGTTATCCCCTACAAGGATAACATATAGGTACCTGTATTTTTCCCTCTGTGTGAAAAAATATTAATGGAGGGGTGCGATTGGGAATGAAGGGGAAAGGGTTACATGACCCTTTACCCCCGGCACAATTCAAAATGAGACCTCGCTATGCCTCCTCTTAAGAAAGAAAGACTCTTCCTTTTAACATGTAGTTGGGTCAACACACACACACACACACACACACACACACACACACACACACACACACACACACACACCTTAAGAAGCAGTCTATATAAATGCAGATAAGAGAGACCATGACCTGTTGTTATTTAGGGGGAAATGTTCCCCAAATAACTGTGCAGAAATGCCTCAGTATATTCCACTATAAACCATTTTAGAATTGCCTGATCCCACATAGAGGTAGATCCCAACCGTGGGAAAACTCTGCACCAACAACTCAACACTTGAGTGATGCAGACAACATAGTCTTGAATGGTCCCTGAACTACTGTAACCATCCATAGTACCAGTTAGCAAGGGACCACCGGCATGTTTTGCTCAAGGAGTGCAATGGATGGGAGGACATGGATCTGCTTGGAGACTAAATGAGCATCTTTGGTCTCTGGATAAAGCCACATTGGAAGGTGCACATTTAGGGCTTAGCGCTTGCCTTCTCTCCCACCAGCGCTTTCTCTAGTCTTGCCTCATTCTCCAGTCTCCTCCTGCTGTACCAAGCAGGTCTCCAAATGTGCTGCATAGAAAAAGGAGGAAGAAAGAACTGGGAAAGGAACAGGCAGGCGCTGTGGCTCCCTCACATCTCCTGCTTCCTTGTGCATTTTAAAGGATTAGCACAAATCTCTGATTTGGCAACAATCACGGTCAGTTTTCACAAACATACCAATGGTTTTCGCATGCGCACACTCTGAACAAGGCAAAGGAATTCTCTATCAGAGATGTGGAAAATGATATCACTGAGTTTATATACAAGTGTAGCAGAAAATGAAAGCTGTATTTGTTTCTCAAACAAATGGGTACCAGGTCACAAAGGTCTGGCAAAACAAAAGAGGCACAGATACTAAACATCATGAATCAAGGGCTGCTCTCTCGACAGGATCCCAACACACAACAAACACATTCTCTCTAGAATTAATTTGAGCTTTGAAAAAGTCAGGTGATGGGCTTTCAATCACCACATTATGTTCCTTTCCTTGAAAAACGAAGGAAGGTTAGTCCTCCTAGATGAGAAGGGGAGAAAAAAAAAACACCCGACAAGACAGCCTTAGAAGGAACAGTGACTTCTTGAGTACATAGAGGCAAGGAGGAGAGACACTGGTTGCCTTCCCAGGGTCTAGTCATACGTCTGGCCTTAAGCCTGCCTTGGGCTATTCTATTTCCCAAGAAGGTTTGGGCTGTTTCAGTATGGCAAAAGGCCGTTGGCAGAAACCATCGCATTCTCTCCAGTTATTCTTCACTAATACACCATATGGGAGGGGAGTGAGTCAAGTTCGTCTCATTCCTGCCCTGCCCAACTGAGGGTGCTACCCTGCTTTATTTTTGAATGGGAGACCCATGGGAGTCCCCAGCCGTTTATCAATGTCACATTCTGTGGCTGCATATCACAGATAACTAACAGTGTAAATAAATCATGTTGATATACACAGGGATGAAAATCCACTATGTTGAACTGAAGTTACCTGTGAGAAGAAAAACACACACCCTACCAGTGATGGTTTCTGAAGTCCTTTATTAGAAAGGATAGATAACTTAGAAGGCAGAGCACCATTCAGCCATAAGTGATGAGTTACCTCATTTCAACTGCATGCGCTGCTTTTCATGAACATCATCACTCCCCAGTCTTATTTGCATTGCTGCTGTCGTACCTTCAGGCCAAGATCATTACACTGGAGTTTTGATCTCTATTACCATATTTATGTAACCTTCTAGCATGAACCACTGACAAAGTGACAGGCAAAGCAAGCTGGGCCTTAAAAATAGAAACTGGAACATTACTGTGGGGAGGGGGGAATGTTCTCCTCATTCTCTAAGCCACACGAAGACCGTCTCATGGAGAAGCAATCCTAGCCTGGGAGAAAGCGACATGCTAGTGGCCCGGGGTGAAAGATGAGTAGACCAGTTTGTGTACTCTTTGGCTCATATAAAACCCATGTTATACTTGGCATTTGTATCGCGCTTTCTGCAGCTCCGCAGGTGAATAGTCAGGATTGCGATCATACCAGCTGATTTTATTTTTATTCACACACACAAGCTCTCTCTCTCTCTCTCTCTCTCTCTCTCTCTCTCTCTCTCTCTCTCTCTCCCTCTCCCCCTCCACACACATAAAACATGAGATTGCATAATATAAACAAAACATTGGCCAGAATGTAGTGCAATAAGGACCGTACTAGACATTTTAATGCATTTTAAAGAGCTGCTTTCAGCTGAAAGTTACTCTTTTTTCCATAGACGCAATCTTGATCAGGACTGTGACATAAGAGTGGAGGTAACCCTTTCCCACCCAAACGTGTCACCCAAAGATGCTACTTGCCACTGAAGCGGCTCTTTATTTATATAGACATTTATAACCGGCCTTTTGACTTCCCCACCAAGAGGCCTCACATAACACATTTTACGCAATCCATAAAATCAATATCGACGAGCTGGGTTGGGACTTGGAGACACCATTTTATGGTGATTTCAAGCCTTCCTGCATGACAGGTTTCAGAAGATGGCATTTGGGGATTCCTGTTTAGCAGCCTGGTCTCTTGCTTGTGGGATTCTATTTACAGGTGTACTCACGTTATTCACGGGTCCGGCATCTGCGGATCTCAGAATCCACAGAGGCTGTGGATGCTGAAGGCCCCTTTTAAAAACATTTCAAAAAAGTAAAAGTAAGTAAGAAAATGGCCTTCCCTGCCTTCACCTGGCAAAATCGCTCCAGTCTGAGTTTGCAGGGCTGCAGGGTAGTCTTCTGTACTCCAGGATCAGGCGACTTCTGGTCACCTGATCCCCCTCCCTTCACCCTGGCTTGCCACAGAATGCATCGCGCTGGGCGAGCCAGGGTGAAGGAAGGCCCTTGCACAACACAGAAGTGGCTTCCTGGAGCACAGAAGACTGCCTTGCAAATGAAGCAATGTTGAGGCGTGAAGGTAGGGAAGGCCATTTTCTTACTTATTTTTACTTTTTGAAATAAAGCATCTCAGCATCTACGGCCTCTCTGGATTCTGAGATCCGCAGATGCCAGACCCGTGAATAACGTGGGTATACCTGTAAATAGAATCCCACAAGCAAGAGACCAGGCTGCTAAACAGGAATCCCCAAATATCACCTTCTGAATCCTGTCATTCAGGAAGGACTGAAGTCACCATAAAATGGTGTCTCCAAGTCCCAAACACATCAGCGGTTTCGCAGTATTCGCGGAGGGACCCGGAACGGAACCCCGTGGATAACGCGGGCCAACTGTATATATGAAACTACTTGGGAAAATCATCCAGTGTTTTGGGGCTGAATGTCATTAATATGCGGACAACACCCAGCTTTCCCTCTCTCCATTTCATTGTTCCAGGATGCCCACCACCTTCCTGGAATTCACTGCCTGGAGCCACTGGGAACTGGATGAGGGTTATCAAGTTGAAAGCACAGCTCTAACACACCTTTCTACAAAAGTCTAGTTTGGCCCTCAATGTATTCATGCTGTGACATTTTTGGTTTTTCCCTCTGGAATTTCCAGATAGGAAAAGAATACTGTAGAAACCAAACTCTGAACAAGTTCTGAGTCTCCAATATTTCTCTTTTCATAAATTGGAGGAGAGTTTGCTCAGTCATAACTGCAACTGTCCAAATTTTATTCACCCATCCTCTGTAAAGCCCAGATTATCCTAAACATGCAGTGTGACTTGGTGTGTTTACTCTTAAAAAAGAAAAAGCAGAGCAACCACAAAAGGGAGTGAATCATGTGTGGGGGGGTGCTTTAAGACTTTGCTCTACAGTGGTTCTGCTTCCATTACACACACACACACACAAATGCTTTTTTATAGGAAAATAAGCTTCGTTTGGCTTTCAAACCTTGAAAAATAGCATGAACAGGAGCAGAGCTATGGTAGATCCTAAAGCCCTTTAGCTCTCTACCATGTTTGTTGCCTTTTGTGGCACCCTGCCACTATTTTTCTTAAGCAATGGCGTCACTAGGGCGCGCGTCACCCCATAGCGCGGGGCACGCGTCACCCTAGTGACGCCTCCCCCCTATACCTCCCTCTTAGAAATCTTGGGGGGGGGCGCCCGACGGACGCCTCTCCGGGCGCCCGACAATTTTTCCAGCCGGCTCGGGGACATCTTCCCTGGCCGGCTGTCTGGGGCCTTCTGAGGAAGGCCCGCTGTGCGAACTTTATTTATAACGTTCTTTTGCACATGCGCAGACTGTTGCTGAGGGAAAAGGGCTGCCCTTTTCCCTCAGCAACAGTCTGCGCATGTGCAAAAGAACGTTATAAATAACGTTCGCACAGCGGGCCTTCCTCAGAAGGCCCTGGTGCGTCAGCCGGGGAAGACGTGGAACAGGCCGGGAGCTGGCTCCGGGGACGTCTTCGGGGCGACGCGCGCAAGAGGTGACGCGTCACGTGCGTGCGTCACCCCTTGCGCGCGTCACCCTGTAGCGGCCCGCTCCCATCGCTTCACGGGAATGACGCCAGTGTTTTTAAGCAAACACATGAGGTCATGGTAGGTGTTTATGGGCAACATATGTAATGGCTGTAAGAGGGTGAAAGAGCAATTCTATTTGCTGCCCCATATACCATAGTTCTGGTGGCTAGAAAAACAACTGCAAAGCAAAACGTTATGAGAGTACAACAAGCTATTTGCAAACAAAGCAGTGTTGAATTCTTAGGAACTGTCGATTGCATTAAAATAGGGTTCCACATTTTGCAAACACTATTTGTGTTGTGTAAACACAAGAATCTTGCAATTGTGGGGGGGGGATTCTCCAACTTGATAAAACAAAGCTCACAAGTTTTCCAACATTTGGGACTCCTCTCTCTCTCTCTCTCTCTCTCTCTCTCTCTCTCTCTCTCTCTCTCTCTCTCTCTCACTCACTCACTCACTCACTGGTTGAAAATAAGGATCTTATTTTTATGGTAGTTAATCTGCTTAAAAAACAGTAAGAATGGATATATGACGACCAATGGCTACACAACAACAAACTGGACTTTCAAACCCCAGCTCAGAATACACTCATAGTGAACTAGTAGCATGAAATTGAAATGAAGCATGGCAAACTAAGGTCAGATGGAGTCCTAATTAAATGCCTTTATTCTCTTTACAGTTTTGCGTCACTTCTTGGTCTCTGTGTAACACTCCTGCATCAGTTGTGCTATATAGACATGTGACTACTAACTAACAATAAGCCCATATGAGAGGTTATGCTTGCACTCCAAGCCAGCTGACCCAGGCATGCCATCAGGGGACCTGGAGCAAGCTGAATTCGTGAAGGTCTGCAACAACAACATACTGTATTTCTTTTTTACCTTTTCACTTGATGAAATTGCAAACTTGATACACACCCTGTGATCGCAGCAGCAGAGAAACATTGGCAAACTGTTCTGCGTTTAGGGGAGACAGACGGCAATTAATGATTGCAGCTTATTTACTTTAGCTTAATAATGGTACAACACATATACAGGAAGACAGGATTACTACCACCTATTCCGATGCAAATTCAGGCATGAGTGGTTGAAAATACTGTTCCGTACTTCTGTACTTCCCCCTTTGACTTCTGCTGTCTGTTGCCAACCAGCTTTTCCACCATTTTAACTATCTAACCAGCATTGTTTTACTGGTTGGTTTTTAAAGGTGTCCAGCCCCCTTAATGATGGGGTTTTTGGAACAAACCAGAAGTGCCTTACGGAGGCCTCCTCTGCAGGCCATTCTGAGACACTCAGAGGCCATAACAGTGGTGGTCTGCCTGTAGAAATATACTGGGCCACAATCCCCCTACACAAGGGCCTCCTCCATTGAAGGAATGCCTGGCACCATAATCTGCAATCACTTATTGGGAGGGAGGGCTGTGCATAGAGTCAGTTCCCCATCCCTAAGTTATGAGCAGTATGCTTTTGAAGCTGAAAATGAAGCACACACCCTAGGTGCTGATGGAGTGTTCTTATGCTCAGGCAACAGCCTTTTTACAAGTTCATAGAATAAAACTTGAGAAATCCACACATTCTTTGAAATTATGAACATCCAAAAGGAAGCAATGCACCCAGCCTATACCAACATCCAAAACCACATTCTGGTGCCTGCAGAATGTTTCTAGAGTTTTTAAACCTCTAGCTTGAAGTCAGATAAATTAAAGCAACCACAGAAATAAATCCAGGACATAACCTAAAAAAATATCTGGCAATTCTAACCTACTATTATAAGAAAAGAAAAAAAACACTTTGGTTCAATGCTCCCCGGGGCAAAGCTACAGCAGACTGAGGAGGAGGGAGGAGCTCCTTCCCTCAAAGCCCAACAGATTATCTCTTCATCAAATTGTGGGAGGAAATGGTAAACAGCCTCATTCCAGACCCCCAGGCACCATTATTTCAGCACTAGAGAGGAGCAAACACTGAGATCAACCTCAATTCTCCCCATTTTTCTGCATGGAAAAATGGTGGCAGACTCCCAACACCCATTTTGTCCATGACAAAACATGATTTGCGATGGATCTATCTCTTGATCTCAGCAAGCATTCCAGAGTACTACCATGATCAACAGTCTCTAGATCAGTGTTTCTCAAAGTGTGCTCCTAGAAGCCCTAGGTCTCCCCGGGACCCCTTCAGGGGCTTCACAAGCACACCATAAGCAGCCGCCGTCAGACCCACAATGCATCACTCCACACATGTGCAAGCACACTGGGGCTCCCCAAAACTCTTGTTAGGAGTTTAAAGGGCTCTGGAGACTGAATGTTGGTCTAGATCAGTGGCATTGCTAGCCTTGACGTCACCCGGTGTGGGGATGTGATTACGTCATCACGCCACATGTCACTTCTAAACCTGGGTTGCCCCAGTGCCTGCCACTGCCGCTCCCCCACCCCCTCCTCTGCCTCCCCCTCTTCCAGCAGCCAGATAGTTGCGTGGGACGCATCAGCAACAGATGGGGGGGGGCCTGAGTCCAAGTGAGGCCTGCCTGCTCCTCACCCTGCTGCCCTGCTGCCAGGCAAACAAACGACACTTCCCAGACTGCACTGCGGAGCTCTCGAGAATGCGCAGGTGCCAAGTCACTATTCTGGCTGGTTGTTTGCTGTTTTGGTGAAGGAAGATAGAGGGGAGCAGCTGCTGTGAGCAGTAGCAGCTGTCGGCCCTGCCCTGCTTAGCTCCCTCTATCCCTGTGCAGCCCCCGCCAGCAGAACAGAGCCACTCTGGGTTGTCCTAGTGCCCACCCACCACTGCTGTGAGGCACTGGGAGCATGTTGATCCCCATCATCCTCTGGCCCTCCCCAAGGAGAGACTGCACTCTCTGCCTCTTTAACGTGCGACCCTGGGACGCTGGAGGGGAAGAGGGGCGAGGCAGTGGCGGCGGGCACTGGGGCAACCCAGAGCAGCTCTGCTTTGCTTGCAAGGGCTGCACAGGGATAGAGGGAGCTAAGCTGGGCTGGGCCAGACTGGACAGCTGCTGCTGCTTGCAGTGGCTGTTCCCCTCTATCTTCCTTCACCAAAACCACCACCAACTGGCCAGAAAGGAGACTCTGTACCTGCGCATTCTTGAGAGCTCCGTGGTGCAGTCTGGGTAGCAAAGTTTGCTTGTCTGGCATTGTGGCAGGGCGAGGCGCCTACAGGGACTACAGGGAGGACTGGGCCCAAAGAGGCAGAGCCAATGCTGCCGAGGCCAACGGGCAAGCGCAAAGAGTCTCTACTCCAGCAAGCAACATGGCCACATGTATGCTCCAGGGACCAGAGTTTTAAAGAGGGGAGGGACACATGAGCACCCCTTTATGCCTGGCACCCAGGGCAGACCGCCCCCACCCCACTCCGTGCTTGCTATGCCACTGGTCTACATTATTTCAGATTTCAAGATAAACTAGAAAAAGACCTAGACAATCTAGTGAAACAGGACTAGGGGAATACTGTAGTAAATTTTACAAATGAGATCCAAGACATTGACCTTCCAAGGTTATGTTCAATCTAGTTAAGCATAAGGTTTCAGAACCTATTCCATGATATATGTATCTTTCTTAATTTCCATTTATAGTGTGCAAATTAAATAAAGTAGAATAATCCACTCAAATATTTTAATCTCTCCATCAGATTTAGTTCAGCTAGTTTATGGTAGGCAGGCATGCAATACTAAAGCACTGGGGAAGAAGGGAGGTACTCAGTTTTCACTCTGCTGTGGATACACAAAAAACAGCAAGTGCATAGTTGGGACCGGCTCCTGGATCTGTCGACACTCCTGGAGGCCCAGATTGTGGCTAGAAGCGCTTTTTTATCAGCTCCCGCCAATCCTAGAGAAGGACGATGTAACCACTGCTTTCTGCATTTATTTTTATATGTACTTTTTTACAAGAGGACATGGTGAAGTTGTTTATGCCCCCAGATATGATCTATTAGGACGTTTGTTTAAGTTCCATTAGTCCTGCCATCCACACAGGATTCCATAAGTTAGACATTCCATTCTAAAATAAGAAGTTAGATATGCTAGCCCTTGAGAAGTGAAACAAGCATGCATTCACGCATACACACAAGCCTCCCCCCTTCAATGAAACTTTATTAATTGTAAACTCTGAAGATGGAAAAAGCTGGATCACCAACAGGCAAATATAAACCATTTAAATACAGAAGGGATTATGCATGGTGAAGAAAGAAAGAAAAACTGGCACTTGTGTAGCATTGTAAAAAGGAGCCAATGCAACTGTACACGGAGAGCAGGTGAAAGCTATCATAAAGGTCAACAAACAAAGCCAGCGTTCTGGTCAGAATCCAGTCAGTGGAGTGTTCAGTGGATGAGGCTGAGATCTTACTGGGGTATTAGCTAGACTCTAGAGATAAATACGGGACGAATAAAGGTCAGTGGCTGGAGCCACGTTAGAAACGGGACTGCAGCTCAGCGGTAGAGCAGCAGGTGCTACCAGATTCCAGGTTTACTTTCTAGCATCTTAAACGGGGCTAGAAAAAAAAACCCGGTCGGAAACCAATGGAAGCCACTGCCAGTCAGTGAACAAAATGCTGAAGTGATATGTGGGCTAGGGCCCATGAGAAGGGGGTAAAGAGGGTAAATTGTACCAGGCCCAGGGTCAAAAAGGGGGCCCAGGAGCCAAAGGAGGGGGTCCAGAAATTTCCTGGGATCTCAGCTGGCCTCACGGAGAGTGAATGATGGAGGCTGGGCCAACTGGGAGGGCAGGTCTACCTGGGCATTGCATTGGGAAGTCAGGTAGACCTGGGCTCTGGAGACTGTTCCGGCCGTTGCTCCCCTCCCCTTGCTCCATTTTGCTCCCCTCCCCCTTTGAGAAGGGGCCCAAAAGAAACTTTGTACCCCCTGATAAAATTCTTCATGCCTTGCGCTGGTGCTGGGATTTTTTTTTTCTTTTTTTAAATCATAGCCCCAAAAATGTCTGAATTTCAGAATAATCTGGATTTTGGATGTCCGGATAAGGGGTAACCAACCTGTATACCTTTCATATTTATCTGGGTCATTTTTAAATTTCATTTTTATATACATTTTAAGCTATTGCAATTCACCCCAATAGTCTGGCATGAAATGAGATTACTATATCTGTAAAGGAAATATAAGTTTCAAACTAGTAAAAAGTGGCCTGAGAAGAAGAAAACACTCTGAAAGTAGATGGGATTTTCTTTTTGTTGCAGGAAGTGAAAGAGGACTCCTCTTCCACAATGTCTGTTTCAATGTAGCCAGGTGGGGACAAGGTAAGCAGACAGACAGACAAGGAGGTGGTGGTAGCAGCGGCGATGGCGGCAGGGGACAGCACATACGCAGGCATGTACTCTACCATGCGCACATGACCAAAACAAAGAAAATGAGAGGGAACTATTGGGAGGAGGCTCACACTGGTAGGCTTACCAACGTCCCGGAATCGACGCTGACTTCGGCCTAGAGCGGATCCGAGCCGCTCCCAAGGGTGCACTACGGCTGCCCAATGAGCTTCCGGAACTTCCAGTCAACGACACGACACAAGCCGGAACTCCGTTGGGCAGCCGCAGTGCACCCTTGTGAGTGGCTCGGGTCCGCTCTAGGCCGAAGCCAGCGTTGATTCTGGGACGCTGGTAAGCCTACACACTGGGAAGGGCAGCAGTTCTGTGCCAATTCAGGCAGCAGATCTACTTGAACTACCCTATAACATACCACCACCTGTGGGATGATTTGGGAGGATCTGGGACCAGTTAGGGTGCATTGGGTTACCACCCAAACCTGCAGCCTCCCCAAGTACATTCTTGCATGGTAGTCATCGGGGCGGGGGAGGTGCTATTATCTGCCATCTCTACTTAGCCATCATTAGGTGCTAGAGGAGGTGATGAGGTCCAAGGGTGCCATGCCAAAACCTCAGGCACAGTGATGTGTTTAACGTGCCATGTTGTAGGTTGGTCCGTAAGAGTCTGTTAAGGATTACTGAGATAATATGCAGAGTTCTTTGAAGACTTGGAACGTACTGTATAAATGCCGAGCATTTGTGTTGCTGCACAACACGCAGAGGCCAAAACTAGAGAATCGATCCATTGTTCAAACCAGTCTCATGTAGAATATTGTAGACCATCTCTTGCTCCAAGAAAAAAAAAATTATAGGAAGAAAATAATTCCCTATCAAGCGGTCCTCGTTCCTTTCTTTGAGAGGAGCTCCAATAAATCTTTAAAATAACCACTGTAAGACTGAATTATGGAGAGAGACAGACAGACAGTTATTTCAGGCATTAATATTCCAACAAAGAGCACAAGAACTCAGTGACCCTAGCGGATTCCGACTCATCAAAAGAAAACAAGCTCTGCTTTATATTCATGCCGCGTTTGTCGTCAGCTAATCTCCCTTCTGGCCTTCATCTTTACATGCCTTGTGGCATTCCCTAGCCTCTAGTGCTGGACCCCTGGGCTAGGAGGGCTGCCAAATTCATGCCGTGTGCCATCTTGGCTAAGATGGCATTTGAAGGAGGCACTCGTCTTCATGTAGCTTACTTCAGCTTCACAAACACATCCGGCATTATCAGACACATCTCCCATCCTTCAACACATTCACGTTCTCGGTGCACCTCACTGGAGTTAAATCAAAATCAAAATCAAGTCTAAACACTTTTTAAAAAGTGTTCACTCATCTGTACAATGTGTTGTGTTCTTTTTAAAGCAGATTAAACAATCAGTAGCCATTTTAAATGGTTAAAATGATTTTAGAAACCGGGGGGGGGGGGAGGAGGTCTTTTCCTGGAATAACGTCAAACTAGGTGCCAAATGAGCCTCCCTAGGGAGAGCTTTTTATAAAATGGAGCACGATTGCTAGATAGTAGACCTTCTCTCCAGTCATCACCTGCTTTTACCCCAGAAGGTCAGGGCACCCAGAGAAGAATCTCCAAAGATGACGGCTTCAGAATATCAGCAGGCCAGACAAGGGGGAGCTGAGAGACAGTCCAACACGCATCCAGTTTTAAACAGCTGGATTTGAATGCAAGTACTTTGAATTGTGCTCAGAAACAGATGGGCAGCAGCCATTTTGCACACAGGCAAGATTAGTTCAGAATGCAGCTGATTGGTTCCAATTAGCAGCCTAAGCCTGTGTGAAAACTTAGATAAAAAGAAATGTCATGTTGTCACAAGAGAGTTAAGAGTCCCTGTGGGCAAAACACTAGCCTAACGTAGAGATAACCAGAGCATAGATAACCAGGAGAGGCCACAGCTGTTGTCAACAAACAATTAAGGCAAGCTTTCCAAAGAGTTCCATTTGCTAGATCAAGACATCTTTGCAATTCAGTTAGGCTCTTCAACAAGCAAGATAAGGTCTTGCAATGCTTGCCAAGAACTCCAACTGTCTTGCAAAGATCTAGCAAACTGTGTGCTGTTAGGCAAGGTTTCCTAAGGCTGCAATCCTACACACACCATACCAGGAATTAACTCCCACTGAACTCAGTGAGACTTACTGTTGAGCAGACACGTTAGGATCACACTGTTAATTGTCTGAAGTATCCAAAACAAGGATAGCACATCTGTCATTCACACTTACGTATTGCTGCAAGAAACATGGGTGCCAATGCCAACGTCTCTGGAGTCAGCAAAACGAACCACAATATAAAATGAGAAGCAGCTCATAGGAACTCTTAGAAGAAATGTTATGTCACGAGAGAGGTATTCAAGTGTTCACACATCTGTGCAAGTTGTTGTGGGTTTTTTTAATTCCTACTCCCTGTTTCTGCAGTAATATTTGTCAACTACTAGTCAATGTGCCGTTAGAGCCCTATGAGCTAAATCTCAATGATCCAAAATGTCTCATTACCCAAATTTACTAAACATTCCACAAGTAAACGTTAATGACAAGTTATCCCCAGGCAACTGGTTAGTAGAATGCTTTATATACTCACTGGGATATTGGGAAGAATATGCAGTTACTGTATTTTGCTAGCTATTCAGAAACGTTTAAAAATAATTTTAGACTTTACTTCCCAATAGAACTTACTCTGAGTTTTGCTCTGTCAAATTTCTCTGTGCAAAACAAACAGAGAGTTGTCTATTGAGCAAACATTCCACAAGGAAAAATAAATTAATTCAACAGCATAGAAGATCAAGAATATCTGGTATTTGCCTATGGTGGAGCAAGGACAGTCAAATGTTTTGCCGTTGCACTGTTTCTTCTTTCTCACCGGCTGGCTGTGAGCTGTGAGCCATTCAGATGCATGCCAAACACATGGAAAAAATGCAGAAAACCTTCATTTGTCAACAGACAGCAAATATCTCTGATGATGGATGTGACCTTTAGAATGGTGCTCTCCATCAATATAGTTAATTAGAAGAAACTATATCCACTGGGCTTAAGGATTCTCATTTCTTGTTTGCTCTACACTTTCCTGGCTCATAACAAGATTCTTCTTCAGTGTTCATTGCAGCCTTCTTCATTTATTTCATATACCTCAATTCCATTCACAGACAGATGCTTATGATGGGTCTGTGGACATATTGGTAGCATTCCAGGTTCAGCTAGCATTTTACATGATGTGTAAAATGCATTCTGGTCTTGTCCTCCAAAATCGATGGCAAGCACATTTTCAGGGTAGAATCAATGTGCATGTTTTTTCCCCAACAAAGGGGACTTACACTGAGCAGACTGTATAAGTGAGTTTGACATACTACTAAGATTTTGAATGGAAGGGGGAACTACACACCAAAAACCTGGCACAATGACACACTGCTGCAGTAGGACAATAGGCTAGTTCACAGGCTTATAAATCACCCCATGGGGGGGGGGGGAGCCTGACTATCCCTGTGAGCACAACTATGGAAAAGTAGTAACATCTGATCTGGCCCAGTGGGCCTCAGAATACAGCCATTGTTTTCCAGATGAGAATCTACAGCTGAAATGCGCTGCATCACTTGAAGGAGATGGTGCTGGTATTCGCACAGTAAGTAAGTAAGTCAAACATTACTTCCTCCATGTAGCTACACCCCCACAGTGATGGTGTCAGGAAATTACTATATGTTGTGTGTGTTCCTTTTTCTGTGGGGTTTTGCCTGTTTCTCTGTGGAATTCTGTGTGTGCCTCTTGGTTTTGGTGTGCCCCCCCCTCCCACTTGCTAGCAGAGTATTTCAGAGATCATTTGCATGGCTCTTCCTTTGGAAAGCCATGAAAGTCTCAGGTTACTGCTAGCTGCTTGCCAGGCAGGGAAAAGGTAGAGATCAAGTTTCAAAGTGACTGGACTGACACTCCTCCAATCAGAGGGCAGGATGACATCATTCCAGTGGAATGATAACTTCCAAAAGGCCAGAAGTTCCCTCCAGCTCCAGGCAGGGGAGCCTACCTGCCCATTCACTATGGTTGAGAGTGGGATGAGCTGGTGGTCCCATCATCCAAGTACAAAGATAGGAGTTATTAGCCAGAAACCATAAGAATGTATGTTGTTTGGCGGGTTGCCTTCCTTATGCCGCTCATTCAAAACCTCACAGCAGGAGCCCTGCGTTACAAGGCATGTACAAGACTCCGCAGCGCTTTAGTGCCATCTGCTGGCTGTTTGTATGATTACAGAATTATAACCCTTATGTTGCCAAAGTCAATTCTCTTCACTTTTTCTCTTGTTCATTTGGTTTTGTTGTCTTTTTCTTTTATTAGACTTTTAATTCACTTTTTACATTTTTACTCTACCTAGTTCCTGGCTAGGGAAAAATCAGTGGATTGTCACATCTCCTCACTCTGCAGGCACTACTACGATTTTGATAGAGACCACTAAGGTTCAGTACTGTATTGTTTTAGGAGGGGGGGGTTGCCCAGGAAGCCCCTCTGTCTAGCCTGATCTCCTGGGATGTGGCAATGGATTCAATCTACCAAGGCTTTTCCCAGTAAGCTGCATGCCCAAACCAAAAAGAGAGAGGAATGAGTTGCTGGCAGCCCCTTTCTGGACCCTAACAGATGGTCAGGCTATTTTGCATGGAACAATCTGTAAAATGTCTGAAATGACCCTAAGTTCTCATTTAATCATTCTTCCATGTTGGCCACAGTCCATAACAGAAATGCAATATAATGCAATATATGTGACAATACTGAAATAATGTATTTCAAAATTATTTCAGTGGGCAAGAGGCAAGTCAAAAGAATTCATTTTCACTACGTTAAGCATAATGGGAATTCACAACAGGAGTCTTAAGAGCAGCATGGGATTTTGATAATGCTAAAGTATAAGCTGCTAACTTAAGTAGTACTTTTGGACATCTGCTATCTAGCAAAAGGTCAATCTTTTGAGGATCTAACCAATTTACCTGACAGCAGGTGGGGATGAAATTCATTCCCAACAGAGATGTGGCTTTGGATGTTTTATAGTTGATCCTATTGTTTTGATTGTTGTTGCTTTATTGTGCTTATATTGCAATTGTGAGCCACCTCAAGCCCCCCCCCACACACACACACAGAGGAGAAAGACTGCATCTATATAAATACATTTTAGAAGATAATACCCAAGATCCTCAGTTTCTCCTGGGCCAGAAAAACAGGAATTTAGTCTCTTTCTCCCTAATTTTGGACACTTCTAAATGCCATGGGCTTGTATGATGCTTCTGCATCCAATACCAGGCTGTCAACACATCCTATTCCAAAAGCCTCTTTGAATTCGGTGACACTATCAGGGCAACCAGGTCAGAGAGTGGATTTGCCATCATCTTCTTGTCTGACTTCCCCAAGAATAATAGAACCTAGCCAGCTCTCCTGCTGGGGTTGACATGCAATTTAATTTGTTGATTGCAATTTAATCTCTTTTCCATCCTTTGTCAAAAACGATCACAAAAAAACATTTTGCCAGTCCTGCCTGATTCTTTTTGATGCTCGTCTTGCTTTGATCCTTCTTTTGGTTTGGTCCTTCAGTCTTTTACATAAACTGTTTTAACTTTCACCTGCCTGGTCTCAGTTCCCTAGGAAGTGGGTTGTCATGTCAAGCCTACCGGACTGCCTCAGTTTCACTGCTGTTTTGTTTTAAGGGTGACTTTGCAGCCTTTAGGGGCTCCTTGGTTATCCTGGAAGGGGGCTTTTGCAAGGTGGCCTCTTTCTGTGTGGGTTTCCTAGCCTTGAATGGTGGCAGCAGAATCCTACCCCCATGCAAACCAGTTTGGACAGTAAAAGGAAATGGAAATTTAAGAACTAGAGAAAAGGGCCATCACTAACAGCTAGGAATTAAGCTTGCAATCAATCATGCTGACTTCCACATATTTTTAGGGGCATGTTATGTTAAAGTCGGGGGAGGATTAAAGCATATTTAGACATGCAATTTAGAGGCAGGCACACACCATGGTTCTCCCTACCATCATCCATCCAAACATGAAGCAGCAATTTGGGGGTAAGAGCTGTAAGAAGGGACATCGATTTAAAAGCCCCAGTGTACATGTTATTGTTTGCTCACAAATAGGCCACTGCCCTGGGTTGTGACAAAATGTGTTTAGGACTGCAGGCCCCAGAGGCATTTCTATTGTGTTTGCCCAGTTATGGGGATCTCTTATGTTATTCTCCTACAGTAGCAGAAGAATAGGGTTTGGTAGCTATATGAAAAGGATTCCATACAATGGAATCGGGCTACTTCTCAGCAGATGTGTTACTAGAAACAGGCCTAGCTCCCAGTAACCAAACAGCTTGCATCCTTTATATAACAACATTTTGCTCCTAATACTTTAAAATTCTCCTGATATTGATCTGCGATCCTAATTCCCTCCCAAGCCTGAAATTAGAGTTTCCCACTGCTCTGAAAATCCAGCATAAATCCTTTAAAATGCTCCTACTAATCCAAGTTTAAAGAGTCCTAGACCCAATTTCCCCCTGCTAGGATCTATAGTGGGTGTGAAAGTAAAATTTCTAAAATAGTTCAGGGCAGGCTCTCATTCTCCCCCCGCCTTTAAAACAAAAACAAAAAACGATCAGGAGAATGAAATTATACATAATATATATTGTGTATAAAAACCCACAAAACATAAGAAGCAATTTATTGCGGTCTTTGAATGCTGGATAAGCAATACAGCTTCCACCTGGTAATTCAGTGAACCTAGTGTTAATAAAAAGAGCCGTATCAAGTTTCTCTTGAAATTTGAAGGTCAGTCCGTGTCTGTACATACAAACCACTGTTCATCTGACCAAATGGGGAAGACCATTTCATTTCTCCCTTCAGTTACTGATGTCTCAGAATTCCAATCAGTCTATTTCTTACTGTACTATTCTGACCATGTAATAATCTAGAGAACTATGTACAACATTGTTAAATGTGACAGACTACCCATAAAAGAGCAGGCTGGTAGTTCTTTTTGCCCAAGGCAACTACTTGTCCCTGGAGTGAACAGTTGCCAACTATTCTTCTGACCCTTGCTCCTGCACCATTAGCAACAGAAAGACACGCAGTAATTAAGCAGGTGAAGCTTTGCTCACCACTTTATCTTCAGGCAAGAGAAGTATACCTGCTTACTTTCTATGTGCGAGGCTGCATGTACATTCAGAAGAGCAGGACCAGTAAACACAGGTGGTAACCCCATCTAGGTTTTAAAAAACCACAAGACAACAGTGCCTGGGAGCAGCCTTCCCTGTAAGCTGCATGGCTGCACAGCTGAACAAGATTGCCACACACCACCCACAACTCCATGGCCACAGAGCTCGGCAAGGACAATGACGTCATCGCCAAGCGCTCCAGACGGCGACAGCCAAGCCCACGCAGCCACTGCAGAACTCTACGCAGTCAAGAAAAAAGAAGGGGGGAAAAAAAGGAGGGAGTACAGGTGGGCCCCCATATCCGCTGGGGATATGTTCCAGGCCCCTCCGTGGATACTTGAAACCGTGGATAAGAGCGAACACCCCCTCCATGGTTTCCTGAGGGCCCCCCCACCCTGCCTCCCCTGCAGGTAGGCATGCTTGCCCCCCCCAGCTCTTATTTTTCTTTCAGCAAGCTTTGTTTTTTCCTTAAAACAAACAAAGAAGCAGCCTCCATTGCAGGCAAGTAGAACGAGACTAAGTCCTAGACAGGCTCTGCAAGGTTTTTGTTAACCTTGCAGAGCCTCTCTAGTACTTAGTCTCGTTCTACTTGCCTGTAATAAGCAGCCTTCTCCTGTTTCTTTAAGGAAGAAACGAAGCTTACTGGGAAAAAGTAAAAGCCGGGGGGGGGGAGGTCCCCACGATCCGTGGATAACTGAAACCGTGGATAGCGAATCAGTGGATATGGGGGCCCACCTGTATTCCCTGGGAGGGGCTCTTTTAGACTATTACCCTTATTCCTCAGGGCAGGACGCCTTCTTTATGGCATCCTGAGGACATTTCAATGTTGTCTTCCCATTATCCACACTGGTCTTTTAATAGCCTTGATGTCATTTTGGTTGGTAAAATCCTGTGGATTCTGTGATCAACTACACCACAGAGAATTCAAAATGTGGATGTCTTCAAAGCTGATATTTACTCCTAAGTTTGGGGGTGGGTGGGTTAGCACATCCTTAAGAAGAAAAATAAATAACCCTTCTAAAAATTCATCTCTCCCCAAGCCTGGTTACATACACTTGCCTGTATCTTAACAGCTAATTAACAAACAGAAGACAACATGTTTAACTACATGAAAATCTTAATTGAGCATCAGCCTCAATTAGGGATTACTGTAAATTATTATCATCATCCCCTGCTTGTTTGAACCAACCCTGCTACCCATTAGTTGTTGTTGCAACACATTACATGGGTTATTGCAAGTACGGGCCCCATCACCATGATGTGAAATGTCAGCTGTAAATAGCCCAAGCAATAAATTACAACCTTTTGTCCTAATTAGTCCTCAATAACATCTAGCCATATGATAGCTTCCATTATGCGTCTCCAGTCACAGGACAGGACACAGCTACCAAATTCATTTACCAACAGGCTGGAGCTGGGCCAAGTCTTGCTTTCTTCTTCTGTTTTAAATGGTGCTGAACACTGCCGGGTGCTCTGGTCTAGGACATCAGAGGACAAGCCATCTGCGAGGCACAGATGTTCAAGCCTCAGCCTGGGCCAAAGTTACACAGCCTGGGCCAAGGTTACACATCGTGTATTGTATTTTAGATGGGGTGGGGGGGACGACAAAAGGATTACAATATCCTAAGCATGACTGTATTCTTAAGGGATCCGTGTTCCATTGCTCTTCAGTGAATAACAGGTTTAGCCAACTCAGATGTGCCTAAATTCTTATTGATTGCATTTATTGGGATACATACAAAGAATGTGCTTACAACTCTTGGGAACCCAAAATTTTTGTTTGAGCTTTACAGAATTATCTGATTTGCACAGAGCATGTCCTCTGCTGCAGCATGCCATGGTGATCGTGATTATATAGAAGGTCTGTAGTGGGACTGGCAAACTGATTTGTCAGCCCTTGCAAGAGGAGGTTGGTTCTCATTTTGTATCCAACTTGTTCAAAAGCAAAGGAAGACTTAAAAGAGTGTATGAAGAAGACCTACATCAGATTTACTTCTCTTTGGCTGTGTATCCCAACTTCCTTGGGAGCAAAGTCAGGGGCGAAGTGGTGGCCATGATCCCAAGTTAGGCTTCTGTGCAAACTCTGGTTTGGCCAATGTTACTTGTGCGTGTTAACCCCAGAGGTTCTGACAGTGATAGGTATGTGGGGTCACCCACAGCACTTATGGCAGCCAAGGAAAAGTAGTTTGTAAAAAGGTACTGGCCATCAGATAACAAGGAGAGAAAGCCAATGGCAGAAGTTTTTTTCCCCAAGCTGTAGACATATGCAAACAAGTTACAGCATTGATTCTCAAACTCCCTGCAAGGCGGGGGGGGGGGGTGACGGGGACACAGCAGCAGTGACAGCAGTGGGCAGGGACAGCAGCAGCAGCGATTCCATAGATTGCTGCCAGGAAAAAAAAGAGGCCCCTTACAGGGGGTCCTGCAGCCCTCTGGATGGTGAGGGGAGGCCCATGGCCCTCTCCGCGGACTTCCCTGAGCTTTAGATCGTCAAAAAAATGGAAGTGGTTGTAATCACTGCTCCGCGGCAATCTAAAGCTCAGGCTTCCTTAATGTGGCAGGGGTCAGCATCCAATTTCTTCTGGTGGGTCATGACCCACCACCAGTTTGAGAAACGATGAGTCACAGTATTTAGCTTTACAAAACGTTTTCCCCAAGAGGACTTCTCCAGTTGCATGCAGACAGAGGCTGGCATTCGTCCTGAGGGATCAGGGATTGTTTTCCTTTTTTCTTTGGGAGGAAGGAGAGTCTCAATCTGCTACATTGCAAATTGATTTTTAATCTCCATAGTAAGCAAATTTATATTTGGGGTCCGGAGGGTGGAAGAAAAGGCTGATTATTATTCCACTTTTATTATTCCACTTTGCAGATTATTATTATTATTTATTTCATTATTATTCCACTTTTCAAGTTAAAAGCCGTACAAGGTAGCTTGCAATGAATTAAGATACAAAAGTCACAGGTTCAAACCCCAGATGGGACAGCCCATCCGTTATGCCGTCTGAGGCAGCTGCCCCAGGCAGCAGATTAGCGAGGGGCACCACCATCTCCACCCACCCACTTGTTTCCACTACTACTACTCTTTTCAGTCCCTGGATTGGAAAAGGAAGAGGGGGAAAGAGTAAATATGAAGTTTGGGGGGGGAGAGGTGGGCTAGAGCAGGGGTTCTCAACCAGTGGTACTAGTACCACCAGTGGTACTTCTGCTGACTGCTGATGGTACTTGGATCGCTGGACTGCCAGAACCCCGCTTCGATGCAACGCTTTCAGCAGCACCTTTTCACTCCCAAAAGGCCTTTGGTCGAGTCTCTCAGGAACGCTGAGGAGGTCCCTCCCACCCTCCCAGAGTCTCCTTCCACATGCTTTTCTACGCATTTTGGAGCCAAACGGCTCCAGGGTGGGTGGGCAGGCTAATCTCGCCGGCAGAGCGATGAAAAAGTGTCGTAAAGGGCGACCAGTGGTGGCGGCTCCGGAGACAAGTATACCCACCCCGCACCCATGCCCCCCCGCCCCCCTAACGACCCCTCTGGAGCTGTAAGTTGAAAAAGTTTGGGAAACACTGATCTATGGTAAAACAGAGACAGGAAACAAGCTGCAGAACCTTGTTCGAGTTTTTGGAAAATCCAAGTTCCTAAGGATGCTACTAATACTACAGCAATGTCAATTTTAAGAGGTATATAGACCAGGTAAAGGGATAAATAATTGCTGATGCTCTACCAAGCATTTATATGGAACAGGGAGAAGGGGCAATGCATAATGCCAATTTCATGCTATTTCAGCAACTGAAGAAATGTCAAACTACTGCAAGTTATAGAATTTTGAAAATCCCGACACCGATTTTGCAGTATGATTAGATCAAAGAGTGGACATTTCAGAAAAAATATCTACGCTTATTGGAACTATAGCAAAACATTTAGTATGCAGAATGGACCCGCTGTCAAACCCAACATCATCCTAGCCCTACAATACCTAAGTAGTACTGAACATGGGAGTCATCTTGGAACTGAACTATGTAAAACGAAAAGGAAATGTTAAAAGCCGGCCTTAAAAGCTGGAAGGAGTCCAACTCCTAACTGATTACTATTCAAATGATATAGAAGTCTGTTTGCTTAAGGACATTATAAGTCAATCAATAAACACACCCACTGCAAATCCATATTTGCAAGGCATGGTATCCCAGAAGAAACTATGAGTGACAACGCCCTTCAGTTTTGCTCCAGAGGTTCCGGGATGTTTGCAAGAGTGGCACTTCGTTCCTGCCTATTAAGTCCGTCATTTCCTCAGCTGAATGGCAAGGCAGAGAGAATAGCTCAGACAGAAGTTCTGAAGAAACCTGATTGAGACAACACAAACCCAACTTCTATTCTACAGAAACATGTTGACAGACAGGAGATACAGAATGACTGAAATAACTTCATAGGCAATCTTGTTTTTAAAATCTCTCTCTATCTCATCACCATTACCTCCAGCTGGAATTGCACAGGAGATGGACAAACACTTCTACATTGAGGTTACTTTCATGCTAGTCTTTTTTCCTGGAATTGCCATCCTTCGTTCACTCTATTTTATGGAGAATCTAGATGTCATCATCAAATCATTTCAGTCCAGCCTGTCTAGTGAGGACATGCTGAAAGAATACTATTAAGGTTTTTCAGGACCCCTGTGCCTTTAAACCTAACACTTTCTCTTTGAAAGAAGTGTTATTCCTTTTATCATTTCCTGTTGATCCTGGCTGGGAGGTTAGTGCTCCTTAAATCTCTGAATTACCCAAATGTCAGTTTCTTTTTCCGGGGGTGGAGGTGGGGTGGAAGAGAAGAGGTTTTAATTACTGATTTTCTCCCTTAAAAAAAAAATAGCACTATTCTGCTACAAAAAAAAAAAAAATAGCGAGAGGAAGTCAGTAATTAAAGCCTCTTCCCAACCTGAATGCCACTATTCCCCCAGTTAGTATCAACAGGAAGCAATAAAATGGCCTGAACTTGCAAGCAATAAACTTTTGTTTCAAGCTGTCAGGGGCCTTTCATGAACAGAAGTTGCTCGGGAGTAAAGATTGCAGAAGGATCTTGGTCATGCAGGAAGGGTGTTGCTCAATAATATCGTGCTATGCAAGGGCTGTGTGGAACCTCCACTTTAATTCCAATTCCAGCAATTGTGCTTTTATTGTTTTGGTTTTATGATGTTTTTATTGTTTGTTTTATGATTTTGTACTGGGTTACTTGGTTTGTTGTTAGCTGCCTTGGGCACTGTGTGGACATGGTGGAAAGTCAGGATATCTATGTTAATCAAAATAATGTCTCAGCAGCACTGAAGTCTCTTGTGTGGAAGCAACTGGAGACAAATGAATCAGAATTGTAACTTATGACAAAGGAGTAAGGACTTTACTCCCTTTACCATGTGTGGGACCTAGTTATCCATTAAAATGGATTGTGGAGACCTTCAAAAGTGACTTGAGCCCAAGATCTTATTTGGGTCAGACTGATGACACAGGAGAGGAGGAGGGAAAAAAGAGAGATATGCAGAAAGCAGTAGATTTATAAGTTTCTATGACACCACTCAGTTTTACAATAAAAACACGTGCAAACTCAGTGGTAAATAAAACACAATACAAGAAATTTTGAGTAATGAAACCATAAATTAAAACCAGCTTCACAGTGCGATCCTACCCAGCTACTCCACTGATGCAGCCAGTGGTGGAGGGCAGGAGACTTTGGGAGGTAAACGGATTTAAATCCCCTTTAAAGGTGGATGTAAAGGGGATTTAAACCCCTTTCCTTGCCAGCGGGTGGCGCAGTGGGTTAAACAGATGAACCATGAGCTGTCGATCGAAAGGTCGGAAGTTCAATCCGCGACGGGGTGAGCTCTCGTTGCTTGGCCAGCTCCTGCCAACCTAGCAGTTCCAAAGCATGTTAATGCGAGTAGATAAATAGGTACCGCTTGCGGGAAGGTAAACAGCGCTCCGTGTTCCAGCTGCATGCTACGCACTGCGGCAAGGAGAGTCATGCTGGCCACATGACCACTGAGGCGTCTTCAGACAACGCTGGCTCTTTGGCTTAGAAATGGGGATGAGCACCACACCCTAGAGTCGGACACGACTGGACTTTACAACGATTTGAGAGTTATGGGATTTTCAGCCATGTAAAGTTGAAATGAAGAAATAAAGTTCTTACTAAAACCAGTGGTCTGTAGAAATTCCTTGAGACAAGGTAGCAGCTATAAGCGCTAGTATCTTCAGGATTATCCAAAGCAGCCACAGGCAATAACTTCAAACTGACGTTTCAACCCTCGCTTGGGTTTTCTTCAGAGCAGTAACACCAGTCTCACCAGCTGAGACTGGTGTTACTGCTCTGAAGAAAACCCAAGCGAGGGTTGAAACGTCAGTTTGAAGTTATTGCCTGTGGCTGCTTTGGATAATCCTGAAGATACTAGCGCTTATAGCTGCTACCTCGTCTCAAGGAATTTCTACAGACCACTGGTTTTAGTAAGAACTTTATTTCTTCATTTCAACTTTACATGGCTGAAAATCCCATAACTCTCAAATTGTTGCAAATTGTTACATGCCATGGGAACCTCCACACTCGACGACTGGACTTAATTGTCAGGAGTCACCTTTACCTTAAATGGGATTTAAACCCCTTTCCTTTCCAAAGCCTCCCATTCTGCCCTCCACCACTGACTGCACCAGTGGAGGAGCTGGGTAGGATTGCGCTGTCAATCATATTAAAAAAAAAAAAGGCTTCACCTGGCACCAGAAAGTCATCAGGTTTGGAGCCAGACAAATTGTACTAGGGAAGGCATGAGAAGTTCCTCTCTGCAGTCAGCATCCACCCAAACTTCAAAAGGCAAGGGAACTCAGGCCTCCAATTACCACCATCGGGTTCAGACAGGTTCAAGTGGAAGAAGGCAGCCCCATGACAGATGTAGCTGCCAAGAATGCAGGTGTACCTCCATCAAATACCGACAAGCCAAAGCAAGCAAAGTTGTTTCAGCACAATATGCCAGAAAGACGTAGGAAAGAGTTTGGACATGGAGATGCCCACGACTACATCAGAAAGCTATAGAGTGCATCATTTTCTTTTAAAAATATATCAATATAGAGTGCATCAATATACTGTATAAAGGAGGCATTGATATAGAGTACATCATTTTCCTTTTTAAAAAAAGGTTAAAAGGTTTAAAAGGGGGTTGCCAGCCTAGTTTCATTCACATGAAGCTGAATCTCTCACCAAGTGAAGAGCAGAATCAAATGGAAATTCTTAAAACCAATACAATAGTTTCTATTTTAAATATAGGCTAATTTCAATAGAACACTTTGGGATGGGTCTCACTTCACTCCCTCCAATTGCAGGAAATCCCATGACCACCACAGTAAGGATGCATAGAAATTATTACACACTGTAGACGCTTCTAAATCTAAGACCTTCACAATGGGGCCATTCTCAGAATACAATATGTCCAACAGGACACAAGACACACTCTACATTCCTGGTACTAGCCTGGTTTCAGATAGTCTGGACATCAAATATTGTATCACTTAAGTTGTGAGAAGACCTGGGTAGTTGCAGTTCAGGATGATGGACCACCTACGATCGTCTGTCTCCAAAGTCTCATGGATTCTACTGATTCCAGGACTCTCTGGAGAGATTTATACATTTATCCTGAAGGTCATTCTGCATTCTAGATGAGAACATCCATGTCTACTGAGCTTCGTAGACATGTCTTCTGCACTTTAGCACAAATCCTGATCCTTAGTTTACCAACAAGCTGAAGGCCTTGAAGGTTGGGAGGACCGTTGAATCTCTTGCCACCTGGGTTTCATGTGTAATCCAACTGAACACAGCAGATTGTTCATAAAATACATGATTTATTAAACAGAGTACTCTTGTCCTGTGCATATTTTTGTGTAACACAATGCAAGGTAGCTTTGACTGAAACTGTCAGCAAATGCTTCATTAAGAACTTTATTTTTGTCCTGAATGTGGAAGATACAGTACAGTATACCCAACCTTACCCAGAGAGGAAAACTGAAAACCTGAAATATCTCCACCTCCCCTTTCTGAGAGTCAAACGCATACACAAAAACTCTTTTGTTTGGAAAAAGCACATGGATGTATGACTGACTTGTTTTTCTAGTTCCTCTCAGCGATGTACTTTATATGTGGAGTGAATAGTCTGAACTACGAACAGGAAACATTTAGTCAGGGATGAAAGTGAATTGCAAGTTTGGACAGAACGTCATAATATTTTGCTGCGTTGCTTGATGCAAGAATTGCTTGAAACAATCCTATTCAGATAATAAAAGCATGTTCAGTCAGTGGCGTAGGAACGGGGGGCGGGGGCGGTCTGCACCAGGGCGGCAGGGTGGGGGAGTGCCTTACTGGCAGTGGCAGCAGTAAAATAGCGGCGGCAGTGGCAAAATGGCGGTGGGGGTGGGGGTGGGGAAGAAGGCAGCGGTGGCACGGGTGGCGTCGGAGGTAGCAAAGGAGGCGGAACAGGCTGCAGACGGCCTGGGAAGCCGTCCGCCGCCTTTGTGTGGCGTTTGCTTGTGCCCCCTCCCACCCTGCCCCTGAGGGACGTTTGCCTCTGGCAGACTTCACTCGGGGGGCGGAGCATGTGATGTCACATCTGCATGTGATGTCACTATGCTACTGTATACAGTCAATGCAGGAGGAAACAGGATTTGGATTGTACCTCCTGGCCTTGTACTCAACTTCTGTACATTATTAAACAGAAGTCCTGCTGAAAGTCCACATATGTACAAGTTGTACACACAACCTACACCCTGCACAGCTGCAGGCAACAGCTCATCTTTACAAAAACCTACACGTGGGCAGCTTGTATATCTATCGTTTTTGCTCAAAGATTAACCAACGTCTAAAGGTCAAGGCACAGGGCCAATGGGTCTGATCCTGCCCCCTCACATGCATTGACAATATATATGTTTCTCCTCCAAATAGGGCTACTGAATTTCCTAAATGGATATCAGTTGTATGTCAAGTTCCAGGTCACCTCTAAAATGGGACACATTTATTAATGCAAGAGCTTCAGTAGGTCATAACCTACAAAGATCCATATCACAATGTACCTATTAAGTCTTGGAGGTGAGGAATATAGTGCCATTCTTCACATCTGTGCACCAGGCAAGTAATGTGGCCTAGACTCTGGATAGAAGTTAAAAAGGACTATTCTCAACTAAAAAGCATACTTCCATGCATATTTACTCAGAAGTCAGTCCGACAGTGTTCAATGAGGCTTACTCTCAGTCACGTGTGCATAGGATTACAGGCTAACAGCCCAATCCTACGTAACTCTCCATGTGGTGATGCAGCACCACCAATGTGACTTCCGCTGTATCCCCTGGCGGAGTTACAGCATGTTGAGGCCACCTTGGGGGAAAGGGAACAAATGTTCCCTTTCCTGGGTTAAGCCCCAGCAGCTGCCATAGGTCAACGCGGACCTGCGCCAGCTTTATAGCTGGTGCAAGTTCATGTTGGCCCATGAAGGCAGATCAGGCCAGGGAAGGGAGTAAGGATTTATTTTTATTTATTTATTTACAGTATTTTTATCCCGCCTTTCTCCCCAAAGGGACCCAAGGCGGCTTACAACAAAACACAAAATACAATACAATACAAAAACAAACAAACCACAATATAAAAATAATCACATCTTAAAACAGTAAAACACAATTAATGCAAATTAATAAAAACAGTATCTTAAAAACGATTAAAAAGATGATTACTACAATTAAAACAGGAGCATAAAAACAGCAGCACCCCCACCTGTACCAGCGAGATGTTAAAAAAGGCAAGGGCTCAGAAGGCTTCTTTGAGGTTTTTAGGCCTCGCCGGAAAGTGTCCAAGGAGGGAGCAGTTCGTAAGTCAAAAGGGAGGGAGTTCCATAAGGTTGGTGCCACAGCCACTACTGAGAAGGCCCTATTTCTGGCCACCGCCCCTCGCACCTCCCTGGGCGACGGTACCCACAAAAGGGCCTTCTCTGATGACCTAAGGAGACGAGCCGGACTATATAGAAGTAGGCGGTCTCTCAAATATCCTGGCCCCAAGCCGTATAGGGCTTTAAAGGTCAAAACCAGCACTTTGAATTGGGCCCGGAAACGAATCGGCAGCCAGTGCAGCTGTCGGAGAAGCCGCCCGACAGAGTTGAACCGCCTACCTCCAGTGACCACACGGGCCGCTGCATTCTGCACTAATTGCAGTTTCCGAACCGTCTTCAAACCGTGGCATGGATCACCGTTGCCAGGTCTGCATGATCCAAGTACAGTCGCAGCTGGCGCACCAGCCAAAGCTGGGCAAAGGCCCCCCTGGCCACAGCCGCCACCTGGGAATCCAGGAGCAGCTGCGGATCCAGGCGGACCCCCAAGCTGCGGACCTGCTCCTTCAGAGGGAGTGCAACCCCATTCAGAGCAGGACGATACTCTGGCACCTGCATCGTGGATTTCCGGACCAGGAGAACCTCTGTCATGTCCGGGTTTAGTTTCAGCTTATTAGCCCTCATCCAGGTCCCAACTGCCTCCAGGCAGCACTCCAGAACCTCAACAGCCACCCTGGAATCAGGTGGAAAGGAGAGATGGAGCTGGGTGTCATCAGCTTATTGATAGCACCCAACTCCAAATCCCCGGATGACCTCTCCCAGCGGTTTTATGTAGATGTTAAATAGCATGGGGGACAAGATGGAACCCTATGGCACGCCACACCTCAAGGGCCAGGATGCCGAACAGGCGTCCCCCAGCACCACCATCTGGGACCTATCTGCCAAGTAGGAGCGGAACTACTGCAGAACGGTGCCCCCGACCCCCAGCTCGGCCAGTCAGCCCAGAAGGACACCATGGTTGATGGTGTCGAAAGCTGCTGAGAGGTCCAGCAGAACCAACAGGGACGCACTCCCCCTGTCCAGTCCTCGCCGTAGATCATCCACCAAGGCGATCAAGGCCATTTCCATCCCAAAGCCCGGCCTGAAACCAGACTGAAAGGGATCTAGATAATCCACTTCATCCAGGACCCTCTGGAGTTGAGACGCCACCACCCACTCAATTACCTTGCCCAAAAACGGGAGGTTTGAAACTGGCCGGTAGGTGTCCATTATTGTGAAATCAAGGGAGGGCTTCTTCAGAAGGGGTTGAACCACCGCCCGCTTCAAAGCAAGCGGCAGCACCCCCTCCATGAAAGAAGAGTTAACCACCCTCCCCGTCCACTCGGCCAGCCCATCCCGGGCAGATCTGATTAGCCAAGCCGGGCAAGGGTCAAGCAGGCAGGCAGTCAGCCTCACACTCCAGAGGAGCCTGTCCACATCCTCAGACTGTACAAGCTGAAAAGAATCCCACAACACTGGACCAGCAGGTGCCAAGGGGACATCCTCAGACATTGTCAATGAGGCATCCAAGTCATGGCGAATCCGATCGATTTTATCTGCGAAATGTTTAGCAAACATATCACAGCGGGCCACCATGTGTTCCTCCTGATCTATTGGAGGGGCCTGATGGTACAGCTCCGCTGGACGATTGCCTGCAGATGCAATGGTAGCAGAGAAGAAATTCCTCTTTGCTGCTATCACTGCCACGGAGTAGGCTCTATAATGGACCCTACTCCGTGTCTGGTCGGACTCGGCACGAGTTTTCCACCACTGTTGCTCAAGACATCTACCCCGTCACTTCATTGTTTGCAGCTCCTCAGTAAACCAAGGAGCCACTCTGAGTCTGTGGCGTGGCAAAGTTCTCTCAGGAGCGATCTCATCCACTGCCCTGGCCATTTCCCCATTCCAGAGGCCTCAGACTAGTCACCTGTCTTGGCAGTGGGAAAGCCCCCCAGAGCCCTCAGGAAACCTTCTGGATCCATTAGCCTCCGGGGGCGGACCACAGAATGCGGCCCCCCGCCTTTGCAGAGGAAGGAAGCTTTGCGGAGGAAGGATTCGGTTGCAGCTGCCCATCCACCCTCCGCCCTGCCCCCGTCGTCTCCCCATTCTGCCCACTCCCTGCCACATTCAACCCCCTCCCTGCCTCCCGCCCAACCCCTGCACAAACTTACTGGTGGTGGCGGCGGCGGGCATCTGCTCTTCATTGATGCGCAGACCCAGCTGCTTGCTGGTGCTGTCACATTTGTAACAGCCATAAAGCTGTAGTATAAACAGCCTTTATGTTTGGGCTGTACGTCAACTAAGAGCAAGGGGTTGCATACAAGTACCAGTTGCATACAAGTACCAGTCCCATAAAAAGGACAAGTAACAAGGATGCAAGCTTTTATATGCAAGCACTGCCTCAGGATCCCCACTTGGGGCCACAAGTCCCAGACAAGGAATAATAATGATCCACATGCACAAACAGGCTGAACTGATTTCTGTGTCTTTTAACAATCACAAGTGGTTTCTGCTACCTGCAACAAGCTAACGAATAACTGCCCAGGATGAGATTGCAAAATAGATAAGTAGGACACAGCTGTGTCTGATATTGCAGACCACTCTAACATATGAAAGTGGAATTTCATTATTTGTATGATGAAGAACATGTGCTACAAAGTTCCCCAGACAATTTTTCTGTCTCGACATACAGTATATTTTTCTAGCCTTAGACTGGGGAGGGGCAAGGAGGGCCACCTCTATCTACAACCACCCCCAGGCTGCAGGTGGGACTGCAAATGAAACTGCCAATCGTAAAGGCTGAGATGACAGCCTGCCCAAATTGTTCACTAATTACTGTTCATTGTTGGTGGTAACACTATCCTGGCAAAGCCAAAGAGATCGTTGAAAGACCAGGCTCACAGTAAGTTCAGAATTGTATGTAACACAAGCGAGTTTAATTTCTATGTGTGGGTGCATCTCTCCTATTCCTTTACCCTCTGTGCTTGTATCCTACGCTTTAAGAGACAGGATTTGGTACAATCTTGCCTAGTGCCAGGGTGAGCAGTCGCATAATTGTCAGCAGAGCTCTGTTGGGATTCTGCAACCAATGAAGAGAGGTAAGCTAGTTTCATAAAAAGCAACTGTTACATGCTATCCTTACAGCGCAATCCTATCCAACTTATGCCACCGGTGTAACTAAGCTCAATCCTATCCAATTCACGCCATTGGTGTAACCCAGCAGTGCAGTGAGAACGGGAGGCCCCAGAACGGAAAGGGGATTCAAATTCTCTCCAAAGGGGGATTCAAAGGGGATTTGAATCCCCTTTCCGTTTTGGGGCCTCCCATTCTAACTGCACCGCTGGTTACACCGGTGGCGTAAATTGGATAGGGTTGAGCTTAGTTACACCAGTGGCATAAGTTGGATAGGATTGCGCTGTTAGTTAGATCCACAATTATGAGGAACACTGAAGACAGACAGGCTCCACTCCTACCTAGAGGATAGGTCTCAGAAGACGATGCTAGGATACTACTGTTTGACCCCCATGGTCTACAAAGTCTCATCTCCCATGCTTTTCACTATCTACATGAAACTGTTGGGAGAGGTTGTGGGGTGGGTGTTATCAATACGTGAATGACACCCAGCTCTACTTCTCTTTTTCATCAGCTGCTGGGAAAGCTATGAAGGCCTTGAATAAGTGTCTAGGACCAGAGACATCACTAGGGCGTGCGCTGCCCCAGGGCCGGGCACGCGCGTCACCCTAGTGACCCCTCCCCCCGGACACACACCCTTTAATAACCTTTGGTGCGGCCGTAGGCCATGGGGCACTTTGGGGGGGCGCCCGGTGGGCGCCGCTCCGGGCGCCCGCTCTGGGAGCCCCCTCAATCATTGCAGCTGGCTCGGGGACGTCTTCCCCGGCCGGCTGCCCGGGGCCTTCTGAGGAAGGCCCACTGCGCGAACATTATTTATAATGTTCTTTTGCACATGCGCAGACTGTTCCTGAGCCGGCTCCCGACCTGGCGAGGCGGGCAGGAGGCCCCAAGCGCGTCACCTGGGGGCCCCCGCCCTCCTCGCCAGGCTACAGTGACGCCTCTGTCTACGACTCAGTGATGAACTGGATGTGAGCAAACAAGCTAATGCTAATAGTACTGTACACACAAGTCACAGGTGCCTCTGGTCAGTAGGAGAGACAACTTGGCTTTGGGGGCGTATGACCTGTTCTGGGATAAAGTAATGCTCCCTCTGAAACAACAGGTTTGCCGTTTGGGGGTGCTCCTGGAAGGTCAGGTAGCAAGCATGGCCCAAAATGCTTTTGCATGGCTATGGCTGGGGAGCCAACTGTGCTCCAACTTTCTAGTGAAAGCAGAACAGTCTAGTGTAACTTATGCCCTAGTTAGTCACATCAAAATTAGACTACTGCAATGCACTCTGCATAGGGCTACCCTCTAAAAACATTTAGAACCTCCAACTGATCCAGAATAGAACATAAGAACATAAGAAGAGCCCTGCTGGATCAGGCCAAAGGCCCATCTAGTCCAGCTTCTTGTATCACACAGTGGCCCCACCAGATGCCTCAGGGAGCACAAGACAACAAGATACTTGTATCCTGTTGCCACTCCCTTGCACCTGGCACAGAGAAAACCTACTCCTACAACCAGGAGGTTGCTTATCCCCATCATGGCTTGTAAGCTGTGATGGACTTTTCCTCCATAAATCTGTCCAATTCCCTTTTAAAGGCATCCAGGCCAGGTGTAATCACCACATCCTGTGGCAAGGAGTTCCACAGATGAATTACACGCTGGGTAAAGAAATATTTTCTTTTGTCCGTTTTAATCCTCCCTCCACTCAATTTGAGTGGATGTCCCCTAGTTCTAGTGTTGTGTGAGAGGGAAAAGAACTTCTCTCTATCCACTCTCTCCATCCCATGCATAATTTTATACGTCTCAATCATGTCCCCCCTCAACCGCCTTTTTTCTAGACTGAAGAGCCCCAAACGCTGTAGCCTTTCCTCATAAGGGAGGTGCTCCAGCCTATGAATCATTCTGGTCGCTCTTTTCTGCACCTTTTCCAGTTCTACTATATCCTTTTTGAGATGTGGTGACCAGAACTGGACGTAATACTCCAGATGTGGCCTTACCATCGATTTGTACAACGGCATAATAATATTGGCCGTTTTATTCTCAATCCCTTTTTTAATGATCTCAAGCATGGAATTGGCCTTCTTCACAGCCGCCGCACACTGGGTCAACCCTTTCATCGACCTGTCCACCAGTACCCCAAGATCTCTCTCCTGATCCATCACAGACAGCTCAGAACCCATGAGCGTGTATGTGAAGTTTTGATTTCTTGCCCCAATGTGCATCACTTTACACTTACTTACATTGAAGCGCATCTGCCATTTTGCTGCCCATTCTCCCAGTTTGGAGAGATCCTTCTGGAGCTCTTCACAATCCCTGCTGGTCTTCACCACCTGGAAAAGTTTAGTGTCGTCCGCAAACTTGGCCACCTCGCTGCTTATCCCCAACTCCAGGTCATTTATGAACAAGTTGAAAAGCACCGGTCCCAAGACCGATCCTTGGGGCACACCGCTTTTCACTTCTCGCCATTGTGAAAATTGCCCATTGACACCCACTCTCTGTTTCCTAGTCTTCAACCAGTTCCTAATCCATAGGAGGACCTGCCTCCTTATTCCCTGACTATGGAGTTTTTTCAGGAGCCTTTGATGAGGGACCGTGCCAAATGCCTTCTGAAAATCCAGGTATATAATATCCATGGGTTCTCCCGCATCCACATGCCTGTTGACTTTTTCAAATAATTCTAAAAGGTTTGTGAGGCAAGACTTACCCTTGCAGAAGCCATGCTGAGTCTCCCTCAGCAAAGCTTGTTCTTCTATATGTTTTCCGATTTATTCTTGATGAGGCTTTCCACCATCTTCCCTGGAATAGATGTTAGGCTGACCGGCCCGTAGTTTCCCGGGTCCCCTCTCCTTCCTTTTTAAAGACTGGCGTGACATTAGCTATCCTCCAATTCTCTGGCACAGTGGCCATTTTAAGGGACAAGTTGCATATTTTTGTCAAGATATCAGCAACTTCATTTTTGAGTTCCTTAAGCACTCTTGGGTGAATGCCATCTGGGCCCGGTGACTTATTGATCTTTAGTTTGTCAATTAAGTCTAAGATGTCTTCTCTTTAGAGCAGCATGGCTCTGGTTGGAGCCCAATCCTGGGAGCATGTCAATCACATTTTGTACTAGCTACAAGTGTGGATTGTGATCTTTAAAACCCTGAACAGCTTGGAATCAGGTTATCTGGACTATATGAATCTGCCTATTCCCTTCATTCATTATCCAAGGGTCTGTTCCACGTGCGCTCTCTCACTCTGAGGTTCAGACAGGTGTAAGGTGCGACAAGACCTTTTCAGTAGCCTCTAAGTTGTAGAACTCACTGCGCTTTGGATCATTGGTGCTTCGGCACACAGTAGAGACTGTTTTGTTTTGCCAAGCATGTCAGTTTTGTTGATTATCCCCCTGCTGAGTTGGTTTATGTTTCCCTCTCTACAGCATTTAAATTAGGACAATTTGCAACTGATTCACTGTTTATAGACTTTCTATATTAAGATGTAAAAACTTGTTTTGTTGTTCGCAAATTGCCTTGAAGGGGCAGAAAGGTAGGATAAAAATCCCTAAGCAAAAACAGATCAGTTGCAACCTCTGAAACTGACCAGTAAATTGTCAGGCCTATAATATTTGCCTCTGAAACAATTTTGTCCCTTCTGCTTATCCTAACCCCCCTCTAACCATGCCAAGGATGCTAAACTAATATAATTCATAGAGTCGTTTTGTACTGTGACAACTTGAATGTGCTCTGCTTGATCCCAGCTTCAAGAGGGACTTTACATTTTTAAAAAAATTTGCTGCTGAAATATCAAATTTATTTATTTATTTTTCACATGTTTATACCGCCCTTCCTCCAAGGAGCTCAGAGTGGTGTACATATTTCCTCCCCTCCTTTTGTCCTCACAACCACCCTGTGAGGTAGGTGGGGCTGAGAGATAGTGACTGGCCCAAGGTCACCCAGGAAGCTTCGTGGCTGAGCGGGGGTTTGAACCTGGATCTTCCAGGTCTAAGTCCAACTCCCAAACCACTACACCATCCTGCCCCAAATTAGCCCAATCCTATTCAAAGCCCCACGCTCGGATGCAGTGGCACCAGGGCAGGCTCCACTGCATCCAGCACAGGGCCAGAGGTCTCCTTGAGGAAGGGGATGATCATCCCCTTCCCCCGTGTTGAGCCCCAGCAGCCCCTATGGGGCTACTCAGAGGCGCACCAGCAAAATGTGCAGGACTTTCAGACATGGGATGGGGGACAGGATTCAGCGGAGGCCTCCTTTGCTGAACCCGCCCCACTCCTGAGCCTGATCCGCCTTCCTCCCTGCCCTATCCCTGCCCTGGCATGCCTTCTCCCCGCCACCCTCCACCTGCCTCCCCGCCAGCTGGTGGAGAGCTTACCTGCCTCTGGCAGGTGTAGCTCCTTCACTGGTGGAGGTCTGCTGGCACTGGTCTTCAGTGCCAGCAGGACAGGCCTCCACACTGTTACAACATGTTTTACAGCACATTTGCGTCAGTGCGGAGCCCAGTCCCGCTGGAGGACGCTGCCATAGGATTGGGCTCTAAGTGTGGGACACAGTCCACTAGGAAATTCTCCTGAACATTTCCAATGCTCCCTAAAGGAAAATGCAGTTCTTTCCCTAGAGAACAGGGCCACTGCAATTTGGAGTGCTGTTGTGTGTCACAGGCATCAGTTGGCTCCTGCCGTTGCATCACAGGCAATGTCCCCACTTCTCCTCCCCACGACACGACCTGAGCCCCAGTGGTCAACATACCAAGGTGATCAATGTTCTCCTTCCCCATTGCCTTTTCTGAAGACAAAATGCAGAGAAACATCTTGCTTGACCCTAGGCTGAAAGTCCCCCTGCCTGCAGTCTCAAGATAAAAGATGAAATAAGAGATTTCTCTAGACATTTGTTCTGTTCAGCTAGCTTTTGTATAGTGGAGAAGTGACTTCGTGACTTTCCCCTCTACTATGTACATAGTGCAGGTATGATGCAGGCTCTCTCTATACAGAAAATCCTGTTTCTGTAATCTTCACCCCCTCCTTTTTGAGGAAAAGGCTTTGCATGGATCAGGTGACCCCATATGGCCCTTCGTGTCACACGTTGTATTAAATATTAGGTGGAGGAAAGGGGTAGACGGTTGCTGCCAGTAAGTGCCAGGCCTTCTCAGTAGTGGCACCAACCTTATGGAATTCCCTCCATTTTGACTTACGAACTGCTCTCTCCTTGGAGACTTTCCAGCAAGGCCTGAAAACCTTCTTGTTCAAAGAAGCCTTCTGAGTCCTGGCCATTTTTTTTTTTTAACACCCATCGGTTACAGGTGTGGTGCTGCTGTTCTTGTACTCTTGCCTTTTAAAATGTAATAATGGTCTTTTTATTGTTTTTAGATTGTGTTTATGAGAGTTTTTAATTAACTGTTTTATTGCTTTTAAAGGTGGTTGTTTTTTTGTAATTGTGTTTTCCTGTTTTTGTAAGCCGCCTTGGGTCCCTTTGGAGAGAAAGGCGGGATAAAAATATTGTAAATAAATAAATAAAGTGTCTGAAGAAGGCCTTTCTCATGCATCTTGTCCATTTCAGCTCCTGAAATTGAGGACTCCCTGTTCATAAATCTCCAACATACATTATCCACAGTGGGAGCAGAGCAGGTGCGTAGCTACCTACATCCGCTAGGTAAAGATTGGATATTGCAGTCTTGCCTTTCAATGGGGAACTTGCAGGACTCTCCCGGAAAGGACGCTGGAACACATTTGGAGCCTGCCTAGATAAGCCTTAAAAGCGGCTGTATAATATTTGCTTGGTTGATGCATAAATCCCATTTTGATCATGACCATGTACGCTATGTGTTTCACTCCCATTACAAAATGAGCTAATGGAAGAACTACAGGCATGGCATTACAAATTTGTAACCTTAATTATCTCGGAGGAATGCAGAATATTAGACAAGTTACAGTGTATGGAAAACAAAAATCAGATTACTCCTGCAGCTCTTCTGCAGCTCTTTTCTACTTTTTAAAAGATAGGTTTGTAGGTCATCTGTCAGTATGAATGTTACAGAAATGGAGGAGAATGGAGTGCAACATTTTGGAACATACAGACCAACATATTTATGTGGATAATCTTTCTTTAACATAAAGGATTTTTTTTTTTACCCTTAACGGATCAAGGACATTTAGCACAAATTGTAAACCACCAAAAGATGATATGCATAGTGTTCAAGCTGTTTGTAGTCAGTCGTTATAGCAGAAATGCCAAAGTTGTGCTTTCAAATGAACAGTAGATGAACTTGGGCTATTCAAGATGCAGCTTACATTTTCTGTCCCATAGGATGGGGGGGGGGGGAGAGAAAATGGAGGTTTAGAAATTGCAAACTCTGGACAACGTCAATGGAAAGTTGTACTTACAGTACAAACTATTTCCCTATATAACAAAAGTTCCTAGAAAGCATTCTAAATAGCTGTTTCTTTTGGAAAATAATCTTTGTGAAAACTTGATACTTCATATGAAACTGCGCCTCCATCAAAATGTAATATGACCCAACAGTATTTGTTACAAGGAGATCAAAATGCATTTGCTTCCTTTCTGTTCTCATATCCTGAAGCCAGATTCTCACTGTAGCATTTTAAACCTCAGCCGCAACACAAGCAACACCTGGAAATCTTAGGAAGCCAGGGAATCCCTCAGATAACCCCATCTTGTTCATTTGTAAATCCCTGTGTCTCAGTGTTCCCCCTCTTTATCTACTACATATACCGAGCAAATCACTATACGAGGTGCTACACCATACAAAAGTTAAGAGACATGGGTTATGTATAGACTCCAGGTTAATAGACTCCTTTTGGGGATTTCATCTATGAGCTCTGGATCCAATCCTGCGCATGATTACTAAGAAGTAAAACCCAAGTGCAATGGCGCTTACTCCCAAGAAGTGCATATATGACTGCAGCCAAAAATTCTAACAGTGCATATTTACTCAAAAGTCCCATTGTGCTCAGTGGGGCTTTGTCCTGGGAAAGTGCTATAGGATTGCAGCATAAGAGTTTATGTAAGGAACATAAAGTAGCAATACTGTGAAACATCATTAATTTTCAATCTTCACTGTGAGCTGATTAAAAAGAAGTCTCTTGGCTGGGGTTTAATGTCTAAGGGTGCAGGCTTATACACACATCCATGGGACCAAGTCCCATTGAAATAAGCACGACTTACTTCTGAGTAGACATGCATAGGATTGTGCCATTCTTCATTTTTCTCCCAACCATTTCATGCAGCACTGCTAGAAGAATAGGGCATGTTTTTTCTAACACAAACGCCTTGTGTGCCTTTGATCTGAGGCAGCATCAGAGCAGAAAATCCACAAACACAGTAACCTCATACCTTTTATAGTAAGACTGAGGATCAAGCACAGCAAGTTTTGGAAATGAATTCATCCAAGAGATAGCGGACTGCAGTTCAACAGCACGCAGGCATGTTAACCCTCTTGGGTTGAGAGGCACAAAAAGAGTTAATTCAGACCCTGCAGTCCGTACAGTTGTCCGTAATCCTACTACAGTATTTCCCAAGCACAGGCGCTCTCATTTAAAAGTGTGTCATTAACACACAGAGTTGAAAAAGTCAGCATTACTCACAGAGTCCTCCTGAAGATGCCACCGCCAGCTATTTACGACAGGAAATTCCAGCGCAACATCATGCACAGTACAGAACAAACAGGCATGGAGTCAGGAACAGACAGGCCCCTGGGATTACAGCAACCATCGGGCTCGTGCTAGTGCATGCTGAACTATAATTTATGAAACTGAGCTCAGTTCATCAGCCAATCGGTTCGCTGCTCCATAACAAGTCTAACTGGCTCTGAAGAGCAGAAAGCACTGCAACAGAACAATAAAAAGAGAAGATATCCCACACACTAAGCTGCTTATGTTGGAATTGCTTTCTGTGATCGAGTGTGTCCGGGGGGAGGGGGGGGGAATGGAATCACTGGCTCTTGTTGGTTTTTAACTGAGCAACAGGTGACCTGTTTGCTTCAACGTAACAAAATATTTGAAGTCAGAGCTCCACATTTAATGTGAATCACATGTGGGATGTGCAAGCGATGATCATAGCAGCATGGTCTTCTTTCCTCCAGGAATACTCAGCGGCACTGTTCACAGAAGGCAACGGCCATGGAATTCACATCTCCCTCAGTTGCTGCCTGTCTAGCAACTTAAAGAAAGATGCTGCAGCTGCTGCTGCTGCTTACTGTAAGGAATCCATTTTCTAGTAAAAGGTGGCCAAATCCAAATTCTCTGAGAAGCAAGAATTACTTGCATTCCTATAGAAGGCTAAAGTTCTACCAGTTAGCTAGGGGGAACTCACAGGGGTCTGCTTCACACAAACCATGGACATGCCTTGATGAGTCAGCACTTGATCATTTGCAGCTGCTGTGTGGATCAAATCTAGCAGTGGTGTCTAAATGGAGATAGCACAATCATACATGAAAAGTCATCCCTTGATGCTGCAGTGCAGACATCAAGTGATGAACATGCATGCAGGAATCGGTCCAGAATTAAGTTTTAACTCTTCTTCTAGTGGTAAATTAGAGCAAAACAAAACTTTAGAAGTCCTAAGGGCATTGCTACCAGAGATCTTCTCTGGGTCCCACTTCAGCCTTAGTTCTAGGAGTGAGAATACTAGTAGTTGTGCTTAGTTTACAAAATGAAACATGCTGAAGTTCAAGGCCAGCCTTGGAATTTCATCCTCAAAACCTTCCCTCCAGTTCGCGGCGAAACTGGGGCAGAGCCTGAGGAGCAGACGCTCCAGGCGCAAGCCCAGAGGGGATGCAACCCTCATGCCCCACCCCACCAATGGAGCCCGCACCTCTGTTTTCTGGGCTGCAACATGGGCGGGCCCTCCCCTGCCCTACAGCACAGGAAACAGCGGCGCAAGCTCAGTGTGCCCGAGCCCTGCCACATCGGCAGAGTCCAAGCACAGGGAGCTGTTTCCTGGGCTGAGGCACAGACGGGAGGACCCTCCCCCGCCTGCTCTGCAGCACGGGAAACAATGGTGCAGGCTTCATGCTTTCACGGAGCCCTCACTGCTAACCCGGAAGTGACATCATGTGATGTCATGCGATGTTACTTCCGGGGCACACGCTTGTTACGCTCCTGGGGAGGAGCAAAAGGAAAGCTGCTCTGCCTAAGGCACGTTTTTCTATTTCATACTCGTCCCCAGTAGGGTTGTTTAGCTAACCACACATATACACACACCCCAACCTGCCTGTAGTATTCCTTCAGAGGCAAAGAGGCATGGAGGAAGCCTGGTCTGTATACTCATCCTGCCCCTATACAGGCACAATTCTTGGTGCTGCCCTCTTTTTCCTCTATCCTAATATACACAAGTGGACAGCTACATGGCAAGGACTGTATCGCTGGACCGTATCACTGTAGATTAGAAGGGTGACTGCACAATTGAAAGCTTCCCATATTAAAACAAAAATAAAAACCACCACCTCTCCACACATAGAAAACTAGACCCCAGATGAAAGGTTCTATCTAGCATATTGTTGCAGGCATACGCCTTTTTGTGGGGGAGCAACCAAAATATGCAAACAAAAATATGCAGCCCTCCTAACTTGCAGTCGGAAGTAGTACGAGCAAGGACGGGTTTTACCATTTGAGCTGCTGCTTGGGTAGGCGGCACGAAACAGGAGATGCACTGTGAACCTTGGTTAGATGCACAGAGGATATGCATCCCATTCCTGCGCACCCCCCTCCATCTTACAAATGGTTCACACAAATGCCATCTTCAACTTGCTGCACTAGCCCATAATTGCCTATGAGTCGTCATAACCTTTGAGAGAATCATCTCACTTGTGCGCAAATGTTTCCTATGACAGGTACAGGAGAGCCAGTTGGATTACCTTGCTAACCCATCATTTTTTGATTTCTGAAAATGTGTCTGGCCTGTAGAAAGAACTCATTAATCTCACTAAATCCTCTCCCTGCCTCCTACCTGTCTAGCTACCTGCAGACTAGCAAATACATAGTTGCAACGGCAGTGCACTTCTAAAAACCTCTCCACTTGTGTAGCACAGCTATCATCGGAACCATCTTTCTTACTAAATTTATTCCTTGCCCTACAGGCACCTATTACGTGCTGTGCCTTGCTTGCCTCCAGTCACTGTCTGAGTCACCTTATAATGTGGATGATTAAGGACTGCATGCTTCCATTAGGCGCACTAATCCGGCCAAAGAATCTGCTATTGTAAAGGTTTGAACATCACAGTCTCCGGTTCTTTTCATATCCCTACAATTTCACATTGCTTCAAGAAAATATATGTTAAACTACCAATAAACAGCAATTTCTCTCCAACTGCACCTATTTTCTAGAAGTACAAACAGAGAACACATGAGTCATATTCCGTTTCAGGTTGAAGGCTGGAACAACATGGTAAAGGTTACTTAGATCTATAGAAAGAAGCCGGGCCGGCCTTGCCATGAAGCAACCTGAAACAGTTGCGTGGAGCAGCACCCTTGGAGGGGTGGCAAATCAACAAGCACCCAGCCTGTGTGTCCGCCATCCTCGCCAGCTTGCCGCTCCACTGGGGGCACCAAGCCTCTTCCCATTGGCTGAAAGCATGCCAGAAGAGGATCACAGCAGCTCCCTCCAGCTGGAAGGAGAAGAAGAAGCCATCCCAGCTCCAGTTGCTTCTTCTCTCCTCAATCATTCGGTGCTTACAAAGCTCCAAGTAGGCAGGGAGAAGGGCTCTGGAGCCTACCTCCTTCCCTTCCCCTTTCCTGACTGGAGCTCTGTGTGCAGGCTTGCTCCCTCCTCCCACACCACTTTTTTTTGAAATGAACAGGAGCAGCATGTGCTAGGTAGGTAAAGTGGAGGAGGGAGTGAGGCTGCTTGGAGAGCTCCAGACAGGGAAAGAGAAGAAACTGGCAAGGGCGCTTCTCTCCCCATCCTCCCTAACCACAGTGGGTGCCCACTTGGTAGTATGCGCTGCTGCTCTGGTTCATTTCAAACAGAAGTGGCACTGAGGAGCGGAAGAGGCTGCACATGGACCTCTTGTAAGTAGAGGGAAGTGGACTTGGGTTGCTTCTCTTCCCCCTTCCTGGCCCTGAAAACTCATTCCTCCCCCCCCCCCCGCGCTACCTATTTGCTTGCTGGCCCACTGCCTGTCCTCCACCTTTGTCCACAGGTGTGCATGTGCAAGCTAGCGCACACATGGCAAAATTGCGGGGGGCTCAGGTGGCATGGGCTGCTATTGGAAAGAAGATTTCCCTAAGGTGTCTGCCAAACAGCTCAGAGAAGATGTCACTGTCCCCCATGTCAAGCGTCTACATGAAACCACTGGGGAGGCCATCCAGTGGATACGGCATTCGGTGCCATCAGTATGCTGACGACACCCAGTCGTATTTCTCTTTGCCTTCCCCAGCTGAGGCGATCTGGAACCAGTATTTATTTATTTGTTTGTTTGTTTATTGGGCTTATACCCCGCTTTAGACTTTAGTGAAGTGCTGGATGTGGGCAAACACATTACTGTATTTCTTCAATTCTAAGACGCATGTTTTTTCCCAATTAAGCATTTCAAAAAATGGGATGCATCTTAGAATCGAAGGTCTCCAAAAAGCACCCCAAAATGCTATCTTCTTACTTACTGGGGCTTGGGGGAGCTTCAGGGAGACCCTCTGCAGGCCTCCCCGATCTTCAGTTTGCCAAAACCCGGTGATTTTCAGCCATTTCCGGTTTTCGCGAAAACCAGAAATGGCCAAAAATTGCTGGTTTTCACCGAACTGAAGATCAGGGAGGCCTGCAGAGGGTTGCGCAGGCCTCCCTGAAGCTCCCCCAAGCCCAGGTAACGAAGGAAATGGCACTTTCTGGCAGGCCAGAAATGCTATGCAAAGGCAGTGCACTCAGTCATCCTCAGCTGCAGGAGACATGCTAGGGAGAGTTGGTGCTGAGCAGGTAGATTCAATGAAGGGATGTGAGTCTTACAATCTATTTATTTTTTCCCCTGCTGGTGGTACTGAAAGTAAAGGTGCGCCTTAGAATCGATGTCGCCTTAGACTCAAAGAAATACGGTAAATCTGGACAAGACAGAGTTTCTTCTGGTCCTAAGACTTTCTGATTCAACAGTAGCACCTGAACCTGCTCTTCGATATCCTTCAGGAGCAGGTCTGACGTTTGGGAGTACTCCTGGACCCAGTTTTACACCTGGATGCCCAGGTGACAACTGTGGGCCAGAAGGCTTTTGTCCAGCCTTGGCTGGTGTGCCAACTGCACCTGTTCTGTCTCAGAAGGACCTGGCTATAGCGATTCATGCTTTAGTCACTCCACGACTGAATGACTGTAGCATGCTTTATGGTGGGGCTGCTCCTGAAGACACTTTAGAAACTTTAGCTAGACAGAATGTAGCCACCCAGGGGCTGACGAGTGCAAAACTCTTTGATCATCATGTCTCACCATTGTTGCTTAAGCTTCACTGGATACCAGTTTGTTTCCAGGTGGGATTCAAGGTGCTGTTTATTATCTTTTAAAGTACTACATAGGCCTAACTGTACTTGACATAGGCCTAACTCCATAGGAGTCTACCCATCCATTAAGATTAGGGAGCAAGGCTTTCATGTGTGTTCCACTGTCCTCCAAGGTTGCATGAAGTGGCCTTCTCAGTGGCAGCCCCCATGATGTGGAACTCCCTGTCTGGTCCTATGCAGTTGTCTTTCTCCTTGCTGGTATAGTTTGTTTCTGCTTTCTTTCTTTTTTGCTGTATTTTTGTACTGACTGTGTTTTTAATTGATACTGGGAGCCATCGTGGGTCTCCCCCAAACGACAGAAAGATGAAGTTGACATTTTTAAGCAAACTTTCATCATTTCTAGCTGAATGAATGTACTGATAACATTATCTAATGTCCGGTGTCTTACCCACGTCTAAGACTGAGCCTCCCCCCCCCCACGCTTATGTATTGCTAAAGGCCCTTTTCATTGGAACCCATGGATCTGCCTTCTACCAAGACCATTGGTCCATCCAGCCCAATCATGTCCGCTCTGACCCACAGCAGCTCTCCAGAGTCTCAGACAGAGGGGGGCTTTTTTGTGTACCTGCCCCCCAAAAGGATGCTTGGCTAGATAAGTCTCTGGCCTGATCAGAAGGGATCTTCTTATGATTGCATCTGAAATGGCAAGTGCATGGCATTGTACATTTGCATCCATGCACATATTTATATTTATATGCATGTGCATTGAAGATGAGATCGAGCAACCATTCCATACTCAGAGATGTAACTTCTAAAGACCCTCAAGAACAACTCTAGCAACTCACACATGCAACATTTTAACAAGGCATGCATCCCCCACATAGCAAAAAGTGGAGACTAAATAGGAACAGCAATTTGCCATGTTCAGAAAATGACAAAAAAAAAGAGGTTCTGGTAAGTAACGTCAGCTGAAGCATATGTTTCAGCAAGTCAACCAGGGAGAGAAGTTTTGTAACTTTTGTTTCCCAATGCGTATTGCTGCATCCCTCCCACTTTGTCAAGGAGCTGCTCTGTCTGGTTAATTCAGAAGACCTGGATTCATGCCCATCGATTATGTCTAATGCGCTACTGGAGAAAAACAGATGTTCTCCTGGTGCCTCTTCACTAATTAATCAAACCCAATGTGGTGAAAATCTTTGGGTTTTCCTGTTCCTCTATCCAGAAATGGACTAGTGATTTTTTTAGGAACCACTCCATGTTCCTTTATTTAGGGATTAAGCTCCCTCATCCCAGAAGGCATCAATCTAGCATGCCCCTCTTGTTAGAACTTGTATGAGTCCAAATTGGGCACTCCTGCCCAGAGTCCAAAGTTGGGAAAGGATACCCAGGTGACCATGACTGTCTTAACCAATGAGGCGGCATCACATCAAGAGCATTAAGCCGAAGGATGCTCTTGACCTCAATTTTGACCATGTAACTGGTATATTGTTGGGACCCGGACTTTTGCTATGGCAGACAGGAACCATCACCCTGAGTAAGAAAGATTAGAGATTAAGGGCCCAATCCTATCCACTTCCCAGCGCCGGTGCAGCTGTGCCAATGGGGTGTGTGCTGCATCCTTTGGAGGGGGGGCAGCCACAGATAAGGGAACATTTGTTCCCTTACCTTGGGGCTGCTTTGCAGCTGCATCAGGTGCTGGAAAGTTGGATAGGATCGGGCCCTAAATTTATTTATTTTATTTATTTATTTACAATATTTCTATCCCGCCTTTCTCCCCAAAGGGACCCAAGGCGGCTTTACACAAAAATAAAATACAAAAATACAAATAGATAATTACTTTTTAAACAGCAAAAAAAGTTAATAAAAACATCTAAAAATTGATTAAAAAATTACATTTAAATTTAGGAAGTCATGCTGATTTCATTTATTTCCAAGGCTTGCCTTTTACCTATTTGCCACTGTGTTGTATGAACTGTGCCTAAGCCACCCATCATCCAAGTCTTTTTACCTATGGCCATGGCTACCTTTTATCGCTCTTGTGACTGCTGCCTGTTTCAATAAACTGCCCTCTTATTTTGATCATTGACTTGTTTGACCTGGCTGATTCAGTGGAGATCATGTGGCTTCATCTTATGACTACTAGCTTGATGCTACTGCACTCATGTTTGGACTTCCAAATGCAGCTGGAAGGACGGCCAAGGCAGTCACCCACTGTCTGGTTTTAAGTTTAGCAGCAAATGCGACCATTTTATTTTGTAATAAGGGCAAATGGAGGGGGGGGAGAAAGGTATGTAGGGCCCCCTTTTTCAACCATTTGACCCAACTGCAAGATTCCAGAGGGAGATTCTCCCCCCCCCTCCATTTACATAGTCTGCTAACTCAGTGACATAACAGTAGCTTAGTACTTTGCTCATACCTTCCGAATCTTATCATCTGGAAACATTTGCTTGATCAACAAAAAGCAAAGCACCTTCCCAACATGGAAATTTACACATGCAACAACATCAGTGAGTTTCTTGCACAACTCCTCTTCTCTGCGGCGCGGAGACTCTAAGGAGGAGAGAATCTCCTCTTTGCAACCAACAGCCTTGCTCAGCAGGGGCTGTGCGATGATGCATCCCGCAATCTCCTGCCGCCACCACAGCAAAGTGGCGGCAGCCAAGGACGGGAAATGACCAATGCACATACCAGACACCATTGCTAAATTAAGGCTGAGCAGGCAGAGAAATTACACAGCCCAGCAATAGCATTGTTATGCTGCCACAGACCTACATAGTGCTTGAGCTTGATGGAGCAGAGCCAGATTCCCCCCCCCCCCCAGCTAACGCTTTGGCCAGGCACTGTCCTGTGGGTTGTTGCATGTACTATTGCTTCCCGGTTTTGTTTTGGTTGTAGCTGCACAGCTGAGCACGTTTGTACTAAACTACATACACAGACGACAGTGCACCCCAAGAAGTCCTTCTTAAACAGTGCAATTCCCACTAAACACACATTATGAAGCCTGTTGATCAGAATGCCAGGAATGCTTTATATTTATATTTTAAGGCACCTAAGGTAGAAGAGCTGCAGTGGCTTTGGGGTTAAGACGCTGAACTGCAGACCGGAAGGTCGGTAGGACAGCAGTTTGAGACCCGAGTGCTGCGTGACGGAGTGAGCTCCCGTCTCCTGTTCCAGCTCCTGCCAACCTAGCAGTTCGAAAGCACAAAATTGCAAGTAGATAAATAGGTGCCGCTGTGGCGGGAAGGTAATAGCGTTCCATTAGTCATGCCGACCACATGACCATGGAAGCATCTTCGGACAGTGCTGGCTCTTCGGCCAGAAAGGGGATGAGCACCACACTCCAGAGCCAGACATGACTGGTTTTCGAGCAGGGGATCCCTTTACCTAAGGCAGAAGAATAGATAGATAACATTTTCCCTTCTCTCTTTTGCCCAAGAGGGAATGCCAGATGATGGTGCCTGCAGATATGTGTACCTTGCCTAACCAAGGAAATATTTTGCTTTCCGAACAACTGGTGTGTATTTTTAATTCAAATGGATTTAATTCATATTTCTTGCTCAATTAAAAACTAGACAATCAATCAACTAAGGTTGGTTTAAATTGAGCAACAGCCCTCATTTTGTAAGAAATAGGGAACACGGGTTTAGATGCCATGTTAGAAAATGTATTTAACAGAACACAAAACACACAACTTTTCGTCCACTTCTGTGGACGTCTTCTGGTGTACAGCAGCACCATGCTAGCAAGATGTAAAATGCACTGGGTGCCACTGAAGAAGGCTTTAACTGTCAACAGTAACAGAAGAATGGAATCTTGGAAGAATGGAACCCTGCCTGCTGCTTTCTCTGCAGGGGAATGGCTCCGACAGTGAGGGGGCGGGGCTGCCTCCGGCTCGCTCGGTAAAGAGACTACGACAGAGCGATACTTACAGCCCCGCCCCTACCGAAGCAACGCCACTGGGTAGAAGTTAGAACCCCTTTGAACCATGGCCCCAGTTCAAATCCTGGTCCTAGCAGTTGCTTTCTGAAGAAACTCATGGGACTCCTGTGTGACATTTAGTTTGGCCCTGACTTAACCAGAGCAATTCAACACAGCGTAGGGTGGTGCTGGAGAGTGGACAGTGGAGACTATGTGGACCCAGGAGGCGCACAAGTGACTGAGAGAGTAAACCTCCTGTTTAGTTCCTGGAGAGGTCCAGGTTCCACAGCTCTCCTTGCTCAAAGTCTTGCTCTCCAAGCAAGACTTTGAGGAACGTATGGCAGGCAACATAAAAGGGAATAATAAAAGCTTCTTCAAATATGTTAGAAGCAGGAAACCTGCCAGGGAAACGGTTGGTCCGCTGGACGGTGAGGGAGAGAAAGGGGTGATAAAAGGGGATTTGGAGACTGCAGAGAAATTAAATGAGTTCTTTGCATCTGTCTTCACAGCAGAAGACCTCGGGCAAATACCGCTGCCGGAATGGTCTCCCCTGACTAAAGAATTAAGTCAAATAGAGGTTAAAAGAGAAGATGTCTCAGACTTAATTGACAAAATAAAGATCAATAAATCACCAGGCCCGGATGGCATCCACCCAAGAGTTCTGAAGGAACTCAAGAATGAAGTTGCTGACCTCTTGACCCAAATACGCAACTTGTCCCTTAAAACGGCCACTGTGCCAGAGGATTGGAGGATAGCTAATGTCACGCCAATCTTTAAAAAAGGAAGGAGGGGGGACCCGGGAAACTACAGGCCGGTCAGCCTAACATCTGTTCCAGGGAAGATGGTGGAAAGTCTCATTAAGGATAAAATCTTAAAATACATAGAAGAAGAAGCTCTGCTGAGGGAGAGTCAGCATGGCTTCTGCAAGGGGAAGTCTTGCCTCACAAACCTGTTAGAATTTTTTGAAAAGGTCAACAGGCATGTGGATGCGAGCGAACCCGTGGATATTATATATCTGGATTTTCAGAAGGCGTTTGACACGGTCCCTCATGAAAGGCTCCTGAGAAAACTCCACAGTCAGGGAATAAGAGGGCAGGTCCTCTTGTGGATTAGGAACTGGTTGAAGACCAGGAAACAGCGAGTGGGAGTCAATGGGCAATTTTCACAATGGCGAGAGGTGAAAAGCGGTGTGCCCCAAGGATCGGTCTTGGGACCGGTGCTTTTCAACTTATTCATAAATGACCTGGAGTCGGGGATAGGCAGTGAGGTGGCCAAGTTTGCAGATGACACTAAACTTTTCCGGGTGGTGAAGACCAGCAGGGATTGTGAAGAGCTCCAGAAGGATCTCTCCAAACTGGGAGAATGGGCAGCAAAATGGCAGATGCGCTTCAATGTAAGTAAGTGCAAAGTGATGCACATTGGGGCAAGAAACCAAAATTTCACATATAAGCTAATGGGTTCTGAGTTGTCTGTGATGGATCAAGAGAGAGATCTTGGGGTGCTGGTGGACAGGTCGATGAAAGTGTCGACCCAGTGTGCGGCGGCTGTGAAGAAGGCCAATTCCATGCTCGGGATCATTAAAAAAGGGATTGAGAATAAAACGGCCAATATCATTTTGCCTTTGTACAAATCGATGGTAAGGCCACATCTGGAGTATTGTGTCCAGTTCTGGTCACCACACCTCAAAAAGGATATAGTTGAATTGGAAAAGGTGCAGAAAAGAGCGACCAGAATGATTCGTGGGCTGGAGCACCTCCCTTATGAGGAAAGGCTACAGCGTCTGGGGCTTTTCAGCCTAGAAAAAAGGCGCCTGAGGGGGGACATGATTGAGACTTATAAAATTATGCATGGGATGGAGAGAGTGGATAGAGGGAAATTCTTCTCCCTCTCGCACAACACCAGAACCAGGGGACATGTACTAAAATTGAGTGGAGAGAGAGTTAGAACAGACAAAAGAAAATATTTCTTTACCCAGCGTGTAATTCATCTGTGGAACTCCTTGCCACAGGATGTGGTGATGGCATCTGGCCTAGATGCCTTTAAAAGGGGTTTGGACAGATTCATGGAGGAAAAGACCATCACAGGTTACAAGCCATAAGCAACCTCCTGGTTTTTAGAAGTGGGTTTTCTCTGTGCCAGGTGCAAGGGAGTGGCAACGGGAAACAGGTTATCTTGTGCTCCCTGAGGCATCTGGTGGGGTCACTGTGTGACACAGGAAGCTGGACTAGATGGGCTTTTGGCCTGATCCAGCAGGGCTCTTCTTATGTTCTTACGTTCCTTACTTCGAACTGCCACTTATGCCTGACTGTAATAGCACCTTCAGTCCAGCCTTGTTTGGAGAAATATTAGTTTTCTAATGTATTAAACAAAAACAACCACCCAACCGTCTGACATCCTGACATCATCTTTGCCATACATTCCAACTGTTCCTATTTACCTGGGACAGGCTCAACTTTCTGGCACCTGTCTGTCACTGCAAAATCACTGCCCCTATTTTGCCTCTTAGATTTGTGGAGAAGTCTTTTTGAACGTTTTGCTCATGTGTGCATGTATGTAGTAGTGACCACTCATATCCCTTCCATCTTCTACATAATTGTGTATCCAGGCTGGCAGTAAGTGTTGCTGCCTACAGTTGAATTACCACTATTTAGCACAACCAGATCCATTGCAAGATTATCTATTTAACATTACCAGGTCTTACACACACACACACACACACACACACACACACACACACACACACACACACACACACACACACACACACACACACACACGGTCAGTTTACTAATGCACACTTGATTCAGAAAACTGCAGGATAGGCTTTTGTGGAAAATATGAACATGCTTGGCTCAATATGTAGCAGGCAATATACAGGAATATGCCAAAGATGGGGTGCAGGGGCTCATACAGCAATCCTTAATGTGTGATCAGGGCTGTTAAAGGTGTAAAGGTGACCTCTGACAATTAAGTCCAGTCGTGTCCGACTCTAGGGTGTGGTGCTCATCCCCATTTCAAAGCCGAAGAGCCAGCGTTGTCATAATATAAGAAGAGTGCTGCTGGATCAGGCCAAAGGCCCATCTAGTCCAGCTTCCTGTATCACACAGTGGCCCCACCAGATGCCTCAGGGAGCACAAGACAACAACGTCCGAAGATGCCTCAGTGGTCATGTGGCCGGCATGACTCTCCTTGCCGCAGCGCATAGCATGCGGCTGGAACACGGAGCGCTGTTTACCTTCCTGCAAGCGGTACCTATTTATCTACTTGCATTAACATGCTTTGGAACTGCTAGGTTGGCAGGAGCTGGCCAAGCAACGAGAGCTCACCCTGTCGCGGATTTGAACTGCCGACCTTTCGATCGACAGCTCATGGTGCAGCAGTTTAACCCACTGCGCCACCCGCTGGCCTTGATCAGGGCTGTTATCCATACAAAAAAAAGTGCCCCTATTTTCATCTGTGAGATATTGAAGGGTATGTAGCACTGAGGAGCCAAACATAAATGCTCACATGTAGTTACAAAAATTACAAGATTTTGCAAGGCCTTCATGTCAGCATAGCTAAACCCAGGACGATAACAAAACCCTAGTTCTTCATGCAGGAGGCTGTGAACGAGGCTTCATGGGCTAAGAAGCCTCCTAGTGGCTGTAGCAGCCAGTGGCTGCTACAGCTCCTTTCAGCAACACTGATGGCAGGCAAGTGAGTGGCCAATGGAGACAATACATACTAAGGGGACTCTCCATAGCCTAGGTGCCTATACTAGCTATGTGAACCCCTAGCTACAGTCACAGAGAACTAAAAAGCCTGATATGACTCACCCAAAGACAGACAGCCCATAATTGGGATGGTAGATATTAAGCACAGACACGCAATATACAAGAACCTGTTTTGCACGTGAATTATGTAAGGGCCACTGATTCCTATCCACGCACCCCCATTGGTTTCTATATTGGATATAATCCAATACATTACATGCCTGAAAATGTTTCCCAAATGATCAGTTTTTCCAGCAGTGCCTAGAAGCAAACGTTCCACATTAAAAGGACATGAAGCAGAAACACAATGCTGTTAAATAGTCATAAAGGCAGCATAACTTTGCAACTGCCAGATGCTTTGAGCCCAGGCTTGTCTATAATTCCAACACAGAACAGGACATAAAAGATAATTATATTATTGTGGGATCCACTCTTTCTGCAAGATACAGAATCACAGAAAGTATGCAAGGAATGGAACATGTGATTAGTATAAATATGAAGCTAGAGTCATGCGGTAGAACAAAGAACCTTCATGTGCAGTCCAAACGTGGCGAGTAGCAGTTCATATGGCTAACGTGAAGAAGCACCAGACAGGTTTGTGCCACATGCAATCGTCAGCTTGATGCAGATGATTGCTTGTGGAGCCCTAATACTGTTCTACTGCCAAGGTAAAGGTAAAGGTGACCCCTGACAATTAAGTCCAGTCGTGTCCGACTCTAGGGTGTGGTGCTCATCTCCATTTCAAAGCCGAAGAGCCAGTGTTGTCCGAAGACGTTTCCATGGTCATGTGGCTGGCATGACTCTCCTTGCCACAGTGCGTAGCATGCGGCTGGAACACGGAGCGCTGTTTACCTTCCCGCAAGCGGTACCTATTTATCTACTCGCATTGACATGCTTTGGAACTGCTAGGTTGGCAGGAGCTGGCCAAGTAACGAGCGCTCACCCCGTCGTGGGAATCGAACTGCCGACCTTTCGATCGACAGCTTATGGTTCAGCGGTTTAACTGCCGACCTTTCGATCGACAGCTTATGGTTCAGCGGTTTAACCCGCTGCACCACCCACTGAGCCCTAATACTGACAGCAGCGGAACTCTCACTTCCTCCCAACATGCTGATACAAAGATAAGCATGAGGTTGCAGCCACAGATTCCAAGGACTGCCTATGCACACAGGAGCAGCCAACTATAGCTTTGCCTGCGCTTGGCTCAGAGTCAGAAGCCTGAAAGCTAACAAAGCAGAGAAATATAGATACAACTGCACAGAAAAAAGTAATGCTACCGAGGTCCCATGGACTGCTTGACCTGCAATAGTGCCAGAATAACCACAGTCTGTAGGTTAGAAGCAGCAGCCCATGCAGATGCAGCACAAAGCACATTCCAACCTAGTTGCTTCAAGCCTGAAGGAGCAATGTTTTCTTGGAGTCTTGCCGAGGCTCAAGAGAAGGAAGGAGTTGGCAGAAAGAGAGCCATTGCACCACAAAAGTTGGCTAGAGGGGCAGAAGTGGACAGGGCAGGGCAGGCCGGGCAAAACTAGTATAGAGAGACCACATGTTCCATTTCTTGCATACCAGGGATGTGGATCAAGTCTCTAACTCCAAGTCTCGAGTCAAGTCCCAAGTCTCTGGGTCCAAGTGTCAAGTCAAGCCGCAAGTCTATGCCCCCAAGTCCTGAGTCTTTGGTTGCGAGTCCCTATCTATTTAATGGGGAAAACGGGTTTAAACCTGAATAAAAGTCGACTTGTCGTAAGAGGCTCCAAGTCTCGAGTCAAGTCTTTCGAGTATTCAACAATTGCCGAGTCAAGTCCAAGTCAAGTCATTGGCACGACTTGAGTCTGACTCGAGTCCGAGTCAATAGACAATAGAGTCCGAGTCAATAGACTCTACATCACTGTTGCATACTTTGTACAGATATGAACAGGGGTGGATGGAGCCTAGTTAGGCATATGCCAGGGGTCCACGCCCATGCCCAGCCACGTAGCACCTGCCCCCAGCATCAGGCCTGCTGAGGACACTGCGCCTCCCAATAGCGCAGTAAGTGTTGCCATTGCATACTGGGCTGTCAGGGATTGAGCAGCAATGGACTGCAGAAACTACAGTGGATAGAATTCTCCTTTGCACTGCAACCCAGGAGACGCTCTGGGCAGGAGACACTCTGTCCCCTGCCCAGCGTCTAGCTAGATGGAGGGGCGTAGCTAGAGTGTGCATGGAGGGAATCACCAAGTTTGTGGCCAAAGCTGGTGCCAACCCTGGCCCTGTGCTATAGTAACTCTCTTTCAGCCCAATCCTGTGTAACTCTTACACTGGTGTAATAGTAGATCCCCCAGTGTAAGAGCACTTATGCCAGTGTAACTTGCCGTACGCTGACGGACGCAGGACGGACACCGGCACAACCCCCCTTGGACACCTTACATGTGCAGTTCAGACGCAGAACTGACACCGGCGCAACTCTGCTGGCGCAGGGGGAATTCTGGGGGCATTCAGACACCCTCGGAATGCCCCCTGCGCCAGCGGAGTTGCGCCTGCATCTGTTTCACATCCGAACTGCACATGTGAGGTGTCCGAGGGGGGTTGTGCTGGTGTCCGCCCTGCCTCTGTCGGCATACAGCAAGTTACACTGGCATAAGTGCTCTTACACTGGGGGGATCTACTATTACACCGGTGCAAGAGTTACACAGGATCGCGCCCTTTGACAATGATCCAGCAATTTATGCTACAGTAAAAGTTAAATTTACACTTTAAGCCAGGGGTTCTCAACCTTTGGAGGCCCAGGTACCCCCTATCACGGTCCAATTTTCTGAAGTACACCCTGCTAATTAACTGCTAATTAATTGGGTTAATCAATTGATTAATTAGGTAATTAATCGTTAAATAAAAAAGTACTAAAACAATTTTACATGTGAAAAAATGGCTTTAACACTGTCTCTCTGACAAAAGGGCTCCGAATTACAATTTAAAAACTATGTTAATTAACACTTAATTAGCTGCTGATGGGGTAGATAAGGGGCAGGGCTTGGTGTATCCCCAGCAAGAAGTCCGCGTACCCCTAGGGGTAGCCGTACCACAGGTTGAGAACCCCTGCTTTAAGCCATTACATCCTGAAATAAGTGTGAACTGATACTCTGACATTTGAAGGTCTATTAAAATACCTGGAAGTGTACTACTAGAGGCTGCCGATAATACTTGGTCTCCTCTGATTTTGGAATGACTGTGTTCATAATGCAATTTATGATTACATATTTTTAATATGTATGCCACTTTAGAAATCTTAAAAATAAAACATTAATATACAATTTGGTGTACAATATCCATAGTTTGACAAGAGACAGAACACAGTGCCTTTCCTGCAAAAGAGCTGCAGAAAACCCACACCCACACCCACCCACCCGCACACACACACACTGGATGTAGCAAATACTTTCACTGGGGCTAGACTGCAAACAGACAGAAGAAAACAAGCATCATACCAGGAAAATTCCGTCATATATACACTTTTATTTCAAAATATAAAGATGCTAAAAAAAACCTGTTAAACAGTCTGGGTGTATGGGCCAGTATAATTTCAAATGTATGTATCATCTCTGGTTATGTGATAGTATCATGTGGACAATCATTGATACTGTTTTGTGACAGTATCACTTTAAGCTGGGTAGAATCCGTTGAGTGACAGTGTTACTTTAAATTGGTGTAGAATCCCTGGGGGGGTGGGGGGGATTGACAGGTTGCTTCTAGGCTTATTTCAATTAACTCATTAACAGAGGGGCCATGTTCGATGAGTGAATGCAAACAGCTGAGTCTACAGAGAGGCATAATATAGTAGTAGTTGGCTGCTAGTGCTTCTGTTACTTCTGAGGATGCCTCAAGTGTTTGAGGTGAAACGTAAAGTCTTTTTTATCATCTTTATATTTTGAAATAAAAGTGTATATACGATGGAGTTTTCCCGGTATGATGCTTGTTTTTAACTCTGAGATTTGGACACATCGTGAAAACCTGAGAACATATATAGACATAAGAAAGCTTACAAATAAATATTACCAAAAAAAAACCCCTCACATTTTCTATGATGGCTTATATTTCAATGAGTCTGATTCGACTAGGGCTACAATCCTATCCACACTTTCCTGAGAGTAAGTGCAGTACTGGAGCTTACTTCTGAGTAGGCATGCCTAGGATTGCACTGTAGGCGCACAGGCCTTTATGCTACAAGCATAAAGAAAGAGATACAGTGTGCGTAGAGTAGATTTTACAGCGCATAAGAAGACCGAGGAAGCTGAATGCTCTCCACTGGATTGCGATACATGCAAAACATGCAGACAACTTAAGGTGCCTACCAGTAAGGTTGCAAAATTCCCTCCTGGCCTTGCTCCTGTACTTTCCACAGCAGCTGCACCAACAGAGATTTAGGATGTGGAGCTTTTTTTTTTCCACCCTTTTGTTTGCATGCCAGGAGAAGTTTTGCCTGCTTAATTTCTAAATGTCAAGCTGCTCTTGGCTTCTTGCCAGGGTTTTCTATATATATTACTTTATATTATTTCCTCATATTCATGTAACCTATGAGTAGGCTTACCAGATCGTCGCCGGGACAGGAGTGGTCTACCCTTAAGGGGGCAGGGTGTGGGGGGACCAGAACGCATCGCGTTCTGGCCCCCCCACGCCCCGCCCCCTTAAGGGTAGACCGCACCTGTCCCGGCGACGATCTGGTAAGCCTGCCTACGAGCTATGTATTTCTGAATGATTTTTCCAAGTATCTACGATGCTCTTTCTGTAGGCTTACCAGATCTCCAACCGGGACAGAGTGCTAGACCTTTAGGAGAAGGAATGTGGGCAGGTGTAGCTTGTTAAACCTTAGAGCACAATCCTAGGCCATTGTGTTCAGTGGGGCTTGCTTCTGAGTAGACATGCCTAGGATTGTGCTCTAAGGTTTAACAAGCTGCACCTGCCCACATTCCTTCTCCTAAAGGTCTAGCACTCTGTCCCGGTTGGAGATCTGGTAAGTCTATCTTTCTGGAACTTGGGCCAGGTGCTAAAAACTCTTAACCTTGGCTACTATGGGGCAAGAAAACTCATGCAAGTCATATACACTCTGGAGGAGGAGATAAGATTGCAAACTACTGACGTACCGATGTCATACTGTCCCTATCTGTGCTTTAATAACTGTTGCCTGGTTTTCCTGAAAATATACATATCGATCAGTCGGGGGACATATACATATCGATCAGTCGGGGGAAGTTAAAGTCTTCCTGCAGGTCATGACGCATGCATGCATTTCCCCAGACTCCCATAAATATTGGCCGCCTGTCCAAGCAACTGTGTGATCCAAGCGTGAGGCAAAGACCACCTGTGTCCTTGCATCATTCTTGGGTCTCCAAAATGCTGTACGGAACTGAGCACCAAGGCTTGGCAAGCTATATTCAGAAAGGTGGCTATAATTGCACATAATATTATTATTATTATTAATAATAATAATAATATACAGTATTTATATATCGCCTTTCTTGGTCATTGGATTTCTCCTCCGACTTATCAGGGAGCAGTTTCATTGTTGTTTACTACTTTTTCCGTGGAAGGGGTAGGACTGATCACCTGTATTCTACTCCAGAGAAACATTTTATTAAATAATTTTTCCATGGAGCTCTGCAGATAACATACTGACATCACACAATACATTGACAAAGCATTCTGAAGCATCCTAAAGATTAATTGGGTTGTTGTGGCATGACATTTCATAAAGAAGTTCCTGTTAGCCCATGTTACACAAAGGCTGCAATCCTATGCACATTTTCATGGAAGTAATCCCCAACACAAACACACACACACACACACAGAGGAATTTATGCATAGGCTTATGCTGCACACCTGTTCCAACTGATTTCAACATTCACCAAAGGCACATGGCACAGAGGGCTCCTCTCCCAGGTACGTTAGCTTTCTACATGCAGGTAGGTTTCAATGTAAAGGTGCTTTTTACCAAGCACTTCACGATAGGATGGGTGGACTGGAAAAGGCACCTTTCCTTTCCATTTGAATCAGCTCTTTGTCTTTAACGTGCTACAAGATCATTTGTTTTTGGTGCTTCAAACAACTAACAATCGGTTTTGCCCAGGTTCTGGAGTTTCTCCATGCCAAGCTGTTTCTTGACAGATACATTTAGAAGTCTGATCCAGCCCAACCTGTGGGCCAGGTTCACAGTGCCATCAATTATACCTGGTTTTGCTGGCAACAACTTATGAGCACCATTCCAGTGATTCAGAGACTTCCCATCCAAGCTAGGAAGATTCCCTTGCCAGAACTCCTCAGAACTTGCAACTCAGCCGCCTCCACTAAACAGGCTACTCTTTTCTACCACCATTCCTAGGGCAACTACCCACTTTTTGCTTTCCAGAATCTGAATGTCCTCAAAGAATAAAAACCTCAGCAGTCTGCTTACACAAATATAAAATACATCAGCCCTGCCTTGCTGTTTTGGGAGGCTGTTGCATTTTTTAAATTTTTTGTTTCATCCTTTTCAGATGTGCACTCTCTCCCCAGCAATGATGAAACACACAGAATAGTGGACTTAGCCCAGGCACCTCTGGGCATGAAACTCACTGGGGGACAGTGGCGCCAGCCACTCTCAAAATCTATCCTACTTCAGAGGATTGCTGGATGAGGAAAGTAGGTGTTTACCATCTTCAGATCTTTGGAGAAATGAGAGGATACTAGTATAATAAGTAAATTGATAATGAATGGCTATTATTGGGTACTAGTGGGGGGGATACAGTTCTCCCTTCCTTGCCCCAACCAGATGAGTGGGGACAGGATTTTGTCTAACTAGTGATGGAATGAGCCTATTCTGAGTGTATCGCTTTGCAGAAGACAAGAGAAATGAATTTTAATTGTCTGGGAAAACCCTTTTCTTCTAAGTGCAATGTGTATCCATACTCAATTTATTTAGCACTTACGTTGTTTACAGTGCCAATCTAAAACTGTCAGAGCTGAAGTACATAGAAGACAGGAGTTTCACGGACACAGAAAGAGTGAACAAAACCAGTTGGGTAGATTTCCATAGGCTCAATTTGCTGAGTGTCTTGGATTTGCCAAATACAACAACCTTCACCAATGGAAATGATTTAGGAGTCATGACATTTGAGATGATGCAGAACAGAAAGGGGACTGCATGTAAACAATACCCAAACAAGAAGAACTATTGAACTTTTCCATGTTCTCATCTCCCACAGTCTACATTGCCTCTCTGACCTAACCCAAACTCCACACACTACTCCCTCATGCAAAGCCCAGAATGTGCGGAGGGAGGCCCCTTGATTTAGCATTAGTCATTTAGCACATTTTCTCCCCATGAGATAGAGGAAATCAGTAATCTTGCAACAGAGCCCCATGACAAATTGTTTTGCACCCTGGCAAAACACACACACAAAACACCTGAAAGTAAAACTCAAATGTACCCTAAGCACAAGACAGTATGAACCTACAGCTTGTGAACTTTTAGCACAGCATATGAAAACGTCCCATATTTTATTAACGTGTCTCCCACTCACCTTTACATAATTTTAATGATACTGTATTGAAGAATGGGAATCCGACAGAGTCATTGTTTACCTGCTTTTCAGTAAAACACCAGCTTTTGAAAGGTGTCTTCTAGTAACCGCATGCACTGTAAGTTCTCTATGGGTCCCTGGTTCAATATTTTTCTTTGTTAGACTCACATGGGATGGTGGTAGTAATTAAGGGAAATGAATACAGGTGCCTTCTGTTCTCCACGAAGTAATCAACGTCTGTAGTGTGGAACAAAAGGAACAGGAAAAGCCCAGAGGTATTCCTGAGAAGAGGTTGTCACAGTTGATGCTTGATGGTACTCAGACACACCTGTCTTGGGAAGGAAGGCAAAGCTTCCAGGCAGCATTGTTCATTGTTAGGATGTGATCCAGATTCCAGCCAAAGTTAAGCTTTGATGCCCCATTAATTTCAGTGGGAGAGACAGCCTGAGCTTATGCATGTTTGCTCAGAAGTCAGTCTCCCTGAATTGAATGAGCCTTATTATCTCCGGTTCAGGTAAGTATGTTCAGAACTGTAAAGCATGGACTTAACTATTTTTATTGAAATCATGGGATTTCAAAGGCTTGTGCTGGATTGTGACAGTGCATTTTGTTGTAAATCTTTGTACACGTGATTCTTTCTCTGCAGATGGCCATGAACAGACTGTTCCTTTTTAGAATCCAACCTGTCCCTTCAGCCCAATACAATACCTGGAATATGCTGTCACCAACCCAGGGCTCTCAAAATACCAGCCTGGACCAAGGAATGGCACAATTATTTTATTAATTTATTTTTTAAAAAATATATCCCGCCTTATCCTATGCCGAAGGCAAATGCCCAAGGCGGCTTACAACAAAAATTAAAATACATAGTTTAAAATACAGAAAATAAGTTTACATAATTTAAAAACAATAAAATCCACTGGGGGGGGGACAGAATGGAGCAGAGAAGCAGCATGGCAGAGCATCTTGAGACACAGGAGGCAGACCACAACCCATCATGCTCCTTTATTGTTCTAGAGGTTTGTGCCCTTAGCTCCACTCCTCCTGAATTCCAGTTTAATTGGGGAAACTCTAACATTCATTTTGGAATCTGAATATGCAGAGTTTTCTCCAGTTTTCTGTTCCTTCTGTCAATCAGTTCAAGCAATTCTGAACATTTTGAATACAGTACCCTGATCTATTGCAGGAAGGATTCAATGGAGAGAAAGTTGGTTGCTCTCAAGTCTTCTTGATGCCAATTTAAGCATGACTTTATCTGAATTGCTTTGGGGCCTGTACCTGCTGTGGTTGGAATGCAGGGAGGAAATGCCGGGAGTGTGGGACAGTTGTGATTCACCTATCAGAACAGTTCTTTGGACAGCACACCCATTCATTCTGAATGCATCTTTAAAAAACAACGGCCACAAGTTATGCGCTTAATTCAATTATGTACACTATGGAAACAAAAACAAATGAAAAAATTATGCAACCGTTTATCGCGTTCCAAATCGAGGATTATAATCGTTAAACAATAACACTTAAAGGTCAAGCAGATGGAATCTTTTCCTTTTCCAAGTAACTTAACTGAACGCTTATCTGAAAAGGGAAAAAGGACACAGTGGCAACACCTTCAATGGATGCGATATGCAACTGGGACCCCAAAGAGACCTGTGCACAAGCCCAACCACTTCTGCAAGGGTGCTCAGTGGCTTTCTTCTGTGGGTAGGACCAGTGCTCTGTGTTAGAGCACATGCATTGCCTGAAAATGTCCCCATTCAACCGCTGCCATCTCCAGGAAGGGCAGGGTAAGGACCCTGTCTGAAACCCTAGAGAGCCACTGCCAGTTAGCACAGGCAAGAATGAGCTAGATCAGGGGTTCTCAACCAGTGGTACTAGTACCACCAGTGGTACTTTGGCCGACTGCTGGTGGTACTCAGACCACAGGAACCCCGCTCTGACGCGGCACTTTTGGCGACACGTTTTTGCTCCCGAGAGGCTCCTGCCTTTGGCCAAGCTTCTCAGAACACTAAGGGCTCTCCCACCCACTCATAGCCTCCTTCCTGCATTTGCTGGCCTCTGAAAACCCGGAAGTAACTGGCGGTGATGTCACCACCAATCACTTCTGGTGGTACGCTGGAGAGAGAGTGGCGCTGGAGATGGTATTCATCCGGGAAGGGGTTGAGAACCCCTGAGCTAGATGGACCATTGGTGAGACTCAGTGCAGCTCAAGTGAAGGATGGTACTAAGTTTGCCAACCCTCCAGGATTGACCTGATATCTGCAGGTGACTCATGAAAGCCATCATGGAAATTTTAACCTGGCCTCCAGGAATTTCCAATATTATTATCCTCCAATGCTAGATGAACCTTTCTGGGAAGAGTATGCCATCAGGGTACCATAACTGAAGAGGAACTATCGCAGGTCGCTACATGCCTCACATCTGAAGGCAGAAGAGAAGAAGACTTGGAAGAAGAACTTCTGAGAAGAATCTAAGAAACTGGGCAAATTCAAATGAAAGAAGAAGATCCTTAAGGCACCCTGATCCTTTCATTTTTGCACTTTTCCTTTTTAATAAAGCTTTTTATTGTGAAAACCATTATAATACATTATTAAAATCCAAGAGCATTTCACTAAAGAAAAGCATATCCATAGCCTTGCACCACTTTACGGTGCCACAACCCCTCCAGCAACGCCACTTACAAGCGACATATGTTGTATATACAATATATGTCGCTTGTAAGTGGCATTGTTGGAGGGGGTGTGGCAGCCTAAGTGGTGCAAAGTGCTGCACCATGTCTTGAGAACTGGTGTAACGCAGTCCCTCCCACTCGCCCCCAGAGCCATTCATGTAGTATATTGCCTGGTAGTATCGTGCGAGGTACATAAAAGAACTGGGAAAATCCATTCATCCTTAAGTGTGGCTCTGTTAAAAAGAGGAAGCTCTATGGGTTATGAGCTGGCAACACTACTGTGAATATACTGTGGCAGTGCACGTATTATATGGAATACAGATAATAAAATAGATTAGTCTGATTTCATATTTCATGGATATTAGCAAGGTCTTTGAGCGTGTTTTAAGTCTGTATGTGAGTCTCATCATTGGCATAATTACTGACCTATATAATGAATTAAATGTTTCTTTTGAAAATTAAATTCTGTAAGTAATAAGCTTATATATACAGGTGTCCCCTGCTTAACGATGGGAATACGTTCTGGAAAACCCGTCATAATGAAACCGTCATTAAGCGAGTCCTCAATGTAACACTGTGGAGTTGTAATAGGGAATGAATGGCAAACGCAGTGTACATTATGAGTGCAACACAAAGCACAACAAGATTTCTACCTGTCAATGGAGGTAGCAACACACACACACACACACACACACACACACACACAGACACAGAGATTAAAGACAACATTTTTTTTTTGCATTTAAAATTCCGTACCGTGGCTTTAATTCTTTGTTTACACTTTGGGAACCTCCATCATATATGTGGATCGTCATTAAGCGATCCGTCATTAAGGGGGGGGACGACACCAGTATAGTATAAACTATTTGTCTATTCAGTAGATCCTATTTCAATATGCGCATGTTTATATTTTTTCCAAGGCAACCTTTATTAAAGTACAATTCAAAACATGTCTTGAGACAATGATATCTATGTGAATGTGAACCACTTACTATTGCATGCTGCTGTCATCTCAACAATGACTTTGTTTTCATAATGATGCAGGTACGTGGTAAATGAAAAAGCTTCTTATCCTAATGAGCTGTATAGTGTGAGGGTTAGGCCAGTAAGGTCAAAACTATCTCTGCTAATAAGACAAGCAGAGGAAATATGTGTGTATTCAGCATCAACACGTTGCAACATTGTACACCTTCACCTAGAGTGGAAAAGAACTTTCACGAAGTAATTATTTTCCCGACAAGGCATGCCTGAAATTGATTGTGCTCCTGTACCAATTAGGATTAACTGAATCGTGGTTTTATAAGAATAATCTGCCTAGCAATGCATAGGAGAAGAAATACCTTTTGTTTTGGGAGGGAGAAAAGTCTGCAATTCTATGCATAAATATGTTAATTTAACAGATACTTGATAGTAAGATCTATTTAATTCTGAGCAAACATGCAGAAGATCAAGCTGTACCTTACTAAGAGCGCAATCCAGCACAAATAAATGGCGGTGGAACGAGCGTTCTGCCGCCGGAAGCCGTCACGAATGTTCCATAAAGTATGTTTGTGGCAACTTGTGCGTAAGGGCAGCTGGTGCAAGGCCGGCTGCCCTCACTCCGCCGCCGGGACATCCCCATGGTCACTAGAGGAAGGTGGGGGCAGTCCGGGCGGTGAGGGAAGGGGGCCATTGGCTGACCTGACCCGGAGGGGGCAGGGATGGCTTCTGCCTTATCCCTGTTCCGACTGACTCAGCCGTTACGCGGTCTCCTCCTACTTCCGCCAGTTATTTAGCTGGTGGAAATCAGAGGAGACCCATCGGGCCTTCCCCAGTTTACATTGGGGGAAGGGGATGAATGAGTAGACCTCCTGGGCTGCGTCAGCATGGCCCAGAACGGGGATAGGATCCGGCGGGTGATCCTGGGCCGCCGGCCAGATCTCTACGCAGGATTGCGTTGCCCAAAGCAGAAAAATGAACAAATATGTTTGAAAAACTTGTAATTTTTTGAAAACTGGACTTGCAAATTTCCCAGTTGTTGTTGTTGTTGTTAATCGTTGTTGTTGTTAATCGCAGCCTATCTGGTGGCAGCTGGTGTTTTCTAAATATCGAGTCACCAATGACCTAGGATGTTTAGAGAGCTTTTCACAGAATATGTGCCGTTCCAAGTACAGCTGCCTTTTGCAGCTCATATGGAGTAATTTTGTTTACGCCTAAGGTCTACACTATAGGTGTTTTCCCAAGCTTTCAGTATAACACCTAAGGCACCCACTACTATCAGTATAATTGTTGCCCTTTTTTTGCCAGAGTTGTTCTATCTCAATCTGAAGATATTTATACCTGGTAACTTTTTCATGTCCTTTATCTTCAATTCACACTTCCACAGGTATTGCCATGTCTATAATCCAAACCTTTTTCTTCTTCACTACTATTAAATCAGGTGTGTGATGCACCAGATGTTTATCTGTTTGGATGTGGAAATCCCACAGTATTTTAATTTCTTCAACCACTTTATTTGGATGATGAGGATGATTACCACAAGTACAAGTTTAAAAAAGCAACTGTGGGGTTCCCATCCAAACAGCAGCTGAATATTTAATTGTTCAGTTTGCTTAATATATAAAAAGGTAAAGGTATCCCCTGACAATTAAGTCCAGTCGTGTCCGACTCTAGGGTGTGGTGCTCATCTCCATTTCAAAGTCGAAGAGCCAGCGTTGTCTGAAGACGCCTCCGTGGTCATGTGGCTGGCATGACTCTCCTTGCCGCAGCGCGTAGCATGCGGCTGGAACACGGAGCGCTGTTTACCTTCCCGCAAGCGGTACCTATTTATCTACTCGCACTGACATGCTTTGGAACTGCTAGGTTGGCAAGAGCTGGCCAAGCAACGAGAGCTCACCCCGTCGTGGGAATCGAACTGCCGACCTTTCGATCGACAGCTTATGGTTCAGCGGTTTAACTCGCTGCACCACCCGCTGGCCTGCTTAATATATAAGGAAGTATTCTTTTATATATATATATATATATATATATATATATATATATATATATATATATATATATATATATATATATATATATATATATATATAAACATAAAAACAATACATATTGCATAAAGTTATAGCAAGCGCGAAGCAATACATCCTACTAGCATACTATTCACTATTTTCTACATACAATTTCCAACTAAGCCAAAACAACACCCACATTCTATTCATTAAATCCGCATATCATCACATCATTCCTCTCTCTCTCTCTTAAAAAGTCAATAAATGGTTTCCAATTATTCACGAAAAAGTTAACTGACTTTTCCTTAATTAAAATTGTAAGTTTATCCATTTCAGCATAGTCCAAAACTTTCAGCCACCAATCTTCCAGCGAAGGTATCTCCGAATTCTTCCAATATTGTGCATATAAAATTCTTGCCGCAGCTATCATATATAAAAACAAAGTTTGAAATTTTTCGCCTACATGATCCTCCCACATACCCAACAAAAATGTTTCCGGTTTCATTTGGATCTTAATCTTTAAAATCAACTCAATCTGTTTGTGAATCTGAGTCCAATACTTCTTTGCTTGAGGGCATGTCCACCACATATGGTAAAAAGTTCCTTCTTGCATTTTACATTTCCAACATCTATTCATCACCTTCTCATACATTTTTGCTAATTTGCTTGGGGTTATATACCATCTATATATCATTTTATACATATTTTCTTTAATATTAACATTTAACGTAAATTTCAACTGTTTTAACCATAGTTGTTCCCATTGGTCCATTAAAATAACATGACCTACATTTTTCGCCCAATGAATCGTACATTCTTTAACCTGTTCTTCTTCTATTTCAAACTTCAAAAGCAATTTATACATTTTTGAAATTATCTGGTCTTCAGATTTTAATTGTGCCTCCAATATTGATTCTTCTTCTACAAATCCATATGCCTTCTTGTCCACTTTAAATCTCTCCAAAATTTGAGCATATACAAACCATTGACAATTAAAGTCTTCTTCCATTAGTTTTTCTCTTGACTTCATTATACAGTCTCCTTGTGAAAAAATTAATAAATTTCTGTACAGTAGTCCTTTCTCTTTTGGCACGCTACTTCCACCAAAGTGTGCTTCATATGGTGCAACCCATAATGGTACTTTCTCATAAAATCTCATTTTATATCTATTCCAAATTCTCCATAATGCATGTCTAACATAATGATTTTTAAATTCTAAATTTGCTTTCACTTTATCATACCACAAATACCCATGCCAACCAAATCTCAAGTCAGAGCCTTCTAACTCCAATAATCTTCTATTTTGTAAATACACCCACTCTTTCAACCACACAAAACAACATGCTGCATAATATACTTTCAGATCTGGTAGTCCTAATCCTCCTCTCTCTTTTGCATCTTGAAGAATCTTATATTTCACCCTTGGTTTTTTCCCTTGCCAAATAAATTTAGAAATGTCTTTCTGCCATTCTTTAAATGGTGCATCAGATATAATCACTGGTATCGTTTGAAATAAGAACATCATTTTTGGCAATACATTCATCTTAATCACCGATATCCTTCCTAGTAAGGACAATTTCAATCTTTCCCATCGTAACAGATCTTTCTTAATTTCATTCCATACTTTAACATAATTATTTTGAAATAATGTACAATTCATACTCGTCAATACAATTCCAAGATATTTAACTTTTTTTTCCACCTTAAATCCTGTTTTATTCATCAGTTTCAGTTGATCTTGAATCTTCATATTTTTAGTCACTATTTTTGTCTTCTGTTTATTAACTTTAAATCCTGCAAGAGATCCAAATTCTTTTAATTTACTCATCAACAACTCTATATCTTTTAACGGATTTTCCAGCATTAGTACCAAGTCGTCTGCAAAGGCTCTTAACTTGAATGTTTCTTTCTTAATCTTCACACCATATATTCTTTCATCTTGTCTAATATTTCTATTCAAAACTTCTAACACCAATATAAACAGCAATGGTGATAACGGACATCCTTGTCGCGTACCTTTTTGAATTTCAAATGTCTTAGTCAGCTCACCATTCACTAATACTCTTACAGTTTGTGTCACATAAATTGAATTTATCCATTTATTGAAGTTTTCCCCGAAGTCCATTTCTTGTAAAACTTCTAATAAAAAAGACCAGTTCAAATTATCAAAAGCTTTTTCAGCATCTATAAATATTAATGCTAATTGCTTATCTATATGTTTGTCAAAATATTCCAACATATCCACAACAATTCTTACATTCTCCCTCAAATGTCTTTTTGGTAGAAAACCACATTGATCTTCATGTATGAATTTTTGCAACATCTTCTTCATTCTCTCCGCTAAAATTGATGTAAATATCTTATAATCATTGTTAAGCAAAGGTATAGGTCTATAATTCTTTATACTACTTGAATCTTGTCCTTCTTTTGGTATCAAAGTTATGTTCGCCTCTTTCCATGAATCTGGCATTTTTCTATTTTGTAAGATATCATTCATTGTCTGTTGTAATGGGATACTTATTACATCTTCTAAACATTTATAAAATCTCCCAGTCAATCCATCTGGACCTGGTGCCTTATTCAGTTTAACTCTCTTTATCGCATCTGCCACTTCTCTAGGCATGATCCTTTCATTTAAAATTAATTTCTGATCTTCCAAGACTTTTGGTAAATTTTGCTTTACCAAATATTCCTTTATTTTTGCTGGTTCTACCTTCTGTCTTTTATATAAATTTGTATAATAATTTACAATTAATTTTTGTATATCTTCTTGTTCTGTACATATTTTATCTGTCTCTTGTAACTTAGAAATAATTCTTTTCTCCCTTTCTTTCCTCAGTTTATAAGCTAAAAATTTTCCTGGTTTATTAGCATGTTCAAAATACCTTTGTTTCGCATACTTCATTTTAATTTCTATTTCTTTTGTTATCATCAGGGATAGTTGACTCTGTAAAATTTTAATTTGTTGTAAAACGTTTTTGTCACCAGGTGTCCTCCTCAACTCTTGTTCTTTCTTCTTCATCTCTTCTTCAATCTTTTGAAACTTAATTTGTCTCTTTTTAGTCCATTCTGCATTTTTTTGTATAAAATATCCTCTTATAAATGCTTTACTTGCATCCCAAACCATTCTTACTTCTGTTCCTTTATTCATATTTAACTCAAAAAAGTCTTTTAGTTTACTCTTAGCTTCTTCTATTATCTCTTCTTTCTGTAATAACAGTTCATTCAGTCTCCATCTATAAGTTTTAATTTTCTTCCTTATAGCCAGCGATATCGGATTATGATCTGAAATAGATTTTGTTAAAATCTCTGCTTTGGAAGTTCTAACAGCTATATCCTTTGACACCCAAAAGTATTCTTTTATTTTAAAGGTAAAGCTGTTAGTAGCATAAGCACAATTTCTGGAATGCAGGAATACATAGCATCAAAAACAAATCTGAACTCTACAATGAGTGGCCAGTTTAAAATGGCAAAGCCGTCTTTATTTTTCACGGTGATTTTTCAGTGCAGGATAGATACACAAGCAGCTCAGGATGCAACCAGTGAAGGGGCGCTGCTGCAAAGGGATTATGCCAGTTCCTTCTTTAGTTGCTGCTACTGTGGCTTGTCACAAGACTGACATCTGCTGGAAGACTTTGTTGTTTCATGAATGATCTCGCATCAGAACCCTGTAATAACAAAGCCCAAATAATATACATATCTAACCTCAATAAGATGGAAATTAATAAGCATTTTTTTCTAGCTCCACTCTGTAGGTCCAGGAGGAAATGGTCTTCATTTATTAGACAGCTATGATTACATGGGACGTTTTCAAACAAGAGGCTTTTTGGCCAAAAATAACTCGCTGTTAGTTGAACCATGTGACGGTTCTTGCATACATCATTTTCTTTATGGTTTTAAAGCATTAAAACTAAGCAACCAATAGAACTTCATAATGGATAATGATGACATTCAGTATTGGATCTTTAAAGATGCCAGGAGAGCAATAGGCACACCTGGAAATAAATAAAGGAGGGCAAGGAGAGACTGCTTGGAGGTTGCTTTTCATCATATATGTCTATGAGGTGCTTTTAGAGACTAAACCAGCTCTTTTTCCTGCCATTGTTTCGAGCAGAGCCAGATGGAGTAAACTCACTACAGAAATGTACTGGTATTACAGCAGGGGTTCTCAAACCTTTTAGCACCAGGACCCACTTTTTAAAATGACACTCTATCGGGACCCACCTAGCTTTATAAGATGCTCACACCTTTATCTCCCTATATTTACACAAGCTTGCAAACTGCAGGAGCTCAGCTGTTTGCAGGGTAATTAGCAGCTATCTTGCAAACTGCAAGAGCTCAGCTTTTTGAAGGGCAATTAGCAGCTATCTGATTTTTGAATAGCCTCAGGGCTTGTGGCAATTACTTATCTGATCCTTCCATCACCTGGGACCCATCAGAAATCAGGTCGCGACCCACCAAGTGGGTCCTGACCCACAGTTTGAGAAACACTGTATTACAGTATTATGAATATTTCATCTGTAAAGTTTTCCAAGTGTAGTACAAAGTCTCTTTTTTTTAACCAGATATAGTCCCTTACGATCTAAGACTTGATACAAAACATAAAAGGGATGGGGTAAGGAACAGGAAAACAATAGGAAAAAAAAAACAGGAAAAGGTGCAGAAAAGAGCGACCAGAATGATTCGTGGGCTGGAGCACCTCCCTTATGAGGAAAGGCTACAGTGTTTGGGACTCTTCAGTCTAGAAAAAAGGCGTTTGAGGGGGGACATGATTGAGATGTATAAAATTGGGTTGGAGAGAGTGGATAGAGGGAAATTCTTCTCTCTCTCGCACAACACCAGAACCAGGGCACATGCACTAAAATTGAGTGGAGGGAGAGTTAGAACAGACAAAAGAAAATATTTCTTTACCCAGCGTGTAATTCATCTGTGGAACTCCTTGCCACAGGCTGTGGTGATGGCACCTGGCCTAGATGCCTTTAAAAGGGGTTTGGACAGATTCATGGAGGAAAAGACCATCACAGATTACAAGCCATAAGCAACCTCCTGGTTGTAGAAGTGGGTTTTCTCTGTGCCAGGTGCAGGGGAGTGGCAGCAGGAAACAGGTTATCTTGTTGGCTGTGTGCTCCTGAGGCATCTGGTGGGGCCACTGTGAGATACAGGAAGCTGGACTAGATGGGCCTTTGGCCTGATCCAGCAGGGCTCTTCTTATGTTCTTATGTTAATAACATTCACAGCCCAATCCTGCGTAGGCTGCGGTGACAGGCCTAAAGGGCCGACCGCCGCATCCTATTGAGTTTCTGGGCTGCTACGGGGCAGCCCGGGAACAACTTGAGAGAACGGGACGATCATCCCCTTCCCCCCGTGTAAGCAGCAGGAGGCTTGGGCCTTCTCAAATGTACACCAGCTCTACATTTGCGTCGCCAGTGTCAGCATACCTGGGGCCTGGAGGGAGCTCAGGATAGCTATGATATCTATGAGCCTATGGCTGCCCTCCCTCGCTGTCCGGTCTGCCCTCCCCCGGCCCCAGCCCCGACCAGCATAGAAGTTACCCGGTCTGGCAGCCGGGGAGACGGCAGGGCAAGCAGCGCCAGCCGCAGCACCGGCGCGCCGCTGCTTGCTCTCCTGGTGTCACGCAAGTGCTTTATGGCACTTTATGGGGCTTGTTTTACACGGGACTGCGCAGTCAGGCACTAATTCTTCAGCAAGTGACATAAATGTGCAAAGACGACCAGTGTCTGGGCCAAGTTTTCTAAGTGTATCAATGAGTGTTGGTTCTTTCGGAATAGACTGTGTAAATTGAAAGCTGAAGCAAAAAACAAAAGCTAAAGCTAAAAATCAAAGCAAAAACTAAAAGCTAAAAACTAAAACTAGAAGCCATGGCAAACCTAAAACAAACTAAACTAAGGCTAAGAGTAAAGCTAAATCAAAACTTTTTGACGTACGTTTCATCCTGACTCTGCAGGGTATCATCAGAAGCAATTGGCTTCTTTTGGTGTGGAGAGATCTATTTGTATGGAAATCAAAAGGTTAGGTTTACCATCCGTCCTGGATTTTCCAGAACAGTCCCGGTTTCAGGGGTCCATCCCAGGTCCAGTCCCGGCCAGCCCCAGCATCCTGGCTGGCCCCTGAAAAAGGGAAATGTCCTGGAAAACCCCCCATTTTCCCAGTGACCAACTGCTCTCCGCAGCCACCAACACTCTTCTGAGCCTGGCTGGCCAGACTCCTCGCATGCTGCGTGAGGTTCGCGCAGGTATACAATGCTCTAAAAGCTAAAAAAAAAAAAAACCCGCTTTAAAATAGTTGTGTGCATACGCGAACCTCGCAGGTGCGCAAGGAGTTTGGCCAGTGCCCGCCCCCCCTTGCTCAGAGGAGTCCTGGCGGCTGCAGAGAGCATTCGGCCACCGAAATGAAGACGGGGGGGGGGGGAATCCCGGCAGCCGCAAAAAACAGTTGGCCACCAGGATGAAGACACGGCGGTGGCAGGACAGTTCTAGCAACCAGTCCTGGCTGCCGTGAAGAGCAGTTAGTTGCCAAGATGAAGAAAAACGGCAGGGAAAAATGGCAGCGGTGGCACAGTAAGGCACTTTATTTAATAATAATAATAATTATACAGTATTTATATACCACCTTTTTTGGTCATTGGATTTCACCTCTGACTTTAATCCAAGGCGGTTTACATGGGCAGGCTTTCCCAACGCCCCTAATGTGTTTTGTTTTGTTTTTACAATCATATATGCAAAAGTTCAATCTTTCATGAACAACTGCATTCCAGGTGGTATCCTTTGCAGTCTGGCCTCTCCCTGGCTGCCGCCTCCCATGCTTGGCCAACGCAGTTGGCAGCTCTTTATCTCTCCCTCACAGACACTTTCACAACATTTTGTCAGCAGCGTGTCTTGAACTGGCCATTCACCAATCTTCAGGCTTACAAGGTGGCAACTCTACCAACTGTGCCAGACCTCCAAAGCATTTTGTGGGCCAAAAATAAACAGATAGTTAAAAAAATTCAGGTGCCCTAACGGGCGGCAAACGGCAGCTTCACGGCCGCAAAACACACACACAAAAAATTGACACACAGAAAAAATGGGGGGGCCCCCAGTTTGGGTTGCCCTATATGGTAACCCTATTAGAGGTATATATTCCTGATGGGGAACAACTGGGTGTCCTAATGTTCCTGTTTTTTTCTTAGTTTTCAAAATTGATGTCCATATTTTATTTGGTGGTGTTTCTTCTTTTCTATTGATATTTTTATTGTGCTTTGTTTTTTCAATAGCTTCGCTATACAAACGTGTCCTATAATCTTCTACTGATGCTAGTGATGACGTTTTTTTAAAAAATTCTATTGTATGTCCTGTTTGGATGTTATTTTGTCCAAGACTACAGTGTCTTTATTCCTTAACAGCACAATCCTATGCATGTCTACTCCAAAGTAAGTCCCATTGTATTCAATGGAGCTTACTCGCAGGAAAGTATGTATAGGATTGTAATCTAATTCTTGTATTGATGGTTCTTCCTGTCATGTCCACATAGACTCTGCCACATGAGCATGGCACTCTCTATACTCCAGCTGAATCAAGCGGATCTCTTTTGTCTTTAAGGGGCGTAGAAGCTGCTGTATTTTGGTTCTAGATTTATATATGGTCTTGATGTTGAATTTTTGTATGGTTTTGCCAATTTGATCCTTTAGTTTAGAAATATAGGGTAGGAAAGTCATGCCTCTGTACAGTATTTGGTTTCTTCTTCTTGTTTATCAGTTTTTCTTGTTAATGTTCCTTTTTACTGAATTATTGATCATGGCTGCTGAATATCCATTACACTTCAGAGTATATGTTATGGCTTGTAACCTGTGATGGTCTTTTCCTCCATGAATCTGTCCAAACCCCTTTTAAAGGCATCTAGGCCAGGTGCCATCACCACATCTGGTGGCAAGGAGTTCCACAGATGAATTACATGCTGGATGAAGAAATATTTTCTTTTGTCTGTTCTAACTCTCCCTGTAGTCAATTTTAGTGCATGTCCCTTGGTTCTGGTGTTGTGCGAGAGGGAAAAGAATTTTCCTATATCCACTCTCTCCCTCCCATTCATAATTTTATACAGGTGTGAAGCCCAAGGTAAGAAACCAAGTCAACAGAGTAGGCGGTGTTTTCGATCCCTGCCTCTCTGCTACAGTCAGAGGGAATGAATGGCTGCTAACAGAACATAGTTCTGAGAGAGAAGGAAAGTTTGGTTTCCAGCAAGTCATCACTCATTGCAACTAATTTCCCGGTTAGCCATGTTAATGTTAGAACAAACCCACAGAAACAGTCTTGTGGCACCTTAAAGGCTAGCAAACGTACTGAGTTTGTCACACAAATGCTTATGCCACAATAAATGTTATTTTTATGGCGACACAAGGTGTGAATGCGGTTGCAAAATAAATGAAAAACATGTTGCATGACCTGAAAGGGCTGGTGGTAGATGCAGAATTCTGATATCTTCACTATGTTGACATGCAAGATTGCGGAGGGAATTTGTTTGTTTACTGTCTGGTTAGACTGAGCCTATGGTAGGTAGGGAAAACTAAAGGAGTTGGGAAGCGGGAGCACTAGCCATGGAAAGAGTGGTCATGACTAGCTGGAAAAACAAAGTAGGTGTACACACACAGACAGAATTTTAATTTTAGCTTTTCTTCATATAGTTAACAAAATTATGTATTTGTAAGATATGGATCCTCCCCCCCCCTTAATAGTAAAGGCAAACCTGCTACAAACCTTTGCAACAGAGTGTGATATATAGCTAAATAAATGGGTCAACATGGAAGACATTGTGCCTAAAGGCCCTTGGAAGAAAAACCCATCCATTTCTTAACGGGAGCCGCTCCTAAGGTAGGGGTGGGTTGAGTAACTCACTAAGCCAGGTGTTTCTGCTATATTGTGCAAAAATGAAACCTGGCCCAGCCCAGCCCAATCTTTGCTCCCTTTCACCTCGTGACTCAGCGTTGTTTCCACCAGCCGCCTTCCTCAATCTCTTGGTTAACAAAGGCTTCAGGTACTGCCCAAACATCACCCAAGCTAGAGATTTGCATCAGGAGAGAAGATTGCTGCTGTTTAATAGTCCTGTTCCTGTATAATTTGTATTTTTAATAGCATCCCAATGTAAAGAAATTAAGTACGTCAAACTGTTACCTGACAGGCTTTTATTTGTTGGATGCATGGCACTTGTATATACATGTATGTGCCACTGGATACCTGCTGTGACAGCCCAACAAATAACTCTTTTGAAGTTAGGGAAAATGTCCTGGGTTCAACAGGATACTCTCCCTCACTTCAAAAGAGTTATGCACTAGCAAAGATAAACAGTTCTCACGCAAAGATCTGAAAACTATAAAGAATTTATTGCTTGAAATGTTTCAGAAGTGCAGGTTTTGGAACAAAAATATACATATACAGTACAAAATCCATTCTGTGCACACGAGCCTTGCATCATCTTTTATTATGATTGCATCCTTAATATCGCAAATTTTACAAAAAAAAAAACAAAACCCAAAGGCTGAAACACCTTCAATGTAGATTTGTTTAGCGCTGGTTACATTTCAGGGAACCAATTCTGTTTCTCTTTCCATTTTCATGCTTACAAATGTCCATTATTTTTATTAACTGGGCACCACTCTGCTTTAGTCCCAACACACACACACACACCCATAGCTTGTGAAAAGGACAAAAGGTGTGTTGGTGAGCTAGACAGAGATCCAAAGTTTGACTGGGGAAACAATGGTTTGTACTTCTGAGGACAGTAAATGTGTTTAGGATGGAAAGTGCATCTGGAATAGACATTGGTATTTGTCTAGACTGGAAACACCTATTTTTCCTCTAGGAAGATGCAAACTTCCAAATCTGGAGCAGGAATTAGGAACCGCTTAATAGCAACTTTGCTCCAGTAGGATTCCCTTGCTGCAGCAGTAAAGGACATTACCTACTTAAAAAGATTTGACATGAGACAGATCTGTATGCCAGGGAGATGTTCATGGAAAAACATCCTGCAAAGAAACATGTTGAAAAAGAAAAAGATCTTTAATTGGGAGTAGGGCATGTTCCAAAGTTAGGAGATGGAAAGGTGGGAGAACAGACAAGAGTTAGAACAGGGAGAACAAACAAAATAAAATATTTCTTTACCCAGCAGCTAACTAATATGTGGAACTCATTGCCACAGGATGTGGTGATTGTTCCTGGCCTGGATGCCTTTAAAAGAGGACTGGACAGATTTATGGAGGAAAAGACCATCACAGGTTACAAGCCATGATGACTATATCACAAGTCCTGGTTTTAGAGGTAGCCTATCTCTGAATGCCAGGTACAAGGGAGTGGCAACAGGATTCTGGTATCGTTTTGTCTTGTGTGCTCCCTGAGGCATCTGGTGGGCTTCTGTGAGATACAGGAAGCTGGACTAGATGGGCCTTTGGCTTGATCCAGCAGGGCTACTCTTATGAGAACCCTTGTACTTATGAATTCTGCACAAGTACTGTGAAAGGGTAGCTGAGAGACATGGTGGTACAGTGGCTTTCGATCAGGAAGATCCAGATTGCCCATGACCATCACTGAGTAACTTCGGATGAGCCAAGCCTAATGTTACGGAATTAAAAACAAACCTTTCCAGGTCCACTGGCCATTTATTAAAAGAGCAAGCAGTATCTGCCTCGATTGAATCGAGAAGCAATTGAGATATTAAAACATTCAAATGCGGGGTGAATACCAGCTAGTTCCCAGTTATAAAGAGAACTTACACAATGGCATATCAAATGACGGAGAATATTTAAAAGGAATGTTGCTTTAAGAATAAGAACTCAGATCAAGACTAATTCACACCTCATTTGCAAGTTTCGGAGTAACAGTGTGTGTAGCTACTTAAGGGAATGTGATAGCGACTAGCTACACAGTAGTTGATCGGCTGTCGCTGCTTCCTTTGAGGATGTTGGGAATGGAACCCAAAGTTAGAAAAGGACTTGTCTTTTTCTTCTTTTTCTTTTAATAAAAACTGACAGTGGACCCGGAAAGTGTGTTTTTAATTCTATAATCTGTACTGGCCATGAAAATCTAAAGACTTACAAGCCTAATGTATTTTGGAGAGTGGGGCACGGATAAAATGGGGGAGGGGGGGGGAAGAAAACAAGGAGATGTGCACTGTGCTGATAGCAGAATGAAGAAGTAATAACACTACAGTACTTACATTTCTTGCCATCTGTCATGACAAGAGCCTCAAAGTAGAACTCGGTCAAGTCAAATACCGCTATTTCAATAGTGACAGAGTGTGTGAGGTTCGATTGTTGTGGCTGCTTCTCTGCAGTGAAGGCATCCGCATGCTCCCCACCCCACCCCCCATGTAGTCTATGGAAAACGTGCTTCTGCACTTGTGGCTAGGCAATATTATCAGCAAAATCACACAGCAGACATCCACACTTTCAAGTCCCTTTTTGAAATTAACATTCTGTCTTAGCTACATGACTGAAAACAGCAGATTTCTGGTCATTATTCAAAACAGTAGTACAAAGTATATAGTTGGCTCTCTGATCTACAGCTAGCCAAATACAATAAGATCCAGTGTTGCAAATTCATTCAGTGATCTACAGCATTTTACGACCCTTCAGTAGCTCATCCATGCCTTGTACACACACTTTACCCTTCTTTTAAGACTAATATGTTTCCAAATCATAACAGCTACATGCTGTTAGCCAACCTTGACCTTTTGTGTGTGTATATAAACACAACAGATTTACAGAAATACTGATAATGGCTCAGCATAGCAGTTTGCTGCCCCAATTCTTTTCCCTTTTTAAAGAGATTTTCAGTAGTTAAGCTATTTCCAGCTGCACACATCTGTTCATTATTGAGATGCAGCACTTCATAGCCTTACATTCGAAAGCTTCTTGTTCTTTGAAATGGCTGGAAAGGCTTTTTAAATGCCCACATCAACAGCATTGATTTTGGTTTATTTTTTTCTGGAAAGAGAACAGCTTCACTTTCAGGAGTAGGAAATCGTTTCTTGTAGACATCAGGATGGGATTTCTGAAACTAGAAAAAGGAAGTATTTGTCAATGGATTTTCTTTGGCCATTTCAGTTATTCATTACAGTAGAACTGTTCCAGTCTCTGTACTTTTTTATTTCCTGCAACATTAAGGAATTAAGTAAGCAGCTTAATTCACAACCAATTCTTTCTTGCAGTGCTTAAGTTGTTTGTAAGTTCTGTCAGCGCAATCCTATCCATGTCTACTCAGAAGTAAGTCCCATTGTATTCAATGGGGCTTACTTCCAGGAAAGTGTGTATAGGATTGTATGTCAAAAAGGATTTAGTTGAACTGGAAAAAGGTGCAGAGGAGAGCGACCAAAATGATTAGTGGGCTGGGCGGGGCATCTCCCTTATGAGGAAAGGCTACAGCGTTTGGGGCTCTTCAGTCTAGAAAAAAAGGCGGCTGAGGGGGGACATGATTGAAACGTATAAAATTATGCATGAGATGGAGAGAGTGGAGAGAGAGAAGTTCTTTTCCCTCTCACACAACACTAGAACTAGGGGACATCCACTCAAAGTGAGTGGAGGGAGTATTAAAACAGACAAAAGAAAATATTTCTTTACCCGGGGTGTAATTCATCTATGGAACTCCTTGCCACAGGAGGTGGTGATGGCACCTGGCCTGGATGCCTTTAAAAGGGGATTGGACAGATTCATGGAGGAAAAGTCCATCACAGCTTACAAGCCATCATGGGGAAAAGCAAACTCCTGGTTGTAGGAGTAGTTTTTCTCTGTGCCAGGTGCAAGGGAGTGGCGACTAGACATAGGTATCTTGTTGTCTTGTGTGCTCCCTGAGGCATTTGCCTCATGCGCCCAAAAAGGAGTTCCAGGAGGTCAGATTGAATTTTGGATTTCTCCCCCTGGTAAGTCAGGGGTCCAGAAGTGCCCCCTTTCTCGGGTGTGCTCCTGTGGGCTTTAGGGGAAGTGTTCTTCAGGACTCCTGGAAGACCAAGCACAGCTGGGGAAGATGTACCCTCCACGGAAGATGCACTACCTGATGGGTAGCACATCCCCACACTTTCAAAGCAAATGCATTACATGCTCCCTTTTATAGCGTATCTGTTTTTATGCCGTGTTTCTACAAGTTACTGTGAATATGGGTCCTAAAGAACAGAAAAAGATGAAAAAATCATGGGAAAAGTGGAAAAACAGGTGAAACGTAGGAGAGTTGCTCACAGTTCACAACTAAAGCTTGAGGTGCTAAACCTCATTATGTGATGCTTTATGTGATTTCACACCTCTTTCATTTTTGTAATTGACTTTTAATGCTTTATTGATGCTGTATGTTATTCTATTTTACTGGGTCACACCACTTTTTTCTTATGCTATTAGGCATCTAGGGTGAACTTCGAATGGCTTTAGAACAAGTTAGAATTTTTCCCATTGCAATTAATGTAATAACTGTACTCATTATGAAGATTTTCACTATAAGGGCTGTTTTCAGGAATAAGGAAAAGGTGTATGCTGCCAGGAAACAAAATATATTCATCACTCAGGGCCAGGGCTTCTGTCACAGAGACCAAATGAAAAGCAGCTCCTCGCTCATCCTGATTGGTGGAGCAACAAAGAGAGATGCCGGGAGTCATTATGTTAAAACCTGTTCCTGCTGCCACTGCTCTTAGGACCCCAGCAGATACAACCCCCCCTTCAAGAGGCATGCTGTCAGATACAACTCTGAAAGAGAAGCTAGAAGGGGCTCACAATAAATAAATAAATCCCACCCTATCTGCAATGCAAAGCTCAGAGATTTTCTGTAGGACTCTCACCTATGGAAATATTTACATATGCACTAAGTTTATTTGCCCACTTCCAGCTCAACACCACCTAGTGCTGCAAATATTTGCAAATGTCTAGTCCCATGACAATCTCCAATGATTCTGCAGCAGCAGAAGCTGCAAAAATATACAAAAGTATATTTAAAGGAAACGAGAGAGGCACAGCAGAAAAAGAAAATTAGATCAGGGGCTATTATCCATCTTGCCCCATGACAATTATGTATTTAGACACATTAAAACAAAAGTCAAATTATTTCTTTAAAAAAAATATAAAGGAGGAAAATAAAACTTTAAAAGGCAGTTTGACAATTTTCTTTACCCGTTTCAACTTTTTCTTTTTCTCTTTGATGGACAGTTCTGTATTCATTGCAATCTCTTCCAACAAAACTGCCAATGGTTCTTGGCAGCCATTGCTTTTTTGGTGTTCAACTTTATCAGTGCCGATTTGGTGACAAAATGATGACACAGGCAAAGTTGTATCAGTATCTGCTCCTGGATATTTTATCTGCATTAAACAAGGACAAGATATGCTGAGAAGAAACTCCAACTTTGCATTCCAGGATAAAGTGTTCCATGCATGCATCTCCCTAGAAATGAACTGAGATCAGGAGGCAAGGCTCTTCTTTGGGGTACCATCACCACTTGAGACTAAACAGCAACAACAACTGATCATCAGTAAGAAAAGGGGCTTTTTAAAAAACAGTCGCTCCCTGCTGGTGAAATCCCAAACTGAAAGAGTTATTCTAGATGTGCTCTTTGGACCTTCTAAGGAGGGTTGTGAAATATTTTTATTTTGCCAGATCTCTGTGCTGATGTAAGGTGACTGGTGAGGGGAATGTCTTGAAACAGGGCCTCCAGGCATGTAATTCCTTGAGCCACTAAAGCAGCTCTCAGGCACAGCGAGTTATTGGCCTCCTTTCTGATGCATTGCCACTCTACCCAGATGCTGGCCAGGGAAGGTACTGTAGCTTATTAAGCTTGGCCAGACCTAGTGATCTGGGAAACCAGTAGGGTCCTGGGTGCCTTAGGCTCTATTCCTCAGTTTGAGCAAACAACTAATCTCTACAAAAAACCACAGACTGCCTTCCCCTGCGCTACAAATGCCACCTTTCGGAACCCATCTGTACCTGCTTCTCCCCCCCCCCCCCCCCGAACTCTTCCATCTCTGGAATCTGACCTATACTTCACTGCTTGTCCCTGAACTCATCTGAGATCTAATAGTTAGGTAATGGAAGCTGAAGTTGCTTTTGATTTTGCGTCCCACTCCACCCTCCTCTGATTTTGTGATGTGTCCATGTTAATGTTGCATTAATGTTAGAATGACTGCTGTAAATGCTTTGGGGATATTGTCAAAAAGTAGGATGTAAAATATAGAAACAATAAAAATAAATTACATGAGAAAGTCATATCAAAATTTGCCCTCAACCTGATTTGTCTAACAGTCAGACAAGTAAAATCTCATTCAACATTATAGTCTTAGATAGAAGAATGATTTGTGGAAGCATTCCCATAAACAAAATCATAATGACAAATTTAGCCTTAAAAACAGCAGTCCCCTCAGATTCTAGGGGAGAAGCTTTTGGACAAGTATAGTAGCTCACAGACAAACAGAAAATTCCAAGTTTACTGTTCAGGGCTCATAATGTTTGTTATGTGTGTTGGGAATAGTGTTGGGAAGAAGAAATCTTTATCTTATAGTCCCACCTGGACCCTTCGGAGGTGTGCTACGTGCTCCTCTATTGCAGCTTTCAGGGAAGAAGGAATGTTTAAGATCTCTTGGTAATTGTCCATCAAGAATGACACAAGTTTAGCAGCTAGTAGTTCATCCAAGTCCACATCATCTTTGGAACAAAGAATACAGTGGGAAAAGGCTTGAACCATCTGAAAACAAAATAAGTAATCAATTATGGCATAATGTGACATTACATTACTTTGCATTGCATCGTATACTGTACTCTCTTGTTTGTATGCCGATACTGTTGGTGTTAGTATTTTGCAATGTTAGGAACAAGCTCGTTGTGCTACCACCTGTTTAAAACATACATGTGCGTCAAACACCCAACATACAATGTTGTTGTTGTTGTTCAGTCGTTAAGTCGTGTCCGACCCTTTGTGATCCCATGAACCATATCCTGCCAGGCCTTCCTATCCTCCACAATCTTCCTGAGTTCGCTCATTTTCATGTTCGTTGCATCGGTGATGCTGTCTAACCATCTCATCCTTGGCCTTCCCCTTCTCCTTTTGCCTTCAATCTTTCCCAGCATCAGAGTCTTCTCCAGAGAGTCCTCTCTTCGCATTAGGTGGCCAAAATATTTGAGTTTCAGCCTTAGTACCTGTCCTTCCAGGGAACAGTCAGGCTTGATTTCATTTAGAATTGACTGATTTGATCTCCTAGCAGTCCAAGGGACTCTCAGGAGTCTTCTCCAGCACCACAGTTCAAAAGCATCTATTCTTCGGTGCTCAGCCTTCCTTATGGTCCAACTCTCGCAACCATACATTGCTACTGGGAACACCATCGCCCTGACTATACGAACTTTTGTTGGCATGGTGATATCTCTGCTTTTTATTATGCTGTCTAAGTTTGCCATAGCTTTCCTTCCAAGGAGTAAGCGTCTTTTAATTTCATGGCTGCTGTCTCCATCTGCAGTGATCTTGGAGCCCAGAAAAGTAAAATCTGTTACTGCTTCATACAATACATGTTAAAATTATTTTCCAGAAACTTCTGCTTAAACAAGTATAATCGTATTCTAAAGGATGACCTACTTCCATAGGAACACTTTTGGGTGGCCCCTCTCTGGGTGCCCCTACCTTCAGAATGTGAGGAGATGGCAACCAGGGAGATGACCTTTTCTGTGGTGGTATCCCAGCTTACCCTGCCTAGAAATGTTCGCCTGGCTCCAATCCTGTTATGTTAGAGCAGCGGTGGGGAACCTCCGGCCCCAGGGCCGGATCAGGCCCCCGAGGCCATCCGGTCCGGCCCCTGGAAAGATTGCCAGGAGGCCGCCCAACCGGCCCCTGGAGGATCTGCCGGGTCCGCACGTCACCTCCGGAGGCCGGGAGAGGGCCTTTGCATGTCCTCCCAGGCCGCCGCCTCGACCCCTTCTCACCAGGCCGTTGGCCATTTCGCACATGCGTACCACGCCGATGAGGGCAAGCTCTTGCCCTCTTCGGCATGGTACGCCGGAGGCGACGCATGGACCCGGCGGCGGCTTCGGACGGTGAGCGCAGAGCCTCCGGAGGCCGATGGGGGGGCGGGGGCAAAAATTAATTAAATTAATAAAAATGATGCCCAGCCTTACGGCCGGCCCTCAAGCAAATTTCTAATATTTAAAACGGCCCTCGCCAGAGAAAGGGTTCCCCGCCCCTGTGTTAGAGGCACCAGTCAAAATTATTTTATTTAATTTAACAGGCTTTTAACAACAGTAATTTGAGTTTAGTGCTGTCTTGACATCTGTTATTGTTTTACACAGTGTTCTCCTGTGTTATTGGTTTTGTATCTTATACCAGGATGGTGTAGTGGTTTGGGAGTCGGACTTAGACCTGGAAGATCCAGGTTCAAATCCCCGCTCAGCTACAAAGCTTCCTGGGTGACCTTGGGCCAGTCACTATCTCTCAGCCCCACCTACCTCACAGGGTTGTTGTGAGGACAAAAGGAAGGGAGGAAATATGTACACCACTCTGAGCTCCTTGGAGGAAGGGCGGTATAAAAATGTGAAAAATAAATAAAATAAATATTGTAGTAAATTCTAATTCATGCTTTTTGTTGTTTTTTAACAACACACCTTGTACATTTCTTTGAAATAGATGAAACACAGATACTTGAAATAAAATAGATTAAAAACATTCTCAGATGAACTACAAAGTACTACCCCATGAAGTTACATACACCCAAACTAAAGGAATAGCATCTCTGGAAAAAAGTAGCCTTCCTCCCATGCGTTCCACATAACATCCAAACACTAGTATCTGATATGGAATGTGGTTGTAGATCTGGACTAATCATGAAGAATGAAGGGAACGAGGAAGCGTTTGGCATTAAGCAGTGGTACTGTATCTTCACTGAAATGCCCCAGTGGCACAGAGCATCCACAAACCTAGGAGATCTCCTGAGCAGGAACAGCACAACTTAGCCTTCAATCTGAAGCCTTTCAACACAGGTTTCAACATGGCAGCAACAACATAATAAAACGTTGGTGTTCAACGAAGAAAAAAACCAATGCAGTGATCCACAACATGGCACAGCTGAAGAACTGTTGCAGTAGGGTTATTTGCACCCTACATCAGTAAAACAAAACAAAAAAAACCACACATAACAGAAACTTTCTGAAGGTCACTGTAAAGCTGTATGTATGTATCTGGCCAATTACAGGGGGCCCATGCTATTCATGTCTTCATTAATCGATTCCCTGCAGTTATGAGTGTAGTTTATTGGAGAAAAATCATAAACTTTCCCTGCAGTTATGAGGATACTCGGAGAGGCAGCCTGTCTCCAATACCTCCAATGAGGGAAGTGGCAGCAATAGAAACTGCTTGGGGACAAGCCGAGCGACTCTGTGTTAAAAATACAGTACTGTACTGTAGCACCATCTCCATTGCTAAGGCAATGGACATGCTGAATTCTAGCTGGGGTGGGGCGGGGGACTAACTCACAGAGCCTTATGAGTTGCAGCCGAGGCTTTACAATCCCTGTTAACACTGCTGCTTGTGGGCAAGAGCTGAGGGCTATAACCAGCTCTCTCTGGAGATAAGGGAAACTGGTTAGGCCATGGAAGCAGGAGAGCTTCCTCTGAGGTCCCCCCCCCCTTCCCACGTACCCTCCCCTGCCGTGACCCACTCCTAGGTTGGTCCCAATGAGAGCTTTCCTGGTAGACCTTCAGAAAAGGTTCGGTTGCTCCCTCCCCCTCAGCTTATCTCGTTTCCATGGGTGAATTAGTTTAATGTTGTGCACAGCTTACCAAAATGTCAGCGCAATCCTGCGCAAGTGATCCGCCAGGCGGTCCAGGCCACCCGCCGGGTTCTGAACTCCGCCGCGGGCAGGCACCCCGCAGCGGAAAGTCTACTCGGGGAAGGGGATGCTCATCCCCTTCCCGGGTGTAATCGGCGCTGGGGCCGATTGGCCTCCTTGGAATTCCATCAGCGAAATCGCTGGCAGAAGTCGGAGGAGTCGTGTAACGGCTCAGCCGATTGGCAGGGGACGAGATATGGCTGAAGCCACCCCCTTCCCTGATCGGCTGGGCCTATAGCCGGCCTCCGTTCCCGGCCGAACCCCTCCCCCTGCCAGATCCTTACCTAGTCCTGGCAGCGGGCGGGCAAGTCCTCTGTCGGCGGAGCAGGGGAGACCGGCCTTCCCGGCTTGAAAGTAGACGCAAACTTGCCTTATGGCACGTTTGCGACATCTTTGACCGGCGGAATGCTCGATCTGCCAGCCAAATTTACAATAGGATTGGGCTGCCCATTTCTTAAAGGTTTTACAATAAAAAATTATTGTTGTATGGCAACAATAATTCATAGTCATTTATACTTAAAAAAAAGTGTTCAAAACAAGCTTGTTTCACATCTTCCAGTCCTGATCAGAGCTTATCCCATTATTTCTTATGGGAAAAAAGTGCCTGCTAACCAGGATCGCTATCCAGGTCAATTTTTCAGTCCCCATTACCCTCAGATAATGAGGAGCCCTCTGTATCTGGAGGTGTGGACAAAGGCCATAATTATTGTTTTCACTCATTGTGGTGGTACAGTAGTAGTGGTAGTAGAGTGTAGTACTGGTAGTTCAGTGTAGTAGTAGAGAAGGGAAATTAAAAAAGGGTTTCAGTAAGAATATATGGTTATGATTTCTTCCTAAGCCATAAAGCTGGTGCTGCTGTACTGTCAATAGCAGCTCTTATACCCAACTGAAGAAAAAGAAAAAAGATACAAGTTCGGTGGTATTTGCCAGGGATGGATGAAAGGACGGGAGAAGTCGTGTTTGCTGAACCTCTTATGCTTCACTGGGAAATGTAACGGTATTCACTAATCCCCAAATTGGGGATTTGTAAAATAAATTCCTTGATACAGCAGGAGAGATTCAGCACCTATAGCTTCTCACACCCATTCTGCTCCCTCCCTTTCCCAAGTTCCTTCACCAACCCCAGTTCACCCCTGTAGCAAATAGGACTTCATTCTCTTCAATGAAACAGAATATATGGGTTTGTAAGCCATGTAAAAATTTTTACTGAAAGGAGAAGTAAAAACCTTTTAAAATTGCCCGGAAAAATTCTTTAAAAGCACATATCATCCAGTATATACTTTCCAAAAATTCCAACCATAAGGCACAAAAAGACTTTAAAACTCCCAACCGATGTTTCATCCCTCACACGGGACTTTGTCAAGGTGAACACAGCAACAACTCGCTGTTAGATGACATTGCCCCAAGAGAAGAACGCCGCAGATTTATCCAACAGCTGTCGCTCGCAAACGCAGGAGCCGTTAATTAGAAGCGGAAGTGTCGATTTTCCTATTGACCGGCAGTAACCTCGTAGTCGTCTGCTGGGTTACTGAACAAAAACCTTCTCTGTTTAAAATCGGAAACCTGTTTAAAATTCAGTAACCCAGCAGATGACTACGAGGTTACTGCCTGTCTGTTTGATCAGTGACCTTAAAATGGTATAGTGTCAGCCTACAAGTTAACTCTGAAGTCAGGACAGACAGACAGAGGGGGAAACATAATTTTTCCAAACCACCCAGTTATGAAACTCAAGGCTGCTGATTTCTAAAATGGACAACATTTTGTAACTAAGAAAAGTCTTCCCCAACTAAGAAAAGTCTTCCCCAAAGCAATTCCAAAATATTTCACAGGTCCAAGTATGTCTTTCTATGCCAGACAAAGCATACCAGTGTTCTTGTCCCAACTGAATCACAGAGAGGTGGCAGGTCCTTATTGAAGCTGATCCTGGCCATCATAGTAGTCAGTAGCTGTAACTTGCGACGATTTTCTGGTGGCAGAAGAAGACAGCAAACTTGCAGTGCTTCAATGGCCAGCTTCTCTTTCTGCAGGAGACCTGAGTCAGAACATTTAAAGATGATCATATTTCAGCACCCCCACAGCTTCTTTTGGAAAAGAAAAGTTTAATTTACCCTTCTTATAGCCAGTGTTTATCCAGTGTTTACAAGAACAGATTAGTTAGAAGTGCTACTCTGAAGACCCACAATCACCAAGCCAGAGAAAACTGGACACTCTCTTAGGAAGTTAGCAACTATACAAACAGATGTGGGCGTCTTGCGCATATATATTCTTACATCCCACCAAAATGAACGGACTGGATGCCTGCATTTGCGAGTAAAAGATTGCAGCATTAAGATTTTGTAGCGCTCACAAATGTAAATAAATTACACCACATCTTTTGATCATTTGGAGAAAACAGTCAAACGTCATTCCCTCACTTGTTCCAATTTTGCATTTCTGGTAGCATGCAAAGGAAAGGAGCATGAGATGAGTACAGTTTGCCTTCCCTACACAAGGAGAAAGTGCTATCATAGGAGTCAGCGTGGCAATGAAACGGTAACTGTAGTTCATACCTTGATCAACACTGCCACACGGTAATTTCTAAATTCAAACCAATAGCAAAAGAACCAGAAACAGGAACAATTTATTGATATAGCTTGTATCCTGCCCTTGTGTCAGAACTGGAGTGTCGCCATTTCAAAAACTGACTCACTGTTCACCAATAAGTGCCACAGTAAGCATTTGTTGATTTCTCTGTTTACTTATTGTATATAGAACAGGGGTGGGGAACCTATTTGCGGTGGGGGGCCATTTTCCCATAGGGAAAACTTGCTGCGGGCCGGCCATTAGGCCGGCCGATTTCCCCCCCCCCCCGCAAATTTACCCCCCCCCCCGCAAATTTCCCTCCCTCCCACCCACCGCTCGCTCACTCCCTCCCACCCACCGCTCGGTCTCCCAAGCACCCACCCACCCATCCCTCGGTCTCCCAAGCACCCACCCGGCAAAAGCCCACCCCCATCGCTCTCCTCCTTACCTTGTCTTCTCTTCAGCCACTGGCGGCGGCGGCCGCGCGCGCTCACCTCACCCGACTCCTTCGCAAACCCTCCCAGCTGTTAGAGACATGTGCAGAACGCATGTCTCTAACAGCTGGGAGGGTTTGCGAAGGAGTCGGGCGAGGTGAGCGCGCGTGGGGCCGCGCTCACCTCGCCCGACTCCTTTTCTAACATTCCCGGCTGTTAGAGACATGCGCAGAACGCATGTCTCTAAGAGCTGGGAGGGTTTGCGAAGGAGTCGAGCGAGGTGAGCGTGCGCGGGGCCGCGCTCACCTTGCCCGACTCCTTTTCAAACATTCCCGGCTGTTAGAGACATGCGCAGAACAGCCGGGTTGAGAAGGAGTCGTGCGACTCCTTCTCAACCCGGCTGTTTCTACGCATGTCTCTAACAGCCGGGAATGTTTGAAAAGTCGGGTGAGGTGAACGCAGCTTCCGGTCCGATCCCGCGCGGGCCGGATCGAATGGAATCGGGTCCAGGCTCGCGCGGGCCGGAGCGGATCGCTCCTGGGGCCGGATCCGGCCCGCGGGCCACCAGTTCCCCACCCTTGATATAGAAGGAGAGTTTTGCAAAGCTTAGCATGGATTTTTGGTGTCAGGCTAGCCAAAAATACATTGCCCAGGCCTCAGGGAGAACTGAAGCAAGAGCATAAAAGCTCTGTGGATATTGTAAGCCAAAAGTAGATGTCACAGTGTGCCCGATTACACAAGATCAGGAGATGGGAGGAGGCGAACTGATGGCTGAGAGGATGGTGGGAAATTCCAGTCCAGGGGAACCCCCCTCCCAGCAAGGACAGAGTGATGAAGCTAGAGGAGCCCAATGAGAAACTTCTATAGCGGAAAGCACCTCTCTGTTGGTTTAAAAGATAAGGTGCTGAAAAAAAATACAGTAGATACCAAAACAGCTGGCTCTCCCCTGGCCTGGGACAGTAACTTCATCCACACAGTAACCTTTTGGCTAGCCTGGCGAGTATGGAGGGTGCTTGTGTGTGAGGGAGTCTAGTTTGTTTAATAAAACTTAGCAGGTTGGCTATTCTCTTTCCTGTGAATCATAGCTTCTTTTCTCCTTTATCACAGATTGGATCTGACTTTCTCCTAACAAAGAGACAAGAACTGCTACCTCTCGTGGGGAGGGGCTCTTCAGGGCTTCATCACCTCTTGGGCCTGATCCCTGGGTGGTGGTGGTGTCCCAATTACGACTTGGGAATTGGCATCCAAAGCAGCCCAGATTGGGTTGAGCATCATTTGGTGCTACAGCTTACTTCAAGAAATTCAGGGCTGTGCACATGAGCATTTCAGTTTTATCCTCACCAAAGCCATGTGTATAAAGCTGCCTCAGTCACTGAAGTATTACAGGTCTTGGCAATCATAAAGGATTCTGAATACTGCATCCAATATGAAATCAAGAGCAACTGGAAAGATGCTAACAGTAAGCAGTAAGGTGGATAATTTTTGAAATATAAAATGCCAATTATGTATTCAAGCATTTACCAATAGCTGCAGCGGGGGGGGGGGGGGGACGACGACGAAGCAGCAGCACAGTCTGCTGTATTGGCTTGGCTACGCCCAGCTGCCATTTGGCTCATTCCAAAACTGCTTCCTCAGTAGCCATTCTTCCTGGTCATTTTGTAACTTGGAGAAATTTCAAACAGGCTTTACTCACCCTCTCTTTCCTTTTGTGCTGGGTCTATTAGATTGTAATCTGTGTCTTTTTAAAATTTAAGTAAACAGCCTAGAAAATGTTAGTAGTTTTATATATAAACTGTTTAAGGCAAGGAAGGGAAGCGAATTCATGGAGACGGGAGTGCATGAATCTACAGGCTATCATTTCCAATCTTATAACCACCATTATTAACAGATGAGCAACATTATATCTACAACAGATAAAAAAATCTTTTGGGATGAATAAGCAACATTGATATTCTGTGTAGAAACACTGTGGCAAAATAAAATGATGGGACTGTATCTCAGCACTTTGATACATCAAAGATACATCTACAGAATCATTTAGAAGTCTTCTCTAATTACCAAACTCAGAACTTTCAGGATGCTAAATGCAAATACATTTAACACTACATTTTACAAATATGATTTAGCTTTACAGTAGAGGTGTTTGAAAATGGTTTTATTTTTTTTCGCAGATTTCGGTGTTTAACCAAAATGAAATAGCAGAAAGCGGTGTTGTGTTTTATTTCGTATTTACCATTTCCAAACACCTCTACTTTACAGTCAAAACTGCTTTCTAGTAGGCTTTCAGCACTGTACTCAATAAATCTAAACCAGTAACATAAAAGGAGACATTAATTTCAGCCTTAATGAGCTGTTGACAGCCAGTCGATTAACCATAAAGAGTCGTTCTATCTATCTATCTATAAAGTCGTTCTATCTAATGCATGCACCTTTAAAAATTATAGGTACACTTTAGATCCACATCCTTTATATTTCCTGTTTATTGTGACAAACATTCTATAATTGATGTAGAATGAAAGCCAAACTGAACTTTAAGATGTTGTATTTTTCCCACATGCAACTAAAGTACCAAAATCACAAACAATATTCTAATCACAGTGCACAAATGATCTTTGTTTATCATCTGTTTCCATGTAAAATGACTGAGTTTTTGTTCCGCCTAGTCACTAGGCCAGTGTTTCCCAAACTTTTTCGACCTGCAGCTCCCTTGGACCATTGGCCGAGGCGCCCCATTACATTATGTTGATGTCTTCCAATTGATATTGCACTGTTTTCCGAGAGGATTCTGTGGCACTCCGCGGCTCCCCTGACTTGTTTCCACCGATCGCCTGGGAGCTGTGCCTCCCAGTTTGGGAACCACTGCACTAGGCTATTGGAACAAAAACTCAGTCATTTTACATGGAAAACTTAAGGCCCTAGTGGTTAATGATTTTGAGGTTCACCTTGTGGGCCTGCTGTGCTGCACTGACAGACTTCTGACCCCTTCAGCCCCAGTAAATCCTGCACATGCTGCAGCCTGGGGTCAAGAGTGGCTGCATCCCTCCAACCACCCACAAGCATAAATTGTATTTGCTATATGCAATGTGGCATCTGAATGGGAGGGACTGTAGCTCAGAGGTAGAGCACGTGTTTTCTGTAAAGGAGGTCATGATCACAGGAGATAAAAAAAGGACCTCTGGCAGCAGGACATGCCCTATCTGGAGATTCCTAAGATCTCCAGGTAGGGTTGGGCAAGACCTTGGCCTGAAACTCTGGAGAACCACAGTTAGTCAGTGCAGACAATACTGAGCAATGCAGCTTCATCTGTTCATAGGATCCCTGGTGTGGCAAGGCTGGACTTCCTGCACTGGTGGTGGTTGAGACCATGTCAGCACAGGGCAAGATTGCTGAACAACTAACCCGGAAGCACAGGGTTCACTCAGAGCCAAATCTAGCTACAAGGAGAAACAATGCTTGTATTCACAGATAGATACAGGCAAAGTTTGCAGTTAAGATCATTGGTAGAAAAAATGCACTTTCAAATATCTGAGATATTAAGGTTATTTTCCAAGATATTAATTAAATTAATTAACAGTATTTATTTACCACTTTTCAACAGAAAGTTCACGGTTTACAGAAAAATTAAAAGATTAAATGGCTCCCTGTCCCAAAAGGGCTCACAATCTAAAAAAGATGCAGAAGAACACTAGCAAACAGCCACCAGAAAAGACACTGTGCTGGAGTGAAAGGGGGGCAGTTACTCTCCCCCTGCTAAATATAAGAGGAGAACCAATTGAAAAAGTGCCTCTTGCCCAGTTAGCAGGGGACAAGCTGTTTTAGCTGAGCAAGCTGTTATACAGCGCAATCCTATCCAGCTCCCCCACCGGTGCAGCCAGTGGGGGAGGGCAGGGCGGGAGGCTTTGGAGGGAAGGGGGGATTTAAATCCCCTTTGAATCCCTCTTTGGAGGGGATTTGAATCCCCTTTCTGTTCCGGGGCCTCCCGTTCTGCCCTCCCCCACTGGCTGCACCGGTGGGCTTCGGAATGCGGTTGCCGCTGTTTAGAGCCTTGGGGAGGCCTGCAGAGGTTGCAGCAGTCTTCCCCCCCCCCGGCCCCCAGACCCTTACGGGGAGTTGACAGGACAACCAGGTATGTTTAAAAAAGCGTTTTTGGGGCAGGGGCAATCCTGGAGCACTGCCTCCGACATCTCCCGGCCCCCGCAAAGACTTACAGGGGAGTAAACTCCCCTGTAGGACTTTGAAAAACATTTGTGTATAGGATTTCAGCCTAAGTCAATTATCTCTGTAATGTGATAAGAAGCCTGATTGGCAATTCAGACTCCCCTCATGTGATGGTGCCAAATTTTGTTAGAAATTCTAATTCAGCTTTTTCTTGATCTAATCTCCCTTGAAGTTTTTCAGTTGTACAACTGTCACTTTAAAATCTGTAGCAGAATGGCACTTAGAAATTACCAATGATAACATTTGTTAGGACTTTTGGGACAGATTCTTCCTTCAGCTTTTGAACTGCACTTTACTTTAAAGATGGTCTTCTGAGATCTAGGATTTACGAGCAAAGACGCCATGTAAATGGCGTAAATCCTAGATCTCAGAAGATTATTGCGGGCCATGAAAGTCTTCGCTCTAAACTTTAAAGATGGCTTGGTCAACAGAGGATGTCTTCACTTCTTGCTCAAGAGTTCTTATTTGCTTATCATTGTTCTCATAGTTGATTGACTGATTTTCTGCATGCTTGTTTATGTACCTTTAATATACAACCTGGAACACAACCAAACTTGCGTTTGTGCTCCAAATCAAGATATAAGTGGGTGTCAACACTAATGTCTTTCTCTGCAATGTAATGTAAACACTAATCAATTTTATGTGAATCATTTGAAGTCTGCCTTCATATATGAGAGAGAGACTGACTATAGCTCAGTGGTAGATCACGTGTCAAATATTGGACCCTGTGACTAAGTTAGCCAGTCTGAAGGATGCTCACCTGAATCCCTAACTCTTTTTGACAAAGATGACTTCCAAGCCTTTTAGCTTATTACTATTTCATTCACAGCAATAGGCCTTAGATCTTAAGATCTGTTTACTATTACCTTACACAGAATAGCTTTTAATTCTGCAAGAGCCTTACGGCCATTGCCAAGTATCTGGTTACAGCTAAAATCATTGAACGTTTAGGAACAGATACAGTATGGTTCACCACACTGGAGGATAACTTACCTAGCACACTGACAAAGACATCAAACAACTGGAACGTGAGAAGAGGTTCTTGGATTTGGCCATAGTAATCTGCTATGGTTCTGAAGACATCTCTTTCAAATCCTGAGTAAGTAGGCTGTTTCAAATCCGGACACCTGGGCCCTAAAGAGAGAGAATTCATGTTTAGCTTGTGCTGGCTGCAGAAACATCACCAAGTATGTTTCTGTTTGGAGAGGCGCCACAGTTTAGTTGTAAGAGCACATGATTTGCACACATAAGTTCCAGGTTCAATTTCTGGATCTCCAGGTGGGTCTAGGAAAGACTCCTTCCGAAACCCGAGAGAACTGCTGCCAGTCACCATGGGCAAAACTGACCTAGATGGACCAACCGTCTGGCTCAGGATAAGACAACTTCATACGTGCTCAGTAACACCGGACGTTTTAGCAAGATAAGGAGTTGACACATGCTAGCTTTTTACAGCATGTAAAAAGCAAGGACAATACTGTACTTGGTGTGGAAAAACATGTGAAGTTATTAGTTGAATATTGTCTGTATCTTCCTACACTCCACATTTTCTTACTACCACCATCTAGTTATGATAAGGCATCATGGGTCTCAAACTGGGGGCCCTAGCAGCAGATCTCAGGCACCTTACTCCTTGAGCCAGGCATCTTTCGGATTGAGAGAGCTATCGGTCTGATTTTTGCTACACCGCAGTCTCCTCCCATAATGGCCAGAACTGAAACAATTGCTCCTCTTCTGCCCACGTGATCTAAGAAGCCAATGAGATCCTGGCTGGCTCTATATAACACTCTTTCAAAACCCAGGTAGCTTAATCAGGGCTCATTTGGAATAGCAACGGACTGCTTTTCCTTGTCCAGCCTTTGTCTCCTTTGGTACTCATGCCAACATGGCCCTGACTATAGTTTCGACCACTGGACCTTCTGATCATCGTCTACGTGATCTGGCATACTACTTTGCCCCCTCTGTTGCCCCTGGCCCTGTTGTCCCTTGCCCAACTACTAAGCTGCAGTCTGGCTTGAACATATATTCAAATATTACAGAGAGTTTTGCACTTCCCAGACAAAGCAGCAGTTCAAATGTGCAGGCACTCCTGCAGAACAGGTCTCTCGCTCAAAGGAATCCTTGGTTGGTTTCTGATCAGTCTGCCTCTTCAGGCTCAAGAGGAAGCAAAGCAACAACTGAGTCACCGTACCAGACAGCTAAAGGGGTGAACAAGATCTAACTGGGTCCTATTCAGGCACACGTGGTGGAAGAAAAGCCACTGCCCTTATCCCACGGACTCTCGGGACTACAGAAACATTCTTCCATGTCTACATCTTTAAAATGGTTAGCAATGTCAAAAGTCCAAGGTCAGTTGGGGAATAGTCCAAGCAATGAATCTTTCCTAAACCAACATTGCTCCAGTTCCCATGAACAGGGATGAAAGGAGCTGATGCATGGGATGAACTTCCGATGTGACTGTAAAGAGCAGGAACACACACCCTGCAGTGGCTCTTGCGCTGCAAAAGGTAACGGCAGACAAGGCCCTACATGTTACTTCACTAAAATGAAATTGATACTTACAATTTGCAAGACACTTCATTGCGGACAGCACCCAGTGAGGCAGCTCCTCTGCATTGAACATAAAAAAAAGGTAAATATATCGACGTGGATTATACAAACCCATATATCTTGTAAGTTACAAATTGTGATGAATGCCATTTCCCCCTTATTTCTGGACACTTCTAACTCCCCAGAAACTCCTGGACAGGTTCAGCAGTCTAAAAAACTGTCGGGGCATCCTCCTACATCAGTTTTTAACCCTTTATTAACGCCACCATCATCCAGCCATGTGCATTTCTGGATTTAAATCTTTCTTCCCTGTCTGGAGTAGCTAAACCTAGACAATTGGGAAGCCAAACCTGTCCATCTATAGGCAAAGGGGGCGAGACGGCCAGGTGAGCTCCACTTCTCCAATCAGGTAACTTGATGACATAATGAAACCTTGGTTACTTAAGTTCAAGTACAGAGACACTCATGTGCATTTACTCTCCAGGGAGTGCAGGGACCAGGATTCCTTGGACAACATAAGTATAGCTTGCAGTAGGAACCGTAATCCTAGTTTGACTTGCCAGGGAATTATTTTATTTTGCTTTGTTGCTCTTGTCCCTCCAAGCTAGCTTGCAAACTTCACCAGTGTAGCCATGGGACACATTGTGTGTGTCTGTGTGTGTGGGGGGGGGGGGGAGAGCTTTGTGCGCTTTGCTCTTAAGTAGCATCCCAGTTCCATGTGCTGGGCCATTACTGGTTACTGTACCTTGTTGTGGGTTTTCTCTGTGCCAGGTGCAAGGGAGTGGCGACTGGACACAGGTATCTTGTTGTCTCGTGTGCTCCCTGAGGCATCTGGTGGGGCCACTGTGTGACACAGGAAGCTGGACTAGATGGGCTTTTGGCCTGATCCAGCAGGGCTCTTCTTATGTTCTTACCTAGTTTGGTCAAGTTTTTTGTTTGGGTCCACCCACCTGAGTTCAGGCATTTTCCATCAGCCTGCTTGTGTCCCCCCCTTTCGTTTAATTATTTTTCTTCTAGATTTTTAGCAATTTACTTTTGCCTGCCTAGTCTATGTTCACAGGTAATGTAGTGGGGGTTGTCATGTCAGATAACTCCCAGATGCTACCATGGTTTTGATTTTTACTAAGAACCCCTGGGGTTCAGTGTTCTCCTGGGAGGGTTTTTTGTTTGGCAGAATGCTCCCCTCTGCCTGGTCTGTGTAGCCTGGGGTTGTGGCAGCTGTCGGAAGCTACCAGTATCTTCCCCTCCACCCCAGCTGCTGACCCAGTAAAAACAGAAAGCTGGGAGCAAGGAGTGTGAGCGAGCCAACCACTAGCTGCTACTCCCCTTGGTCAGCTTGCCTTCTCCTGGTAATTGTACCAGGATTGTACCCGAACACAAACCTAGACTGCATTGGATGCACTTGTTCAGGAGTTACTGCATCAGGACACCCCATCACAAGGACTTCCTGCCAAAGATCGTCCACACAGTTTAATTGCCTCCTCAAAGTAGAATTATGAAGTCATAAACAGTACATACAGTAGTTCTTTGTGGGCAGGAACATTCACTCTCTCTGTGAACAGTTTCTGTACTAAGAGCTGCCATGTATGAAATAATTTCTTTGCAGGAAATAAAACGCGTGTGCTCAGGCAAGTATGTAGATGGTAAACATGTTTAACTTTTGGCAACAGAGTGGTGCACACAGAGACTTCCAAACATATGCAATTTCAGCAACACACACACACACACACACACACACACACACACACACACACACACAGAGGCATGCACTTTTTCTGCACAACTTACTTCCCTACTTCATGTAAGGAAACTGTCACATGTAAAGCGATGCATAAGAAGAAACTATTTACATAGTACTGACACAAGGATTCATAAACCCTCTTACGGTAGAGATAATTTGTCATTTCCATAGCTCAATATGCAGTGAAATCCACTTAGCAGAATTTATTGCTTACAACATGTAATAAATGCAATATGTAAGGAAAGGGACAAATATACCCTCCTGTTGACTGTAGTCTGTGAACAGTTATATTCTACAGTTCCTCAGTGTCCCCCTTTTAATCAGTGTTGAATTAAAACATGACCAGAACTTTATTCCCACTAAATTATCAGGTTGATTAGAACAAATTCTGGAAAAGCTATAACAAGAGAGGCAGGATGGTGTAGTGGTTCAGGAGTTGGACTTAGACCTGGAAGATCCAGGTTCAAATCCCTGCTCAGCCATGAAGCTTCTTGGATGACCTTGGGAGAGTCACTATCTCTCAGCCCCACCTACCTCAAAGGGGTTTGTGAGGTTTGTGAGGGGAAGAACTATGTACACCCTGAGCTCTTTGAAGGAAGGGCAGTATAGAACCAACAAGAAGAATGGCTCCACTTACTTGATTTATCTTCTAAAATGACAACTCCCTGCTTGTTGACATTATACACATTCTGGATTATATACTTTGGATTCACAAGCTTAGTGTCCAGCATGTCATCCAGAGAATCCAAGCCTAAAATTTTTTGCAAGCTATAGAAGATTAAAAAAATAATGTTTATCAGACTAAAAGTACAGTTAGTTGGACGAAACTCACATATTATAAATAAATAATTCATATTTTCATTTGGATACCAAGACTTAAGACTGGTAGGAAGTATTCTTAATTGGCACTATAAGCCACACTGAGGCAAAACTAACAGAAAGCAGTACCTCAATTTGAAGGCAAAGAAACAGCTTTACAGACACAGAGACTAAATACATCAGACAGTTTCTTGACTGCAGAGATTTCCACCACAAGGAGACTACAAAGTCTGAGAAAAGGGCACTTTAGTCATGGCATTCTCATGGGAAGCACACTTCCTTAATGAAACCATCCTGTGAGAAAGATCAGAGACCATATCTCTGTACTTTTGGGAGTTAAGATCAAATGAGAGCTCATGCAAGTTTTGATAAGCACACTAGTCAGCAGATAAGGGCCATTGCACAAATGTTTGAAGAGGAAGAAAATGTTTCATTTTGTTTTTATAATCAGGCGCATGTTACTTAAATTGCGAGTCTTTGGGCAAGGACCCGTTCTTTTTCACTCTATGTAAAGCACCATGCACATGGACAGTGCGATATAAAATGATCCCAAAAACATGGCCAAACTACATGCTCAGGGACATGTAGTTCTTCCCTGAGGATTTTCTTTTATGACATGCACCCATGGAACCTAAAATCTAAAGGGAGGAACTTCTTAACCCTCTCTCTTCCAGCATTTTTTTAAAATTTAAAATGTCTTCCCACCTGCTTTTCCCTCCCACATGGGAAAATATTGAGCTACCCATACATTCTAGGAAAAGGGACTCCCAGAATATCTAAAGCCTTCTATAGACATGCAAGACACTCATTATTGAAGCACAGTGATTCATAAGCTAGTGGAATAGCAAAGGTCTTGGGGTGGATCTGAAGCAGTGGGTGACATACATCAAAGGATTGTAAAAGGGTTGATTATTCTAACCCCAATCTACAACTACTGTACCACTAGGTTGTGGAGAGACTCAGAAATACATTTTAGATTAATTAAAGATTTTGCATTCTCATAGCACTGAACTGGATTTTTTGGGCCAAGCACTGTCTAGTACAAGGGTGTCACATTTAAGGCCTGCGGGCCGGATACGGCCCACACAAGCTCTTTATCCGGCCCACGTGATAATTGGGTTCTTCCAGCAGCATCACCTGCTGGGGCTCTGGGAGGAAGAGACGGAAGGAGAACTCAGAAGGCAAGGAATGGTTCAGGGGAAGGGACAGATCAAGGAGGTGACACTGCCAAGGTGCTGGGAGAGCCCAATTATCACGCAGGCCTCCCTTTCACCAGCACCACTTCTGCTAAGGCATCACTTCGCAGACCACCTCTTAGCTGCTGAGCTGCCGCCTTGGCAGAAGCGGCGCTGCTGAAAGGGGGGCCTATGTGATAATTGAGGTCTCCCATATCTTGAAAATACAATATGATCAAGATTTGCACATTTTGTCTTCTGTCAGTTGCAGGTAATGAGTTCCTACGCGGGACCAAAGTGCTTATTTCTGGTCATCATCTGCTTAATGACGTCACTTCCTGCTTAATGATGCAACTTCCAGTCCTCAGCAGTCACCATGAATGCTATTTGGCCTGCTGCATGAAACACGTTTGACACCCCTGGTCTAATACTTAGCATACACACAGCCCAATTTTACCCGAGGCTTACAGTGGTGGATCTCCCTGTAAGTCTCAGACCGATGGTGCAAAAGCTATGCCGTTGTCATGCGCCAGGGCCACTAGTGCAAACGGCCAGAGGCCCTGCATGTGTGACAGCAGATCACAGTTGCCCCATCAGAGCAGATAGGTCAGCGGCAGGGGTGGTTTGAGGTAGGGAGCAGGTGGTTCGGGGGAACAGGATCTCAGCCACACATGTTGAGATACTATCCCCCTTTCCCTGCCTCGAGTCTCCTCGGATGTGTCCTTTTCCTGTTTCCTCGGATGTGTCCTTTTCCTGTTTTGAATTGCCCCCACTCTCCTTGGAGACCCACCGGAGGCCAGGCAGCCTACAGGGAGGTAAGTAACAAAGATACTACTTCTCTCTCCTGGGCCGTCTGTTTGCCCTCTCCCATAGCATTCAGTGCACACTCCATCAGCGGTGTTGAGTGCTATCGGCTGGCAGAGGATAGGATTGGACTCTAACTTAGTTTAAGAGACTTTGTACACTTACTGCGACAGTGTCATGGATTTCCATATCTCTTCTAGATTTGCCTCGGTTAACTGGCGGCGGTGTACAAGTCTGCATGTTGGCACTTCTCCAATTGCTATACTGTGACGTTTGAACCACATTTCAGAATTCTACAGCAGAAGAAAAAACTACCAATTGACCCAATCCAGAGAAAGTAAGACAATTATGTCCCACTGAATTAGGGAAAGTTCAGTATAATCATCAATTCTCCTTCCTCCTTCCCATTACTTTTCCAAACAAAGTACAGAAATGTTTATTGTAAGGTATTTCTTCGAGACGTTAGTTCTTGCATTACATCAATATTTATAAAATAAATATATAAATATTATTATTACTATTATTATCTTTATTATTATTATATAGGTAGAAATCTTACCAACACGATGGGCTTCACTGGGATATGTTCTTGGAAAGTATCTGTTTCAAGATAATTCCAGTTTGGGAATTTAACAATTTCTTTTCGGTATGGAGATCGTTTAGGATATGATTTCAGTGGCGAGAAAGGAGGAAATCTAAAATTAAGGGGGGGGGGAGAAACACTTTAAATCTACAATGAAGTCCAACTGATGAACACTGTAAAAACTCTTATCTACACTTTCATCTTTTCTTACTGTTACCCAGTTTGTTGCACAGACAAGATATTTACACACAGCGCTTGTTAACAAATGATTGAACAAGATATGGATTCTGGCTGGAACAGCAAATGATTACTCTGTTGGTTTGTTAAGATGGGCTCTTTAAAGAGCAGGGGTGGCTTCCGTAGAGGTCCACACAATATAGAGATATGGGCAGGAAAGCTGAGCAAGAAATTACACAGGGAGAGAGAAGTCAAAATTCAGAATTCAATAGGTTCTCCTAGGGAACAAACTCCATTAGCAATCACCTCAGTTATGTGAAAAGGTTACAGATTTTACACATCTCCTCGTAAACAGTGCAGCTTCAATTTAGTTCAATAACTTTCATGGCCCGCTATTAGATAACAATGTTCAAAGGATACGGTAATCGATGCCATGTAAAAAAGCTTGAATTTAATGATTTCCAATACCGCAGCGGGTTTCCCGTTCAGGCAGCCGCACACGGAATAAAAATAACACCAAAATCCAAGGAAAAGCAGCCCAACGTTTCGTTCTAGTAACTTAGAACCTCTTCAAAGAAACAATCAAAGAAGATTGCAGGTGAAGTTGTCCTCAGTTCACCCTCTGTCCGTATAAATTGCCGAAAGCGCGGGAAAGCGCAGTTCATTGAAAGCGGAAGTGACCTGACCCAGTAACCGCACCGGCTGTCAGTCATTCAATCAGGACGTCTCCGCTCTTGTTTCTCGCTCGTTTTTCGTGTGCAAAATTGGCAACCAAATCCTGTTTGTAAATGCAAGGTCTTGTTCGTAAATGCAAGGGCTTCTGAATCGTCAACAAGACCTTGCATTTACGAACAGGATTTGGTTGCCAATTTTGCACAAGAAAAACGAGCGAGAAACGAGAGCGGAGATGTCCTGACTGAGTGACTGACAGCCGGTGCGGTTACTGCCTTGAAATACAGGCCCCCCATCCACCGATTCAGTTATCTGCGGATAGCGGATGCCCCCCTCGGGGGACTTACTTTTAGCGTTGGAAGCTTCGTTTCTTCTTCAAAAGGAACACAGGCTGCTCATCGTGTTCCTTTTGAAGAAGAACGAAGCTTCCAACACTAAAAGTAAGTGCCCGGGGGAGTCGTGAGGGAGGGTGCACCCGCGACCCCCCATACGTTCCAGGCCCCCCATGGATACTTGAAACTGCGGAAAACACTCCCTCCATGGTTTTCAGAGCCCCCCCAACCCCCCTGCACTTACTTTAAGCGTTGGAAGCTTCCTTGTCCTTCCAAAGGAACGCGATGACCAGGCCTCATGCAACTTCCTTTTAAAATCCGTTTAAAAGCACACAAATCCAGGTTCATACACTGTGCTTTTAAACGGATTTTAAACTTCCACGGTTTTTAGTTTTTGTTTTTGACATGGCTTTAGAACCCATATACCCTATTTCTTTGAAAATTGTACAAAGCCATGAAAGCATCCATTCTACATAACTACAGTAGTTGTGAACTACTGAAGTTTTTGTTTCGCTGAAACAATGAAAGAGACAGACCTGTAAGTTCCCTATTAAAATAAGTGGGGATGATTCAGACTTCGTTGAGTCAAGACCCCAACTTAAACCCTTCCAAGCCTGGCACTCCCCCCTCCCTTTGCCTCATCCACTTGCACATCTGCTAGGTTTGTGCAAGCACAGTACTAACAGCACAATCCTATGCATGTCTACTTACAAGACCCATTATGTTCAATGGGGCTTACTGTCAGGGAAGTGTGTATAGGACTGCAGCCCAAGACGTATCTTGGAGCCTACTGCAAGCATCGAGTTTTAGTTCAAAGCCTTTATTATGGAATTTGTTGTAGTGGCCATAACGTAACAAAATTTGGTGGTCTATATATGAAAGTAAACCACTCAAAATTCTCTCAGCACACCCAAGTAAGCAACAACTGAAATCATGGACTCTTTCTATGCACTTTGACAGTGAACCAGAAACAAAACAGGTTGCCTGTGAGAGGACCATCTCATCAGCAGACCACCTGCTTTGCATCTGGAAGCTTCCCGGTTCAATTCCCATCATCTCCAGTTAAAAGAACTAGCAGCAAGACTGGAAAAGAGCTCTGCCCGGGATCTTCAGGAGTTGCTGTCTAGCAGAGTAGAAATTAACGGGCCAGATGGACCAACAAATAGGCATTATATAAAAGCACTTTCCTCCTTCATGGATCATTGCCTTGTCGTGGCGAACAAATGAAATCAACCCTGACTGTTCGCTGGAAGGACAGGTACCGAGGCTGAAGCTCAAATATTTTGGCCACCTAATGCGAAGAGAGGACTCTCTGGAGAAGACTCTGATGCTGGGAAAGATTGAAGGCAAAAGGAGAAGGCAAAGGCAAAGGATGAGATGGTTAGACAGCATCACCGATGCAACGAACATGAAAATGAGCAAACTCAGGAAGATAGTGGAGGACAGGAAGGCCTGGCGGGATACGGTTCATGGGATCACGAAGGGTCAGACACGACTTAACGACTGAACAACAACAAAAGCACTTTCATACGTTTTCTGAAAATGTTCTAGAGATGAACAGCAGTTTGGGGAAAACGGCAACTCAAGTGAAAGTAAGGTTTCTTAGGGTTAAAGAATTGGCTCATCAGATACTACAATGAGATCTTCAAAGAAGGATGGAAATAAGCAGTGCATTTAAACAAAAACACAAATATATTGGAGGAGACCGACAGAGGACATTTGGCACCAAGTTCTAGAACCTTTCCTGACAGAAAATACCGTATATAGTAATCATACTTTTGTTATACTTTCATTTAGCAGAATCCCAGTTTAATTCTACAAATATCCGAAGAATTCACAAACAGCTGCTGATACATAATAGTTCACAAAATGTAACATACCTTGTTTTCTAATTCACATTTACCCAAAGAGACCTATTATTCAGTTTTGTAGGTACAGCTTTGTAGGTTTTCATGGTCAGTATAGATCCAAGAATTTACAATTAAAAGGTCCGGGTTTTTGAGCAGTTTATTTAAAACAGGACAAGTCCTGGCATGTTAAAACAGTGGTTCAGTTATTTACCTGTATAAGTGACCGTTATCTTCAAAATCCTCTTTGGCCCATCTTCCTTTGATATCTTCAATCACGTGATTCTTCAGGAACTTTTTAAGGAGCTGAACTGTTTGAGTACGTGTTACTTCTGGGCTAAAATTCTGGTTGTGCCTCAACAATCTGTGTAGCCAATCTACTGCCTCTGAAGCTGTGAAACAACGCTCATAACTTTTGAAGTGACAACGATGCTTCCGTAACGGCATCCCATCTCGAAAAAGCTCAATAGTCTCATTCCACTGGGGAAAAAAGAAAACAGATCATGACAAAAGCCAAGTATGATATTTAGAGAATAAGGCCACGGATGTGATGAAGACATCACTGTTTCAAATATACAGACAGTCCCAAACAACTGAGTGACATACCTTCGTCACAAACCATCAGAATGAGAAATCTGCAAACAATGAATTTCACATTTTCAAAACAGCAAACCGAGTCACTTTCCTCTCTCTAAGCTCTGTTTTTCCTTGCAGTCTCCTTAGATCAGTTTTTGGTTTCCTCACAGCTTCCATATTCCTCGTTTCTCTGCCCCAAAAGACTGTTAATGCTCAAGAGAGTGGGGATTGCAGGCAAGTCTAGTCACTCCCTTCCCCAGAATATGCTTCCCAGATCCCAGTATGTGGTAATCAGAGGTTTACTGCTTTTAAGAGAGGTTCCCATTTTTAACATCTACATAAAACCGCTGGGGGAGGTCATCAAGGGATTTGGAGTGCGGTGCCACAAATATGCGGATGACACCCAACTCTCTCTCTCTTTTCCACCAGTTTTCAAGGGGGATGTCCAAGTTCTGGGGTGCTGCCTGGAAGCGACCAGGGCCTGGATGAGGGCTAATAAACCCAAATTAAATCCGGACAAGACAGAGGTCAGATCTGGGAGGCTGCTATGCAGGTATTAGATCCGCAACTTGCTCTGGATGGGGTAGCTCTCTCTCTGAAAGAGCAGGTTCGCAGCCTGGGAGACCTCCTGGATCCTCAGCTGTCCCTGGAGGCTCAGGTGGCATCTGTGGCCAGGGGGGCCTTTGCCCAGCTTCGGCTGGTGCGCCGGCTGTGGCTGTACCTCGATCAGTCAGATCTGGTGATGGTGGTCCATGCCCTTGTGACATCTCGCTTAGACTACTGTAACATACTCTACATGGGGCTACCCTTGAAAACGGTTCAGAAGTTGCAGTTGGTGCAGAATGCGGCAACCCGTGTGGTCACCAGGGCTCGGCATGCAGAATCTGCTGCGCCGTTGCTCCGGCGGCTACACTGGCTGCCCATTCCTTTCCGAGCCCGATTCAAGATGTTGGTGATGACCTTTAAAGCCCTATACGGCATAGGACCAGGATACCTCAAGCACCGCCTTCTTGCATACAATCCTGTTTGTCCCCTAAGATCATCAGGGAGGGCCCTTCTTAGGATACCGCCGCCATCTGAAGCCAGAGGGATGGCAGTAAGGTGTAGGGCATTCTCCATTGTGGCACCATGCTTCTGGAATCGATTGCCAGAGGAATTGAAGACAGTCCCCTCGCTACATGGTTTTCAGAGGGGTTTAAAGACCTATTTGTTCTGTCTGGCATTGAGGAGGGAGGAACTACCTAGGAGCTACCTTGGGACCCTTTTTATTTTTGCTGCTGCGACATGGTTGTTGTTGTTTTAATTCTAATCTGCTCTGTACTCTCTTTTAATTGTATTTTAATATTTGAATTTTAATTGTAGATGGTTTTAATGGTTTTTTTAAATGATATATTGGTTGTTTTGTTTCTATATGTTGTACACCGCTTTGAGTTTTAGAAAAGCGGTATAGAAATCTTTTAATTAATTAATTAAATTAATTAAATATTTAGCTGCCATGGCTAGTCACCATGGGCAGACTGATAATGTGGGGTCATCCTACATTTACAGCGCAATCCCTACCAACTCCGCAGCGATAGAACGAGCATTCTGTCACAGGACGTAGTCGCAAACGTGCCATGAAGCACATTTGCGACTACTCTCGAGCAGGGAAGGTTGGTGCAGAGGTCGTCCTCCCCTGCTCCGTCGACGGAGCACCCGCCCGGCCGCCGGCGGACCCAGGTAAGGATCCAGTGGGCGGGGGTGGGGTTCGCCGGGCAGGGGAGGGAGCCCATTGACCCAGCTGGCCCAGGAGGGCGCGGTGGATGGCTTCGGCTGTATCCTGACCCCTGCCGCGTGGCGGGGCCTTTATACGGCCTCCTCTTACTTCCGCCAGCAAAATTGCTGATGGAAATCTGAGGCCGATCGGGTCGGCCGCCATTTACACTCGGGGAAGGGGACTGCGGCAGTGCACAGGATCTGGCAGGCCGCCATGGGCCGCTGGCTGGATCCTAGTCAGAATTGCGCTGCTCGTAAGCGTCTTTCTTCTTTTCCAGTGGCTGTTGCTGCGGTCTTTTTTTACAAGTTGTTTTTTAGATTGTGAGCCCTATAGGGACAGGGAACCATTTGTTTATTTAGCTCTGTAAACTTATCATGTGATTTTTTTTGTGCTGAAAAGCAGTATATGAATATTCTTAATATATACATGTTCCTCCATGCCACTTCGAATGCCAGTTTTGCAGCAAACACGTCTTTAAAATGCCTGAAAAATAAAAATATTCCATTTTTCCACCACAAACACAATGCTATCCAATAGACTCAGTTCACATATTCAGTTGTGAGTCTTTGCATTGAGTAATCAAGTTATGATAAATCAGATTATGCAAAAGCATGCATAAAAATAATCATAAAAACTAGAGGCCATTACCACATTTTGAGCAAATTCCCCAAGATAATGCTGGACTGAAAGCCCACACAGGCAGCCAGTGTCTTAATGATTATAGGCTGGTCTCCACAGCAGGTACACCTGGGACATGGCATTTGATAGGTCAGAAGGCTCATACTCTGGCAAGTGAGAAGGCGCTACTTTTCCAAGTGAAAAACAGAGTTGCTCCCATTGTTTCGCTAGACCAGGAACTGTTTCTCTGGAGAGACCTGCCAAAAGTGAACAGTGCCAGCTCAGCCCAGGCACAAGGGCTCCAGGTAGATGCGAACTCCACTCTTCTCAGACACTGCATCGCACCTGTTCAACAAGTTTCCCTTTGCGATTTCAGAACAGCTTGAACTACTTTCAGAAGTACTGGAAGGTTTTTGTTTTTATTTTTTTTTAAATGTGGTCTAGATTTGTATGGCACAGCAAGGATAGATAGACCAGAGAGGGAAAGGGCATTGGAACATCTGGGGCTGAGAGTAGGAGAAGCAGACTGACTTGTTGCCCCACCTTCCTCTGCAGGCAGAAAAAGGCACCTCAGGTATGAGGTAGGGGTCCACTGGTGTTCGACTGAGTGGGAGCCATATCCAGGAGCAGAGCAGGTGGTCCTTTTCCTTGCTTCCTTTTCCTCCACGGACATTTACTACTTCTGAAAGTAGTCAGAAATCGCTGCTCTGTGGCGATTTGAAGCTCAAGGAGGTCTGCGAACCCCTCCGCAAGCCTCCCCGCACCCCCCAGAAGCCGTTAGGACCCCCAGTGAGGTAAGGACAACCACTTTTCCCCTGCCAGCGGCGTGATCCCCGGGATCACTGCCGCCGCCCCTTAAGGAGCCAACGGGAACCAGCAATTCTCCTAGTAAGTCTCAACCCACCAGTTTGAGAGCCGCTGGTTTAATATCTACAAGGGTTTAACAAGCTACACCTGCCCACATTCCTTCTCCTAAAGGCCTAGCACTCTGTCCTGGTATGGATCTGGTAAACCTAGGTATAGGTAACATGAGCGAAGGGGCAGAGGGGCTGGTGAAGACACTTCACCATTACATGCACGACAGGTCTCGCTGAATCAGTCAGTAAAACAGATTATGGTTCTCGCATGTCCAGTCTCCTCTCAACACATCCAAAAGTCTGAAGCTTTCCCATCTTTTACACAAAAGCTAAGGTTTAGAGGTGTGCTGTTTAAAAATTCAATTAAAAACAAATAACCACTCAAAATGACAGTAACTAGCAATTACATCTCACTTCTCAGTGCAAGATTCCCTGCAGCCTATGCAAATATCTCAAAAATAGGTTACAATCATCCAGTTACTGGTATCGCCATGGGAATGGATAGGAAGAGAAGTATCCTGTTGGAAAGAATCAGAGGGAAGTGGGTCATAACCACAAATGAGCAAAGTCTCTTGTAATAGCCCCAGGGTATAAAACCATCCAGTTAACCATTTAATGCTAATCTCATTCAAGTTGTTATTGGATAACTTCAAGTTATTCAAGTTCAAAGCAGACAGTGCTTTTTTTAACCCCTGTGAGCAGATCTAACAGATACAAGGGTAGTAGGTACACTGGCTTCCTTACACAGATTAAAGATGTCTATATGTTTAACATAAACATAAAAATGAGTAATAATGTTCATGGATCACCAGAAAACGCCAGAATCCATTTTATTTATTTATTCATTTGTAGTGGTGATGGGCAGGACACAAGGCACATGCTTACAGGGTCCCTCACCTCAGAAGTAGAGCTGGCATGTAGCCTGGACTACGCATGCAACAATGTGAAGTGATGGAGTAGCCACAGCACAACAGATGGTGGAGGGTCTTTTTGTTTTGAGTGTTCACCCATGTAAAAAATTATTTGCAATGTTTGCTTCTTGGCGAGTTTCAAAAATCCCCCCCCGGAACACAGTTCATTCTACTATCTCAGGATACTACCATCTCAATCTGCTGTATGTATAGACCAGGCCCACATCTCCTTCTGAGAAGACTAGCTATATAATATGACTATGTATACAATATACACGTGTGTGTGCAGGTACACACCGAGTTACCTCCACTGGAGCTGAAGCACAGAATGAGCCACCACCTTCTTCCCTCCAAGGTAGCCCAGCGTTTGATTTGCCTGCTGGAGCAGCCTGGATGACCTCGAAGATCTCCACAGTTCTCTGATTTCAAGGCATCTGGCACACTGAGCAGAGCGGCTAACTTCTCCGCAGGTGTTACAGTTACAGGGGCTAAAAGGTGGCACACATGCTAGGAAGCCTGAGCCTCCGTCTGCAGAGGACGGACTAGCTTTCCTCCTCATAGCTTGCCCCGCAACCAAGAAACAGCAGAGCGTCCAGTCTATGTGCAAAACCTGCAGAAGCAGCACGTTACCAACTGCGATTCCTCTGCAAACCTTTGACGAAGAACAGCCTCGCAAGACAGCACAGCGCGCGCACGCGTAAAGTGAAACTGAAGACACCCGTGAACACGAACAGCAAAAGCGCTACTTGAAAGAAACGTTGACCAGGCGAGCTAAGAACTCTAGCTAGTCCACACCACTCTCTCCGTGCACGACTTCACTTGAGCCTAGGTTCGGTCCCGGAGCCTACTTCTAGTACCAAGAGTCTAAGTGATGCCAAAAGACTAGAATATCCCCGAACATGTGCAGAGTGCAACCCCATCTTTTCTAGATCTGAACATGCAACTGTGGTTGAGGCTAGAGATCGAGCCCCCAAAGGCTAGCACGGTTACCTCTGGTCACTTACCAGCCGGGTCGCTCGGTAGGGCCCCGGCCCTACCAGTCGAGGCTCCATGGGCCGCCACGACAGCCCAACACTCATCTCCGCGGCCCGTTTCCACGGAGACCAGCCGACACACCATACCGCCCAGTGGAGCCAAGAATTTGAATCGGAGGCCAGTGAGTACCGATTGGGCAGAATCGTGGTCACGCGGTTTCTCAAAAGCATCCGATTGGAGGTAGCGGGGGGCAACCTAGCCCCACCTCTCATTCTCACAACGGGCGCTTAAGTAACTCAAGCCAAGAAACCTCGCAACAGGCCCGCCTCCCACACGCGCGGCCCCTGGCCTCCCCCCCGCGACAGTGATTGGCCACGAGATGAAAGTCCCGAGTTCGTAAGAGGTCCGCAGTGGTACCGGATAATGGTCAACAATGAACGTTCTTTTTCCTCTCATTTAGAACTGGCTTGAGCTGAAGGGACGGGGGAAGAGGCAGGCGAGCAAGCCGTGTTGCTAGTAAGGCTGCAATCAACAATCCTATATACCCATTTTCTTAGGAGTAAGTTCGATTGAATTCACTGAATTTCATTCAATGGGAGTTACTTCTGAGACAAGCACAGGACTGCGTTGTAAGGCTATCTTTTTTTTTTCCTAAGTACGTTTCCTCAGGGATCGACAGGTATTTCAGGAATGAACGAAGAGGGATTTACTTCGGCTTCAAACTGACTAGGCTGGGCTACCTCTATGTAGTGCTCCTGCGGGGGAGGCACTGCGCTCTGTGTTCCTGACAACTGCATTGTAAAGCAGGAAAAATCGTTACCATACTTCAGCCTACAACCACTTACCGCGTTTTATGCTTCAGACAGTCCAAATCTATGCATGTCTACTCAGAAACAAGCCCTGTATTGAGCTCAATGGGACTATGCACAGGTAAGTGTGCATAGTAGGACTGACGTTTTTGCATTGGTTCAAAAAACGCCAAATCTAATGGCTAGACGTGGGGGGAGGGGGCTGCAAAGCTGTTTTGCACATCAAACTACACTTGTGCTTCTTTGGATACTCTACAAACCACTGTTGCAATCACTTCCTCCCTTCCTCCCACACCAAAAAGACATCTTACACAAAATAATTTGCAGACTCAAGAATCAGTCTTTAATATGATACATTTGTATAAAACACATTAATGTTTACAGTAGATGCATTAATGAGGTCTGTAATCCATAAGTCATCTACACATTTTTTTATTCCATTTCAGTTAAAAGGAGCCCACAGTTTGCATAATTCAATGTCAGTTAAAACAAGTATATTTTTGTCAGTGCTCAAAGTAGTGTTGTATACTTATCAGATACACTTCATTCTCATCAAGAATATTTGTGCACATCTCTAACAAGTGCCACTAAATATTCATTTCTTTGATACACGGGAACACACTTCTAATATGTACAGGGTCATTAAACTGTAGGCCAGGGGCTTTTAATTAGTAGGTTTACCCTCCCCCCTCTCCCCAATTAAATCCCAAATAATTTATAGTAAAAATACATTTTTTGTTGTGTGTTGTGCAGCTAAGCATCTTGATTGTCAAGTAGTATAAGCCAGAAAAACGTCTTTATCTTTCTGGCAGAGTGCTTCATTCGGCTTTGTTTTTGCTAATTCCGTTTTTCACAGTCTTTGGAAGTCTTTGGCCTTTTGTGTAAGCATGGTACCAAAAATGTAGAAACAGAATTAAGAACAAGAACCCATATAGCCCAATGATGAATATGAAGATTGGATGCTGGTACGGACAATGATCCATGAAGTAGATTTGTCCTATATGGATAGTAACCAAAACGAACTGGATCTAGAAAAAATTGTGGAAAATAATCAGTTATGTTCGTTTTAAATCAGATACAGAGCAAAAGAAAAAACACCACGAGGCCACAAATGGGCCTATAAAATACAATTTTTTTGCAGAGAATGTTCTACAAAACTAAACAGCATCTTGTCCTAAGCTACACAGGTATTAATAAGCAGAGTTCTAATAGCTGCTGTAGGAAATGTGGAGCTCGGGAGGTACTATCACATGTAGTGGTGTTGTCTGAAGATCAAGAAAATACTGTGTGTGTGCGCGCTTGCTTGCAAATATATTCCAGCACATCAGGCACCAGCTATGTCCCACTGGAACTATAGCACTCTGCTTAAGGTGCTTAGATACCAAGACTGTACCAGAAATTAGAAGGGAACAGCACAATTCTGCACAGAAACAGGTTGGCAGAGCGAGTGCTCTGCTGGCCTACAATGTCACGCAAGTGCCATAAAGCACTTTCGCAGCACCGTGGGAGTAAGTGGCACCAGCGCGGAGGCCGGTGCCACTAACTCAGCTGTCCGACGCTGTCCAGGACACAGGTAGGTGCTGCGCAGGGCAGCAGGAGGGCGTGGAAAGGGCAGGCTGGGGAGGGGGCCGGGGGGCAGCGCAGTGCCGATATCCAAACCCCCTTCCCGGTCCAGCCCGGCCTTATATGGCCTTCACAGTTGTGCACCAGCTCAATAGCTGGCACGCATCCGAGGAGGCCCAATGGGGTAGCTGGGGCTTACACCAGGGGAAGGGGACAAACGAGGTGCCATTTAGGCCGACTGGTGCATCTTAGGCAGGATTGAGCTGTTATTCTTGTTGACTGACATATGCTAATTTACAGCAAGCTGCCAAATGGAAAAATAAACCAATCCACCACTTGTTACAGGATGGTTTGTTAAGATGTGGAAACACTTAATCACAGACAAGATCTCAGATAAAGGGGGGTGCAGTCCATCATTTTTTCAGATAAATTGTTTCAAATTTATTAAAATATGAACTCAGAGACAAAGGAGACCTTCGCATCTTAGTTCAATCTTAGTTTATATGATATGAAAGGGAGGATTGATTGAATTCCCAGAGCAAGTCAATTATAATCAAGTTTTGGTAATTTCTTGTTAAGTAAACTTTTATTTATTTATTTTAAAGGGTACTGTGCTGTTCATTTCTCAACTTGAGTGGGTTAACAGTTGGATCCTATGCATATAATCACAATTAATCCACACTGAGTTCAATAGGACTTACTCCCTAGTAAATGTCCCTAGGATTGCCATTTTCCTTTACATTTCCAAATTTTATTTTAAAAAATATATATCCTGCCTTTCCTTTCCCAAGGCAAATGCCGAAGGCGGCTTACAAGTTTCCATAAAAAAATAATAAAGCTTACAACAAACAAAAACAGTTGGGGGTTCAGACCAACAACTATAAAAGTGGGGAGGTGGTAACTATAGAGCAAGTATTTTGTTTTCTAAATTATCAATCCAGTATCTTAATTCCAAAGGCCTTCATTCCTCTGCTGTTTCTTGGAATAACTGAACTTGTCAGGTTAAAGCGTTATACCTTTTTAAAAAATTGGCACTTGTGAAACTCATTTTACATTTCAGGAAAGCAGAATTATGTGCTGTATGGGCACATGTTCTGTTAACATTAACATTCACTGTACTAAAGAAATCTCAGCCTGTATCAAACTCTACAGAATGCACCACAGGGGTCAGACATCTCTGTGCATTCATACACTCGATTTAAGCGCTACAACTAGGCAGATCTCCAAATAGCCATGCTTGTTGTAGACTGGTACCGACACAGAGAAAGGGTTACTCTGTCCTGAGAAATTTCAGTTTCATTCTTCCCCCATTCATTTCAAAGTTAGTTCCCATTCATGCTTCCTTCAAAAGCTTGTTGAATCAGAGATGAAACTAGCTTTAAAAAAAAAAAAAAGTGAATAGATTTTACAACTCGAAGGGATACAATTAGAGTCCATCACCTCCATATCTTATTTTCAGAAGTATTTTTAAGAATATGATAAGTTCAAGTTTCTTCTCCCCCTCTTTTTACACAGACCATTTGTGGTTGGTGTCTGAAGACAAGAGTTGGAAAGCAAGGCCCACATCACGCATTACCAAATTCTTACACATTTCTACATACAAGTTAGTGGGACGCTTACTTGAGTTTCTTGTCATGTCCCATGCACTGGGAAGGAGCATGTGATTATCTGTGATTTCCTAGCACCTGCACACTGGTGCTGGGAAACATGCACACCCCCACCAATTATAATCTACACTGCTCAAAAAAATGAAGGGAACACTGAAACAACACAATGGAAGTCCAAGTCAATCACACTTCTGTGAAATCAAACTGTCCACTTAGGTAGCAACACTGATTGACAATCAATTTCACAAGCTGTTGTGCACATGGAATAGACAACAGGCGGAAAGCATAGACAGTTAGCAAGACATCCCCAATAAAGGAGTGGATCTGCAGGTGGTGACCACAGACCACTTCTCAGTTCCTATGCTTTCTGGCTGATGGTTTGGTCCCTTTTGAATGCTGGTGGTGCTTCCACTCTAGTGGTAGCATGAGACGGAGTCTACAACCCACACAAGTGGTTCAGGTAGTGCAGCTCATCCAGGATGGCACATCAATGCGAGCTGTGGCAAGAATGTTTGCTGTGTCTGTCAGCGTAGTGTCCAGAGCATGGAGGCGCTACCAGGAGACAGGTCAGTACATCAGGAGACATGGAGGAGGCCGTAGGAGGGCAACAACCCAGCATCAAGACCGCTACCGCCGCCTTTGTGCAAGGAGGGACAGGAGGAACACTGCCAGAGCCCTGCAAAATGACCTCCAGCGGGCCACAAATGTGCGTGTGTCTGCTCAAATGGTCAGAAACAGACTCCATGAGGGTGGTATGAGGGCCCGACGTCCACAGGTGGGGGTTGTGCTTACAGCCCAACACCGTGCAGGACGTTTGGCATTTGCCAGAGAACACCAAAATTGGCAGCTTCGCCACTGGCGCCCTGTGCTCTTCACAGATGAAAGCAGGTTCACACTGAGCACATGTGACAAGACGTGACAGGGTCTGGAGACGCCATGGAGAACGTTCTGCTGCCTGCAACATCCTCCAGCATGACCGGTTTGGCAGTGGGTCAGTAATGGTGCGGGGTGGCATTTCTTTAGGGGGCTGCACAGCCCTCCATGTGCTCGCCAGAGGTAGCCTGACTGCCATTAGGTACAGAGATGAGATCCTCAGACCCCTTGTGAGATCATATGCTGGTGCGGTTGGCCCTGGGTTCCTCCTAATGCAAGACAATGCTAGACCTCATGTGGCTGGAGTGTGTCAGCAGTTCCTGCAAGACGAAGGCATTGTTGCTATGGACTGGCCCGCCCGTTCCCCAGACCTGAATCCAATTGAGCACATCTGGGACATCATGTCTCGCTCCATCCACCAACACCACGTTGCACCACAGACTGTCCAGGAGTTGGGGGATGCTTTAGTCAAGGTGTGGGAGGAGATCCCCCAGGAGACCATCCGCCACCTCATCAGGAGCATGCCCAGGCGTTGTAGGGAGGTCATACAGGCACGTGGAGGCCACACACACTACTGAGCCTCATTTTGACTTGTTTTAAGAACATTACATCAACGTTGGAATCAACCTGTAGTGTTTTTTCCACTTTAATTTTGAGTGTAACTCCAAATCCAGACCTCCAGGGGTTGCTACATTTGATTTCCATTGCTAATTTTTGTGTGATTTTGTTGTCAGCACGTTCAACTATGTAATGAACAAAGTAATTAATACGAATATTTAATTCATTCAGATCTAGGATGTCTTATTTCAGTGTTCCAGAGCATGGAGTGTTCCCTTTATTTTTTTGAGCAGTGTATTTACTGATTTCATATTATTTCCTGTAGTGCTTTCCATATAACAATTAGCTAAAGCATTTAATCCAGTTTTATTAAGAGTGTGATATTCTCTTTTGGAAAAGCTAAGCCAAATGGTACAATGAGGGGAGGTGGTGGTAGGGCATATTATGTATTCAGCAAGCTTCTTAAGGCGTGTTATAAAATGCAGACAAGTTACAGAAATATACATTTTCATGTATGGCATATTGGTTTGAGATTCAGTGCATTTAATCTAACCCCAACTCCTGGCCCATTTTTCCCCTCTGTGTTCTGAAAGTTACTCACCAATTGTATAGTTGTCATATGTTTTTTCCACCACAGGTATTTTTGAAAAGCAGGTCCCAATGTACAGAGTCCATAGTAGGTATACATGATGATGTGTACAATGCTGTTCAACAAGGCATGAAATGTTCCTAAGCCACCTGTGGGTGAACAAAATAAAGTCTTAACCAAAAGGCTATCAACGTGCATCATCAAGACAGACACCAAAGAGATGAGATTAAAAAATGCAAACTTAAGACAATCTTGCGTAACTTGAGGAGCAGCTTGCATGTTACCACAGTGGTGTGGCTCCCATTAAACAAGCCCCACTCCACTGTCCGGCAAAAGCTCTGTGAAACTGCTTTAACACATGTAGGGCATTCACCAGCATAACTGCTTGCAAAGTCTCTGTGCAGCTTCTTGGAGGGGGGTGGTGGCTACAGATGCCCTGAAGACATCTTACACAGTAGCATCAACTCATGTGGGAAGCCCTCCATATACAGTTAAAGGCAGCCACATGGAACCCCTGTTTCACAGAAATGTTTATCCGTAAGAAACAGCAATATACAAGGAGACCCCAATGCTATCCTTTTCTGCAGCCAAAATCTATGAATTTGATTTGTACAAATCGATGGTAAGGCCACATCTGGAGTATTGTGTCCAGTTCTGGTCACCACACCTCACAAAGGATATAGTTGAATTGGAAAAGGTGCAGAAAAGAGCACCAAGATGTACATCTTAAGATGTTCACCACTTACAGCCCTATTGAAAGTCCTGCACTGCATCCCACGGGGGGGGGGGGGGGGGTTTGGCTGCTGGAGGTCTCCTTGAAGCAAGGGGACATTTGTCCCCATGTCCCAGGGTAAGCACCAGCAATCCCGCCTTCCACATGGGCCCGATCCGCCCACCCGCACACCTGTGTTGGACTTACCTGTTTTGGCGGGTGTCCCGACAGCTACTGGCGTGCGCGGAAAGACTTTAGCCTTTCCAACGTTATGTATGGAATTCATGCTGTCGCAAAGAGCTTTACGGCGCTTTTGTGACAGCACACGCTGGAGGAACACGTGTTCCACTGGTGCATCTTCTAGGCTGGATAGGGCCATTAATTCGTTGCCAAAATGCCACTTAATTTGTGGCTTAAGTGGCTTTCATCACTGTAACTGAAGACCCAACCTTATTGGGGCCTTGCGCTGCCAGAACTAGTGTTCTGGTAGTGCAAGGTCCTGTACAGAGGTGCAAAAGCTGGGCCGCTGCCACACACTTCTATGTCACTGCTGTAAATGGGCAGTGGCGTAATGCGTGCAGCAGGGACTTCTGAAGCCTTCGCCAATGCTGGTTAGCTGGCGGAGGAGACGTGCTGTGGGTGAGGAAGGGGAAGGTGGGATGTTTCAGGGTGGGGAGGGGTGGATCTTGGCAGCACCAGCGTACTGGTGCTATTCCGTCTTATCCAGGCCACCGTGCCCCTTCTCTTCTTAGACCTATGCCAGCAAAATGGTTGCTGTAGGTCCAAGGAGACCCATAGGTGATTGGTTAGCCTACGGGGGGGAGGGGGATATTTTTACTTACCTCCTGCTGTCTGTCTGATCACCCCACCCCTGGATGCAGCATGCGCTCTGCCAGCACAGCTGGATTGGCGCAAAATGTGGGGGATAGGATTGGGCAGTAACTGATTTCCAATGTTGTCATCAGCAATTTATACAGGGTAGATGGCACACCCCACTCCTAGGCATCACAGTTCTGGCTGATGAGCAATGTTGTATGTAACTGGAGTGGGTCCCCACAAGCACAGGCACAATTTGACACAGTTCTAAGTACAACTAAAGCCTTACTGAACGCACTCAAGTTGTGATGACAGAAACCCAGCCCTCTCTTGCTCAATGTACAGATTTTAGATTATAACCATCAACCACCTCCTGAAGGAAAACAATCAGAAACCAGTAACACAAGCTATGGAAAGTCACAAAATCGAGCCAAAATTGAGCAACAAATGCCTGGGGGACCATGATTTGCATGAAGCTAGTCCAGCAGGGATATCCCAGCTACCTATACAGGGAAACCTGCCCAATAAACATGACACAGCCCTTGAAGTTCAGAGGGCAGCAGAAGTTCAGATGAACAGAACCAGCCCTTTCTATTTTTAAAAAAGCATCAAACCCATGAATGACCAACTATTTCAGATGCATAAAAGGACTGTAAGTCAATGGTTTCAAGTCCTGTCATTTCATGCTTATGGGTCTGGGCCATACTCCCAAGTACACAGGGTGTGTGTTGTCTTCATTTCTCCCCATGGTAACTGCTCACTGTCAGCCACTTCTTGTATTAATCCGAAGCTAGGCTGAACACAGTAACCAAAAGGACTTCCATAGACACAATCAACTCCTGCAGAACTTTTTGCCACCAGGTATGTACACGAATGAGTACTGTAATGTTAACTAGCAGCCCTGAACTAAAACTGTCACATTCGGGTGGATTAAGATTTTAGCTTTGTGGCCCAAATAAGTAGCAACCATGTTGCATTTCCTCGTTCTCTTGCAGTGTTTGACCTCTTCCTCCATCCCTCATTAAAAAGAAAATTAATCCTGGTCTTCATTTGAAGTTTCTTAATCTCTAAGCACTGAAAAAGTACACTGAGTAAGAAACTTGAAAGCATTAAATAAGAAACTTGAAAGCAAGTTAATTAATGCAAAAGTATCACTCAAAAATCACTCCATGCAATCATCTTTTCCATTTCTGTTTACAGCTAGTTCACCAGAAAGAACAGCAAGAACTCATTACAAACATTTGGATTAACAGAGCTGGGTATTAGGCAGCATTATGCTAATAATTTTGAAAAGACAAAGTTGTCCCTAAGGAAAGTTCCATATAAGGCAAAACTTTGCCACTGTTTCCATGGACAACAAAGAGAACGGGCTGTGTTCAAACATTCCCTTCCTCCAGAGGAAGGACTCCTTTGCATGCAACCCACCTTTTTGTAATATTTGTGGAGAAGCAAGACCATATTGAAGCACACGACAACAAACCATGTTCGTTCGTGCTCTCACTCTCATAGTGTTTTCTACATTATTAGCACACAAGAAGTTTCCATGTCTTAAACCAGGGGCGGGGAACCTTTTCCCTGGTGAGGGCCGTTTAAGATATTCTAAATGTGCTTGCGGGCCGGCCGTGAGGCCGCCCCAAAATTATTGATTTATTTATTTAATAAACCCTCGCCAGGGGAAAGGAAGAAACTGGGGCTGCCGCCACATCGGCCTCCACGCTCACCCTCCCTGAGCCCGGGAGAGTGAGCGCGGAGGCCGGGGACGTTATTGGCCAGGTGCGGGGGACACTTATCTTGTATCGGCGTGCAGCAACCATGAGGGTGATCATCGATCAGGAAGCGGAAAGCTCCTCTCTAGGAATCGCCTCCCTAATCTCACTGGTGAGTGACCAGCGAGATTAGGCGATTCCTAGAGGGGCGCACCGCTTCCTCTTCCTGATTGCCCTCATGGTTGCGCGTCGATACCTGGTAAGTGCTTGAACTCATTCCGTCCAGCCCGCCGAGGCCCACCAAGAGGAAAAGGTTTTCCTCTCGGTGGGGTGGGCCTCGGCGGGCCAGACGGAATGAGCTTGGGGGTGGATCTTGGCGGGCCGGACCAGATGGCCTCTGGGTCCGGATCTGGCCCGCGGGCCGTAGGTTCCCCACCCATGTCTTAAACATTAAGTCCTAGTCTTAGCTGAACCATGCAGTTAAATACATCTATCTGAAACTCCAGTCAAGGAAGGATATGGGCAATGACTGTGATTCAAAGGAATGTGGCATGTGTCTGAAGAAGCAAGCACATCCCGACTTTGTCTATTTTGAACAGCAAGGTATGCTAAGCTCTCCTACTTACAAACATGTTATGGTCTAGAGTTCTGTTTGTAAATTTTGTTTGTAATTATGCAACACCTCTGGCTGTAGAGCCACAGGGCCTGCCCCAGACACATGTTTCTCACACCCCATTTGTCCAGCACTGCCAACTGAGGAGCCAGAGCTGAGGAGGCCGCCTTCTTTTTTTGAAGCCATCTACATCTTTCAATACTCCCCAAATATTTCAGCTCTGCTTCTCACCATTGGTTTGGGGCCTGAGAAAGTTCACGTGAATCTATTTAAAAAAGTTAGCAAAGCAGAAGCCACTAAACATTTACCTGCGACAAGCAACAGAATTACCAAAACAGAAAATTCAATACGAGAAATGAGGGTCAAGATTAATAAATTCAGTCATTTCAAAGGACACTACTAATGTGAAGTCTATAATTGGTATTTATAATACAGTAAAACCTTGGATTGCGAGTAACTTGGTTTGCAAGTGTTTTGCAAGACGAGCAAAATTGTTATGTAAATTTTGACTTGATAAACGAGCAAGGTCTTGCAATATGAGTACATTGTGTTCCACAGGAGATCTCTGTGTGTGTCTGCAGGCTCCCAGGCTCGGCTCATTAAGCTGCTTTCCTCCTCCCCCCATGTCTTTGCTGGCTGCCGCAAACATTAACAAGCTGTTAACAAGCTCATTAACAAGCTGTTCTCCCCCCACCCCATCTGCCTCTTGCAAAAGTTTGCCTCTTTTGCAGTTTCTTAATTAGCTGAGCCCAGGAGACGCTATTCACACACACACACAAAGATCTCTTGCAGAATAACGAATCATCTGAGTTTCCATTATTTCTTATTGGAAAATTTGCTTTGATATACGAGTGCTTTGGATTACAAGCATGTTTCTGGAACCAATTATGCTCGCAATCCAAGGTTTTACTGTATTTACATATTGCTAGTTAAAACATTGTACTGTACAGCAGGGGTTCTCAACCTTTGGAGGCCCGGGTACTCCCTATCACAGTCCAATTTTCTGAAGTACCCCTGCTAATTAATTGCTAATTAATTATTAATTATGCTAATTAATTATTAAATAAAAAGTACTAAAACAATTTTAAATGTGAAAAAATGTCTTACTTAACTCGTGTGTGTGAGTGAGAGTCAGACAGACAGACAGGATTGCATTTAACTTCTAATTGACAAGTAATTAACTACTGATTGATGCTGATAAGGGGCAGGCTCTGGCATACCCCCTACTGTTGGTCCGCATACCCCTAGGGGTACACGTACCACAGGTTGAGAACCCCTGCTATACAGTATTGCTTAGCTTTTTTCTCACTGTCACTTAAAGTCCCACAGTGTAATATAATCCTTCTTTTCACCAGCTGTAGAAGCCAGTCAGAGGCAAAACCTGCAAAAGAAATTCCATGTCCAACACACCTAACTTGAGGAAAGATGGCATGCATGTACCGCATAGAGTTTCAGGGAAATGGGCCATCTTTTAAAGCCGCTTTAACATTCTGAATTATCTCTAAAGCAAAGTTTTACTGTTAAAACTTATGATCTGAACTCTTGACTACCTGCAGCAAATTTGACTCCAAACCACCAGGTCCACGGCATGATGGAGTGATGAAAGACATGCAAGAATGTAACTTGTGCATTCTTCTTTCGGAGAACAAAGAAGACCTGAAACAGTTTAAACAGATTTCACTGCAAGTCACATTTAAAGTAAGCTGCATGTATTGGAATAGATTGCTCAATATGGTGCATTTCAGAGTTCATTATCTTCAAGCTCACATTTTACCAATGAAGCAGAGACCCCAACAGAGATTTCCAGCACAATCCCTACTACGCGGCGATGGAACAAGCGTTCCATCACCGAAAGTAGTCGCAAACGTGCCATAATGCACGTTTGTGACTACTCTCAAGCAGGGAAGGCCGGCCTCCCTGCTCCGACGACGGAGCTCCCGACAGCCAACGGACCCAGGTAAGACAGGATCCGGCAGCGGCGGGGGGGAGGATTGCCGGTGCAGGGAGGGGGCCCATTGGCCCAGTCGGCCTGGGAGGGGGAGGGGGGTGGCTTCGGCCATATCCTGACCCCCGCCAGGCGGCTGGGCCATTACATGGCCTCCCCTTCCGCCAGCAAAATTGCTGGCAGAAATCCGAGGAGGCCAATGGGGCCTGGCCCCAGCTACACTCGGGAAAGGGGACGAGCGTCCCTTTCCCCGAGTAGACCTCTGCCCCAGCAGCAGCCTGGCTGCAGCAGAGCACAGGACCCAGCGGGCGGCCTTGGGCTGCCGGCCAGATCCTAGTCAGGATTGCGCTGTTAAGAGCTACTGAGAGCTACTGAGAACTTACAAAGGTCACACGAGACACCATGAACAGATCTTTAGGCATCAGCATTCACCGAGTCTTAAGGACGCCAGTAATTTCACTTAGGGCCAAATGAGATGCAATACAGGGGATCCCTGATTAGCATTAGCATTTTGTTTTACTTCAAAGCAGCCATGTGGCGCCTGTTCATTTGACTGAAGTAGTGGCACTGTGTCAATGGTCGAATTACAGGAGAGAGTGAGCCTCCTAAGCAACTGGAGGCATGATCTGGTTAAAATTGGCGGCAGAGATAGGGTTTGTAAATTTCATTATGGGTTCCCTTAACCCCCACCCCCACCCCCCGCAATAATTCAAGCCCTGATCACTGAAGGGGCATTTAACACTTTCCTCTTGAGGGGCATTCCTGGCACAGAGGGGCATTCCTCAACTTTCCTCTTGAACTGCTCTCCTCATCTAAACTGGCCTTCCTCTCTGAAATTGCTGTTTGTCTTATAGAAAAAAAACACACAAAGACAAACAAACAAAGACAAACAACATTCAAATAGCGGCTTTGAGGACTGATTTAGATTGGTAGAAAGCACAGAAGGAACATGTTACACAGCCTCTTCCGTCCCCCACACAGAATTGCTTTTCTGATAAAAATTAGCTGGCGCAGCTTGTTGTTGTTCAGTCGTTAAGTCGTGTCCGACCCTTCGTGATCCCATGAACCATATCCCGCCAGGCCTTCCTGTCCTCCACTATCTTCCTGAATTTGCTCATTTTCATGTTCGTTGTATTGGTGATGCTGTCTAACCATCTCATCCTTTGCCTTCCCCTTCTCCTTTTGCCTTCAATTTTTCCCAGCATCAGAGTCTTCTCCAGAGAGTCCTCTCTTCGCATTAGGTGGCCAAAATATTTGAGTTTCAGCCTTAGTACCTGTCCTTCCAGGGAACAGTCAGGGTTGTTTTCATTTAGGATTGACTGATTTGATCTCCTAGCAGTCCAAGGGACTCTCAGGAGTCTTCTCCAGCACCACAGTTCAAAAGCATCTATTCTTTGGCGCTCAGCCTTCCTTATGGTCCAACTATTAGCTGGCGTAGCTACTCTGAGAAATGCAGGGCTGAATGAATCACAAGCCGGAATCAAGATTGCCGGGAGAAATATCAACAACCTCAGATATGCAGACGATACCACCCTAATGGCAGAAAGTGAAGAAGAACTAAAGAGCCTCTTGATGAGAGTGAAAGAGGAGAGTGCAAAAGTTGGCTTGAAACTCAACATTAATAAAACTAAGATCATGGCATCTGGGCCCATCAATTCCTGGCAAATAGAAGGGGCAGAAATGGAAGCAGTAACAGATTTTACTTTTCTGGGTTCCAAGATCACTGCAGACGGAGACAGCAGCCATGAAATTAAAAGACGCTTACTCCTTGGAAGGAAAGCTATGGCAAACTTAGACAGCATAATAAAAAGCAGAGATATCACCATGCCAACAAAAGTTCGTATAGTCAGGGCGATGGTGTTCCCAGTAGCAATGTATGGTTGCGAGAGTTGGACCATAAGGAAGGCTGAGCGCCGAAGAATAGATGCTTTTGAACTGTGGTGCTGGAGAAGACTCCGGAGAGTCTCTTGGACTGCTAGGAGATCAAATCAGTCAATCCTAAATGAAATCAACCCTGACTGTTCCCTGGAAGGACAGGTACTAAGGCTGAAACTCAAATATTTTGGCCACCTAATGCGAAGAGAGGACTCTCTGGAGAAGACTCTGATGCTGGGAAAGATTGAAGGCAAAAGGAGAAGGGGAAGGCCAAGGATGAGATGGTTAGACAGCATCACCGATGCAACAAACATGAAAATGAGCGAACTCAGGAAGATAGTGGAGGACAGGAAGGCCTGGCGGGATATGGTTCATGGGATCACGAAGGGTCGGACACGACTTAACGACTGAACAACAAAAACAACAGCTACTCTGAAGTAAAATAAAACTAAAGGAGATCTGGGTCATGGATCTCCTGCATCTCATCATATCCGGTCCTTCTTCTAGAAATGTCCAAGTGGCTTACATGAGGCCTTCCATGACGAGGTCCACAGTCACTTAGCTTCAGCAATGCTACACCAACCGGGACCCAAGCTATTTACGAGTGCAAAGTTGTTTCTTAATACATTTTCCAAGTGTCATGTTGGGATTCAGACTTATCCAGCTCAGATGACGGAAAGAAAACCGCCTTCTGAACATCTATCTTTAAGAATAAAATTCAACTTTGGGAGCACCTTTTGATCAATTTCGAAACTTGAACGAAGCTTTTCCACTGCAGATAACATTTCTAAGAGTTACTAGGGGTGCATATATGTAGATCAACAGAATTTCACATCATCTACTACAAAACAGGGCTGTTCACACGGCATCCTGTGATGTCACTGTTTCCCTGCACTTCCCCCCCCACACACACAAATGCTTATACCTTATTAAAAAGGTATACATTTTTGTATGGTTGGCCTGCAAAGGTGTGTTGTAGTTTTTTTTTTCTTTTTAGCCATAGTCCCACCCATGTTTCATTGCTGTGGTCAACTAGAGAGAGACCGTTAGGAAACGGAACACTTCCCCAGCACTCCCTATCACTCTAGGGATAGGGGCAGGATGGTGTAGTAGTGGTTTGGGAGTCGGACTTAGACCTGGAAGATCCAGGTTCAAATCCCCGCTCAGCCACGAAGCTTCCTGGGTGACCTTGGGCCAGTCACTATCTCTCAGCCCCACCTACCTCACAGGGTTGTTGTGAGGACAAAAAGGAGGGGAGGAAATATGTACACCACTCTAAGCTCCTTGGAGGAAGGGTAGTATAAAAATGTGGAAAAAAAAATCAACTGCACCATGTTAAAAGTGTACAATCCCACCTAGTGAAATTAACAGGATGCTTTTTCTAGGGAACATGAAAACTCATTGCAGTCTGAACCACAGCATTAGTTTGTTTCTCTTTGCTTATTAAATTCTGTAATTCCATACTTACAGTGTCTAACAATTCAATAAATTTGGAGAAGTAATACAACCAGCAGACACGAAGCATCTGCAAAAAATGAAAAAAAAATTCAATGCAAGAGTAGCTGTTTTCAACCAAGCCTAATTTTGTTGTACGTTTTGACAATGATCAAATTCTGAAGTCAAATTTAAGTACAGCACTCTTTGTAAGAGCTTAAATGAAACCTCATCATCATTTCCCACACAGGATAAATCCAGAAAAGCATCATGGGGTAATCTACATACACTGGGAAAGGGGGGGCAGATAAGCTTTAAAAAAAATGTCTGGCATGCTGCCAACAAGCAGTGCTTACAACACCCAGAAGTTTAAAAGGTCTTGCAATTCCCTCTGGGAAAGATACTGTGTATTGTTGTTAAAGTAAAGCCACATCAATCAGTCAACACACCAAACCCACACCCGAGTGACTGAACACATTCCTGGAACTTAAAATAGTAAAACAATTTCATGATATTACTCACTCTGAGAGCCATTGGTGACCTGGAGTAATCAACAATGTCACAGCGATACGTATAGCCCGTGGCCCAGCCAGACATTAAAAACTGCAAGGAGAAGAAAATGAGGATTTAGCTGAAATACACAGAAAGAGACATTAAGGTGCTTACTTCATGCAAAATGGAACTAGTGTGAGAAACGTCAATGGCTACTTATACACAAATATTTCATTCTGCTATATGAATGACTACACGCACACGGAAGAGTTGGATGTGTGGTGAAAATCCCCAATTTTCTCTTATCTTCCAGCTATTTTTGATCTTCTTATCAGCCTTCCTGTTAGGATCAGTAGTGTGATTCATTCAGACACAGTAGTCATTTTTGTCCTATCTATGATTTGTTCCTTCTTCTCCCACTGACCAGTAAACAAAAGGGCTTCACTCTGAGCCAGCTCATTGGATCAAGACTCCCACCTGATTCAGAACAGCAGAACATTCAAATGGTTTAGGTGACACCGAGTAGCCAAACTCACAGGTAAAGTTGAATTAATGCCTACAGCTTATACAACGAGGGATCACCCCCCCCCCCGATAGATTTATCCTGGCCCAGCATCTGGGTTGCCTGTCCAGCTGACGAAGTGTGGGTGCAAGGATCAAGATCCTGAGTATGTGTATGTAGCATAAGTATGTAGAGTAAGCAAAGTAGCCAGAACAGTTGCATTAGTCATTTGTTATTGTCGGTTTGTCCTTTAGTTTCTGTGCCATAAGAACATAAGAAGAGCCTTGCAGGATTAAGCCAAAGGCCCATCCAGTCCAGCTTCCTGTATCACACAGTGGCCCCACCAGATGCCGCAGGGAGCACACAGCCAACAAGGTAACCTGTTTCCTGCTGCCACTCCCCTGCACCTGCACAGAGAAAACCTACTTCTAAAACCAGGAGGTTGCTTATGGCTTGTAACCTGTGATGGTCTTTTCTTCCATGGATCTGTCCAAACCCCTTTTAAAGGCATCTAGGCCAGGTGCCATCACCACATCCTGTGGCATGGAGTTCTACAGATGAATTACACGCTGGGTTTGCCCAAATGCCTTCCCACCTGGTTGCCTGTGCAGTTGCTCCATTTTTGCAAGTGCTCAATTCTCTCCTTTTTAATTATTTTTTTCCATCGTTTGGTGTAATTTTAAACTCTTTTGATAAACTTGCACTGTTTTACCTGCTGCCTGGGCTCTGTTCTCTGGAGAGGGAGCCAGTTTGCTCCGTCTTCCCAGACTGCCAGCCATCACTACTGTCCGGCTTCTAAGGGAACCCCAAGGCTTTTGGGGTCCTCCATTATACTGCCTGGTTTCCTGGGCCTTGGGTGGCAATAGCAATCTACCATCCCAGTTTAAACCCAGTTTCAGGAAAAGATAGGCTAGACGTGGGTCGCCAGTTTCTCTGTGCCTATCCATTTACCACAGAATGCTACAGCTATGGATGAAGGTGACTGTACTCCAATGGGAATTCCAAACAAAATCCACACACCCTTTAAACTAGTGCAACTTTTTACACGGAAAACATCTTCTGCACTTGCTTGTGTTAGCTAAACTATGGCCAAAATAGGTTTCTTCCTTGTGTTTATTTTGTGCTCTGGGAATTTCACTATTGATACACAGGGCTGAATCCAAACATGTTATTAATAATGTAGAACTAAAACAAAGTTATTTTGAATGCAGAGTAAGCATGTACCATTCCTTACTTTTGACTTCACTTCTGATAGTGCTGTTGAAGGGAGAGAGTCAAAGACACCACCATACACCCATTTCTGGATCAGCTCAGAATTGTTCCTTCTACTGCTCTCCTTTCAGGGGTTCCGAGGAACTAAACATTTTCCAGGAGTGGGAAGTTTTTTGTTCATTTATTTTTGCTTTGTTTTTGACTTCAACATTCTGAGTTCAACGTTCAACATTCTGGCTTTGAACCTGTTCTTCTCTCCCTCACCAATATTTCTTCATGGATCATATTCATGAGAACCTAAGAGCCTTCCTGGATCAGGCCAAGGGTCCATCTAGTCTAATTTCCTGTACCTCACAATGGCTCACCAGATGCCTCTGGGAGCACTTCAGACAACATGATACCTGAATCCTATTGCCACTCCTTTGCACCTGGCATTCAGAGATAGGCTACCAAACCAGGAGGTTGTATATAGTCATCATGGCTTGTAACCTGTGATGGTCTTTTCCTCCATAAATCTGTCCAATCCTCTTTTAAAGGCATCTAGGCCAGGTGCCATCACAACATCCTGTGGCAAGAAGTTGCAAAGATTAATTACACACTGGGTAAAAAAAAATATTTTCTTTTGTCTGTTCTAACTCTCCTGCCAGTCAGTCAATCTCCCACAGTCATATTTCTTTCGTGGCTTTTTCAAGTTAACTTTTTTTTTTAGTGAACCTGCTGTATTTTATGAATGTTGTGAGCTGCTTTGGGAACTCTGGTCAAGAAGTTGGATACAAATCTAACAAATGACAATAATAAAATCTGTACTTTTCCTTGTGTCAAAACCCTTTCTAGAAAGGCTTCCATTCATATTTTTTATCACAGGCTTGTAACAGAAAGTAAGTCTGGTTACTTAGATGAAGAAGAATTACCTATGGCAATTCAGCAGGAAGTTTGTTGTATGGGTGCAGTGGGTTGGATGACCAGGCCACCCTGCCCACTGAGCAGCACAAGGGCACAAGCTTCCAGCCCTAGGGGTGAGGCAAACGGGGGAGTGTGCGCCCCCTACACCTTCCCCTGGCTTCAGAGGGTTTGTGGAGAGGGGGTTGTGGCTGCACCCTTTTCTTCCATGGTGTGGCTATAGCGGCTTTCCTGGGGGTTGGGAAGGGTCTCTCAACCTAGACTGGCCTGCCTGCAATGGCTGCCTCCACACCTGAACCTGAGCCAGTGACAAGACATTTAAACCCTGCCACCCATTGTGCATGCTCCCCAGAGCCAGCTCTGCCCCTCCCTTCTTCCATAATACCCAGCTGTAGTGCTTCTGTCTCCCTGACAATGGAGGCACCAGCAGGCACAGATGGGAGATGCATAGGTGTTCTAGTACGGCTTCTATTGCCTTGAATAAGACTGAGGCAAGCCACCACTCAGGCAGATTGATGGTGGTAGCAGGAATACGCTGCCTTGGAGTCTAATCCCAGACATTTATCTAAGATGAAAATAGAGTACAGTCAATTCTCAGTATCCATGGGAGTTAGGTTTCGAGAAAATCCAGCGGATACCAAATCTGCGGATACCAAATCACTGATCCTATAGGATTGATGGGGTTAGGGGGAGGGGTACAGTCAAGAATGCCAGCAGCAAATACAGTACCTTTAGAATGGCTGGATAGCTTCAGAATGGCTGTGCATGACATTCTGGGGTGCTACTAGTGTAATTGACAACATTTACAATGGCTGCGGAGAGCTTCAGAATGCCTCCAAATGGTCACGGTTGCTGCGGATAAGCGAGAACAGACCAGCAAATGGCAAAAGATAAGTGGCAATTCTACTCCCTACAGGTAGCGAATCCGTGGATAGCGAGGATTGACTGTGTGTGACTTCTGGATGGTGGCCTTGTTTTTTGTCAGGGTGCTCTACCTGTCCATCAAAGATCAGAGCCCTTTTGGGTACTTTGGAATACCGGTATCTTCATACTATTGCTCTTGCAATGATCTGCTGGGGTATTTTTTTGTGGGTTTTTTTAAATTAAAATTATAACCTTGCAAAGAAATATTCAAATGTTGTTTGCTCGCAAAATGTCTATTTTATTTTTTTTCACATTTTTTTTATACCACCCTTCCTCCAAGGAGCTCAGAGTGGTGTACACATTTCCTCCCCTCCTTTTGTCCTCACAACCACCCTGTGAGGTAGGTGGGGCTGAGAGATAGTGACTGGCCCAAGGTCACCCAGGAAGCTTCATGGCTGAGCGGGGATTTGAACCTGGATTTTCCAGGTCTAAGTCCGACTCCCAAACATATGCCCCTGTTAACTATCTGTGGCACTGACAACCTGAAAGGAAACTAACTACTGTATTTGCTTACGGAAATCACAGCACAGAGACACACACTAAGGGCAGGTTTGGTGGTTGCTGTTTGTTGTTGAAACTATATTTCATATAAGATTAACATTCCCAGAACATGTGGATTAGTGGAAGCAAGGGGGGATTCTACACCCGTTCCCCGCTACTTCTCCAAGAGTCTAGATAAAAATCTAGCGTGATTCCTCACTTCTTAGTAGCTTGGCAAGGTGGAGAAGGCTGCACAGCAATTTCTAATTGCCTGTGGCTCAGGCCAACAAATTCAGTTCAGCAAGCAGCCCGCAATCCCCATGCAGAAGCCTACGATGGAGTTAGGAAAAACAAGAAAGCTTGTTTTGATAAGAGCCTGCATGCAACAGTTCACAAAGTGACTTAGAGTTAGGATGTAATCTAACTTGGAGAGAGTTCCCATACTCATGTATTGCAATCCTAGCTACATCAGAATTTCATAAAAAGAAAACACATACATATATAATTTGAAACTGGGTGCACTTAACAGGTAGAACTAGTTACAAGTCTACTCTCAGACAGTACTTACTTCGTAGGCCATATAAATGGAAAGAGCCACTACACCAAAGTTGTACAAAGCCATAATTTGCCTCAGATCAAAAGGTTTTCTGTTCTCCATGAGCTTTGGTCCCAAATTGGTGACAAAATAGATATAGGTTGCAATGATAAGTGTCTGCGGTAGAGGCGAAGACATGAGTGGGTAGCCATCAGCTCGTGGATCTAGAAGACATCAAAAAGTATCTTAATGATTACAGATTTCAAAACCAGCCATCACGGATATTCTTACCCAAAACGAGTTCCACATGAAAACAAATCTTCTCTACATTATGTGGTAAGAACAACAGCATGCAAGCTACAATGAGAGCCATATCTGCACAATAAGAGGGTGTGTGTGTGTGTGTTCATCCCCACCAGTAGGGGGAGCAGTCACCTATTCAGTTTGTTTTAAAACACACATAGATTGCTCTCCTACTTTGATTAGACTTCTCACTAACTTCTTTTTCCTGTCTTCTTGTTTTATGTCTCCCTAAGCAGCCATGATTACCATATTTATTGGCACATAAGACACACTTTTGTCTAAATTTGTGACCCAAAATAGTAGCGTGCGTCTTATACGCCAATACTAAAAAATCCCTCCCCCCCACCTGTTTTAAAGCATTTTGGGGCTTACCGGGTTTTTTTCGGAGCCGGAGAGCTCCCTTGTGCTTTCTTCCCCGACTAATCTATCCGATCTACAGCTGTTTGTCGGGTTTAATTTATGCACCTGCATGAGTTGAGCTTCTCAGCAGCCAGCAGAGGGTGCTGTGCTCAGTTCAGTTCAGCTGAGCTGCAGAGGGGCCTAGTCTTTCCAGCTCTCCTGGATGCTGAATGAATGCAGCTTGGGTGAACTTCTGAACTGGGCCTAGTTGGGAGGCTTTGGGAACTGTGCATAGGTTAGGTGGGGTGGGGGGGAAAGAGTTGAGTCTGGGGTTTTTGTATTTGGGATTTATGTTGTTTAAGAGTTGGTAAGAGTTGAGTCTGGGGTTTTTTTGTACTTTTATGTTTTTTTACTTTGGAAACTGCATGGGTGGGGTGGGGTGGAGGAAAAGAGTTGAGTCTGGGGGTTTTGTATTTGGGATTTAGGTTTACTTTGGAAACTGTGCATGGGTGGGTTGGGGGAAAAGAGTTGAGTCTGGGTTTTTTTTGTACTTGGGATTTATGTTCTGGTGCATTTTGTTCATGTGTCTTATTGCTGTGTGTTTTAAAGAGATCCTGGTATTTTTGTGCAATTTATGTAAATTAGCTAATTAAGCACCCAAGCGGTAAGTGGCCAAGTGGCACAAAAATGCTTTAAATGTTTTTTTTCTTGAAACCCAGGGCCAAAAGGAAGGTGCGTCTTATACGCCGGTGCGTCTTATACGCCAATACGGTAGTTTTTACTTTTGCTTTTATTCTGCGGTATATATAAAAGCTCAGTGGCATCGCTCTAGGTGGGGTGGAAAGCTAAGTTCTGCAGCGTTCCGTCCCACCGTTACTCTTTGGCACGCGGTGCCCCGCCCCCTCATCGTTGGAGCCTGTCAGTGGAGAGAAGGCAACGTGCAGGGACTTTCCTGCGCGTTGCCTTTGCTCCACTGACAGGCTCCGACGACGAGGGGGCGGGGCACCGCGTGCCAGAGAGTAACGGTGGGGCGAAACGCTGCAGAACTTAGCTTTCCGCCCCACCTAGAGCGACAACACTGTAAAAGCTGTTTGTGTAACTCAGCTCTGCTGCAAATGACTTGTTTTTCCCACAGTTCTGCTAACAAGGTAAGCCTTTAAGAGCTCCTGAAGTCAACAACAAAAAGCACACTCGACTACTAATTTTAACAAAGGTCACAACCCCAAGATTAAACACACGAATATGACAACGAAGAGGCAAAATTGGTTACGGTTTGTGAGATCCACAATAGATCGTTCCATAGACATGTACTAGTAAATGCCAGAGGACATTTACAACACCTATGTATGCAGTGTGGACTGCTTCTCCTAAACTAGAGCCAATTGACAGATTTCATTGTCTTTTCGTTTTCACCACAACAAAATTAGAAAAGTATTTTCATTTCAGGGTCAATTGTGTGTTGTCCAGTGTAATTGATGTCTACTCTCTACACATGAAAGTTTGATTTGTGGTTAAGAGAATCTGATCATCATCTGCAATTCCCAATAGAATGAAAACTGCACGTTAAATTCTTACATTAAGTGGTGCTTCTTAATATAATTTCAGAATATATGCATGCATCTTGCCTCCAGTTGTTCCAACAGGTACTAAAAGGTTGCAAAATTTCCAGTAATGATTGAGCTATATTTTTCCCTTGACAAATATAAGCAGAGTATGCCAATTTATTCATGAGCATAATATTCCAAATCTTAGCCAGCACACTCTGTCCTGGGATGTATCTGAATCTTCAGTGTCTGGCCAAGATTATCTTGACTGTTTCAAGTACAAGAGTAGTTTTTCAAAGTTTACTCTTTCCTTCTCAACCCATGCACCTTGGATTCCAACAGTGGCATCGTTGGGGGGGGGGGGGTCAGGCGCGGAGGCAAAAAAGCACACACCCTGGCATTTTTTTGGCCGCTTTTAAGCCATTTGCGGTGATAGAAGTCGCTCATCCGTGAAGGGGGGTGTTTTTTCGCCGGGTTTTTTTTTTTGTGCTTTTTCGCAATGCGGGGGGGGGGGGTGCTGTTTCGGGTTTTCCGGGATGGGGGGTCAGGGCTTGTGATGTCACGCCCTGGGGCGGGGCTTATGACATCACATGAGGGTGTCTCGATGTCAGAGCCCCCCCCCCCGGGGGTGTAGTGACGCCTCTGAATCCCGAGCACTGCAGAGGATTCCAGGCAGGTTCTAGGCTACACAACTCATTTAGCTGAGGCACTGGGCAAGCCTGTTGACCCTCACCACTACCTCATTTGTCTGAGGACATTGACAAGGGTGTTGAAGAAGTGCTATTAGATAAGGCAATTTGAAACCTTGCTGAGAGCAGTTTCATGGAAAACATGGAAGCCAGTTTTGGAGTGTGTAAAGGAAATAATGAACAAACAAAAAACAAACAAAAGAGCTCTGCTGGAACAGGTCCACAGCCCGTCTAACTCCAGCATCCTGTTTCTCACAGTGGTCCGCCAGCTGCCTCTTAGAAGCCCACAAGCAGAGATGAGGCATATCTCCCTCTCGCCATTGCTCGCTGGCAACTAGTATTGAAAGGCATACCGTCTTTGAACCTAAAAGTCACATGTATCCGTTACAACAAACGTTTTAGCACCAGGACCCACTTTTTAAAATGACACTCTATTGGGACCCACCTAGCTTTACGAGACTTTAAAAAAAGTGATCTAGAAATAAATATATTTACTTAAGTAAAGAGCTCAGCTGCTTACAGGGTAATAGCAGCTATCTTGCAAATTGCAGGAGCCCAGTTCTTTGAAGGGCAATTAGTAGCTATCTGATTATTGAATAGACTCAGGGCTTGTGACAATTACTTATCTGATCTTTCCATGACCTGGGATCCACCAGAAATCAGGTCGCGACCCACCAAGTGGGTTTCCGACCCCACAGTTTGAGAAACACTGAGCTATTCAATTGAGAGATTTCCGAGTAAAGGAGGAAAGTGGGAGTCATTTCTTGAACACCTGCTGTATTTCCTCTCTTCACAATGCCAGCCCAACCATGAAGCGGACTGAAACAGGTTACATCAGCGACAAGGGGGCGGTGGATTTGGGGCGCGCTTCACCCTCAGTCTGCTACCACCTCCTTCCAGCCCACTGCTGCTGTGAGTTGCAGTGAGCCGCAACAATCCGCTTCCCACTTGCTTGAACGAAGAACAGATCATCCCCCTCGCCTTGCTCCTCATACAGTTCCCTTAAAGTCCAAAGCGTAGGACTTCCGGTTTTATTTACGGAGACAGCGCAAACAACAAGAGCTCATGGTGTCCCTTTGTATTAAACCAGAAGTCGCACACTTCCAAGTTGGATGAAACTGCACAAGAAGCACAGTATGGAGCTTTTCTTTGCTAGGGCACAGCATCAGAGGGATCAGTGTGGGGCAGCATTCTAGGTTGCACTGCCCCTGCCTCTTCAACAGCTCAGAATAACTGTGAATCTTCTCTCTCTCTTCTGTCCACTGCTATACCCTCATAGGCCTCTGTACCGGCCCAAATTTCTAGCTTTTAAAGCACTCAGCCTCTGCTTCACCTGCCTTACGGCGCAATCCTGTATAAGATGCGGCGGCTGGTCTAAAGGGCCGGCCACCACAATCTATCCTGTTTCCGGGCACCCCAGGAGCACCTCAGGAGAAGGGGCCATTCGTCCACTTCCCCGGGTGCAAGCCGGCCGAGGCCCTATGGACTTCCTTGGATGTACGCCAGTTATGAAGCTGACATAAATCAGGGGTGGCGGAGGTAAGGCCAGCCAGGCCCAGAAACAGGACTAGGATATCAGTGGATATCCTCTCCCGGGCCAGGCTGGCCAATGGCCACACCCCAGACTGCTTGTTCCATCCTCCCCTCGCCCCTATACCGGTCAGTGTAGGACATACCTGTACCGGCGGGCGGTGGGACAATCCTCCGGGGGAGCGAGGGCTGCCAGTCTCTATGCTGGCGGCCCTTATTCCCGAGTCGTCGCAAATGTGCTTTACAGCAGTTTGCGATGACTTAGAGCGGCAGAGCGCACACCCCGTCGCTCTAGGATCAGGCCGTCCATCCCCTTACCTGTTACTCTGATATTAGTTGCCTTTCCCCCCTTCTTCTGCCGCCATTACCAACTATACCCTTTGCTAGGCTACACCCTACAGTTGGAAGAATCTCCTTTCAAATTCCCCAAGTCATTTTGGTAAAGACCCACATGGTCCAAAGAGACTTCAGAAAGTGCTCTACTGGCTTTACCCCTTTCAAAAGCAGGTGAGGAATATCATGTCTGAGCTCTTCCTCAACATAAAAAGCTCCTTGCAGAAAGAAAAATTACATGTCAATTGCAAGGTTGTAACCCTCTTCCTTTAAAATGCTTGTTTTCCATGGGCAGAAAAACACTAGCATCCAAACATGGTTCCATGGGCAGAAAAACACTGGCATCCAAACATGGCTGCATTCTCAAAACAGTGGGATGTATTTATTTACCAAGAGCGTAATTAATATTTGCAACTTCTTGCCCCAGGATGTGGTGATGGTACCTGGCCTAGATGTCTTTAAAACTGGGACAGATAGATTTATAGAGGAGGTGTCCATCACAGATTATAAACCATAATGACTATATGCAACCTCTGGGTTTTAGAAATAGGCTCTCTGAATGCCAGGTGCAAGGGAGTGGCAACAGGATACAGCTATCGTGTTGTGTTGTGTGCTCCTAGAGGCATCTGGTGGGCCACTGTGAGATACAGGAAGCTGGACCCTTGGCCTGATCCAGCAAGGCTCTTCTGATATTCTGATGCATTTCAGACAGAAGGTACCATTTGCTTTTTTCAACATGGATATCAGCTGCTAAGTCTGAAATCTAAGCTCTCTCAAATCAAGGACTACATCACTTTCGTGGCCTGTACAGCGTTTGAGAAAAACAGGAAATTATTGATGTATGCAAGCAACCACAAAGTATACTGTTGCAAGGTATTCATAAATGACATTTGTTTAGATGTTGGAGTTGACACACAAGAACACATCTGCCAGGGTGGGGAATAGACCGAGCATTTTATCTTCTCCAAGTATAGGATGTGTCCAATTTAATCCCCGTGTTAAAAATTCAAATGCGACTCCAAACGATGCAGTCTCATTAACCAAGATTGTCCTATGTTTTGCAAGCAGGGAGGAGATCAACTTTTGCACTTTAAGAAAATTCTGGGAAGTCAGGCCCAGACCAAACAAGCAGTAAATCCATGGGGAGTCAAATCCGTGAGAGCCAACCCATGTGGGATTTGCGACCATACATTCACTCTAATCCAGGCGTTTATCTTTGGGAAAAGCTGTGAGAGTCCCTCCTCCGGTACTGTCAATCATCCTTTGTCTTGCTGGATCTGTACAGATCCCAGCAGCACTTGCCCACCAAAAGGGGTGGGAACCTCCACCTTTCTGAGGCAGTAAACTTCCTGGTCCTATCAACCATCCCAGGAAGATAGTCCACAATGCCATCTCGCCACCTCCAAGGACTCAAAACCCACAGAAACTGGACAACATCATAAGTTTTCCACCCATATACTCAAAACCCAAGTAGAAGATTCTGAACTCACGGATTATGAAAAAAGGTACGCGAGTTATTTCATGGGGGGAAAACTCACGGATAAGGAAACCCACATGGGTTTTTCATCCAAACATGTGCTACATGCATGGGAAATGCTGATTTCGTTGCGAGGGTTGCACGTTTGTTCAGGGTCTCATTTACCCTTTTAGTAACCAGGACGGATTATCCAGGTGAGCAGCATAATACCCTTTATCAGTAGGCTGCCCAGCTCCAGGATAGCAAGGATGTGAGCACAGGGGATCCTGTGGGAGGCTACGTTGACAGGTGGGGAAAAAACAGACAGCAGCTCAGGTTCCTCCTCTGCATGGATGGGCAGGCTCACTTGCTCCCTCAAGAAAGAGATGCAGTAGTTGCTTCTCCAAGCAGCTCCTGCACTCCCCCCCCCCCATTGGCTGATGAGACACAGAAAGGGGGAGACACTGCTATTGCCAAGGGACTCAGCAGTGATAGCTCCTCCTCCTTCCCCCCTCCGCATCAACCAATGAGCTTCCTCCCAGATGACACCTGGTGTCATCACATGGGCCTGAATGAAAAGCTCCTACTTGCAGATGGGGAAGAGAGAGAAGGCAGTATTGGTTATGTCTCTAAGCTAAGAGACCCAGTGCCAATGCTGCCTTCTTGCCTCTCACCATTTGTAAAAGAGAACATCTCCATTTGAGGAGGAGGAAGTTGCCTGCTAAATTTTCAGGGGCATCCATGGGCCCCTGGGCTGGTGCCTCACACCTGGTAATGGTTCAGTGGGGCTTGCTTCTGAGTAGACACGCCTAGGATTGTGCTCTAAGGTTTAACAAGCTACACCTGCCCACATTCCTTCTCCTAAAGGTCTAGCACTTTGTCCCGGTTGGAGATCTGGTAAGCCTACACATCAGCAATGCCCCTGCACCAGCACTGGCCTCATTTCCTCCTATGAGAGGTAATTTCCTTCTTAAAAGAAAAACAAATATTCCCGTGATGCCCCATATATCCATCTAAACACCTTCATCTCAGCTACAACATACAACTATACATTTCAGTTTTACATTCCACATTTGATTAAAGGCCATAAAGTTAATAAATATTATTTGGGATCTAGACTTACCAGCATTTTTAATCCACCCATCATAAAGCGATGCAGCCTTCAATGTCAGATTGCTAAAAGCCATTTTCACTGAGGTATGTAAGCCTTAGAATTTCTCCTGAAGGAAACAAATAGGATCATTCATTAAAAAACTCTGAAGAATGGAAGTTCTATTCAAAAGTTGCCTCTGGAAGTGGTACTGGATTAAGTTCGCTGCAGCACCCTATGTGCAGCTCCTCACTGTCATAGACAGTGAGTGTTAGCTACAGATCTCATCCTTTATGCAATTCTTAATGATGTAGCGCAATCACATGATATGCAATTCTTAATGATGTAGCGCAATCACATTATATTTTTATCTCAACGTACCAACGCACAACCCTAATACTAAACAGAGTTACACAAAAAGCCAGACCTGCTAAACATATTGGAAGTTGCTTCTCATTAAGTGTGCTTAGGATCACAAGGGTTTACCAACCTATGAAATCACAATCTTATTTGCACTCCTGCAACTACATTTCACAACAGAAAGCAGAAGTTTCTCCATTTATTAAAGGGATTTCTATCAGAAGACATATTGTTTACAATACTAAGCAACAGCACAATAATCAGATATTAGGTTCTTGGACAACCTGATGAGGACAGAGCTGGAATGTGCCAACTACGTATATGTATATATGGCAAGAAGTCAGCTTGGTTTGACAATACCTGTCATCTGAGGACAACGCCATTCATCTGAGCACCTCCCACATGCTTATCCCATTTTCACCCCTATTAACACTTCTGGCCACAAAATGCTTCATGAAACCCAACTGTACATTACCTCAGTTGAGTGTTATCTGTTGGTAAGCTAAACTGCATGGACATCCCGAAAACCCTCCATTATTGTGAGGGCTTCCCCGACTTGATCGGAGTCTAGCACCAGCTACGTGGCTTGGGCTAAGTGCACAGCTGAGAGTTTGGGTAACTTGGTTTCCCAGAAGCAACCATGCCTCCTGTATATTATATAAACCCATCTTAAAAATGGCAAGAATGTGGTTCAAATATGTCTAACTTAAATGGCCCCAATGGTAAATTGGTCATATAAGTTACACTCATTATGAAGAAGCTGCAACTCAAGTATTTAAACAAGTGCAACTCATTGCATTGATTCTCAATCTCAATTTCTCTCCCCGTACCAAGCAATCATACAGACCTTCCTGCAAACAGAAAGCTGACATGTCAAGGAGCAGTACAGGTGTCCCCCGCTTAACGACAGGGATACATTCTGGAAAACCCATCATATAGTGAAACCATCATTAAGTGAGTCCTCAATGTAACATAGTGGAGTTGTAATAGGGAATGCATGGCAAACACAGTGTACATTATGAGTGTAACACAAAGCACAACAAGAGTTCTACCTTCAATGGAGGTAGAAACACATACACAAACACAAAGAGTTAAAGACATTTTTTTGCATTTAAAGCATACAGTACTCTAGCTTTAATTCTTTGTGTACACTTTGGGAACCTCCGTCATATATGCGGATCATCATTAAGCAATCCATCATTAAGGGAGGGACACACCTGTATTAGTTTTTAACGTGCAGGGAATACTTTCAGACAAGCAGCTGCCCCACTATGCCAGAATTGGTGTCACTTCACATGCTACTGAACATTTGAATTGGTTCCAAGATGCTCCTTCTGAATCAAAAGAAACCCACCCCTTGTCCTGACCCCTTATAATATTGCACTTTGGGTTTTGCTTCTAATTTCATGGTCTTCTCCCAGCCACACTTGAACATTTTTTCTCTCAGTTGCATAGTATATTCTTCCCTTCTTCAAAAAGCAGGTGAAGGATTTTGACATTTGCTTCTCATTTACACAGTACTTTCACATGGATTATGACTTTCACATGGATTATGAAGCCTATCACTTTTACTTTTTGAGGAGCCACACTTTACAACCTACCTAAATCCTCCCCACTGAATTTCCCAAACTAAACATTTTGCATAGCCTTGAGCTGGCAGGCCCATCATGTCCAACTGTTTAAGCTGCTGTGGAACTAAGGCTGCAATACTATGTCAATTTACCTGGGAGTAAACCCTATTGGACACAATGGGACTTACTTTTGAGTAAGCATATGCATAGGATTGTGCTGAAAAACACAGTTCATGCTATAATTGTCAAAGGAACATTCTATCTTAGCAAGTAAGGCACAGTCAGCTACTTCTGTATGGACTTGCTGCAAGGAAATCCTATGAATTTATGCAGTCAAAAAGGCACATGGAACCTGTTCTTGCCCCACTGGTTAACTTCCCCTTGGGGCCTCTGAATTGCCCTTCCTCTACCGTACCCCACTTCCTAGGGTCCTCCTGAAATTCCTTTCTAGTGCTTATTCTTGACCCAGAGTTCAGTTCTGCGAAGACTGTATGCCTCAACCACAATCTGCCCAAAATGAGAGCGCAGAGCAAACATTTTCAGTTTTCTTGTGCAGTGATCACATTTTACTGCCAGTTCTATAACAGTTGCTTCCCAGTCGCAATACGGAATGGCCTTCTATAATGCAGATGCAGCGTAAAACCTTCAAGCTGCTGAGCAGCACCCTGACACTTCAATCAGCTAATATCCACAGTGAGATGGAACTCAAAGGACAAGCACAATGGTAAGGTGAAACATACATTGGGGTTCCTGAACAAACCCACATTCTATAGCAAGGGCTGTAGAAACTACAGTATTCCAAGCAAGCAAAATATACTGTTTACCAAATACATCACAGCTTTTCATTTTGCATGCAAGATGAGATTTCAAGTGCTCAAACACACAAGTCAGCACATTTCTTCCCTAAGCAGTAACCATTTATTTGATTTCACTGTAAACCGCTTTGCGAACTTTTTTTTGTTAAAAAGCGGTATAATATTCTTAATTATCATCATCATCTGAATAGTGGGAGTTACACAAGCAGATTCCCTTACGCAAGAATGGACCACGGACAGTTCCCATGGTGGGGGTATTGAAGGCGTCCCCTCTCCCCTGGAGGGCCCAAAATTTGGGCTGCAGTCACATTAATACTGGCTTCCCCAAGGAGCATGCATCTTTCAAGGGGCTGATCACAGTTGACAAGACACTAAAAGAAACAAGCTTAGTAACTGAAATCCCAAACATCAATTGTTCCATCTCAGTGCAGACTGCGTCTAATCATTGGAGACATTGGATTTTCAAAATATTCTTTTCTCTACAACACATGCTCAAACAACCTGTAAATTTGGAAACAGGTTAGGATACACGGACCTTGTATAGCATCACACAGAAGTATCCTTATTTCCAGCAAAGGCAAGTTAACTTTAATCAAATTAGGAAAGATGCTAGAGGTGCAATAACGTGTCTAATTATAAAGCTGCCTTGTGCCATTTCCATGTCCCTAAGGGAGGAGAAAGCTCACACTGTGCATCTCTACGAGGCCACTCTAATGAGGGATATGCACAGAGGCGTGGAAAGACTGGAGCAAGCGGAGCAGCGGCTCCGGGCAGCCCTGCGGCGCCGGGCGGCGCTGCCCCGCTCTCTCCAGTCTTTCCACGGAGTGCGGCCGCCCGGTGATGCGGGCGGGCGCTCCGAGGCCTTCTCTCCCGGCCTCGGAGCCGGAGAAAGCCCCGGAGCGTCCACCACAACCGGCGGCCAGGGCTTTCTGAAGGCGGCCGACTGTGGTGCCGCGCTATTTATCCTTTTTTTGCACATGCACAGAATGTTTACGTAACGTATGTAACGTAAACGTTCTGCGCATGTGCAAAAAAAGGATAAATAGCAGGTTGCCGCAGTCGGCCGCCTTCAAAAAGCCCTGGCCGCCGGTAGTGGTGGACGCTCCGGGGCTCTCTCCGGCTCCGAGGCCGGGGGAGAAGGCCTCGGAGCGCCCTGGTAAGTGGCGCCGCTCCCCCCGGAGCGGCGGCGCCCCCCCCCCAGAGCGGCACAGCAGAGAGTGCTCCAGGCAGCACCCGCTGCTGATACGCCTCTGGACATGCTTATTCTCCTCCCTATTCCATATGAGACCCAGAGAGACTAGAATGTGAATCACCTGTGCTTTCGCAAGCCACACATGAAGCACCTGATGAAAGCAAGCATGAAGCACCTGATGAAAGCAAGCACCTAGCACAAGTCCACCATTTCTTATTTCATACCTATATCCACAGCCAGGGCCTCTGAGAGGAATTCTATAAAGGGGCACAAAAATTCTTTTGGGCCCCTTCTCAAAGGGGGAAGGGGGCAAAACAGGGCAGGGGGAGGACAGCAACAGCTGGAAAAGTCTCCGGAGCCCAGGTCTACCAGACTTTGCAATGTGGTGCCCAGGTCTACCTGCCTCGTAGACATGGCCTCCGTCTTTCACTCTCCATGAGGCCAGCTGAGATCCAAGGAAAATTCTGGGGCCCCTCCTTTGGCTCCTGGGTCCCCTTTTTGACCCTGGGCCCAGGTACAATTTACCCCCATTACCCCCCTCTCATGGGCCCTGTCCACAGCTTAATGTTTTGTAAGCTGCCTTGGGTGCCCCATAAGAAGGTGGACCAACAGTCAGTTAAAAAAATACTGTAAATCCTTTCACTGTCCTTAAGGATGCCTGCCTGCCTGCCTCTCTCTGATATAAACTTACTGTTGCAAGGGTCCTATACCCACTCCAAGGAAAAGTGGCAACAACCACTATCTTACACATGTTTACTTAGTAGCAAGTTCTATTGTGCAAGTAGAACTAACTCCCAGGTAAGTATGAATAGGAATGCAGCCAAAGAATAGGATTTTAAAAAAGCATATCAGCTATTAACTGAGTCGGACAAATCAAAGCCCAACGTCCTTAAGCAATGTTGTGGTGGAAGATGAACTAGATAAGCTTTTGAAACATGCCATTACGTCAACTAATGCTTACAGATCATGTCACACTCTGTTCCAAGGATAAATACAGACTTCATGCAGGATGTCCCAATTTATCTTTTAACACATCGCCACAGAAGACTCATATACCATATTGTCCCGAGTATAAGATGCACCCGATTATAAGATGCACCCTTAAAGTTTGGTGCTATTAAAAAATTAATTAAATCACTGGCATTAAATTACAACAGCCTGATTATAAGACGCACCCCTAGTTTAAAAACTTAAATTAGGAGAAAAAAGTGAGTCTTATACTCAGACCAATACGGTATGTTGTTCAGAGAAGCAGCACTGGGCCTACCGTCTCTCATACTAGGGCGCCCAACACAACTCATAAAATCACAACAAACACAAATGTTACAATAAAAATACCAATACAAAAAGTAAAAAGCCAGAAGTAAAAAGAAGCGGCATTAACAAACACACTTGACATCCCCACAAACACAACAGCCAGCAGAACAAACCAAAACAGACAGACAAACACAATTAAAACAAAACGAAACGAAACCAAAAACTAGCAGAACTAAGGAGGAAAGGCTAAATGAAAGAGGAACGTTTTCAGTCCCTGCTGGAAGACTAATAGGGAGAACGTAGTTCTGAACTCAAATGGGAGAGGATTCCACAATAATGGCAACACCATGGAGAAGGCCTTACCCTTGTTGCTTCCAATCTGGCTTCAACCAAAGGCAGCGTTGGCAGCAGGCCCCTTCAGATGACCTCGGGATGGGTTGGTTCATATGGAAGGCGGCGTACCTCAGCCCTAAGCTGTGAAGGGCTTCAAAGGCCAAAACCAGCACCATGAATGGTGCCAGGAAACAAAACTGGAATTCACTGTAGTGAATCAAGTTCACCTTCCAAGACCACACAGGCTGCCAGATTCTGAACTAATAGCAGTTTCTGGAATGTCTTTAAGGGCAGCCCCATGTACAGCACATTACAGTAATCAATATCTGACATCACCAAGGCATGGACCGCTGTAATTAGGTGCAATCAACTTAAGTACAGCTGCAGCTGGCTGCCCAGCTGAGACTAGTACAAGGCCCTCCCCACCAGCTCCATGATGTGGAGATCCAGGAGCAGCAGGAGGGAATCCAGAAAAAGATTGCAACTCAGTTCAGGACTCCTGTTCATTCTGGACAGTTTGACAGCTCAGCACCTTATGGTTCACCAAACACGTTTTGTACAGATTTCAGCTTGTTACCCACCCAGTCCCCTGCCATCTCCAGGAAGTGCTCCAGAATTTCAACATACTCCTCAAGCCTCTGCTTTGAACAACATTGGAACTCCTTGCAGCAGCTATAGGTGTGTGTGTGGGGGGGGGGGGAATATGGCCTATATGAAAAAGCTTGTTAGAGAGAAGGTAAGAAGCAGGTGGATAATTGTTTTACTGCAAACTAGAGATCGTTTGTTATGTATTGGAATAAAGCAGTGGTTGTTCAACCAGAGACAATAAGAACAAACTATTATTCACAACTATGTAAAGGAATATTCATTATCACAGTTAAAGAAAAATGATATAGCAAAACACTTGCGTTGCGTGTGTCATTTTGATATTGGGCTACTGCTACATTTTCTATGCACTACAGTTTTGAAAGTATTTAAATACGAAAACAGTGCTTGGATTGGGGGTGGGAAAGCAGGGTATACACAGATAGAAATTAAATCTCTGAAATAATCACCACCAAATATGACATCTGTAGGCAAAGGAGTGAAGGTGGTACTGTATAGGATACACATTGTTGTCTCTACCAGAGATGACAGTGCAACAGCACTACTCACTGAGCAGGTGCAGGTTTTTGTACTGATTCAAGATGTTGCTTGGCCAGAGACAACAACAGGCAGAATTGTGTCTGTACACAAAGGTGATGTCTTCATCTTGGCACATTCTGCTCTTAACTGTTGCCTGTCTCCAGTCTTAGTGACACCATCTGTGTGTCAGGCTCCGATACCAAAAGAGGCTTAGTTCTGGCACCAGTGGCATTGCTGGAGGTGGGGCAGAACGCTAAGTTCCGGACCACGCTGAACCTCCGTTACTCACCGGCATGAAGTAGCCCCGCCCCTTGCCTTCTGAGCCATTCAGTGGGGCAAAGGCAACCTGCGCTTTGCCTTCGCCCCACTGAATGGCTCAGAAGGCATGGGGCCAGGGCCACCTCATGCCGGTGAGTAACGGAGGTTCAGCGTGGTCCGGAACTAAGCGTTTCGCCCCACCTCCAGTGACGCCACTGCCTGGCACAATACTCCAATTATCGATTGCATAGTTAAAGTTCAAGCTCAACTATCTCTTGGAAGTACCGTTAAGGCCTACTTCTTCAGGCGAGGCTTTCAGATCCCACCGTCAAGCTAGGGAGAGTGGAAAAAATTGTTTACTAAACTTCAAATTACTTTATTGCGTTTTGCAAGGGAGGAGGGTTGTGTTTTACCCACCCAATGTCTTTGAGAGGCAGTGGGCTCTGGAATCTATTTTAGCCAATTCAATTCTACAACACAGGGATTGAAGTTCGAAGGGATTGAAGCCTCAGTGCAACTCTGAAAGGAAGGTGCCTTCCCTTGACGAACTGGCAGCTCAGCAGGGGGAAAAAGTGACTGTACAATTTAGTTGGCAACAGATTTCATGAAGGTGTACCAGAAGAACTAATGAGTGAAAAAAGAATATTGGCTCTGTAAACAAGGCAGGAAGATTTTGCTATTGCAGGGCATTCTTACACTTCAATGCTTGCTATTTTTCATGGCATTTGAAAAACAAGCTCAGCTACCTTAAGCAAGGGTTGAGAGAAACACAGACATACAATGGGCCAACTGGAAGACAAAATCCACTTTTCTAACTCCTGGCTAAGTGCCAGAAGAACAGCCAGCTCCTCCTCTTGTATCTGCCACCCCTCCACTGGTTTTAGACACAAGAGATAATAGCAAGGACAAGCAATGCCAATGTTTAAAAAGCAATTGGTAGCCAAACTAAAATAAAAGAGGCAATTGCTTAGCAACGTTAAAACAAGCAAGGAACCGAACACTTTCCCAGGGGGAAACCGAGCAAACTAGACCAGCCAGCCATTATTCAAACAGGTCCCTTAAAAAGAACAGATAACCCACATAATTGGTGCCCCATAGCTATGAAGGCCATGGCATTATAACATACAGCACACTGTTCTTTGTAGTGGTCCTTTTCAACATTTTTGATCTGGAGACTAAAAATACAAACGGTAAACCAAACACACCACATGCTGGAAAAGGCTAACCCTGAACAAATCTTCAACTTGCTCTGAAGTTGTTAAAGGCATTCATGCCAACAAGTAATGTGCCTCAGAACTAGGGTAGTATACCCCAACACTCTATTATTATTATTATTTATTATTATTATTAAAAATAAATTTATACACCACTTTTCAAACATAGTTCACAAAGCAGTTTATATAGCAAAATAAGTTATCCAGACGGGTATGTACCGGTACACGTAAGCCCTAGGCAGGAACAGATTCCTATCTATACCCCAACCCTTTCTTGATGAAGCACTATACATAACACATCAGGGGTGGTCCAGCCCCATAGGGCAGACTGAAGAACTTGCTTTAGGCAGTGGGCTAGAAGAGGTGGCAAGCTGGCAGGGAAGTGCTCAGCACCCAGCTCTCGCCTGCTCTCTTCCCCAGCCTGCTGCCTGTCCAGTTGCTGCCCTGTCTTCTTCTTGCATGCCAAGAGGATGGGGGGGGCTTACCTCTTCCTCCAGCTCTGCTGCTGCTGTGATCCTTTGACCAAGCACTCTTCTTAGAACGTAAGAAGAGCCTTGCTGGATCAGGCCAAAGAGCCATCTGGTGGGCTAGCATTCCAGGATAGCATTTGGAAAAAGGGTCACTGTCTCCTCTGCTGCTTCTTGTAAAGTGGCTGGAAGGAGAGGATGCCGGGAACGGAGAAGTTCCACTTCTGAGTCTCCCCACCCAACCACTTTACAAGAAGTGACCATAGTGGACAACAGTGATAGTATGGTGCAGTGCGCAGTGGCATGCGGAGGTGCCGGCACGTGTGCTGGTGCAAGCATGCACACGGATGGAGAAGGGAGGGGGCAAAATTGGGATGGGGGGGGGAAGGTGGCGGCATTGGACACTTCCGAGCAGCAGATAGTCTTGGCCTGCTGCTGCATACTACCTCTCAAAAGTCAAGGTCATAAATACCAAATGTTACCATGACATGCTGCAGTAACACTGCTTGCCACCTTGATTACTTGTGGCACGGACATTCATTTACAGACAGTGCTTACTTCAGATACATGGAGCTGAAGCAAGAACCATTACCTGGCTCAAGAAGCAGTGTAAAAGAAAACGTGAACATTGTTTAACATCCGTCAATTATTTTATCTTGCAAAATTTTATAATAGCGCAGAATTTCTTTCAAAATTCTGCAAAAATCACCTGTTGAGCAATAACTTAATTAGATATTGTAGCGAATGTTGAAATGGGACAATCCTAGAAACCTATGGCAACATTAGACTAATGCAACCAAGTTTGGTTGTCGATTGTTATTTTGCAAGTACAGGTGGGCCCCCATATCCACTGATTCACTATCCACGGTTTCAGTTATCCACCGATCGTGGGGACCCCCCAAGGGTTTCAGTTATCCACGGATCGTGGGGACCCCCCAAGGGTTTTACTTTTTTCCCAGTAAGCTTTGTTTCTTCCTTAAAGAAACAGGAGAAGCAGCCTCTGGCTGCTTATTACAGGCAAGTAGAATGAGAGTAAGTACTAGAGAGGCTCTGCAAGGTTAACAGAAACCTTCTCTGTTTGTTTTAAGGAAGAAACAAAGCTTGCTGAAAGAAAAATAAGAGCTGGGGGGGGGCAAGCATGCCTGCCTGCAGGGGAGGCAGGGTAGGGGCCCCCTCAGGAAACCATGGAGGGGGTGTTCGCTCTTATCCACGGTTTCAAGTATCCACAGAGGGGCCTGGAACATATCCCCAGCGGATATGGGGGCCCACCTGTACTGTATTACAAAAACGCCGACCGTAGCAATCAATGGGAATAGCATGGAATCTTCATAAACAACCGGCGCAGGAAGGGACAATGAACTATTGGTAGAGAGCAGAGGATTAAGAGACGGCACTGTTGGCAGGAATGCAAGACAGAAGAAGGTGGCTGAGAAGTAGAAACTAGGATCTGGTTCAGGTTCAAAAAACAACAAAATAATCTCTCGCTATATGGATGAGCCTCTGATGGCCACAGGCTCCCATGCTTCCTCATCTCCATATCCAAGTGAGAGGAAACACTTTTATTTTCATTTTGAAGTAAATCATAATTTGATCCCGCTTTGTTTTTCCCTGACTGTTGAAGTAAACCACATTTGCCAAGTCCAGACAAAATACAGAACTGTAGTTTCCTCCAAAGGGAAGGCAAAAGCTTGCCCAATCCTTCTCATGTCTTAAGTGGAAATGGGGGGGAGAGAGGGGGGGTGCACAAGCCCATGGCTCAGAGGCACATTCATGTAGTAGGAAACTATGGTTCCTCCCTCCTTAGGTCTGAATTGGGTCTCTGTAGATCAGTGGTGGGGAACTGGCGGCCCGCGGGTCAGATCCGGCCCCCGGGGCAATCCGGCCCGGCCCACGCGAGACCGGATGCAATTCCATCTGGTCCGGCTCGCGCAAGCTCAGACCGGAGGCCCCGCGCTCACCTTGCGCGACTCCTTCTCAACCCGACTGTTTCTGCGAATGTACATAACAGCCGGGTTGAGAAGGAATCGCGCGAGGCCGCAGCCTGAAGAAGGTAAGGAGGAGAACGATGGGGGAGGAGAGCGCTGGGGGGTCCGCCCACGCGCGGCAGGGGGTGCCTGTTTGCGGTGGAGGGGCACATGGCCCACGACAAATTTCCCCCATGGGGAAATGGCCCTCCACCGCAAATAGGTTCCCCACCCTTGCTGTAGATGAAGGAACAAAGAGGTGTAGGGGAAGAGTTATGGAACAGTAGAGACAAGATGGAAAGATGAGAGCCTCAAATGGACCAAAAAGCAGGGGTTTCTAGAAAGGGTGTGTGAAGCGGTGTGTAGCTGCGGATAAGAGGGGCCTAGCGTGCCGAGGAAAACCACCTATAGGAATACTGGATATCAGCAGTTGTGTAGTAGAGAACAACTTGTAGTTGTAATTGCGAGAGCAGTTGTGTAGAGAGTTTGTTGGTAGGCTCCCTCACTAGGAATGCATGTATAAGATCACGTTTTAAAATGCGATGGAGGGTGGCAGAGAGAAAAATCCAATTCTGAGGAAGGGGTAAAATGGTAAAGGTGACCCCTGACAATTAATTCCAGTCGTGTCCGACTCTAGGGTGTGGTGCTCATCCCCATTTCAAAGCTGAAGAGCCAGCGTTGTCTGAAGACGCCTCCGTGGTCATGTGGCCGGCATGACTCTCCTTGCCGCAGCGCGTAGCATGCAGCTGGAACACGGAGTGCTGTTTACCTTCCCGCAAGTGGTACCTATTTATCTAATTAACATGCTTTGGAACTGCTAGGTTGGCAGGAGCTGGCCAAGCAACGAGAGCTCACCCCGTCGTGGATTCAATTTAATCTGAAGGAAAAAAAAACTGCCAAGCACTTTGCCCCACAAAGGTGCTTAGACCTTGTTCAATGAGTCATTTGCTGTCACACTAAGGCATTCAGAGCTGCCTGTGGGATGTGATATGGACTGTCAAACTATGCCCAGGTACAAACTAGGTGAAATAATCCAGTTGGTGCCACACCTCATAATAGGATGTGAAAGCATTATCAGGCACCCACCCGCCTTTTCCTCTGGGTGAAGTTAAGGTTGACAGTAAGCCATTTTACTAGGAGGCAAACAGTATAACCAAGTTCAATTTTAAAAAAGGGATTACACCACTCATAAGTAATAACTGTTACAAGATCCTTGGGACATCCCAGCTAAGTGTCCTCAGGAGATTTAGGAAGCTGGACTAGATGGGCCTTTGGCTTGATCCAGCAGGGCTCTTCTTACGTTCTCCCAACATCTAGAAAATCATGCTGAACTCACTGTTAAATGTATTCAGTATAGACTAGCACTGTAGAGCTTTTAAGTACAAGAAAGGTCATGTATAATTTTGTCTGAATTATCAGACTGTTGTGAGCCTTTATGTTAATTACTGAAAACTAAATAATATTTTTAAATGAGAGAATCCATAGTACCTGTGCTGTTGCAACTTTCTAGAACAGATTTGAGCACAGCTGGAGAAAAATGAGGCCTGATCCACTTGGTTATATGTAACATACAAAAGGAAGATTTAAGCTGTCTGTAGTCCTAAAAGGAAATTTAGAAATGAAACTCCAGCCATTATTAAAGCTCTGGGTGTCTCTTCTCACTCCCCTATTTCTAAGAAAAACTACTAGTCTTGACGCCAAGTGTTGCTCATAGAGCAGCCAGCAGGAACAGACCATTACTCACACCAACTGAAGACATCTAGAGAAGGCATAAAAAAGGAAACAAATTACCGTATTTTTCGCTCCGTAAGACACACTCCCCCCCCCAAATAGGGGAAAATGTCTGTGCGTCTTATGAAGCGAAGTGTAAAAAATGTCTTCCATAAACAAGTTTTTCTGGCTGCTTGGCCGCTTACCTGCTTGTTGTTCTGCAGCTCCGTCCCACGTCGCCGGCTGTCCCCAGTCAGAAGCTCGAAGACGCAAGCCTCCCAGGCGCTGGACATGACCAGGAGGCTCTCCGCAAACATCACAGCAGCTGCGATGTTTGCGCAGAGCCTCCTGGTCGTGTCTAGCGCCTGGGAACTTTGCGCAAACATCGCAACTGCTGAGATGTTTGCGCAGAGCCTCCTGGTCGTGTCCAGCGCCTGGGAGGCTCACGTCTTCGAGCTTCTGACTGGGGACAGCCAGCAATGCGGGACGTAGCTGCAGAACAACAAGCAGGTAAGCGGCCAAGCGGACAGAAAACTTGTTTAAGGAAGACTTTTTTTAATTTCCCCTATTTTTCACTCCATAATCACTCCATAATATGCATGCGTCTAATGGTTCGGTGCATCTTATGGAGCGAAAAATACGGTGGTTACATTCTTGAATGGCCCACATAAGAGATATTTGTCATTCTTTATCCTACTTAATATTTTACATAAATGGACAATATATAATGGACACTATATAAAGATTTTATGTATGCATACAAGCTAGGGAGATAATTAAGTAATTGTTTCTGGGGGGGGGATGATCATTATACAAGTTGCTAAGCCAGCCTTAATGATATGCCTCTGCCTATTTAAAGGCTTGTAAAAGGCATACCACATATTTTAGATCTCCGTTAGTGTAGAATTCAAACTCAATTTTAAAAAGTGCACACCCTTTATTTGAGCCTCTGAAGATCCAATACAGGCATGGCTAGCTCTGCTCAAACCAACTACAAAGGAGAATCATCCCGTTCATGCCCTTCTCCCCATTACAATAGGTGTGCCGAGGCACTAAACAGATTGAGGGCACAATCCTGACTAAAGAAAGAACAGCAGAGCAAATGCTCTGCCATTCTAAGCTGTCGCAAACGTGCAATAAAGTATGTTCGCGACGACTTTAGAGTAAGGGCAGCCGGCACGGAAGCCGGCCACCCTCACTCCACCACTGGATCGTCCCCGCTGCCACCCAAGAAAGTAAGTGATCCCCCAGCAGGGGCGGTCCGGGTGGCAAGGGAGGGGGGTTATTGGCTGAGCCGGCCCGGGGGGGGATGGCGGCCGCCATATCCCCGTCCCCTTCCCAGGCCAGCTCCATCATTACATGGCCTCCTCCAACTTCCACCAGTTGGCAGAAATCCGAGGAGGCCCATTGGGGCCTCCCTGCATTACACTGGGGGAAGGGGACGAATGTCCTCTTCCCCCAAGGAGACCTCGGGAAACGGGGATAGGATCAGGCAGGCGGCCTGGCCGCCCGCTGGATACTTAGGTAGGATTGGGCTGCCCGTGCCATCCTTGACTGAAACCTAAAACTTAAGATACTTATCATCCCCCTGAATGACTTATAACATAAGGGGGTATACTGTATTCTGCAAATATATTGTGTGATATGAGCGAGTTGGACAACCACTACGGCCAACCACTACAGAAGCCATTCTGTGCCAACATGATAACAGAACAAGAGGGCTCTTTATGCCAATAAAGGTTTCATTCATTCATTCAACAAGAGGGCTCGAGTCTGCAAGCGATGTCCACATCCATCTGGCTGTTTAGTAAAATCTTAGCAAAATACAAGAAGGCAACTACAGGCAAACCTAAAAGAAAAACACTGTAATTCCAAGGCATCTAAATCTCACTGTTCCCCAGCTGTATTAATTCCATTATCAGCTTGAGGGTCCATTATACCTCTCAGATTCCCAAGGAGACAGGTGAGAACTTGACCACGCACAGATGCTTTCTCTGAAGGTGTCAAGCCAGAACACACATACCCACCTACGGCCTTGGGTTGACCTACAGTCTAGGTTTGATTAATCTATTAGTCCATTCAACTGGATGGTTTATGCCCTTATGGGCATCCCTACCCATCCTCTGACCTGTTTAAGTGGACTTGGATGTCCAAACAGCTGGCACATGGCAATCCCAACAAGTGGGCTGGCTAAGATCTACTGTTCTTTGGGAAAACCAGATTAAGACAATAAAGAATACACAGGACAACCTGTCTGCTTGGCCATGCAATCTTCCTGCAATGGCACTGAATTCAAAGTGTCTCAGAGAAGCTTCTTTTCTGCTGAAATTTAGATTGAGACTCTCCTTAAGGGATATTTGGGGGGGGGGGAGAACAAGGGGAGCTCAATCACTGCAACAAGTCATAAAACAGCATGAGCAAGGTAATTATTTGCTCTTACCTTGAACACTAGAATAAAAGGCTCAGACTTCAGCTGGGGGTCAGGATCTAAACAAACCATTTTTATGCTAGGGAACTTGATGTCAGGATGCATTTGCGTAGGCCTTCCAGTATGGAAAGAGAGAAATCAAAAACAGCTTACCTAAAACAACCTCTAAGGCAATTTTATGGTAGTGTGCAATACATGCACTCCCCTGAAATTTCTCTCTTTTGAGGCTGTTTAGTACGCCTGTGCTTTTTTCCATGCTACAGGGCCAACACAAATGCATCTCAATCAATCCATGATGTCAGCACCAAAAAGTTTTCTAAAAGCTTTTAATAATACATAGAACACACTGCGTGCCAAAATTATTTCTCAGAGAGTCAATTTAGAACTTCGCTTACCTACCTACACACACTGATCTGGAGAGAGGCCATAACCTCACAGGCATCAATCTTGCAAATATCGTTTCTGTGGCACAGGGCAGTGACCCATACCGAGCCAATAAACCTAGCTCCCTAGGAGGATTGTGAAGGTAAGTGCACCACAGGGAAGTAGCTCGCACACATTGTGTGTATATGCAGGGGGCATAGTGCAGTGCCCAAATCAAAGAACACAGCAATAATTCACAGGCTAGTAACATTTGCTAAGATGGAACAGATCATGCACCTTTCTTGCAAAGATCTACCTTTAGAAGCTTTACTTTTTTTTTTTTGTTTAATGGCAGTGTCTGGTCAGAAGACAAATCTCTCCTCAAGCCTATGGAATTGGCACTTTCCTTCTATGTGGGTCTTTGTGGCCCAGGTAGAACATTTGCCTTTAGCCAACTCAGGAAATAACCAATCCATACAGTCAAGTCACAAACTGAACGTGCATGCAAACATGTTTCAAGAAGTTCTTTGGGCAGAAGTAGGTTTCTTCCACTAACAGGTCATTGCCCAATACAACCCCCCTTATCTGCCTCACTTACTAAAGTGTACACATTTGAGATAAACATACTTTCAGGAATGGTTAGAATTCAGTTTCTATTTGCCAATCATGAAGCAAAAGAATAAAGAGCAAAGCTATTGTCTCCAAAACGTCACCACTAGGGTGCAAAACTAACGCGGACTGCAGCTTACAGGAGAAGAAATGTCTTATCTAGTTTCAACAGGTACCTATCTCAAGAAGAAATGCAGTTACCACAGATAAATATCACTTCTCAAAATCAGATCAGCTCTTACACTGAAGCAGACAATTAAAAGCCAAGACTGTGCTGTAGAAGGATAGATCTGCATGTATATACCTTTGCTGCATTTTCATATTCTACTCAGTACCAAAAGCCTGTGATCTCCTGTCCTAGATCTGAAGCTAGCACAAACTTGTCAGAAAAGGCTACAGGGATGATGAAGTTGGAGTCTGTGTCAGCAACAGTCTGAGTTTGCTTTACACTGGAGACATATTTGATTAAAAAAAGGATTATCCAATGGCTTCCAGGAGAACCATTGTCCTGACTATAGGTGGTAAAGCTGCTGGTGAAGAAACTGGGACATTTTCCAGAAGACAAAGTTGGTGGCAATAAGATTAATTAGAATCAGGAAACATGTTTCATATGACAACTTTTAAACTGTGTTTTAATGTATCAACCCATGGTATGTACACTTTTTGCTGCATACTCATCAAGAATATTTGCCAGTCATTGGACCAGTTTAAATGATAAATCCAAGTTGGCCCCATCCACATATGAGATTCCTGAATTGTATGAGCGTGTTCCCTGTCCCCATCTGGCATACAATTCCCCTTCTCCTAACTTCAGGGAGGGGTTTGCTTAAATTGCTCCCTCACATGCAACCTAACTACTACTTAACGTAATCACCCACAATTTCTACAGTACAGAACTCTCTTCCCCAAGAGGGATCCCTGTGGCGGTAAGTATGAAAACATGCTACTTTTTCACCATGTACCATTTTCTTTTCACCTAAAAGTACTGTATATACTCGAGTATAAGTTGATCCCATGGATAAGTCGGGGTAAAACTTAGGGGTGTATGAATTTCTTTGAATTCTTGAAACTGAGCAGTGATTGTTCTGAGACAGCAACAGAAATTCTCCAAACAGGAAGAAAGCTATTTTACCTTGTTCTGAAGCAGTACAGAAACGGAGCTATTCTCCAAACAGGAAAAAAGATGAAGGATTTTATGGGAGTTGTAGGCTTTGTACGGAGTACAGTACTGTACTTCCTTAGCAGCAGCCCTCACAGAGATTACAACTCCCATAAGCTCCTTCACCTTTTTTCCTTCCTGTTTGGAGAATAGCTCCATTTTGCGTCCTGCTTCTCAGCCCAGTCCCCCCACCAAGCAGCTGTTCTTAGAAGCCCCATGTGTAAGTCTACCCAGGTTTTCAGGGTCAATTTTAAGGCATAAATTTTTAGACTTATACGTGAATATATAGGTCATGAACATGCATGCTAGTGTCTGGTTAATGCTACTTTTCCCCCCTCACCCCTAGCACTTTCATAGAGGCCACCAATTTTTGCTAGAATCCCAATTTCCCCACAAAAGATGTGGCAAATATACACCAGAGTTCTGAACACAAGCCAACAAGCCCCCATTCATTAGAACTTTCAGCTCAGTATTTCAGCGCGCACACGCGCACTCGCACACACAGATTTCTCAGCTGATGAGATGATATGGAAAGGACTTCTTGATAGTAGAAATTTTGGAAATTGACAATCGTTGGTTCCAGAATTCAGATAATCTTATACAGATTCTCAGCTGGATGCGAATCATGGATGGTTATAATACTTTTCCTTCCTTCAACAATTTGAAAATTAGATGCTCTTCCATTTTCTGTGAATTACACACAACTTCTGCAGCATTTAAGGAAGCCAGACACAGAACCACTCTCGTATTATGGCAAGAAGAAACCTTTCCTGCATTTTCCCAATGCAGTGTTTTTCCTGCATACAGCCAGGTTTTGCACAAAGCTGCCACTACACGAGCATGATTTGCCCAATAACTTGAAATAAAGGAAAAATATGGAGACGATGCAAAGGATCATAATTAGGACTTGCTGGAAATCCTTGACATCCACATGAAGCAGGTGGGAGGGCAGAACTAAAATAATGAAATTCTAGTCCACACACAAGATTTAGCATGTGCAAGATTAGTTCACTAACTTAGTTCAGCTCAATACTTTTCCCAAGCAAACCCCAGATGACTTCGATGAGCCGGTCACATATCGTTAGTATCTAAAACCTTGTTGGAGCTGGAATGGTACACTATTGAACATCAAGGCAAGCAGTGCTTTCCAGAGTTCTGCATTAAAGAGGGGCTTTTTAAAACCTAGGGGTTTCCAGACCGTGTAAAAGAGAAGTACTGGGTTGTAGAATAATAAAGCACATGTAGCAACACAGAGAAGGAAGGTTCAGAAGGAGCATATTACAGATTCTAACTCCATTGTAACGTGTGACGCATGGAGAAAGGCACGTTAGAGGAAGAAGAAACAATTCTCGAGTTATCAAAGGCTATCAAAGAGGTGGGGGGGATTAGTCTATGTACGAACAAGTACTTAGGGAAGGGCAACCAGTAGCAACTCAAAGTTATGGCAATTCAGATTAGATAAGAAGAATCAAGCGTCCTAGTGCCTGAAATATGACAGTTGGAGACATATGCATGAAGTTTCCTCAGTTTTGAGGATTTAAACTTCCAACTGAAAGTGAGAAGGAAGCGCCCCCAGAGTCAACATGATTTCATACAGGCGATCATACAGGTAGTCTGGCATATGTACAGTGCCCAAGTGGAGGGAGAAGAGGATTCTTTACTCTGGGCTGGAAGTCCTACCTGGGCTGCAAATCCCAGGACTATGAAAGAGAAACTTAAGGCTAAATTGTAAGTCATGCTGGAGGTTTATGCAAATGCAACTAGTATGTTCTGCTTTCCCCATAACTCCTGCCACTATATCGTCAGTTTAGGTTTAAAAAGACAGCGCAGCAGCAGTAATCGCCAAAAGGGATTGCCGTATATCAGTGGCCAGATGAGCTGCCATTTCAGAAGCACTTGCCAGGATGATGAGGGAAAAGAACTAGAAGCTGAAAATAACCACATTCAGTCCCCACAAGCAATATTCCAAGTGTTCAGGGACGCAACATGGGAATTCTTTCCCTGGAGATTTTTAAGAACAGATGAGCACATACTCATGCGCAACACTAGCACACAGTCACTGAGACTAAGCTGGACTAGGGGACCAAGGGAGGGGCTGTAGTGCACTGGTAGGGCATCTGCTTTGCATACCGAGAGCCCCAGGTTCAATTCCCCTCATCTCCAAGTAGGGCAGAGAAAAATTCCGATCAGCAACAATACCAGCAGAGATATCCAATGATTTTATACAGTATAAGGTACCTTCCTATGCTCCTATGATCAAGAGCTTTTCCTCCCCATGAATGCATCTCAAAGGGGTACCAATGCCAGCCTCACCAAGGAAATCCCAGAGTTTTCTAATATAGGTGCAAAGCCAAGTACAAGAACACAAGTCAGGGCTTTTTACTTCCTTCACAGAACTTTCCCCCCCCCCCCCCCATCCACAGCTGACACTCACTGCAAGCTACTTTTTCCAATGTGGGAGTTTTTAAAAGCCCTTTTCCTTCCAACACAAAGGTGTATACACCATAAAAACTTACGTTAGGGAACAACTTTTTAAGAACCTTGCTATGCGCATTATCTCCCTGCACACCTCTTGGACTGGAGCCTAAGACATTAAGATCTAACCATTTACCATTTCCTCCCCCACAAGCTTGTGGATTTTAGAACGCTGAGCACAGCGACTCGAATTCTCGCCAGCTCTACAAAGACGAGGGAGCCTCAGCAACCGAGTGTCTCAACAACAAAGGGGAGAGTTAAGCGCTAGCATTTCTCGCTTTCAATACTTAGCTAACTAATGCAGGTTTAAGAAAAGGCACAGCAAGGAAAGGCACGATTGCCGAATCCTAGGAAGTTAGTTATGTAGAAAAGTACAGCTTTTCATTTCTGCTGTGGCAGTTAAGGTTGCTGCAGTAACACAACTCAAAACGCAGAGGAATCCCAAACTTGAGGAGGGGAGAGCTAGTATATAAATATAAATTTAAAAAAGGGTCACAGTGCACACGTAGCTAGAGAAAAATCAGTTTATAAAGCATTGACACTAAATAAACCAAAGTAAATAGAAAGCAAACAAAAACAGGCAAGTTAAACACCTGAGTGAGTTGAGCAGGAGAGCGAGGTACTGTCATCACCCCCCCTTAAAACCAGGTTCTCTAAAATAAAATACAAATACAGACTTTGCTGTCCAAGTAACAAGCTGCCAGAGAGAGAGAGAGAGAGAGAGAGAGAGAGAGAGAGAGAGAGAGAGAGAGAGAGAGAAACACGAACCAAAGCAGCGAACTAGCTACAAAGGCAGAAAGCCAGAGGGAGGCGGGGGGGGGGGGTGCTTTCCGGTGTAAGGCACAAAGAGCTGCATGTATTTACACCCTACTTAATGGGTGTACCCTCAGTGCAGAGAGCTCCTGGCTCTCAGAAGCCCAGGCAGCTCACCTGGAGAAGCTAAGTTAGCCAGAGAGCTATTTATTTATTTATGTATTTATTTATATGCCACTTTTCTAAAACATTCAAAGTGGTGTACAGCATACAAACAAAACACTAATATAATTAAAACCCATTTTTTAAAAATCCACAATTAAAATTAAACATTAAAATAAAATTACAATTAAAAAACAATACAGAGCAGCATTCACAGTAAAAACAGGCATGCGGCAGCAACAGGGAATAAATAAATAAAATAAAAGGGTCCCAGGTAGCCCCTAGGTGGTTCCTCCCTCCTCAAATGCCAGACAAAACAAATAGGTCTTTAACCCCCGCGGAAAGCCATGAAGTGAGGGGGATGTCCTCAATTCCTCAGGCAACCGATTCCAGAGGTGTGGTTCCACAACTGAGATGGCCATACATCTTGCCGCCATCCCTCTGGCCATAGTGGCGGTATCCTAAGAAGAGCCCTCCCTGATGATCTTAGGGGACGAACATGGGAGATAAGCTATGTGGATTCAGGGATTTGATAGAGGCATTCCACTCTTAGGCCTTCAGGGATTTGATAGAGGCATTCCACTCTTAGGCCATCAGGGATTTGATAGAGGCATTCCATTCTCAGTCCAACAACTCTGCTGTTGTGATGGAGAGCAAGGAGGAAATCATTCTGAGCAAGAGAGAAATCCACCTTTAGAAGGCTTAAATCCTTTGAATGATGAACTTGTATCCTCTCCTATTGAGGGTAATCTTCTGGGAGTAAAAGGTAAAGGTGACCCCTGACAATTAAGTCCAGTCGTGTCTGACTCTAGGGTGTGGTGCTCATCCCCATTTCAAAGCCAAAGAGCCAGCGTTGTCCGAAGACACCTCTGTGGTCATGTGGCCGGCATGACTCTCCTTGCCGCAGTGCGTAGCATGCGGCTGGAACACGGAGCGCTGTTTACCTTCCCGCAAGCGGTACCTATTTATCTACTCACATTAACATGCTTTGGAGGCTCCTAGTAGTGGTGAATTTGATCATCGGAAACATAGAAAGATGCGTTTGCGATGGGTCCATTGACTGCCTGGTGACTTGCTTGCCTGGTGTGAAAGTAGTAGGCTAGCAGATGGTGCTACAGAGGCAGCAGCAGTACGGTGCATGTCAACACCAGTGATGTTGGGAGATGTAGTTGAACGCATCTGAAAGCCAAATTTTGGTTTTCAGGTAGAATGCTGAAGGTCAGAACCCAGAACAGCATTTTTTTTTAAGGTTACCTATTCCGTTTGCAGGGCCAGCTAGGCAGGCAGAGTTGAGGGTTCTCAATGTGTAGGTGAGATGGCAGCATCGGCAGGAAGAATCTGGAATTGTTAGGCACTGAGAAACATTTTGGGACATGCTGAGCCAGTACAAGAGGGGAAGGTTCCATTTGAACCAAAATAGAACCAGACTGCTGGCATTTATCAAAAAAGGTTATCGTGCAGCTTCTAAACTGACCCTCTGGTCAGCATGGGCAGCATCCAGTTTGGGCCAAATCCTCTCTCAAGATTTATTTACTTATAAGAATTTATAGCCCGCCTTTCTCCCAACAGAGCAACCAAGGCGCCTTACATAATTAAAACAATGTTAAAATAGTACAGAATACAATAAAATTAAAATCAAAGGAATTAAACACAAACACCATTCATCTAACGGATGAATTAGAATCATTCTAGATCGTTCAGAAGGAGAAAGGGTACAATTTGGAACAGAGTGTACTGCAGGATAGGACTGCTGGTCAGAGTAAAAAGCCACAGGAGAAAAGGAACGAACTGACAACATTTGGAAAACACAATGTATACATGCATATATGCAAATACCAGAAGCCTCTGAGCAAGAGGGGCTTGGTTGCAAAGAAGAACATATATAGTGGACCCTTTCTATCTGGGATCTGCGGATTTGACTCACTGCAGATCCCGGATCCGCGAGGTCCACTGAAAAGAAAAAAGCATGATTTCACCTTGTACAAGCAAAAAAATGCAATGGTTTGTAGCAAAAAGGTAAGGAAAGTGCTTTTTAAGCTTTTAAAAACGTTTTTACTTTGGTCCCCCGTATCCGCAAAGCATCCGCAAGGAAACAAATCCGCAGATGCGGAAGTCGCAGGTACGGGACACGGCATCCAATGTATTTGCGTCTGTGCTTGTGTAGGGCAGAAGATGTAGGGCAGATACCTGTGCCTCACCTGACTTTTTCAGGGAGGGAGCTTGAAGAACTGAATCAAAACAAAAAGTGACAAGGGATTAGGTTCTGGAGTGCACCTAAAAATTAAACAAATTATTGGATCAAGATGGCATCCACCCAGAGTTGTTAACCAATTCAAATGTGAAATGGCTGATCTGCCAAAAGGTATGTAATGACCTTTAATTCAGCTTCTGTGCCAGGAGACAGAAAGGCAGTCACTGTAACAATGTAAATCCCATTTAAAATGAGATTGGGGGAGGGAAATTATAGGCCTGTCATATTAACATCAGTTCTAAGTAAACTAGCAGGATGCATAATTAAAAATAAAATTATGAAACATCTAAGAAGAATGAGCCTTGCTGAAAAATAATCAGCATGGTTTCTGCAAAGAAAAATCCGGCCTCACTAACCTTTTAGCTTTCTTTGAGCACGTCAGCAGGCATGTGAATAGAGATGATATAATTGACAGTTTTGACAAAATCCCTCAAAGACTTTTCCGTAAGAGCTTAGCAGTAATGGAATGAGAACATAAGAAGAGCCTTGCTGGATCAGGCCAAAGGCCCATCTAGTCCAGCTTCCTGTATCTCACAGTGGCCCCACCAGATGCCTCCAAGAGCACACAGCCAACAATCCTGTTTCCTGTTGTCACTCCCTTGCACCTGGCACTGAGAAAACCTACTTCTAAAACCAGGAGGTTGCTTATGGCGTGTCACCTGTGATGGCCTTTTTCTCCATGAATCTATCCAATTCCCTTTCAAAGGCATCTAGGCCAGGTGCCATCACCACATCCTGTGGCAAGGAGTTCCACAGATGAATTACATGCTGGGTGAAGAAATATTTTCTTTTGTCCATTCTAACTCTCCCTCCACTCAATTTTAGTGCATGTCCCCTGGTTCTGGTGTTGTGCGAGAGGGAGAAGAATTTCCCTCTATCCACTCTATGCATAATTTCATACGTCTCAATCATGTCCCCCCTCAGGCGCCATTTTTCTAGACTGAAATGCCCCAAACACTGTAGCCTTTCCTCATAAGGGCGATGCTCCAGCCCACGAATCATTTTGGTTGCTCTTTTCTGCACCTTTTCCAATTCAACTATATCCTTTTTGAGGTGTGGTGACCAGAACTGGACACAATACTCCAGATGTGCCCTTACCATCAATTTGTACAAGGGCATAATATTGGCCGTTTTATTCTCAATCCCTTTTTAACTATCCCAAGCATGGAATTCACCTTCTTCACAGCCGTCGCACACTGGGTCGACACTTTCATCGACCTGTCCACCAGCACCCCAAGATCTCTCTCCTGATCCATCACAGACAGCTCAGAACCAATTAGCGTATATGTGAAGTGTTGGTTTCTTGCCTCAATGTGCATCACTTGACACTTACTTACATTGAAGTGCATCTGCCATTCTGCTGCCCATTCTCCCAGTTTGGAGAGATCCTTCTGGAGCTCTTCACAATCCCTGCTGGTCTTCACCACCCGGAAAAGTTTAGTGTCATTGCAAACTTGGCCACCTCGCTGCTTATTCCCAACTCCAAGTCATTTATGAACAAGATGAAAAGCACCAGTCCCAAGACCGATCCTTGGGGCACACCGCTTTTCACCTCTTGCCATTGTGAAAATTGCCCATTGACACCCACTCGCTGTTTCCTGGTCTTCAACCAGTTCCTAATCCATAAGAGGACCTGCCCTCTTATTCCCCGACTGTGGCGTTCTCAGGAGCCTTTCATGAGGGACCATGTCAAACGCCTTCTGAAAATCCAGATATACAATATCCACAGGTTCGCTCACATCTACATACCTGTTTTTTTTTTTTTTACAGTATTTATATCCCGCCTTTCTCCCCGAAGGGACCCAAGGCGGCTTACAACAGGAAAAAAAAATACATACAAAAACACAGTATAAAAAGTATCACATTTTAAAACAATAAAAACAATTAATTAAAATAAAAAGTGTCTAAAAACAATTTAAAAGATCATGGCTTCAATCAGAGCAGGAGCATAAAAATGCAGCACCCCCACCTGTACCAGCAGATGTTAAAAAAGGCAGGGGCTCAGAAGGCTTCTTTGAACAAGAAGGTTTTTAGGCCTCGCCGGAAAGTGTCCAAGGAGGGAGCAGTTCGTAGGTCAAAGGGGAGGGAATTCCATAAGGTTGGTGCCACTACTGAGAAGGCCCTGTTTCTGGCTGCCGCCCCTCGCACCTCCTTGGGCAGCGGCACCCGCAAAAGGGCCTTCTCTGATGATCTGAGGAGATGAGCCGGACTATATAGAAGTAGGAGGTCTCTCAAATATCCTGGCCCCAAGCCGTATAAAAGCTGTTGACCTTTTCAAAAAATTCTAAAAGGTTCATGAGGCAAGACTTCCCCTTGCAGAAGCCATGCTGACTCTCCCTCAGCAAAGAAGACAGGTCTTTTTATGGATTGGTTACTGGTTAAAGATACAGTGGAGGGAAGTAAGAATTCACAAGGATCTGCCTTAGGACAGGTACTTTTCAAGTTGTTCATAAATGATCTGGAGCTAGGGTGAACAGCGTGATGGCCAAAGTTTGCAGATGGCAAGAAATTATTCGGGATGGTAAAAGTCCAAGTACATTCTAAAGTGCTCCAAAAGCACCTCTTCAGACTGGGTGAATGAACAGCCAAATGGTAAATACAGTTCACGGTCAATAAGTGTGTAAGGTGATGCACATTGGAGCAGAAAATCCCAACCTTACATATACACCTGGGGCCTGAGCTATCAGTGACAAACTAGAAAAGAAACCAAGGGGATGTGGTGAAAACCATGTTCAATGAAAACTTCAACCCAGCGAACGACAGCAGTAAAGGTGGAAAATTCTATACTAAGGTTAATTAGAAAAAGGATAGAGAAGGAGACTGCTAATATTGTAACTCCCCCTATACAAATCTATGGTGTGGTCACATTCAGAATACTACATATAGTTCTAGTTGCCACACCTCAAGTAGGGTATTGTAAAGCTGGGAAAGGTACAAAAGAGGACAACCAAAATGATCAAAGGGCTGGAGCACCTTTCTTACAAAGTGAGACTACAACATTTGGGGTTTTTAAGCTCAGAAGAAAAAGGAATTAAGGGGGACATAACTGAGACCTATATGGTGTAGAGCAGGGATGGGGAACCGGCGGCCCGCGTACCGGATCCAGCCCCCGGAGAGATCCGGTCCAGCCCGCGCGAGCCTGGACCCGATTCTATCAGGTCCGGCCCGCGCGCGCTCGGAGTGGAGCCTCCGGAGCCTCAGGAGGCCCCGTGCGCGCTCACATCGCCTGACTTACTCTCAACCTGGCTGTTATAGACACGCGCAGAAACAGCCGGGTTGAGAAGAGGGTCACGCGAGATCGCGAGAAGAGGGTCACGCGAGGAGAGCTTGGGGGTGGGGGGGTGTGCGCGCGTGCGTGAGCGCGCGCTTGCACGCGCTTGGGGGCACCTGTTTGCAGTGGAGGGGACACGGCCCACGACCCATTTCCCCCATGGGGAAATGACCCTCCACCGTAAATAGGTTCCCCACCCCTGGTGTAGAGAAAAGTTTTTCTTCCTTTCTCACAATACTAGAACCAGGGAATACTCATTGAAACCGATTTGTGGGAGATTTAGGACTGACAAAAGGACTCACACATCACATAAGAAGTCTGTGGAATTCAAAGCACCTGACAGATGTGGTGATGGCCAGATGTGGTGATGGCCACAAGAGGAGACTGGATAAATAGTGATGTGCTATGCCCATTCGCAGTGACAATATGCCTCTGAATAAGAGCTGCAGAGAAGCAGTGGAAGGAAAGGACTATGCCAGGGGTGGCCAAACTTCTTCAACTTAAGAGCCACATACAATAAATTTCAGATGTTTGAGATCCGCAAGATATGAACATTTATTTATTTATCTTAGTAGATATCTTGTCAAAACATGGAGGAAAATATGTAAACGTGAGGAATCCTTGCAAATTCCACAACACACTAACAAGCCTGCTTGAAAAACACCTTCAAAAACCTAAATAAATTGCTTCTTTAAACCACCCAGCTTGCTTTTTATAACCATGCTTGAAAAACGTGCTTGAAACAGAAGCAGTTTACCTCAGGTGGGCTTGCTAGAAATGTTTGCCAATAAACATTTACAGTATACAGTAGGGCCCTGGTATCCACGGGGGATAGGTTTCTGGGGGGCCCTGCAGATACCCAGAACCAACGGATGGGGGCGAACGCTATCCTCTGCAAGCCCTCACATCCATTACCTTATGATATCTCTGGTGCCAAGCAAGCATGGGTCTTGTTTAAAACGAACACTACAAGCAGCAGCCTGTTGCTTATAGCACTGCTTCTGACTTGAGTAGAGTCGGCAGCCTCGGTGCTAGAGAGGCTCCGACGTTAACAGGCAGTTCCTGTTAACGTCGGAGCCTCTCTAGCACCGAGGCTATGCACTCTACAATGGACTCTACTCAGTCAGAAGCAGTGCTATAAGCAGGAGGCTGCTGCTTATAACATTTGGTTTAAACAAGACCTGCGCTTACTTGGTGCCAGCAATATTAACTTAAATAAGGTAATTTAAATAAGGTAATTTAAGGTGGGTAATTTAAGGTGGGAGGTGGGTAATTTACATCCACAAATAAGCAAAACCACGGATACATATCAGGGGCCCTACTGTATGGCTTACCAGAAATGTTCTGCCACCTACTGGTGGAATGCTGTACAGAAAGCAATTGCCAATACAAAACAGTAGATATCAGAGAGATTTGCACCTTGTTAGAAGATGTGTCTTCTCACGGCTCTCTTTTTGTGCAGCTCGCAAGCCGCGGTTTGGCCACCGCTGAACTGTGTCTTTCTATGAGAGCTTCCCAGAGGCAGCTGATAAGTCACTGCAGGCAACAGGGTGCTGGATTAGGGGGGCCTTTGACCTGATCCAGCAGGTCTTTTCTTATCTCAAGATGTTTAAACTGCAGGCAAGGATCTCTACAGACTTGGCAAAGTCACCTTTGTAAAACATGCACTTACAGCAAGATTGCTTTGTTCTGGTCAATATTATAAATGCTCTTCCAGCATGGTTTGAGACATTTCTGGAGAGCTGATGTTAAGATGTTTCCCTTTCTCCTAGAGCGCCTTCTGAAGATGTGATCAAAATTCAAACTCATTCTTTTTGTTTGTTTGATTTCACTACATGCCTTGGTTGACTAAACACACGCATGGCTCCATCACTTCATCAGATCAATTCAGAATGACATAAGGCAAGCACCTGAAAAACATCATCGCACCAAGTACAAACATCACATTTCAGATGACGTGCTGCACGCATTTCCACTGCTAACATCAATGAAGGAGCAATCAATAAATTGATTAAAAAATTCATCAAGGCAGTCATTAGTGAGAAGATGGATGTACCCAACAAAGAACTCACAAAATGAGAGAGATATTCAAGCAGCAAGTTCAATGCCAAAACTTTGCAACTGAAACTCATTTTAAAGAATGCAATAATCCATCTCTGAGAACAGCTCATACGCAGTACCTCTTTGGAAACTGCATTTTGCATTGTTAGAAAGTTATCAAATAGGCACTTGCGCATGAAAACACTGCACAAAAAATGATCATCAATTATTTTTTTTCCCCAGAGTTGAATCCTTGAACTGGACCCAACAGGAAGAGATCTAGAACCCTGCACATAAAGTCACTTTGGAAAAAGTTACAGTTCTCACACAAAGTTTCTTTGCATAGGAAGGCAAAGCTCTAATCAAGGGAACTGGGCAAAGCCCAAACACCTTTCAACACTGCTTCTCTACGTTCAGGAGAGGACCAAACATATTTTTTGTGTGGAGTTTGACCCTGCATGTCATGCTTTTCTTGTGTAAATGGTGAATGTGAGAATCCAAACCGGGATGTGGGAGGTAGGGGAACGGCAACACTTTCCCTTGAAGGAAAGTAACATGCTCAAGGGGTCGAAAGTAACATGCTCAAGGGGTCCAAATTACATCAGCGGCAAGGTGTTAAAGCCTCCCTATCCCACTAACCCAGATCAGTTTCCATTCCCTTGCATTTTGTATAACAAAATCAAGACCAATATGTAGGTTTGACCCTTAAGAGTTTTCCTACAATATTTATAATTTTAAAGCAATGTAGCCTAAGCCATCTTGAGGCTGCACTCCTAGAACCATCCAACGACACACATCCTATGAATTCAATACATGTACATATAGCAAGAACCTGCTGCCAGTTTCAGGCTGCAATCCTATGCACGCTTACTAGAGAATAAGCCCTATTGAACACTATGGCACTTACTTCCTAGTAGATATGCATAGGATTGTGCTGTCAGTCTCCCAACAGGTACACATGGGACAAGAGAGATACAGTACATGCACAATCTTCACACAAGACTTAACTATTGAGTGGCTACAAAGTCCCTATGCATGTACAAAGATCTGTACTTCTTGCTACACTGATGCAGAAAAACATTATGTAGCCAAATCATCAGACTTATTTTTGTAAGTGGCCTTTTCTATACAATAAGACAAAGTTCACTGAGAAGGTGATAGGTACTTATATACCTGTGGGCGCATTATGGCCCAATCCTATCTGGCAACTGTGCAAGGGACGCTGGCGCAGCAACCGCTGCATCCTACGTGTTGCCCCAGGGAAGAGGCTGGCAAGAGAGGTGGGAAGGTGAAATATTACCTGGATATTACCAGCGAAATATTTGCTGGCATGTTGGCAGCTGAAGGGTGTGTTCCCCCCCCCCCATGGGACTCTTAGCACTACACCAGCTCTGTTGCTGCTGAAACTCTGAGGAAACTGCTGGGGGTGCATCTGGCCCGGGACACGGGTTCAGGATCTGCCTCGTCCTGCCCTGCCCCCCACCCCTTTCTTCCCTCCCTGCTGGCAGCACCCCACTGGCAACCAGTCTGCACCACGCTGCTGGCACTGCATGGCTTTCCAGCTGCTGCCATGCAGTAGCCACCGACATGCTAGCTAGTTCTAGAGAATTAGCCATGTTACTGTGTTGCAACAAGCGTAACCGAGTATCCTGTGACACTTTAGAGATCCAACAGATTTGTGTGGCATACATTTTCATGGATCAGAGCCCACAAAAACATATGTCACATAAATCTTTTGTTTGTTTATGTAACGCAAGGAGACATCTTATTCACACCAGTTTTTCCTCTCTCAAACCACACACACACACACACACACACACACACACACACACACACCAACTTCCCAGTTGTGATCTCATTCCACAGGACGAGATCAGGTAACAAGACTCCAGGCTCACAGTCCCTGAATGGGCAAGCATCTGAATGGACTCCGTACTCATTTCTTACATTTATTTCCCACATTTCTTCAATGATAGGACATACCGGAGCCCCAGGCAGCCGCTGATCAGCCCCAAACCTGTTTAGCTTCAGTTAACGTTGCTACATTGCATGACTTCAGATACACCCTCGGATTTTACAAAGTAAGCCAAACCCATTTTGCTGTGGCTTTAAAGGCAATTCCTGTATCAGAAAAAAACTATTTATGACAGGGTGGGAAGAGAGAAGAGGAATGGAAGGTGCAGGGTTACACTAGCTGTTTCCTTGCCCAGAGCAATTTGGTTTGGGTGAACGTTCCAGAAAGCATTTGGTCTCTCCATTGCTCACATCCAAAAGTTTTTTCATAACTCAGCTGAAATTATTCAGCACAAATATTCCAGACAAACAAGTGGGACAGTTGGTGCCCGTCCTTGTTCTTAAAAGAATTCTGCTCCCTGTCCCCACCCTCACAAAAAGTGTGAGCATTTTTTGTTTTTTTCCAGGCATGGAAACAAGCTGAGAGGGAACAAAAATAGTGTTCCTCCAGAAAGAAGGGTTGCCTAGGACTCAGCTCATCAGGACAAACAGTCACTCTGCCTTTCACAGCAGCAAGGCAGGCAGGCAAACTTTCTCTCAGTCACTGCCTTGCCATGGCAAGCTGGGCACACTAACTACCTGCCTGCCATACAGTAATTTAGCTGGGTTTGCAGCTAAGAGTAGCAGGACTGGTTGCCAACAAGATGCAATACTAGATACATAAGAATATCAAGGAACCCATCTCTTCCACCACTGGGATGACACTCATCAGTGTCATGCAACATGGGTGTGTCACTCACGATGTGCTCCCAACTCAACCTACAGATTTCACAGAAAACAGTGCAATCCTGTAGAAAGATACATGGCCAGCCGCTGTATCCTATGCCATTCCCAGGCTACTCCGGGGCAGCCCGGGAGCATCTTGAGAGAAGGGGACATTCATCCCCTTCCCCAGGTGTCGGCAAGCCCAGGGCCTATGGGCCTCCTTGGATGTGCAAAGGAGCACTCCACCAATATCCCCATCCTCTCCCAGCCCAGGCCGGCCAATGGCCACCCCCCCCCCCCGGCTATCCCCGTCGGCCCTCCCCCTGCACTGACGTGTGTAGGACATATCATCGAGAGCCACAGGGTGCTTTATGGCACATTTGAAACGCTTTGGAGTGGCGGAGCATGCGCTCTGCTGCTCCAAAGTTAGAGAGGATTGCGCTGTTAGTGTCGGAAGCATCCATCGCACCCAGGCCCCTAGCCATCTCCCAGCCGTACTCATCTACCAATCCTCAAAAGGTGCCTACAGAGCAGTTACATGGTAACGCAAGCAAGTCAAACCACATGCTACTGGCAACAGTAACTGCCTTGGCAACCTACCCTCCCAAGCTTATCAAGACAATTTGCACCGTAGGCAGGGGAACAATACCTTCCCAATTCTAAGTACAGCAATGTGGTGCCAGCAAAACAAATCCATGTGACTTGCCTTGCCTTTGCGCATTCCCTTTTTTTCCAGGCATTATCTAAACACAGGTGCTATGTAAAGTGTCACACAATAACCACATCTACCATACCAGTACTCCGTCAGCCTGACCGGGCTGCAGCTCTCTCTTGAAAAGGTGCTATGACTCACACATATGTAATGTACGCAGCACTCCTCTCACTATTCAACATGAAGACAACTTCATCTGTCCTTACATCACCGCTATGAGATGGTGTGCCGTTATTCCCATTTTCCTTCTGCTGAAGGGCAACAGGATGTGGTGATGGCACCTGGCCTAGATGCCTTTAAAAGGGGTTTGGACAGATTCATGGAGGAAAAGACCATCACAGGTTACAAGCCATAAGCAACCTCCTGGTTTTAGAAGTGGGTTTTCTCTGTGCCAGGTGCAAGGGAGTGACAACGGGAAACAGGTTATCTTGTTGTCTTGTGTGCTCCCTGAGGCATCTGGTGGGGCCACTGTGTGATACAGGAAGCTGGACTAGATGGGCTTTTGGCCTGATCCAGCAGGGCTCTTCTTATGTTCTTACGTTAACCATTTTGTGTCTGATAAGAGACTTATTTCCAGGTGCTGCAGGTCCACATGAATCAGTTGCAGGACCACACTGGACCTCCAAGTCTTTGAGATGGGGAAAGAATCAGATCTAGAAGCAGGATTCGAAGACTATGAAGCAGAAGCAAGTCTACTCTCACAGGAGGAGGGCAGGAAACCCTCATGCTGAAAAAGCCCCATGCTATCCTTTATTAAAGAGAGATGAAGGGAAAAAAACAGCAGCTGGACAAACAGTTCTCAGCAGGCTCATTTTATTATTCCTGAGTGTTTAGCTAGGTTTGAAACTGGTCAAATGGGTCATCAGCAAACACTGCTTGAGAAATGCTTGTGGAATTTTTCCAAGCCTCTCTCATTAATGTGTGTTCCCTGGAGCTGTTCAGCTTGTCAAGCCATATCAGTTAATATTAAAAAGTTACAGCCACTCTTACAGAACAGTCCCCCCTCCCCTTTCTAGACAGAGCACACGGAGCGAAACGAAGAGCACAAACTTATTTGGCAGGTTGATTTCTCAAGCACTGTGCAGACACAGACAAGGGGGGAAAGGGTCACAGGCCAGGTGCTTTGCTTAAGGACAAAGGCAAGCAATTCAGCCTGCCAAGTCTTCACCAGTCACCCTATTCCTGCAACCTCCCTGCGCACATCCTTGGGCTGTGATGTAGTGGCTCCCCTGAACCTGTTTCCCCAGCAGATAAGATCACTCACTGATCTAGTCCTTAGCACAAGGCAAAAATTGATGTCTCAGCGCCCAGTATTATGCATCCTTGATGCAGCAAACATGTTGTTGCAAGTACAGACACATCTTAATACACACATCAGCCTGGAGGGGAGCCTAGAACAGTCTGCAAGTGCCAGTCAGTCAGAAAGACAGGTCTGGGGGGGGGGTGCCTGTTTGCTTAAATCATCTTAGCATCCTTAAGATTTTTTACCTGACAAGGTCTGGAGCACCAGGAACAGAGAGTACACAGGCAGGCTAACTCAAACCAGGAGGAGTAGGGACAAGACTGGCTACTTACAAGTGAAAAGTTAAATAAGTAACATAGCAGCGCACCACGAGCAAACAAACCACGTCAACTTTCTCCCAGACGCCTCCCTAGGTGGGCAAACAATCGTTAGGAAGGCAGGACGAGCGCTAGGAAGGAGCTTCCGTTTTTGTAGGTCAGGCTGCCTGGGAACACCTTTCCGTCCCTTCCATTGGGCCTCGGTTTTAATCCGATCAGACAGCTCCCATGTGTTCAAGGCAGCCGGTCCCAGGCAACCACAAAAAAGCGCCAGCGGTCACGCGACCCCCGCCAACTCCAGGGCGCCCCACCCCGAATCGATTCCATTCCCAGTTTACCTCCACAGACTTGAGCTTGGGGTGGGGGGGGGGTGGCGGAGTGGGAGGCGCGTCCCGTCCAACAGGCTAGATCACTGGGGAGGGGAGGGAGCGAGAGGCGGTACAGTTCGCGTGCCCTCCCCTCCTCAAAAATCCTCCTGCTGTCAAATTATGTGCCCCAGGAGATCAGCCCCAGCCCGGTCCATCCATCACTCTCGGGCGCCCCATCGAGCCCATGGGCCAAGCCAGAAGTCGACAGGGAACCGAAGGCGCAAGCAGCGTGTTGGCCCTGGGGTTGCCCGGAACGCCGGTTTCCTTTCAAGAGAGAGGACAGGAGGGCACAACCCTCCAGTGCCCAGCCAGGGCATCCCCAACGCCACAGCTCCCGCCTCGCCCGCTGCCCCCTCCGTCCCATCGCTCCCGCTCCGCCTTCCTCGCTCTCAGCACCTCCACCCAGCCAAGCAGGTTCGTTCTCCAGCGCCGTCCCAAAGCTTCCCCAAGCGGAAAGTTCCCGGGAAGTTGGGGGCTCCCGGCGGAGGCAAGATAGCGCAGCTGCAGGGCTCAGCTCAGCCAAGCGGCGCTGACTTACCTCAACCGAGCTCAACCAGGCCCGCCCCGCGAGCGAGTGCGCCAGAAAGAGGCAGCTGCTCCGGGTCTCTCCGCGTGTGGCGCAGCCCAGCCCTTGGCCCGCCTCCGCGGCCAGCCGCTCGCAGAATCCGCCCCTGGGATTGGCCCGAGCGAGCAGTGAGTCACTTTCCCACCACACCACAGGCGTCACGTGATGCCGCTTCGGGCACGCCCGGGTCTGGCCACAGCCCGGCCTCAAGACAGGTGGCGAGGTGGGAGTTTGCCTCGCTCAGGTGGAGCCTGAAGAGTCACCTGTGGGCTGGCCGTGGCACGCCGGGTTGCATTTCTACTCTGATACCGCAGCTCGGTCGGCTGCTGTACTTAGTGAGGCAAATTGAGCGGCCCAGCCCCACATTCCTGCGTGGGCGCGATTCTGGCGACCCTCTCCAAGGACGCATTATTATTAGAGCAGCAGCATCTTAACACTGGAAGCATCTTAACACTTAACATCTTAACATCTTATCAGGGTGGCCAAACTTGCTCAATATATAATTTTCAGATGTTTGTTTGAGAGCCGCAAACCATGAACAAATATTTATCTGTTTGAGTAAATATCTGATCAAAAACATGGATTTTATAAGTTCTGATTGAGGTGGATAATCAGACGAAACATTTTTGTGATTTGTTTCATAGTGACATTTTAAGTTACTGGCTTTGTAATGACTGAGTGACAAATTGCAGATAAGACACAAAGGTTTACCTCCTTTAACAACAGGGAATGCAAAATCTTCCACCGGGGACTTAAAATTTCTGTTTTCATCTTCATACATACTTTTGTTTCTTACAATTTGATGATACCAACTTTTCACAATATTTTCCGAGACACTTTTAAACAAAGTGCCTTGTAATGGTAAAAGAGATTCTTAAGAAAGATAGCAATAACTGAACTTGTAGAAATATTTTGTGATTGATTATGAATGATGAGGTACGAAAGCTAGACACACCACTCTCCGCACCATCACCCCCCAACAGAAGACGCTTGAACAGGACAGTAGTGGGTTTCAAGTACATATTTTTTTGCCTTAAACACTGTGTTTCTGCCTCTGGAAGAGACTCGAGCATCATTCTTTGCAAGACTTCTGCGCACAATGGCTGGGGCTGCTGGTTGAGCCGAGGCTCAGAGTTGAAGTCAGATGATTGAAGCGCCACAATGGATAGTTTATCACACCAGGAGATTCGCACCTTGTTCCCTCCTGCAGCTGGTTGATGCTTAGAGTAGAACTAGTTGTTATCATACCAGGAGATTCACACCTCATTCCCTGCAGGGTTTTTTTGTGCCCCTCTGAGCCGCAAAGTAAAGTGAAAGAGCCAACCGCAGTTTGGCCACCCATGCGCTATATCATGGTACTACCAGCTCACTGGTTAGCGTGCATGCTTTGCATGTCGAGGACCCCAGATTCAGTCCCTTGCATCTCCAGGGAGGAGGCCTGGGAAAGACCCATGCCTGGAACTACAGAGAGCTGCTACCTGTGGTGCATGTACCGTACTGAGCTCAGTTGACTCAGCATATGGTAGCTTCCTTCCTGTGTTTCTGCAATACTGTACTCCCCCCATATCCGCTGGGGATATGTTCCAGGCCCCTCCGTGGATACTTGAAACCATGGATAGGAGCGAACCCCCCCCTCCATGGTTTCCTGAGGGCCCCCTGCCCTGCCTCCCCTGCGGGCAGGTGTTCACGCCCCCCCCCAGTTCTTATTTTTCTTTCAGCAAGCTTTGTTTCTTCCTTAAAACAAACAGAAGCAGCCTCCATTGCAGGCAAGTAGAACGAGACTGTCCTAGAGAGGCTCTGCAAGGTTTCTGTTAACCTTGCAGAGCCTCTCTAGGACTTAGTCTCGTTCTACTTGCCTGCAATAAGCAGTCAGAGGCTGCTTCTCCTGTTTGTTTAAGGAAGAAACAAAGCTTACTGGGGAAAAAGTAAAACCCTGCGGGGGTCCCCATGATCCGTGGATAACTGAAACCGTGGATAGCGAATCCGTGGATATGGGGGCCCACCTGTAATTGTCATTACTGCTAGTATTCATGTTTTGTAGCACTTAGAGTGCTGGACCAAGATCAAGTTGAGGGAGATTCATCTTCAAGTCCCCATTCAGCCATAAAGTTCGCTGGATGAGCTTGCATTAGTCATTCTCTCTCTGCCTGAGCTGCCTCGCAAGGTTGTTGGAGGATCGGATGAGCAGGTGTAAGCCCCGTATTTGAATTGTTTCAGTTCATCACCAGACTGAGGCATCTCATTAGTCTCTTTCCTGCCCATTCCTTCTCAAACTAACACGATGTGTTCCTCATGCTCCTTTTTTACAGTGCAGTTCTATGCACTTACTCAGAAGTATAAGCCCCACTGAGTTCATTGGCGCTTATTCCGATGTAAGCATGTATAGGATTGCAGCATTAACAAAGATTTAGGAAAAACGGGCATCATAGCCATGTATTTTTAAAAAATAAAGACTTGAATAAAACAAATTAAAAAGACTGCTTGTATTCTGTTTCAACAAGGCAAGAATACAAGCAGTCTTTTTAATTTGTTTTATTCAAGTCTTTATTTTTTAAGAATACATGGCGATGATGCCCGTTTTTCCTAAATCTTTGTCAATAATTGCTGGCCATGACAGTTTCCGTGCAAGGATTGCAGCATTAATTTCTCAGATTCCTTATGGGTGGGTTCATCAACTTTAGAGAGCCTCGATTCAGCATAGCACTTCACTTTTATACACATTCTTCATTGTACTCTCAACAACAACACACACACAATCTTGAGGACAACACTTGTGGACCAGTCCTATACTGATGCCACAATGGTTGCACAGGCATAACAATGCACTCTTGGGGGGACATGAGCATAGCATTGTGCCAGCATCCATGGTACGTCCATTGGCAGAACTGGAACTAGGAATTCCTGCCAACCTAGACTAGGATGGCAGGACTGTTGTTGCGTCAGCATCCCATATCATATGCTGCTCAGACTGGTGTTTCTGGGGTATAAGACTGCATCACTAGGCTTACTGTCTAATTTCCAGTTAATGATTCAGTTATTATTTCCATGTGCTGGTAGATTTCTTTTTTTAGTTATTGAATAACAATGAAAACTGATTTCATTTTCCCTGCAGAAAGTGTGCATGTGAAGAGGGCTTGTCAACTATTTTCCCATTGCCTCTAGCAGTTGCATGACAAGCAGAAATTGAGCATCTCAAAATACAATAGGTCATTCCTTAGTAAAACTTGCAGTAAGTCAGTTTAAAATCAGTACATCTATAAAAAGATGCCTCCACCTCTCTTCCCCTGAATTCCTCCATCAGAGTGTCACAAACACTTACACTATTTAACAACTACAGTACGTAGTTGTTGAATAGAGGAGTGGAAGCTGGGTGGAAGCTCAAAAGGCTCCTTCCCCCAAAACTGGGACGGACGTGACAGCGAAAGACAGGTGGGAGGGAGTACTACAGATCCTTCCCTAAGGGAGGGAGGTATTGTGGAGAGCTAAATGTCAGTGGCTTGGAAGCGAGCTTCCTTCAAACTCCAAAGTGCTGTTCCCCATTCACTTCTGTCACCCCTGGGGAACTTTGTATATATAAAGTGTTCTTGTGTTCAGTGCATAGTTGGCACCAGAGGGGGCGCAGTAGAATCAAGCAACCCCCAATCAAGTATAAAGAACAGTATTCTGAGTATGTAGAAAATGTCTGTCCTTCAAATAAGCAAAGGGGTCCAACAATTGGGTGGAGGTAGGAGATGAAATAGTTGAATGGAGGGTGTTTGACTCTATTGCAACCCCCTCTGGTGTCATCTATACACTGAACGCAAGAAAACTGTATCCCTGAGAAAGAATACAAGATAATATCTCAAAACGTACATTGTAAGATAATGTGTGTGGTGGGTGGTCAGGTTGTGGGGGGGTCGGAGGGGTCGTTCTCTCCACCTGACAGGAAATAGCAGTGTCAAATGCAGATTCATAGATGCCTCTAGATCAGGGTTTCTCAACCAGTGGTACTCGTACCACCAGTGGTACTTTGGCTGACTGCTGGTGGTACTTGGACCACCCGACTGCCAGAACCCCACTCTGATGCAGCACTTTTGGCGCCATGTTTTCGCTCCCGAGAGGCTCCTGCCATTGGCTTAGCCTCTCAGGAACACTGAGAAGGGCTCTCCCACCCGCCCAGAGCCTCCCACCTATATTTTTTGGTCTCCGAAGACCCAGGAGTAACTGGCAATGATATTATTGCCAGTCACTTCCGGTGGTACACAGCAGGAAAGTGGCACCGGAGGTGGTACTTGGCCAGGAAGGGGTTGAGAACAACCTGCTCTATATCTCTGTGTGAGTGACAACCAACTATGCCAATATTGGGACTGATCAAAAACTTAAAAACAGAAAAGTTTGTTGATAAACCTATTTGCAAACTGAACATCTAAAGGGAGTTTTCTGACTTGTTTGAGAACATAGGATGTTTGCCAGCTGTTTTAGACTAATTTCAGGGTGCTGATTCCAAATCTGAACTCAGATTTGCTCTGTCACATCTCATTTTTATGCCACATTTTCATTGATTTTAACCGAAATTAACTCTTTGTCACTTATGATTGCAAGATCCTTGCATATCTCTCTCTCTCTCTCTCTCTCTCTCTCTCTCTCTCTCTCTCTCACACACACACACACACACACACACACACACACACACACACACACAGAGTTAAATAAGACATTTTTTCACATTTAAAATTGTGTTAGTACTTTTTTACTTAACGATTAATTACCTAATTAATTAATTGATTAATCCAATTAATTAGTAGTTAATTAGCAGGGGGTACTTCAGAAAATTGGACCGTGATAAGGGGGTACACGCTCAACACTCTTTTTCTGACATAAGGTATTCCAATGGTTTTAAGGTAATTTTGGGGCGCTGATTCCAAATCTGGTTTGGCATCATGAAAATGGGGTCAGCACAGCTAGAACAGCTTAGTCTAGAACAGCTGCAAACGTCCAGGCCAGAAAAAAATGTTTTTGTAGACCACTGTAAATTTGCTGTTTTTCATTGATTTTATCAAATGCAATATTTGATATCTCAAAAACCTGATGTGATAGACAAAAACGGATGCCGGATTTGGAATCAGCGCCCCAAAATTACCTTCAAACCATTGGAATACCTTATGCCAGAAAAAGTGTGTTGACCAGTGTAATATACAAGCAATGTAAACAACAAATTCCAGTTGAAGCATTTGATAGTTTTTCATCTTGGTAAAGAGATGTGATATAAATGTTTTTTAAAAAATATAATTAAGTCATGGCACTTAGTACAACTGATGTCGCCTTCCTTAATGGCTCAGGGTCAATTGCTGCTCACCCAGGAAAACAGGGGGCAATGACACTTGTGATACCAGTCTACGAACTTGTCCCATACTGTTATTCAGTAACCACAGTGATTCATTGTGTTCACGCAACAGCATCTCCTGCCTTTGGGAGTGTCCCTGTGCCAGGTTCCAGTCTTCCTCTGCCCTGCCCTGCTTTGGAATGCAGGCTCACCTGACACCAGTTAAACTTCACTGTTTTTATTGGTTCCAGCCTCCCAACAGTTCTGGTAAAGGGAAATAGGAAAGGACTGAGGCATCTGGTGGGGCCACTGTGTGATACAGGACTAGATGGGCCTTTGGCCTGATCCAGCAGGGCTCTTCTTATGTTCTTATGTTCTTAGGACTATGTATGAGTTGGTCTTTGAGCACCTTGTTTGTATATTCCTCTGTGGATATAGCTCTGACCAGGCCTGTTATTCTCCTTCTCTTTGGCTACCTTGTCCCTGTAGTTACAGTCGATGTCGATGCTATATTTCAAAATATTTTCCAACTTTTAAAAATGTACTTATGTATACATTAACGTCTGAGTGCAGGCACATGAGATACCACATGGCTCCTCCTGTAATTATAAACAAAAGCGTGCTTGTATTTTTGTTTTTAGCTGTGAAATTATCAAGGTGTTGCGAAAAGCACAGGAGCAGGCAGAGGCCTGTAAAATGTGGGCAGCACTATGTTGATTGTGCTGACTTCCTGTTCAGAAAGCACAAGGAGACACAGGAAGCCCAATCCACCGAAATGTTCCGGCGCCGGAAGGAGTTGCAAACGTGCCATAAGGCACGTTTGTGGCTCCTCGGGAGCCGGGAAGGCCAGCTCTGGCGCTGGGAGGACCCCGCCATCATCGGACCCAGGTAAGTTTGGATCCAGTGGGCGGGGAGGCGGATCACCGGGTGGCAGAGAACCATTGGCCCCGGTGTCCCGGGAGGGGGCGGGGGACGGGCTTTGGCTGAAACCTGACCCCGCCGGGCGCCAGAGCCTTTACACGGCCTCCTCTACTTCCTCCAGCAAAATAGCTGGCGGAATTCCGAGGAGGCCGATAGGGCCTAGCCCTGGTTACACTCGGGGAAGGAGACGAACATCTCCTTCCCCGAGTAGACCTCCCACCCGGCAGCCATGCTGGCTGCTGGTGCACAGGATCCGGTGGGTGGCCATGGGCCACTGGCCGGATCTTAGGCAGGTTTGCGTTGTTAATCACCTCCTTCACTGCCAAATGACGGCAGAATGAAATAGACCAGTGGTTCTCAAACGTTTTAGCACCGGGACCCACTTTTTAAAATGACACTATTGGGACCCACCTAGCTTTATGAGGCTTTAAAAAAGTGATGCTTGCAAGGTAATTAGCAGCTATCTTGCAAACTGCAGGAGCTCAGCTCTTTGAAGGGCAATTAGCTATCTAGTTTTTGAATAGCCTCAGGGCTTGCAGCAATTACTTATCTTACCTTTCCATCACCTGGGACCCACCAGAAATCAGGTCGCAACCCACTGAGTGGGTCCCAACCCACAGTTTGAGAAACACTGAAATAGACATTGTGACAGTGCACGCTGTGGCATGATGTCACCGAGCTTACAGCGCAATCCGGTGCAAATCGGTGCCTGTGGAGCACATGCTCTGCAGGCGCTGCGTGTCATAAACTGACGCACCGTAAAGCACATTTACAGCACCTGGAAAGTAAGGGCCTCCCCCCCGGACCTGGTCCTGCACTGGTCAGTGCAGGGGTGGGGGGAGGGCAAGCTGGGCAGCGAGGGAGGGGGCCATTGGCCAAACCGAGTTGGGAGGGGCGGGGATATCGGTGGCGCGCCCTGCTCCCAGCCTGGGCTGCCCTTACCCCGCCGCCCCGGATGTACGCCGGCTCCAGAGCTGACGTACGTCCGAGGAGGTCTATTGGGGCCAGGCAGCCCTACATCCTTCTCCCGAGGTGTTCCCATGCCATGCCAGGGACAGGAGGTGGATACGGCGGGTGGCCCTTTAGGCCGGCCGTGTATCTTTATGTAGGATTGGGCTGCCCGTTCCCTTCCCTCAATGGTAGTATTAACTGAAGGAAGGATTTAGCTCCAAGACAGGGCCTACCCACCATTGGTCACTTCAGGGACCAAGGGTTGGGTCTTCTCTTCATTACAGGAGCAACCATGGGAGTTGTGTGTGTGTGTGTGTGTGTGTGTGTGTGTGTGTGTGTGTGTGTGTGTGTGTGTGTGTGTGTGTGTGTGTGTGGTTGCTCAGAAGGATGCTCATTCTGAACCAACCCTCCTCCAACAATCAATTTGTCATGGAAGAAAAATGAATAGAAGAGAGTCCTTTCCTCACCACTTCCTTCCCCTTACGATTTTTGACGGTTCCTTGTGCATGTTTACTTTCCACACACATTCTTGGATCTGATATTGTCTTACTCTGATCTCAGCTGCTAGCATCTCCACATTATGTCCAGGTGGGAAAAAATATGCTAAATGGTTCTCTCATTGAAACGTATGATCTCATCCCTAATTTTTTTTTTAAATAGCATGGCAAATCTAAGTCTTTAAAAAGAGACTTTTAAAAAATCAGTCTGCTGAGTAGAAAATCCTTGGTCAGTTTGCTTGCAGATGGAGATATGTGATGACTACGGTACAAACAGCAACCGGTTTTGTTTATTAGTTCCAAGGTTCTTCCTATTCACAGTTGGTTTTTCTGAAATAAATATTGGGATAAATCTTCCAGTCCACATCGGACAGCACCCCCCTCAGTGGGCGCCCATGACATGTGACCATATATGTCATACCTTAGATATGCCTCTGGTAGTTAGGCTGAAGATTTCTATCAGGCATGTGTTTTTCTAAAGCAGCAGTTCCCAACAGTTGGAAGACTGTGGACCACTGAGGCGACACACTGAGACGCTGTGGACCCTGGCAACCCGGAAATAGTCTGGCAGCAATGTGATAACATCACACGCTGTTGCATCACTGCCAAACTACTTCCAGATTACTGGGTTTTCCGAGTGATTCAGGTCAAGGGAGGGCCATTCCAGTGGCGCTCACTGTGCTCTGGGTCTCGGTGGCATCCCCATGGCGGGGACTGAAGACTCGGCAGCGCTTCTGTTGCCCGCACCCCTGACCAAGGCCCCATTCGCCTCCGGCCCGCCTGAGCTCGCATGAGTGCCAGGAGACCCAGAAGTCACTGTCATGTACGAACGGCCCCAGAGGCCTCGTAGACCACTTAGATGGGATGTTCTCTGAGCTTTCACAAAAATGAGGACTATGCAACTAGTCCCTTAAAATGGACACTGTGCCAGAAGACTGGAAGATAGCTAATGTAACACCAATCTTTAAAAAAGGAGGGAGAGGGGACACAGGGAAACTACAGGCCAGTCAACATCTGTTCCATGTAAGATGGTGGAAAGTCTAATCAAAGATAAAATCTTAAAACATATAGAAAAACAAGCTTTGCTAATGGAGAATCAGCACGGCTTCTGCAAGGGTAGGTCTTGCCTCACTAATCTTTTAGAATTATTTGAAGAGATCAGTAGGTATGTGAGTGAACCCACTGATATTGTACATCTGGACTTTCAGAAGGCATTTGACACAGTCCCTCACCAAAGGTTCTACAGAAAACTCCATAGTCAGGGAAGAAGGCAGGTCCTTTTATGGATTAGTAACTGGTTGAAGACCAGGAAAACAGCGAGTGGGTGTCAACGGGCAATTTTCACAATGGAGGGAGGTGAAAAGTGGTGTGCCTCGAGGAGAGGTCCTGGAACCGGTGCTTTCCAACTTGTTCATAAATCAGGTCTTATAGTTGGGGATAAAAAGCAAGGTGACCAAGTTTGAGGATGACACTAAACTTTTCTGGGTGGTGAAGTACAGAAGGATTCTGAAGAGCTCTAAAAGGATCTCTCTAAACTAGGGGAATGAGCAGCAAAATGGCAGATGTGCTTCCATGTAAGTAAGTGTAAGGTAATGGGGCAAGAAATCAAAATTTCACATATACGTTGATGGCCAATATTATTATGCCATTGTACAAATCCATAGTAAGGCCACATCTAGAGTATTGTGTCCAGTTCTGGTCATGACATCTCAAAAAGGATATAGTGAACTGGAAAAGGTGCAGAAGAGAGTGACTAAAATGATTCGTGGGCTGGAGCACCTCCCTTATGAGGAAAGGCTACAGTGTTTGGGGCTTTTCAGTCTGGAAAAAAGGCGCCTGAGGGGCGACATGATTCAGACGTATAAAATTATGCATGGGATGGAGAGAGTGGTTAGAGGGAAATTCTTCTCCCTTTCGCACAACACCAGAACCAGGGGACATGCACTAAAATTGAGTGGAGGGAGAGTTAGAATGGACAAAAGAAAATATTTCTTCACCCAGCAAGGAAAGGTCACAGCATTTGGACCTCTTGGCAACTTCTCCTTGCCACAGGATGTTGTGATGGCACCTGGCCTGGATGCCTTTAAAACGAGGTTGGACAGATTTGTGGAAGAAAGGTCCATCACAGATTACAAACCACAATGACTATATGCATCCTTTGGGCTTTAGAGCTATCTCTGAGTGCCAGATGCAAGGGAATGACAACAGGATACAGGTATCTTATTGTCTTGAGTGCTTCCTGTGGCATCTGGTGGGCCACTGTGAGATACAGAAAGCTGGACTAGATGGGCCCTTGGCCTGATCCAGCAGGGCTCTTCTTATGTTCTTATGAGGAGGACCTCCAGTTCAAGAGTCCCAGGATGGAAAAAGACCTGGTGTCTTGGAATGTTTATGCCATTCTTCAAATGATAATGGAGGATGCGCTGGATCATATGTCTGTCAGCTACCGGTATTTTATCTTGTAGATTGCGTAAACTGAGGTGAGGCAACAATAGGTACGCCTATTGGTACCACAGAGCTGTTCCTCCAGAATCCTTATTGTCAACAAGAAGTTAAATCTCTTCCCATATGAACTCCCTGCATGTAAGATCTTCTGATGAGCCTCAGCTCCAGATTCCCTCTTCTGTAGAGGTTTGTTTAACCACCAGGATCAGGGCCTTTTCAGTAGCAGCCCCAACACTGTGGAACTCCCTCCTAAGTATTCTCTCCACAAGCACAAGAATACAGTAATTTTTAGTTTACAATACCACTTTGTTTTATAGCTTCTGTTTTGTAATTTTGTGTGTGTGTGTGTGTGTACACACACACACACACACACACACACACACACACACACACACACACAGGCCTGGATGCCATTAAAAGGAGGTTGGACAGATTTGTGGACGAAAGGTCCATCACAGATTACAAACCACGATGACAGACAGACAGACAGACAGACAGACAGACAGAGAGAGAGAGAGAGAGAGAGAGAAATACATACATACATACATACATACATACATACATACATACATACATACCGTATTTTTCGCTCAATAGGAAATATTTTTTTACTTACCTGGGCTTCTGGGGGCTTCTGGGGGCTTCAGGGAGGCCTGTGCGACCCTCTGCAGGCCTCCCCGATCTTCGTATCGGCGCTAAATGGCCATTTTCGGCCATTTCTGGTTTTCGGAAAACCGGAAATGGCCGGAAATGGCCATTTAGCGCCGAAACGAAGATCGGGGAGGCCTGCAGAGGGTCGCGCAGGCCTCCCCGAAGCCCCGGTATTTTCCCCTTTTTTGTATTCGCTCCATAAGACGCACGCTTTCCCCCCTATTTGGGGGGGGGAAGTGCGTCTTATGGAGCGAAAAATACGGTACATAAATATGCAATGATCCCGTCCAGGGCAAGCCTACTATTAAGCAGCATGAAATGGATGGCTTCAGATAGTAGGTTTTGAGCTAAATTGCAGCCAATTATATCAATCACTTTAAGTTACTATTGTATTCTTGTGCTTGTGGAGAGAACCATATGAAGTTTTGACCTCAGAAGCAGGGCAGGCAGGACTGGAAGCACTTTGTCCATATTTGCTACAAGGATCAGAAGTGCTGGTCTCAGTGGTACATAGTAATCGTGTAGGCTGGGATTCCTCACATTCTATCCATTCTTTGCTTTGTCTTCGGCTGCAATGGCAAATTAGAGCTCCCGGCTCCTATTTCTTCCTACGATAGTTGACCTCCACTATCACTGCTGTGGCCATAGCTGATAACCGGATAGATGCGTTCTTGTCATTCCTTTGTTTGGAAGGAAAGTGGGGGGAGGAAGGGGGCTGGGCGGGGTTCACGGGCAGTGCTTCTGTGCCTCTCCCATTTTTGGTGACACCAGCTGCCTTTGTTTCCTCTTGTGCAAATCTGAGACGCCGCCTTTCAACAGGTTCATTCAACTCCTCTCTGGAAACACTGAACAGCACCAGACACTGTGAAATTCCACTAATTTGCATCTTCCCAGTTTGCAGCAAATGAGGACTAAGTCCTGTTTTCATACAGCCTCTCAACCTCAGCCAGACATGATTCCATCTAATGATAGCTCTCTGTATAGCCCCCTCCCACCTCCCCTAGCCTGCTTTTACGTATGTAATATGAAAGTGTGTCAAATGGCTTACTACAAACAAATGATTCCACACACTTCAGTGAGAGAAAGATAGTTGCTTGGCTGGGCATGATTTAGCCTTGACAGAATTGCACTAGCTACTTCCTAACACCTTCTCTCTTTTTCATCTGCTCTCCACTTAGCAGGGATTCAGACTTATAATATTTAGACTTTACCTCTTGATTTTGCTTCTATATGCCCACATTCTTCCTGCCATCTTAGTGGGAAAGTGCCCAAGCATGCCTGTGTGCCCATCAGTCCCAAACAGAACCTAATCGGTTTCTTTACAGGCAATTGAAATTAGCAATTTCAAAAGGAAGCTCTTAAGTCAGTGTTTCTCAAACTGTGGGTTGGGACCCACTTGGTGGGTCGCGACCTGATTTCTGGTGTGTCTCAGGTGATGGAAAGATCAGATAAGTAATTGCCACAAGCCCTGAGGCTATTCAAAAATCAGATAGCTGCTAATTGCCTTTCAAAGAGTTGAGCTCCTGCAGTTTGCAAGATAGCTGCTAATTACCCTGCAAACAGCTGAGATCCTACATTTTGCAAGTATGTGTAAATATATGGAGATAAATGTTTAAGTCTCTCTCTCTCTCTCTCTCTCTCTCTCTCTCTCTCTCGGTGTTTTTTCCCCAAGTATGTCAATGAAAGGTAGTGGGGGCAGGTGAAGCCTAGGTCACATAACTAAGCCCCTCAAGCCCTCATTAGGGCTGCCTCATTACAAGAAATGGACTGAGGTTTTGCAAATAAATAAATAAAATATTACTTGGTATAAGTAATATTACTTGGTATAAGTCTGAAACACCCCGAGGCATCCTCCATTGCTGAACATGCGATGATTACAGGACATAAAATCCGGTTTGAGAACACCCAATGTTTGAGAAATGAGGGCAACACAAGACTTTTACGCAATCTGGAGGCTTTGGAAATCAGTAAAAAATCAATTGGGGATCTTATGAATAGACAACAGGACCTTGCCTTTATTGATAAGATTTGGTTGCCCATTATACATGGGACAGAGCACACAGGCACAGAGGATACAGAGAAAGTGGCAATTTCCCTCGCATTCTATAGTCTTTTTAAACTGGTGATCTCACTCTACCTGCCTTACCATCTTCAATCTTCGTGATTGCACCTAGAAAAAGCTCCGAGCTACGGAGCGAAACGTCGGTATCTGTAACATGCACGGCCTCCAATTTTTAATGTATTTTATGCCTGTCTGGAGCTCCGTTTATATTGGTTCTCCACACAGTGTTTTGAGGTTATTTTAAATCGTTGGTCTGTTTGAAATAAACTACATGGCATCTTTACCCATAATTCTAAAGTCTTGGAAGATAACTGCTGGCCATGAAAGCTTTTATTCTTTCTTAAAATATTACTTGTAAATAAATAAATATATTTTTCTAGATCACCTTTTTTTAAGTCTCATAAAGGTAAGTGGGTCCTGATAGAATGTCATTTTAAAAAGTGGGTCCCGGTGCTAAAACGTTTGAGAACCACTGTCTTAAGCAAACCAGGCAGACTCTGCTGTATCTGTAAGACCTGGCAACAAATACAGTCTCTTGCATCAAGACTCCCATAAAACTGTTGTTGTCCCACATAATCAGGGGCACTTATATGGGAACTGTTCTATGTGGGAACAGGGCTGTTCTATGTGGGAAAAGCTAATACAGATAGTATACTCTGTAAAAAATCAAAGGTGGCTGTGTTAGTTCATTTGAAGAAAAATCTACAATCCAAAGTAGGATAATATATTTCAATTGGTCCTAAGTCAACTAAATAACAAACACTTTGTGGCTTAATGTATTTGAAGTACTGTTTTTATCCCTGCAAAAGCCACTTTCAGCTTTTTGTGGGAACTGGAAAGGTGGGATAGCTGTGCATAACAGATTAATAAATGGATAGGAGCACTGAGTTTGCCCAAAACATCAGGGCTCCAGCAGAGGGGTAGGATGGGGTGGAGGGGCAGCCCGCCCCCGGGCAGCAGGCAGGGGGGAAACAAACTGGAGGCGGGGAGCATTCGGGCGGCGATCCAGGCTGCGGAACGGCTTGGAGGAGCCTGCAAAAGTTTGTTTTGGCCCCCTCCCACCCAACCCCCAAGGGACATTTGGCTCCAGCTTGTGGAGACAAAAGGCTTGGGCAGTGGCTGGCAAACCACGCTGACCTTCCTAACTGTCAGCACATTTCTTCATACTATCTAGAACATGTAGACTGTCCCAAAAGCACAGCATGTTACAGCAGTATTAGATAAGCTGGTAGCGCATTTAACATTAGCCTGGTATGAACCTACTTGACGAATCAGCACAATGCAAGTATGCCTTATTGTATCAAATCAGCCTGCCTCTAAGGCAGGGGTGGGGAACCTCCGGCCCGCGGGTCGATCCGGTCCGCGGGACCGGAGGCTCCACCACCACTGCCCGCCTAGTCCCTTTAAAAGCGTACTTTCTGAATCTGCGTAGAGCAGTGCTCTCCGCAGGTCCAGGAAGGCCGCTTTCAGAAGGAGGAGGCACCGAGGTGATGCATCACCTCGACACCGCCTCCTTCTGAAATCGGCCTTTCTGCAGCTGCGCAGATCGCCATTGAAGCCAAGAGATTGCCCTCTCGGCCTCAACGGCGATCTGCGCAGCTGCAGAAAGGCCGATTTAAACTGGAGCTGACGCGGGAAGGCCGCCGCCGCCGCCCGGAGCCTCAGGTAAGCGGCCGTGGGTGGGTGGGAGGTAGAGTGGTCCGTGGGTGGGTGGGTGGGCAGTTGAGAATGGTAGATTCGCGGGTGTGTGTTTGTCAAATTTGCGGTGGGGGGGCAAAAATTTCGGGCGGCCTTACGGCCGGCCTGCAGCCAATTTTCCCAATGGGGAAATGCCCCCCCACCGCAAATAGGTTCCCCACCCCTGCTCTAAGGAATGCAGTATAACAATAAAAAGGGAGCACTCGAAAGCAATCTGGGTGCCTTCCCATAAACCTGACTCCTGCCTGCGTATCTTCCGTTGCGTCGAGACAACATGCTGACATAACTCGCGGGCGGGGTGAGTGACGTCAACGTCACAAGGGGGGGGCGGCAGGCGCGATGCCAGCTACACTACTCCAGAGGCCAAATCACTTGAATGCACTTAATGCTGTAGTTTTAGCCTTAGTGGATATGTGCTGATGCTTCTGTGTTGTGAACATAATGTGTTGTGAGTAGCAAGAGAGTTAGAACAGACAAAATAAAACATATATTTAACCAGCGTGTAATTAATCTGCAGAACTCCTTGCCACAGGATGTGGTGATTGCACCTGGCCTGGATGACTTTAAAAGGAGGTTGGACAGATTTATGGAGGAAAAGTCCATCACAGGTTACAAGCCATGATGGGGATAAGTAACCTCCTGGATTTAGAAGTAGGCTATCTCTGAATGCCAGATGCAAGGGAGTGGCGACAGGATACAGGTATCTTGTTGTCTTGTGTGCTCCCTGAGGCATCTGGTGGGCCTCGGTGGAGTGTGAATACATCTGGAGTATTGCATCCAGTTCTGGTTGCCACATCTCAAAAAGGATATATTGGAACTGGAAAATATGCAGAAGAGAGCAACCAAAATGATTAGTGGACTGCGGCATCTCCCTTATGAGGAAAGGCTACAGCGTTTGGGGCTCTTCAGTCTAGAAAAAAGGCGCCTGAGGGGGGACATGATTGAGACATATAAAATTATGCATGGGATGGATAAAGTGGATAGAAGGAAGTTATTTTCCCTCTCATACAACACCAGAACTAGGGGACATCCACTAAAACTGAGTTGGCGGGTGAATGAGGACAAAAGAAAATATTTCCTTACCCAGCGTGTAATTAATCTGTGGAACTCCTTGTCACAGGATGCGGTGATGGCACCTGGCCTGGATGTCTTTAAAAGGAGGTTGGACAGATTTATGGAGGAAAATTCCATCACAGGTTGCAAGCCATGATGTGTATATGCAACTTCCTGGTTTTAGTAGTAGGCTATATCTTAATGCCAGATTCAAGGGAGTGGCAACAGCATACAGATATCTTGTTGTCTTGTGTGTGCTTCCTGAGGCATCTGGTGGGACCACTGTGAGATACAGGAAGCTGGAGTAGATGGGCCTTTGGCCTGATCCATTGGCATAACTTTAGCTTGGCAGGGGGGCGGACCGCCGGGGGGTGACACGCGCGTCACCTCCGCTGTGCGCGTCGCCCTCCGGAGGCTCCGAGGCCGGGACAAGGCCTCGGAGCGTCCACCCCGTCCGGCTGTCCGGGGCCTTCTGACGAGGCCCAACGCTGCGCTATGTGATTTATTATGTTTTTCGTGCATGCGCAGAACGTTTCTCATTGTGCGCATGTGCGAAAAACATAATAAATCACGTATTAACGCATTGGGCCTTGTCAGAAGGCCTCGGACAGCCGGCCGGCGCGGATGTTTGGAGCCAGCAGCAGCGGGGGGTAGGTCCTTTTGAGGGGAGGAATGGAGGTCACTAGGGTGACGCGCATGCCCCACTGTGGGGCGGCGCGCGCCCTAGTGACGCCGCTGTCCTGATCCAGCAGGGATCTTCTTATGTTCTTAGAGTTTTGTTATTTAGCTCTACCCTGTCATGGACATTTATAAGGTGGCTCACAATATCTAAAGTATAGATTAGAATCAAAGCAGCAATACCAACAGCAGAAAGAATAAAATAAAACAGCTGCAGATGTATAATCAAGCCACCAGCCAACTCCCCTCCCCCAAATAGTTTTTTGACCTGGTTCCTAAAATCAAGCAAGACAGGCAAGCCAAGGCAACAAATTCCAAAGCCTAGTGGCACTACCAAGCTGGTCTTCTCATGTGCATCCACCCAACATACGTCAGTTAGCAGTGTGACATATATCCTATGCACATGTTAAGTTCAATATGTGTAACAATATACACATTTGTTGTTCTGTACATACGTGCAATCCTACATGATGTGAGTTCAATGCACATACAGTACAGCATTACATGCAATTCGTAGTCTACATATTTGGGGATCCAGTCCCTGTGTGTGGTTCATGCGAGCTTCTCTTTGCTGGAAGGTGCAAAGCAACTTTTTTGCACCCAAAATTTCCTTCCTCTTTCTGCTGACTTTAAGGAGCATTCGACTGAGAAACAAGATACGTACTATTACGAACAATTTTTTAGTTTGGCTTGTGATAAAATGAGGACACATGCTTGTGTGCACGCGCAACACCCCCCCCCCCGATATCCACAGAATACTATTTATTTATTTATTTTTCACATTTTTATACCGCCCTTCCTCCATGGAGCTCAGAGTGGTGTACATATTTCCTCCCTTCCTTTTGTCCTCACAACAACCCTGTGAGGTAGGTGGGGCTGAGAGATAGTGACTGGCCCAAGGTCACCCAGGAAGCTTCGTGGCTGAGCGGGGATTTGAACCTGGATCTTCCACGTCTAAGTCCGACTCCCAAACCACTACACCATCCTGGCTCTATGAAAACACAGTAAATATTCGCATTGCTGAGAACCTGTATTTTCCGAGGCTGCTTCACATTTCCGAGAACAAAGACAGAATAAATTGGGGATGAAAGTTAATTGAATGCTGAGGAGATTATGCTCTGTCTACTTAGCATTCTGGTTCATTTTGTCTATTGGCTCTATCCAAATTGGTTTTGCTTAAATGCACTTCAGGATAGGTAGCATTACTTAAAAAGATGAAATAATCAACATTCCCAGAACTGAAAACCTCCTTAACAACAAAATATTTGGGGCTGTTGGTACTCTTTTGTTCGCCTGGAGGTAGTAGGAGCTGCAGGTGGACAACACTAGAAACATTTACAACTGGTTTTGAAGTTTCATTGCAATGATTTCTATATTATGAAATACACCTGCACAGTCATTAATTACACTTGCAAGAAAAATTACTTTGCTCATGTTTGGACTTGTTAACAATTAGCATTTTCAGTATCATGCTGGCAGCAAGGGAGATTAATTTAATTTGCTGATTTTTTTTTAAATACAGAGTTGTTGATGTTGTTTTCTAAATAGCCATGGGAAAGTGTACTTTAAAGAGATCTTAAAGATGAAGCACCAGTAAAAGCAGCGAGCAAAATCCACTGGGAAACTGCAGGTCCTTGTTAAATAAATAAATGGGAGTTCTGGAGCAGACTTGCACTCAGAACCCATTTGTTATAATGGGGCTTGCACAAGGAAATTTCCCAACAAATTGTGCCCTTAGTGCTTTTTTCTCCACACTTTTATTTATTCATTTATATTTCATCATAAGAACATAGAAGAGCCTTAGTAGATCAGGCCACTCTGGGAGCACACAAGAAAACAAGATCCTGTATCCTGTTGCCACTCCCTTGCATGTGGCACTCAGATACAGGCTACCTCTAAAACTTGGGTGTTGCATACAGTCATCACGACTCGTAACCTATGAAGGGACTTTTCCTCATCCTTGCCCAAGGAGATCAGAGCAGTGCATATGGTTCTGTCTCCATCATTCTTATCCCCCCAAAGTCCTGCGAAGTAGATTACACGGAGAGATAGCAACTGGCCCAAGGACACCCAATGAGTTTCCCGGCTGAAGCTCATTTGAACCTGGGGCTTACCAGTCCCAGTCTGACATTCTTACCACTAAAGCATACACACTAGAGCTAGGTTTACCAGATTTCCCCCGATGCAGGGGGGGGGGGGAATGGCAGCAATGTCACCGGGGCGGGGTCTGGGGTTGTCACCAGGATGTCACTGGTAGGGTCCGGGGGCCAGGCAGCGATGTCACCGGTGGTGGGGTGGGAGAAGCAGGCGGGTGGTGGCGAAGGTCTCCTCTTCATCCCGACTCCAGGCTGTGTGGGACTGCCCCCCTGCAGCGCTAAAACGCTGCATCTTCGTCTGGTCCTCTTTGTCCCGGCTGGCTGGGACTGCCCCCCTGCAGCACTAATACGCTGCCGCTGCGTCTTCATCCGGACCAGTGATGTCACTAGGATGTGCGTCACCCCAAGGCTAGGGGGCGCGCGTCACCCTAGCGAGGCTCTGACATTGGTGCGGCCATAGGCCGCGCCGCGATTTGGGGAGGGGACCCGGCTGCACCCTGCCCCGGGTGCCTTCCCCCGCCCCGCGTCGCCCTCCAGACGCTCCAAGGCCGGCCCAGGAGCCGGCCTCGGAGCGTCCGGCCTGGCCGGCGCTCCACGGCCTTCTGAAAGAAGGCCCGTGCAGCGCATTAATACGGATATTTTTTACAATTTTCGCGCATGCGCAGAGACCGTTTTGAGGGCCTCTTGCCCTCAAAACGGTCTGCGCATGCGCGAAAATTGTAAAAATACCCGTATTAACGCACTGCATGGGCCTTCTGGAGCGCTGGCGGGGTCGGACTTGGATGTTTCTGAAGTGCTTCTAGCCTCGTCGCGTGCCCGCACGAGGATAGGAGCACTCCGGAAACATACGACTTCACTCAGACGTTTCCAGAGTGCTCCTATTCTCGCGCAGGTACGCAACAAAGCTAGAAGCACTTCAGAAACGTCCAAGTGAAGTTGGACGTTTCTGGAGTGCAAAGTCGGACATTTCCAGAGCGCTTCCAGCTTTGTGCAGGCACGCGAGGAGTCCAGGCTGGTCCGGATGTAGAGGCAGCGGCAGCATTTTAGTGCTGCAGGGGGGCAGTCCCAACCGACTGGGATGAAGAGGGGACTGGCTGGGAGCCTGGGATTTGGGCTCCCGAACCGGGATTGTTCCGGTGAATACCAGGACTATGGTAAGCCTAACTAGAGCATAGGGCAGGAGGTGTGGTCCTGAGGTTGAACTGCATGAAGACTGTTGGAAGCTAAGCAAGAGCAGCTTGTTCATGTTGGAAGGGGAAAGACTGGAACTCACTGATATTACTGTTAAGCTGTTATGACCTCGATGGCAGAAAGGCGTCGCTTTTATGTGCTGTGGTGAGAGTACAGACTGGAATGTGGAGAATGTTACTGACAGAGCGATAACAACTGGAAAAAAGTTCCCCTGTACAGCATGCAGAGAGCTCGAGGCTTGTGTTCGGTAGCTAGTGAAGATGACTACACCGTAGAAGAACCAGCTGGGATTGTAGGGTTCTATATAGAACAATATTGTAAAGATCCTTATCGGATCTAGACAAGCCTGCCTATGTAAACTATCTTGAGTAACATCCGAAGAGCAATCTGAAGATAAGAAAGGCAGTATATAAACAAACAAACAAACAAAAACAAATACTGTTCCCTGCTTACCATACTGAAAAAGCATATTAGCAGGCTAGGTATAAGCTACTGCTATTGTGATGGTCCCAGACTGCAACATCAAGATCCTAAATGAATGTATATGGGAGCTATATAGGATTTGAACAGATCTCAGAACCAACCTTTATGTTCAGAAACCGCATTCCCATGTGTGGAATATAGGTATAGGTAAAACTTGTTCAAAAGGAACAGATCCAACAAAAAGAGAGGGGGAGTTGTATCATATGTAAAGGATGAATACACCTGCACAGAAATCTGAGCCTGGTACGAAAAGCCTGGATAATGATGAGAGAGAGAGAGAGAGAGAGAGAGAGAGAGAGAGAGAGAGAGAGAGAGAGAGAGGACCAAGAGTGATAGCATCACAGGGAGTCTACTATAGACCACCTGGCCAAGCAGAAGTCATAAAAAAGGCTTTCCAAAAACAAATTACCAAGTTTATCCTGACATCTGATGGAAGTCTCACTAGGCCAATAGTGGGAGGTTCAATAAATTCTTGACGTGCCTTTCTGACAACTGTATCATTCAAAAAACACAGGAAGGAACAAGAGAACTGGCTATCCTGGACTTTATCCATACCAAAAGGGAAGAATTGGTCAAGAAAGTGAAGATGGCAGGATCTTTGGGTGAAAGCGACCACATTATCTGGAAATTCTTGCTATCAAGGGAAAAGAAAGCTAAGGGTAGTCTGATGTGTACCTTGGATTTTAGGAAAGCTGATTTGAGTGGGTTCAGGGGGAAATTAAGTCTTATCCCATGGCTAGAATTGCTAAAACAGACAACAGACCAAGAGGGATGGGATATTGTGAAAAGTGAGATAATGAAGGCACAGTTGCAATTGCGTAATTTCTTCCCATGAGAAGGAAACCAATGTGGTTGCATAAAAAGCTTTCCATAAAGCTGAGAAGCAAGAAGAGCATGTATAGGAAATGGAACAAATAACACTTAAAGGAACAGTACACAATTATAGCTTGCACCTGCAGGGATGAGGTCAAGAAGGCTGTGGAAGGATGTCACAAACATGAGGTTTTTGAGGCTGTGGAAGGATGTCAAACACAAAAGGGTTTTTGGGAGCATCTATGTCCAAAAGAAGAGGTGGGTCACACAAGCAGTAGGCCTGTTGCTAGGAGAAGATGGGGAAGTATTAACTGATGATGGGCAGGATGCAGAGTTGTACAATTCTTATTTTGCATCTGAATTTTCCCACAAGGGGAAGGTGGTCCAACCTAACAACAGTTGCACTAATGAAGAACCCCTGCTAACTGGGCAAGAGGTACTTTTTCAATTGGTGCTCCTCTTATATTTAGCAGGGGAAGAGTAACTGCTCCCCTTTCACCCCAGCACAGTGTCTTTTCTGGTGGCTGTTGCTGGTGGTGTTCTGCATCTTTTTTAGATTGTGAGCCCTTTGGGGACAGGGAGCCATTTAATAATTTGATTTTATCTGTAAACCGCTTTGTGAACTTGTTGCTGAAAAGCGGTATATAAATAATGTTAATAATAATAATAATTGCAGGCAGCACAGCTCAAGACAGGGCATGGGATGGTAAGGGAACACCTAGTTGCTTTAAATGAATTTAAGACGCCAAGACCAGCTGAACTATACCCCAGGATACTGAAGGAACATGTGGATGTGGAGCTGCTGTCTGTAATCTTTGAGAACTCCAGGAGAAATGGTGAGGTGTTCAAAGAGCGAAGATGAGCTAATGTTGTTGTTCTTATGTTTAAAAAAAGGGAAGAAAGGAAGATATGAGAAACTAAAGATTGGTCAGCTTGATGTCAATACGTGGAAGGATCCTGGAACACAGGATTAAACAAAATGTCTGTGGATGCTTAGAAAATAATAGGATGACATTTAGAAGCTAGCATGGGTTTGTCACAAACAAGTTATGCCAGACAAATCTCATCTCCTTCTTTAACGAAGTGACTAGTCTGGTAGATGATGGGAACGTCTTGGATATGGTGCATCTAAATTTCAGCAAACCATTTGACAAAGTCTCCCATGCTATCCTTGTGGATAAAATGGTAAAATGTGGGCTAGATGGTACTACTCTTAGGTGGATTCAAAGCTGGTTAAACAACCATTCCCAGCAAGTGCTATTAAATGGCTACAAAAAGGGGATGGGGAATATTTGCCTTGGGGTATTAGCACATGTGAAAGGATCTCGGTATCTTAGTGGGCCACATGTTGAACATCAGCCAGTAATGTGATACAGTTGCGTTAGCATAGACATAGAATCCAGATTCCATGAATAGTTCCACTCTATTCTCCACTAGTAAGACCTCACTTGAAATACAGTACTGTGCCCAGCTTTGGGAACCACAATCTAAGAAAGGTATTGATAAGCTGGAGTGGGTTCAGAGGAGAGCAAAAAAGATGGTGAGAGGTCTGGAAACCAAGTCCTATGAGAATTGTTAAATGAGTTTGGTTTGTTTAACCTGGAGAAGGAAGCTATGATGACTGTCTCCAAGTATCTGAAGGGCTGTCACTTAGAAGAAGGGGAGGACTTTCTTTCTGTGGTTCCAGAAGGCAGGACTGGAACCAATGGGTTGATACTATAGGGCGATAGATTTAGGCTAGCCATGAGGAAGAATTTTGCAACTGTGAGAGCTGACCAGCACTGGAACAGTCTGCCTTGTGCTCCCTCACCAGAGATTTTCAAGCAGAGGCTGAACGGCCACCATCAGGGATGCTATCACAGTTGCATGCACTGAGCAGGGGGTTGGACTACCAACCCCTTCCAAATGACTTCCAAAGTCCCTTTCAACTCTACTATTTGATGATTCTGTTATTCAACTCATGGCAGGTCCTTTGGGAAGGACTTCATCACTGCATGAATTACATCACAGTGGTGACCATCTGTGAATGACCGATATATTTGATAATAATATATCCATTACTGATTTAAATAATGTAACCTCTCATCGATTTTAGGCTTCTTATTCATTTGCTATGTTTCATTTTGAGAAAATGTTCAATTAAAACATGTTAAAAATATTCCTAATCCAATGCTAGTAGCCCCATGAATACACTGCAGGTAGGAAAGTCTTGCTGTGGGCAGCCTGGGCCGGGAACGGGATATTGGCGGAGCTTGCCACTGATATCCCCTCCCCCTCCCCGCCCAGCAAAATATAACAGTACAGGTCACCCAACAAATCAGTAACCAACAACAACAACAACAAAACCAGTGGCCAACTTGATGACACTCACGCAAATGAATAAGAGTTCTAGTATTAGCTCTGATACATAGAAATGAGAGCTGACTCATACTAACACCATATTGGTTCCCTGTTGTGTCATAACAACACCTTAATGGCTCTCGGAACAACCACTCTCATTGTTGGTCAGTTTTGAGTTAAGGAAATCCACTTTTCGTTATTTAAGGCAGTTATGTTTTCTATTTCCAGTTATTTGGCCATAATGTTTGATAGAATACACAGATAATTCAGCAGGGCTTGTTTCATTGCATTCTGCATTAAATTACCTTTCCAATGATATATAACTGTATGGTATTATTCATAAATACAATTTTTCCAAAAGGTTTCCACAATTTTGGCCACTAGTGGTGTCACACACATCCTGCCCCGAAGGTGTTGCCCAGTACGGTTTGCACCTCCGGACCCACCTTAGTGATGTTACTCCCTTAGACTTATATGTATAGTATATTCATTGTTTATGGTGTGTGGTTTCTAATAGGGGTGGCCAAACCTGCTTAATGTAAGAGCCACATACGATAAACTTCAGATGTTTGAGAGTCGCTTCAACACAAGCAATGCGACCAAATTCTAAAGCACCCAGTATCACACTAACATTCTGCTAATTTCCCTGCCTGCAACAGTAGCACACACCACAATCACTCTATCACAAGGCACACCCACTAAAACTAACATTGTCAGCACCAGCTTGTACAATTACTGATTCTCCAGCACAATTCTGTAATCCTTGCTGATCCAAAATTTCTTTAATAATTTTTGACTCAAATCTAGCATTAAAATTAGCATTCACCATGAACGTTAGACATACATTTTAATCCATTGGACTCCCAGTTTATACCTGGTAAATAATTTTAACGCTTTTTATGTACCTTTTATATTTATCTTTTTACTCCACGTCAGCTTGCAAACTGCACCCGTTTACCAACAGTATGCGCTGCGGGATAGGTGGGTTGTGTACTTTGCTTTTGAGTACTATCAGCTCCATCTTCTGGGCATTACTAGTTACTGTAACTAATCTGGTAACATTTTTTCTTTGTGTCTATTCAGCCACGTTTATACATTTTCCATCAGCCTGGCTTGTACTTTTCCTACCCTCCTTACCCCCCATTTTGTTTAATTCCTTTTCTTTTGGATTTTTAATAAATTAGTTACATTTTTACTCTTGCTTTCCTAGTTCATGTTTACAGGTTATTCAGTTACACCAGGGGTTACACCTGATTGCTCTCACAGGAACTGCTGGTGGTTGATTTTTAATAAGACCCCCCTGGGGTTCAGTGTTCTCCTAAGAGGGGGGTCTCAAGTCAAGTCCCAAGTCTTTGGTTGCAAGTTACGAGTCCCTATCTATTTAATGGGGAAAACAGGTTTAAACCTGAATAAAATTCGACTTGTCATAAAAGGCTCCAAGTCTTGAGTTGAGTCTTTCAAGTCTTTTACAGTCGCCGAGTCAAATTACACGACTCGAATCCGAGTCAATAGACTCAAGTCTACATCACTGCTAAACGCCCTCCTTGGTCAGTCTTTACCCGGTACCTTCCCTGACACAGCCTCTAAAGCACCAGTAAGAAGACTAGAAACCCAATCTCCTAGCATCACATCAAAAGGGAACGTTGTCTAGAACAGGGGTGTCCAAAGTATTTTATCCGGCTTGTGGCAGGCAGGCCAGTGCAGCCCACAGTGGCCTCTAGCTCCCCCCCGCCCCGGCTCCCTGCACCTACCATGAAGGCTGCGGGAGGCTGCAGGAGGTTGCGGTGGCTGGCAAGTAGCTCCCCACCAGCTGCCACAGCAGGCAAGCAGCTGTGGGAGGCTGCAGCGACCAGCGAGCAGGTCTCCACCGGCTGCCACGGCTGGCAAACGGCTCACCACTGGCCACTTGTGTTTCACTAATGTGACTGGAAGGAGTGGGGCCGCAGGCCAGATGGGCCTGTCAATCGTGCCCATCTGGCCTATGGCTGGAAAAGTTTGGAGACCCCTGGTCTAGGCACGGAAAGAACACAGTCAAAGAAAACTGCCCGGAAATTGCATCTTCAATCTACCTAGCGGTACGTTTAAGGTAGGGGAACGTGTAATCAGAACCCGTTTTGTTTTCTTGTATAGTGCCTTGGACCACAAATCTCTGTTTTCCCTGTTCTGTGTTTTGTCCTTGTTCCCCCCCACAACCAACCTTTTTAAAGAGCATCCTGCTGTCTGGCAAAAGACACAAGCACATTTGCCTCCTTGCTCTCCAATAGACTGTATTGGCCAAAAATCCTTGCGTCCATGCAGGTGTGTGGGCATAGGAGGAAGGATCTGTTGGGTCAGTTGGCATCTTACTCCTTCCTCCAGCATCTGCCTTCAGTACCAAGGTAGGCCCAGGTCAATGGGGTACACAAAGATGGAGGAAAGGCATGAGGTGAAGCCTAGAACATCTCTTTGGTGGCAGTGTCTACCTACCAGGGTCAGGCTGGGACATAGCAATGACAGCCAGGACAGGATGCATACTGTGCCCCTGTCTCTAGGAACGCAAGAGTGATGCATTGGATGCATTTCCATCTCCTCACTACATAGTGGTCAGTACTTGAACTATCATCACAGTCTGTCAAACAGATGGAATGAACAGTACCCAAAAACTATGCAACCATCAGTCTGGAGACTAGCAGCAGGAAGAAGAAAAACGGTCACCAGAAGGTTGTGCGAGACATGATATCTACTTCAGAAAAATTCGGGAGGGATTCCTTTTTGGAGAAAGCATCTTTTTCGGTTGTACTGAGCATTTATGGACATTCATGTCTGAGATGCTGATCCATGTAACAAGTCAACCCTTCAAAAGAGTGAGCCAGGATCTAGTAGCAAATTACTGGTGAGATTTTACTGCTGCCATCTGATCTCGTACAGGTCAGGAGGAGGTCTATTCCTTAAGATTTCAAGTCGCAAAGAAGTTTACTTTGATTTGAAACACACTCAAAAATATCTTGGTGGATAATATTCCAGAACTCTGTTCTGGAATGGGGTTCCCTTTTCTACCTACCCTTGTTTATTTTGGTGTGAGTTGGATTCCAAAATGCAATTTCAGAAAGATTGCCATTCACGCAGATCTAAGGAACCATATTTATCAAGTTTGGTAATTTGTTAATTCCTATTTGCTGCTAGAATCCAGAATAAAGACGTATCTCATCTTTTATTCAGTGATCAACACATTTCAAGCCATGACAGTCTGAAAGAAAATGAGCTGAGTGACCTTAAAAACTATACCTTCTGTAATGAACCTGCATTATGACGCAAGATGTTTTTAAAGGGGAAAAAACCTATTTTATGTATACAGTAAGTAGTCCAAAGATACAACTGTGGCATCCAAATATGTGGCCTTGAAAAGTTAGGTTCTATAAAGTACAAATGTGAGCATACATGGTCTTTATCCAGGAGAATAAAAAAAAGAGCACCAGTTCACTGAAATCAGAGAGGCATTGCCTTGGCTAAAATCCAGAAATGACAACATAAAAAGGCAACTGGAACACACAAAAGAATAATTTATCTTGGGAGAACTACTCAGACAAAACAAAAAGGCAAGAAAAGTAACTGTACAGAGAAATATCATTATTTGCCACTCAGATTATAAGGACCCTGCGAACAGCGAGTTCTTGGCCATGAGACAAAAGGCAATGCCCTGCCTTTGAAGCTGTGCATGAATGCGAGTTTAAGGTTAACAGCTCATCCTTCATCACTGCTGCTGCTGCTGCTCCAGGCATCTTCATAGGCAGGTCTTACAGACTGCTGAGGTCGCAACTAAAAAGAAAAAAAAAGAATCACAGTGTCAGGATGAGCACTTGCGAATGGCTGCCATCTATGATCTGCCCATGGAGGAGATTAAGATCACTCCTCTGTCTTGGACGGATCACTATCTGGTGAGTTTTAGACTGGCAACGTTTAATCACCCCTGCAGAGCTGGGAAACCAAATTGTATGGTCCGCCCTCGGAGACTGATGGATCCGGATGGTTTCCTGAGGGCTCTGGGGGAATTCCCAGCTTCCCGGGTCAGTGATTCATCTGATGCTCTGGCTGCCCTGTGGTATGGGGAGGCAGCTAGAGCCTTGGATCAGATCGCTCCCGAACGGCCACGGCCTTGTCGTCGAGCCAAGGCGGCTCCTTGGTTTACTGAGGAGCTGCAGGCAATGAAACGACTGGGCCGACGCCTAGAGCGACGGTGGAGGAAAACTTGTGATGAATCTGACCGAACACGGGCTAGAGCCCATTTCAGGGCCTACTCCGTGGCGGTGATGGCAGCGAAGAAGGCGTTTTTCTCTGCCACCATTGCGTCTACGAGTAGCCGATCAGCGGAGCTCTTTCGAGTTGTCCGGGATCTGCTCCACTCGGCTCCTGTAGCGAGTGAGTTGGAGTGTTCGACGGACCGCTGCAATGAGATCGCACGGCACTTCGCAGATAAAATCGCTCAGATTCGCCATGACTTGGACTCTGGTTTAACAGTTCCAGAAGTTGTCCATACGGCATCTGTCAATTCCATCGTTTTGGATTCTTTTCACCTTATACAGCCTGAGGATGTGGATAGGGTCCTCTGTAGTTTGAGATCGTCTTCGTGCCCGCTTGACCCTTGCCCATCTTGGCTAATACGATCTGCGCGGGTTGGGCTGGCCGACTGGGTGGAACCTATTGTGAATTCATCATTGTGGGAGGGAGTGGTGCCTAGCATCCTGAAGACTGCAATTGTGCGTCCCCTCCTGAAAAAACCATCTTTGGATTCCTCCAATTTAAATAACTATCGGCCAGTTTCCAATCTGCCTTTTTTGGGTAAGGTGATTGAGCGGGTGGTGGCGTCTCAGCTCCAGGGGATACTAGATGAAACAGAGTATCTGGACCCTTTTCAGTCTGGCTTCAGGCGGGGCTTTGGGACGGAGACAGCCTTGGTCGCCCTGCTGGATGATCTTTGCCGAGGACTGGACAGGGGGAGTGCATCCCTGCTGGTCCTTTTGGACCTCTCAGCGGCTTTTGATACCATCGACTATGGTATCCTTCTGGGCCGACTGGCCGAGTTGGGACTAGGGGGCACTGCGTTGCAGTGGTTCCATTCCTACTTGGCTGACAGGTCCCAGATGGTGATGCTGGGAGATGCCTGTTCGGCGCCCTGCCCTTTACAGTGTGGGGTGCCACAGGGTTCTAATTCTGTCTCCCATGCTTTTCAACATCTACATGAAACCGTTGGGAGAGATCATCCGGGGATTTGGAGTTGGGTGTCACCAATATGCTGATGACACCCAACTCTACCTCTCCTTGCCATCTCGCTCCAGGGAGGCTGTGGAAGTCCTGGAGCACTGCCTGGAGGCGGTTGGGGTCTGGATGAGGGCTAATAGGTTGAGATTGAATCCAGAAAAGACAGAGGTCCTACTGGTCAGGAAAGCTTCGATGCAGGTACTGAGTCACCTGCCCGTTCTGAATGGGGTTGCACTCCCCCTGCAGGAACGGGTGCGCAGCTTGGGAGTACTTCTGGATTCACAGCTCTCCCTGGAAAGCCAGGTGGCGGCTGTGGCCAGGGGTGCGTTTGCCCAGCTTCGGCTGGTGCGCCAGCTGCGGCTGTACTTGAGTTGATCGGACCTGACCACGGTGGTCCACGCCTTAGTGACTTCAAGACTGGATTACTGTAACGCGCTCTATGTGGGGCTGCCCTTGAAGACGGTTCAGAAGCTGCAGTTAGTGCAGAATGCGGCGGCCCGGGTGGTCGCTGGAGCTAGGCGGTTTGACTCTGTTGAACCGCTGCTTCAGCGGCTGCACTGGCTGCCCATTCGTTTCCGAGCCCAATTCAAAGTGCTGGTAATGACCTTTAAAGCCCTTCACGGTTTGGGTCCAGGATATCTGAGGGACCGCCTTCTCCCATACATTCCGGCCCGCTCTCTTAGGTCATCTGAGGGGGCTCTCCTGCGTGTACCACCTCTATCGCAAGTTAGGGAAGTGGCAACACGTGGGCGAGCTTTCTCCGCTGTGGCGCCACAACCGTGGAACTCCCTGCCAGGGGATCTGAGAACCACCCCCTCCCTCATGACTTTTCGGCGAGGGCTCAAAACGTTTTTGTTTCGTCTCGCGTTTGGGTGATGGGTTGTAGCCTGCCTCCTGTGTCTCAAGATGCTCTGCCATGCTACTTTTGTGCTCCCTACTGTTGCCCCCCCCCCAGTGGATTTTATTGATATTATTGTTTTTAAGTTATGTATTGTTTAAACTTTCTGTATTTTAAACTGTTTTTAATTTTTGTTGTAAGCCGCCTTGGGCATTTGCCTCGGCATGGGATAAGGCGGGATATAATTTTTTTAAATAAATAAATAATAAATAAATCTACAGCAACAGTTATGTATGGAGTAGTTTGGAAAAGTGTCGGTTCAGCCAGGATTTTCAGTGCTGCTGAAAATGTTTTTGGGAACAATTTCAGGATTGTTCCCAAAAACATTTCAAACACAATACATTGCCCTGTGGTACCTTAAAGACTAAAGGAAAAATAGTGCAAACAATAACACTCATTACAAACATATTTTCTGTCTGTCTATGCCCAACGCGTTTCAACAAAAGTGCCTTTATCAGCAGGACAAAAAGAAATATTGGTGATGGCAAAGAATCCCACTACCTGTGGTAGTCCTAGTAGAGTCTATGCCAGGGGTTCTCAAGCTGTGGTACGAGTACCCCTAGGGGTACTCGGACCAATGGCAGGGGGTATGCCAGAGCCTGCCCCTTATCAGTATCAATCAGTAGTTAATTACTTGTTAATTAGAACTTAAATGCAATCCCCTGTCTGTCTGTCTGTCGCACGCACACACACACACACACACACACAGTTAGGTAAGGTATTTTTTAACATTTAAAATTGTTTTAGTACTTTTTTATTTAATGATTAATTTGCTAATTAATTAATTGATTGATTAATCTAATTAATTAGCAATTAATTAGCAGGGGGTACTTCAGAAAATTGGACCGTGATAGGGGGTACCCGGGCCTCCAAAGGCTGAGAACCCCTGGTCTACGCCTTCCTTGCTAACCTTCGACTAACAAATTTACTGTAGAGTAAGCTTTTTATGGACTAGAGCCCATTTCATCAGATGGAAGAAGGGTGTGCAAGTTGTTTTTAAGTGGTCAGCAGTACCGATGGTAGGAAATTATAGCTTTGATCTGATGTGACTCGCTACATATACTAGCGCACGTACATATACTAGTGCGCGCACACAATCTCAACATGTGGGACTGCGCCACCCTGCCCACTGGCTGCCTATCGGGGCAGTCAACATTATTTATGTCATTTTTAACAACACATTTATATCCTGCCTTTTTGGTTTAAAATCTCCAAGGTGGCTTATAAAAAAAGCCATACAGGTTAAAATTGTCACATTCCTCAGGAGACAATCGAAATGAGGATGTGCAACAGAAGTTGAACACAAGGTAGCAGATTGTGCTTGAAGCAGCATTCAGTCATCTAAGAGAATAGTCAGAGTTGCTGAAAACGCTCCAAAAGGAATTTGCCTTGGCTTGGCATTGAAAAGTCATCCAGAAAAGAGCAAGGTGGATTTCTCTAGGAGCAAGGTCTACAATCCTAATGCCACCACAGAGAAGGTCCCGTCCTGCATGACTGTCCATCATGCTTCAGACAGTAGAGGCACACTGACAGGGCATTCAAGGAGGCTCTCCTTGAATGCTTTCTGAAGAACGCATAGAAAGGGTAGCTTTCCAAAGAACCAGACGGTTCTTAAGTTAGCCTAGGCCTACATCATTAGGGCTTTAAAAGATATGAACTGGTCCTGCGTTTCGTATTGGTTCTGTGCTGAGACAGTGGTCCCATAGCTGTGCAGAATATATCCAGTCCTGCACTGACAGCAGCACAAGGTTTATGGAGATGCCCTCTATGATTCCATCACTGTCTACAATAGGGCTTTCCTGCAACGGCTATATGGGTAGACCACTGATCACTGAAGAAATGCGCAACTATTTTTTTCTTTTACAATCATGCAGAAAAGTTATCGGTCACCCATAGTTCCTCTGGCTGACCTGTGGGAGATGGCCTAAAAGAGCGGGCACATGATCTTGACCAGAGGTTCCTAACCTGGTACTTTGTGCGACCGCAGGTGGCACGCAGCAGGTTGATTCTTATCTATTTTCCCGATGTTCCCTGTGTCTTGCAATTCAGTGTTGCTAATTGTTGCTCCGGTCTCGCCTATGGAACACTGATTCCCGAGGCCTCTTATTAGGCAGTAATTAGCAGGAACAGTAATAAACTGCTAGGAAGTCTCTTATCTGCCATTCCAATCTCTCTCTCTCTCTCTCTCAGTTGTGGAGCCTCTGCAACAGCTGAAGGCCATCCTGTTGCTTACGGTTGCTTTGCTTTTGCTCCTTAACTCCAATCTCTACTGTTCCGTATTGCTTGATGTGCAGTTGGGCCTCGCTATCTGTGGAGGATCTGTTCCGGACCCTCCCGGGGATAGCAAAGATTCACAGATAGCGGGGTTCATTAAAAAACGCTGTTAAAAGAAAAAAAAAAGACCCCAAGTGATAGCAAGAGGCATATCTGGGGGTGGTGTAGCTCTGAATGTCGGGAGGGTCTAGAATCCAACAAACTAGAAAATTTAGGGAGACCAGATTCCCCCCCAGAATCACTGTGCTTAGAAATACCAATTTAGTACATGGGACATACTACCAGCCACCTTATAAAAGTGCTGGATGTGATCTTGACTTGGAGTAAGAAATCTAGGAGATTTCCAAAGAGGAAAGTTTTGTAATAACGGGTGACTAATTACCCTCGCATAGACTGGGTAAATTCAAGTTCAGGCCACAACAAAGAGAGAAAGCATCTCGATACACTGACAGCCCAATCCTAACCCCTTTTCTGCCTCTGGAACTAGTGTTCCGATAGCAGGGAATGCTTTATGGCTGTCACAAATGGCTTGGGACCACCAAAGGTCTGCCAATGAAGGTCAGGTGGCGGGGAGGCAGAACGGGTCTGTGGAAGGGTGGAATGAGGAACAGGGCGGTGACTGGGGCGGGTGGAATGGGGCAGGTGCAATGGCGTCCGCCAAATCCAACTCCCCTTTCCAGACCTGATTCCCTAACCCGGGTTCATGCAGATCTTTGCCAGCGATTTTGCTGGTGCAGGTCCGAGTAGATCGCTCTGCACCATGGAGGCTTACTCCTCCAAACCAGAGGAGACTATCGGGACTTCCCCCCCTGCAGGATGCACCATGAGCAGTTTTGACGTGGCTACATCAGCAGACGACAAGCATAGGATTGGGCTGTAACTGACTGTGCCTTAGAACAGCTGGTGTTGTAACCAACCAGAGGCTTAATCCTATGTGGTAACCGGGGACTAGTGCAAGATAATAAGGGTGGTCAAAGTGATATGGAACAGTGACCATAGTTCAATATATACGTAACAGGAATGTTTCCAAGGAAGAACAGCCCAACATTTGATTTCAAAAGAAGGGAATGGTAAAAAGAAAACTGAAAGGAAAAGTCAAGAGAGTCAAGTCTCTCCAGAGTGCATGTTGGTTATTTAAAACCACAATAACAGAAGCTTAACTAGAATGTGTGCCACACTTTGTAGGGTCTCAAATCATTTTTGATCAGTCTATTTTCACTGCTACTGGGAACACCACAGTCTTTTTCCATTGCTACTGGGAACACCACCGCATAGTCAGGGCGATGGTGTTCCCAGTAGCAATGTATGGTTGCGAGAGTTGGACCATAAGGAAGGCTGAGCGCCGAAGAATAGATGCTTTTGAACTGTGGTGCTGGAGAAGACTCCTGAGAGTCCCTTGGACTGTTAGGAGATCAAATCAGTCAATCCTAAATGAAATCAACCCTGACTGTTCCCTGGAAGGACAAGTACTGAGGCTGAAGCTCAAATATTTTGGCCACCTAATGCGAAGAGAGGACTCTCTGGAGAAGACTCTGATGCTGGGAAAGATTGAAGGCAAAAGGAGAAGGGGAAGGCAAAGGATGAGATGGTTAGACAGCATCACCGATGCAACAAACATGACAATGAGCGAACTCAGGAAGATAGTGGAGGACAGGAAGGCCTGGCGGGATTTGGGTCATGGGATCACGAAGGGTCGGACACGACTTAACGACTGAACAACAACAAAATTAATGTGAATAAGGCACACTACTGTGTTTGCTTTTAATGTGGAAATGAAGTGCACAGATGTGAAGTTTAGTCAAGCTTTTCCCATGACTGCATCTCGTAAGCTGTAAATATATTTGGAAATAACTAGGAGGCCAACAAGAGAAGTTCAAAGTGTGCCACGAAGTGTGGCGATGGCCACTAGCTTGGAAGGTTTTAAAGGGGGATTGGACGAATTCATGGAGGACATCTATCAATGGCTTAAAGTCGTGATGGCTGTTTGCTACCTCCGGGTTCTTCAGCAGTAGGCCTCGGAATGCCAGTTGCAGGGAAACCACAGTGGGAGAGAAGCATGACTTTCTCTCCTGCTTGTGTGCTTCCTAGAGACAGCTGGTGGGTCACAATGGGAAAGAGGATGCTGGACTAGATGGGCCTTTGGCCTGATTCAGCAGGGCTTTTATTAAGTTCTTACACAGCTCTAGTCTGGATCTACTGCAAAGCTATTTACCTTTTCAGAGGCATCATCTGGTTCTGGCTCCTGCAGAGATGGTACCCAGGCTAGGATATTGCTATCTCGGCCACTACTATAAAGTTCCTGCCATTAAGAAATAAAGTCACAGAGCAGTTATTGAATACTGAAGGAGAAACAGTTGCAACAAGTATAAATGGGGATTTAAATAAAAAAAAAAAACTTGGAAAAAGGACACAGTATATTCACACTAAAAAACAAAAAAGGAACCTCAGTGGGACTAAAGCACTAGCAAGTCTGTGACAAGTGATGTTTTCCTTTTATTTTTTTGTATTCTTTGTTATTTATTTCCGTGTTAGCATAATCTTTGAGCAATGGACAGTATCTCAAAAGTCTATAACTCATGCCAGGCTGCACAGCTCCAGTCAACTCTTGCCCACCAACATCAATTGTTATTGGACTATTTTACTGAAATCCCTATATGCACTATGGACACTACTTTTCCAGAACTTTTCCAGCTCTCAAAACTCCACCTTGACCTCTGTTTGCTACCAAGATGCCAGCTCATGCAGACCATGTAGTCAGGGGAAAAGGCATAAGGTTGCAAATTCCTATCTCGTTGTATTGTGAAACCTTCCATCTCTTCTTGGTTTTTAATTGACTTCTGCCTGCATTCCTATCTTGGCTGTTATCATTGTAACCCATATCAATGCTTTTTAAAAATTCTATTCACATAGCAAGTCACGTGCTAGCACACCAGAAAGGGAACCCCTGAAACTTAATTAAACCCTCGTAAGAGCTTAAAGCATCACCCTCAGAGCTGCACAGAACCAGCACTTCAAATTCCAATAAATATTGGGGCATTTCAGCCAGCCAGGCGCGATTCAAACATGGTGCAAAGACCACCTTGTGTCATTTTTGATCTTCAAATCACAAGCACATTGGGCTTGGCAGGCTGTCTTCAGGAATGGTAACAATAATTGAGCTTTGGAGTCTCTCACTTTCCTCTCCAACATCCTATCTCTCTGTCTCTTCTCTTCTCCCCTGTCTTAGCTTAGAGACTAGGGTAAAAGAGTAACAGCGCAATCATATCCAACTTACACCACCAGTGTAACCAGCAGGGGAGGGCAGGGTGGGAGGCTTTGAAGGGGAGGGGAGATTTAAATCCCCTTTGGAGGAGATTTGAATTCCCTTCCCATTCTGGGTCCTCCCGTTCTTGCTGCACCCCTGGTAACACCAGTGGTGTAAGTTGGATAGGATTGCACTGTCAGGCTTCCTTGAATGTTGTCCCTTTTCTTACTCTCTTTCGGTTCACACAATACACATTGCAGTCATCCATCCGACACAAGTCACCCGCCACTCCCACGTTAGGATTGATTGCTGTTTCCGTACTTAATTTTATTTCACCTATGGGTGAAAGGATATCTTTGGATATATTATTTTTGATGTCTGTTTTTTTACAATAGTTTTTTTGATTGGAAGCTCTCTTTCTCTCCAAGCTTGTTCTTTAAAAAGGGGGTGTTCTTCATTTCTGCACATCGCTAACCGACACCCAGTTTTAAAGATTCCTTATCAAGGAGCTGTTTTACTTTGCCTTGGCTACCTTTTTTCCTTGAAAGGGGCAGGACAGGCAATCTTAAGTTTTTCTCAAGGGAAACATTTATTAAATAATTATCCATGCAGCTCACTTCATAGGCCACCTAAAAACATATCTGTGCTGAATTTGAAGGAAACTATGGCCTTAGTTTCCAATTTGAAATAGAAGGTACACAATGTATACTTTTTTGTACTTTAAAAAAATTGATATAATTTAAGGCATTTTTACCCAAAGGTGTATATACGCAACAGGAGTTAGATGTGTACACCTGTGGGCTGGGCTAAATGCACTATTTAATTATATGCTAAGAATGTGATTATACTTAAATAAAGACATAAGCTCTAAGCCAGGGGTGTCAAACCCGTTTCATACAGCAGGCCGAACAGCATTCATGGCATCTGCTGAGGGCCAGAAGTGACATCATTAAGCAGGTGATAACCAGAGAAATAAGCTCTTTTTCTCATCTAAAAACTCATTAGCTGCAAATGTCAGAAAATACAGAAATCCTGATAATATTTTTAAGATATGAGAAAACCCAATTATCATGCATGTAGCTCTTTTAGCAGCACCGCTTCTGCTGAGGTGTCATTTCACAGCTCAGTAGCCGAGAGGTGCTCTGCAAATTAATGCCTTGATAGAAGCAGTGCTGCTGAAAGGACAGCCTGCATGATAACTAGGCTCTCCCAGCGCCTCGGCAGCTTCTCCCTTTCTCATCCCTCTTGGTCTGCCGCTTCCCCCATACAATTCATTGCCTTCTGAGGCCTCCTTCTGTCTCTCCCTACCAGCATCTCGGCAGAAACAGCACTGCTGAAAGGGTGGCTCTGGGAGAGCCCAATTACCACATGGGCGGCACTTTCAGGAGTGACACCTGAGCACTGCTGAAAGGGTAGCTTGCATGATAATTGGGTTCTCCCAGCGCTGCCCTTCAGCAGTGCCACTTCTGCCAATGCATCATTTTGCAGTTCAGCAGCCGAGGGCAGCTGATGGTGGTGCTGGGAGAGTCCAACTATCACGTGGGCCGGATAACGAGCTTCTACGGGATGCATCCAGCCTGTGGGCCTTATGTTTGACACCCCTGCTGTAAGCCCCACATATACATCTTTTCTTAAGGTTTACTCTTGGCTATAGAGCTGTTCCGACAAGACACCTCCAAAGCTTTGTAACATTTAAAACCATGTCAGCTTGTTTCTAAATGGAGAACTGCAGCTTTAGCAACTTTGCCCTTTTCACAACTAAAAATAATCCCTTTTCACATCTAAAAATAATCCCTGAGGAGTCTGAATAAAACCGAGCCATGGCATACACTGCAACGTCAATTAGGCAGTATATGGTAGGCCCAAGGAAAATGTTTTTATGGAGGACAGTCTCAGCAAAAATTATGCCAGTGCTTCCATGAATTACAACATACAACCAGCCTTTCAACATTAGGGCCCTGTGTGTTGCGTTGATGTGAATTTTGCATCAAGTACAGCTTGTTCTGTCAGAGAACTGAAGAAGCTTGAAAGGCTGCATCAATTGGAATTTACTCATCTACATGACTAATAAATGTACATGACTAATAAAGCCCTTGAAAAGTTGGCTGTAACTGATTTACAGGGACAAGGGTATTCTCCAGTTCTCTGAAAATGTAAAATCTCTTTTGAGATAGAAGGGTGGGCAGATTTTCAATTTTTACCCTGCCTTTCACCCACAGGTCCCAAGGTGGTGAACAAAATAATATAAAAACAATATCACAGAACAATTAAATACAATACAACCACAGAAAAGACAATAAGGTGTTAATCAGAGACAGAAGAATCATAGAGCAGTAGACACAGTGCATTATATCTCAACCACCACAGGCCTAGAGAGTCAGATACAACTTTAGTGCCTTCTTAAAAGCTGGGAGGGAGGGAGCATCACAGACCTCCTGAGGTAGCAGTCCCAACACTGGCAGCAGTCCCAACACAGTCCCACCATGGAAAGACCTTATGGGGCTCATCAACATATTGTCACACTCAATGTTCCCTACTGTGCCGAGCAGTTAACAACCTGAGCAGTATTTACCAATGAAGTCTTGGCAATGGCTGCTCATGCATCACAACTAAGGCAGGTGGCATGTTTACCAGTGATGGGGACTCGAGTCTTGCGACTCGCCCGTAAATCCCACTGGTGACTCACTGGTGACTTGACTTGGCGATCGTAAAAGATTTGCAAGACTCAACTTGAGACTTGGAGCCTTTTATGAGTTGAATTTTAAGTCCCTATACCTTTAAGTCCCCTTTACCTTATTGGTAAGCCAGGAAGAAGGCATCTACGATGCCGAAGGCAGGCACAAATGCAGCGGAGGTGGTGGGTGGTTGGGGGGTGATAGAGAAGGCAAGGCATCTCCAGTTCTCAGTGTTTTTTGGCTATGAGCATGAGGGTGGGAGGGACTGCACTGGCTCTGCCCCCAGCAGCTCTGATTGGGCAGCAGCGAGGGCCAATCAGAGCTCCGACTGTCATGGGGGCCAACAGAGCGTGCTCAGTGCACTCTTTTTTGCTGCGATAGCATGTGAGGCAGGCGAGCATCTTGGAGGAAGCAGGAGAAGCCAAGCGCAGGCTAGTTTCCTCTTCTTTTCGCTCTCTTGGTCTCTGCCGCTTCTTCAGCTTCTGTTGTGCCCAAGAGTGACCCCCACTTGTCCCTCCTGCGTTATCAACGGCACTGTAAAGCTGGCATTTAAGGCAATGGGGCTGCAGCAGGTAAACACTGGAGCCAGCTACATCTACATTCTGCATGTGCAGAATAACGTGTACATGTATAAGATGTAAGAGAAACATCTCTAATGCAATGGGATAAAATACCGAAGGACCCACAGAGTTGACTAGAGGTAGGTCTTATGTAGCTATTTCTCTGTTGCTGCCTTCTCCTGCCACGATCACCTCTCAGACAAGCCAGATGTGTTGAGACAATCAGATCTAAATGAGTGTGCATGAGAAGTGCAGGTGGGACCATAAGTGGGGGGTTTACAACCCTCCCCCCCCCACCCAAACCACCCTTCCTTTTTTTGTTAAAATTGGCTTGTTTTTAGAGACTTGAAATGAGATGCGAGAGTCAGACTCGAAAATTTGGGCAAAGACTTGAGACTTGACTTGAGGCCAAAGACTTGAACACATCACTAATGTTTACATAATCAGTTTACATATTTACATATGTTTACATATGCAGTTACTTTATTTTAATGAAACATCAACTCAACTCTGTGAACAGACCCTACTCCCAGTCTTTAAGCAGTCTAGGCCCTAGTGTCTAGGGGCCATGTCTATGTAATCGACCTCAGTCACAAGTTCTCTCTCTCTCTCTCTCGGGAAAAAAAAAGCTGTAGGATCAATTATAAAGGTCACAAAGTAATGAATCACAGTTTGAGTTAACCAGAACTCCTAATATTTTATGTTAAAGCAAAAAAAAAAAAAAAAGGGGGGGGGGATTTTGCTAGGCAAAAGAAGAAGCCCTGCCTGTAGGATTGCACTATAAACGTTCTAAAAAACCCTGGAGGACTTCACTTACCTGAAAATTAGGCTGAAAGACACAGCAGTCAACAGAACTATAATGTCCCCTAAGCATAGTGATCAGCTCTCCTGAGTAAATTGTATAAATAGCAACAGTGCTATCATATGGCACAAATGCAAATTCTGGACTGCAGCCACGGGAGACGGTGAATTTGAGTCCTTTTCTACAGTCATTGTACACCTTCCCATAGTTCACCTGTAAAAGTTAGGATTGCAATGTTACCCCTGTTATCACAAAAGCTGCTACCTGCTAATGTTTCTGTACATTTGCAACGGAAGCCCATTTCCTATAACCACACTGTTGAATGTTGCATTGTTTCTCCCACAATAGCCTTCTCTCCCGTTTTAATTTTACACAGTTAATGGCTCAGAGTTACCTTACTACTTCTTAATGTCACAACACAATATGCGAATTGGACCTAAAAAAAAGAAATTTAAACCAGCCATCCAGCAGGAGTAGACATCCCTTCAAACACACAACCCCCTCTTTTCCCCCCAAATAAGAAATGAGAACAAAACAGCAGTGGCATAGCCAGACACCCCCAGGGGGGCGATCATGTGACACCCCCATGTGACCACCCAGGCCCCGCCCCCTTTGGCCCGATCAGGCCGCTTCCGGTCTTTTCGGCACGAAAAACACCCTCTTGGGGTGTTTTTCCACGCAATTTACAGTGCAAAGGGCCCGGGCGGGCGGGCCAATCCCCGATCCACCGCCGGGCCGAAAACGGGCCTTTTCCGCTGCTGCCACCATTTTCACCATCGCTGCCGGGTAATTTGCACCCCCTGCCGCAGTCGCCTGGGGGCGATGGGCCCCCCGCCCCCCTTAACAACACCTCTGCAAAACAGATGTAGTAAAACCTCACGGTAATGCTATATTTGCTGGCAGGTTAAAAGAAAAGAAGAAATAATTCAAAGGATTTTTATATAATAGCACCCAAACATGATGCAGTGTTTTGCAACAGATGAGAGCAGGGTTCCCTGGCCCAAGGAGCTCACAATCCAGAAAGAGACACAAGAGAGAAAGGGAGTAGAGTGGAGACAGGATCAACAGGGAAAGAATATGCGATTATTTCACATACCCAGACTTCGGTTTAATTGCAGTAAGGTATATGGAGATGAAGGCGCTGCACCAAAAGTTAATGTAATAAGGATAAAATATATCCTTTTTTAAAAAATAAACAAAAGAAGAAGAACAAATGCTCCTAGAAATGTGCCACTTTCAAAACTTTGGAAAGGAATGGAGAGGGAAGAACCAGGGTGGAAAAGTGGAAGGACCTGCCACTTTGGCAGGTTTTTGAATGCATGCTTGTGTAAAAGATCTCCCTGAAAGTAGCAAACTGGTACAGTAGGGAGGAAAATTCTAGCCCAGTCTTTTGCTTGATGTGCTGGTTTTCTATGTGCAGGGAAGTTTTAATGCAGGGGAACTTTCACAAATGGTATCTGCTAGCTACATCCCTAAATGGTGCAATAAATTCTACTCTCTCATTCTTTTGCTTGTGTAGACCAGTCAAAAACATCTTTATTTTAACCAAAATCTCACCCCTGAGAGGAGGCAACAAAGCATATGGGAGTGGAGGAGACGGCAAATGAAGGTATGCAATTCTGAAATTCTCATTAAGCCCCTGCCCTGAATTGAATCTCTGCCTCCCCCTCTCTGGACTATTTCAGTTTGACCATCAAGGAAGCAAGCTTTATTTGTTTCCAGTATTAATATGCCTTCTTGTTCACCAGGAGACCCAATTAATTTCATGTTGAAAAGCGATGTATAAATAATAAAAAATGTCATGTTCAAGTGACAGGTTTGTAAAAGAGAGATAACAGATAATTCTCTAAGTCTAGCTCAGAATATCTTTTTTGAACTTCTCTTGTTGGCCTCCTAGTTATTTTCAAATATATTTACAGCTTACGAGATGCAGTCATGGGAAAAGCTTGACTAAATTTCACATCTGTGCATTTCAGTTCCACATTAAAAGCAAACACAGTAGTGTGCCTTATTCACATTAATTACTGCAGATGAATTAATTTTATGACAAGAGAAATGGGATGACAAGAGAAATGGGATGCTATCTCAGATACATGTCATCCTCATATGTATTTAATACAGCTTAATTTTCTAATAATCTATTAGATATACAACAGTACACACTGCGAAAATGTCAACTTGCCGACAAGTGATAATCTAGGCCACCAATATGTTGTTTCCGTTTCCCTGCTGGAGAAATCCTTGTATGAGGACAACTCCCATTCTGTTCTCTCCTTTTGATGACAAAGCAGTACTCCGGTGAAAATTAGGATCCAACCCAAACCATCCATAACAACAACATCTTACCAGTGTGTTCTCTCCACTGGAACTGTTCCAGAGTCTCATGCGGTAATCTGTACCAATTGTTAGAAGGTGAAGTCCATCACTTGTAAAGCATAAGCCATTAGCTCTCCCATTATGTGCAGTATGTCCTGCCAAGAAAATACATACAACTTTTAACAGCCCAGTCTTATGCATTACTATTCCGAAGTACATCCTATTGATTTCAATGGGACTTACTACCAGACAAGTGTGTATATAGGATTGCAGACTCATTCTTATACTGTATAGGTATATAGGACAATATAGCAACAATTCATTGCTACATTATGGATAACTATAGCAGTGGAAAAAGACTGATCAAAAATGGTTTGAGACCCTACAAAGCACTGTGCACCTGAAGAACTTGGTTCACTGAATTTTTTTTTTTTAGTTTTCCCATCATGCTGTAGTCCAGTTGAAAATTGTGAAATACGGTAGTAACAGAAGGGATGCTTGCATTGGTAGCAATGGGAGCTTGCCTTCCAAGGCTAATAGTTTAATTATCCATGAATCCATTGCTTAAATGCTGGTCTGAATCATATGTAAAATTTCTAGTACAGGCATCCCCCACTCATTTGACAGGTTAGGGGCGTCCCCCGCTCATTTGAGCATGGGCAAACCCCGGAAACTGTCGAAAAGGGAAATCCGTTTTTTTTTTAGCTTGCAAATGCTGCTTGCAATGCTTTTTTTAAAGCTTGCACATTCCTGCTGTTGCACCAAGATGCTGCAAATGGACTCTCATTAACACCTTTAGGAATGCACCTCAGCCAAAGTTGGCACACGCACGCTCTCTCTCTCACACCCCCAAAACAGCTTGAATCATCACCATGTCATACACAAATTGACAAGGGGGAGGGCAATTTTTGCCTTTAGAACAGCAGAGAAGGTGCAAACATGACAAAATAGGTTGAAAGAGAGGAGCATGCATTGAATGAATGACTGACGAGCATAACTGAAAAGCATCAAACGAGCAGATCATCAAAAATGATCCATTGAAAAGCGGGGTATATCTGCAGTCATGATTGCACAGGTAAGGTTTCAAAGGTGACTTGAAACTCCTCCTGTGGCACCCACCACTGAGAAAGTTACCTATTCTGGGCTAAATGATGTCTGGTTTTCATCCGGAAGGGGGTCTTGATCGCTTCAGGCTGATCTGAAGCATGGGGAGGTCTGCAGAGGGGGCTGCAGTCCCCCCCCCACCCTCCGGAGGGCTGACATGACCCCTAGTAAGTTAAAAAGCCACCTTTTCTCCCCAGAGGCAGGACGTCACCAACGGCAACCCCCCCCCCTTAAGGGGGTAGTGGCTGCTTCTGGTTTACCTGGTGGGTCGTCACGACCTACCAGTTTGAGAACCACTGTAGTATAGTATCAGTAAACAAGTTTATATTTTCATATCAAAAAGAGACATTATTTAGCCCATAATAGGTAACCTTCTCAACGGTGGATGCCACAGGAGGAGTTTCAAGCCACCTTTGAAATCTTACCTGTGCAATCATGACCACCCTCCGGAGGGCCGGTGTGACCCTCGGTAAGTAAAAAAAACACACCACTCTTTTCCGCCCCGTGGCGGTGCAATTCCCCCACAAAGACAACTTCCCCAACTCGTGGGGAGAACTTTGAGAATCGCTGCTATACTGCATAAATTAACTAATTACCTGATTCACCAACTGCTCCTGACTTCTTGCCATTATGTTGGTCTAGATTAATCAGACAAGCAGATGCTCTCCTCACATCCCATAATTTCACTCTAGTGTCAGCACTAAAAGAAAAAAAAAAGCCCGTATAGATTTAAGGGTAGGAGGAATTGTTTCTATTCATCCCCACATCACTCTATGATAGGAACAATGCCCTCATTTTGGACGAGAATTTCTCCGTTTATCTGAATATGGTTATGTGCAGGTTTTCTTTTGCCAATGAATAGGCAGCAACTGGACTTCCTTGCTCTGCTATTTTTAAGGCCATAAATTGTTATTTTCTTCCAAAGCAGAGAACATTTCTGATGATCTTGTGAATTACAGAAAGAGAAAATTCACAGAAGGATTCAGAGTCCCCCAAATTCTTCTATACATTTGACTGGCCTCTTTCTGTTTTCAGAGTATAAATTTAATGCATCATATTCTGAACTGACAAAAATTAAGTAAAATTAAGTTGCTTTGAAAATTAACAATGTAATACTATAGTTACTTCTTATAAAGACAACGTATTTATTTAAAATATCTTTACCCCACATTTTGACTTGAGTTTAAGGTAGTTTACACAATTTTAAACAGTAACCATAAAACAAAACAACTGTTATTCAAACTCAGCAAAACACCACCATAATACTTATAGAAAAACCGGTTAGATCAATAATAATAGTGGGAGAAGAAAGAAGTTCAATTTAACAAAGCCCATTAAACGCCATTAAGTGTCTGGGTAAATAAAACTGTTTTTACCTGGCGCCTAAAAACCATCAGAATAGATGCCAAGAATACACTAGTTGACTTAATAGATTTTTTTCTTGTTCCTAAGTGTTACCATGGTCTTTCTGTTGCTGCCCCTGTGAAATTGCTGTTTCGCTAAACAAGACAAGCTCAACCTTATACAGCTCAACCAAAAGCATTAGTCTGAAAAATGTCCACATTATAATGTGCTTAACTATAGAAATTAAATAGGGAAAGCAGTAGGACTATTTCCTCTCTCTTTTAAAAATACTACTAGAAAATTTATTCAAGTATCTTTACTTTTGGCCTCTTTAGGTAATATCTATGTTTTAAACATCTTTGCCTGTTTTTATTTCATGAAGCCAGTATGGTCGCTGACACATATGCCACAAATACTATACTAATTTAGAACAGGATCAGATGGCTCTGAATGGGGTTGCATTCCCTCTACAGAACAGATCCGCACTTTGGGGGTCCTCTTGGATGAACAGGTGCTCTTGGATTGGCAAGGAGCTGCTGTCGCTAGAGGCCTTTGCCCAGTTTTGGCTGGTGTGCCCAGTTGTGAATATACCGTGCCGTTCTGACCTGGCCACAGTGGTCCATGCCTTGGTGACATCACAATTAGGCTACTGCAGCACTTCCCAAACTGTGGGTCGTGACAGTGGGAGCGGCTTCTACAGATGAGTAATGGCCCGGAAGTGGGGGTGGGGGTGAGTTGTAGCAGTGGTAGGTTTGGGGACTACTGGGCTACTGCAATTCACTCTACATGGGGCTGCCCTTGGAGACAGTCCAGAAACTGCAGCTGGTACAGAACACAGTTGTGTATGGTTGCAAAAGCTTGGTAACTTAACTCAATTGGACTGTTGCTCTTCCAGCTGTACTGGCTGCTGGTTTGTTTCTGGGCCTAATTCAAGGTGCTCGTTTTAACCTTTAAAGCCCTTAACAGTTTGGGGTCAGAGTATCTGAAAGCCTGCCTTCTCCCATATAGACCAGCTCATTTCCTAGGATCTTCAAAGAGGGCCCTTCTTTGTGTGCCCCCTTTGACTGGCAAGAGGGCAGCAGTCAGAGGAAGGGCATTCTCAGTGGTAGTCCTCCAAATATGGAATTTCCTCCTGGGCGAATTATGATCAGCCACCTCCCTGGACACTTTCTGAGGGGGCTTGAAGACTTTTTTTTAAATATCAATTGGCTTTTAGTGGTGAGTAGGGTGGGTTAGGTAGGGATATTGGGTGATAGGTGGGGATATTGGGTGGGGTCTACTGGAATTATTAATATCTGTTGTCTTTATACTTTTATATAGCTGCTGTTTTTTTAATTTATGCTATTGTGGTTTTAAGCATTGTGATTTTATTAAACGTTTTATTATGTTGTAAACCGCCTTGGGCGTCAGGTTACCTAGGGAAAGATGGTATATAAAACTGCAAATAAATAAAATAAAAGTAGATACCCACTGCATTCTTCAGCAATGGAAAATACTTCTTAAGTGATAATACTTTTAAGATATGGGCAGCCCAATCCTGTCTAGCTAGGCTACACTGCGGACGTAGAGCCCACGCTGCATCCTATCTAGATAGGATGCAGCACTGGTGCAACTGAAGCACTCCTCGGGGGAAGGGGACATTCATACCCTTACCCCGAGTAGAGCCCCAGCCAGCCCAATGGGCCGACTTGAATGTGCGCCAGCTATTTTGCTGGCGCACATTCAAGAAGGCCGTGTAATGGCAGCCAGGCTCGGGAAGGGGGACAGTATTTCAGCGGAACAACCGCTGATCCCTCCCCCTTCCCAGGCCCAGCCAACCAATCCCCCTCTTCCGGAATGGCCTGTTCCACCCTCCCCCCCCCAGTGGGGAACGACTGCTCCGCCAGTCTAGTTTCTACACAGGATTGCGCCATAAGTCAATTACAGCCTAGAGAATCAATGTTCTGCTAACCAGAGCCTTCATTATTTCTTTCACTTTCCTCTCTCACACCCATAGAAACACAGCAAATCAAACTTGACCGTGTTTTAAATTCCAGGAGAAATACATACCTAACACAAGCTAAGAGAAACTATCTGCATTTCAACTCAAGTGTAAAAGACTACCCCCCAAAAAATGCAGAACCATTTTTTAATGGCTAACTTTCATGATAATCAGCATGTTTTACCTTGCTGTTGCCAAAATATATTCATAACGTGGTGACCAACATACTGCTAGTACTTCCTGGTAGTGACCTAAAAATATGAAGGTATAAGAATCCTCAGAAGTATCCAAGTGAATCCTTATAGGCTGGGGCATGGTCTTTCCTTGCAAGGGACCATCAAAGGAGGGATAGAGCCTAATATTTCATCTTGGCATGCATACACAGCACATAGACTGCGCCAAGGCAGTCTGAAGAACGCAAGCTCTATGTATTCTTGTCCAACTTTCCACCTCAATGGACTGAGTGGAACAAGAGGGGGCTGGATAGAAATATAGGAGCTTCATACAGGTCTCCCATTTCCTTAAAGTGGTGTCTTCCATGTGCGCATACCAAAGAAGGGAGAATCACAGCCCTGGCCCTCTGGGAATGCCATCATTTAATCATTTGATTTTGTCTGTAAACCGCTTTGTGAACTTTTTGTTGAAAAGCGGTATATAAATACTGTTAACAATAATAAATAATCATCATCATATACATGGCAGTGGTTCCCAAACATTTTAGCACGGGGACCCACTTTTTAAAATAGCACTGTATCAGGACACACCTAGCTTTACAAGGCTTAAAAAAGGAGAAATATATTTACTTACAAGTAATTATTACAAGTAATTTATTACTACAAGTAATAATGTTTTTCTTTATTTACAAAAACTCAATCCATTTCTTGGAATGAGGCAGCACTAATGAATAGTCTCAAGGCTTGAGGGGCTTAGTTGTTATGTGACCCACCCTTCACCTGTCCCTACTACCTGCCATTGAAGGACTTGGGGAAAAAACGCACCAGAAAAAAGACACTCAGGGTGCAATCCAAACCAAGGCTGTCACTATCTCTCAGCCTAACCTAACTTACAGGGTAGTTGTGAGGACAAAAGGAGGGAAGGAACCATGTAGGCCACCCCTAAGCTCCTTGGAGGAAGGGCGGTATAAAAAAATGAAAAATGAAAATAAAATGCTATTTCTTCAGTTTGCAAAGGAGTTTCTCCAGAATATTCCAATAAATCCCACAAAACTACTCCACAGAAAGGATTGCAACTCGCCAACGATTTAAACCAATATAATTCCTCTAACTCTGAACATGCTGTGGGATCACATCCTAAACCAAGTCCTTGATATATTACTACTACATTACTGCTCTGTTCCCAAATACATTACTCAGCAAATTCTGTAGAGACTTTAAGGGCGTTAGCTTAAAAAGAGTCATAAATATTTCCAATTCTTATTTGCTTATAAAGCAACGAAGTACAAATTGTGCAAGTTCAGCATTTTAGACAAAAGTGTAACTGAGCAGGAAGATTTTGAAATTTGGAGTAGCAATATCCAATTTGCCAGCTACAGGGCAAAAATTAGGAAAGGGAACATTGAGCGTTTGCCCAGGGAATAGAAATGATTATATTTTGCTCTGCATGTATCTAGTTGCATTTGTTTTAAAGCTATCAGATCTCTATTACTCATTACGTATTTTATGGAATAAAAAGCTTTATTTCATGGCTCAACTAATTTTTTTTATTGGCTGCAGCCTAATGCATGCAAAGTAAGCATACAGTGCAATCCAATTTATGCCACCGGCTGAGCTCTGCTCAAACCTATCCAACTTATGCCACCAGCGTAACCAGCGGTGCAGCGAGAACGGGAGGCCCAAGAATGGAAAGGGGATTCAAATCCCCTCCAAAAGGGGAATTCAAAGGGGATTTGAATCCCCTTTCCGTTTTGGGGCCTCCCATTCTTGCTGCACCGCTGGTTACACCGGTGGCATAAATTGGATAGGATTGAGTAGAGCTCAGCCGGTGGCATAAGTTGGATAGGATTGTGCCCATAACCTACAAGCTCCTCTGGCTAAGACTAAGTTAAGAAAGCTGTCTTTAATTTTTATTTATTTAAAGAATTTATATCTTGCCTTTCTCCCGACAGGGCAACCAAGGCAGCTTTTCACAGTCTGTTTTGTACACTGAGTATTTTACATTTTAATAATGTAAAACTCAAGAAACCCAGACTACATAAAGCCAACAGTTTTCATAATAACAATTAACAGTTCTTGTTTCTCTGATCCAGAGTACCAGATTCACACAAGGAAGAGGCCCCTTTCCCTTTGTTGTTAGCACAACGGACACTAAACACATTCGTCACATTACTTACAAAGAATATATTGTTCAGAGCATGTCCCTACACTGGGCAGTTTACTCAAAGTAGTTATTGTCTAACATTCATATTTCAGATAAGAATTACCCTGCAGAATGTGAGAACAAGATCCAGACTTCAAATCACAAAGCTGTACTTTGGGGCTTTTGGTACCAACTGTAACAGAAAAAGACAAAAAGGCATTCAAGGAAACAGATGCACAGTCTGCAAATTAAAATTATAGTCATAAAAAAAAGAAGACATGGAAGTTTGATTACATTTATTGTACCTTTGGTGCCTTTAGATAAGTGGACCACATACATTTTTAAAGGTCCAAATATTATTTTAGACAATTACACTGCCAATGCCTTTGCATCCCCATTCGGCATATTTCCCACAGTGATGTAAAACAAACAGGGAAGGGCAAACGGATCCTCTCTAATTTCTCTATAAATTAATACAACAATTATGTCTGTTAACTGAACTATTTGGTTGTGCAGACAGAACTGTACGCAAGCTACACGCTACACAAAAACAACGTTCAAAACAAGCAGCTCTCAGAATTAAATGCCAACTTGAGTCGTATAAATCTGAGCCATCCCAGACACTGAAGTCTGTCTTGGTTGTCTAACTATACTGAATCTGAAACACCAATTAATGAATACAAGACCCGTTACTGAGGATACACTGACTTGTTACAGGATTACAAAACACAGTCAGTGGGGTTGATGACTCACAGCACCAACGCTGCTGAAATGATGCTGTATTTTTAAAAATTACCCTGGTCTGGTGAAGTGTTTGGCTTTAGACTGCCTTATGAAGAAAACTGGGTCAGGAGGAGGAAAGCCCCAAGCAAGTTTGGGCACTGCCCACCACAGTGGGCTGCTTGATGTCAGTCTCCCTTCACCTGTCAAATGTAAGGGGCACTTAATCTTCCACGTCTAAAATGGTTGGCATTGCCCAAGTATGAAAGAAGCTGAAAAAAATATTATATTTGTGATGGTGGTATATTCCAATGATCCAGTCAATGAACAAAAGGGAACTAGACTCCTTCCTCTACCCATCCCCGTTCCTTTTTCCTACACATCTCAAACTATTTCCTAAAATTAACTAGAATGAACACACAGCCATCTAGAAGCTAAACACATTCACTTCAAACCCTTCATAAGAACTAACTGATATACAGCACAATCCTTACACCACCGGTGTAACCAGTGCGGGAGGGCAGGGCGGGAGGGATGGGGAGGGGAGATTTGGGGAGGGGAGGGGAGATTTAAAACCCCTTTGAAGGGGATTTGAATCCCCTTTCTGTTCTGGGGCCTCCCGTTCTCGTTGCACCGCTGGTTACACCGGTGGTATCAGTTGGATAGGACTGCGCTGATAGTCATGAGTAGTACAGTCGCTTCGAGACTCACACTAGAATAGGTACAAATTCTTCTTACACAGTAAGAAGGCAGAGTCCGTACTTGTGGCCTAGTAACCTTTGTACTAAACACAAATGTATTGCAATGACTAATAGTTCTACGCAAACGAAGTACCGTTAAGTGGAAACTGAATGCAAACTTTTTCAAATCATATTAACTATGAATGAGGTAAGATAGGAGTTCTGGCTCAGGGTGCATTGTGCATAAACAAGCTGCGCACTCACAAAAAATGAAGACGCTCACTCCAATTGGTTTCTACCCTCAAAATGGGCCTTTAAAATGAATACAAACCTGCAATTAAGCAATGCTTCGTGGCGACAGGAGACATGTGATGACTATATACAGTTTCCTCAAAATTAAACACCTCCGCAGGCTGTCAATTGAAAGACAATTATTCATTAAGCTTCTGCCCTGAACCAAATCCGAACAAGAATGTAAAGCCACTGGGTTTGGATCTAACTAGCCATAAGCCGAGAAGTTCTACTTGTGGAACAAGGCGGTCCCTTTCTCCCCCTGCTGCTGCCTCCTTGGAAGCGGCTTTTCGGGGTTAGAGGACCCTCTAGAAAAGCATGGCAGACTGCAGTGGGAAGAGGGAAATCAGCGTAAATTGGGGACGCCGCCGAAGACTATCATTCCACTGGATCCAAACCCTTGCCTACACTTGTTCAGCCATTCAAAAATTATCCATTCTTAGCGAGTGAGCAAACATAAGCCTTCATATAAAGCTCTAATCCTGCAAATACCATCAAGATATACAAGGAAATACATACTTGTATTTCCAGGGTGGGATCCTAAATGGATAGTTGTACTGCAAGAATGAGTCTGATGTCAGGGAAAGAACAAAAAATAGTAAGTGGAACTAGGGAGTGGCACAGAAACTCACATTGGGCTTGACGTGAATGCGCATTTCACATCTTAGATATACAGTACTTCCCATGACTAGACCCAATAATTAAATAGGTGACTTACTTGTAATGTGTTTGTGTCCCATATTTTCAATGTTTTATCGAAGGAGCTTGATGTAAACATGCCAGTGTCATGAGGGTACCACTGAACGGTCTCTACGCTGAATTTGTGCGCATCAGGATGGCTTCTACAAAGCAGTAATAGAAGAAAAAACTTTAGACAGGCAAGGTTGTACCGTAACTATACATAACCAACCACAGATGTGTAAGGGTATATTCTAGCCCTCAGAAGCAAATGTGGAGGGAGAGGATGGGACAGCAAGAGAGCTCAACCACCTTTAGTTTAAAATGGGGATAACGTCTTCAGGAGTTCAGGTAGCAACCTTTCCAGACAAGCACTGTACTTTTACTACTTGTCCTCTGGCTGAATGGCACAGCAGAGCCTAAATAAGATCTATGAACACCATCTACTGGACAAGGACCTAATCACAGTTCCAGATCTGTATACTCCAATTCAATCCAGTCATCTTCAAAGTCCAACAAGATCCATTTCTCCAGGGAAAAATTGCTGATGTCAAGTTCTCAAAGCTTTGCAATAGCAATTTCCTTCTCCATATGTTATACAATCCCACATTATGTGACTGGTAGACTTGACAATGGAGCATACACTGCAAAATCTTGCACCTTCCCATACAGTGGAAATTATGCTGTAAAAGGACAGTGCCCTATTAGCCCCCTAAGCAAGGTCACTTCAGTGACAAACCCAACTGCCTAAAGATCCCAGAATTTTCAAAATTAGAGCAATATATTCTTGACTCTGTTGCCCCATTCCACCAATATACCTGTCATTCCAATATACCAGGGGTGGCCAAACTGCGGTTCCTGAGTCACATGCGGCTCTTTGACCTATAATGTGCGGCTCTTGGAAATATGTTGGCTGAGCTCCTTTTTGCATCACAATTCATTTAAAAGGTAAATAAGAAATTGTCAAACTTTATAATTATTTGCCAGGTATAAACTGAGAGTCCACTGGATTAAAACATAAGTTTAATGCTAATGGTGAGTAAATATATTAAGAATTTAAATGCTTCTTAAATATTCCAGCCCTGAAACATCTCTCTTGTGGCTCTCAGACACCTGAAGTTTATTGTGTGTGGCTCTTACATGAAGCAGGTTTGGCCACCCCTGCAATACACCATCTTCCTTCCTCATGCTCTGGCCTTCTGCCCCATCTCTTGCTCAAGTCCCCATGGCACCATACGGCTGCAGAGGCACTGGAGGCGCTCTGGGTTGGCGGTAGCCTCGCTGGCTTGCGTATCCTGGCAAAGCGGCTGTTGCAGCCTCCTGAGCAATGTCGGTGGTGGCATCTCGGCCAGGCACAGGCCTCTGCCTCCTCTATATCGCTCTTGCCTTGGTCCTGCTGATACCGCCCGATATTCTGGCATATCTGATAATCCAACACCATATGTCTCAAAGATGTTGGATTATCAGAAGTCTGCCATCATTTCGTTCATTATGCTAATACAGTAAAATTTGAATTTATAATAAAAAGTAATAGGTATATGTAATAGGGATTTCATTTCTAAAGTATACATACCTGCCTATAGAGCAAATTGCTTTGCATGTATAGCATGGTTTCCTGCTAAAATTTTCAAGGTCATACAATACGATAAAGCCATCTGAACCACCTGATAGCATGCTGTAAAGAAACAAATTACAACATAATTCACATATGACATACTCCGTAAAAAGGGTGCAGTTTTGTGTTCATTAAAGAGCTGGTCCAAAATAAACTAGTTAACATTTTCAAATCTGTTTTACAAAATTCATTTTGTAATCAAACATAGTATAATGTACGTACTATCGTCCTTCAACGGGTTCAATATCCAGAGTGCTAACGCCACCTGCATGGATCCTCTGTAAGTCTTTATTCTTGTTTAACTCCAAGCTCAATACCCTTAAAAAAAAGTTAATTAATGATGAACAATCAGGAATTTGAAGATTCTACATGACTTCTAGCTGTTCAAAATTGTAAGGATCAGCCCCTCCAAGTGACGCCATGGAGCTCGCTGCTCTTACACTTACAGCCCGATCCTGCCCAACTTTAGGCCAGCAGAGCAAAGCACTCTGCGGCCCAGGATCTCCTCAGGAGAAGGGGGTGTAGGGCTGCCCGGCTCAAATGGGCCTCCTTGGATGTAAGTCAGCTCTTGACTTACATCTGGGGCGGCGGGGTAAGGGCTGCCGAGGCTGGGAACGGGATATTGGTGGAACTCGCCGTCAATATCCCCGCCCCCTCCTGGCCTGGCTCACCCAACAGCTGCCCTCCAGCACAGCCCGGCCCACCCTCCCCCTGCCCCGACCGGTGCAAATCTTACCTGCACCGGCTGGAGGGTCCTGGGGGAGGTGGAGAGAGGGCTGCCAGTCTCCGCTCCGGCAGCCCTTACTCTCCGGGTGCCATAAACGTGCTTTACAGAGCATTTACAACGGGTTCAAAATATCCGTTGCTCCACAGGTGGAAGGTTAAGGAGGATCGCGCCGTTATTCACTCATGGGAGCTGAACCACTGACAGCCTGCTCCTACTTGCATCTAGTGAGAGATAAATACTTTAAAAGCTTCACATTTTTATTTGCAATTTAATTCTTAGCAACAACTTATGCAAGTTCTCATTTCACATACCGCACATTATGATCTTGGCATTCCAACACAGAGCTAGCTAAAGGTAACAAAGAGAGCCAGCGTTGCTTTATTCTCAGTACAACCCTGACTAAGGCAGTAGCCCTTTTCAGACAGTTGGAATCTGTATATATTTAACATGTAGAAGCCAATGTGGGATAGTGCTCACTATTGTCAACTTTCTCGTGTTGATCATTCATTGTGCATGCAAAAACTACACATGTAGACATTCGTTACGCAACTGGGGATGGTGGTCCACAATTATGCATAGTTAAGAGTGCACTCTGGGATGCTTTCACATTATGTTGAATATGCAGGTGGGAGGGTGTAGGATTGTATCATTTGTTACTATCTCCACTCCCCGATGTTTTTGAGCATAATCTGCAAAAAGAATTTTTGCATTGCATGTACAAACTAACGTGCAATCAGATCCCAGTGAACAGGCAGGACCATTGCTTGTACACTGGTACAAGAGCCCTTGTACACAGAGCCCATGCACCTGCTGCCCAGGAAAGCTTTTTTATAGGTTTTGCCAAATTCAGAATTAGCAGGGCCAACGGGCACAATACAGCTTTCTCCTTCTGCAATCAGTCTTGCGCCACACTGCGCTGCAACGCGTGTAGACTCGGAGCAGCAGTCTATCAAAGCATGTTGGGGGGGGGGGGGGCTCAATTCCCTTCCCTTTCAGGAACTGATATTCTAAAATTCCACACGAGATTCCATACAGATTCTGAACATCTGAAAAAAGCACGTGGCTTGCTGAAGAGGGAGGCAAGCGAGCCCAGGTCTTTTCAGTCCCGCATGGCTCCTGAATGAGTGCTGGATAATGCGTTTCTGCAGAAGTGGATACTGTGCTACACGAATCCCGCGCAGCTACAGCGGCTGCTGGTGAGGAAAGCCCTAGCTTAGGCCTAACCGGGAAATCCGTTTTACCTCCTGGTCGACTCAGCCCGGCGAAGTCTTAGCGGGTCGTCGAGACCTGTTTGACGACCAGAAATAAACCCCAACATAGTGAAAAGTAATCATGGTCCCGGCACCGCCATCTTAAGGAGTGACCTGGCGTCAATTGGCTCCGAACACGGCGGTCATAGCCAATGCCAAGGCTCGTTATAGAAGCTGTCACCTCTTCCCGGACAAGAGAACGCGGAAAAAAACCATAGAAGCACACGAATGCACATGCGCAGACTCAAGAAGACGCTGTGGCAGAAGAGCATAGGGCAAAAAGTCTAGAGTCAAATACTATGGCTGTTCCTAACACTTCCGGTCTAGATAGACAAAGTGGTTTTCCACTGTATGTCCGGTCTGTCCTGTACAAAATAGTTTCATCGCAGAGAGGACAAGGCCTAGACTGTGTGAAGGCACCCTACGCCGCATTTAGGATAATGGTCTATGGAAATAACTTCCAGCGAGGTAGCCGTGCCGTGCAAGACTGTTGCAAGGAAAGCAGCAAAACAGAGTAGTCAGTCGTTGTAGTACCTTAAATTGTAGCACGTAGATTGAGCGCGGATGAAGTGGACTGTAGTCCACGAAAGCTTGAACTACAGTAAACGTGCTGGTCTTTAAGGGCCCACAAGTCTCTGTAGCTTTTTCTGACCTGTGGAGTCTGTCAATGTGTACCGGAAGTTTTGTCCACGTGTCGCCGCTAGCCTTTTCCTCATCTCTAGGGGGCAGAAATGAAAGTGGGGCGGGCTCGTGTGCGCAGTGGTGCCTGGCCGAGGGGAGGCGTGGCGTGGCGCGGCGCTGCGAGCTGGTTCTGTGGCGTGTGGCGCCCTTGAAGGTGAACCGAAAGCTCTCCCTGCGACGGGCGGCATGAACCGCGGCGTTGTCTGGCGCCTTCTGCGAGAGCTTAAGCTGCGGGCTTTCGGGCCAGAGAAGCAGCAAGTGGGCGTTGATCACCTCGGGAACAAGTATTACCAGATCCCAAAGCACGAAACCTGGGCAGGTGAGCTCCAGGGAGGGGGCACCGCCGCCTCTCCCCTCCCGCGGGGGCCCTCAACAGACTCCGCCCTCCCTCCGCTTGTTGACGCTTCGCTTTCTTCTCAGGGACGCCTGAAGGCTGCCTGCTGCCCGCTTTTATTTTCGTACAAACACGTGGAGTAGTACAGCTTCCGCGGTCTGTAATAGTCGCCTCCCCGTCGCCCCCAGCTCCCACCGGCAGCTCTCGCCGCCCCCTTGCTCCTTGGCTGGGGGGCGACCGGGAGGCGGCGGGCGGAGCAAGGGGGCGGCGAGAGCGGCACTTCAGCCTACGAACTCTCCACACCACACACAGCGTGCTCCGCTCTCCAACTGAGGGGTGGAAAGGCACTCAGCTCCTGGGCGCCTGGGCATGCACTTCAGCCGACGAACTCTCCCCAGCTGGCATGCCCCTCCCGCCCTTGCCCTGGCATGCCCCGCACGCAGCATGCCTTCCTCGCTTCTATTTCCAACCTACCGTCTCCTTCCAACTCTTCATTTCCCTTCACCCCCCAGACCACTTTGACTCCATTCTGCTGGCCTCCCCCCTCCTCTGCCTGCCAGATTCCTTGCAAGTCCTGGCGACTGTATATTTTTAAAAACACTCCCTGGAGTGACATCACTTCCGGGGGTGGCATCACTCCAGGGGGTGACAACGGCATTCCCGGTGGTGTGACAATGTTACTTGGTACACCACTGACCCTGACTTGGTCAGGAGGAGGAGCATTACACAAGGCACACTTGTTGCACCTTTGCACAATCGCACCTTCGTCCCTCCTTGTCCGCACATGTCGCCTGCCTGGAATTGGCTCCACTGAGCACTGTGGCACTTCTGAGTAAATGAGCATCAGATCAGGCCTCAGGTGTATGTCCCAGCCCCAGCACACACTTTACAAGGAATGCAGAAGGCCCCAGGTTCATTCTCTGTCATCTCCATGTGGAGCTGGTAAAAACTCTGGAGAACTACAGCTAGTCGCTATAGTCCAGGGGTAGGCAACCTACTACCTGTGGGCTAGATCAGGTTCACCACCCAAAACCATCTGGCCTGTAGCCTCCCCCCAAAATAACCTATCCACCTGGCCCACGGTGGTCCTGAAAGGAAGGTCTCCCCAGACAGATGCCAGGGAGGGTGGACTGGATGTAGTGGGGTGCACAGTGGGAGGCAATGACCCATAGCCAATTGGTGGCAACCTTGATGTTGAGGCAAGTGCTGTATGAATTGCAGGCTGTGACATATCATCCCTATGAGTAGCGGGCCCATCCTAAAACAGACTCCACCCATCAGTGTGACCTGGAGGAGGAAGCATAGCTGGCATAAGTAGGACCGGATCTGGGGTGGCGTAGTGTTGGAACTGGCAGACAGGCCTGCTCTGTGGTGACCCTCCTGGGCACGTAACTTCCATGGCCGGCCTCGTCTATAGTGTAATTCTGTGAACCCCTGCAGACATTGTCCGGGCCTGGGGTGTGTCCCACACTTGTGTGCTTGTGTAGAGCAGGCAGACAGAGCTCTGGGAGATAATCAACACGTGGAACATAGGTCTGAGTTTGGGCGGCACCATTCAGTATGGATCTTCATGTTGAGTCTAGGAATTTGAGGGTTAGAAAGGGAGGAGAGGAAGAATGTAACTGTGCTAAATGTTAGAGCTTCAGGTTCTGTCTGGTTTTGATCTTTAAGCCTCCACGGTCACTGGTGGGACTAGAATTCATGGATTAATGTGGCTCGCCAACCACTCACAGACATGGCCTCTGGTTCCTATGCAGAAGAAGGTTGCAGACCCTTGCTGTAGTGTAGACAGTGCTGGAACCTGAGCTGGATGGGCCAATGGCCTGGCTTGGTAGAAGACTACTTCATATGTTCACACCCTTCTCCTGAGCCACCTTGAGGTCTCTATCTTTGATGTGTTTCATTACAGTTAGAGGTGTGCTACAGTCTTGCGTGGGAAAAGGTACACATATGTGTCTTGAACAATTCCCAGAGTACTGTAATGGGTATGCTGCTTTGTGTGCTTCAATTTAATTCCATTTATTAAACCATTTATATACAACGTCTTTGAAAAGTTCAAAAAGTCATTAACAAACATATAACTTAAAAACCAATGGTACAATGACAACATAAACAATCACTGAAAAGGTTTCTGGGTAATGGTGATGCTTCTGGGACTCCCTTGTGCCTGTCATGTGAACTGTATATGAATCCTGGTGCATCCTTACTCTGTGGGGGTGATTTCACTGCCTGTAGTTTGGCGGTGAGAAAAGGGATTGATGCTGTGTGGGGCCTCTGCTTCAGTGGGCATAGAGCTGAAGATGCATCAAACGTAGTGACTTAATTTACTAAGGCACATTTTAGCTCTTTTCATGACATACTAGTGTGCCTGTTATATTTATGTTCAGTTGTCGTTTTCTTGAAAAGTTTGGTTACTATTTTGGGGTATGCAGGATATGTTAAACAGTAGTGACTAAGTGCCAAAGGAACAACCCAAAAAAGTGAATATGCTCTTTAAGGAAGAAATGTAATGCGTATACATAACGCAAGTAGAACATCCACCAGGGTTTGGTGGACAGAAAGGTTGACTTGGATGAAGGAGGTCAGGGTTCAGATCCTATCTCTCCTACAGCGCAATCCTGTGTAAGGATTCGGCCGGCTGCCCACGGCTGCCCGCCGGATCCTGAGCCCGGGCTGCCCGTCAACTGGCAGGCTGGAGGTCTGCTCATGGAAGGGGACACTTGTCCCCTTCCCCGAGTGTAAACTGCGGCCGGCCCTATTGGCCTCCTTGGATTTCCACCAGCTAAATAGTTGGCGGAAGTAGAGGAGGCCGTGTAACGGCCTAGCCGCTCCCGCCAAATCCTTACCTACCTTCTCCGGCAGCCGCTTGGGCGTTCCGGTGAAGGAGGCTGGCCTCCCTTGCTCCAGAGTAGTTGCGAATGTGCTTTACGGCATGTTTGCGACTGCTTCCGGCGATGGAACGCTTGTTCCATCACCAGCGCATTCCTCAGGATTGCACTGCTAATAATGTAATGTGTTGGTTGAGAGAGGTCTAAGTTCTGCTTCCAGTGGCATCTGGGAATAATAATGCAGAGGTGTCACCAGGGTTTGTGTCATGTGATGTTACTAGGGTTGGTGTCACCCTGTGTGGTAACTCATGGTGTCACCCCCATTAACTTTATTTATTTTAATATATAACAGTACAGGTCACCAAACAAATCAGTAAACAACAAATGGCCAACTTGATGACACACAACTGAAGAAGAGTTCTAGTATTAGATCTAATACGTAGAAATGAGAGCTGATTCATACTATCACCTTATTGGTCCCATGCTGTGTCATAATCTCAGAGAAAGAAGGATTTATGCCCACTGGCTACAAAAACCAAGACGTGCTGTGTGCATCTACTCCCCATGTACAGTTGCCTTGGTTTAGTGCTGGAGCGTCAGGTACTCAGTGTGGGGTTTGCCCATGCCTTGGGGTGAACCAACCCACAATCTAGAGTGTGAGCAATGTTAGATAGGGACTGTGTCTAGTTTATTTGTGTCAGGATTTGTTTATTTTCAGCTTACTTTGTGAACCCCTTTCCCTTAAGTCTTTGCCTTATCACCCTCAATTATCTCTCCTGTGATTCCAAAGTCTTGTAACCCCTTTAAGTAAACTTATATTTTTACTGAGTCTTTGATTCTTTCTTCACTCAGGAGAAAGTGGGATTGTTATGTCTCTCTCACCACACATGTTCAAGTATGGTTTACTGTTGGGCTTTTAAGGAACATTCCTAGGGTTTTGGAACTCCCTGTTTTCCTAGGAGAAGGGCTTTCCCAAGGTGGTTTTTCTCTCTCTGTCCAGGCTCCGTAGCTTTGGATGGTAGCAGCTACTCACCACCAGTTTGTCTTGTAAAGGGAGGGAAGTAGAGAGCAGGGACTGCGTGCTAACCCCCAGTAGCGTAGCTGGACTTACGCCAGTGGGGCAACACATCATCGCCTCGCTACTGCAATGGCCCTGATCAGTTTGACTCTGGATCAGGCCCATTCCGCTGGTGGGGCGGGTGGGGTGATGACATGTTGCCCTGCCCACCGCCCCACTGGCGCGAATCCAGCTACGCTACTGCTAACCCCTACACACTAGGTGCTACACCCTTCTGGCTTCCCTTATGCCAAGTACAGTCACCTCTTGCCACCTCTTGCCATATCCCACACAGTTCCGCAAGGTCTCCCAACCCTCTGGTGTGGCTTGGGGGGGGGGGAGCTAAGGGAACTGCACTGGGGAGGAGAAGGCAGGGAAGGATGCTTGTGTGTACACTTAAAAAATGTAAAGTAAGGGTTGTATCTAAAGAAAATTGTGACTGATTGCCATTGAAATTAATGGGACTTTCGTTAGCCATGACTAACTTGTCTCATTGATTTCCGAGGTGCTTTGTCATGATTTAACTTTCTTTGGCTGCAATCCACTGAATGCAGCAAAGATGTCTGCGGTGTTATAGAGAGATACCTGCTTAGGTAGCTGTGTTTGGTTATAGCTTCCTGTTGGGTTTATGCTTAGTTCGTTATAAACTTGAATTTGTCTGTGTGATGTGTGAAAGGTGCTACATTTGGAGTGTCACTCATATCAGCAGTAACTTTTTCTCAAGTCTGTCTATACTGTTGCATATTCTCAGATTTTTCGGCAAGTTAAACTTGTTAAAAGATTACTTTGACAGTGATTAAATAGTACAATTCCATCACGCTTGTCCCGTGAGAAACGTCCAGGCTAAGTCATTTACTCTGAGATGACTTCTGAGTTGCCACTCTTGAAACTGGATGAGCTGGAGGGTGGGATTGGACACTTAAGCAACTGTGATTGATGACTCATTTTTAGTATCTCAGTCAAGTATTTCACTAAAAAGGATAGATTTATCTGTGTAATGTGTTTATTTTTTTACTGTGTAATGTCCTGACAGAGTTTCACCATGGTTTTGTTACATGATGAATTGGCCTTGCTCTGCCAGCCTATATTGATTTTCCAGCTATTCATATTTCAGTAATTACAAAGCAAGTTCTTTGTATAGTTTATGCATTTTATTACAACATACATTCAGGATGAAATAACTCTTCTTGTTTGGCATTATGAATACAAAGAGAGCTAGTAATAGTAATAATGAGGAATTATGCTACAGCATAAAACATGCTAGACGTTTAATATCTCTAGTGTGTATCTTCTAACAATGACTGTAAATGGTGTGTTTCAAAACTGTTTTATTCAGGAAGTTTTCAAATGAATAGAACAGTACTACACACAAAGAAAACATCCTTATGATGGAATGTTTTGCAATAATTCACATTGCAATTATCCTTTGAATGCATAATCAAAACAAGTGCACATTTGTACTTTGCAGTTAAATAAAATCAAATCAAATTTTTCAAATGAGTTAGCCATTTTAGAAAGTACAGTAATTGATGTGAAATGCCAACGTCCAATGATAACATTCCAAAACTTTTAAAAAACATGTTTTCTTTTTGGCTATTCATAATTTTGTAATCTGACAGTTAATTTTTTTCCTGTGGAGTTTGGGTATCAAAACAATGCAATGTTTTCAAAGCAGGATCAATGTACCGTAAATACTTATTTTAATAATGCCTTATTTTAATACATGCTGTTAAACTTCTTCCAAAAGGCTTGAATTATCCCACCCTTCTTCCACAAATAAAAATATCTACCAAAATGTCCTCAGCCCTTCCAGAATCTGAGACCACAAACTTTGTGCATTTGGTTCTCAAAAATCTCAAAAAGGATATAGTGGAACTGAAAAAGGTGCAGAAGAGAGCGACCAAAATGATTAGTGGGCTGGGGCATCTCCCTTATGAGGAAAGGCTACAGCGTTTGGGGCTCTTCAGTCTAGAAAAAAGGCGCCTGAAGGGGGACATGATTGAGACGTATAAAATTATGCATGGGATGGAGAGAGTGGATAGAGAGAAGTTCTTTTCCCTCTCACACAACACTAGAACTAGGGGACATCCACTCAAATTGAGTGGAGGGAGTATTAAAACAGACAAAAGAAAATATTTCTTTACCCAGCGTGTAATTGGTTTGTGGAACTCCTTGCCACAGGATGTGGTGATGGCACCTGGCCTGGATGCCTTTAAAAGGGGATTGGACAGATTTATGGAGGAAAGGTCCATCACAGCTTACAAGCCATGATGGGGATAAGCAACCTCCTGGTTGTAGGAGTAGGTTTTCTTTGTGCCAGGTTGTTGTCCTATGACCTTTTGAAAATAAGAATGTTGCCAAAGACTTGTGAGCTAGAATGGAACATGTGCATGACCAGGACTGTATCAAGGAAGAACGCGAAGCCTATGCCGCGTCTCTGTCTCAAACCTGGATGTGTAAGCCATGCTGCAAAAGATTTTCCCCAGCTAGGTCATGAGGGAGGAATCTGATCAGCATTCAGCACGCCATGAACCGAAAATGCTCACTCCACGTAGGCACATTCCATTACCTTCCCCCTCTCTAAAGACTTGTGAAGTGGCCAGTCTGCCAGGAAGGAGAAAATCCACAAAAGATATGCTAACACCAATGTCTGGCCCAGAGCAGGCCAATCCACATCTCATGCACCAATGGAAGCCAACACCTCTTCCCCCTTCCCCAGTGTGTGAGTCTCCACCCCCAGGTGTACCTCCAGCCCAAGTAAGGTATTTCCTTTTGCAGCGTAAGAGCGACCAGCTCCTCCTCTCTTGCGTAGGCATAAAAAGGCAAGCTGCCAGTCTTGCTCTCTCTCTCTCTGGACCCCCTTGCCTCCTGAACATTTCTTCTTCTCTGCGTGCCCTCTGGCACCAACCCCCTCCCTCTTCCCCCTCCCCCCCACTCTTAACTTGACTTCTCAGTCACTCTGCAGACTACTGAGCCTGTCCAGTTCAGAGCCATTTTGTTTCTTCTTCCTTTTTCATTCACTGTTGTGCCAGTACTACACCATTGCAGCCAAGTTCAACTCTCTGGGATAGGGTAAATATCACCCATGTATAAACCAAGGAAACCTACTAAACCTCTGTAACTTCTACCTAAGTTCCTAGATCTGAATGCTTTGGAGTATGGTTGAATTGTTGCATATTGAATTGTTGCATTTGTATGAATCTAACTATCTAGTAAATATTGGAAAGTAACCACGTGTGTCCTCAATATTATTTAAAGCGGAATTCTGTGGCTGAACTCTGGTATAGCTGGTCTAAAGATCCCTGTATATATCAAATTGCCATATTTAAAGCTATTCCCCAGAACAACAGAGGCAATTTGGCTAACAGGGTGCAAGGGAGTGGCGACAGGATACAGGTATCTTGTTATCTTGTGTGCTCCCTGAGGCATCTGGTGGGGCCACTGTGTGATACAGGAAGCTGGACTAGATGGGCCTTTGGCCCGATTCAGCAGGGCTCTTCTTATGTTCTTATGGTTGAGTCCTATTTATGTGATACATCAGCAGCTTAAGACTTTTTCAGCAGCGTTTCTCAAAGTCTTACAGGGGAGTTTACTCCCCCATAAGCCTTTGCGGGGGCGGGGCAATGTCAGAGGCAGCGCTCCAGGATTGCGCCCGCCCCTGACTCCAAAACGCTGTTTTTAACATACCTGGTTGTCCTGCCAGCTCCCCGAAGGGTCCGGGGGCGGGGTTGCTGCTGCCTCTGCAGGCCTCCCCAAGGCTCTAAACGGCTCTGATCGTGTTCTGAAGTCCAAGTGGGCTTCGGAATGCAATAGGCACCATTTAGAATCTTGGGGAGGCCTGCAGAGGTGGCAGCAGAGCAGACCCTTCGGGAAGCTGGTGGGGCAACGTGGTATGTTAAAAACTACGTTTCAGAGTCAGCGGCGGACACGATCCTGGAGTGCCGCCTCTGATGTTCGGGCTGGCTACCCCCCTTAAGGGGATATTGGCCATGCCGGGAAAAAGTGGTGGGTTGTGACCTTGCACCTTGAATTGCATGATCTGACCAGGTGATATTTTAAATTTGAGAATTTGTAGCCTAAAATATTATGAAAGATCAGATCAGATGCTTACTGATTAGAGTTCTTGTTTGGAGTCTGTAAGTCTTGCTATAAATGTCATGCCATCGGTTGGACTTGCCTAATGGTAGTGCTGTCAGCTGAGGCTTTATATTAGTAGTCACTCTGCTGGAATATATGGAAACTGCTCATTTTCCCATACTCTGGAGTCATACCTTCTTCACATTCCAGAACTGTAGTTTGGTCCTATATACAGTACTCAGTTTTCAAGAGCATCCAAGTTATCCCTGACAGTGGTCTCTTTTCCATCTATTTTTTCTTGTCTTTTTTTCCTGTAGGAATGTACCGTAGTAACTTATTTTCTAGATTTTGTGTAATGCAAATGTGACTAGTAATTTAAACAATTGCAATTTCCTGACTAGAAAGTGCATTCATGGAGGAGAGGTAGAAAACAGTTTACACCTGTGCTTCATAATGTTTAGAGTGGCTTGTAATCTGTTGTTTTTGGATTAGTTTTGTGGGGCAAGCCCCACCCCAACATCACAATAGCATATTCTCTGTGCTTACATATTTAACTGAAGAACTCAAATCTACAATTACAGTAAGGCATTGGTTCTCAAAGTGAACCGGATGCTTTCACCTGCCACGTTAAGGAGCGGGGACAGCATGGCGGCGGCAATCCCGGGGATTGCCGTTGCCAGGAAAAAAATGTTTTTAAAAAAGAATTTGGACACTTACCAGGGGTCTTGGAGCACTCCGGAGTGTGTGGGGACGCCCGCGGCATGGCGATCTAAAGCTCGGGGAAATCCGCGGAGGGGCCTGCGGGCCTCCCCACACTCTTTGGAGCGCTCCAGGACCCCTGGTAAGTGTGTACATTCTATTTTTTTTCTTGGCGGCGGCGATCCCTGGGATTGCTGCTGCTATTGACCCCACCCCCACAAATACTGAAAGTTCTCCCCACCTCGCAGGGAGAACCTTGAGAACCACTGGTATAAGGTAAGCAATTTAATGAAAATAAACCTGGTGATTTCAGAGTACAAGTTTGGTGTTGTAGTTTTCACAGTAGAAATATTTTTAGAGTGTTTGGCAATGTGCATTTTAAATAGTAGTTGAAAGTTTGCAAATGTCTGTTTTGTTCTTCTGTTTTATATCTCATTTTAATTACTTGTGTAATGTACAGCAGGAGTAAAATTTTACATACCGTAATTGTGTTTCTTTGTTAGCTTTTGGGAAAATATTTTTTTCTAAAAGAACCAGCAGAGGGAGTACTAAGCGCTTAAAAATACAGATTTTGCTTCAGCTCTAGTAGTTTGCGGTTTCTTTTTTAACTCCTCCCTGAAGAGAATAGTAACATTGCATGAATCTACCCAAAGCCTTTTAAGCGCCTTGACCAACTTTTCTCAAACTTGGGTCATTAGGTAAGGATACTGGAAAGGTGGCACAACCAGTTGTTCGTACTTGACCGATATTGGGTCTGTAAAAAATCAAACTGAAAGATTTCTCAGAGTTGCCACAATTCTGTACTGTCTGAAGAGGATGAAATGACAATGAGTTGTGGGACAACTAGCAGGAAGAAAGGGGGGGGGGAGCCAGGCATAGAGAAGTGGCATAGGAGGTAAAGGAACTGTGTCCATGTACACAATGAGAAGTCTGCAGATTGAGAGGCATGGAAGATCTCGCTCAGGAGTTTGCAGTTACCTAAGCAGTGTAATTTTCATTAGTTTTAGGTCTTAGCTGTGTTGATTCACTTCATTCAGATCACAGTGTCTCACTGGACTTTATAGGAAAGTACAATTACTACTATCCTTTTGTGTGAATGTTAAAAACGAAAATCTCTCATCCATCCAGCAGAAGAAAACTAGTTTTCTTTTCATAGTCATTGCTTTTTACAGGTTTCAGCATTTATCTGTGTGTCTTTGAGGAAGGCTTTGAGCTTCCTATAGCTCAAAGCTTCTGTTTCAGCCTGAAAGTGCCTTATACTGAGTCATGCCATGATCCATATTGTCTATAATACTGACTGGCAGGTGCTCTACCACGGATGTTGCTTTCTCTACTGAACTTAGTTGGAATGAATGCCATTTGTGGTTTGAATAAGCGGCTACTTGATCAAAGAAGGCTGGATCTGACTGTAAAGGCGTCATCTGCCATACTTGGGGGAGGTCCTTCAGTTATAAGGGTGCATATTTTTATAGAGCTACTTTTATAGCGCTACTATAGGCCATCCATTGCCCAGTCTTGATCATATACTGTGCTGTCCTCTTCTGTCCCCCTTTCCCTCCACAGTGCAATCCTATGCATGTCTACTCAGACATAAGTACCATTGCATTCAATGGAACTTATTCCCAGGTACGTTTGTATAGGATTATAGCCATATTTTCATTATGCTTTGTGTGATTTTGTTATTTTTGGGTTTTATGGCATTGTTTTTCTGTTTCTGTTGTAACAGTGTTAGCTGTTTGCATCTTCAGATAGTGGGCAAAAAGCAAGGTATAAATTGGTGTACTTTTTGTGGGAAACGTTATTGTATTCTTAGTAGAAATGTGCACGTGTACACTTCAATTGTGCCCAGAAGGAGGCAGTGTTGCTTCATAAAATTGTAGATTGATTGTCACTTAAGCTCTGACTTCCTCTAAGCAAAATAAATTTGGTGGTGGGTGGGTCATACATTCTGCCCTGTTCCTTCTGCACATTTAATAGGAGGGATCTAGACATGGAACTGTGTTAATACATGCAGGTTGCATTAGTATTCTACACATTGAATAGGTAGTGCCTTTTGTAAAAACTGTTCTGTATACCTCCAATAGCTGTAAATATTTTTTAAAAATGCCTTGGTATGCAGACAATGACACAAAATCAGCCTTTCTGGATTAGGCAGACCATAATTCTCATGAAATCTCAAGTATTCTCATGAAATCTCAACAACAGCAAAATAAGAGAGGGAGAAGAGTATTAAAGAGTGATGTCTGCCAAACAAGATGTACAGTCTGTTCTTGTTTGTGTCATGATTAGCAGTCTTCAGTGTTGGACCACTTCCTGTGCTGCATCCTGCGGTGGGGGGGGGCAGTCACGGAGGCCTCCTCAAGGTAAGGGAACATTTGTTCCCTTACCTTGGGGCTGGATTGCAGCTGCATTGGCACTGGAAAGTTGGATAGGATTGGGCCCCAAATGTAGTACTTGGTTTTGCTGAGTCACCAGGGTCACCGAGTCACCTGTATTCCTACGCTGTCAGTTTCACTTGTCTGTTTCACTGCTGTGCACCTCAAAATGCTCCTGAGCAGCTTCCATAGTCGCCTGCTGCATCTGCAGCAAACCAGGAGTTGGGGCTGGTGAGCTCGTTGAACCAGATAATAGAGCTTTCTGGATCATTAAGTGCCGGATATTGCAACTTTTCCTATATTAGCTTTTTCATCTTGTTAAAAGTTGCTTCCTTCTTGTCACGTTGTTAGTGTGTACACAGTAGTTCTTCTGTCCTTCTCACAGTAGTTACGTCTACTAACTTCCTTCTTTCCTCCAGTGTAGGCTTACCATCCGTACCGATTCCCGGGACAGTCCCGGGAATCGGCCACAATTCCTGGTTTTGTCCCGGCCCGGTTCCGGAGGGATCGGCGCCGCCGCCGCCGCCATCTTCTTCTTCTTTTTTTTAATTTTAAACTTACCGGGCAGCATCTTGGATCATGAAATCTCGCGTGATCCAAGATGTTGGCACCCAAATCTCGTGAGGGCATGATGCCCTCACGAGATTTGGGCGCCGACATCTTGGATCACGCGAGTTTTAATGATCCAAGATGCTGCCCGGTAAGTTTAAAATTAAAAAAAAAAAGAAGATGGCGGCGCGGCGAGCGGGTGTGCTTCTCCCGGTCTCCCAGCGGCTCCATGCGGTGCCGCTGGGAGACCGGGCCAGCCTGCTTGCTTGCCCGGGCGGCGCGAGCCTCCGGCAGGCTCGCACAACGCGTGCAAGCAGGCTGTGCTTCTCCTGGTGCCGCTGCGAGACCAGCCTGGTCTCACAGCGGCACCGGGAGAAGCACAGCCTGCTTGCCCGGGTTGTGCGAGCCTGCCGGAGGCTCGCGCTTCCCGGGCAAGCAGGCTGTGCTTCTCCCGGTCTCCCAGCGGCTCCATGCGGTGCCGCTGGGAGACCAGGCCAGCCTGCTTGCTTGCCCGGGCGGCGCGAGCCTCCGGCAGGCTCGCACAACGCGGGCAAGCAGGCTGTACTTCTCCCGGTGCCGCTGCGAGACCAGCCTGGTCTCACAGCGGCACTGGGAGAAGCACAGCCTGCTTACCCGCGTTGCGTGAGCCTGCCGGAGGCTCGCGCTGCCCGGGCAAGCAGGCTGTGCTTCTCCCGGTGCCTGCTTGCTGCGGCCCCAGCCTGCTTGCCGCGGCCGCAGCAGCAGCAGCAGCAGCGACCAACGACGACCAGCGACCAGGTAAGTATATTTTTTTAATATATTTTTTAATATAAAGATTATTTATTTAAAAATTTCGGACGCGCTTCGCGCCCCCTTTACTTACTTATTTATTTATTTAAAAATTTCGACCGCGCTTCGCGCCCCCTTACTTCTATAATTAATTCATGGAACTGATTTTTTATTTGGGTTCTGGTTTGTGTTTGCATTTATGGTTGTTTTTTCTTTATTGCTTGTACTTTGTGGTTGGTTTCTCTTTTTTGCTTGTACTTTGTGGTCCGTTTTTCGTTGTGGATTGTAGTTTGGGGTTGGTTTTGGTTGTTTGTGCTTGGTTTTGCGTTGCTTTTACATTAATTAATTATTTACCTTGCGGGGGGGGTTATGGGGGGGGGTGTCCAGGTTTGAACTTTGAAAAATATGGTAAGCCTACTCCAGTGACTTCACTATAATGATACCACACAGTAATTTTTGTTTTTTATTAAGCATTAATATGTCTATTTCAAAGTACAGGTGTCCCCCGCTTAACGATGTTCTGCTTAACGACCCCCTGCATATACGATGGGGGTCATTGGCAGAACATCATGGGTCTCTTTCCCTACTTTTTTGAAGTTTGAGGCCTCTCCCTGGTCGTGGGCCTCTCCGTAATGCACTTCTGGTTACCGGAAGTGCATTATGGAAGCCTCTGTGGGACATTCCGAGGCCCTCAGAGGCCTGCAGAGGCCAGAAACAGGCCTCTGGAGAGGCCCACGACCAGGGAGAGGCCTCAAAGTTAACGGTAGGGACGGGACTGCTTAATGACGGTGTTACAGGAACGTATCCTCATCGTTAAGTGGGGGACACCTGTAACCAAAACCATTAAAATGCTAACAGATCTTACACAAACACTTCCTCAGATCAAGAAAAGAAATGAGATGCTTCTGTGTGGTTTCTGAATGTGAAATGCAATTTTGATTTTCTTTCACTTGCAGGCTGACATGAAATAAGAATTTTAGTTTTAGTTTTGATTTCACCTGCATACTTGTCAGGTGAATTCATAACTTGACTTTTTTAATTTGGATTATTCATGGTTTTTATTTTATCCCCCTGTTTATCAATCAATAAAGCATATATGTACTCTCTCATACATTTCCTAGAGATAATCTCCTGAAAAGCCATTAATTACAAGTTTGAAACTGCCACGGTTGCCTAATATTGTATTGACAATGGCATCTATTCATTGTTAATGAATTTTATGAAACAGTGAATCTTTAGTAATGAAAAAATTTCTGCAGGAAAGTAGAGCACTGGAAAATGTTTACCCCATGTTTGTGTCTGCACATCCAGCTGCGTTGGCTTGTTCATCACTCATTCTTTTTAAGCTATTGGTCTTTGCCTGGTGACTTGGATCCAAAAGTTGAGTTGAACCAACAACAGCATCATTGCTGCCATTTTTGGAGAGAGAGAGAGAGAGAGAGAGAGAGAGAGAGAGAGAGAGAGAGAGAGAGAGTCATATATGAAAAATATATATCTCTGTCTTCTCCTTGCAGCAATATCTTGGTGTGTGGTTTCTGCACACCATTTTTCCCTGACGAAGCTCATCACAGAATGAGTGAAACATTGGAAACCAATGTTATTTTTGGACCATAGCCATTAAGCCCCCCCAAAATTAATTGTTATATATCTGCCGTCCATGAAAGTTTTAGAAATTATATATGAAAAACGTTCAGAATGGGTCCCAGATTACAGGTTGGGGTTAAAGTTGGAACTTGCATTCAAAAAGGTTGAATGCTGCTGGTTAAGCCGCCAGGACACAGCAATGCATATATAGATTGTTCTTAGATTGTAAACGCCTTTGGGATAAGGGAAATCATCTCATTCTTTTTTCTTGTATAAAATAATAATATTTTTTTTGTTGAAAAGTTGCATTTAAACATTCTGTGGCTGCAATCCTGTGCACACTTTCATGGGAGTAAGCCCCATTCAACGCAATGGAACTTACTTCTGAGTAGACATGCATAAGCTTGCACTGTATGTAATACAGAGAGTTTACCCAAAGAATAGAAATGGCCAAATAAGAACAATAAAACATAGTAAAAGGGTGTACTCAATGTGGTATTATCCTCATGATATATCTGATAATAGTGATAGTGTAAAACACTACAATATTAGATTAACATTTTGAATATGAGGCTTGGTAGAATGTACTGATGATGGTGATGAAGGTCAGTGTGGCAGCACCTCATTTTTTCCACAGACCCATGCCTTTCTGTAATCCCTGCTTTCCAGATGTCATCCTCCCCATTCTCTCTCTCTCTCTCTCTCTCTCTCTCTCTCTCTCTCCCCCCTTGTTTTACCTGTAAGCAGTTTGATCATTTACTGACTTGAAGACCCAGACTCTTCTCTTTTGTTTCCTTCATTTAGGGAGACTTCACTACGAACCATTTTAAGAACCGTGCCTTAGTGGGAATCTGTAATGGCACGGAGTACTAATACTGCATCCCTGTCTCTGTTGGTAGAATTCTGTTCTTTGTGGACACTAGTGCAGAGAGATACCGTATTGTCCCGAGTATAAGACGCACCTGATTATAAGACGCACCCTTAAAGTTTGGTGCTATTAAAAATTTTAATTAAATCACTGGCATTAAATTGCAACAGCCTGATTATAAGACGCACCCCTAGTTTAAAAACTTAAATTAGGAGAAAAAAGTGAATCTTATAATCAGACCAATACGGTATTATGCATTATTATGCCTAAAGATTATTTTTAAAATTCATCTCGAGGCCAGGTTGAGTAAGAACAGGAAAATGGTTCCTTTCTGAAGCCAGGCTCCTTGTTCTTCAATCTAACTCTTTTTTAAAAAAAAAATTGGGGGAAAAAAAAGAAACTGTAGTCATGGCAGCTATTAAAATTCAAAATTGGGAACAAAAACTGCCTCACATCGCTCTCTCAGGAACTCGCAGACAGCCTTAAAAATAGCTCTTAGTGTAAGAGCTGCCATCACTCATTTTGATATACTGTTAACTCTGATGCCTAACAAATTTTGATAACTTATTCCTGGGTCAAAACAAGCTGACAGTTTTGTTGGATTCTACTTGATGGAAATATTTCTTGTCTTAAGAGTTCCAATATTTCTGATCGCTCTTCCTGTTGGCTTTTAATCATTTACTTCAAGTTGCCCTCCTGTTCAGCTCGACTGTATTCTTTCCCCCCAAATGGACAAATCTGCTAATAGCTGTTGTTAAGTCAGCTTGATGTAATTATCTAAGCTTCTTGAGAGTTATTCATTGGGCAGTGTTTATTCCTTGTATGTTTCTGTGTTTAGAGTCCAATAACAACTAGTAGCTGGGTGAGATGAAGGTCTGGCAGGGGAGGAAAGATCAATAAGCTCACCCACAGATTGTGTCCATATCGGGAGATCATCAAGGCAAAGTTGTTTTGCTGACTTGGGAGGGGAGTTCCCTCATCCCAGAGAATGCTTTGGTCTCCTTCGTTTGCCCATACCAGAGTGTCCAGAACAGTTTCAGGAAATATCCCCGTGGGATAATCTTGTGGCCAGTGTAACTTCTTCCTCTTCCAGATGGATAAAGGACCAGTGACAAAACCGGCTGCTGTAATCCACTGGCTTGTGGCCTGATCCCAGGGCCAAGAGCCCTTTGGCTCTTGCCAAATGCTTGCACCTCTGGGCAAGCCAGAGGCTTTATACCTGCAAGGAAAGGCGGCGGGGCAGAGTCAGACTCGCTGCTGTGCCCTCTCTCAGCCCCAGGTGTTCCCAGTCTCGTCTCCTCTCCCCTGGAGTCCAATAACAACTAGCTGTTTCACCTTTAGTGTGCAGAACCGTTAAAATAAGCTTTGTCAGTGATGGGGCCACATGTTATACTTTTGCGAAGGAAGAACAGGATGTTGTGATAGATGGGGCTGCCATCAAAATTACCTGTAGTGTCAAAGAATCCTGCTGACTGCATGTGATCAAAATGCTGATGAAATTTGTTTCAAAATGTTACAATTCTTGCCAGTTGAGATAATTTTTTTTTATGGGATAAGGGATAGGTGGGAAGCCTGTGTACTAATAACCCTGCGTTGTATGAGAAGCACCTGTTAGGCATTCAGCCCTTCTATTACCTGTCATCTGTCTCTGGATTCAGAAATCTCACGTCCCTTTTAAATCCTGTTGTAAGCTAAATGTGCTCTGTGTTTCCAGAAAGTGATATTCAAACTTTTGGCTTTTAATATGCGCCTAATAGCACAATCCTATGCACATCTACTCAGAAGTAAGTCCCACTGTGTTCAGTGGGGCTTACTCTCAGGAAAGTCTGTATAGGATTGTAGCCCATAACACAATTGTTCTTGTATACTGTATTTGTCGTTTCCAAAACTATTACAGCAACATAATGTAATAAAGTGTTTTCCATTCTGGATAATTGCTCTAATCTGATTTTACCAGCTGATTAACCATTCAAGTTAATATTAAGATCCAAAATTGGTAATTTAAGTTTTGAGTGGATTTGCTTTAGGAAATTACTGTCCTTTTGGTGGTTTTCTTTGTGATGGTTCTTGGGTCCAGTAGTCTCTGGTGCCGTTACTGAGTGATATATGAAGTAGCAGAGCAGCAAACAGAAGTGAGAATGTTTTGTGCACTTGAACCACATAAAACAGAAGAGGGAGGGTTGCTAGTGCAGGCAAGGAAGCCGGTGATGGTCTTGTTTCCCTGTATCTCCTGCACAGCCTTTGAGACATGAAGGGCTTGGTCATAAAAGGGAAGGATTGGTTCTAGGTGTAAATAATGGCATTTTTCTTGGATTTACCTGTCTTTTGTGGCACGGTAGCTCTTTTGTAAACAAAATTCTAGCTCTTGCTATGAAATTGAGTGATATATTTCTGGTTAGACTCTTCAATCATGGAAGTTTCATGGATACAACGGTACGACTGATGCTGTGTTCAGTTGCTGAGAATGTTTTTCCATGGATACTGCACATAGCAACATGGTGGATTTCTTTGTTTTATTGGCCCAAGGGATGCCTTGAAATGTGATAGGATATGCTGGATGTAAATCTTTATCCTGCTAAGGCCTGTTAGCAGTGACAGGATTTCAAATGGTTCTGGAATGCATACATAATCTGTAGCAAAAATGACACACTGCAGCTAGTCTTAAAGAGCTGTGTTTACTATTGGAGGTTTTAAATACATTATTTCAAAACTCAAATGTAGCTTTAAGTACTTGCCAAATGGCACTTTTTGTAATTCAGATGCAGTTGATGGGAATCTGGGAAAACAGTAGAAATGATTCCTAAATCCCTGTTCTCTTACACTTAAAGAACACAACATTTGTAATAAAATGAGCAACTGTCTAGCACTTTGAAAATGGAAAGTGAAAAAGTGAAAATGGAAAGTGGCCTAAAGTAATTTTTAAGGTAGTAAGAAGTGAAGATTGATGTTTCGCATGTTCTGTATGAAACAGATATTTTAAAATTGTGTTCTCAAGCAAGACAGGGAAATCATCAGCTTTCTAACAATAGCAAATTACGGAGTAAAACTTTATGAATTGAGCACACTTTTATTTATTGTAGGAATCTTTACCCTGCCTTTCCGCCATAGGATGACACCCAAGGTGACTTACCATATAACCACAACATCAATAAAATAGAAACAAAAACATTAAATATCATAAGAACCTCACAGTAGAAACAGCAATAATTGAAACAACATGAAAACTGACAAATCAGTAAAACCACAATTGGAAAATTTCAAAAGTGACAGTATTAAAATAACAGTGTGGAGGTGATAGTAGTAATCATAAATCTTCAACAGTTTAAAAGCATACCAGAGCAAAAAGGTTGTAGCAGCATGCCAAAACACATAAGTAGCATGTGTTTCTGTTGTATTCCAATTTGTTGGCAATGCACTTTACCACAATGGATTTCTCTAGTCCAGGGATTCCCAACGTTCGGAGGCCTGCGTACCCCATACGCGGGCCTCCAACTGCCCTGCGTACCCCCTGAGCGGCTCACCCGCATACCCCCTCCGGGTGCACAAGGCTGGAATCACTGTCCCCTGCACTGTTCCCTGCACTACAGACCTGCATCCTACCTTTTCTCCTTGGCGCCACCATCTTGGATCTTGCGAAATCTCGTGAGATCCAAGATGGCGGCGCCCAAATCTAACTACTGCCTCGTACCCTTGCGAGATTTGGGCGCCGCCATCTTGGATCTTGCGAAATTTCACGAGATCCAAGATGGCAGTGCTAAGGAGCAAAGGTAGGATGCAGGCCTGTAGTGCAGGGGACAGTGTAGGCCTGTAGCCTTCTTCTTTGGGTTGTGGCGTGGGTGGGCAGGTCCTCCCGCTTGCACCACAACCCGGAGGGAAAGGCACCACAACCCGGAGGGAAAGCCCCGCCGAATCGGTAGGGCTGTAGCCTTTTCCGGGTTGCGGTACAGGCGGGAGGACCTGCCCGTCTGCACCACAACCCAGAAAAAATCAGCTGTCCCTTATCAGCTGCTGATCGCAGTAGCTGATAAGGGACAGCGTGTTGCGTACCCCCGACCTGTGCTCCGCGTACCCCAAGGGCTACGCGTACCACAGGTTGGGAACGCCTGCTCTAGTCTTACCCCTATATGTAAAATAAAAATGAATATAAAATGACACACAGTAAAATGAATATAAAATGACACACAGAGTCTGTTGGGCAAAAGCTTTTCCTTTGGCTTTAGCTAAGTCACAATTCTACATTATGTACAGATGGTGAACTATGGCTTAGTTCAAACCACAGTTATGAAAAACAAGCAAGAATCAAACCATGGCTTTAAATCCTGGTTTGTTACCTAATTGTGGTTTGAACTAAGCCACAGTTTACCAGTTTTGTACATAATGTGGAATTGTGGTTTAGTTGAAACTGAAACAAAAGGGTTCATTCTCATCCTTTTGTGCACAAAAGAGGATGAGAGGGGACAGATGAGCACAAGAGCCCACAATTCTCACGGGCTTGTTCTTGTTTTAGGAAACTATCGTTAAACATTAAGTTTGATATAATGGTTATTGCAACCTGAGGTTCCATCCTGGGTGAAATTGGAATTCTCTGCAATTGCACCATTGAAACAATGGTCTGTCTTAGGCTCCACATACACGAACACAAAGCATGTTCCATTAGCAGTATCCTCAGCTAGGCATCTTTGGAATATGATGGCACGGAAGTATAAATTTGATCCCTATTCTCATGCTAAATTAACTTTATAGGCTAATCCAGAACTCAAGATTGGTAAGAAATCTGGGTTTTTTTGGGCAAACCTGGTTAGACAAACTAATTTTTACTTTAGATCAATTTATTGAACAGGAAAAAGATTTTGAGTTCTCTTCATTTTTTAATTTAAGGTTAAAATATGATTTGCCAGAAACTGCTATCTGGCAATATTTACAATTGCGACATCTATTAACATCTAAATATGGCCCGTCCGCTCTATTTGCCTCTCAAAGTCCACCTTTATTAGAAGTATTAATCGAGTCAATTACCAAGAAGAAACCAGTAATATTTGTGTATAAATATTTAATGCTACTAAATAAATATGATATGCATCTCCTCAGCAGAGGCGTCGCTCCGGTAGGGGCGGGGCTGTAAGTATCGCTGCGGTCATAGTCTCTTTACCGAGCGAGGAGGAGGCAGCCCCGCCCCCTCACTGTCCGAGCCATTTCCGTGCGGAGAAAGTAGCAGGCAAGCTACTTTCTCCGCACGGGACTGGCTCGGACAGTGAGGGGGCGGGGCTGCCTCCTCCTCGCTCGGTAAAGAGACTATGACCGCAGCGATACTTACAGCCCCGCCCCTACCGGAGCGACGCTTCTGCTCCTCAGAGAAAGATGAAATGCAGAACTTGATTGTCCGATTCTCCATAATCAATGGATAATGGTATTAAGAAATATTTCAGCAATATCTATGGATCTTAGACTACGTTTAATACAACAGAAAATTATCTTTAGGGTATATTGGACGCCACAGAGGTTATATGATAAAGGATTAACCACAGATTCCAGATATTGGCGTTGTAATAATCCAGATGCCTCTTTAATACATATGTTTTGGTCATGTAGGTTTTTTGGAACAAATTATTAATACCATAATTGTGGTGTTATAACAATCATTGATATTTACAGAAACATATGTACTCCTTAATTATTTACCTGTCACTTGGAGGCTAACTGTGGATCAGCGAAAATGGACTCTTTGTGCCCTCACAATGGCTAAAAAACTGATTTAAAAAAATTGGAAAGACAAGTGCCCTCCAAGTAGTACCCAATGGATTGAAGGCCTCTTATACCTGTCGAACTTTGAGCGAATGGCATACCGAAGACAATTGAGACTGGATATTTTTGAGAATATTTGGAAGCCATTTCTTGAAGTATGTGTTTGATGTACCGTATTTTTCGCACGATAAGATGCACTTTTTCCCCAAAAAAACATAGGGGGGAAAAGTGTGCATCCTATCGTGCGAAGCCTGAAAAAAAAACTTGCCGGGGGGTTTCAGGGAGGCCTGCGCGAGCCTTTGCAGGCCTCCCCGATCTTCAGTTTGGCTGAAAACAGCGATTTTCGGCCATTTCCGGTTTTAGCGAAAGTGTGCTTTCTTTCCTCAAAACTATTGCAAGTTTATGCACACAGTACTTTCTTGGTGCTATTGTGTATCCTGGAACAATTCACTTGGTAAAACTCTGTTATAAAGTGAATGTGCAAAATGACCTCTAGAATGTTGATGAGTGCAAGGCATAATAAAGGAAACGGGACTCAAATATAGAGATAATAAATGTGAAGGAGGGAAAAAGGAAATGTATAATGTTGAGCCTTGAACTCGTTCAATTGAAATGAGTAATTCTTTGTTAAAAATGAGTGAGATCTATGAAGAACTCTTGAAAAGTCAAGTACAGTATAATATAAAGAAACGTGCAGTTCTGTAGGAAATGGAAGAGGGGGACAGTATAAAGAGCCCTTTTGTTGTATTAAGTAGGTTTCCAGATTCTTAAGCAATAAGATGAAAACAGTACCCACACCCACCACTAAAAGTCAATCAGATGAACAAGTGAGGCTAGATATAGGGCAGCTATTAAAAACCCAGAAGGAAATGTTGCACAGAATTCAGTGACTTCACATTTGAGGAGAAAAGTGATGCGTGAGGGCTCTTGAGAGAGAGAGAGAGATGTGGAAGAATAAGCATTCTGGTGAAAGAAACAAGCAATTAAATAAGATCAAAGATTTTCAATGCCCACAATAATCAGAGAAGTTTGTAGATACACGGGATTAAGAGTCATAACTAAAAAAGTAAAAATGCTTTAAAAATGCTTTATATAAAAACCCACTAAAAGTTCCTTTAAAAACACTTAAAAACATTAAAAACAAGGGCAACGATGTTTCTTCCGAATCTGTATCGGATTTCCTCAGGTTGAGAGCGCAGAAAGCTGCAGGAGATGGTAACAGAAGCCATGCTACCTGAAGCTTAAAAAGCTCAGCAGGCAGATGTACCAGCCAGCTGGTGCTCGTTAGAACCTAGCCAGTCAATTACTGGTAACTTAAAGTGAACTTACTGCTGAAAACAATATTGAAGTTGGAGAGGGATTCCTGCTTAAAAAGCAGGAGCCCAGATCTTGTCCATAAACGGGCTTCTGCTTTAAGCAGGGATCCCTCTTCAACTTCAATACTGTTTTCAGCGGCAAGTTCACTTTAAGTTACCGGTAATTGACTGGCTAGATTCTAGCGAGCATCAGCTGGCTGGTACATCTGCCTGCTGAGCTTTTAAAGCATTTTTAAAGCTGCTGCCGCTGCCATTATTGCCGCCGCCACCATTACTACCGCCGCCGGTGGTCCTGGAGCCTGGCCAGCTGCATTGGAGCTGGGCAGGACTCCTGCTGCGCTGCCCCCGAAGCCTCCTCTGCCGACGCTTTTAAAGTGAAAATACTCACCTTTTTTCCGGCAGTGCCATCTTGGATCTGCCTCTGGTGCCCTCATGAGATTTGGGCGCCAAGTTGGCGCCGCCAGAAAAAAAGGTGAGTATTTTCACTTTAAAAGCAGTGGCGGCGGATTCCACCAGGAGCGATCAGGGACCAGAACCCGGGACGGTTCCGGGATTTCCGGGACGGATGGTAAGCCTATGCTTGGACCATGTTACTTTTTTATTGCAATCTCCTGTTTCAGTGCATAGCTCAAACTTGTTCAAACTTGTTACGACCCACAGTTTGAGAAACACTAAGGTAGATGGTAAGACCTCCCACTCAAAGATATATATCCTCTTCTATGTGTAATATTGTACTTATTTTGCTCTTAGTTGGTATACTGACAGAAACAAAATGTTTAATTTTAAAAATCTTTCTATGCAGTACACATGGAATATGGGGCTGCTACCTTTATGGTTACACTAATTGATATTTTAATTGACTAAAAAGGCATCCTCCAATTAGTTTTTAAAAAAAGTAATGTGTATTCTTATACAAACTGTAGATACCATACACTGTTAAAGGCATTCTCCCGGCCCCTTCACTTTTACACAGGAGGGAATGTCCTTTCTAAGATCTATGAAGTTCTATGAAGACCTACAACACCTTCTAGAACTAGCACCCAAAAAAGATGTCCTTTACATCATAGGAGACTGGAATGCTAAAGTCGGAAATCAAGAAATAAACGGAACAACAGGCAAGTTTGGCCTTGGAGCGCAAAATGAAGCAGGGCAAAGGCTAACGGAGTTCTGTCAAGAGAACACGCTGGTCATAGCAAACACTCTTTTCCAACAACACAAGAGGCGACTCTACACATGGACATCACCAGATGGTCAATACTGAAACCAGATAGATTATGTGCTTTGCAGCCAAAGATGGAGAAGCTCTATACAATCAGTAAAAACAAGACCTGGAGCTGACTGTGGCTCAGATCATGAGCTTCTTATTGCAAAATTCAGGCTTAAACTGAAGAATGTAGGGAACACCACTAGACCAGTCAGATATGACCTAAACCATATCCCTTATGAGTATACAGTGGAGGTGAAGAATAGATTTAGGGCATTAGACCTGGTAGACAGAGTGCCTGAAGAACTATGGACGGAAGTTCGTAACATTGTACAGGAGGCAGCAACTAAAACCATCCCAAAGAAAAAGAAATGCAAGAAAGCAAAGTGGCTGTCAGATGAGGCTTTACAAATAGCTGTGGAAAGAAGGAATGCAAAAAGCAAAGGTGAAAGGGAAAGATATAAACAACTGAATGCAGATTTCCAGAGAACAGCAAGGAGAGATAAGAAGGCCTTCTTAAATGAACAATGCAAGGAAATCGAGGAAAACAACAGAATGGGGAGGACTAGAGATCTCTTCAAGAAAATTGGAGATATCAAGGGAACGTTTTATGCAAAGATGGGCATGATAAAGGACAAAAAAGGCAGGGACCTAACAGAAGCAGAAGAGATTAAGAAGAGATGGCAAGAATACACAGAAGAACTATACAAGAAAGATCTGAATGTTCCTGATGACCACGCTGGTGTGGTCACTGACCCAGAGCCGGACATCCTAGAGAGTGAAGTCAAGTAGGCCTTAGGTAGCATTACTAACAACAAAGCTAGCGGAGATGATAATATCCCAGCTGAGCTACTTAAAATCCTAAATGATGATGCTGTGAAAGTGCTGCACTCAATATGCCAACAAATTTGGAAAACTCAGCAGTGGCCAAAGGATTGGAAAAGGTCAGTTTATGTTCCAATTCCAAAGAAGAGCAGTGCCAAAGAGTGCTCAAACTATCGCACAATTGCACTCATTTCACATGCTAGCAAGGTTATGCTCAAAATCCTACAAGCTAGGCTTCAGCAGTACGTGGACCGAGAACTACCGGATGTACAAGCTGGGTTTCGAAGAGGCAGAGGAACTAGAGATCAAATTGCCAACATGCGCTGGATCATGGAGAAAGCCCGAGAGTTCCAAAAAACCACCTACTTCTGCTTCATTAACTACGCAAAAGCCTTTGATTGTGTGGATCACAACAAACTGTGGCAAATTCTTAAAGAGATGGGGGTACCAGACCACCTTACCTGTCTCCTGAGAAACCTGTATGCGGGTGAAGAAGCAACAGTTCGGACTGGCCATGGAACAACCGACTGGTTCAAAATTGGGAAGGGAGTACGGCAAGGCTGTATATTGTCACCCTGCCTATTTAACTTATATGCAGAGTACATTATAAGAAATGCAGGGCTGAATGAATCGCAAGCCGGAATCAAGATTGCCGGGAGAAATATCAACAACCTCAGATATGCAGACGATACCACCCTAATGGCAGAAAGTGAAGAAGAACTAAAGAGCCTCTTGATGAGGGTGAAAGAGGAGAGTGCAAAAGTTGGCTTTGAACTCAACATTAATAAAACTAAGATCATGGCATCTGGTCCCATCAATTCCTGGCAAATAGAAGGGGTAGAAATGGAAGCAGTAACCGATTTTACTTTTCTGGGCTCCATGATCACTGCAGACGGAGACAGCAGCCATGAAATTAAAAGACGCTTACTCCTTGGAAGGAAAGCTATGGCAAACTTAGACAGCATAATAAAAAGCAGAGATATCACCATGCCAACAAAAGTTCGCATAGTCAGGGCGATGGTGTTCCCAGTAGCAATGTATGGTTGCGAGAGTTGGACCATAAGGAAGGCTGAGCGCCGAAGAATAGATGCTTTTGAACTGTGGTGCTGGAGAAGACTCCTGAGAGTCCCTTGGACTGCTAGGAGATCAAATCAGTCAATCCTAAATGAAATCAACCCTGACTGTTCCCTGGAAGGACAGATACTAAGGCTGAAACTCAAATATTTTGGCCACCTAATGCGAAGAGAGGACTCTCTGGAGAAGACTCTGATGCTGGGAAAAATTGAAGGCAAAAGGAGAAGGGGAAGGCAAAGGATGAGATGGTTAGACAGCATCACCGATGCAACGAACGTGAAAATGAGCGAACTCAGGAAGATAGTGGAGGACAGGAAGGCCTGGCGGGATATGGTTCATGGGATCACGAAGGGTCGGACACGACTTAACGACTGAACAACAACAAAGTTGCTTAATATAGAACTAAGCTATACTTAACTGGCCTGACCTGTGAATATACTCATATGTATTGCATCTGATAAGTTCATTTTAGGAGCATGTGTTTTTTCATTGTATGAACTATCCAGCAGGTGTGTGGAAGGATTCTGGAGCAGTCTGACAGCGCAATCCGACCCAACGTTTTTGCCATTGTAACCAGCGGCCCAGCGAGAACAGGAGGCCCCAGAACGGAAAAGGGATTCAAATCCCCCTCCAAAAGAGGAATTCAAAGGGAATTTGAATGCCTTTTCCGTTCTGGGGCCTCTCGTTCTCGCTGGACCGCTGGTTACAACGGCAAAAAAGTTGGGTTGGATTGCGCTGTGAGTTACATGGTGTAAAAGCCTCTGATGAAGACTATTTTTTTCTAGTTCTATAGATACTGTCTCTAAATGAACGATCACTAGATTAGAACGATCACTGATAGAGCAGCCATGTGTTTTCAGTACACATTCCTTCACCAGGCTCTAAAAAACAGACTGGTTCATCTTTTGATGACAGGTCCTTTGGAGAGTATTCCAACACTCATGGGCAGGGGAATAATACAGTCAGACTTTTTTATCCACGGTTTTTCCACCCACGGATTTGACTCAACACGGGTGGCAAAACTGTGGAAGAGGGAGTCCAACTGCACCACATTACCACTTTTTTCAGCGTTGTCAGGGACCTGCCAGCTGCTTCCCGCCTCCTTTGCGCATCCAAACCGCTGAAAAAAGAAAAGCAACCAGGAATCAGTTGGGGGCCTGCCAGTCACTTCCCAGTGTTAAAGTGCTGAAAAAAGAAAAAAATGCAACTAGGTTCTTTGGCGCCATCTACAGGTTGCTTCCGGTAGCGGTTTTTCTTTTTTCAATCAGTTTAAACAAATTCAGGAGGAGGGAAGCGGCGAAGACGCTGGAAAAAAGGTCATGTGGCACCGCTCTTCACCTCCTATCCCGGTTTTCACTCCCCCCCCCCCGTCCGGTTGGACTCCCTATTCCGAGAACAGAACCCCAGTGGATACAGAGGATCAACTGTACTTTGCATGTATTGTGGAGTCTGAGGGTGACTTCCTGCTGCCTCTCAGGAAAGTGACTGTTTGTTGTGAATTTTGACTCCCAGGCTTCTGGATCATTCTTCACACTGAGCAATTGTATTTGGAAATAAATAGTACACTTATTGGGCTTTGCCTGTTCTCCCCCTGAAGGTAGTGGCGATTCTGGGGGGGGGGCACCGACGCCACGCCCCCACATGACCCGGGCGTGACATCAGCTGCACGAGCGCGCCCGGCGCGGCTCCAGTTACGCCCTCCGCTGTTTTACCGTACTTACTATTTTGGAGCCGTACGAGCTCCAGGGCAGGTGGGAGGGCCCAACGCCAAGACAACCGAGGCGGAGGAAACGCATCCCCGAGGCAAGTACGCCCCTTCGCCGCCACGTCCGACCCCCGTCCTGGGGCCCATGGCCCCCCCGCCCCAACCCCAACGACGCTTCTGTCTGAAGGTGCTATCTCTTATTTGTTCTGCTGCTGTTTCCCCTTGCTGTTTGTAGTTATATTTTAGTCATATATGTCTGGTAACCACACCTCCCTTGGAATTTACTTCAGAGGGACTCTATCTTGTGATTTAAGAGCATTCTAGAGGTCTGCGTGTGACATTCTGCCACCCCATGGAGTGAAAATTTATAGCAGGATTTTATGGTATTCAGTAATTGTTCTTTTCATGCAATCTTTGTCTTGACCTCCCCCCCCCCTTTCAGATAGGCTACATATGAGCATAGCTCATAGTTGCAGGGCAGGGAGGAATCAGCAGTATGCTTTGCATACAGTTAGAACAGGCCTATCAAACTTCTGTCCCCTGAGTACTACATAATCTGCCAGCCCTGGATTGTGGCTCATTAAGTGCTTGGCAAGCACCCCTCCCCTTTATGATCCAGGGCTGCCAACCAGAGCATATGGCTGATAGCAGGCTGCATATGACTTGGGGTCCAGGAGTTTGCGAGAACTGAGCTAGAGTGAGGATTTACTGAAATTGCACATTGCCATGCGCCGGAGGCCTTTTCAACTTTCTCTAAATGTGTTTTAGCGTTCAAATTTGGTTAAAAGAATACATCTCTATGTGAAAGCTAGTACTGAATATCTTACATGCAATTCTTGAGGTATCATTTTAAAATTTCCCTGAGGTATGGAAGCCCTTTTCACCTTTTTAAAAAGAAGCTACTGAAAAGTAACTAATCCATGATTTCACATACAGCTATTAGCAGAGCTAGAAGTGGAGTAGAATCTCCTGAGGCCTCTTTCCATGTGGCCTTACAATCAACACAATGGAATGAAACAAATTTGAGGAATGTCACAATTTTTAGTGGGATTCTTTGTATTCCCTAGAACTGAGAGCGGGTTAGACCTTAAAAATGTGCTTTGCTATTGAATCATCTGTTGTTGTCATTGTTAGACCTTGAATAGGTCTTGTGGTCTTTGTGAGAGATGGAGAGCGCTTGTTTGCACAATGCCATCAGTATACATGTTACCTTAACAGTTATTTAGGCAGAAGCAATGAGTCTTCAGCCCCAAGGAGATTTACATTATAAGATAGAAAATGGAGGGGAGAAACACATAGGAAGAATGTAGGCAAATGCAGTTGTATGTATTTCAAGCTTGCTCATGGTTGAGAATGAAGATTAAGGGGATTTACCAAAGCCATGTGGAATAAGTTAATTTTGAGGAGGGGTTTGAAGAAGAGGTGAGATGGTGAGATATCACATACGTATTTAGGAGGGAGTTTCATGCATGGGGGAGCAAAGGTGAATGGGGGTAGAGTTGTTTAAGGCAGTAAACTGGTGGGTTGCAACCCACCAAGAGAACCGGAAACAGCCGCTCCCACCCCCATGGCAACCTCTACTCACAATAGCAGGAGAGTGGGGATCATGAACTGGAAAACATACACCTTAAAGGTATCATAAGGATCTCTTTCTCCTGTATGGCCATTCCTCAAGTCTCTCCATTCAACTGTGGAGGCTCCGCTCCGTGTTCCCCTAATGCAGGGGCGGGGAACCTTTTCCCTGGCGAGGGCTGTTTTAAATATTAGAAATTTGCTTGAGGGCCGGCCGTAAGGCCGGCTGCCATTTTTATTTATTTAATTAATTTTTGCCCCCGCCCCCCCATTGGCCTCCGGAGGCTCCGCACTCACCGTCCGAAGCCGCCGCTGGGTCCGCGCGTCACCTCCGGCGTACCATGCCAATGAGGGCAAGAGGGCAAGAGCTTGCCCTCATCAGCGTGGTACACATGTGCGAAATGGCCAACGGCCTGGTGAGAAGGGGTCAAGGCGGCGGCCGGGGAGGACATGCAAAGGCCCTCTCCCGGCCTCCGGAGGTGACGCGCGGAGCCTCCAGGGGCCGGTTGGGCAGCCTCCCGGCAATCTCTCCGGGGGCCGGACCGGATGGCCTCGGGGGCCTGATCCGGCCCTGGGGCCAGAGGTTCCCCACCGCTGCCCTAATGACTGAAGTGTGATGGGTGGCTACACAAGGTAGGGCCTTCTCCATTGTGGCACCAACCTTTTGAAACATCCTACTGAGAGTAGTCTTTCCAGCCCAATAACGTATTCCCCAGCCCCTGGTAAGAAACCATGGCTTTTCAGATTGGTTTTCAGTTGTGGCTGTTGGTTTGTGATGTTTCCAGCTGCTGTGAGAATTTTGTGCCCCATGTTATTTATTAACTTATGTGCTGTTGTACTTTGCTGGTATTTTGGTCGCTGTTGCTTTCTGCTGTTCTTATTGTTTGCATTTTGTATTGATGTTTTTGGAATGTTATTTTTTTGTTTTTCTTGGCTGATATTACATGTTTGCAAGAAGAGTAGGATATAAATTCTTTAATTCAAAAAACAATGAAAAACAAAGGCCAAGAGCTAGGATGATGCATCATGCAGGCCTGGGCATGAGCCCAGTGATCCAATATCCTCCTGAGGAACCAGCCTATAAACATGATGCATTTGCCTCTTTGGTTTAGTGAAAAACATGTGAGTGTCTCCGGTGGTGGTGGGTGTTCCAGTGGGTAGTGTCAGCATTGGAGAAAAAAAACTAACGACAAACACAGCAGCTGGAGGAAAAAGTAATAACAAGAAGGAAGGCGAAACAGCACTCTGCATATTTTGGATTTAATGTCCTTTGAGGAAGAGAGACATTCTATTCTGGAATAAAATATTTCACTTGACATAATATACTCTGTTTCTTGCTCATTTTCTTTACGTTATTGTAAGAAATAGCAGCTTGAATAGAAAATTGTCATCTTTTTGAAGCACCCAGGAGAACAATGAACAGTTAAACTATGAGCTAGCAGACCCTTTTTTTAGCTATTTAAATTAATTTTATATTTTCATATTCTCTCTTCCACAACACTTAATTAAAAAGAAGATTTATATCAAAGAGGAGGAGGCAGCAACCATTTTTCTTTAGAACTGAACTTTTTCTACTCAAATGTTTGAATGTTTTGACACCACTGAATCTTCTTTAATTTTACCAAAGCTAATTTCTGGATTTTAATCATTGCAAGACTCTTTAAAATGAGCAGTAACAACAATAGATCAAATATGTTGCTTATTGGAAAAGCTTTTAAAATGCACTGAAGCTCTGTGTTCTTATTTCTTAGAGACATAAAAATGCAGTGTAATTTCCCCCCCCCCAAAAAAATAGATTGTCATGTTCATAGGTTTTTAAATATTTAACTCTTTGAATGCCACAAAGGGATAATGGAAAAATTACCTGTCCTGAGCTGATAGATGCTACATGTGAACTAGTTCTATTTTAGAACCTCTAAAATTCAACCCTGAGAAAATTGCAGAAATTTACAATTCAATGCGTGTTTCATCAGATAGGAATCCACAGATTGTTTTGACACTCAGTTACAAATTCAGCATGAAGATGGACGTCTCATGAAATTTGCAGCTGCTGATTAAATTTATATTTCCATAAAGCCCATCAACAGTTGCAGCCTGAAGGGAAGTGGGGGTATGTGTGTGTGACAAAAATTGTGAGGCTAGCATTTTTCTTCAGACTTATGATGACAAATTACTTGTAATAAGGTCTTACACTGACCAGGATTAAATGAAAAATATAGGCAGCCAGAAGGGAATGATCCCCCCCCCCCAGTCTAATTGATTTGAACTAAAAATGTCTAGAGTTGATATCTAAATATATGTTTAGTCATCTGCAGAGTATGCTAAATGCAACCACAAATCAGAAATGTTCTTACCTTGAAAAATAAGCCACTTGTAGGTAATTATAGAGGATTTATCATACAGGTAATCTTATTTTGTAATAACCTCCCATGTTAGAAGATGAATGTTATGCACACACAAAAGTAGGTCATCTTCATTAGGTGGGGGTGGGGGTGGGGGTGGCCCCCACCACCATGTAGTTCTCTTTCAGCTCTGAAATTGGTTTTTCTGCAAAGCAAAACAATCTGTATTGAAAAGCTATAAACCAAAGAGAAGAGACTGTTGTGACATTCAAATACTAATAGAACAATTAGTGAATTAAAACTAATTGAACAGATTTGTTCTTGTTTTAAAATGTTAAATGTGGTATTTTAATGCTCTTTTTCCGTAGAGGGAAAGGCAAAAAGTTAAATGTTTTATTAGGTATTGGCTTTTTATAGCTATAATATTGTCGTTATTATCCTTGAGAGAATAGAATTCCCTTAATATCGAAGTTCCCAAAAACTTGCATATCTCAAGACTATTGGAAAGTTAAACATTTAGGCCTATAGCCATTGCATTTCATTTGCTTGGGGATTTACATGTGTACTTGTGCATAATAAAAACACTATACCTATTAAACTCTATTCTCAGGGATGTAGATGGATCACTTAAAATTATCCTACAGCAATACCTTGCACTTTTGCCTGGTTAAAGGACCAGAACATGGATGAAAGTCAAAAATAAATGAATGTCAAAGCGTAGTCTTATTTAGTTTGCAAATTTATTTTGGCCTGCGAAAGACATAAGTATCGGCGCACTCCTTCCTGCCTATCTTAGGCTGGCGCTGCGCCGGCCTAAGGAGTCGCAAATGTGCCATAAAATACGTTTGCAGCTCTTTTTGAGTAAACGACGCTGGCATGAAGACCGGTGCCGCTCACTCCGGCAGGATATGTCCCATGCCAGTCGGCTCACGGGTGGGGGGAGGTTGAGCAGGGGTGGCGAGGGAGGGGCCATTGGCCGGACAGGCCTGGGAGGGGCCGGGGATATTGGCACCGATATCCAGCACCCTTCCAAGGTCTAGCTGGCCTTACACGGCCTCCCCGGACGTACGCCAGCTAAAGAGCTGGCACGCATCCAAGGAGACCCATTGGGGCCCACACCGCTTACACCGGCCTTGGATGCAGTGGCTGGCCCTTTAGGCCAGCCACCGCATCTTAGGCAGGATCAAACACATGTGAATGCGTGTGAAACTTAAATAAACAGAAATAAAAGAAAAATAAATATAACATTGACAAACGTCGTGGAAGGTTGAATGAAATCGGACAAAAGAGGAAAGCACATGGACAAAAATTGAAATGTGAGTATAATTGGAAACAATTCAGTTGAAAACAGCTGAAAGAGCAAAGCGATGAAAGTCATGTGGATGAAAGTCAAGGTATTGCTGTATCTCCTCCTGAAGATGTAAGTCTTCACAAAGATTCAGATGTCAAACCTAAATGGAACTGTAGAGCACAAAACTACGTTATTAAATCTTCATAAAATTCACATTCTACCTATGGATTTTCTTCTCAAGGTACCAGTCGTTCTAACCATCTGCTTAATCCTAAGGTATATCAGTGCCTCTCTCCACCAAGTGCCAAGAAGAACTTAGTAGTTCTAAGGTTGTGACACACTGCAGGTGGCGCGAAGCCAGGCGTGTCACTGTAGTGTGGCGTGTGGGCATGCTGCCCAGGGGTGATGCACACAAAGGGTGATGCGCGCGCACACACGCGCGTCACCCCCGTCTGCGCGGAGGCTCCGAGGCCGGAAGAAGGCCTCGGAGCGTCCACCTCATCCGGCAGTCGGGGCCTTCTGAGAAGGCCCGATGCGTCGACACATCATTTATTAGCTTTTCCCACCGTTTCTGAGGGCAAAAGGGCAGCCCTTGCCCTCAGAAATGGTCTGCGCATGCACGAAAAAGCTAATAAGCTTCTCAGAAGGGCCCGGACCACCGGACAGGGCGGTCGCTCTTAGAGCCGGGGGTAAGCGTCACCCTAGGGCAGGGGTGATGCGCACGCCCCCGCTCCAGGGTGATGCGCCCTCTAGTGATGATAGTGCGCGAAGCCAACCTGGCCTTTGCTTCGCTTTGTGCCGCGCTGCTTCCTGTCTATACTGGCCCCCGTGGGGGCCTTAATGGCTCTCTCCATCAGCCTTTCAACCAATCAGAATCGAGTCTTTTTTACTCGATTCTGATTGACTGTTCGCTTCCTTACACTTCCTGCCTCACTGCACCAAACTTGGCCTCTGATTGTCCAATCCGGTCCGTGGGACCGGAGGCTCCACCGCTGCCGCCCGCCTAGTCCCTTTAAAAGCTGACTTTCTGGACCTGCTCAGAGCGGCGCTCTCCGCAGGTCCAGGAAGGCCACTTTCAGAAGGAGGAGGTGCTGAGGTGACGCGTCACCTCGGCGCCTCCTCCTGAAATTGGCCTTTCTGCAGCTGCGCAGATGGCCGTTGAGGCCGAGAGGGCAATCTCTCGGCCTCAGTGGCGATCTGCGCAGCTGCAGAAAGGCCGGTTTAAACTCAAGCTGACATGGGAAGGCGGCGGTGGTGCCAGTTGCCGCCGCCCGGAGCCTCAGGTAAGTGGCCGTGGGTGGGTGGGAGGGAGAGAGAGAAAGAGAGAGTGGTCCGTGGGTGGGAGGGAGGGAGGGAGAGAGAGAGTGGTCCGTGGGTGGGAGGGAGGGAGGGAGGGAGGGAGGGAGAGAGAGAGAGAGAGAGAGAGAGAGGTCCGTGGGTGGGTGGGTGGTTTAGAACTGTAAATTCACGGGGTGTGTGTGTCAAATTTGCGGTGGGGGCCCCCAAAAATTTTGGCCGGCCTTATGGCCGGCCCGCGGCCAATTTCCCCAATGTGGAAATGGCCCCCCACCGCAAATAGGTTCCCCACCCCTGCTTTAGGATGATGCTTAGACTTGACTTTCTTTGGCTTTCAAGGCAGCCAACTAGAACAGGAAATGTTCTTGTTTGCTCATGTGTAGAAATTGAATTAATAGGACGAAGTACTTAATTGGTCGAATGAACAGTTTCTCATATGTATATACCCCAAGGTTTTAAAAGCAGCACTTTCTTATGTCATATTGTTATATGACTTATTGTAAGCCGCCTTGATTTTATTGTAAGCTGCCTTGAGTGCCCTTGCTGGAAGAAAGGCGGGGTATAAATTCTTTAAATAAATAAAAATTAAATAAATATTTATATTGGTCTTCAATTGTGCCTGGTGGACTTTAAGAAGTCAATGCAGATCTAGATGCAATGATATAAGGGGTTCTTGAAAGGAGACGTACAGGCATGTCTATTTTGAGCAGTTTTCATGGGCAACCATGCATAAAGTGTATTACTGTAGCTTAGCCTTCAGGTTATGGATGAATGCATCCAATATGGTTACCAGGTGTGAATCTTGGGGGGGGGGGGTAGTTAGTGGAATGTACCTCAACCACTGTTTCATCTTTAAGTTCCTAGGTGTTGATCCTTGGTTTAGTCTAGAGCAGTGGCTCCCAAACATTTTTGGGCCACTGCTCCCTTGATTCCATAAACACATCCACACTACCCCTACCCTTTAACAAGCATTGCTCAGAATAGCGATTTGCATGAACCACTAAGGAAAATAATAACAATCAAATTCATTGCACATTTATTCAAAATCCAATTAAAACTTTTTAGTTTAATTTGTTCAACAAAATGGATGAATTTGGTCCAGTGCTAAGTTTTTCAAAGTCTGATAATCATTTAGAAAAAATCTAGATATCACATTTAGTAACTATTTCATTGTTCAGTAAAATGTTAACGTGAAGCAATAGATGGGCTTGATGTAATGATACTTTGGTTTCCCAAAGTCTGGATTAAAGTCCCTTAGCGGGAGTCTTAAATCATGTTTAGTAAATCTGGAGCTGATTTCTTTACTTGGAGAGAAGTTGGATGACCACACTAAAATCACGTTCTACCAAATATGATATTGGAAATGCAACAAGGAGCTTCTTAAACACTGTCCATAGTGCAGGATGATGTTGTTGTTAAGTCATGTCCGACCCTTCGTGATCCCATGAACCATATCCCGCCAGGCCTTCCTGTCCTCCACTATCTTCCTGAGTTCGCTCATTTTCATGTTCGTTGCATCGGTGATGCTGTCTAACCATCTCATCCTTTGCCTTCCCCTTCTCCTTTTGCCTTCAATTTTTCCCAGCATCAGAGTCTTCTCCAGAGACTCCTCTCTTCGCATTAGGTGGCCAAAATATTTGAGCTTCAGCCTCAGTACCTGTCCTTCCAGGGAACAGTTAGGAACAGTCCAAGGGACTCTCAGGAGTCTTCTCCAGCACCACAGTTCAAAAGCATCTATTCTTCGGCGCTCAGCCTTCCTTATGGTCCAACTCTCGCAACCATACATTGCTACTGGGAACACCATCGCCCTGACTATGCGAACTTTTGTTGGCATGGTGATATCTCTGCTTTTTATTATGCTGTCTAAGTTTGCCATAGCTTTCCTTCCAAGGAGTAAGCGTCTTTTAATTTCATGGCTGCTGTCTCCATCTGCAGTGATCTTGGAGCCCAGAAAAGTAAAATCTGTTACTGCTTCCATTTTTGCCCCTTCTATTTGCCAGGAATTGATGGGACCAGATGCCATGATCTTAGTTTTATTAATGTTGAGTTTCAAGCCAACTTTTGCACTCTCCTCTTTCACCCTCATCAAGAGGCTCTTTAGTTCTTCTTCACTTTCTGCCATTAGGGTGGTATCATCTGCATATCTGAGGTTGTTGATATTTCTCCCGGCAATCTTGATTCCGGCTTGCGATTCATTCAGCCCTGCATTTCTCATAATGTACTCTGCATATAAGTTAAATAGGCAGGGTGACAATATACAGCCTTGCCGTACTCCCTTCCCAATTATGAACCAATCGGTTGTTCCATGGCCGGTTCGAACTGTTGCTTCTTCACCCGCATACAGGTTTCTCAGGAGACAGGTAAGGTGGTCTGGTACCCCCATCTCTTTAAGAATTTGCCACAGTTTGTTGTGATCCACACAATCAAAGGCTTTTGCGTAGTCAATGAAGCAGAAGTAGGTGTTTTTTTTTTTTTTGAACTCTCGTGCTTTCTCCATGATCCAGCGCATGTTGGCAATTTGATCTCTAGTTCCTCTGCCTCTTCGAAACCCAGCTTGTACTTCCGGTAGTTCTCGGTCCACGTACTGCTGAAGCCTAGCTTGTAGGATTTTGAGCATAACCTTGCTAGCATGTGAAATGAGTGCAATTGTGCGATAGTTTGAACACTCTTTGGCACTGCCCTTCTTTGGAATTGGAACGTAAACTGACCTTTTCCAATCCTTTGGCCACTGCTGAGTTTTCCAAATTTGTTGGCATATTGAGTGCAGCACTTTCACAGCATCATCATCTAGGATTTTAAGTAGCTCAGCTGGGATATTATCATCTCCGCTAGCTTTGTTGTTAGTAATGCTACCTAAGGCCCACTTGACTTCATTCTCTAGGATGTCCGGCTCTGGGTCAGTGACCACACCAGCGTGGTCATCAGGAACATTAAGATCTTTCTTGTATAGTTCTTCTGTGTATTCTTGCCATCTCTTCTTAATCTCTTCTGCTTCTGTTAGGTCCCTGCCTTTTTTGTCCTTTATCATGCCCATCTTTGCACAAAATGTTCCCTTGATATCTCCAATTTTCTTGAAGAGATCTCTAGTCCTCCCCATTCTGTTGTTTTCCTCGATTTCCTTGCATTGTTCATTTAAGAAGGCCTTCTTATCTCTCCTTGCTGTTCTCTGGAAATCTACATTCAGTTGTTTATATCTTTCCCTTTCACCCTTGCTTTTCGCATTCCTTCTTTCCACAGCTATTTGTAAAGCCTCATCTGACAGCCACTTTGCTTTCTTGCATTTCTTTTTCTTTGGGATGGTTTTAGTTGCTGCCTCCTGTACAATGTTACGAACTTCCGTCCATAGTTCTTCAGGCACTCTGTCTACCAGGTCTAATGCCCTAAATCTATTCTTCACCTCCACTGTATACTCATAAGGGATATGATTTAGGTCATATCTGACTGGTCTAGTGGTGTTCCCTACATTCTTCAATTTAAGCCTGAATTTTGCAATAAGAAGCTCATGATCTGAGCCACAGTCAGCTCCAGGTCTTGTTTTTACTGATTGTATAGAGCTTCTCCATCTTTGGCTGCAAAGCACATAATCTATCTGGTTTCAGTATTGACCATCTGGTGATGTCCATGTGTAGAGTCGCCACTTGTGTTGTTGGAAAAGAGTGTTTGCTATGACCAGCGTGTTCTCTTGACAGAACTCCGTTAGCCTTTGCCCTGCTTCATTTTGCGCTCCAAGGCCAAACTTGCCTGTTGTTCCGTTTATTTCTTGATTTCCTACTTTAGCATTCCAGTCTCCTATGATGTAAAGGACATCTTTTTTGGGTGCTAGTTCTAGAAGGTGTTGTAGGTCTTCATAGAACCGGTCAACTTCATCTTCTTCGGCATCAGTGGTTGGGGCATACACTTGGATTACTGTAATGTTGAATAGTTTGCCTTGGATTCGAACTGAAATCATTCTGTCGTTTTTGAGGGTGCACCCCAGTACTGCCTTTCCCACTCTTTTATTGACTATGAGGGCTACTCCATTTCTTCTAAGGGACTCATGCCCACAGTAGTAGATATGATGGTCACCTGACTTAAATTCGCCCATGCCCGTCCATTTTAGTTCACTGATTCCCAAGATGTCAATGTTCAATCTTATCATCTCATTTTTGACCACATCCAGCTTGCCTTGATTCATAGACCTCACATTCCATGTTCCTAAGCAGTATTGCTCCTTGCAGCATTGGATTTTCCTTTCAACCTCAGACACATCCACAGTTGGACGTTCTATTGGCTTTGGCCCAACCGCTTCACTCTTTCTGGGTCTACTTGGAATAGTCCTCCGCTCTTCCTCAGTAGCATATTGGACACCTTCCGACCTGAGGGGCTCATCTTCCGGCGTCATATCTTTTAGCCTTTTGGTACTGTTCATGGGATTTTCTTGGCAAGGTTACTGGAGTGGGTTGCCATTTCCTTCTCCAGTGGATCACTTTTAGTCAGAACTCTCTGCTACGACCTGTCCGTCTTGGGTGTCCCTGCACGGCATCGCTCATGGCTTCATTGAGTTAGGCAATGATCCATGAAGGGGATAGTGCAGGATAGCGACCAGAAATTTCCTTCTGTAACCAAAACTCGATTTCTTAAACTTTGGCTTCAGCTAAATATCATTTTCTATACCAATTAGTTCTTCCTCCACTTCCCCAATTTCCTCAGTATCTGAAAATGGATTTTTTTACCCAATCTGGAATTTTCATCAAAAGCAGGTCCTCAAATCGCTCAGGCATATCTTCATGCAGGATATCCCAATGGTCGTTAAAAAAAACCCGATGAGGATGCAGATCATCACCACCTTTCTTTTGTAGGTCAGACAGGCTTGGAAATTTTTATAGCTTGCGACGGCCTATATTGTGCTTGAACAGAGTTACTGTATTTCTTCAATTCTAAGACGCATGTTTTTTCCCAATTAAGCATTTCAAAAAATGGGGTGCGTCTTAGAATCGAAGGTCTCCAAAAAGCACCCCAAAATGCTATCTTCTTACTTACTGGGGCTTGGGGGAGCTTCAGGGAGACCTGCGTGACCCTCTGTAGGCCTCCCCGATCTTCAGTTCAGCTAAAAAATGGTGATTTTCAGCCATTTCCGGTTTTCGCAAAAACCAGAAATGGCCAAAAATCGCTGTTTTTCGCTGAACTGAAGATCAGGGAGGCCTGCAGAGGGTTGCGCAGGCCTCCCTGAAGCTCCCCCAAGCCCAAGTAATGAAGGAAATAGCACTTTCTGGCAGTGCACTCAGTCATCCTCAGCTGCAAGAGACATGCTGGGGAGAGTTTGTGCTGAGCGGGTAGATTCAATGAAGGGAGATGAGTCTTACAATCGATGGATTTTTTTTCCCCTGCTGGTGGTACTGAAAGTAAAGGTGCGCCTTAGAATTGAAGAAATACGGGGTAACTTTGAAATAAATGTAGAGATGGCAGATTTGGCCTTAAATGATTGACCCCATTTCCTTGCAACTGCAAATTCATTTCATTGAACTTTGCAAATAGTTCTGATAAATAAGAAATGTCTTGCCTGACTTCTTTGAGTTCATCACTGAGGAAAAGCATTCATGTCTTCAAGAAATGCCACAATAGTGTCAAAAAGGTCCTAAAAATGTGTCACAGTTGCCTTTTGATAGCCAGCGAACTTCAGTATGAAACAGCAAATGTTCAAAATCTTCATCATTCTCAACACCGAACCCCCGGAATAGTCGATCATTGAGAGCATGGCATTAATCACTGCAGTAATGACTTGTGTAATGACTTGTGCAGGTGACCACTGAGTTTTTTTGCAGCCAGATGTTGGCGATGAATGACACAGTAACTGGTGGAATTTGGCACTGCTTTTTCAAGTAAGCAGCACACCCACAGTAGCAACCATCTTTGATGGTGCTCCATCAGTTGCACAAGCAAGTTTGTTAGTAAGCAGAATTTCCTTGCCTTTGAAGAACTGCTCAACAGCACAAAATATTGATTCCCTTGGCTTTTAGTATCTGTAATTAGTTGCCTAGCAAAAAACAACTCTTGAGCCAAATGTTTGTCTTTTATAAAGTGTGCATAAGCGAGAAGCAAAGATTCATTGCCTGGCAAAGTTGACTAATTCTGCTGTAATGCAAATTCTGTTGTCCGTAGTATGCTGCACAATGTATCATCCACATTTTCAGTCATTTCATCTATGCATCTTTGCACTGATTAGTTGCTGAGAGGAATCGTCTTAATTATAATGTGTGGTGACTTATGCAAAACAGTACTCGGAACTTCACTAACTGCCGGTAGGATGAGTTCTTCACCAATTGGATATGGCTTTCCAGACTTAGCAATCAACAACGTAACGTTGTATGATGCACGCAAACCATCAGTGTTTTCTTGTAAAACATTGCAAAACATGCTTGACAATGTTGGCTGCTTCTGAAATTTGCCATAAAGTAATTGAAAAACAGTTAAGTTCTTGTCAGGATGTGCCATCTTCAGATATTCAATCAGTCTGGAAGGCGTCATTGCCTCATTAGAAAAAACCTTTTCCCATATTAGTCATGCTGCTAGCTGCTGGTTTGTTGGTGTTGGTATAAAGCCATACTTCAGATATTCCAAACTAAATTGTCTACACATTTCTTCTTTGATTTTTCTGCTTCTGCCATTTCTGTTCAGTGCCAAAGAGACCAAAACACACACGGTGATGACAGTTTCTCAAAATGCAGTATACTGGAATGACTACAGCTCTGGTGTTGTAGATACTGAAAATTCCACTGCCTCCCAAGGGTCTGTACTGCCCACTTTGAGAACCACTAGCTAGAGTCAGCCTCAGTTAACTCATTGGTTAACTCACAAGATTTGGGTGCCGCCATCTTGGATCTCATGAGATTTTGTGAGATCCAAGATGGCGGCGCCCAGGAGAACAGGTAGGAGGAGCTACTGGGGACATCTCAGGATGCCCCTGTGACTGTGCTGTGACGCCTTAAGGCATCGCGATACACAGTTTGGGAACCCCTGCTCTAGACCATAATTCCCATTGATCCATTAGAATATCATGACCCACATTTTTGGCCCATTTTATCATACAATCTTTGACCTGTTCCTCTATCAAATTTCAGTAATAATCTATACATTTTAGTAATAACATGTACATTATCCAAGAAATGCCAGTATTTCTAAAATAGTTTCACATGGTAATTCCATTATAGCTTTGGTGGTTTCCAAATATATTCTAGTACTAAAGAAACTGCTTAATGTGTTTGTGAAGAAACTCTTGATCAATTTTAAAAGCTTGCACATTGGAGTAAATATTAGTTGTTTGGAGTAAAGTGACAATCTTTGAAAAATGGAATGGCAAGGAACAGTGCGATATAATTATTTATAAAAATTACACCCTCTAAATTAAGAATTATTATGTTCAGCTGTGCTGTTATGCTGCAGTTCGTATGGTTTGCAATGGTATGTTGAGCAGAGGACAGTTTTCATAATGGATGAGAACCGAAATGAGTTTCAAAGAAGAGCAATTCCCAGGAGGGCTTTCGGTCTGATCTCTCTAGAGTGCTTTCCAGTATCCCACAGTATTGCTGCTTCCTGCTTTTTACAACAGAGAGTATTGCTACAAATGAAGAAACGACAGCAGTACTACTGTCCGTGAGAGAGAGGTGCACAAATGCACTTAGGTAGCTAAAATATAACACGTATTCCTTTAAACACTCTGTTTCTAGTACACTGGCTGTGTGTTAATGTAGAGCTATGAAGCAACAGTTTTGTCTTTCAGGCAGTGATGCACGGTGAGGTCAATGGCTGGGGAGGCACCAGTTAGCTATCTAACGTAGAGGGAGAGGGAGTGTCACACGTCACGTGGGCTCAAGACACGCCCACCTCAGTGAGGCAGATGTGATAGCTGCCTCCCCTGGTGCTTTTTCATTGCAGTTGTATGACGAGACCAGAGAGCTAGACCTGGAAGATCCAGGTTCAAATCCCTGCTCAGCCATGAAGCTTCCTGAGTGACCTTGGGCCAGTCACTATCTCTCAGCCCCACCTACCTCACAGGGTTGTTGTGAGGACAAAAGGAGGGGAGGAAATATGTACACCACTCTGAGCTCCTTGGAGGAAGGCAAAAGGGGTCTACAAACATTACATTGGTGACATACAGAGAGATAGTAACAAGCACGTGCTTGTTACTGGCAAGCACGCCATCAGAGGGGAGGTTGAGCTCTTCACTGCCACTCTCGTCTCACAGAGACTTCTCTTGTCTCTCCCTGTACAGGTGGGCCCCCATATCCGCTGGGGATATGTTCCAGGCCCCTCCGTGGATACTTGAAACCATGGATAGGAGCAAACACCCCCTCCATGGTTTCCTGAGGGCCCCCCCCGCCTCCCCTGCAGGCAGGCATGCTTGCCCCCTCCCCCCAGCTCTTATTTTTCTTTCAGCAAGCTTTGTTTCTTCCTTAAAACAAACAGAGAAGCAGCCTCCATTGCAGGCAAGTAGAACGAGACTAAGTCCTACAGAGGCTCTGCAAGGTTTCTGTTAACCTTGCAGAGCCTCTCTAGTATTTAGTCTCATTCTACTTGCCTGTAATAAGCAGCCAGAGGCTGCTTCTCCTGTTTCTTTAAGGAAGAAACGAAGCTTACTGGGAAAAAAGTAAAAGCGGGCTTTGCACAGCATTGCTGAAGCCGGGATTGCCCTCTCGGCAATTTCGGCTTCAGCGACGCTGTGCGCAGGTCCAGAAAGGCCGCTTTCCAGGAAGCGGCCTTCCTGGACCTGCGCACAGCACCGCTGAAGCCGAAATTGCCGAGAGGGCAATCCCGGCTTCAGCAATGCTGTGCAAAGCCCGCTTTTAAACCAAGGAGGCGCGGGAAAGTGGCGGCGGAGCCTCCGGTCCGGTCCCGCGAGGGCCGGGCCGGATCAGGCCCGCGGGCCGGAGGTTCCCCACCCCTGCTATATGTAATGCATGTTTTGCTTCCTGTTCTTTTTATTAAATAGCAGTGCTTGTGTTCTGACCCGTGGTGGGGCCTAATACTTTGCAAATATTTAAAGTAAATGGAAGCTTTGCACCCGTTTAAAGTACAGTAAATGGAAGCTTTTTTCCTATTGTAGTTAGCTCACGAGGTGGGGAAACATATTCCTGATCAAAACCACAACAGGGCAAAATATTAAAGCCCCCTACTTCTTCTGCCATATCGATTTGGTTCACTATTCCAACCCCTGCCACTATTTAATAAAAGTAGCAGAAAACAACGCCGCCGCCGAATTGCCTCTTCCACCATGGACTTTAACCATGGTTAATAATGTTCCCTCTTTAACAAGGATTTGCTAATCAGCCAGTTAACAAATCATGATGTGTGATGTGCGAATTCAGTGTGATGTGATGGTTTAGCTTTTACCATATTGGCAGAGGGCTAGAGTAAAAGGGCATGATATGTTTGTACTGATCTATGGAAACAGTTCAGCGCATCGTTTACCCAACTAATTATTTCCCACAATTGTAATTTGAAAAAACACATGCTAATTATAATTTTCAAATCAGAATTATTCTTCACTTTTTGGAAACACATTATTTTCCATATACTCATTTCCATTTACAAGAAATGTAATCTTTCTGTGAACAATTAAGATGTTGTAATGCACCTGTCATCTTCATGCTGAATTTGTTAAATTTCTGTTGACTAGTAACAATTTTGATCTGTCAGCTGGATCTCCATTTTGCATTTATTTTTAAAGGGGGGGGTTAATAAAGATTGCAGGACAGAAGAAAGAAAATGAATATTTCTAGCGCTTTTTTTCTTTAATTATATGTATCTGACAATGGTAGTTCTTAAAGGACTTTGTTTAGCATTGTCATGATAGTGGCATGGAATGACTGTTGGGTTGGTATGTGAAGGAATCTGAGTTGATATCTGAACTGTAAAGCTTGCTAGTTTGACCTTGGTTAGGTTGTACCTTCCACTGTTACTCAGAAGATTTATGTCAGGATAAATTAAACAAGCTGGGGAGCTGAGATAGGATAGGGATTCTGTTGCTCTCCCAGCTGCCTGTCAGTCTCTCTGACTGAGGTGGTATCGGAAGTGGTACTGCACCATGGTCCTGAGTGAAATTTTTCCAATTATTTATTTTCCCTGCCATTTTCGCCTCTTTTTGTTATGTTCCCCCGCCATTTTTGCTTGCTTCCTCCTTCCTGCTCCCGCTGTGGCCGCCTTTGTTTTCATCGGATGTTTTCATCCGCTTCTTGGCTGGCCAGCTGTCGGGTCAGCCAGGTCTCCTTGCGCAGGTCAATTGCCGCCGCCGCTTCCACGACTCTTCTAGGAGTTCCCAATGTTCTCCTGTTCTCCTGATCTTGCAAGATCCAAGATGGCGGCACCCAAATCTCATGAGAAATGGGTGCCACCATCTTGGATCTCGGAGATTTTGCAAGATCCAAGATGGCGGCACCCAGGAGAACTTTGGGAACTCCTAGAAGAGTCATGGAAGCGGCGGCGGCGGGAGGGGGCAGACCCGGAAAACCGGGACAGACGGGTTCCGGGCCTGGCTGGCTGGGACCGAGCTCTGAAAACTGTGACTGTCCCGGTATTTCCAGGACGGATGGTAAGCCTAATCACCTGGGACCCACAAGAAATTAGGTCATGACCCACTTTCCCAACGCACAGTTTGAGAAACACTGGTTTAGGCTGTAACATAAGTATAACACTTATGTTATAAATAAAATCCCAATAAATAAATAAGTATAACACTTATGTTATAAATAAAATCCCAATAAATAAATAAGTATAACACTTATGTTATAAATAAAATCCCAATAAATAAAATCTAAAATCAAGTAAAAGTTGAGGACACAGTTTTCCCCAAAGCTGGAGAAAAGTGATCATTGAGTTTTCATTGATAATTTAAAAAAAATGATTTTGTAATTTTGACCAACATGCATGAACTTCTAGCAATTGGTGGGAAAACTTTTTGGGACATTTGCTGTTATGGGACATCAAGGCAAATTAGGTCTTCAATGTCTCTATTACAATAGGAACAGAATTTTAAGTTATATGGAATGTTTCAGGGCTTTCAGTTAAGAACAGCAGAAGTTATGAGATTGATAGCCAAATCCTGTGTAAGGATCCGGCCGGCGGCCCAAGGCCACCCGCTGGATCCTTACACAGGATTTGGCTGTCCAGACCACCATGCGGCGGGCCCGAGGTCTACTCGGGGAAGGGGACATTCATCCCCTTCCCCTGGTGTAAACCGGGGCCAGCCCTATCGGCCTCCTCGGATTTCTGCCAGCTAAATAGCTGGCGGAAGTAGGAGGAGACCATTTAATGGACGGCCCGGTGGAGACGGGGATATGACTGATGCCATCCCCTCCCCTTCCCGGGCTGGCTCGCCCAATGCCCTGCCTTCCTCGCCAGCTGGACCGCCCATGCAGTCGACACAGAGACTTACCTTCTGCCGCCGGCTGCATGGATGTTCTGGTACCGGAGTGAGGGAGGCCTTACGGCACGTTTGCAACAGCACCGGAGTACTCGCTCCGGCTCCGGAACTTTAAACAGGATCTCACTGTGAATTTGAGAAGAAGTGATGCTTTTCTTAAGGTAATTGTCAGGTATTTCGTTGAGAATCATCATTGTTGCAGCATTTCAGAATTGTAGCCTGTAATGTGTTTGGATGCCAGAGGCTTTGCAGGTAGCAGAACACTTCAAAGGAATAAAACAAAAGATTAAACTAGGCAAAATCAAGGGAGTAGTTAAGGCACCTGAAATCGAGTCCTGCCGAAAGAGATTTGCTTGTAAATCAGTCTCATGTACCATCAGGAGCACAGGCAGGAGAACTTAATTAAAATATAAATACGTTTTTCTTTTAAAGGTATACCAGCAAAGTGCAATATGTGCAGCTTTTATGGTATTGGATCAGGGTTGTCTTCTGAAAATTTAGCTTGAAGGTATTTAAAACTGCTTCTGGATATGAAATAGAAATGTTCTAAGGCAGTGGTTCTCAAAGTGGTGGGTTGCGACCCACCACGAAAAACGGAAGCAGTCGCTACCCCCTTACGGACCTAACGACGGGCCCTGCTGTTGCAGAAAAAGGTTTTTTTTTCACTTACCGAGGGTCGCACTGGTCCTACAGGGGTTGTAGGGCCCCCACAGCCCCCTCTATGCCCCCACACCTCAGAAAAGCTTCTAAGGTGTGGGGGGGCTGTAGAGGGGGTTGCGGGGGCCCTGCAACCCCCGGAGTGCTCGCGTGGCCTCCGGTAAGTGAAAAAGTGCCCTTTTTCCCAGCAGTGGCGCGATCCCGTGCCACTGCTGGCCCGCCCCCACAAGGACTTACAACTTCCCCTACTCATGGGGAAAACTTTGAGAACCGCTGCTCTAAGAAGATGAATTTCCAAGTTGCAATTCAGTTGGTGGAACATTACTGTCTGTAAGATAGATCTTGCAAAGGAAAGCATGACTGGGGGGATTGGAAGCTGCATGACTGATCATTGTACAAGGCACAAAATATCTTTAAGGGTATCTGTCAGGATGTTTTATAAATGCTTTCATGTTAAAATGCCAATCTTCTAGCTCTCATGGAGTATGGTAGGCTTTCGCTTTTTATCCCTCAGCTTTGCTGTATTTTCACCTGCCCTTATTAAGCATCCCAGTCCTCTTTTCTCATTCCATAGGTTAAAAAAATCAATTTTGGCAAAATCCTCTTTTCCTTCTCCATATAATGCAATTAAATTCATGCGTATCTGCATAACACCATGACAGAACTATGGTTTATGTGCCAGAATCCGCAGACTTCTTTAGTCTACAAAATTTTGGACTGAGTGTATTCACATGGTGTTTCAGCACAAATGTAGGTGCTATAATTACAATGATGCTGATCTTGCTTCACTTAGTCCATAGAGGGAGAAAAGCTGTGTTTCAACAGCATCATGCTCTGCGTGACACTCTGAAGAAGACACCATGGCAACTACTTCCTGAACTATTTATAAATAAAGCAAAACTTCATAACATACGTTTACTTAGTAGTTACAGTGTAGATATATATTCCTTGGGAAGCAAAGTTTCGCCGCTTTTATTCTGGGTTCCTTCAGGCTGGGTTCAGTTTAGCATTTATGACAATGTACCAAACTGAGCATAAATTGAACACACTTAAATCATCTCTAATCTGCTTCTTACAAAATTCAACACGCTTGATCGCCAACTACGCAGCTTTACTGTTTTCTTATAAAATACATTAGAATGATATAGTACTGTAAAGCTGTGCTTTTAAAATAATTGTAAGTGATAAAAAGATGGCAAAGCATCAAAATTATGAAATGCCTTGTAAATAGCGAAATAATGTCTTTTTCTGTCCCAGTGGTGGCATCAGAAGGTGGGCCTAGTCAGACATATGCTGGGGCCCAAGTGTCTCATGGGGCCCTACTGATCTGCCCCATGCCTGTCACAGGATTCACAGTAACCTGAAGGTCCACTTTGAAAATCTTAAGTCACATGGTGACTCTAGATTTTCTTAACTTGATGTTTAAATTGCATATCTAGTGAAGGAAATCTTGAATCACTGTGTGACTAAATTTTCAGAGTGGGCTTTTAGGCTGCTTTTAGTCCTGCGGCAGCCATTGGGCAGCCTTCTTCTAAAAGTCCTCTGTGGCACCTGGAAGCAACACGTATTGGCTGCTGGGAGGGGAGGCAGCAAAAATGCCCATTTCCTCCTCCTACCTTCCCCATTCTCTGATGGGGGCTGATACACCCCCAGGTAGTAGTATCACTGTCTGAGAGCATCCTTGATTGGAGCAGGTCTGGGTTTTACAAGGTGGCAGGATCTGATCTTTAGGACAAAAGAGTTGTAATAATAGACGAACGTTTTCTTCATGAATACAAGACACAGGTTTTATGGGTGAAGTAGCCATGTAATTAAATATAAATACAACCGACGTTTCGTCTTATTTCCTAAGACATTATCTAGGTCTAAACAGCTTGGCTGTTGGGATGGAACAGCCAAGCTGTTTAGACCTAGATAATGTCTTAGGAAATAAGACGAAACGTCGGTTGTATTTATATTTAATTACATGGCTACTTCACCCGTAAAACCTGTGTCTTGTATTCTAGTAGCTGGCCATGAAAGCTTTCGTTCTATGATGTTTTCTTCATGGCTCGTTGCAATGTACAGTGTTCTCAGATATCCGGGTTTAAAAACCATGTAAAAACAGTAAAACACGTAAAAGAGTTGTAAGGACGCGCCAGCCCTCCAGGGGCTACAGGGGCCCCGCAGCCCCCTCTACAGCCCCCCCCCATGCCTCAGAAGAGCCTCCAATCATGCTCAGAAGCTTTTCTGAGGCACGGGGCATAGAGGGGGCTGCGGGGGGCCCACAACCCCTGGAGGACCAGCGCGACCTCCGGTAAGTGAAAAAAACTTTTTTCTGCAACGGCAGGACACGTCGTCATGCCCCTTAAGGGGGTAGTGACTGCTTTTGTTTTTCGTGGTGGGTCACGACCCACCACTTTGAGAACCACTGCCTTAGAACATTTCTATTTCATATCCAGACGTTGTAAGAGTTTAGGGAGCTGAACCTTGCTCACATCTTCTGCTTACCTTAAAGTCTCTCCTTCCCAAGGGTATGTCCTAGCTGAGCTTGCTTCTAGTATTGCAAGTTGACTGGAGAGAAAGATGATGGTGGTTGGAGGAGGTAGAATGCAGGGAGCTGTGGCTGGAGGAGAGGCTTTAACACAGAGACACAGGTCTGCTTAAGTGAGAGTTGCACTGTTGCATCTCATATGACCTTCAATGATGAGAAAACTCATGACTTTTTTTAGGCTTTGAATTATCTGTGTACCACTGAAGAAAATGAAATCTTAATTTGTGTCTATGAATTGCATATGGATTCATCTTTAATCATCTGTCTGTCTTTTCTTTTGAAATAGGACATATCATTTCGGAGAGAAGATTTATGGAAGCAGTAGATACAAAGGAATATGACTATGAAGTGGGGGACATTCCAACAGAATGGGAAGGTAATATGTTCTCGGGCTCCAGAGGGAATGTAATGTAAGGTGACTTGTAATTCTTCTAAACTTAGAGGTAATTCTTCTAAACTTAGAGGTAAAAGTACACAACAGACCAACCTCTGCTTTAAAATAGTGGAGTTTTTCTTTGCTTGAAATTTACCTTTTTGGCTTGTCCTGACGTTACTTTCCCAATAGCCCTTTCCTAACGCTGTTCCTAATATCGATTGTGGCTGTTGGAAGTGCACCAAGAAGGTTCATTCAGGAGTCTGGTACATTTTGACCCACCATCTCCAAACCATCTCTCTAGACCCCTGCCCCCCCCCCCCATTAATAAATCTGGAACTATTCTTGCAGAGGGAAAGCATTTTCTTAATTGACTATGTAAATTGAAATCACAAAGTAGGACACAAAAATGTGTGACTGCTAATCAACTGTGAAAACACTTGAGTCTGAAGAAGGGATCTTGACATAGGGCTAAATTGCAGATTACATTGGAGCTTTGTCATTGGAATTCCCAATTCATCTTGTAAAAACAGCCATAAGGGGGCAAATTGGATTGGAGGGAGGGCTGCAGCCCTTTCACCCATTTCAATTCCTTGACTAAGCCCCTTCCCCAAAACTGCTATTAGCTGCAGACAAGAGAACATGTGGAACCAGGGGACATGCACTAAAATTGAGTGGAGGGAGAGTTAGAACGGACAAAAGAAGATATTTCTTCACCCAGCGTGTAATTCTTCTGTGGAACTCCCTGCCACAGGATGTGGTGATGGCACTTGGCCTAGATGCCTTTAAAAGGGGTTTGGATAGATTCATGGAGGAAAGGACCATCAAAGGTTACAAGCCATAACCAACCTTCTGGCTCTAGAAGTAGGTTTTCTCTGTGCCAGGTGCAAGGGAGTGACAGCAGGAAACAGGTTATCTTGTTGGCTGTGTGCTCTCAGAGGCATCTGGTGGGGCCACTGTGTGATACAGGAAGCTGGACTAGATGGGCCTTTGGCCTGATCCAGCAGGGCTCTTCTTATGTTCTTAATTGTGCCAGTGAGTTTCCCCTTTTGCAGCTAGTATTAGTAGTGGTGAGAGGATTTAAGTCAGGGAGTTGGTGCAGGGGGAAAGGGTCGCATCCCAGTTGTTGTTTGAAGTCTCTGTGCAGTCACACATAGTGGAATTCTGTGCATGCACAGAGCCTTGGAAGCTTCCAGACCTGGTTTGAATATTTTGCCCCTGCGCTTGAGTGGGGAAATCTCTGTGCATGGTTGTGTGCCACAAGCACACCTTTTCAACTGTCACTGAAACAGCACCGTGAGGTGTGCTTCCTTTTGTCTCTTCATCCCTCTCACTCAAAAAACAGACTTTGCCCTCAGCTTGCACCTTTCTTGTGTGTCTCGCCTACTCCCAACGTCCACAACACTGATATTGTGAAACCAACACCATCCACCAATGTCCATAAGCTGACATTGGTACACCTATAACATCTCCAAATGTCACCAATGCCACCATTCCCTCTCATCTATTCAGAGAGCATCCAAGGACTTTTGCTGACACTGGGGAATTCCATCACATCAGAGAAATGGGTGATCAGTGCTGTCAGAATTGGCTAGCATTTGCACACCTTCCACTATCAGGGGTTGTCTGTATCACCCAACCATACCTACCTCTACAAGAAGCAATAGACATTCTTCCCTGTGAAGATGCTTTGAGCCAGTACCTCTCAGTCAACATAATTGACAGCCCATTCCAACCCAACTCCTCTCCAAGTCAGGCATAAGTGTGGCCTAAGTGCAGCCTAAGTTAGGCAGAAGTTATGCCTGAGGTAGGTCAGAGTTATGCCTGAGTTAGGCAGGCTGCAGTTTCTGTGGCCCAGCACCACCCCAGGATCCAGGCAACACTTACCTCCCAGGCAGGCAGGCTCTTCTCCAGGCTCGGGCATGTGCAGGCCTCTGTCTGCATGTGTCAGCGTCCATCCATGGCAGCTGCCGCAGGGTCTGTCGCAGCCCGGTCGCAAAGGGGCTGACCGCAGGCAGGGGGGTTGTGCCAGTCATGTGGTGGGCGCAGGGCAGGTGACAGGTGAGTGAGGTGCCTGAGCCCAGCCGCCACAGGGCACCCTGTGCATCAGCCACCTGCTGCAGGGGAGAGTGGCCGTCCCCTCCCTCCTGCAGAAGGCGATGCCACCCCCAAGCCACGTTGAGGCTGCACTGGGGGGTGAGCGGGGGAGGGAAGGGAAGGGGAGGGGGGTGGGAACGTCACACACAAGGGGGGTCTCATGAGGACTGGAACTGCCTCTGACATGACTCGCCCGTGCGCTGCCTGAAGCCCTGGGCCTCCAAGGCCGGGGCAATGCCCACAAAGAAGGCATCCCGGCGTGCCTGCTGCTCTGTGCCCCGGCCAAGACCAAGAGATGCCTTGGGCTTGTCTGCTGCGAGCGTGAAGGGCTCACACAGCTCATCACACCCCCAGATGGGGCGACGACGGCGCCTCACGGCAGGCGCTCTAGCAGGGTGGGGGGTGGCCAGCAGCCATCATCAGGGAGTGGGAGGAGAGGCAGACACACAGGCAGGCAGACAGGGGGTGCTGGGGAGGGGCATGGGTGGGTCAGAGACAGACAGACAGACAACAAGGCTGGTGGGAGACAAATTCCGAGAGAGGGTTCTGCAGAGACCGATAGGGACACAGGGGGCGCTCCGCAGATGAAGGTGATGCATAAACAGGCACCTCTTATGCAGACAGACTTTGGGCGGAAGTGGCTGCATTACGGGCGGACCTTCGCCGGAGGCGCCTGCATTACGGGCGGACCTTCGACGGAAGCACCTTCATTACGGGCGGACGCCCTGGCTGTCACTGTCTGCCTGCCTGAGAGGCCCCCCCCCTGACTCCCCCCTCCCCTCTGTGCCATGGGGGTCTCGCAGCACCCCTGCTGGGTTCTCCCAGGGAAGGCCGTGGCAGTCCCTGGATGGGACTCATGTAGGGGCTTCAGTGCTGGGGGGCTGTCTGTGCGTGGGGCAATGCTTGTGTAAACACTGGGCACATATGTTTCACTGGGGCTCTGCCCAAGGGGCATCTTTATTGTTCTGGAATGTTAGCAGAGATGGCCAGGCGAGGCTGCCAGGGGGTAGTCACAGCAGCCAATCTGAAAGCAGCAGCAGCACACCTGCCCCATGGACCTGGACATGCAGGCTCTTCCCCTGTGGAACCACAGCCTGCTCCATAGAAAGGGGAGGGGCAGCAAGTAGGCAGCCAGGGAGGTGGAGCAGCAGCAGCTCCGGCAGCTGAGGAGGGTTGCAGGGCTGGCTCCCTGACCTCTGGCAGAATCGAGGCAGACGACAGTGGGGCAACCAGACTGCAGGCCCAGGGGTGCTCCCAGGAAGGTAGGTGATAGTGGACGTTCCTGGGGAGACAAAAAACAAGGGGGAGTTACATGTCAGCTGGTATGTGGAAGCAGTCACCATTGAAGACAAGCCAGTGTGTCGGTTGCAAAAGCCTGCAGGGAGAGAAATAAAACACAGCTGATAGGTGTGACACACATAGCATGGTCTGAGCTGCTTACCTGGGTGTAAGGAGAGCATGATCGTGTAAGGGGAAAGGGTCAAAGAGAGAGACAACAACACAACTTGGGGGTCACAACCATGGCAAACCTAGCAATATTGACCTGTCAGTAGACCCTGTGGAGAAAAGGGGGGGGGGAACAGCTGGTGTCTACATAAGGCTAACAGTTCCACACTTGTGGCATTGTCTGCTCACATGACTACAGGCAGCAATCAGACATAACAGTGGTAAAGAGGCATGTATCCTATATATCATAGCAGGCAAAGCAGGCAGCTATGAGACAACACATTGGTAGAGAGGCATGTCATGGCAGGCTATGCAGGCAGCTATGAGACAAGACATTGGTAGAGAGGCATATCATGGCAGGCTATGCAGACAGCTATGAGACAACACATTGGTAGAGAGGCATGTCATGGCAGGCTATGCAGACAGCTATGAGACAACACATTGGTAAAGAGGCATGTATCCTTCCTATATTTCTAAATGCAAAGAGGCAGCAGTCAGACCACATGTCAGCACAAACCCTGCTCTTACCTGCTCTTACCTGCTGGTGTTGTTGCCTGTGGGGGGGGGAAGAGGGGCTGGGAGAAAGACATGGGTTAGCAAACACTTGCATGGAGGCAGCTGCCCAGGCACAGCTGTAAACAGGTTGGCCACAGCCAGAACAGCCCTCTCTACCCTAGAGGGAGGCAGAGAGGAGAAGAGAGAAGTGGGGTGTTTGTGAATTTTGCCCTCCACCGACAAAGTCCCACTTTGTGGCTGTGAGGGACAGAACCCCACGCCACGTGCTCAGAGAGAGAGAGAGTGACTGGAGGTCTGGGGCTGGGCTTTTGTGGGAATGAGGCTGGGTGGGGCTGGGTGCTGATAGGCTCCCTATCTTAGGCATAACTCTGTTGGTTTCCAGACCTAGCAGGCCCAACTCTGTCCTAACTCTGACCTAACTCAGGAGTAGGGTGTTAGAAATTTTCAGGAGAGGGCTGGCTTAGGTAAGGTAAAATGGCTCCTATGGGTCTCCTCGAATTTGGGTCCACCTTTTTGGTCGACCTAAAATTTGTGTCAGCATTTGTGTTGGAGGGGGCGTGTCTGTGCTTGCCAGGGTCTGGAATCCAACGTTAATTGGTTGCCGCCCCTGTTACACCCACGGTCTGCCCATGTTCCGCCCACTTTTAGGTCAACTTTAGGTCTGACTTGTGCTGCTTAGCCCTTGGGTTAGAATGGGCTGTTCTTAGTCAGTTGGTCGTAACTTCGACCTAACTTTGACCTAACTTTGTCCTAAATGGTTGCATTCCAGACCTAACTTCGACCTAAATGACTTAGGCTGACTTTAGGTCTGACTTGGGCTGCTTAGCACTTGGGTTGGAATGGGCTGTGTGTGTTTCAGTTGGGGTGCACCATGGTACTGAAGGAGGATGGTGGTCTGTGTCCTGTCTTAGACCTACAGGATATTGACACTTTTATTCAGTCGACGCAATTCTATATGATACCAATATCAAGCATCCTGATGCTTCTGTGCATAGGTGCATGGTTATCAGCTTCACACTTAAAGGATGCCTATTTCCTCACTGCAGTTACATCCACAACATTAGAAGTATCTATGCTTTCCAGTTGGCACCGAGCACTACTAATATTGAGTGTTCCCTTGTGGCATCTCCACAGCACCAAGGTTCCTTGCAACATGTATGGCTGTGGCCACCACTTTCCTTTAGTGCAGAGAGGTAATGGTATTTCTCATATTTATTGACTTATTAATGACAGAATTCTAGCAGCAACTCCTAAAACACCAAAATTTCACTCTGACCCTGTTAACCTTTGAGTTTATACATCAACCACAAGAAGTCTCAGCTTGAACTTACTCAGCAGATCCAGTTTGTAGGAGTCTTACTCGATTCTACACACTGTTGTGCCAGTCTCCTGGAATCAGGGAGGGGCAGATCATTCTATCTGTCATCACGGAGTTTCAAAGATTACCATCTTACCCTGCATATCATATCCAGTGATGTTTGGGTCACAGGGCATCAGTCATTGAATCACCTCCTTGGCACATCTATGCCTGATGCATCTACAGAGATGGTTCTTGTTGGTATTCAGGCTCCAAGTGCATTGCCAACACAAACTGCTACTCATCCCAGACCAAGGCTTGCATTCCCTATGGTGGTGGGCTCCCCCAATCTTCTCTTTGAAGTTGTGCCCTTCCATCCAGATCCTATCATCTTTGAAGAATCATATAGTACAGACAATACAATAGCCATCTACTACATAAGCTCGCAAGGGATACAACATTGAAAACTCTTTGCTCCCTGGCATGCATTATTTGGGACTGATGCATTCAGCATCACATTATCCCAGTGGCGATTAATCTAGCAGGAGTAAGCAACAACTTGACAGGCACCCTGAGCAGAGTGGGAGATAAGGCAGTTGACTACAAATGGAAGGCAAACATGGTCTTCATCATTCAGGTTGCCTTGCGCTGGACCTGTTTGCAACCAATCTCAATATCAAGTTCTACAAGTTTTGCAGCCATGATGGACGCTATCTCTGCTCCAGAGGGGACGTGTTTCTAATTCTGTGGGAAAGGGTCCTGTTCTATGTCTGTTTCCCCTTTCTGCTAATTGCCAAGGTCAACAGGATATGCAGGTTCAACACCCAGTTGCATCCTGATGTCCATGTTGCTTCTGACCTCAATGTTCAGAAGGTGTTCTGGAAACATCTTCTCCTGACTGACTTGCACCTTTCTCCAGATAAGGGAGAAGCTAGCTAGTCTCCACTACATGTGTCTGCCCAGGGTCATGGAGGAGGAGGACACATTGCTTACCCGTAGCAATGGTGGTTTGAGTGGTCATCTGTACAGACATAAAACCCTCTGCAACTCTGGCTCAGACAATTTAAATCTAGCAAGGAATCCTCAAAGGAACTGAGGGATTGCTTGTTGTACCTGCACTTGAAGCATATAGCTGTACGTGGAGTTTTCCCCAATCGAATACTGGGGTAGAATGCGTGACAAAGCTCTGGAAACTTCCAAGATCAGCTCCGCACATGTACAGAACTCCTACTACATGTGTCTGCACAGATGACCTGTCAAAGAACTATAGTTACAGTAAGCATTATGTCCTTTCTCCTCCCATGGCTGCTTTTACAAGAAGAAAATGACAGTGAGTGTTCAAATCACACAGAGCTCCAGCATAACGCGTAGTTTCACCCATACTGACTGTTCAGTGCATCTATAGTGACCATGAACAATAAGGCACAGGTGCTAAAACCTCTCAAATGGCTTCCAGAAGGATAGGATGCATTTGCAGATCTAGACAGTTGTTTGGCTCTCCAGGATAGAAAATAAACCATGTGTAGCAAGTCACACTTTTATTAGCTGCATTTGCATTTTTAACACAACACTTGCTCATGCTTGTAATTACCATAACATTTTTTTTCTTTGTGATTATAGTCGCATCGAATTGGAAGGATTTGTTAAGAGAAGGGAAATAAAAAGCATTATGAATAGGCAATAGTCTCTTTCTCGCTTTAAACACAGTTCCTTTCAGGGAATGGGAAGAAAATGCTCAGACTGCTTTGTTTCCTCATCTATTATTTGGGCAAAGGAGGTGTGCAGTGTGTTCTTGTTTATGACAGATAGAGCAGAGAAAAATGTAGGTGCTTAAATTCAAAGAACAACATTAACTGGATTTTTCAGTTACCGTTTTAACTGCTGAAATGTTCAGTGTAGCGGAATTTTAAGCAGACTGATAATTAATAGGACCAGGAAGACTGGTGAACAAGGAAAAAATATGGGTTTATTTGGTTACGCAGCGCAGTGGACAGCACCCCAAGAGGGGCACTGACCCTTTGCTCCATGTGAGAACAGTTTTTATACATTTCCAAGCAGAATATCACATGGTTGCTGAGAATGTGCATAGTCACAGAGTCATACAGGAAAAACAAGAGACTTTTGATTTACATTTTACAGAAAACAATGGGAACAATAGTGGGCTGAGCTAGTCAGAGGACCCTTGATGGTCCTTGATGGTCCTATCCTTGAGTTCTGGGAGACTTAATTGAGTTAGCTCCGGGAGTCTCCCTGCACCCAGAGTCAGCCTAATGTGTATGCTCTCCTTGAAAGGAGGAAAGATTAAGTTTGCCAAATGTGAGGTTTTTCCTGTGACCTGGGGAGGCAGATATGAACAGAAACCAGGAAAATATTTTTCTGCATCATCAGTTTGGAAGGTAGAAGTAGCATGGAAAACAAGAACCACATTCTATCCTTTTGTCATCTAGGACCATTTCTGTAATAGAAGAGAGTTGTAATAATAACATTTATTTAACTTTTTTTTTTACATTCAACGTGTTTCACCCACACTATTTTTTTCAAGGCCCCTCTATGTGGGAATTCATCTTGGTCTAATCCTGTCCCCTAACAAAAAAGATTGCAGAGATTTGGGGTGACATGGGGTCATGGTGGTGCATGCCCTTGTAGATGGCTTTGGGGCTACAGCTGGTTCATACGCTGGTTGAGCTCATAGCAATGTTATGTGTCCTGGGTCTTCTCCAGGTTCCTATAATAACCCACTTGATCAAAACCAGCATGCCAAATAAAATATCATCTGTTCCCATCCCCGCTTTTTCTAATGTAACTGTTCATATGAACTAAGAATGCATTTTTTATTATCTTGTGGAATTCCTCAAAGAGTGAGAATTTTTCTGGAGATAGTATCTTTATGTTAGTTAACTATTTTTAATTTATACCTTTTTGCCATTTAGAATGTTTCCTGCGGTGAATTTTGGCGTTGTTTTATTTATGTAGGGCTTTTTTCTATCTTCTAAAAGAGAAGGACGGGTAACAGCATATTTTTGGTTCTTTTTAATTTTTTTTTTAAAGAGTAACAACTATAAGATAAGGTTAGATAAGAGTAGCACTAGAAGATAAGGTTAAGCGGAGTATGTGTGATTTCTCCAAGAACCCATGGTATGAGCTTGGAAGCAGATTGGGATTTGAATGTGAGGGTCTCATGTCCAAATTAAACACCACCCTGAGATATGACGAGAGATGTTTAAAATAATGCCTAAAAGAATTCCCCATACTGTAAGACGAGTAACGTGTAGCTAACATCTTTACTTGGTCTGCTACTTGCTCTTGCACACATTCAGGAAAGGAAGCTGTGTGATTGCCAGGGCATTATTTTGTGGGTGCAGACTGCTGATAACCTTTCTATCATTTTAATTCTAAATGGTCACTGACTGTGTTGATAGAATGTGTCATTTACCACCCCTGCTCGTGTCCTCATGAAAAGGTATCAGTCATTTTCAGTTTTTATGAGATTTAGGAGTTTGTGTGCTTCACGCTGCATTTTACAGCCTGCCTAGTCTAGTCCTTCACACATGCTCTCTCTCTCTCTCTCTTTTTTAATGGGTAACATTTAGTGATTAATGGGAGTTTTAATTTGCATGCTCACTTTTACGCTCATTACAATGCGTTATGTGCCAGTAGGAGTCTTAAAGTTCAATGAAAATCTCATGCATACTAATGAAATGCAAATGAGCGCTGATGAAAGAATGCCAGGGTCTCAAGGTATGAAATGTCCAGTTTATCTTGCTAAATTCCACTCAGACAAATGTAGCGTTATCATGAGCACAGGCTGCAGATAGAACTGTACCGTATTTATGTAATTAATGATGACTATGTAATTAGACGATTTGAATTGCAGGCAGTCAGTGGATTTTTGAAAAGCTTTGAGGAGAACCTTGCAAAATTGGACTTTGTATACATACATTTTCTTTGCCTTTTGTACTGTGCCAAGTAGAAACTATTTTGGCTGAGGCTGCATGAAAGTGTTTTGTTTTATTGGGCTGGAGTCATGTAAAGGTTTTTTGAGAAGTAGGTTGCGTTGAATGCATTTGCAGGTTTAAAAAGCAAAGAACAACTCAGCTGATGGTTACGAAGATTTTTGCCTGCTTTCACTTCAACAGGAATTTTTCTCAATTGCAACGGAGATCTTATTGTTTGGGAGATATAGTGGAGAAATGGTGGAATAGATGTTAAGCTATAATTAAGATGGGTTAATGACTATAAGTTCAAGGGGGCTGTATTTTTGAGCAACACTGAGAGGGCTGGAATTAAGCTGCCTCTTGTACTAAACATCTCTACTCAACTCTGTAGAGACAGCCTCTAATGGAAAATAAATAATACTGCAAATTCCTGTCATAAAGAGCCATTCCCGATAGGATTAGAAAAGTCAGAAAATGTTTTAACTACTGTTGACGGCTTGAAGTTGGATGGATGAGAGGTGTGTGTGAATGTGAAGGAACGAATATTAGAGAGATCATCTGTAAATAGTTCATCCTCTGTTTCTGTAGTTGTGTCTAATATGAAAGCGAGACTCTGTATATGCGTGACTGTTTCATTTTAATTGTCTTATTTTATGGTGATAAGACTCTTGTTACACACCAGCTATAATGTCATGTCCAGTTCTGGTTAGTACATTTCAAGAAGAAAGTAAAATTGAGGAGGATGACAACAATGGAAGATGTGTTTGGGAAGAATGGTGAATGAGGCCCCATGCGCAATATAAACACGACCAGTGTTTGATTGTGGATGCACTAGGTCCCCAAGATACTGAACGGTTCTGTTCTGAAGGTTTCTTCAGAAGTCAGAACATATATAAATTGAAACAGTTGGCTCTTGCTCTGACTGGTCTTCAGGAACTGTAAGGTCTTATTAGTATAATTATGGGGGAGGTGTTGGGAAAATATATTTGCCCCTTTAAAAAATAGTAATAATACCTCTAATTTTTTTGCAGCTTGGATTAGAAAAAGAAGAAAAGAACCACCTACAATTGAGGTAAGTGACTAACAGCCCAATCCTATTCAGATGCTGGGCCAATGGCATGTCAATGCCAGCACTACAACCGCCATATCCTGAGCCCATCCAGGCAATGCCATGCTGGTGCAGCCCTTCCCAGTAGTGCTGACAGCATCTATAGGAACCCAAACACAGCCTGTCATCCATGGAGTGGTATCCAAGGAGCCAACCACCGCATCTTTCCTGCCCCATTGTAGGCTGCCAGAAAAGTGCTGCTAGGGTGAACCGAACGGGGGCAGGCACAGGGCTGATGAGCGGCCATCACTGTGGAAGGCATGTCTCCCCACCAGCCCCTGGGAATGAGCAACACAGGAACAGGCACCATTGCCAACCATGGGGAGATACCCCAAGGACACCACACGCATGCGCAGGCGTACATGCACACCCCAACACGACACAAGGATACCACAGCACCCCCACCCCCTAAAGGAGCTACTGTGGCATCAGCAGCAAAGGGGAAGAAGCAAAGAACTGTTAGGAATCCTCGCACTCAGGGTTGAGGTCCCCTTATCCCACTCACACAAACACACATGTCCAAGAAATAGCTTTTTGGGCAGAGGACAACCATGTAAAACAAACATACACGTCTCCCCATGGCAAGGGTTGGAGTCCCTGTGGAGGCTTTTGCCAGGGGAGGGACTGGGATGAGTCCCAGGACAAAGCAGCGTGTTGGTAGCTCGCTGCACAGAAGAGCTCACTCACTGGGAGCCAGGCAAGGGACTTGCCCTAACCAGCAAGACACTCTCCTTTTGCATGACTGGCCAGGAACACCCATGGCAGGGACAGAAAGAGAGGGAGAGACAGGTCTCGAACCCACACTGACTGCTCCACAAAGCTGCTCTCTAGCCACCCACCACAGCAGGAGACAGGCATGGGGCATTTAACATCTTGCATCACTGCAGGGAGCACTGCATGAGCCAATCATTGGGCTGGCTTGTGACAACAGGGCACCTCTTGCAGTCACCTGCTCATTTAGCCACACATATACCCCATGCCTTTTGCTTCATTGCTGGCACCTGCAGGTGTTGCTATCAGGATGCTGCCCTCCCCATCTCCCTGCAACTGTCTACCTTATACACCATGACAGCAGGGAATAGGGGGCTCGTCATTATCACAGAGGAGCATTCCCTCCCTTTGGAGCCCATGGGGTCACAGAGTGAGGATTTTGCACACCCTGAGAGCAGAGAAGCCCCTCCCCCCCCAGCTGAGGTAGGAACAACTAGAGTAGGATGAAGGGATCCCTGTCTGCCAACAAAGAGACAACACGTGTGATCCAGTCAAAGTTTTTATTGAACTGTATCAATGATAGAGCAGCATCTGAAAGAGAAACCCACACGTGGGATTGCTAACTATGTCCTCCCAGCAGGGCTGTTGTGCCATTGCAAGTGATCCAACAGACAGCCGAGTGAGGTCTGGCTGCACCAGATCATGGGGATCTGACTGGAAGGAGTAGGTCAGCAGCTGCGCTCACACTGGTCGTGGCAGGCAGGCAGGCTATAGGATTCCCTTGGGTCTACAGGATGTCCTTACCTGTGGGACAGCTGCCTCCCCTTGCTGCTCTATAAAATTCTGCTTGGTTCAACACATGCTTTTTGTTTTGAGGGGGGAGAGCGAAAGGGAGAGTGTGGACAAGAGGAGATGCTCTGCCTTCCACCCTGCTCTCCACACTTCTTCTTTCACAACATCATAAGTCTATGGAGCAGACAGAGCAGAGGTCAGGCAGTGCTGGCGGAGGCAGCAGCAAGTGGGCACCATCTGAAACCTCTGGAAGCACACTTGCAGCCACAGGGGCTCCTGCTGTGACGGGTCAGTCTGGTTTAGAGTGTCGTAGGCTAAACATGACACACAAATGCATTGAACACAGTACTGATGACTTTGTTTTAAAGAGAAATACCATGTTGGGTGGTGGCAGTTTGCTGCAGAAAAGCAGAGTATGTGGGCGTAGCCTCTCTGCTCCAGATTGCTCATTTCTGCTGTAGGGTTCTAACAGTGCATTTCATTTTACCCTTGCAAATATGTTTGAAACCTGTGGCAGAGAAGCAGTTGGGGTGCAATTTGAAGAATAGAAGTGGTGGACAGGCAAAGGCGCAATCGCTTTTTCCCTTTTGTGTCTCTTCCAAATTAACCTTTTCCCAAAGTGGCTTTTGTCTTACCAAGAAAGGAGTGAGAGAAAGCCAGTGGGATTTTGTTGTACATGCTTGTGTAACATTTACATAGACCCCTATCTAATGAGATAACCCCCCTAAGCGACTTCCAGAAAAATATTCTGGTCCTTTAAGGCTGGAGAGAGTTTGCGAAAAAATCTTCTACCTTGCATTTTAATATGAAATTGAATATATGTGTGTGTTTCTTTTAGCTAGTGTGAGAAGCTTGAAAGTGGCTTGGAATAGAAAGTACAGTAAATAACTTCCTTTCATTTCTAAAGCTCTATGTGTTTACTATGCAGTAATAAAAACTAAATGGCTTCTGAATTGCACAGTTGGATACAAGGTGAAATGTTAAGAAGAAGAAACTTTTTGTGACAGCTCCTGTCTCTTTTCAAACTGTTTCTAGCATTTCCATAATTATCTGTTTTGACAGTCTCCTTGTCACAGGAGGAAAATGTACTTCAGTGAGTAGTAATAAGCATACAGTTTCAATTATTATCCCCCCCAGAAGAGAATAATTACATTGAAAATTATATTATGTTTAGTTACTGCAGTGCATATCCGCCTTTCTTATTTGATCATAAGGGTATTATTTATTTCAGAAATGGCATGATGAAAATGAACTTCAATCATGAGGGTTTGCTTTCATAGAATTCGTGTTCCCCATTACCAAAATGAGGTGCAATTTTAGAAAAAAAAAGAAGACATTGAGTGTACTCTTGATCTTTTGCTTGCCTTGTTTTTAAATTCAGTCAAGTTTAGGGTTGGGCTGCATCATTTTCATTGAATGATTGAGTAAATTATTCATGTTAAAACCTCTTGATTGACATTAGAATGTTGTCCCCGGTTAATCATGCAGATGTTAATTTATTTATTTATTTTATTTTATTTACACTATTTTTACCCCACCTTTCTCCCCGAAGGGACCCAAGGCAGCTTACAACATGGGATGCAAATACAACAAATAATCACATTTAAAACAGTAAAAAACAATCCACAAAAGCTAGTAAAAACATCATCTAAAATTAATAAAAACACATCAAATTACAATTAAAACAGAAGCATAAAAAAGCATTAAAAAGCAGCAGCACCCCACCTGTGCAGGATGTTAAAAAAGGCAAGGACTCAGAAGGCCTCCTTAAACAGGAAAGTTTTCAGGCCTCGCCGGAAGGTCTCCAGGGAGGGAGCAGTACATAAATCAAGAGGGAGGGAATTCCATAGGGTTGGTGCCACTACTGAGAAGGCCCTATTTCTGGCCGCCGCCCCTCGCACCTCCCTGGGCGACGGTACCCTCAAAAGGGCCTTCTCTGATGACCTAAGGAGACGAGCCGGAATGTATGGAAGTAGGCGGTCTCTCAGATATCCTGGCCCCAGGCCGTATAGGGCTTTAAAGGTCAAAACCAGCACCTTGAATTGGGCCCGGAAACGAATTGGCAGCCAGTGCAGCCGCTGAAGAAGCGGCCCGACAGAGTCGAACCGCCTACCCCTAGTAACCACCTGGGCCGCCGCATTCTGCACTAATTGCAGTTTCCGAACCGTCTTCAAGGGCAGCCCCACGTAGAGCGCTTTACAATAATCTAATCGCGATGTCACCGTGGCATGGATCACCGTGGTCAGGTCTGCACGATCCAAGTACGGTCACAGCTGGCGCACCAGCCAAAGCTGGGCAAAGGCCCCCCTGGCCACAGCCGCCACCTGGGAATCCAAGAGCAGCTGCGGATCCAGGCGGACCCCCAAGCTGCGGACCTGCTCCTTTAGAGGGAGTGCAACCCCCTTCAGAGCAGGACAATACTCTAGCACCTGCATCGTGGATTTCCGGACCAGGAGAACCTCTGTCTTGTCCGGGTTTAGTTTCAGCTTATTAGCCCTCATCCAGGTCCCCACTGCCTCCAGACAGCGCTCCAGAACCTCAACAGCCACCCTGGAATCAGGTGGAAAGGAGAGATGGAGCTGGGTGTCATCAGCATATTGATAGCACCCCACTCCAAATCCCCGGATGACCTCTCACAGCGGTTTCATGTAGATGTTAAATAGCATGGGGGACAAGATGGAACCCTGTGGCACCCCACACCTCAAGGGCCAGGGTGCCGAACAGGCGTCCCCCAGCCCCACCATCTGGGACCTATCTGCCAAGTAGGAGCGGAACCACCGCAGAACGGTGCCCCCGACCCCCAGCTCGGCCAATCGGCCCAGAAGGACACCATGGTCGATGGTGTCGAAAGCCGCTGAGAGGTCCAGCAGAACCAACAGGGACGCACTCCCCCTGTCCAGTCCTCGGCGTAGATCATCCACCAAGGCGACCATGGCCGTTTCCGTCCCAAAGCCCGGCCTGAAACCAGATTGAAAGGGGTCTAGATAATCAGCTTCATCCAGGACCCTCTGGAGTTGAGACGCCACCACCCGCTCAATTACCTTGCCCAAAAACGGGAGGTTTGAAACTGGCCGGTAGTTGTCCATTACTGTGGAGTCAAGGGAGGGCTTCTTCAGAAGGGGTCAAACCACCGCCCGCCTCAAAGCGAGCAGCAGCACCCCCTCCGCCAACGAAGAGTTGACCACCCTCCCCGTCCACTCGGCCAGTCCCTCCCGGGCAGATCTAATTAGCCAAGCCGGGCAAGGGTCAAGCATGCAGGCAGCCGGCCTCACACTCCAAAGGAGCCTGTCCACATCCTCAGGCTGTACAAGCTGAAAAGAGTCCCACAACACTGGACAAGCAGATGCCAAGGGGACATCCTCAGATATTGTCAATGAGGCATCCAAGTCATGGCGAATCCGATCGATTTTATCTGCAAAATGTTTAGCAAACATGTTGCAGCGGGCCACTGTGTGTTCCTCCTGATCTATTGGGGCGGCCTGGTGGAGTAGGCCTCGCACCACACGGTACAGCTCCGCTGGACGATTGCTTGCAGACGCAATGGTAGCAGAGAAGAAATTTCTCTTCGCTGCTATCACCGCCACGGAGTAAGTTCTATAGTGGGCCCTACTCCGTGTCCGGTCGGATTCGGCACGAGTTTTCCGCCACCGTCGCTCAAGACATCTACCCTGTCGCTTCATCATTTGCAGCTCCTCAGTAAACCAAGGCTTTGTTATTTCTAACAAAAGCACTTTGTTAGAAGTCTTGTTATTAAGACTTTGTTATTTCTAACAAAAGTGTTTAAACTACAAGTGACACCATTTGAGAAGAGGCATTCATTCCTCCTTCCTCCAGGCATACCTGGTAAGGTGCTGGAGCAAATTATTAAGCGGTCTGCCTGTGAGCATTTAAAAAGGATAATGGTGATTGCTACAAGCCGCCTAGTTTTTCTCAACAAGTCAGACAAACCTTATCTTCTTCTATTATAGAGTGAGTAGCTCAGTAGATGGGGGGGGGGGGAATATGGTGAACATAATATATCTGGATTTTGATAGGGCTTTTGACATGGTTTCCGTTGACATCCCAGTGGACAAGCTGGTGGGATGTGAAGTAGATGATGCTACTGTTGGGTGGGTCCATGGCTGGCTGACAAACCATATTCAACAGCTCCTTCTTGACCTGGAGGGAAGTGGTGAGTAGGATGCTATAGGGCTCTGTCTTGGGCCCAGTGTTGCTCATCAGATTAGCAGATGACACCAAACTGGGAGGAGTAGCTAATATCCGAGCAGCAATTTTCAACCAGTGTGCCATGGCACATTGGTGAGACGCGAATGGTCTGCAGTTGTGCTACGGGAGTTTGGGGAGGGTTATTTATTAGTAGGGCTATTGTGGGATGTGAGCCCCCCATTGGCAGCACGGTGTGCCTTGTCAGTTGTCAAAAAACTGATGGTACACCTTGACAATATCAGCGCCTTGTCAGTGTACTGTGAGATGAAAAAGGTTGAAGTTCTGCATTTGTTAAAAAAAAATTCAGAAACGCATATATAAGATTGAGGAAACATGCTTAAGTAGTTGTACGTGTGAAAAAGATCTAGGCATTTAGGTGACACCCTTGGGGAGGTGACACCAATAGTGGCTAAAATTGTGGAAAAATTTGTCTTTATTAATAATACCATCATGTTATATATCATTTGATGCGTAATTACATACAGAATGAAACAATTTTGAATTATCTGTATTCTGTCAAACGTTATGGCCACATAACCGGAAACAGAAAACACAACTGCTTTATGTAACAAAAAGTGGATTTCCTGAACTCAAAACAGACCAATGAAACTGTACTGATTTGTTGGGTGACCTGTACTGTTATATATTAAAATAATTAAAGTTAATGGGTGTGACACCATGAGTTACTGGACCGGGTGACAGCAACCATAGTGACACCACTGACCAGGAGTAATCTGTAGAAATAATAGTCCTGCCTGATAGGCATCTTTTGTAGAACCCAGCTCAGCCCAATTTTGTTTGTCCCTATTCACCTCTGGAATCCATCATGGGGGTGACGCACTGAGCTCTCACACCGGGTGACACAAACTCTAAACATACATTTAGGCTGTGCGTATAATATTGTAATTTAAAGGTGTAGTTTTGATTACGCGGGAGGCAGGGCAATGACGCGGGGGAGCTATGATGCATTGCCCCGCCCACTACATGGGAGGAGTTCCATCATGGGGGTGACACACTGACCTCCGCACTGGTTGACGCAAACCCTAGGAACACCCCTGATTCTGTTTTAGTTAGATCCTACCTGGAAAATTGTGTCCAGTTCTGACTGACAAATTTAAGGAGGGATAGTTACAAATTGGACTGAGTCCAAAGGAGGGCAACTAAGATGGTGAGGGGGCTGGAGACCATGTGCTTTGAGGATGGTTTGAGGGAGTTGGGCATGTTTAGTTTGAAGAAATGTACTCTAAACCATGTTTAACATTGTATTTGAATTGGCCATCATCTCAGAAGAACGTATGCTTTTTTTTCTTTAGAACTGAATCCACATCATTCATATATTCAGGTTATTAAGTGAAAACTGAAATGTTCATCGGAAGGTTAAAATGTAAACTCACCCTAAAATGCTATTTCAGAAAATCCCTAAAGTTGGGGCTACTAAAGAAATCTCAGTGGGTGTCTGAGTTTTATGTGCCTATGAAGACAGCAGATTGTATCCTAAGTGCTTATTCTCTGGAAGGAGGAAGGGGTGCATTCGTGACTCTTGGGTATGCCCCTCCCACTCCACGAGTCAGAGTCGGATTGGTCGAAGCAACTCCTCCTTGTGGGAGGGCATCCTCTCGCTTCCCAGTCCGGCTCTGACTCCCTCCAGAGAAAGGTCGGGATTTTTCACTTCAGCGCTCTCTGAACAGCTTTTACCGCTATTGGACATAAAAGTGGTGGAGGCGGTACCTCGGAACCAGAGAAAGAAGGGAGTTTACTCGGTCTTTTTCCTGGTTCCCAAGCGGAATGGTGATTGGAGGGCCATCTTGGATCTCAAGTGGTTGAACCGCTTCATCCGCAAGAGGAGATTCAAGATGGAAACGTGGAGGTCCATTATGATGGCTTTCGACCAGGGAGATATGTTAACATCCATAGACCTGGCCGAGGCCTACCTCCACGTCCCTATTCTACCGCGTCATCGTCGCTTCCTCTGCTTCTGCTACGGCCCCTTACACCTCCAGTACCGCGCTCTCCCATTTGGGCTAAGCTCCTCCCCCGGGTTTTCACCAAGTTACTGGTAGCAACGGTGGCATACTTGAGGCAGCGGGGGTCAGAGGCGTCGCTGTTGCGTGGCGAGACGGGCGGGGGGCCCCCAGGTGATGCGCGGGCACACACGCGTCGCCTCCCCTGCGTGCCTCGCCAGGCCAGCAAGGCCGGGAGCCGACTCCGGGATTGTCTGCCCCGGTCGGCTGCCTGGGGCCTTCTGGCGAGGCCCCACCCTTTTCCCTCAGGAACGGTCTGCGCATGCACAAAAAACGTTATAAATAACGTTCGGCGCAGTGGGCCTCGCCAGAAGGTTGGGGAAGACGTCCCTGAGCCGGCTCCAACGATTAAAGGTGCGGGGGGCGCCCGGGGCAGCGGCCCGTCGGGTCGCCCCCCCAAATCGCGCAGCGGCCTTACGGTCATGCCGATACTTTGTAGAAGGGTGTGTGTATGGGATGGGGGTCACTTGGGTGACGCACGGCCCCGCCCTCGGGCCGCGCGCGCCCTAGTGACGCCACTGGCGGGGGTGACCTTGTTTCCGTACTTGGACGACATTCTGATAAAGTCTCCAAGTCGGGAAACAGGCAGAGCAGGAGCTACAACATACCCTGGAGTGTTTGCAGGAACTGGGCTTCGTAATAAACAGAGAAAAGAGCGCCCCTGATTCCATCACAGAGAGTGGAACACCTAGGACTCCTAGTGGATACTCAGAAATTTTCCATATCCCTATCGCCAGCCAGGCAGGAAAAGTTCAGGGAAATGCTGCAGAATACGCTTCAGGCATCCCGGGTGGACCTAATGTCCCTGGCCTCCATCCAGGGACTGATGGTGTCCTGTCAGGATGTGGTGAACTGGTCCAGGGCCAGGATGCGTCCATTGCAACGCATCCTGGCCCTCTTCCAGGCCGACATCTAAAGAAAGAGACATATCTGGCTTCCCGTGTCGTCGGAGATCAGAGAATCCCTTCTATGGTGAAATTCCCCGGAGCGTCTGTCCATAGACCACTCGTCGTGACGACTGATGCAAGTCTCCTGGGATGGGGAGCCTACATGTCAGACTCCCTAGCACAGGGGACTTGGACCTCGACAGAATCTCGGCTCAGCATAAATCTTCTGGAGCTGAGGGCGATCCGTCTAGCATTGATTCACTTTCTCGATCTGGTCCGGGGACAGCATGTGTTAATCCGGACGGTCAGCACCACCGCAAAGGCCTATGTAAACAGGCAGGGTGGCACCAAATCGTCCCGCTTGGCACGGGAGGGAAATTTGCTGATGCTGTGGGCAGAGAAGCACCTGGCCGCGATTCGGGCAGAACACCTCGCGGGGATACACAACAAGTCCGCAGATTGGTTGAGCAGGCGGCAATTGCAGGAGGTGGAGTGGCGCCTGCACCCGGAGGTCTTCGCCAGGATCTCGGACCTTCTGGGCCAACCACAGGTAGACTTGTTTGCCACTCGGGAAAACACTCAACTTCCCAGGTTCTTCACAAGGACAATGGAAGAGGGAGCAGAAGGAGTAGATGCCCTTCACTGGCAGTGGCCACGGGGCCTCCTTTATGCCTTTCCCCCAGTGGCACTTCTACCCCTGGTGCTCCGCAAAATAAAGGATCTCCAAGCAGAGATCATTCTGGTGGCGCCCAGGAGACCCTGGTACCCCACACTGGTAGCTCTATCAGTAAGAGAAGAACTGTCATTGCCTCTCAGGGACGATCTCCTGTCACAAGGCCCGATATTGCATCTACAGCCACACCTCTTCAAGCTGACTGCCTGGAGGTTGAGCAGTAGGCATTGAAGAAGTGTGGGTACTCCCCGACGGTGATAACCACCATACTGGCCTCTAGGAAAGATTCCACTAAACGGTCTTACGGGGCGACGTGGAAGAGTTTTGTTGGCTGGTGCAAGCAAAGGGGAGTTGTTCCTATCAGCCCAAAGGTTAAGGACATCTTAAATTTCCTGCATATTGGTTTAGACATGGGGCTAAGTACAAACACCCTCCGACGTCAGGTGGCAGCGCTAAACGGCATTCTGGGGCGCAAGGTTTCCACACATCCGCATGTGAAACGTTTCCTTCGAGGGGTAGGTCTGATAAATCCACAACCGATGCATCAGACTCCTAATTGGAGCCTGAACAGGGTGTTAGGAGCCCTGACGGGAAAGCCGTTTGAGCCTCTAGCCACTACATCTCTTAGAGAACTTACCCTTAAAACCTTGTTCCTGGTGGCCGTCACATCAGCCAGGCGGGTATCAGAGCTAGGGTCCCTCTCTGTTAACTCCCAGCTATGTATTTTTCACCAGGATCGGGTGGTCCTCCACCCGGTCCCAGCCTTTGTTCCCAAAGTTAATTCCGTTTTCCACAGAGCTCAGGAACTAATCTTGGCTTTGTTCTGTCCAAACCCCACACATCCACAGGAAAAGATTTGGCATACTTTGGATGTGCATAGGGCACTATGGTTCTACATGGATAGAACCGCTGTTTTTAGGCAAACTGAGTCTCTATTTGTCACCTTTAGGGGACCTGGTCGGGGACAACGTGCTTCACTGGCTAGGTGGTTGAGGGCAGCTATTGAGGCAGCGTACCGTGCCTCTGGCAAGGATCCCTCCTGAGGGCATCACAGCGCACTCGATGAGGGGTGCGGCCACCTCTGCCGCTTTTGACGGGGCAGGCTCGATAGCTGACATATGTAGGGCAGCTACATGGTCCTCTGTCCACACTTTTGTGCGGCACTCTAGGGTGGATCTGGCTGGGATCACGGACACTTCCTTTGGCAGAAGGGTACTACAGAGGGTGGTGGCGTAGTAGAGAGCCGCCGCTTCTTTCCCTCCCTGTCTGGAACTGCTCTGGTACATCATAAGAACATAAGAAGAGCCCTGCTGGATCAGGCCAAAGGCCCATCTAGTCCAGCTTCCTGTATCACACAGTGGCCCCGCCAGATGCCTCAGGGATCACACAGCCAACAAGATAACCTGTTTCTTGCTGCCACTCCCCTGCACCTGGCACAGAGAAAACCTACCCCTACAACCAGGAGGTTGCTTATCCCCATCATGGCTTGTAAGCTGTGATGGACTTTTCCTCCATAAATCTGTCCCAATCCCCTTTTAAAGGCATCCAGGCCAGGTGCCATCACCACCTCCTGTGGCAAGGCCTCCATGACTCCCCCCCCCCCCCGCGCAGAATGCAGCACATGTCTCTTTGACACGGCTGCATCTGCACTGGACAGCTGGATAGGATTGGGCCCTCATTGTCACAAGAAAATCTAATGCATAGGCAGGATGCATCATCTTTTGTGCTCAATGATGAAAGTGATTTACATGTTTTTTTTCTGGAATTCCCATTATGTTGGGTTGAAACTTTAAGTTCAAGTGATGAATATGAATGAAATGTCTTGCGAAGGCTCTGCCCTTAATCATTTTTGCAACTGAAGCCGGAATGCAAAATGGCATCCTTCTTCCCACTCCTCCTCTACCTTATTTTTTTAAATGACACACCAAACTGGAAGGACAAAAGCACCCTGTTTTTGAAGAGACGGATGCATGTCCCGGAATCACAGTGTCCTGCTGGTTCTCCATATCCTTCTGATCCACTCCACTTTTACCACTCCTTGTACCTCATTGAAGGGGGCACTGTGGATATGGGAGCACCTGATCCTATGCAGGTGGCAGTCATGAGATTCTATGAGGGATTTATCATGTGGCTCCATGTTTTAACTCCAGGTCCCAGTTGTATGTTCATGTTATTTCTGTGAGTTGAGATTTAAGTAGTAAAATGCTACTTAAATGGGGTTTAATGCCAGTTGTATTTTCTTTTCTTTTTCATCTCAGTGTGTTTTAATAAAAGAGTACAGGAATAGGTTCTGCGAGGGTTCTCTGGGAAATGAGTTTCATAATTCAAGGATTACTGTTGTGCAACTTTGCTCTATGCGGCTCTTAGTGCATTTCTCTGATGACGGTACTCCGTGCTGGATCTTCTTGGCAGAGCTTAACTGGTGAGAGGGTTCATAAGATGTCGAAACTGCAAGTTAGGAGTAATTCACCTGACTGAGGCTTCAGGCCAGTTTTCATGCCCATGTTTGCTGATGGTAGGAATATAGAATTTTTTCCCCCTTCTGCTAGGAGTGCACAAACCTATGACAGAAGCTTCATAGAACTGCTTTATTATAGGTAGAAAACAAGAAAACTTGTCCTGGCAAGGAAAAAGATGGCCCAGTGCAGGAAACATGGTTGCCTGGAGTTTTCTGTTATTCAGAAATACAGTAGTAGATAGTCCGTGGTTTTAATATTTAATGGGAGGTGATTGTTGATTGCCTAATGCTTAAAGGAATAATTCTCCATGAAGCAGTCGGTGCTTCTAGACTACTAGACTATTTCAAGTTGAAATAGCAGTAGTCATCTCATTTGGGGATGCTGAAAAAATGGCATGAGCACTTTTTTTTTTTGCTTGCTATAGTACTAAATCTTGCTCCTAATGAAATGGCTTGAGGTATCAATTCACTCATGTCCTCACTGTAAGAAAATTAAGTTTTCCTTTCTTTACAAACTATATGTACTAATAATGTACTTAAATGCCTATTTCCCTTACTGCTTAGAATTCAGTTTGTCATAAATACAGATGTAACTTCAAAACCTGACTTGAATTTATTCCAGGCAGTGATTCACTTTGAGTTCACGAACTGGAGTTGTTTGCAGAGAGTCAACCCTAATAATATGGGCTGCTCGGATCTCCGAAAAGGATGTCCAAATAACAGTCCACACCTTTTAGTTATTACAGTTTATCAAAGGCTCTTTCAATAAAGCAGAATTTGAATAGATAAATAAGATGTTGATTTGACAATTGTATTTTGTTGGCAAGAGCAACTCAAGGTGCATCTTGTACAAAAGCACCAATTGAGTGACTGCCGTTGGCTGAAATATCCATTTTAACAAACCCGGTTCTGCCTTTTCTGACTTGTGCTGCTCCTTTGTTTGTGCTTTGGACTGTCCTTCATTAGTCTCTGGTTGTGTCTTCCTTCTTGGCATGGCTGAACTCACGTTTATCTGCTGAGCTTGCAGAAACCATCTTGACTTGAAAGGTTCAGCATTTGATGGGGGCCAGGCCACTTCTCTTCCAAAGCCACAACCTAAATGACCTTTGCATCTTATTATTCCATGTTGAATATCTTTCTTGTGTTGGCCAGAAAGCATGACCAGGCAGGTCAATTAAAGCATGCCCATCAGTTTTTGCTTTTATCACATTACTTGATTTTTAATTATCTTGCCTGTGTTAACAGCACTGACACTGAGAAATTAATGCTAGACTCTATTAATGTTTTAAAATACCTTCAATTTGCCCTTCGCAGTTCACCAAATATTAAAGAAAATTGTCTCTGCAAAGACGTGCTCATGCATTCTTAAACGGCCATGGCTCAAGTGCGCTCCTACGGTAAATTAAACTAGATGCTAAAATTAAAATATCCTGTACATCTTCATCCATAGTTTTTGTAATTCGGAAAAAGGATGTTAGTCTCTTCCAGACCCCTTGTAGCTAGGGAGGTCTAGTCATGGTTTAGCAAACTAAAAGAAGCAGCTGCACTGCAAAGTATATGTGTGAGATAGATCAGGCGACCTCTGAGAGAATTGAAAATGTTCTTTTGCAGTTTATATTAAAGTGCATGTAGGATAAGTATTAAAAATGAATTTCAGGTATTATCCAGGTCAGATCATGCACTTGGTTAAAAGTGAATGTTAGTGAGTTCAGTGGAACTTTGTGTACATAAGTACATACATAACAGGCAGTTCTTGAGGTAACTTGCTGTGCCTAGGTTGTTAAGGGCCCTAATAGCTAATCATCATTTTAAATTGAGCCTGAAAAGAAACAGGTAGCTAACATAGATGGTGAAATATCAGAGTTATGTGAGCTGACATTAGGCCCCAGAGAACACTCTGGCAGCCGTATTTGGGTCCTCCCTATGGGGGGGGGGGGAAGCGGGATATAAATTCAATAAATAAATAAATAAATAAATAATATTTGGACCCATTATAGTTTACAAGCTGTTTTTTAAAAAAAAAAAACTCTTTAAAAAAAACTGTTGTTTTTTTAAACCAAATCTGCAAACAGCCGTTTGAAGTAAGCACAGACTAAATGTGCAAAAACCCTCATGGGAATTGACGTTTGCCATGGAATTACTGGATGTTTGGAAGCAAAACCCACATAGTTTTCCTTATCTGTGAGACATCTGTGAGTGTTTCCCTACGGAATAACCTATTTTCACTTTTTACTCAATGAGTTCCATATCTTCCACGTGGGTTTTGAACGTATGCTTGTGGTTTTCCGTATCCATGGGTTTTGAGACTTTGGAGGAAGTGAGATGGCACCTTAGACTGACTGGAGCCGCCCTTTGCCACAACTCTCCTTGGTTTCAGCTTTAGAAGGCAGCTGTCTCCTCCTCATCTCTTGCAAATAGCAACTTTGAGTATGTGTGTTTTCCTTTGAAAAGAAGTGACTCAGAAGGGAGAGGACTGTGTACCTGTACAGATAAAATGCAGTCAGACGACCTCATCCAGAAACGTCTCGTTGTGGGCAGGCGTTGTTCTTCCCCAACTATCTGGTCAATGTCATCTTCCCCTCCACTTCCCCCTGGAATCCAAGTGTAAGAGAGGAGGGGCTTCTGCTGCATATATCTGCATTCCTTATGGACCTGACCTTTGTAAGCCAGAAAAATTAGAAAGTTAATTGAAGTCAATTGAATTGTTTTCAACTAGCATTAGAGACACAGTAGGTTTATTACATTGTGATAATGGAGATTCATTACTCTGCAATCTCAATTTCATCTTGATATGGAATTTGGTTTCCCTTTGAGCTTACATTTGACAAATAGCCACTTGATTATCCATGGTTTAATGTGCTTTTTCTTCTGTTTGTACTTCTGTTTGAAGCTATTCTGTATACCGTACTTTGTTTTTCTTCCTTCTCAGAAGTTATAAACTGGGACGTCTTAATATTTTAAAGTTCTGAATGTAAAATTCAAAACATTGCAGTTAACTTGTTGTTGTTTGTTATTTTTTCATGATTTGTAGGAGTGTGTAGATTAGCCGTATATGGTCTGAAGGCATCAGTGCCTGGATGGAACACTGCCCAGGAACCCGTGACTTCCATGAAGGAAGAAAGCCAGGATGCAAATATAATAAATAGTTTGATGCCAAGGGAGAGCTTAAAGTTTAGAAGATTTCAGTGTACTGAGCTTGGCTATGCTACTTCTGAACGAGTGGCCGCTGAGAATGTGAGCTTGGAGCCAGGGAATACCTAGCTTTCTTCAGCTGTGAACCCGCTACATGATCTTAACAGACCACAAGTGTCTTCATAGCTATGGAGCCTGAGTTTCTTTTTCTCCCCCCCCCTCCCCCCCCCATAGTGAAATTGAGAACTGATCATGGCAATCATTGGAGACATACAGCATTTTTGCTTAGCTGTGACTGGGCATCAACGTATTCCATCCATCAACAAAAGGTAGTAGCAAAGGCAGGAGTTCCTGTTTTTTGTGTCTCAGGTCTTGTATTGTGTGGAAACGCTCAGTATTTTGGGAGAGGGGATGGACATTTAAAAATGCAACATGCCTGCAGACAAGCCAATAGCACAAGGCTCCTGCATGCAATAGGAATTTTCCAATATTTCAGATTTCAGTGTGTGTCAACAGTTAGCCAGTAGCAATAGAAACAAGAATGATTGCCGTAGCTGCTATAGTTTTCAAGAAAACTTTTTTAAAAAATTTAAAAGGTTTGTGTCCTGCTTTTTCCTTCAGACAGGGGGAAACAAAGCAGCTAACAATCCAATTTACAATCACAATAATAGTAGTAGTAGTAGTACCAGTAGTAGTAGTTGTAGCAGCAGCAGCAGCAGTTTCTGTAGATGAGTGGAAGACGCCTGCCCTGTTGTTGTGCCTGATTCGCAGTGTTTCTCCTGCCTTTCTGAATGAATTTGCTCTCACTTGGCAGGCCGCAGACCCTTTGCCTTGACACAGCAGGTTCTTGGAGGCTGAGAAGATTGTAGTCCTTATGTGGGTGGATATGGGGGTGGGTGGGTTTGCTTGTAGAGCTTTTTTCCCCAGACCTCATCTCTAAAGATCCTAAGAATGCATAGAGAATGGTGGGAGATACAAACCAAGGGAGAGAATTCTGGGGTGGTGGGGATTGCTGGATTTGAGTCAAAGAAGTGACCATGAAAGGTATGCGATTGGTATCTTCATGGTTTTTCTTGTTGCAAACTCCTAGGTTGAGGGTGGGCAAAGGAGATGAAATCAGAGAGGTGTTGTGGTCTCAGCTGTGGGGAGGTGGTGGGTGGATTGAAGCTTCTTTCACGTTTTAGTTCAATCACAAATAGACACCTATCATCATGGAATTGACATCTGAGAGTAAGGGAAAATTCCAGCTGAGTACTAGACTAGGGTTTTGGAAGGGTTTTCAGGGGGCATCTTAAGGAGATTGACCTTTGCGGCAACCTGAGGGGTATTTTGATATGCATGATTTGTGACTGGGAACCCAAACCAGGTTTAGACCCACCTGCAAATCTGCAATCTAAACAGTAGACCACATTGCAGAATTGTTGTATGCTACTCTCTGCCCCACCGGGGGGATATATATGATATATGATATACCATTATATGATATACCATTATATGATGTGATATATATTACATATTATGTGATAATGGACTGTATTTGCATCAGCAAGGCTATTCTTAAAATGTTCAAAAACGCAAAAAGAATTATGTCACACAAAAATAATACTCTAGCAGGACCACCTGTTTGCTACCACCTTTTGTTTGGGATGCTGAGGGTGTGTGTGTGTGTGTGTGTGTATAGATTAGATTAGATTAGATTAGATTAGATTAGATAGTTGCCTCTGTTCAATCACAGCTTCATTAAAATCCTGGATTTCTCCCTGAAAACTCAAGTGTTGCCTGTCCAGACAATAATATACTGTACTTTGCTTTGGTCTTTTATATCTTTATGATTGCCTCAGCCTGCTCTTCCCCAACCCATCTGCCCATACGGAGGATAGTAAAACTGATGGGCAGCCCAATCCTGCCTAAGATGCCACATCCCCTTCCCCTGGTATAAGCCCCGGAGGCTCCAGTGTGTCAGCTCTTTAGCTGGCACACATCCGGGGAGGCCATGTAAGACTGGCCTGGGAAGGGGGACGCAGATATTGATGCAACCCGGCGCTGATATCCCCGCCCCCTCCCAAGCCATCCCAGCCAATGGCCCCTCCCCCCCCACTCTGGCCCTCCCTCCCCACACCCTCCTGCCATCCAACGCTGGGATTACCTGTTTCCGGCTGCGCGGAGTCCAGGGGACGGAAGAGTGAGCGGCTCCAGAGGTGCCTTGAAAAGTGCCTTACAACACTTTCATCACACCTAAGACCGGCAGAGCATGTGCTCCGCCGGCCTATATTTACACTGGATTAGGCTCCTAGTTATATAGGTTGCTGAGAGAAAGTAAAAGAATTGTGTGAACACTCGAAAGCTAAAGCACTATAAAGTACCTTTCTTGTTGTTTCTTTAGTGTGATTCCTTTTGACTTCTGATCCCACCCCAAAATAGTCTACAATTTACAATGTTACATTTATTTCCCATCATTATATATGAGGAAAACAAATGCAAGCACCGTATGCTTTTCTGTTAGCCTGTAGATCCCTAAATGGTTGCAGTAAAATGCTCTGTGGCTGGGTCACTGTGGTATAGATACAAGGCCCTATTTCACAGGGAGCCATGTTGCTTCCCATAGGGTATCACTCTTCTCTTCCCTCTTCCTCCCCAGACAAATATAAGCACTTATTTCTAGACCACAGAACTGTCACCATTTGTGCTTTAGATCTTCTCACGTCATGGACTGACTTCATCTCAGCATGGTGCTGAGGGGCACTGCTGTAGTCGATTAACCAGATCATGAGCAATTAATTCCTCCCTGTTCCAATGGGACCATTATCGCATCTTTATGCCAAGCTTTTACAGCTGTGCTCTCTATTGAAATATCCAAATTCTGATATTTCTGTTCTAGGTATTTGGCCCTGCTCAGAAAATCTAGTTGTGGAACTCATAGAATCTAGTATCTGTTACAAGATTGTTGTATTTCTAGATTGTAGACACATGAAACCCAGCCATGTTAAAAGTTCTCTAGTTATTTTCTGTGCCTTTAATATTATTATGACATTTATTGTGGTATTTGCATACAAAAGAACATGCTTAGATGAAGTGAAGCTGTCATTCACAAAAATAAGGGGGAAACTGTTTCTCAAAAACACATTCAGTATTGCTTTAACTGTATAAAACTGTGTGCTTGAAACATGTTTAGCATTATTAGCTGTCCCATTTACACTGTTTCTTTTAAAAAAAAAAACCTCTACTGTGTTTTATCATATTGGAAAAGCATGTTGGCAAGTATGTAAATCGTCCTCCAAATACTTGATATTAGGACTAAAAACCTAAACTTCTACTTGAGTCTTATTTAGAGATGACAGCTTCTTTCATTAGATATTCACCTTTCTTTCAGTCACTTGATGCACCGTTGTATTTTCACAGGAAATTCTTAAGAATGAGAAGTATAAAGAAGAAATGAAAAGGAAGATTTCAGATTTTTATGACAAGGACAAACTCTTACAGGCCGGGGACTATGAGGAGGGGCCTTTGGCAGAACCAGTTCAAACTCAGATTAAAGGCCATGCTTCTGCCCATCATTATGGAAAGGATGAGCCTTCAGAAGACCCAGTCAGCACTGCAAACACTTTTCAGCCTGGATCCTGGATGCCCCCTCAAGCCCGTGGCCATAAGAAATGAAGGACCAGTTTGCAACATCTGGCGTTAGATGAATACATTTCCCAAGCAGTGAAGGAAGTTATTTTCACCATCTAAATGCAGTGGTGTGCATGTAATAAAGACACACATCTGAAAGGCCTGCATTTTTAAGGGCGGCTTAGCATTCGTAATGCACCTCCCAGTGTATTCCTAGTGAATTTAGTTTTGGGTAAGCAAAAGCTTAGGCTGCTAAGATGTTTAAAGTTGATTGAACTTCTGCCTTGTAGAAGCTACGTGGAAGGGTTTTCCCCTCATTTCAACCTTCTAAGAAATGTTACTGTTGGAAAGATTGCATAATTTGTAAACTGATATATACTGTGCAATGAAATGAACACTTCCATATTATTGACTAGTCTTAGGAGAGATTTTCTTATGCACTTATGCTATGTGCCCCTCAATAATTGTTTCATTTAATGAATCTGTAACATGCTAACTTTTGTAAAGTTCTCTCTGAGAATCCATTCTGACAATAAACCAGGGACCAGCCTGTGTTTAAAGAAATGTGCTTTTCAGTGAGCTACAGGCTGGAGCAGCATAGAATGAAACTGCAAACTTGCCTGTGTTTAGACCTTGTCAAAAGTGACATTTTTTTCCTGCAAAAGGACCCATGGTGTTGTGTAAAATTTTTGATTCTCTAATAGTGGTGTGCTGTGTCTTGACAGTCATATATTTACCTACTAATTTGTGCCTGCCTATATTCTGATAATGAGCCAGAACCCAGCTGAGTAGTCTGCCTGTTTTTCAGATCATTTATATATGCACACACAGTTGGACATTTTCCTTATTAAAGAAGCTTCAGTATGCTTACAAATTAAAATAGAGCCCATTTGTAAAGTATCATTTACTTAGACAATGTGGAACTTTTAGAATTAATGTTCCATAATTTGTCAATTGTACTGTATAAAATAATGGATGAAGTTTGAGCTATTTTTAAAAATTGAATCATTTGCAAAACTACTTCAGAGGTTGGGCTTGGCCCACCTCCAAGGCAAAAAGTAGCTACTCCAGGCAGTGAGCTCCCATAGTGGTGCCCTATGAACGTACTGCACTAGTCTGGCTGCCAGCTCACTTGCTCCATTCTTGGGCAGAGAACTGGCTCCTTTTAGGTTGGCTGAGAGCTGGTCAAACTCAGAGTAGCTTCCACGGCGTTCCCAGGCTGACTGAGCACTGGGGACTGGATGTGAATAAGGGACAACTTGAGAGTCAGCTGGTTCTTCAGTTTTTTTTTAAATTAATTCCTGCATGGTGCCATAGATGGTATGAGGATCCAACAGGAACAAGTGTTGGCTTAAGAACAAGCAGATTCTCTGACCACGGCTGGTGCCGTTTCCTGCTGTGTCCCATGCTCAGAGCTTGGGGACCCAGCAAGACCAAGTGGTACAGCCCTGGCATGGGGGGCATGGGCTGTTGCTTGGGAGACAGAACAACAAGGAAACATCCTCTTTCAGACACAATGGCATGAAGGCCATGGCAGAGGGGAAGTGCCAGTGTTACTCGATAAAACTGTTGGCGTCATTTCCTGCAGAAAGCCTCTTGTTCCTTACACCAGCAACCACATTTAGAATGAGGTACAACAACAATTGCACCAATAGGACCACTATTTCTGGCTAACATTAGCCTCCCCCTTTAACAGAATTGATCAATGCCTTTGGCTAAATGGTTTCAGTAGCAGCACTGAAGTTGCTGTAAAGTAACAAAAATTGTAGGAAAGATGGGTTGGATACAGCTTACTTAAGCTATGAGTAAACCTGCAATATAGTAGTCATCCCTCAATAAATATGGCTTATAACATGCAGACAGCAAACTTAGAAAAATGTGCCTTATTTGGAGCTCCTGTCCTAAGAATAGCAGTTCAACTAGCTCAGGCCACCTCCACAAAGTATGAGTGTTAATGGAATTAAGAATGGACCTCAAAAGAAACCAGATTTACAGCCCAATCGTGTGTAAGGATATATGGGAAAGGGCTGTATCCTATGCCGTTCCCAGGCTGCCCTGGGGCAGCCTGGGATCACCGCAGGAGAAGGGGACATTAGTCTCCTTCCCCGCGTGTCAGCAAGCCCAGGGGCTATGGGCCTACTCAGATGTATGCCACCTCTGAAGCTGGCATGCATCCAAGGTGGTGGAATAAGGCCGAAAAGGGCCTAGGATAGCATCAGAGCACAATATCCCCACCTTCTCCCAGCCAATGGCCATCCCCCTGGCTGCCCCTACCCACCCCTCACCCTACCCTGCACCAACCTGTGCAGGACGTACCTCCACCAGCGGCCACGGGATCTGAAGGGCAGCAGAGTGAGGGCTGCCAGCCTCTGTGCCAGCAGACCTTACTCCCAAGTCATCGCAAATGTGCTTTATGGCATGCTCTGCCGCTCTATACTTGAGACGATTGCACCTTTAGGAGTTTCAACTATTAAATGCCTTACCGAACCCTGTTTGGCCTGCCAAACATCATTTCCTTCCCCAACCCCATTTTGTAAAGCAGCAAAAAATCAGACTTATTATGGCCCAGCTAGGCCACTCTTAACTTGCTATACTACATTGTGCATTCCTGCTTTAAGAAATTAATACAGTAGGATTACCACCATCAAGAAAGTATTGACATTTTAAGATTCAAGCATCACTGAATGTAGTGAGGTAACATCTACTACATATTGTCTCCTCACTCTTCCCTACTACTATAAATTCTTTCAATTACCAGTTTGCTTTTATACAGTATGTACCCCTGCCCACTAGTGCATGTCTGTGTATATGCATTTTACATAAGCAAACAACATACCTAAATTATCCTCTATGTTCACTTAGTACATAACTCCTCGTGTAAAAAACATTTAATTTATTGGTCCTGTAAACACACATGCAATCAGTCAAATACGAAGCTTAGTCGTTCCAGTAATATTTTGCATTCTTCCTTTTCCTAAGTATCTTGGAGCCAGGACCTGTTACTATTTGCTCACAACACAGCTATCTGCTACCATGGAGGAAGAGATGAACTAGCACAATGGATTCTGTAGTCAAAGCAGTACAAGAGTTAATTAATGCAAGGTGAAAATACTGATTTTTTTCTCTCTCATCAAAGTAGGATTTTCTGGAATACAGGAATAAGTTGCATTAGAAATTATTCTGTAAGTCCATAATAAAAAAGTATACTTTGTTTCCATGCTATAAATCATAGGTGCCTTAGGTCTTTAAACAAAATGTATATATAAAGGTACTTTATTCATGTACTTATTGGAGCTTACAAATTCACACCCAATTAGAAAATAATTCCCAGGACAAAACCTGTTAAAAAGCGTTTAAAGTTAAATGACAGACTTTAACACAAATTAAAAAGCAAGTTATTTCAGGAATTCTCAGATTGATGCACATTCATCACCTGTAAAGATTACAACACAAAAAAGATACAAATGTAGGAACAGTGCTTAATTTAGAAAAGTAGTAGGTTCTGTCCAACTGGATAGCATCTTAGTCCTTCTTTGTTCGTTTAGCTCTAGCAATGTTTTCCTGACGCTTTTGTTTCTTTTTTTGCTCTCGCTCTTTGGCTTCAATCATTTTTGCCAGTTTCCACGACAGTACTGCACTTGCTAAGAATAAGGGAGTAAGAGCCAGGATCACTGTTGTAAGAAACCCATATGGATCCTTTGCAGCCCATTCCACGACATACTCGGCCCAGGATTTGATATATTCAAACATCTTTTCTGCCACCTAATTGGGGAAAATCCTCCAAAAAAAAAAAAAAAGGTACTGTAAGACAATCATACAATTCATAAAACAATTCCAAACAAGCAGTTCTCTAAATAAGAGCTGAGAACAGGAGTTCAAACCAGGTTGCATACTTTGATACAGGAAAAGCGTTGATAATGCTAATTCCTTTAGCATTGTGTTGTTACAGTGCTCTTTGTCCTGTATTGGTTGACAGCTACTGCAGCCAATGAGAGCAGTGTATTCTGGCTAATCATCAGCACCAGGTTGCTTCTCAATGACATGTCCTATACTTAGCACTCCTCATGTCAGTGGTGCATTCTCATCCACACTGTGATGCTGAGTCCCACTGAAATGGCTAGAATAGATCACTCTTCAGAAAACAGGGAATGTACATCTCCATTCACAAAATCGCCAGTGTCATATCTACAGCTGAAACTGGTTCTTTAGACATACTTGTCTAGCATATGTGTTGGATCCAAACAACTATTTTCCTTCCTCTCACAAGCCGCTACCCTGCAAATACTTCAGTACTATAACAGAAAGGCTCTGTAGCAATCCATGCTTCTATTTGTGCAAGGAATTGCACAAGCAGATAATTTTTGAATCCTACTAGCCTGAAGTGTGTTTAGACACACTAATTTCTGAGCCTCCTGTCTGGCCACCGGTGGCCCCAGAAGAGATAAGACAGCTAATTGGTCATCTAAAATCTGGGAAGGCCCCTGGACTGGATGCAATACCCCCTGAATTTCTTAAGAGCGAGCCAGAATGGTGGGCTCAGTTGTTAGCCCCTCTCTTCACAAAGATCAATGAAACTGGTTGTGTCCCCCAAGACTGGCGCTCCTCGGTTATTGTTCCTATCTTCAAAAAGGGTGATGCTGACTCCCCGGCCAATTACAGACCTATCAGCCTTTTGTCAGTTGTGGGTAAGATCTATGCAAGGTATCTGTACAGCAAGCTCTTGGCCTGGGTAGACTTGAATAGTATACTTGGACCAGAACAAGCAGGATTCCGGCAAGGCAGATCTACTGTTGACAACTGTCTTATTCTCTCCCACATAATTGAGCAGGAGGTGTAAAAGTGACCTTCCATGAGTGGAAGAGTCCTTCAGATCCAACCCACTGACATTTTCTCTTGCCATATTTCCCTCTCCATCCTACGCAGACTACCTATGCTAAATTCATCTCTCCTGCTGTCATGATCATATCACCATCTCCTTATGTTTTTCCATCAAGATACTAAGAATCTTATCACAATTCTCTTCAGCATGTCACATAAAGATAATATTGCAGACGATTCGACACTTACCCAGGACTTCCAGTTTCAACTATGCACAACAGGACTGGACACCGCTATCATGGAGAATTCAAGGAAATAACCTTGAAAAATTACAAAATAAACAAATAAATAAATAGAATTATTATTAAAACCATAGAACAATTTAAAATAATTGTAACTGGGGTATCAAATGGCACAGGTATATGTTTAATGGTGCAGTTGCAAAGGTTTATACAAGTATATGAAGCATAAACGAAAGTGAGTTCTTTCCACAGACCAGCCTTTCCTGATGGGGAGAGTTCTAAAAAGGTGCGACACTAACGATGGAACTTTCCTTGTGATCCTATCGGCATTACTGGAAAGGGGGGGGGGGGAGGAAGCAGCACGTTGGTAACATACAAATCAAACCGTAGGTTTTTCCCCATAGAACAACTTATGGGTGCCAGGTTTATACAAAGCTCTCACAATTTTGTAGTTTGTCATTTTTGAAGTCAAGATTTATTTATAGTCCACCCTTCCTTCAAGGAGGATACCGTATGGTTCCCCACACATACCATTTTCCAGTTTTCACAACAACACTGAGGCTTACAGATAGCGATGGACCCAACATCACTCAGTCATAGCTGACTGACTAGTCCAGTCTTAATCTATTACACCCCACAAGCTCAGCTTCTCTGTCAGGGTCAGAAAGGGCAAACTACAGTCACTGAGGCTAGTGCAAGAAATAATGCTTGAAATTAAAATAGTAGATTCAGGCAAAACATCTGTGAGTTTTAAAGAAAAACAGCAGATTAGCAAAGAGAAAAACAAACATCTATGGACTCTGGCAACTCCAACTCTACAGGTTTTTCTGGAGAAGCCTGAAGAAAAATATGTTCGCAATATTTTGAGTAAAGTTATAGACTACAATAGAACAAGATTAGCAGTAAAATGCTGGTTTAGCCCATTACTTAACATAACATAAGAAGAGCCCTGCTGGATCAGGCCAAAGGCCCATCTAGTCCAGCTTCCTGTATCACACAGTGCCCCCACCAGATGCCTCAGGGAGCATAAGACAACAAGATACTTGTATCCTGTATGAGTAGGAGTAGAAAACCTACTCCTACAACCAGGAGGTTGCTTATTCCCATCATGGCTTGTAAGCTGTGATGGACTTTTCCTCCATAAATCTGTCCAATCCCCTTTTAAAGGCATCCAGGCCAGGTGCCATCACCACCTCCTGTGGCAAGGAGTTCCACAAACCAATTACACGCTGGGTAAAGAAATATTTTCTTTTGTCTGTTTTAATACTCCCTCCACTCAATTTGAGTGGATGTCCCCTAGTTCTTCTCTTAAGACTGTATGCACAGTGGCTCTTTAAATTCTCCATTCTATCTCCACTTGCTCCAGTAAAGTTACAAGTAACCCACTTCTGTATTCACACATCAAATAAGGGGGCTCCATGTAAGTAGTTGTCTCTGGGACTCATTTTCATGGAGAACTGAAGCATGTTAACTGAACCACATCAGTTTCTCAGCAACAATTCCCATTATCACAGTGGCAGACAAGCATACTCCAGCAACCCCCTTTTGTGGTCAGTCATGTGCTTTTCCATGGGCTCGAATGATCAAACCATGTTCTGCTCTAAATAGAGTAGATGACCCTGTGTTGAAATGGACTTGCTACCCACCGATTTCTGTTCAGAAGGCAGACGCAATCACCAGAATACCAGACCCATCTCAACTGTCCCCAGGTATGCTCAGAACTGCAACTGAATTTGATGACTGTTGTTTGAACCAAAACTATTTCTAGGGGGACCATGAAACATTGCATGCTCTAGATAAGTGGTTCTGAAACTTTTCGGTCTCTGGAGCCCATTACACTCTTAAACGGAGTCTTGGGGAACCTCGCCAGCGCATGCTCGGAGTCTCGGGGAGCCACAGAGCGCAGGCGCATGTGTGGGGGCGCAGCACTGAGCAGACAGCAGTCACTTCTGGTGTGCTCTTGGAGCCCCTGAAGGGTCCCAGGCAGCTCCAGGGCTCCTAGGAGCACACTTTGAGAAATGCTGTTCTAGACCAGGGGGTTCTCAACCCCTTCCCGGCTAACTACCACCTCCAGTGCCACTCTCCTGCTGTGTACCACTGGAAGTCACTGGCAATGACATCATCGCCAGTAACTTCTGGATTTTTAGAGGCCAGAAACCGTAGGTAGGAGGCTCTGGGCGGGTGGGAGGGCCCTTCTCAGCGTTTCCGAGAGGCTCAGCCAAAGGCAGGAGCCTCTCAGGAGCAAAAACACGCTGCCAAAAGTGTCGCATCAGAACAGGGTTCCAGCAGTTTGAGTACCACCAGCAGTCGGACGAAGTACCACTGGTGGTACTAGTACCACTGGTTGAGAACCCCTGCTCTAGACCACTTCACATGACTAAGTTGCCCCTTAACACCTACTCACCATTAAGGTAATTTAGAAGGAGGGTAATTTAGAAGCATTTGCCTCGGCATAGGATAAGGCAGGATATAATTTTTTAAAATAAATTAAATAATAAATAAACTACAGGGAAGTAGATTTACACTAGTCACGAGGAAGCTTCCTGATTGTACGGCACTGATTCACTAGAAGGCAGCTTCATATTGCAGAAGAGTGAGTTTCCTTCACCCTTTAAATGCACAGCAAAGGGGTAAAATTGGAACTATGACCCCAGGTAGCAACATCAAGACTGGTTTGGTACTATGGAAGTGTCTGACAACATTAGCACTGGTTTGTGCCCAGGAAAACAGAAAAAGGTGCAAGTAGCCATAGCTGTCCATTCAATCAAACAAAATAGCAGGTAAAAAGTACCTTTTTATGGAGCACCAAGTGCCACAAAAGAGCAACAGTGCAACCTTTTAGTGGTCCCTATAAAAGTGTCACTCTAGTGTGGGCCTCCCCTTTGGCCGCCCTTAACAGTCACACAATCAGGTGCTGCTTGCTCAAAAGTACTGCACCAGTTCTTTGCCTGTTGAATTTTTGCCTGTCACATGGCTGTTGAAGTCAAAGACCGTCAAGAAGAATTGTCAACTGGCAGGAGGGGGCAGAAGAACAGTTGGGCACCTTAGACAAAGTGCGTGAAGACCTGAGAAACCCCGGAAGTAGACGAAGAGCCCCCCCCCATGCTTGAGAGAGCCACTCTGGCCTCGGAGGAAAGCGCGGGGGGGGGGTCCGAAGGGGTGGACGGCAGTAAGAGAGAAGCAAGAAGGAACGAGCAGGTCTGAGCTTCGCGGGGAGCGACGAACACCCCCCTCTTCGGGCACCCTCCCCGACACAAGGGCTCCTCTCACCACGCCTGAGGTAAGGCGAGCGGCCCCGTGTCCCTCCGACTCCAGAGAAGCCCCGACCCTGCCTGAAAGACTCACTCACCAGCCAACCGGAAGGAGGAAGAAGCGACTGAAGGAAGCCCGTCCTTTGTCCCGCCTCCCGCTTGTATTCCTCCGGGACGACCATAGAGGAGGATACAGTCGGCTAGAAGGGCCCAAGGGGTCAATGCGAGTGTCAGACTACAGAGATAAGAAAACACTGGAGTAAGAATCCAGCTGTGCGGCACCGAATTTTCTGGGTTGTTTGCTTGTTTTCTTTTTCTCTCCCCCACCGAGGCGGAGGAACAGCTGCCCGTGGAATGCCTTTCATCGTTCTGAGGGTGGTAAATTTAAGTGTGTATATATATCCGTCCTTATTTTTTGTGAACCCTCTGGAGTGATCTCTGTATTATACGTGAAAAATCTAAATAAACAGAATGTTAACAGAAAACAAAGTTGTCTACTCTGACTGATAATATTCGTTGAGATTTTGTGTCTTTCCCCCCCTCCCCCCATGTAAGTGACCTTAAGTCAGGGAGGCCCAGGATTGCTCAAGGAGTCATCTGGAGATGGATGCTGATTCCTGGACACTCCAGGACATCCTGGAAGCTTGGAAATACTCGGTGAGGATGAGGTAGCTTTAGATATCTATTAAAGATACCACGCCCCCCTCCCCGTCACCAGCAAAACTGCAAAGATCAATTTCTTTCCATCGTCTCTTCTCTTTCCCAGGCCAAATCCTGCGTTCACTTCCATGCAGACGCGTTGTCTTTTTTATGTGTGCTTAACACACACACACACACACACACACACACACACACACACACACGAAATTAAACGTGAGTTACAGCGCAAGCCTAGGCATGTCTACTCAGAAGTAAGTCCCACTGTGTTCAATGGAACTTACTCCCAGGAAAATGTGTACAGGAGGACTGCCCTCGTAGGGCAGGAACTTTGCGCTTGTTTGTTATTACTGTATCTTTGGAGGGTGGACAAGCACGCTGCTGCTGCTGCTGCGCTGCGCTAAAATTGTGGGTCTCGCCTCTCCATTGTCTTCTATGGGGAGCTCTCTCGCTTCCGCCTCAGGGAAGAAAAAGAACGGCGCTGAAAGCGACCTCGGAAGGAAGCCGTCCGTCACTGGATGCGAGTCTAGCATTTTATGAAACGAGAGGCGTCAGACTTATGTCTGCCTCAATTGCTCCGTGGGGTTATTGTTCTGAGGGTCGGAGAATCAAGGTTGCGATGGGACTGTCAGCGGGCGGTGAGCTCGCCGAAAAGGCGGCGGTAGTAGGTGTCTCTCGTCGAAGGATGCGCTCTTCTCCCCGCTGGGCGGGGGTGGAGCTAATGTCAGGCCACGCCTCCTCCCCTGCATAATGTCGTGGCTGCTGTGATTGACATGCAAAGGCACCTGCCTGGGCGCGATGAGGAAGAAACTCCGTCCTCCGAGGCCCTGTAGCTAAAGCGGTTGTCTTTGGCGTGCTTACCTACCTCTGAGTTTTGCTGAACGCTGTAGGGCTTCCTTTCGCGTGAAGGATTGCTGATCGGACGGCACACCGTCGAAGCTAACCCGAGCCCCACCCCCGTTGAAATCACTCAGTGCCAGGGGCAGAGTTTTGTGCCAAAAAATAGCATAATGTTATTGTTTGTTTGTCAAAAATTAAGCACCGTGCAGAATTTAGCAACAATTCCAGGAGCCCGCCTGCAGTTAAGGCTGCAATTCTATTCGAGGGAGCAAGTTCCATTGAAATTGATGGTACTTCTGAGAAGATCTGCTCTGCATAGTATTATGCAGTACTACTATATGTGATGCAGGAAAGGAAGGAAGGTTTGGATTTGATTTACAGGAAAGGCTTCTCTGATTTCCTCCTTCAGAAGAACCCAAATGACAAGGGCAGCCCAGCAATGTGGTCAGTTGAACCCGTTGCCTCAGCCCTCAGTGGCAAGCTGGCTGGCAGTGCCCGCATTCTGCACCAGCCCACTCTCTTACCAGGCAGCTTCAACCAGCTACCTCATTCTGGAGAGCGCAGGAGGCCAGGATGGGGATCATGGAAGGCAGCTTCAAAACTGATCACATGTAAAAACACAGATGTTGGTCTGTTTCACATAGGACAACATAATCTGCCCTAAATAGATGCATAATCTGCATCTAAATAATGCATCTTTTGGTCTTAGGACCCTCATTTTGCTGGGGGGTTTTTATGGCCATGCAATGTGCATTTTAAATCAAGCCTTGTGTGGTGCTGCCTGCAGTGCTGCCATCGCTTCTTGTAATGTGGCTGGTGTGTTGCAAACACTCCCAGCATCCTCTCTCCCCACTTTACAAAAAGAGCCACAGGGGCAACTTAAGGAGGAAGACATAAGGTGGGTGGGTGCGACCAGGGGGTGGGCTGCAAAATTTGGGGCTGGATACAGGCAGTGGGTAGCCTTGACAAATTGCCCATCCACCATCCCTGTCTTTTTTTATCCATCACCTGACCACAGCGTGAGTTCCACTGAAAGAGAAGGTGTGTCACAGATGCTTGGACCTCAAGTTGGACCTCAAATGTACACATTTGGTTGTGGACCAGTGGCTTTTCTAGATGTTATCTAGAGCACAGTACTGATTTGGTGATGCTTCATGAACTGTAAGTACCTTGATACACCATTCTAGACACCTTTAAACAGAAGAGGCTCCCAACCATTTCACTGAACTTTACCTTGCTGTAATTGTGTTTAGAATTTCAGCCTGTGTGCACATGGGAGCTGTATGCACATTGGGGAAGGGCTCAGTGGGGAAGTAGCTCAGTGGTAGAGCACTCATGTTGCACCTCCAGGTAGAGCTGGGAAAGCCCCCCCCCACTTGAAACTTTGAAGTACCAGTAAGTCAGTGGACAATTCTGGTGGACCAATAATTCAGCTGAAGAAGGCAGTTTCATAAATGTTCACATGTAAAAACACAGATGTTGGTCTGTTTCACACACAACAGCATAATCTGGCTATTTAGATGCATCTTTTGGTCTTAGGACCCTCATTTTGCTATTTTTCTGGTTGTGCATTTAAAACCAAGCCTGAAGAACAAAACAGCAGAAAATGTAATAACCATGCAGATACCTTTGCAAAATATCTCCCAGAATGCCACTTTAACTGGCAAAGAAAATGAGTGCACTGCAGTACCTTGAGCTTTCTTTTATTCATAAATAAATTCATTATCTTGGGTATTGTAGTCACTGACGCAGAACACAAGCTATAGAAGCAACCAGCGAAAGCAAAACTGACCAATTCAGTTGAACGATCAGACAAAGCAAACCGAACAGTCTGTCACACTGAAAATGAAACAGATTGCCAAAAGCCAACCTAGAATGTCGCGGTTTGCAGTTAGAGCTGTGGTGGCATTTAGGTTACGTGAACGCACTAGAAAGGAGGAAGCACAGCTGAAACGTTTTGATTTTTTAATCTACTAATTAAAATAATAATTTTAATAATTATTAATAATAATTCTAATTTGATTTTTAAAACCCTAGCAACCTCAGCAGTAGTCTTGCTATGTTTGGTGGAACATAGCATAAGGCTGCAGTCTTCTGCAGATTTAGTTGGGCATGAACCCCATTGAAATCAGGGTGATTTCCTTCTTTATTATCCATTATTGATTTATATACCCCACCTTTCTAGAAAAGTATTTCAGGTGACTTACAATAATAAAATGAATAATATAACCTCATAACATGAATAAACAATGTTTTTAAAGAAGCAAACAAGGCATATCTTCTCCCCCCTCCCCCTACCTTTTTCTTTTGAAATGATTTCCCATTGTTTGATTTTATGTAAGCTGCTCTCGGAGCCTTGACAGGTGAAAGGTGGGGTACAAAAACTATAAATATACTTGGAGTAAATCCCCATTGAATTAACATCGTGTTACTTCCAGGTAAACACATGGACCATCAATCGGAACCAGAAGATCAGAAGAACTTCAATCTTCTGTCAATCAGAAGACCTGCTCAGGGCCAGAACAAGATTTTTTAGTCCTTTGGGCAGCTTTTCCTAATAGGGAGTGATGGGAAGCATTGCTGGTGTGGGGGAGAAGGGACTAGGGCAGTCACTGCCCGGCAGTGTTTCCCAAACTTTTTCGACCCACAACTCCCTTGACCATTGGCAACACTTGGCTGCGGCTCCCCACTACATTATGTTGATGCCTGCCAATTGGTATTGCACTGTATTCCGCGAGGATTCCATGGCACTCCGCAGCTCCCCTGGGAGCCACGCCTCCCAGTTTGGGAACCACTGGACTAGGGTGCAGAAAGTAAGAGAAACCCCAGAAGCCTTTGCACTATCATGGGGGTGATGGTTCTGGGATGCACCTCCCATGGGGCCTGACAAGGACTGCATGTTTTGCCAGAGCCAGCATGTTGGCCACACTGTCTCTTATCAGGTGGACCCCTTAACTGATGTGGGCCCCAGTAGTTGCCCAACCCTGTCAACTTCGGGCACAGCCATGCACACTGAGGGTGGTAAATAAAACAAAACAACAGCAATCTGTTCAGTGTGGAAATTAGTATTATTTTTTATTGTGGTAGAATTTAGAGGGTTTCCTGCTATCCCGTTGGAAATTATTTATATTAAATTAAGGCAGCTATATGGGAGGAAAGCTGGGCTGCAAATAGAGCAGGAGTGGCCAACCTTTCAACATGATTGCTCGTGGCCCTTAAATGGTTGTATAGGTGAGGACATTTCAGCAGGTGCAGCTGCTTTAGCAGCACCATCAGCAATTGCAGCTGCCAAGATTCTCTCTTCTACACAACTCTACACAGTAGCCCTAATGGTGGAAGGTTGGCCACCCCTGAAATAGAGTGTTCTTGTGATTTTGGTGCCATGTAAATGCTTTGTAGCGGTGAGTTGCTGCAGTCTCCCCACCCTGAGGTATGGTGCATTTTGAGGTGTCAGTGAAGCTTACCGGTATGTGGTTTTCTGAGGGTAGGAGGTGATGGGAGTGGGATGAGTGCCTATATTAGGATCGTGCAGACCTGGCCACAGTGACCCATGTCTTAGTGACATCTAGATTAGATTACTGCAATGCGCTCTACGTGGGGCTGCCTTTGAAGACTGTTCGGAAACTGCAATTAGTGCAGAATGCGGCGGCCCGGGTGGTTGCCGGGGCCTGTCGGTTCGACGCAGTCGGACCGTTGCTTTGGCGGCTACACTGGCTGCTGGTTCATTTCCAGGCACAATTCAAAGTGCTAGTTTTGACTTTTAAAGCCCTTAATGGCTTGGGTCCAGGGTATTTGAGGGACCGCCTCCTTCCTTATAATCCGACCCGTACTCTGAAGTCATCGGGGGGGCCCCTGTTAACCGTGCTGCCACTGACAGAAGTGAGGGGGATGGCGGCGCGGAATAGGGCCTTCTCGGCTGTGGTGCCCCAATTGTGGAATTCCCTCCCCCTGGAATTAAGAACGGCTCCCTCTTTAGAGGCCTTACGGCGGGGCGTTAAGACGTTTTTTATTTAGGATTGCTTTTAATGTCTGACATGGTGGGCTGACCTTTTAACAAATGGTTTTAATATATGTAAATGCAGGTGACCCACTGGGGTTGTTTATTTTAACTTAAATTGTTTAATTATTTTAATGTGTTTATTAATTATTTTAACGTGTTTATATGTATTTTAATATGTTGTAAGCCGCCTTGAGTGCCCTCGGGAGAAAGGCGGGCTACAAATTCTTTAAATAAATAAAATAAATAAATAAAATATATTACAGGGGTGACCAGACTTGCTTATTTCCTCCCAGCCCACAGGTGTACACATTTAACTCCTGTTGCGTTGTAAGCCAGCGAAAGACTCCATCCCAGCTCAACCCGCATACGCTAAGTCAACACAGGAGCTGGTCTCCTACCCAAGCGGAGCCCGTCAGAAAGTCACAGCTGGAAATGATTATCCCTGGCGTACAGCCAGCTCACCACCACACCCCGGGCTAATGAGACAAAAGGGCCAGAGGGAGCTGAAAAGAGGCAGGAGATAGGAAGGCTCTACGGGGGGTTCTGGGCCTTGTCCAAGCCAGGGAATCTAACTAACCTAAAAGCTCAATCTTTACCCTGTGTACCGGCACTAGGAGGCTGGGAAGAGTTGAGGATCTTCCATCGCCCAGGGCTAGGAGGATGCAGCCACAAGAAGAATTGACGAGAGTGTCTGGTGGCCCCAAGGAACGAGGATGGCAAGTAAAACCCAGGGAAGCATCGTTGCCCTGACTCCCCCCTGGAAAGTAACAGAGGAAAGCTACATCCCTCACGCTCTCCGGTCAGTAGAGCGATCGTGGCTGGAGACTCCGTGAAAGGAACGAGAGTTTCTACTATCAAGGAAAGTATACTTACATATGTTACCTCTGTTTAAAGATACAATAAACCTTGTTAAGCATTGAAATCTCGTGGTTCTATTTCCTTAAAATACCAGCATGACTAGCCCCAACCCCTTTGATGTACCTCTACCCTCCTGGACGCCTGGAGGAAGTGTTGGAGACATACATATATATACACCCTTGGGTAAAAATACCATAATGTAAGAGTCACATATGATAAACTTCAGATGTTTGAGATCTGTAAGAGAGATGTTTGAGAGTCACACTATTTCAGAAGCATTTAAATTCTTAATATATTTACTCACCATGAACATTAAACATATGTTTTAATCCAGTGGACTCTCAGTTTATACCTGGTAAATCATTATAAAGCTGGAAAATTTTCATTTACTTATTTACCTTTTATGTTAATTGTGATGCAAAAAGAAGCTCAGCCAACATATTCCCATGAGCCACACATTATATGTCAAAGAGCCTCATGTGACTCAGGAGCCGCAGTTTGGTCACCCCTGCTATATTAGTATGGTGGCAGGTGACAATAGTTCAGCCTCTTTTGAAGAGGATTCCTGAATTACAGCCAGATCCATGCTACGGTTCCGGTGCCGGAACGAGAGCTCCAGCGCCGGAAGCCATCACAAACGTGTCGTATGGGAGTAAGACGACTCACTCCGTCGTCGGGATGTCCATGTGGCCGCTGGAGGAAGGTAAGGCTCCTGCTGGTGGCCGCATGGGCAGTCTGGGCGGTGAGGGAGGGGGGTCATTGGCCGAGCTGGCCCGGGTGGGGACGGGGATGGCATCCACTATATCCCCGTCCCTGCCGGGCCGGCTCAGCCATTACACGGCCTCCTCATACTTCCGCTGGCGGAAATCTGGGGAGGCTGATTGGGCATGCCCCGGTTTACACCCGGGGAAGGGGATACCCGGGAATCCCCGAGTAGACCTCCGGGCCGCAGCAGCACGGCCTGGAGTGGGGATAGGATCTTTGGTCAGGATTTCGCCCTTAAACTGATATTCTGGATCAATTTCAATCTGGTTTCTGGCCAGGGTTTGGGATGGAGTCTGCTCCTGAGCTGGGGCGGCCCACTCCTAGACAATTTTGATACCAGAGTATTGGGAGTGCCACACAATTAGGTACTGGATAACTGCACTTTTACTGTATATACTAGAAATGTGAAGGAATAACAAACACAAAATAATAATGATGATGATGATGATGATGATGTAGGGAATGTGGTGTTGTAGTGAGGCCATAATGCAGCTGTGGGAAAATGGAGGCTCTGCACGCTGAATCAAATCCTGTCGGAAAATAATGATGGGGTTGGATGTAAATGTTGAACACAGATAATTAATATAGAATCTTTTTCTTTCCACATTTGTCCGAAATCCATTAGTGAATGCTTTCCACAAAATTTCAGTCTTTCTATTGTCTCTAAAATCTTCTGTGTCGTGTGCATTGTGCCACAGTAAATTAATCTCGGGGGCAGCACAGTTGATTCCAGTAGAGTTATATCAGTTATGAATCTCAGGCTATTGCATCTATAAAGAATCTTTCCCAGCAGTGAATTATTTCATTACACTTCTTCATGAGCTGTTTATCTTGCATAATTTCTTGAATCCTGTGTCCTCCATTTGCCGAATAATATGCCCCTTGTTTCTGAATGAGTTATGCAGCCTCTCCCTGAAATTGCACATTGGTGAGCATTTTCAAAAGGGCCATGGAAATTAAATTTTTCTTGTGCCTTTTTCTAGCTTGTAAAGCGCAAATGCTTTATCAGCACTTTGTCAGCCATGTGTGGCATATCTGCAACATTTGCACACCAATAGGTGGTATTTCTTATAGTTGTATTTGAGCAAACCAAAACTCTTTTGTGCTGTCAGGAGTTAAATCTTACAGAGTTAAAAGTATTTTTTACAAAACAACAATCCACCACAGTGGCAAGCAGCCGTTGGCTATGCAGTATACTGGAACATTGCTTGATTCTTTGATATCTCTGTAGTGATTATGGGACTGAGGCAGATCCTTAAACCTACACACTTGGTTTTAAGCAGAAATGTGGTCCAAGCCCATCTATGCTTACTTGGAAGTACAAGTCACCCTGCGTTCATTGGGTCTTGCTGCCAAGTAAGTTTGCATAGGATTGCAGTCAGGCAGCCCAATCCTGTGTAAGATACGGCGCCCAGCCTAAAGGGCCGGAGGCCATATCCTATTGAGTTCCCAGGCTGCCCCGGGTCAGCCCAGGAACAACTCGGGAGAAGGGGATGATCATCTCCTTCCCCCATTGGGCCTCCTCGAATGTACGCGAGCTCCGGAGCTCGATTACAATTGTGCCAGCCGTGTAAGGCCACGCCGGGCCTGGAGAGGGCTTGGAATATGGTGGATCTCGCCACCGATATCCCCGCCCTCTCCAGGGCCTGGGGTGGCCAATGCAGGAGACACCCTGAGCCAGGGGAGTGGGCGCTCCCCCGGCGCATTTGTACACTGGATTGTGTGGTTAGTCCTACTGAAAGATTAAGCAAACCTAATTTAGCTCATTTGTCACTCACAGTACAATCCTTTCCAACTTACACCACCGGTGTAACCAGTGGTGCAGCGAGAACGGGAAGCCCCAGAACGGGAAGGGGATTCAAATCCCCTCCAGAGGGGGATTCAAAGGGGATTTGAATCCCCTTTCCGTTCTGGGGCCTCCCGTTCTTGCTGCACCGCTGGTTACACCAGTGGTGTAAATTGGATAGGATTGCGCTGTCAGTCTGGTTGGAAGCAGTTGACAGACCACTTAACAATAATGTAATCCCATTGGTATTAATGGAGCTGAACCACTGCAAATGTTGTAGATGTTGAAGAAGTGATTTGTTCTTACGTGCTGTCATTGATGTGGATATTAAATGTTTATATAAAATGTTTATAAGCAAAACTTTAGTCATGTGTGCAGATCTTAAACTTTGGGATTGTAGCCATAGAGCACATTGTACAGAGTTTGGACCTATTGCAGGCCATTGAATTGAGGCCATGTGTCCCATTCCACCAAGGCAGGCTTGTGTGTACAAGCAGCCTTCTGCATGTGTAGTTGATGCAGATGAGCATTTCCATCTGCATAGCAATGCTCATTTTGCCTCTAGTAAATTTTCAGGCAGCATGAGGATGCAAATCTCCATCCTGTGCAATCAGTTGTAATGGTAGTGAGACCTGGATCAAGGACATGATTTTTACACTCTTTTCCATTACGCGTCCAGTACTTGATACCCACTTTGTATCATGTGTGCTATAAATGCTTGGCTGTCATGGCTGACTCAAACCTTAATGATAAATTTTCAGCACTCCATGGTTTCTATAAATTGTTATGCTTAAATTGTGCACCTGAGGTTCCTATATCAAGGGAGTAGATTATTGGAATCCTTCCGATATAGTTGAATTTCAACACTTTTAAAAATTCAGAGTTGTTTTTAAAATGCCTAAGTATCTTTTTGCTATTGTTCAAACAGAGCGACGTTTGCAGAATATCAATCAGTGGATCAGAAATATCACTGCAGCAATGAACACCTCTCCTCCCAGTTTTCCAGTTAGAAAAGTATTTGTGTACATCAGTCAGTCCTTTTTGCAGAGCAAGAGGACTGTGAAAAAGAGGATATTGTAGTCAACAAAACATTTTGGCTTCTTTGCCTAGTGCTGGCTTTTAACTAATACGTGTTACTTGTTAAGCTGGATTTTTTTAAACTGAATTTAAGCTCATGGCCACCTCCTATCAGTAGAAATAACATCTGAAATGGTTCTTTGAACATGAAAAATCTTCCTGATACTGATGTGATTTTCAAGAACTCTTCTGAAAACTATTCTTACAATTTCAGTTTGATGCAAACATAGTTGGAATTATTATTCTTACTATTTGTTTCCTAGAGTAAAGAATCATGAAAAGGAAGGCTTCCTTAGGAAGCGAAAGATGGCTTATGACTATTTCACATGCATCAAGCTAACAATCCCTCATACAGGAAGACAACAGGGCTACCTTCGCGGTGTTATGTGTTTTTCCATTCAGTCCTACCCTGACAGTACTGATGCAAGTTTGCATCCACAGAGTGGCTACTATCCTAGAGTGATCCTTGTAGGTACAAATTCACAGAAATGATCTGAGCACATGACATATACAATATACATACAGCTTGCTCTGGAGAATTTTGTGGATCACACCTACCCAGTAATTGAGCCTCAGCTCATAGAATTGCCTGCAAGAAGTGAATTACATGGATATCTCATTCAGATGAAAAGTCTCCAAGTGCGTGGGACTAACTTCATAGGAACTGTCTCTGAGGATATATCTGGTGCAGAGTGATGCACCTGATGCAGGTGTAGCAGCTGTTGTAGTTCTGGTTCTATTTAGTGTGTTTGTCAGGGTCATCAGCCACAGGTGGACTAGAAAGAGACCTTCCAGGAGCTGGGTTGCAGCACTGCCCTTGAACTGCTGCCTCTTGGTGGGAAAAAATTGCTCTCAGGGGCCCGAATAGCTTTACTGGCTCTTTGATTTGTTCCACTGTTCCCCACCTTGATCGTTGCTCTTTCCTGCCCTTCTGGACACATCCCCTTCCTGTTAGCAGACTTTCCTGTTAGATCCACATGCAACGAAGCATCTACTAGGTTAGGGTTACCAGATCTCCAACCAGGACAGAGTGCTAGACCTTTAGGAGAAGGAATGTAGGCAGGTGTAGCTTGTTAAACCTTAGAGCACAATCCTAGGCATGTCTACTCAGAAGCATTCCCACTGAACACAACGGGGCTTGCTTCTGAGTAGACATGCCTAGGATTGTGCTCTAAGGTTTAACAAGCTACACCTGCGACACTCGTCCACTTCCCCGAGTGTAAACCCGGGCCAGCCCTATCAGCCTCCTCGGATTTCTGCCAGCTAAATAGCTGGCGGGAGTAGAGGAGGCCGTGTAACGGGCCAGCATAGCTGGCCAACGCCATCCCCCGTCCCCCCCGGCCGGCTAGGCCAATGGCCCCCCTCCCTAGCCCGGCCGGACCGCCAATGCGGCCGGCAGCGGAGCGCTTATCTTCCGCCGCCGTCCGCATGGAGATCCGATGCTGGAGTGAGGGAGGCTGCCCTTGCTTTACGGCACGTTTGCAACATCATCCGGTGACAGAACGTTTGTTCTGCCGCCGGCCTTTATTTCCAGGATTGCGTTGCCAGTCCTGCAGGAGGAGGGAAGGCACAAGACCCCTGCTGGTGCACATCACTCTCTGAATTATGTTCTCTAGGCATTACACATTGTCCATGCTTCAGAGTCCACTAGGCTGGTGGCATGGCTTCAATTGTTTCACCAAACATCTGTTACAATCACCATTCTTCCAGCTGGGCAACACTACAGAGATTGACCCAGATGACTTTGAGTCTGTGAAAATACTGGTATTTGCTTGGGTTCTAAGCTGAACTGATTCATAGATTTGTTTACTTTGGTGTAACCACTTTGCCCCATTGAGTCATGGTTTACCCTGGATCCAGCTATGAGGCTTATGGACCAGCTCTGAACCACCTAAGCAGAAATTACCAAAGAACTCCTTGGTACAGCTCCTTGGTACCACCAGACAAATATAAACTGGTCAAGGCATCAGCCTTCCTGGTCTAAGGATTTTGCTTTTCCCAGGGGCAAAGACTAAAATTCATTCCATATGTTGGCTTTAATCCTAAAATGTTGAGATATCGCATGTATGGATTAATTGGGCCGCAATACTTTAATTTCTCCTCTTGTTAGATTCATATTCATATGAAAGAAGAGACCAAAAAAAAATCATTAGCCTGTAGGCATATTGCTGCAAGCAGTGGGCTTCTCTTATCTCCCCAGTTAAGTGTGGGATGAATTCCTGAATGGTGTTTTGAACTCTGTCTTTATGCATTGATTACCTGACATGGAATACACCTGGCCTTGTGTTGACCTTCCCTTTCCATCTCCATAAGAGATCACAGCATGTGGCAATATGCCTGTGTGTGTGTGTGTGTGTGTGTGTGTGTGTGTGTGTGTGTGTGAGAGAGAGAGAGAGAGAGAGAGAGAGAGAGAGAGAGTCATTCATACAAAAATGAATGCAACAAGAGCAAGAACAAAGATTGGAATTGCCGACTGTATTTCCACTTATATAGTGCAAACAACATTTATATTAAAGGCAATGCATAAAATTAACTTTAGTCATTGTGGGATGTCTATAATCAGGTGTGTGTGTGTGTGTGTGTGTGTGTGTGTGTGTGTGTGTGTGTATATATATATAAGGAGGGCACCTAGGTGATTTATTTATTATTTAAATAAACTAGCATCTTGTATCAATTTATTTTTCCATATTTTGTGGGGAGAAGAAAGAAAGCCATCATTTTTACTTTTTGCACATCACGTTTGCAGTTCCTTTTGCTCGTTCTCTCTGGAGGGAAGATCCTGGAAGCCAGACTGTATGCCAGGCCAGACAGTTCTGCAGATTAATGGAAAGGCTGCTATTGCATGGGTTGACAGCCTGTCCCTGAATCCATCTGTAGAAACCAGGGCAAATGCACCTGACCCCACTTCTTATAACCTATGGACATTAATCTGGTTTTACCTGTGGGGTTAGTCACTGGGAGGGGGGGTCACCTTACATTTCCTGCTATCGGAATCATGGTCCATTGAGCTGACTGAAGGACTTGGGTTACCAGTCAGTTGGGGAAGAAGAAGAAAAGCACACAGACAACAACCAGGTCAACATGACTACTGCATCCAAATGACTCAACAGCCTCTTCAGGATGCTGACACATCACAGGAGCCTCGGCAATAATGGGAAGGTCCAGAACAGGGGGAAATAGGGATTTTCACTACAGTTATGAATCTGAAAGTCATGTACTTCTGCAAGTGCCATTGACATCAGGCTGCTGCACACAGAAGTGGGCAAATTGCCCCACAGCTGTTTTTGCAGTGAGGGAGAAGCTACTGCTCTCTCCATTCTGTCGCTTCCTTGCCTGATCTGTGCCTCTTTTTTGAAGGACAGGGCTGCTGTAAAGTCACAGCCATTTCCACTTCTAGTGGCATGGGGTCCACATGACACCAGGGCAAAGTATCGCCTGCCATACTGTGAGGTACCACCCCATGATACACACACACCGCCGGTTGAAAAGCACTGAACTGGAGTGCTGGCTTTGTGCATGGGAAACCCAGATTCAACCTTTTGCTTGGTCAGGAAGTCATCTGAGTGGAGCCAATTGCTGGGCCTGCTCCACAGGGTTGTTGGACTCCCTGTTTATCACTTTGTGTTCCTTGGAGGAAAGGTTGGAAATAACGGAACATGCAAATGTCAAATGGTTCCGGGATCCAAGTTATACCATGCAGTTTGGCCTGACTCATGCAGTTCAGAAACTGTTCAGAGTTCTGCTGAATTAACCAAAGGACAAGTAAATGTAGAATAAGGCATTGCCGCTTGTCTCTTCTTGTATGGCATTTTTCTAGCAGGAGGAATGGCTGGCCATTCCACACCAATGGAGGAGAGCATTATGGCTCCCTCCATGGACAACATTAAAGCCTGAAGCAAAACTCTCAAGCATAACGTTGCAACAGATTTGTTCCTTTTATAAGGAATACTCATTTACCATAGATCCTTGTAAATCCTGTGAACACATCATTGGATTGTTCCAGGGACAGATGCGTACAATTGCCAGCACTTGTTTTTCTATGGAGAAGGTTAACCTCCTCCACTTGGTTACATTATAAACCATGTGACTATTGTTGCAGCAGATCTGTAGGGAACAAAAGGTGTGACCCACTGACGCTGAACAAAGCGTCATTTGCATTTTCCCTTGGAGCTTAGATAAGGAATATAGAATGTGCCACTTCTCTCATTCCTCATGCCTTTGGAGTGTGTACATCCAAGGAAGGATTACATGATCGCAATTTTCAACAGCTGATTATGCAAAATGGGTGTCATTGGTTTCCCTGGGTGGATGGGGTTTGTTATTCCAACAGTTTTAAAATGTGATCTGGCTTTTTCTGCTGCATTTAAATGAAAGTCTGTTAAGATTCTCTGTGAATGGCTGTTCACTTAATGCATTTAAGGTGGAAGCCATTCTGACATGTCCAAAGAATGGCATTTCCCAGCGCTGAGTAAACGGTCCTTGAATTAGAGAAAAATTAGCTGTTCAAAAATTTAGCCAGAGGAGTCATACCTCTTTCTACATAATTGTGGCGAATACATTCATGTTGCTGTTTGAATGAGTGACACAAAAATAATTGCACACTGAATAATAGAAAAGAACAATGCAAAGAACTCACAGGGATGGAGAGGGGCAGGACAAAGATTTCTTTTGCGCTTCCTCTCCATCAATAGCCTCGGGCCTGGGAGGGGGTGGGATTGGTGGCTTTAGTGCGTGCCATAGCCTATCCCCGTTCCCTGGCCTGATCCGCTGACATGGATCAACTCGGACATGCACCAGTGACCTGGCACTGGTCTGAGTTGACGCATAGTGGCAGCTGGGGCTTTCCCCAGGGCAATGGGACAAATGTTCCCTTACCCCAAGGAGACTTCCCACCTGCTAAATTCCCCCACAGGATACAGTGTAGCCCGCGCTGGTGCCGCTGCATCAGCACAGAGGAATTTAGTTGGATTGGGCTGTTAGGACCCAATCCTATCCAACTTTCCAGCACTGATGCAGCCGTGCCAACGGTGTGCGCACTGCATCCTGCGATGGGTGAGCACTCAAGGAGGCTTCCTCAAGGTAAGGGAATATTTGTTCCCTTACCTTGGGACTGCAATGCAGCTGCATCGGCACTGGAAAGTTGAATAGGGTTGGACTGGTAGACATGTAAATTAGTTGCAGCCCATCATACAATATATTTCTGGTGTGGCTTTAAGTGCTGAACAAGTTGGTTGCCCAGTTTAGAATGATCAAATATTCCAACTGAAAGTGATTACAAATAAAAATAATAAATTTGCTGTTTTGTTATAGTTCTCCTCTCTCTCTCTCTCTCTCTCTCTCTCTGATTTAGAGAAGACCTAACTTAAACCTAACCCCTTGACAAAAAGAGTCTTCTTGTTCTCTCTCTCTCTCTCTCTCTGATTTAGAGAAGACCTAACTTAAACCTAACCCCTTGACAAAAAGAGTCTTCTTGTTATCTATTTTCAGCTTTCCATTTGGAAAGGAACTGCAGAATTCTATCAAATAGAATCTTTTCAACCAAGAACTTCCCCCCTTCAAAAAATAAAATAAAATAGAAAAGATATATATAATTGCATTATACAAAACTGACTTGGACCGCTACACAGCTACAATACTTCAAAAAAGCCAAGAAAACTCAAAATGTGCTGGAGCTAGTGGCCTAATCCTGTTTCAGGCAGATCCCAGCAACGAGATATCCACAAATCATACTAACAGTAGGCAAAATGCCTGAAATGGGGGCTGAGATAAATGCTGGCGGAGTCCACCTTTTTTTAAATATGTATCTATTAAGTACCCTTACGCTAGTGAATTATTAAATTGCAGTTTACTTCTAGCCGGTCTTATTGTGGTAATTAATGTGTGTTAAGTGTACTGTATTAAGAAAAAATTACTAAGGTTGTGTGTGTGTTTGCGTGTGTTCCCTTGGAAGTCAATTCCTGCAAAATTCCCATTGGTTTTAATGAATGGCCTTTACACCAGTCTGTGCATGTGTGGAATTTATAGTGGGCCAATAGCTGTGTGCAGAGGAATATTTTAAGGTAGTATTAGACTAGAAATATTTTAAGCCAACCTGCATGTAGAAAGACCATTTCTCACTTTGTTTTAACGGTGTGTCTGGACATCCCATTACTGTTTGTCACATTCAGCCTCAAAACAGCTATAGCTATGATTCAATGCTTATGGCTGATTTTCTTTTTCTGTATGAGGGCAGGGATGCACATTTGAGAGTTAGACCCATGCCTGAGAGCAAAACAATATTGGAGCGACCATGCAAGTATCTATATTGGAAGAAGTCTCATGCACTACGGTTGGCCCTCATTATCCGTTCGTGGATAATGAGATCCGCGGATAATGAAACCCGCAGGTGGGCCAACTTCAGAAAAACCAGAAGTGTCTTTAAGAAGTCTCCAGGAGGCGTGCTGAGGCCGTCCTTTATATTTGTGGTAAGTTTTGCGGTAAGCATGAAAACAATAACTCTGGCAAAGTCTCATTTATGGCACAGTTCTGTGCGTGTTTATTCAGAAGTACGTCCAGTTTTGTTCAGTAGAGCTTACTCCCAGGTAAGTATACATAGGATTGTGCTGTTACATCTTCTGGGGTAAATGCAGAGAGTAAATAATTGCTTAAAGAGAGGTATTGGTCCCATCTTGAAATTTGTTGTGCAGTTTAAATCTTTCATGAAGAATAAGAAGCACTGAATAAGAATAAGAATCACTTTCATGAAGAATATCGGCGCATGGAAACATGATGTAGAACTTCAGATGGAACGTATGTAAAGAGAGTATTTTTAAACGTCGGACTCATTGATTTATATGTTGCCACCTGTAAATATAGATGTTTAGAAGAGAGAGTTTTCGGCTATCCCCACAACTCAGCTAAAAAGGTACAGAAACATTTATACACAAATCTTTTACATATACAGTAATTTTACATAAATTGCATATAATGTACATAATTACATATAATGTACATAAATTAACCCCTGCTAACTGGGCAAAGAGGCACCTTTTAAAGTGGTGACAAGAGCAACTGGCCCTTTTCATCCCAGCATGGCATCTTTTCCAGTGACTGTTGCTGGTGTCCCTTCTGCATCTTATTTAGCCTGTCCCTGCAACTTTTTAGTTCTGTTGTTCATTGATATCTATTGTCAGCGCAATCCTATCCAACTTACACCACTGGTGTAACCAGCAGGGGAGGGCAGGGCGGGAGGCTTGGGAGGGGAGGGGAGATTTAAATCCCATTTGAATCCCCCTTTTGTGGGGATTTGAATCCCCTTTACGTTCTGAGGCCTCCCATTCTCGCTGCACCGGTGGTGTAAGTTGGACAGGATTGCACTGTGTGTCTGCTCTCGGTTGCATTTTTTAAAATTGTAGTTAGTTTTAAAATGTGTGTGAGCGGTGTGTGGAATACTATATTGTTGGAAACCACCTTGATGGTCCCTTGGATGGGACAGAAAGGTGGCCCACAACTCTTTTAAGTTAAGAAATGAATGCCTAACAGAAAAGCTCACTTTTTGTTGGTTGCTGAAACATCATGATAAAAAGTGGGGCCATCACAGTCTGACTATTGAGTTGGCTTCACTGAGTGATTATCCAGGGTGACTCTCTGGATACAAGAAGTGCAGAGCATGGCAAGCCTTCCAACCCCATTGACAAACTCATGACTGGCATTTGAAGAACAATGCACTCAAATACATTAAAATTCATAGCATGCAGGTCCTTTCAGCAGGGCTTTAGTAAAATGTGAAGAAGTGATAGACTGGTTTCAAAACAAGTTGTATATATAGCTGTATGAACTGAACACATGTGAGTTTGCCAAATGAGAACTTCCCAAGTATGGCACCTTATATAACTCAGATGCTGTCGCGAAGGAATGCTAACTCGTGTTTCAGAATATTGGCCACAATACGTAAAGATCCAGATGTTTGTTAGAAGTGGTTCCAGGTTCGGATTTGGAATACTGTACAGTGAAATCGGCCACATTTCATTCAGTGTTTAATGGGTTGGGTTTTTTTTTTCCTTTTCCTGATCAAACACATTTACAATTTCCTGGATGCAGAAATCACAACCTAGTAGTGCTGAGTTTGCACTTGCAGAGCACTTCATAGGTCAAGCTGTTGCTTTCAATAAGTCTTTGCACCGGTAAAATGAACTGCATGAACATTCTGCTAATCTGCTAAGGGAAATGTCATCCCAGGAATGCCAGCAAACACATTTGTGGACTATTTTGTTGCCTCTCCCCAGCTCTAGTGCGTGCTGAAGTCATCATTATTAAACCGGATAGTCCCAAGCTCAGTAAGATGTTCTTTTCCATTGAAAGTTCGAACTTACCATTCCGGTCTTCAGGCTCTAAACTGCAGAAAGCAACTGTGAATGTGCTGTGTATTCCATGTACAGTATAAGTGGCATGTAAAGCTGCAGCTGGATTTTGTAGAGAATGCCTCTTTCCTTACCCATTTTGTCGCTGCTATCTTCTCATATTTGCAATTTAATTATCCTCAAGGCATACATATTAACTGCTAAAAGTGACTTTCAGTCATGTCACATATAGATAGCTTCTCCTCTACAGTTGTTCAAACAGGATGCTGGGTTCTGCTTGACTTTGAGCAATCTACAAGGAGAAGTTAATCCATCAGCTCAACAGAAATGGCTACTAATTTTAATTGACCAGCTTCAGCTTTCTTCCACAGAAGTGCCCATTTTCCTCCTCCTATCAAACGGTCTCAGAATCAAAATGGAGCAGTTCCCATGTGTGTGGTTATCAAAAGGTAATCGCTCGTGCCTCAGAGTTCTCAGGGGCGCCATTACGTTGATAGCCATACTGTCTATCGTGTCTTATTGATTAGCTAGTAAAATTGCTATGTAGTTATCCAGAGGAGGAGCCAAGACGTTTCCGAGGTCAATCTAATTTTGAAAAAAAAATATTTCCTTACTTGACTATCTAAAACCACCACCCCTTTAACCCAATTTCATATCTTTTTGTAAAGTTACAACTAATATCCAATGTAATGGCTGGCTTGCAATTAGCAAATTGGCTTATTAGAACCATATCTAGACATGTGATAGCCCAAACACAAACATTTTTCCCCATAAGATAAGAAATAAACCAGTGTCCTGGAAATGCTATGAATAATGGGTAATATGATGTATACACACTCATCGACATCTTATTGCACATTTGAACCAGGTTTGTCAGTGTTGGGGTAGAAAGATACTGACATTCTAATGTAGAGGTGACCAACCTTTCACCATTAGGGCCTCTGCGTTCTTAAGAGTTGTATAGAAGACAGAATATTGGCAGCTGCAAGTGCTGATGGTGCCGCTAAAGCAGCTGCTGAAAAGCCCTCACCTATACAACCCTTAAAGGGCCAGGAGCATTTATGTTGAAAGGTTGGCCACCCTTGATCTAATGTATTCAGCACTTTTCTAAGATGGCTGATAAGGCAGCTGTTATTTCAATCTCTGGTGTGAAATCTGCTTCAACGCTGCCCTTTCACATGTTTCATATCCTAAGAAAAAAAAATTAACAGGATCTTCTGGGAACATTTAGCAAGTTGAAAGAATCCAGAATTGTTCCTCACTCAATTGCTTCAGGTGCTTTAACAAACTTACTCCAGCATATGATCCTATCAGTAAGGTTTTTTTTTTTTTTTGCATGAAATGAGTTGTTTGTGACAAAGAGTGGGACTGCAAAATTTGGCTGTGCTTCCCTAGTAATTCTAGGCCAGCGACAGCATTTTTTCATGTTATCAAAAAAGGAGTATGTTTCTCTACTGGATTTTGAAGTCGCCCTGTCACCAAAACCTGATGGCAGGCATCATTAAAACTCAGGCACTATTCACATGCCATAGCATGGCATGACATGAACAAGCCTGCACTTGCAAGCTCTTCCTCCCTCACAGAGGTCTCGTGTCATTTCTATAACATAGTCTTCAGTTTTGCTGGATCATCGGGGGACCAAAAGCTGGGTAGTGGCTACTGAGAAGGTTTATCTATATGCCCTCCCTGTTTGAACTTATCGCATGAGGCTCCTCCTAGATCCAGTAGCGTAGCTGGACGTGGGGCAGTGGGCCCCACTCACCCCACCACCAGAATGGCCCTGATCTGTTTGGCTCTGGATCAGGACCATTCCAGTGACAGGGTGATGATGCATTGCCCCGCCCACCACCCCAATTGATCCGCGGTCCTGTCTTAGACAGGATTGTGCTGTAAGTCCTCAGGCAGGAATAATACAGTGACCCTTCAGCATTCCAGACTTTCCCATACGGTTTACAGTGGAAACAGCTTTATTCTAACCTTGACACTGATAATGACGTTTTTGATGTCATCATCCGCGGGAGCATGAACAGTCCCTTCTGATTGTTGTTGTTGTTGTTCAGTCGTTAAGTCGTGTCCGACCCTTCGTGATCCCATGAACCATATCCCGCCAGGCCTTCCTATCCTCCACTATCTTCCTGAGTTCGCTCATTTTCATGTTCGTTGCATCGGTGATGCTGTCTAACCATCTCATCCTTGGCCTTCCCCTTCTCCTTTTGCCTTCAGTCTTTCCCAGCATCAGAGTCTTCTCCAGAGAGTCTCTCTTCGCATTAGGTGGCCAAAATATTTGAGTTTCAGCCTTAGTACCTGTCCTTCCAGGGAACAGTCAGGGTTGATTTCATTTAGGATTGACTGATTTGATCTCCTAGCAGTCCAAGGGACTCTCAGGAGTCTTCTCCAGCACCACAGTTCAAAAGCATCTATTCTTCGGCGCTCAGCCTTCCTTATGGTCCAGCTCTCGCAACCATACATTGCTACTGGGAACACCATCGCCCTGACTATACGAACTTTTGTTGGTATGGTGATATCTCTGCTTTTTATTATGCTATCTAAATTTGCCATAGCTTTCCTTCCAAGGAGTAAGCGTCTTTTAATTTCATGGCTGCTGTCTCCGTCTGCAGTGATCTTGGAACCCAAAAAAGTAAAATCTGTTACTGCTTCCATTTCTGCCCCTTCTATTTGCCAGGAATTGATGGGACCAGATGCCATGATCTTAGTTTTATTAATGTTGAGTTTCAAGCCAACTTTTGCACTCTCCTCTTTCACTCTCATCAAGAGGCTCTTTAGTTCTTCTTCACTTTCTGCCATTAGAGTGGTATCGTCTGCATATCTGAGGTTGTTGATGTTTCTCCCGGCAATCTTGATTCCGGCTTGCGATTCATTCAGCCCTGCATTTCTCATAATGTACTCTGCATATAAGTTAAATAGGCAGGGTGACAATATACAGCCTTGCCGTACTCCCTTCCCAATTTTGAACCAATCAGTTGTTCCATGGCCGGTTCGAACTGTTGCTTCTTGACCCGCATACAGGTTTCTCAGGAGACAGGTAAGGTGGTCTGGTATCCCCATCTCTTTAAGAACTTGCCACAGCTTGTTGTGATCCACACAATCAAAGGCTTTTGCGTAGTCAATGAAGCAGAAGTAGGTGTTTTTTTGGAACTCTCGTGCTTTCTCCATGATCCAGCGCATGTTGGCAATTTGATCTCTAGTTCCTCTGCCTCTTCGAAACCCAGCTTGTACATCCGGTAGTTCTCGGTCCACGTACTGCTGAAGCCTAGCTTGTAGAATTTTGAGCATAACCTTGCTAGCATGTGAAATGAGTGCAATTGTGCGATAGTTTGAACACTCTTTGGCACTGCCCTTCTTTGGAATTGGAACGTAAACTGACCTTTTCCAATCCTTTGGCCACTGCTGAGTTTTCCAAATTTGTTGGCATATTGAGTGCAGCACTTTCACAGCATCATCATTTAGGATTTTAAGTAGCTCAGCTGGGATATTATCATCTCCGCTAGCTTTGTTGTTAGTAATGCTATCTAAGGCCCACTTGACTTCGCTCTCTAGGATGTCTGGCTCTGGGTCAGTGACCACACCAGGGTGGTCATCAGGAACATTAAGATCTTTCTTGTATAGTTCTTCTGTGTATTCTTGCCATCTCTTCTTAATCTCTTCTGCTTCTGTCAGGTCTCTGCCTTTTTTATCCTTTATCATGCCCATCTTTGCACAAAATGTTCCCTTGATATCTCCAATTTTCTTGAAGAGATCTCTAGTCCTCCCCATTCTGTTGTTTTCCTCGATTTCCTTGCATTGTTCATTTAAGAAGGCCTTCTTATCTCTCCTTGCTATTCTCTGGAAATCTGCATTCAGTTGTTTATATCTTTCCCTTTCACCTTTGCTTTTCGCATTCCTTCTTTCCACAGCTATTTGTAAAGCCTCATCTGACAGCCACTTTGCTTTCTTGCATTTCTTTTTCTTTGGGATGGTTTTAGTTGCTGCCTCCTGTACAATGTTACGAACTTCCGTCCATAGTTCTTCAGGCACTCTGTCTACCAGGTCTAGTGCCCTAAACCTATTCTTCACCTCCACTGTATACTCATAAGGGATATGGTTTAGGTCATATCTGACTAGTCTAGTGGTGTTCCCTACATTCTTCAATTTAAGCCTGAATTTTGCAATAAGAAGCTCATGATCTGAGCCACAGTCAGCTCCAGGTCTTGTTTTTACTGATTGTATAGAGCTTCTCCATCTTTGGTTGCAAAGCACATAATCTATCTGGTTTCGGTATTGACCATCTGGTGATGTCCATGTGTAGAGTCGCCTCTTGTGTTGTTGGAAAAGAGTGTTTGCTATGACCAGCGTGTTCTCTTGACAGAACTCCGTTAGCCTTTGCCCTGCTTCATTTTGCGCTCCAAGGCCAAACTTGCCTGTTGTTCCGTTTATTTCTTGATTTCCTACTTTAGCATTCCAGTCTCCTATGATGTAAAGGACATCTTTTTTGGGTGCTAGTTCTAGAAGGTGTTGTAGGTCTTCATAGAACCGGTCAACTTCATCTTCTTCGGCATCAGTGGTTGGGGCATACACTTGGATTACTGTAATGTTGAATGGTTTGCCTTGGATTCGAACTGAAATCATTCTGTCGTTTTTGAGGTTGCACCCCAGTACTGCCTTTCCCACTCTTTTATTGACTATGAGGGCTACTCCATTTCTTCTAAGGGATTCATGCCCACAGTAGTAGATATGATGGTCACCTGAATTAAATTCGCCCATGCCCGTCCATTTTAGTTCGCTGATTCCCAAGATGTCAATGTTCAATCTTATCATCTCATCTTTGACCACATCCAGCTTGCCTTGATTCATAGACCTCACATTCCATGTTCCTAAGCAATATTGCTCCTTGCAGCATTGGATTTTCCTTTCAACCTCAGACACATCCACAGCTGGACGTCCTATTGGCTTTGGCCCAGCCGCTTCACTCTTTCTGGGTCTACTTGGAATAGTCCTCCGCTCTTCCTCAGTAGCATATTGGACACCTTCCGACCTGAGGGGCTCATCTTCCGGCGTCATATCTTGTAGCCTTTTGGAACTGTTCATGGGATTTTCTTGGCAAGGTTACTGGAGTGGGTTGCCATTTCCTTCTCCAGTGGATCACTTTTAGTCAGAACTCTCTGCTACGACCTGTCCGTCTTGGGTGTCCCTGCACCCTTCTGATACAAGTTCTCAATTCAGAAAGGGCTAGGAATTTACCAGGTTGGGTATTTTTGCTTCTTCAGCGCCAGCTGGTAAAGTCAAACAGTCTTTGCAGTGGGTGAGAAGAGCTGACCCTTCTCCCCAAAACATTCTTGAGCCCTTCAGGCCCTCTTGAATCCATTCTAGTGCCAAGAAGAACATTATTCCACTAGCAGACTCTCAGATAAAATATCAATTTAAGTGACATTTGTGGCACAATGCCAAGTGGCTGAAGCCAACACTGGCTCTTGGAAAGCTTTGCTTGGTATATCAAACAACTGCTTTGTTTTTCAAATTTACAAAATGTACCTAATATTTGCTCATTCTGTTAGATTGTGGAAAACAGTCTAAGACTTTAACTAAACAGAAAAGCAGCTTCATAAATCACTAGGAAGACAAACAAGCCACAGGCTTTGTGCCTCGAAAACACAAAATGCTCGCATTCTGTAGAGACTTCATTAAGGAGGGGCTTTGCGGTTGGTTTTGGGTTTGTTTATCTGTTTTTAACAACCACAAAAACGTTGTTAGTGTTGGAGACAAATAAAAGCAACAAGGGGTGAAAGTCATTTCTGAGTTAATGGAGGAGTCGGAGAAGGCTCGCCTCAGGATTTCTTTCAGATTAATTGCCAAATTCTGATCTTTGTTCAGCAGGCGTGACTCCCATTTGAAGTTTACGAATGTATAAACTGTCTATGGGGAGAGCGAATCTCAGGTTCACATGCAGCCTGTGAAGATTTTCACTTTAGAACTTGTTAGAACTGTGGTTATTGGGAAAAAGGGCATTCTACTCTTTACAGTTTCAGATAACAACTTATGAAGGTGATTAAAGGATGCCTTGGTGGCTCCAACCCTAACAGGTACATAATAACCCCCCGTGTGTGTGTTTGTTCCACCAGAAGCTGCTGCGTGCTGCATACTGCATTTGCACATTGCACACAACAGAGCTGATTTCAATAGAGAGAACACTAAAAAAGAAACCTCCCCCTTTCACTGACAAGAACAGGAAAGTGCTTATGCTACATCAGACCTCCTGAACCAGCAGATCACTGCTTGGAGACAGTGTGTACAAGGATCTCATGAATTTAGAATCCATGATCACAAGTTTGATCACGAATGTACAGAAAATGGTACTTTGTGCTCCATGATCACAGAAAATGGAGCACAAAGTACCATTTTCTGTACATTCTGTCAGAACCAAATCTGGAGCCAGCTTTGTAAGCTTCATTGTCATGGCTTCAAATGTCCCCAATAATTAAGCATACCTTTTAAAAGCACGGATACTTAGAAATGCTGCCAGTTAGGTCAGTCTTCTGCTGTTGCAACGTACGAGGCAAACCAGTGATCCAGTTGACGCTGACTGGCAGTGGTTGTCCAAGGTTTCAGAGAGGAATTTTTCTCTGCCCTATCTGAACATGCCGAGGATTGAACCTGGGACCTTCTGCATAAAAAGCAGATGCCTTTCCACTGAGCTATGGCCCTGTACTAACATTGTAGAGTTAAGCAGAGAAAGAAGTTGTGTTTGTTCCAACTCTCCAGGATGGCTTTACCCTCAGCCCACTTTTGTCAGGAACTCTGTTATTTGTATTTTTATGAGTGTCACAATGACCTACATTATGGTTGTTAGAATGTCAACATTTGGGGCTCGTCTTACCAATACTATGGCTATATTTTTCCAATACAGGATGAGCTATAACCCAGAAGGAAAAAGGAAAAGGAGAGCCAGGAGTCCCATCTTTTATTTACCCAAGTAAGAAAACTCCATCCCAAACAAGCACAACATCTGCTGCAAGGGCTTCTTTCAGGGTACCCCTGAAAACCATTGTAGGTGACAGGTTGCTGCTGTTTACGAATGTATAAACTCTTCGATTTGTCAACCCTATGGGGGTGGTGCCAAAGGGGCTTGTGCCTTTGAATGCCACCACTTAATGAAATGATGAAAGCACCACTGTATCTTCCACTTTTGCAGGAGAAAATATTCCAGTAGTCCCCCCCTGCATTTTGGTCTGATTGACTTCAGCTGCTTTTTATCCAACACATCCACATGCAACCTGTAAAGAATGGAACAGGAAGACACCTGTGTATAAGAATTGAAGTGTTCCTTAATTCATTTCTAAAGAAAGAGCAGCTGAGAGGCTCAAACCTGTCTAGATGACCTACTTCGATATGTAGGGGGTAATGACCTAATAGCAAAATAAATTTACTTTTCACCTTCATTCTGGCTTCAAATGAACTAGGACCCAGATCATACCAAGCTCTTCAAGCCCTGATCTTACCAAGCCCTTTTCTTACATATAGAAGTTATACCAGGAGGTTCATATGGTACTAGAACAGGGGTTCTCAACCAGTGGTACTCGTACCACCAGAGGTACTTCGATCAACTGCTGGTGGTACTCAGACTGCTGGCCCGCCAGAACCCCGCTCCGATGCGGCACTTTTGGTGCCGTGTCTTCGCTCCTGAGAGATTCCTGCCTTTGGCTAAGAAGAGCCCTCTCACCCACCCAGAACCTCCTACCTGTGTTTTCTGGCCTCCAAAAACCCGGGAGTAACTGGAGATGATGTCATCACGTCACTTCTGGTGGTACACAGCAGGAGAGTGGCATCAGAGGTGGTACTCGGCCGGAAAGGGGTTGAGAACCCCTGTACTAGAAGAAGGAAAGTTATCTAGACCTGCACTGCTATGTTCACAAGGATATTCTTGTGGAAGAAGGACAAGAGTGCGAACCACAACCGATTCACAACCCAATATGAAACAGGGTTCCACGTTTATGGAAATGTGCATAAACTACGCTGTGAAACCCAGATGTGTACTTTTCATAACTGATGGTTATTGTTGAACTACTAAACTAATACCCAGCTGAATGGGAAGTACCATTTTAGATGGGTAGGGAAAAGAATGCACACAGAAACTCTTCAATGAGTAAGGCTAGTAGGACAGAGAATCTATTCTTTTTCTAGGCAGTATAGACCTATGCAGATTTTTAATAAAGCTCGAAAGAGCTTGTTAGAAAAAACAGCAGCACATGTTTGCCCTTTTTGTTAACCATAAAAATGGCCTGTTGTCTTTCAACAAACTTTTTCAAGTACAAGCATTTAAGCTTCTATGCATTGGTATATCATTTCTGATGAAATTAAATGTTCTATTTTTGGTAGCTAATCATTTGATTGGACTCTTGTTTTTGCAGCTGTGCTATGAAGGCATTTGAAAACTCCAAAAGATACAGAAGTGGACAGTTTTCTACTATGTGGATAGACTTTCAAGTCCTTTTGTTTTGTTTGTTTTTTGAGCATGGAAAACAAGTTATCAATTTGACATTGCAATATGAACTCACATCTATCTTACTGAAAGAGAGAGGGGGGGGGAAACCAAGGACACTGTATGTGTGGTGGGTGGGAAGTGGGCTGAAAGGCCTCTTACAATGACTCCAAAATAACTCAAATTCTGTAATGGTATTATGCAGGTCAAAAACACAATTATAGCAGCATTGCACATTATCAGCCTCATCTTTTCTTTAACTGTAGTGCTCAGGGCTTTAAAAAAACTGTTTTGTTTAAACAGCACGTGAGGGGATATGAAAGGAGACAAAACCATGAGGGTGGGGGGTAGAAGGCCTTTAGCACACACCTTCTGCCATGGTTCCTATCCCTATCGTGTGTCCTGTGCGCACTACCTCTGGTGAAAAAGGCTTTGACTGGCTTTCAGGCGACTGGAGCACTCTTGGTGACTGCCCTACGACTGTGCCCTCCCTCCCCTGGAGATTTGTCTAAGTCCAGCCATCTTTCAGAAGGATTCCAAGACCTTATTGATTGGGCCGGCTTTTGGCAATCCCAGTTAAGTTGAAATAGAGACTGGCGTTTACAGTCTGCATTTTTAATCGATCACCACTTCACCTAAGCCTTCAAGATGGGGAGGGTTACAAATCTAAACCAAGGGAAGAGCCACATACATTTTCTTCTGGAATTCTGCATGCAACGAAAAGAGTCCAGAGAGCCCTGGATAAAGGGCTTTGAGAGGCAGTCAATTTTGAAAAGCAGTGCCTTAGAGATTCACTGGTTCATTGCAACGTGGGCTTTTACAGGCAAGAGCTCACTTCATCAATGCATGAAGTGGGCTGAAGTGGTGGTCACAACAAAGCTGGAAAGAAGCAACATTCAAGCGCATTTTTAGCATTTGAGCAAGTCTCTGCAATACCAAGCTGTGCACAGGAAACTGCCTAAAGAGCAGCACCACCTCACTTGTCTTTCCCAAACCCAAATCACCATACTTATGTGGTAGGAAAATAAGGCCATTGGTCTAGGTTTAACAATGAACAGTGGCTGTCTTCTTCTTCACACTAATTGTAAGCTAATGGAAAACAGCTGTGTTCTTCAGCAAATCATCTACCAGCCCCAGTGAGTGAGCAGGTGGGTCCTATTACAGTCTAATGGCAGTTGTTTCTTGGGCGAACATAAAAGACCAGTGAGAGAGGCTGGCTGCTATTTCATGCAAAATTAAAATAACCCAGGCCACTATTTTTACAGATGGATCTGCCCAATTAATTTCAAAGGCAGTGCGAGGGATGTTGGCACTTGAACAAGGGTAGTGGCCTCCAAATCTTTCAAAATGACCTAGAATTCACTTTAGAGAGACTGAAGGAATTGCAGAAGGGAATGTAAGATGTGACAGTAGGCTTCCGTCAGAAATAACGTATCCTCATGGAAATCAATATAATTTTACTCATGCTTAATTATTTTGTCACATCTGTTGGGGAAAGCACTTTGACAATCACCTGCTTCTAGTGAAGGAAACCACACTGTTATCCTCGTATTCTAAAAATAAAAGGACGAAGTGATCCTTCTTTAAGGAGTCAGTGGGTTCTTGACATTTCTAACCATAACCTGAGAGTAAGATGGCACATTGTTGAATCAGGGCACCATTTCACCATGTGCAGACGTGACACCACTGTGCAGACCTCTGTATGAATCCACTCAACGTCAGAGCTTGTCTGATGTTGGTGCTATATAATATAAGCAACTCCAGATAGTGTCCCCACCACCACCACCACCACTAGCAAGCCCACACTCTTTTTAGAACCACAATAATTAATTACAGGTAAGCACTCAGACTTCATTTACGGTAGTTTCCAAAACCAAACACCCACCCTTGCACCAAATCAATGTCCTCTCCATAGCTCAGTCACCTAGTCCCACTATCCAACTTTTCTTTCTCTTCATTAAAACACACACACACACACACATAACCCAGGCAAAAATCAATCCCCACATGCGCCTTCACCTGCAATAGCCATGCTGCAAAGTTGTTTCCCTCCAGTTGCCTGCCTGCCACTCAGATATGTAGACAAGCTGTCAGCTGCCACCCACTGCCCCTGCTGTCTTGCCCCAATTTTTTCTAGCCCTACAGCATTATTGTTTCATGTGTCTGGTGAGGGAATTAAAGTAGATGAAGACTGAGGATACCACTCCCTTAGGTAATATGTATTCCAATTCCCTCCAGCTATCCTGCTGACAATCCCTTCTTCCTCAGCCTGGCCTGACTCCCCTGCACTCAAGACTGTGCAATAATTAAAACTCTCAATTAGGTGTGGCAGAGACAGTTAGATATGCTGTTGAGATTCTGCAAAGGTGAACATACAAACTCGCCTGCCTGTCAAGATGGAGGTTCTTGCCTGCGAGTTAACTTGCCGCTGTGTGGAATGCGTGAGCCAGCACTCCCCACCCCCCAGCAGAATCCACTTAATAGAACAACTCCGGGGCCTGAACAACACGTATTTGATTTTGCCAAGTTTTTAAAATGCATACAATTAGGTGACATCTGTAAACTATTTCGACATTATTCTTCAGATAAGCATGAACTAAAAAAGGGGGGATGGAGTGGCAGATTTTGGAGGGCCCCCGAATATAATAGGTCAGTAGTGTCTCATCCATAAAGATCCCACCACCATTACCTGAAATATGTTCTGTCCAAGGGAATAAGCACATTACTTCTATTTACCCAGTTTGACAGTTTGGACAAAAGTACCCTTCTAAAAGCAGAGCTAAACATTCAAGACACCTGAATAGGTACATAGACTTCAGTCCTCGATTCATGTGATGATTGCGATAGCCTGTGTTATTCAGAGTCATGCCAGCAGCTTCAGTGGTGAAGCCCACATTTTGGTTTTTGGGTAGATATTTCAAAGTAGTCCTTTAGCTTGTAAGAGCCACTAGAAGGCTTCATACTAACTCAAATGTCATAGGAGGCAAACAAGTATTTGCATACATGACATTTCAAAATCAATGTTTCATTTAACAAAACAGTACCACGTGATATCAGAATGAGATTACCCCCACCCTTTGTACACCATTTGCTGCATTACCTCAGATACTGATATACTCATGTAAACCTTGAAAAACTAGTTTGATTTAAAAAAAAAACAACTTAAAGTATACAGATAAGATGTCTATCGTAACTTGGGAAAAACATTTAAAGAGCATTCTTGTTTCTACCAAACGTACAGAGATACACATATTTTTGCAAAATTTAGGAGTGGGGGGGGGAGGATTCCTTTTAAATTAGCAACATAGCTATCAAGGAATATGATAAATGTAGGAGAGGGCAGTTCAGAGCAGACTATGGAATATACAATGTACCAGCACTTAGTGCCAAGAGACAGGGGGAATAGAGGTGGCGGCGGCAGCGATTGAGAGAACACAGAGAAGGAAGCTTGGACATATTATCGATATTTAGCTTTATATAGTACTTTAGAGCAGGGGTTCTCAACCTGTGGTACGGGTTAATTAGCAGGGGTACTTCAGAAAATTGGACCATGATAGGGGGTACCCGGACCTCCAAAGGTTGAGAACCCCTGCTTTAGAGTGTTCAAAATGCTTCCCATACGTTATCTTTTAATCCTATAAGGTCAGTATTACATCCCTGTAAAGTCAGTATTATCATTACCTTGTTTTTGGAGATGACGAATGTGGCTGGGACGCAGTGCCTTACCTCAGGCCACCAACGGAGTGCATGGCAGAGGTGAGCATCAAATTGGACACCTCCTGGGCCATCGCTCAGTCTCTTCATTACTACATTATACAAGCTACAAGCAGATAGAGCTACAAACAGAAAGGCATATTTGGGCTGGGAGGACAGACAGATTTCTTACTTGTAACTATAGTTTTTCAATTGGTCATCTGTGCAGACATATGTAGTAGAGTTGCACTTCCAGTTGCAGCTTCCAGAGCTTTGTTGAACATTCGGTCCCTGTGCTCAAAGGGAGAAACCCTGTGCATGATGCGCCTGCATGTTTCACGCATGGGAAGGATGCCCAATCCCTCAGTTCTTTTGAGGATACCCCCCCCCCCGGTTCAAATTTCCCATATAAGATACACTCCGTGCGCTGGAGCTAGACCTGTAGTGCGAACAGTTGGGTGAGTCATGTGCCTGCACAGATGACCACTCAAATAACTACTGAAACAGATAAGCCACAAATCTTCCTTTTTCATGGTCTCTGTATGGTCACACATAGAGGAGACTAGCTAGCTTACCCCCTTACTTGGAGGTGAGTGCAGGTCGGTCATGAGAAGATCTTCTGCAGCACAGCACACCCAAATGAGGCATTGGTTCTCAACCTCTTGGTCCAGGGCATAGTGTCTAATTAAGGATGATAATGTAGACCACATTGCTGCTCTGCAGAGCTCTGGGAATGGGACATGTCATAAGCTGGCAGTAGCACAGGAACATTGGTGGAGTGCTGTGAAGAGGGCTGGGGCTCCTTCTTAGCCAATTGGTAAGTTAGGGAGATGGTCTTACAGCCCAATCCTACAGTTTTCCCCACCATAGCATTCAGCTGCACCAGTACAGGCTGCACTGCATGCTATGGTGGGAGGATGGCAGATTGGGAGGCTTGAGAAAGGCAAGGAAAAATAATTTCCCTTGCCTCCCCATAAGCCTCCCGATCATCAATGGGTCTCCTCACCTGCTCCAGCTCTTTAGCTGGTGCAGATCCAAGGAGAGAAAGGGGGGCGTGTCAGGAGGTGAGGAAAGGGATAGCGTCCGGTGCCTCCTGCCCTCCCTCCGTTCCATCCTCCTCCACCCCGTTCTGCCCACCCCGCTGATTCCCCTCTGTCAGTGGGCCTTTGCCCTGCCGCTGCATGCGGGACCTCCGTGTCATATCCAGTGGTGGTCTGGAAGCGCGCAGCTACGTGTGCTTCCAGATTGCTGTTTATGACAGCCAGAAAGTACGGTCCACGGCTGGAACACTAGTTCCGGCAGTGGATTGCTTCAGTAGGATTGGGTTTGTTAGTTACCCAGTGAACCAGATGCCGGATAGAAACTTTGCTGGTAGCATATGAAGAGCCTGTTGTCTGCCTAGAATGATGCAGTCCTATTAATATAGAAGAAAAGAGCTTGTTTAATGTCCAACATGTGCAGAGCTCTTTGTCCCTATGAAGTCAGGATTTGTCCCTATGGAAACTTTATATTGTTGCATTCCTGTTTGCACAGAAAGATAACCAAACCCTCCCCAGCAGGGAAACATGGCAGTGCCCAATGGTAGCCCTTAGCGTGGGTGCTCAGTGCCTTCAAGGGGAAGGAGAGAGAAGCAGCACCAGGCTCAGCCCTCTGGATGGAGAAACACAGCTGACATCTGTGTGTGGACTATAGGTGTGCTCATTCGCTCTCTCCCTTTTGGCAGAAGAATGAGCTCGCACACAGCAGCAGTGGAGATGTGCCTAGAGGCATTGCTCTGCTAGCCACAGGCACCAAGGAAGGGTCTGCTTATATGACCTTAGCTCAGGCTAGCAATTTATATAAGGAGTTATTTATTTATTTAAAGGATTTGTATCCCGCCTTTCTCCCAGCAAGGGCACTCGTTATGGCATCGTTGTTCTGAACTTGCTCTAAATTACTCCATGATGACTTCATTACTGGGTTTTAACACATTTACAAACATCTCAAATAATGAATATTGATATTTCAGTACAGGTTAACTAGCTCGATAATACAGGTTTAACGTCCATGGCTAAACTGTTGAAATGCAAGACGGATTCCCATGATCAGAAGCCACTCCCATGTCTCTCTGAAAACATAAACATGAGGTCGGGGAGAAGACTTCTGTACTGCAAAGTGCCAGCAGAGGAAGACAAAGGGTTGTATCCTAAGAAAATTCCGGGGGGGGGGGGGGGGCTGTACAGAACTGCACAGAAATTGATGCAAATCACTTCCCCTTTGCAGGACCTTGTTCCATTTATGCAGGGGGTACTTAAGATAGAAGGCCTCCCCGCACACACACGGATGTATCGTGACCAAACAATATCTACTCTCTAAACAGTTTAAAGAATGGTTTGCTTTCTTTTAAATCTGTTTCAGAACTTTGTTCAGTGTTACCGTTGTTTCAAACGTTGATTTTCTGACTTACTATTTGAATATGTGTTGATGAAATTGTGGTTTGCTACAGCTGGAGGAATGCACTCTAACATCTGCTACAGCTTGTTTTTATGTAGCATTTGCAAACAAGTCAGACAGGTGCAGCACTGCACTCTACTAATGACAGCCTTAAGGTATAACTCTAAGTAACCAACAGAAGGAATCAAGCTGTAGGTGTCTACACAGAGTTGGATAGGTACATTTAAATGTAGAATGAGTGCTAACATTGAGAAATCAATTACTCAAGCCAGGAAGTTCCCACAGCATTTGTCGTCAGTTTCACAGATCTGTCATGATGCACAGATAGGAGCCATCATAGATTAAGAACATAATGGAAACAGCCTACATATGAAGTAATGTATTTGTGACTTTCTTGACTAATTGTAGCCAATCTAATCGACCCTGGTTACATCCCTAGCAAATCAAAACCCTCTGACACTAGGATGTTGTTTGGAGCTGCCCATCTCCTTTTCACTCTCATCACTCCCTCCTCATTTCTTGGTAATCACCATACAATATTGGTTGTCCCTCACAGCTTTTTGTGTACAACTGTACATGGTTTAGGGATGTGCAAATCTGGCGCAAATCCTGTCTCTTTACTCCGCAGGAAATGTTGCTATTCTATCTCACTTTCCGTCTCATTCCACCTGCTTTTCATCTCATATATCTGCTGAAACTCTCTGCAAAGTAGCTTGGATAGATAATACAGTACTTACAGGAACTGTGGGTTGAAAGCAGATGCACATGTGAATGTAGGTGATGCCCTTTGCTTTCAGTGGCATGATCATCATTCTGAATACGCATTCCCGTTTTAAAACCCACTCACTCCATGCTAGATTGCACAGGAGGTTGTGTATCCAAATCCCTAATTTTTTGGGACGGGACAGGCAGTAAATCAGATAGAAGTTAGGTTTGGGATAATTATCTGCATCAGTGGAACTACAATATCCTCTTTGGAAACCAAACCTGCTGGATGACTGCAGCATCTCTAACTGTGACCTAAATTCTGAATACCCCTTATGCCCTTTATGTACCAAACACACTACACAGTAGAACTAGTAAGGATCAAATGACATGTTAAATTTGTGCATTAGAACTGTGTTTTCAACAACAACAACAAACAGTATGGGGATATGCAATACCCCACAAAAGCACAGGAGGGCAGGGCTTTTTTGCCCCCCCTTTTTTTAGTATTGCCCACTGCAATTCTGATTCTGATCATGCAGCCTCCTGTACACTAGTTCAAGTAGGAAAACGCTCAACTGGCTTTCAGTTGAAGCTTTATTTATTTACTTAAATAAATTATTTTATTTATTTATTTATTTACTTACTTAAATAAATAAAAGGTGTCCAAGGAGGCTTAAATCAATTTAAATAAACAGAGGGCAATAGAAAAACATAACACATCAGACAAGGATACAAAAATTAAAAAAATACATATTTCAAAACACCACAAGAAACGAAGACCCAAATGCAATCCTAAAAGGGTGGATTTTCAGGTGCCACACAGGCAGAGACGTGTTTGCGCCCCCACGTGGGAGGGGCCACCGACGCTACGCCCCCACGTGACGCCGGATGTGACGTCATGCGGCTCCGACCACCACCATCCTGCGCTGTTTTCCAGGCCATTTCAGAGCCGTTCGGCGCCAGGGAGGGCGGGAGGGCCCAACCCCAGTCAGCGATTGCGGCGGAGACAGCGGCGGAAGAACTTCCAGGCAAGTCCTACGCCTTGGGGCCCACCCCCCCACCGCCCCAACCCCCGCGATGCTTCTGCACACAGGGTTGTCTGTGATTAGGATGAGGGCCAAGTGCTGAAGGCTCTGTGCCCCACCACCATTTTCTGGGGTCTCTCCCCTCCCCTGCTATCATTAAAAAGAAATAAAACATGCGGCAAACACATACATCTATGGCGCAATCCAATCCACGTGGCCCACGCTGAACACCCTACGCTGGAGGAGGACAGGATTGGACTGTTAAAGTAACATGTAGGGGTTACTTTAACTCTTAGGGGTTTAACATTAAGTAGGTGTGTTAATTCTTTGCAGGACTGCTATGTGAATTATAGCAGTGAACACTTTAGAAATGTCTGTAGACCCAAAGTATGTGTCTTTTATTAAAGACAAATTTGGACTGGTAAGAGGATGACTATGATGCTATTGATTCATTGATATCAATTGATTTACTGACTGCAGAACAATTATGCAGTCTTGGATAAGGACCAAGACATCTTTAAGATGCAAGGCAGGAAGCATTGAACAAACAGATGTTGAGTCATTACATAGTTTGAGATTAACAATGTTCAAACCCATCTCTTAATATTTTCTGCCTTGCCTTCCAATGCCAATTTTCAGCATGCTGATACCCCTTTTTATTTCAGCAGTTATTGGTCTGCTTTCTATTTAATAGCTACATCTTCAAGTAGAGAACTTCATATGTTTCAATATAAGTATCAACATTCTGTAGTATCTTTTGGGCCAGTCCTATGCAGGGCCAATAGCAGTGGCTCTCGCAATCTGCTGCCATAAGTCCCAGTTCCGCACCGCAAAAGCTGCACCACTGTCACACACTTCTGGGCTGCCAGTACAAATAGCTGGAGGCCTTGCACATGCTCCAGCATCTCCACCAATGTGCTGCTGATCAACTTCAGCCACCCATGGTTGATTTGAGAGATGCTCTTTTAGGGTCAAATTTAGTTTTCTAAGAAAGACCACCATTAACTCCATCCTACTCCTGTAAATGTCAGAATCTACAACTTTTATTACAGTATGTGTAATGCTTGAAAAGTCACGTGGTTTGTACTGAAACGTACACACTTATGCTTTAAAGCAGTGGTTCTCAAACTGTGGCATACGTACCACTGGTGGTACATGCGGTAGTGTCCGATGGTACACGCGGCACCTGCGGACACCCACCTCGCGCAATGAAGACTGTGAAGAGGATCAGAAAATGTTGGTAGGAAGCTTGGCTCAGCAGGCTGAGCTCCAGTGCCAGTTTTCGTGCGCTTGTAAATGCCCTCCCACCTGCCCTGAGCCTCGTATCGGCGTTTTCTGAGCCTCTTCGCAGTCTCCAACCCGGAAGTGACTGGCGATGATGTCATCGTCATGAAATCCGGTGGTACTCTGGAGGCTGGGACATGACGGAGGTGGCATGTTGCGTCCCAAGAGTTGATAACCCCTGCTTTAAAGTTTATGGATAATTCAGTGTTAGAACTAGTGCCTTTATCTTCAAATGGTTAAAACACTGATGGGAAGCATCTTGAGCACAGCTGGAGCCAAAGCGCTTAATTATTAACCATGCAGTGTCTTTTGGATATAGGCCTGGTCATCCCCATCAGTGCCTTTTAAGAACAGATCATTGCAATGCACTTCACAGACAGCTGTACTTTACGGGAAATTAATACATGGGATAAAACCTTCTAGGTAACTGCCCTGGAAAGTTCTAAGTTCTTTCAAATAACTCCACATCCACCCTGAAGAAGATATAATTAGTGCCAGAGAAGTGAAATAATGTAGAAATGCAGGTAAATTAACGTGCAACCAAAGTATTCACTGCTACACTATTTTATGCACAGTTTATCATTTAAATTAATCAGACCAATTTTCCCTTCACAGCAAAGCAGCCTTATTCAAGGATGATCGAAGTATTTTGACATACACTTCTCATGGCAGCATTACGCCATTAATATAAAGAAAGCCTTAGAAATGGAAGCATAGCCAGGCACTGAAGAAAAAGAGGTGATCAGCAAGAGAATATCCTTCTGTTCACCAGGAATGTTCCACCACCAGAGAACTGCATGCTTGAGTTAAGGCTGATCTGCATCAGCTCCAGTTGCGTTGCGCTTGTTTCTGGAGGTGCATGAGCATAGGGGACAGGACGCCCCGCCCAAAATGCTGCCCTGGGCTCCACCAGTTTCTTCAATGCAAATAGTCCCTCCTGATTGTCCCGCCTTCTAATAAATCTCAACGGTGATTGGCTGAAACACATGCGCTCCGATTGGCTGAAACCCCCTCTCATCCCATTGGTCAAATAATTAGCACTGCGTACCGCCCTCTCAAAATCATGGGCATGGCCCACAGCTGATCGCAATGGAACTCGGGAGAACGTGGCTCTCCCGTGTTCTGATGCAATCAGATAAAATGGAAGCCACACAGCTCCGCACGCGCCCGGGACACACCGGAATTCATGCGGTGGAGATCAGCCTTTAATCATTTTTTTAAAAAGTATCCTAAAAAACAAACCACCCTATTTTGAAACAACTGGTGAGCATCCGTTAACCAATGCAATGCAAACGGTACTGCATTTGTCACTTCTATTCCAGCAAAATGCGGCTCAGTGCTGATACTAAACATGTTTGCGCCACATTTACCAAGGTATGCTGGCTTCAATGACACGTATGTCCAAACAACCACCATGTTTAAGACTGCAGCTTAATGCAGGTTTTCTGCATTCAGAGATTACTTAACTACAAACCACAATTAACTTCTGGCAATGTACAGATGCCATTCTCACATTTTCTTCACTTCTACTGAAGTAAGTCAGGTTTTGTTAACAGAAAAAGTTTGATAATCAGTTTCCTTTCTTCTCTGGAGACTGATTACTCTCATAGACCACAAGAGAAAATGGTCTTCAAAGCCAGCAATCTTCAGAAGAACTGAAAACTGTTCCCAGACACCCGTGCTTGCTTTTTCATTTTCAAAATGACAACTTCAAAGGGATACAGAAGGTTTCCTTACTTCATCATAAGCTTCTCTATTGTGTAGGTGATAGGATCATGAAAAGAAGCAGACTTCCATCATGATGGTGAATTCTGGAGTTGATGGGGCGGTAGAAGAGATGCATGTGTAATGTTTGTGTCCTATATTATTCATCAGCAGATCTGTGCATTTTTGTTGTGCCTGCTTCAGCACATCTGAGCATGCTTTTGCATTCACCAGCCTTCACACGGTGAATAATCACAGCCATTCTCACCCCACTACAGGGATCATATCTACCAAATCACTGGCTGCATTAGCATTACCTAGAACCTTTCGAGCAAGAAAGGACCTCCACAACTATGCAAAGAGCATTTTCCTCACTTCAGAAATACGCTGTTTAGACTTTGCCAAGTCTAAACAGTATATGGTACTTCTGAACTTTGCATAGCTAAGCAAGTACAGCCCCACATTCTTACTTTTTGAAATGTAGCACCATAAACAACCCAGAGGCAAGTGCCAAGACACTTCATGATGCAATGGTTGTGAACTTTACAGAGATCATTTCCAGAAGTTCTGTTCTCTCTTAGATGACAAGCTTCTGAGCCAGTGCTAAGAGGGAATGGAAGTTGTGGAAGTGTGATGCTACCTACAGAAGACAACGTCTTATCTTATGATTCTCTCGGCAAATATTCCATGTTATTCCTTGCTCCAGTCTGAGAGAATGAAAGCAAATGAGAAGAACATGCCTTGGTTAGTGGACTGTACTAGAGTCTGAAAAAGACTGCACAGCAGTGGGAAAGAGAGCCAGAGAGCATCACTTTGCACTTACTTACATTGAAGCCCATCTGCCATTTTGCTGCCCATTCTCCCAGTTTGGAGAGATCCTTCTGGAGCTCTTCACAATCCCTGCTGGTCTTCACCACCCAGAAACATTTAGTGTCATCCACAAACTTGGCCACTTCGCTGCTTATCCTCAACTCCAGGTCATTTATGAACAAGTTGAAAAGCACTGGTCCCAAGACCGATCCTTGGGGCACACCACTTTTCACCTCTCGCCATTGTGAATATTTCCCATTGACACCCACTTGTTGTTTCCTGGTCTTCAACCAGTTCCTAATCCATAAGAGGACCTGTTCTCTTATTCCCTGACTGTGGAGTTTTCTCAGGAGCTTTTCATGAGGGACCGTGTCAAACGTCTTCTGAAAATTCAGATATATAATATCCACCAGTTCCCTCGCATCCACCTGCCTGTTGACCTTTTCAAAAAATTCTAAAATGTTCATGAGGCAAGACTTCCCCTTGCAGAAACCATGCTGACTCTCCCTCAGCAAAGCCTGTTCTTCTATGTGTTTTAAGATTTTATCCTTAATGAGACTTTCCACCATTTTCCCTGGAACAGATGTTAGGCTGACCGGCCTGTAGTTTCCCAGGTCCCCTCCCTGTCCTTTTTAAAAGATTGGTGTGACATTAGCTATCCACCAATTCTCTGTCACAGTGGCCATTTGAAGGGACAAGTTGCATATTTTGGTGAAGAGGTCAGCAACTTCATTCTTGAGTTCCTTTAGAACTCTTGGGTGGATGCCATCTGGGCCCGGTGATTTAATGATCTTTAATTTGTCAATTAGGTCTGAAACGTCTTCTCTTTTAACCTCTATTTGACTTAATTCTTTAGTCAGGAGAGGCTGTTCAGGCAGTGGTATTTGCTTGAGGTCTTCTGCTGTGAAGACAGATGCAAAGATCTCATTTAATTTCTCTGCAGTCTCCAAGTCCCCTTTTATCACCCCTTTCTCTCCCTCACCGTCCAGCGGACTAACCGTTTCCCTGGCAGGTTTCCTGCTTCTAACGTATTTGAAGAAGCTTTTATTATTCCCTTTAATGTTGCCTGCCATACGTTCCTCAAAGTCTTGCTTGGCCTCCCGTATCATCTTTTTACATTTCTTTTGCCACAGTTTGTTCTTCTTTTTATTTTCCTCATTAGGGAAAGAATTCCGTTTATGGAAGGAAGCTTCCTTGCCTTTTATAGCCTGTCCCAGCCTTACACAGCCTCCCTGGACGTATGCCAGCTAAAGAGCTGGTGTGCATCCGAGGAAGCCCATTGGGGCCCGCACCGCTTACACCGGGGGGAAGGGACGTCCACATCCCCCAAGGTGAGCCCGGGCTGCGCCACCATGGCCTGCAAACTGCCTAGGGTGCAGCAGCTGGCCCTTTAGGGTGGCCGCCGCATGTTAGGCAGGATTGAGCTGTTAGGAAACTGTTGGGAAACTGTCAATGTATTCCTAGAATTTCCTACTCTCTCATTCGCATTCTTTAACCAGTTTCCAATATATAAGAGCACCTGTCCGCTTACTCAAGAGCCTTTGGTGAGGGATTTTGCCAAAAGCTTTTTAGAAGTCTTTACACATGCATATATGCATGTTTGTTGACACTCAAACAGAATAATAAAAAAGGGTTGGTGCAGTAGCCCTTTGATGAAGCAATGATGATTTTTTTTTTCTCAGCAATGTTGGTTCTTCTACATGTTTAAATAATTAAATAAAGGACCTTTGATGGTCTTTTCCACCTATTTTGTGAAAGAGAAGTGAAATTAACAAGCTTGTAATTTCTGAGCTCCTGCTCTCCAGATCCCTTTTTTAAAAACTGGTGTTACACTGGCTACTTTCCAAAGCCTTCAGGCAAGGTCAATTTTAGTGATAGTTCTCTATTTTCATCATAAGTCCAACTATTTTACATGTATGCTTCTTCAGGATTCTCAAGTGTTTGCCACCCAGACTCAAAGACTTGTTAATTTGTAAGTTGCCAATTAGCCATAGAAATTCTTCTCTTGCTATCACTATTTGACTTAGTTCAAAATCCAACTATTTTGTAAATTCCAACGTGGAGAACAGGAACAGTGGCATCTACATTTGTGAATTTCTTGGTGCATCCCTTGCACATGAATGGGGGCAGAGGGTGGGTGGGGAGGGGGAGGGAGTGGGTGGACTGGGGGTGTAACTGGGCAGGGAAGTGGGAGGAACTGAGGATGAAAGGGGTGGATCTGGCAGCAATGGATGCCAGATCCTATCCCCCCCATTCCAATGTTCCCCGCCCCTTTCCTCTCCGTGGACATACGCCACCAAATGTGGTAGTGTATGTCTGAGGAGACCCATAGGCAGCCTCAGGGCTCAGGAGATACGTATAAAACATTTATATTTACCTCCCATTTGCCCTTGGGTCGTCCCCCCCCCCCACTGGTGAATGCAGTGTGTACCTTTTTGGCGTGGCTGGCAGGGGATAGGATTGGGCCCCCAGTGAAGCAAATATCCAAGGAGAATGAGCTAAGTACTACTAGCCCACTTGTGAAATCAATAAGGTGTTTATGTATAAAGCTTTCCTTTTGCTGCAATCCCTATTTCCATTAAATCCAAAGAAATTTAATTTAAAGATTTTGTGCTTAAATCGTACCCAAAACTTTCTGTTGAAAAATGTCATTAAAGGAATAATTGCTTCCTAGAAAAACTACCTGTTAGTATAGAAACATGAAAATGAGCGAACTCAGGAAGATAGTGGAGGACAGGAAGGCCTGGCGGGATATGGTTCATGGGATCACGAAGGGTCGGACACGACTTAACGACTGAACAACAACAACAATAGAAACTAATACTGAGACCCTCAGGTCGGAAGGTGTCCAATATGCTACTGAGGAAGAGCGGAGGACTATTCCAAATAGCCCCAGAAAGGATGAAGCGGCTGGGCTAAAGCCAATAGGACATTCAGCTGTGGATGTGTCTGAGGGTGAAAGGAAAATCCAATGCTGCAAGGAGCAATACTGCTTAGGAACATGGAATGTGAGGTCTATGAATCAAGGCAAGCTGGATGTGGTTAAAAATGAGATGATAAGATTGAACATTGACATCTTGGGAATCAGCGAACTAAAATGGACGGGCATGGGTGAATTTAAGTCAGGTGACCATCATATCTACTACTGTGGGCATGAATCCCTTAGAAGAAATGGAGTAGCCCTCATAGTCAATAAAAGAGTGGGAAAGGCAGTACTGGGGTGCAACCTCAAAAACGACAGAATGATTTCAGTTCGAATCCAAGGCAAACCATTCAACATCACAGTAATCCAAGTGTATGCCCCAACCACTGATGCCGAAGAAGATGAAGTTGACCGGTTCTATGAAGACCTACAACACCTTCTAGAACTAGCACCCAAAAAAGATGTCCTTTACATCATAGGAGACTGGAATGCTAAAGTAGGAAATCAAGAAATAAACGGAACAACAGGCAAGTTTGGCCTTGGAGCGCAAAATGAAGCAGGGCAAAGGCTAATGGAGTTCTGTCAAGAGAACACGCTGGTCATAGCAAACATTCTTTTCCAACAACACAAGAGGCGACTCTACACATGGACATCACCAGATGGTCAATACCGAAACCAGATAGATTATGTGCTTTGCAGCCAAAGATGGAGAAGCTCTATACAATCAGTAAAAACAAGACCTGGAGCTGACTGTGGCTCAGATCATGAGCTTCTTATTGCAAAATTCAGGCTTAAATTGAAGAATGTAGGGAACACCACTAGACCAGTCAGATATGACCTAAACCATATCCCTTATGAGTATATAGTGGAGGTGAAGAATAGATTTAGGGCATTAGACCTGGTAGACAGAGTGCCTGAAGAACTATGGACGGAAGTTCGTAACATTGTACAGGAGGCAGCAACTAAAACCATCCCAAAGAAAACGAAATGCAAGAAAGCAAAGTGGCTGTCAGATGAGGCTTTACAAATAGCTGTGGAAAGAAGGAATGCGAAAAGCAAGGGTGAAAGGGAAAGATATAAACAACTGAATGTAGATTTCCAGAGAACAGCAAGGAGAGATAAGAAGGCCTTCTTAAATGAACAATGCAAGGAAATTGAGGAAAACAACAGAATGGGGAGGACTAGAGATCTCTTCAAGAAAATTGGAGATATCAAGGGAACGTTTTGTGCAAAGATGGGCATGATAAAGGACAAAAAAGGCAGAGACCTAACAGAAGCAGAAGAGATTAAGAAGAGATGGCAAGAATACACAGAAGAACTATACAAGAAAGATCTGAATGTTCCTGATGACCACGCTGGTGTGGTCACTGACCCAGAGCCGGACATACTAGAGAGTGAAGTCAAGTGGGCCTTAGGTAGCATTACTAACAACAAAGCTAGCGGAGATGATAATATCCCAGCTGAGCTACTTAAAATCCTAAATGATGATGCTGTGAAAGTGCTGCACTCAATATGCCAACAAATTTGGAAAACTCAGCAGTGGCCAAATGATTGGAAAAGGTCAGTTTACGTTCCAATTCCAAAGAAGGGCAGTGCCAAAGAGTGCTCAAACTACCGCACAATTGCACTCATTTCACATGCTAGCAAGGTTATACTCAAAATCCTACAAGCTAGGCTTCAGAAGTACGTGGACCGAGAACTACCGGAAGTACAAGCTGGGTTTCGAAGAGGCAGAGGAACTAGAGATCAAATTGCCAACATGCGCTGGATCATGGAGAAAGCACGAGAGTTCCAAAAAAAACACACCTACTTCTGCTTCATTGACTACGCAAAAGCCTTTGATTGTGTGGATCACAACAAACTGTGGCAAATTCTTAAAGAGATGGGGGTACCAGACCACCTTACCTGTCTCCTGAGAAACCTGTATGTGGGGGTCAAGAAGCAACAGTTCGGACCGGCCAAGGAACAACCGATTGGTTCAAAATTGGGAAGGGAGTATATTGTCACCCTGCTTATTTAACTTATATGCAGAGTACATTATGAGAAATGCAGGGCTGAATGAATCGCAAGCCGGAATCAAGATTGCCGGGAGAAATATCAACAACCTCCGATATGCAGAAGATACCACCCTAATGGCAGAAAGTGAAGAAGAACTAAAGAGCCTCTTGATGAGGGTGAAAGAGGAGAGTGCAAAAGTTGGCTTGAAACTCAACATTAATAAAACTAAGATCATGGCATCTGGTCCCATCAATTCCTGGCAAATAGAAGGGGCAGAAATGGAAGCAGTAACAGATTTTACTTTTTTGGGCTCCATGATCACTGCAGACGGAGACAGCAGCCATGAAATTAAAAGACGCTTACTCCTTGGAAGGAAAGCTATGGCAAACTTAGACAGCATAATAAAAAGCAGAGATATCACCATGCCAACAAAAGTTCGTATAGTCAGGGCGATGGTGTTCCCAGTAGCAATATATGGTTGCGAGAGTTGGACCATAAGGAAGGGTGAGCGCCGAAGAATAGATGCTTTCGAACTGTGGTGCTGGAGAAGGCTCTTGAGAGTCCCTTGGACTGCTAGGAGATCAAATCAGTCAATCCTAAATGAAATCAACCCTGACTGTTCCCTGGAAGGACAGGTACTGAGGCTGAAGCTCAAATATTTTGGCCACCTAATGCGAAGAGAGGAGTCTCTGGAGAAGACTCTGATGCTGGGAGAGATTGAAGGCAAAAGGAGAAGGGGAAGGCAAAAGATGAGATGGTTAGACAGTATCACCGATGCAACGAACATGAAAATTAGTGAACTCAGGAAGATAGTGGAGGACAGGAAGGCCTGGCGGGATGAGGTTCATGGGATCACGAAGGGTCGGACACGACTTAACGACTGAACAACAACAACAAATAGAAACTAATAACTATCCAAGTTCCTAGCCACAGGAAACCTTTTGTTGACTGTGTCTACCATGCTAGCTGTCCCAACACTCTCACCTTGAAAGAAAACATCCCATTTGTGACCGTCTTGCCTCCTTTCTTCACATAGTTTTCTCTGCAGCAATGGATTTGGCATGGGAAAAGGGAGCTGGTATAGGAATTCATGAAAGTTTGGTAGAAAAGGAGGTTGAGTGGATTAAAGAACCAATCCCATCCTCCCCATAGCCCCTTTTCCCTGAAGGTACTCGAAAAGGTAGGCAGACTCAGGATTATATAAACATATAAGACTGCTGTTGTATGCCTGTCAGAAGTTGAATGGTGAGTAATGTTTCTTACTACGTTTAGACAATATGTAGTACCCACAAAATGGAAATGTATACTAAATATAGTAAAATATTTCAAGCAAAAGCCTGACGGCCTTATTAAAAATAAAAGGATAAACGTTGGAGATGCTTTGATTGATCTGACTGAAGCATCTCCAGCTCTGAGGCGCTCAAATGCAAAACAGTGAGAATGACGAATGGGCCCATTACCATGAGATAACACAACGGTCTGTCAAGATTCTTTTCTCCCCATGCAGAAGTAAGGCTGCTGAATGAAGCACAGCTGTTTTCGTAGCACAGTAAATATGGTTTTAAGAAAAATATGCTGCAGAAATGATTTGGAAAAGGTGCTTTTTATGACAAGCTTTCTTCTTGACATCTTGTTAATTTAGGTTGTGGCTCTCTTTTGATTTTGAGTTAAGCCTCGAACAGTTCTGGATTCAGTATGAATCACAAAACAAGCTTTGCAACTGTATTATTCAAGTCAGTCTCTTTTGCCACAATGAGAGTCTTTTGCAGATAATCTCAGATGCCAAAATAAACAGAAGCAGCGATGTGCTTATTCTCTAAGGGCAAGCGTAGGCCAGTGTGTTTTCCAACCCTCCCTTTGAAGGCCCATCCATGTAATGATGTGGGTAGAAGCACTGTCAAAAGCTGCGGATAGACTTTCCTGGCTGAAAGTAGTGTTGGAATTTGCCAAGAGTACAGGCATGTTTTTAAAGGATTTTTTTTTAAAAAAAAAAGCATTTATTTGTGTAAATCAGTTGCTTCTTTATCTAGGGAGAAAAACAACCAGTTGAATCCTCCTGCTTTTCATAGCTCCTCAATTTGTGGTGTTTTGCAGGAGTACAAACTTATTAATCTAAATTTCACTTGTACAAATTGGTTCATCTAATTTTTAAGGCTTTTCTTTCCCTGGTCTGAAAAGAGGATAATCAAAAACTGCTGCATGAGGACCTATCTATTTGTAACAATGGATCCCATATTCATTCTGATTCAACCGTTACCTGTCCATAGCATTTTAAAACAAGAAAGCAAATGGTTATCTCATTAGTAACATGATTACTTTGTCATCATCTCTTTACGTAAAGTAGAACATTGGTAAAGATTCACTGAGCACATGGGGCATGCATTCAGTTTCAGTAAATCTACATCTGGAGATAGATTTTGGATTTTTTTTAATTAGATGTATGGTCCCTCATATTTGATTTTATCTATGGATTACCAGTTTTCAAAAAATGGGAAATTATGCTATACAGGTTTATTCTTGGCTACGTTCTTATTATCACAGAATATCAGCCTGAAAAAAGGTATTTGATTAGTGGTATTTCCTATTCAAAAATCCCACAGATTAAAATAGACTTTCTCCAAAGGAGGAACACAAGATTACCAGTAAGGCTTGCTGGGGCATTAATGGTTGGTCACTGAGAGCGCAATCCCTACTAAGTATCAGGTGGCGGAACGAGTGCTCCGCCGTTCAAAGCCATCACAAACGTGCTATAAAGCACGTTTGCGACGACTTTAGAGTAAGGGTGGCTGGCGTGGAGGCCGTCAGCCCTTACTCTGTTGCCGGATCGACCCTGCGGCCGCTGAGGAAGGTAAGTCTACCGTCGGTGGGCATGGGGGGCAGCGAGGGAGGCCAGGGGTTGGCCGAGCTGGCCCGGGGGGGAATGGTGGCCGCTGTATCCCCGTCCCATTCCCGGGCCAGAGTGGCTTTTACACGGCCTCCTCAGACATACGCCAGCTAAATAGCTGATGGAAATCTGAGGAGGCCCATTGGGGCCTCCCCGCACTAAACCGGGAGAAGGGGATGAACATCCCCTTTCCCCGAGTAGACCTCCGGGCTGATCACGATCGGCCTGGAATGGGGATAGGATCCGGCGGACGGCCCTTGGGCTGCCACCAGATACTTGGTCAGGATTGCGCTGTGATTTTCATTATCTGTTTGTATTTTCACTCTCAGGATGAAATCTGTCTATCTTGCCACTTTCTTTCCAATATTTGTCATTATGATGGGCAGTTTGGGACATTATTTTTAGGGGCGCCTAAAAGTAGCAGGCAAGCCTAGAGGTATATGCCAACATCTTCTGTGACATTTTAAGGGATTCCGCTTTGGCATGCATTAATATAAAGAATGTTTATAAACCACTTTCAACCACAACAAAATAGTTCACAAAGCCAGTGTGCCTAGCAAAAAGAATGAAAGAGATGGTTCCCTGTCCCAAAGGGGCCCTCTTGTATGGCTCTCCTTTTCAAAAACCCATGCCATGTTCTCTCTTCTACTCCGACACACATTTTCACTGTCTTCTCTCCCCCCTCCCCCATGCTCTCACTTGTCATCTCCACCCAAATGAATCACTCTAGTACAAGGCCTGCAGCATGGGTGGCATCTTAATGTCTTGGCCAAGATCTGCAAAATTCTGCACCTGTTCTCCCTCAAGGCTGAGGCAGCAGCAGTGCTGGACAGATCTTCATCTTCCCTTCCCCTGAAGCAAAGCCATGGAGCAAATGAACTGATTGCTCTTTTTCTTGAGATATGGCAAGAAGCAGAGGCTTTGCCCACACATCAATGCAGGCTTGGCATAAAGAGCTTGACAGTTCCATCTGAACAGTATCTTGGGGCTGGCTGCCATTTCTGACCCATAAGTCACACTTCCTTATCTGCCAGCATTCATCAGTGAAAGTGGTCACATAGTAGACACGGTGCACACAGGATCTACTTGTAGAGTAATCTTGTAGAACACAAAACATTCTGTTCCTCAAACTAGCCAGTATTTTCAAAACGTTGGGAACATGGCTACTACTGACTCACAGATAAAGCAATAGTCACTGTTTTTAATTATAGGTGGTTTTACAGAAAAGCAGGACAGGAAACAAAATACACCCTCTCCCTTCCAGGAACTAAAGTTGACAGGAGACACCATGCCCTCCTAAGAACATGTATCCGTCAGCCAGCACTTCTTTTGCACAGATTTTTAACAGATTTGAAACAATTTGTTTGCTTCTGAACTGTCACACTTAAGTACAAACTGAATTGGGATTGTGTGTTTGGATTGTGTGCGTTACACAGTTGATCACTCAAAGAATGTACAGTTACAGGTAAGCAACTATTGGTCTCTGTGCAGTCACAAGTAGACTGCATGTTTACAAAAAGCAATAAACTTTGTTTCAAAATTGTTAATAATGAGCAACTTAATTGAATTTAAAGCTGCAATCCAAGGCATACTTGAGAGTTCTACTAATGCGTGAAATTGGTGAGAAAACCTAATCAAGTCAGTATACGACTAACAACAAAATACAGAATGTATCAATTCATGCTATGCCTTTCAGGTGAGAATATGGCTGAAATAAATATAGGGCACAGTTCTGATGAATGCTATAAAATGTAAATTTAGAATAGAGGAGCTGGTGTAATTTTCAAAGAGTTCTGTTTTGTTATTCTATCGTCTTGCAAAATCAATATATTCATAAGGCTCCAGCTAAGAATGACAACCCCACCACCATCTGCAAAGGTTAATAAAAATTATTATATGTAATTGTGAAGTAAAATCTAAAATTCAAAGCAACAGGGCAATAATTTTATACAAAAAAACCCTGAAATCATAGTAGGGAGACCTACTATTTCATCACTCTCTCTTAGCATTCTGTTGAATCTTGAATTAGAAGATGATACATCTCATCAGAACTTGACAGAATCTGCCATCATTAGCCACCTCACTATTCTGTATCTAAATCCCTGGGACCTTCTTATGCTAGATCTTATTTGGGTTTCCTGTGCACCTGAGCTTGTTTGTTTTCAATCACTTTAATGTGGAGGCCTTGATACACCTTAGAAGGTTGACTGCTTCTCCCACTGAAGCTGACAGCCTTCTGGGACACATCATTGCTGCTTCAGGGCATAGGCAGATTGGCAGCAGATGGAAAATCAGTGGGTTCAAAAACACTAGGGACATAAGTGATGTACTACTACAGACAATGCAAGATTTTTAAGAGGAGGAAGCCAAGGCCTAATTGTTTCTATTTAACCCTGTTTTCAGGCTCTCAAAATAATAGGCAAAAAATGATGTTTCTAAACAAAAGCTCAAGCAAACACTGTTCAACTTCATTGCTTGAAAATTAGCAAAAGGACATACAGTAATTAGTTGTAGTAGAAAGATAACAGGAAGAGTAAAAACATATCTATATGCATTCTTTGAGGCGCAATCTGTGCAGATACACATAGTGTTCTGTGCATGTGCAAAACCAACTTTTGAAGCTTCTAGACTAGTTTTGTCGAGCATTCTGTCCCTGCCCATGCGCACCCTATGCGCACCAAGTGCCTCTAGGAAGAAGGAACATCCACTCCCTTAGTTCCTTTGAGAATGTCCCCAAACTAATTTGAACTATTTGAAGAGAGACCTGCAAGGATTGCAGTGTTTGGATTGTGTGTTTGCACAGTTGACCACTCAAATGATGTACAGTTACAGGTAAGCAACCATTGGTCTGCGTGTATTCACATGTACTTGAGACTAGCTAGGTCGAGGGCAACTTTGCAGGGTTCTGGGAGTAGAACACCTCTCAAAACGTACTACCCCCCTCAAACTTACTACCCCAGGGTAAGGGAATGACTGTTCCCTTACTCAGAGGAGACCTCCGCAACTGCACCCCCCCCCCCGGCAGGATGCAGCGGTAGCCATTTTGGCATCGCTGCATCGTCGGTGTGTGTGTGTAGGGAGAATTCGATTGGGCTAATTTACTAGGAAGTGAAAACAGAGACCTCACAAAAAATGTTAGAAGCATTGTTTCAGTTGCTTCTTTTCTTACATAATAGAGCAGCAGTTCTCAAATTGGTGGGTCATGACCCACCAGGAGAACCAGATGTTTCCCCTCCCCCCCCCGGATAATATGTAGTTGAAAAACTGATCAGCACAGAATTACCAGGGATGAGTTTCTCAGTTGGAAAACTTATTGTGATTCTCATTGTCATCATTACCCTCATTATTATGGGGACTGGGGTCAATATTCTTCCTATTCCAATAGAGGGGGAAAAGCACACATATTTGGTTCTGATCCTTCTTTCCGCAACTTGTGATGTGTTTTTGAATCCGGGAGGGGTCATGCATGCTTCTCCAAGCTGGTATTAACAGAGACCGAAGAAAAAATGCTTTCTAACTATGGTACTGGAGAAGACTCCTGAGAGTCCCTTGGACTGCTAGGAGATCAAATCAGTCAATCCTAAATTAAATCAACCCTACCTGTTCCCTGTAAGGACAGGTACTGAGGCTGAAGCTCAAATATTTTGGCCACCTAATGCAAAGAGAGGACTCTCTGGAGAAGACTCTGATGCTGGGAAAAATTGAAGGCAAAAGGAGAAGGGGAAGGCAAAGGATGAGATGGTTAGACAACATCACCGATGCAACAAACATGAAAATGAGCGAACTCAGGAAGATAGTGGAGGACAGGAAGGCCTGGCGGGATGTGGTTCATGGGATCACGAAGGGTCGGACACGACTTAACGACTGAACAACAACAACAACAACATTACCTGCTTCTAGGGATGGGAACCATAGTGCTCTGCTTCCAGAGCAATACGCAGAGCAATACGCAAGCAAAGAGTTGCCAGACTTGGAAGTGAAATCCAATTCTGAACAAGAGAGTGTGTCCATACTGCTCTAACAGGAGATCAAAAGTGCTACCTGAGCCTTCATCAGTTGAAACACAGAGATCCCAACCCAGTTTTGCCTTGTGAGAACGTTAGGTTGCATGGAGGCAACTTCTGATCTTGGTTTAATATCCTGTTTTTCTTATTACAATTTCCCATCTTCAGACAAAATGAGGAACTGTGGTTTGTTACAGTATGAACAGAAGCTTCAAATTTCCTCCCCTTGTATATAAAGGAAGGAAGGGGGAGTACACAAGCCTGCAGCTCAGAGTGGGTGCATTCCTATAACATCAGAACATGATTTGTTATGTCTGAATGTGGCCAGTGTGTGTTTTGGTGGCTCCATTGTTAACAAGGGTGGCTTGGTACACAACTGAGAAAAGAAGGATTGTGTCAGTTGTACTGCACTGCCAAAACAAATAGAAAAGAACAGCTTGTGGAACTGGAACTCCCAATGTGTTTCGAGTGAAACTAGTGTTTCTCTAGAAAATTAAAATTAATAAACTTCAAAAAAGAGTTCAAAAAAAATCTCACCAAACAAAGCCTTAAACGACTCTTCTTGCCAATATTTGCCAGGGTTCCAATGTTTGCCCTTGGAGGACTGGATCCTCAAACATGTAATCTGTGGGTTATTTTGTACTATTTACTTGATATAATCTACAGCCTATCTTCCAAGCCTATCCTCCCCCCTTTCCACCGATGCAGCCACACCAAAAAGCTGTGTGCTGTATTCAGCAATGGGGTGGATTGGGGCGTGGGAGAGGAAAGGGGAATTATTTCCCCTTGCCCCTCCATATACCTCCCGCTCGCCATGGCCTTCTGCCATCGTAAGAGGCTCTGCACAATTGAGCTGCTAATTTGGGCTGCTAATTTGTTAGTATCTTCACTGAAAGTTTAGTTAACACTTACTGCAGTATTTCATGGACCTGTTGAGAAAAACATCTGTTTTCACTATCTAAACCAGTGGTTCCCAACCTGGGGGTTGCGAAGCTGTTTCTGGGGGGGGGTCACGGGATGTTGGCTGGATGGTCACACCCAAGATGGCGGCTCACTCCCCCCCCCACTACAGAGAAAGAAGTGTCTTGGGGCTTGTTTGCTCACCTTGTGTTACTTTCTGCTTGCCTTTTAGCATCTTTGTTAATATTAGCTCACTCACTCCCCAAATGGGGCTGCTTATGAGTACAACTTTTAAAAGTATGATTTATTAAAACAATAACAATTGTTTTATTACAATTGTTTTTGTTTTATTACAATAACAATAACAAAACAAAAACAAATGGTTTTTAACATATGTAAATGCAGGTGACCCACGGGGTTGTTTATTTTAACTTAAATTGTTTAATTAATTATTTTAATGTGTTTATTAATTATTTTAACGTGTTTATATGTATTTTAATATGTTGTAAGCCGCCTTGAGTGCCCTCGGGAGAAAGGCGGGCTACAAATTCTTTAAATAAATAAATAAATAATAACATCACTTCCTGCTTACTGAAATCACTTCCGGCCCTGCCGGAACTTCTTGCTTAATGACATAACTTCCGGCCCTAGATCTTAAGAGGGTCTCGACAAATTGTTATTCTACAAAAGGGGATCCCAGTGCTAAAAAGGTTGGGAACCAATGATCTAAACCTTTTCTCAAAGGTTTGTTTCCACCAAGTAAAGTTTCTGTTATCTCAGTGAAGTACCATTTTTGGTTTTGACAAGACTCAAGTTCAGAATTTTTGAGCCTATAACTACATGTCCTTTGGCTATTCTTATCGTTAAGTTACTTTAGTTGCTATTCAACCTTGCAGAGTGAACAAGCTTCAGAATTTTTACCTAATGTTGTTTCACATTTTCATGTTACTCAGAATGTTACACTTTTGTTCCCTGAATATCCAAAGTGAGAAAGTCTGTTCCTTGCTGAAAGTCTGCTCTCTCTCTCTGTCTCCGACCAAAAATCGGAAGTGGGCTTTGACGCGATTGTCGCTGTTTAGAGCCTTGAGGAGGCCTGCAGAGGCATCAGCAGCACCCCTCCGGACCCTTTGGGGAGCCAAATCCTAACCCCCTTCCCGGGCCCGGTCCACCTTTACCAGTCAATGCAGACTTGCACTAGCGATATTGTTAGCGCAGGTTCAAGTTGACCCATGGCAACAGCAGGGGCCTACCCAGAGGAAGGGAAAAAACGTTCCCTGAGGAGGCCTCAATATGCCAAAATATCCCCCCCTCCCAGGATACAACGGACACCATGTTGGTGCTGCATGGGGAGTTAGGTAAGATTGGGCTGCCCGTCATTCACATTTCACTGCCACCCTCCTCCCTGCACAAGATTGGATGGAACATGGGTTTAAAGAGGGCTTTTCCTTTTAACCTGTAAGTGAAGCACGTGGGGCTCAATTGAAATCTATATTATCATTTATATCTCAATCTTCCACAAAGCAGACATACTTTTATCTGTCCAGTGTCCATACAGCTGTCCAGAAGTGTGCCCTCCTCCTTTGTGAAAGGCTGGGTGACTGTCTGAACGTACATGTCACCTCCCAGGCAGGGAAAGAGGGGTGCGCTATCAGTGGGTGTGGGAACAAGTACCAACTCCCCCATACAGTAAGAAGCCAAAGAGATGGAGCTCAAAAGATGGAGACAGCGAAGCAGCAATGCGGTTGCCTTGGCACCACGGTACCACTCTAGCAGAGACCTGGATGTCTTATCATGAGAGCTCCTTCAGGACCTTCTGCACACATCCCAGGAAACAAGCGGCCAAAGGGGCCGAAAGCAAAGAGAACAACTTGGATGCTGGCTAGAATCTCCTCTGTTTATGCCTCTGAGGTCCATGGGGGGGGGGGGGGAGAGACACACAATACTATGCTGAAATGGATGTTAGCTACACATTTAATGAAGAAAATATTCAAGATGGCATTTTGTTTAAGCAGTGGCTTGGATCCGAAGACCACGGAGTGAAAGACGAAAATATGCGGTGCTGTTCTGTGAACTCTTGCATAGGTACTAGTAGAAGGTTTCTTATAGTACAGAGCCAACAGTGTATCAGGGGTTGCATTATAGCACGAGAAACATAGTACAAGATATAGGCATGACGTATAAGTTCTGACAGGCCATACCAGACTTTGAAAAAAGCTTATGCGAGAGCTTGTACCAAGGCAAGACCTCCTCTGGACTTGAGATCACTTTTCTCATGCAATATTCCATTAAAATAGAAACAGCCCTTCTTTGGGATCCAAATCAATGAGTGGTGGCTGTAATTCTGTGCTCTGTGGTTGCTCTAATTTTCAGTCAGTGACATGAGCAGCAGTGGTAACTTACCTTATTTGCGCCTGGTGTGGCTCACAAGCCTAAAGTCAGACAGAATTGGCATGGTGTGATGATGCCATCACGCCACGTCAATTATTTCCAGGTCGCAGAGCTACGAAAACAGCCGAAGGCAGCAAAAGGGTGACAGTCCCATCGCTGCCTTCGGGTCTTTGGCAAGCAGGTGAGCTGCCGAATGAGCCAATGGGGGTATTACCCCTCCTGGGGAAGGGTGACACTCAGTGCGGAGCGCACCACATGCACCCCCATATGAGTACCATTGGTGGTACTTGACCATCTGTGTGACGCACTTCCACTGTCCTGGAGACCATGATGAACAACAGTGGAGATGAGTGGGGTAGGAATAGGGTATAGTTCTTCAACAGTCCAGACGTTTCCCTTCAAAAGAGGCACAGGCTGGAGAAGGAGGATGCCATGTTGAGGGGAGACCAGGAGGGTGCAGTAACTGGAAATGTCTGCTGTAGGAATGACTGTTGGAGGGCCACCAAGTCCTGTACACAGCAGCCATCCCTGGAGGCAGCAGTACTTGCAAAAACAAAAACAGAAGAAGTTTATTTATTTATTTACAGTATTTCTATCCCGCCTTTCTCCCCGAAGGGACCCAAGGCGGCTCACAACAGAAAAAATACAAAAAATACCGTATAAAAACAATCACACTTTAAAACAGTAAAAACAATTAATAACAATTAATAAAAACAATTAATAACAATTAATAAAAACAATATCTAAAAATCAATTAAAAGTTGAAAAGCCCTGCTCCAGTTTACGGACTTGTAACATCTTATATTCAATAGATACTGCTCCTTTTCTTCAGATCTCTCAACCACTTGTTTTTCTTTAGGTTTCATTACATCTAATATCAACTAGATCAGTGTTTCTTAAAGTCGTACAGGGGAGTTTAAGTCTTTGCGGGAGCGGGGCAATTTCGGAGACTGCGCTCCAGAATTGTGCCCGCCGCCAACAAATAAAAGCTGTTTTAAATGAACCTGGTTTCCCTGCCAGCTCACTAAAGGGGGGCTGCTGCCTCCCAAAAGTTTCAAACGGCTCCGATCATGTTGCGAAGCCAGAAGCAGGCTTCGCAACACAATCGGAGCCATTTGGAGCCTTGGGGAGGCCTGCAGAGGCGGCAGCGCCCCCCCCCCCCAACCGGGAAGCTAGCAGGGCAACCAGGTTCAATTAAAATAGCTTTTCTTTGTCGGCGGCGGGCACGATCCTGAAGCGCTGCTGCTGACGTTTGGTCTGGCCACCTCCTTTAAGGGCATATCGCTCACATCCGGTTGAGAACCCCTGAACTAGATCCTTAAATTTGCAATTGGTTGAGAGCCTTATCAATATGTTTTTCTAAGCAATTTTGAGTCAGATACAAATATATTCAATATTCTGGGCAGAAAAGTACAAACCAGTGCTTTAATGCCTAACAGATATGTGTGTGTGCTACAGCAGCCTTACCAATTCAAAGTGATAAGTGAACTTGGGGCGGAGAGGACGGAACATCTTTAAAGTTTAAATAAAACATGAAATCATTTGAGGGAAGCGTGCCTATAATGGGAAGAAGAACATTGTATATTGTGTTTGATATGTGATTCATAATTAGAAGAAATTTGTTGAAAGTGGCATGATACCTGTCAATTATCAGCAAGCCAAAAATTCCGCTAACATACATAATTCATCAACACGCTGCCCTTTGTTGTTAAGCTGCCTGATTTGGCTCCCTAACATGAAACATTTTATTCAGAAGAAAGCATTTAAATTCAAATAAAACCGGCTCTATTACATTGTTTTAGAAATATGTATATCCTGCTAAGAAATGTATGCTGTAGGTAGACGGTAAAGTAGGTAGACTGTAAAGATATTTTCAGCCAAGTTACACACACATCTGCTGCACAAAGAAGCAAACACGAGCGCTATCAGTGCACCCTTTACAGTCACCTGCACATAAGTGGTTTACAGTTTAGTCAACTGTAAAATTTTAATAGGCATAACATTCATTTCCCTTCTTCAGCTATTGTACAGCTTTTTAAATGTTTATTTATGTTATGTAAATTAAGTTATGCTGACAAATTAACCAGGCAGACAGTACATTCAAAAGGCAAAGTCTCAAAGCACGAAAACATCTACATAGAAATGCTGCTAAATTTAATATCAAAAATAAAAATAGTCAACGTGATTAAGAGAAAAAAGTCAGCAGCTTTCAAGCGAACCATCAGTAACAGATGCGTACTGTGAGAGACGTGAGAAAATTCAAAGCTAATAGTGTGTTAAGGAGCCCAAAGGTGCACGGCTTGGACAGCTCTCTGCCTGCTGTTATTCTTCCTGCCACCAGGGCCTCGGACCTTTGATCACCGTCCTCCTCTCCACCTCCCTCTTCCCTAATTGTTTCTAGCAGGGACCTTCACACACTTTGACAGCGCAACCCTACCCAGCTCCTCCACTGGTGCACTGCAGCAGTGGCGGAGGGCAGAATGGGAGGCTTTGGAAGGGAAAGGTAATTTCAATCCCCTTTTCCTCCCAAAGCCTCCCGATCTCCCTCCACCACTGCTGCACCAGTGGAGGAGCTGGGTAGGATTGCGCTTGCGAGTCTTCTGTACAAGCAAGTCCTTACCATGCTTTGCTCCTGACAATCACCCTGATCCAGCTTCTGGACAATTCTCTTTTCACCGTCCTGGACTCAGAGATGCCTCTTGCAGCTTCTTCACTGTGACAGCTCACTTTCTCTGACCAGCCCTGAGTTCAGAGAGAGGAGTATATTGAAGGTTCCATCCATCTCACTACATGCTATTTTAGGCTAGAGCCTCCTCTAGATCTAGTCTATAAAGTTGGCAAATGTTGTAGGAGGGTCAGGCAGGTCTATTAGCATATCCATACAATCATATGCATGTCTATACAGAAGTACACTACATTCAATAGGACTTACTACCAGGGAAGGGTGTATAGGACTGCTGCCAAATGTTACTAGCCTGGCTACCTATATATGGTATGTGTGAATTTTAAAACACGTTTAACATGCCTAAGATGCAGCGGCCAGCCAAAATGGCTGGCTGCTGCATCCTATTCAGGATGCAGCCTGCACTGGCATGGTCAGGGCTCACCTGTTCGTCCCCTTCCCCTGGTGTAAGCGCCGGAGTTCTCAATGGGCCTCCTCGGATGCACGCCAGCTCTTTAGCTGGCTCGCATCTGGGGAGGCCGTGTAAGGCCAGCCCAGTCCAGGAAGGGGACGGGGATATTGGCACAATCCAGCACCGATATCCCCACCCCATCCCAGACTGGGCCGGTCAATAGCCCCCTCCCCTGTCACCCCAGCCTGCCCAACCCATGCCCTCCTGCAGACTGGCCTAGGACTTACCTGGGTAGGCCAGCGCAGGTCCTGGGTGATGGCCTTGTAAGCGGTGCTGGCCTCCACACCAGTGCCGCTTATACTTTGCTGGGAGCCAATCTTTGCTGGGAAAAAAAATGCTATGAAGGAGCTCATTCCAAAGACAAAGACCAGACTCACAGAGTACAGACAACCCAATGACGGAATCATTGTCTTAATTTTCTGGGTACAAATTTGATGAGTACAAAGTGCAGAGCTCTTTGCAAAACTAAGCAAGAGGCTTTTGGCATGAAATTAAGAGTCAAATAACCACATGTCCAATGGATCCTTTTTTTCTATGGTTGAAGGGCTAGCTCTACTCTATAGTATATGCTCTAAATCAAGGGCAACCAGTTTCCACCTGGGAGTCATATCTAATCACCAGTGGCAACCAGGTGACATGTTAATGACAAGTCTGACTGCAAGTGAAAGGTGCAGATAAAGTCCCATTTGTTCTAATTAGTACTTCAAGACTGCTGCATAAAGTTATAAAGGCTTGAGAAAAAGTGGACCAAAACTGGCTTTAAACAATGCTTCAAGAAAATTTCACTCAAGGCGGTTGAAACCTTTCTCTGCTTCAAATGAGATTATGGGCACTTTTCCGCTCATTCAGTTGACAACTGTGAACATTAATAGCCCAATCCTGTCTAACATTGTGACCTGCAATGCAACGAGGCCAGTGCAGCCTCCACCGCATCCAGGGCACAAAGCAGGCCGCTGGGAGCTCACCTCGGAGGAAGGGAACATTTGTTCCCTTACCCCGCCTAAAGCCCCAGCCTCCCAAACGGGTCTCTTTGGATCCACGCCAGTTATTTAGCTGGCTAAGTCTGTGAGGCCCGTGTCAGGAGAAATGGGCCTGGGATGGAGGACAGTATACGGCAGAGACCTTCTCTGCTGGTCCCACCTCCTCCCGGGCCTGATCCGCCCACCCCACCCCCACACGCCCTCCTCTACCCCTCCACCGCTTGGTGGGGAACTTACCTTCCCTGGTGGGCACTTCTTCTGCAGTACAGAGAGTGGCACCGGCACTGGTGCTGCCTACTTGCTGGGTGCCACAAACTTGCCTTATGACACATTTGCGACACCCTAGACCACCAGTTTTATTTCTAGAAAGGACTGTGCTGTAAGTCTATAACCTTGCTGATTGTGCAGCTGTCTGTTTGGACTGGAACTCCTTATGGTGCAATCCTGTCGGCAGCCGCTCCGTTGCTCTTGGGTGTCGTAAACGTGCTGTAAGGCTTCACACTTCTAACAACATTTTTCTATCTCATTCTCTGAAATCTTGTCAATGTTTTGTGTCCATTGGTCATAGCACTAATAATTACATGATTAAAAAAAATGATTAATGAAGATCAGTTCTGTGTTTGTTTTATAAAGACCTGAATAAAAAAAATTAAAATAAGAGATGTCTTCTGATTTAGAAAGAGTATTGCCTTCTGACCCATAATTATGGTGATGTTTGTCTGTCTTTGCTTCCGGTTCAATTGCTGAGCTATTCTGCCTCACCAGCTCAAATTTGTCCCACACATTAATCCCCTCAGAGATTAATGCAAATAAATGATTAGAAATGAAAGTGAAGATTCTTTCTGCATCATACCCTGAAGGTTCTCCACCCTTAGTAGGCAATAATTGGATTGAATGTTGGGATACAAAAGCTAAGTTAAATGCAAACTGGCATATCAAGTTCTACGAGTCATGCTACCTCTGATAAAGTCATTTCACACAAAAAATGTCTTTAAGGGAAGCAAACAAAACAAATGCAAAAATAATCAGTATGCTTAAGATATGAGCCAAGCTTCACATGGAAGATATTTCAGCAGATGTACAAATAATAAGGAGGCATATGCCTCCTTACAAGCAAGTTAGCACTGTCACCCAAAAGGAAGGACTATATTGCTGCTACAAATGAGAGGCAAGATTTCAGTGAATAGTGTGAACAACTGATTAGTCAGTGTACTTTTAAATTAAATGTGGTATCAAAAATAGTCTAAGGTTGCAAGCCTATACACACAATGGGAGAAAGTCCCATTGAACTCAATGGAGCTTACTACTGAGTAGACATGCCTAGGACTGCACTGTAGGCGGCATATGTATACAGTACATTGCTCACTGCCAATGCAGTGTGTGGGCAGAATGTATAACAACTCTAGTTGCTTTCAAATGTGAATGTACTTTGTTTTAAAAGAAGGAAACAATCAGAAGCATTTTAAATATTTGTCCAACAATGATGGAATAAAACAAATATCTAACTGACTTATTTCAACAAAATAATACAATATTAGTATCAAAGAACTGAAGGACAAAAAGTTACTTCTACATAAAAAGAAAACTAACATTTAAGGCAGTGGTTCCCAAACTGTGAGGCACAGATCCAAAGGGAGCCATGGCATACTCAGTGGAGTCGCAGGACTGTCCCCAGCGTCTTCTTCCTGGGCACTGCCATCTTGGATCATGCAAGATCCCGTGAGAGTAGCACAAGGTCCCACAAGAATAGCACGGGATCTCATGCAATCCAAGAGGACACTGTGGAAAAAGGGAGTCATGACGCCAGTTAGTTTGAGAACCGCTACTTTAAGGTGTAGTGCTGTGCTACATCCAAGTTTGGATAGTAAGGAAATAGTATAAGACAGCGTTCCTCAACCTTTTCCCACCCGTGTACCCCCTCCCCCAGCCCCCAAGCAACCCCGATTCCCCCCAAGCCCTGCGTACCCCCACGTACCCCTCCCCCAAAGTGCACCCCCCCGAAAGTGGAAAAAAATGTGCTTTTTTTCCATCCATGCGGCGCTTCCAAGCCCGCTCGGAAGCCCTGCATGGCCGGAATCAACCACCGTTGCTGTCCTTTACCTTTTTCCCGGCCATGCAGCGCTGCTGATCGGGTCCTCCGGCTTGAGCGGCGTGAGTCGGAGGACCCGATCGGCAGAGCCGCAACCCGAAATTGTCCCCAGTAGCTCTCCCTTACCTTAGCTTGCAGCCGCCGCCATGTTGGATCACCGCCACATCTTGTGAGATCCAAGATCGCAGCTCCCAAATCTCATGCCGCGATCTTAAATCTCGCAAGACTTGGCGGCGATCCAACATGGTGGAAGCTGCAAGCTAAGGTAAGGGTGCCACATGGCCCGGAGAGCTCTCCCAGCCATGCGGTGCTTCCGATCGGGTCGTCCGGCTCACGCTGCAAGCCGGAGGACCCGATCAGAAGCACTGCATGGCCGGGAGAGCTACCTGGGACGATTTCGGGTTGCGGTGCTGCCGATCGGATCCTCCGGCTCGTGCTGCAAGCCGACTCTCAGGAGTCTTCTCCAGCACCGCCTTTTAAAAACTGTTGTTACATTACCTCCCTTCCACTCCTCTGGCACAGAGGTTGATTTTAGGAACTAGTTACATATTTTTGTTAGAGGATGAGAAATTTTTACATTTGTTCTTTAAGAACTCTCAGGCACAGTCCTGTTGATTTGTTAGTTTTTAATTTGTCAAAAACGCCTTAGAACGTTGTCTCTTATCACCTCTGTTTAAAAAACTGAGTCAGGCTCCCACCCTGAAAGGGTCAGTTCAGGCACGGGTATCTGCCCTACATCTTCTGTAGTTAAGAAAGATGCAAAGGATTCATTCAACATCTCTCCAATCTCCATATCATTTTTAATGTTTTGTATGATACAGTTTAGTCCCACAGGCAGGTTGCATAATATTATGCTGTTATATGATAATTTAGTGTGGAACATTTAAATGTCGTTTCAGGAAAATTGAGAAAGACACATTTCCCACAAAGCACTTCGCCATTTCACACCATTCTGACAGTTCAGCTGCTGCAATTAAATGTATTAATGTAACTGCACAGTTTATCACAAGTCTCTGCATATGAACAGCTAGTGTTCATTTCCAATCTCAACCCTTTACCACCACTTGCACCTGTGAATGCAAAATTCATAAAGTGATGCAAGCAAGTGTGCAAGATCACAAATGCAAGCAAGTGTGCAAGATCACAACTATTGATTGTCATACCAGCAACAACCACACTCAGGGGTGGGAGTTTCAAGCTTTCAGCAATTTCCACAGTCTTAGTTTAACCACTTATAGAGTACAAATCCACAGCCAGCCCATGCGCTCCTTTAGCAACATGCAAGGTGACAGAAGCCTGCTTGTAGTACATTATTTGTATTAGCTCTTATTTGAAGCTGACCCATAGGGTCAAAGGGGACTCTGAGAATCTAGATTACATATTGTTCCTCTTTCAACACAACTATAACGCAAATATTTTGAAAAGAGGCTGGCATAGCTTACTACTGGTTCTAAATGTTTATCTTCAGCAAACCCATTCTCTCTTAAAACATTTTATATTCTTGAGTGAGCTGCAAAAATACTATCGCAAACAAGAGGCACTCCAAATGTGCCATTCAACGACAGGGTTCCCATGGTTATAATCCCTGTTTAGTAAATAATGGGAAACAAACATATTGGGTGGCAACACCACAATTTAGTCTGACACACAGGTATTTTCTAAAGTGTTTCCTCCCTTAGATATACAGAAGGAACTCCCCACTTTTGAAACAGCTTTCTCTTTGTACATTGAGGTAGGGTTTACAGGATTAAAAGCCATGTTAAAAATCGCTTTATAGATAAAAACAAGTAAACACACGTAAAAGCAAGTTAAAACCACAACGTTTCGTCCACATCTGTGGACCTCCTCAGGTGAAACCAGCAGTGGGCTGCCAAAATGTTAATCCAGAGGCCAGTCAGAGCAGCTATTTTGAAGGAGAAAAGGCGCGAAGGCAGCAGGTAGAAAGCACACGAAGTTCAAAGACCAGGTAATTGACATCAGCAATCAGCATAGCTATGATAATCTTTGAACAAGATTAACATCTTGACAGTCCACTGCTGGTTTTACCTGAGGAGGCCCACAGGTGTGGACAAAACGTTGTGGTTTTAACTTGTTTTTACGTGTTTTTAACTATAAAGAGATTTTTAACATGGCTTTTAATCCTGTAAACCCTACCTTTTTTCTTAAGCCCTCTCTTTGTCTGGAAAGCAGGGACAAGGCGCCATGAATCCAAGTCAAGGTTCCACCACCAATCCCAAGGCTGCTCTAAGTGCAAGTGCAGGAGGGGCAGGTATTCTTCCTCCTCAAGTTCAGATTCTCTGTTTCATAAGAAGAGCCCTGCTGGATCAGGCCAAAGGCCCATCTAGTCCAACTTCCTGTATCTCACAGTGGCCCCACCAGGTGCCTCAGGGAGCACACAACACAACAAGAGACCTGTATCTTCTAAACCCCCCTTCAGGAGGGGGTTTAGAATTGTGCAACGCCTTGAATTAAATTGTGCACCGCCTTGAATTAAAGTCAGAGGAGAAATCCAATGACCAAGAAAGGCAGTATATAAATACTGGTGGTATTTATTAATTATTATTATTATTATATCCACTCCCTTGCATCTGGCATTCAGAGATAGCCTGCTTCTAAAAACCAGGAGTTTCCCTTCAGAAGGAGCAAGAACAGGCATCAGATCTGAGAAAGTTGAAAAAAGAGCCTTGAGACCTTCCATCTGCCCAAGAGACCCAAGTCTCACTCAACGAAGACAGCAGGGGTGTCTTCCAACCTCCCATGTGTTAGGATGCTTCATGGGGATCTTCTTAGAGGGCAAACTTGGAAGAAGAGAAATCCCAGGGACGTGCACTCAGCACAGACTGTTTTTTATCTGAGTAATTTCCAGTGTTCCTGGCCAAAGTCATTCACACTCTGGAACTCATCCCAGTGAGGGCACTGCAGCTCAAGGAGTTACTCCCTCACTTTCCAAAGAGGCAAATACAGTTTTCCTACAGACACACAACTCAAGCACCACATGGTGTTCTATCCACATTTATTTAAGCAACTGGTGCTGTCCAAATCAACCTTCTCTTCCATAGGAAGACAAATACTAAGCTTTACATTAATATCATGGAACATTTTCAAGTTACACACACACACACACACGCACACGCACACGCACACGCACACGCACACGCACACGCACACGCACACGCACACGCACACGCACACGCACACGCACACGCACACGCACACGCACACGCACACGCACACGCAGCTGCTGCTGCTGCTGCATTGACTTCATCAGCTGTCATTCTAGAAGATTGTGAGGGCTCTCAAAGTTGCCTGTGACAAGGTGGAAGCAACCTTCAGGTAGAGTTTTGAGGCTTCCTTGGCCACACGAGTGCCTGCATAATTAATACACTGTTTACAAGGACAATGCACTTATGGTGAAAGGAATTAGTCCCTGCAGATTCTGATGTTTACAAGATCCTGAAGAACAGAAAGAAGAAAACTTTGCTCTCCATGGTCTTGATGGCAGACTCCTCTATGGATGAATTGTAGCCTCCAGTGTAGTGATGTGTGGTTTCATAACTGCAAGGTCCTTCATGGATTTCAGTCCCATTTGGCAAACTTACCCTTTTCAGATTCCAAATTCTTCATACCACCACTGGATGCTATGCTGGCGGAAACAAAGGACAAGCTTTGCCTATTGTCCAGACAACAGAGCAAAGCAAAGCAGGACTTGAGTTTTTCCAAACCTGGGTTCAAGCTCTGAACCTACAGCAGTTCCAAGGTTAGGTGAAGTGCAGCCAACCTTACAGAGAAGAGATCTTCCACAGGTCGGAAGCCATCATACCAGTAAGGTAAGAAGCATCAGGCTGGGCAATTACAGGCTGGGCAATTCCTCCCACCAAGCCAGATGGGTGCATGTGCCATCAGCACTTTTCAATTGGATGGCAAAAGACTGTGTCCAAAAGACATGTGCTGGAGTGAGACAATGAGCCTGGGGACAGTCCATCAACGGTCTGAGATTAATAGCACAATCCTATGCATAATTGAGTTAAAAATGTCAGGGTTTTCTGACCGTTTATTAAAATAATAATAAACGGTCAGAAAACCCTGACATTTTTATCTCAATTATCTATGCCGACCGCGAAAATCTAAAGACCTAAATCCTATGCATGTCTACACAAAAGTAAGCCTCACTGAATTCAATGGGACTTACTCCCAGCCCAGGTAGCTTAGCATCCCAATCCTATCCCTCACCACTGGTGATGATGCAGCCGCACCAATGGGTTGTGCACTGCATCCAGTGGGGGGTGGCGATCAGGAGACTTGAGAGAGGTAAGAAGAAATATTTTCCCCTTGCCTCTCTGTAGGTCTCCTGGTGGCCTATAGGTCTCTGCAGACCTATATAGCTGGCATAGGTCTGAGGAGCGAAAAGGGGAGGGATGGGTTAAAAAAAGATGAGATAGGTTCCTTGCACATGCTGGTGCTGCCTGGATCCACCCCCTCCCTCCCTGACATGCCTCCTTCCCCCTCCCTCTGCACCCTGAAACTCCTCTTATCCTCCCCCTTCCCGCCAGCTTACTGAGAGAGGCGGACACTCAGGGAACTGCTGCTGTGTGCACATCACCTCTGCCTATTTGCAGCAGCCGCCCAGAAGTACACAACAATGGCCTAGCTTTCATGCCACCAGAAGGCCCAGATAGGACTGGGCCATAAATAATGAGCCAGGCATCAAATGCTTCTGTCAGTATCCAGCATTTTATACCCATCAGAGCAACAGTCTTCCAGGTTCATATCAGACCTCAAAGGGTTCTTTCAATTTTTTTTTTCACAGTATCCTAAAAAAACAGGACCAGTTTGGACTGAAAGCAGCTGAAACACTTCCAGATAGAAATTTTGTGGTCCATCATAGTAACCAGGGGACTTCTTGTTCTTCATAGGCCTATGTACAGTATGTATATTCATCATCCCCTAGTCACAGGAGAGTCCTCAGGTTTACAAACAAGAGGATTACATACAGAACATGGATCTTTGACCTGACATCAGTCCCCAGTGTGTTCACTAAGTTAGTTCACCTGAGAGTACTGTATACACGCGCATACATCAATATACCCCCACATCAGTGAGGCCCTGATCAGATTACAGTCCCAACAGCAGGAACAGACATCTAAGAGTTTCTTCAGTAGCAAAATAGTATTACTGTACTTTTTAATAATGTGCCTTTGTACAAACTTCATTTAAACCCTTTCTAAAAATATTGGACATTGCATCATTTAACATAATTTTTGTTTTCCTCTGATATGCCATATACTTTGTTTCTTGTACAGTTGATTTCTTTAAAAATTGACGAGTTCACAAAACGGACCAGTAGCAAAGTATAGCTCATTTACACGCTGGCCCCAACACTTGGCTTCCACCTCTATTTGCACGTGTCTCTGGTGAGAAAGATCCACACCCATGTGTAAGGCAACCAGGTTGAACTCCAAACAGAACAGTTTTCTTCCCATTCTTATTATGCTGACCGAATTCCTGCAACTTTGCCTGCTACCCTGCCTTTCCCCCTTCTTTTCCTGACTAATTCCATGCTACCAGCAACCCCATAAATTGGTATGACAAATGACTTTAAATACTTCAGTTATACGTGTTTTATTAACTCTAATGCTAGACTAATAACAGAAATGATGCTTTCCCATTAACATTTGCCTGATGCTTTTTCACTGGGAATTAGTAGAAGGCAAATTAGCTTTGCAAGGGATTATTTGTTGGAAGCCTGCACACCCTTTAGAGGCACAGTTTCTTGCCAAGCACAAATAGGCTCACAACACATCAACTATAGGGTGGGGTCTAATGCATAGAAGTTTAAAATGAAGATGTAGTATTTTTGGAGAAAAACAGGGATCATAAATAGCAATAGTGTGGACGCAGTGAAAGAAGCCTACAGGAAACAAGTGAAGCTGAAATGCAGCAACTTACCCAAGGTGCTGCAAACATGCCAGAAACTTGGTTCAGACCTCGACTGCTAGATCCAGGATGAGCACTGTAATCTAACCCGCCAAACTAGCTCTCAACAGAGAAGTTTGAGAAAGCAGGTAGAAAACAAAGAAGGCAGCAAAGGTCTGGGCCAGAGATAAACAGAGCAGAAGTAACTAGATGTTTCACACACTAAATAAATTATAAGAATGTTACACTGCAGAAGCAAGCATAGCTAACTGAAGGAAATAGCATGCTTATGATTGCCCATGCATTCTTAACATCTGTTCCATAGAACTGTCAATTCTGCGCGCTGAATGGGAAAAAGGCAAAAATGTATTGAATAAAATGTACCGTAATTGTATAAAGCACCTTTCACTATCTCTACCAAGTTCATTAAGGGGGGGACAGTTTTTTGGGGGGGAAGTGTTAATTTATGAAATTTAAGCTTAAGAGAGAGAGAATGGCTATATTAACATAATGACAAGCTGCTGTGTCTGCTGTGCAGGCAGGTAGAGACACTGTCAGGGATCATACCAGGAAAAGGTAGGTTGACTGACTGGAGTAGAGCCTAGCAGTTAGCGTGCACACATCCCTTCCTGCTTCCACACCCCCACTTTCCCTTTTTACTTGATCAACAGCTGAATAGGGGGAAATCGGTAGGTTCTAACTGCTACCACTATCCCGAGCTACAGAGACCAGGCAGAGGGGCACTGTCTGGGAAAACGGATCTCAGGAAACCCCTGAACTCCAGAAGTTGTTATTGGAAATCAAAACCACAGTAGATCTGAGAGCAATCAGACATCACAACCCATTGCATTAACTAGTTTATTAAAAATTCAGAAGACAGGGAATTAAATCAAATGGCAAATGGGAAAAGGGGGGAATAGGAAGAAGTATAAGCAAGCTGATGGAAAATGTCTGAACTCAGCTGGATGGACACAAATAATAGCCTGATCAAATTAAGTTACCAGTAATGGGCACAAGTAATGCCCAGCAGATGGAGCCGGGATGCTACTCAAGAGCAAAGTACACAATCCCCTTCCCCACACACTGCATCCTTACAACTCGTGAAATTTGCAATTTGGCTTGGAGTGAAAAAAAAAGACAAAGCAAAATAAAATAATTCCTAATACATCTAACTAGGATTACAGTCCCTACCACTAGCTACTCACATTGTCCAAGAAATCCTGGTCCCTGCAGTTACTGGAGAGTAAGCCTTCCTCAAACCAACTTTAGAGTTTATGGTAGGTCTGGCAGGACACACACACACACACACACACACACACACACACACACACACACACACACACACACACACACACCCACCCCTCTGTGCTTAAACGTAAGTAAACGAAGTTTGATTACGTCATACAGTTACCTGATTAGAGAAGTGGAGTCCACCTGGCCACTCCATCCCACCACTTTACCTAGTTAGACAGGTTTGGCTGCCCAATCAGCCAGGCTCAGCTACTCCAGAAAGGGAAGAATAATGCGAATCTACAAAAGCACATGGCTGGCTGGTAATGGCACTTCAAACAAAGGATAAAAGAGTGTTGCAGGCTGCTGCTGTTCTGGCTGTTTGTAGACTGTCTAACTTGCACAGGAGCTTCTGGGGAGTGTCCAAAAATAAGGAAAAACAGGCACACAAAAAATAGGGGGGGGGGAAATACAGGGTATTCATTACAGGCACTAAGAAGGTAATCTTTGGCCTGTACAGCAACTCTTTATGCTTTAGAATTGAGCAGGTTTTAGAATCTGGCTTCTAAGATAATATGGAGTTTCTTCTAGTAATTTTGATGAAAAAGGAACTCACTAAAACGTTTTTGTTATTCGCTGTTCATCGTTAGAGAGCCTCCCACCACTACCCACAATCTTGTCACTGTTTGAAATCGGTGGGACTAGGCACTTGTTTTCATGATCAAGGACATGACAAAACGTGCTTCGTTGACAACTAGCAACTAGAATGCAATGCAATTCAGTACAGATTACAACTAATTCCAGCAACTAAAAATGACATAAAGCATTCTGGAACAGGGTATGTGTTCATGTGTGCACACGCTCCCATTAAAGCAAACAGAACAGCATTTATGTACACATTGACAGGACAAGATCCTGCGTGAACTGCAGTACAGGATTGATGCATTCCATTTGGATTATGACTAGACCATTAAAAAGTGATTTTTAAAAATGAAAGGTCATTATACCAGTCTACATTTAGATACCCTGTATTTGGAACGTGCATATAAAGTAACCGTGATGTGCATATAAAATTTGATATTGCTGCTTCCAGATTGGTTATATCTTGTGTGCCAACCTTTTTCTCAAAGTCAAAAAATGTTAGCAATTACAAAAGTGGAAGTCATTCCCTTGGGTCTCATAATTGTTTCCTGGGTATTTTCCTCTCTGTAGTCCATTTGTGTACATTCCAAACAGCTTATTTCTCTCATAGGAGTTTGTTAATGCTTTACTTTTGTTTTACTAGGTCTTAAAACCTGCACAGAGGCGGTGCTGTGGTTAAATTACAACCCATTTTTGACCTTTCTACTGATACCAAGGTACATGCCAAAATGCCTGCAATTCAGAATTCTGATTACAGATTTGATCAACTACTACTAACACTTTCAGGGAACTCTTAGAAAAAGCCTGAGCTTTCATTTTACTACCACACTTCTGTATATCACATGTCTATGAGGAGCTCAGATTGGCTCAGAACATATCACAACAGTCCTGAAGGTAGGTTATGACAATATGTCCAATGCTCTCCAGTCGTGTGAGCTTCATAGCCGAGTAGGGATTTGAACCTGGATTCAACCATCTTCTCTCTTTTATTTCCTGTTACTGTGGAAAAGAGGCAAACATAGTGCTAGAGACCTGCCAAAAAAGGTTTGGCTAGTTGGTTCACATATGTACAACTCACCTCTACCTTCTTCACTTCCCTTGCCTGCAATTTTGCAGGCTGCAGAATGGGGGTGGTTTTTGCAGGTCAGCCAATTTTCGCCTCCCATATTGAAAGTGACCTGGATTCAAACCCTTGATCAAGATATACTTTTGAACCACATATCTTAATTCAGAGTAGAAAAGAAATACCCCGTATTTATTGGCGTATAAGACGCACTTTTTTGTCTACATTTGTGACCCAAAATAGTAGGGTGCGTTTTATACGCCAATACTAAAAAATCCCTTTCCCCCCCCTTGCCCGTTTTAAAGCATTTTCGGGCTTACCGCGTTTTTCCGGAGCCAGAGAGCTCCCTTGTGCTTTCTTCCCTAACTAATCTATCTGATCTACAGCTGTTTGTCGGGTTTAATTTATGCACGTGCATGAGTTGAGCTTCTCAGCAGCCAGCAGAGGGCGCTGTGCTCAGTTCAGTTCAGCTGAGCTGCAGAGGGCCTGCTCTTTCCAGCTCTCCTCGGAAGGGTAAGCTTCTGAACTGGGCCTAGATGGGGAGGCTTTGGAAACTGCATAGGTGGGGTGGGGTAAGAGTTGAGTCTGGTTTTTTTTTTTGTACTTTTATGTTGTTTACTTTGGAAACTGTGCATGGGTGGGGGAAAAGAGTTGAGTCTGGTTTTTTTTTACTTGGGGTAAATGTTTTTTACTTTGGAAACTGTGCATGGGTGGGTTGGGGGAAAAGAGTTGAGTCTGGGTTTTTTTTGTACTTGGGATTTATGTTCTGGTGCATTTTGTTCATGTGTCTTATTGCTGTGTGTTTTAAAAGAGATCCTGGTATTTTTGTGCAATTTATGTAAATTAGCTAATTAAGCAGCCAAGCAGTAAGTGGCCAAGTGGCCCAAAAATGCTTTAAATCTTTTTTTCTTGAAACCCAGGGCCAAAAGGAAGGTGCGTCTTATACGCCGGTGCGTTTTATACACCGATAAATACGGTAATTTAACAATCGTGACTTGGATCCAGGAAGACAACAAGGCTTGCCTCCTCCTTCCTGCTGTAACCCTGCCTCATGCACACTCTGAACGACGACTCCTGAAGTTCAGTGGGGCCCTTCAGAACAGTGTGGGATTGCAGCTAGAAGGGGGAATTGGCAGCAATAAGGAACTCGCATTTACTTGAGTGAAAGTGCCTTCCAGTTGAATAAGGGCCTCTCTGCCCAATACCTCCTATGAGAAGTACAACATCGCATATTAAACTGCTTGCTAAAAATTAACCAGAGCAGATGGTTAATACCAGTATTTTTATAGATCCTTTTAAACACTAAAGGTTTTAATTGCATCTAATTTACTCACAATACATTGCAGCATAAAACCTTCCACCTTGGGGTGCCTGTATTTGTTTAAATTGGGCCATATGTTACGTTAGCTTGCACTATTTGCTTAAACTTTAGTAATATTAGTTTTCAGAAAGAAGGAAAGTGAAACACTATACTATTCTGACAGTTTACAGCAGTCCAAAAACTGCAGCATAGGTATCTGCCATTCGTTCTGAATCTAAATGTTCACTTCCACAGCAGCCAGAATCTCAATCTAATTATGTAAAACCTCGCTACCTCTAGCATACTGTACAGCATTTATTTTCCAGAAGAAAAAATGCAATCATTGAATTGGGATACCATTTTCTTCTAGACTGCCAAACAAGAGATCAAAACAGGAAATCTCACAACTAAAAGCATACACCTTTGCAGAAAACCTTGTCTGCAACACAAGAGACACTCTATATAGTCACATAGGTGACGTGACTATATATCAGGGGTGGCCAAACTGTGGCTCATGAGACACATAATGTGCGGCTCTCAGAAATATGTTGGCTGAGCTCCTTATTGCATTGCAATTAATATAAAAAGGCAAATAAGACTTTTTCAAGCTTTATAATTATTTACTAGGGATAAACTGAGAGTCCACTGGATTAAAACATAAGGAGGGCAGGCTGGGCGTTGAGGGAGGGCAGTTGTTGGCTGGCCCAAGCCGGGGATATCAGCGGCAAGCTTCGCTGATATCCCCAGCCCTCTCCTGGCCTGGTCCACCCTTACCCCGCCACCCTGGATGTATGTCGGCTCGAGAGCCGATGTACATCCGAAGAGGCTCATTGGGGTTGGGCAGCTCTATAATAGGGGAAGGGGACAAACATCCCCTTCTCCTGAGAAGTCCCCGGGCTGCACCAGAGCGGCCTGGGAAGGGCTCAGGATACTGCAGCCAGCCCTATGGGCCGGCCGCGTATCTTTACATAGGATTGGGCTGTAAAACACAGAAAAAGCACCCAAATTCCAGGTTTGAGGAGAAATATTAAATTCTTTGAATTCCCCCGTAAAATAATAAATCAAAAGTATGGCTTTGTTCAGGTTATTCGTTCTCAAATTTACTCTTCACTTAAAATAGTTGTTCAGTCGTTAAGTCGTGTCCGACCCTTCGTGATCCCATGAACCATATCCCGCCAGGCCTCCCTGTCCTCCACTATCTTCCTGAGTTCGCTCATTTTCATGTTCGTTGCATCGGTGATGCTGTCTAACCATCTCATCCTTTGCCTTCCCCTTCTTCTTTTGCCTTCAATCTTTCCCAGCATCAGAGTCTTCTCCAGAGAGTCCTCTCTTCGCATTAGGCAAAGGATGAGATGGTTAGACAGCATCACCGATGCAACGAACATGAAACTGAGCGAACTCAGGAAGATAGTGGAGAACAGGAAGGCCTGGCGGGATATGGTTCATGGGATCACGAAGGGTCGGACACGACTTAACGACTGAACAACAACAACAAAAAACACTTAGTTCTTATATTTCAGAGCATGCTGGCTAAACATTTTAGAAACATTTTAAAAATGCTGATTTAGGAAGAAATGTAATTGTATACTCTCAGGTTAATAGCATACTTGTTTCAAGTTTTCATTCTACTAGTCAGACATTGTTCTTTTCTATCAGTACAACACTCTGTGATGAATGCTCATTTTTCCACTATCCTCCCCCCCCTAATTTTGTTTCTAATCCCCCAGAAGCATCTGTGTTTGTTCAGCAGCCTAGAAGCTGTTGGGTCATCCTCCTGCAGTAGCCTTTGTCCTGTATTTGAAAACACCATTCTCAAACAGCCATGTGCTGGGATGTGTATTTGGCCCTTCTCTATGTCTAGGGAAGCTATCCCTTTTCCTGGGATTGGCATGCACTTACTGATTAGGCAGCCCAATCCATCTGTCTAGGTAAAAGGGTGGGACGGAGTGGCCAGAAGGTTCCCACTCACCCAATCAGGTAACACAATTATATCATCAACCCTGGGTTTCTTAAGGTCAAGCTCAGGGAAGCTTGTGTGTGTTTGGCCATGTCTTCCATTGGAACCAGCTGCTGGTTTGTGGAAGGCACACTCACTTTGGCCCTCTACTAGATGCACAGATGTTCCATGGCAAAATGCACCCATGAGACACATCCACATGATTATCAACACATGTGGAACTTGTTGTTGTTGTTCAGTCATTAAGTCGTGTCCGACCCTTCGTGATCCCATGAACCATATCCCGCCAGGCCTTCCTGTCCTCCACTATCTTCCTGAGTTCGCTGAGCGCTCATCTGAGCCACCCCTAGTTTGGGGTGGGCCAGAGGGTGGTTCCAAAAGTGCGCCAGCCTTGTCCTGCCACAGACATGGGAGCGGGCTGTGTACCATCAGGTGGCTGTCCATGCCTCACTGGGAGGAGAAGGAGATGACACATACTATGTGATTTTCTGCTCCAACTTTCACAGGGTTTTCCCCCTCATTGTTCAGTTCTTTTCTTTAACCAAGACAGCAAGGTGTGTTCCCCCACCCCCAGGGAGCCACTTCAACCAATTCAACAATGGAAGCAAGGAGGTTCCCTATAAATTGATTAGCGCCGGTGCCTACCAGTTGATTGCTAGTCAGCCAGGATGACCTACCCCAGTTGGAATCTAGGGAAAGTGTCTGCTGGTGATACTGTGCAATACAATGAAAAGGATTGTGGCAGCTGCACAATTCATTTTGGCTGAATGCTGGCTAGCCGTGTGTGCCCATGTCTGTCACCATACTTAAAGTTGTGGGGACTGAAACAAGACCAAGGCCATTTTTCAAGGGGGAACATGGGCCATGGGAGGAAAGTGGCAAGGGGGGAGGGGGGAAATCCACACATTTACACATTTGAGATTTTTAAAAATAAATGTTTAAATCAGGAAAAGTCATGCTCCAAGATGTCCTGCAAAAATATTTACATAAATAAAATGTCTCATTCGGCAACAAATTAACACCTGGATGGGCAATGTTTTCCCTGGTAACTGATGTTATCAGTGGGTGGAAAATCACTACTGTTGGCTTGCTTCAGTTTGGTGAATCCATCTAACAGCCATGCCAGCCACAGACATAGTATGCAATTGGCCAGCCCAACTATACTAGGGATGTTCTTTTCCCACATTCTGTTCTCTGACCAAGAAGGTGTTCTCCCCAAGACAACTGATCGCAGGTCACCCAGGACAACCTACCCAATCAGAACCAAGGAAGGGAACCAGTGGGGTGGAGGCGCTGCTGGATCTGCGCAATTTCTGCCAAAAACATCTCAGATGCTCTCTGCAGCTACTTCAGCAGTAAGGGGCTACATTCATTAGTGGTTCAAGTAAAGAAACAGATGGGTTTTTGGAAGAAGCAAGGGTTTATTTTTAATACACTTCACTGCCATGTTACCCATCTAACACTCTAAATAAATCTAGAATGGTTTGGTCACCACATACCAATTCAGCAACAGGTTATTACAAGTGCACACAAAACAAGTGTTGTCTCACCGCTATTTCCAAATGCACACCAAAAAGGTACTGTGTTCCTACGTAACATCAGGTAATTACAACAACAGCTATTTACAAATATGCAGAAAACAAGTGCTGGAAAATGGGTTCACAGAAGGACGGGTCATATGGACACTCAACGATACAACCTCCTAGTGCTTCTCCCCCTCTTTGAGCTTGTGGAGGTTCATGCCTAGACAGGTAAGCCTTCATCACAGTGGTCTGCCTTTCCATGAAGGCACTCATCTTGTGCTGAGTGCCCTCAACAGCACCAATCAGCATCCTAGAGTCCTGGGACCTTTACTGCACCAGTGCCTCAAAATTGGTGGTCATATTGTCCAAGGACTGCTCCTGGCAGGCCACTGCCCTCTCGAATCACATGACCCATGCTTGAAGGTATCTGTCCTGGAGGCAGTTGAGGGTCTCCATGGCCTTGTTGCTCATATCCTGGTTCACTTGCAACAGCTCCCTGGAGAACTCAAGATGCTGCTTCAGATGCCACATCCTCTCTAGTCATCTGAGGTTTCTTCTGCTCAATTTTGGCAAAGTTGTGCACAGTTTTAACTGTACAGTACCTGTCTGATCCTTAATGTAGTCAGTGTCAAAGGTAGGAAAGACATCACCCCTCCTCCAGCTCTCCATGGTCCAGGGACTGCCCCCCCCCTCCAATTCCAAAGCACTGGTTTTAAGTAGTTCAGAACTTGTGGAATCCTTACCATGGTCAATGCCAAAGTCAGGAAATAAACCACACCCCTCTAGCTCTCCAGCTCCCGCCAACTGGCCACCCCCCACTTTCCAAAGTACTCTCCACAGGGGACAGGAAGAAATTACCTGGTTCTAGATATGTCTGTTGTAACAGTTCAAACAGCAGCGGGCTGCCTGCATCACCCATGACCTGGGATGATTCGTCTGATGCAGAAGGTTCTTGCAGAAGGTTGATGGGAACCAAGCTCAAGACCACTTCTTCCTCACCGTCCACTTCTTCCCCTGCATCCTTCTGCACAACAGTGCATCTCCTCTGTTGCACCACCTTGAGCCACTCATGTGGGATACAACCACTGCATGGTCCACACAGAGGAACTGGTTACGGATGTTGAACAAGAGCATACTTGCCCTGGAGCATCCAGAACGGCCATTACTCTGAATGTATGGTCTCTCCAGTAGCTCAAGTCCTTCAGCTTCTCAAAAATGTAGTGGAACTTCAAGTTTTGGCAAGAGCTGTCTGGAAAGTCTCTTCCTGTGAAATGTCAATGAAGGCTCTCAACTCCTCCTTGCTCCATGAAGGATTCCTTGGATGGCAAGGAAGCCCCTCGCTGCTGACTTCACTGGTTTGATGTGTTGGAGTGTTGTGGGCTTTTCTATCAGTTACCCAGCTCACTCTGTTGGGCATTACTAGTTACTGCTAGTTACTAGTAATTTGATCAAGCTTTTTCTTTATGTTTCTTTGTGTGCATTTTTCGTCAGCATGTTTGTTGTACTATTTTATACCTCCTTTTTGGTTTAATTCTTTTTTTCCTTTTCGGTTTTTAATAAACTGGGTTATATTTTGATCCCTTGCCTGCCTAGTCTGTGTTCTTTTGAGGTAGTTTGAGATGGCGACAGCGAATAGATCTACCAGTTCTGACCCACTAAATAGGGAAAGTAGAGAGCAGAGCAGGAAGGAGTGCATGAGCACTAACAACTAGGCACTACTCCCCTTGGCTGACATGCAGCTCCTTCCCTGACACTCTCTTACTGACAAGGGTATGTGTTTGCCTCACACATCCCCCTCTACTTATGAGATACCCATACCTTACATATTTTGCTCATGGGATGCGGGTAGAGTTTTCTGCTTACAGCAAGCGGAGCATGATGCAGTCTCATTTTCAAAATGCCTACCACGTCCAGCAATCCTGTTGTGTTCTTTTGGCAGCCCATGAATCACCTGAAACTAAGGGGAAAGGGTATGCACCAGTAGTAAAGATTTCCTCCTATTCCAGTGGTTCCCAAAAAGTGAGGTGTGGCTCCAAAGGGAGTCGCAACGTACTCACAGGGGTGTCAAGGGTTCTCTTCCCAGCGTCCCCAGCGTTCTCTTCCCAGGTGCTGCCATTTTGGATCTCATGAGAATAGTGCCGCCTCTGAAAACTATCAAACATAATAGAAGTATCATTGGAATGTTGAGACCCTGGATAACATGATAGTAGCTTGATGGGGCTACCAGTTCTTCAATATTTCTGCATCTTGAATAGCTGCAGCATCTTCACCACAGACATATTTTTGAATTTAGTTATTACTTTCGGTACCCATTAGCTGTTTTTATTGTTTTACTCACTCCTGTATCAGTCTTAATTTTTTTAAAAATCAAATTGTATTGCTATGGTTTTACACCACTTTGAGCTTCAGGAAAGTGATATACAGTATACTGTAAATCTCTTAAAACAAATAAAATAAATAAGTCTTACAGACAGAATTTTGATGCATTTTACTCAAAAGTAAGTCTCATTGAGTTCAGCAGGATTTACACCCTTGTAGGTGACAAAGAAATTCAGCCTTATATCCCAATTGGTATTTTTATTCAGTAGTAAACCCCACTGAGTTCAATGGTACTTATCCTAATTAATTTAGGACTTCAGCATCACATCCAATATCATGTATGTTACTAACCCACTAAATTCAGCAGGATTTATTCCCACATAACTATGCATAAGATTGCAGCCAAGCAATCTATGCAGAGTTTGGCACATCCTTGGTCCTTAACATCAAGGAGATTAAAATTGCAGTGTAACTCCTTTGCTTATGGAAGTGGGGTGGTGGATGGAACAAAGAATAGCCAGAGTAGCTCAGACAATTGGAAGAGCCAGTGTGGTGTAGTGGTTAGAGTGGCAGGAAGTCCTAAAATGGCTATGTGGTACCACCAGGTTCAGTGCCAGTATGCTGCTGAATGCCAGCTGCAGGGAATCAACGGTGGGAGAGAAGCATGCCCTTCTCTCCTGCTTGTGGGCTTTGGCCTGACCCGTCAAGGCGTTTCTTTGGACGGACCTGCAAGGCTCTTCTTATGTACCCAGATGCAAATCTCTGTTTAGCCATAAAGGTCACTGGGTAACCTTGAGTAGAACACCAGCTGTCATCCCCTAGCCTACCTCACAGGGCTGTTATGAGGCTACAACGATTGAGGAGGGGCTACCATGAGTTGCATAGAAGAAGGGCCTGATAGGCATGTCACTATAAATAACGACATCCTATAAATGCAAATACCATAATATTACCTCTGGGCACGTCGTCCTAGCGCTGCACCGAAGTTGTCGTTGCCAACCGGGCTAATCCGAACCGTGGTGGGGATTTTAAGGACGGGGCAGTCGGACGGACTGACTGACGCCTCTCTCCTTCCTCTGTCCTAATGTCACCGCGCCAGTCCCTTGTCAGCCGCCGGCGCCTCCCATTAGCACTACCCACCCATTAGCTCCCATTAGCACCATCACGCCCGTCCGCACTATCCGAGCGGTGGTAACAACCTTCACGTGTATTCGGACCCCCTCAGACGAGCGACGCATCCGCGAAATGCGCGCGCGTTTTCCACTGTGGTTGGCCGCGGCCGGCCCCCTCCATGCTCACCTCCTGAGCGACGGGGAATCTCAGCCGCCCGCCCGGAGTCCCCGCCAGGGAAGCGAGGCGAGAAGCGCGGGCGGGCGGACAGACTCACAGGCGCTCCGACAGCTGTGGCGGCGACCACGACCAGCTTGCTGCCGCCGCCTCCGCGCACGCGGGTTTTGTGTTCGGCGTGTGCGTGCTTTGTCGGGCCTCTTTTGTTTATTCCCTTCCCAGCCTCCTCCCCAAGGACTTTCCTACTGGGGCGGGGGGACGGGGACGGCTGACCGGGTTGAGGCGACCGCGCCGGAGCCTTGCCCCGCCTCATCGCCGCCCCCTTCAGACATGCCATTCCCCTACAAGGCACTACAGAGAGAGCCGACCGGTTCCGCCCCCTTTTCCCACCACGAGCAGGACGCGTGAGGGGCGACCAAAGGAAAGCTGAGGTGTGTGTACAGCACATATACAGATATATGCGCGTCAGTCACCCGGGGAGGTAAAAGGAGGACAGACAGAGCGAGACAAGGAAGGAGGTGGGTGTGGTGGACGGCCCCGCCCCTTCTACGAGCTCTGATCCGCTCAGCGGCTCCGCCCCTCTTTGAACATCGCCGTCCCGTCACAGCTGACGCGCTGAGCACACGGCCGCGGGGCCCGTTCTATTTATGTTTGTGGCCTTGTATTTGCATATCCCCGCCCTTCACCTCCCCTCCCTCCGCGAGCCGGGCGGATGACCCCGCCCTTTATGTCCACATATGGCCCTGGTGGGCGGAGTTCCCCTCCGGCAGCCTCTCTCTGGCTTCCTGGTGCCGTTTATAGAGTACAGCCACTTCCGCCGTCTGCTTAGAAGCGGCGCGATCATGGCGGAGCGCGGTCAGCTCCCTCCCCCCGCCAAGCGCCTCTGCTGCAGACCTGGCTATGGTGCCGGGTGCAGGCCGGGCCAGCGGACGGGCAGCGGCGATGGAGGCCTGGGCGGCGGCGGAGCACTATGTGTCGCGGGACCTTCCTCGGCTGCCGCCGTCGCCGCTTTCCCCCCTGCCCTCGCCGCTGCCTATGCTGCGCTGGGGGTGCTGCCGCTCGGCAAGACGCAGAGCCCAGAGTCGCTGCTGGATATCGCGGCGCGGCGGGTAGCAGAGAAGTGGCCGTTTCAGCGGGTGGAGGAGCGGTTCGAGCGCATCCCGGAGCCTGTGCAGCGCCGCATCGTCTACTGGTCCTTCCCCCGCAGCGAGAGGGAGATCTGCATGTACTCCTCTTTCAACACCGGCGCCGCCGCCGAGGACTCCGCCGCCAGCAGCAACACCTCAGCCGCCGCTCCCGGCGGGGGATCTAGCGCCGTCGGTTCCGGGGGCACCGCCTCTGTCGCCAGCGCCGCAGCCGCCAACAACAACAGCAGCAGCAGCACCAACAACACCGCGCCCGGCGGCGGAGGAGCAGCGGACGCCGCTGCTGACGAGAATCGCCTGCCCTTCCGGAGGGGTATCGCGCTGCTCGACGGCGGCTGCGTCGACAACGTCCTGCAAGTCGGTGAGTCACTGGGTCGTCGGGGTGGGGTGGAAGCGATCGTCTGCTTTCCCTTCTCTGTGTTTCCTTTTAGTCACTGGGCTTCGGGTCACGGGCTCTTCCGCCTCCTCCCTTTTCTCTTCTTTTCCCCCCCTTCTGACTTGACCTGACTTTTCTCTTTGGCCCATCCACCTGTGCAGTAGTGCCATCCTCTTCTTTTCCCCTTCCTTTCTCTCTCTCTCCCCCCCCCCCCCCAATGCTCCAAGCTCCTTCTTTGATCAGGCCTGCCAATCCAGTTTATTAAGCTCACTCGCACTATGTAATCTTTTTTCTTCTAACTTTCATTCACACCCCTTCTCCCCCCCCCCCACCAGACCATCCAAGCAGCTTTCCCTGGCATACAGGCAAAGCTACCTTAGCTAGCCTTTCCTCTTCCCATCCCTTTAAATCCTCTGCTACTAAACTGTCCCACATAATCCTTGTTTCTCTATACCAGCCTTACAAAATGCACATAGTATCCTATTCCTTTTTATAGCTGGTTAAAAATCTGACTGGATAATCCAGAACATTATAATCCTACACAGGTAGTTTTGTCTCCTCCCCTGTCTGTTATCCTTCTCAACCACAATAAGAGATGTCTGTGTCTGTTTTGTTCTCTTCCCCCCCCCCCACAAACATCAAAGAATGTGAATGGAAGTGAATCAGCAGAAGGAGCCCCCAGGGGAGGGGGGGTAGGAATACATCCTCATCTTTTGAATTTGCCAGCGGAGATTGGAGTCTCCAGACAAAGACATTTCTAGGACAGCAACACTTGAGGAGAGAATGAAAAATTTCATTGGCTTTGCTCAGGCTCCTTGGGCACTCCTGTGTCCAGACTGCATCTCTCCAGTCTGCATCTTCTCATCCTCCTGGGTTTTGTTATTGCTGGCACTGGGGGTAGGTCATTGGGTCGTAAAGCTGTCAGATTGCTGATGAAACTGGGGCTGAAAGGAGGTCTGTCTGGGGAGGGTGGGGGAAGCTGGCTGCCTAGGGGACTGCTGTGCAGGAAGGCAGAGGCAGCCTCAGATGCTGCCAAATAGCTTTAGGATGTAGCTGGTTTTTCTTTTGCTTTGTAGCAGTGAAGAGGGGCCAAGTGCTGTTCTTCTTTCTCCTACTGTTTATGCTTGTCTCCATTCTCTCTAGGAGACAGAACTGCCTTTCCATTTAACTCCTCCCTTTAAATCAAAGGGCTTTGGAGGTGGTCCCCCCCTTACCATTCTCTCCATCAAGGAAGTGGGGAGGGTTTATTTCTATCAATAAAGGAGGTTGCAGGAATCTGAGTGGCTGGCTTTTCTTCTCTTTTCAGGTTTTGGAGTTGAGTGTTTAGAGAAATGGGCAGAAGGGTGATTATTTTCCTTATAAAACTTCCTGCTCTGGGTGAGGTTCTCAGTGGTACTAGATCTTTGTTGCCTTTTCAAGAGGCTTGTGTTTTGCCTGTACATCTCCAATGGCCTTCAGGAAATTGCCCTTGGAGGAGGACCTGGCATCATCTCATGTTCATGTTTGTTTGTGTCCTTTTCAGTTTTTTTTCTGTTGCTCAGTGAAAAGGGGGAGCGATACAAAAGAGCTTCTTTCACTGCTTTTCACTGCCTGCAAAATAACAAGGATCTGACAAAGGGGAATGAAATCTAGAGATTTTTTTAAGCTGCTCTCAACTCAGCAGATTTGCCTAGCTTCCTCTGACATGAAATTTAAATGCAATCTGTGGGTTTATGTTTCGTTCTCCTTTTTTCTTTTTGGCCCAACTGTTGGTTTTTGATTGTAGATGGGGTGACATTTTTAAGTGGGTTAAAACCCACATATTATGGCCTCCTCCTTATTCCCCATTACAAGATCACCTCCTGATGATTGGTATTTCTTGACAGTTAAAGATGTAGATATCTCTAGGCATCTCTGCCTCAAGGGCTGAAGTGGATATCTCTAGCCACCTTAAAAAAGAAATGTTCAAAACCAGCTTGAATTAGAGTAGAATTGCTGAACTGGGAGACAGACTTCATTCTCGCCATAGTGCCTTTCTCTTCTGCCTGCAAATCATTTAGCTTTGGGCTCCCCTCTAAGTTCTAATTAACATTCCTCAAGACTTCTGGTTCTGTCCCTCTAGCTGGCGTTGGAGGCAACTCTCCATTTCATGGTGGCACCACCAGAACTGAGCCTCTTCTGGTTTGGCTGGCATTGCTGAGGGCTTTTTTTTGCCTCTGCTTGACTCCGCTTGCAAGGGATGAGGAATGACAGGAGTGCACATAGGGAGGGTTTCTTGGCTGATTACATTTGAGCTAGGAATTCACTGTGAAAATAAAGCCAAGGGGCGATAAATAAAAGATGCAATCTTCTCTAGGAGACAGACACCCAGCATGGGCTTAACTTTGCTTGCTTTCAGCGCTTGGAAGAGGTCTCATTGAGAACTCCTAAAAGGAGGAAAAAATAACTTGTGTAGCCTCAAAGGGGGAGGGGCCTTGAGTGATGTTGGCAAAGGTCAACATGAACAGAGGAAACTATGCATTAAATAGAACTCGTGTCCACCACTGCTGCTTCTGAAACACTTAAATAAACATGCAGCAAATGCTATACATTGGTAGTACATGTACGTTCTTTTCTTACATGATCTTTTTTGGAAGTTCTCCAAACTATTAACGTATGGAAACTTTGCATTTCACAGCACTGTTAAAATGTGACTTTATATGGGTGTGGTGAGAAGAGCATAACAGATGCTGAAGTTTTCCAGATCACAAATATTTTCCAGTAGTGAATGGTAGGCTCATTAAGAATTGTAAAGGTTTTATGTGTGTGTGTGTGTGTGTGGGGGGGGGTTGTTAATGAATATGATATTTGGGTAGGTACCTACCATCATGAACGGCCCATGCTACTGAACTAGGTATTTAGGATTGGATTTTAGATATTGGGCTTGTAAGTTGGCTTTAATTTTGCTCTTACAATTTTGATGGCTTGTCCTCCTTTAAGCTATCTTGAGAGTTGATCGATTGGAAGGTGGAGCAGAAAAATGTGTCCAGTGTACAAAGGGAATGGCACTACAGATATAAAAATTGACCTTATATTTTGTTGTTTGTCTACAATTCTACACTGTAGCATGAGTAATACTATGCCACAGGATAGTACAGTATAAGCATTGGGCAAATTATCTTTTAGTCTGTTCTTGTTGCCTGAAGAAGATTGTCAAAAGACAATTGAAACATTGCAAAGATTTTAGATACGGTTTTAAATGAAGTTTTATTCTTGTTTTTAATGTAAAGATTTGTTGTCATCATGGCTTTTAATCTCGTCATTTTATCTTCTACATATATCTTTAATATTTGCACCTTTTAAGAGTCTTTAATACTAGTATTTTCATCTAGTAGTGAAGAAATGAAATTGGTTGAACTGGTGTGCATGAGCCATACAAACTCTTACTTTAAGCTATATTGTGAAATGTTCTGAAACAGCACTAAGAATCTGTAAGATGGTATTGCTGAACTGTATACTGCTAAAAATGTGTGCCTTTAAAATTAATAATAAATTGTCCATCTCTTCTGTTTTGGGACTGTACTGAACTTTATTGTTGAAGTCATAGGTCATAAATCTTACACATACTAACCTTTTTAGAAATGGGATAAAAGGCATTTGTAACACCGGAGCTTTCGGCCTATGGTTACCTCAGCTGCCACTTTTGACTTTCATTAATCAGAATGATAAGTGTAAAACAAACTGGTTCAGCCTTCCCCAAACCGAAGTACTAAGTGTTGTGAAGATTAGAATACTTAGCTGCTATGGAAAACAAATATGTAAATATTATAAAATTGTGTGTATCTACTGTTCAGCTGCTGGATTCTGAAGCACCAAGAGCTATGTACGCATAAGAATGTTTCTTTTGTAACTGGTTGCACATCGGTGTTTGGGAAAGTGATAAGGCATTGCTATTCTGATCTCTTTAGCATCTTCAGAAGAAAAAATGGGAAATTAACTACTTTCTATAAAGTGAGACATCTCACCTTAGAAAGCTGATAAACAAACAACATTTACTGGAACCAGACTTGGTTGGATTTCATCTGCAAAAGAATGGAGAAAATCATGACTTTAATTCTGTTAAAATTCAAGGGAATTTGCAGTCTGATCTTGGACTACAGCATAAGTCTGCTGTCAGCAGAATTTTAATAGCTTACAACCTTGAAGCTTCAAGGAGTTGTTCCTAAGGTTAGCCTTTTGCTAGTCACTTTCAATTACAGGGAATTTGTTTTTAAAGATCCTGTACATGCTTGACATTGTCATTGACTTGCAATTGGATGTTTGTTTTTTCCTGCTGAATAAGGATTGCCTGAAACTGATTAATGGGCTGACCTTCCGTTGGAATTCAGAAAATCAAGAGATCACATCTGCACCGATGGACTCTTGAGCATTGAGCAACGTTACACCCATTTTGGGTAGCATATTTTTATACATAGTAGTATAGCATGTATAGTTGGTATTTGCGTATTCAATATGTTACCTCTAACTTTTGTACTTCAGGTTTTTACATGTATTGTGTCAGTAAATAGGTTTGCTATTGGTGGTGGATTTCTTGTGCCTCAGGGTGTAGGCTGTGGCATGATAGTCCCATAGGTGTGTCAGTTTGACATCTAGCTTGATGGGGTGCTGCATGTTCCTGAAAATGTCTAGAGATTAAGTGTGGGTGGAGCTGCAGCCAGGACAGTTACAGTATAGGTTGGGTGCATTTTCCACAAATCTTGCTGTACTGACACAATATGCTTGTGTGCTCTCATCCAGTCCATATGTTGGTCTGAAACCTTCAAAAATTCCGAAGGGATGGCCTATACCTTTGTCTGATCTCTGGATTGAAAAATAGTTTGCAATCAAACTTTATTTGTGCTGTCATATTACTTTTCATGGTAGGGTGTGTGTGAAGCATTGTTAGCCTGCTCTTCAGCCAGCAAGGCTGCCAAGAACAGCTTACATAAAATCAATAAAAAGAGCAGATCATTAAAACAATAAGGTGTGCCTTTTTTTTGTTTTTTGGCCTTATAGCTTCTCCTGCTCAGAAGGCACTTAGATGTTTTGCTGGCCTCTGTGCGGTGTTTTGCCTTTTCAGATGCTGCTGCTGCTTCTCCTTCCTCACAAGGCAGTTGGTGGTTCTATTGGCTGTGGTTTTTAATAAGCAAACACTTCCACTAACACCGATACACATTTCTAACACTTATGTTGGATATGATCTTTAGACAATCCTGTTTTGAGTCAGTAAAACTCAGAGCCCGTTTACACAATGTCTTGTGAACCAGTCCTTGCATGTGCAGTTGGCTGGCTGTAGCAGCTGATAGTTGAGCAGCTACAACCAGTTGGAGAGTTCTGTTTCAGAAATGCTTATGTCTTGCCTGGTCACTGAAAAGTAGCAGCGGTTTCCATATTGCCCTTTTGTTACCTGAAGACTTGGCATTGCCAGGTGGGGCCCGTAGGCAAGCAGTAGTCACAAACTCGTGTGTGAATTAGCTCTGAATTGCCTCAAATTCCAACACTGGCCTAGTCCAGATGCAACACTAAATCATAGTTTAGTGTTTGAGGGAACGCGGCAATGTGCATTGCCTCCTCCATTTGCAATTAGAAGCTTCTGTTTGGAGCTTGTGGCAAACTGTGGTTTGTACAAACCAGACTCTACATGCACCATGGGGGGGGGGGAGAATACAAACCATGGCTTGTCAGATCTGAATTGAACCTGTGCGTTGACTGGTTTCAAGTTGTCACTCACTGCACTGATTGTGTTATAGTATGAAATGGTTCTTGAACTCTGGGCTGGTTCTGGTGAATAGCAGCTGATGCCATTGCTCCCATCTGCTAAAGTTCCATAAATGAGCAATTATTTAAAATGAAATGGTGTGTGAGTGATAGGAATCAAAAAGCTATTGAAATTAGAGCAAATGTAAATTTGCTCTCTTTTATGCAATGTTCCACACAATTTCGTCTCTCCCCCTGATAATTATGTGCATGCAATTCACATTTTTGGCACTAACTAGAGTCTATATAAACCCCACCCTGAACGCATATGAAATCAGCAGCAAAACAGACTGCTGATGCTGGGTAAGCCATTTCAAATTGCACAATTTAAAATGCTTCTAGGGGGTGGGCTGGCTAGTATTTCACCTACAAGTTAATCCAGTTTTGATGCCAAGGCAGCTTCTTGAAGTGCAATACTTGTGTGCCTCATTGGCAAGTAACTGAGAAAAGTGGGTATACTTGTCCCTCTTATTGACTGGACCAGGTCTGGAAGGGGAAACCACTAGCAACCGGAGACAGCAAGACATATGACATGGCTAGGCATTCCTAACTTAGTGGAGTTGTAACATAACTAGTCTTGAAACCACTTCTTTGTGCAACTACATTTTGATTAAGTGCAGTCAGCATGCAAATTGCTGAATGGCAACTCCTATGAAGGTGGGGATGGGGTGGTTCTTGGAGGAAAGAGATGGAGCGTGGCCAGGTGAAGACGAGACAGGACACAGGCAAAGCAGAGTGGTGGCCCAGTCCCTTTATTGCTCAGGCCTGAGAACAAGCCTGCCTAGAAACGTTTATAGAGGGTTGGGTGTTATATGGCCTACTGCTGTCCTTTCCTGGTCTGTTTGACTATCCTGTAGTTCTTGCCTTTGAGCAAATGACCCACAGGCCAAGTCCCTCCTGTTTCACACTGGGGATTTCCTGTTGTGTTGGAAACAACTGGGCAGTTTGGTTTAAGAAACTTTAGTTTGTACTCTTAATTTTTAATCTGCACATAGAAATAACTCGGTAGCTTTATTTTCAGGAGCCTGGGATCCCTGTGAGATATTGATATTACTGGACTCGCTTGTTAGAGTGGCCATCAAATTTGAACTCAAAATGTACAGGCTGTGTTCAGACCTCCAAAGCAGTCTACAGTAAGCATAAAATACAAAATTAATATTGGCAATAAAAACTTGAGCAGCATAGTAACACAGGCAGATAAGGATCAGCAAACCAACATTAACCGTGCAACAATTTCTGAAATTGTTCAGAAGTCAACAATTCTATCTTCAACAGAATTTGTTCGTCAGAACAGAAAACCTGTCTTCAACAATTTCTGAAAAGCTAATAGGGAAGGGACTACATGAGCTTCCTGGGGGCAGGAAATTCTGAAGTTTGGGTTCTACAATTACAGTAAGAAGGCCCTGTCTTATACCTCACCAATGACACTTCAGCCAACAGTCACATTCTTTTCCTAAAGGTGCGTGGGGTCATGTGGGAGCAAGCAACTTTTCAAATAGCCTCGTTATAAACTTATTCAGGCCTTGAAAGGTGAAAGCCAGCACTTTGAATTGGGCCCAGACCAGCCAGGAGCTACTGCAGCTCAAGCAGTATAGAAGTAGCATGATGAGAAAAAGGTTCCTGCCAGCATCCTGGCCACAGCGTTCTTCACCAGCTGGAGTTTCTGAACACGTTTTAAAAGCAGCCTTAAATAGAACTCATTGCAGCAGTCTAACCAAGATGTGACCAGAGTGTGTTCGATGGTGGCCAGATTGACCTTCTCCCAGAAAGGTGACAATTAGTAAGCTAGCCAACGCTGTGCAAATGTCCTCCTGACAACAGCCACCACCTGACGCATCTCAGTTATGAACCTCTAAGGTAGTTCCATCCCAGATTGGCTTTCCTACTGACCAGAAGTACCTCTGTGTTAAGTCTTGTCTTGTTAATATCTAGCCCATCACTGGATCTTAGACATGGGTTCAAGACTATCACTGTCTCCTTGGAATCCTGTGTGTTTGGGAGAGAGTTAGTTGGGTGTTGTCTTCATATTGCTGGTCAGGTTTGCAGCAAGGTGGCTGAGGTGCATGGATGGAGGGAGTGAAAGAAACCCTACTTGTATCTGCTGCTTACCTCTCTGTAGCACACCTCCTCCCCTGCTTTTTTTTTTTTTCTTGTTGAGCTCATTTCAAGTCCTGGAGCTTGGTTGAGGAGAAAAATGAGGGGAGGAACAGTTTACTGTGCCCCTTTTTACTTACAAAAAAATGTCCACTCCCTGCTTTATGTGGAATTGGGACGTAAAGGTAAAGGTGACCCCTGACAATTAAGTCCAGTCGTGTCCGACTCTAGGGTGTGGTGCTCATCCCTATTTCAAAGCCGAAGAGCCAGCGTGGTCCGAAGACGCCTCCGTGGTCATGTGGCCAGCATGACTCTCTTTGCCGCAGCGCGTAGCATGCAGCTGGAACATGGAGCGCTGTTTACCTTCCCGCAAGCGGTACCTATTTATCTACTTGCATTAACATGCTTTGGAACTGCTAGGTTGGCAGGAGCTGGCCAAGCAACGAGAGCTCACCCCGTCGCGGATTCGAACTGCTGACCTTTCGATCGACAGCTCATGGTTCAGCCTAGATTTAAATGAGTCTGCTACTGTCACATGTACCTGGAACCTCAGTGTCCCTTAACTTTTTCCCTGTCACTGCAGGTTCTGTGTGCAAATCTCCTCCCTCTTGCCTTTCTTTTTATATCCATCTTATTACAAGTCTGGAAGTGGGGATTGTTGTACCCAGAGCTTTATGACAATTTAAAATTTAGATGTTGAGCTGTCTAGAAACTATAAATGATATGAGAGGTTTAGATGCTGACTTTGTGGTAAATGCAGTTTGTTGTAAGTATATACAGGGGTGCCATGCTTAGGGAGCCAAAGGAGTAGTTCATTCTCATGTTTCAGACCACATGAGATTATTAAAGAGGAGTGCTGATATTTTTGTCCGACTCATGGGTTCTTCACACTGATTACGTTTTTTAACCAATTAGATAGGCCTTTTGTTTTAGTGTCATGTCAAACATCTCACATTTTTGTTTAAAAGGGACTGGCTGTTTGACCCAAAATGGTAATGATATAATAATGAGGCATAAACACTACCCTAACAAATATTCTGGGGCATGGTGTTTTTGTTGTTGCAACTTTTATCTTAACGTGCATCATGATGCAGATCTTCAAAAGTTGTTGAAAATGAGTGCCTTCTGATTGAAATCTTTCTCTGCCCTGCTTTCCAGCTTTGAAATGGGCCTTTTTAGTTACCGGTATTTTATGAAAGGCTATTTTACTAAAGCTTCACTTTCTTGCTTCTTATTGTTAAGGCTCCTAACCAAACCAACGCTCACTGCAACACTAATTGAAAGCAGGAGAATTTCATATTGGAATGACCACAAATACGGTATGAATGAATAACGTCCTTTTATAGAATTTAAATAACTATATTGGAGACCTGTGTGAAACGATCTGCACTGTCACACTTGTAAAAGGAAGCTTAATGTTTTAGAGTATTGCTTTTTTGTTGCAAGCGAGTGCACTTGACAGTCTTTGAATAGCTGAAGTTGTGTATGGGCAACGGCTGAGGAGGTCTGACATTAATTGGAAAGATGCAGTAGAACCTGTCAGTAAGCTTAAATTCTCGCTACTGAAGTAAGCTGATCGGATACATTGGAAGCTCATTTACTGCATTAATGTGTTGAAATTCCAGGTGATTTACCTCTTGTCCTGCTTTAACAGCCTGTCTGTTTTCATAAGTTCTTTTTATTATTAATTGGTGTCAAATTCTCTAATGGTACCAAAGAATGTCATGGAAGACATCGTGGGGGAGGGGCATCGGACATAGACCTAGATACAAATTGTTCTTCAGACCATTCCCTTTCTTTGGGCAAGATCTCCTTTCATTCTAATGATTCTGGAAATGAAAAATCCCAGAGTTGCCGCCTTAGAAGCAGGATCCTGGTTTAATTAGCTGAACATAGCTTTCAACTAGTTGCCAGTGAAGACGATTAACTAAAAGCATAGTTTAGTGTGATGTTGAGTTTTCTGCCAGTGGGAATGTCGGCTTCTTAAATAACCACTTTTATAATTGATGATTCAGTTTATACCATTCAAGTGATGCTGGATTATGAGAATCAGACTGGTTCTACGTGTAGTCTGTCATGGTGTTTCTGTTGAAATACATTCTAACCACAGTATCTTCCCTTGGTATGAGAAAGCAATCAGTAGCACTTACCCTCCCCTGAAAGGGGAGTTTTGAGTCCCTTAACTGAATGGAGATTTAAAACAAACTTACAATCCCATCCTTCAGTTAGCTGAATGAAGAACGGAGCTTCAATTAGCCCTTTCACCCACCTTCTTGCTGGGCTAAGTTGAAGAGTTCTCTTCTGATCCTATAGGCTTCCTTCTTTTACACTGATCGTCTCTTATTTCGGTGTATTGATATTTCCCTGCCAGTTTGTGCAGATCTGCCTTTATTGGTAGAGGCCTCTCTGGCCTATTTCAGAGCAATAGCCATGGTCACTAGAGTAACCCCTTCCTTGATCCAGGATAGTTGCTTCAAATTAAACTCATTTGTGCTTTGTTTTGAAAGGCAGTTGTCTGTCCTTATGAGGAAAAAAATGTAATACGCTACAGTGAGTAATGGTAGCCCTTGAGATGGCCTGTGACGCGGTTATTCGGTGCTTCATAAGTCAACACCAGCACTCTGAAATGTATTTAAGAACAGACTGGAAGCAGTGAAGATCCTTTAAGCGCTAAAGTAATGCATTCAGTATGGGCACCAACAGGAGTTGATGAAAAGTGCTTCTGTCCATGGATGCCACTTGGGTATCTGTGTGCAGAGCTGGATCTAATAACACTTTCAAGCTGCACTTTCAAACTGCAACATGGCAGTGTTATAGAAGCATCCCTTTTAAAGAAAAAAATATAGTATCTTTGCTAAAAATTGTAAACCTTTTGTAGCTGTGCTGTGCTGGGGGCTGTGCTGCACGTTATGGACACTGGTAGGTTGGTATGCCATCTAAAAACAACCCATGTTGAGTTTCCAGTCTCTCCCCTTTAATATTTAGGATTGCTTGTCTGTGTTCATGTCATTGTGTAATAGGTTTCTTTGTCCCTGCTAGTGGTTGATGAAGCCGAAGCAGGGGTGGTTTCATTGAGGAGTATATGCCAGGGACCCATGACCATCTAATTGTCCATACCCTTGTCTGGCCAGTGCCTGCTGCCACTGCTTCTCCCCACCTTTTGGTAAGTTGGTGCCTGGGGGGGGGGGGAAGCAGTGAACCTTCCTCCTCCCTGGTACCATTTACAAACCCCAGATGTCTGCCCCCCCCCCCAATGCAGCATCAGAGGCTAGGTCATCTGGGAATTGTAAATGGTGTTGAGTGACAAGAGGATGGTCTGCAAGACACTGCTGTTGCTGCTGCTATACCTGCAAGTTTCAGCATGAAGGAGGACTTGCATCAGCTCGCTGCCTGGTTCCCAGGCATCACAGAGCAGGGGGAAAGGAGCTAGTGTGCGCATATGCGCTCTGCTAAGCATGGGGAAGTGTGCACTTGGGGGTCCTCATAGGACTTTTGCCCAGTGGACTTCCAAAAGTTGAAGCCGCTGCTGCTTGACTGTGTCCTCTCGGAAGCATCTGGTGGGGCCACTGTGAGATACAGGAAGCTGGACTATATGGGCCTTTGGCCTGATCCAGCAGGGCTCTTCTTACGTTCTTGTGCTTGGAGGTGAGGAAAATTCAACATGGGTATGTCATTTATAGCAATATTCTTATGCTGTCTGCACTAGCATTGTGTGACTGTAACCTCTTTTTTTTTGATAGACTGCGTGCAATAATGAATGTCACCATTTCAAACACAGGTGAAGCAGCAGTGTAAATTTCCCTGGGCCTGTAGATTCAAAGAATACCCAGAAGAGAAAAAGCACAGTTCAGTTGCATGCACTTGGATGAATGTTAGTTCGTCATGCTATGTTATGTTTTCCACTGCAGCTTATTACACACACCCGCACCCCATAAATGGAAGGCCAGGAGCAGGAGGGATCTGGAAATTGGAAGGAATACTTAATGACTTGCTTAGCTTGATGGTGTAGGACAAGCAAAGATAGCTTAGTTACATGTGACGGTCTTCATGTAACCAATCCTTATATTTGCTAGCAGCAAGGCAAACGTAAAAACAAAGGGTAGCACCATGTTTTAATGGAACATTAACTACTCGCCTTTTTCATTGATACAAACAGTTCTGAAATTCTTTTTCCTTTTTCAGATAAAAGCAGTGTCCTATATCAACAGTGTTTTACCACTCAAAGTTTTGATTTTAAGCCAGAACCTGAGTTTGTGTTGATCAGTTTCCTTAACGTTTCTTATTTCCTTTGGGCAAGGAGTTTATACTTCATTTTACAAGGAGTTGGTTTTTGCAGCTGGTTAACAGTTTGGCTTTTATGAAGTGTTGTACAAAGATTTAAACGTTTCTGTAATCTTGTATGTTAAATAGTTGGCAGCTAATACATTTTATGCTCTTTTTGATGCTGAATTTGAAACATGAGTACCTTGTGTTTCAGCTTTCTCATGAACAAGAGAAATTAGCAGTACCTATTTGGTTCGATCCTACTTTGCGTGAGTAAAATTGAGCTTACACGGGATTTTCACTGCCCCCTTGCCCCCCTGAAAAAACTCTCCTGACCTTCATGAGATCCTTGAGAAAGGGGGGTGGGGTATATGGATATGATGGACTTATTAGAAACCCAGTAGTAGTAGCAGCTACCATGAGTGGAGCCCTGAAGTTGTGAAGTGTCTGCTTGGTTTCTGGGAAGTGCCCCATTCTCATCTCATGACCCCCAGGAGAGTTTTTTCAGGGGTCTGCTGTGGGGACGAGGAAGATGTTTACACAAGCCTTGTTCTGCCTGTGTGAGTTAGCATCCAATCTATTGTACAGGGATGGAGAATAATACGTACAAGTCTGGTGGTAGAGAACTCTGTAACTTACGGTGCAATCCTGTGGTTCCGCTAGGCCGGTGTAGCGCATTCTGCGCCGGCCTAGGGTGTCACAAATGTGCTGTAAAGCATGCTGCCACACCAGGAGAGGAGGGAGCGCCAGTGGGAAGGCCTGCGCCATCCTGCCGGTGTTGTATCTGAATGACTGCGTGCCAGAGCAGTAAGATCTACTCTGAGTGGCAGGGGGCAGGGGGCGGGGGCGTAACAGGGTGGGAGGAGGGCAGAGATGGGGGTGGAACATGCCCGGGAGAGGCAGGATCATTGGTGCTGGTACATGCAAAATCCTCTGCCCCCTCCCAGGCCTTTTCTGCCCGCACGAGACAAATGTCCCCTTACCCCGAGGAGACTTCCAGCCTGATCCTTCCCAGCGCTGGATACAGCATGGTCCACCTGGCCCCGCAACTCCGGCGCTGGACAGGATTGGGCTGTTAGTCTTTAAACTTGAATATCTCTTAGATAACTGGTACATAAAACATACATAGGTTGTATTACATAAAATAAGAATCTAATGTAGCAAATGATGAAGACCAGCCAAAGTTAAGCACTTTTAAGTTTATCTCAGTGGGAGAGTCAAGCTCAACCTTAAATCTGTCCCATTTAAAGTCGGTGGGACTTAAATGCTTAACTTTGACTGGTCCAGATATAGCACTGTCCATACGTTGTGTGGGCATATAAACGTACTCAAATCTGCCATGTGGGTGTTCCTGTCTTGCTTCTAGTTGACTGTAATAGATGGTGGTTAACCATGTACAGTAATAACATATTTGTGACTTGAAATCAATATTTTAAAATGTATGGTTTCTGCTACTGATTCAAGGCTGCGAGATTAAAGCAGATGTAAAAAGCTCTGTGAATGTATAGTTTAATAGGCTGTAGGGCTTGATATCATTTGCAGGGCTGGATCTGTGTATTTGGAAGTAAGAAAGCCTAATGTTGTAGCAGTGTCTTATTGTAACCTGCTGCTGCAATTCATGCCAAGAATTCCAGTGTTTGGCTTTTTTTTTTTTTGTGAAAAGCTGACTTCTGAACAATTTTTTGGGTGGTGGTGGTGGTGGTGATGAAAATAAAGCTTGTTTTTGCTAGCAAACCAAAATTGCTCTGAAGACGAATAACATAAGTGCAGTAAATCCTGAAAGAGAACAAAGCCAACGGGTGACAGATTAAAAATAGGTCGTCCTCATCAGCCACATCCCAGGTTCTGTAAGGGAGCTGATGACCTCAAGGGGCTCCTGTGTGAGCAAAGAGAAGGGCTCAGTGCCCACAGCTCGGACATGTTGTTGGAAATGTTGAAAGTGTATGGCGAAGCCTTCTCTCATGCTGGAGTTGCTACATGCCCAAAGAGCTGAGGCTCCAGACCTTTAAATTTTAAAAGGTTCATATGCTCAGGACTGTTGCCAGCAGGGGGAAACATGAACTCCATGCGCTATGAGCAACAGAAGGAGTTCACAAGCACTGACTTGAACACTGAAGATCCTCACTAAGCTATTAAATGTCAACATGCACTTGATGGCTGTATTTTGTTGCTTTCGGAACGTTTTAGCAACGTCAAAAAATATTCTCCTCCTTTAACCTCTATTGGAATCTTTTTTTTTTTTTTGCTGGCTGTTGTATTGTATTGATGTTTCAGCTCTGACTCATTTATTGAGCCCTTTAAATTGTTACTTTTTGCCGTGATAACAGTGGAGTTCCTTGAACAAAATGTGTTTCCCACTTGAGTCAGCATGAAAGGATTTTCTGTTAAATCAGTCAGCTGTTGACTTGGGAGCAGCTGACACCATTTCCTAGTTTCAAGCTCAAAGGGTAAAATGAGCTGGTCCTTTAGGCAGGTTTGGATTAATTGCAGGCTTCTAGAAATTTGAGTCTAGTGCCTAGGGACTGGAAATATATATATATTTTTTCCAGCCTTGTCTTTGAGTAGACACAGGTTTAGCCTGTGAAGAACTGTTCATGAACACAGTGGTAGTTTGCTGTATAATTATAACGGAGTAATACTGGAAAATAGATACCTGTTACAGCATAATGATATAAAAGTGTGAGGTACTGAACAAGTGAACTTTTACCTTAGTGACGTTGACTGACACAAATGCCTGGCGGGTCAGTTTAAATTACAGTGGTGGTAATTACAGTACATATTCATAACTGAACAAGAGGCTTTCACAACTTACACCATTACTCCTTTGCAAATATCATGTGTAGTACCCAAATTCTACAGGAGAATTCTGTAGTTCTACGAACTATTTAATATCTCCTTTGGCCAGAATTCCTGTCCTGTTCCCCACTAGCTATGACAATGGCGGAGTGTAGAAATGGAAAGCAGAACCAAAAAACAGAAAGCCAAAAGAAAAGGCAGAGCCCCCAAAAGGTGTGTAGACTGTGCACTGAAGAAGATCCAAAATAACTAATGAATTTTGATGTGTACCTTTGTCAGGGGCACTGAAAAGAACAATACATTTGCACACACATGCTGTATGGAAACTCAGCATAAAGCAGTGGTTCTTCACAGTATGGCAGATGACACTTGCCATAGTGGCCTCTACTTGGCCCTACCCCACTGGAATTGGGGATGACTGGTGGTGCACCCATGGACACCATGTGGTTGTGCAGCTATCTGGCCCTTCAAAACAGCCATGGTTTAGGGAAAGAGGATGCAGAGCAAAACTTCAGCTGTGGGGAAAGCCATCCACCCCTGTGCATAGGTGCCTTCTCTGGTGTTGGTGGTACCACTTGCAAAAGTGGTATCTGCAATAGGTGGCACTTGAAAAGGTGGTACTAGCAAAGAAAAAGAAAGATTGAAAAGCTTTGCTAAAGTCTTGCAAAGCAACAAAACCTGAACTCTACATTGTGTGTTTCTATGTACTTGACCCTCTTCTGACAGCTTGCACCTGGGTTAAACAGTGGCCAGTTGCTCCCATTGTCTCCTGTTCTTACCAGTTCTTCTCTGCACCCTACCCAAGACACGAAACATCCTTTCTATGCAACTGCTTTGTAGAATTTTTAGAACAAAAAGTCAATTCGCTTTAGGCATTTTTTTAGGATACTGAAAAGAAAGAAGGGCAAGGGGCCATAGGTGGATGCTAGTGAAATGTCACAGGTAGAAGTATCTGCTCATGGTGATGGGAACCCGGTCATTGAAGAAAGTAAGCATTGGATCCCAAAATTTCTCTCAAGTCTGCTCTTATATAGAAACAAAATTGCAGAGAATGACACGAATAATAAAACTCTATCAGCTAATTCTAGCAGCTATGATGTGTACACAAATATCCCACACATTGCAGGTACAGGCTATTGGACCACTTGAGAGGTTGAGATTGTCCCCTTGCATTTGGGGCTAGAAGAGGAACCACCTTTAACGTGGCTCTTAGGCTTTTATAGTGAACTTGAAATAGTTATCTGTATTACAAAGATTTTTGCATACAGCTGTGTAAAATTGTCTTAAAACATGTGGAAATGTTTGTTTCTGTGTGCCCAGTTACATAGTAATCTAACTTTAGAAGATATGAACTTCTTGCTTCACTCATTCTTGAGTTGTTCATTAATGGCTTATGACTCTCAGTGGGAGAGGACGTGTGGTAGACGTTTTACCTGCCTTGTGACTGATGAATCTAAAATATTTCTTGGTGTCAAAATAGCGATGACAGTTTCTGGGATTCCAGCTTGTCAGTAATGTAAGTATTTACCGGTACATCGATACTGATAAAACCAGTGGTCCATTTCCCCTTGGATTAAATGTTTTTGGATTTATTACTCTGTTTTTAGAAAAAAAAAGTGCTACAATAAAGCAGTGCTCTTCTGTTGGAAGTACCCTAATTATATTCTGCAGTATAAAGCAGGACCCACACTTTGTAATTAAATGCCTAATTTCAGTTCTTCTGTAATTGTTGCTTATAGTTCAATAGACTTGTGTCAGAAATGGTTATGCTAGTTGGCAGCAATGTATGCAATTTACAGGTAGAGTGTTATAAATAAGAGATGAGGCAATGCCCTTAATGCCCTAGTTGAGGCCAGAGCTAAGAAGAATGCAGAATATAAGATGAGGGAAACACTGTCCAATATGTAGACACAAACATTTTTAGTTGAAATAGTGACTAAGGCCCCAATCTTATTGGGACCTTTCACTGCCAAAACCAGTGTTCTGGCAGCACAAGACCCTCTAAGGTGGCATGAAAGCCAGGCTGCCGTCAAGTGCTTCCGGGCCACTGCCTCAAATGGGCAGCAGTATGATGTGCATAGCAGCAGCTCCAGAAGACTCTGTTGGTGCTGGTAAGTTGATGGCAGAGGTGTGTCTTGGGTGGGGAGGGGGAGGGCAGGGGAGTTTCTGGGCAGGGGGTGGATCTTGGTGGCAACAGCGTGTGCCACATCCTATCCCCTCTTTCTCAGACCACCCCGATCCTTTTCTCTCCAAGGATGATGATCCTTGGATCATCATCATTACTTATGCTAGCAAAATGGCTGGCATAGATCCAAGGAGACCCAGAGACAATCATGCAGTCTCCTGGAGGGTAAGTAAAGAATATTTTTACTTGCCTCCTTTTGGCTGTCCAATTCCCCCCCCCCCCCCCAAAAAAAAGAAAACCCTGGATGCATTATGTGCTCCACCAGTGAGGCTGCATCAGTGCCAATGGTGGGGATAAAATTGGGCAGTCATTGTAGTGATGACACTGTATCATCACTGGATTGAAGAGTCCCCTAAACCACTGATACCTCTGAGATAGCAAGGCTTATGAAATCATCCATTTTTGTCCAGAATGATGATGATCCTATCCTGCCTCTAAGAAACTCAGGACAGCCTACATGCATTTCTCCTTCACTTTAGTCATCACAGCAACTTTGAGAGGTACAATAGTCTGAGAATGATGAGCCTGAGGCCACCCATTGAACTTTATGGCTGAGCAGGGATTTGAACCTAGGTCTTTCCAGTCACCATCATATTGTATTGGCTCATTAAGTTGGTATTGGGAATAAGAATTACTTAAAATCCAATGTAATTGGAGTCTTTTATGCTTTTTTAACGCACCAGTGGCTCTAGCTATAACCCACCTTGTACCATTATGTTAGGACTGGATAGAAATAAAATTGGATAGGAATGGAGTACTGATTAAGTGAGAGACAGCCTCAAACACATCTGGTGAAATAATGTGCGTATAATAGGTGATGTATTAGTTCTTGATGGAGCCATTAGATTTTGACATTACATGGTTAACTTCTATACTTATCTAGAGCAGCTGTTCTCAAACTGTGGGTCATAACCCACCATTAAGAACTTTTGCTGCCCCCTTAAGGAGCGGGGACAGCATGGTGGTGGCGATCCAGGGGATCGCCTCTACCACAAAATTGTCTGAAACCACCCCAACTGTACTTACCGGGGCTTTGGGGAGGCCTGCGCGACCCTTTACAGGCCTCCCCGATCTTCAGATTGCCGCAAAACGGCGATCTTTGGGTACTTCCAGTTTTCGTGAAAACTGGAAACGCCCGGAGATCGCCGTTTTGTGGTGATCCGAAGATCAGGGAAGCCTGCAGAGGGTCGCGCAGGCCTCCCTGAAGCTCGCCCAAGCCCCGGTAAGTACAGCGGGGGCTGCTTTGGTGGTGGCAATCCCCTAGATTGCCACCGCTGCTGGCCCCGCCCCCGCAAACACTCAAAGTTCTCCCCACCTCGCGGGGAGAACTTTAAGAACCGCTGATCTAAAGAATTCAGATCACCAAAATACACGTCTTCAGGTGTCACAATACACACAAACATACTTTGTGCTTACCACCCACAGAATGAGTGTGAAACTTTGGATTTGAATTTTTGGCTTTGAGCATTTTTAAGGTTCCTCATTAACACATTGTCATCTCCATCTCCTCTCCCAAGGGAGGAGCTCCACTTCCAGGAGTTCTTGGAAAGCCATGAACGTAGGCCGCAGGTTGCCAGGGATTGTCTTTTATTGGCCAAATGAGAGTGACAAAAAAGGAGAGGGGTTGTCTCTCCTCCCACCAGGTGGTCAGCCTCACCCTTTCTCACCTCATCTTGAAGTACCCTCCTGGTGGGGCTAACTTGAGGCCTTTCACCTGAAGTGGAGTCCCAGGTAGGGCTTCTGAAGGTACTTAAGTTTCTGTGCCACTTGCTTATTGTAGTTCCTAGGTCCTGTCCTGGCATAGTTTGTGGGTCCCTTTGGATCCTACCCCCTTGAATGTCCCCAAGCAGAGCGCTGGGTGTAAGCTGGCAGTCTCCCTCGACTCTCCTGGATGTTTGCCAGGTCACAGCAGCAGGCTTCTCTCCCTTTTCCTAGGATCCTTTCTAACTCCTCCCCCCTATCCTAGGCTTTGGCTGGTCTTCCTTGCACCAACTTTCTTCCTTCCACTCTTCTTCCTGCGTGCTTTGGCTTTTCACCCACTTTTCCCGTCTTGTTCCTTTCCTTACTATCCTGCAGTACTGCCTTCATTCTGCACCAGTTTCTTCTTCCTTTATTTCCTACCCTTTCTACCTCACCCCCCCTGCTGTGGGGAGTTTTTAAAGGGCTGGAGCCAGCACCAGCTCTCCCCACCAGCTGCCACTTGTCAGCCTGTTTGGCTGACAGCTGAGAGTGGGTGATGGCCAGTGATGTCACTGACCATCGCTCCCCCACTCTGCTGATCGATGGAGCCTTGTTTCCTGCACATTGGATCGCTGCACCTGTCCAGGGTTCTCTCACACACACTCCCCCCCCCCACAGTAACCACAAGGGAGAAATGAAGTATCAAATCTCTTATTTTATTTGTTCTCTTATTAAAATATTATCATCCCCCAGACAACCTTGGTTTCTCTTCCATCAAAAGAACCAAAATCAGTGGAGTTTTTGGTTGTTATAAAAATTGTTTTATTCTCTTTGGATATTTAGTAGCTATTTTCTAAGTGCCTTGGCTGTCATCCTCATGTGACTTCAAGGCATCCCCCCCCAAAGGGGAGGAGTTATTTCTCTCCTCTATCCCCATCGCTGAAAACCTATTTTGAACCTCAAGGAGCTTTCATGATCAAATGTTCAAGTATCAGCTCTTCACAGGACAGACTATTTAAATGTATTGACCTAGCACAAGAATTGCTTTTCTAGGTGATTGAACAAGCACCGGCAGTTTTTTTCCCCTCTTCATTTGGCAGGGGATGAACTGAATTTTTAAAAATATCGGAATGTCTAAATCTCAAGATCAGGAGTGTTCTAGAGAAAATACAAATATCACAAAAGTTTGTTAGTTAGTTTCATTTAAAAAGTTTCAAATTTCCAGTTGCCTGCTGGGATTTTTCTGTGAACAAGTAGGCCAGGAAAACTTGTGCATGCGCACTAGTAACATTTGTGGACTTATTAGTGTGACTGTTATAGTCCATTGTTGGTGATGACCAGTGTGAAACTGACATACAAAGTTGTGATTGTACGGTATGTGAGATCTTGGATTTTTAAAATGAGACCAAATAAGCAAAAACTCCCCATCAACTACTGAAGAGTGTGCAAGCGTTTGAGTTTCAGAGGATAGGAAGAAATTGTTAGTGCCCAATAATGGAACAGTACTTTTACTGATGCTAGTCAGACAGCTTTTGCCTGCAGCTGAAAATCCAAATGGCACCCCTTGTCCTGCCCCCTAATTAATACGGAGAACAATCCATCAGGAAGTTCACTTGCAGAAGCCTCATTGAAATGAACAAGAGTTGGCATGACACTAGTTTCTCCTTCTTTTCAGTGGACTATGCACACAAGATCTTTATGGTGGTGGATTGTTGCTCAAGGCTGAGATCTCTCCCACCTCCCCACCCCACACACTAACCCTAACCTGTAACGGTACCCCAAATGTGCTGCTTGAGGTTGCTGCCTCATGGTAGAATCACTTCTGATTTCTACTAAAAATGCAAGCGGTGGAAAATGTAAGTACTTCCTGGAGGAAATGGATACACTGTTTTCTTAGAGGTATAGGTTGATACGCTCATTGATTCCTTAATGAGGCTCCATTCATCATCATGGCTCAGAACTATTTAGTGTTAAAGCCTACGAAGGCCTAAACCGCAGTGCTTGGAGTTAAGCATACATGTTCTTGAGAGCATAACATTTTAATTTAGTGGGTGAAATAAAACATAAGCAAACATGTCAATTGTACATAGTCTTGTTGTTTCAGTCAATTCCTGGTCAAGTTCCAGCATCTTTAGGGTCATGCAATCCTCAAGTATCTGGCGGGTGGCCTAGGGCTGTCCGCCGGATCCTATCCCTGTTCCGGGCTGCTCTGGAGTGGCCCGGAGGTCTACTCAGGGAAACGGGACGTTCGTCCCCTCCCCCTGGTGTAAACAGGGGAGCCTCCTCAGATTTCTGCCAGCTATTTAGCAGGCGGAAGTAAGAGGAGGCAGTGTAATGGCTGAGCTGGCCCGGAGGAAAACGGGGATATGGCAGTCGCCATCCCTGCCCCCCTGGGCGGGCTCGGCCTATGGCCCCCCTCCCTTGCTGCCCGGACTGCTCCTGTCGGAGCTGGACTTACTTCCTCCGGCGGCCGCAGGGGCGATCTGGCACTGGAGTGAGCCTCTGTGCCGGCCTCTGTGCCGGCCGTCCTTACTTAGTTGTCACGAACATGCGGTCGAACATGCTTTGACCGACAGAACGCTCGTTCTGTCGGTCGTTCCTCCCGGAGGATTTCACTGTAAGTGTCATGCGGCTCAAGTGTTACCTTATGTATCGTTTATAATTCATCTTTCTTCCAACGGGGAACCCCAGATGACATACATGAGGTTCCCAGTTGGCCACCCATTCAGGCAATTGACTTGGTTCAGCAAGGCGGCTATATCGTGTGCCCCTTTTGCCATAAGGGAGGACAAGCTCTAAGATTAGCTGGAATTGCTTTTATTTTAAGGAAAGTAGAATGATCACCCAGAATGGCACTCTATTGTCATAGCGAAGGATGGGGCTTAGTCAGGAGTGTCCTTGATTCTATTTGAAGAGTCTGGTTTACATTGGCTTCCATCTTTCCGGAACTGAAGCAGATCATACTGTCCTTATTACCACTACCTCTTCTGAATTTTGAAAGTCCTTTGAAAAAGATGAACCCCAGCCTGTATTATAGCAGAAGTCTAGCCATATTTGAATTACAGCTATTCAACCTGATGTAGATAGTCACATCAAGCAAACTGAAGGTCTGTATATTTCTAGCAGCTATGCTTTGTTCTAGTAAACGTTAAGATCAAAATTAGTTCAGACAAGAAACATGTTCAAGAGAGCAGTTGGCCACATTGCAATCACGGCATAGGAAGCTCTGTTTCCACCTTTGCATCAGATTTCTGACCTGGAAAGAACATATTTCACAGGCAAAAGTTATCTAGTTGGGTTGACTAAACTTTGATTGAAATTTCTTGGGTTGTTTCAGACTTTAAATTACCAACATAGGTAAACTTTGTTTCTAAGCACAAGTAGGTCAGTCTTTGATAAATGAACTGAAGAAATGAGACAGAATGTCATTGGGAGATGCAGACATGGGAATAATTTTGACGGTGGATTCATAAGTTGGACCTGTTTTTAAAGAAGTTTGCAACCTACAATACTTAGTTGGGTATCTTTCTGGTGATACTACTGCTTACCCTTTAGCAATTCTACTTTGCACATCAAAGGGCAGAGTTTGCCATTTATATAAAATTGCAAATAGTCATTGACAGATGCAAACTTTCTCAATTGCACAACAATGAACATTGCACAACAATACTCTCTGATAGAAACTCAAAAGCATCTAGTCATGAGCTTCCATTTTAGCAATTGTGCCACAACAACGTTTGTGACTGGGTAAGGGTGGAAACACAATGGTACAAACGCAGAAGACCTTCATTTCTGCAGTGGCAATAGGGTGTCCTGTTCCAGTGCTGCTGCGTTCTCCCACTCCTGGTGAGGAGAGGATGGTTGTGGAATAGATAGAACATCACACACCCACGTTGCAAGTGACATTGGACAGTTTGCAGCCTAGGAAAGAACAAAATCTTCAATCTCTGGTGCGAGTTAGTCTTCATGTTACTGAATCAAACCTTTGGTCCATATAAACCTTGTTCAATCATTACCAAAGTCTGAACGTTGTATCTAGTTCCCACATCAATACTTGGCGAGCTGCAGGGGCAAGGTTTTGTGTGGGGTCAGAGCTTTGAGGTGAGCATCCATGGACACTGTGCCTGGGTACAATGCCCATAGTTTGAAAACAACTGAGTAGGGCTAAAGTAGGGCTAAAGTGAAAAATATCAGGCACTTCAGAGAAAGCAAAAGCTATTTAATATGATTGAGAATGGCAAGTAGTCACTGTAGTCTGATTCTGTACCATGTTTTACAAGGATGAATTTCTCCTATCCTTTTTCTTTTTAGTCAAATCGAAGTGACCTTTGTGATTGGGAGAGGCTACATTTTTATAGAGAGAGATGCATTGTGGTTTTTAAAAACTTAGTTCATACTTGTGATGTACTATATACCTAGCCTTGTAGAACTGACTAGACCAGATAAAATCCTAGGCCAGTCTTGCGCAATAAATTACTGGGTTGTGTACAGTCATCCCTCAGCATCCACAGATTTCCCCATCACGGATGCCGAGCCCAGACTCCTCTTCTGTGTTGGGACGGGCCCGCAACCGCCGCCATAGGCCTCTGGGCCTCAGAACGGTTTACCAGAAGTCCCCCTCTTGCAGGATCTGGTGAGTTATTGCAGCATTGGATGCTGGGTTTCAGCACCCTCAGTTTTTGATATCCGTGTGTGTGGGGGTCCATAACCAACCCCCACAGATACCGAGGGACAACTGTATTGTGCTTCTAAGCTTTGAATGGTAGTAGTTACACAAATGCAGGCAATTCACCACCGTAGGCACCTTCCCTTTTCTTTTTAACCCAAAAGCAACTGTGAGGGAATCTGGATTGGGACCATGATAATGATGAGGAAGGTTAATCATTTCACCCGCTTTGTTTTCCTGCTGAGAATACCTCATCCACTGCTAGCAGCATCGGGCGTGGGTGATTTGTGAAAGAAAAACAGAGGGGGAGAAGGGTTAACTCATCTACCAAAGTGCCATGATCCAGACCTGAATTTGCATCTGAAAAGGGGAAGTTTCTTCAAATAAGTTTTCAAAGTCAGCCACTAGGTGTGATAAGTTCATCTGTCTGGAGGCCGGCCTAACTTGCAGGACTGTTGTGAGATTAAAGTGGGAAGGTGGAATGTAAATGTAGATGAATGGAATTCTACTGTGATGAAATATACTGAACTGTCCAGTTCCATAATTTGAATAAGCCACCTCTCAAGTGCTTATAATTTTATGTGAAGATATAAAGTCTTCCCATTATGAAAACTCTCTGTGAAGAGTTAAGGATCCATGTATTTGTAATTCAGCACTTTTGACAAGGAATCCGGGAAACAGAAGAGAGAGTTCAAATATTTTCTCTGTGTAAACTTTATAGGCTATATGGCAGAGAAGAATATTGCCCGTCATATCAAATAACCATGTCATGGTGCCTTATTGATTTTCATAGAATTAACATTATTGGTTGCCTTTACATTACTTGAAATAGGATTGCTCCAGTTGAGATAACATGGTTTTAAAAATGGGTCCTTATACTCCTCACTGCTCTGTCGCCTTCCGCATCGCAGCCCAGCCCAGTATTTGTCGATTGGCCTGGAGGCCAAGGTTGTTTATGCTGTCTTTCTCCACTTGCACGGATGATGCTGAAAGTGTTTTGCTTGTTAAAGTGGTTCTGCAGAACGCTGTTATTTATACATTTTTATCCTCCCTTTCTCAGGCTCATGGGATGCTTAAAATCAGCAAAAAATAAATAGCAGCAGAATCAACAAGCCATTAGCTTACAAAGTCTGCTGCCTCCATGGCCTGGCCTAGCACCAGGAAGATCTGCCAGAAAATTGAGCTGGCTTTAGTTTTGGAAATATTTGGGATGGTCAAATGAGGTGGTAGTCTCTCTCCCTCCCTTGTAGGCTTAGTGTGACGGTCCAGTTTAATTTATTGTGCATGGATGTAGCAAGTGACCTGGGAAGTTATTTGTTTCCCTTCTCCTAAGTGTAAAAGAACTACCTAACTGTGTTTAAATAGAGACCGCAAGTCAAAATCTAAAAGTTACGTTTGCTATGGGGACTGTAACTCTGCCCAGTACACATTATTTGTTGAATATACTGAATCTTGGGGAATAATAGATGTATGTTGTTACAGTTATAGTATCTGTGGGGAAAACACGTTCAGATAAATGGCTTTGAGCATTCTAAGTGTTAAACTGATCTACTTTTTCGCAAATGTTACATGAATTCCATTTCTCAAAACCACTTTATAGTAGACAAAATTAACTTTCCAGGGGATAGTGCAAAGTGTTTGACTTATTTGGTTTTGTGCTGACAATTTGCAGAATAATGGCTTGCATGAATGGCTTCCAGATATTTAAAGAGACTGTTCTTCAGCATTCACAAAAAGAGCTCACCTGGACCAGGTGTATGTTTTAGGGTTTTGCTGTTGTGGTGATTCTAGTACAAGAATCAGCTTCATAATCAAATAATTAGGATGGTTTTCTGCTCCAACTGTCATGTGAATTTTGAAAACTGGGACTCTGTTCCTCAGCTGCCCAGATACGAAAGGTTGTCAAATGCCTTTTATTTTATGTCAAGATTCTTAGCCATTGTTGCTACTTGTTACTATCAGTACCGGTACTATCAGTAATCTATTATTATTGTTAATCTTATATATGATTAATAATGTAAATAGCTTTATCTATGTGTAACTGTGTTACTCCTTGGGATTTAGTTATTCAAAATATTTTTAAGTATATTTATGTTTTATTGATATAATATAAAAACAATACATAATTCATAAAATTATAGCAAGCACAAAGCGTCACATCCTACTAGCATACTATTCACTATTTTCTATATATAATTTCCAACTTAGCCAAAATAACACCCACAATCTATTCATTAAATCCACATATCATCACATCGTTCCTCTCTCTCTCTCTCTCTTAAAAAATCTATAAATGGTTTCCAATTATTCACGAAAAGGTTAACTGACTTTTCCTTAATTAAAATTGTAAGTTTGTCCATTTCGGCATAATCCAAAACTTTCAACCACCAATCTTCCAACGAAGGTATCTCCGAATTCTTCCAATATTGTGCATATAAAATTCTTGCCGCAGCTATCATATATAAAAACAAAGTTTGAAATTTTTCGCCTACATGATCATCCCACATACCCAACAGAAAAGTTTCCGGTTTCATTTGAATCTTAATCTTTAAAATCAACTCAATCTGTTTATGAATCTGGGTCCAGTACTTCTTTGCTTGGGAGCATGTCCACCACATATGGTAAAAAGTTCCTTCTTGATTTTTACATTTCCAACATCTATTCGTCACCTTCTCATACATTTTTGCTAATTTGCTTGGGGTTATATACCATCTATACATCATTTTATACATATTTTCTTTGATATTAACATTTAACGTAAATTTCAACTGTTTTAACCATAATTGTTCCCATTGATCAATTAAAATAACATGAACTACATTTTTCGCCCAATGAATCGTACATTCTTTGACCTGTTCTTCTTCTGTCTCAAACTTCAAAAGCAATTTATACATTTTTGAAATTACCTGGTCTTCAGATTTTAATTGTACCTCCAATATTGATTCTTCTTCTACAAATCCATATGCCTTCTTGTCCACTTTAAATCTCTCCAAAATTTGAGCATATACAAACCATTGGCAATTAAAATCTTCTTCCATTAATTTTTCTCTTGATTTCATTGTATAGTCTCCTTGTGAAAAACTTAATAAATTTCTGTATAGTAGTCCTTTCTCTTTTGACACGCTGCTTCCAGCAAAATGCGCTTCATATGGTGCTACCCATAATGGTATTTTCTCATAAAACCTCATTTTATATCTATTCCAAATTCTCCATAATGCATGTCTGACATAGTGATTTTTAAATTCTAAATTTGCTTTCACTTTCTCATACCACAAATACCCATGCCAACCAAATCTCAGGTCAGAGCCTTCTAACTCCAATAATCTTCTATTTTGTAAATACACCCAGTCTTTCAACCACACAAAGCAACATGCTGCATAGTATACTTTCAAATCCGGTAATCCCAATCCTCCTCTCTCCTTTGCATCTTGAAGGATCTTATATTTCACCCTTGATTTTTCCCCTTGCCAGATAAATTTAGAAATGTCTTTCTGCCATTCTTTGAATGGTGCATCAGATATAATCACTGGTATAGTTTGAAACAAGAACATCATTTTTGGCAATATTCATCTTAATCACCGATATCCTTCCTAATAAAGACAATTTCAATCTTTCCCATCTTAACAGATCTTTCTTAATTTCATTCCATACTTTAACATAGTTATTTTGAAATAGTGTACAATTCATACTCGTCAATACAATTCCCAAGTATTTGACTTTTTTCCACCTTAAATCCTGTTTTATTCATCAATTTCAGTTTATCTTGAATCTTCATGTTTTTAGTCACTATTTTTGTCTTCTGTTTATTAACTTTAAATCCTGCAAGAGATCCAAATTCTTTCAGTTTAATCATCAACAACTCTATATCTTTTAACGGATTTTCCAGCATTAATACCAAGTCATCTGCAAAGGCTCTTAACTTGTATGTTTCTTTCTTAATCCTCACTCCATGTATTCTTTCATCTTGTCTAATATTTCTATTCAAAACTTCTAACACCAATATAAACAGCAATGGTGATAACGGACATCCTTGTCGCGTACCTTTTTGAATTTCAAATGTCCTAGTCAATTCACCATTCACTAATATTCTTGCAGTTTGTGTCACATATTTTGAGTTATTCAAAATATTTGTACCCTGTCTTTCAACCATGATTTTAGAGGTAGCACACGACAAAAATTAACGTCCTAACAAATCTCATGCAATAAAATAAACCTTATACAGTTGAGATTAAAACAGAAGCAATGTGTCCTGTTTAAATCCCCTCAAAGGCCTTAGTGAACAGCAGTGTCTTCTACTGTGGCTCTGAATATAATAAAAGAGAACCAGGTGAGTGGGTGGGGGGACTTGAGTTCAGTGTTGCTGAGGAGCAACAATGGGAAAGACCCTGTCTCTCTTTGCCATCCACCTTTCCTCATGGAGGTCTTTATCAGAGCGCCTACCAACAGTTGGGAGGTTCATTTGAGAGCAGGCCTCCTTCATATGCCTCCTGGCAGGCCAGGTTTCCTATGGCTTTCCACTAGCTTTTCCCCTTACTTAGATAACATTGAGGTATTCATGCACCATATGGATTATCATTTCAAAACAGTAATGGACAAATGCTTTATAATATCCTTTTTTTACAGCATTAAAGCAGCTCCACCTGTTTAGTAGATGCATGGGAATGTTATATGTAAATACCTTCACTTCTGTGTTTATCGCAACCGTTTGAATTCCGTTGCAAACTAACCTGCCTTTAAAAATAGATTTCTATATTTGACAAGCCACAGATCCAGCATACAAACTGTGGTCAACAGGAAATGGCTATTACCTTCATAACCTTTTTGGGAGCCTAAGAGGCACTTGGCTGTCCAGTACTGGAGACAAGATTCTGGATTAGATGAACTGGTGTCTGTTCTATGTCTTGTCATTAACAGAAGTTCAGTTGGCAGATACCAGAGGCAGGCCGCTGGCACTGTTGTTGTGAAGTTCTCTTCCCAAGGAAATCAGGCTTGCTTGCTTTACCATCTTACGATTAACATTTTACCATCTTACTATTAACATAAAAGTTCACTTTTATGCTTGTGTAAACCATTTTGCTATTTATCAGTGAAAAACAGGATATAAATCTGTCAAACATACTGGTAATTGCCTCCTTTGTCATCAGAGGCGTCATTGGGGGGGGGGGCTTCGGGCAGTGGGCCCCCGGGCGGCAGGATCGGGCCTCAGGCGGAAGGCGGGCGGGGGTGTGTGCCACAGCGGCAGGTGGAGGTGCAAATTGTCCCGTTCGTCAGGGCGAGTGAGGAGCATTGGTGGCGTGTTTGGCCCGCCCGCCCTGCGCCTCGGAATGGTGCATAACTACTGCAGCCGTTATGTCACTTCCGGCGCGCAGGGGGGCGGGGCGGTCGTAGAATCTCCCACTGGTTGTCATACAGACTGGTCCCTCATCAGAGTTGATGTGCCTGTGTCTTGCTGGCTCCCCTCCTCCCCCTACATCGAGCTATACTCACAACATCTTATACTCTCTGTCTTGTACCAGTGGTGCTGCCTCCTCGTCTCCTGCATTGCAGGAGGGGAGATGGGATGGAGGGGTTACAGAGGAGTAGGCTGCAGGATACTCACTCTCAAGATTCTGCTGCTGGCCTGCTTCTAGAACCTTCTCCACCTGTGTGTCTAGGACCATGCTTAAAACATAGTGCTGCATGCACTATGCACATGAACCTTCAATCCCAGGTCTTCCTGAGTGAATAAAGCCTTCATGATCCTTGGTTGTTGCATGACAAACTCTGCTGTTAGTAATAGTTTTCTCGACTCTGTTGTTCTGCAGTGTTACAAGTCAGTGTTCCAGTTTTGACAATTTGGCTCTTAACTGAATAACTTTGCCTTAAAGTACTGTTCCTGGAGAATGGAACACAGTTCTTTTTTTTTGGCAGTGTTTGGTATGCATTACCCTGATTTTGAAAGTGTTTTTGCAGTAAAGCTTTCTGTATGTATGCAAGTACAGTATTCATTGCACGTACCTCATTTTCTGTTGAGTCACTTTCCACAATCCAGTAAGAATCAGTTGACTTTTTATGTCCCGTTGATTTAAGTGGGAATTAAGCATACGAGTTAAACAATTTCTCCCTTATAAATTCAGGGGGTTTAAAAGTGCGTTAACTCTGGCTGGATCATGCCCCTACTGCATTCTGTATTTTATGATAAACAGAGGCCCTTTGTACTCTAAGCAATTGGTTGCTAAAGTGAGATTAGGTGAGGAAAGCGTTAAAGGTGGAATTGGCTGAGGCATTATGCAAGCTGTTAAGCAAAAAGGAAGTGCATTACAAAATGCTGAGCTCAGTAGTCTGGCTTCCAGCCAAACCTTGCTTTCTTCACTACAGCTGAGGGCTTTCTAAGCTTCCCACCAGTGGGTTTATCTGAACTGTTTAGGAATGCTGCCTCAGTCGCCAGCTGACGTCAGCACAGGCAGTTCAGCTGAGGGCCAGGCCAGACTGACAGTGCGGATGGGAGGGGTGTTGTGTAGGCTGGCTCTGTGTGTAGGCTGGCTCTCTCTCTCTCTCTCTCTCTCTCTCTCTCTCTCTCTCTCTCTCTCTCTCTCTCTCTCTCTCTCTCTGTGTGTGTGTGTGTGTGTGTGTGTGTGTGTGTGTGTGTGTGTGTGTGTGTGTGTGTGTGTGTGTGTGTGTGTGTGTGTGTGTGTGTGTGTACACATGCAGGCTCACACATGCTGGGCATGGCAAGAGGAGTGAGACTGCAGTTTTTTCTGCTGTAGCTGAACTTGAAACGTTGGCTTGTTTCCTTATGGCTTTTTAATGAAAACTTTATATTCGAGTCCAGCATTTTCGGTGTTCTCCTTTCCCTGAAATACAATTGAATGACTATGCTTAAATCTATATTGGTTTTGTCTTTCTCTCAAAATGACTTTGGAAAATGAGCACTTTAGAGGGCTCCAGAGTTGGGTGTGGAGGTTGAAGCGGTGGCAGGAGGAGGGCAGGCGGACTATTCCCTCACAACTATCATCTGGAGAAGCCAGAGGCATTGGGGCAGCGGGGGAGAGAATTGTTTGTTCTGCGTTTTGACTGTTTGGTTTGAGGTTAGAACATACTATACTGCTTGCATTCCCTCTTCCCACTCCTCCTCTCTGCTTGCATGTGACTCTTGCAGACGTTTAAGAAAGTCATCAACCAAAATTAGGGGTAGGTGTGGTTTTTTGTTGAAGCAGACTTTTAAAATGCCTCTTGCAAAATGCATGTTAGTCATAAGAGCAGAAGCTTTCTTGTTATCGTGACCTGATCTCCCTTGTCACTTTCTAATTTGATTCGAAGAAGAATCTTCTGTAGCAAAAATTAATGGTACAAACAAGACAATATTTAAAAGTACAAACTGTAGAATTGAGATTTGTTTCACGGTTGAACCAAAATTTGCTTTCTTTGCCATTTTCAAACATGAATAGTTAATCATGTTCCTTTCATCTTCGTGACCCAGATTTGTGTTTATGCTCCACTGCATAGCTTCAAGAAGGAAAGGGGGAGTGACAGGTGATGGAAAATAAGAATGCGTAGCATGTTTTAGGTCCATCTGGTGATAACTTGAATTGCAGAAGCATTTTGATTATGCAGCAGTCTTACTCACAAGTTTAAGGTAACACTCTGAGACTTTAGCTGCCTCTGACGTCAAAAAGATAGTTTGATTATTTCAAAGTGTTTTGTTGTAGCGTTATAAGGGACCACTAGGGAAGGGCTGTAGGTCAGTGGTAGAGCTCCTGCTTTGCCGGCAGAGGGTCCCAGTTTCAATCCCAGCATCTCCAGGTAGGGCTGAGAGAGATCTCTGCCTGAAGCTTTGGATAGCTGCTGCCAGTTGGTGTAGAGACACTGCTGACCCAAATGGACTCATAGATCTGACTTGGTAGAAGGCAGTTTATGTTCTTTGTCATGAAAAGTACTATACCTGGCATGTACAACTTGTGACCCACCAAGTCAGATGCAGCCCACTGATCATATCTGGAAACCACTGATTTTGTGTAGTGAAGTTGTGAATTGGTGGGTCTAGCCCCACCCCATTTGGAACCCCATGAATCTATTTCAAAACATGCCCCAAGTCCTTTGAAGCTCATCCTGGTTGGAAATGGGCTCATCTAATTACCAGCCTTTCTTGCTGCTTGCACCCCTTTCCTTTCAAATTTATTTGCGTGGGAGGGGCTTCATGCTCTAGAACAGTGCTTCCCAAACTGTGTGTGGTGGGTCGCACACCACACACAGTTATATCCTGTTTTTCATTGATAAATAGCAAAACGGCTTACACAAGCATAAAAGTGAACTTGGCCCAGTGTGTGGTGGGTCGCAAGGTTGGGCCCTCCTGCCTGGCCTTGTGTCTGCCTGGCTCCAAATTGGAGCCCTCTGGATGGAATTGGAGGCTGCTACCGGATCACGCTGGGTTCAGGACGCACTCAGTTGTTGAGAATGAGAGAGAGATTGAACATTCATATTGCCCTAAGCTCTCTGGTGGAAGAGCAGAATATAAATGTAGTAGTAATGATGATGGAGGCTGGTCACAAATATCTGCCATGACCTGGTGTGTTTTGGGGCACTGGGAAGGGCTCAGGAGCTTGGAGGTGTTGAGGAAAACTAACCTATAAGTTGCAAGGGAAGCAGTTGAGCCTTGTTAAGGACCCAAACATTCTGAGTAGGTGTAGAAAGGAAACTATTCCAGTTCTTTTGGAGAATAGTTTCACCTGAGCCCATACCAAATTGAGATGGACTGGGCTTGTCCATCATTCACTTATGGTCACCCACTATAGTTTGGTGACTATACAACAGGCCCTTTGTCTACTTGTGGTGATGGACGATAATTTGTGCTTAAACTGGATGTTGTATGTATGTTGTGTTTGCATCGTCTGTGCACCGTTATCAATATTTACTTACGTTCTCCATGGAATTCTCATGAACTATAAACATAGTCAAGTAAAGCAAGGCAGTATCTTGGATTAATGGGAAAGGTGATGGGTTGGATATTTCCCCATCTCAGGGGCTGTGGACAGATTATTAGTAATTTAAAGACAGAGATCTGGTTGGCATTCCTTGTCCACAGGCTTCAGCCCAAATTTTAGCATCTAAGGTTTCAAAAAGAAGCTGGGATTTCAGTAAGGCAGACAAACCCATACAGAGTAATTTTTTGGTGTAAACATTCTAGGGAGCTACATTATCGCAGAACAGATGATATAGCCAGGAAGGCAAGGATGACAGTGAGCCAGATTGGAGGATGCCTCCCTGATCCAGTCCATACGTGTAGAGAGGAAGGAAAGAATGTCTGGCCTCCTTGTGTATTGTGTATGTGTGTATGTTAAAAGTAAAGTTGCCAAGGTAAGCTCTCTCAATTTCTTCTCCAATTTATACCTCTCGAAGGAGAATATGCTAGTGAAATTCACTTTCATGGAATGGATCGTTTTAACACTCCGGCTTGATGAAAGAGACCCTGTGCCACTCTGCTGCTGAAGTTCAGGTCAAGAAGTAGCTCAGCAGGACCTTAAAGAAGCTGGTCAACCGGTTAACCAAACTTCTTTCTACAATTTGGCATTTGAATGCCCAATTTAATTAAGAGCCAACTCTCAGTAATGTGCATGAATGTGGAATGTTATAGGACCACCTTGTCTTGTTTTTGTTTTTGTTCCCGTTTTCTTTTTTTAACTAAACAGGTTAGTCTCATCTAATGAAACACAGTTTTTGGTAAAAAACAGATTTTTGATCCCAACTGCTCTCCGTCGTACCCCATCTCTCCAGCATTAATGGGTCATATTGAGCTGTATATTTCTCCAGCTGTTAACAAGATGGCAGATTTCAAATTCCTTTCCTCAGTTTTCAAAGTTACTTGTATACGGAGGGGAGTCAACTTCTTGTAATATCAAGTATCTTTTGCCTGCAACACAAAGTCTCTTTGTCGCACTGAGTCAAGCTCAATGATCTTTCAGGCTGTGGAGGAAACAGGTGCTTCTTTTTTTCTTTAAGCAGAAGAAAACACATTGCACCAATAAAAACTTGTGCAGGAATTCTGCACAACAGAACATCTCTGTTAAGCCCATTAAAGTGTGCAGAGGGGGTGGGAAAAGATTACTGATCTTCACAAGTGTTCCTGTGTTGGTAAATGAGTGGAGCACAACTGTGTTTTTAGGAACTTTAGCAGAACATTTGAGCCAGCCTCCGTAACATCATAGCCTTACTAGCATGAGGACTCTCAAAACATTTTGTATAGTAAACCTTCCAAGATTAGAAAATTAAATCTCCTGAAAATAAGTGAAAATGCTATTGTCTACACTTATCCTGGGGGCATGCAGATTAAAGAAGCAGAGCTCATGAATACAAGGGGATGGGGATAGTTCACTGCATACGCAGTGTTGTACCAATGTCTTGAAGCTTGTACCCTAAGTTCCTCTTTCATGGACAGAGAGGACATCCAGGATTTTGCCACCCTATACAATCCTGTTCTGGGGGTCTCCTGACACCCCCCCCCCCAGCAAATTTTCAGCAGGTGCAGAGGACTGCTGTATGAAGGAGGAAGTTTACTTCTGCAATTTTCTTTTAATGCACCCTTCTACAACCCAGGATGCCACACCAGAAATACATTATGATCCACCTAGACCAGTGGTTCCCAAACTTTTTTGACTCGCGGCTCCCTTGACCTCCCTCGCCATTAGCTGTGACTCCCCATTACAGTGCATGGAAGAAACAGGCACTCTTTACATGCTCAGAGGCACCCTTTCTTATATGTATGTGTATATTCCCAAAACGAGCCCTAAAGTGGATTTTCCATGCTTATGCTGAGCAGCAGCTAAGCCAGGAGTGCGCAGAGTGGGGTTGGGATGCTGCCCTCCCTCCATTGGCAGGCCTGGGTAGAGGACACTGATGTTGTCTGTGTTAGTCCTATTCATGGCAAGAGAAACATCAAAGCATGGGAGGGAAGCATTGGTCATGCCCCCACCCCAGTTGCAAGAGAGAGAAAGCTAGCTCCTTTTGGTAGCATCTTTGCAAGATGAAAAACAGATTCTTATACTGCCTGGCAGTTTCGGGGGGGGGGGGGTTTGTCCCAGCAAATAGAGTGGGGAACTAACTTAGAGGTGGGTCAGAAAGGAAGGAGAGAAATCCTAATAATTAAACAACCAAACTAAACATAGAAACCAAAGACTGTATGTAAAGCAGAACCTGCTCTGCACCATTTTCAATTGCAGTTCTTGCATTTGTTTTGTGTTTGCTTTATTAAAAACATTCAACAGAAAGAAAATACTTTATTTGCAAACCTGCAATGTCTGAATGAAACCTGAATGAAAATACCTTATCTGCAAACCTACAATGAGAGAAACGGGATGCTGTCTTGTCTCCAGGAGCTTGCTGTCTCTAGGAGCTCAGCTTGAGTACTTAGCGGCTTATCAATTGTTCTTTAACATAAGATAAGCAAGGGCTTCCCTCACGCTGTGGTTAAAAACAAGACGTGGAAGCTGCCTACAAACCTGAAGTGTTTTGAAATTAACTTTGAGTGACCCGATGTGAAGAGGCAGCTTTTCCCCGGGTCTTTGTGAAGAGGCAGCTTTTCCCCGGGTCTTTGTTTTTGCTCTCTCTCTATTGCAAGCAAGAATATGTGTTAATTAAAAGACTAACGCGACGCCCCTGGCTGCTTTCGATGACGCACTTGGGAGTTGCGCCTCACATTTAGAGAACCTCTGACCTAGACAGAAGGCTACTACCTTGATAAGCTCTTATTAGTTGCATGTAACTTGTATAATACTTTAGTGAACATACCTGATGCCGATATTGTCACTTCATGACAACTGTTGATGGGCATTGTGTATGTGTATTCTATAGCAGTGTTCAGAGATTCATTTCAGGGCTTCAACTTAATAGTCTTGCAGGATGATGATATTTCAGAAATTTATAGGTGTTTTGCTACATCCTTGTTTTCATTCTTCCATGTGTGTGTACCTCTTCAGCCGATGTCTAGAACCTTTTTAAAATGAAGCTGGAATTCGTACACACTGCCCAACATATGATTTTACACACTGACCAATCAGGATTTGAGTTCTCAATGAGATATGCAGGTCACTGGATGGGTTTAGCAATTTTATTTAACCTGGATTATTGTTATCAATGCTGTGATGAGAATGGTTCATGTCTTCCGAAACATGGTGCTAACCTTATTCCATTCCTCTGTCACTGGAACAACGTTTAAGGGACCATTAGTATTGCAGGAAAACATTGGCCAGTTGAAGGATTGGCCAGTTGAAGGATTCTGGCTTAGTTGTCTTTCCAGATTTACTTCAAACTTTATGATTTAATTTTTTTAAATAACATTTTAGACAGATTGTAGTTGGTAAAACCAGGTGTCTTGTCCAGGCAATAGCTTTGTTTTTGGCAGATAGCTTTTACCTTGCAGTGCCCTTTTCTTAAGATTGTAGTGCCATGTACCATAATTTTTGTCAAGCTGAGTGGATGGTGCCTGACTTGAAAATAATAATACCGGTATTTATAATACCGCCTTTCTTGGTCATCGGATTTTTCCTCTGACTTTAAATCAAGAAGAAATGGATTATCCATGTTCTTGCATCATAAAGAGGATTTTAATATCTCTCCAGAGGTGATTGTTTTCCCATGCACTTGTGCAGGAGATGATAAAGTAGTCTGGTTTTAATATAGTCTCAATAATTTGAGAAGGTAAATGGGGGTGGAAGCTCATGCAAATTTGGAGATACTACATGGATGCCTAGCATTTGGTTAACATGTTAGAAAGGACACAACCTCCCCAACTGGCAATGACACTCAATGGGAATATTGATGCAGTAGATGCACTCCACTGGATTAGATATGGTGTAGGGAGGAGCTTGTAACTGCCTGATGCCCCTTTTGAGAAATCCTTCTATTAACTAACCCTGTCCCCTTTTTTTTCTTAAAGGTTTTCAATGAAGCATGGCCATTTCTCCACGTCTTTATTTTGACAATGAGTACATAGGAAGGAAGATCTTGGCAGCAACTTCCAGTGGGCTCGATTTTGTTACACCAGAATAAGTTGATGTGCCTTCTCCACTAGCTGTTGGAACTGAACATACTGAAATTGGTATTTTCCTCTCTTTAACAAATGGAAATACTTGCTGCTTCTGGCAGTCTAGAGGAATCTACTGAAGTGCAAATGCCTGGGCAGGGTGTTCTTTGCCTGTTCTTTGCCTGTACAAACAGTTCTGTACATATAACTAATTAAGCCAGCAGCTTCTCAAATGAACATTGGCACTCAAGTTCATTGTCTACATCACCATGGAATGCTTGTACTTGAGCTTTTTAGAGGAATGCTAGTCTGTTGCAGAAGGACCAATGTGTTGAGTTGATTTCAGCTAGTTGATATGTTTGTAACCCACAGTGTTTGGGAGTTGATTACATTGTGTTTGGTTTCAAGTATTTAGACTCTATAAAAGACCACCAAAGACTTTGTTTTCTCAGCTTGGATTGATTGAAGTAAATATGGGGTGGTTTAAAAAAAAATTGAGAGCTGAATATCTTGACAGTTCTTCATTCTGAGGCACTTACTGGTTACATAGATATTTAATCATTTACAATGTTGGTTTTCAGTGGGCTTGTGATCCAGAACAGATCCACACTCCAACCTAAGATGAGCTGTCTCAAAATGGTTGTGACCATTTTCATGTTTGGTTCCTTGTTTACATTTCTTAAGATGAAGAAATGGATGAGAACAGGAGAGATGCAAAGAAGAGAAACTGAGGAAGAATGAAAGAAGGTGGACACGTGGTAAAAATTAAGCGTGTCCCATTGTTTGTAAGTTGGGTGGGTTAATGGTAGATTCTGGATCTTAGAAGACTACTGACCCAGAAGATATGTTGGAATTGTGAAGGCGGTGGAGTGAAAGAGAGGAGGGTTCAGCTGAATAAGGCTAACAAAGACTATTCGTAAAGTCAATAGTATTTGCTAGGCTTTTTTGCCAAATGCTACTTCGTGTCTTTGAGTCAGGTTAGTACTCTTGTTATATAAGAATTGCAAAATGTCCGTGGTTGCAATACTGAACTGCTGGTAAGCTGCATAACCCTTTCAATCAAGGGTGGTGGGGAGAGCAGGTTGAAAGTCTTTCATTGTTGATACCCATTATCAGACTGGTAGATGGATTGTTGGTTTGATGTGGTGACGCTTTAAAATCTTTGGTCTTACCTTTTCCATGTTCTAATTGAGCTGCTTAGTAGTTTGAGACTGTGTAGAGATTTCCTACTGTGAATCCTGTTACTCAAGTTAAAGAAAGGGTAAAGAAACTTTACTTAATGTTCTATATGAACTGCTAAAGAGCCCTCCTGTGGTAATTAAACAGTAATTTTCCTTCCACACTGTTCTGTGAGTTTGACACCACTTCAGCCTGGTGGCTTAAATCTTGTGTTTAAAAATGAAGTTTAATTAAGATGTAGTCAGCGCGTGCTGAGACAGACATAAAATCAATGCTTGGTTTGCTTGAGGAAAGAGACTACTTTTCTTCCTTTTGGGGCCTGGTTAAGTCTGCTGTGTTTTTTTTTTTAATACATTAGCAATTCAGAAAGCAGAACCAAATAGCCATTTTTAAAATTCATGTCCTTCAAATGTTAATTTGATGCTTTGAGGCATAAATGACCTTTCTAGCCAGCTCAAACTTGTCAAACAAAGGAGCGATAGAAACAAGCTGCTGTTTGTTCTAATACAACAGCCTGCTTCTCTAAGAGAAGGGGGAGGCAACATTGCCTTGGAATTCTCAACAACGTTAAATGAAACTTTGGCCTGTGCTGCGCTTAAAGGTTGGGGAAAAATAATGTGGCTGTACATGCATTGCTGGCTAGATGGTGGTGAAATCCAGACAACCTGGGATAATTGAACCATTGGGTCCCACTTCAGCAGTCTTAGAGACTTGATTGTGCACTGATCCATGCCTACCCAAGCTGATATTGCTTTATGCAGTACCATTGGGCTGCTTAAATGGGTAACAGAATAAAGCTGGATTCACATATGACTGCGGATGTCCCTGCCCAGCAAACACGCTGATCAGGCGCTTGGAGCAGGGGGAGCGTCGTTCTGCTTGTCGTCCCTCCTGCTGTCCCGCCTTCTTAAGAGAGCGCAGCTGTGATTGGTTAAACACAGCCGCGCTCTGATTGGCCGAAGTCTTGTGAACTCTTGTGAACTCTTGTTCTGAATTTCATAAGCAGGATGAACATTAAGAAAACCTTTTGAATATCATGAGCAGCATGAAGCAGTTCTATAATTACCAGGGATTTGCATTACTTCTGCTATGCTCTCCCACGCTTTCTGCCTTGCTACAGCAGCCTTGTAGCTCTTTGTGCTCATGTCATAAAGACATGGTCTTGCCCTCACTTCCAGCACAAATTTTATATCATTATCCCAGCATGAACTGGGAACAGTTTGCGAGTCTTGCAAGGACATTTTTCAATATTTGCGGCTTGCTCTCTCCTCCTCCTGTGTTTACCGGGGTTTCCCTCTCGGAAGAGCAGCGGAATTGTAACCTCCGACGCGATTGGAGCTACTTGTGATTGGCATGCAACCACTCCCCCCCCCCTCTCACGCGATTGGTGGCTGCAGTAGCGCTGTGAACCCACGGTGCCCCGGAATGGTGTCCTATTACATGATGAATATGCAAATACAGCTCAGAGCGGGTCCGTGAAGCGCACAGCAGGGACAACGCAGTCAAGTGTGAATGGGGCCTAAGGCTTTTCAACACTGTCAAGACGGAGCAACATGATTTGTTTTCAGGGCTAATATACTCGTTTGGTTTATGGCCCATGTATGTGTCCAATAGATAAGCTTCGCCACTAGTAGGTCACAATGAGTTAATTAATTGGCAAAGGACAAGAAACAAGAAATGACCTTTTTTTAAGCAATCTATAGGTTTACCTAGGTCGGTGGCGAGATTATAGGTATATTTTGAGATCTATATAGAAACTAAACAACTTTCTCCCTTTATCATAGCAGAAGCTTCTTTTAAAAGGGCATTTTGCTGTGCTACCTCTATGTAATATTATTTTTTTTTCTTCTCCCCAGTAAAATACATAAAGGATAGGAACATCTTCAAGAACACAACCAAGTAACAAAGCCCAGTAGCAAAATACTTGCACGCAAAGAGTTGACCAAGCATGCAAAAAGGAGCTTGCATAGAGTTCTTGGAGTGAGGAGGCCAATGTGGTTTGCTGTTAATGGCATAGTTGTGAGTTTATTAATGTGAGAGTCTGATTCAGCTAATAAAAAACAATTATAAACCTTAAATATGAGACTTAGTGATGTGTTTATATATTCTGTGTGTGTGTGTGTGTGTGTGTGTGTGTGTGTGTGTAAAACATACACATACACAATTTTTCAACAAAGTTTACAAAGCACTTTACATAGCTAAATAAATGTGTATTAAAATGTATAGCATGTTTTGTGTAGGACACGCTTAAAGGACTAAAGTTAACTTGTCCCTTATCAGAAAGAATATAAAGGAATGGTTAGTGAAATGTGCATCTGACTCGTACAGGATATTATATTCATACATTAAATATGTGCATCTTTCTGCAGCCTGATTCGCACACAGGAAGATCACATGGTAACAGTGTTCTTAGATTTTTTTTTTACCACTTCAGAATGTCAATAATGATGGATGCTAGAACCCTGCTTCTGGACATCTAACTTCCTATGTAGAGGGAAGCTTTTGGTGAAGGAATAATAAATCATGTAGTCATCTACTTGCAGTTTGAAGAGATACAGTTCTGCTGTATGATCTGCTGTTTGTGTAGACTACCTTCTTTTGTTCCTGGAAGGTGTTATATAAATGGCTGGGCCTGGTTGCTCAGGCACCTAATTTAAATAGGTTAGTGCATGGTCCAACCCCTCAACCCCTTTCCTGGCTGAGTACCACCTCTGGCACCTCTCTCCTGCTGCATACCATCTGAACTGGTGATGACATTGTCGCCAGTTACTTCCGGGTTTTCAGAGGACAGAAAACGCAGGTAGAAGGCTCTGGGCGGGTGGGAGGACCCTTAGCGTTCCTGAGAGGCTCGGCCAAAGCAAGTAGCCTCTTGGGAGCAAAAACGCACTGCCGAAAGCGCTGCATTGGAGCGGGGTTCTGGTGATTCGAGTACCACCAGCAGTCGGCCAAAGTACCACTGGTGGTACTAGTACTCCTGGTTGAGAAACCCTGGGTTAGTGCTAACTTTCTCACGTTCTCTTGTTGAGCTGTTCGCACTGGACTGTTGAATACTAAAGGATTTCATCCATCTGTACTTCATGGGCTGCTTACCATGGGCTTCATGGGCTGCTTACCATGGGCTTTACTTACCATGGGCTGAACCCAAAGAGCACATGTGGAAATAAGGTGGCATTTTGTGCTGTTCTATATGCAGTTGCACTAGCGCATATGGGAAAAAATTGAACAGTGAAGCGCTGACATTTTATGTGCAACATCTTGCACAACATGTTGAGCAAGTGCAAAGCCAAGTCAGGATTGCATTCAGATTTTGGTGCATTACCATTTTGTGTTATCACTTCTGCATGTACAAGGCCCCTTGCGCAAGCAGAAGAAATTTAGGATATAATCTTATGGTTTGGATCCAAACTTATCATTGTGCTTGCAACAAAAGGAGAATTGTATTCACAAAGCCCCCCCCCCCCCCCCGGCGTGAGTGAACTGAAGGAGCTTCTGTGAGCATAGCAGTAAGTTTGGATCGAAGCCTATGCATGTGGAATATGAATGGGAAAGTTGTTGATGGATTTTGGTCATGTAACTTGGCATATAGTGCTGCTTTTGCTAAATTACAATTTTTTTTTTGCTGTAATTTCGTCTGAGATGGCGATCAGTGTGCCATGAACAAATGTGTAACCAGCTGCTTTATGTTTTTTTATTATACGGTTACTTTATAAAATTAAAACGGAGAAACAAGGAGGGTCACACAAGCTGAACGTGCCATGTTCTCGAATCATCTTTTAGAACTGATGATGAAACTGATGAAACAAAGCTACTGTATGGCTTACCTGTTTTTCCTAAGTGTAGAATTGTAGTAGTTGCTCGATCTTTGGAGAGAACTTCAAATACAGAGGTTTGAGTACAGTCTATTCCCAGACATTGTAAATTTCTACGCAAACGATTGTATTTGTTCACGAGTGGCATTTGTTTGACATCTACACAGATCTTAAACAATATGCTAGTTATGTGAACAGGTTACCACTAGATTTCTTTAACTATTTTGGCAACTCACACGAACCCAATATTCAAGCTTGTTATATTAAGGGCGCAATCCTCTGTAACGTTAGAACAGCGGAGCCCATGCTCTGGCGTTCTAATGTATCGCGAATGTGCGATAAAGCACGTTCACGACTACTCCAGAGTAAGAGAGGCTGGTGCAAGGCCGGCCTCCCTCACTAAGTCACTGGACCAGGACACGGCTGCTGGCGGAAGGTAAGAGCTCCCGCTGGTGGCTGCGTGGGCGGTTTGGTGGACGAGGGAGGGGACCATTAACCTAGCCGGCCCGGGGGGGGGGATGGCATCGGCCATATCCCCATCCCTGGTGGGCTGGCTAGGCCGTTATACGACCTCCTCTACTTCCGCCAGCTATTTAGCTGGCGGAAATCAGAGGAAACCCATTGGGCTGGCTCCGGTTTACACCCGGGGAAGGGGACAAGCGTCCCCCGAGTAGACCTCCGGCCTGCCAGCGGGCAGCCCGGGCGCCGGATCCAGCGGGCAGCCCGGGCGCCGGATCCAGCGGGCAGCCCGGGCGCCGGATCCAGCGGGCAGGATTGCGCTGCCCATGTAATAACAATGACCCAAAAGGTATTTAATCCTTGAAAGTCTTTGGGGGCAAAGGCACTCAATTTTTGGTAGCCCTGTTTAAGTAAAATGTTACTTCTGACATGAACATTTTGCCGAACTCTTACCTAGCCCAGTAAGCATGCATAGTAAGTACTTTGCTATTATTTTTTGATCCAGTGCAAGGATAGCACACTGATAAGCTTTGTCCACGAGTAAAATAGAGCTTGTGTTCAGTTTTCATTGAAAACCATTGGATGTCTTCATGCCTGTTCTGGTTCTGGTTATCTCCCCTTCTGTACTCCAAATGTAGATGACACCAGCGAGTATGCAGAAATGCAGGCCTGCTTCTTCACCCTGAATTCCAATATAAATGAAAAATGTACTTCATAGTAATTAAATAGCTTTATAGTTCTCTTCGAGTGTCTTAGCCCCTAACCAAATGAAGGCATCTTTAAATTTTGGGTGTAACTGCTGCAGCAATGTGTGCACAGCTACTGTTTTGGTAAACAGCTCAGTAACCAGATTGCAGGAGTGTGACGATAAATGTTCTGGGCTAAGAACTATCCAACTGGAATACATTGTGCTTTGTGGCTTTCGGCACCTTAAGTCTCATACACAGTACATGCATCTGAGTTACCACTTTGGTGGCTGGAAATAACAAACACACTATTGTGCAGAATGCAAATAATGCTTATTATGCTTGCTGTTGATTCCTTCTGATAGATGAACCAAATTGCTGTCAGGCCATGTTTACACACACACAAACAGATGTGACTTTGCTCAAACTCGGGATAATTATTCCAGATAGATAGAATGTGTGGATTACATTTGAATGGAGAACATAACTAGCATATTGTTTAAGATCCGTGTAGATGTCAAGATCCGTGTAGATGTTACATTTGAAATTACTCTTGCCTAATGAACAGATATGTACTGCCCTTTCGAAGGAAACAGGCAGCCTTAGTGCTGGACTAATGTGAAGCACTGTCACAATTGGTGAACCAACCATTCCACTATGAACTGTGAATTGCAGCTGTTCCTTAATAGCACCAGACATATCTGGAATGTCTTTACCAGCTCTTTTTTCTTAGACTCAGCCGGAGAAAGAACTGGTAGAGGTTAATTGGGTCCTCAGCCATTATACATTATATGCAAAACATACATAACAAATCTGCAGTGGCCCTTTTTCTCCTTAGATAAAGCAGCTGTGGAAGAGGGCTCTCTGAAGCAAAGTACAGTAATAGCAAGAGGTGTGTGTGTGTGTGTGTGTGTGTGTGTGTGTGTCCTTTGCCTCCACCTGAGCCAATGAAATGAGAAACATTCAGAACAGATATAAAAATCAGTTGCACTTCCTTTGAAGAAACATGAGAATCCTGCCCCCTGTCTTGCATGCACTGGTGTACCTCTCCTTCTTGTTATGAATTTATGACGGTCCTTGAAATGTCGTAGGGATAACATAGCATCTAGCATGTTGTGAGGAACAGTTCTCCAGTGGTTCTAGGTCTGGCCCAGTGTTAGTGCTGGACTGGGGGTAGCTCCTCCCTCCTGGTTAGGCAGGGTCATGTGATCCAGTCTTTATAGGAGGGGAGGGGCTCCTGGCTTCCCCAGTCTGTCCTTGCCTTCCACAGGCGAACAGGGTCTGGCTACTGCTCTGCAAGCAGTAGCCTCCAGCTCAAAGACACAGTAAGACTACAAGATCGGTTTTGTTCTCCCTCTGCCACCCTAGTCAGGGCCTGGCCCTTACACGGGCAAAGGAGAGTTTGTTTGGTTGTTGCCAACACTGCTTTCTGCTATTTCATTTTGGTTGAACACCGAAATCTGCGAAAAAATAAAACCATTTTCTCCCACCTCTAACTATAGTCCGTGAGCTTGGATGGGAAGGAACCGAGGGGCAGTGCTAAGCTGTGCTCCAGTTCTGTTTGTGCACACTGCTATAGAACAGTTGATTAAGTTAGAGATGCTCGGATTCTCTTCTCTAGGGATTTGGTTGGTTCCAGATTGGGTAATACTTGTTGACATGTAAAAGGGGAAACTTGAGATGACAATTCTTCTCCACCCTCCAATAGTAAATACTGTATATATGGCAAAAAGAAAAAAAATGCTGTAAAATGTTTTCCACCCTTCTCCCTGTTGCTTTATCAATCTCCACTGGCAATTTTGCCTTTTGCCCAAATTTAAGTAAAATAGCAGTCGTCAGTTGTTGCATTTTCCTTTATTTAAAACATTTTTATCCCACTTTTCTCTCCCAATGTAGTTTCCTTCAAATTAAATAAGTGAAATGTCTTCTAAGCAGCCTCCCTAACATTGCTGTGTTAATAGAGGCCATGGCTTTTGACTTTTTTTGTTTTGTTTTGCCTGTCTGTAGCACTGGATTCCCTCTTCTGCTTTTAGGGGTTCCCGTTGTACCTTCATGGTACTGGGCAGCTAAATTTACTGTACTTTGTTAATGCAAACAATTATCTTAAGGTTGAGGTGCCTCAGATATTCATTTATTTTGTTTAAAGCATAGGCATCCTATCTTTTAAGCAGATAAGACTTCCAGAGCAGCTTGCATAAAATCAAATCATATCATGTGAAATCAACAAAAAAAGTTGCTGCCTGCTTTTTTTCCTCCTCCTCCTGAAAGGACAATTGGTGGTTTGGTGGCCACTGTTGGGGGGGGGGGGAAGAGGCTCAGTTCATATGAGATAGAAACTTAATTATGAAGGTGTCTCCAACAGCACAATATTTTGGCTTTTCTGCTACAAGAGCTCTAATGGAGAATATTAAGAATTTGTTGAATTAGGGGAGATGCACTAAAATTGAGTGGAGGGAGAGTTAGAACGGACAAAAGAAAATATTTCTTCACCTAGCGTGTAATTCATCTGTGGAACTCCTTGCCACAGGATGTGGTGATGGCACCTGGCCTAGATGCCTTTAAAAGGGGTTTGGATAGATTCATGGAGGAAAAGACCATCGCTTCTGCGCTCCTCTGAGCAGCTCTTACCTGCTCCGGCGCGTGTTCCATTCTCCACTGGTGCAGGTCTTCCCTCAGACGCTCCTAACTACCATTGTGCTTTATGGCACGTTTGCAACAGCCTAAGCCAGCGCAGCGGTCACTGCACTGGCGCTAGCAATGATTAGGATTGTGCCGTAAGTTGCGTTAAACTTAATGGAACATACTTCTAAGAAAACACCTAATGCATAGGCTTGTTAGTGCACAGTTCAGTTAGTAAAGTCTCGTTTAACCTTGTGATTGGTTTCCATATTTTGTGCTTTGTTTTAGGCTTTTAAGTAATATTCATGTGTTCAAAATGAGTAATGACTGAATTTTTCTTTAGCTTTCTAGTTGAAACCATAACATTTTAATATTTATTTAATAAAAATACAAAGTATTTTGGTTGCTAGGCAGAAATGTCTCCCCTGGTTGGCTCTCACAGAGTTTGTTTTTCACTTGGAGGTGGGTGCACAATCTATATAAATGGGGGAGGGAAGAAGGATGTATAGCAAAGAACAGCAGGAAATGGGTCTCCAAGGGAATAATTTTGAGCAATGCTACTTAGGAGTTCATAATATCTGAACAAACAGGCAATGAACAGCATATAATTCTGTGGCAGCTTTAAATATACATATTAGTAAGGTAGCAGATGCTTTCATTCTGAAATTGACATGTAAAGTAGCAGTCTTCCTCAGCAGGGTGCAGCTCTGTCTGTGACTCCTTCCAATGTAATGAATAGCTAATTTCTACTGTATAGTCCACAAGAGACTGAAGGGGAGATGGTGGTGGGGGGAGAGTTCTGGCAACCAAAGCCAACAGGATGTGCTGAGATGTGCTTTTAATGGAAGCACATTTGAGAACTCTTTGTGATTGGAGGGGGAGTGATTTATAATGAGCACTGCTCATCTGTTACTTTGTATTAAAACTCAAATTATTACTACAAATGGACAGGCAGACATTTGTTCATGTTGCAGTAAGAGCGAAACTGGCAGGCTTTTGTAGTTGTGGATAGTCTGCTTTGCAAGGCGAAAATCTGTAGTGGAATTTACAGTGGAAAATGGGCCAGTGTTTCTCTCTTCATTTAGTGACTGTTCCAGGGTGCTGTCCAATTGCTGTCAAGTGAGTGCCCATCTGATGAAACCTCCATTTTTTTAAAGGTGCATGATAGATGATTTAAAAAAAAAAACTAGATTTGGCTTTTTTTTAAATGGAAAGAAGCAGGAAAACAAGATATTTGGTTTTCGACCATGACCAAACAAAATCGGAAATGGCAAGAAATTTGTAGTTACAAACAAATGTGGTGTGTTTAATTCCCTCTTTTCCGCATTCCTAGAGAGCAAGGTAGTTTTTACATAGCATCTGTCATAATTTCGCAGCCAAATGGTGAGGCTCGAAGAAGGAAACAAAGGAAATGTTTTTGAGGCTTTCACTGTCTTCCACAGTTCTTATCAGAAAAGACAGACTTCTCTTACTGCATAAACAGGAAAGGCTAGATAGGGAATTGCAATAACCTACAGATCTTGTTAGACTGTGGCCTCATTCTCACTGAGGTGGTAAACCTGTGTCTAGGCTGTGCAACTCTGGACTCCAATTGGGGACTTGCATGATTGAATGTTCTGCATAACAAGGCAGTTTCCTGCACATAGGAAACTAGTCTGTCAGGGAAAAGTCACTTCGGTCTGTTTAGCCTATTATTTGGATAAAAATCAAGATGCTGTAGGAGCAAGAAAAATGATACTGTTTGGGAACAAATTACTCGTTTGCATGGAGGCACAAATCTTTTTTAGAATGTTTTCAGTATACTAGAGGTGTTTGAATATGAGAGGATTACAGCCCAAGTCTTACTGAACACAATGGGCTTACATCTGAGTAAAATAAATAACACTGTTTTCAAACACCTTTAAGTATAGCTGATCTACAGGTACTGAAAAAGATGCTATCTTTGGTTCCCCTGATGTAGCAATTGCAAATAGAATACCGGTAGCTACTTTGAAAGAAAATGCAAGGCATATGATGATAAATGCCTTTTTAGGTTTGTCCATTGCATGATTAGTTTAGTGGGATAGCTGGATATTTCTACTCCACTTTGCTGTCTTCCACAAGTCTGAGACTACGAAGGGGGTGATGATGGCAACTGATCAGATCTGTTACCTTTGGAAAATCTCGAGTGTCTCCTGCTGGAACAGAACAAAGCTTCAGCAGAACATGGAAGAAGGGGAGAGGTGTCACCTGGGTCAATAATAGTTGATGGAAACATTTTAAAAACCTTGTCTGAAAAAGATCAGAGTTGAAAAATTATATTAAAGCTTGCATTATTTTTTTTTAAATATACCCCAATGCCAAAGCAAATGCTCAAGGAGGCTTACAAAAATAAAAAAAATAAAAATCATTAAAACCATTAAAATCAACTTGTTTAAAGTGATACCTTAATTTAGTATGTACACGTTGATGTCTATACATCTTTCTTAAAATTTAGAACCTGACTTGGGTGATCATGGGCCTATCTGATTGGAACTGGTATGGGGTCATCCAAAAATAAGGTAATGGTTTCTGCATACTCGGGAGAGTTGCTAGGTGCCCAGAGTTATACAGGTTTGTAAATTGAGAGAGCTAAAAACAAAGTAAAACCCTAGAACAACCAGATGCTTTTCCAGGACTTACTGAATGCTGACTATGTCAGGGTGGGTTGAAGACAAAAAAAAAATAAAAATGGAAGAGCAAACTGGACTGCTTCGACTCTTAACAATTTATAGTGTAGTATAGCTACAGTAGTATATTGGACCAATCCCATATGTATGCTCCAGGGCAGTCTGGGAGGACAGCAGGAGAAGGGGGCACTCCTTCCCCACGTTCAAGCTGACTGAGGCCCTATGGACTTACTCAAATGTGCGCCAGCTCTGGAGCTGGCATACATTCGAGCGGGGGGGGGGGAGTAGGCCAAACTGGGCTGGGAGAGGGCTCCTGGTATCCACAGAGCTCACCGCCAATATCCCCGCCCTCCCCCAGCCTGGTTTGGCCAATGGCCACCCCCAAGCTGCAACGTTTCCCCCGCTCCTTGCCCCTGCACCAGCTGGTGCAGGGCTTACCTTCTCTGGTGGGTGCGGGGACGGTTCTCAGGGGGAGTAAGGGCATCCGGCCTTCGCCCCAGTGGCCCTCACTGAGAAGTAGTCTCAAACACGCTTTATGGCGCATTTGCAGCAGTGTAGAGCAGTGGAGCGTGCGCTTCGCCGCTCTGTTTACCCAGGATTGCGTTGTATATTACTGTTAATAGTTTTCTGTAAAGTATAACATATATATCACTTGGTTTGTATCCTGAACTCAGTTAAATATGTATCTGTGATTGTATCAAGGGTAGAACATTCGTTTTCTTAAACAAGTCTCTTTTTCACCTCAGATGTTTTCTCTTGTTTCCTTTGTGACTGGCCGATGTCTAACCACTTTCATGTATGATCTTAGTTTGTGGTATAAGTGACATTGCTTGTGTCCCCTTCAGGGCCATGTCCAAAGTTGCTTAACCGCAACCGTAGGCACTCGATTGGGTGTATCTATTTCTAGACAGTCGGAATCTTGAGGTCAGACTCAATGTAGTGTGACCATCCCAGCTTCTCCTGGAACTGTTCAGTGCTGTGGTTCTTCTGCGGCATTTTATTGCTTCTGTGACTGGAAGTTTGTGTATTCCTCTATTACATGAGATTACGGTAAAAATAAAATCTATATAAGTCAGAAGGGTAATGACCAGAAATAAAAACCCATATGAAATTCTCTAATGTGTAGCACCTTGGCTGTTTTAAATGTTTCCTTATTTTTTTCATCACAATCTGCTTGCAGTCATTTCAGTACTGGAGCTGCTTGGTGGTTGATACAGGCCAGATTCCAGAGAGCTCCTTTTAGTTATTCACAAGAGTTTGTATGAAACAAAGTTTGTATAAAGTTTGTATAATGTAATAGTTTGTATAATAAAGACCATTATCTAAGACAAATGTGGCATCCCCATAGTTAAAAACAGGCATAGGAGTTACTGTTTTCGGTTGCAGCATATCGGCATTCAGAAAGGTCTCTTAATACATAATAATACACTGAGCTTAAATCAAACCTTAATACTATTTTTTAAAATACTGAGTAGATCACAGTAGGAACAAAAATAGCTGGCTGTCTCAATATTACGTATCTCCTCATAAAAACTGCGCTTCTTCCCCTGTGAAGACTTATGCGGCAATCCTATGCATGCTTACCTGGGCATAAACTTGATCGAATACTCTGGGACTTAAAGCACAATCCTATGCATGTCTACTCAGAAGTAAGTCCCATTGTGTTCGGTGGGGCTCTTACTCCCTGGAAAGTGTGCCTAGGATTGCAGCCTTACTTTCATAGGCTTACAGTGTAAATTTGGCTTTATCTAATGTCCACTGTAGTCAATAGATGGTAACTTGTTAAAGATTATCTGGAAAACGAATAATGCTTGTATTGGTAGATGAAGTACCAAATTTACTCCCTAGATATGTCCATGGATTCAACTGAAAATGTGTTGCTTCCCTTCTTTCCCATTCCATGTTGGTACACCTAAATTTACTTCCATATCAGTCTTGTGTTCAATGCTTTGAACATGCAACATTGATACTACAGTACTTAATATTTAATCTTTGGTACACCAGTATTGTTGTTGGTACTGTGACTGATTTTGATCTGAACCTACTTTTAGTACAGGCCTTTTGAGAGAAGTGTAGCTGCACTCTAGACCGTCTTCTCTTGAAATACATTTCCTAAACATGAAATAGCAAAGTGTTTAAATTTGGTGCAGCAACTGTCCTAAAAGAAATCACCCAACTACCCAGTCTTCATGTTGTACAGTGTTGCATATCTACGGGATAAGACGCCATGTGTTAAAAGACTTGTATTTTAATATCTCCAGTGCCAGACGGGTCTCCTAAACGGTCTTCATGTTTATGAAAGCTACCTCCATGTACAGAGGATACTTAAAAACAGATTCAAATATGCAAAAAAAGCAAATGGTGTAAGCCTTTCTGAACTACATTACCTCAGCCTGGAAGATTGCACATTTTGAGTGCCCCCTCCCCACTAAAAAACTCCTTTTGCATGAAAACTGGCATGTCACAGAAAAGGCTAGGCTAAACCCTTTCTCCTTGGTATGCTACAGCACAATCCTTATGAGAGGATTACAACTTTTATGCTGGTGTAACCAGCGGCGCAGCGAGAACGGGAGGCCCCAGAACGGAAAAGGGATTCAAATCCCCTCCAAAAGAGAAATTCAAAAGGGATTTGAATCACTTTTCCGTTCTGGGACCTCCCATTCTCGCTGCTACACCGGTACAAAAGTTAAGTCGAATTGCGCTGTTTTCTTTGTGACAAGAGTTTCTCTTCTACATGGGGGAACATTCAAACATATGGCTTATTTATTTTATTTTATTTAAAAAATTTATACCCCACCTTTCTCCCAGTAAGGGCACTCAAGGCGGCTGTCCGGTTGTGGACGAAGCCCTGACGGCGGGAACCCTCGGGAATTAGGGCGACCCTCCCCCGGGCCAGCCGAAGCGCCCACAACCGGCCTCCCTGCACGTCCGTCGGATGACGGACCCCGGGGCTACGGCAGCACCAGGCCCCAAGATGACGCCGAAGACCCAGGCATTTCTGGGTTTGACTCACCGCCTGGCGAGCCGCCCAAACGCGGTGATTCCAGGGCGGGGGACCAGGTGCCGAAGACGCGGCCTCTCCCGCAGCGAGAAGACTCCATAGACCCCGAACGGGGCGGAGCTAGGACGGCCGACTGGTGAGTGGAAGGTACACCAGCCCTTGGGTCCCTTCGACACGACCCAGCCCCGCCCACAGGCTCAGAGCGAGGCCGGGAACCCAGTATTACGGAGGACGCTTTCGTCGGCCAGGCAACAAGAGCAGGCGGCTTGTCAACCAACCCGGGGAGGTGGTGGGATTGGTGGAGGGCCTGGGGGAAGGAGGAAAGGGGGCGGGACCACGGGTATGCTGGAGAGTATAAAAAGCTCAACCTGGCCAGTGATGAGGAGGCTGCCGGTCAGGCTGGTACTCGGGAGCGACAGCTCTGACCAGGACAGGAATCAGCCAGGCGAGGAATGAGGATACGGGTGCCATTAACCCCCTCTTCCCCAGCTGTATCTGAGGCCCAACCCTAGAGCTTAGTGGCATCGCCCTACTCTCAGCGGGCTGGAGGTCGACCCCTCAGGAACCGGGCCCTTTGGGGCTGACCCCGCGCTATCGACACCCCTTCCGGGGTCCCCCACAGGCACACCCCGACAGCGGCTTACAATAAAAACATTAAAATATGTATATACATTAAAATAATTAAAAACAAATAATTAAAACAATTAAAACAAACAACCCCAGTGGGTCACCTATATTTACATTTGTTAAAAAGCCAGCCCACCATGTCAGACATCTAATGCTAACCTAAATAAAAACATCTTAAGGCCCCGCCAAAAGGTCTCTAAAGAGGGAGCCGTTCTTAATTCCAGGGGGAAGGAATTCCATAATTGGGGCGCCACTGCCGAGAAGGCCCTATTCCGTGCTGCCATCCCCCTCACCTCTGTCAATGGCGGCACGGTTAACAGGGCTCCCCCTGATGACCTCAGAGTACGGGTCAGATTATAAGGAAGGAGGCGGTCCCTCAAATACCCTGGACCCGAGCCGTTAAGGGCTTTAAAAGTCAAAACTAGCACTTTGAATTGTGCCCGGAAACGAACCGGCAGCCACTGTAGCAGCCGAAGCAATGGTCCGACTGAGTCGAGCCGACAGGCCCCGGCAACCACCCGGGCCGCCGCATTCTGCACTAATTGCAGTTTCCGAACAGTCTTCAAAGGCAGCCCCACGTAGAGCCCATTGCAGTAATCTAATCTAGATGTCACTAGGGCATGTGTCACTGTGGTCAGGTCTGCACGATCCAAGTACGGTCACAGCTGGCGCACCAGCCGAAGCTGGGCAAAGGCCCCCCTGGCCACAGCCGCCACCTGGGAATCCAGGAATAGCTGCGCATCCAGGAGAACCCCCAAGCTGCGGATAAGCATACTCACATATGGTCTGAAGTCTGCTAAGGAGATTCACCACAAGGTTCTCTTCACGCACTTTTCATTGATCCTGATATAGACCTGGCAGTTGGTGAAATTACGATAGCAACCAGGATCGATGAAAAGTGCATGCAATCCTCTGAGAAGTACAAGTTATGTGGCGAAAGGCTGCTATACTGACTGTATCCTACCCACTTTAGCAATATGCTGCATCCACCTTGTGAAAGCAAACGATAACACCATGATCACTCCATGCAATATGTTTTTAGGCTTGCACGTGACTGTTGACTCGCTGAGTGTACTCTTGATGGCAAACTGTACTGTAAATATGGGTGAATAGTATAGAAGCTAGGCCATACTCCTGAAGTAACCCCTACAGACGTATTGAATGTTTTGACTTTGTTCATGTGAACCCAGCCTTGGATTTGTATATGAAACCTAGGGTTTTGCCAGATTCCACTGATGGAAGGTTTCAATGAATGTTTGCAGTTCTGTGTCTGTGGAGTTGGAAAATGCAGTGTTTGGTGTTTTTTAAAGTAATGGAGGTTTAGTATGCTGGTGTGTTCAGTCTGCTTCCTGTTTTTTTCTGTAGTCATCATCTGCCACAATGACCACTTTGTGTGTGTGTGTGTGTGTGTACGGCTATTTATATGCACAATCTTTCTGCTTTGGGTGATTCTAGTGGTTGCTGCTGCTAAGGCTGCTGAAGGCCACAGTGGTTGCCTATGAGCTGTTAAAATGCAGTCCTCTGTCAAGACCTGAACTACTTCTCTTGCTTAAAATGGCCATCCTAGGCACTTTACTGAATTATTTTTATTTTTAATCCACAGGTTTCCATCTCAGTGGCACAGTGACCGAGCCTGCAATGCAATCGGAGCCAGAAACTGTTTGCAATGTAGCTATCAGCTTTGACCGTTGCAAGATTACCTCAGTGACCTGTAGCTGTGGAAACAAAGACATATTTTACTGTGCCCATGTTGTGGCGCTCTCTTTATACCGAATCCGCAAGCCAGATCAGGTCAAACTACATCTTCCCATTTCAGAGACTCTCTTTCAAATGAACAGAGACCAGCTACAAAAGTTTGTACAGTATTTGATCACAGTGCACCATACAGAAGTTTTGCCAACTGCTCAGAAACTAGCAGACGAAATTCTTTCTCAAAATTCAGAGATCAATCAAGTTCATGGTGAGTTCATTTTCTCTCTAGATTCTAGATTCCAGATTTTCTCTCTAGATTCTGAAAAAGAACAGGCAGCACCAAGGAATCTGGACCCCAAAATAAGGAGTTAAAGCCTCAATGATGCACAGAGTAGAAGAACATACTGAAGAATCCAATATGTTTTGATGTATCTCCCTCTTCAGGAATAAAGAAACTTCTATTCCACTTATTCTGGTAGTTCATTAAAACCATGTTTCAAAATGCACAGTAAATAGAACAGAAATCTTTGGCCCTAAAGAAGGCAATACACTGAAACAAAATTAGATATATTGTATTATCCAACAAATGTCCCCTCTTTGAACATCATTGTAAGACTTTGCTCCTCCTTCTGACTTCCTTATACCATTAGTCACACTTCTGTGCACTGCACGGTCAGAGGTTGCTGATTATCACTCCATAGAAACGAAACCCCTTTAAGCAACAAAACTGACAGAGTGGCAACCACAGAGATATAGGAGGGATAGCAAAGAGACCTGTTGCTAAGAGGACTCAGATGATGGTGTGTGGCTGCATAGGAAAAAACGTTGTGGGCTGGCAAAAGTTACCATGATGTGTATAGAATAGGTGCCTGAAAGGAGCAAGAGATGTATGCCTGATGTGTATAGAGACTAAGAATGACCAGCAACTTTAATATGATATTGCCTAAACTGTTGTTGGAAGAAAACTGCCAAATTATCTCATGTGTATGGGAGGGACAAATGATAGTTCTGGGAACATTTGTGATCGGCTTAGAGGGTTTAGGTCACCTGAAGGTGATCTGCAATGAGGACTCCACTACATTTTGTTCAGCAGTTTCTATTTCTGAAGATTACTACAAACTGAACATGTTGAACTATTCACAAAATCAGGATGTGGGATGCCAAGATCCAGAAACTGAACAGTTGTTTGCTCCAGAAGCAGTGAGATTAGGCGGAGAAGAGATGTCTTCTAGCAGGCATAGTTTTGGGTTGACTTTAGTTAAGAATGCTATTCCTGTATAGCAACGAAGTAAGTTTGCTGTGGAGAGAGTGGTTGTCCTGTCTTAAAAATGTTTCAAAAATAGTTGGACAGGTGTCCAATGCAGGGCTGTTGATCCTATGACCCCGAGGCCTTATCAGGCCCTTTGGGGTCCCCAGTAAGACCATAGCATCCTTAACACAGTTAACCCAAATTGTCGTAAAAACTCGGGGCCAAGAGGCTAGTAACTTGGTAGAGCAAAAGGGTTGACTCTGCATACCTCCAACCTCGTATACCATTCCCTTTAAATTAGCAGCGTAAGTGTCAAGGAGTACAGACAGTGTAGGAGGGGGGTTGCATTGAAATTGAGTGGTACAGAATTTGCTGTTTGCTTATGTTTGCAGCCAAGAAGGAAGGTTGTAAAATAGGTGGTGATGAGTGGCCAGAGGTCAGTGAAGTGTTGAATACCAAGGATTTTTGGGGTGAAAGGATTGGTGGGGAAAGCTGTTTTGCCATGTCAGAGCATTCTGGTGGGCAACAGTGACATGTGAGAAGGGGACTTAGGTGGGAGGGGGTTGTACCTCAGACTCAAGAATAGGGCAAGAGTATGATATGGTGCAGCAGAGGTCCTATTGAAGAGATTAGGAGACAAGATGTAGAAGGGTGGAAATTGAGATTAGATAGTAATGGGTGTTTTATTTATTCATTCATTTATTCCAAGTGTTTGTATAACACGGTGGCTCAATTTGGTTTAAAACAAAATTCCTCCTCCCCTTCCTCCTCTGAGTCCACAGATATGCAGTTGGTGGCTCTCTGAGCAGGGAGAGGCGCACTCTTCACATTTAAAAAGCACAGCGGACTGTGGTGGCGATGGATATTCCTACCAGTCCTCCTTCCGGCTGCTCTGTTTTAGAAGCTAACCACAGGTCCTACCACTGCACTTGCAATAAAACTAGCAGTTTAGAGGGTGAGTGTGTGTGAAGAGTGTAGAAATTGGCCTTCTAATCCTTTTGAATCTGATACCCTTAACATACGCAGTAACTTACCTTAAAGCAAAGAGTTGATGGGCAGCCTGATCCTGCCTAAGATGTAACGGACGGCCGAAATGGTCAGCTGCTGAATCCTAGTCGGGATGCGGCCAGGGCTCACCTGGGGGGGAGGGGAGATTCGTCTCCTTCTCCCGGTGTAAGCGCTGGAGGCCCCAATGGGCCTCCTTGGATGTGCGCCAGCTCTTTAACTGGCGCACGTCCTGGGAGGCCGTGTAAGGGTGGCCCGGCCTGGGAAGGGTTGTAGGATATCGGTGCAACCCAGTGCCAATATCCCCGCCCCCTCCCAGGCCCGACCGGCCAATGGCCCCCTCCCTCGCCACCCCTGCCCTCCCTCCCAGTGCCTGGTGCAGCACTCACCAGCATCCGGTGGTGTGGAGTCCGTCTGGCGGTGGTGTGAGTGGTGCCGGCTTCTGCGCCGAAGCCACTTACACTAGAGGGAACTGCAAAAAAACCTTACGGCACTTTTGTGACTGCTTAGGCCGGCAGAGTGCTCGCTCTGCCGGGCTATGTTTGCGCCAGATTGCATTCTTAATAAAGGCCATTAGGTATGTTGTTGTTGTTCAGTCGTTAAGTTGTGTCCGACCCTTCGTGATCACATGAACCATATCCCGCCAGGCCTTCCTGTCCTCCACTATCTTCCTGAGTTCGCTCATTTTCATGTTCGTTGCATCGGTGATGCTGTCTAACCATCTCATCCTTTGCCTTCCCCTTCTCCTTTTGCCTTCAATTTTTCCCAGCTTCAGAGTCTTCTCCAGAGAGTCCTCTCTTCGCATTAGGTGGCCAAAATATTTGAGTTTCAGCCTTAGTACCTGTCCTTCCAGGGAACAGTCAGGGTTGATTTCATTTAGGATTGACTGATTTGATCTCCTAGCAGTCCAAGGGACTCTCAGGAGTCTTCTCCAGCACCACAGTTCAAAAGCATCTATTCTTGGGCGCTCAGCCTTCCTTATGGTCCAACTCTCGCAACCATACATTGCTACTGGGAACACCATCGCCCTGACTATACGAACTTTTGTTGGCATGGTGATATTTCTGCTTTTTATTACGCTGTCTAAGTTTGCCATAGCTTTCCTTCCAAGGAGTAAGCGTCTTTTAATTTCATGGCTGCTGTCTCTGTCTGCAGTGATCTTGGAGCCCAGAAAAGTCAAATCTGTTACTGCTTCCATTTCTGCCCCTTCTATTTGCCAGGAATTGATGGGACCAGATGCCATGATCTTAGTTTTATTAATGTTGAGTTTCAAGCCAACTTTTGCACTCTCCTCTTTCACCCTCATCAAGAGGCTCTTTAGTTCTTCTTCACTTTCTGCCATTAGGGTGGTATCGTCTGCATATCTGAGGTTGTTGATATTTCTCCCGGCAATCTTGATTCCGGCTTGCGATTCATTCAGCCCTGCATTTCTCATAATGTACTCTGCATATAAGTTAAATAGGCAGGGTGACAATATACAGCCTTGCCGTACTCCCTTCCCAATTTTGAACCAGTCGGTTGTTCCATGGCCGGTCCGAACTGTTGCTTCTTGACCCGCATACAGGTTTCTCAGGAGACAGGTAAGGTGGTCTGGTACCCCCATCTCTTTAAGAATTTGCCACAGTTTGTTGTGATCCACACAATCAAAGGCTTTTGCGTAGTCAATGAAGCAGAAGTAGGTGTTTTTTTGGAACTCTCGTGCTTTCTCCATGATCCAGCGCATGTTGGCAATTTGATCTCTAGTTCCTCTGCCTCTTCGAAACCCAGCTTGTACGTCCGGTAGTTCTCGGTCCACGTACTGCTGAAGCCTAGCTTGTAGGATTTTGAGCATAACCTTGCTAGCATGTGAAATGAGTGCAATTGTGCGATAGTTTGAGCACTCTTTGGCACTGCCCTTCTTTGGAATTGGAACGTAAACTGACCTTTTCCAATCCTTTGGCCACTGCTGAGTTTTCCAAATTTGTTGGCATATTGAGTGCAGCACTTTCACAGCATCATCATTTAGGATTTTAAGTAGCTCAGCTGGGATATTATCATCTCCGCTAGCTTTGTTGTTAGTAATGCTACCTAAGGCCCACTTGACTTCACTCTCTAGGATGTCCGGCTCTGGGTCAGTGACCACACCAGCGTGGTCATCAGGAACATTCAGATCTTTCTTGTATAGTTCTTCTGTGTATTCTTGCCATCTCTTCTTAATCTCTTCTGCTTCTGTTAGGTCTCTGCCTTTTTTGTCCTTTATCATGCCCATCTTTGCACAAAACGTTCCCTTGATATCTCCAATTTTCTTGAAGAGATCTCTAGTCCTCCCCATTCTGTTGTTTTCCTCGATTTCCTTGCATTGTTCATTTAAGAAGGTCTTCTTATCTCTCCTTGCTATTCTCTGGAAATCTACATTCAGTTGTTTATATCTTTCCCTTTCACCTTTGCTTTTTGCATTCCTTCTTTCCACAGCTATTTGTAAAGCCTCATCTGATAGCCACTTTGCTTTCTTGCATTTCTTTTTCTTTGGGATGGTTTTAGTTGCTGCCTCCTGTACAATGTTACGAACTTCCGTCCATAGTTCTTCAGGCACTCTGTCTACCAGGTCTAATGCCCTAAATCTATTCTTCACCTCCACTGTATACTCATAAGGGATATGGTTTAGGTCATATCTGACTGGTCTAGTGGTGTTCCCTACATTCTTTAGTTTAAGCCTGAATTTTGCAATAAGAAGCTCATGATCTGAGCCACAGTCAGCTCCAGGTCTTGTTTTTACTGATTGTATAGAGCTTCTCCATCTTTGGCTGCAAAGCACATAATCTATCTGGTTTCGGTATTGACCATCTGGTGATGTCCATGTGTAGAGTCGCCTCTTGTGTTGTTGGAAAAGAGTGTTTGCTATGACCAGCGTGTTCTCTTGACAGAACTCTGTTAGCCTTTGCCCTGCTTCATTTTGCGCTCCAAGGCCAAACTTGCCTGTTGTTCCGTTTATTTCTTGATTTCCTACTTTAGCATTCCAGTCTCCTATGATGTAAAGGACATCTTTTTTGGGTGCTAGTTCTAGAAGGTGTTGTAGGTCTTCATAGAACCGGTCAACTTCATCTTCTTCGGCATCAGTGGTTGGGGCATACACTTGGATTACTGTAATGTTGAATGGTTTGCCTTGGATTCGAACTGAAATCATTGTGCCGTTTTTGAGGTTGCACCCCAGTACTGCCTTTCGCAGTACTGCCTTTAAGTCAGATGGTCACCTGACTTAAATTCGCCCATGCCTGTCCATTTTAGTTCGCTGATTCCCAAGATGTCAATGTTCAATCTTATCTCATTTTTGACCACATCCAGCTTGCCTTGATTCATAGACCTCACATTCCATGTTCCTAAGCAGTATTGCTCCTTGCAGCATTGGATTTTCCTTTCAACCTCAGACACATCCACAGTTGGACGTCCTATTGGCTTTGGCCCAACCGCTTCACTCTTTCTGGGTCTACTTGGAATAGTCCTCCGCTCTTCCTCAGTAGCATATTGGACACCTTCCGACCTGAGGGGCTCATCTTCCGGCGTCATATCTTTTAGCCTTTTGGTACTGTTCATGGGATTTTCTTGGCAAGGTTACTGGAGTGGGTTGCCATTTCCTTCTCCAGTGGATCACTTTTAGTCAGAACTCTCTGCTACGACCTGTCCGTCTTGGGTGTCCCTGCACGGCATAGCTCATGGCTTCATTGAGTTACGCAAGCCCCTTCGCCACGACAAGGCAATGATCCATGAAGGAGGTATACCATATCCCTAACGTTAGGTAAAATAACGTTAGGTAAAATAGGAGTGAAAATAACACTGACCAACCTAGATATAGGAATGTTAGGATGTCACAAGTCTGTTTTTTCATTTGCAGTACTTCTTACACTTCTGTCTTTTCCTTGATAAAATGTTTTTGGGATGCTCTCAGGAAGTCATAACTCATCAGAGGTCAACTTTGTCATTGAGTTAAACACCAAATTCTGTTAAAATAGGAAGTATGTTGAACTGTAGTGAGTTTTAGACTTCCAGTTTTGTTTCCCCATAGTTAATCTGATATGTTTGTATTAGAGAAGCACTGAGTTCTGATCAACTTCATATGAAACTGAGACTTGTTTTAGTATTAAAACTAAATACTCAGTCTCACTCTGAGATTAAAGCAATTCTTCAGTGGCATCTCCTGGAAAATCTATAGAACACTGACTGGAAAAACCATATAATACATCTTTCTTTCCTCTCGGAAAAGATGCAGGTGATATTCATAGCTCTGATGATCCTGTTCCCCCTTCCTCTCTGCTTTGCCCCAGTAATTACCAGAGAAAGTGTCCCATTCAGTTCTAAATAGGAACTTGGCAGGTGGAATGGCATCCACCATGTAGCCCTGGAAGTGTCCAGTGGATCACACCCCATTGCTACATTACTGCTGTGGCATGGTGACTGAGCATGTGGGTAAGTTCAAAACTTGCCTTACCCGCCAGTACAGTAAGAAGCCAGGGTTCTCTCAGGCTGACCTCCACCACCTCATCCCAGGACCTATAATATGGAGATAGCGTATCTCCTTTTGTTTCTTGATAGAGAATCTGGTAGACATATATTTAGAGTGCATGCTGTTTTGACTAGAGAGAACTCCCCCAACTTTATGGGAAGGTATCTCAGCTGGTATGGCATAGTGCCTGAGGATGAATTGTGAACTAGGAAAGCCTTAAGCTCAGATCTTGCCTCCACTATTAATTCATGAAGTGGCTTTAGGAAAATCATCGCAGTAACTCAAAACTAAACTCACAACACAGCATTAGCTTTAAAAATAAAAAAGCTTAAAAGCACAAACCAGCTGTGAGGCTTGAAAACCAGCAGATATTTTTGGGACTATCCTTCGTTTTCCACTGTATATTGCACATCTGCAGGGCAGAAGTCATTCAATGTAATGAGCGCCTAGCTCTTGGAGAACACGTGTTCACCCTTGAGGTTAAGGTGACTGGCTTGGAGAAGCAGAGAGGTATGTAGACAAGACCTCTAGGGTCATGGAAGAGAAGTCACTCACTTTTGCTGATAGCTCCTCTGCCTGTCTTGGGGAAGGAGGGCGTGTTTGCTTAGGAAAGATCCTGTTGCTTAGGAACAGTTGCTTAGGAAGGACCCCTTTCTCAGGGGATGAACTGATCTTTATTTATTTATTTTACACATTTTTATACCACCTTTCCTCCAAGGAGCTCAGAGTGGTGTACATATTTCCTCCCTTCCTTTTTGTCCTCACAACAACCCTGTGAGGTAGGTGGGGCTGAGAGATAGTGACTGGCCCAAGGTCACCCAGGAAGCTTTGTGGCTGAGCGGGGATTTGAACCTGGATCTTCCAAGTCTAAGTCCGACTCGCAAACCGCTACACCATCCTGCTCTCATGTCAGTGATGCATCTCAGGGGGTGGCAACCTGGAAGCCTTATGGCAGTCAGTACCAGCGGAAGAGACTCTGCGATGATGGCCGGCCCACCCAGATAGGATTGGGCTATTACAGTGGTAGAGTAAGCAATATGGAATTTTCTGTCACAGGATGTGTCCATGGCCATGGGCTTAGATAGTTTAAAAGGGGATTAGACAAATTAGTGAAGGATTGACTTGGCAATGGCTATTAGCTATACAAACTACATGGAACCTCCAAATTCAGAGGAAGTATGCCAATTGTTGTGAACAGACAATGGAGGAGGATTGTTGCTTTTGTGGGTTTCTTTGAAGCTTTTGGGATGCTGAACTACACAGACCCTTCAGCTGATTTCCCCAGGGCTGCTGTTGTCTTATGCCATCATCTCTTGGCTTCAGCCCCCTTCTACAGTCTGAATGGCTACGGTCACTGAATGCTCAATACTTACTCATAATAAAAATTGTCTTTGCCTAGAGTGAGAATTGTGAAGGAACCTTCAACATGGTGCTTTCAGTTATACAATCCACATTAACAAAGCTCCTGTAGTACATTGACCAAAATACTACCACTGCTGTCTTTGCTTTTCCTGTAATCGCTCTGCTGAAATTTAGCACTTCAGAATGCTTTACGTAAGCATTTCTAGAAAATAGTTAAGTTTCCATTACAAAAATCTTCCTAAAGCCTATGAAGTCTTATATGGAAACTATCTTGCACGTATTGGTTTCAAAACGCTTGGCACTATTGCTGCAGTAGAATCAGGCAGTGTTCTGAAGATGCTTCTGTGCAGTTCCAGATCTGAAGCTCTACTGGTGAGTATCCTGATTTAAGACCATTGCCCTGTTCAGTTGTCTGTCTCCCTGTGGATATCATGTGAGTGCTTTCTCTAGAGCAGTTTCTCAGTGTGCTCCTTGGAGCCCTGGGGCTCTCTAAGATCCCTTCAAGGACTCCACAAGCATACCATAAGTGATTGCCATCTGTCCCCTGCCTGGTTTGCACATCCATCCCTCTTTCCTCCCCTGCTCGTGGCTCTCCTCCCTCATTCCCTTCCTACTCCGGCTCTTCGCCGGTACTGGGTGTTGGGTTCGGTGCTTCACCACTCTGTGCATGTGCTGGCACTCTGGAGCTCCCCAAGACTCTGCGCATGCACCGGCAGGGCTCCCGGAGACTCTTTTTAGGAGTGTAAAGGGCTCTGGAGAGCGAAACGTTTGAGAACCGCTGTCCATGAATGCCACCCTGGAATATGCTTAATGTCACATCTAGTTTGGTCCTCCGAATATTGTACCAGCATGACTTTGACTTGTCTAGTCCTAAGCATTGTTTGAGAACTTGCCAAGTGTTGGGGTCGCTTTTTCATTAGCATTTGTTCTCTGTATTGGAGCAATTAATCATTTTAAACAATTTGCAAGATAGTACCAATCTCAGGTGTTGCAGTGCTTGTTCTCATTATGTCCTTTAATCTTGTTTTTGACAACTGAGTACCTGCAAGCTGAATCAAGTAGATACTGTCAGCCTGCATTTAAAAATAACCTAAGGCTACTGTGGAGGGGGAAGAGCTTTTAAACGCTGAAGAAAGTTTCAGATGTGTGTTTGACTCCCAAGAGAGTACAAGGAGAATGTTTGTTTTTATATGGTGTCATGAGTGTCAATTGGTCTCTCATTTTGAAATGTTGCCAACTGAATCCTTTGGACCAATTCTAGTCTTGTGTCATGCACGGCTGGGATGGGGAGGGGATTAAGAACTGTATTGAGGCCTGATGTGCTTGGAGACTCATTGCAGCTCACTACAGGAAGTAGAACAGTTCAATCCACCTAATCTGAAAATATGTTTATTTTTGAAAATATGGCACAGTGCTATCTTCCTCGCTTCTGGTCTCCTGTGCCCATAAAAAGCCATTGCCCTACTACAGTTGCCCTTATGATTTCCAGGTATCCCCTCCTCCTTTCCTTCTTGAATCCTTTGAGCTACATTGTAGGCCATTTGCAAAGGTCCTCAACCTTCAGCAGTGGCTTTTCAGGGGTTTTCAGTACACCCTGGAGGCCACCCATTGTTGGTAGAGCACCTCTAGGACATGTGACTATTTTTTTAGTAAGACACTAAGGAGTTTGTGGAAGCATATTTGTAAAAATAGTGTCTTTTTTAAAATACCAGTTCAATATTATGCAAGGCCTTTTGTCCAAATATATCTTTTATAGGGAAAACCTGCTGGTGGTTGAACATCATCTTATCCCATGGTGCATGTTACCTTGAGAAGACTTAATTTGTATATGTTCTTTTGGCTTCTGCTCAGTTACTAAATGTCCCAGTTGTGCACATCTGTGACAAGTATTGTAAGGAGCTTCTTCACACTGAATCGCACTGTTGGTTCATCTCACAGCAGCTCGTCACTGTCCCACTCCCCAAGATCCTTTGAACTCAAGGTGCTGGGCACTGAACCTGGGACCTTCTACATGCAAACTACTCTCCCAAATGAGAGTAGTTGGACAAACCTTGTCCAGTAATGCATATTGGGCACCATGAAGCTGCTGCTCCAGCAGACCTTTAGCTGCTGCTGTTGTGTGCTGAACCTTTCCAGTCACAGTGTGCTGAAAGTCGGTGTGCATAGACTTCTGCAAATTCTAGATAGGAATGATGTGGATCCCATGTACCAAGAAAATTGGTTTTTTTACATTTTTCTTTCTGCTACACTTGTAGGTGCTCCTGACCCAACTGCAGGTGCTAGCATAGATGACGAAAATTGCTGGCACCTAGATGAAGAGCAGGTCCAGGAACAGGTTAAACTCTTCCTCTCCCAGGGTGGATACCATGGATCAGGGAAGCAGCTCAATTTGCTTTTTGCAAAGGTAGGTTGGAAGGAGTTGTGGCTACCAAGTAATGCTTATTTTTCTTTGTGTTTTTCTTCAACTTGGCCCCAAATCGACTAGCTTCTTCCTGAGTGATGTTCCCGTTTGCTTATTGGAGCCCTGTTTGGTATTACTAGTAAATGGTCTCCCGTGGAGGAACGTGGGTCGATGTGACTTGAAATCAGTTTTATTTTAGGCAACAATGTTTGTGGTGTCAGTATCTGTAAAGCCCCCCGCTGCTAAATGGGGAATAAAAGGGCTTTCAAAAATAATAAATCTAGCACTCCTTGTTGCAAGGAACGTGTAGCTGTGATGTATTTTAATGACTCAAAGAAATGCATGCAGTGTACCCCATAAATACTTTTTAAAGCTTTCAGCTTTTGAAGCCTGACTCATGACTTCGCACATGTTTTGAGTTGGCAGTGCAGAATTAGCACGTTCAAGTAAGAACCTTTAAGAGAAAATGTAATTTCAGACCTGAATGGCTTGTGAGATTCTGGCATTTAAGATTTGGCTATTTTTTGTTTTGGATGTTTTGGGATTACTACTGTTGAAAGCAGTAGTCCTGTCCAGCCAGTGTCTCCTCTGAGGTCCCAAGCAAAACCCAGCTAAGCATGGGAAGATTTTGTTTGTATCGAGTTGGGTGAGTGAGACAGAAATCCTCACCCCAGCCTGCTGCATTACAAACCTGTGTTGCTTAGGCAGGAATGCTCAGGCGGAAATCTCTAGGGGACAGTGTTAGGGTGGAACTGGCTTGGTTTGGTAGATCTGGTCATGCAGTTCCATATTCAGTTTATCATGTTATATATAGGAACTGCATCTATTTTCTTCATCAGGTGTTGGAAATGTGTCAGGCGTAGAAGCTGATGACAGAACATGAGAATTGTAGTAAGGTGAAGGACTGGCAGTGTTTACTCTGTCCAAACTAGAATATTGAAGTCTAGAGCGGAGTACAGACCTGAAAGCAGAAACAATTCATTGCAGGGAGCTGGAGCTGTTACAATTGCAGGTTGCTAGGGTCAGAACAGTGTGGTGTCAAAACAGAGTGGAGGTGACAGAAAAGTTCCAAATCAGAACGTGCCTTGCAACCAAAGCAGGGACCTCTCGCATTGGACAGACTGACAGCTGCCTGCTGAGGCACCTAATAGTGGTAGCTGGTGAACTCGTAAGGCTCCAGTGCTTTTGCTCTGAGGTAGTGCATCCGGTATCGGATAGTAGTCGTTTGTGTGCCTACTCAGCAATTTTCTGACAAACATAATACTGTCCTTGCATTTCTCCTTCAAACCTATTCTTTAAAACTGCCAGTAAACTCTCCAGAGCCCATTGGGTGCAAAAGGAAGTGTGAGCATGTCTTGACATACAGTATGTCTTTTATTAAGTGCCTTTGTTTTGTTTTCAGTGTGTTCAGAGGAACGTTGGGGCTATATGATGGTAACACTTGACACAATCCCTTCTGCTAAAAGAGAGGAAACTGTGTCAATTATCTCAAAGAATTACCGTATTTTTGAAAATGCAGTACAGCAGGTCTGTGCCTTACTGAAGCCTTGACTTATGTAAATTTGACTTTACATAAGCTTTGCATAGGACCTGCCTACACTTGTCGTTTGCTGTTCTTTAAACAAAGTGGGAAGTGCAGATTGCGCTGGGATTACTCCCAGTATACTCTGTGTTTCCTCTTTTGTTTAAAGGGCCTTTGCGGACAGACGAAGGAGCAAGATCGCTGCATTCGAATCCTGGAAGCACAGTGATCTGGCCCCTTGCATTCCTGGTGGAGGAGAGAATGAGGTGAGAAGTATACTCGGAGGCCAGATTGCTGTGCTTCCAGGATTCGAATGCAACACACTTGCTCCTGTGCTGATGGAGGGGCAGGTAAGGTGAACTGATTCTGAGTTATGTAAAACTTTACGTAACGTTGCCCAGAATGGAACTCTTCTGTAAGTCGGGGACCATATTCTATTTTTGAAACAATATGTAAGCATGAATTTCCTCAATATTGTGGAGGTTCATAAGCGTTTTTAAAATTGTCATACTAAGTGTATCTCAGTCCACATCTACATTTGTTAACACATCATAGTTCAGGGGCATAATAGCATAAAGAAAAATTAGTTGGCATATGAATAGCAGCATAGGAGAATGTGTATATATTGTACTGCTGCATTATTCCCTCCATTCCAGGCATTCATAAACCGAGCTTATTAGCATCATGTATTGCCTATTGCCCTCTCTCATGCAAATTAACTCTTATTTTGATATTGCAGCAGTGGCCCATAGATTTATAATCATTTTTCCACACTTTTGTTTTTGTTTCTAGTCTGTTGCATATGCAGTTTTCTCTAGACGCTAATGCCATTGCTCTTGAGTAACACAGAAATCTTAAAACCTTCAGAAGCTTGTGTGTTTTCCCAATCTATTACAGTGTACTTGTCCCATTCTGCATGGAAACAAGTGTGACTTGAGTGCCATCATTCAGTTGCCTTTGGATTTTTTATTTTATTTTTACCCAGCTTTGAACTGCATTGCATACTATTGAATCATCTTGCAAGTTTCTTTTCCAGTTGATACAAATAACAGTATCTGGCGTTCCACAAATACAGTACTGTACTCCTCCCATATCCGCTGGGGATATGTTCCAGGCCCCTCCGTGGATACTTGAAACCGTGGATAGGAGCGAACACCCCCTCGATGGTTTCCTGAGGGGCCCCTGCCCTGCCTCCTCTGCAGGCAGGCATGCGCCCCCAGCTCTTATTTTTCTTTCAGCAAGCTTAGTTTCTTTCTCAAAACAGAGAAGCAGCCTCCATTGCAGGCAAGTAGAACGAGACTAAGTCCTAGAGAGGCTCTGCAAGGTTTCTGTTAACCTTACAGAGCCTCTCTAGAACTTAGTCTCATTCTACTTGCCTGCAATAAGCATCCAGAAGCTGCTTCTCCTGTTTGTTTAAGGAAGAAATGGAGCTTACTGGGGGGAAAAGGAACAGCCTGGGGGGGGGTCCCCATGACTTGTGGATAGCGAATCCGTGGATACGGGCGGCCACCTGTACTTCCATTGGCACCTCCTTATCTAAATTAGTTCCTTGTTTTAGTGTCTTTTCTAGTTTTTCATAATGTTGCCATTTAAATTTTTTTGATATTTCATGTTTTGTTTCCGTTGCATCAATGTGTTATACCCCAGGTGCGAGAGATGTTAAAGATGAGAGATTCAAACGGCGCTCGAATGCTGACGTTGATAACTGAACAGTTCATGGCCGACCCTCGCCTGTCGCTTTGGAGGCAACAAGGAACTGCAATGACAGACAAGTATAGGCAGCTCTGGGATGAACTAGGTAAATGCAAATAACTGTTGTGGATTTGAAAAAACACCCCACTAAATCTTTTGAACATCCTTAGTTCTTGTTAAACTGTTGCTGTCCTCTGGGAAACCAGGCAGGTTGGCCGCTTTGTTTTCATCCATGAAAACAGTGCATTTTTGCTAAAGCCAAGGACATGCCGCCAAAAATAACCACACAGCATGTTTAATAGTAGGAGCTTGGGATATAAACACTTCCTAGGTAATAAGTAATCCATTGTATTAACAAGGGCTAGGTTTGCAGCTATTAATAGCAAATGTTTACCTTTCTACTTGGGTCTGCCTATCTCTTGATTCCAAAATGTCTATGAAAGGACATACTGCTTCAGTGATCAGTTTTCATTTGGTGCGGAAAATTGTGTGGTCCCCTCTTTAAACTTGACAGATGGTATAGCTAGCATGGAACGGGGTCCCTAAGTTCACGCTTCTATCAAAAGTGGGTCATGTACATAGGCGAATATAATGTGGCTCATTGTTTGTGGTGTGCTTCGATTTGTGGTCCGTGAAGCTAGGAAGAAGAAAACGCTGTTAGTTGATCCGGAGTAGTGTTGGGTCATTCTCCAAATAAGACTGCTTGTTCAGCACCTTAACCAAGATGCTTTATAGCCATGTGCGTCTAAGAGCAGCTAAGTGTGCCTAAGGGATCTTTGGAATGATGAATACAGTAATAGTTGTTGACTTCAGCTGGTAGCAGCAGCTGAATTTCATGATGAAGTTTCCTGGGTCAAGTATGATCGTCTCCTATGAAATCAAAAGAATGTAAAGCTGGGAACTGGCCTGCAATTTTTTTTAGGAAGGACCCGCATGCTATGAGTATCGTAATCTACCTTCATGGAAACTAGAACTGAAATAACTACCACAGTTGTAATTCACACCTAAGTGTTATTTTGGTGTGCCATGTATTTTGGAATAAGAGTGCTGGGGTGTTTTTTGTGTGTGTGTGTGTGTGTGTGTGTGTGTGTGTGTGTGTGTGTTACATGGCTTGCTATGAATGCTGACAGGGCTAGAGGTGCGAATTACAAACTGCAGCTATTTCAGTTTATCTTCCGCGTAGACAAGCGGTCAGTAAGGGAATCCTTGCAGTACATTCCTTCAGCATTCTTGTGGACATACTATATTTAATAAAGACCGTGTGTGTATTATGGAGACCTGGCTGGATGAAGCAGGGAGGCCTGTTTAGGCTCCGTTCTGCCACCTAGATATTCTATATAGGAGCAGTTTAGGGTTCGCTGCCTGGAGAGGTGGCGTAATTGTGGTCCGTAATAGTTCCATCTCCCTTACTGCCTAGTATAGTCCACTTTGAGTGATTGACAAACAGGGATTGCATTGGTATGTAATATGTACACACCTGATGGAACTGACAGGTCTCCGTGCTAGGATTCTCAAACAATAATTCTGGGGAGCATCAATGTTCATGCTGAGGCCCCCTTAACAGGTGTGGCTCAAGATTTCACAGCAACTGTGAATCTGTTTCAACATTTATGAGGCCCAGTGTGTTGACTGGATGTGACTTCAAATCCATTTGATGGTAGTGAAGACGTCTTTTTGTGCTCCATTGTGTCCATGCAATTTCATACAGCAGACCTTTTCCAAATGAAGGAGTTGCTCCAAATTAACCTCTGTCCTTTTTGTGACTTTTGAACCTACAGTGGTATGTTATAGCTATTTTGTGGAGTGCTTCATGGATAAAATCACTCGGATCCATTCTGACTTAGAATTCATTTTAGGAATAGGGACTGTACCATAAGTATCCAGTGTTGCTTCTTATCCAGTTTAATTGAATACATTTCTCTTCTTGACACATCATATTACAAATTGATGGTAAGGCCGCATTTGGAGTGTGGTGTCCAATTCTGGTCGCCACATCTCAAAAAGCATGTAGTGGAACTGGTGCTGTAGATCCTGCTTCTTGTCTACTTGATCTGTTTAGTATTAATTTAGCACCTCTTGCTTGCAAGGAGCTTTACATATACAGTAGTGAAAAGCTAAGCCCTGCCCCACCTGGCTTAAAATCTAGATATTGACATAAGGGATCCAGCAGAGGGAGGAAAGGGGATGGAGGCAGGGTTGAACAGGGGAAGCATACGCACATCTTTCATTTTCATAAACTTAAACTTACTGCCCGATCCTGCCTAAGATGCGGTGGCCAGCCTAAAAGGCCATCTCCGGTCCCCTTCCCCAATGTTGCCTCCTCCGATGCGTGCCATCTCTTTAGCTGGTGTGTGTCCAGGGAGACCGTGTAAGGCCGGCCCGGCTGGGAAGGGGTGTTGGATTTTGGCGCAACCCAGTGCCAGTATCCCTGCCCCCTCCTTCGCCACCCCAGCCCACCCTTCCTACGCCCCTGCAGCACTCACTTGGGTCAGCCGATGCAGTTCCAGGTAGGTGGTGGAGGGAGCGGAGCCAACCTCCACACCGGCGCCGCTTACTCTTGAGGTGCCGCAAACGTGCCTTTTGGCACTTCTGCAACACCATAGGCCGGCAGACCGGGCCCTCTGCCGGCCTATACTTAAGCAGGAATGCATGGTTAGTTGCATTAAGGGAACACTGACTAAAGAATGGTGCCAAAGGCTTAATGGGAAAGGTGAATTTTAAGAAGGAATTTGAAGCAAGTGAGCAAGGAAGCATCCCATGTCCGTTGTGGCTAGTTGGCGACAGAGGCCGTAGGATTCTGTCTTCATGATTATTAATGGTTCTCTATGAGAGAGTCTCTTTATTAGAAATTATGTTATGAAGAAGGCAGGCGATGAGAATTTTTATCAGCACTTTCGTTCTGGGTATCTCAAACCTGTTCGTTCTAGTAAAAATGGTTGAACAGGTGGTGACATATCTGCTCCAGGCTCGTTTGGGATGAAACTGATTGTCTGGATCCATTTCAATCCAGCTTCAGACCAGGGCTCAGGATGCAAACTTATATGATCATCTGATTAGAAGGAGAGTGAGACAAAATGAATATGTGACCGTGTTGAATTCACTTCCACTCTGTGATTTCTAATGCTGTCAGCCATGGTTTTCACCCGGACCATATTTGTGAATTGTGTTTTTATGCATTCTATTTTAGTAATCATATTGTGAGCCTTTATCATGGAACAGCTCACCTGAGATAGTGTGTATCCCCCTCTTTTACACAAGGCCTAGTGTGTTCTCTTAAACATTATTTCCTCTGGCTACAAATTGGTTCTTACTAACTGCCAACGAGACCTTTTTGCTAAATTAACCCACTCGCAGGTAATAACTGTCTGCAAAACATTCCTGAGAAGAACTTGTCTGTGACAAAGGGCTGTAGCTCATTGGCAGAGCACATGCAGAAGGGCCCAGGTTTTTCCCAAGCCCTATCTAGAACAGTGATGTAGACTTGAGTCTGACTCTGACATGAGTCGGACTCCAGTCGTATCAATGACTTGACTCAGACTTGACTTGACTATTGTAAAAGACTCAACTCGAGACTTGGAGCCTTTTACAAGAAGTCATATTTTATTCAGGTTTAAACACATTTCCCCCATTAAATAGATAGGGACTCGCAATCAAAGACTCTGGACTTGGGGGCAAAGACATGGGACTTGACTTGAGACTTGGACCCAGAGACGTGATCTACATCCCTGATCTAGGGGCACCATGAACTGATCTCCAACTGGAACCAGTGTGGTTAATTGTGGAGCTCCTTGCCAGGGGATTTGAGAACTACCCCCTCCCTCATGACTTTTTGGTGGGGGCTCAAAATGTTTGTTTCGTCTGGCGTTTGGGTGATGGGTTGTTGTCTGACTCCAGTGTCTCAAGAGGCTCTGCTTTGCTGCTTCTCTGCTCCATATTGTCACACACACACCCCCGTGGATTTTATTGTTTTATTTTATGTATTTTTTAATGATGTATTTTAATTTTTGTTGTAAGCCGCCTTGGGCATTTGCCTCGGCATAGGATAAGGCGGGGTATAATTTTTTTAATGAATAAATAAATAATACTGAGCTAGATGAACCAGTGGCCCGACTCTGTGTAATACAACTTCCTATGTTCATAAGGTCTCTGAACACCGAGACCGTTTGACCTTTCTCACACATACTCCTCTTGGATCAGTAATGTTGCAGAGCATTTAGGCTCATGGGGGGGGGGCTTTTTGAGCTTGCAGTGCATATCCCCACATAGCTTGTAAAACAAAAGAGCAAAATAAAGCTAGCATCTCTGCACAGACTTGTAAAAAGGTAAAGGTGACCGCTGACAATTAAGTCCAGTCGTGTCCGACTCTAGGGTGTGGTGCTCATCCCCATTTCAAAGCCGAAGAGCCAGCGTTGTCCGAAGACTCCTCCGTGGTCATGTGGCCGGCATGACTCTCCTTGCCACAGCGCGTAGCATGCGGCTGGAACACGGAGCGCTGTTTACCTTCCCGCAAGCGGTACCTATTTATCTACTTGCATTAACGTGCTTTGGAACTGCTAGGTTGGCAGAAGCTGGCCAAGCAACGAGAGCTCACCCCGTCGCGGATTCGAACTGCCAACCTTTCAATCGACAGCTCATGGTTCAGCGGTTTAACCCACTGCGCCACCCGCTTGTACCTGAGGATAAAACTGGATAATTAAACTGGATAATTGTAAGCCTAGATTTTTAACTAGCTATGAAGCTATCATAGTCATATCTTCAGAAGACAGATAGAGATGTGCCTGGATGGGACAGGACTGACTTCCTTTCACTGAGAAGCTCAGCCAATGCTAGCAAAATTCCCACAGTCAGGTGGCCAGTGACAGCCCTGCCTTTTGAAGTGATATCCAGACCAAAGCAATGGGTGGTAAATGCTTCTGAAATGCACATTTCCTTGGATTGGCAGGACGCATTTGCATAACAGTGACTGTGTATTTGATTTGGTCACCTTGTCCTTGTGGCACCCAGGGATGCAAGTTGGATTTATAGTTGGTTAGAGGATCAAAATGTGGCCAAGACACGACTTTTATTTTTATTTTATGCTGCAGCCACCATGAATATCTTTTGGGGAAAAATGGAAGGTTGTTGAACATAAAAAATGTTCCATGACAACACAGTTCTAGGCTATACTCCGGAATGCCTTTGTTAAGTGTGAATTCAACCAAAGTTTCAGCTAAAATGAATTTTCAGAGTTTGACAGTGAACTGGATTTTCATCCATATGGATGTTTACAGGATTTAGCCAGGTGTCGGTAGTGGCTACGATGACCTTTGTCAAGTCCATCTTGTCTGAATATGCTTTTGAAAAATAGCTCATAATTATCATTAAGCATTGAAGCAAGCAGATTGACTGTTCAAGTTACCTGTCAGCTGGCAGGAAGTCAAAGTGTAAGAACAGAAGTGATAGCCCTTCGTATAGTTTGGCCTGTCTTGAATCAGTCTTCATGAAACCGGGAAAATTAGGGGTGGTATGCTTGGTACTTAACTGCTGTTGCCTGTTGCACACTGTTATCTGATTTCTAGAAAATGTCGGTCTATCTCTTCCTCCACCGTTCTCTGAAATAAGCATCCTCTTCAGCTGTTTAATGAGTCCATGTAGCTCAAAGTCTGCAACAACTTCATTAATTCCAAGTAGTTCCTAGGCCGGCAGAGCAAAATAGATCTTGTTCCTTTATTTGGGGGGTGGGGAGAGATTTGACTTTATGCCCCTGCATGGGGATCACATTGCTGCAAAGCTGTGCTTTGGAATTAAATGCTGAGCATTGCCAGATGCCAGACGTAGAGAAGAGGCTGAGTTTTGTCAGCAAATGGGATCGGCAAGTTAATTGGTATTTTCTGCAGGCTCCTGGCTGTGATATGAAATTGGAAGCCCTTTAGCCACATGGATAATACAGGGCCTGAATACAAATGTCACATGTCGCCATCGGGACCCACTGAGAGACAATAGCGTTCCCCACTCGAATGCTGTGTCATTACCGATCATTTAAATATGAGGATTACGATTTAAACTAAAAGCCCCATTTGCCTTTTAACTGCAATTTAAATGTCTTCTTAACAAACGCTGACAAATTACCGTATTTTTTGCTCCATAAGACGCACTCCCCCCCAAAAAATAGGGGGAAATGTTTGTGCGTCTTATGGACCGAATGCTAAAAAAAAAAGGTAAAACAATTACTTACCGGGGCTTGTGGGGGCTTCAGGGAGGCCTGCGCGACCCTCTGCAGGCCTCCCCGATCTTCAGTTCGGTGATAAATGGCGATTTTCAGGCATTTCCAGTTTTCACGAAAACCGGAAATGCCCGAACATCTCCGTTTTCTGCCGAACTGAAGATCGTGGGGGCCTGCGCGACCCTCTGCAGGTCTCTGATCTTCAGTTCGGCAATAAATGGCTATTTTTTTAAAAATAGGGAAAATATTTTTACTTACCGGGGCTTGTAGGGGCTTCGGGGAGGCCTGCGCAACCTTCTGCAGGCCTCCCCGATCTTCAGTTTGGCAGAAAACCGCGATTTTCGGGCCTCCCCGAAGCCCCCACAAGCCCCGGTAAGTAAAAATATTTTCCCCTATTTTTAGCTCCATAGTACGCATGCGTCCTATGGTCCGATGCGTCCTATGGAGCGAAAAATACGGTAAATGAAGAAAGTGCCCGCTTTTTTAAAAAAAGAGAGGAAAAAACTGTAATGCAAAACAACCTTTTATTGCTTCTCATGTGCCACGAATAAATCATTATACTTGTCAACCCTAAACCAAGCCATAATTGGCAGAGCTACTGTTATCAAAGTGGGACTGCTCTTGTGACAGCTTAATAAAGCTGAAACTGTTAAATTAAATCTCTGATGCTTTATCTGATGAGAGCAGTCAAGCAGAAGAATCTGTGAGACGAGTATCTATGGTTGGTGGAGTGATGGAGCCCAACAACTTGTCAACAGGAAGATTACAGAATCAGATTTTTTTTCTAATCTACGATTTTCATTATCTCTTCTTAGTCTTCCTCCTATTTGATGCGTAAGGAAACATCATCCAAGCCTTGTGTTTCAAAACAAATGTTTCAGGTTCCCCCCTCTCCCCCCCCTCTGTTGGGAATATGTATAAACAATGGAACTCCTTAAAAATTAAAGTGTGGCTCCAGTATCAGATGGCTGTCTAACAGAAACTAGAAGGTTCCCATTTGTGCAAGTGCAACAGATGGACTGGACATGTCCACCAGCAGTCCCACTTATCCAAGGCAGAAATGGATTAGTTATCTCTCTCAACAATGTGGATGTGTTTCTGGAAAACAGTGCTGTGTGAAACCATGCTATTGGAGGTGATTATTGGACTGTTCTAATGTAGGTGCATTCACAGTACTGCACTCACCGAAGCATTAGTTCAGAGTCTGCTATGTAATTGACCACCATAGCTATCATTCTTCGTACATGGCAGTGGTGGAAGATGTTGGGAGGAGCTACCCACAGGACGGGATGAGGCAGGTGGTGACTCATTCTTGGCGACTACCGACTTCTTGTTGAAGAAGGTGTTAGGGTAAATGGCAGGGATGTGGATCAATTCTTTGACTCCCAAGTCTTGAGTCAAGTCCCAAATTTCAAGTCTTTGCCCCCCAAGTCCCAAGTCTTTGGTTGCGAATCCCTATCTATTTAATGGGGGAAACGAGTTTAAAACTGAATAAAATTCAACTTGTCATAAAAGACTCCAAGTCTCAAGTTGAGTCTTTTGAGTCTTTTACAATCGCTGAGTCAGGTCATTGACGCGACTTGAGTCCGAGTCAATAGACTCAAGTCTACATCACTAGTAAATGGCCTTGCTTGCTGCTTCCTCGTCCTAAGTGTTTCCTGGACGAAAACAATTGGCCCCATTCCAGCCAGAATACACCACTCTTATTATCACAGAGTATTCTAGCCAAAATATGCAACTCCCTTTGGCTGAAAGCACAGTGCAGACAGCTGTGCTTTTCTGCACCAAACATTTGAACAGTTTTATGAAATTTAACCTTGTTTATAATATGATAAAAATTAGTCATTTGAAGAGTATTAAGTCGAAGAGTGCTATAACAAAACAGTGTTATAGGAAGCAGCTTTATGGAGGTATAACTGCATGTATTAGTCTTTATGTGATGCTTAGGTTTTGTTTGCCATCATTGATGTCCTGCCATGGTTGAAGTTTAGCTTTTTTGTGTGGGACAGAAGAGGGTTTTTTCTGGTTTCACAAGAGACTTCAGCTCGTTTGTTACAGCACAGCCGCGCTCTCAGTTGGCATGCATTCGGCTGGTGTGCTTCATGCAGCAGCTCCTCATTGATTTTGTTGTAGAATATTGGAGGTACCTGCTGATGTTGCCATGCGGTGGTTGCGCTCTCAGTCATTCTGTCTTCTTTCAGGGGGTTTGTTACTTCAGAACACTTTGATTTCTGACAATGTAACAAACTAAGCATTGTAGTTTATACCATGCTTACTTGTGAGGCAGACCTACGCATTATTGAAAATCCCGTAACTGTTTGTCAGTAGCCATGCTGCTCTTGGAAATGCATACCGATCCTGTCAAGCTTTTCAACATTACAGGTTTTTAAACATGAATCCAGTGATAGGAACGTGCTTGTGTGTGACATTTATAACATTACAGGGTCATATTTCTTCAGCGTGTTATCCTAAGCTTAAATTGCATTCAAAACTGGCATGCCTTTCACATGGCTGCCTTGCTCTTGTCAGTCTGAAATATCTGTTACACCTTGACTGAAATATATGTCTAAAGGGATTACTGAGAGCATCAAATTGTACTGTACAATAGAACTTTAAGAGCAGCTCTTTAAAATCTATATTTGTGCATGTAGATGGTGTGTAAATGGCATTTAACTGCTCTTCCTAAATGATCCCTCATTTAATCTCCGGCAAGCAAGGGGAATGATTTTTTCAAAATGATGGATTTCCCCCCCTTTATGATTAGCAAATTTTACATGATACTGTGACAAATTAATGGCCCAATCCTATCCCTCCCCTGCTGGTGCAGCCGCACCAAAACACTGTATCTAGCTGGGGTGGGGGATCGGGAGGCTTCAGATGGGAGAGGGGATTTAAATCCCCTTACCATGCATACTCCTTCATGGATCATTGCCTTGTCGTGGCGAAGGGGCTTGCGTAACTCAATAAAGCCATGAGCTATGCCGTGCAGGGACACCCAAGACGGACAGGTCGTAGCAGAGAGTTCTGACTAAAAGTGATCCACTGGAGAAGGAAATGGCAACCCACTCCAGTAACCTTGCCAAGAAAATCCCATGAACAGTACCAAAAGGCTAAAAGATATGATGCCGGAAGATGAGCCCCTCAGGTCGGAAGGTGTCCAATATGCTACTGAGGAAGAGCGGAGGACTATTCCAAGTAGACCCAGAAAGAGTGAAGCGGTTGGGCCAAAGCCAATAGGACGTCCAACTGTGGATGTGTCTGAGGGTGAAAGGAAAATCCAATGCTGCAAGGAGCAATACTGCTTAGGAACATGGAATGCGAGGTCTATGAATCAAGGCAAGCTGGATGTGGTCAAAAATGAGATGATAAGATTGAACATTGACATCTTGGGAATCAGCGAACTAAAATGGACGGGCATGGGCGAATTTAAGTCAGGTGACCATCTGACTTAAAGGCAGTACTGCGAAAGGCAGTACTGGGGTGCAACCTCAAAAACGACAGAATGATTTCAGTTTGAATCCAAGGCAAACCATTCAACATTACAGTAATCCAAGTGTATGCCCCAACCACTGATGCCGAAGAAGATGAAGTTGACCGGTTCTATGAAGACCTACAACACCTTCTAGAACTAGCACCCAAAAAAGATGTCCTTTACATCATAGGAGACTGGAATGCTAAAGTAGGAAATCAAGAAATAAACGGAACAACAAGCAAGTTTGGCCTTGGAGCGCAAAATGAAGCAGGGCAAAGGCTAACAGAGTTCTGTCAAGAGAACACGCTGGTCATAGCAAACACTCTTTTCCAACAACACAAGAGGCGACTCTACACATGGACATCACCAGATGGTCAATACCGAAACCAGATAGATTATGTGCTTTGCAGCCAAAGATGGAGAAGCTCTATACAGTCAGTAAAAACAAGACCTGGAGCTGACTGTGGCTCAGATCATGAGCTTCTTATTGCAAAATTCAGGCTTAAACTGAAGAATGTAGGGAACACCACTAGACCAGTCAGATATGACCTAAACCATATCCCTTATGAGTATACAGTGGAGGTGAAGAATAGATTTAGGGCATTAGACCTGGTAGACAGAGTGCCTGAAGAACTATGGACGGAAGTTCGTAACATTGTACAGGAGGCAGCAACTAAAACCATCCCAAAGAAAAAGAAATGCAAGAAAGCAAAGTGGCTGTCAGATGAGGCTTTACAAATAGCTGTGGAAAGAAGGAATGCAAAAAGCAAAGGTGAAAGGGAAAGATATAAACAACTGAATGCAGATTTCCAGAGAATAGCAAGGAGAGATAAGAAGGCCTTCTTAAATGAACAATGCAAGGAAATCGAGGAAAACAACAGAATGGGGAGGACTAGAGATCTCTTCAAGAAAATTGGAGATATCAAGGGAACGTTTTGTACAAAGATGGGCATGATAAAGGACAAAAAAGGCAGAGACCTAAGAGAAGCAGAAGAGATTAAGAAGAGATGGCAAGAATACACAGAAGAACTATACAAGAAAGATCTTAATGTTCCTGATGACCACGCTGGTGTGGTCACTGACCCAGAGCCGGACATCCTAGAGAGTGAAGTCAAGTGGGCCTTAGGTAGCATCACTAACAACAAAGCTAGTGGAGATGATGATATCCCAGCTGAGCTACTTAAAATCCTAAATGATGATGCTGTGAAAGTGCTGCACTCAATATGCCAACAAATTTGGAAAACTCAGCAGTGGCCAAAGGATTGGAAAAGGTCAGTTTACGTTCCAATTCCAAAGAAGGGCAGTGCCAAAGAGTGCTCAAACTATCGCACAATTGCACTCATTTCACATGCTAGCAAGGTTATGCTCAAAATCCTACAAGCTAGGCTTCAGCAGTACGTGGACCGAGAACTACCGGACGTACAAGCTGGGTTTCGAAGAGGCAGAGGAACTAGAGATCAAATTGCCAACATGCGCTGGATCATGGAGAAAGCCCGAGAGTTCCAAAAAACCACCTACTTCTGCTTCATTGACTACGCAAAAGCCTTTGATTGTGTGGATCACAACAAACTGTGGCAAATTCTTAAAGAGATGGGGGTACCAGACCACCTTACCTGTCTCCTGAGAAACCTGTATGCGGGTCAAGAAGCAACAGTTCGGACCGGCCATGGAACGACCGACTGGTTCAAAATTGGGAAGGGAGTACGGCAAGGCTGTATATTGTCACCCTGCCTATTTAACTTATATGCAGAGTACATTATGAGAAATGCAGGGCTGAATGAATCGCAAGCCGGAATCAAGATTGCCGGGAGAAATATCAACAACCTCAGATATGCAGACGATACCACCCTAATGGCAGAAAGTGAAGAAGAACTAAAGAGCCTCTTGATGAGGGTGAAAGAGGAGAGTGCAAAAGTTGGCTTGAAACTCAACATTAATAAAACTAAGATCATGGCATCTGGTCCCATCAATTCCTGGCAAATAGAAGGGGCAGAAATGGAAGCAGTAACAAGATTTGACTTTTCTGGGCTCCAAGATCACTGCAGACGGAGACAGCAGCCATGAAATTAAAAGATCCACACACTCCTGCAGCCACCCTGCCCAGTTTAACCCCCTCCCTGCCCCCACCACTGCTTTACCTGCTCTGGTGGGTTCAGAGAGGTCTAATGGCAGACATGGAGCGTTGCCGCCTCTTGTGGCAGTGCTCCCAAAATGGCCGACGACAAAGCGCTATGTGCTCCGTCGGCAGCCATTTTACAACAGCAGAACTCTGTTCCACTGTCATAAATGGCTGCGCATGACAGCCCAATTCCAGATACGATTAAGCTGTAAATTACATTTTTTTTTTCATTCTGGGTTGAAATGACACCCACCAGTAGAAGATGAAACATTTAATATAGAAGTTCTGTTTTATATCCTGTAGAAAGACCTCATATATGCTGCAGTTGTTTAGTGGTAGATGTTTTAAAGTGCAGGAGCTCTATATCGCCAGAGCCACACATCCATACACCCCAACTGCAAAGTAACGGTCACTCAGTTTCAACTACAAAGACCCTGACTGTCTCCCTCCCCCCACTGCTTTTTTGAGACTTGGTGTGGTGTAGGAGCTAAGAGGCCGAGCTACAAATAAGGACTTCTGTGGTTCCAATGTCACCTCTACCATGAACTCACTAGGTCATTTTAGTAAGCCGCTCCCTCTCAGCCTCAATATTCCCACCTGTAATATGGGGGTAATGTTGTTTACCTACCTTACCCTAGGGCCTAAGGACAGCAACGGAGTACATGTTGGAGATGTTGACCTGACAGTGCTTATCCAAATGCTAAATATTCATTTTTTTCCTTCTTCCCCGCCCCTGCCTGTTTTATTCCGTCCCGGCGTCCCCAGGTTTGGTTGTTTCCTTCCCTCCCCAACTTTCTCTTTTTCTTTTTTTACCCCGTTTTCTTCCTTCCCCTGCCTGCTCCCATGCTTCTGTTTTTTCTCTCTCCCTCCGCCCCCTCCTGCTTGCTTCTAGCAGTGGCTATCATCAGTGCTGCAGCCACAGCTCCATCTCCCAGCCAGCTCCTCTCCTTTCTGTATTCTCTGCCTTCTGAAAAGACAGGACCCAGGAGGGAAGAAGGATGGGGGTACCTGCATTCTAGCCCACTACTCTAGTCTCTACTGCTCCACCATAACCCCTGTCTTTTCAAAAGGAAAGAGTAGCTGATCCAGCTGGAAGGGGGTGGTAACAGCCACCTCCAAATTTATGAATTTTATTCAGCCACCACCAAATTTGAAAAGCCAGTTGGGGCAGGGGAGAGAAGTGTCAGCTTCACTAGAAATAGAATCCTCAAGAACACTTCTATCTCACCTTGAGACAGTTCATAAGGGTTACTTGGAAAATCATGTGCCGCTTTGAGACACCCGCTGAGTCACTTTAAAGGTACTTAACGCAGAGATGACGACAGGCTAAAACAGCCTTTCTTTGACATGGTGATTTTGGTTTTTAAAGCCTCAAATGGTATAGATCAGAAGTTCCCAAACTGGGCATTGTGACGCCCTGGTCCAGTGGGAACCAGTCACTACCCCCTTACGGGGGTGGCAATGGTAGTGACAGCACTTCCGGGATTGCGTCTTCACCAAGGGGCAAAAAGAGGGCTTCCACTGACCTAGGGCTGACCCTCTGGAGGGTGCGGGGTGACTGCAGCCACCTCTACGGCCTTTCCTGCGCCTCAGAACTGCTCCCTGACGTAATTGACACACCTCCAGAGGGCCAACATAGCCCCCAGATATGTGAACTCCCCTTTTTTCTCTCTGGCAGCGCAATCCCAGAAGTGCCGCTGCCGCCACCAACGCCTCCCCCCCACTACTTACAGTGGTTCCAGCTTTCTTGTAAAGTTTGGGAACCACTGGTATAGATCTTGGCTATGTTTCATTCTTGCTCCAGTAACCTTGACCTGGTAGCTGCCTGTTCTCTAGCACTACCTGCTCTTTGGGAAGTTTGTGGCTGAGCAAGCCTTTTCTCTGGACGTCCCTTAGTTTGAAACTTGTTTCCACCCCACATTTGTCACCTTTTCACTATTAATTACCACCTGAAGACTTCATGAACTGATTAGTGAAATGTCTTCAAAAGCTTTAAAATAATGTTTACATCTTACAGTTTTATCCCATCCTTCCTGTAAGGAGCTTGGGGTGGCGCTTACATAGGTCTCCCACTGCCACCACACTTACAGCGCAAGTGTTGTGTAAGATGCGACAACTGGCCTAAGGGCTGGCTACCACATCCTGTGCAGTTCCCGGGGCAGCCCGGGAGCACCTCCGAAGAAGGGGACGTTGGTCCCCTTCCCCGGGTGCAAGCCAGATGGGGCCCGATGGGCCTCCTTGGATGTATGCCAGCTATGAAGCTGATGTACATCCGGGGTGGGGGAGTAAGGCCGGTCAGGCCCAAGAATGGAACGAAGATATCAGCAGAGCTCACCTCTGATATTCCTGCCCCCTCCTATCCCGGGCCGGCCAATGGCCACCACCACCCTCACCACGTGGCTGCCACGTTCTGCCCTCACCCCGCCCCTGCACTGACCGGTGCAGGACATACCTCAGCTGGTGGGTGCCAGGTCCGGAGAGCGGTGAAGTGAGGGTTGCCGGCTTCCACACTGACGGCCCTTACTCCAGAGTCATCACACAACATGCTTTACGGCACGTCTGTGACAATTTAGAGCGGCGGAGTATGCACTCGGCTGCTCTATAGTTAGAGAGGCTCGTGCTGCCCTCCTCGCAACAACCCTGTGAGAGAGGTTAGGCTCAAAGATTGTGACTGACCCAAGGTGAGCCACTGAGTTTCATGGGTGGGGGTTTGAACCTGGGTATCATCAGTCCTAATCCAACACTCTAACCATCCCTCTGTAATAAAGTGTTTATGTTACGTAAAGTGCCATGGCGCTGTTTGGTGTGGGTCTGTGTTCTGGGGCTATATAGTCATCCTGAACCTGAGTGAACTGGGTCAAGATGAACAAATTTAGATAGAACTGGACTGAACCACTCAAAGTTGAAGCCTCCTGAGCAGGCTATGTTTTGTACATTAAGCAGCAACAAATCCAGATTTGCCCTAGTGTATACTCAGTAGGGAGCCTCAGCCTGTCTTGCCTCTTGCAGGAATGCACTTGGGATACATGGGTTTGCAAACAACTAATTGTCACGTTCAGACTTCTCAACTAATTGCCACGTTCAGCCTGCTTTAGCGGCTGTGCTGGCTGCCCATTCGTTTCCAAGCCCAATTCAAGGTGCTGGTAATGACCTTTAAAGCCCTTCACGCTTTGGGTCCAGGATATCTGAGGGACCGCCTTCTCCCATACATTCCGGCCTGCTCTCTTAGGTCATCTGAGGGGGCTCTCCTGCGAGAGCCACCTCTATATCAAGTTAGGGGAGTGGCAACACGTAGGCGAGCCTTCTCTATTGTGGCGCCACAGTTGTGGAACTCCATACCAGGGGACTTGAGAAAAACACCCTCCCTCATGACTTTTTGGTGGGGGCTCAAAATGTTTGTTTCGTCTGGCGTTTGGGTGATGGGTTGTTGTCTGACTCCTGTGTCTCAAGATGTTCTGCTTTGCTGCTTCTCTGCTCCATATTGTCAACCCCCCCAGTGGATTTTATTTTTAATTTATGTATTTTTAAATTATGTATTTTAATTCTGTTGTAAGCCGCCTTGGGCATTTGCCTTGGCATAGGATAAGGCGGGGTATAATTTTTATAAATAAATAAATTTCCGAATTAAAAATCCGCATATTGCCATGTAAACTCCATCGTTGTAAGACTTATTCAAATAAACAAGATGTTAAAAACAAACTTAATGTTTCACCCCAAACATCTGGGGCATCATCAGAAGTTAAAACAGTCGCAATTGAAGAACATCTACTGCGACTGTTAACTTCTGATGATGCTGCAGATGTTTGGGGTGAAACGTTAAGTTTGTTTTTAACATCTTGTTTATTTGAATAAGTCTTACAACGATGGAGTTTACATGGCAATATGCGGATTTTTAATTCGGAGGTTTGGTCGTGTCGTGATAACCTACGTACATATCCAAATAAATAAATTGTTAGGTAATGTGCGAGGAGGCCTGAGTCTGGTAGTGGAAGAAGTACTGATAGTAAGATGACCTGTTCAAGTAATCGTATGAGTTAGTGTAGGTGCAGTTCTGATAACTGGGTAAGGACCTTTTGTCTAATTTCCCCTAGTTTCTAGGTATATTATTCCCTCCCTCCCCCCCTTTATATTTGCAGATAAATGGCTATTCTTAGCTTGTCTGAACTGGTTGCCATAAGTATTTCCTGTCTGTGTATGAGTATTTACAAAGCTGAAGTAATCCAATCAATGCATAAAAGCTATTCCATACTGGCTAGATGAAAAGTCAAAGCCCCATTTCCTCTTTGCCAGAGCATAGGTTATTAAAGTACTTCATAGGTTTGTTTAAAACAAAAAACCACCAATCGTTGATCAGAGCACTTGATCGTACCCCTTTCCGTTTCTTCAGGTACGTAAGTGCAAAGTACAGCCCACAGTAAATTATATCAAGGCTTTTTATTTTTTTGCTCTAGACTTCGTCTATGTCTAGTACTAGTATCTTTGTATCCGGAAAACAGTTTCACTTGGACCCCTTAGGTGGAGCACTGTTGCCCTGTAGCCAGAGCATTCTTGCAGGATTTGGGTCTAAACGAACCAGAAACATAAAGGTGTGATGCTTTAATTCTTCATTGATAGGATGTTAGCATGGAGGTGGGAATTAGGTTCAGTTTTTTAGATATGCAGGTTACTGGTAGAAACTGAGCCTAAAGCCCAGGGACAGTTTTTCATGACCTGTACTAGAGCTGCTTTTCTTCCTTGACACTGATACCAGCCTTATGGTTTAAACCCCTCTCTTAAATGGAAAAAAGGGTCTTAGGGAGTTATCTATTTGCTCTGTCCCTTTGTTACATTTACCTCCTACCACTATGCACCAAATGTAGTTTGTTGAAGGGCCATAATTCCCTTGCCATCAATGCTGCAGGTAATCTATTGCATTAATCAGCCAGCTAGTGTGAAATGCATGGGGAGTGATTATACTATCATACACAATACAATCAGCATGAAGCACTTGTCAAGACCAATACATCAGAGTTTAATTCAGTAATAGAATGAATTAGAGCAAAATGAAACATTCTGTTCTCCAAGAACCACAGCAGCACCCATCTTGGATCCTTTCTGAAGGCTCTGTAAGAAAACCAGTTTCCACCGAGAGTGCGGTTTTATGAATATAAACTGCAGTCGCCTCTTCCCGAATAGTGCACATTCATTTCCGTGAGAATTTTTACAATGGCGAGTACAGCAAAGAAGTGCTTTCCCTGCATTCTCTCTTCATGATGGCAATGGTTTAATTAGATTATGCTCCAGCGCGGCTTCATATTACTAATAAAGTCCTGTGATTGCGTGGACGCAGAGCTGGCTCTGCTAGCAGTTTCAGGCACTTGCCCTTGAAAGAGATAGTGAACGGAGCAGAGATTAGGAGACCTCTTCCGTGTTGATTGGTCAGCAGGCCTGCTCATCTTGTAAAACTGAACCAGGAATAGCATGCATCTCATACTTGACTACGTAAGCATTTGTTTGATAATGATTGAATATATGACTTGGATCTGTTGCAGATGTAAGACTGCTGATCAAACCATGGTTGAGATGGCAGGGCATGGACTTGTACGTTTCTCTTCCTGCACTCCTCTCTTGTCAAAGTTAATAACCATGGTGCAACATTACATCAGCACTGACACTAACTTGGTGCATATTTTTAACCATAGTTTGAAACTGAGATTTGAGGCTGGCTTGTGAACCTTGGTTATAGCCAAGCCTGGCTAGCTTTACTGAAGACCGCCTTTGCTCCATGGTTGAGCAATAGCAAGGGTAGGGAGTTGCCACTGTGCAGCAACATCCCAGCATAAAATGTTTGCATAGTGCAGGAATAAAGGACAGTGGCTTGGCTCTTCAGTTTCCTTCTGTCACCAGAACTTTCCCACCTTCTCTTCTTTCTGTAGCCCCTTCTGCCCTTCTCCACCCCACCCTCAAATTTGCTCCTGAGGGTTGAAGCACCTTCTGAAACAGGACAGCATATGGTGTGAAGGGCTGATGGTGTGAAGAAGGCAGGGGGGATTGGTGAAAATTGGGAGCCCTCATTTGTGCCAGAGCATTTTTGAATTTTGACTAGTGTATCCACGTGGGCTGTTCATAGGCCTCCCATGTGCTCATTCAATGTTCCTTACCCATGTGAGTAGTAGGAGTGTGATACAGTATAGCAGTTAACACACAGTTCCTGCATTGCATGCAGATGCACTCAGATTTTGTTCCTCGTACTTGAAAACTTCTGCATGAGCCATCCCAGTAGAGCATCTCTATAATTGGCAGCTAAGAGTTCAGTTTCGGGGCTGATATCAGGTTGCAAATAGAATGTATATTACAGTCTTGCATGAATGTGAAGCCCAGCAGCCATATACTATGGCTTTTTATGTGCCTGGCAGCATCCCTCCCCCGCCCCTTTAGAGAGAAGGAAGGACTGACTGACTCGCTCCCTGATACGCATGGTGGAATATAGTCATCTCTTCTATTAGAAATGAAGACAAACTTCATGGGATTTGAAGGAAACAAGCATTAGTCTCAATGGATTAATTGCATGTGTACTACCTTTAGTGGCTTATGAGACTGCTGCGTACAGAGATGCATAAGCACCCAGTGAACAGCACCTACTGTTAGTATAACTTAGCACTGTAATAATGCGACCTGTATTTGCTGTCTTAAGACTTGTATAGAAGAAACTTCCAGTTTATAACTGATCTCTAATCTCATTCTCTACCTGATGGATGATAAACGCTGGTGCCTAATCAACCTTTGTAATGTCTGTGGCTGGAATGAGAGGCCTGATATGGTGGAGCTGCCTCATATTCAGGTCAGGAGAATGATAGTGGAACTAGAACTGACAATACCTCAAAGATGTGACAGTTTTAATATTCTTTCCCTTGTGTGAAATTAATACCAAATTGCAGTCGCAACATGATGCGTCTTCCAATTATCTTCAGGGAAATATGAAATTTGCATATTGGTTTATGATGTGTGTTGCCTCTGCACTGGGAGAATAGCATAGTGGAGAGAGACACTGCTGTTGGAAAGAGACCTAGCTGTGCGATATGTGCCTTAGAGACCTGTGTTGCCAAATTCTAGCCTGAGTCAAAGTTCTGAGCAGCCAGTTCTGTTGTGATGGATAGGTGGCTAATTAAATTTGAGGGTCACTAATTAAATAAAATTGGTCAATACTTTCCGTATCTGTTGGCGCAATCCTCTGCAAGTTGTACTTCAAGTGGCCACCCTTCTGCAAAATTGGTGGCTCTCCTACACAGCTGCTGCTGGAGAATACAAAAATGGGGGAGCTGGAAGCCGAGTGTGTTCCGTCAAATTCATGCCAAGATCAGGGGTTGGTCCTTTCCCTTTGTCCTTCTCTCATGGAAGAAGAGGCAGAGGTGGATGCTTCTTGGTCCTTGGCAGGTTCAGCCACCTCTTTCCTTCACTGGATAAGATTGAAGTGGCATTGGGGTTGAACACCCATCTGTTAGTTGTAGGGGTCCCATGGATTTAGTGAGCTGAGCACAGCTGCTTCCACTGTTGAAGTCGCCAGAAGGCACATGCATGTTTTAGCTGGCAAGGACTGAATAATCTTGAAATGGAAAGAGTGCAGTGTTGTAACCAGATTTCAAAACTAGCCACCATAAATGCACTACGCTTGCATTTTTCTGAAATTCTGCTTACATCTCAGCAGTTCTCAGCTACCTCATAGCAACTCCTTCATGGTCTCTCATAATAGTGAAGAGTGTCTAGAAATGTTGGTGTTTTTAATGAACTGTGTCTTGGAGTCAGGACGGTCCTCATTCAAGAGTATTCCACTGAAATTATGCTGGTCTTCTCTTGTGTTGATCGCCTTCTGATCTACCACTTGCTGTTGGAAGCACTCTGTGTAAATATTGTAAACCAAAGCATATACAGAAGGATGTTACAGGCTGTTGGTTTGGTTTCATTTTGTTCAAACTGGCTGTTAAGCAGATCAAGCCCTCAAATTGTCAAGAAGCATCCTACCTACCTTTGGCCTGAATTGCTTGTGGGAATCGACATAATATGGCAACTCTTGCTGTAGATTCATATTTGCATTCTTTGTTAGTCACATTTGGCTGCCGCAACTCCTCCTCTGAAAGGCTGTCATTCATTTTTAGCAGGTTCTGCAAGTCTCTGAAGTGTGTAAAAACTCTTCCTTGATGAACAAATGGAGTGTTGCTAAATAGTACTTGTAGATGTCTTCACTGTGCTTGTCAAGAGTTTGCAACAGCAATAAGACGGTTGACTTTAAAAGCAATATCTTTATATTTAAAAATGTTACGGCAGTTCCTGATTTATTCATGCCTCTCCTAGCATACAGTGTCAGGGATGTAGTTCCTGTTTTGGTTCAGAGTTAAATGTCAGCAGAAATTAGATCTGTAAATCTTTACCAAGACGGGGGTTTTATCTGGTTCCTAATTGTAGGAATAATGCAAACCGTATTTGTGTTCTTGAAAAGAAAAATGCAAGCCTTTATACAGAAAATCTGGATTTGAGAATAGTCCTATCATGTCATAGTGAAGACTAACCACATTTGTACATGTCAAAATGCTTCTACTTTGTAGAAGAAAGATAAAGATGAATTATGTCTTCTGGTTTGTCTTAAGGTGATACTCTTACCTATGTAGGTTGGAAGCTTGGAATTGTCTAACACTTCCTGGAAGGTCTTGATATGAATTTTTAACTTTCAGTGGGAGGTTTAATTTGTTCTTCAGTTGACTTGTGACACTTTTGAAGTCTCCCGAGTGCATCTGTCTGTAGAATGATCTCTTTAATCACTGTTCTGACAAACATTTTGTTCTAGCATACTGAGAATTTTCACAACCGTTGTCTCAGGTTCTTTGCAGGTACAGAGCAACTTCTTTGTATGGTTGTGGGTTTTCTCCTGATTATTTCTGCAAAGTTGCTGTTTTCTTTCCAAATGATTTTTCTGGATAGCAGTTGTCAAAAAGCTTGAACCATCTTTTGTGCTTCTCCATAGCCTTGTCGTGGAGGTGGCAAGTTGAATAATGTGATCTTCTAGTGTAATGATGGTGCCTGTTTAAGGACTCGCAAGTCATTGTGCTTTTCTTATAGTTAATACCCTTTTGGGTTTTATGTGTCCTTTCATAGGTGCTCTTTGGATGTGCATAGTCTTAAATCCCCATTGCAAGGTGGAGCAAAAGGCAAGTTGGCTGAAACAGCTGAAAAAATGGAATAGTGTTGATGTTTGTCCTTGGGAAGATGGGAACCATGGAAATGATCTGCCCAGTCTAACCAATGCTTTGCCTCAGGGTGCAAATGCAATCCAAGGTGAGCCTCAATTAGTGTAGTCACAGTGACATCAAATATAATTAGGATGTTATGCCCGTACACTGCTTTCCTCTTAGTTTTGCAATTATGTTTAGTCTTCTGTATTGTTTATATTCATGGTGAAGGAAGGGTGCAGAAATCTGGACCATTTCGTTTACAAGCCACACAGACTTTATTAACTGCATGGTTAGCCACTGAAAGCATCTCAAGCCATTGTTCTTGGGAAATCTGGGGCATAGCGTATTTGGTCACTTGTCAGCCACTTTCATCAATTTGTCATAAGTAGAGGTGGGAGAAAATGGTTTTATTTTTTTGCAGATTTTGGTGTTTAACCAAAATGAAACAGCAGACAGCAGTGATGTGTTTTTATTCCAATGTTTTCCCATTTTTTTAAATCAATTGTAGCTACTCTTAAAAGTGTACTAGGTAGGTAGTATAGATTGTACAGTGTCAGCAAATGAAGAATGATGCAAAATTACATGGTTTTATTTTATTTTTTTCAGATTTTTTTTTAGCAGAAAGCGGTGTTATGTGTTTTTATTTCGTCATCACCGGTTTCTCCTGTCCCTAGTCATAGGTTAAAATCCACTATCCTGCTTTTAGTCTCTTCTGTATGGTCCTCCACCCTTTAAATGCTAAGCACTCATTTAAAGGACTGCATTGAAGTTGGCAGAACTCTGGTGACACATTGCTTCTTTGATCATTTGCATCTGTTCTCCATTGCTGCAAAGATGGAAGACTATCTTCGTGGCTTTGGAAGTGCAGATGAAACAAATATAGTCTGTCTTCTCCAAGAGGGATTGCCTTGTTGCTCTGCGGTGCTCCTTGTAGTCGACATAAGTAGGAGCTGCTTGTACTTGGACTAGTGATGGTTGTGTAGCAGCATGCAAACGTATGCATTGACAACCCTTTCCAAAATCTGTATATAAAACGTAAGTAACGTTTATACAGGAATACATTGCCATACTGATTCTTTTTAAAAACATGTAAGATGCATATTTGCTGTATCAGGAAAGTCTTAGGTGATTGGGAATTCTTTGCCTGTTCCTGGTTGCTGAATAGACAACTACAAACTAAACTACCCACCTTGCTGGCTTTCAAATGCCCCCAGTAGCCGGGTTTAAGAGGGTATACAGAACAGGTCTCCCTGTGTTACTATGTTTTTCAGATTCTCCCCAGTCACATTTAGCATGCACCAGAATATCAACAGTGCTGCTCTGTTTCAAGAAGTTCAACTTGTTGCTGTAAAAGGGAAGCCTTCTGCTGTTCGAAGCATAATGCAAATGTCCACAGTTGTGTGGCTCAAAAGGAAGCTGTTTGCTTCAGTGTCAAATCTTGCAATGCACAACAGAAATAAAGTATATCTAAGCCTCGTTTCCACTAGTGCATTGGATCTCAAAGTTCTCTGAGTGTTTGCAGGGGTGGGGCCAGCGGCAACAGCAATTCCGGGGATTGGCGCTGCCGGGCAAAACGCCCTCAAATGCCAGTTTTTGCCATATCAAGGCTGGGGGGGGGCTTCAGGGAGACCTGCGCGACCCTCTACAGGCCTCCCCAATCCTCAGATCGCCTAAAAATGGCCGTTTTTCAGCAATCCAAGGATTGGGGAGGCCTGAGGAGGGTCGCGCAGGCCTCACTGAAGCCCCCCAAGCCTAGGTAAGGAAAAAAATGTTTTCAGGCACTTCTGCGGCAGCGGCGATGCCTAGAATCACTGCCGCCTCCACCATGCTGTCCCCGCCCCTTAAGGGGACAGGGACAGTTTTTGTTCTCAATCCACCACTTTGAGAACCCTGAATTAGTGCATTTGTATCCCAGTCGTCTTCCAAGGAGCTTAGGGGTGGTGCACGTGGGTCCTCTGTTTTATTCGCACAGCAGTGTGGGGTAGGCTAGGCTAAGAGAGAATAACTGGCCGAAGGTCAAGCTGGGGTTCACACTTGACTCTACCTGCTCATGTGTCTTATGCTGTAGTCTCTGTATCCTACCGACTCTCTTAAATCTGCATTCCCTGGCAGACACCTTTGACCCCAGTAACTGAATTTCTTGGACATTTCTTGAGTCACTGTGGTGCAGTGATTAGTATTGCGCTAAAACTAGAGAGACCTGGGTCACAATTCCCTCTCAGTCATGAAGGCCGCTTGGGTGACCATGGGCCACTTGTTGTTCCTCAGCCTGACCTGCATCACAAGGTTGTTGTGAGCATAATGTGCAGGGATGGGGTCATGGGGGAAGAAATGTGTGTGCCACCCTGAGCTCCTTGGGGACAGGGTGGGATAAAAATGTAATGATGATGACGGCAATTTCGGTGGTCTTTCCTTTTGAGCTTGAACATTCCAGATACACTGCTACAGATGCATCAATAAAGCAGTATGAGTTTGATCATTATAGACAGTCCTTTAATCAGTATTAACTTTAACAGAACCAAGTGTATTTTTCTAAAAGGAATTAATAGATTGTCATTGGAGTCTGTACTCATTAGGAGAATGTAGGAGAAATATTGGAGGGGAGGGCAGGAAGATGTAGTGCCTGATGTGTTGCCGTATGAAGGGCTTAACACTGAAACTGTTTTGAATTTATGGGCCTGACAGATTCATCAAACAGGTCTCACCGGACTGTGTTCACTCGCGCCATTGAGGCATGTGACCTCCACTGGCAGGACAGTCACTTGCAGCACATTATCAGCAGTGACCTGTACACCAACTACTGTTACCATGATGATGCTGAAAATTCGCTCTTTGACTCTCACGGGTGGCCCCTCTGGCATGGTAAGTGGCTCAACCGGAAAGACGTTTCCATGACTCGGTGCTTTGTTCCGTTTCTATGGCACTGTTTCTGGGGCGGGGGGAGGGGAGAGGAATGAAAGGTCTGGCAACAGCAACAGAGCTTCCCTTCAAATGGCCTTTTAAGAAAAAGAGAGGGGGAAAAAAATCCTGTTTTCATAGATTTTGAAACAAAACCCTTTGAATGGGTCCGCTTAGATGGAGTTCCTGCAGACGTGGATGTGCTCCTTAATAACTCTTGTTTCCCCTTTCTCTCTGTTAGAACATGTGCCTACAGCTTGTGCAAGGGTGGATGCGTTAAGGTCGCATGGCTATCCAAGAGAAGCGCTGCGGCTAGCAATAGCTATTGTTAACACTCTAAGGAGGCAGCAGCAGAAACAGTTGGAAATGTTCCGGTTTCAGAAGAAAGGTAAATGTGGGTGAGAGGGCGGGCAAAGGACGCATCAAGGTAACAAACAGTGCAGCTGGAACGGGGCCAGGTTTAAGGAAACCGCCTGAACTGAAAATGCTGCAGGTGACTCACTTCAGCAGTGACTGTCTGCAACCAGCATTGAGAGATGGGTCACTGTCAAGCCCCGTATAGGACTAGGATGTTTTCTCAGTAAGATCAGTCCTAACAAGGGCCGTAATACTTGTTTAGAATTTCTGCCTTGGATTTCTCTTTTTCCAACTGGTAGGTTCAGAGCATATGAACATGTGGAGCTGTCTCAAACTGAGTTAGATCATTGGTCCATTCAGCTCCACATTAGCTGCTGCTCCAGGGTTTCAAGCAGGGGGCCTTTCCCAGCCCTGCCTGGAGAAGCCAGGGATTGAAACTGGGGCCTCCTGCATGCAAAGCAGGTTCTTTGTCACGGAGCTGCTGCAGTTGCTCCACAGTTCCCCAGAGCAAGGGAATATATTCCTAAGAGCCCAAGCCTATGCATGCCTACTCAGAAGTCCCATTATAGTCAATGGGGCTTACTCCCAGGAAAGCGTGGATAGGATTGCAGCCTAAAACAAGTAACTTGTGGTCGGTGTAAAATAGTTTGAAAATAGTTTTTCACGTTGAACCTTAGGGCGTCTTCACACCTTGTTTTTAAGATATGCCCTGAAGATTGAGTAAGGTAAAGTTACCCCTGCTCGAAAGCCAGTCCTGTCTGACTCTAGGGTGCGGCGCTCATCTGTTTCTAAGGCCAAAGAGCCAGTGCTGTTCGAAGACACTTCCATGGTCACCTACAAATATAAAAATTGATTGTGACCCACAGGTGTTGGAAATTGCATACATCATACAGATACTTCTCAAAAGGGTCCCTTTTGAGTGTAAACTTAACGACAAAATTGGGTGTGTTGGACCGTAATGTGCCAAACTGCTCTTGTTGTTAGTAGTGCTGCATGGAATATGTCTCCTCTGTGTTCATAGAAACTGATTGCTGTTTTCTGATAACAAGTTTTTACTTGTTATCAGCTCTATCAGTATGCCTCTCCCTTATTTTTAGGTGAGAGAACGTACCCGTGGCCCTAAATAGAAAAACATAGTCTCTTATCTTCTCCCTCAAGGAGCACGTGTGTCCCTGGCCTCCACTTGCACATTCCAGTACCTGTGTTGGTATATTTCAGGTGCAGATGTTTTTTGTTTGAAAGGAAATAATGCTGTTCTTGTAAAGGAGCTGATAGCGTTGACAGATACCATGGTGCCTCAACTAAATGTGCAGTTTTACTTAATAAAGCTTTTTGATATCCTTTTGTGGATTTATGCTTTGAACAATTTTCAGTAAGACTTCCATTATAAAATACACTCACGTAAGTTTGCCACTTCATGAACTTCATGCAAAGATCTGGAGTGAAAAAGGTTATGCATTCAAAACCAGCAGAATACACAACACAGGTTCCTCGCTTCCAGCTGCTAAACTGCATTGATAAGCAGAGAACTAACTTCCATGTAAGGCTGTTGCTATTTAATAGAAGGTTTAGTTAAATTGCAAATGGAGGAATTGTCTACAGGCTAGCTTCTAGGCCTTGAGCTATGAAATGCGTGTTGAGTGCGCCTAGCTGCTTATGCATCTGTGCTTCAATTGTCCATGCTCTGTAATAATTTTAATTCTGTGATAACTGGGAAATAAAATGCAGCATCCATAAGTAGGACTAGCTTCAGGTTTTTCTGATCCCCAGACCAGATATCTGCAGCAGCAGCCCACCCTGGGCAAGAATCCTATCCCCTCCACTATACCATTCACGTTGCTGCTACTTCCATCTTCCACCCCTGCGAGGGTGGTGGTGGTGTTGTTGTTGTTAACAACAGTATTTATATACCGCTTTTCAACAAAAAGTTCACAAAGCGGTTCACAGACAACATCAAATGATTAAATGGCTCCCTGTCCCAAAAGAGCTTACAATCTAAAAAGATGCAGAACGCTACCAGCAAACAGCCACCAGAAAAGACACTGTGCTGGGGTGAAAGGGGGGCAGTTACTCTCCCCCTGCTAAATATAAGAGGGCACCAATTGAAAAAGTGCCTCTTGCCCAGTTAGCAGGGGTATGGCTCCTGAGCTATGGGGGCCTTCCTTATTCAGGAGTTTGTTTCAGGGTCCTTGCAATAATACGAGTCAGTGCTGGCAGGGCCAAAAAGAATGCATGTTGGTCACACTCCCGTCCCTCCAGGTGTCCTTTCAGTCAAGAGGGGAGCTTTCCCCAGTAGCCTACACATCATCACAGCAGCCTCTGGGGGTGATCTCCAATTTTCCAATGAGAGGAGCACCCAGCAGCTCCACAGAGAACAGCAGCAAGCTTCAGGTCCTCCTCCTTTCAGTGGCATCTCCAGTTGGCAGTGGGCCCCTTTGCTGGTTTGGGGCTTTCAGGGGTGTCCTTGCCAACTGATGGTTGTAGACCTGTCTGTACAGAATCTGTTGCCTTTAGTTTTTGGATATGAGACATATCTAGTTTTCAAACTAGTCAGTTCTTTCAAAATAGTTGTGAAACCTTTCAGCATTTTTTCTTTCAATTCCATAGAATTAACTTCGTCAAAATTAGGACAGTGAGGAAGCTATAATAGACATTTTTCTGTTCATACCACTAGCATGCTTCCTGTTTTATAAACTCTTCAGCAATGACCCCCAGGATAGCTTGGGTAGCTTACTATCAAGGAGTCAGTAGGAGTTACCGTATTTTACGCTCCATAGGACGCATCGGTCCATAGGACGCATGCATCCTATGGAGCATAAAATAGAGAAAAAAAGATTTTTATTTACCTGGGCTTGGGGGCGCTTCGGGGAGGCCTGTGGGGGCTTCGGGGAGGCCTGTGCGAGCCTCTGCAGGCCTCCCCGATCTTCAGTTTAGCCCAAAACAGCAATTTTTGGCCATTTCCGGTTTTCACGAAAACTGGAAATGGCTGAAAATCGCTGTTTTTGGCCGAACTGAACATCGGGGAGGCCTGCAGAGGCTCGCGTAGGCCTCACCGAAGCGCCCCCAAGCCCAGGCTTCGCACCATAGGACTCACGCTTTTTTCCCCCTATGTTTTTTTGGGGGGAAGTGCATCTTATAGTGCGAAAAATACGGTAGGTAGGCATTAAAAAATTGCTTCTTTCTTTATTGAAGCTCAAATTACAACTGGCTTTGTGTTCTTCTGTTCATTGTGGGGGGGAGAGGGCATCAGGTGAGAACTATGAACCAGGTGGGGAGCCTTCTTCATCCAACAATTCTGTTGCTGAATGAGAAAGGGGCCATGGCTCAGTGGAAGAGTATCTGCATTGTATGCAGAAGGTTCCGGGTTCAGTCCTTGGTATCTCTAGGGAGGGCAGAGAATAATTCCTGTGTGGAACGTTGGAGAGTTGCTGCCCATCAGCATTGACAATACTGAACTTGATGAATCGGGTATCTAACTCAGTATAAGGCAGTGTCGTCTGACAACCTGTGTTGGACCTCTGGGAAAGTGTAGGAACTTCAAAGTCCAAGCACACCTGTGGTTCCTGATAGGGAAACGGAGGCTAACAGTGATTTATCCACTATCTGAAAAAATCAGAACTATTACGATAAAAAAAAAATGGCAAGTTGCTTTGCATGTTAAAAAGCACTGCATAAGAAAAAGGGTTGTATTTTCTTTTTTTCCCTGATGTAGAACTTCTTCACAAAGGAATAACCTCTATAACTAACCTGGAAGGCTGGGTTGGGCACCCATTGGACCCAATTGGCACTCTTTTCAGTAGCCTTATGGAAGCTTGCAAGGTGGATGATGAGAGCTTCCATGTGTTCTCGGACTTTACAGGTAAAATCTAATCACAAGTCAATGAAAATATATTTATGGAAGCATTTTAAAAGGTGTTTTTCCCCTCTCTGAATTCTAATTAGCTACAGAACTATTCTTTGCACTAATCATACTTGAATGGAAAATATTTCATGATTAAACAGTCATTGAATAGGGCTGTTTAAATTCCTTAAGGGAGAAAAGGAGAATCGGTCTAACGATCACGTGTGTGTGTGTGTGTGTGTGTGTGTGTGTGTGTGTGTGTGTGTGTGTGTGTGTAAAAATATATTAAACTTCACAGCTTGATCTGACGCTACCATTGGAGCACTTAATACTGTCAAACATTATTGATGAACTTCACTTTCAGTTGTGATTGCTGCAAGGTGTTTTTTTTTACCTTGGCTTAACACTAAATGTTGGCTAAAATCAGGATCATTATTTTTGTGGAGCTTTGTTGGAAGTTTGCAAAGGAAACAGAACAGGCTCTAATAAGGTGTGAAACTACAGGTACATGCTGTTAAGTGGTTTGATGTTTTCCTTTTGCAATCTTCTTTCCAGAGAACATGGGCCCATGCAAATCTCTGGAGTACTATCACCTGCCTGCACACAAATTCTTAGAAGAAGGGGAATCTTATTTAACGCTAGCTGTGGAAGTGGCATTGATAGGACTGGGGCAGCAGCGAATAATGCCCGACGGCTTATATGCACAGGAAAAAGTTTGTCGGAATGAGGAACAGCTAATTTCCAAGCTACAGGAAATTGAACTGGATGACACGCTGGTGAAGATTTTCCAGAAGCAAGCAGTCTTCCTTTTAGAAGGTAGTTCACTATTGGTGGTAGCCATTTCTTATAATAAGTTCTAATAACATGTTCAGGTACTTCTGGGAGAGTTGGCTTTAGTAATGATCAGGTTCTTACAAATTGAATGGCTATGTTAGCCCCCAGTCTGCTATATTTACATGCTGCACTGAAATGTAGAGATGGAAGGGTCTGGTCTCTAAATTAAGTGAATCAAAATGTTGTTCCTGGTATGACCCGGCCGATTCAGGCTAGCATATAAGGGCATTGAACGTTAAGTTGCTCTCTGGCAGGAAATTTGTCAGTACACCACTCACCACTTTTTACTGAGTCTTTTGTAAATGTGTGAAGCTAAACTTGCACTGGACAAAGGTGTTCCACTTAAGATATCGAGCAGAGTTTCATGCACAGGTGTGCAGTAACCTTTGTGGTACTCAAAAGTAACTTTATCTAGAAATATTGGTGTACTTTCATGCACCAGCATGTAACTCGAGGCAAACTTGGAAAGTATGCTCTGGTGCTTGTGCATGAAATCTTGCATGAAGCGATGAAATGTAGAGCCTCATCACGAATATATTGTAAATCATGGAACCTCAACTAAAACAATAGCACAGTTATGTATCTTTTTGCCCATTTAAAGAATGTACATCCTTTACAGATGTACATAAGGACACCAAACCAAGAGTACAGCTTTGACTGGTTTTTGCTGTCTTCCTGGCACATGCCATGGCACATGAGACTTCCTGGCACATGCCAGCGAGGCCTGAACTCCCTTTCTGGCAACGCAGTGCCTCCAATTCCACGTTCCTGACCTATAGAGTTATTATTTGGTGGTTGCATAAACATAAGATAATAGCTTCTTACTAGTCACATCCGCTGATTGTATTGACAAGTGTTAATGCCACTAGTGGAGTAACCTTTTTTTTTTGTTAAAAGTACTGATATATGAAACTCATTATTCCCTAGAAATACATGCAATCTGGCCCTTTCTTCTGGAAAATATGAGCATTGTTTTCCTGTTAGCATCAAAACTGTGCTATTTCTTTAGCATTAGTGGATGTTGAAAGAACAAATGCTTGGATTTTATTTTGGCTAACTTTTCAGCACTGCTGAGGTATTTCCGCTCAGCTTCTTTGCATTAAAGGGTAGATTCTTCTACATGTTGCTTGCTTTAAGCTCTTTTGAAATTCTCGAGTCCAAAGATTATTAGAGTAAACGGAGATCAAAACTTGTAATATGAATTTTTTTTCCTAAAACCTAGTTCTAAAGCTGACAATCTTCACTTAAAAAATAAAATAAAATGAGATTCCCAGCCTTCAACAATACTTGCAGGGGAGTGGTGTGGGTGCAGCCGTGTACCAACAGTAGTGCAGCCTACAACTCTTTACTAGAGCACATGCTTCTCCATGCATAGGGTCTGAGGTTCAGTCTCCAGCATCTTGGGTAACAGAGCACATGCACTCCCCCTTTTCTCCCCTCTTTTTGGCAATAAGCACACCCATACTACATCCAAGGGAAGTGTGGCTGGTGTTTTAAGCAGGCTGCCTTGATGTGGCATGCCCAAAATGCTTCCTGGGCTGTGTGTGTGTGCACCCTGAGCTTATGCCACTTGTGTATGGGGCAAAAGCAATTCTCGGTAACATCCTGTTTAAGTCAGGCTAACATGGGAATAGTTCCATGCCATTGTGTGGGAAATTTGCTTTTCAGTAATATACCTGCCTTCTTTTGAAGACTTGAAGATCTGTAGTAAAAAATAGCTTGCTTTCCGATATTTTCCAGATCTCTAAATTCTAACATATGCTGTTTAAGCTCTGGGCTCTTTGACTCCTACAAGAAAAGCTATAGCCAGGCCACCTTATTCGCTTCAATAAGTTATATTTATCACCACCATTTTCTTTTAGTACTGCACATTACTTAGAGGACCCCTCAACAGAGAGCTTATTTCTCTTCACTGTGAGTGCTTTTTTTGCAAGGATTATTACAATATTTCTAGACAACTTTAGTACTTTTGATTTTTATGTACAGTAAAACTACAGCACTATTTACAAGCTTTTCTGTTGTTCTTTTTCCACCCCTCCCCTCACAGCTGGACCCTATAGCGGTCTAGGCGAAATCATCCATCGAGAGAGCGTTCCAATGCACACATTTGCCAAGTATCTTTTCACCTCTCTCCTACCTCATGATGCTGAACTGGCATACAAAACTGCACTGAGAGCAATGCGGTATGTGTCTTTAAAATTCATTTAGAAAAGAAGCAAAAACATAATCAATAGTGAGCCCCTTTGATCTTAAGGTAATCGGGGGCAGGCTTGTTTCAGACACCTGGTCTTTCAGAGGGTTAGAAGGATGGAGCAAGGCATTTTCAGTGGTAGCACCCTATGTTATGGCACTTCTCCCTCTAGGGAGGTTCCAGATGGTCAGCTCCTTTTGATTTTTAGAAGGATGGCAAATACATATTTTTAGGAAAGTCTTTGGAGAGTAATCCTGTCTGAAAATGTATATCATATTTGTTCATCTGTATATTTCTAGTATGAGGTGGAAACTTGCTTATATTGGTTTTGTGTTTCTGGAGATACATTTTGTGAGCAAACCTGGAGCCTTACTTTGACAGTAGGGTGGGATATAATCATAACAAATGTTAAGCAGTAGGAATTGCAGACAAATTTAAGGAATGTAAGAGGTAGTGAACAGTGAATTGGGGCCAACCTATGTTTCAGTTAACATATATTGCATAGCACAAATTAGTTTTAAAATGTTCTTCTCCAACTTCTGTGATTCTTAGTGCTGGTCTTGTGAACCGAGTTAAGTAGTTTTTAAAAACACCATCACCACTTGAACCTTCTGACACAAGCTGTTCAAAGTTACTGCTTTATTTTTTTCTGAAATAAAGAGTGAAAGTCAGAAATAACCCTGACTGTTGTCTTTTTAAAAAGGATTTTTTTATGTGATTGACACTAAAGGCCAAATCTTAGTTTCTGATGTAGTAATAAATAGCACTTGGGAGAATTGCCTTTGTAGATCTCCTTCTTTTTCAAGTGTGTGCGGCAATCTTGTGAGTACAGAATTGCCTAGAAAACAATAGCAACTTTTTTTTTCCTGGAAGCTGCTGTAGGCTTTGTGTGGAAAGGCCTCTGAAGCACTCAGTTGTTTTTATCACTGTTGATAGTAAATCCCACAACGGCAACCTGTTTAGCCTGTTCTGTAGGGCTGTTTAATCTGCAGCCCATTCTATACTCTCATAGTGGTGTGTTTCTTTTTCTTTTTTGTGTGTGTGGAGTCAGATTCATGTATTAGATCTGTGCCGCTGCCTGGTCCAGTCCAGTTCTGTTGTCTGCTTCATTACCAACCTATCCTTAGGCATACCTAGATGGAAAATTGGAATTAAATGAAGTGTCATGGCATTAAAATAACTGATAGGCCTCCATTGCTTTCAGTACTAGGGAGTTTGGCCTGCCCAAGGGAGTCTTGAGTCTAAACTGAGCATACTCCTTGGGGCAGCTGTGAGCACAACCAGTGCAACTCACATAGCGTTAAGGGAACCTTGGGAGCACAACCAAGTAACATCGAGAGCAGTGAAAAAACTGGCCCCATCTGGTCCACCTAGGAGACACACTTCTGTGTTCTCCAAGAAATTGTCTACCGGAGCCAAGGCGACAGTAGACAATGATGCATTTTGTAGTACAGAGAGAGGCTGCTAGAATTCAAGAATATACATGTGGAATGCTCATGGCTCTGTGCTCTTTAATATATTATATAAAAGAAAGTTAGTCATGACCAAGTCCCATTGAAATTAATGGGGTTTAAGTTAGTCATGGCTAACTTTCTTAGGTTGCAGCCTAAGAGTAAAGCTTTAGTTGGCACCAAAATTAGCACGGAGGGCGCTAACCTCACCCCCTGAGCACTGGGAGTTCCACATCCTAGGCACCACCATAGAGAAGACCCTTTCCCACAACACTGCCACACTCACTTCTGTTGATGGTAGAATATGTAGCATGTCCCTCTCAGAGGAACTCAGGAGATGGGCAGTTTCGTGTCCTTCAGATACCTGGTCCCAAGCCATTTAGGATTAAGACCAACACCCTGAATTGTGCTTGGAGCAGATGGTAAAGGTGTGATAACCTCTCCACACCTTGTACCAATCGGCAATCAAGCTGTAGCATTCTGCATGAGCTTCAGTTTCCAGATAGTCTTTGGGGACAGCCCTGTATAGAGTGCAGTACAGTAATCCAAATGAAATGTAAGGAATGCATGGACACCCATGGTCAGGGCTGATTGGCCCAGGAAAGGATGCAGTTGGCACACCAGCCTAACCCAGGGCAAAAGCACTCTGGACCCAGCTGCAAACCTGCTCTTTCAAGGAGAGTACAGTGCCTTCTAGAGCAGCTTGACAATCCAGCAACTCGGGATCTCCACTGCCTCCCTGTTACCAGATGGAGTTCAGATATAGATCTGGCTGTTGCCCACTTATTGATGGCGCCCAACCTCATATTTCCTGATGACCTCCTCCAGCAGTTTCATGTAGATTTAAATGTAATGGGGGGACACACACCCTGCAAGAACACCACAGACTAACTGCCAAGGTGTCAAACAGGAATCCCCCCAGGACCACTGTAAAACTGTATCCCCAAGTCCCATCATGGAAAGCCGATCCAGAAGGATACCATGGTGAATGCTATCAGATGGCACTGAGTAATCCAGCAGAACCAACAGGGGCACAACTGCCCTGGCCCAGTTTCCAGCATAGGTCATCAACTTGTGTGACCCCGCCTGTTTCCATTCAGTGCTGATGTACACACTTAAGGGGTATAGGGGAAAAACACACACATGTAGAAGCTTTGTGGGAATAATAGATATGTATGCAGAATACCATGGTTCTCCAATGGTTATAGCAAAAACCCACTGGTTTTCAGACGGACCTGGAGGTGAAAGTTGATAACTCTGTACATTGTCACAAATGTATATTGCCAGATTTGGAAGCAAGTCCACCAACATTACTAATCACGTAGTTTTACTAGCCCACCCCACACACTCCTGTGTAAGTAATGTGTGTCCCCAAAGGAAGGATGAGGATGCCCTTTGGTCATCTGTGGCGAATAAATCTCATCATGCAACCAAACAGGTGACCACTTACAAGCCTGGCTTATCCTGATTTAGTAAATGGATTTCTATATAAAACAGTCTTTGAGATATACACAGAATATTTCTGGAACTGTAGCCTTCAGCAGAGCATTTGCAGTCTGTAAAGCTCCAACCATTCTAAACCGGTTCCAAAATCCAAGATCTGACTGTATCAGTCCCTATTTATTTATTTAAATGTCTACTCCACCTCTCCAAAAATGCTTGAGGCGGCTTTGGCACACTTTGGGGCAAAGAACTGAATCCAAAGCAGGCATGTGTTCTAGATTTTAAAAGCTGACTGTTTCAGCAGCCTCTAATTTCAAAATGGCTTCATTGAAAGTTTTATTGAATAATTCACTTTTTAAAAAGAGAGAATTAGGCATCGGAAACGGTTCCAGCAAGGGCTATATAATGAAGGCATTCAGAAATGCTACAGTTTTGACTTTTCTGATGTGCCATACTTGTAGGAAATGGCGTATGGAAATGGTCACAATAATACTTTGAAAATGCTGAAAGAACCAAGGAAGCTGAATAGTACTAGTCAGTACGAAGTGATAGCTAACCCCTGAAGTTGCTTTTACCTATCTCTTTTGATTGGTGGTAGTTGTGCCTAGAATGTGTCACCCTTCAGATAACTCTCTTGTTTTTAACCACTTCTGTACAGTAGGCTGGTAATAAACATACAGGTTATGTTTTGAAGGTGCTGGTTAAAATGTAATCATCTATAGACTGAGCCCAATCCTATGCATGTCTACTCAGAAGTCCCATTATAGTCAATGGAGCTTACTCCCAGCTAAGTGTGGATAGGATTGCAGATCCTATACACATTTTCCTGGAGTAAGCCCCATTGAACACTGTGGGACTTGCTTCTCAGTAGACATGCATAGGATTGCACCAGAAGATTACTGTTTATTCTCTGTTAAGTCTTGTGCCTTGCTGAAATGAAGACAAGAATGCCAACTGTTTGCAATAATTATCAGCAAAGAAATGTTCATAACTACTAGGTGACAGTGACAAGCACTCTTTCTTTGCATTACTGTATATACCGGAAGACATAAGAACAAGAGGCTGAAAGAAAATACAGCTTTGAACTTTAGTTCCTCCTCCGAGTCTTGCTTTCAACTTGTCTATTACCTCAGTTGTTTGTTTAGTTCTTTCCCCAAATAACAAGATTCTCCAAGCTATTGCAAATCTTGTAGCTGTTGCAATCTGGTTTGACAGAAGAATGTACGCTGTATTTGAAGAACCTGAAACTGCTGATGGTACTTTCAGAACGGATGGCCGAATTTTCAGAACTGCTGAAAATTCATGGTGCTGTCCTGATTATTATGATGGAGCCAAAATGCCAGTGTCCAAACACCCCCATCTACCCCACCATACATTTTTAGCAGTTCCTTAACTTAAAAGTTCTCTTGAGAGTGGGATTCTGCCTGTTGACATTTATTTTCCAACTATCCTTCAATACTACATTGACCTTTCAAATGCTGAGGTTGCTCTGAATCATCATGTTAGGGAGTTCATGCTTAAAAAAAAAAAAACAACCACCACCACTCATTCAAGTAGATTACAGTGTAGTCCCTTCTAATAATAGGTCTGTAGTAGGAGGATAAATAACTTTTGTAATTTGTCAGTTTAGGACAACTATTTCTGTTATAGATGTTGTAACCTTTCCAATCATTAGCTATATGTATGCTTTACTTTTCTGTAGAGGATGAGAACAAGAACAAACTTGGCCCAGTTTCCATAGTAGGTTAAAATGTTTTCAGTGCTTTGAGAACTTGTTCCCTTACTGTTGTAGATATCCCATTGTTTCAAAACTGGCATTTATCAGACACTGTAATATCTCATTGCATTCAGACATTTTGGATGTTTTTCATCATCTCGTATGATGATGGAATCCAAAGGGTCATGTGAGGAACTTCTGAAGTGCATTGGGGGGGGGTGTTTCCAGGTTTTATTTGGGGAGGGTCAGAAGAGGGTCAGAACTTTTGGGGAAAATTAAAATGTATCAGTGCTTATCAAACCTGAAAGAAACTTTGCTACTTAAAGGTTAAATATATTTTTTGTCTAACTTAGCACTGAAATATACAAGAAACAGTACTATTTTATGAAATTTAAAAATATAAATGGCTTTGTTTTATTCAAACAATCATTATATATCCAGTGGTTAGATGGAGCTTTAAGCAGCTGCCGTTTAAGGGAAAATAGGGGAAATAAGTAAAGAAAATGCAAGTTGAAAATGAAGCCAACACCATAGTCATTTCAAATGTTCAGTTGATTCCTTGCTATATAAAGTTTGTTATCTGATCTTAGGAACAATACATAGATTTCAACATTATGAAGCAGAAGAAATTTGTATTCTTAGTGTTTTCTCTTTTTAAAAGTCCTATAATTATAGAGTGATAGTAAATGAGGGTATTGGTATATCATTGTACATAGGCTGCAGCTATATGCAAGTTAGATTGGAAGCGAGCCCCAGTGAGCTTAGTGGGACTTGCTTCTGACTGAACATGCATAGGAGCAAATGGTTGTGGCATAGTACAGAAATGAGCTATCCTGAACCTGTGTTCATTTCTTTTTCAAGGACAATACCTCTTTAATTGCTAGCACAACTCAAGTTTATTTTTCTAATTGTAATCTGGGTCTGAAAGACTCATAGCTTCCTGTTCCGAACAGGAAGTGGAAGATTTGGTGAATTAAAAGATGCTTCTCAATACTTGTATGTGATTGTTTGTTACTTGGTTGAATGTATGTATTTTCATTTATTTCACTTGATGAGGAAGATGAATAGGCAGCAAGAGACATCAGAGCCTGTGTTGTACAAACATGTTGCCACTATATTGCAAAAGCAAGACACTAGGCGCACTCCCTAGTTTGGTTTTCAGACTCTTCTTTATTTCCTAGTTCAGACGAACACAGTAGCTGATCATTTTGCTTTGAATCTTGTATTTAGGAGTTCTGCAGTACATTGGCTGTAACAATACATTTTAAAACACTACATGAAAGTTTCAATGTTTTAAAACAAATTGTGTACACACACACACACACACACACACACACACACACACACACACACACACACACACACACACACACACACACACACACACACACACACACACACACACACACACACACACACACACACTCTTCCCTTTTTCTAGTGAAAAAATCCTCAGGGAAAAAGGACAAGTTGTCTTTCTCAGTGTTTATTGGGGGGGGGGGAGACTTGGTCTCTACATCTGTAGTTGAAGCACAGTTGACTTGGAGACTGTCCACCTCAGTCCACATTAATATCAGTGCCAGTTGTGTGTTGCATAGGTCCTTGAGAGGTGATTAGCATTAGCTAGATTCTCATGGCAGTTCCAGTGTTTCTATTATGTTGAACACCTTTGTCTGTTGTGGCTAGAAAATGTCTCTTAACCCCTAAGTGAATCGAGATGTTCCAGAGTCTTCATCTTAATATTGTGGTTAAAGCAAAAGGTTTCTCATGGCTGTAATTATATGATCAATGAGGTATTTTTTCCCCTATTCACAGGTTACTAGTATTGGAATCCACAGCTCCATCGGGAGATATGACTCGCCCACATCACATTGCATCAGTTGTTCCAAACCGTTATCCCCGTTGGTTCACCCTAAGTCACATTGAATCTCAGCAGTGTGAATTGGCATCAACTATGCTAACTGCAGCCAAAGGTACAGTGCTGACTTATTTTCACTTATAAGCTGTGATATATATGACACTATATATATGACACACAGCTCAATCCTATCCGGCTCCCCCACTGGTGCAGCCAGTGGGGGGAGGGCAGAACGGGAGGCTTTGGAAGGGAAAAGAAATTTTAAATCCCCCTCCCCTTTCCTTTCCAAAGCCTCCCGTTCTGCCCTCCCCCACTGGCTGCACCAGTGGGGGAGCTGGGTAGGATTGCACAGTTAATGTTAACTATTTAAAATAAAGGTTGTTCAGGTTCCTAGATAAGTACTTGAAAGCAATGCTGAGTAAAGCATATTTAAACACATCATTTGCTTTCTGTGTAGTTGTATTAGCCCAGTGGGAAAGCATCACCCATTGATTTGTTTGGCATGTTATTTTAGTGCATATAACACACATGTGTGAGTTTAGAAATGGAAAACATGGATCTAGAATTCTTTGCACTATCTGTTTACTGAGAAGCTCTTCTCAATGAAAATTCTGCTGTTTAACGTGTAATCTTGCTCATATGTGACCTTATTGCCATTTTGACGGGCCTTGGTGATTGCATGCCATAATATTCTTGTCGCAAGCGATGGTGTTTATAGTGTGTTTTTGGCTGACTTTGCAGGTGACGTTCGCAGGCTTGAAACAGTGTTAGAATCTATCCAGAAAAACATTCACTCCTCATCACACATCTTCAAGCTCGCCCAGGATGCATTTAAAATAGCAACGCTTATGGACAGTTTGCCAGATATCACCCTTTTGAAAGTGTCTCTTGAGCTGGGTCTTCAGGTACCGTTTCTATTCAATGAAAGAAAATCCTTGGACTAGTTGAACATGCATTGTTGGCATAACAGAAAATTTTTACTACCGGTCCAGAGTCAAATGAGATCTTGTCATTTTTCCTGCTGCCTGAGATGGTGGGGCAGAGGGAGATAAAGTACAGTTCTGCGTTGCTTTCACACAGAGGTTGTATTTTGGGAGGGCTCTCTGCTGTTGGACATTGCTGCCTCAAGACTAGGCATCTTGCTCTCTGGGGAGCAATGTGTAGGCTGATTGACAAAGCCTGTGTAAATGATGTGGCTGCTCTTGCATTGTGCTCCCAGCCTGTTCTAGAATTAGAAATGTAGACCATGGAAATACCACCCTCGCCCGCTCCAGGAAGCCATAGTATGGTATTGAAACCCTAATATAGTGATGCTTAAAAAACTGTGGTTTACGCTTCATTTGCAGGTGGTTTTTCATGAGACAAAAATAAAATAGACCAAAATAGTGAAGGACTTTTAAAAGAAACGGTGACAAATATGAAATTTAAAATTCAACTGCTTGTGCGCTTGAATGCAGCTGTATGGAACTCGTGGAGTGTAAGAGTAGATGGAAGTGTGCCTAAGTAAGGAGTACGTGTAGCTAGATTTGTGGGTGAGGTCTTGTCAGTTGAGACACTACAAGTCACTTCTTTTAGAGTACATCGTTCAACTGTATCAGAGTACAGTGTTTAAGAAGCTTTCTTCATGGTGGTTATAACATAATAAAGCGTGTTGATTGACAAGGAACAAACAAACGAGAATAGCAGTCTGCAGTAGAACAAAACTTGACAACCTTTGCTTAAGTGTGCATTAATCAGGGCAGGAGCCCTGCAGTCACATTATTTCTCCTCACATTCATTGAACACGTTTAAGCTGCGTCCATTGTATCCTGTGTGCTGATTGGGGACCAGGCCGGCCGGGAGAGTTAAGAAATTAAAAACTTTATGTATCTTCCTGGCTGCCACATGGTCCCTGATGAGACTCCTCAGATCTATGCCAGCTCTTCTGCTGGCGTAGCTCTGAGGAGCCTGATGGAGGCGTGTCAGGCCTGGGATGGGGATTTGGATATGGCGGACACCAGTGCTGCCACAATCGTCCCCAATCCCTGCCCCTTTCTGTCCTCTCTGCTAGCAGAACTTCACTGGCAGTCGTGCAGCAGCCACTGGCAAAGAGGCTGCCCCGATGGTGGGGCTCTCGTTGTGCCAGCACAACCAGAATAGCAGAGGTATCATGGGGGGGGCGAGATTGGGCCCCAGGCAGCAGGCGGTTGGGGGGTGTCACGGCGGCAGCGCAAATTGTGCCGTTTGCCGACACGAGTGAGGAGTGGCAGCGGCGGGTTTGACCCTCCTGCTCGCCCTGCACCTCGGTGTGGTCCATAACGGCTGTAGCCATTACATCACTTCTGGCGCTGGGGGGGCAGGCGGCGCACTGCCACTGGGGAATAGGATTGGGCCATAAGTGTCTTCAACCATTCTTGATAAAGCTTTTTGATTTGAAGCACTGGTGGACACTGTGCTTGATTACTTGAAACTAATAGCCTAAAGTTTGTGGCTTGGCAAGTACTTTGGAGACTAAAGGGGGAAAGTCTCGTTCCATCCACCTTGATACAGTGGACCTTTTCTATCTGCGGGTTCGGGGTCCGTGGATTTGACTCACCAGGGATCCTGGACCCATAAGGTCCACCTGAAAAATGCTGTAAAAAGCCCCCCCAAAAAAAGGTTAAACTTGGGGGGGGGTTGCCTTTTAGAAGCAAACCGCTGTGTGTTTTTGCTTATAACAGAAGCCTCTTCCGGGTCGTGCAACTCCCCTCTCCCAAAGTCGCCCCAGAATGTATTGCAGTGCATTCTGGAGCTATTTTGGGAGAGGGAGGTGGAGTCGTGCAAACCTTCCGTAGTGTGATTTCAACCTGTTATAAGCAAGAACATGCAGCGGTTTGCTTCTGAAAGGTTAAAAACCCGTGTTCCCCATTTACACAATTTTTCAGGTGGACTCCAGTACCCGCAGATCCTTGCTATCCATGGGGTGTTTGTGTCTGGAATGGACCTCCCACGGATAGCGAGGTCCAACTGTATTTACACATTATGCAAGAGAGATCACTCCTTAATCCAGAAATTACCCCCCCAGTTCCTGTAGTAGAACTTTGAGCTTGCTGAATGTTCCTAGAAATATTGTTGCCTTTGTGTATCCAGAATATGAATATTTATTGACTGATGTCCTAGCACTTTGCAGAGCAAAAAAAAAAATTCTTATCTGTGAATTACTGGTCTGAGGTGACTAGACATCTGCCCATCTGCGTTCAGTTTGGGGAAGAAGACTGGGCTCTCTGAAGAGACTCTTTCCTTCTGTCCTCTACTTTTTTCTGTTGGTATTGCAATTAAAATTTATAAGAGAAAAAGTCGATGTTTCAACATTATTGTGAACAGCAGTAACCATGTTGAGGGTGTCATCTTGCTGGTCTGAAGCTAGGGAGTTGGGTAACAAAAAGAAGGGACAATCTTACATCTAGAAACAATCCATTCTTGGCTAGGATATCAAAAAAGTGATATCCTAGCCAAGAATGGGTTGTTTCTAGATGTAAGTTTGTCCCTGCACCAGACACCCCGGAACATAAAATATTTCCTTTTTTTACAGTGGGCTGATGGAGGGTCTTGAAACATAGTTTACCAACTGCCCCTTTTAACTCCACTTATTTCTGTTCAATACAGATTCTCATTTTTTCATTGTGACACCCTGTGCTACAGTGTTATAAAAAACTATCACTCTCTTTGAATAGGTAATGCGCATGACACTGTCAACATTGAATTGGCGGCGACGGGAGATGGTGAGGTGGTTGGTAACATGTGCAACAGAAGTAGGTATGTGCTGCCATTGATCTCCAAAGAATACTGATTTACATGGTTCTGTAAAATAGCATGATCAGTTCTAGCATATAGGAGTTTACACAACATTTACTGCATGCAGACTTGCCATGTTCTTCTTCTGGAGAAAACTGTGGCACTTCCATATGAAACAATTAGCTTCTTTTTCATTTTCCTTCCTGGTATCACTTTGTGTCAAGATTTAAACCTCTTTGAAGCCTTTAAATGCCATCGCAGCCATTTTTAGTGTGTGGAGAAATTCTGTAACCAGTAAGACAGCCCATAGTCCATGCAGTAGAGCCTGAAAGGCCATGGAAATACAGCCCCCTGAGTAACAAGTTACAACCCACATTCACACTCTTGTCCCCACATACAGCCAGAACTTCCTGGTAGATTCATATAAGTTCTAGCAGCTGAAAAATGTATCCTCTCATGAATTGCCACCAGGAAGTTGGAGGAAGGGAGAGAATGGCATGCATGATACTGAGCAATTGTCTGCGGTGCTCCTTTGTGTCTGCAGGAATAAGAAATTTTCTCTCTGCTTGGCTTTGGAATACACAGGCATTCTTTGCATAATGTCTGAAAGTATGGTACCTTTACTATTTCTCTTAAAACATCATAAGCTGATTAGTCCAAGCCTGTGACCATACTGCTGGTTCTTATGGTTGCTTTATTGCCTGCATCCAAAATTGGTCACCATCGTATCATGTAGGAGTGTAGACTGTCGTTAATTTCTGAGAAACTCCTTCATGTACTACGATTTAAAGAGGACCTGCTTTCTAAATGCAATCAATTCACATAGACCTCTTCTGTGTCTGTGTCTCTCTGTTTTTGATAAGACACGTAATTGATCTTATCCCAGTTTAAATTCTAGATGATTTTGGTACCATGTCAGAATTGCTATTTCCCCCCCCCCCCCCGGTCTAAAGAGTTTAAACTATCAGGTTTACCATTCTTTGCCCTCACATCAAGCAACGGGCCTCTTCAAATTTGTATGTAGCCTTCTTAATAGTGTATTTGTCTTGGCCAAGATAATTAAAACCTAGATTGCACTGTAGATATTAGAGGGCAAGTGTGTTATTTTTTCCTTAGTTCACTTAGTTGACTAGCAAATTGCTTTTTTATTCTGTAGTTCATTAGCATATATATGTATAGCTTCCATAAGGAAGCTGTAATGTCATGCAAAGATCACCTCGGAGATTTGAGCGAGTTTGTAAATGAGGGGCATGTTTGTTTATGTAAATGAAAGCCAGACATTGCGTGGCTGGCCTTGATATCGAGCACAGGGTAGAAGGGTGTGTGTGTGTGTGCGTGTGTGTGTGTGTGCGTGTGCGCGCACGCGCACATCATATAGCAGGGCCCAACTGAGGAAAATAAGGACCTCTGGGTGTGGTTAGATGAGTGCACAGATGTGTGCAAATTACTTTGAGCAATAATGAGACACTCAAGATGCCTATAAGCTTCAATTTATGGAGCCCATCAGTCATTGTTCATCCTCGCAAGAGCAACAAAAGGGTACTAAAGAAACCTGCACATTTCAGATAGGAAAGCTGGTACTGAGTATAGATGAGGATGTTTCCTTAAGGACAGATATTTTCCTGCTGGGGTTATATCCAATTACGTATAGACTTTTCATGAGAGGATGGTGGGAGTGAATGCATGGAAGTGTTGGAATTAGATGGAATGGTCCAGCTTCCTCCTTCCTTGTACCGTTTTAGGTGTCCTTCACACCTGAGTGGCAGAACATTGTAACAATAATAAGAAAATCTGGATTAGAAAGTTACCATCCAGATTTTTTGTGTCTCTAGTATTCATGGCATCCCTGTGAGGCCTGCCATTGAATGGGGTATGACTAAAGCAGCAGTTCTCCAACATTTTGGCCTCTGGAGCCCTTTCCACTCCTAACAATGATCTTGGGAAGCCCCAGGGCTCCAAGGAGCACACATTGAAAAGCTGACCTAAAAGAGCAACTTCCAAGGTCATCCGTAGACTGTAATCTATCAGACCAGCACTGCAGGTTAATATTTTCCTGTCTCCTGTTGACAAAAGGAAAGAGTCAGCTATGTAGGATAAATGACACTCGGATCCACTATAAGAGCTTGAACATGGACCTGACATGTCCTGGGCTATAGCTTAAGCATTGTACCATTTTATGATAAGGATTTTTGGGAAAAAAAATTCACCACCTTAACTTCATCATTCATTTGATACAATACAGCCTAAGTAGGTAGTGCCCAAATATTTCTAAATCAGCCTTTCTAAAGTCTTCTTTCTGTGCTTTCTTTTAGAAGATGCAGGTTGTACATGCCCTGTTGAGGTCATACATGGGACAGGCAACACGATTAATCTCCTAGACTGTTTGACCTCCAAACCCACTTCTTTTAAAGGCTGAAGCACACCGGCTGCGTTCTGCATGCTGCGCGAGAAACGCAGCCAAAGTTGAGAATTCTCCAGGGGAAGCGTCAAACGCAAACAGACCTCTCTGTGGCTCCTGGCGGCTCTCGGCGTTCAGTGGGACTTGCCTTTGGCCGGAAAGAACACAGACGCAGCCAGCCACAACGGGCTGCACGCACGCAGAACGTGGCCGGTGTGCTTCAGCCTTAATTCCTCTATTAGAGAAATAGTATTTTGTGATGAAATCCTACACCAAGGCAACAAAGTTCTGTGACCTGAATGAATTGTGTATATTTGCTTAATTTTCATGTGTTCTGCTTCTGCTCATCATGAAGAATGTTAAAACTGCAGGGTACTGCAATCTTACTCCATGATCAATGGAAATCGTACTCCGCGAATTGTACAGCTTCTACTATTTTGCCTTATACTGTCCACAAGCTTCCAGGCTTACCATTCCATTATGTCCTTACTGTGGACGTAAGAGCTGGAATATATCTTTTTCATAAAAACTATGAGTCTCAGGATGTTGAGGTTTGCAGTGTTGCCATGCTTATGTGGTTTGTAGAATACACAAAGGCCTGATCTCAAGTACCAGGGACTTCTGCAAAGTGTGTTGGAGAGCAGCCCCCAGGCTCGAGCTGTTGCTCTTTCAGGAGTTCACATTCAAATCAGTCTTGGTGGTAACCATTTTCTTCTGTGCCTCCACAGGTGTTTATGCACTGGATAGCATCATGCAAACCTGGTTTACACTTTTCACTCCGACTGAAGCTACTAGTATTGTTGCTACCACGGTGATGTCCAACAGCACCATTGTCCGCTTGCATCTGGACTGCCATCAGCAGGAGAAACTGGCCAGCAGTGCTAGGACGCTTGCTCTGCAGTGTGCCATGAAGGATCCCCAGAACTGTGCCCTCTCTGCACTGACCTTGTGTGAGAAGGATCATATAGCTTTTGAGACTGCTTACCAAATTGTTCTTGATGCTGCTGCAACTGGCATGAGCTATACACAGCTTTTCACTATAGCACGATACATGGAACATCGAGGTTACCCTATGCGAGCCTACAAACTGGCCACGTTGGCCATGACGCATCTCAACCTGAGTTACAATCAGGACACGCACCCTGCCATTAATGATGTTTTATGGGCATGTGCGCTCAGCCATTCCCTTGGGAAAAATGAGCTCGCAGCTATAATACCTCTGGTGGTCAAAAGTGTCAAATGTGCAACAGTACTGTCGGACATCTTGCGTAGATGTACTTTGACCACTCCTGGAATGGTGGGACTTCATGGGCGGAGAAACTCTGGTAAGCTCATGTCATTGGACAAAGCCCCACTAAGGCAACTCCTGGATGCCACAATTGGAGCATACATTAATACCACGCACTCTCGGCTCACGCACATCAGTCCACGGCATTATAGTGAGTTTATAGAATTCCTGAGTAAGGCGCGAGAGACTTTCTTAATGGCTCACGACGGACACATTCAGTTTACACAGTTCATTGACAACCTAAAACAAATCTACAAAGGCAAAAAGAAACTGATGATGTTGGTTCGTGAACGGTTTGGTTGACAAAAAATGTGTGAATGGGGGTGGGTGGGAGGAATGGGAGGGTGGTATGTTTTTACTTGAGCCTGCCTTTGTATCCTTTTTAACTTAAAACAGAGCCACACCGGTATTATATGTGTATAGTTATATACTGAGTTTGCAAATCTAAATTGTCACGTGAAATTTTGTGTAATTTTTTTCCTTTTCTTTTTCTGTTTTTTGTATGAGAGAGTGAGAGCCTAAAAAAAGAAGTTTGGTTTACACTGAGTATATGTTGTCAAGTGGCAAAAGTCCACAGAGCTCTCCTGTTCTTTCTGTATACGTTCACAGCCTCAAAACAAAAGAGAAATATATTGCAATGGCTTTAAAAAACAATACAAAACCAAACAAAAACACCTCCATCCTGTGATAAGTACCTCGAATGGCTCCAGCTTTACTCCTTTGTAACTCATCCTGACATTTCAGCTTATTTAAATGAACCAACCACACACACACACACACACACACACACACACACACACACACACACACACACACACACAACCTAATAGTTTCAAAGGCTGACCCACGTGGCTTTGCAGTGCTTGTTCATCCAGAAGCATGGCACACGATGCTTGTGCATGTGGAAACTTAGCGACTGTCAACATACATTCTCAGGGATTTATCTGAAAAAAAATTAAAGAATGAGAGCATTTATTGTACTGTATATATATTATAGTATATGTCGGAATATTGAGAAAAAATATAACTAACTAATTTATAAAAAAAATCTATGATGCGAAATACTTGAAGCTGCAGTAGCTTGGTTTTAAACAAGAGCAAGAAAATGTATTGAGAAGACTCAAGTGCGCCTAGCTTCAGGGCTGGCTCAGGTGATGAACTAATATGCTGGGCATCTATGCAGAGCCACCTTTTGGATTGCATTGTTGGATGGAAATTGGGGGAAATTTTATACATATATATTTATACAGACTCGTGTATGCATATATATATGTATACACACTTGCGTGCTTGTTACAGGCACTCTAGTAAAGAGGGGACAACACAGCCAGAGCAGCAAGCCTTAGCATTAAGAGTACAGTATGCCAGATTTGGGGTTTGTGCCTCGTAGCCTAGAAAACTTAAATATCCTTTTTTCCCACACACAGGGTGGCTACAGATGACCATTTACCACATTGTCAGTACTTGTAAACTTACAGGACTGCACACAAACCTCGTGTCATCCGATTGCTTCTAGGACCTGGTCAAGCGTGGAGGCAATCTTTACCACTTGTCTTGAGCCAACAGATTTTGGGAAGCAGTAGCATTGTCAATGTCACCTTTCTATGCAGGCAGTTGCTACAAGCGACCAAATGTCCAATGCGATCTGTGAATACTGCGGTTAGTTTGTAAGCGATGACCATATGGTAAATGTTCGTCTACCCACAATGTTTTCCAAAACGATTGACATAATTCATTACGCCTTTGCAGTGAGATAATAAGCTAACCTTTGTGCACAAATTATATATATATATATATATATATATATATATATATATATATATATATATATATATATATATATATATATATATATATATATATTCTGCATAGGTATTTGACTTTGTGCAGGACAGAAAGTTGTGTAGGTATGACTGTTCTATTTTTCAGTTTGTTTTTTAAATATTTTTATTTCCTCTAGAATTACTTCAAACGAAAGCAGCCTTCTATCTTGCCTTGTCTTAATGCTTTAAAATAACCAAACTGGAGATCTAACTACCAAACTGTTCATTATATTATTATTATTATTATTATACCAACTTTGGTTACAGTATAGTGTCCTTTACTTTAGCTGATGGTTCTGTATCCTTGTGCTTTTTAAAGCATTTTTTTTAACATTTTGGTGCAAAAGTTGTCCCGTGTCTCTTGTTCCCTTCACTAGAGAACATGCTAGAGGTATGTTTGTAGAAATTTTTTTTAGAGAAAAAACTTGTTTCATGCTCTCCATTTTATTTATTATACTAGGAAAAAAGGTTGTATTTCATCACCCATGTAAACATGCTCATGAAGTTGAAAGTAATTAAGATTTGATACACTGATATCAATTTATTTATGTAACTAAATCACTGTTTTATAAACTTGTTAATGATCAACAATTTTTTTGTTTTGATTAAAATTAGTTTTTTGAAAGTTGATTTTTGATTCCTTTATGGTATCTGTAACTTGAGTGGGGCAGTGAGAGTCCCTATTGCTGCTGAAACTTTCTTGTGACTGTAGTGAAGCATTTCAGGATAACATTTCAGAAAATGAAATGTTTCAGGATAAATGATGAGCATTTCAGGATAAACAATATTGTTTTCTCCCCAAAACTGCTGCCTTCAATTTGTTGCCCTCTGTATGAGTACGATGCAAAGTTGATGGACCAATCCTATCCTTGTGATACGATGGTGGATCTCACAGGCCACCATCACACTAGCAGCAGACCAACTGTTGGAGCAGGTAAGGTGGCAGGTGGGGATCAGGCTCGGAACGGGCTCCGGATCTCGGTGGCAGCAACAGCAGCATCTGTGAGATCCAGAGCCCCTGTTCCAGGTCCAGCATCAGCAGCGTCACTTGCAGGGGGGGGGGACGGAGCTCCAAGTTCCATCGGGCTCTGACCCTCCATTACACGACGGGAGAAAGCGGCCCCGCCCCCTCGCCTTTGGAGCTTTCGTCGGCCGGAATGGCTCCAAAGGCGAGGGGGCGGGCCGCTTTCTCCCGTCGTGTAACGGAGGGTCAGAGCCTGACGGAACTTGGAGCTCCGCCCCCCCTGCAAGTGACGCTGCTGCACAGCATATACCCCCTTGTGCAAAACAGATTAGCACCAGCTGGTATTGACCTGAGTAGGCCCGTTGGAAACCAGGGAGTGGCAGAAGAGGTAAGTAAAAAATACTTGCCTCTCCTTGCAGGCCTGGTTCCCAGACAGCCTGTGGGATGCAATGCAGGGATGCTGATGCAGCCTTCATCGGGCTGGCCGGCTAAGGATAGGATTGGGCCCTTAGAATGTGTTGTAGCAGGTAATGAATGCTAAAGATGTCCAGGTTTAATATTATGATTGGGCCTCCACCATATCCTGTCCTCCCTCTCAGGCCTGGAAGCCCTACACAGGGCTTCTTGGGCCTGCGCCAGCGGTTTAGCTGGCACAGATTTGAGTAGCCCCATTGAGCAGGCTGGGACTCGACATGGGGTATGAGGTCAAATGTCCTCTTACCCCGAGACCTCCAGCCTGCTCAATCCCAGCACTGGATACAGTGTGGCCTGTGTGGCCCTGCTGCATCAGCACTGGATAGGATTGGGCTTCCCAAGTATTAACTTAAAATTTAAAACAAGTGTTAAAAAAAAGATTAAAATTGTGCTACTTAGCTTTTTGAAGCAGATTTGTGAAATAGTGGCCTTTAATAGATTTTGTCATATATGCATTTTGTGGAGGGATACAGGGTGGTGATAGGATTATGCATTCAGAAAATGGGGGAGCTCACCCCCCACAGATTAATCCTACAAGATGTTAAAAAAAAAAAAAAGCTTCTGTACCACACCTGCTAACGTGAATGAACAATTAAACTTATAGAAAAGATGCAGCAAAGTTAAGGTACTTTATTATTTACCTGAATACTTTTATGTGTGGAAATATATAGATGTCTGTGTCTATAAGATCTATTAAAAAATCTTCATGGATTTTTGTCCCCCAACCAACAGACCAAAGACTTTCAAATGCCTTGTGTAGGTCCCCAAGGCCAAATGTCTTGTGCTGATCTCATTATGACAATGTGCTTTGGTTGGTGGAAAACATGGCTTGTTTTTAGACTTGGGGGGAGGAAAGTGCTCCAACAGGACATGGATTTCTCTGCTTGGTATTTCAACAGCTGCAAAAAATATCTGTTTGGAATTTAAAAGGAAAACCAGACTAGACAGGCAACATTGTTTTGGTGGAATGGTTGCCAGAACCCTTTCCTGCTTCACAGTGATGCTGTCATCCACGCCCTTGTTGATACTACAACATTTTCTACTCTACAGCACCCCAAGGGACACTGCTCCATAAATATCTCTGACTTCATAGCTTGCCCATCAGCCCTAGCACATGCAGCTGTGCTAATGCCACTAGTCTTATGTTTGGAGATGTGCGTGTGTCTTAGCCATGGTGTCAAAGTATTGCCACTGTCTCACCAGCTCTGCAATGTTGTTCCCCTGGTTCCAACCAGTGAAATTGATAAATTGCCTCTGCAGCTTTACTTGTCGTCTGATGAAATATACGTCAAGTCAGGCAAGCTGTCTTTTGAGCTTCACCAGCATCCAATCTGTTAACTCCGATTTGGTTCCACAAACATTTTGTTCCCTGCATCCTTTCCACTCAAGTCCTTACCTAATGCAGAATGAGGAAAGAGAGTCTTGAGGTCATAGAATGTCCGTGTTGTTGCAGTGTGAGAGAGAGGGGAGCACATTTTTGAACGTTCTCTGTGCAATATAAAATTACATAGATATTTAATGCGCACCAGAACACAAATATATATAATTTTTATAATTATAAAAATATCTGCATCCTGAAAACTAGCACAGCAGGGAGTGGATTACGAATGAGCTTTTTTCCTGGTGTACATTTTTTTTATTTGCAGGAAACGTTTTACATGTGAAACCATTTTTAATTATTTGGCATTTTTCTATCCTGCTGTGGGCAGCATGGCTTCCAAAGCAGCTCAAAATGTTAGCAACAAAACCGAATCAAATGCAATAAATGTTAATTAAACATCACTATAAGAATACAAATCAGCAGCACAGACCAACCTGGGAGAAATCCTTTTGCTTTTCTCATTCATGATCCCAGGCCAAGAGTGTTAGGACAACTCAAACTATGGCTGTAGAGTTTGTCTGGGTGCCATGTTAAAAAAGATGGCATCCCTTACCTGTAGTCATAAGTGTAAATTTCCCATTATCCATGCAGGATGCCATTGCTTCCTTCTGTTGCATGTGTAGACCAGGTCTCCTTCCACACAAGGAAAGCTTCCAGCCCATCATGTTCCTTAGCAAATATGGTTACTGAAACTTCCTCTGTAGGAAGGATAATTTCTTTGTTTTTCCAGAACTGCAGATAGACAAAGAGTTGAAAGTGGTTTGAGTGATGCTTCTCCCCACCCTCTTATGTATGCATATCTGGGCAATGGCTTTTGCGGTGTTTTCTGTAACAATGCACAATCTGTTTAGCAGACATAGAATAGAAATGCAGTACTCCCCCCATATCCGCTGGGGATATATTCCAGGCCCCTCCGTGGATACTTGAAACTGTGGATAGGAGCAAACCCCCCCCTCCATGGTTTCCTCCATCCCCCCCCGCTCTGCCTCCCCTGTGGGCAGGCGTGTGCACCCCCCCCCCCGTTCTTATTTTTCTTTCAGCAAGCTTTGTTTCTTCTTTAAACAGAGAAGCAGCCTCTATTGCAGGCAAGTAGAATGAGACTGGCCTAGAGAGGCTCTGCAAGGTTTCTGTTAACCTTGCAGAGCCTCTCTAGGACTTAGTCTCGTTCTACTTGCCTGCAATAAGCAGCCAGAGGCTGCTTCTCCTGTTTGTTTAAGGAAGGAACAAAGCTTACTGGGGAAAAAAGTAAACGCCTGGGGGGGTCCCTGCGATCCATGGATAACTGAAACCGTGGATAGTGAATCCGTGGATATACAGGCCCACCTGTAACTGTACATGTGATAAACAGATTCCTCTTTCAAACTACCTTCAGTGTTTGTTGGGGGGGGGGGTCATGTATTGGCATTGCTTGTTGGTTTTACCAGGGCCGTCTGGACTACATGTTTTTAGTTTTTACCAGGTTTTTACTATAGTTTTTACCAGGACCGTCTGGACCAGGGCCGTCTGTTGGGCCAAGCCAACAGCACTGGGGACATGAATGGCACTGGCAGTGGGAGTTTGTAGTCCATTTGGACAGGAGCAGAAGAGGAGAGCCCCTGGGCCTCCCTAGGACATTGCCAGGCCTTCATCATTGGGTTGCTGCTTGGTCAGTAGACTTGTGCTGAAACTGTACCAATACACCGGCAAGGGGGGGGGCTCTGTATTGTAATGTACCCTGCTAAGTGGGCTAAGAGGTACCTTTTAATTAAGTAGTAGTCCTGTTATACTGAGCAGGGGGAGAGCAACCGTCCCTCTTCACCCCATCTTTTCCATGACCTGTTTGCTGGTGTCTCACATCTTTGCTTGTTTTTAGATTGTGAGTCCTTTTGGGACAGGGAACCATGTTTTCATTTATCAGCAATGTAAGCTGTATTGTAAACTTCTGGTTGAAAAGCACCATATAAATATTCATAGCGACAATAACCATGTAATATGTGCTACAGTGGCAGCATGTACTTGGCACACTGGGGGCCAAGCTACACATGGCTTTGACTTTAGATGGGGCCATCCAAAAATAACGCAGTGGTTTTGACATCCTCAGGGGACTCCTTAGGTACACAGAAGTGTATACTGTACATTTTGTAAATGAAAAGAAATTGTTTAAAACCCTCAGAATGGCTGTATGTTGGTTTCTTAAAAGAAAAGGGGGAGCAGCTCACATTTATTTCAATGTTCTATATTAAAAGTGTTTTGGGTCTTTATTTAGAAGTTTGGTGATGTGTTTGTGACCAGAAATATACCGTAAAGACTTGTTAACGTATATCAATTAGCCTACGGTAAAACTGGTTTCCTTAAGTTTCATTTAGTTTCCAAGAACCTATTGGCAACTTTAAGTGAGGACTTGATGTAATACAAATGCCATCTCAAACATAGGCAGCTGATCATATTCTAGTGCAGTGATATGCCTGTTCAGGCCATGTCTACCCTGTAAATGTAAGCCACTTTCAACTTAGTTTACATGCCATGGCACCTATTGATGGTACTCTAGTAATTGTAGTTCTGTGACAAGGCTAGTAATTTCTAACAAAACGTTTTCAGCACTTTTGCAGAATCACAATTCCCACGATTCTTTGGGAAAAGCCATAGTAGGTCAACTGGTTTTAAAGCAGTTTCCATTTGTAGCATAGACATATCTTGAATGGACATTTCTGGACCATGGTGTTTGGTGGTGTAATTATTATTATTATTATTATTATTATTTTATTAACAGTATTTATATACTGCTTTTCAACAAAGTTCACAAAGTGGTTTACAGACAAAATCAAATGTTTAAATGGCTCCCTGTCCCAAAAAGGCTCGCAATCTAAAAAATTAGGTACTACTTTTCCTTGAAAACAAAACCAAGATGGAACACCAAATATTTTAGTGTGCTTTTCATAGGCTTATAATCTGTCCCGGAAAAACTGGGACTGCCCCGGTTTCCAGAGCCTGGTCCTGGCCACCGGGCCCAGAACCAGGTCAATCCCGGTTTTCCAGGTCCGCCGCCGCCGTTGCTTCCACAATTTTAAAAGTGTAAAAGTTTTCCTGTGTGGCCATCTTGGATGTGCCCGTGCGAGATTTGGCTGCCGCCATCTTGGATCTCGCGAGATCCAAGATGGCCGCACAGAAAAACTTTTACACTTTTAAAATCGTGGAAACAGTGGCGGCAGGAGGAGGGGTGGTGGACTCCAGTGAGGAGTCCTGGCTGGCCCGAGCAGCTGGCCAACCAGGAATTGGATGGCAGAGGAGGCAACATGGCAGCGGCAGGAGCAGCAGCAGCAAGGAGGAGGAAGCAATCCAACAAAAAAGGTAAGGAAAAAGTGGTGAAAGGTGCGACATGGCGGGGGAAATAATTGAAAAAATTGCAGCCACTCTAACAGGCGGCAATGCCCACAAAAAAATAGGGAGAAGCAAAGTGACATGAAAATTTAAAAAAAAATCTGGAGGGGGGAAAAAGTAGGGGGAGGTTTGGGCACCTCAAAATCTGTTAAGTCTAGCTTTTCATTGCAGCCACAACCTCTCTGATATGGAGACCAGATCCTGGAGATCATGCTTATTGCAAGGGGGGGTTATACAGGGGCCCACGAATTCCTCTTCTGCGGTTTCAGTTATCCATGGTTGAGGAATCCCCCCCCTGCGCCCTCCACAACCCCCTCCCAGGCACTTACGTTTACAGGAGAAACCTCCTGTTTTTCTTCAAAAGGCCGAGTGAGCTGCAGGCCTCACCAACAAAACTTAGGCGCTAGCTAGAGTCTCTGCAACCTTGCTGAGACTCTAGCTATCACCTAAGTCTTGTTGGTGAGGCCTGCAGCTCACTCGGCCTTTTGAAGAAAAACAGGAGGTTTCTCCTGTAAAAGTAAGTGCCTGGGGGGGGGGGATTGTGGAGGTCGTGGGGGTGTCAAGCTGACCCACGGGGGGCTCTGAAAACCGTAGAGGGGGTGTTCATCCCTTTCTGCAGTTTCAAGTATCCATGGTGGGGGCTGGAACGTACCCCCGCGGATACGGCGCCTCCCCTGTACTTCCATTTCCAAAGCTTTAAAGCACTCATTGGTCAAACCATTCTCCCTGAACAACTTCAGATTTAAAAATAGCATCAGCTGAATATCATTTGAAAGCTTATTTGTAATGGATGATCTTTAACGTGAGCTCTATTTTTGAACTTCCCTCCTTTCTTTCTCTGAGTTGAAAGTTGAAATGAAGCATGGGGGACTTTAAGCTAAAGCTGAACTGAATAAAGTTCTCCTATGAGAATTTCTGGCTTAAAACCTGGGGTGGGAGTGCCCCCCATCTTCCTCCAGTTCAACATTTTTTTCCACTCCTGTGTCACAGTGGTGATGCTCCACCTACCATTGGCGATACTACTTTGGCTGGCAGCCCTTATTTTCTCCAGAAATCCCCTGAATTCCTTGGCATGGTTCCAGGGGTCTTCTGGGAAAAACGGCAGCTACCAGCCAGTCTCCACTGCCACTGTAGCCCCATATTTGTCCTCCTTCGCACATACAACACCCCCAAAATGGCCTTCAAAATGTTGCCACCTGTGGAGGGTTTATGTGAAATTGTGCAGGGCATTTTGGCTCAGCTGTTGCAAAACACACGAGCCAGCTCTCACATGGAGAAGAGTCAGGGCCTCCACATCAAACTATGAAGATATAACGTGCATTCAGTTCTCTAATGGGGCCCTTCTAAATTACCTTAGTGCTGTGAATGAATGTGTTCACAATGCTCCAGCAACACCAGAAGTTCCACCTTACATGGGAGGATCTCATGAGGCAGATCCTTCCCATACCCAGCATTGTCTCGGGTTCAAGAAGGGGACGAAGCTGGTGTGGGAAAGGGCCATGTTGCCTTTTCCAGATGATCCCGGACTTTTGATATTACTGGACAATTGTGGTGAAGATACACACACTGCATGCACCACCTCTCCTTCTCTTGAAATCCTTCTTCCAAACCTACCTTTTCTTTACAGTGAAGTCTTTGGGTTACCTGGCTATTATCCGTATGCAAAGTAGTCATTACATTACAAGCAGAAAGAAAAGTTCTTCAGTCAGCAGGCAGCGGTTTGAAGCCCCCAGGGAAAGATACTAACTGGCTACCTTGCACAATAAATGTGGACTATTCTTCAGCATAGGCTATTAAAGTGTAAGTCACCAGTCGCTCCTTAATGCTGATCCCAAGGACTGAAATTAGTTTGTAGATAAACTGCTACCAGAAAACCTCCAGGGTGGGTGTGGAATGGTTTTTTAACTCGCACCTCTTTTTTGTCCTGAAGGTGCTCAAAAAATAAAAGCAAACTTGCTTTCCAGCCCTTTCTATTATTTTTCACATTTTTATACCGCCCTTCCTCCAAGGAGCTCAGAGTGGTGTACATATTTCCCCTCCTTTTTGTCCTCACAACAACCCTGTGAGGTAGGTGGGGCTGAGAGATAGTGACTGGCCCAAGGTCACCCAGGAAGCTTCATGGCTGAGCGGGGATTTGAACCTGGATCTTCCAGGTAGATAACATACCTACTTACAGCCCAATCCTATGCTCCCCCCGCCAATGCAGCCACACCAAAAAGGCATGCACTGCATCCTGTGGGGGGCAGGGGGGGAGAATCCCTGAGGTCTCCTGTGGGTAAGGGAATAAATGTTCCCTTACCCAGGGGTGAGCCTCTGAAGCGTGGATTGTTCCGTTTGCTGGTGCAGTTCCGTGTGGACCCAGGTTGTGGGATTGGGTCTGGGAAGGGGGTTTGGATTGGGTAGCCACCGGTGCAGCTGAACCTGCCCCTTCTCAGCCCTGATCTGGCCTCCTCCCTGCCCCCATCGCCCATTCCACCCTCTCCCTGCCCCATTCCACCTCCCCTCCAGACTACCTGGGTCAGCAGATCTTTACCATCGCTGCACACAGGGCCACACAACTGTACAGCTGTGGATACTCACACAGCTGTATATGCATAGGGCTGGGAACCCTGTGTGATCAGGCTTTCAGGTTGCATGAAGACCCTCTGCATGTAGAGGTCCATTTCCCATCTTCCACTGAATGCAAAGGTATGGGGAGAGGCCAGCAGGTTGCTGAGGACGAAATTTAACTCGGAAGGGTTAATTTTAATCAGTAGGACTACCAGCTATGGGCATTATTTTGTAGATCCAGACTACAGTATTTCCTTTGCAGTGTGTTACTATAACAGAGAATGAAGAAGTGTTAAGGTTTCTTTCCCCCTTCTAATGAGTGGTAGTGTTTGTTTCTTAAATTGTATGTTATCTTCCTCTTTGAAGATCTCAAAAGGGAACCAATATAGTGATTTTGGAAACATGCATATTTACTTGTTTGATTGAAAGGCAGATGATTACGCTAGAAAATATTGAATTGGTTGACAGCACTTGTTCTAGCCTTTAGTCAATGTGAAAACCAACCTTTAGAGAGTGCTTCTTTTTCCTTCCTCTTTCAGAGTGTACGGAGCTGCTGTTCTGAGTCAGAGTACTGATCTATTTAGCCTACTGCTGTCTGACAGACTGGCAGATCTTTCTCAGCCCTGCTACCAGAGCTGCTACCTGCTACCAGGTCTACACATGATGCTGACTGAGGTGGTCACCTTAGGCAGCAAATTGGCGGGAGGCACCCACCTCCCACATACTTCCACTGCTCCTCCTCCTCTTCCCACTTCTTGAACTGGAACAGGAAGAAGGGTGGAACGGATGAGGAAGTGTAGAGGAGAGGAGAGAGAGGTAGGCTAGAGCAGCGATTCTCAAAGTTTTCTCCCCATGAGTTGGGGAGACCTTCTGAGTACGATGGCAGCCCACAAGTTGTTAGACACTTACCGGGGGTTGTGCTGCCCTCGGGGGGGGGAATGAAGTGGGCCTCAATCACTACAGAGGGCCGTTCGGAAGCGTAGGAGGCCCGCAGAGGGATCTGCAGGTCCCATACACCCTCCTGAGGGCAGCACGACCCCTGGTAAGTGTCTAACAAACCCTTTTGTCTCTGGCGGTGGCACGATCACTGCTTGCATTAGAAGACATTGTTGAAAAATAGAGACCTATGAAAATGATATATATATTTAAATATTTTGATGTGAATGGGCACTGCTATAACAAATCCCATGGAGGCTTTAAAATCTATGTGCTGTTTTGGTAGAAGAATATTACGTCAGAGAAGGTTGTCACTTCAGTTCATCAAGCTATTTAAATCTTTGGTGGCCTATACGTGCTCCTGTGTTAGAACAAATGTTGCTGTAGTTGCCAATATATTGCAGAATAATCACTTGGATGGTACAAATGTGTGTTGTGCAGTCTTGGAGCAGTTCGAAATTCCAGGGACAGGGCTCACGGCGCAACCCTGAGTGGGGCCGGTGCTGGTGCTGTAGTCTCGGTGCTGGCCTGGGGTGTGGCAAACGTGCCGTAAGGCATGTTTGCACCCCCTGGAGAGTAGGCTGCACCGACACTGAGGCCTGCACTGCCCGCTGATGGAGGCCAGCTCAGTGAAGCAGGTAAGTTCCACTCCGAGCAATGCTGGGGCTGGGGGAGGGGGGGAGGGGCATAACATGGGGGATAGATAGGGGGCATATCGGGCCTGGGAGGGGACAGGATCTGTGCCTTTGTTGGATGCCATATCCTATCCTATCCAATGGCATATCGTTGGATGCCGTATCCATGTCCAGCCCCGACATGGGGCTTCTTGGGCCAGTGCCGCTGAAATAGGTGGCACTGACCCAAGTAGCCTCATAGCAGAAGCTGGGGCATTACTCAGGGTAAGGAGACACGAAGCCTGTTCCTCTCCAGCACTAGATACGGCGTGGGCCTGGCCATCAAGCTGCACCAATGCTGGATAGGATTGTGCTCTCACTAGGCAAGGACAGAGTGGGTGGAGTCTTATGGTGGTGTAATAACTGGTTATTTATACATTTGGAAGTTGGCGGGAGAAAGGAAGTTCACAGGGAGACAATGCAAGGCATCAGTTCCTCCCAAAGCATGCAGAATGCCTTGGCTTATCTGCCCTATGTTCCTTCTGTTCTTGCCTTGCCAGTGAGCTGCAAAACCTGCAAAATTTCAATACCCTTGCCTGGCTACATTTCAACTCTTGCTCCTGGTCCCAATCCCAGCAGGGTATCCACCAGCCATTAAAAAACTCAGGTTTTTCACTACCCTTTGTGGGCTGCATTTGAACTGTTTCTTCCCAGCCTGTATCCAACATTAAGAAAAGACCAATGCTTATTTAACTCCACATGTTCTAGCCATCAATATCTATTGAGGAAGGATCTTTAACACTTAAATAAACAAAGGCTTACAGAAAAGACAATTGTCTCATTTGATGCTACAGCACCGGTGTTTTTTCCATTTTAAATTAAAATGACCCTATCTGACAACATATGGACCACAAACGTGTCCCTGCGGTAGTTTCCTGTGACCTGCTTGCTAGAAATTAGAATGCAACAATCTGTTTGATTTTTCTCCTCCTTGTGGTTTGAAAGCAAATCAACAAAATTACAAAGGTTCTGCGTTTTCAGATCCTGTTGCCTTTCACCGCAGAGAATAGTTAGTAGCCCTTGTGAACAGCTTCAATCGGATCACATGATTGAAATCGCCAGGATATGAGAGGTGACCGGCATGTTTGTCATAAGATTGTTTTGAACTCTGGCTGGGGTCAGATGCTAGAGATCTGCACCTAGAATGACCAACGTCAGTTTTGATGTCATGGAGTAGGGTGTGGTAAGGATTTGGGAGGGCCCTTATTTAACAGGGGAAAAAAATGTGAGCTCATGTTGTTTCTGGGTCTCCACACCCAACATCTCTAATGATGTCAATGTGGAATGACTGCACATCAGGGAGAAGGTTCCGAGAGGATTATATTAAAGCCCACTTCCACAGCAAACCTAGCAGATTTTTCCAGTGATGTAGACTTGAGTCTGACTCGAGTCAGACATCAGTGACTTGACTTGGACTTGACTCGGCGATTGTAAAAGACTCGACTCGAGACTTGGAGCCTTTTATGACAAGTTGAATTTTATTCCATTTTAAACACGTTCCCCCCCCCCCATTAAATAGATAGGGACTCGCAACCAAAGACTCGGGACGTGGGGGCAAAGACTTGGGACTTGACTTGAGACTTGGACGCAGAGACTTGATTCGAGACTTTGTCAGAGACTTGATCCACATCCCTGGATTTTTCCCTGTTGGAACTTGGGAAATTTGGAAATGGAGCCAAGCAAGGGAAGGAAAAGCAGCACGTAGCTCACAATTCATGCGGTTTGTGTCTCTGTCCTATACCCTTAACAGCTCTATACTTGTTGTTGTTATGCACAGCCCGCCAGATGTTGGTGGCTGGGTTTGGCCTGTTGAATATCTAGTCCTTCCCAAAGACCTGGGATATTCACAGATATTTCATAAAATGTGTGCTGTTCCAAGTAAGACTGCTTTCAATAGTGTGTAGTGATTTCATTTACACCTAGGATGTTCAAAGTCTTTTGTTATTGCGCCTAGAGTGCAGACAATTGGTACAATTTTAGCTTTTTTCTGCCATAGGTGTTGGACTTCAATTTGCAAATCTTTTTATTTCATTATCTTTTCCTGTCCTTTCTCTTCAATTCTCGCATCTCCAGGTATTGCCACATCCACCTGCTGCTTTTCAACAATTGTCAAATCTGGGGGTGTTGTGGGCTAGGTGTTTTGTCTGAATATGAAAATCCTACAAATTTTTCACTTGTTCATATTCAAAGTTGACACTGGAATATTATAAAGTACACTTTGCAGAGACTCCAATACACTGTTGCTGCGACATAATAAATAATGTCTTTCAAAAATTGTCTGCGAGTTCATCATCTTCATCATCACAATAATAATAATAACAACAACAAGGTTCTGTGCAGTATATAACATTAATAATAAACAAGGTACTGTGCAGTATATAACATTAAGACTGACAATGACAACATCCTGTCTGCAAACTTAGAATCTAAATAGATGTGAGGAAAAGGAAGGAAGGGGGGGGGGGAGAATCTAAATAGATGTGAGGAAAAGGAAGGAAGGGGGGGGAGACAATGGTGGAAGAGAGACGCTACGTATCTCAGCAAATTAGAGAAGGCCTGGGAAAACAGATATGTCTTGAGGCACTTCTTAGAGAGTGGGCGGGACTGAATCATTGAATATCTGGAAGCAATGAGTTCTAAAGATAAGGTGCTGCCAAAGAAAATGGACCGAGGCATGAGACAGCAGATGCAATCTCTGCTTTAACTAAGGGATTGGTGGTACCCTCTAATTAGAGCCTGCTTCACAGGGACTGGTGAGAGATGATTACAGCAGAGAAACTGCTTGATGCTTTTGCATGCAAGAAGTCGCTTGCATGAAGCAGCATCCCTGTAACTCAGAATGATTTTAAACGTACCAAAGAGGGAGTCCATATTGTTAGTCCTCCATTTAATCAGGGCCTATTCATATACACATGCATGAAACACTGATATCTGGCAATAACTGAGATAGTAAGAATAAGAGAGGGCAAGCTATCACAACTAAATCAAGATGACAGGGAGTCTTGCTCTAGAAAGAATCAGAAGGCAAGTTCTGATTGCTGCGGCCTTCAGCAAATCATCTTGCCGGACTCCCCACCCTGTTCCTGTTGGTTTCCACTTCAGGTGCATAGTCTCTACAGAGGTAAGATTATTTTTTTCAAGCAGGAATTCTACCGCAGAAGCGTCGCCTGATATGGGGCGGAGGTGCGGTGGGCCCCGGGGCGCAGAGGCTCCGGGGGGGTGCGCGAGACATAATAGGTTTCGGGAGGGTTGGGGCTTTTTTTTTGGTTTGTTTCGGGTTTTTTAAAGGTTTTTAGCGGTAGCGGGGCTTCTAATCATTTGTGTATGCTTTGCGCCAACTTATCTTGTGTATAGGACCCTACCGCGACGATCTCCAGGGGCGACGATATCCTCCGGGGGCGCAGATCGTTCCTCTGCTCCGGGCGTGAACTCTGTAAAGCGCCCACCAGCGCTTTACAGAGTTCACGCATGCGCAGAACGACGATGTTTCCAATCGACGTTCTGCGCATGCGTGAACTCTGCAAAGCGCTGCTGGGTGCTTTACAGAGTTCGCGCCAGGGGCGGCAGACGAGTGATCTGCGCCCCCAGAGGAGATCATCGCGGGAGGGTCCTATACACAAGATAAGTTGGCGCAAAGCATACACAAACGATTAGAAGCCCTCCTAGCGCTACAAATCCCCTAAAAACTTTTAAAAAACAAAAAAACCCAAAACTTATTATGCAAATTAATTATGCTAATTAGTTTGGGGCGGCAGGGGCGCCGCACCAAAGCGGGGGCGCCTGGCGACGCCACTGTTCTACCGCAGGGGAATCTCAACTCAAAGCAGCCATAGTTATATGATGTCCTCAGGTAAGTTATTGAGAAATGGCCATGTATAGTAATTGAAAATCAGATGGCTAATTAATGTAAAGGATTCCATTTTTGGATACATTATTCATTGTGAGCAATTCTTACCAGTGCTTCTATCAGCAGCATGGCCATGTTGCTTCCTGCTCCCAGCTTTGTCTCAAGCTTCATGAGCGAACATGAGCTCCTTCATTCAGAACTGCAAGATGTTCTCTATTCCTCTAGTTGCCAGACAGGCTGAGTTGATGGCCATGGGTGTATTAACCCATGGCTGGGCCCCTAGGCTTTGGGGTATTTCAGGCTCCCTCCAGCACTTCAATCTTTCACCCCACTACAGCTGACAACAAATTACAGTGGATCCTTTCCATCTGCGGATTTGGGACCTGCGGATTTGTCACACTGTGGGTCCCAGATCCGCGGAACCCAATCAGTAAAAAAAAAGGGGGGGAATAATGCATTTTAAAAAACTTTTAGCAGCAAACCGTGCCATTTCCAAGCCCCCCCCGGGCGGGAGCTTCTCTAAGCTTACCAACCCACTTCTGGGTCACATGAAGGCTCTCCCCCCCCCCCTCCCACCCTTGTCTCAGACAAGGGTCCCAGGGTCCGGAACGGTTTTCCCACGGATAGCAAGGGCCCAACTGTATTATCAAATAGAACATTTAACAATATACAGTGAAAGGACATTTACTGATTATTATGTATTGATAAAGTATAGTCAATTTTAAAATTCTTTTCACGATGAGCTCATACAAAAAACAACCTTCAATTAAAAACTTTCCTTGTAATTCAGTCAACAAACTGATCAAGAACAGGACTGTCCCTGTCCCTGTGGGGCCCCTAGGCTGAAGTCTAGTCAGCCTTATGGATAATACACCCGTGCCAATGGCCCCTCTATACTGGAAGCTGCTGTGCCAGGGCTAGTTCTGGCAAGCAAAGTGTAGTTGCAGGCCTATGCACTCACAGCATCGAAGGAGAAAAACATGAAGAAAGCTGTAGAAATAAGTAATAATGCTACAACACCTACAGCCATATCTGCAGTGCCCCTGGCAACTCCACTGCTACCCACCAAGCTGGAGCCCTATTCAGGTATTATCTACCCATGGAGATGACCATGGTATGAGGGCTTCCTGGGAGTGCGCTGATGATGTGCAGTTAGCCCCGCCCCCTGCCTTCTCATGATCAGTAGCAACAAATGCTTAAACATTTGACCGGAGAAAGCAGTATATTAACAATAATAATAATAATAATTAATAAACATGTGGAGATATCTCCCTGTGATTGCACATTCCACACTTATGGCCAGGGATGTGGATCAATTATCTGACTCCCAAGTCTCAAGTCAAGTCCCAAGTCTTTGCCCCCAAGTCTTTGGTTGCGAGTTGCGAGTCCCTATTTTAATAGGGAAAACGGGTTTAAACCTGAATAAAATTCGACTTGCCATAAAAAGCTCCAAGTCTCAAGTCGAGTCTTTTACAATCACCGAGTCAAGTCATTGTCACGACTTAGTCCAAGTCAATAGACTCAAGTCTACATCACTGCTTATGGCTTTTCTTGGCAGGAGGCATGGATATAAGAGAGCTTTGAGGTACAGTCTCCTACACCTTGGTGAATCCCCTTCCCTAGTTACATATATGGGGTTGTGGTAATGGAGGAGTAACCTATGCCCCTGGAACCCTCAAGCACTCTTGAGTTCCTCAAGGGAAGACTGAGGCTCACCATGACCACCTGTCCTGGATGATGATGTTGTTCTGTCCCAGGCTAACCCTTGTGGAGGAGGTTTAGCTTCCAACAAAGATGGATTAATAGTACAGTTCTGAGATTTTCCTCCAACCAGGTGTTAACTCTTTAACCTGGGCTTCCCAGAATTGAAGATGATTGCAGGAGTGAATGGAGCTACCCTTGGCTAGGTTTGCCCATCCCTCTGCACATTCATACACACACACATCCAAAGACCTGCAAAACACACAACATCCCGAACCAGCTGCCCCTTTTTCTTATTATCCAGGTTATCTTGTTGGCTGTGTGCTCCCTGAGGCATCTGGTGGGGCCACTGTGTGATACAGGAAGCTGGACTAGATGGGCTTTTGGCCTGATCCAGCGGGGCTCTTATGTTCTTATGGGGGGGTTGGGGGACAGATTCTGCATTTGTCAGCTAATGCAAAGGTTAGAAACCTTACCTCAGCCCCCTGGATCTCCCCTAAAGCAGAGTCAGGTGGACGGACTTGACCAATGGACAGATGCTAGCAAACCCTAGCAGGGTGCCAGTGGATCCCTTCCTGGCCCGTTGTTTTAGAGGTGACAGGTGTCAGTCAAACTGGAGCGACCAATACACATCCTGAGTTGAGCCTTCCAGACTACGTGAGGGTTAGAGATCAGAATGGAGGAACTGGCCACACTGCTTAAGTCAAGCCAGCTGCATTGTAACAGACGCAAGGACTTTACTAGAAGAGTGAAGGGTCCACACTCACCACAGGGGTGCTCTATCCTTGCATTCCCAATTGCAGCACTATGGGGATTCCTGGTGGGCATTAGGAACTATAGTCTTGAGGCAGTTGACATCAAGAGGTTCTGAAGTGTTATCCAACCCTTATTTTGCATTCGCTCTGGATGTTGGCTGTTTGTGCAAAATGCTCTCTTTGTGCTGAGTGTCCCATCACTGTCTCCGCCTGGGAGCACTTCCTTCGAGTGATATGGGGCCAGACAGATGAAGCCCCATGCCACACACACCCACATAAACGTAAATGCTGTGTCCCCCTATTAGAGCTTATATACCCCTGCTTTGATCATGGTTATATGCTAGCTGCTTCACGAAGCTCAGGTATATATTGCACCAAGCTTACTTACTATTAGTTACTTAGTTTCCCACTCTGCCTAATGATTAAGTCTATAATACATTATTGAGTTTTCTTGTTTTTCCATACTTCAGAATTGGATTTGAGAGAAGGCAAGGGAAGACTGGTTTTTGTCATGAATAGGTAAGCAATGCCTTTTTCCTGAGAGGTTCTGCTATTAACACTTGGTTTCTCATCTATGCAAACAGTTCCCCAATTGGCTCGAATCTTATTAACTTGTCTCAAAGCGCCATGTAAAATTAATAAGCACAGAGAAAGTGCCTTATTCTTGGAAGAACTGAGTATCATAAACTCAAGATATGTGGGAGAATAGGGTATGGAGCAGAAGAATCCCATAGTAATGGATTTCATAAATCCCAGGGGTCAGTAGCACTTAATTTCAACATACCTCCACTGGAATGTACTGGGTACATAGAAAACTGTATTTTATTTTTTCTGGGGAATGGGAATTGGGCCAAACTGTGCTTTCACAATTGTACATGAGCATGCAATCTTGCATCCAGCACACAGGGAGCATGCAATCTTGGGGAGCATGCAATCTTGCATCCAGCACACAGGGAGTAGCATTTCTTCATTTGTTTACAGAGACTTCATGCTATCAAGATACTGTATGAGAAAAGGAAACACGTCCCTGTCATAGCTTTGCAGTAGGAATGGGAAGAGAGGGGAGTCAAGATGGGGGGGGGGGGAGAACGACTGTTGAATATTATAAATGGATAGACCTCTATTAAAATTTAAATAATAAAAATGCCATGTAACGTGGGTGGAAGCTCTTGTCAATTTCCAGAGGTAGAGATTTCTGCTTGATTCGTTGTAATTGCTTTATTAATTTTTTACTTTGTTATCCACCTTGAGCATGCCAGTACAAAGGCGGGGCATAAATAATAGAGGTAAATATATAAACTTGCCCAAAGACAGCTATCTAGGGGCTGAGAAAAGAAGGGAAGAATCGTCAGCTTCCCACAGACTTTCTGCATGCCTCACGAGAAATTGCAGTTTCTGTCCCCCCCCCCCGACTGGTTCCCCCTCAGTGGTGTTGCTGAAGGGAGTGCGGCACCATAAGTGGTGCTGCGCATTGCCCTCACCGCCAGAATGGCTCTGGAGGCGGGGTGAGTGGGAGGGGCCGCGTTACACCAGCTTGCAAGGTGCGATGCAGCGCCTTGCACCACTTACGGTGCTGCACCTTCTCTAGCAACACCACTTGTCCCCCCTACTGGGAGCCCTCAAAGGGCTAAATGCTCTCACATCACCCAGCATCTTAAACTCATACTTTTGGAGAATATGGTTAACTAGCCCACGGCTGCTATAGCAAGGACTTTGTCTTTAAGCATTGTTTTATTTTATCCTTTTTTCTTGTAAAGGATCCAAGATGGCGAACAATGATCAAATGTAAAGGAATCAAAGCACCAAATGAGAACAACAAACAAAAGGAAGCGCTACAGTAGTAAATAATACACCAGCGGTCAGCAGATAAAAAGATGCCCCCATCATAACTGCAATACAAAACCCTTGTCAGAATCAGCTTCCCACAAAGTCCTCCCTGGAAAGCCACATCTTTGCCAGGTGATGGAACACACACAATGATGGAGCCAGGTGGACTTCTCTGGGGAGGGAATTCCACAATGCAGGTTCCTGAACAACTGAAAAGACCTCTGTCTCATACCCACCACCCACACTTCAGTTAGCAGGTGGATATGGAGCAGGACCTCTGACACTGAACAGTGTGCACGGGAGGGATCATATGGAAAAAGGTGGTTCAGACTGTATAAGTGTGTCCATTTAAATATGGTACAAGTTGGCAGCCCCTCTAGCACACAAGTATTGAAGACCTCAATCTGCTCTGACTGGGACTAGAGCAATATCTCTGCTACATCATCTTACTGCTTGTCTAGTTTGCCTGAAACCTCTTACTAATGATAGACTCCTGTCGTCTGGTCCTGTATTCTGTGACCTGCAGTGATTATCCTGAGCTGTCTCTGGGCTCTGTCCTGCTGCTCTAATCCAGACTTTGAGGTATCCAAAACAGAGGAATGCTCCTAAAAATAATCGAGCTTCTGAGCGACAAAGACTGTTGTCAAGTTTCTCCTTGATTTTTCCTATTGGCTGCATTCAAAAATCATTACGGCTTTGGCTCACCTATTCTATATCATTTTTTAAAATTGCAACCACATGCCCTGTGCCTCTGGGATGGGTCGGGCTACAGTTTTTTAAGAATATCCCATCAGATTGTCTCTTGCTCCCTCTGTCTCCACCTTCCCTCTTAACTCAATCACCTTTAATTCACTTCCAGCTCTCCTACTGCCTTTAGCAACTTCACCTATTCTCCCTGCGTGCCTTTTTGTAATTGCAACTTTCTCCCAGAACACTTAATGTTGTTTCACTTCCCTTTCATCTTCCCAATCATTCTGTTTAATTCCATTTTGTCACAAAGCTTCTTTCTTCTTCCTTTTGCCCTCCAATGCTGTAACCTTGTGGCTGGCTTTGTGTCTACAATGTGTACTCCATCCCTTTCTCCAGCCCCTTTGTCTAATGTTGGATTATAACCTCCTTTGGCTTGGATCCAAGGAACCACAAATGGAAGGAGAAAATAACTTACTGCTGCTGTTCGCAAGAGCTAGTGGAAGACTTCCTTGCAGCCACAAAGTTGCACTGCAGTACAAGAAACGTGGGGAATAAGGAAGATATGAGATGTCACACACAAACTCTTGTGGGTCTGAAAAGTGCTTGCGCAAATGGACGAACTCCCATTTGTGAATCATGTGTGGGATGCAACTATGGGATCCCGAATATTCTGAATCACGAAAGATCTGAGGAATCTTCCCCCTGGTTATACCCTCTACGGTGAAAAAGGATGTGGTCAGAGCAGGGAGCCAAAGGGCTGTCATGGAGTAGATGAATGAAAATATCTTGACAATGAGGGAGCAGAACAGCAGGAAGCTGAGATAATTTTGCTGAAGACTTGCTGCATTTTAAACAGTCCTTGGGCATCCAAGTGCTGTGCTTTACATGGAGTTCAGTCATCTGAGCTAGAGCAACATCATGACTTTGGAGGAATCTCCTGAGTCCCTATTGAACTTCTGTCAAAATATTTCCTTTAAGATTTCAAAGGCCTGTCACTTCCATTGTGTATCTACAGAAAGACACTTTGCAAGGCAGAAGTGCATATGTATATACTGTATGTGTACACTCACACACAAAACCCCACGACCTCCTGTAGCAACTCCTTGGCAAAGCCTCAGATAGCCATTTTAATTCATTTCTGTACATCTCTCTCTCACTCACTCTCACACACAACAACAACAACAACAACAACAACAACAACAACAACAACAGGAGAGTGATAGCCTGAATAAGCAAATCTTCGCTGAAATGCAACCATTAAAGTGCCAAGAGCATTCATACTGAAAGGTTGGCCACCTCTCAGGTAGTCCATTAAAGGTCCCTTCACCCAGCAGAGTTTTCTGCTCCATGGACCAGGCTGTCAGACTTGGCTCCCTCCTTAGAGACCTTTCGGCGGGGCCTCAAGACGTTTTTTATTCAGGTTGGCGTTCGATGGCTGACATGGTGGGCTGGCTTTTTAATAAATGTGATCATAAGGTGACCCACTGGGTTTGTTTGTTTTAATTGTTTTAAATACCTGTTTTAATTGTTTTTATTGTATTTTAGTATGTATTTTAACATGTTTTAATTGTAAGTCGCCTTGATTGCCCTTATCGGGAGAAAGATGGGGCAAACATTCTTTAAATAACAAAATTCTCTGGCACCTTACCTGCTGTGCCGCCAGTGCCCTGGTCCTTCCGCAAGCCGGGCAGATTAAAACTCCAGGGAGCAAGAGCATCATCTTGGCTGCAACGCAAGACTGAGCAGTAGCACACGGCTAACTGGCTTCTAGTTTGGATATGGTCAGCTGACCCTAACCCAATGAGGACACATCAGTACTAGGAAGACCACTATAAAAACTCCTGCCTGCAAGTCTGTTGCAGTTTGAGCCGCTTGTTATGTCAACAAACCACTGCCTCACATTGCTTGCTCCAGGACCTGACCACTAATCCAGCTTCAAACATTCCTTCTGCTTCTAACCCTCTGCTTTCATTTGCTTGATCCAGTATCTGACCCTGGCTCTTCCTTGATCACACCTTTGCCTTGGGTCCTTTGCTCCTCACCTGTGCAATCCAGTGCCAATGCCAGCCTGTCTTTGACTGCTTCTTTGGCTTCTGGCCCTCTGCCCAAACTGGTCTTCCCCCACTACGGCCTCTCTTGGAGTTGGCCAAGCCTGACAAGGTGCAAGTCTTTGATGGTGTCTGTCATGCAGACATAGTCTTCTGGATACAGTTTGTGTTGGCCATGCTTTCTTCCATTACATGCCGTGATGGAATTGCAGCAGCCTCAAGATACATCCTGATGACTTGTTGGCCTTCCAGAAATAAATGGGCATGGAAAGAGATACAAGGAAAGCAGATTAGCAATGTGGCCAGCGCCTGTTGAACATTCCCCCTGTACCTTTGGTGCTGCCTCTCATTTTCTCTTCTTGTTGACCTTCTGTTGCATTGTGCCCATTCTCTTGAGGGTAACAGCCTCATAATTCATTCTCTTCTCCTCCTCCTCTTTTCAACGTATACAGTATATTATTCAACTTATTCAACCTCCCCATATTCAACTTATACAGTATATTATTATGAAAATCTGGTCCTTCCTTTCCATCTCCTGAGGTAAAACTCTAGCTCACACCCTGGCCATCTCCTGACTTTCCTTGTCATACCTCAGACCTTTGGGTTGGCAACAGATGCCTGGAAATGAAAGAAGACGACCACCATAAATCCTGAGACATCTTTTCCTAGAAGGTAGTAGAAGGAAAGCAACATGAGTGACACACTGGGCCCTTCCTAAAGAAGCTCTGCAAGAATATAGCATACATATGGGGTTAACCATGCGCTTGATTGGTTATATATTTTTATTTTTAAAGAAAGAAAGAAAAACTAGCAGTGTATGTTATTGATAGTGTGTCGTTTTCAGTTGAGGAAAAGAGCTGCCCTCTGACATCTCCAAAGAAGTTCATGATTTATTGGAAGCACTGAGAGAAATATAAAGCCAAATAGCAACATAATCCCCCAAGGAGGGTTTACTTGACTCTCTGCAAACAGTTGGACTTAGATAAAATACACACAGAGGCAAATGTTGAACCTGAAATTTTTGAAAAATGGTGTTCTTTGTTGTTTGAAGTCAGGAGAGTACGGTCATGTTTAGTCTTCAAGAACAGAAAGCCTGCCTCCCTTTTTATTATAAATACCAAAGTTCACAGAAGCTTAAAATACCAAACTAACAGAGGTACGCTACCATTTGAATGCTAGGGTTTGGGGGCAGGGATAAGAATAAACACTCTCTGCATTACACTGTCAAACCATTCATACCCACACATTGTATGAGACATGCTGTTTTGTTACAATCTCTCACCATGTTTGTAATATTGTATTTATTTATTTAAAAGATTTATATACTGCCTTTCCTATGTTTAAGGTGATGTACAATTAAAAATAATTACAATTAAAAAATAAAATACAACCATAAAGACGTAAAATAAAAACTATTTAAAAGCAATTTTAAATTACAAAGTTAAACGATATGGATAAAAATACAAACGCAGCAACAGCGTAAAAACAATGGCAGTGACCAAGGATATAAAGGGACCCTAGGAGGTTCCTCTTTCCTCCTCAAGGCCAAGTGAAATAAGGTTTTAGACCCCTCTGGAAACCATATAAAGTAGGGCCTGTTCGCAAACATTCTGGTAACTGATTCCAGAAACATGGTGCCACAACAGAAAAGGCCCTGCACCTAGCCGCCATTTTCTTGGCTTCAGATGGCAATGATATCCTAAGTAGGGGCCCTATCTGATGATTGTAGGGAGCATGTTGGAGAAGGCGGTCCTTGCAATATCCAGGACATATGCTGTATAGGACTTTAAAGGTTATCAGCAACTTCTTGAATTGGGCTTGGAATGGAATGGGCAGCCAGTGTAGCCGCTGGAGCAACGGCATGGCAGGCTCAGTCCACCAAGCCCCAGCTATTAACTGGGCTGCCGCGTTCTGCACTAGATGCAGCTTCCAAACCATTTTCAAGGGGAGCCCCCAATATAGTGCGTTACAGTAGTCTAAGCAATATGTCGCTAAGTCATAGACCACCATATCCAGATCCGACTGACTCAGATATGGTCTCAACTGACGCACTAGCCGAAGCTGGGCAAATCCACAGATGCCACCTGAGCATCAGTACAACTGAGCAGTTGTATGAGGACCAAACTGAACATGATGTGGGAATTCCACAATTGGACTCTTGACAGGAGAAGCTTTTATTCTCCCTGTCTCATGCACAAGGGAAAGAGGGAGCGTGTAGCCAAGACTCACTGGAGCTCATTCACAACCCTTAGTCGAAAACCATTGGTTTGGAGGATTGCCTGAATGGAGCCAAGTATTCAGTATCCTCTTTTGTTATCAACCATTGTGGCTATAATAAAGATCTGTTCCTGAGACCAACGATTAAGTTCCACTGGAACTGTGAATTTAACATTTCTTTTACATTCCTTAAATCTGAGTTCAAGTGAATGGCCAATAGGGATGCAAGAAGGCTAGAGAACTGTACAATAAGTTGACAGATTGAGCAGGCAATGTCTATGGTAAGTCTGCCACGATCTCATTAATCACTCAGACAATGGACCATAAAGGAGGAGGGGACCGAAGATGCACCGACTGGTGATTGGCTGTAAATGGATGTAAATGGAGCACCAGGAGATTCCAAGAATCACCCTCTGCTGGAGTGGAAATTATTTCCATGGCATTGTAATAAGTGTTGATACTGTTAGAGACCCAGGTTCAAGACTTCTGGCATCTGGCACCCCCACCCCTTTTCTTATAGCGCAATCCTATGCATATCTACTCAGAAGTAAGCCCAATTGTGTTCAATGGGACTTACTCTCAGGAAAGTGTGTATGGGATTGCAGCCTAAATTACGTGTTTGAGAGCACAAAAGCATGTCTACTCAGAAGTAAGCCCCATTGTGTTCAATGGGGCTTGCTCCCAGGAAAGTATGTATATAGGATTACAGCCTAAAAAATGTTCACATACAGTACTTGCATTTCACTGAAGCAGTTTTCTGAAAACAGGTGAGAACTTTCTTGCTCTGCCCGCCTTTTGGCTTAGGAGGATCCACAGGGAGCAATTAGCTGACTGGTTTTGGATGCTCCTAGTCATATTATTGCTGGGTTTGTATCTATTATGATTATGATTTTATGATTTGTTTTATTGGATTTTAATGATCAGTTTTAATTGTCTTTATGTATTTTATGGGTACAAAGTTGTTAGTAGCCTTGGAGTCTCCTAGTGAGAGAAAAGGTAGGATAGACATGGAGAAAAGAAATGAAAACATTAAAATTGACTCCTTTTGGAAAATGCAGCATTATTTTCATTTATTATCTTTAATTTGTATCAAGACAATACTTTGGATGGATGCATACGCTACATAACTAGTTTCACTACAGGCTGAGTTTAGCATTTGTAAAATAATATACCAAGCATTTGTAACAGGGGTCTTGAGGGTACAAAGCAGTTCACATGTATTATCTTGCTATAATCTTTACGCAGTCTGTAAGATTATCATTCTCCCCACATTGCAAATCGGGGGGGGGGGCGGCCAGTGGCTGAGAGTGGCAAGATTTGACTAGGGAATTCTTGATTTGTAGCTCAGTCTGTTAGCCATGATGTTACACCAGCTCTCCAAAACATGGGCTCTCAGAATTGAGAGCTGGTATAGTGGCGCAGTGGGTTAAACCACTGAACCATGAGCTGTCGATCGAAAGGTCGGCAGTTCGAATCCGTGCGACGGCTCCTGCCAACCTAGCAGTTCGAAAGCAAGAAATTGCAAGTAGATTAATAGGTACCGCGTCAGCGGGACGGTAACAGCGTTCCATGCGCCTCGGTGTTGAGTCATGCCAGCCACATGACCATGGAAACGTCTTCGGACAGCGCTGGCTCTTTGGCTTTGAAACGGAGATGAGCACCGCTCCCTAGAGACGGACACGACTGGACTTAATTGTCAAGGGATACCTTTACCTTTATATGCAGAGTACATTATGAGAAATGCAGGGCTGAATGAATCGCAAGCCAGAATCAAGATTGCCGGGAGAAATATCAACAACCTCAGATATGCAGACGATACCACCCTAATGGCAGAAAGTGAAGAAGAACTAAAGAGCCTCCTGATGAGGGTGAAAGAGGAGAGTGCAAAAGTTGGCTTGAAACTCAACATTAATAAAACTAAGATCATGGCATCTGGTCCCATCAATTCCTGGCAAATAGAAGGGGCAGAAATGGAAGCAGTAACAGATTTTACTTTTCTGGGCTCCAAGATCACTGCAGACGGAGACAGCAGCCATGAAATTAAAAGACGCTTACTCCTTGGAAGGAAAGCTATGGCAAACTTAGACAGCATAATAAAAAGCAGAGATATCACCATGCCAACAAAAGTTCGCATAGTCAGGGCGATGGTGTTCCCAGTAGCAATGTATGGTTGCGAGAGTTGGACCATAAGGAAGGCTGAGCGCCGAAGAATAGATGCTTTCGAACTGTGGTGCTGGAGAAGACTCCTGAGAGTCCCTTGGACTGCTAGGAGATCAAATCAGTCAATCCGAAATGAAATCAACCCTGACTGTTCCCTGGAAGGACAGATACTAAGGCTGAAACTCAAATATTTTGGCCACCTAATGCGAAGAGAGGACTCTCTGGAGAAGACTCTGATGCTGGGAAAAATTGAAGGCAAAAGGAGAAGGGGAAGGCAAAGGATGAGATGGTTAGACAGCATCACCGATGCAACGAACATGAAAATGAGCGAACTCAGGAAGATAGTGGAGGACAGGAAGGCCTGGCGGGATATGGTTCATGGGATCACGAAGGGTCGGACACGACTTAACGACTGAACAACAACAACACCTTTACCTTTACCTATAGTGGCTAAGAGACTGCACTAGCATAGCTGGTGGGGGGCAGGGGCGGAGGCAGAGTAGCCATTTTCCAGAGTCTCTGCTGGTGGGGGGGGGTGTTCGGCGAGGAGGCGGCACATGAGCTTGGCTCTCCCGCACACTCTCACCTCAGTACAGCTCCAAATGGAGCCATTCCAGAGGTGAGGGTAATGTACAGGTGAGGGGGGAGTGTCGCGAGGTGTCATCATGGCCCTGTCCCAGGCAGCAGCTGGGCTAGCATTGCCACTAAGAGAGTGAGCTATGAATCAGGTCTACACTTCCCCGAATAGACCTCCAGCCCAGTGTGCACTGGGCAGCCAGTGCACAGGATCCGACGGGTGGCCCTGGGCCGCTGGCCAGATCCTTAGTCAGGATTGTACCCTCAGCCTCAGATCCCCAGCTGTAATACGGGAATAACAATGCTTACCGATGCAGCCCCGCCAAAAAGGTGTGCCGTGCATCCTATGGTGGGAAGGGGGGAAGCATTGGACAGTTTTCTGGAGGTGAGTGAAAACATTTTGCACTTAATAATAATATAATATGGATTTCTCCTCTGACTTTAATCCAGTGGTGTACATGGGCAGGCTTTCCTAACCACCCTAATGTTTTTTTTTTTACAATATATTAATGTCAAATCTTTCGTGAACAGCTACATTCCAGGTTGTATCCTTTTGCAGTCTGGCTTTTTTCCACTTACCGTCGCCTCCCACACTCGACCGACGTAGCTGGGAGCTCTTATCTCTCCTCATGGAGGCTTTCACAGCTTTTTGTCGGCAGCGTGTCTCGAACTTGTCATTCGCCGATCTTCGGGCTTGCACTGTGGCGGCTCTCCTGACTGAGCCAGACCCCTCTGGCTCTTTTACCTCCTGGTAGACTGCCTGATCGCCAATGCTTCTACTCGGACATACACTGCTACTTTTCGTAGCATATGTCTGAGGAGAGAAAAGTGTGAGGAGGTTTTGAAAGGAAGGGATAAGAACAGGCGTCTACCATTGCCGCCGGATCTACCCTCTCCCACCTGCTGCCCATTTACTCCCCCTTGCCTGCCCAAAAATACCCATGGTCCTCCCCCTCCCCACCCATGGCCCGCCCCTGCCTTATCAGCACTGGGGGCTCCAGGGAGGCTGCAGTGGCGCGGCTACCGCCACTCACTGTTTGCAGTGGCAGCCCAGCTGTGCAGAATGGAGGGTTGCGTTTTGCGACTGCTGTAAATCACACTCTGCTGCTGGAACATAGGATTGGGCTGTAACTTACCTTACAAAGTTGTTTGATACCTCTGCTAGTTAGTTGAATGGTAACAAGGAACACTGGTATGGCGATTTTGAAGAATAGGTAAAGGTATCCCCTGACAATTAAGTCCAGTTGTGTCCGACTCTAGGGTGTGGTGCTCATCTCCATTTCAAAGCCAAAGAGCCAGCGTTGTCCGAAGACGCCTCCGTGGTCATGTGGCCGGCATGACTCTCCTTGCCGCAGCGTGTAGCATGTGGCTGGAACACGGAGCGCTGTTTACCTTCCCGCAAGCGGTACCTATTTATCTACTCGCATTGACATGCTTTGGAACTGCTAGGTTGGCAGGTGCTGGCCAAGCAACGAGCGCTCACCCCGTCGCGGGAATCGAACTGCTGGCCTTTCGATCGACAGTTCAGCGGTTTAACCGGCTGCGCCACCCGCTGGCCTGATTTTGAAGAATACCAAAGTAATATACAGTAAAGACTCTTTCCATTTTACTCTCCTAGAATAGATAATAGCTGTTAATAGACACTGTTAATAGATGTTAATAGATGCTCCTTTTTGAAGCCCTTGATGTTACTGATCTTCACCATGTCTTCGGAAAGATGAGCAGAAAGAGTTAATAGTTCCTACAACAGTTACCTCCAAGGCACTCGCTCATCTAGGCCCCTTCTAGCATAGTTTGCAGTGTACGCTTTCTTTCAATTAATTGCATATAGTTGCTGTGCTATCTGAAAGAGAACCGAATTAGAAAGGTTCCCAGCGCCTGTGAAACAGGATATATACATGGAACTGTAAAACAAGCATCGAAAGCTTTCTCCTGATCCCATTGAAATAAACATTTACAGCATTTCTGACCTTTTCCCATGGATCATGTCTAGCCCTTCATTAGGTTTGGTATGATTTGAAATTTCAAACAACACTCCCTTGAGGCTGTTGCATTTAAGTCTTGGATGGGAATGAACCTTCAAACTCAATTTGAAATTTTCCACCAACTTCAAAATTTATTACCTGCAGGCAATCGTGACAGGATTAGCTCTGTTACCATTTCACTGTACATTTTTGTACAAAATATGTCATTTTCCCTTCACAACACTGGAAACGGAGTGACCACAATCCCAACCAGAGTGAAGCATGAGTAAGCCCATTCAAATCGATGCACTTAATTCTGTGTCAGGTTCTGACCATTGTTTACCAGCTCATCTTTCTAGGAAAACTAACATTTAACACTTTTTATCTTTGTCTTGCAGGGTATTTTTTCTTTTAATTTGTTTGTATTGTTGAAACACTAACCATATTTTTTATTTATTTCGTATACAGATCAAACTTTGCTCTGCCAAAATGTAGCTACTGCCACAGCTTTGTCGTCAACTTGTTGTAGGTCATCGACAGTACAAGGCTCCGGCAATAACTGGCACACCATCAGATGTGCTGGGTCTTGGATTTCTCCGCATTCACACAATATGTTGCCATCAGCCAGCAAACCCCACCCCCCTAAATAAATTGGTCTTGCACTTTGATGTTTAGGGTAAACACTCATTTATAATTAAGAATTTGCAGCACCTCTGGTAAAATCTTCAATAGTTAGTTCTTTAAAGAAAAAGGTAAAGGTGACCCCTGACAATTAAGTCCAGTTGTGTCCGACTCTAGGGTGTGGTGCTCATCCTCATTTCAAAGCCGCAGAGCCAGCGTTGTCCGAAGACGCCTCCATGGTCATGTGGCCGGCATGACTCTCCTTGCCGCAGCGCGTAGCATGCGGCTGGAACATGGAGCGCTGTTTATCTTCCCGCAAGCAGTACCTATTTATCTACTTGCATTAACATGCTTTGGAACTGCTAGGTTGGCAGGAACTGGCCAAGCAATGAGAGCTCACCCCGTCGTCGCGGATTCGAACTGCCGACCTTTCGATCGACAGCTTATGGTTCAGCGGTTTAACCCACTGCGCCACCCGCTGCCTTATTTAGTTCTTAAAAAGGTAAAGGTATCCCCTGACAATTAAGTCCAGTAGTGTCCGACTCTAGGGTGTGGTGCTCATCTCCATTTCAAAGCCGAAGAGCCAGCGTTGTCCGAAGACGCCTCCGTGGTCATGTGGCCGGCATGACTCTCCTTGCTGCAGCGCGTAGCATGCAGCTGGAACACGGAGCGCTGTTTACCTTCCTGCAAGCGGTACCTATTTATCTACTCGCATTGACATGCTTTGGAACTGCTAGGTTGGCAGGAGCTGGCCAAGCAACAAGCGCTCACCCCGTCGCGGGAATCGAACTGCCAACCTTTCGATCGGCAGCTTATGGTTCAGTGGTTTAACCCGCTGCGCCACCCGCTGGCCTTATTTAGTTCTTACTTTGGGTCAAATGAAGTTTTAAATATGTAAGTCTTTACTGGATTTGCTGCAAATTATTAGTTTTGTCTATGTTTACATTCTTGGGTTAACAAATTCTTAGAGGTCACAACTGGTTCAAGATGAGCAGCCAGTTTACAACCTGACATTAGCTATGGGGAATAACATCTGTTATTGTTATTGGGAATAACAATATTGTATTGTATTCCTTTCCCATGTTGTACTGTATTCCTTTCCCATGCCTTGGGTTCCTTCGGGGAGAAAGGCGGGGTAAAAAATACTGTAAATAAATAAAAAATAAATAAATAACAGGGAATAACATCTGTTATTGTTATTAACAGCTGGCTCCAGGTGGCAAGGTGACCTCTGGTAGATCCCCACCTATCTCGGGGGCCCAAGGTGGGCTCTCTGCCCCTTATCATGGCAGCAGCCATGAATTTCTTTTATTCTCAGTGCATCACCACCAGCAACAATTTACTAGCCAGTCAGCCCAATCCTGCCGAAGGATCAGGCGGGTAGCCCAGGCCGCCCGTGGTGGAAAGTCTACTCGGGTTGCCACCAAACTGCCCCCCATCAGCTGATCCTTACCTGGGTCTGGTGGCGGGCAGGCGAGGTCTCCGTCGGCGGAGCAGGGGAGGCCGGCCTTGCGCCAGCCTTCCCTGCTTGCGAGTCGTTGCAAATGTGCCTTGTGGCTTCAGCCAGCAGAACGCTCGTTCCGCCGGCCGTCACAGCGCTAGGATTGCGCTGAGTGGCTGCCAGTCACCATGTTCCCTCCCCCCACAATACCTTTCCGTTCTGGGACCTCCCGTTCTCGCTGCGCCACTGGTTACACCAGTGGCATAAGTTGGATAGGATTGAGCCCTCTGAGTCTCTTTTGGCAGCTCCGCCATCTATTAGGCTTCTGGCCTTTGCAGAATGAGAACGAACCTTTTTGGTGATGGCCTCTAACAATTCTGGAACTTGTTTCCTGCTGCAGTATGACCCATCTAAAATTTCCCCCCTTTTAAGTAGGCATTTAAGACTGCTCTTTTTGGGCAGGCTTTTATGGTGGTTTGCTTTATGAATAATGCTGGTTCTTTGGTTTTAACCTGTCCCCTTTGTTGTGTTTGATTTTGTTTTATCATTTTCTGCTGTATTTTTAACTTTTAATTTTGTATCCCAGTTTGAGTATCCTAATCAAAAAGCAGGCTATGAATTGCCTGAATAAATATATACTATGCCAACCCGAAGACAGCTCCTTTCAAATTTCTATTTGGGAACACATTCTGAAATATAAAATCACATCAGTCACAAAGCATAACCATGAGTATAAATTGCACGTTTCCCCATCAAATATGTGCTTTTTGTATGGAAAATACATTCTTTATATATGTGTGTGGGCTGATATATGTATATACTGATATATGTATATATTGTACTTGTGAATCCATTCACAAGTACGAAATATATGCCCAGATATGTTAGTCTTTTTCGAACTGCTTAATGATAAATTAGAATATGTTGGATTTTAAAGGATGGAGGAAGCTGTAGGCACAAGGAAGGGTAATTTTCAGAGAGAAAATGGTGCAGTGAAAAAACGGGTTAGCTCCCCTCTGTCCTGTGCCATGGTCCAGATCACTTGCGTCACTACAGGGGGGGGGGGGCGGAGCTGTAAGTTCTTCCGTGATCGGAGCCTCCGTTACATGGAAGAACGAAGCGCCCCGCCCCTGCGCCTTCCGACCCATTCAAAGCAGTGAAAACAACGTGCAGGAGACTCCCTGCGCGTTGTTTTCACCGCTTTGACTGGGTCGGAAGGCGCAGGAGCGGGGCGCTTCGTTCTTCCGTGTAATGGAGGCTCCGATCACGGAAGAACCTACAGCTCCGCCCCCCCCTGTAGTGACGCCAGTGGTCCAGATTTGGATCAATCCACCCCCCAGCCTCTCTGAAGCTGCTTCTGCAAAGAAGATGTGGAAAATCCCAAGTGTGGGCTGCCAAAACGTTTTTATCACCTCATCTGGTTTGTCCCTAGCTGCCATCTTTATTAACTGGCTTTTGGACACAAAAAGAAAGATTGCTTTGAATCTGCTATCTCCCTGGTTTTATTTTTTATTTTTGCTTTATTTTTCAGTACACTCCCTTAAAAGCTAGGCATCTTAAGTTCTACTTAAAGCTTATTTTTTTATTTTTCAGCATAAACCTGCTAACTTCCATTTCACAAGAGATCTGTCGGTGTCTTGGCTCAGGAAAGTTCCAGGGTACAATATGTACTGGCAATTGCCGTTAGGATGTACACCAACAAGAGATGTGATAATGGTGCGTATTTCTTTTTTAAACCATCTGTTATCAAACAGTTTTAGGCTAACCACGTTTTAAGAACATTTTTCTCGAAGTTCATATACAGCTAAGTGGAGACCTTTGAAAAAGCAAAACAAGTTTGAGAAAGAAAAGCAGGGGGAGCAAAGAGATTCACAGATTTTTTATTTTTTTTAACACACAGTAGACAGCGATTCAGGGCCAAACTAGTCATTACGCAGCAGATGCACTTCATAGTCTCAAATTATTATTATTTTAATGAAAAGCAGCTGTGGGAGGCTGTGAGCTTGAGAGGAGAAATGGTGGCAAGAGAAGCGGCTTAGTCCTTTCTCTTCTGGCCACAACGTTTCCTCAGGGGTAGAAAAAAGCAATTTGAGAAGAGAGTCTGGGGAGGAATAGTAAATGTGGGCAGGGCCAGTCAGGCAGGGCCTCTGAGAGGCATTTTATCAGAGGGTACAAAGTTTCTTTTGGGCCCCTTCTCAAGGGGGGAGGGGGCAAAACAGGTTGAGAGGAGCAATAGCTAGAAATGTCTTCGGAGCCCAGGTCTACCAGGCTTCCCAATATGGCACCCAGGTCTATCCGCCTGGTAGACCTGGCCTCCTGGTTGGCCTGGCCACCGTTTTCCACTCTCCATGAGGCCAGTTGAGATCCCAGGAAATTTCTGGGGCACCTCCTTTGGCTCCTGGGCCCCCTTTTTGACCCCGGGCCTGGGTACAATTTACCCCCTTTACCCCCCTCTCATGGGCCCTGCAGTCAGGGACCAGCCCAAAGGCCCAGGGTGGTCAAGGCATGCATGGCTGACCTCTGGGGCCCTGGCGAAGAAAGAGGGTGTTGCTTGTGCAGCTGCTGAAACTTGTGCCAAGTCACAACTGCTGCCTCCAAACGGAGCCTCTCTCAAACCCTTGTGGGGACTTTCTGTGGTAGTGTCAACTCAGAGCATCCTTCAGTCGTTGTTCTGGCAGCTGCCCTTTTTCTTTAACAAGAATGCAAAGGCCCCACTATTGCGCTCAGTGGTGCAACAACCTGGCTGGGGGCATGGCATTCTGAGTTTAAACATATGGTGGCTGTCAGCATATGGTCAGCCAGTCGCTAGCAGGGCCCACAAAGGCTGTTGGTTGAGGGTTCCCACAAACCTGGTGCTGACTCTGGCTATGGAAGAAGATTTAAGCAGCCCTGCCCTGCTTGCCCTTCCTTTGCTCCACTCAAACTCAAAGCCTTCCACAGCTTTCAAAGAAGAGCGGAGCAGGAGTCCACCCATGAGGCTAGATGAGGCAGCTGCATAGAACAGTGGACTGGGGTGGGGGTGAACCGGCACGGGGTGCTCTGCACTCCACTCTGGCCTGCTGCCTCCATTGCTCCCCCCAAAAAACTGCTTCATCTTGTTACTGCTTCTTCGATCCTTTCTTTACTTGCTCTGCTTCAAGAAAAATCAGTAAGAGGATCCAGGCAGCAGCAGCAGCAGCAGCAGCAGCAGCAGCAGCAGCAGCAGCAGCAGCAGCAGCAGCAGCAGCAGCAGCACATTCCTGCTCCTCCAGCACCACGGACACAGACAGTGATGGTGGGGTTGGAGGAGGAGGAGGCAGGAGGAGACCACTAGGATCCTGTTCTTGTGGTGAGCCAGTGAGGGTGCTCCTGCCCACCATGCTGTGATGCAGGGAAGAAGCTCGGCCCACAACCATGCACCCACCAGTACTTCCCAACAGAACAAAAGAGGTAGATTTACTGCCAGGGAAAGGAAAGTGCCACCCTCCTCCCACCTGAGGGGGATCTCCAATGGCCGGGGTCCCTCGACATGGAAGCTGTTTGCTATAGGAGCAACTTGGGAAGCCACTGGCCTGGATATCCCCTAGCTCCCACTCTTGAGGACACAGTGAGGTCTGGGTCCTCAGCCAGTTCCAAATCTGGCCACCCTCTGATGCCAATAACCCTTTTCAGATGTTCAGGAACTGGGCATGGAGGGGGGGGGAGCTCCAGGGGCTCCCTGCCAGATGTTCTAATGAATGCACATAGATTGAGGTAGAGTCTGCTGCCCCACCTCCCGTGTGTTCATTATGCACAGATAAATGCCTGGAACGGGTTTTGATATGGGCAGGAAAGAAATAAGGATGCACCACCGTTCCCTGACGCAGCCTGCACAGCTGGCAGGTACAGGGGAATTCTAGAAGATCTGCATTGCCCAAAAAGCAACATCCTGTCCTTGAGCCCTAGTGTGACAGATAAAAGGGACACTGGGAGGTTGGAGGGGGGCATTTCAACTGGGCTATCCTGTAGTTGCAAGGAAGATGCCTGTCCATTGTTTCCCCAAGTTGAGGTAGAATATATTTGATGTGTTTATCAGAGTGTCAGAGTGAAGGGTACCTCTTGTACCTCAAACCAAGAACAAGTATGTCCAGCTATCAAAAGTTAGGAAAAGGCTGCTCTGGGCCAACTGGACTTGTTGAAACAGCCCCAAGTGTTTCCTTTTAACAGGGTGCTCTTCGGTTGTGAAGTGCTTGGTAGGAAACCGAATGTAATTTTTACAGTTACTTTTGTTGCTTGATAGTGGCTGAAAAGTCTTTGTTACTAAAGGACTTCTTTCAAAGGCATTTTGCCCAAAGCTATAAGGGAATCCAGAAAATTTGGCTTGCGGCAACCCCTCCCCCTGATGGAAATGTAAAAGTACTATCAACTGTAATGAAACGAACCCAAAAAAGAGACCCAATGGAAAATTAACAGAAGGGGTTGGGAGTTGCTCCTGAAAGTTATGCTTTCTCTGCTTCATCATGACTAAGCTCCATGGTTTTCTCCAGCATCTATGCACACAGGATTTGCTTTGTTGAATCTGGGCTTGTCACTGCAAACACTTAGAATACAGACTGAGAGGTGGTTTACATTGGGGAGTGAGAGTTCGACTTATCAGGGTCACAGCAAGGGACTCACAGCAAAGAGATTTTTTTAGAGGCAGACAGGACTGTGCGCACATGCGAATAATAACAAAAGATATTAGTTATTTATTTTGCAAAAGCAGATAGTTATTTAAATGTCAATATAAAATACTTAAATGTAAATAAATATTACGGAAGGAAATAAATGTAACCCAGTAAAACAAACAGATGTCTTCAGCACTTGAGAATCCATGGCAAAAACCTCCACTTTTTTGTTCAAGTCTAATGGCATCACCTAAATGTTGCAGTAGTCGTGTGCTTTTAGGGTTATTCACACATACTGGTATTTGTACATGTGTATATATTTCCATGTGAATGACTGCATGTGTGTTCCTTTAAAAAGTTAACATCATGACTGGACTCCTTGAAAATGTACGGATGACATGTACTGCTATAAATATAGGCATATTGAACACAATGTGTGTATAATTACAGTATGTGTGTACAGAACCAGTAGCGTAGCCGGGGGCGGTGGCGCGGTACGTGCTGCACGACGTTACACGGAGGTGCAAAGTGGCCCCTCTCACTTACCGTTGGAGCCAGTCTGGCAGTGAAGTCAGTATTGCCTTTGCTGCTGGACTGGCTTCTACGGTGAGTGGGAGGGGCCACTTTGCACCTCCGTGTAACGTCGTGCAGCACTTACTGCACTGCCCCCCCCAGCTACGCTACAGTACAGAACCACAACCACAATTGTATACAGAAGCTCTGGATCAGACAAAGGGGTCCATCTAGACCAGTATCCTGTGTAACACATCTCTCTTGGACCTGAGGGCAGTATCCATCTCCCCACGTTTGCTTCCCTCTGGCCTCAGCAATACTGTCTCTTAACATGGAAGTTCTGTTTAGCCATCATGGCTAATAGCCACTGATAGATCTCTCTTTTATGAATTGCTTAATCTAGATATAGCTGCTAGTGGCCATCATCACATCCTGTGGCAGGGAATTTATTAATTCTATAAATCAACTAAGCTTTGTGTGAAGAAGTACCTTCTTTCATCTATTCTGAATCTTTTGTCTGTCCTCAGAATCAGGGAAATGTACTTTGGAAGGGCTCAGCTTTTATTGAGCCCCAAACAGCCAAACACATAGAAAGCTGAAGTGAGACTGTTGGTCAGGATTGGGGCTAGAACTGGGTGGAATACTGGGGTAGACCCATACGAGGGTCGGTTTGCAGGCAGAGTCCAATGCAGGCCAGTTTGGGAGTCAATATGTCTGCTCAAATGAAGGGGTGGAAGGATGTGGCACAGTGACAACAAGTAGATGGAGAAGTTGGCAGGTTGGTATGGGGAGCAACTGGAGGAATGTAGGCAGTGCCACCTAGACCAAGACTAGGAAGCCATGGTAAGTCTGGTGGCTGCCCAGCTGAAGTCCTAGGTTTGACCTGGATGTATTTATAGCTAGGCCAGGTGAAACCAATGGGCTGTGTTAGGGGGATGGATCCACACCGGGACACAGAAGAACAATACTGGTCCTTCTTCCTCTACTCGATCATCCTGAGGGGTTCACCACAAAGGGCACTGACTGTTACAGGGCTCCCTGTTCAAGTCCTGACATAATTGGACTGCCTGCTTGGACAGTGAGAAATTAGCCACAAACTCTGAGTCATGGCAGCTTTCACAGTTTGCTCGGCCTGCCTGGAGAAACAGTTGGTGTTCCCTGTATAATAGCTGAATATGTAGCCATTTCTTGGTAACGCATGAATGTGACACAAAGCACAAAATGGACAGCAAAATTCTGTGTGGGTAATAGGTCCTGAGAAGTGCGAGTTATCATATTTTGCTACACCTGGACCAGAGAAACTCAGTGTTCTAGGTATGAGGTCCTGACATGTAATAATGTGACATGACACACAAGACTGACAGAAATGCACTGTACCTGTACAACTGTATTAGTCCCCAAGTGCAGGATAGGCTTGTGTACAGGGAAAAGCTCCTGAAGAATGGGTCTTTTGGAAAGCTAGTTGCCATTTTTTGCTGATGTACAGTTCTGACATGCAACAGCTTCTGGGTGACGCTCAGTACAGCTCAGTATACTGTTTTGCTTAAGTGATCCTTTACATTAACTCTATAGGACTCGAGTTGAGTTCACTTCTTTTATAATTGTTCCATTTCCTTTGTTCCTTGGCCTTGTTTCCCATTTTCTTTCCTTGATGTGTATTGCTGCAAATAACTACCCAGGGAGTAGGATTACTAGATACAAACCACATTTCCTCTGCTGTACAATAGGGCTAGGACCTCTGTCTTGATGTTCACCTTGTCACTGTACCTGGGAGGTTGCTGTACTAATGGGAATAGGATGTCAAGGGAAAGGATGCAGTCACTGAACTGAATCCAGCATACACCGATTGGTGATTATATCAATGGTAAGAAAACTGTTAATGAGGAGAGAGCCTCATGTACACTAGCCCTCACCTGACCTTAAAAATGAATTGGAATGTGGATTGAATGAATGTGAGTTGTGTTTGGAATCAAGTCTCCCAGCTTTCAAGGTCTTCTTTTAGCATTTTGATGCTTTATATGGTGTTACTGTCAATGTCATAGCACCCAAGAGAAGGTCCATAACAGCACAGGCATCCTAAATCTGCACACAGCCACAAAGCTGCTGCTGCTGAGCACAGTTAAGTCATGAGCTAGGCAGGTGGGGATGTGATCACATGACCAATTCATCGGAATGTTCATGGATCCAAGGCCATCCTGGGGGACATTTTGTCATGACAAGTGAATGCCCCATGTGCTTGGGAAGACTTGCCCCAGCAACTTGGGCAGAGACCTGTGTGTGTGCCTGTGTGTGCCTGTGTATCACTTGGATAATAATAAGTAGCTTCACCGGCACGGCAAAGAAATATTGCCTTGGTGATTTGGGGTGCTTGTGCAAGTGGGCTGGCCCTGCATGGAGCCACTTAAGCCACATTATCAAGGTGCAAATTTGGTTCTCAGACTCTGACTTGCTCTTGAGTATGACAATATGACCCCCAGACAAAAATGATTTCCCTCCTCTGACCTTTCAGGAGGAGGTATTTAAGTGTTGAAAGCTCTTTGACTAGTAGTCAGTCCTAAGAGAGCCATTCTTCAACACTCATCTCCATTTAATCCTAGCATCTTTCCTTCCCTCCCTGACCTTGTTATGTACAAAACTTGCATCAGAGACAGCAAGCAGATTGTGAAGGATTCTCAGCGCATTGCAGAGGCTGGGGTGCTCAAGAGGCTTTGCATGTTGTGCTTTTCCCCGGAGGCCTAAGATCATTACCTCCACGATGCTCCTAATTCTTAAAGCAAATGACCCAAGGAGACTAATGGAAACCATGCCTCCCTTTTGACAGCGCATAGCGCAAGGTTATTAGGCTGGAGTTTGGCACATTACTTCTGGAGTTTTATACATTTCAATGTGCGTTGCTGTTAGCTTTGCTTGTCTGTGGCTGGAGCTTTCGCTGGCACAGATGGAAAATGGGCCCATGCAAGGAACAGTCTTCAGACACAAAACCTTGAGGGGCTGAACCTCAGAAACATTAGCGTGCGTCAGCTGTGTGTCACCAAATGCGCAAAGCAATTGGAAAGCATCTGCAAGCCTCTCTGTACATGGATTCCATTTAGGGCTTTCTTAAGTGATGGCAGACAAAAGGGTAATGGCATAAAACTCAATTGGCTGCTTATGGGCTGTTCCTTGGAGCTCATCTCCCCCCAGTGAGCATCGCCGCTCACTAATTGCCTTGATGAGCTTTTGCCATCCTGGTGCTTGATACAGAAGCCATTTTCAAAGCAACAAAGGGGGGGGCGTTGAAAAAACACTCTCAGTTGGACATCTTCAGAGGGCAAGATGTGGCTGGAGGGGATTTCTCCTGCTAAAGGAGATGTGGTTTAAGCTATTCTCTGAATATTTTTCTTCTGATTAAATGTATCTATCACTGCAATGTATATAGTAAGAATTGAATTCTTGTCTTTATTCTAGATGATATGAGATGCATTTGAGGTGGGCTTTGTGTGAAGGAAATGCACATTTCATTCACTTCGACTGTGGTGAAAATCTCCAATTTTTTCCCTATATTTTCCACCAAGTCCAGAACTTTTATTACCTAAAAAGGCTCCTATATTGTTTGACTCTCCTTTTTCCTGCAACTGCCCGGTAACTCAAGAGCCTGACTTGAAGCCAGCTCACTGAACCATAAAACACACCTGATTCCCAGATGCAAGAAATTCAAGTGGCCCAGGTGAACCTAAGTAACCAATCCCACAGGTAAAGCTGAGTTAATGCCCAGAGGTTATCAATGCCAGAGGTTAATGCCCAGAGGGTCATGAATCCTCCTTTGCACATTTGCTCTGGTCCAGTCTCAGGAGCATCCAATGCTACATGATGGCTCATCTGCCTGCCCAGCTAGGTGTGGGTGCAAGGACCATGAGCCTAGGCTAGCATGAGTCTGTCGAGTAGGGAAAGGCCACCTTCGTTTTAATTTCACCTTGTATTTCACCATCCTGGCCAATCTTTCCTAGCACCACTTTTTTCCTTTCTTTTGATTTATCTGTGCCTTGCCTTTTATCCTTGCATTTCCTCTTCCATTGTTTTGATATATCCTGTAGGCTTTTTAATAAAGTCCTTGTATTCTTACTGTTCCACCTGCCTGGTCTCAATTCACTCAGGAAAGAGCAGGTTGTCCCATCTCTCAGACTCCCAGATATTCTTCTACTGTCTGATTTTAAGGGAGCCTGGTGATTGGGGGGGGGGGGTCTGTGCCGCACTGGGAGAGAGGTTTTCCCAAGGCAGCCTTCCTCTGCCTTGATGGCAGTGAAGTGCCTTTTCCGAGTACACAGGATGAGATGGGGACAAAGGTACTGGTTGCTAGGTGCTGAGCTCCTGCTCTCTGTCTTCCTTTACACATATTTATTTATTTATTTTCCACATTTTTATACCACCCTTCCTCCAAGGAGCTCAGAGTGGTGTACATATTTCCTCCCCTCCTTTTGTCCTCACAACAACCCTGTGAGGTAGGTGGGGCTGAGAGATAGTGACTGGCCCAAGGTCACCCAGGAAGCTTTGTGGCTGAGCGGGGACTTGAACCTGGATCTTCCAGGTCTAAGTCCAACTCCCAAACCACTACACCATCCTGGCTCTGGATACTGTCCCCATCTACCAGGGATAGTTGTTTTCTGGTACTGTCTCTGGTAAGTCATTGTTTCTGTTTTAAACACAACAAACCACCAGTATTTATATACCACCTTTTCTTTGGTCATCGGATTTCTCCTCTGACTTTAATTCAAAGGTGACTTTAATTCAAAGGCAGGCTTTCTAAAATCCAAGGTTTTTTTTACAATACAATATGTTCTAATCTTTCGTAGAACCCTTCATTCTAGAGATGGTTTCTTTCACAGTCCCGCTCTCTGGAGTTCGCCTCACCACGTTTCAACTGACAGGCAACCTTGACTCTCACTCAAGTGCAGCTGCAACTTCTCTCCCCCACAGAGACTCTGCAGCTCGTCAGCTCGGCGTGCTGACAGCTCTCCGACACACATGGACACTTCCGGCCGTCCCAAACTGCCATGCTTGAGATCTTCAGGCATACGAGACAGTCGCTTTACCAGCTGAGCCAGACCTCCTGCCTATTTTTTTTTTTTTACCTATTTCCCAGTTGTGGATGATATTTAAAAATGTTGATAAAGTGACTCGCTATAGTTAACGTTCTTCAGGGTTCAACTCCCTCAAAAAGTTCTCTGGATGTTAGATCTGTGTGTGGGTGTGCATATTTGTATGGTGGATGTCCACTTTAACTCTGATGTGCACGTACATAAATTTATGCACAAAAACAACCTGTCAAATGACACCACTCCTGACCCACCACCACTGCCTTCACTGTGTGTGCTGATCTAAAAACCTGGAAAAACAGGAACTTGGAAAACCTGGGAAAACAGGAAAAAACTTTCTACAAAGCAGGAAGTGTGGGTCATGCTGGGAACTCCCAACATGCCCTGCACTTCCTGTTTTATTTAAGGGAGCTGCAAGGAAGGAGCAGGGTGAATATGGATATGGAACTTGATTGCTGCTGCCCATACAGATTTTTGGGAGTGGACAGTGGCGATCATCCACTTCCTTACATGCGCTCACCTCGCTCCTTCCTTGCATGGTCCCTTTAAATGTAAGGGATGCAGAGCACCCCAAGTCTGCTGCTTCCCTTGCCACTCAATGTTTGATGTCAACTGCATCATACGCTTTGTGGATGGGCCAACCATGTAGTCTGTGACATTTACAGCCTAAACATTACGTTCTGTGGACATATATTTTATATTGTTGATCACATATTGTAGGGCACTTAGGTTTTTCCAGGTCTAGCAAAAGAACAAGCAGTCTCTTGGCTTTCAATCAGGTGGAAGACAGGTTATTGCACAGTAAAGAAATCCAGTAAACAGAAGAAGGAGTAGAGCCTTCAGCACTGTGTAATGGGGGAGGGGGTTCTTAGGCATTGATCTTTGGTTGTAAGAGTTGGGAAGTTGCAAACATGTTCCTATTTTCATCTGTGCAATGTTGGAAGCCACCAAATTGTATAGTCAATGTGTCTGACTTTCAGTGAAGTCTCCTTTGAGGGTTTGCCAGAAAACTAGACGCTTGCAGCTGTGATTTTGCAGATGCTGCTACAAATGGCGGTGGTGGCCCCTGCACAGGAAAGGCATTGCGTAAGGTGGGCAATGGGCAGAGAGAGTGGAACAGAATGGGGAGGAGGAGCAAGGGAGTTTCTGGGCAGAGGCATCGCCAGGGGGTGGGGGGGGAAGTCCAACCTCGGGCGACACTGGGGGGGGATTTGACAAAGCAGGCAGTGACAACCACTCCATTTTGGTGGCGGGTGTAGCGCCGATGGATTTGGCCCATCATGCCGCCCTGCGTCTCTGTCAGGATGTATAGCAGCAGTGGTGATGACATCACTTCTGGTAGTGACATCACAGGGGCCGCATGTCGACGCCACTGTTTCTGGGCAAGGAGAGTGGAGGGTGGGGAGGGAGTGGTCCCCAGCAGCAGCAACATGCGCCGGAACATAACCCCGTTCCCTCTCCCTTACTCTCCTTGAACCAACACCAGCAAAATGGCTGGCGAAGATTTGAGGATACCTATTGTGGTAGCGGAGGCTTACACCAAGGTAAGATAATAAAATTTCCCTTACCTCGAGGAGTTCTCTGGGACTGCCCCCCTTGGATGCAGCACGCGCTCTGTTGGCGTTGCTGAATATACGCGTGCGTGCGCGCGGGGGATGGTGTAGTTAGGATTGGGCTGTTAAAGATCTAGCTCATTTCATTCCAAACCCTTGGTGTAGGTTGTGATTTTAAACGTTTTAAAACAAATGTATAAACATTGAAAAATGGGACTAGAAAATATCCCAAATAAATATAAAAAGTATTTTACAGTTCTAGCCTATGCATGTTTAGTCAAAAGTAAGTCCCACAGTATTCAACAGGATTTACTACCAGGTAAATTTGCATAGGAGTGTAGCCTTAATAGGCTACATATAGTCTCTTCCTTGGGAACAATGATGGCCTAGACATGAACATATGCCCCTGGGCAAATTTCTCCATTTGCCTCTTGTTGAACTTCATGCTTCTTCCTGGCTAAAGTCCCTTGAAATAGTTTTAAAGGCGGCATTTGAGCACTCCAGCTGATGACATCACCGCTTCTGCCGTAAAAGTTGCAGAGCTCCGCTCCCTCTCAACTACACCCCTGGGCTGCACAGACATAATACCTTGCTCCTATCACCTGGGGGGGGGGGGGAGATGCTCTTTGCAATTTTTTTTCCTTCTACACAATTTTAATGGTATGGCCTTCCCGGGCTATGAACCTGACATCCCCATGTGAGTTGAGTATGATCAGACATGTGGCTGTTTTCTTGAAAGGCCAGCCATAAGTTTTAAATACGCCTGGACATCCTACCGTAATATCATGATGGCTTGACTTGCCATGGTGCTGCTGTCTCTTGGGTGCTGAAAATCAGGACTCCCTTCCAGGGGACTCCATTCGCTTTGGGAATTCGGACTCCCTTCCATACCATAGTAGCTATTTCCGTGCACTTCCCCAGGGTTGCGTGAATCCGTTATCGTCCGTCAGTCATAACTGTAAGAATTCTTAATACAATGTCGCAGTCATTGGCCAGAAAAGAAACAGCTCCAGGGAGCTCACTCCCCTTCCCGCTGTCAGATACACTCTGGTTGTCCCCACTGTCAGTTGCCCGGAGCCTGCGGGCTGGAAAGGAAGCACCTTTGTCTAAAAATACAAAATGCATTTTCAATGTTTTAAACTCGTTTTATTGTGAGCTGCCTTGAGACATGTTGAAAAAGTGAGGTATCAATCAATCTACTGGGGTGTGTGTGTGTGTGTGTGTGTGTGTGTGTGTGTGTGTGTGTGTGTGTGTGTGTGTGTGTAGGTGTGTAGTTGTAGGTGGGAACTCAGATCTCTACAGAATAATGTTATTTCGGCACCGTCTCTAAAAGCTGCATACAGGCAGGTGCTGTTACTGCTTTGCATAATGCCACACAGCCATTTTGAAATGCTCTTTTACAATATGCTCTAGCCTTATGTTCTCTAACAACGTTTCCTCAATGGACACTGAACATGCACACAGGTAATATATGTCCTGAGGGAGTTCTGTACTGAGGGAAAAAAAAATTCATATGCCATAAGCTTTGGCATATTATAATTCAAATGAGCATAGCACAATAGATGAAAATATGCAGGCAGCTTTTTTCAGTCTTTGCTCTTTTTCTTTTTGGAAGATGCTGTAATTATAGAGGCAAGCAGGTGTTTGAGATAATGAAGTACATATGCACACGGTTGGAGAAGCCCCTTGTATTTTGCCTAGAGAAAAGAGCTTTAGGACCGACAGCAGAACTAGATGAATCGTTCTGATAAGGAAGCCACATAGGAGGGTCCCAGTCTACAGAGGGCCCCAAATGTGGTGAAAACGTGGTTCTCAGTGACGAGGAAAATACAACCTCTGTAAGCCAAACCCAAACCATGCAGAACAGTGGGTTTATTTCATTTGAATATCCATTTGGGAAATCTCCAGGAGGAGAAGTGACACATTCTCTGAAATAATAGTTCAATTTATTTTAAAGACTACCCTTTAAAAAGGGTAGTTTGAACCAGAACATGGTAGGAATATTTAATCTTATTTTTATGTATTTTATTTTAATAATTTATATTCTCCCTTTCCGAGCCAAAGGCTGGTACATGGTAGCTAACATTAAACTCCCCCACCCTCTATATACAATAAAATATCATAAAATGCGCATTTTAAAGCGCATATGAAATTACTGCAATAAAAGCATGGATTTTGAAAACAGTTATTGCATCACAACGATTGCATCATGTTTCTGCATGATGCAACGTCTCGTATAGCCAAGTCTACTTTTATTTTCCTTTCTAGAGAACGGGGGACGGGGGAGAAACAGGAAAGGTGAATGGGTGCCGCTGATATCCTATCCCCCTTCCTGGACCTGATCCCATGGCATGGGTCCATGAAGACCTGCACCAGTTATTTAGCTAGCGCAGGTCCGAATAGACCCCCCCCCATGGCATGGATGCTTACCCCCGGGTAAGGGAACGATTGTTTATTTTGTAGAGGTCACTGAAGCTTATTCAGATCTGCCCTGCTTGCCAGATCTAGCATTCGGTTTTAAGAACATAAGATCATAAGAACATAAGAAGAGCCCTACTGGTTTTGATTTTAGCCGTGAAAGTTCTCATTTCTGCCCCCCCCCCCAGCTTTAGCTGATTGCTAAAATTGCGGTGCCAGACTGTCATTTTATTTTAGAAAGAATAGAAAAACCCAGAGAGCAGTGGCGTCACCAGGGCGCGCGTCACCACATAGCGGGCGCGCACGTCACCCTAGTAACGCCTCCCCCCTTTACCCCCCCTCTTACAAATCTTTGGCGATTTTGCCATGATTTGGGGGGGTGCCTGACGGGCCCACTCTGGGCGCCCCAACGGGCGCTGCTCCGGGCGCCCGACTTTTTTTGCAGCCGGCTCGGGGACGTCTTCCCCGGTCGGCTGTCCGGGGCCTTCTGAGGAAGGCCCGCTGCACGAACATTATTTATAACGTTTTTAGCGCATGCGCAGACCGTTCCTGAGGGAAAAGGGCAGCCCTTTTCCCTTAGGGATGGTTCTGCGCATGTGCTAAAAAAATGTTATAAATAACGTTCGCACAGTGGGCCTTCCTCAGAAGGCCCTGGCGCGTCGGCCGGGGAAGACGTCTCCGGAGCCGGCTCCCGGCCTCAGAAGAGGCTGGGAGCCGGCTCCGGGGAAGTCTTCGGGGGCGATGCATGCAGGAGAGGTGACGTGCACACGTCACCCCTTGCGCGCGTCACCCCATGGCGGCCTGCTACCGTCGCTTGACGGTAGCGACGCCATTGCAAGAGAGAGTATCATGGTTGCTACAATTACCAATGATTATTACCAAATACTCATTCCATTCAGTTGTAACAAGAACTGTGGCACAATGTACGTATGATCTTTCAGCGTGAATACTAGCAAAATATTTATTTGATTAAAATTTTATTCCACCCTTTCTTTGAGGAGCTCAGGATGGCAGACATGGTCCCCTGAATTTTATCACAACACCTCTGTGAGGTTGTTTAGCTGTTAGGCAGCTCCATGGCAGAGTCAGGATCACTGGCGTCACTACAGGGGGGGCCGGAGCTCTAAGTTCCTCCGTGATCCGAGCCTCGGTTACACGGAGGAACAAAGCGCCCCGCCCCCGCGCCTTCCGAACCAGTCAAAGCAGTGAAAACAACGCGCAAGAGACTTGCATATGTTGTTTGAAACATAGGCCTCTAATATGCAGTCCAAAGACTATCCATGGTTTTATGTAAGCATTTTCATGCATAACTCTGTTTTAGAAAACTCAGAATTGGAGATGCCATGGTAGAGAGAAGATTTTCACTGGTGATCTGTCATCTGCCGTAACGACTGAATTGTGAATAGGGTTCTGACATGCGTCTAAAATATGCTGGCATAAATTACATAGTGAATAACTCTGAACAGTGACTATCTTGTGGTCTATGGCATTAGGAAGTCGTCGTCGTCCCCCCCCTCCAAGAGTAAAGGCATAGTTGCCTTGCTGAACATATTTCCTAGAAGAAGAACTTGTGATTTCAGTGGTTCAGGAAGACTTTTAAATCAGACGTCATGTCCACTTATTTATGTGTCTGAGCCCCAGAGGAATGATGATTGTTCCTTATGTACAAAAATAAAGTGCGTAGGATTCAGCTTTACAGCTCTTATTTATGCTGCATGTTTTCCTGGGACATGCACTTTTACAGTCAAAGCGAGGACAGTTGGTAAAAACTGTGTAGATTTAGTTCCTGCCCTTCAATCTTATTTTACAAACATGTCATGAAATGCTGGAAAATGTGCAATAATTATCAAAACAGTCATCAAAAATAATGATCAAATATTTTGTTTCCTTCTCCTTTATTAGTAAATAAAGAAACAAAATCCAGAACATAAAATCCACAAAAAAACAAAAAGACAAAAGGGGGGGGATACATAATACCGTATAAATGGAATACATAAGAATTAAACAATGTATAAATCTCTAAGAAAGGCTTCCAATTGTCCAGAAATATGACTATCCATAGTTGCCTTCTATATTCCATATGTTCAAATCTATATTCCATATGTTCAAATGCTGATAAGGTTAAAAGGTCCTCAATTCATTGAGTGGTCATGTGGCCGGTAGGGAAAAATAATGATCAAAAATGAATAAGTATCAAATAACTATCATTGATACTGCAAATAAGGCATATTGTATTATTAATGGTTGAGTATGATCCTCTGTGGCTGGAGCCGTGGTGGCTTAGTGGTTAAGGCACTGAACTGCAGACCAGAAGGTCGGCTGGACAGCAGTTCGAGACCTGAGTGCCGCGTGACGGAGTGAGCTCCCGTCTCCTGTCCCAGCTCCTGCCAACCTAGCAGTTTGAAAGCAAGAAATTGCAAGTAGATAAATAACTGCAGCGGGAAGGTAACAGCGTTCCGTTAGTTATGCCGGCCACGTGACCACGGAAGCGTCTTCGGACAGCGCTGGCTCTTCGGCCTTAGAAACGGAAATGAGCACCGCACCCTAGAGTCGGACACGACTGGCCTTTGAGCAGGGGATACCTTTACTTCACCTTATCATCCTCTGACATGGTAAGCAAATCTTTCTCATGAATTCTCATGAGTTGTGGGGCGCTGTCTGGAAGCGTTTGGGGCTAAAAAACTGAAATTAAATCCAGACAAGACAGAGGTCCTCTTGATCCGGAAGGCTGCTATGCAGGTATTATATCTGCAACTTGCTCTGGATGGGGTAGCTCTCTCTCTGAAAGAGCAGGTTCGCAGCCTGGGAGACCTCCTGGATCCTCAGCTGTCCCTGGAGGCTCAGGTGGCATCTGTGGCCAGGGGAGCCTTTGCCCAGCTTCGGCTGGTGCGCCGGCTGCGGCTGTACCTCGATCAGTCAGATCTGGTGATGGTGGTCCATGCCCTTGTGACATCTCGCTTAGACTACTGTAACACACTCTACGTGGGGCTACCCTTGAAAACGGTTCGGAAGTTGCAGTTGGTGCAGAATGCGGCGACCCGTGTGGTCACCGGGGCTCGGCATGCAGAATCTGCTGCACCGTTGCTCCGGCGGCTACACTGGCTGCCCATTCCTTTCCGAGCCCGATTCAAGGTGTTGGTGATGACCTTTAAAGCCCTATACGGCATAGGACCAGGATACCTCAAGCACTGCCTTCTCCCATGCAATCCTGTTCATCCCCTAAGATCATCAGGGAGGGGGATACCGCCGCCATCTGAGGCCAGAGGGATGGCAGCAAGATCTACATCTTGCCTTCTTGGTTGTGGCACCACACCTCTGGAATCGGTTGCCAGAGGAATTGAGGACAGCCCCCTCGCTTCATGGCCTTCGGCGGGGGTTAAAGACCTATTTGTTTTGTCTGGCATTTGAGGAGGGAGGAACCACCTAGGAGCTACCTGGGACCCTTTTATTTATTGTTGCTGCTGTATGCCTGTTTTTACTGTTAATGCTGCTCTGTACTATGTTTTTTTTAATTGTAATTTTATTTTAATATTTAATTTTAAAATGGGTTTTAATTGTATTAGTGTTTTCTATGTTGTACACTGCTTTGAATTTTTTAGAAAAGCGACATATAAATCTTTTAAATAAATAAATAAAGTTTCCACATCGTAGTTATTGTCACAAACATCTTCATTGTTGCTGCTGTTTTCTCTTGTTCACTAAAGAATGCTGGCACAACTTTACTCATGACCCAATCCTAACTCCCCGCGTGGCAATGCAGCGGTGCCGGCACAGCTTCTGCTGCATCCTATGGGGTGATTTTTGGCTGCTGGAGGTCTGCTTGGGGTAAGGGGACAATTGTCCCCTTGCCCCGGGGAAAGCCCCAGCAGTGGCAACAGGTTAACTCAGACCTGCACCAGCGATATCGCTGGTTCAAATCTGCGCTGATCTGTGGAAGTGGATCGGGCCTGGGAAGGGGGTTTGGATATGGTGTGCGCTGACACAACCAATCCCACTCGCTTCTGGACCCCGTTGCTGCCCTCCATTCCACCCCTTGTATGGGCTTACCTGGTCCAACAGGTGTCCTGGCCATCACTGGCACCAGCAGGAAGGCTCCAGCTTTACCGCCGGCATGCCTGGAACTAACGCTGTCACAAAATGCTTTATGGTGCTTTTGCGACAGCGTGCGCTGGTGGGACTCTTGTTCTGCCAGTGCTCAAGTTAGCAGTCCTATACACACTTGAAGTAAATCCCACTAAACCAAATGGGGCTTACTTTTGAGTAGATATGCATAAGAACATAAGAAGAGCCCTGCTGGATCAGGCCAAAAGCCCATCTAGTCCAGCTTCCTGTGTCACACAGTGGCCCCCCAAATGCCTCAGGGAGCACACAAGACAACAAGATACCTGTGTCCAGTCGCCACTCCCTTGCACCTGGCACAGAGAAAACCCACTTCTACAACCAGGAGGTTGCATAGAATTTCATCAGAATAGCAAACCTAGTTCTCCCCACCTCAGTAGGTTGGGCTGAGAGAGAGTGACTGGCCTATATTTAAGCACTGAATGTTGTAGCTGAATGGACATTTGAACCAAGGTCTTGGTATTTCTCGGTTGCACCATACTCACTCACAATGTCACATGCAAAACACATTGGCCTATATTGTGTATCCTCAATGGATCAACCACTGAGGACCGCTAAGTAATATCATTTCTTGTTTGAGAGGATTTTTCACACCAATGAAACATATGGTATGTCAGAGCTGATTTGTAAAGTGGCAGGGAACACTTGCTTCCATTCCTTTGATCTTTTCTAAGGATGAATTTTGGTACCTGTGCCAATAATTGTCATGAAAATCTTGTAAAGCCACATTCACACAGTTTCCTTCTGTTCATATAAGGCACACCCAAAGCTCACAGTATCCACATTTTCATTCAACAGCAGTGGACCTCCCCCCAGTGCCTAGTTCCCTTTATGTAGTCTGCTTTCTTTTTCATTATTCTCAGGAGCTGCACATTTCCCTTACACTGGTGAATAGTTATAAGTGCACACTCCATAAGTGCATAAAGGCCAGGAAGAGCTCCATACACCAATTTGCCTAAGTGTGCTGCTGCGGTAACTTGTTGTAGCTACAGTAACATTTCAGTAACATTCCCTTATGGTCCGTGCCCATCAGCCCAATCCAATGCAACTCCCCGTGCGGTGATGCAGTGGAGCCAAAGTGGCACCCGCTGCATCCTGTGGGGATGTTTCAACCTCTGGAGGTCTCCTTCGTGTAGGGGAATATTTATGCCCTTGCCCTGGGGTAAGAAACCCGTGCTGGGCAGCCAGGTCTACTCAGACCTGCACCAACTCTATAGCTGGTGCAAGTCCTCATGGACCCAGGTCAGGGGCTGGGAAGGGGGTAGGATTTAGGCGTGCACCACTGCCACTGTACCCACCCCCTTCCCAGTCCCCATCTGCCTTCCTCCCCGTTCCTGTCGCTACCCCGTTCCACCCCCCACCTCCCTCCCACCCCCTGCACACACTTACTGGGGCCAGCAGGCGTTCATCGTCCACTGGCATGTGAGGACTACCCTCTTTGCTCATGCGGCCAGCATTCCATACCTCCTTTTTTTAACCCCCCCCTTTGGAAAAGTCATTTTTGAAAGAATCATACTCCTGCATACCTTGGGGTCAACTGGATATGTCAGTGGAAAACTCCCTTTTGTTGTACGTGGCCCCATTTTCTTGTCAAACTATTCAGCGCAGGGTCACTGATGTATGTTCCTATTAGAGCAGGGGTTCTTAACCAGGTGTCCATGGAGCCCCTGGGATTCAAGGAGGTCCATGAACCAGGTGCAAACATTTGTGTGCGTAAGTTATGTGCATTTTTCTGGTTGGGGGCGGGCGTAGCTTTCATAATATTTTCAGAGGGGGTTTTGACCCAAGAAAAGTTAAGAACCACTGTTTTAAAGGGAATAGCGCATGTGTACAGACACAGGCACACAGTTCTGTGGCTGACATCTAGTGTTAACAGTTAGAGCAGTGGTTCTCAAACCTTTTAGCATCGGGACCCACTTTTTTAAAATGACACTCTACCGGGACCCACCTAGCTTTACGAGATGCTCAAACATTTATCTCCCTATATGTATACAAGCTTGCAAACTGCAGGAGCTAAGCTCCTTGCAAATTGCAGAAGCTTAGCTGTTTACAGGGTAATTAGCAGCTATCTTGCAAACTGCAGGAGCTCAGCTCTTTGAATTGAAGGGCAACTAGCAGCTATATGATTTTTGAATAGCCTCAGAACTTTTGGCAATTACTTATCTGATCTTTTTTTCACCTGGGACCCACCAGAAATCAGGTTGCGACCCACCAAGTGGGTCCCGACCCACAGTTTGAGAAACACCGAGTTAGAGAGTTGGTTAGAGCTAGAAGGTGAATTAGATACGTCGCCTTTCCAAATAAGTCTACAAATAAAATAGGCCACACACATTTTGACAGACCAACCTGCCTGTACCTTCCAGCACCAAGCAAATACCTTTTTATTTGCACAAGGCCTTTTGCACGTCTTTGAGCTGGTTTTAATTTGGTGGTTTTTATTACTCCATGCTGGTTTTTTTTTTAATATAAACTTGTATTTTTACTGCTTTGCTGTTTTGTTTTATTTATGATTGCTATTTGTATTTTAATCTGTGTTTATGATGTTGTACGTTGCCTTGAGAGATTGTTAACTGAAGGGCGATATATATATATAATCAGTGTGAATAATTTTGGGTAGCTTTATGGCCTAAATAAGGAAGGCAAAAAAAAAAGAAGAAGCTTTCTTCCAGTTTCTATCAAGTTCCCCCACCTAATCATCTGGGGATGATTGTTACATGCCACAAGCAAGCAAGCAAGTATCTGATTACAAGGCTGAGATACATTAAACAAGAAGACATTTGAGTAAGCTGGTCTACGAAGTGCTTTTATCATGGGTTGTTGGGGAGGGGAGAGATTGTGAGAAGGAACACAGTAAAGATTATAAAGCACTTTGCTACCTTAATGATAAATAACAGGAGATATTGCATCAGCAATTTTCCTGGGATTTAATTCAGAAAAGACAGGAACGTGTATTTAACTCTAATGTTCCTAAGATTCAGGACAAATGGGACCTGAAATATGCGACTCACAATTTGTGGTTGGAGGACAGCTGGGCAGAGTTTTGCAGTGATCGAGTGTTTTATTTTAAGGGCTCCACAGGATAAGCATGCCTTGGCGTGTTAGTAGATTTAACTCTTGGGCAAGAAGACAGGAGAGAAATTGATCTAAAAGATGCTGTAGATGGATTTACAAGTCTTATTGACTAGCATGCTGAGTCGCTGCTTCCAAAATAGCTCTGAAGTTCAGCTTTGCACTAAAGACTTTCCATTTGTCAGTTTGCAATGCACTGTTTGTTGTTTCTCAGCAGTTTCCTTCCCTGTGAAGTGAGGAGGGAGGGCTGTTTTCGTCTTGCTCTTGCAGTCACTATTTTGATAGGGTTGGTTTCTTTGCTGTAGTGTTCCTTAAGCACAGGATACCAGGGTGTGGGAGGAGGGTGCAACGGTTCTGCACACTTCACCAGCAACAGGATTGCAAACTGAAGGCCCTTTCACACCGGAGGCGTCACGAAATTGTTCATCCAACGCATTGCATGCAAGCAGGGTCAGCCCCTTGCGCACCACAAGATGAAGCCAGCTGCTTCAGCTGACTGATGCGGGGGGGGGGGGGTAGCAGATTTATTTGTTTTTAAAGACATCTACCCTGCCTCATTCTCCCAAGATTTAAGGTGGTTTACAACACTATAAACACGTTTTTAAAATGCAATAATGGAGCATGAAACAACAAAATGAAAAAAACAATACAACACAGATTTCAGGAGTGAAGGGCACTCAGCAGATGGGCCCCTTCCTGCCCTGAGAAAGTCTCTCTGCCACACAAAAGCTCAAGACTTGAGGCACAGAAAATTCGCAGCTCCTGCTGCCACCTCATCCAACCTCATGCCGCTGCTGAAAAATCTGTGCAAAAGGTGGCACTCCGGTTCCCTAGGATCTACTTCACGGAATCCCTTTGAATAACACAGGATGTGCATGTTCTGCACTTCCTGTTTTATTTAAAGGGTCTGCACAGGTAAATAAGAAGATCACCACCTTCCACGTGGATTTTTGTGGGGAGTGTGCGCGTGGCAGTGGTGACAGTGATCCACTTACCTCTGTCCTTCTTCATGGTCCCTTCAAATAAAACAGGAAGTGCAGGAAGCACTGGGATCGCTCCCAGTGCACCCCACATGTTTTGTTTTATTTAAAGGGACTGCATAAGGAAGGACTAAGGGAAAGGGATACAGGGCTGGATTGCTGCCTCCCAATCTACTTCCCCCAAAGAAGAGGGAAGCCATTGCCCGCTACCTGCTGCTTGACATGAACTGCATTGTTCATGTCATTTAAGGCTGGCCTTGGCTACGTGTGTCAGAGGCGTTTCTACGGTGGGGGTGGTACTGTAAGTTGCACCCCGTCCTAGTCCCCGTTTATAAACCGGAACGAGGAGGCCCCGCCCCCTCACCGTCGGAGCCATTCCGTGTGGTGAAGACAACGGGCAGGGCGTCTCCCGCCCGTTGCCTTCACTGCACAGAATGGCTCCGACAGCAAGGGGGCGGGGCCTCCTCGTCCTGGCTATAAACGGGGACTAGGACGAGATGCAACTTACAGTACCACCCCCAACGCAGAAATGCCTCTGCTGTGTGTAGAGGTGGTTTTGACCTTGACTCTGTGTGTAGAGGTGGTTTTGAACCCTTCAGAGGGCCCTGGGTCCTCAGCAACTGCCCAGTGATGCCAAGCCCTGATGTGTCCTAATACAATAACATAATAATAACTGGACATCTCTTCTTTCTTGAAAACTTACTTCATGAGCAAATTTTGTTTAACACGTCCGATGATTGTTTTGGAATGTTAAAAATATTTACTTGGAGATAAAAAATAAAACTGAGAGAAATAAGGAACTGTCATTGAGAACGACAGTCTTTTTCTAACAGAAGAGCAGGCAGGCAGGGGACTTTATTATTCTTTCGAGATATACCTTATGTTCAAAATGTTTTGCTGTGTGATTGCTGATAGACTTTGATTACACAGTAAAAATATAAATTCCCAGCTGAGATAACAGCCATCGCTTTCATGGCAAAAGTCTGTATTTGGGTGAAGGGAACTGAATGCATATTAATTGCCTAACGGAAGAAAGTGAGGGCTGCGTGAAAGTAGGGATGATACAAAACAGCACGGAAAATGAGTGTAAAAGGCAATCAATGTCCAGACTTTCTTGTAACATTATTGTTTTGCCCCCCTTTCAGTGATATTAGTCAATATTTTCTACACTGCTTAAAAGGGTTGTCACCCTAAGTAACAATGGTTTTAGTAAAGTCTCTCATAATAGTTATAGTTGAGCATGTGCTTACGCTATGTTGACATTGCAGATTTGCTGTGTCCCAAAATAGGGACAGTGATTACTGAAGGAGAGAGCTACTTTTTGGAAATGCGTGCAGGCCAAAGCTCCACCCCACCCCACCCCCTGTCGCTCCCTCTCTTACTCCTTTTCACTTGATTCTCCCTGGGAACACTCTTCTGCATCACGTGCCATATAACAAATAACATAGGTTGTGGGACTTTGATGCTCAGCTCAAGGTGCTTGCACAGTTGCTGCTTATATCCCAGCATGCAGCATTAACAGCAGAACCCTGCCTTGGCTGGTGGCAGCACGAGGTCTCCTTGAGTAGCACTCCTATTGTGGACAGGCTGCCAGGATGTATCTGAATGGGAAGAAATCCATAGTTCATTTTAATATTGGCTGTATACCACTGCAGAGCTGATCCATGCAATATATGTTGCATTACAGGTTGGTGGCATGTTGACTATCTATGTGCATTGATGTTCAGTTAAGTTACAGGATCCACACTGCAGGTTGCACACATAAGAACATGAGAACATAAGCAGAGCCCTGCTAGACAGGAAGCTGGACTGGTGACATTTTTCTCAAGCATTTGAATGGGATCCTTCCATATGCCCCAATTATCTCTGTTTTCTGGACCCTGGAAAATCACTGCCCCTATTTTGGCCTTTGGGACTGCCCCTGATTAAATTTTGATTTGTGTGAATTGCTAGATTTGCCATTTTTCAGGTTTTTGTTCTCTATACCCAGTCAACAGAAATGAACTGTATGAGTTGTGGGGGATGCACGCTTCTTGTCTCTTATGTGCATGCATATAAATGCACATGCATGAACATTAAGGCACTATGCAGTGTACAGCCTTGCCATTTCACATGCTGATAAGGCTCACTTTGAACTGTTTCAGAACAGATTGTAGGCCAGTTATGATTTTTGAGCATATTTTAACCAAAAGAACGAATATCTACTTTTAAAGCCATGCAAGAAGACAGACTATTGCAGGGTAAATTAAGACAGCAGATGGCGCGTAGAGCCTTCAGTGATGTGTGTATCTTGCAGTGGTGGGGGAGGCTCAGGCTGTGATCTTTGGTGTGAGCAAAGGGTTTCATCTGTGAAATGTTGGGGGAACTGGGGACCCAAGAGCATTGGATTAGAATGTATGCATTGGAATGTATGCATTCTAATTCAATGGGTGACATGCAACAGCTCTTCAAAGTCATGACATTTGCAAACATGATGCGAGGGTCTTTTCCCTTCCTATTTCTGGCCATTGTAGGCAGATTAGCGCTATCGTTTGAAGCTCATTTCTCCAACCAAAATGACTGGCCCCTTAATCTATTTTTGTTGCTACTAAATATTTGGAAAGTGCTTTTAAGGGCTTCACGTATTTTCTCTTGCAATTCTCACAGCAGCCCCCCTGTAAGCCAGGGATGTATCTAAGTAACTAGGTCACGAGTGCGAGTGTGAGTCATTTTTGCAAGAGTGCGAGTCCGAGTGCGAGTCAGTGTCAATTTTTTTGGGCAAGTACGAGTCAAGTGCGAGATTTTGCACGAGTGCGAGTCGAGTACGAGTAAGGCCAGAAACCACGAGTCACAAGTCACGAGTCGAGTCACTTTGGGGAAAATGGCTTTTCCCCTGAAAATGGGGTGGGTGGGTGTCTGTGTGTGGGGTGTGTGTGGGGACCTCTGAGACTTTTAAAGCACCCACTTGGCTCCCCCTATGCCCTTTCCCTCACCTCTCAGTCTTGTCACCACCCATCTGGTTTGGGAAAACAAGCGTGTCTACATTCAAACCATTTATTATTCCCTCCCTGCACCTTCCCCTTGCTGAGCCAAGCATCCCTTGGGCTCAGAGTTTTGGTCAATGAGGAGGAACTGCTGCGGCAGCTTCGCCTTCCCTCACTCCTCCCCACCCCTCGCGCTCGGAGTTGTGGCCAATGCCAAACAGACAGCAACAAAAGGGGGGGACTCAGAGCTAGGCTTGCTTTCCCACCCCCTTGAAAACCCTTCCTCCCTGCTGCCCTCCTCCTCCGAGGTCTCCACTGCGCCTGCCTACCTGCCTGCCTGTGTTGATGCCGGCCATTAAAGGAAAATGACTTGGAAATGGCAAGTCGTTACCCCCACGAGTGCAAGTCAAGTACGAGTCCCGTGGGTCACGAGTGCAAGTACGAGTGCAAGTCAGTGGTAACGAGTTCATGGCAGAGGTGAGATTCAACTCAGGGAAGTCCTGACTTGCTGGTTGGTCTCTTAGCCCAGAGCTGGCCTACCCATGAGGCCAACTGAAGCAGTTGCCTCAGGCAGCAGACTGGTGGGGGTGCCCACTTCCGTTCAACTACTCACCTCGCTGATCCTGCTCCTTCCACTCCCTAGATTGGAAAAGGAAGAGAAAGAGAAAGCAGAAGTGTGGAAAGGAGAGTGGAAGGGGCTAAAGTGTTGGAGGAGCAGTTGCTGGCACATCACCAGGTAAGGCGTAAGCATTTGGCATTCTACATCAGGCACCAGGAGGTCTTGGACTGGCCCTGTCTTAGCCATTATGCTATACCAGTTCAATTTTCGATCTTAAAATCAAAACTGACTACTGTATCAGGTCCCGGGCTGCGTGTGCCACTTCCATGGCTGGGTCTCCACAGGTTAGTCTTTGCTGGATCCATGATAGAGCAGAAGCTTTGCATGCACAAGTTCACGTGTTCAATTAAAGGTTTGAGTAGCTGGAACAACGGTCTGATGTGAAATATAGGGTCGTCTCGAATGTTCTAGGCTTCTTAGAGTCCTGCTGCTTTTAATCCACATGCAAACCCCAGTATATGCCAGTATATGACAATATGACCGTACATATGAATCACATGTTTTGTTGATTCTCCTCTTGTCTTCATGTAAACTCATTACAGTTCTCTCAGAGGGGCAGAACCACTGACATGAGTAGTCAGTCAGAGTAGTTAAGGGCATGATACGTTGGTGGATCTCGCGATCTGTCAGTGTACTGTGCGGGCTGCTGGCACCATAGCCGCTCCAATGTTCTGAGGAGAACTGCCACCAGCACAAGGCCCAGAAGGGGGTGCGCAGGTGACAGCGGCCTGCAGAACCTCTGTTGTCATCGGTAAGCTCTGCAGAACCTCTGTTGTCATCGGTAAGCTGGTGGCAGGGTGGATTGGGGCAGGGATTGGATCAAACCGGTGGCAGGAGGGGGTGGATATTAGTGGCACCAATGCACGTCGAGTCCTACCCCCCTTTCCTGCCCCAGACCCGCCCCCAAGGCTCCTCAGACTGTCACCAGCCAAAGAGCTGGCATAGGTCTGAATAGACCCATTGGGGACCAGGCAGTCTACGGAGAGGCAAGTAAACTTACCTCTCCTAAGCTGCCTGGTCCCTGGTTGGCTCATAGCATGCAGCTTAGGCTGCAATGGCAGTGCTCCATTCTCTGGGCTGGCGGGAGATAGGACTGGGCTGTTTGGCTTGACTTGTGCCCATAGAATCCACTCCACTGCCATCATTAGGGATCTTCTGGATTCTCTGGATTATTTGATATATTTGTTCTGTGCCAGTCCAGAAAAAAAACCATGCTATGTGATTGTGGTGGTTTTGCTAAGACCTTGTGGTGATTTTAGGTCTCTCTCTCTCTCTGTGTCAGCATTGTAGATTAGACTGTGAGCAAAAGAGAGGATTGTGTGATTTTTGCAGAAATGAGAGCTGGGACTCTCACTAGTGGATATTTCCTATGAATCTCTCGGATTCATTGGAAACAAATTATTTGTTAAATAGAAGATCGTTCCTGTTATGTTCTTCTCTTATATTTCTCATAAAAACAAATAGTTAGAAATGTTGAGAGTCTTCTTTTCCACATCTCAGGTTTAAAAAATCACACTCACAGAAAACATCAAAAGGCCTGAGGAGGAAACTTCTAGACAAATGACCTTAAATGTCCACATTTTTGTGTCACTCACAGATTTTCTGGAGGGCCATGTCCCTGTTTAAGGGCTAATGTGTTTGGAGAGCAATAAAAAGCTCCCCCTTATTAGGGAGAATCCCTTTTATATACAGGGAATTGGATCAATTTGACCCTGATTGTCTCTCTTCGCTTTATTGTCCATCTACTTCAAACACCAGGCCTTCGGCATTATCTTAAGGAAAGAGGCTGATTGAACCGTAGGCCTGACACTTGTCAGTTGTGGATAATGCTGGTTTCAGTCAGTCATGTTCACACATAAATGAGCCGTGACAGAGATAGACTGTTGAATAGAAAAAGCAGTTTTACTGTGGATAACCTTTCCTTGTATAAATGCAACAAATAATAAGGCCTGAAAATAGGTTGTGTTCCTTAGAAAGAACACTCTGAAGCATATAACAGGATGATGTATTATCTCTTTGGCGATCAGAAATTGCCCAGTTAAGGACGGGCATCTTATTGAGTGCAAAGGCAAAACGGACCATAATTAGAAAAAGTACCCCCCCACACACACAGACTTCAGTGGGGGGCAGCATATACAATATTTAGTGACCGGCAAAACCCAGCATTACTGTGCTACATGCGGGGAAAATTGAGTGTTGCATATTGTTTGATGAACCGGTCCTTTTAAAAAAGGTAGATTACATCTTAATGGAAGCAGAATGGCACAAATTTGTCCTTTTTAATTTTCACAGAGTCCCACTAGAAAATTCAAAACCCCTCTGCTTCAGTCAGCACAGTTATAAGAACAATTTGTATTCAGAGGTTTGGAAACTGGAACAAATGGGGAAAAGTGTAGCAGCTTGTGTGCTTACCCATAGGATATTCCTGCAACCCTTTAATATAAAACAGGCGTTTTTAAAAAGAGAGTCAGAGAGAAATGTTTCTTTAAGAAGCAAATTTGACTCTGCCACAGATTCAGAGCAATTTGCATAAATGTCTATACTGTGATTTTTTTTATTTATGGCCCCTAAGTTTCTAATTAAATACTAATTAATACTATCACCAGAATTGTCTCCCATCCCCAGCTCTTCATAGCTTTGTCACTTTGATTAATGCATAGTCATTTATTAACTTATTTAACAAGCTGAGGTGCCTCATGACAAACCAGATTAAATTATCCTCATAACAGTCTCATTACTGCAAAAAAAGAAGAGTTTTTAAACTTAATAAAAATTATCCTCAATAATGTTACAGCTTTTTCACAGCATCCTTAAAAGATGGAAATAGGCTCCTCATTTGATTTATAATGTATGGAGTTGTACAAAGCATCCATTAATAAAATTTATATGTTCATTTAAACAGGAGCATTATAGTGGTTCTGTAGCCCTGAGTGCTTATTATTTAACTTTTGCTGTAGTTATGAAAATAATTAATGCCCTGACCAGACAGGGACTAAAATACCCACTAGAATGAGATAATTAGAGGCATAAATAATGCTTAGGTCTAGAGTGTTGGTTTTAAAATATATTAATTGTTTTTGCTTTCCAGCTAAACTTTATCAAGGAGCAAAACGAATTTACCTAGGCTGTTAACTTTAAGCGAAATAATGCAGAGCTCATCTGGAAATGCTTTTTCTTCTTTCTTTAGTCTTTAGCTGACATTTGGGGAGCAGGCTGTGCCGTCCTCTCAACCAATATGCCACTGTAGGTGCTGCGGGAGTCCATATCTCATTCACAATACGCTTCCACTCTTAGTGATTGGTGGCGATATTTCTAGCCTCCTTGAAGATCATTCGTTGGTTCCTTAGGTCTTCTTCAACATGTTTAAGCCATGTTTTCTTCCGTGCTGCCCGCTGGACCTTCTAGTGGGCTGGGCAGGTCTCTCTTGCCAGAGGAACTTATGTGGCAGCCGACTGGTGCTCATTCTACAGATGTGGCCAAACCATCACAATCTGCATTTTGCGATTGTGCAACTGGATTGTTCTTCAGTTAAGGGTTGATAGTTGCATCTTGTCTGAATTATCCCTGTTTACACAATCACAAACAGAGACACCCACGATTTGTCTCAGGCAAATCTCTGGAAATGCACCTTGTAGCATCCAATAATATTCAGAAATGAACGACATGTTTGTGGCCAACACGCAGGATGTCCAAACCTGTGTCAGCCATTGATGTGTAAAGTGGTAGTAGGCAGGGGTGTCACCCAGGGCGAGATCTCATGGTGTCACCCCCATAGTCCACCTCCCATACCAGACCACATGATGTGGAGGCCTCCAGGGAAACGCGATCCCTGCACAAGTCAGGGTGGAGATCAGGAAAAACTCATTTTCTAACAGTGGTGCGCTTAGAAACAAATAGAGGTAACAAATAGAACAAGTAGAATAGGCTTAGGTAACAAATAGAATAGAAAGTCATTTTGGTGTCACACCTCCCTGGGGTAACACCCAGGATGGTTTGCCTCCCATTCTTGGTGGTAGGGTAGGTACTTAGTTCTTTCGCCAACCAAAATTTTCCTTTGCAACTTACAGCCCAATCTTGCTTAAGATGCGGTGGCTGGCCTAAATGGCCGGCCGCTGCATCTAAGTTGGGATGCGGACTATGCCAGCACGGCCCAGGCTCACCTCACCTTCCCCCAGTGTAAGCGCCAGATGCCTCAATGGGCCTCCTTGGATGCGCATCAACTCTTTAGCTGGCGTGCATCTGAGGAGGCCCGGCCTGAGAAGGGGCTTGGGATATCAGTGCAACCCAGCATCGATATCCCCTCCCACTCCCAGCCCAGCCCAGCCAATGGCACCCTCCCTCACTAGCCTGCACAGTACTCACCTGGGTCAGCTGGCGCAGGTCCAGGTAGGTGGCAGAGTGAGTGATGCCGGCCTCCTCGCCAGCGCTGCTTACTCCAGAGTAGCTTCAAAAGTGCCTTATGGCACTTTTACAACTCCTTAGTGGAGCGCACGGCACACTACATCGGCCTATATACAGGAAGGATTGCGTCATTAAGTTATTTTCCCCTGGGTTAGGGTTGTGCAATGTGTTTGCTGGACATATGGAAGAAAGTGGTTGTGGGGAGTATTTGCCAGAGGAGAAGCAGCTGATAGAGGAAGCGTTGACTCCCACTCTGCCACTTCTCCTCAGCAAATGCCCCTGTTTGCCAGTGAACATGTAGCTCTGCCCTCTCCATGCCAATTGTTGCAGAGGTGTATTGACCAAACAGTTTGGAAGGGGTTGGGTACATCCAGTTTGCATTCAACTCCTGTAGTCCATGAGTGCCAGCAACTCCATTCATGCTTGTGCTGCACCTGTTCCCATGCTTCTCCACCACAGTAAAGGTGTGAGGCAAAACTGAAGCCCTGTATGCTTCAGGAGGCAGAGGAAGAGCATGGACCATGGGATGATGGAGGAATGGGATGGGAAGTGCAGTGGCAGCATCCTTTCCCACAGCTTTGGAGTGCTCCCTGCTGATAACTGCCAACTCTACTGTCATTAGTGAGAGGGTAATGGGGCTGTCTGCGGAGTGATTACCTGTCGCCCCTTGCTGGCCATTGAGAGCATTGCTGTCACTCTGAATTTGCTTCATTTGCCCCATTGACATCATCACCTCCAAATATGATTGGCCAAATGATGATTCTGCAGTTACTACCCTGTTTCCCTGAAAATAAGACCTAGCTAGGATCATCAGCCAGATGGACGCGACCCCCCCGGCACCCACCGCGACGCCCCCACCATAGAGACAACATGCTAGAGAGGTCTGCAAGGAGGCTGCAACCTTGCAGAGTCTCTATAGCACATCGTCTCCATGGTGGAGGACTCGTGTGCAGGCCTTCCAGAGCCTTGCACCCTCGGGAAAGAATGAAGCTTTAATCGGTAAAAGTAAGTGCTGGGGGGGGGTTGCGGGGGGTGCCGCGCCACAGGTTGGGAAAATAAGACTTCCCTGAAAATAAGGCCTACTGCATTTTTGGAGCCAAAATTAATATAAGACACTCTCTTATTTTCGGGGAAACACGGTAGGATGAAGGGATATTTTGAAAGAAAACATAGTGATCAATCTGCATCAGGACTGTGGATTAGAATCACAAGATTTGGGAAAGTTTGGGGAAAACATTTTGTTCTCCCCTGAACGTGTCTTTTTTTCACCAAAATCATTCAGTGAACATTCAGCTTAGTCCTACTTTTAACTCTGGAAAATAAGAATTGTCATATGTCTTCAGCCTTAATAGCAAGTTGTGAAATGTCTTGTGAAATTTTTGAATCTTCATGTTTTCTTTAGAGGAGAACTTTTTTTTCCTGAAGACTAATAATTTGAAAAAACATATACATCTTCTAACCTTTACCAGGGTTGCATCCCTATGCAGACAGTGGTGTTCACTTTCTTTTGAGATAAGGGAACCATTGTCACTTTACACTCACTTGATGGATAAGATCTAAAGTTAAATTTCATGGTGGAGAAGCACCCAGGAGGTTGCTTGGTTTTGAATACATGTTTTTGACACCCCTGAATAGGATCTTCTGAATGTCTTATACCGCAGAGTTGATAAATGCATTAAATGCATAAAATATTTATTGGTTCAGGGACAGCATACATCATGACAAGAAATGAGATCTTTCTGAACAATGAACATATGAAAACTGAATCTGTAATTCCCCCCCCCCCCCAAGTTTGAAACATTATGCAAGTGACAATTTTGTGACTTTGAAGAAACCAGCGAACAAGGATGTTTGACTGTGGGTCTGCAGAAATAATAATAATAAAAAAAACCAAAGTCATTCTTTCATTTTGAAAATAAGGCTTTGTGCAAACCAAGAAAACAGCTGTATTGCTAGGCATTATCTCTTTAGTACATTCCAATATAATATCTGCTGCTAGGTAAGATTTAACAAGATATGTCAATTTGACTACATGGAGGTAGATGACAAGAGAATTCTACATAAGGAGAGAGATCAAAGTTGTATCTTCGTTGTATCTTCGCCCCCCCCCCATATCCATTGACTAGACTACACATTAAAACAATATTTAATTATTTAAGTGTATGATATCACTAGTTAAATGTGATGGACGAGAGCTGCTAAAGGATGCTAGCATCTATTTATCTACAGATCAGATATAGACAGATGCAGGATAACGCAAGCAATGTCCAATTTTCCACCATTCAACCCCTCTAGGCATCTCTGGCTGGTGGGAAGAAGATGGTTGTAAACAGTTGTCAGTGAACATAGGCAGCACTGCCCCATCTGCATGGGGGGGGCAGTCCACCCATGAGGCTCGGAGAAATGACTGCTTCAAGAGGCAGGCTGGGGGAGGTGGCAAACGTGTGTGTGTGTGTGTGTGTGTGTGTGTGTGTGTGTGTGTGTGTGTGTGTGTGCAATCCAAACCTACTAACTTAGGCCACCGTTGTAACCAGTGGCCCAGCTAAAATGGGAGGCCCTAGACAGAAAGGGGATTCAAATCCCCTCCAAAAGGGGAATTCAAAGGGGATTTGAATCCCCTTTCCGTTCTGGGGCCTCCTGTTTTCGCTGCGCCGCTGGTTACAATGGCGGCCTAAGTAGGTTTGGATTGCGCCCTGTGTGTGTTTGTGGGTGGGTGGGTGTGGGTGCCCTGTGTGTGTGCCCTGTCCGCTGCCTCCACTGGCCTGCTAGCTGCTTGCCTTGCCTATCCACTACCACAAGTCCACAACCCTCTTCCTCCTCATTCTCCAGAAGGACTGTGGCGGCAGCAGGGCTCAAGGAGGCCCCCCTCTCTCATGCTCTTTCCCACAAGGGAAGGACAGTGAGAAGCTCACAGTGGCACACTACGTTCTCATCCAGACTCCCACCACTGAAATCCTGCCTGACTATCCTTTCCTTGTAGAAAAGTAAGGGAGAGGAGGAATATGATGGCATGTTCTCTGCATTTTTGTGCCATACCTATTAAATAGAGGCAGTAGTAGAATATGGTAAAATATGCAATATTTTGATTCTTCTGCATCACGGAGGAGGAAGAATGAAGCAAAACCAAACCAAACAAATCTTTTGCAATGCAGCACAGTGCTAGGCCAGACTCCAGTCAATCTATCTGCCAACCTTTCCAGTGAATGGTGAACACTGGCAACACTTGTCTGCATATTGAATGATGCAATGAGGAAGGAAATGGGAGAAAAAGTCTTAAACTGAGTCCAAGGAATGGTGAAAGACAGAAGAAACTGCTTTACAGAATATTCGGAGTAGCTGGTAGAGAAAACAGTTTTCTTTTTTAATAAGGAGCAGAAACCAAACTACAACCATGATACTTATACCATATAGAACTGGAACCAGAATCCAGGCATTTATTTGTATGTCTCTGCAAAGGTCTGAACTGGAATGGAAGCAGTAAATAACAATTTAAAAAATAGCACTTAGCGAGCATTCAGCATTGGATACGGAGTTAGCTTACCGGTACTTATAGCGCAATGCTAAGTATACATACTCAGAAGCAAGATTCAGCCCCAAGTGAGTGAGCATAGGATTGATATGTTACAGAGGGCCAAAGTAAATGTGAAATTAGATGTGTCATTGTTTAATTAGGGGCCTTTTTCCCATTAAAGTATCAGCCATAGGTGGCCTGATTCAACTTGGGATTGCGGCACAGAGCGATATGTGTAAACCTTTGCCATTATTCTGCTGAAAATCCCTCCCCCTAATTGTGATATGGGCCCTCAAAGGTGCCATGATGGCAGCAAATGGAAACTGGGATGTGTGTGTGTGTCAGGTTTAGGGAGAGTTTAGGTGGGATAATGGCATGGAAATAAGAGGTTCAATGCCCCTACCTCTATGCTGAGTGTCCCTAATCCAGATCAGTCCCCCAAACAGCTGCAGTTCTAACTGGAAAATAAGCCGCAACATAGACAAACAGCCCAGTCCTATCCAGCGCTGGTACAGCAGGGCCATGTGGTCCACACTGTATTCAGTGCTGGCTAGGAGCGGGCTGGAAGTCTCTGTGGGGTAAGGGGACATTTTCCCCTCATGCCAGGTAAACTCCCAGCCTGTGCAATGGGGCTACTCAGATCTGCGCCAGCTCAATCGCTGGCGCAGAACTGAAAAGCCACGTGTAGGGAAAAAAGACACGGAAAGGGACCCCACCCCCCTCCCGGGCCCAATTCGGCCACGTATGGTGTACTTGTGGAGCCCCTAAAGGGGTCTCAGGGAGCCCCAGGGCTCCTAGGAGCAAGAAACACTGATGTAATTGAACTGAGCTGAAACCTCAGGCATAGCTTTGCAGGCTCATGACACTGATGGGTAGTACTAGTGACTCTCTAGGATTTCAGCACGGGCTCTTTCCCCTCCCTACCTGGTGATGTCAGTGATGGACCCTACAACCTTCTGTATGCAAAGCAGGTGCTCTACCCCTGAGTCAAAGCTTTTCCTCCAAGCTTTAAACTTTTTTAAAAAGATTTTTTAAAAACTTTTTAAAGTTTTAAAAACTTTTTTTGTGGATTTTATAATGGTAGGTTTGTCGACATTTTTCTCTTATGATACTGGATAGTCCCTTGATTCCAGGTAGAGCTGGGATGTGCTGTTTTCTGAAGCTGACGTGTTCAGGTATATAGAAGGGACATCTGGCAGCCCTACAGGAAAAAGTGGAATTTGGTCAGATATCACATGTCCAATAATATTGCCAGACAGTGAGGCCAAGAAGGGTTGCCAGATGTTCCTCATTTGAAACTCCTTTCCTCCTTTTACGAGAGTCAGCAGCCCAGACGCAGGAGGTTGAAAAAGCAGCATATAGGCCCTGCCATGGGTGATACTATGCCTTAAATGTAGGGAATCCAAACTTCATTTCCCTAGGACTCTGTTTACAGCAGACAAATTATGGCAGGTTGACATAAGCGCCTTTCATTTGTTCATCCTTCATGCATACAGTGAATGTCTGGACGGGGAGCCAAGAATGCGCCCTCTGGTCCCCTCCTCCTAACCACCACCCTGTGGCTTCATCAGGATGTCTGTTTTATTTCTGCCTCACTGCATCCTTTTCTTCCTTCACCACCACCTCCACCTGGGAAACCAAGAGCCCTGCAGCCAGATGCCTGAGGTGGATGTGGTGGCCCAACCTCCTCCCATCTCTCTCAAGTACCAGCTATGGGCCTCTTACATCGTATTTTGGGCTTACTGGCTTGCCATACCAGGAGATGCCTGAGCTCAGCCTTCAGACTTTCAGTTTGTTGTTCAGTTCAGTGTTATGCAGATAGTTCTTGCAGGGGGTTCTCTGCAATCTTATGTTAAAGTTGCTAGTTGGTTTGGACCCTCTGAGTGGCCTTCTCCTTTTGATACATAACAGTGGAGAGGAGGATGGGATGCTTCTGGTGTACAGAGACTGGTTCCCTCAGAGAATTTGAAAGGGAGCACAGTTCTACTAGAGGGGGGATTAAGAATATTTATATACCCCTTGTCAATAATACCACTTTTCAACAATACTGCTTCAACTCAGAGTTCACAGAGCGGTTTACGTAGCAAAAATAAATAAATGAATGGTTCCCTGTTCCAGAAGCACTTGCAATCTAAAAAGACTCAGAAGAAAAACCAACAAACAGCCACTGGAAAAGTTGCTATGCTGGGATGAATAGAGACAACTGGTCTCTCCTGGCTAAATATAGGAGGAGTGCCAGGTAAAGAGTGCCTCTTTACATAGTTAGCAGGGCTGATCTCTACAGATCACCTCCAGTCTGTTTGCACATCTTGTGGGACAAAGCTTCCAGTGGGCATATTGAAGAATTTGATCCTGCATGTTCTATCTAGTGGGGAAACTAGGCAGCCAGACGGGAGTTTTCTTGGTACCAAATGGGATTGCAGACCTACAGAACAAATATGCTGGATAATGCATGTTTATTGAGCAGACACCTTCAACATTGCCAGGGCGCTCTCTGGCACAAGTTGGTAACATACCTTATGAGGCTATGTTGACTGTTTTACAGGGGCATTTCTCCCACAACCCTCTGAAATAGCACAACATAATTCTTTCTATAAACATAACCCAGGGCCAACTGAGAGTGTTTTGTTATATACTGCTGATCTATGGCACCTGGTACAGCACTGCGATTTTCAAAACCTGGAAAAGCTGCTGTGTGGTCGTCTGGTCTGTGGCCTGCAGGATCAGGCCCTGTAGAAACTCCTACTTGAAAAAAATAGAAAAAGAAAAACGCTTCCAGAGGCACAAGAGGAACTACTTATCACCAGAGGCGAAACAAGGGTGGAGCGAAGGCAAGTAGTTCTGCAAGACTCCATTACACTGGAGTCAGTGGCCCCTCCCCCTTGCTGTTGGAGCCATTCTGGCAGCAAAGGCAACTCGCAGGACACTCCCCAAGGGGGAGGGGCCGCTGACTCCAGTGTAACGGAGTCTTCCAGAACTACTTGCCTTCGCTCCACCCTTGTTTCGCCTCTGCTTATCACTGAAGCAGCAGCAGCAGCAAGCACCCCCCCCCCCATGAAGGCCATTTGGTAAGGAATCCAACTCGCTCAGAACTCCAGTGGTTATTTACAACCTATTGGCCATTAGGGCTTACGTAAGTCACAGCCCAATCCTATTCACTCCCCCTCCCGACATTGTAGCGGGGCCAAAATGGCAGCCTGTGGGGGGGGGGGGGAGGACCGGGAGGCTTCTGCAGGGAAAGGGGATGTTTTAATCCCCTTACCCCTGTGTAAGCCTCATAGGCCACAATGGGTCTCCTCGGACCGATGGTAGCAATTTTGCTAGTGTAAGTCCGAGGAAAGGGGTGGGGAGGCTGCAGGGAAGGGGGATAGGATCCTCCCCATCCCACAATCTCCCCTCCCCATTCTGCCCCCTCCCCGTTCTGCCCTCCCCCCGTTTTCCTGATGTCTTGCCTTTCCTGGCGCACATCCAGAGTTCTTCCTGTGCGGCTGGGAAGGCGTAGACCTTCCCGCCGGCATCCCTGGCAGCTTGCTGACTGGCTTTTGCAACTGGTGCAGACTGCTTTACGGCAGTCAGTACCAGTGCGGGAGGCACACCGCCATTGGGCGTTTAGGATTGGGCTCTCAGTCTGGTTGAGAATCCAATATAACAGCAAAAGAAAGGAGTGGCTCTGTCTGCCTCCTCAGGTTGCTTCTGTCCTTCATCACTTCTTGCTAGTGAAGATGCCCTCTGCAGTACTCTCTCCCTGTTACCTCAGGTGGCCTCCTTAGGTGGAGGCTCACCAAGTCTCTGCAAGTCCAGGGAAGGGCTTCAGGGGAACATTGCAAGGCCCGTGAGACTTGTTCCTTCTCATTGAGAGGGAGTTGCCTGCTTGGAGGCTGAGCTGGTTCCTTCCTCTGCCTCTCCACCCTCAGTGGCAGGGTGGAGAGCCCCTGTGGTCCATCTCCCCAGTCTCCCCCCCTTTCCTCTTTGCTTTCCTTCACTCCTTATTTCTCTTACCCTTTCTTTCCTCTTTCTTCCCCCTTCTTTCTCCTTTCTCTCTCCTTCTCTGTCTCTACCTCTTTCTCTTCCTCTGCTTGTTTCCTTCCTCGCTCCATCCTCTGTCTTCCTAATCTTTCCTTCCTCCCCCTTGTGGATGTGGTCCAGCCCCTTTTATGGGTTGGTACCACTCAATGGGGTTGCATGGAGGCTACTTCACCACTGCCACTTCTGGGAGAGGGGAGCGCCATTCAGTCATACAGCGCCATGTTCTGCCCCTCCAGCACCACACATGAACCTGCTGCGTCCAGGGAAGCTGCTAGTGTCATGCTTTGTGCTGCAGACTGGTCAGTTGGACTCACAAGAGCCCAGAAATTAATTACTCCTTTTCAAACCAACCTAGGGACTACCAATTGCCCCTATAGGTATATGTGTAGTTGGTGCAGTACCAAGCCATTTAATGGGACCTTGTGGCTACTGGTTGTCCATCTTTCTCAACCTGGACTGGTTTGAATGTCTGAGTTTTGGCCTCACAGGCACCCACCAGGTTAGTGGAACATAATTTGACAACAGTCTAAATCAGTTCAAACTGTTTGAAAGAGGTCTTGGAGGATTCATGGGGTCCTTCTGTCTCATTGTTTCTGGACCCTGTAGTGAATTCCTGGACCCTCCATCTGGATGAAATTCTATTGTGTCCCATTTGCTGAATGATGAATGTCCTGTCCCCCCCCCCATTTTTTGCTTATTTTTCTGTATTTTTGGACACTTCTAACCTCCTAGAAGCCCCTATGTAAGTTCATCAGCTAAACACTGTGGAAGCATCATCTTACAGGAAGCCTTTGTCTGTGTGAAACTCCATGATTAGACAGGGAGACCACATGAGTTTGTGGATTTGGCTTTTCTTCCTATTTGGGATGGCTATCCTCCCTCCAGGATTGGCATGTGTTTAGCATTTGAGCAGCAAAATCTGTCTGTCTAGTTCAAGGGGGTGGGATGGAGTGAACAGGTGGGTTCCAGTCCTCCAATAAGTAACTAGATTATATCATAAAAAGTGGTGTATTTCCTAGCCCATAGGAAGTGTTCACTGTACTCTGCCAGTCACTTGAGTGACCCATTTGTTGGGAGCTCAGAAAGAGCACCCACTTACTCGTCCCTGAGTGAAATGACTGGGGATTCCTTGAGCAATGTACAGTAAGTAGCTTAAGCTAGGGGCTGTCTAGCTAGAATGTGATCAGGGACTTTTTGTTGCTTTGTCAGCTAAGTGACTCCTGCCAGCGTGCAAACTTCCCCAGGTTCAAAGTAATGGAGAGGTCAGGGGCTATTTTGAGTTTTATACTTTGTGAGATGGGGGTGGTCCAGGGACCTGAGCCCCTTTTAGTTGTGATTCCACCCCTTCATTGCCCGAGTATTCTTCAGGATGAGCCTGGCCTGAGGGTCACTACCCTGGGCCTCAGAGCTGCTGTGTGTGTGTGGGGGGGGGGGGGAGTGGCTGCCACCTGCGTTCTCCAACACTGGCAAGGTAGAAGGTTGTGCTTCATGGGAGGGTTGGGCCTTACCTCCTTAGAGGTTCAGAAAAGCCCACTGGACTCCTCAGCTCTCCATCCTGGAGGGATGTCTGATCGCCAGTCATCACAAATCCATCTTTTATCTCTGGCCGAACCTCATCAGGCCCCACAAACGACTCCACCTCCTCCCATCCTGCTGGTCCTGCCCCTCTGAGGTTGTGTCTAGACTGCCTAATGACAGCTGCCACTCATGGCTTCCCTGAGGCCCAGAGCTGCTTTAGAGGCCTTCATGGGGCCTGAGGCAGCCGGCTTTAAGCCAGGAAGAGAAAGCACAGAAGCATTTGGTGCCACACATGAAAGCAGCATGGCTCTGGCTGTAGCCACCTTGAAGGAAGGCTGCAGTCACTCTCCAAGGTCAGCTGGCATCCTCATGTCCTCTCAGGCTTCATCCTCGCTGTTTGGGATGAGAGACAACATTGGGCCCAAGCCCTGGAGCTCTTATCAGCCTCACACAGTCTCATCAGGCCTCACTGAGGCCATAGCTGGTGTCTTGACAGGGGCTGCTCCTGGGGCCAAGTCTGCTCTCGGATAAGTAGCATCCCAGCTTCATCTGCTGGGTGTTAATGGTTACTGCAACCATTTGATGAAAACTTGCTTTGAACTTTCAAGCTAAGCTCAGGCGTTTTCCATCAGCCTGCTTGTACTTTTCTTTCCCGATATTGTGCCCCTTCTTTCCCCATATTGATTCCCTTTTCGCTTAGACTTTTAATAAACTAGTTTCATTTTGACCCTCTGTCTGCCTGGCCCATGTTCATGGGTTATTCAGTGGATTGTCATGTCTCTTCACCCTGCAGATGCTACTGTGGGTTTGATTTTTTATAAGAACCCCCGGGGTTCTGTGCTATCCTGGAGAAGGAGTTCCCAAACAGCCCCCTTCTGCCTGGTCTCTGTAGCCTGAGATGGTGGCAGTGGATACAAACTACCAAGGTTGTTTTCCTGTTCAGCTGCTGGTCCAGCAAAGAGAAAGTGGGGAGCAGGTAGGGATGCATGCATGCTAACCACTAGGCACTACTCTTCTTGGTCTGCCAGACTTCACTCAGGAGTTCATTTCCCTGACACTCTCCAATAAAAGATTGATGGTGACCTTAATTATCTCATAGAACAAGACATCTTAGAGCCAACGGCACTCATATCAGTGGTGACTACAAGTGCACTATAAATAAAGTCCTTCAATGGTCCTGATATCCAATTCCAGTGGTGAGTCATCTCCTGGCTTTGCTATCACAAGGGATTTTTTTTTTTTTTGCCAAACTGGACCTGGACGAGACCTATCAACAGCTGTCTGTGGATGATGTCAGAGCAGATGCCCAAACTATTTAAACACTCATCATGAAGCTTTCAGAATAAAGTGCCTCCTGTTTGAGGTTTGTCTGACCCCTGGCATCTTTCAGAGTGTCACTGAAGACATTCTTAATGGAATTCCCAATGTTATGCCAAATTTTGATGGTGTTTTGACTCCTAGCAGGTCCACTGAGGAACTTGCAACATGGATGTGAGTAATACTGCAATTTTTGGCTGCTGCTGGAGCATGTGTTAAGTGTGAGAAGTGTGTGTTTGAGATCATCCAGATGGAATTTCTTGGCTACATCCTTGATATGGAGAGTATTCTCCCTACACCAGGAAAAGTAAAAGCAATCCATGATTATCCTGTGCCTTATACTAAACAGGAACTCCAAACAGTCCTGGGGCTCTTGAACTTTTAAAACACATTCCTTAGGCATAAGGCTATAGTGGTCGAACCAATGCACCACCTTCTTGAGAAGCACACCAACTAGAAATGAACATCCTGGCATGGTAAGGTGTTCTGTGTTGTGAAGCACCTCCTGTCACCTGACAGTGTTTTGGCCCATGATGATGAGTGAAAGCCATTGATTCTCACATGAGACCATATGGTACTGGGCTGTCCTGACTGAGTTGTGAGCTTCCCACTGCTTGCTACTCCAGAATGATCTATGTAACAGAACCACACCCAAATAGAGGCCCTGATTGAGACAGCGAGTTTGAAGAAATGTAATGGGTTATGTCTATGGTTCATTATCTCTGCTGACCACAAGCCACTGCTGGTTGCTTCAAACCCAGCAGGCTCCTCAAGGATTGTCAGAGGCGTCGCTCCGGTAGGGGCGGGGCTGTAAGTTTTGCTCGGTCGGACTCCCGTTTACCGAACGAGCAGGAGGCGGCCCCGCCCCCTCACTGTGAGAGCCATTCCCCTGCGGAGAAAGCAGCAGGCAAGAGACCCTGCCTTCTGCTTTCTCCGCAGGGGAATGGCTCTGACAGTGAGGGGACGGGGCCGCCTCCTGCTCGTTCGGTAAACGGGAGTCCGACCGAGCAAAACTTACAGCCCCGCCCCTACCGGAGCGACGCCTCTGAGGATTGTCACCTTACATGCTGTGGTGGGCAATTTTTCTGAATGCCTACACTCTCTAGCATTGGCCAGGCAAGCATATTGCCCATGCTGATGCCCTGGGTCAACTTTCTCATCCACTGGGGAGGCTGCAGGTAAGGTGTCCAAAACATATTTTAAGCCCAGGTTGAAATTATTTTCATGTTGCCAAAGAACTGTGGGGATTGTAGTTTTGTGAAATAGTGAAGGCTTCTTTGTTAGAGAACCCTAGCCCTTCACAAGACAACAGTTCCCAATATTCCTTGGATGGGAGTTGAACAGAACTGAAAATAGTATTCTAGACATATCCCTAAGCATTTTGGGGGATGGCTCAAGAATTTTGTAGTGAAGTACAGTACTGTAGGAAATGTTCCTGTACACTGAATTCCTCTCCATTCCCATGCGGAAGTATAAAGGATTGCCCTTTTGTGCAGAATACTTTACATCTAAAGAACATAATTGATGCTCCATACTTCAAATATTCCAGCTCTAGAATGCCCATTACTTTTCAGACAGTTTGATCTGGCATCTGCTGTCTCAGCAGGAGAATGGCTGTCTTTCCTTTATTTACATGAAGCACCTGTCTAATCCAATTGCTCTGGGGCTCAAACCACAGCACAGTCAAATTTGCCCTCTGACTTTTTTTTCCAGAGCCACTAATGGTTTCTCCAACACTGCTGAACTGTTCTGAAATGGGCTGAGATCCCACTTGTTAATCCAACGTCAAATGTCGACTTGCTGGAAAACCTGACTCCTGAACTCCCTTAAGGTTTTGAGTCAGCCATTGTCTAAATTCATATAGTGTGCAATCACTAGCAGGATAGCTGGGGAAATTATCACTTAATTGAGGAAGAAGTTTCTATATATATGTTTTACTTGCCTAGTGAAATGTTTGGGTGTGCTTAAGATTAAAATCCATTCTTTTTTCTGGCGTGCAGAAGAACTTCAGAGCTATTTTACTCTGTGATGTAAAATGTTGTGCCCAGCACAAGATTTAGGTGCGTTATAAACAAACAAACAAACAAACAAACAAACAAACAAACAAACAAACAAACAGAGTCAAGCGTTTGTGAAGACAACAGGCATAATCCAGCTAAAGGTAAACCTTTTGAGTGGTGTTATTGTGGTAAGAGGGCGCCGCGGTGGCTTAGTGGTTAAGATGCTGAACTGCAGACCAGAAGGTCGGTAGGACAGCAGTTTGAGACCCAAGTGCCGCGTGACGGAGTGAGCTCCCGTCTCCTGTCCCAGCTCCTGCCAACCTAGCAGTTCGAAAGCAAGAAATTGCAAGTAGATAAATAGGTACCGCTGCAGCGGGAAGGTAACAACATTCCGTTAATCATGCTGTCCACATGACCACAGAAGTGTCTTCGGACAGCGCTGGCTCTTCGGCCAGAAATGGAGGTGAGCACCACACCCTAGAGTCGGACATGACTGACTTTCGAGCAGGGGATACCTTTACCTTTACTATTGTGGTAAGAGTGTTAGGCCAGGGAGATCTAGATGCAAAATTCACCAAGTGCCATAGAGAAGTTGCTGTCTCACAACCTAAGGATACAATCCTATATACACTTACCTGGGAGTAGCATCCCAATCCTATCCCCTACCATGTTATAGCATGCAGCCGTGCCAATGAAGCGCACGCTGCATGCTATGGTGGAAGGGGTGCGATCAGACACCCAGCAAGAAGTTAGTAAAACAAAACTCAATGGTAGGCCGCCTGATTGCCAATGGATCTCCTTCCCAGCTATTTTGCTGGTGTATGCCCAAGGAGAGGAAGGGGGTAGGGGCAGGTTGGAAAATTGATTCAGCATGCACTTTTGCTGCTGAGATTCACCCCTCCAGCCTCCAGACTGCCCCCTGTCATGCCTCCTCCTTGCCCTGAACCTCCCCTGAATTGCTCACAAACTTGCTCCTTCCGCCACCTTACCTGAGCCAACAGGGCATCCAGGCAATTCTAGTGCACACATGCAACCACTGGCCATTTCTGCTAGCAGCTCTGTTGGGCCAGTTTTAATCTCATTGAGTTCAATGACACTTCCTTCTGAGAAGACATGCATATCTGGGCTGTAACTTTCCTTACAGGGATGTTGAGAGGATACAGTGGGGTGCTGTTGCACTGCCCAGTTCTCTTTGTAGGAAGGGTTGAATGAAAAGATAATTATGTCATAATTTTTGAAGCCCCACTGATTTCAGTGGGATGCCTTGTACCCCCCATACATTATGATAGTAAATAATGCTATCTATAATATTATAATTAATAAATAAATACTATAAATAATAATACTATAAAACAGAGGTTCTCAACCTGTGGTACGGGTACCCCTAGGGGTACGCGGACCTCTTGCTGGGGGTACCCCAAGTCCTGCCCCTTATTTGCCCCATCAGCAGCTAATTAAGTTTTAATTAACATGGATTTTAAAATTATTTTCGGAGTCCTTCTGTCTCTGATTTTGGTTTTGGGCTTATTTTTGTACTTTGGAAAATGTACTTTGATGAGTTGAGGGAGGGAGGAGCTGATTTTGGGAAGTGTGACTTGGAGAAAAAAAGAGATCCTTGCATCTCTCTCTCTCTCTCTCTCTCTCTCTCTCTCTCTCTCTCAGACAGACAGACAGACAGACAGACAGACAGAGTTAAATAAGACATTTTTTCACATTTAAAATTGTTTTAGTACTTTTTATTTAATGATTAATTACCTAATTAATTAACTGATTGATCCAATTAATTAGCAGTTAATTAACAGGGGGTACTTTAGAAAATTGGACCGTGATAAGGTGGTACCTGGGCCTCCAAAGGTTGAGAACCCCTGCTATAAAATAAATAAATAATACTATAATAAAAAATATGAGTAGGGATGGAAGAAAATAGGAAATGACGAAGCGGGACGTTGTGCTTGTCTTTTGCTCTTTCATTCCTTGCTGCTTCTCACCTTTCTTCTTGACCTGAGGCCACTGCCGTTTTGTACACAATCCAGCTGTGAGAACCTTCCGATTCCTGTCCCACAGGTTTGGGTGTTGTCTCCATATGGGTGCCAAACAGCAGCCCCTGGAGCTGAACTGAATGGTGAGTAATGGGGGAGTAAGAAGCTGCAGTGTTTGGTGGAGAGCAGAAAAAGAGGAGTGGACATTTTGGATTACGTCCGTCATTCAGAGCTGTTTGAAGAAAGCAGCACATCAGAGGAAAGGTATGAATATGACCTAACACCTGAAAAACATCCAATCGTTTTAAGCCTGAACACAATGAAAAAAAACTGTACAAATACTTTCCCTCCCCCTCCTGTTTGCAAAGCGTCCAGGGTGAGCTCACCCCATCTTTCCTAATGTTTTCTGCAGCCAATCCATGGACTCCAGGAACTAAGTCACCCACTATATTTTCCAGGCTAGGGATATTCTAGTTAGTGATTGCTGTTCATTATTAACATGGCTAGAAATACCATATGCTAGATATAACAAGTCCGAATCCTGTGCTGCAAATGTGTTTTAACTTATTCAATAACTTATTCAAATCAAGCAAATTTGCATATATGTGCTTACTTTATTCCGCCCCACCTCCAACACATATTTTAATGTGTTGTATTCAGGCACAGTGAATTGATTCTGTACAGTAAGTGCAGCACATCCTCCTGATGCCCTCCCCCCTCGGACTGAAAGAACCCCTGCTGCAGGATTCTGTTTCTACAGCCCTGCCAGGAAATGGTATACAATATATTGCAGCCCTGTTTAATAAACCTGTTACTTTACCAACACCAATGTAGAACCTGCATGAGTGATCAAGGCAAAGCTCTAAATATGGAACGAAAGGTGGGGGGCCAAATTATGTTTCAGTTTCAGCCAAATTATGGCGCTTGAAGGCTTTTAAACCAGGGTTTCTCAACCCCTTCCTGGCTGAGTACCACCTCCGACGCCACTCTCCTGCTTTGTACCACTGGAACTGACTGGCGATGACATCAGCGCCAGTTACTTCTGGGTTTTCAGGTTTTCCGAGGCTAGAAAATGCAGGTAGGAGGCTCTGGGCGGGTAAGAGGGCCCTTCTCAGCATTCCCGAGAGGCTCGGCCAAAGGCAGGAGCCTTTCAGGAGCAAAAATGCGCTGCTTAAAGTGCCACATCGGAGTGGGGTTCCGGTGATCTGAGTACCACCAGCAGTTGGCCGAAGTACCACTGCTGGTACTAGTACCACTGGTTGAGAACCCCTATACTAAATAGTTTGGAGGGGTGCCACAGAAGACAATAAGGCTTTGCCCTCTCAGGACCCCTTGCAGTTTGATCCTGAATCAAGGTTCAACAGACAGCACAATGGATATGGACAAACCTAATGGTCAATATGGCCCTAGGACAATGTAGTCAGTTGTGATAATAAGCCAGGGGCTGTAGCTTTGTGGCAGAGCATCTGGTGTGCCTGCAAAGGTTCCAGGTCACAGTCCCGTTGCATCTCCAGGCAAAAGAGAGAAAACTTCCTCATTCAATTCAATGACTTCTGATTGATTCATTCAATGAAACTGATTGGCAGGAGATTTCGGACTTACACGAGGAGGTGCTTCTCAGAGGCGTAGGAACGGGGGTGTGGGCAGCCCACCCCCGGGTGGTAGGGTGCGGGCGGTGTCGGGGGTGCACACACCCAGCGGCAAAACGGCGTTGGCGGCAAAAGGCCCATTTTTGGCGCAACGGCGGTGTGAGGAAGGACCCGCCCACCCGGGCCTGTAGTGCATCTTTTCCGGTGAAAAACGCTGGGGGCATTTTTTTGCCTTAAAAGGCGCCAGGGCGGGGCTTGCATGGGGGCGGGGTGGGATGATGACATCACGGGGGTGTCGTGGGGGCGCCTCCACCCTCGTGGAGGCTAGGTACGCCTCTGGTGCTGCTTCCCCGAACACATGATTGGTCCATGGAATTTGTTGCCACTAAGTGTGGCAATGGCCACTAGTTTGAATAGGTTAGAAAGGGGACTGGACAAATTCATGGAAGACAGGTCTTTCAGTGGCTACTAGTCATGATGGTTGTGCACTAGCTCCGGGTTCAGCAGCAGTATGTCTGTGAATGCCAGTTCCAGGGCAACAATGCTGGAAGAGAAACATACCTCTCTCTCCTGTTCGTGGGGTTTCCAGAGGCAGCTGGTGGGCACTGTGAGAAACACAATGCTGGGTCTTTGGCCTGATCCAGTAGGGTTTTTCTTATGTGATATCATAATTATAGAAACCCTCCAGAGAATTCATTGTTATGAACAGATTCACTTATTGCAGGAAGCATCATCAATCATCACTCAATTTATTCTAAAAGGGCAGCCGCAATTTTCTGTAGAGCCAGAAGTACCAAATATAATATGTGCTGTGCCCTGAACTGAAAGGTAATGTTAGAGTCAAGGGGCTTTACTGATCTAAGGATGAAGTCCTATACACACTTACCTGGGAGTAGGTTTCATTGAACTCAACGGGACCTTTGCATAGATATGTCTAGGCTTGCACTAACAGCCCAATCCTATCCCCCCCCAACAAAGTAGCATGCACTGCATACCCTACAATGGGAGGGGTAGTCCTGGGGGTCTCTTCCAGATAAGGGAACATTTGTTCACTTGCCCGGACATAAGCCTCTGTTGCCTCTGTTGTCGAGACTGGAAAGGAGTATAGGATATCGGCAGTGGTGCTGCCACTGATACCGCCCACCTCTCGGCCTTGACACACACCCCTCCCTACCCTGGTCTCTGCCCCACAGTTTTGTTTGGTCATCTGTATTAAGAAAAACATGGTAAGTTTTTTTTCCTGCAAAACATTCTAACATGCGTTAAAACAGGGGGTCAGCACCCTATAGCCTGTGGGCTGGATCCAGCACCTGCCACCCAAAGTCTTTTGGCCCACACAGAGTTCAGCTTGGGAGGCTGCACGGCACAGGGACTCTGCAAAATTTGGCAGGTGGCTCTGCCATGCCCTATCCAGCATGTGGCAATGCCTCCCAAGCTGAGCTCTATGCAGCCATTTCCGGGAGCTCAACAAACTGGATGTTAGATGATGATGACGTAATGATGTCATCACCGAACGTCCGGCCCCTTTGCGCAGAAAGGCTGCCAACCCCAACTTGAAAAGTTGGAGGCCATGATGTGATAAGCTTTCCCCACATTTACTATTTGGTAAATTGGTTGTCTCTATTAGTACTCCATTGTAAGTTATATTGAGTGGGGAAGGTATTCCTTGGAGCTATGGAGTCTATGCCTAGATATGTGTTTTAAGGACCAGCTTGTCTTCATATTTTTCAGATTTCAAGTTGAAGCTTTCATATTTCTATTTTAAGCATTCATATATTTTGAATGATTTACATATGTGCAGTGTTTGTAAGGTATTTATTTTTCGCTTAAAATATTCGCTTACATTTTGGTTTGTCTCATGTAGAAATACCTTTTAATGTATAATAAACCTCCTATTCACTTTATTGGGAGACTAAAGTCAAAGTAGACGAGATGTTAAATGCATCATTATCTAATCTGAGGTTTACTTTAAAGTAAAATTAGAAGCCATGAGGGTACCCAATCTGGATTTGGACTTCTCCTTGCCGCAGCGCGTATATTTAACCCTTTATTTCTGTGTTCTTTCCCTGCCAAATACCCCTTCCCAAAGCTGCTGAGATACCCAAAAGGAGAGATTGAAATAAAAGGCTTATACTGTTTTGAGTTTATACTAGAATATTAACTCCAATTTAAATGTAATTATTACTGAATTGAATAGTAATCAGATCACAACAGTGTGTTTGATAGTACTGTCTGCGATTTTGAGGGAAGACAAAATACATGTCTGGTGTGCGATGGATACAATTCAGCAGTGTCCAACAGGGTGGTGGACTAGTAACCATCTGGGTTTAGAGTATTTTGCGAGATGCAATTTGCTGTAAAAAGATTATCTGTAAAAAGGTTTTAGTGACGGAACAGTCATTGATTTTATTTTCCAAGCTCAAACAAAACAACAAAACATATGCTGGCATGGAAGTGATTCGCATATGGTGTCTGCTCTATGATGAACACTGCAAGAGGCACACTGTGTCACCATGCATTTCCCTTTCAACTCAACATGAAAATCAGGACTCTGACTCTTTTTCAAAAAGCGTCTTTCTTGCCCTCAAAGGGTGGCCAAAGGCCCCTACATTCCACTCAGCCCTGTGCCCACCAGACCCTGCTCCATGAAGAATGCCACAAAATGGAGATTTTTTGCCAAGTGTGGCCGTTTACATCACAGCACTCCAGTGACAACAGAAACTGGACCTGATGGCTTCCCCACCCCATACACTGCGGCTTAAAGGCACACAAGCCCTCTCAAGGTCTAGCCCTGGCAGGTTTCATTGACTTCTATCATTAGATAGCTCACGTATGTCTGTGCCCACTTAACACAGATCATTGGACAGCATTTTTAAATTGCAGAGCCTCTGTTTGCTCTGAGCTAACATTATCTAACTAGGACAGGGTTTCTCAACCAGTGGTACCAGTACCACCAATGGTACTTCAGCCGACAGCTGGTGGTACTCGGACTGCTGGACAACTGGAACCCCACTCCAATGCAGCACTTTCGGCAGCACGTTTTTCGCTTCAAAGAGGCTCCTGCCTTTGGCTGAGCCTCTCGGGAATGCTGAGAAAGGTCCTCCAACCCGCCCAGAGCTTCCTACCTGCATTTTCTGGCCTCCGAAAACCTGAAAACCCAGAAGTAACTGGCGATGATGTCATTGCCAGTCACTTCCGGTGGTAAGCAGTAGGAGAGTGGCGTCGGTGGTACTTGGCCGGGAAGAGGTTGAGAACCCCTAGGAGGAAGGTTTTCCCTGGAATTTGCACCTCTGTGACCATGAAGCTGCTTTATACTGAGTCCATCTTGTCTACTCAGACTGGCAACGGTTCAACAGGGTTTCAGCACTTGCTACTTGATCCCTTTGCTAAAAATGCCAGGGGGTGAATGTTTTGCATGGACTGCATGGACTCAGCCCCTGAGCTGTGACTGTCCTCATATGAGGCGCCTGAGCTCCTTCTGCCGAGGAAATGGCATTTATCAACCCACCCTTCCAGTAATGGACCTCAGAGCAATAGGTTTGCTCATACCTTTTATCCTCACAACAATGCTGCGAGGCAGGCCAGGCAGAGAGGGTGGCTGGACCAAGGTCACCAGCGAGCTTTGTGGCTGAGCGAGGAACTGAACTTGATTTTTCCCCAGGCAGAGTCTGATGCTCTAACCACTGTGCAGGACTTTCTTCCTCCCAGTGTGGAGACCACACTGTGGCTCCTCCCCATGCTAGTGTTTCTGGACGGGGTGACGCATCAGGGGAATCTCCAATGTGGTTTGTTCTCATGTTTCCAAGTGGCATGGGAAATATCTGCACACCTCAGTGGCACCCACTGAATGTAACATGACCCTATAGCACAGGGTGGTCCAACCTTTTGTACCTCGAGGGCCACATGCGGACTTCGACATGGAACCCGGGGGCCACACAATGAATAATTAATAATTAATAAATAATAATGACCACTGCATGCACCTGTGTGGCATAGTAGTGAAAGACTAGCAGTGGGGAGCCCCAGGTACAAATCTCAGGTTTGTACCTGTTTGACATTGTCGGTCACAATCATTTGTCATCATCTACCTCATGGGGTTGTTGTGAGGGTGAAATGAGGGGGGGGGGCTTTTATATCACCCTGAGCTCCTTGGAGGAGCAGAAATGTGACTAATAATAACGTGAAACGGAGAAAGGCCGTCAGTGAGTGGGAGATGGGTGATCTCTGATCACAGAGGAAGGGGGTGCAGTGAGTTTGAAAGGAGCCGTAATGTAGCAAAGAGTAGAGGGTGAAAGTGTTTTCATGTTAGCAGCAGAGATTCTTCTCCCTACCTTTTCTCTCCTGCCCTCTCTTCCTAGATGCTGACATTTTCCTGTGGTTAAGGTGGAATTTACTTCTTTAAAAGACTGTGACTCACAGAGGCCAGGTGACAGTTGCTCTTTTCAGTGTTTAGAACTATAATTCTTCTCAATTATCAAAGACATAAATTACTATTATTTCCTTACCAGATCGAACATCTCCCTTAAATATGTGAAGGAAAAATTGCAGGTTGTCTAGTGAATTTTCCTCTTGGAAAAACTGCTTATTCTTAATATACAAGTTCAATGAAAGTTCAAAAGTTTATCAGTGCAAAGCCTGCATTCCTTAATTTATCTGCTAGTTGCTCTATCCATAATTCCAATATTTGGAATTGAAGAGGCTTTTGGGGAGCAGCGGGGGGGGGGGGTATTGTCTTTTTTTTAATAAAAGTAATCACACAGCACATTTCTAGAGAGTGTTGCAGTGTCTATTGATCGTAATCAAACCACAGATGGTGTTAGCATAAGAGGAAGCTGGCTGTGGTACAGGATGTGTCAATCACAAGAACAAATTGATTTTGACTGTCGCAGGAAAATATTATTTGAGACTAGCATAATTCTACAAGGCTCCATTGCCTGAAGAATTTTGATCAGGCAGTATTCCTGGAAAAAAGTGTCTCTGCGTCAAGTTACTGCTGAGTTAAAGGTGATTACGGGGGGGGGGGGGGGGGGAAGGTTGATTTTTGTCTGCTTTATTTCTAATGTTCCTTTACTGCAAGAAAGTCAGTAGTTCCATATTGGAAAGCACTGTACAGATAGGAGTAAAAGAAAATATAGGCTTACTGGAGAACTGCAGAGAAGCTTTTTCAAAACCTGATGTTGCATATGAACATGGAATGTTAATATTTTGTTCTGATGTAGCAGTATCTTATGCATTAGAACAGTGGCATCGCTGGAGGTGGGGCGGAACGCTAAGTTCCGCACTGCGCTGACCCTCCGTTACTCACTGGCACGAGGCGGCCCTGCCCCCTCACCTTCAGAGCCATTCAGTGGGGCGAAGGCAATGCACAGGGAGTCTCCTGTGCGTTGGCTTCACCGCACTGAATGGCTCCAAAGGTGAGGTGGCAGGGCCGCCTCGTGCCAGTGAGTAACGGAGGGTCAGCGCGGTGCAGAACGTAGCATTCCGCCCCACCTCCAGTGATGCCACTGCATCAGGATCTCCAAGCACTTTGCATGCATTAATGAAGCCGCCTCCATAGGGAGGCAAATGTTGTTATATGGATTTTGCAGGTGGATAAGTGGATGTGTGGAGAAGAAAAGCATCTGTAATGTTTTTTTGAGGCCAAGAGGGATTTAATTTTGTTTGTTCCATTATTATTAGCAAGGCCAACGCTAGATGCAAACTTGAGGCCTTCGTTACTCAGGAAAACCTTTTCCTAATGTTATTAAAACAAAATGAACTGCTTGTTAACATAGTCCAAGGCTGCAGACCTGTGCAAAGTGAATTCAGGGCATATGGAAGTCCAGTTTACACTGGAGGGACTTAGGCGCTCCTAAAGTGAAGATCATGAAATTACACTCGTCGACATTTATCAGATGAAAATCAAGACATGCTGGTACCACACCATGTCTAATATTCTGTTCTGAGTAGCCAGTGTAGCCCCCCTACGGGGGAAAAAGCGGGATATAAAGTCAGTAAGTAGTAGTAGTAGTAGTAGCAGTAGTAGTAGTAGTAGTAGTGGTGGTGGTGGTGGTGGTTGAGACAGCTACAAATCAGGAATTCGCCAGGCTGAATCTCATCTCTGCCACTAGAATGACCCTGGGCAAGCTGCTCCTTTTCTGCCCCCCATATCTCCAATATGGGATAATAATACTGACTTAACTTGCAGGGTTGTTGTGAAAACTCAAGAAGCCACCCAAAGAGCGCTATACAAGTGCTCAGGATTATTGCTCCCGAGGATGACCGTGCAAGCTCCTTGCCCGTCCAACCTCTATGACCATCCAAGCTCTATTACCATTGCTGAAGGCTCTCTGCTGTGCCTGCTTACTTTGCCACAGTCCTGTCCTCCACTGAGTGACAAGTCCAAAAGGGGTGTTTATTCTCTGGGCTAGAGATATCCGTGAAAATCATAATTGTCTACAATATGGTATCAACAGCTCATAACAAACCCAACAACAGTAAAGTCTGTGACATATCTGGCTGTATACCATATGGTGCATTTGTATTCATGCTCATGCAGTTACATGCATGGAGACATTTCTTTCTTCCTTACTTACTTAACTCCTAGAGAGCCTGGGGAGGGAGCTAAATCCTGGGAATTACCAACACTGTTAGAAACTCATACCAAGGAGGCATCCCTAAAAGGCAATAATGGGGACACTGATTTACCAACAGACAGGTACTTGAAAATACGGACCATCCCTGGTAGATATAAATATGGACACTTGGAGCATATGATATAAATATGGACACTTGAAGTTGAATGCAATTTCACATTGTGCATCTCCATAAACTGTCAGTGAGCAGAGTGAGAGGTTACACAATCCGAGGTAGAGCAGAGTCACTGTCAACTATCATGACGCAAATGCAACCTATTGGATCACAAGTACTGGTCCAACCTCTGTATCTGCTGTAGGTTGGTTCCCCAAACCCCCATGGCTGAGAAAATTCGCGGATGCCCGAATCAGAAGCCGAAAATGATGTTTTCTTGGAAATGATGTAATGTTTCACAAATTGCATAAATCTACGCAATTTGTGTAGACTTGTGCAAATTTGCATACATTTACGCAAATAGCGCTACAGTCTGACACTTGGGTACAGAAGTTAACTAAGGCATAGGGAAGACATAGGAACATTATGCTTTCGAGATCAAATCAGTCAATCCTAAATGAAATCAACCCTGACTGTTCCCTGGAAGGACAGGTACTGAGGCTGAAACTCAAATATTTTGGCCACCTAATGCAAAGAGAGGACTCTCTGGAGAAGACTCTGATGCTGGGAAAGATTGAAGGCAAAAGGAGAAGGGGAAGGCAAAGGATGAGATGGTTAGACAGCATCACCGATGCAACGAACATGAAAATGAGCAAACTCAGGAAGATAGTGGAGGACAGGAAGGCCTGGCGGGATATGGTTCATGGGATCACAAAGGGTCGGACACGACTTAACGACTTAACAACAACAAAATGCGATGTTAAGGAGCCTCTTCTATGGCTCTGGAGGATATTTCTGTGCTTGTGTGAGGTGCAGCCATGTTTTTATGCTTTGGGGGCTACCTACATATTGAGGAGAAGGAGGCCTCTGACTCCAAAAGGTACAGTACTGTACAGTACAATGCGATTTTGACTTGACTTTTTCCTTTTTTTCCCCCAACCTGATCCGCGTTGAGTTAATTCCGCGGATACAAAATCCGTGGATACCGAGGTCAGACCTGCATACTGTATTCTTCAAGGCCACAGCACCCTCTGACACCATAAAATGACTTCTATTTAGTTAGTTTGCTTCAGAGTACATCGGAAGCTGCCTTATACTGTATGAGACCATTGGGCCATCTAGGTCAATATTGTCAACACAGACTGGCAGTGACTCTCCAAAGTTTCCAACAGGAATTTTTCTCTGCCCAACCTGGAGAAGCTAAAGATGGAACCTGGGATCTTCTGCATGCAAACCAGATGCTTTACCCTTCCCTACAGTATAACCCAACTCCACTTCTGTTGAGCTCAGTTGAGACTTACTCCTACAGTATGTGTGTTTAGGATTTCAGCCTAAAACAGTTAATTTTAGGACATACATATTATATCTCCATTCTTAGTAAAGAAAAATGTGTCCTGTCTAAAAACATCTCTATTCAAAAATGTTGGTCAGTTTTAAACTATTTTTCCTGGTGTGGAGTTCTTAGGGGAAGAATCACAGCTCAGCACTTGTGCAAATTCATTGCATCCAGAAGGTCCTGGCATCCATCTTGGGCACCTCCAATTAAAAAGATCTCAGGGAGGAGGACTGAGAAATGTTACAGCAACTGTCCAAAACTTGATGACTGTTGACATTAACATGTGCATGCTAACAACCCCAAATGAATGTTGTGAATGAAAATAGAGATATATTCCCCCACTTTTCAGACATTCACCCGTGAATGGTGACAGACACAATTAGGTGACTGTCAGCCTTAACCAAGAGGGAGCTGTGTAGCTCAGTGCTAGGGCATCCGCTTTGTATGCAGGAGGTCCCAGGTTCAATCCCCAGCCTCTCCACTTATAGGATTATTATTATTATTATTATTATTATTATTATTATTATTATTATTATTATTATTATTATTATTATTATTATTATTATTATACCACCCTTCCTCCAAGGAGCTCAGAGTGGTGTACATATTTCCTCCCCTCCTTTTGTCCTCACAACAACCCTGTGAGGTAGGTGGGGCTGAGAGATAGTGGCTGGCCCAAGGTCACCCAGGAAGCTTCGTGGCTGAGCGGGGATTTGAACCTGGATCTTCCAGGTCCAAGTCCAACTCCCAAACCACTACACCATCCTGGATCTCAAGTAGCAGGAGATCTGCTGCCAGCCAGACAGGTAATATTGACCTCCATGATCTGACTCAGCATAAGACAACTTCCTATCCTCTGAATTTGCAAAATGCATCTGGGATTGTTGATGCTCACTGTAATATATACACACATTTTCAAATACCACTGACTGTTGGGCATGGCTAATGCAAGAATCAATGTTAAATATAACAAAATAGCCAGCTACTTGGTGTCAGATATCACATGGTGAATCTCTGCGTTTTGAATATTCAGTGGGTATCTCACGCCAGGCAGTGGGGGCTGGACTGGATTATGGATGTAAATTCATTTCACCTCACAGCAATATGTGCTAACAGTTCATATCCTCATTGCTTGCTTGTCATCTCATATTTTCTGGATGGCATCAATAAGTAATAAGCGGTGCCTGACACATTTTCTAGTATCTCAGATTACACATTCCTTCCTAGAGTTTAGGGAATGCCTCACTAGAGGGAACCATTTAAGCGTGCCATATCTTTCTAGAATACTTTGGATCTTTCCCAAACATACTCAAGAGCTTTGCATGCGTTCCTGAATGTCACGATTATGACTATATTTTTGTTAATTTGGGCTGAAGCTTTGTAAATGAATTCTGGACAGATACGGTATTATCTATTGGTATTAAAGACACATTTGTTTTCATGTCTTTCCCCCCATTAATCAGGGTGCATTAATGGGTGCAAGCCTTAGAATGGCTGTAGTTTCTCAGATTGCCTGATTCTACCCCTTACAACTTTATCTAAAGTGCCTTCCCCTCCAAGGCAAGTCGGGCAGAGTCATCCATCTGCTTGTCAATGTGCAGTGCAATCCCATTCATGCTCATTCAGAGAGAAGTTCCACTGTGCTCAATGGGGATTAAAGGTAAAGGTATCCCTTGACAATTAAGTCCAGTCGTGTCCGACTCTAGGGAGCGGTGTTCATCTCCGTTTCAAAGCCGAAGAGCCAGCGCTGTCTGAAGACATTTCCATGGTCATGTAGCTGGCATGACTCAACACCGAGGCGCATGGAACGCTGTTACCGTCCCGCTGACGCGGGTACCTATTAATCTACTTGCAATTTCTTGCTTTCGAACTGCTAGGTTTGCAGGAGCCGTCGCACGGATTTGAACTGCCGACCTTTCGATCGACAGCTCATGGTTCAGTGGTTTTGGGGATTACTCTCTAGTAATTGTGGGTTCAGGATTGCATCCTAACAGCCCATGGGCTGCCCTACGACAGTGGGACAGAGTCCTGCAGTTGTAAAATGCTTTAGGGTGGCGCACTGTGTGTGCATTTGGCAGCCATTTCTTAGCTGCCACGGCAAAGCAGCAGAGACCCACTGTTGCAGCCAGTGGTCTGCACCAAAGCAGGTAAGCCAGTGCAGGGGGCAATTCGTGGGCAGGGAGAGGAGGTAATGGGGCATGTTGGGGAAGGAACCGAGGACATGACGAGAGAGGGAGGGGGTGGATCCAGCAACAGTCATGCACACCAAACCGTATTTCCCATTTTTATGTCCGCCCGGCCCCCTGGCTGTCCTCTGTCTTGCATGAGCTATATAGCTGGTTTAGGTCTGAGTAGACCTATAGGTGCAACCTACTGGGGGGGTAAGTAATTTTTTTTACTTACCGGTACCTCCTGCAGGCTGTCTGATTGTGCCCCCACCATAGCATGCAGCATAGCCTCCGTTGGCACAGCTGCATACTATAACGTGGCAGGGAATAGGATTGGGGAATATGAGTTCTAAATTTCCATATCCCCTCATAGCTTTTGCTTCTGCAGTATGGGTGCAGTATGGGTGCTAGGGGAATGGCTGTGATGGCTGTTATTGATATTTGGCTCAACAGATGGTAGCAGCTGTGCAGCACTTTCTACTCCCTCCATGCCCTCTAAAAGTCATTTGCATGGTGCAACTGCACCACCTAACTATCATCCTTGGAGATGCCCCCATGATGAACTGCTTCCCCACAAATGATAATTGAATTACATAGGAGAAAAATAATAATCACATGGAGTATATTTCGTGAGATGCTTCTTCTATCTTCATGTTGGCATAGCTCATCCACACAAATGGTCAGTAGGAACAAAATGTTCACGGTCTTTTATATATGACTTCTATTCATGTATTATCCTTCTACTAACAGTGAACTCAGGAGTACATTCAGATGGCCAAGGTGGCTTTTTGTACTTCCCGATCTGTTTGGAAGCATAATGGGCCACAAGAATAAGCTAGCTCTTTCTGCATCCTCAGAAATTATCACTGGCACTGGAGCAGTACCAAACCAGGTTGAATTTAGGTAGTTGTATTGAAGCACTCGTGATCTGATGTTTATTGGAAAAATAATCTGGGGAATTAACAGCCCAATGCTATCCCCCCCCCCCATTGCTGCAGGCATGCCAAAAATGGTTGCACTGTATCCAGCGGGGCAGGCAGGTCGGGAGGCTTTGGAGGGGATCCCTTACCCCTCTGTAAGCCTCTTGCTACACAATGGGTCTCCTTGGACCTGCGCCAGCAATTTCATTGGCACAAGTCCAAGGAGAGAAAGAGGGCAGGGAGGCTGGTGGTGGAGGGAATAGGATCCTGCGTGCTCCATCGCCACCAGATTCACCCACTCCCGCAGCTTCCCCACCCCATTCTGCCCGCTCCCCGCCCCCGTTCCTCCCTCTCCTGCCTCCCCTGCTGGCTTACCTGCTCCAGTGGATGGCCAGCAATCCGGTGATGAGCACGGGAAAGCTCCAGCCTTCCTTCCAGCGCTGGCGGAACGCTAGTTTGTCAGGGCAAAGAGCATATAGGATTGTGCTGTGATTGTAATTAAAGGAGATTATTGGAGAGGCTAAAATGATAAAGTATTGATGTTAATAGTTTTGTATATTGAGGATTTTGTATAATAAAGAAATGTCTATGAAATTAGCGCTTTGATCTTTTTCTACATCCAGGCGACAGCAAGCAAATTCCTCTCCATATGCTGATCGTATATTATGCCATTGGCAAGTCACTTAATGAGGACTTCACTTGAAAAATAATGTCTGAATCAGCCTTCAACCTCTTGAGCATGTACTCACTTACCTACCCACCCATGACTCTTTCTCAGCAGCACCGCCAAGAGCGGGTTTGGGCCCTGGTGAAAAAACCTTTTCAGGCCCCTCAGCAAGGGCAAAACGACTAAAACTTACACAACATAGTCAGGTCCCAGGCCCTCTTCTGAATCGCCGAGTCTCAGTAATTTGTATCGGCTTTCCTCCCTCTCATCGGTCCTCAGTATCAGGTCCAGTGGACCCACTGCCCACCAGTGATGTAGACTTGAGTCTATTGACTCAGACTTGAGTTAGACTCAAGTTGCATCAATGACTTGACTCGGACTTGACTCGGCAATTGTAAAAGACTCAACTCGAGACTTGGAGCCTTATACGAGTCAATTTTATTCAGGTTTAAACCCGTTTTCCCCATTAAATAGATAGGGACTCGCAACTCTTGTGTTGCGACTCGGGACTTGGGGACAAAGACTTGGGACTTGACTCGAGACTTGGACCCAGAGACTCGAGGCTTGACTCGAGACTTGGAGTCAGAGACTTGATCCACATCCCTGCTGCCCACCCTCTTCAAATTACTGCTAGGCCTTTCTGTGCATCAGACCTTCTGTTTTTCCTGCCATTTCTTAATTCCTGAGCAGAAGAAGTTTGTGTACCAAGTCATGACTGGGAAGAGCACATCTATTGTGTATCTGCTCCTGATGCAAAAGTGCCATCCCAGGCAACTACATTCCAAAGCAGGGAGTCAAGCCATTTAAAGTGAGGATTCAGTTCTGGTTCAGGTTCATTGGTATTTTTAAACTCTGCAGTTCAGTCGCTACTTTATAAACCAGTTTGGAACTGGTTTAAATACATTTTACTCTTGTACTTAATGTAACTCTGAAGTTACATTACATGACATTGTATGAAGACAATACCAACTACCGTATTTAAAGACAACTTGAGAAAAGTGTGTGATTGCTTTTATTATTTTTAATTGTTTTGATATTTTTAATATTAAAAATAAACTTAGTATTCTTTAAAACAATGCTTTAAAAAAGAATTGTAAGGTTTTTACAAACAAATTACATCGAACACGATAAAGAGCATGAAAACAAAACATTGATCATACAACTGAATGCTGAGTGCTGATTATCGAACAGCTTATTTTGAACCAGTTACCACTTTTTTTGTGTATGTTTAGTGGTTTGGCTGTGGGTCGTATTCAAGGCAGACCAGGGATTTTAGGGTCAGGGTCAGTTCCAATGCACGGAAAAACACTTTCTGAACTGGCCTTTGGGTTCAGATTCACCTCAATTGTCCCTGTGCCTTCAGATACAGTCAAGAAAGACACATGGTAAAGAGGGGGATGGGGGCCAGGGTGAAAAAATATATGTCTCACCTAGCAAGATTCTGCTTTGCAATTGAGGACAATGACTGTACAGATATTCTACCTTTTCTGCCATGCTAATATTTCCTCAATATTTCTCTACCTGTTTACTTTTGAGAAATGCTTTTTGCATTCTCTTCATACGGTTGTGACTAAGATAAATAGATCTCGAAGTGGGTGTATGTGGGAAGCATCTTATATTACTTGCTTGGGTTTAGCAGATAAAATTTAGCAGAGCGGCTGAAGATTATCACTGATTCTTTCAAAGGGAATATGGCAGAAGTTACAATAGATTACATATATTTATAGATGTGCACAACTGAGTTTATTGGGGATGGAAATTGAACACGGAGGAAGCATGTTGTGTTATCTCTCAAGTAGGCCTGCGTAACAATAAAACCTGCAGGGTGATCGCAGGCCTCTTCCAATCCTATGTATGTGAGAGAGAGGGCTTCACAGACACGTGTTGGAGCTGAAAGAGACCAGGGGGCCAAACCACATATTATTAGGCTTACCATCTCCAACCGGGACAGAGTGCTAGACCTTTAGGAGAAGGAATGGGGGCAGGTGTAGCTTGTTAAACCTTAGAGCACAATCCCACTGAACACAATGGGGCTTACTTCTGAGCAGACATGCCTAGGATTATGCTCTAAGGTTTAACAAGCTACACCTGCCCCCATTCCTTCTCCTAAAGGTCTAGCACTCTGTCCCGGTTGGATGGAGATCTGGTAAGCCTACATATTACCATTCAATGAATAGTTTGGTCTTGCAGTTTATCAGAGCAGGAAGAGGGGAGGCTGATTCGGATCTAGACCACAGGATGCTCAGGCGGTTCGTTCTTTCCCTCTGTGTAGGCAGACCTGAGGAAAAACACCCCTGTGCTGCTTTTTGCCCTAGGAAAGAAGCTGCCATTAGCGAATGCTGCCAGGTGCAGAGAAAGAGTGGAGAGAGAAATGGGGGGCGGGCGATTGGAGTGCGAAGAAGAGAGCATCTTTTATGGGATCTAGAGAGAAAACATATGAAGGGCAGGCTTGTTTATGATGACTGGCAGTAGCTCTCCAGGGCTTCAGGCAGGTCTCTTTCCCAGTTTAAGTGGAGAGGGTAAGGGTTGAACCTGGGGCCCTCTGCACATAAAGCAGATGTGCTACCGCCAAGCTACAACCCCAAATGAGTATCTAATACAAAAATAAAACAATAAAATAAAAAGGAGGGTTAGCAGAGAATGGGTGAAGACCAAAAGCCTGACAAACTGTAACAAAAGCGTTTTTCCAATTAACGTAGGAAGCACATGCTTAAAGGCTGTGACACACCAAGCACGTCCGTGTGTGTTGCGCCCAGCGGTGCCCGTGTTCAACTGGTGTGTCAGACCTCTGGCCAGAATGCACAGGAGCACCGGGAGACACCGAAAGCAATGGCGTCGCTCCCGTCAAGTGACGGGAGCGGGCTGCTACGGGGTGACGCATGCAAGGGGTGACACATGCACGCGTATGACACGTCACCTCTCCGTGCGCGTCGCCCCCGAAGACGTCCCCAGAGCCGGCTTCCCCAGCCGACGTGCCAGGGCCTTTTGAGGAAGGCCCGCTGTGCGAACGTTATTTATAACATTTTTTGCATATGCGCAGACCGTCCCTGAGGGAAAAGGGCTGCCCTTTTCTCTCAGGAACGGTCTGCGCATGCGCTAAAAACGTTATAAATAACGTTCGCGCAGCGGGCCTTCCTCAGAAGGCCCCGGACAGCCGGCCAGGGAAGACGTCCCCGAGCCGGCTGCAAAAATTAAGGGGGTGCCGGGGCCAGCGGCCCGTTGGGCGCCCGGAGCGGTACCTTGGCAGGTGCCCCCCAAAATCGCGGTGCGGCCTATGGCCGTGCCGAAAATTTATAAGAGGGGGTATAGGGGAGGCGTCACTGGGGTGGTGCGCGCTCCCCGCTATGGGGCGACGTGCGCCCTAGTGACGCCACTGGCCGAAAGGCACGTTCTGGTTCACGCTACCATAGACCCATGCTCTTTTTTTGCTGACTTGTTCCGCATTCAGTCAATCAGAGCCCATATTTGGAACTCTGGGGGCGGGCCACGGAGCAAACGCGGTAGTCAATCAGAATCAAGTCTGAAGAGTCTCAATTCTGATTGGCTAAAAGAGAGAGGGGCAGGGCAGAATGTCTTCCCTTCTCCATGTGGCTTTCATTGGTGTGCCTGGGGTTCGTAGTGACGATGTTCCCGCACGTCAGCCACACCGGACGAGACGCCCGTGAGACGAACGCGGACGTGCTTGGTGTGTCACAGCCTTTACTCTATGATTGGAATCACTGTGACATGGAAGTGATCAGCTGTAGCTAGTTTGTGCTGTTAGTTGTTTGAAGACTGCCTGTTCCCTTTTTCCAGCACTGCAGAGCTTGTCTCCCCTGATTGTTGTTTTAAAAAAGGCCAGTGTCACTACTACTTTTGGGATAGCACAAGTCTTCCCTCACAATAGCTGGAGGGGCGTTAGGTGATATTTAAAGCAGCAGACATATAACTGGTGAACGGTAATTTAAGTAATTTGCATTCACTGAAGCAAGGGAAACACACAAAAGCTGCAGGTAGTTGTGTTGGTCCCTTTGAAACAATCCAAAAGTCACAGTCGGGTAATATCTTTATGAGGACCAACAAAAATGTCACAAAGCAGTGAGCAAACTTTCCTCAAGTTTTCCAGCCAGAAGAGATAATGGTTGGTTGTATTAAGTTCCCTCTTTCACGTTGTTGTATTTGACTTGCATTGATTACTTCAATCCTGTTTTTTAAAATCATGACGATTGTATTATGAATGTACTGTTTCAACTAAACTTATTATTGTTTTCTGCCTTGCGTACTTTTAAATAAAAAAGGCACTATATACATTTTATTGTAAATAACACATAATTATTAGACTCTTTCCATTCCATTCTGTGTGGCTGGGATCTGACCCTCTTTCTTACCGCAAAAGAATATAAGACCTTCAATATATGGAAAGGCTTCCATAATGTAGTTTTTGTTCCCTGCATACACTGCTCAATTTGTAAGCTAGACAAAAATAGTTCTCACTCTATAAGATTTATTGATGCTTGTAGAAATAAAAGGCAGAAAAAAAGGCAGGAAATGGTTGGACTAAAGGTAAGGACCAGTGGGCTGGTTACTGTAACAGACTTCATAGCCTTTTGTGGGGTGTGTATGTGTGTGTACACACACAGAGCTCATTCCCAAAGTTTTAAAGCCTTGTGTTTAGGCTTTCAATCACATATTCATTTCAGATGCAGGCGCAGTGTTTTGAAGGGCACTTTGTAATGGTTTTATCCAGATTCAGATTATTTGTAATCCAGAGGGAAAGCGCACGTTCTCTGCAAGGCAAGGAGAAAACATATCTGAGCACAAATCAAAAGAATGATTACGGTATGCGCGCTCTGTACCCATTACTAAATCCCCAAGGCTCCCTCTGTTTGTTTAGGCACTTTTTCTTCTGCTGCCTCTGGTTGGACTGGGGGTAAACTCAGCAATGAATAAAAATGGTTAAAATGGAGAACATAAAAAGATGTGACATTCCTGAAGGATCCCATGTTTCAAACTTAGATTCAAGTGAAAGCTACTAAAGGAACACCTCCCAGTGGTCTCCAGTAGATTTTTTGTCAGTACATCAGGGGTTTGTGTTTCCCTCTGCTATGGGTTGCTCCTCTGATCTTACTTCAACCTGTAGTCACGGGTGTTGGTGGGGAGAGAGGGGCGCTGGGACATCTCCTACTGCAGAAGTGGTGATGTCATTAGCAGGAGCTTTCAGGTGCTGCCTTTGAAACTTTCTTCTAATTTTTGAATCTATTTTGGTTTTCAATTTTTTTTTCAATTTTTTCAATCTTTTCAATTTTTATACAGTACATTTGTTTTACAAGAAACTTTCTAATGTAGAAATTTAATGTTGATTTTTTGGTATAGTCATTATGGGGTATGGATATGGGGGTGGGGCTCATGATGAGCTCCTGTACTTCAAATTTACTGCCCCTAGTTGTCTCCCATGTCAGATTGCTCTTGTCCAAAGTGTGTGCATGGAACTGAGAGTGTATACTATGCTGTACATGGTTTCTAAAGCACATTTTGTTTCAATCTGATCATGCATTTGTTTTAGCTGGAGACAGACAATAGCTTTCTTTTAGCGAGCTAAATGGTATTTTAAAAGAGGGATCAACTCTGTAACTGTGCAAGTCACTATTCCTGTTTACAGGTATGCTAGGTTTTTAATGCTTCAAAACTTGCAATATCTGTTTCACTAACATCAACACTGGCAGAAAGGAAATTTGTGTATACATGGGAAGTAAAGCATTTCTCAAACTATTTTCAATTCCTTTAGAAATTATTATCTTTCTCCAGCCTTTGTATCCAATTTAAAAAAGTTGCCTAATTGACCTAGAGTGATCTGTGCATAGATGGAAGTTTTTAGAGCAGTTTTAGAGCATAGATGGAAGATTTTAGAGGTCCATACACACAAAAGGATACTGCACAGGGAAGCGCACCCTATTATTATTTTTAAGAAGGAAACCATTTACGTACTGCTTTCAACAAAACAGTTTACAAAGCAGTGTAAATTGCTAACAAATAAATAAATGTTTCCCCATCCCAAAAGGGCTCACACAGTGCAATCCTATGCATGCTTATTCGGAAGGAAGTTTCATTCACTTCAGAGGGATTTACTCCCAGGTAAGTGTGTATAGGATTGTAGCCACATACTTAAAAAAAAACTGATGCAGAAACAATATCAACAAACAGCCTCTAGAAAGAAGCTCTGCAGGGGTGATGAGGGACAATCGCTCTTCCCCTGCTCAATATAAGAGGAGCACCGCTTTCACAAGTGCCTCTTTGCCCAGTGAGCAGGGGTGACCCCACTCAGTGCAGCACCTGGTTCACCTGGTCGGCAGTTCGAATCCGCGACGGGGTGAGCTCTCATTGCTTGGCCAGCTCCTACCAACCTAGCAATTCCAAAGCATGTTAATGCGAGTAGATAAATAGGTACCGCTTGCGGAAAGGTAAACAGCGCTTCGTGTTCCAGCCGCATTCTACGCACTGCGGCAGGGAGAGTCATGCCGGCCAGCGGCAGAACTACGGTGGAGTGCGTGGAGCAGGAGCTCCAGGTGCTCGGGCGGGTGGGGGGTGCGCGCTCGGGGCGCTCACCGAAGGGAAGCGACGCGGCAGATTGGCCCTCCCTCCCTCCCTGGAGCCTGTTTGGCTCCAAAATGAGCTCAAAACGGGCGGGGGCAGTGACGCGACGCGAGGGGCGTGTCGACGTGATGCGACGTAGGCCCCACCCCCACGTGCCGGGTGCTGGGAGGGCGCCCATCATTTCTGATGCCAGCCACATGACCACGGAGGCGTCTTCGGACAACGCTGGCTCTTCGGCTTTGAAATGGGGATGAGCACCACACCCTAGAGTCGGACACGACTGGACTTAATTGTCAGGGGTCACCTTTACCTTTTTACTCCTTTTATACTCCCAACAGGATATCATTGCTGATAAGAGTGACCACTTTTTTCGCTAAAGACAGGCAATCCTAGTGTACAGCAGAGCATGTGAATCTCTAGATTGGGGCCTTGATTCATAATTTACAGGAAAGAAATCAATGGGTCTTGATTTAGTTGAACTAGACGGGGGCAGGAAAAGCTGCTTATTGTTTGTGTTGTTAACTAACAACTCTGGATAGAGAGTTATATAATTTCTGCGAAATGGTGATTTTCCCACAATGTGTTAGCTGGAACAACGTTGCTTGGGTAACTCAATTGCTGGCATGTAGGGTTGTGCATGGACCACTAAAAAATTCTTGTCCTTTGTCCTTTGACTTCTTCTGTGATCACCTGCATCGTGAGATCCTACTTCCTTCACATCCCCTCTCAGAATCCTTCTTTTCTGTAAGACCTTTGGCAAAATTCTCTAGACCAGAGGTTCTCAACCCCTTCCTGGCCGAGTACCACCTCCAGCGCCACTCTCCTGCTGCGTACCACCGGAAGTGACTGGCGATGATGTCATTGCCAGTTACTTCCAGGTTTTCAGAGGCCAGAAAACACAGGTAGGAGGCTCTGGGCAGGTGAGAGGGCCCTTCTCAGCGTTCCAGATAGGCTCAACCAAAGGCAGGATCCTCTTGGGAGCGAAAACGCTCCACCAAAAGCGCCGCGTTGGAGCGGGGTTCTGGCAGTCTGGTGGTCCAAGTACCACCAGCAGTCAACCAAAGTACCACTGGTGGTACTAGTACCATATGTTGAGAACCCCTGCTCTAGACCCTTTACCCTACTGCCTCTAACCAAAGGTGTATATGAAATAATCACATATTTTTCTTCTGTTTACCCTATCACCACTCCCCTCCTCTTCCTCTGATATCTCCCTAGTGTGCGTTTCTAGATTGTGAGCCGCTCCGGGCAGAGACCTGTCCTCATACCTGTTATAAGGTGCTATGAAGATCAATGGTGTATATTTATTTTATTTTTTTATTTTTCACATTTTTTATACCGCCCTTCCTCCAAGGAGCTCAGAGTGGTGTACATATTTCCTCCCCTCCTTTTGTCCTCACAACAACCCTGTGAGGTAGGTGGGGCTGAGAGATAGTGACTGGCCCAAGGTCACCCAGGAAGCTTCGTGGCTGAGCGGGGATTTGAACCTGGATCTTCCAGGCCTAAGTCCGACTCCCAAACCACTACACCATCCTGGCTGTAGCAGTTGGATGTGCAAAAAATCATCAGGTAAAGCTTGTCACACTATGGCGCTAGCACATTACCATTTACTAATGATTGTGCATCAATCTGTTGTCAAAGGCACAGCTCCGGTGGCCAGCTGAAAAATTGGCAACTTTACCATTGTCCTACCAGAAAGGCCCTTTGAGAGCTCTAAGTCCAAACTGACCTGTTTTATCAGCCAATCCATTTGGCTTCTTAATAATGGCCCCATGTAAACATCTGACATAAGCCGCTTTCAAACTCCCCTTTGTTTAGGCATGAATTGTTCCTTTTTATGCCTTTTGTACACTGCCTGAAGGAAAGACAAATGATACAAGGGATGTTTTACATTATCGGTTGTGGCAGAGGGTACGCCGGTGTTTATCTGATCCTCCTTTATTGTATTATAAATGGTGAGATACTCAGCGTGTCATACAATAGCCATTAATTCTAGCACACATTTCCACGTAAGATTTTTTTTTTAATTTAAAATTTATTAGATGCAGGATAACTCATTTTGTCTAAGGTTTCTTTGGATGCAAAAACATTATTTTTTTAAAATGTCATGGCAATTTTATTTAATGGAACGTTTCTCCCTCCCTCCCAACTAATTTAGAAATATGAGCTTCCCTTCTGTTTGCATTAGAAAAGCAACTCTTTCCATGGATCACATGCTATCCCATCCGGGAGCCGCTGGTCTTGCAGATTAGGCCAAAAACCTTTCACTGCCAACAGCTACTCACATAACCTGAGCCTAACAGCTGCTTCCCATATTTTATTTTAAAGATGCTGGATGACTCCCCCGGGAAACTCCCATATCCGAAGAGATGTGCAAATGTCATGTAGGAATTATTAATTTGGATAGATCACTTGCTCTGTCCCAAGGGCTTGGGTTGGGTATTGATACGCGAATGCATATATTAAAAAGCCACTTGCAATCAACCCCAGTTATCACGATAATATGTGCAGGAAAAAACATAGGTATCTTGAGTCCAAGTTCTTTAGTGCCTCACACTCATTCATGACCAATACCATATATGTAGTTGGAATACTACTGTATATAGTGTACAAGACTACACAACCTGGGACCTGACAAGCTGAATGCAGCCCACCAGCCATGTTTCATGGCTTGCTTGTCCTTGAGTTGACCACTCCCCTGATTGCCATCCCATGCAGGCAAGTTTAGCAAATCCTGGTGGGGGTGGGTGGGGGGGTTGCCATACAGGACTCATGGCCTATGCTCAGTGGACCATAAGTTGCACAGGGTTGCTTGCTATAAAGAGTCAATGCAGATGTATGATGTGCAGGTTTATTTGCTGGTGCAGGTAATCTCTCTGTAGTACTGTATGTTATTTGTCCAGAGCTACTTGGTGTTGAGCAGGCTGAATCTCTGCTGGACAACCTTCAAGTTACTGGTTCGACCCATTGCAGACACATTGGCAGAGAAACTGCACACTCGTAGGAGTGGGACAGATTATTTGTGCTGAGATCATTATTGGAGGCCTTTCTTCAGGTTCTACTCAGGGCCGGCCCTGCCCTGCCCTGAAGCTGGCTGATGTGCTTTGCATCAGTGGCAGATGGTGGGGGTGAGGGGGAGGTGGATTTGGGGTGCCCTTCACTCTGAGTCTACTGCCGCCTCCCTCCAGGCCACCACAGACACAAGCTGCATTGATTCGCTTCTTTACCATGCTCCATCATGAGGATTTCCCAAACCAGAAAATGCGGGACTTCTGGTTTTATTTAAAGGGACTGCATGAACGAACAAGCTCCTTCATTCTCACCGTCCCTTTAAGTCCCGTGCTTCCTGGTTTATGAAAACGGTGAGATGGAGCATGGCAAGCCTTCTTTTAGCTCACTCTGGCAGAGAAGTCAGCGATGGGCCTGGGGGGGCAGCAGGTGGCATCCTCAGTTGTGCCGTCTCTCGTGCCACTGCTGTATGAGGTGAGGTGAGGTGGGAGCGTCTCCTTGCAGTTAGAGGACCACCAGGAACATGAGATTTTCTTCACCCAGCATGTAATTCATCTGTGGAACTCCTTGCCACAGGATGTGGTGATGGCACCTGGCCTAGATGCCTTTAAAAGGCCTTTGGATATATTCATGGAGGAAAAGACCATCACAGGTTACAAGCCATAATCAACCTCTTGGCTTTAGAAGTAGGTTTTCTCTGTGTCAGGTGCAAGGGAGTGACAACAGGAAACAGGTTATCTTGTTGGTTGTGTACTCCTTGAGGCATCTGGTGGGGCCACTGTGAGATACAGGAAGCTGGACTAGATGGGCCTTTGGCCTGATCCAGCAAGGCTCTTCTTATGTTCTTATGTTCATGTTCTTATGAGATGAAATGCACATCTCAGTGCACATCCAAATTCACATCCCTATCCATACTGGGATGTACATTTGGATGCACATCCTAGTGCATATATTACGTTGAAAGCAAGGCAGGACAGACAACGTCTCCACTGGGGAGTGCTTTTCAATGCACATCTGATTAGGCCAATCGTTCCTGATCCTCCAGCCAGAAACTAACATGCACACGGAAGCCTGCTTCTATGTGGAGATTTCCTTAGATGGTCTGGGTGAGGGAAGGCAAAATGAGGGGGAAATGACCTCTTCTTTGATTTGCTCCTCTTCTCTGCAAATGGGTCTCTCCACTTTTCACTATTAGATAACCTGTTTTTCTTTTTTGTTTTAGATACTGTTTTACCTTGCCAAATGTAAGCTCTTCTGGTGGGATATTTTTCCATTCATGTCTTCTAAAAGAATGGTTTTGGAAAATTCCAAATAAAAATGGCTCAGTTCCATTTGAAGATGTTATTAGAACACTTTATGCAGTGTGGTACACTTAGCATGTTGCTCATATGAGCAGTTTCAACATGGATTCCAACATCAGGGTGCTAGACTAGATATTGGTCTGATCCAGCAGGGTTTAAGTTGTGTATGTTATGTGTTGTGATGCTATATTATGTTTTGTGCTGGACTATGCGAATTTTAAGAAGACCAGTTTAAAAGTATTGTATCCCTCAACATGGTTTCTACCCTCCATACCTTCTGCTGTTTATCAGGCACTGTCCCTGTTTCCAGTTCACATGGTATAAGGATCAGTGCTCCATGTTGACTGACTGTGGGCGCAATCCAAACCTACCTAGGCCGCCGTTGTAACCACTGGCCCAGCAAAAACGGGAGGCCCCAGAACGGAAAGGGGATTCAAATCCCCTTTGATTTCCCCTTTTGGAGGGGAGGATTGGAGGGGAGCTAAGTAGGATTGGATTGCGCCCTATGAACCCTAAACATAGCATGTCTTAGAATTTTCCACAATGCACTAGGGTTCTACAGTAAACATACCAAAGGAAAAGCTTTCCTGAAGGCAGGAAGTTTGTAAACCATTGTTCTAGAATCATTTGAGAACCATGGACCAGGCCTTTAATACAATAGGGGCCCAATTCTATCCAACTCCCCAGCACCGATGCAACCGCAATGCGGCCCCAAGGAGACATGCATGACTGCCCCACCATCATAGAATGCAGCGTGCACCCCATTGGCACCAGGGACGTGCGGTGAAGGGAGGAAGAGGAGGCAGAACCGTCCCTGTCATAGTCCACGGAAAATAGCCGCAGCCTCCCTTGTGATTGTGCATGCACTCCACCTGCTTTTTCATGCTGGCAAGTTGGATAGGATTGGGCCCTAGGTGTCTCTTTTAAAAAATAACGCAGCATTATGCATGAATTTCTTCCTTTAATTGCCTTATCTTTTGACTCCTGCCCTTGATCATGAGCAAGTCAAAGTTTGGTTGGCAATGTCCCTGTTTCTTCTTTGCCTCTCCTTCCCTTGAGTTTGAACTTTTGAGCGCCCGGCTTTTTGGTTTTGTTTAGCTTCACTTTATATTGTAGGTTGAATTGTTGTTTTATGTGAATCTGATGCTGGGGAATACAGACATAGAACATAAATTAAGGTGATGTCAAAATGTTCTGATCAAATATTTTGAAAGGCAACATTTCCCCTCCTGTGAATGGTTTTATGCGGTAAGTGAAATGGAGCATTGGGTGATGTTAAATGTATGTGAATGTGGAAAACAATGTACGTGATTGTGGGTGACTGATGAGTGAAGTTTGCAGGGATTGCTCATTGTTAGTGGAGAAAAAGCAAGACACTCCTCTAATAACATTCTGCATAAGTGGAAAGATACATAATTTAAAGCCGTTCAGCACTCAGCTTAATGTATGCAGTCTTATCCTATTATGTGTTATCTTTCATGCAGCGGGGACGGAAACACACATATTTGTGTCTGGTCTTGTCACCTTCTGTCCTCTTAGCTTGGGAAACACCCAGATAACCCTAGTTTTGGAGCTCTAGTCCAGAGGTTCTCAACCTGTGGTACGGGTACCCCTAGGGGTACGTGGACCTCTTGCTGGGGTACGCCAAGTCCTGCCCCTTATCTGCCCCATCAGCAGCTAAGTGTTAATTAACAGAGATTTTAAATTGTAATTATTTTCGGAGCCCTTCTGTCTCTCTGATTTTGGTTTTGGGCTTATTTTTGTACATTTGAAAATGTACTTTGGTGGGGTGGGGGAGGGAGGAGCTGATTTTGGCAAGTGTGACTTGGAGGAAAAAAATAGATTCTTGAATATCTCTCTCTCTCTCTCTCTCTCTCTCTCTCTCACACACACACACACACACACACACAGAGTTAAATAAGACATTTTTTCACATTTAAAATTGTGTTAGTACTTTTTTACTTAACGATTAATTACCTAATTAATTAATTGATTAATCCAGTGAATTAGCAGTTAATTAGCAGGGGGTACTTCAGAAAATTGGACCATGATAGGGGGTACGAAGGCCTCCAAAGGTTGAGAACCCCTGCTCTAGTCCATTGATTCATTGCTTCTGGTCTGTACATTCCCGACATGTAAGTAATTTTAGTGCACACTGATCCACCACAAGGACACAGCAAAGATTCACGAATTGATGGTACAGGCTGAAGGGAATGGCCTTCTGTAGCCACACTCTATGTGGGAGTATTTTCCGCGGAAACTGTTATAATCGGCAACAATCTTTGTAGAAGAGGTTAAAACGGGTAATGCGGTCATAGTTCAAGTGAAAAGCGAAAGTAGCGATCCAGCCGATCTGAAACAATAACGATTTTATCCGGGTAGACTGTAACAGTTCACCATGGACAAACAGAAATTCTTTAAAATCACAACCTGGAACGTTGAGGACCCGACGTTTCGTGTTTCAATCTGAACACATCTTCTGGGGACTTCCAAAGAGCTTTGGTAGATGTTACAGTAACAAGGGCCTCGCTCTGTCCGTTCTTATCTTTCAAAAAAGCGCGGGAAACCGGCTGTCAGTGAGGAAGAATCCTTGAGAAGCAGAACAACGATCACACAGACTGACAACAGCTCTGAGAAAGAGGGCTTCCCTGAATAACAATGTTTTTTGAATTTGCACGCAGTCTCTGCAGGATCAGCAGTCTTTACAACAGAGTAGGATCGGAAACCGCTTCCTCACTGCCAGCCGGTTTCCCGCGCTTTTTTGAAAGATAAGAACAGACAGAGCGAGGCGCTTGTTACTGTAACATCTACCAAAGCTCTTTGGAAGTCCCCAGAAGATGTGTTCAGATTGAAACACGAAACGTCGGGTCCTCAACGTTCCAGGTTGTGATTTTAAAGAATTTCTGTTTGTCCATGGTGAACTGTTACAGTCTACCCGGATAAAATCGTTATTGTTTCAGATCGGCTGGATCGCTACTTTCGCTACTTTCGCTTTTCACTTGAACTATGACCGCATTACCCGTTTTAACCTCTTCTACTATGTGGGAGTGTCTTTCCAGAAGCAGACAGAGGGGTGGGAGATCTTGCCACTAGGAAGTGAAATGAATGCTGCTTCTAGTGAGTTTGTAGCATGTCTTGTTTGCCCTCTGAAGCTTGATATCCCTGTGGGTGAAGCTGTGAAAGATGTAGGAGCAATCGTTTGATGTATGTGTGGGAGGGATCATGTACCCACTAGTTCTTTTCTACCCTGATATGTCAGTTGTACACGTGGCCCTTATCCCGCCACGGTGTCTTACATGTGTACCGTTTCCCCTCACACGTCAAGCTTTAAGATGTACAGTTACCATGCTGACCACCATAATTAGGACCCAGGGCATAGTCTGCAGACACATGATGCAGCAATGTTGCTGAAGCTAAGATGGTTTTAATCTGCTCAGCATCTAGAGTGGAAGATGGAAGGCCATATGGGAACCCTGTATATTCTGCTTTGAGTTCCATTACGGAAGAGAGGTAAGAAATGAAATAAATAAATGAATGAATCTATTTTCTGTACATGTGAGTGCTACTTCTACCTCCTACCATGGATGGAGGGCCATTTCCAAGTGACAGGGTCTGGTATAAGGGAGTGCATTCAATTCAGGATGAATGGGAGAACTTGACAAATTGGACCCCTTTTGTTCAATTTGGGGTTTGTGACAAGCTGAACACAATAGCTTCTAACATATTTTCTTTTTTTCAAAAATTAGCCTGGATCTGGATCAGGACTGACGGCCCGCTCATGTGCAAAGTTCCAGCTGTGGAGCGCGCTCTCTGCAGGTGCCGGGTGTTGTAAACGCGCTGTAAAGCGTCTTTCCGACACCCAGAGAGTAAGGGCTGCCGGCACGGAAGCCCACAGCCCTTACTCCGCCTCCCGGTCGATGCAGGGGGAGGGCCGGCCAGGCGGCGAGGGAGGGTGGCTGTTGGGAGAACTGGGCTGGGAGGGGTGGGATATTGGCGATAAGCTCCTGCGCCGATACCCCACGCCTGTTTCTGGCCTTGGTGGCCCTTATCCCGCCGCCCCGGATGTACGCTGGCTCCAAGGCCAATGTACATCCAAGGAGGGGCCAGGCAGCCCTACACGAATGTCCCCTTCTCCTGCTGTGTTCCCAAGGTGCACTGACCCGGCCTGGGATGGGTGCTGGATGCTGTGGCACACATCTTTGTGCAGAATCCGACTGTGAGTGCAGGGACAGAGTCTCTTTCTGTAGCTAACAGCAACTTTTGGTGTGATTTAAATTGGGGAATCAGTGCAGGGTGTATGCAGTCCCAGCTCAAATAATCTCAGCTGCTTCTTGAAAAAGAAAAAGATGTTGAGAGTTGCAGTCACAGAACTCCCACATCAAATCTACCGGTAGTTGGGTCCTCAATGATGTCCTTTCTGATTGATAAAGGATGCATTCACATGTTCCCTGAGTGATTGCTACCACATGATAGATGACAGTCATAATCTGACAGATTATTGCCTCCCAACTTGGTTCCCACTGCTGGATAATTGCATGACATGAGAGCAGGTAATGATATATGATGTTTTAGTGCAAGATAAATTATTATAGCAATTTTACACATTCGAGGCTATCAAGTGACAATTGCATTGTATGAACAATATTTTATGTGAATTTATCTGAATTTCTTGCTATTGATGACCACAGCAAAACAGCCAAACCATGATACTACCATGTTCTATACTACACAGAAGCGTTGCCCGGGGTGGGCGGGGGGCCTCCCAGGCAACAAGCAGGGGGCGACAAAGCAGCGATGGGGGGGTGACAACCGCGCTGTTTTGGCGGCAGGAACAGCAGACAGCGGAGAAGGCGATGGGGTTGGTCCACCCTCCCGCCCTGGTGTCTCCGAAGGTAGTTGCAGTGGCGGCAGTGGTGAAGTCACTTCCGGTGGTGATGTCACGAGGGGTGGCATAGCGACGCGACTGATACTACAAGTTCCCATATGACAGGTGCATTTGCTGTGGTCATGCAAATCAGTTACCAAGATTTGCACTTACTATGGATACAGTCTATGAAGCAGAAATGACCAGTCTGTCGGGGGGGGGCAGAAATAATCCCAAAGGCATTTTCACCAATGAACTATCAACCTGGTCATCCCTGCCCATCACTGGCTCAAAGGCTTTTCTTCCTCATTTGTTTTCATGTGTGTGTGCAAACTATGACATAGGAAACTTTGAACACACACACACACACACACACACACACACACACACACACACACACATATATATTGAAAATTATAAGGGCTCTGTCCCCCCCCCCCTTTTAAGAAATATTGTTTCAACAGATAGCTAGCAAAATAAGATTATAGCTCAACATTTCAACTTAGTTTTAGGACATGTTCTGAAAGTACATGATGAAGCAACTTTGTGGAAACGGTGTAAGTCTGGTTCTGATCAATTGGAGACCAACTTGGATAGCCATTTAATGGTTAAATACCATACAGTATGTCACCATAGGAGGGAACCACATAAGAGGGACCATTGCTCAGTTGAGAGAGGGGCTCCGCTCTACCTAAGTGGAACAGCACCTGTCTTGCATGCAGAAAAGTCCAGGTTCAATCCCCAGCAACTCGAAGAAGGGCAGAGAAAAGGTCCTGCCTGAAATCTTGGGAAGCACTAACAGTCAGCATAAACAATACTGGTTTAGATAGACCAGCAGCTGATTGACTGAGTGTAAGGCAGCTTCCCATGTGCCTATATATCAGGGGTGGCCAAACTGCAGCTCACGAGCCACATGTGGCTCTTTGACATATAATGTGTGGCTCACGGAAATACGTTGGCTGAGCTCTTTTTTGCATCACAATTAATATAAAAGGTACATAAGACATTTTCCAGTTTTATAAACTGAGAGTCCACTGGATTAAAACATAAGTTTAATGTTCATGGTGAGTAAATATATTTAAGAATTTAAACGTTTCTTAAATATTGCGGCTCTCAAACATCTGAAGTTTATTGTATGTGTGTGGCTCTTACATTAACAGCGCAATCCTGTGTAACCTTGCACCGGTGTAACAGTAGATGCACCAGTGTAAGTGCTATTACAATAGTAATTGAACAAATGAGTAAGTACAATTACATTACACCAGTGCAAGGTTACACAGGATTGCGCTGTAAGCAAGTTTGGCCACCTCTGCTTATATAGATATATAGTCACGTCATACTATATATCATACTATATACCGTATTTTTCGGACTATAAGACGCACTTTTTCCCCAAAAAAACATGGGGGGAAAAAAGCGTGTGTCTTATGGTCCGAAGCCTAGGGTTTGGGGGTGCTTCGGGGAGGCCTGCAGAGGCTCGCGCAGGCATGCGCGAGCCTCTGCAGGCCCCCCCGATGTTCAGGTCGGCCGAAAATAGTGATTTTCGGCCATTTCCGGAAATGGCCGAAAATCGCTATTTTCAGCTGACCTGAACATCGTAGAAGCCTGCAAGAGGCTTGCGCAGGCTTGCGCGAGCCTCTGCAGGCCTCCCCTATGTTTAGTTCGGCCGAAAATAGCGATTTTCGGCCATTTCTGGAAATGGCCGAAAATCGCTATTTTCGGCTGAACTACACATCGTAGAGGCCTGCAAGAGGCTCGCGCAGGCCTGCGCGAACCTCTTGCAGGCCTCTACGATGTTTAGTTCGACCAAAAATAGCGATTTTCGGCCATTTTCGGCTCTCTGCAGGCCTCCCCTATGTTTAGTTTGGCAGCCTTTTTCCCTCAGTAACAGTCTGAGCATGCGCAAAAAGAACGGTATGAATACCGTTCTCGCAGCGGGCCTTCCTTAGAAGGCCCCGGGCAGCAGGCCGGGGAAGACATCCCCGAGCCGACTCTCCCGATTGAGGGGGCCGGTCGGACTTGAGTCTCCGAGTCCGACTCAAGTCCGACTTGCGGGCGGGGCGCGGGCGGGGCACCCTTCGGGAGATGGCGCCAGGAGACGGTGCTCCGCTTTCTCCGCCCTAGTTTCGCCTCTGCCGTGTGGAGAAAGCAGCAGGCAAGAGACTCCCTGCCCATTGCTTTCTCTGCACGGGAATGGCTCCGACAGTAGGGGGCGGGGCCGCCTCCTGCTCGCTCGGTAAAGGGACTAGGACGGAGTGATACGTACGGCCCTGCCCCTACCGGAGCGACGCCTCTGTGCTGATCCTTTTCCATTTGTCTTAGCCTGTAATAGCAATGTATTTTAAAAATCACTCACTGATTAAAAAAAAAAGATATACCGTAATTCAATATAATATTAAACTTTATATGCAACACAAGTCTATCCATGTTTTCTCAGATGTAAGTTCCAGTGTGTTCAGTGGGGTGTACTGGCGTTGGATTGCTGCCTTAACCAATACAGTATATTGAACTAATTGAACTCTCTTGACCCTACTGCAGAGTTTCTCAACCTTTGGAGGCCTGGGTACCCCCCCCTATCATGGTCTAATTTTCTGAAGTATCCCTGCTAATTAACTGGATTAATAGTTAATTAATTAATTAATTAATCATTAAATAAAAACTACTAAAACAATTTTAAATGTGAAAAAATGTCTTATTTAACTCTGTGTGTGTGTGTGTGTGTGTGTGTGTGTGTGTGTGTGTGTGTGTGAGAGAGAGAGAGAGAGAGAGAGAGAGAGAGAGAGAGGATCTCTTTTTTTCTCCAAGTCGCACTTCCCAAAATCAGCTCCTCCCTCCCCCACCCCACCAAAGTACATTTTCCAAAGTACAAAAATAAACCCAAAACCAAAATTAGATACAGAAGGGCTCCGAAAATAATTAAAATTTAAAATCCATGTTAATTAACACTTAATTAGCTGCTGATGGGGCAGATAAGGGGCAGGGCTTGGCGTACCACCAGAAAGAGGTCCACGTACCCCTAGGGGTACCCGTACCACAGGTTGAGAACCCCTGCCCTACTGCACAAGTGGGGCAAACCATATGTCTTGACTCCCATTAAAGCACTGGTTTAGTTCTTTGGGAATCACAATACAAGATCTTTTCATGTGGGAGCAAAAGTGTTTTAAAAACCATGTATGAACAGAAGGTGGAGAGGATCTGATGTTGTGTCTCTGTCGTGTATTGGCTAAGAGACTGAGCTGCAAATCACTATTTATTCTCCTGATTTGAATTTTGCCTCTGCCATGAACCCACATGGTGGCCTTAGGAAAATTAACAGTATTTATATACCGCTTTTCAACAAAAAGTTCACAAAGCCGTTTACAGACAAAATCAAATGATTAAATGGCTCCCCGTCCCAAAAGGGCTCACAATCTAAAAAAGATGCAGAAGAACACCAGCAAACAGCTGCCAGAAAAGACACTGTGCTGGGGTGAAAGGGGGCAAATCACTTCCTTGCAATACGAGGGAAATGCTGGTAATACCTACTTACCTCCCTTATAGGGTTGTTGTAAGGAGAATACCTATAAAACATCATAGTTCCAGCATTTACAGGTTTAAAAGCCATGTGAAAAAAGTAAAGTTTGAAAATTGTGTTTTTAAAAATTCACACGTTAAACCACATTAAAATCAACAGTTTAAAATGTTATAAAAAGCCACACGTTAAAAACACGTTAAGATCAACAAGTTAAAGTTAAAATACACCCAAACAATGATCCAACGTTTCGTCCAGCATCCGTGGACCTCTTCAGGTATGAGCCCCAACAGGCTGCCGAGATATTAGCTAGGATCCTTGGCAGACTAGATTTTAAGGGGTAAAAAGTGCGCTACAACCAGAGGAAAGATCAGCGTTGCAGGCAATTAGTGCCGGAAATCAGTGTGCTTTTGTCCGCAGGTAACCCCAGCAGTGCGTTCATACCGTCGGTTGCAGCTGTGTTTCTGAGGGTGACCTGCAGGGGGAGCAAAATGGCTGGGACTGCAAAATACCTAGTTGATCTATTAAGTGATGGCAGCCAAATCTTGTCAATAAATGATAATTCCTGTTGTCTTGCAGGATATAGGGTATACGGGTATAGATGCCATGTACATATTCTATCAAAGCCAGAATAAGATTAAAAACGCAGATTTTAAAAAACAAGTTCAAAAAACTGCGACCAGGAAAATATATATTTAAAATCAAGGCTGAAGATGGTGTAAAAACTGACTTTTCGTCTTATTCCTAAGACATTTTCTAGGTAGTGACAGCTTGGCTGTTAGCATGACACTGAAGACCAACCAACAGAACGGAACTTTAAAGGAAAACACCAGGCAGAACTTTACAGCGATCGTAAAGGAACATAGGCAGATTCATAAGGCAAACACATCATATAAACTTGCAGGATATAGAGTATGGGTAGAGATGTCATATACAAATTCTATCAAAGCCAGGAAAAGATTAAAATTTTCCAAACACTGAAACGCAGATTTTAAAAAACAAGTTCAAAAAACTGCGAACAGGAAAAATACTTTTGAGATCCAAGGCTGAAGGTGGTGCAAGAACCAACGTTTCATTCCAAATTAGGAACTTTTTCAGATGCAATCACAAGGATTATCCACCAGCGGCAATGGTGGTGTCCAATGTGCTGCTATCCATGGGATACCCAGCGCAGAATGTTATCTCAGGGTCCTCAGCAACCTGGAACCAGCATTTGTCCCTGGTAAATAGGGACAATTGAAGGATATGAAGTCTGTCCAAAATGCTCACATTTATAATGGTTTCCTCTAAGCTACTTTATAATCGCTTTATGCTACTTGACACATGATTATTTTTCACAACTAAAGTAGAAGGAAAATATTTGACTAACATTTGGGGTCCTTTTTATAGTGCTGCTGCCCTTGGAATCAATTTTCCTTCATCTTCATCTTGCCTCAGCTGGTTTCAGTTTTCCTTACTTTTCGAGATGAGCTGCAGAACTTCTTTAGACCTTCACCCACTGTGGGAGACATTTCTATAAGGAAATAAGAGCTAGAAGAGAGCTGTCTTGACAAAGAAAAAGGGAAAACACACACACACACACACACACACACACACACACACACAACCTGCAGCAAGATAAACAACCTAAAAGGACTTAAGCTTACATTCAGCATGTTCACAGAAAATTCTATTAGTCTGATCCTATTTAGTCACACCGCTGCAAAGGCAGCCACCTTGCATGTCTGAATAAGGTGCTTTAGATAATACAGTTTATTCTCAGACAAGCAAGGAGTATTTTTTATAATGTATAAGGTGAAAAGGGAAAAAGAGCCCTATTTAATCCCTAGTTTGGTAAACCCACACACAGAAACAAGCAAGCAAACAAAATCCAATGCTTATAATGCTTCCTTCATTTGTACTTTTAGTAAGGTCTAAGAAAGGCTGCAAAATTTCATGCATTCTTGTGATTTAGCAGCTAAAATCTTCATTTCTAAATAAAATTTGTTCCCCAATAAATTGGTGGAAACATCAGGAAGCAAAGACTCTTGGAACTGGGGCTCTGGAAGGGCCTGCCAGTGTATAGATCACCCAGATGTACAGATCTCTACCCAAATCTTCTAAATCTGCTAAAAGATCTGCTAAAACCTGCCAAATCTGCTAAAAAAAACACAACATACTGCCCATTCCTTATTGGGCCTCTGTGACAGTGGATCTTGCGATGCGCTGACGTAAAGGCCATAGCAATGGCAGAAATGGTGCACCGCTACTGGGTGGATCGCAGCTTCCGATGGAAATGGTTGACAGCTCCGTATGCCCACCACCAATGGACCTGACCTGTGCCAGACCAGGTAAGGGAACGGGGTGGTGGTGTTGTGGGCAGTTCAGGGAAGGTTTGGGGTGGAAAGGGTTGTGTGTCAGAGGGTGGTGGTTCAGTGGCTGGAGGGAATGGGTCCTGGCAGCAGCAGCAGCTTGTGCTGCCCAACATGCCCCCTTCCTCATCAGCAAAATAGCTGTCATAGGTCCGAGGAGACCCATTGCTGACCAGGTGGTCTACCAAGAGGTAAGCCATCTCTCTTTGGTCATCTAGTTGCCCCTCCCCCCCATCATAGCATGCAGCATGCTCTGTTGGCATGGCTGCATGCTATGTAGCGAGGATAGGATTGGGCTGTTAAAGGTAGGCTTTCCTGCCACTATTGAGTTGTACCTATAGCACCAGTTTTATCTTGCACTCAAAAGAAATGGTTGCCTTGCTTAGTATCCTCCCTGTTATTTTTACTATAGGTACCTTTATTTAAATTTAAGCAAGTGATCAACAAATGAACCAAATTTTGTAATTGGCTTATAATTAATTGCAGCATGTAGCAGTTTAAGGGGGGCATTTTTGTCCAGAAAAGAGCCTGAGGGAACTGGAGTTAGCATCCGTCTGCGTAGGAGTTCCCATCAGGATGCCACAGGAATGGATGCCTTGCCACAGGATGTGGTGATGGCACCTGGCCTGGATGCTTTTAAAAGGGGATTGGACAGATTTATGGAGGAAAAGTCCATCACAGGTTACAAGCCATGATGGGGATAAGCAACCTCCTGGTCTTAGTAGCAGGCTATCTCTTAATGCCAGATGCAAGGGAGTGGCAACAGGATACAGGTATCTTGCTGTCTTGTGTGCTCCCTGAGGCATCTGGTGAGGCCACTGTGAGATACATGAAGCTGGACTAGATGTGCCTTTGGCCTGATCCAGCACAGGACTGGGCACTCCTCAACTGCTTTTTTTCCCCTGCAAGAAGACACACTTCTAATTGTAAGCATGCTTCTTTGAAATACATTTAGGCAAATGTCTGGGTTGATCCTTATGTTGATCCTTGAACTCAGCAATCTGGGTTGACTCAGATTACTTTGATCCCTGTCCTAAAATGTTCTTCTCTTTCTTTTTCTCTTTTTTTTTTACAGTGATATATGCATGAATAGAGTCTATCTGATAAGCATTAAACATGTATTCGCTTGTAATGTCATTGTTTTCAGTGTGAGGATATTGTTTGAACTGCTTAAAAAAAAGGTCTGATTCAAAACTTGATCAAGGGGCATTTTTTATGCATGTGTTTGGATTTGAGGGATAACAGCAGAGATTCATATTAATACTACCCTGTCTTCTGGCACCTGCTTCCAGTCTATAACTCTTGCACATAATATCATTTAACTTTCACAACAGCTGACTGCATGTCCATTGGTGAGAGAGAAGATATTCTACTGAAACTTTAACATTGAAATATTTTATATTATTTTATTTTTAAAAGCTTTTTACCTTGCCTTTCCTGACCAGGGCAGAAAGTTCAAGGCAACTCACAAACTATAACAAATCAATACAAAGTAAAACATCATAACATCAAAACAATAAAGCAATCAATGACCACACCAAAAAGCAAAAAAGTTCAAAGCAGCCAGAAACAACAATCATGAGCCAATACAATGAAGCCCAGATTCTACAAAAAGAAACACTTTTTGGCTGAGATCCAAGAGTTGCATGCCATTTTCCATGTGCACACGGGGGCTTTTTAGCCTTCCCCTCCCAGCAGCAGCCCCCCACATTCCACAAAGCCACCTTTTACAGATCAGGGAGCCATCCACATTCATGAAGGTCTGCAACTAGTCTAGAAAGGAAAGTCAGTACCCCCTCCCCCAGTGTATACATGTATAGTAGGTGTGCGGTTGCACATGCCAATGGGCGGTTCCGGGTTTTCCAGGATGGATGGTAAGCCTACCTTTACTCCAACACTCCCTGGATTCAGATGTGTGTAGTGAAATTGGAGCTAGTTTTTCCAGCTTGTTGCGGTCAACCAGCCTGTTCCTTGGAAAGAGAATGCTTATGAGCTGTTGCCATTGATTTCAGAGAGGAGGAGTGGAGATGGGGGAAGGGTGCAGAGAAAAGAAATGAAGAAAATGGAGGATATGAGACACGGGTATGGAGAGTCCTGTGCAGCAAGGATAAATGGTGTGTAACAGAGGTGGGGTTATTTATTATTATTATTATTATTATTATTATTATTATTATTATTATTATTATTATTATTATTAAAAAATTATACCCCGCCTTTTCCTATGCCGAGGCAAATGCCCAAGGCAAATGCCCAGGTGGTCACTGGAGCTAGGCGGTTTAACTCTGTTGAACTGTTGCTTCACTGGCTGTACTGGCTGCCCATTCGTTTCCAAGCCCAATTCAAGCCACCTCTATATCAAGTTAGGGGAATGGCAACACGTAGGTGAGCCTTCTCTGTTGTGGCACCACAATTGTGGAACTCTTTGCCAGGGGAATTGAGAATTACCCCCTCCCTCATGACTTTTCAGCGAGGGCTCAAAATGTTTCTGTTTCATCTAGCGTTTGGGTGATGGGTTGATGTCTGACTTCTGGGTCTCAAGATGTTTTGCTCCATTGCTTCTCTGCTCTATATTGTCCCCCTCCCCGGTGGTTTTTATTGTTTTTAATTTATTTTATGTATTGTTTTAAATTAAGTATTTTTATCTTTGTTGTAAGCCGCCTTGGACATTTGCCTTGGCATGGAATAAGGCAGTGTCTAATTTTTTAAAATAAATAAAATAAAATATACGGACTTATGTAGTAGTATAGATACAAGATTGTGCTAAGAGTTTCAGGGAGAAAGATGAGAGAACATGGAGTACAAGAAGATCTCTATGTTATGGAAAAGGATATAAATATTTAGAGTTACTGGGGGATTGGAGTGAAGAGAAACCTGTGGGTGAGAAAGCAGAGGGTGTAGTTACCATATCCAGCCTAAATATGTTTAGCTGAAATAACGGCATATGGTCCCCCTTGTAACTCCTGCCTCCAGTTCCATCCCCATCTTTTGTTGTCTCCCTTGTGTTGAATGGTAGATCTTTGGGGCAGAGATCTGTATTCCTGTATTCTGTAAAGTACCATACACATCGCTTGTGTAGCAAGAACAATAACATGCTATGAGCTGCAAAGAAGGAAAAGGGGGTCACAGAGATGGGGTTCAGAGAAACCTGCTAAACAGAAAAGGGACAGGGTAGCCAACAGACGAGGAGCACAGTGAGGGACTGTGCATGAGTTATGGCTTGGAGAGAGAAAAAGAGAGAGGGAGAGAGAGTGAGGAGGGAAGAAGAGAGAATTCTAGATGAGGTGCAGAGAAAAAAAAGAGATAACAGAGAATATTTTAAAAAGAAAGCAGAGTTATAATTGTAACAAAAATTATTTTCCATGGTTAATGCAGCAGTGTGGTCCCCTCGAGTGAGTAAAATGTAAAAGGGGCCCTTGGAGTGATTGGAGCTCTGTGCCCTGCTAACGGAGTACAGTTTGGAAACTAAGGTAAACAGATCAAATGAACAAAGTGTGCAGTCATCTTGTCATTCTCAAGCTATGATTAAAACAAAACTCTAAAGATCTTACTGTTTAAACTTTTACACTGTGTGTTTTTATAGGCTTCTCTTTAGGGAATGCACTGAAGGAAGTTTCTTCTTCTCCTGCCGGCTCTCCCTTCCTCCCTCATGGTCTTCTGCAGGGAGGGCATGCATGCACATGGTCAAAAATGATGCACAGGTATACTGTTTTCTCTTGTTCATAAAGATTTTTTTTTTTTGTAACAAAACACATTTTTTAAGGTGCCCTTCCAGTTGCTGAGGGTTGGGTTGTTTGTTTTGGGGGGCGAGGGAGGGTGTGTGTGTTTGCGCTCACTTTGCAGGGCTTCCAGAGTGCTGGCTGCTTCATAGAATATTTACACTGCGATGGTGGATCTCAGCCATATTGAATTCAATAACCTTGGAAGGCTGAAGAAATGCACACTCCTTTCCCCCATATAGCTTGCTTTGCACTTTCTGAGGCAGTTTATTACTGCAAAGCATGGCATTCCCCCGCCCCCACCTCCTCTTACCCACGGAAGTGAATTAATAACTCGAAAACGAGACAAAAATGAGATCTAGAAGGGGCCTCAGCTTTTGAATGTCACTGTAAGCAAACAGCACTAGAGAGTAAAGGTTCCTTTTCCATCTTTATGTTTACTGCTGTCTGTGCATTGACTTGCTTCCTCCTGACACATGAGCCATGACTTGAAAGGAATTCAGGCTCCAGCAAATTTTGCATTGCGCTTCAATGTGGCCTCTGGGATTGAATAAGGGCAAATCTATTATACTGTTGCCATGGAGACCCTGGCACAACTGCTGATAAAGACTGTCTGATGTTTGGTAGGCCCCTGTAGCATGGTACATACCATTTAAAGGGGAGACACACACACACACACACACACACACACAAACACACACACACACATTTATACACAGAATATATGTGGGCATGTGTTTAGGGGGGGAAGGGGGCTTGATTGGGAATACAATGACGATGAAGGAATGCAATAAATAAATAAATAAATCCCACCTTACTCTGAATTGTAAATAACTTCCTGCCTTCACAAACTAAAAAAACGGCTGTCAAAAATGTTCACATCATCAGACAGGCAGGGGCAGCAGAAGATGCATGGTCTTCTCTTGGAGTCCAAGAAAATTAGATTTTAATTTATTTGGAGGAGAATTAAGCTAATACACTGGAAGTGAAAAGCCTTTCCTTTGCTTCATTTGATGGGAGCTGCCCATAATATCCCACCATCTAGCTCTTTCGAGATCAATAGTAAACCTATAAGGGCGGCATGCTTTTTACTAAGGAGGGCTTTCACACAGATGGATTTTAATCAGTAAAATGATTTTATAACAAAGAACAAAGGGTGCTCATCTTTCTTTTCTTTCCCCCTCCCAGATTCATGAATAACTCCCTTTTAAAAGATATTGATTTTACCTACTCTGACAGTTTATTTCCCTGTGTGAATTTTAATATTTAATTTTTGAAATTTTACTTGTCTCTCTCCCTGGGTAAATGATCCCCCTAGAAACTTTTCTATTTTGCCACAACTGTGATATGGTCACAATGATGAACCATTCATTTGTCAGCTTCAGTGTAAGCTTGGGAGGCTCAAAAATGGACCTCAGATGGTTGATATTATATTACGTATTATTATTATTAGTAGTAGTAGTATTTCAGGATACAAAAAGCATTTCCTTTCTCCCCCCCCCCATTTCGCTGCTTTGTAGACCTCAGAAGGCCTCACACTCTGAGATTTCTGCATAGTTAATTTGTCAGTTTATAAATTACCACATTATGTTAACGCTGAATGCTTCAAAACACAAATATATGCACAGAGGGCTTGAATATTTGAAGTGTTTTAGTACTATAGGGAAATAATTTTGTTGTCAAGCTGTGGCAGATATAGAAGTGCTAGGGGATACATGACCATTTCATCAGTACTGTGTCGATGATGGCCTATGAACATCCAAGGGGGAAAAATCATCTTTTATCACTATTGTGTACTGTGCAGGTCCAGATGGAGGATAAAACATGCATGAGTTGCCCGCAGCTCTGAAAATAATTATACTCATTTGCCAGAAATGTAGAAAGTGCATCCAACCAAGTTACCACCCATCATACTGACACTCCGTTTGCATACTGATGAAGCTTAAAGCCCAAGATAATGGTTTTGGTATCAGTAGCAGAGGGGGGCTGGGCATATCACCAGTGCTATAGGATTAATAGTACCATCATTTTATATTATGCAGCAATTCACTTCTGCTGCATATCAAAAGGTTTCCGCCTCCTCCAACACTCACCTAGCTGTTTCTAAGATTAGAGCTTGCTTCAAGGTACTTGGGCTGCTGTTCTACACATCCTTAGTTGGAAGTAAGCCCTAGTGAATCCAGTGGGATTTACTTCTGAGTAAACATGCATAGGATGTGACTGTAATTGTCAGTAGAGGTTATTAACATTTTTTTAAAAGAAACACACACACTCACATACATATATACAGTATGTATATATATATATATATATATATATATATATATATATATATATATATATATATATATATATATATATATATATATATATATATATATATATATATATATAGTGTCTATAGTTTTCTACCCGATGTACAAAATGCTGCTTATATATTATTGTGTGCAATGTCGTATGTACTTGTGATCAGATAGGAATGTGTGCATTAGCACACAAAACCCACTCCAGTCTCCCGCCTCCTCCTCCTGCCTGCCTGCCCGCCTGCCCGCCCGCCCGCCTTTCCATCTCTCTTCAGAAGACTGCATTGGAATATGAGAAGATAATATGTGCATGCTAAGCTCTGGTGCCACTGCAGAGTAATTGATGAATGGGTTTTTAAAGTGTAGAATGAGAATGAATACAAGTAGGGCCCAAGAGAATAATTCTTTATATTGCAATCAGCGCTGCTTATGTGTCGCTGGTTTAATATTAGAAATCAGCAATAAAGAATTTAAGTTGGGATATTTAATCCTTACCAACTGCAAAGAGAAAGCAATCTTTAGAGTAGTTCCTCCCTAATTAGAAATATTGTTTTAAACAGCCTTTTATTTAAAGCCGTTGCTCAGTTTTAAAGGACCATAATTTAAAATCAACGATCAATACAGTCGTAAATGTAAGACCCAATAGATCCTTTTAAATATTTAATTCTGGCGCTCTCTGTGTGTGTGTATGTGTGTACGTACATTATATTATAAATACGGTCATATTTAACTGTGAACATATGATGACAGACAATCCCCAACAGCTGCAACCCAGTGCATAGCTATGCCACCCCATTCGACTGGTTTGTGACCAATGGTGTACAACTCATATATTCATTCTCTCTCTCTCTCTCTCTCTCTCTCTCTCTCTCTCTCTCTCTCTCTCCCCCTGAATTTATTCTAGTTACTCATTGAGATGCTTCTTATATTTGTGATAAAGCTCATCTCTGATTATGCTATTGTGTCTGTGCTTGTTACTCCCTTCTTAATTAAAGTATGCTTTCAAAAATGTTAACAAAATTAAAAACTGGCATAATTGTTTTATTTATTGACTTGGGTAGAGTCTACTGCAGTAGTTTCCAAGAACTTACAGTAATATAATTTGCAGAAAAATAATAATAGTAAAAGGCTTTGTTAGAGGCCAAGGCATCATCATATAGATAGAAGAATACATTAGTTAGACGTATATTATGGAGATTCATCGTAGTGGCGGGGGTTGTTTTCGTATGAAGCTGAATTGTGTCCCAAAGTACTCTATTAAAAGAAGGCAGATGTTTCTGTACATACAGTATGGAGCTGTGGTATTTTAGGCTTAGATTAGCTAAATAAATGTAAATTTAGATGAAACTAAAATGTGATAACACCATTTGGTAGCATTTAACAACTCTTTTTTGGTAGGATTTGATAATATCCCAGTAACCTGAAAGTTCCCTCACTCTCACTCTCCCCACCCACCTCAAATAACAGTAGAAGAATACATGAGCTGCTATCCTAAACACATTTCTGGAAGGAAGCCCTACACTGAACTCCATGGGACTTACTCCTGAGTAGACCTGCATAGGACTGTGATGTGGTAGGATGAGGAAAGCTTGGTTTACACAGCACTGTAGGTGATTAACAGTGCAATCCTATGCATGTCTACTCAGAAGTAAAACCCATTGTTTTCAATGGGGCTTACTCCCAGGACGTTTGTCCCATTAAATTCAATGAGATGTACTTTTGACTAGACCTCCATTGTCTTCTACTGTAGGTGCAGAAAAGGGGAACCAACCTGATGGAGTGGAGCACCTCTGGGAGGAAATGCTAAAGCTTTTGGCGCTTTTGAGTTTAGGAAAAAAGGCAACTAAGGTGGAGACATTGCAGAGGATTGTAAAGTTACGCATGGTGTAAAACAGCAGTTCTCAAACTGGTGGGTCGCGACCCACCAGGAAAACCGCTGGTTCCCATTGGCTGGAAGCCATCAGGACCAGAAGCTGTCTAGTTCCCCAGTGAAGTAAGGACAACCACTTTTCCCTCCGTCAGCGGCGCGATCCCTGAGATTGCTGCTGCTGCTGCTGCTGTCCCCACCCCCACAAGGACTCAGAGTTCTCCCTGCCTTTTGGGGAGAACTTTGAGAACCAATGGTGTAAAGAAAGTGGATAAAGATATATATTTTTCTCTCTCTCTCATACTTCTAGAACCCAATTTCACCCAGTGAAACTGACTGTCAGTAGATTAATTTATGGAATTCACTTCCACTTCTGCAAAATGTGGGGTTGGCCCCTGACTGAGATGGCTTGAAAAGGAGATTTGACCAATATGGAAGAGAGGCCTGTTTATGACTATTAGCCATGATGAGATCTCCATGCTATTAAATACCAGTTGCTGAGGGCAATAGTGGGAGACGGCTATTGTCTTCATAGCCTGCTTGTGGTTGGTCACTGCATGAAACAAGATGTTGGAATAGATGGACCTTTCATCTGATCCAGAAGGGCACATCTTATGTTTTTATTAACATGACAGTAAGGCCATAATGTTCATACCCCGTGACATGGAAGCCACTTTCTTGTGGTGTGATCCTGTATAGACGGTAGTCTAAGTAACCACATTGGAGAGGCCAATTGTTTGCACCTTTAACATCCAGTTGGCCCCAAGCTCCCTGGAGGAAATTGATTAGACGGGAAGGACCACATGATTGACCCAATCTATAGGGTTGCTAAATTCATTCACAGTCCTGAGCATCATGGGAGAACAACACATGAAGGCAGCCCCCTCAACACTGGTTACGTTTGTGAAGGGGGCCTTACCCAGAGCAATGCTGCTGAATTCAGTAACACTCATTTGGTGTTATACCAATACATGAAACTGCCGTATAAACTCAGACCATTAGTCCATCAAATGGACTAGCATTGGCTCTCCAGGCTTGAAGACAGCTGAGAATCTTCTGCATGCAAAGCCTTGGACACCTCACATTGTGGGGGTATATCCTTTAAATAAACAAACAAACAAATACCGGTAAATAAATATTTTGCTGTACCACTGACCTACTTCCTCAAGGATTATTTGGTGCTATTCGGTGATAGATTGCTGCCAATATATTTCTTATCCTCACGCACTGCCATTTTTTTTGTGACACACTCTAGCGATGATTTTGCTTTTTGACAATAGTTTAAATAACTTTGAAGGCTGAAGGACAGTGCCTGCTACCAAACATGCCCACTGCAGAACAAGAGCCATGTTTGACAACAAAGGATATTTAAACAGCAAACAAAAATATACAGGGCCCTGTTAAAAAGCATGACACAGGACTGCTGAGTATTTTCAAAATCTGACATACAAATTCAGCCTGATTGAACTAGCATCCAGCACTAACCTTAAACATGTAGAAGTAAGAACTGTTGCTTTCAACACAGAGGACCTTGTGACTACTTCTGACACCACCACTGTTGGAGCTGTTGCTGCCATGTCTTCCATATGGATTGTGTGTTTGTAACTGTGGAGTAACTGCAAGCAGCCAATCATGGGGCAAGACCTCATCACGATGCACAATGAGTGTGGATGAAAATGGAGCATTTCACTGTTGTCTTGACAATGTGAGATCTTCCATGCTAAGCTCCTGCACAACAATTTCCAAGCAACAGTAAGAGAACGTGTGTGCCTGCATGAAAAACTAAACCAATTTAAAACTCATGGCAAAAGTGGGTTCCCCCCCCCCCTAGCATTCACAGATAACACTAGCAACCAACCAGAGACCTAATTGCGATTCAACCCAAATATGTGGGGGGGAAGGGGGAGTTATGTCATCACTAACTCCAATCCTGTGCATACATAGTTATGTCATCACTAACTCCAATCCTATGCATACATAGTGAAGAGTAGAACTTCCTTCTGAGTATATACGTATTGGATTGCACTGCACATTGTAGATCTTAATTATTGAATGAGCTTCTCTAAAAGCTTTCAAGAACAGATACTTTCTGGTCTTACCGGTATATAGGTACTGGTTTACTTGTTATTTTTATACTGTGCATTTTAAATTATGTCAGTAACCAGAAGCAACCCTACACACACCCCCGTGGAAGGGGGCCACCGCCGTGACACCGCCACGGGACGCCCTGCCCATGGGGGGGGCATGACGTCATCATTGCACGCCACCACAGCGCAAAAACACACACACCCCGGCGCTTTTTGGCTCCTTTTTGGAGCCAAACAGCACCAGAGAGGGTGGGAGGGCCAAACTTGCAGCCGAAAACGGCTGTGAAGAGAAGCCAGCGGGGGGGGGGAGGGCAACGGATCCAGTGTCAGGTGCCCCCCACAACCCGCTGCTTGGGGCCCACCGCCCCAACTGCCCCCACCGTAACGACGCTTCTGTCGGTAGCTGCCATGAGAATTCCTAAGAAGTCCAAAAAGTGGGATATAAAATTCTAAATAATGAAATAGTAAATACTGAACACTGCACAAAAGAGCATCAAGAAATATTGCAATATGGAACCTTGAGTTCGATATTGAGTTCATGCAGAAAGAATTAGTGTATGATATGTTTGTTCATATCATGATATCAGTTGCTGATATGATATCAGTTGCTCCACAGCCCCTCATTTTGAGCAGTGTGCATATACCTGATATATAGATGTGTTTTCTGACACAGGTTTAGAAAGACTTTTTTTAAAAAATGTAGCTGAATACAAAAGACTCTTCTCTTTCTTTAAAGCAATGACATTAATGGGCCTTCATTTGACAGTGCCCTGCAAATGATCTACCCATCACACAGTGCATATAGCTTTTAACACATGCTAAAGAAGCGTCTAACCTTGCAGTGACGAACATAAACCCTCAGTGGCGTTTCTAAGACCTCAGCCAACTAACACAAATGGAGATTTCTAGCGAGGCAAATGGAGATTTCCTCTGAAAAACTGTTAGCCAACTGATAGCTGAGGTTTGCAGAGCAAGAAGTGGAGACAAAAAGCATCACTGGCAGCTCATAAATGTCAAATATTTCTGTACAAAATTTGCCAGACATAACAATAAACACTTGCAAGCGGGGGGGGGGGGGAGGAGGAGAGAGCGCCTTCTTATAAGTCATGCGATTTTGATAGAATTAGAAGGTTATATCAAAACCGCATATCCATTCAGCACATACTAACAAAATTGTCTTGAACAAAAGTAGGCTAAAGGTAATTCTTCTTTGTGTCTGAGGGCCACTTCCCTTGAAATATTTAGGCACTGTTATTACCTTGACCAGTTCTCTTTAACTGAATGTAATACAGGCCAGCGGGTGGCGCAGTGGGTTAAACCGCTGAACCATGAGCTGTCGATCGAAAGGTCAGCAGTTCGAATCCGCGATGGGGTGAGCTCTCGTTGCTTGGCCAGCTCCTGCCAACCTAGCAATTCCAAAGCATGTTAATGCAAGTAGATAAATAGGTACCACTTGCGGGAAAAAGCACTCAGGGAAGGTAAACAGCGCTCCGTGTTCCAGCTGCATGCTACGCGCTGCGCTGCGGCAAGGAGAGTCACGCCGGCCACATGACCACGGAGGTGTCTTCGGACAACGCTGGTTCTTCGGCTTTGAAATGGGGATGAGCACCACACCCTAGAGTCGGACACGACTGGACTTAATTGTCAGGGGTCACCTTTACCTAATACAGTATATTATTGGTATTACAATGATTGCATGGAAACCACCAATCATGGATTTGCAACTACAGAGTCATGGAATGTATATGCCACGTGCAGCACACATGGGTTCAAATTAACAGCACATTGAGTATGATCATATCCTGCCACATGTCCCAATGTTCCTAATTTGGTGGATTTAACTAATTAGGCAAAGGAATAATGATTCTCTTGCGCAATTTATAGAGCAGTAGTGAACCAACTTAGGCCAGCGGGTGGCGCAGCGGGTTAAACCGCTGAACCATAAGCTGTCGATTGAAAGGTCGGCAGTTCGATTCCCGCGAAGGGGTGAGCGCTCGTTGCTTGGCCAGCTCCTGCCAACCTAGCAGTTCCAAAGCATGTCAATGCGAGGAGATAAATAGGTACCGCTTGCGGGAAGGTAAACAGCGCTCCGTGTTCCAGCTGCAGGCTACGCGCTGCGGCAAGGAGAGTCATGCCGGCCACATGACCACGGAGGCGTCTTCGGACAACGCTGGCTCTTCGGCTTTGAAATGGAGATGAGCACCACACCCTAGAGTCAGACACGACTGGACTTAATTGTCAGGGGATACCTTTACCTTTACCTTAGTGAACCAACTACCATGGTGGCTTAGTGGTTAAGCCACTGCAGACTGGACGGCAGCAGTCCGAGACCCGAGTGCCACATGACGGAGTGAGCTCCCGTTTCCTGTCCCAGCTCCTGCCAACCTAGCAGTTCAAAAGCAAGAAATTGCAAGTAGATACATAGGTACCACTGCGGTGGGAAGGTAACAACGTTCTGTTAGTCATACCGGCCACACGGAAACGTCTTCGGATAGCACTGGCTCTTCGGCCTTAGAAACGGAGATGGGCACTGCACCCTAGAGTCGAACATGACTGGCTTTCGAGCAGGGGATACCTTTACCTAGTGGACCAAACCCAATTGGCTGCAGCTTGAGCAGATGGAATCTCACATAGAGGAACTCATTTTATAAGGATTAGGGAGACAGAGCCAGGCATATGACTTAAACTGTGGCCTAGGGGCAGCGGTACCCAGGGCGGCAACGTTGTGATGTCATGTGATGTTGTGACGTCACTTCTGTGTTCTCCCGGAGGAAGAGGCAGTGGCTTTGCAATCTGGCTGCCGCCCCCCCCCTCCTTCTTTGGAGGCTCAACGAGAGTCTCCAAAGGAGAAGAGGGAGCGGCAGCCAGATCGTGAAGCCGCCGAAACATGAAGAGGAGGAGGTGGCAGCTTCACAGTCTGGCTGCCACTCCATCTTCTCCTTTGGAAGCTCAATAAGAGCGTCCAAATGAGAATGAAGGGGGGGCGGGGCAGCAGCCAGATTACAAAGTCACAGAAACATGAAGAGGCAAGCATAGTGGCAACCATGGCTGGTGCTGCTGCTTCTCCCACTGCCATCTTGCCTGCGCCTCACACGGCACCCCCTCTTGGCCTGGCACCCAGGGTGGGCCACCCCTCCATCCCCTGCTTGCTACACCACTGGTCCTGGGTTTACAGACAAAATCCACACCTACTCTATAATTAGTCACGTCTATATAAGTTGCCAGGCAGATGTCAGAGGTAGACATCTGCAAACTTACAGAGGTAGACATGGGCAAACTTACAGGTTTGACAGAGGGAAAAGGGGAAAAAGGCGAAACTAAGTAAGATCAAGATACGATACATAAGATGAACCAATAGGCAATACCTCACATGCATCATTGGCAGGGTGCAATTCCCAAGACCTTCATGTGTTTGCTCTCCACAGAGAGTGTATGTCTGAAGATGGCTATAAATTTAGGAATACAATATGTCCGAATACAAATATTAGAGTATCTACCCTGATTTTCTTGTCTTCACTTTAATCGTGAGTGAATCAATGGGATCTAAAAATAATAATCAGATTTTGCAGGTCTGTATGGTACAAAGAAACTAATAGGAACTAATGGGCAGGACGTTTGGCTCAGTTGGTTGAGCGACCGTCTCATATATGCCTGAAGATCTGAAGTACGGCAGTTCGAGATGGCCGGAAGTGTCTGTCGGAAAGCTGCCGGCATGCTGAGCTGATAAGTTGCAGAGCCTCTGTGGGGGAGTGGAACTGCAGCTGCACTTGAGTGAGAGTCAAAGTTGCCCTGTCAGCTGAAGCATGGTGAGGCGAATGCCACAGAGAGAGAGAGAGAGAGAGAGAGAGAGAGAGAGAGAGAGAGAGAGAGAGAGAGAGAGAGCTGGACTGTGAAAGAAACATCTAGAATGAAGGGTACTACAAAAGATTAGAACATATTGTGAAAAAAACCCTAGAGGTTTAGAAAGCCTGCCCATGTAAACCGCCTTTGAATTAAAGTCGGAGGAGAAATCCGATGACCAAAGAAAAGGCGGTATATAAATACTGGTTTATTATTATTTATTAGCCAAGATGCAGGCAGATGTTTCCTTGTGCAGGAACAGCTGGGATGTTAGAGTGAGTTAAACGAAATGCACAGGTGGAACTACTGTGGCTACCTGTGATTCGGTCCTGGTGCAATAGGGCAATGCTGAGGAATGAGAGACAAAGCAGAACAGGGTTTGAGGCATGATATCCAAGAACAGATACCTGACACAGAGGTGAAAACAAATCACAATCACAAAATTCACAAGCATTCACAGTCACATACAAAAAGTGGTTGAAGGCATTCGTTTGCATGAGGCCCTGCTTAAAAACCTAATCCTTACTTGTATAATTTTTGCAATCGAACACCTCAGACAAATGCTGTGATTTGAAAAACCACATGCGTGAAGAAGTCTCTTTAAATGAACTTAGTATAATTGGACAATGGATAGATTTCCAAGGGGAATTGCTCTCATTTTGATGCATTTAAATTAAAAAGTCACATGACGTGACTGTCATTATGTGTAATAATGCGTTAGGGTTCTTTCACCTTTGGGATATTGCCATCATATAATAGTTCTGATCTGCTTGGAAGTGTATAACATGCTGAAGCGAAACTATTTGGGTAACCACTTGGAAGAGATCAGTAAAATACTTAAGTTCCCCTTCATACCTGTTCTTTGCATCTATGATCTGGATAGCAAGACTGTGACAGTCATTTCTTCACAAACAGTTGGTAGGGGAAATTTCAACTGGTTGCTGAGACTTGTTCAAAAATGTGAAAAGGCAACTACTGAGTAATCAGAGAAGAGTAATAAACTCTGATGTGCGATTCAGTGCTTTGCATGTTTACACAGAAGTAAGTCCCACTGGGTTCACGTTAGTGTACACAGGATTGTAATAGGGGCAACTACATGTTACAAAAGTGTGTGCTTAGCATTTTCATGGTTTTGTTTTTACCATAAATAGTGGCTGTAGGGGGCCACCCATTTAGGCCGGCCGCTGCAACTTGCGCAGGATTACGATGTGAGTGGCCAGTGCAATGTTGGGATCTACCCATCGTTGGGATGGTATCCAGCCCATCTTTTGGGGAGAGAGGTGCCATGGTGAATGGGAACCAAAGGTCAGAGCAAGAGCAGGTACTTAGAAAGTCACATCAGGTTTTCTGCTTATTTTATGTTTGCTTCCTAATTGCCAGTGTATCATAAGTATGGTGCTTTCCAACCATCACCTCAGTCTTTTCATATATGTTTGTTTTGAAACCACCCCCTATCCTTTTTGTCTGCTACCCATTTCAATAAACTTTCCTCATATTTTTGATCTCTAACCAGCCTAACAACACAATCCTATTATTTGCCGGCATCGGCGCTGTGGCCCGGTGCTGCCATTGAGTGTCACAAATGTGCCATAACGCATGTCTGCAACAACTTGAGAATAGGCGGTATTGGCAGGAAGGCCGCCGTCGGAGCAAGCAACCAGTGCTGGGGAGCGGGTAAGCCAGCTGCCAGCAGGCGAGGGGGCTGGGGGAGGGGTGTAACGGGGCGGGGGAGGGCGGGGTGGGCAGATTGGGCCTGGAAGGGAGTGATTCCGAAACTTGCAAAGTACCATTGTTCAGTGTTTAGTTAAGACACAATCAATGCTCATAGATGTGGAAGAGACTCCCAAGAATATCTTGAATTTAAATGACAATTGAGAATATTTTATTGCTGATATTGATTCTCTCTGTTCATCAGTTGCTGCCTGTTAATGACGTGTGCAACTCATCCTTCAAATGAAGGTTTTAATATACAGTATATCATAAAAAACCCATTTGTTGGCAGTGGGCTTCTGAACTGAGAGGAGAATGCAACATTCTAAGTCAGCGGTTCTCAACCTGTGGTACGCGGACCGCAGATTGGGGGTACGCGAGATGCTCCCCGTTATCAGCTGCTATGATCAGCAGCTGCTAACGGGGAGCAGAAAAATGGGGGGAAGGGAAATGGCAGGGCTGTAGCCTTTCCCTCTGGCTTGCGGTGCGAGCCGGAGAACTTGCTCTGCCGCGCTGCAGGCCAGAAAAACACACTTTGGGGTGCACTTTTGGGGGTACATGGGGGTATGCAGGATGTGTGGGGGGATCTGGGGGTACGCCAACCTTTGGGGCCTGCATAGGGGTACGTGGACCCCCAAAGGTTGAGAAACCCTGTTCTAAGTTATTCTTGTGTTTTTTTAAAAAATGGATGGCTTTTATGGGGTCAATTTTGTGCAGTGGGGGGCACCATTTCATCCTTTGTCTCACACAGCATAATGTCTTGAGCTAGCCCTGATATGTATGTATGTATACCTGCTTACTGGAACTGATGATCTATAGGACATCTCAAGAAAATGTACACATATACTTTATAGTGTCAAATTTATTGTGCTATAATTCACACATATACTGTATGATGTACACAGAAGCAGTTGCTTGACCCATTTAATCAATCAATTAATTAATTAGTTTGATCCATTTAATTAATTAGTTAGTTAGTTAATGAATTAGACCAGGTACTCAAAATGTTCCCCATTGGCATCTATACACTGCTGTCATTGTTGACTAACAGGCCAATCCTACTTAACTCCCCAGGCAGCAATGCAGCTGTGCCAATGTGGCACCTGCTATATAACACATGGGGGAGTTTCGGCCTTCGGAGGCCTCCTTGTGTGTACATTTTTTTGGAGACACCCTGTATAATCTCTGGTGATTTTCTTTTAGCCACGAGACTTTTTTTTTCTCTGCTAGCTACCATGTGACTATTAGACTGGCGTCAGATGCCACATTTCCCAGATCTGTAAACCTGTAAATCTGTAAACCTCAGCACTGTAATCTTTGATAATCAGTTTTATTTCAATAGCAATTATTTCAGTGACACCATTTGTCTCGGCAGTAGCAACATTTGCAAATCTGCCTGGTTTCCTTGTGCAAGGAATGCTGCCTTAATCCCTGCTTGCACCAACATTTGTGCGTTTGGTAATAGAAAACCTAACTTCTTCTCCTCCCCCTGCAAACCAAACAGTCTTCCAAAGAACTGTTGAATAACATAGGAGCTGTACTTGATGCTTTTGTAGACTGAACTCTGCCTCTTCCCCTTGCTGGATGTGCAACGGTTTATTCTGTGTTTTCTGTATGGTTGACTGTAACCATAGAGAGAGAGAGAGAGATTGCTGAAAGGATCCCTGAATTTTCCGCCACATCTCTCCCTAGCTACCATTTGGGAAGAATCGCTGTTTTATTGAATCTTCTTTGTTCTAGTTGATCAACAACAACATGCTTAGTAATTTCTTGGCTGTCATCCGATGGCTCTGTATTTCCTGGGAACCAAGGAATGCAGAGAGCTGTTTCTGGACAGGACGGCTGTACAGTACTTCTTGTTGTTACCCCAAACAATGGATCAGTGCCAGGCTCTTAGGGTCTTTCCAGGGATTATGTAGCATGGTTTTAATGATTTTTCAAGACCTAACTGCTTCCACAGAAACATCAATTAGGCAACATTTCCATTGACACCCCCCCTTTGCCACTTCCCTGATTTTAAATATGCCTTCCCCTTTTCCACACACTACCAGCATTCAGTGTTAATTATTTACAGTAGATCAGTTTTTATGCAATTATGTCATCACCACACACACACACACACACACACACACACACACACACACACACACACACACACACACACACACACACACACACCTTTCAGGAGTAGGTGGTGCCACCCATAACAGTTGTGGATTGTGTGTATTGCAAAGACTGTGTGAAGAATAAGTAGGACACCAATTCTGGATGGAGTTTGTGAAAGTAGAATTGTGTGTCTCAACAATGTTCAGATACTCTGACTTTTTGTTTCAAGATCGGCAAGGGCTAAAATGGCCCCTTGGTGATCTGTTTTCCAACTCTATTTCTTAATAATTAAAGTAATCAGATACAGTACCCATGATTATAATCTGGTTGCTATAAGCCCCTGGAGGTTCTGCTCATGTTGTTCCATTTACATGCTGACTGATCATAATTTGCCAGGTTGAAAGGTTGTAGTTGGAGCTGCCCTTGAAGACAGTTCAGAAACTGTACAAAATACAGCAGCTAGGTTACTAATAGTGTAAGGAACACAATGCACCAATGGTGTAAGGAACACAATGCACCAATCTTCAAAAACCTGCAGTGGTGCCTGGGCACTTTCCTGATCAAGTCAAGTTGCTGATTTCATCCAGGGATCAGCAGTTTCCCTCAATTCCTTTTCGAAACTGTTCTAAAGCTCTGACATCCCTGTAGTTCTGCTTCCATGTGAATTGCAGGACTTCCAGATCCTGGAATGTTGGCACAGATTTTACACACACACACACACACACACACACACACACACACACACACACACACACACACACACACACACCCCCAAAAGCACAGTTTCTAAAAATGGAAACTTTTTACATTTTTTTAGACAGACAGTATGCAATTGTACTCTTATTAATGATGTGTATTTGCAACGATGCAACGAACATGAAAATGAGCTAACTCAGGAAGATAGTGGAGGACAAGAAGGCCTGGCGGGATATGGTTCATGGGATCACGAAGGGTCGGACACGACTTAACGACTGAACAACAACAATTTGCAATTTGCTTTTATTTAATGCAGGTATTCATTATTTATTTCAAACCATTTTATTCAGCTTTTTATATAAAAATGTACACAATGCAGCAGACAAAGATGTTAAACTAATAACTAAACACTAAATATATATATAAAAAAACCCCTACAAACCAATGTTAAAGCTATAGTAAAACAGCCTGTCACCTAACTGGCCTGTGGTTCAGGGCTTATTTTTTGGGCCTTCTCCAGACTGTTTGAAAGGGTGTGATGCTTCAACCAGCTCAATCACAACGGGCGGTTATAGTGCAGGACAGGGTGAAGTATAGGGACTAGGATTCACCCTGAGGTTAGTTAAAGGGAGGCCCAGAGCTCCAGAGGCTGTCCAGCTCCGGGACATTGGGTGGGAACCCTTCGAGCATGAGTTGTAAAGCCAGCTTGAAAGGCTACACTGCCTCGACTTCCAGAACTTCCTCAATCCCCTTCCAGAGGTTGATGTAGATAAGCCTCAATTGTCACTGATGATGTTTCTTGGAGTCAGGTTGGAAATGCTCCAAGGGGGGAATAGACAGTAACTGGCTATCTCCTCCAGAAAGGAGCTTGCACGGTGGGATTCAGAAGAGTTAGGACCCGCCGCAGATATATTGAAATAAAATTGTGACTCATTTATAATCTAACCCCCGTCTCATTGCTTATTGGGGCTGCGGGGAAACATTCTTTTTCGTTCGAACCTTTGTGAGTGCATGATGCTCCCAGAGGTTTGAGCTTCTGCCGGTCTGCTTATGCTCATCTGGATTCTGCTTGCAAACATTCAAGCGGGGGGGGGGGGCTTCAATACTTCACGCTCCCCTGGTAGAATGCTTGCAGGAGCACCCACCCTGTTTCCTTTCTGGTGCCAGGCGAAAGCCTTTTTATTCACCCGGACCTTTTAAGTGGCACTTTAAATGGTGTTAACTGCTGCTTTTCACTGCCAGTTTGGATTGCTTTGATCATACTAGACATTGTATTGGTATTGTGCCTTTTTGGTCAACTGCCCTGAAAACACTGTTGAAGGGCACGCAGACATCCATAACATAAAGAAAAGTAAAATGAGTCAACTACAGGGAATTCTTCAAGGGCTGGGTTGGTGGAGCTGCCATCGCTCCCTGACACAGCAATTATTTATTTGTTTGTTTGTTTGTTTGTTTGTTTAAAGAATGTATATCCCGCCTTTCTCCCAGCAAGGGCACTCAAGGCGGCTTACAATCAAATTAGGCAGGGAGCCTATTTATAGAGGACTTTCCCTGCATGTCTGTCAATTGCGATGCCCACTGGCTCTAGTTTGGATTGACGTTCAAGCACAAGACATTTCTGACTAAATTTCGCTTTGACAGACTCAAAATGCAGCAACGTCAGCTGGGGAACGTTGTAATTACTGGGCTAATGCACTGTGGGAGCCATGTGATTAAACAGTTCTCATGAGCCCAACACTCAACTGGTTGGCATGCGAGTAGTTTTCCAGCTGGGTGTCACCTTCAGCAAGACTGCGGAAAGCAAATGGAGCCCCTCCCCCTGCCCCTCCCCCAAATGTTCCCTCCAAGCAGAGGCTTGGCTTTAGGGAAGGCAGAGCAGGAGATGCCTGGAAACAGACTCAAGCTGAACACACTTACCTATTGTTAGAGTACTGAACTCAACGGTTGAGATATTTAGGTGGCTGCAACTTATTTGTTTTGCTCTTATGAATCTATTAAATTTATTTTGAAATTGGATTTCTACTTATTTGATCTGTCTGTACATTCTTATAATGCCTCATGTTCTCATGACTGTTTCTATATCAGCCATTCACTGATATACCTTGCCAGTTACTTTCTATAAGGGCCAAACAACATACGATGTTAGGTGCATCATTACAGAGGACACACTTGGGTGTTGTTGTTTTTTAAGAGGAGCCATGGGGGAAAACCAATCTGAATTGGGATCACGGCATCAGTGCAGGAGGCTTTAGCCCTTTGCCCCCACTATGATCCTGATCCAGATTGGGCCCATCTGCAGCTGCCATTTCTCTGATGAGGAAAGCTTCCATTGGCACTAATGGGAACTTTCTCCTCGGGCAAATAGCAGGTGTGGATGCCAGATATAGATCAGGACAATGGCAGGGGTATTTATTTATTTATTTATTTATTTATTTTCCACATTTTTATACCACCCTTCCTCCAAGGAGCTCAGAGTGGTGTACATATTTCCTCCCCTCCTTTTTGTCCTCACAACAACCCTGTGAGGTAGGTGGGGCTGAGAGATAGTGACTGGCCCAAGGTCACCCAGGAAGCTTCGTGGCTGAGCGGGGATTTGAACCTGGATCATTCCAGGTCTAAGTCCGACTCCCAAACCACTACACCATTAGTGAAAGGGTTAAAGCCCACTTCTTCCCATAACACAGTCCTAATCCAGATTGCCCCACCCCAACATGCTAACTCTAATGATATGCTTGATGTAATGTATATGATATGCTTGATGTAATGTTTGGCCACCCTCAGTCACCTATTGATGAAAAAATATGACCACATGTGATCTTCATGGCAGATGAATGAAAGCTGCTCTTGAGGGTTATAAACTATCACTTTGGATCAGGTATAATGGCTATGATCTCTGTACTTACACTTTCTGCTTCTGTTACTCTTCAAGGCCCTTGCATGGGCTATAATCTGTGTTCCTAATAAACCTCCGTCCTTGTTACAGTCACTTAACCGCAATCATTATCTCACTCCTTGCTAAGCAAAACGACATCTCCAGCATTTAACAAGGCCTTAGCCCTCGAGCAGATCTTCTCAAAGCAAGCGAGCCAGTTCAGGGTCAACAAGAAGTGATGCCACTTTGTTCAGTGTTGCATTTCATGCTGATCAAGTCCCCGTTTGTTTGATAAACAGGTTCAGTGGGTGAAATCATAAGGGTTGCACATGACATGAGGCTTCCAAAAGTACGCACTGTGTGCACTTTGCAGGCCCTCCTTCCCAGCCTCACGCTTCTTTTTGGTCCACCCCATGTAAAGTGCTCTGTCAGGCTGCCTCTTGTCTCTGCCTGCTGGCAGACATGCAGCTACTCATGTACCGCGGCGCTCTCTGCAGGTCTTGCACCAGAGACACATTTATTCAGTAGCTGAGATGACTCTGTGCCTTTTTGTAAAGGGTTAAACCCTCTGCTCCATGCTACAGTCATGGTCCATGGCGTGCGTGCGTGCGTGCGTGTGTGTGTGTGTGTGTGTGTGAGAGAGAGAGAGAGAGAGAGAGAGAGAGAGAGAGAGAGAGAGAGAGAGAGAGAGAGAGAGATCTAGCAGCTATTCAGGAAAGATGAGACACAGAAGAGCTAAGCAAGCAATAAGGTAAAGGTATCCCCTGCTCGAAAGCCAGTCGTGTCTGACTCTAAGGTGCAGTACTCATCCTCCTTTCTGGCCGAAGAGCCAGCGCTGTCCGTGGTCATGTGGCCGGCATGGCTAACGGAACGCTATTACCTTCCCGCCGCAGCGGCACCTATTTATCTACTTTCAATTTCTTGCTTTTGAACTGCTAGCTTGGCAGGAGCTGGGACAGGAGACGGGAGCTCACTCTGTCACGCGGCACTCGGGTCTCGAACTGCTGTCCTGCCGACCTTCCAGTCTGCAGTTCAGCATTTTAACCACTAAGCCACAGCAAGCAATACACCCTACGTAATTGACCGTCACAAAATGTAAAACAGCATCTGATCACTTGCTATCCTTGCCCCTCTCTCTGTCTTTGTCCTCTGTTGTCTTTCCTCACCCATCTAAATTATAGTGTATGTTCCTCAGGGCAGGGACCTGTCCCATTTACTCATGAAATAATTCTGTGAAGCACCATGTACCACAGTGGAGCTATAAAAACAAGATAATAGAAATCACCACCATCATTGGAAATGGCACAATGTTGCCTTCCAGGTGTCACTCTGAGTTGGGGAAAAAATTGTAGGTTTGTAGAAGGGATTTCTCTTTTTTTCTGCTTCGGATGCTGTGACTGTGCCAATTGTGACTGATTTACAGTGGTAATGATCTCTCAGCATACTAATGCCCAGAAGAATCAGTCTATAAAATAGTCAATAGAAAAACCATTTAAAGGGGAACTGGATGAATCGCACACTATCTTTTATCTAAGAAAAATAACCAAGTGAAAGTATTGACTTGCCTTGCAAACATTTTCTGCATTATGGAGAAATAATAACATGTGGCCTTTGATGTAGCTCTTGGTCTTCTCTCTGATAGACTAGACATCTTCAGTGACTTCCTTATTTATTTAATTCCCAGCACCAGACAAGCATTTCTTTATCTTATACATTCAAAGCAGCTTAGACATGAAAAATATCAAGTTATCGTTACACAGACCAATTAATAGTGCAATCCTGCACAAATATGCGCAGCCGGCCTAAAGGGGCCAGCTGCTGCATCCTGCGAGGATTGCAGGCCATGCTGGCTCAGCCTGGGCTCACCTCGGGAGAAGGAGACATTCGTCCCCTTCCCCTGGTGTAAACAGGGCAGGGCCCAATGGGCCTCTTCGGATGCACGCCAGCTCTAAAGCTGTTGTGCGTTTGGGGAGGCTGTGTAAGGCTGGCCCAGGAGGTCGTGTAAGGCCGGCCTTATTAAATAAATAAAGAAGTCACTGAAGATGTCTAGTGCTAGATATCACTGCTGATATCCCCGCCCCCTCCCAGCCTGGGTCGGCCAATGGCCCCCTCCCTTGCCAACCTTGCCCGCCCCTGCACTGTCTGGTGCAGGACTTACCTGCGGCAGCCCAGCCGGCGTGGAGTAGGTTCCGTGGCCTAGTAAGCAGTGCCAGCCTCCGTGCCGGTGCCGCTTACTCTCCAGGAGTCGCAAACGTGCAGCTTTATGGCACGTTTGCGACTCCTTAGGGCAACGCCAAGCCAGCCTAAATTATGCTGGATTGGGCTACCCATGGCATAAATAATCCCCAAATACAAAAATAAAAGGAGAGATAAAAGTTACCAAGTTGATCTAGGGTTGTTAGCTGAAATGCCCCCCCCCCACAACACCATCTTGTTTATAGCATGTAGTTAGGGGGCATTTCGGTAACTTGAGGAGTGGAGTTGCAAACAGGGCTGAATTATTTATTTTATTTTTATTTTATTTACAATATTTTTATCCCGCCTTTCTCCCCGAAGGGACCCAACAGAAAAAAAGAAAAATACAATACAAAAAATACAATACAAAAATAATCACATTTTAAAATAGTAAGAAACAATTAATGAAAATTAATAAAAAAATAGTATCTAAAAATCGATTAAAAAGGTTATTGCTACAATTAAAACAGGAGCATAAAAACAGCAGCACCCCCACCTGTACCAGCGAGATGTTAAAAAAGGCAAGGACTCAGAAGGCTTCTTTGAACAAGATGGTTTTTAGGCCTTGCCGGAAAGTGTCCAAGGAGGGAGCAGTTCGTAAGTCAAAGGGGAGGGAATTCCATAAGGTTGGTGCCACTACTGAGAAGGCCCTGTTTCTGGCCGCCGCCCCTCGCACCTCCCTGGGCGACGGCACCCGCAAAAGGACCTTCTCTGATGATCTAAGGAGACGGGCCGGACTATATAGAAGTAGGCGGTCTTTCAAATATCCTGGCCCCAAGCCGTATAGGGCTTTAAAGGTCAAAACCAGCACTTTGAATTGGGCCTGGAAACGAATCGGCAGCCAGTGCAGCTGTCGGAGGAGCGGCCTGACGGAATAAAATCGCCTATCTCCAATGACTACACGGACCGCCGCATTCTGCACTAATTGCAGTTTCCGAACGGTCTTCAAGGGCAGCCCCACATAGAGCACGTTACAATAATCTAGTCACGATGTCACCGTGGCATGGATCACCGTGGTCAGGTCTGCACGATCCAAGTATGGTCGCAGCTGGCGCACCAGCCGAAGAAATAATCAAAGGCCCCCCTGGCCACAGCCGCCACCTGGGAATCCAGGAGCAGCTGCGGATCCAGGCGGACCCCCAAGCTGCGGACCTGCTCCTTCAGAGGGAGTGCAACCCCATTCAGAGCAGGACGATATTCTAGTACCTGCATCGTGGATTTCCGGAGAACCTCTGTCTTGTCCGGGTTTAGTTTCAGCTTATTAGCCCTCATCCAGGTCCCAACCGCCTCCAGGTGGAAAGGAGAGATGGAGCTGGGTCTCATCAGCATATTGATGCTGATGAATTATAGGGCAAACTGACCAGCAATGATGATTATACCCCCAGATGCTGGTAGGCATCTCCCCTCCCTCCTCCACAAGGGTCCAGGTTGAGTGCAGGCAACATTGATTCATGAGGACATGATGCGATGGAGGCCATTATGCAGCCAAGTCACAGTGAGGACAATGCTTCTTACCCTTGCTCTGGAGCCTCATGAGGAAAATACTTGTGCTCTCCCATGACTGAGAGAACCTGGACTGTGAAACAAGGGATGGCAGTAGCAAAAACAAAAAACAACAACAGTGAGGGCATAATGGTTTTGTACAACTTTTCATCCGCAGACCCAGAGCTCTCATGTTCTATTGAAACAGTTCTGAGAGGAACATTCAGCTCATCCCTAGCTTGATCAGACAGCTTGTGGAAAGGCTTGCCAGAACAGCAAGACTTCACAAGTCCTCTAAAGCCTTTCAGGAATGGGTATTGGCAGGTGTGACCGGCAAGTCTGTTCAACAATACTCAGGTGACAAGCAAAAAGACCATGCCCTGGCAACTCATTGATCGTCCTGGATGACTGGATCCTGAGCTTATTCATTCTGGCACACAAGGATTGCCATGGCACATAAAGAGAACTGAGTGTATGGGATTGTTTCCCATTGAATTTGGTACATAACTGCGTGAAGGAGTGATGCATGTGGATACATAGGAACAACATGGATGGATTCCGCAGCAATTTCTATGATCACAGCCAACACATCTTATCATTGTGAGATGGTCCAAGAGATTCTTGGCTCTGCCTTGTTATTTGCAAGGGAAAACCACTGAAGTCTTAGCAGTGGCCAAAACAGAATGCTGGTCCACAGCCCCACTAATGTGGGTAGAGTGAGCCTTGCCTGGTTCCACCCTCATATGTGAATGCATCACATGGGGAACTTCCAGGCACTGACTGGGTAGGCGGGCAAGAGTGAGGTCTCAGATGTGCTCCCTTGCAGCAATAATAATAATAATAATAATAATAATAATAATAATAATAATAATAAGAAGAAGAAGAAGAAGAAGAAGAAGAAGAAGAAGCTCCAGTATTTATATACCTCCTTCCTTGGTCATTGGATTTCTCCTTTGACTTTAATTCAAGGCGGTTTACAAGAGGCAGGCAATTCTAAACCAAACGGTTTTTACAATACAATAAATGTCCTAATCTTCTGTAGGACGCTTCTTTCCAGGTGTTTCCTTTCATGGTCTTGCCTCTTTGCTGGCATTCACCTCCCACGCATTGACTGACAGGCAACTCCCTCTCACGGAGCACCAGCTGCAGCTTTCTCTCTCACACACAGAGGGCTTTTTGCAGCTTTGTCAGAGGTGACGTAGTCTCAAACTGCCATCCTTGATCTTCAGGCATGTAAGGTTGCAGCTCTCCCGACTGAGCCAGACCTCCTGCCCACTGAGCCAGATCTCCAAGTCCCTGCACCCAACCCACCCAAGAACCCATCCCACCCATCTTTTGACATATTCTGAGACTAGCTCACCACCATTAGGGGCCAGGTAGGAATGTTTTGCTTTACTCTAGATTGGCCCAGGAGTTGAGTTCTTTTCACTTACCCTGGACTGTGCTCAATGGTGGGTGTTGGCCAGGTAGGCCATGACTGGCATGTATAGTGTGGATTGGCAAAGAGGAGTAGGGATCTGGTGTCTGCCTTTAGGCAAGCAAGAGTTGGGGGGGGGGGGAGACCAGAACTGGTCTCCAAAGGCTGCCCTGCTCAGGTATACAAGCTCGTGAGCCCTCATTCTTGAACTGGGATGTATACCCCAAAGGATGCCCAGCTTTGGGTGGGTTGTAAATCAAGCTTCCTAGCGGGTTGGTGGTGATAAAACTGGGAAACTGCACAGTGATCCTGGGTTTGAAGATAGGGCAGTTTCGCCCAAAGGAGAGCTTTTGGCAGTTATGCTGTCTCCTCCAGGTTAGGGGCCTACACTTAAAGGGGCAGAGTTTCATAGGCAGGACCCACTGCATTTGCTGATTGGCTATAATCAATAAACATGTAATCAATAAACATGGCCTTTATTTGCACCAAACTCAGGATACCTGGGCAGCCCTTTGAACAGAGTAGAAAAGGCACCAAGAATGGTGTGTTAGTGCAATCTTGGATAGTATTTGATCGTAATAGAATGTGTTCAGTCAGATGCCATCCCTTAATTGTGTCCATTATAAGGGATGGCCAGTGTTAGCTGCATCAGTAGTAATGTGCATTCCCCACCCTCTGCTCGAATCGTATTTGGGCTACTGATTACTGTATAAGTTTCATCTGCAAATGAATGATTAAGGTCACTTCTTTTTGAGAGTTCTAAATTGCTTCAGAATGTTTTGGCATATGGACATTCTTGCAACATTTCTTAGGAACTGTAATATGGGGGCGGGCAGGCAGCAGTGCATTACCTAGCAACTTCCCGATGCTCCTCCTGTCCATCTTGCTTCATGAGTCCCAATTTCCTGGCCTCTGATTGGCCACTGGAATATGTAGGGTGTATCAGCAGCTTTAGAAGTTGTTTCAGCAATGGTGGCACTGGCAGTGGTCTTGCTTAACAAGTGGTGGGTGGCTGCCCTCCTAGGGTCTTATTTTATTTTTTAGAGAGACCGCCTATTTCTGGCTCTGCAGTTCTGGAATTCTCTCCCCAAGGAAATCTGCAAGATCTCTTCCCAGTTTCAGATGGGCTCTGAAAACGTTTCTGTTCAAGTGTATGATCAATTTTGCCACTGCTGGCTCATAAATTAAAATAGATTGCATTCTGATCTTTTTTTTTAAAATGATCTTTTAAAATGCATGTTTATATATTTTATTTATATTTGCAAGCTGCCTTGGGAAAGTTATATTTTTAAAGGTGGTGTCTAAATGCATACAATGGATAAATAAAATTAATACTACAAACAGTGAAACTACATATTACAAGCCCATTGTGTGCAAACTTTTATTAGCATCACCAGTAGCAGTCTTATTTAGTAAGTTTATGCAGCACTGAATGCCTCTTTAGATTCTAAGACCTTTGTTTGGTCTATACTAGGCAGGAACAGCTGTGCTTGCCAACAGCTGGGGCAACATCAGAATTGACGTCTGTAGATCCAGAGCCCTTAGAGTGGTCCTGTCTCTTTTGTATTGGCAAAATGTGTGCTGCCAGAAAGCTAAAATAAGGAGAGGAGGCAGAATTGGTGTCAAGCGAGAGCCTCCTGCATGTTTCTAGGGAATCAAGGTCCCCATAATAAAATGACTGCAGCAAATTTAAGAGTGATAGGAGGAAAGGTAAGAAGGGACAGGTGAGTATGGCTGCAATCATATCCATACTTACCTGGGAGTAAGTCCCATTGACTATAATGGGACTTATGTCTGAGTAGATAAGCATAGGATTGGGCGGTATGTCATTGTCAGGTACCCAAGCTCAGAAAACCAGGGTAACAGTACAGTGAAGTCTAACACTAACAGTATACATACAGACTAGACCTGGAATCATAAAAAAATAAACCGGGTTCCTCGTTAAATAGACCATTTGGGGAAATCAGGAGCTAGAACTGGGGGAATAAGATGGACAGGTGGGGAAGACAGTTGGGACACAGTATACGCAGTCCCCAAGTGTAGACAAGAATGTTTGGGTAAGCAAGAAATGACCTGGAAACCTAGATCCTCAGCAGGGTAACCAGTAGCTGATCAAGAGATTCATGAGTGCATCCAATGAGGCTGGCTGGTTCTGGTTGTCTGGAAAGGCAAGCGCCCTCTGCTGGAGAAGGCAAAAAGCCTTTTGTGGCTCCATTTGGTAAGTAGCCACTTATCAGGAGTAAACTCGCTGCTTTAAGACACCCATCAGCATGTAGCTTTGCTCCACTGGCCCCGCACACAAGATGCTGCTTATTGTCATTCACTTCAACCAAGCTTTGCTGTGAGTGGGACTGACATCTTCATTGTTGTTAATTTCAGATTTCCTGTAATAAGGGAGCAAACTGTTTGAGGAACATAGACCTAGTCTGGACAAGCTGGTTGTCCGGCACTTAAGAAGTTAAAATACTTTACATGCTTAAATGATGCAGAATTATATATATCTTATTTTCCACCGAAGGGAGAACTCCTGGCTCTGGGCCACATTCTAGCAACATTTATCCACAAATCCAGGAGTTTTTGAGCCAGTAGACGCATCTAACACCCACTTAGTTTAATGAGTTGTAAAAGGGGCACAGGGCCAAGGTCATAATATGCCACCACTGCTCAATAAATAAAATAACAATAATAAAATGTGTACATTTCAAAAAGCATTTGTCTTTAAAATTCCCACTTAATCAATAGCAATGAACATAGTTACTACCTCAGGAATTGCACCCAAGTCCATTAATTTTAGTGCATGACAACTAAGCCTGAAACAATATCACCAACATAGATTCATCAAGTATCTGGTGCTACATCAGCCAAAACAATTGGATATGAGCATAACCACCAGGCCAGAAGAAATTATCCAAGTGCATAATGGGTTGCCTATTATCAACAAAGAAAGCCTTTAATCTCTCCTGTCATCTGCCACTGATTTCCAGCATTCCTTTGCTCCTTTGAATACCAGTTCCCAGCATTCCGTTCCACTCTCTGAAGATTCCACTTCCATAATGTGACCAACAACCCAATGCTAGGGGTGTTGATGCAGCCTCCACAGCATCCTGCGGGCCAGCTGGGGACCAGGCAGGCTGGGAGAGGTAAGTAAAGAAACTTTTTACTAACTTTCTCTGCCACTCCCTAGCACCCTATGGGCCTACTCAGATCTATGCCAGCTATTTTGCTGGTGTAAATCTGTCCAAGGGGGCGTGTTGGGTCCAGAATGGGGGCTTAGAATCCTGTGGTCATTGCTGCTGTCGAGATCCCTCCTATCCTGTTCCTGGCCTGCTCTACTCCAGCAGCCCAATCCCAGTGGCCCTGATCTGCCCCTGCTGCCAACTTACCTGGCTCAGTGACTGATCTGCGGTCCACTGCACTGGCAGCAGATGATCTCTGCAGAACGGCAGAGCTGCTGCCATGCCAGCACACCCACAAGTTGTGCTAGATAGAAGCAAGCTTGATTCTTAGTGGCATGATCACAGCGACAAGGACCAGTTCTAGCACACATCCCCATGGTTTTCCCCCAGAGCCCACCTCTTTATTCTCTTCTTATTGGAGTAATTTATTTTTTGTCCCATACAAGTCAATGACAGTGAGAAAGTGAGCAGGCTGAAACCGCGGGACACAGAGGAGGAGGGGTGACACGCAGAAGATGCAGGAGATACTAAAGAAAGACCATTTTTCCTTTTGACTATTATTTCTAATGAGGCACAAGGAAGTTTCATCCCTTCATTGAATTAGATGAGTCCCTTAGTTCCAATTATTAATTACTCCAGCTACTGTATACCATTTAGAGTAGCAGTCTACCCTTGTTCCCTTTGAATTAACTCTTTCACTTGCAGTTGGTTAGGTTAATGGAATTGCCCTCAACTGGCAACTTCATTAACTTAAAAGAAAAAAAAACATTATTATACACAGTAACAGTGGCTTTGTTTGGAGAAAATGAATACATGCCATATCTCCTCTAAGAAAAAAACACACTGCAATACCCTGTATAGCTCACAAGTGCTTGGTTACACGTAACGGAAGAAAATAAAGGGGTTAATGTTGTCCTCTAATCTATTATTATAAGCCTAATTATTTTGCATGTCTTCATTTCATTAATGAATTGCTGCTTTTTGCCAGCATCTCCTTCCCCATTGCTTTTGCTGAAACCTCCTGGTGGGAAGGGACAGATTAATTTTGTTGTGTTGTAATGAAACTGTATGCTACATTAGACTTAACCATTTGGCATGTGCTGCCAATATTTCCATTATGCGTAATGAATTATTTTTTGTGAGTCCCAAACTAACACAGGCCTTCAGTGTGCCTCTCTGGATGTTGCGATGACACACCTGGCAGACCAACCAAGTTAAACAGTTGTCTTAAACTTCCACAACACTCCATTGCCTTCTGCTGCTTGTTTGACACCGGAGTCCAGGCTCATCAGTCTCGGAAAACTTTTAATCAGTGGAGAGCTCACCGGACTATTTAGAGACAAGAAGAAAAACAGGAAGGTCTGAAACTGCAGCAACACTGCAAAGAAAAAGAAGAAGAAACGTTGCAGGTACAACTGTAAGCATTTACTAGCAAAATGCCCAGCAAATGAGAACAATGTTCTGGGTAGCTCTGCACATTGTTTCTCACTGCTTTATGGCCACATTCATTCTTGACTCTTTGCTTTTGGGTTTGTTAAGCATGGCAGTCTTAGATCCTTTCCTGTATTGTGAGATGTGTTGGGTGCTAGGCATGCAAATAGGCCTGAGATGAGAATGGGGTTTTTGAGTAATAACTGTTGTTGTTGTTGTTCAGTCGTTAAGTCGTGTCCGACCCATGAACCATATCCCGCCAGGCCTTCCTGTCCTCCACTATCTTCCTGAGTTCGCTCATTTTCATGTTCGTTGCATCGGTGATGCTGTCTAACCATCTCATCCTTTGCCTTCCCCTTCTCCTTTTGCCTTCAATTTTTCCCAGCATCAGAGTCTTCTCCAGAGAGTCCTCTCTTCGTATTAGGTAATAACTAATAATAATAATAAGTAATAATAATAATAATAAGTAATAATTATTACTTATTATTACTGTCCAATGGCACAGGTGACTGTCTTAAACTGGGGTAAAAATATAATTTTCAGGAGGCAAGGTCATTTGTGTGTGTGTGGGGGGGGGGGAGGCTCTCTATCTCAAGTGAAAAGTTGCAGGTTCCCTAACCATGATCTTATTACCTTTTCCTCCCATCTTTTTTTACAGTTTCTGTATCTATCCTGTCCTTGTCCTGCCCAAATTGACAAGGAGTTCAGCAGAAGAAGGAATATTGGCAGACCTGCAGACTGATATGAATAGAACACTGTCTTAAAAAATTACCGAAATGTATATGAATTCTTAGTATGACCCAAATGGATGGATGTAGTAAGAGCTATTCTACAAGTCCCTTGGTCTTTTGCATACCACTGCTAAAATAGGGATCAGCAACACATGGCCCGCAGGCTACGTGTAACCTTTATACAGCCTATGAAGTCTCCTTAGAGTCCCAATTCTAATTAAAAAAGTGATTTTAGCCCATATCACTGCAGAGATTCACTTTCAACACTCAAAGTCTGGAAACCACTGAAAGTAACGCCAGCAGAGCAGGTTCATTGACAATGTGACATTTGCTGTTTTCATGAAATGAATGTCTTCAGATCACATGTGACAAACGCGCAGATGATCTACTGCTCTCCAATTCATGATGTTGTTATGATGTTCTCTTCAGAGCCTAATCCTGTCCTAAAACATTTGGATCCGACCACTGTATGAGAGAGCCAGATACAGAGAGCCAGATACTGGGGCTGGACTGCCTGTGGGTCTGCCGCTTTCATTTCGAACAACGTTCAAAACTTTTCAGCTAAATCCTGCTTTGTGGACTGTGTATGCAGCAAAATGTAAAGCATAGCTATGAGGTTATACGTTTAAAATGGATAACTTGGAGACCATTGCAAACAATGGCCTAATTGGGGATATTTTTCTCCTTTCTAAGTAGATGGGTGCCGGGTGATCCTTTCAGATGTCATCCATCACCTCTGAACATGTGTGTGAGAGACAGCCTTTTTAATCTCTTCCTGTAATCAGCTCCCAGGAGCCCAAGCACGGAGATCTGTATAAGGGACCAATGTTATTCTCACTGAAGTAATGCAACACAAGGATGTCTGTGCACAGAAAATGTTGCCAACCCCTAAACTATCTGCAGTTGTAGCTGCGATGGGCACCAGTGTGTTTAATAAGCTGAGCGAGATTCTCCATCAAAACTTGACACTCTGGCAAAATAAAGCTTAGTGCAAGCTGATTCTCTGATCCCATTATTGATAAGCGCTTAAAGCTTGTCAATGAAAATTAGGACCAGTTAATCCCGTACATTTTTCACTTGCATTTTTTAATTACAGGGAGCAGAAAGTAATGGATACATTGTGAGGCTACTGCTGGAAATCTGTGGCACTGCATATTAAACAAAATTTGCAGTGATATAGTTTTGTTTTCTCAAGTGTCCTTGGAAAATGCAAACGAGACAGCCAAGCAACGCCACGGCAGTTCAAACATTTTCCTTAGCTGGCAAGGCTTCCCGCAAAGAAATCTTTCTTTGTTTGCCAGCAGACAATATTAATGACAATGACTGGACCTGAAAGGAATTAGTGCACAAAAACTGCATTATAGGAACATTAAGGGGTGCGTTTGCTCAGTCTGATTTATTTGAAAACCATGAACGCGAGGAAATGTAGTGTCCCAGATGAAATTCCGGGCTGACACTGTCCATTTTGCATGCTTAGGTACTCCTAGCTTAGCATAAATAACGTATTTTGTAAAATAGTACCGTCATTCCTGGCTGTGCCTTACCATTTTGCACAAATCAGCATGGGCTCTTTTTCTACTGTCAGTGTGTCTCTGCGCTGTAGAGATGCAAAATCTTGTGCCTTTTCATGTTTGACCTTTGATGCAAATCACTTACTAAGCATACTTGCAAATAATTTGTATATTACCAGACATTCTAAATCACCTGCCACCGCCAAAATACCCATTGTCTGCTTTACAGCAGGGCTGTAAGTTAGCCTTGCCAGAATGATGCAACTCCAATACTTGGACTGAATTTATTCCATGGGTTACTGACTTCACTTGGAACTGCAAAAAATAGCAATCATGAATTACAGGAGGGTTCACTTTGAACGGTTTGGTAAATCTGGCTGTTTCCTTTTAGGGTGTCTTTGAGATCTGCCCTTTCCTCTTCATACCTACTGCTAATACCCTTGCCTACGATCTGCTCTTGCCTATAATCTGCTCTTTGTTGGTGTAGCTGCCCACGAGCCGCAATGGCTTGCTCAGCGCTTAGTGATTATGTCGTTGCCGGGTGCCTCCACTGCTCAGCTGATTGTCAGTGAGCCAGCCCATCAGATCGCAGCCAGCAGGCCTCCGACAACGCTGAAAAAAAGACATAATGTGGCGCGGTTGCCCTCCCTCTTCCACAGTTTTGCCACCCATGTTGAGTCAAGTCCGTGGATGGAAAAAAACGTGGATAAAAAATTCCAACTGTACATTACTAGCTATCTGCCAGATGGTGATCTCAAGTGGAGACTGAGGGTCAAACAATACATCGAAGGCGCTTGTGTGCCTTTTCTGTGCTAACTAGCACCTGTGTGGGGCTGATCTTGATCAGGATTGGGCTCCCTTGTTGTTGTTGTTCAGTCGTTAAGTCGTGTCCAACCCTTCATGATCCCATGAACCACATCCTGCCAGGCCTTCCTGTCCTCCACTATCTTCCTGAGTTCGCTCATTTTCATGTTCGTTGCATCAGTGATGCTGTCTAACCATCTCCTGCATCTGTCTAACCATGTAGGGCTCCCTACAGCTGCTATTTCCCTCACCCCGGGGGGGGGGGGAAGCTCCCATTGGTGTCAATGAGACCCTCCCATGGCTACTATCTAGTCCCGGTATTTTTTTTAAAAAATCCTTATTTGGAAGATGCTTAACGTTCTAGCCTAAAAAATGTTCTTAACATTACTTTTAAAAGTGCCGTAGAAATTTGGGCAGGGAGTCACTGGCAGTGCAGACAAATGCAGCATAGATGGTGTTCTGTATACCTCTCGATACCTCTTGTAGGCCAGCGGGTGGCGCAGCGGGTTAAACCGCTGAACCATAAGCTATCGATCGAAAGGTCGGCAGTTGGATTCCCGCAACGGGGTGAGCGCTCGTTGCTTGGCCAGCTCCTGCCAACCTAGCAGTTCCAAAGCATGTCAATGCGAGTAGATAAATAGGTACCGCTTGCGGGAAGGTAAACAGCGCTCCGTGTTCCAGCCTCATGCTACGCGCTGCGGCAAGGAGAGTCATGCCGGCCACATGACCACGGAGGCATCTTCGGACAACGCTGGCTCTTCGGCTTTGAAATGGGGATGAGCACCATACACTAGAGTCGGACACGACTGGACTTAATTGTCAGGGGATACCTTTACCTTTACTTATACCTCTCGATCAGGGGGTGAGTTGCCAACATGGGCAGCTGTCCTTGTGTCCTGTGTGAAGCTGCTTCATACTGAATCAGATCCTTGGTCCATATTGTCTGTGCTGATTTGGTAACGGCTTTCATGGGTTTCAGGTGGGGTTCTTGCTTAGCCCTACTTGGAGAAGCCAGGGATCGAACCCAGGACCTTCTGCAGGTAAGGCAGTTGCTCTGTCACTGAGCTACAGCCCCATCTCAGCAGCCTCTCGCCGGTCAGGATGGACATGTATCTCACAAACACACCCTCTGCTATGCCAGCCAGTATTTTTCAAAACGATCAAATATAGAGATTGGAAGCAAATAAGAAATCTATCATTTTTTTCTCCATTCCTCAGGTTTATTGGCAAACAATGTATGAATTAATGATGCTGCTCTATCTAAGCCAGAGAAACTGGTGTAAATCTACTGAAGACCTCTGGATCTCAGAGGGATGAAATTGACTTCTTCCATCTTCTCTTGCTGTCTATTGGGAATTCATTAGTGGGGCAACAGGATTTCAGTGATTTCACCAATTATTTTGCTTTACCAAGCTGTAGCAAGGAAACATGTGTGTGTGTGTGTGTGTGTGTGTGTGTGTGTGTGTGTGTGTGTGTGTGTGTGTGTGTGTGTACACATACAAACCAGTTCTTATGCAGTCCACAGACAAAGTCAGGTGATGAGTTTGCTTTTAAAGGTCACATCTCACATGATGCGTTTCCTACATGATGATGAATTTCCTCCAGCACCCGTCAGGGCTTCCTGCTCTCTTATACGCAATATACAGACATGCATTCATGCCGCATAACAGGTACATAGTCATGTTGTACACTTCAGATATTTGTCATGTGAAGAGACTCTAAGTCTATGACCCTGAGCTGTCTTCAGCGCAATTCAGCGTAAAGCCCTTTACGGCTCGGGTCCAGGGTATTTGAGGGACCGCCTCCTTCCTTATAATCCGACCCGTACTCTGAGGTCATCAGGGGGGCCCCTGTTGACCGTGCCGCCACTGACGGAGGTGAGGGGGATGGCGGCGCGGAATAGGGCCTTCTCGGCAGTGGCGCCCCAATTATGGAATTCCCTCCCCCTGGAATTAAGAACGGCTCCCTCCTTAGAGACCTTTCGGCGGGGCCTTAAGACATTTTTATTTAGATCAGCATTTGATGTCTGACATGGCGGGCTGGCTTTTTAACAAATCGCTTTTAACAAATGTAAATGTGGATGACCCACTGGGGCTGTTTGTTTTAATTGTTTTAATTGCTTTTAATTATTTTAATTCTTGATTTTAAATGTATTCATGTATTTTAATGTTTTTATTGTAAGCCGCCTTGGTTGCCCTGGTGGGAGAAAGGCGGGGTAAAAATTCTATAAATAAATAATAAATAAATTGAATGGCCAAGGGATAACTTGCAAATCAGAGTGATGGTGGTTTTGTTTACTCAGGTGCAAACAGCAAGCTATTAAAATCTGGTGTGTACCATGCGAAATCTGGAGTTACACACACACTGTGCCAATGCAGTCTAACTTTTTTTATTCATCTTTAGATTGGTGACATTGGGTCATATCCAAAAAACTCTGAATGGAAAGAAAATAGCCCCTAACACTGCTCCACAAATACAAGTACTGACTTGTGGAGGAGTATAGGCATTGTTATAGGGAGCTCCATAGCAGTTCTCATGCTTCTGCCTGCATAATGGCCCAATCTTATGGGCATTCTGTGCCTCCGGAACTCGTGTTCCTGTGGCACCGCATGCCTTACAGCTGTTGCAAACAGCAACACACCATTTCGTGCAGCCAAGCCACTGTCGCAAGCTGTGAGTGGCTGCAGCCGTGTACCAGCAGCCTTCCAACAAGCCCCAGCACTGGTATGTCAGTGCGATTGTGGACAGGAGGCAATTCGGTGGGCAGAACAGGGTGGATACTAGGACAGGGAAGGGGCAAATAAAGACTGGGAAGGGGGTGATATTGGCGACAGGAGCACGCACTCTCAATATCCTACCTTCCTTCCTGTCTTTGATCTGCCTTCCCAGGTCCACTCAGACTTGTGCTAGCAAAATCACAGCGGAGGCTTACGCCTGGGCAAGGGAACAAATATTCCCTTAGCTGGAGGAGACCTCTGTGAGTGCGCGCGCACACCCACCCACAGGATGCAACACGCGCTCCGGTGGCATGGCTACATCAGTGGGGGTGGTTTGATAGGATTGGCTGTAAGTTCCTATGCAAGTAGATGAACATAATTGGATTTAGTTTCACTTTGTTTATTTCAGAAAGTATTTGGGTATGGGGATAATATTTAGGGTGAACTGGATGTTCTCAACATTTGCCTCCCAGTGTACATTTTTGATAGTGGTGACTTGTTAAAATAAAACTACTAAAACCACTCAGGGTCCCAATACTTTTCAGAGTGGTGCCATGACATTTTTTTCAATACCTTTTCTGCTGTGATCTTCAGCAGTGACTTTATCAAACCAGATGATATGAGTTTACACACTCAGTTGCATTCTGAGGCGTTCAAGATAGAGGTACCTCTAGTGTAGACCAGAGGTTCCTAACCTTTTTGGCCTCCGGCTGGCCAAGTACCAACGGAAGTAAGTGCCGATAACATCATCGGCACTTCTGGGTTGGCGGCCGCACCAGAGCTCAGGAAAATAAGGTAAGGCACAGGGGAGGGCGGGAGGGCCATTCCTGCACTTAGAGCCTGTGCGCTTGAGCTCTGCCAGCTCAGCAGAGTTCGAGCCACCACTTTTCAGGCTCCGACATGACGCCATGTGACCAAGATGGTGGGCCATTTCAGTAAAAGACCTGACCAATAAAGGGCATTAGAGTTGATGTTCCAACTTTGGGTAGTGAAGAGACTCTACAGGCCCTGATCTGTCAAATGCAGAGGCTCATCTTTCCTGGACTGTGGATTTTCTCACTGTCCTTATTGGTGCTTTTATTGGTGTAACTTATTTTTTATCAGTTTATTTGCTTTGTTGGACTCTCAGCACTGGAAGAACGTGGTCAGTCTTCCTGTTCAGACTCTGGGACTTTGCTTCAGCAATAGTATTTATTGTCTCTGACGCTTGGCATTATTTAATTTTGACCCCTAACTTATTTTGTGGTTCCTAGCTCCTGGTTCCCACTCTACAGTATGGCTGCCTATGGCTCAACTCTGACTGCAGCTTATACACCAAAAGCCAACTCCACCAGTATCACTGCAGTGGATTCAGTGGCAGACGTACATTTTGGGGGCCCTGAAGCTTCACAACCAGCAATGAGGTCTGGGTAACCACTGTTTTCTTCTTCAGTGGGGTTGTTCCATGACAGATTACCACAATTATTTTTAAAAATTTAACCACTACACCTCAGATTTTGATTAAAATTGCTTTACTGGATTATCTCACATGTCAAAGTCACTGGTATGAATAAAAATCTGATGCCTTATAGTTTTCCGCTTATGGGGGAGGGATGAAAATTAGGGAAATGTTATATACATGCATGATGCATCATAGAATGATGAAATAAAACATAGAAAAGACCACATTCAAAATAATATTATTATTTTTTTAAAAATCCCTTCTCATACAGAAGACCCAAAATGTTTAGTCCACATTGCTTAGTCGCTTCTGCTTCTGGGGCCCCTCTGGGATTAGGGGCCCTGAAGCTTAATCTTCATTACAGCACAATCCTATCCAATTTACACCACCGGTGCAGCGAGAATGGGAGGGCCCAGAATGGAAAGGGGATTCAAATCCCCTCCAAAGGGGGATTCAAAGGGGATTTGAATCCTCTTTCCGTTCTGGGGCCTCCCGTTCTCGCTGCACCGCTGGTTACACTGGTGGTGTAAGTTGGATAGGATTGTGCTGTTAGTTTCATAGTAGATCTGCCCCTGAGTGGAGTTTGCAAAATCACCTCTCAGATTCCCGCACTTGTGATGTAATGTCTGATGTGGAGACTCCTCTCCTACACCTTACCCATTGTGTGCCAAATCCAGTCAACAATTGTGTGAAATTACATCTGTGGGTAATATCATGAGTCCTGTTCTGGAGGTTCTATCAGAAGCTGAGTCACTTCTGCTTTTGCAAACTCTGCTTCTTATGTAATCTCCAGAACACCTCTAAATAGCAACGGCATTTATTATTTGTAAAAGTACCGAAAATGTATAGGTGGTAAATATAAATAAAATATGCAGGTCCCTGTCAATATGCAGGTTCCTGTCAGACGTAAGCTGGTGAATGAATGTGGGTCATGGTGTGTAGCACAGCATCACCTATGAGTCATGGGCCATGCTGTGCTACATACCTTCAGGATAGATGCTTTAGTTGCTTGATGAGAGCTATTGACTTGCAGCCTTCACACACGCCAGAGCATACAGAAGAATTTCTGACTGGCTCTGCTAGATAAACAGTGGCCTTGCGATTCCTCCACAGTTCTTTCATGCTTAAAGCATTTTGTAAATGCAACTGCAATGGACGTGTTGACTCTCATTAAAAAATAATCATACAACAAACTACATCTATTGGCTGACTGAATAATTACGAAGCAAGCTGATTTTTGTATAGAAGTGTTTTCTGTTTTATGGGATGCAATGTGAAGCAGCTGCATAGTCAATTAAAATAGTATTCACTGAAGTCAGCAATTAAAGTATATGCATGAGAATTGGGGTGAAAATGCACATCAGGCAAAACACTTGGGTGGAGGGGAAGGAGGGCAGCATTGATTTACTGAGGGCTTCTGTCAGATGGATTGTATTAGGACCTGTTTAGCCTTCACCTGTCATTGACCCAGCGCACTTCATGCAGATCTTCCCTGTTATCAAAGAAGCAACACTCAAACTTGATTCTGCAGGCGTGCCAGGACAAGGTGCTTTGTAAAAGAAAATGGCATCCCTTTCAGTTAGCTATGCTGCAATTTCATTGCATCAAGCATCCTATACAGAGGTCAGTTCTATTAGATTGATTAATTTCTACAAAAATAATTTCTATAACCAGAGAAGGACAAGACTGCAGTAGGGGCTGTGCTGGTGATTCTCCTATTTTTATCTGGGGGTCCAAACTAGGGTCTTCAGAGAAGGAGGCAGAAATCTTTCGTGGAAAAAAATCTTTGTGAGAATATTTATATTTTTTTATCTGCCATTTTTTGTCCAAGTAGCTACTACGTTGGCATTATTTTCCCCCTCTAGTTACTGCTTCTTTCTACTTCCTGAATTAGTCTGCTGGGTAATCCCAGAGCCAGCGCTGTCCAAAGACGCTTTCCATGTGGCCAGCATGACTCAACACAGAGACACAAGGAATGCTGTTACCTTCCTGCCGAGGCGGTACCTATTAATTTACTTGCAATTTCTTGCTTCCGAACTGCTAGGTTGGCAGGAGCTGGAGCCGAGGACGGCAGCTCACACTGTCAAGTGGCACTCGGGTCTCGAACTGCTTCCTGCCTACCTTCCGGACTGCATTTCAGCATCTTAACCACTAAGCCAACATGGCTCCCGATACTATATAGCAAATCAGGATTGGCTATGTGATGGCATTTGTAAGGACAAATGAAGTCAAATGAAAGTGAGGAGCTTCCTGGATATGTCACAGAGTGCGCCTAACCAATCAGGAATCACATAGTGAACAGGATGACATCACATTTCTATGTAACCAATCAGGTGTTGCTATATTATATCACTGCAGGGAAACAAAGCCAATTGAGAGAGGGTGGGCAGTATAAATGATTAGGCAACTACAGTATTTTCATAGGCATTGCCAAAAACCCATTGAAAGGAGGGGGCTGTGTTTGACACTGCCAAAAATGTTCCTGACTCAACTCTAGACTGAAGACCTCCCAGAAGCCTAATTCCTGCTATATGAGTGGCCAGCTCTGTGTCTTCAGTAGTGAGAGAGTAAGGCCATCACTGGTCAGAGACACTCTCTTCTTCACTCCCAAAGGCGGAGAAATGTTAGTCTGATGCACAAAAAAGACTCACAACCAGAGGTTCCCAATCAGAGATTCTTGCATGGTTGCTTGACTTTATATTATTTTCTAACCTCTTGTTCCAAGTATCAAATGTGACAATGCCGTATCGTGTTAAAATGTTTAGACTGCCATCTGTGGGATGCATGTATGCAGCATGCAACATATACTCTGCAATTCAAACATAGTTTAGTAGGGCTTACTAAGCGATTTGTGCATCAGAGAGGGGAGTGCATAACATTCCCAAAAAGATTACTAAATAGGAAAGAAATAAAAGGATAATAAAAGCAAAAGGTTCATGAAATGGTGGAGCCCAAAAACACTTTCCCTAAAGCTTAGATGCTCAGGAAGAACTGTGCCTTTCTGATTTCTGCATCTTGTTTGTGGTTGCGGTGGTGCAAGAAGAAAGGCAATTGGGGCCATAGCTCAGTGGAAGAGCACATGCTTTCCATTCCAACTGTCCAGTTAAAGGATCTCAGATAGTGGGGCTAGGAAAGACCTCTTCCTGAGGCCTTAGACAACCGCAGCCAGTCAGAGGGTACAATACTGTGCTCAATGAACTAATGGTCTGAAGAGAAGAATGCTTCCTATGCCTAACTCCAACTGATCTGGCGCACAGAGGTCTGTCCTAAAGAACGTTCAGAGGCTTTGGAGACCCCCACCCTCACTCAGCTAGGCCTTGGGAAACAGAGTCCTATACCAGAGTGATTACTGCAGCTCATTTCCACTCAGACAGCTCCCTCAGGAAAGATGCCAGTTATTCCCCAAAGATATTTTTCAGAAGTCTACTCTGGAGCATCCATCAAACTGCACAAGAATGGTCTTAGTTTCATACATCAGCCAAAAGCGGCTTCATAAATGACAAGTAAATCAACTTTCCTTTAAATTGACTTCTAATGGGTGTATAAAATCTGCAGTGGCTGGGATGCTTTTTGATACTACTTCTGGATTAACAGTATTCAAAGGAATATGATATAGCTGTGCTTCTGAGGAGCACGTAAGGAAAGACTCTGAGAGCTGCATCACACTTTATGCCTCAGCCTGGGTACCCCCATATTTTCCATTGTTAATACATATACAGCACCATCCTGCCGGATCCTGCGCCTGGGCTGCCCGTCGACCGGTGGGCCAGAGGTCTACTTGGGAAAGGGAACGCTTGTCCTCTTCCCCGAGTGTAAACAGGGCCGGCCCTATCAGCCTCAGATTTCCGTGTAACGGCTTAGCCTGCCCAGCAGAGATGAAAATATGGCCGACTCCATCCCCAGCCCCCTCCCAGGCCGGCTACACCAATGGTCCCCCTCCCTCGCCTGCTGGACCGCCCACGTGGCCAGCGATGGAGGACTTACCTTCTGCTGCCGGCCACATCCTTAGTCCAGCATCAGAGTAAGGGAGACTGGCCTTGCGCCAGACTCCCTCACTCCAGAGTCATCGCGAACGTGCTTTACAGCACATTTGTGATGGCTTCGGGCAATGGAACGCTCGTTCCATCACCGGGGGCTTTTTCAGGATTGCACCGACAGTATGATAGAAATGTGCACATCACCATTTGCTCCCTAGTACGTGTTTACTGCATGATGGGAAAAATGCATCCCCGCCCTATGTGTTGCTCTGGGAGTGTTTTACTTTACATAAGAACATAAGAAGAGCCCTGCTGGATCAGGCCAAAGGCCCATCTAGTCCAGCTTCCTGTATCACACAGTGGCCCCACCAGATGCCTCAGAGAGCACATAGTCAACAAGATTTCCTGCTGCCACTCCCCTGCAACTTCACGTTAAAGTAGTATTTAGATCGTATGTGAGGGGGAGGTTTGAATGGATCCTGTGCACAAATGCATCTCTGATTTTGAATTGTGTGTGTGTGTGAAATTAGATCATGAGGTATCATCTGAACCAGCCCATAAATAACATACAATCTCAACTTCTCACGACTGGTCCAGATTTTCGAGTTAAAAACATCAATTTTCCCGGGAATTATCCGTCGTTGATTAAAAGTTTTAATTATAAAATATTTAAAACAGTCTTAACGTTTCACCACTGATTTTCTTCTGACAATGCCACAGATATCAGTGGTGAAACGTTAAGACTGTTTTAAATATTTTATAATTAAAACTTTTAATAAACGACGGACAGTTCCTGGGAAAATTGATGTTTTTATCTCGAAAGACAGCCCATAAATGTTATTTTACAGCTTCTCCATAAATGGCTCGTTTTTGTGTACACTCCACTGAGCTTGTTGGAGGAAGCATGGGATATACAGGTGAGTAGTAGTAGTAGTAGCAGTAGTAGTAGTAGTAGTATATTTGTGATAATGCAGGTGGAGAATGCAAGGAAGAGACATCATTGGGTTATGGGATGTAGATAGTGTCTTGAATTCTTCATCTCTGCCCTGCCTATCAAACATGATGCGCCTTAAGCTTGTGGTGATAAGAAAAGGTTGGAAGAAAGATAATATAAGCCCCACATGGTAGTAGTCGAGAAATATACGTTACAGAAATCTTTCTTCATTAACTTAACTAGCAGTAGAATTGAGGCATTAGCAAACAAGAATAATGCCTCACTTAATCATCTGTCACTGTCAGGAAAAGAAAATGTTACAGCAAGTTTTATTTATTTGCATTAAAATCGCAAAACCACTTTAATTAAAAATTGCTCTTAGTAGCACCTCATAAATTTGTCAACATTTCACCTTTTACAGTGATAACGTTCCATGCTTGGTTTCAGTCCAGAAGAGATCTTGTTTACAAAACCTACATGCAAATCTCTCTTTTTTTAATGGGATTTTTTTCTCCCATTTTAATGGATTTTATTTTCTCCAGTGAACATCTATTTAGGATTATTTGCTGGTTTTATTTATTACACTGAAATAGCACAATTAGGACCCAATCGTATGGTCGACCTGTGCTACCAGAGTGCCAGTTCCAGCAGTGCAGGACGCTTTCTGGTGGCACAAAAACCAGGCTGCAGGGGGCAGGGAGCTGGCTGGAGGGGGTGAATCTTGGCTGCAAATGCGCATGCAGGATCCTATCCTCCATTTTCCATCCCACCCCCTTCCTCTCCTCGGACATTCACCAGCTACATAGCTGGCATGGGTCCAAGGAGACCCATACGCGGCCTGAAAGCCTATCAAGGAATAAATGAGAGAAGGCTATCCTACAAGGGCCGCCTTGTCTCAAGTTACAGGGATGGCGGTGTGAGCCTTCTCTGTAGTGGCGTCACAATTATGGAATTCCCTACCGGGAGTATTAAAAACTCCCCCTCCCTCATGGCGTTCTGGCGAGGGCTAAATGTATCTGTTTCATCTGACATTTGGGTGATGGGTTGATGCCTGCCCTCTCTGCCTCTGTAATAGTGTTTTGGTTCTGCTGCTTTTCTGGTCCAAATAATTGCCCCCCCACCCCCAATGGTTTTATCATTTTTATTAATGATTTTATTTATTATTTTTATACATTTGTATTGTGAAACTTGGTAAGGCATTTGCTTCGGCATGGGAAAGGTGGGATATAAATTTTAAATAAATAAATAAATAAATAACAGCCCAACAGCCTAACTAGGGCTGCACTGCCTGTTACAACAGTATAACACTGCCCGTGGCCGCAAAATAGCTGGGGCAGATCCATTGGGGTAGCAGAGGCCAGAGACGTAGTTAGCCTCTCCGGTCCCCCCCCAGAGGAACAGAACAAGCCCCACCCCTGCCAGTGGCGTCCCCGCCCTTCCACGTTGAGAAATGCCTCTCCCGGCATTTTTTTCCATCAGATTAGAGCTCCTAGGAGCCCGGGCAGGCGGGTCGATCATGTGAGCCGTGCAGCCGTTTTCAAAAACTGCCATGGCATGCTTCTCTCCCCCCGCCCCCCGCAGCCTGACTGCTGCTGGCGGAGGCTCGCTTACCCCAAGGTAAGGGAACGAAAAGAGTAGACTGCCCCCCTACGGGATGCAGTGCGTGCTCTGCTGGCATGGCTGCATTGGTGAGAAAGGTTAGTTAGGATTGAGCTGTAAGTAAGCAAAAAAGTTAAAAAGTTTTTATATGGTTTTACTTACCTCTCATTGGCCTTCGTGTTGCCCCCCCCCCCCATCATAGCTTGCAGTGCGCACTCTGTTATCACGGCTGCATGCTATAGCGTAGCACGGATAGGACTGTGCTGTGCAGAACCAAACAACATTTAAGCTGACTCCCTTGTTAATGTCGATAGTAAGGATGTTCGTAGGCTATTTTGAGGAATTATGAAATGCAGAAAGTTAAGGCTGTTATCAGAAATAATTTCCAGGGAACTCACAAATGTTCTATGTATATCGGAAGAGTCATCATCTTCACAAAGGTATTTGTCAGATCAGTAGAGTCAGAACTGATTAAACCATGCTTGGTTTAATCATCATTGTCTGAGCATTTCACAGATTAAAGTGGAAACTAGTCTAATAGTTCACATGAGCAAATGGATAAAAATGGATGTTTCTAACTATTTTTGATTAACTGGGCCTGACGGTGGCTTGATAAACATGATAGTATTTTATGATTTTTAATGAGGTGTTCAGTGAGTTCGTTCCCATTTAAAAAAAATGTTCTGACATTTAATCTATATGTGACTGGCAATCAAAGAACGACTCCTCTGGAGGAAGAAAATATAACACCACAGCCAGAGAATGTATCACAGAAACCACAGCCAAGGTGTCTTTACTGTATAGACCTCAGAATACAGAATGAGTTATTTATTATTATTTATTTAAGGAATTTGTAGCCCGCCTTTTTCCCGAGGGCACTCAAGGCGGCTTACAACATATTAAAATACATAAAATACATATAAACACATTAAACACATTAAAATAATTAATTAAAACAATTTAAGTTAAAACAAACAACCCCAGTGGGTCACATTTACATATGTTAAAACCATTTGTTAAAAGGTCAGCCCACCACGTCAGACATTAAAAGCAATCCTAAATAAAAACGTCTTAAGGCCCCGCCGAAAGGCCTCTAAAGAGGGAGTCATTCTTAATTCCAGGGGGAGGGAATTCCACAATTGGGGTGCCACCGCCGAGAAGGCCCTATTCCGTGCCGCCATCCCCCTCACTTCTGTCAAAGGCGGCACGGTTAACAGGGCCCCCCCTGATGACCTCAGAGTACGGGTCGGATTATAAGGAAGGAGGCGGTCCCTCAAATACCCTGGACCCAAGCCGTTGAGGGCTTTAAAAGTCAAAACTAGCACTTTGAATTGTGCCCGGAAACGAACCGGCAGCCAGTGTAGCCGCCGAAACAACGGCTCGACCGAGTCGAACCGACAAGCCCCGGCAACCACCCAGGCCACCGCATTCTGCACTAGTTGCAGTTTCCGAACAGTCTTCAAAGGCAGCCCCACGTAGAGCGCATTGCAGTAATCTAGTCTAGATGTCACTAGGGCATGGGTCACTGTGGCCAGGTCTGCACGATCCAAGTACGGTCGCAGCTGGCACACCAGCCGAAGCTGGGCAAAAGCCCCCCTGGCCACAGCCGCTACCTGGGAATCCAGGTGCAGCTGCGCATCCAGGAGAACCCCCAAGCTGCGGACCTGCTCCTTCAGAGGGAGTACAACCCCATTCAGAGCAGGACGATGATCCAGTACCTGAGTCGTAGACTTCTGGACCAGAAGAACCTCTGTCTTATCAGGATTTAATTTCAGCTTGTTAGCCCCCATCCAGCTCCCAACTGCCTCCAGACAACGATTCAGGACATCGACCGCCCCCTTGGAGTCAGGTGGAAAGGAGAGAAAGAGCTGGGTATCATCAGCATACTGATGACTCCCTACCCCAAACCCCCGGATGACCTCTCCCAGCAGCTTCATATAGATGTTAAACAGCATGGGGGATAGAGTTGACCCTTGTGGCACCCCACACCTCAAGGGCAAGGGTGCCGAACAAGCATCCCCTAGCACCACCTTCTGGGATCTATCAGCCAGGAAGGAGCGGAACCACCCAGAACGGTGCCTCCAAGCCCCAACCCGGCCAACCAACCCAGGAGGACACCATGGTCAATGGTGTCAAAAGCCGCCGAGAGGTCCAGCAGGACCAACAGGGACGCACTACCCCTGTCCAGTCCCTGGCGCAGGTCATCCAACAAGGCAACCAAGGCCGTCTCTGTCCCGAACCCTGGCCTGAAGCCAGACTGGAATGGATCCAGATAATCAGCTTTCTCCAAGACCCTCTGGAGCTGGGACGCCACTACCCGCTCGATCACCTTGCCCAGAAACGGGATATTCGAGACTGGCCGGAAGTTGTTCAAAATAGTGGGGTCCAGGGAGGGTTTCTTCAGGAGGGGGCGCACCACCGCCTGCTTCAGAGACAGCGGCACCACCCCCTCCCTCAGAGATGAGTTTACCACCCTCCCCGTCCACTTGGCCAGCCCCGCCCGGGCAGCTCTAATCAGCCATGCCGGACAAGGGTCAAGAGGGCAAGCGGACGGTCTCACACTCCAAAGAATCCTGTCCACATCCTCAGGTTCTACAAGCTGAAAAGAATCCCAGGAAGTAGAACAGACAGGTGCCTCAGGGACATCATTAGATACTGCTAACGTGGCGTCCAAGTCATGCCGAATCCGATCGACTTTGTCCGTGAAGTGCTTTGCAAACTCATCACAGCGAGCCACCGTGTGTTCCGCCCCATCTACTGGGGGGGCCAGATGGAGCAGGCCCCGGACCACACGGAAAAGCTCAGCTGGACGGTTCTCCGTGGACACGATGCCAGCAGAAAAGAAAGCCCTCTTAGCTGCCGCCACCGCCACGGAATAGGCTCTAAAGTGAGCTCTAGCCCGTGCCCGGTCGGAGTCAGCACAAGTTTTCCGCCACCGTCACTCTAGACATCTACCTTGCCGCTTCATCGTCTGCAGCTCCTCAGTAAACCAAGGGGCCACTCTGACTCTGCGGCTTGGTCGAGGACGCTCAGGAGCGATCAGATCCAGGGCCCTGGTCATTTCCCCATTCCAGAGGTCAATCAGGGCGCTGGGTGAGTCGCCGACTCTGGCAACAGGAAAATCCCCCAGAGCCCTCAGGAATCCATCCGGATCCATCATCCTCCGGGGGCGGACCATAGAATGAGGTCCCCCACCACTGCGGAGGCGACAAGCCGTGATAAGCCTAAATCCCACCAGGAAGTGATCTGTCCATGACAAAGGAGTGATGTTAATTTCCTCCACATCCAGATCACCATCCACCTGCCCCGCAGTAAACACCAGGTCCAGCGTGTGTCCCGCATCGTGCGTCGGGGCAGATATTCTCTGAGACAGACCCATGGTTGCCATGGCGGCCATGAAGTCCTGAGCCGCGGCTGTCCTTGGTGCCTCAGCGTGGACATTAAAGTCCCCCAACACCAATAGGCGAGGGCACTCCAACGCCACCGCTGAGATCACCCTGGTCAGCTCAGGCAGGGAGACTGTTGGGCAGCATGGTGGGTGGTACACCAACAGAATCCCTATTCTGTCTCGCCCTTCCAGCACGACATGGAGGCACTCAAACCCAGTGGACCGCGGGACAGGGTACCCAGTGAGACTGATGGTATCACGATAGACTATTGCAACTCCACCTCCCCGCCCCTGTAGTCGTGACTGCTGCAATACCCGGAAACCCGGCGGGCACATCTGGGAGAGACTTACCCCTCCCGACTCATCCAGCCAGGTCTCCGTAATACACACCAGGTCAGCACCTTCATCCAGGATTAAATCCTGGACTAGGCAGGTTTTATTGTTGACTGACCTGGCATTCAAGAGCAGCAGTTTCAGACTCAGGGGACTGTTGCCCAGACCGCCAAGGGTCAGAGGGATGGGAGAAGGGCCAGAAAGGGGGACAGTCTGCCTGTGACTGACCCTCGTTCTCCTGAAACGGCCTGCCCCCCCCACCATATCTTCCGTGACCCGTCACTCTGCTAATGGTGGCTGCCCGCCCCTCCCCTAGACTCCCTCTAGGTGACAAACACATAGCCTTTCAGCAGAGCCTCCTTCCTAACCATACAATCTAAAAAAACTCATACACTCCACTACCCAGTCAATCCACAACCCACTAACAACCTTTTTGTTCTGTTTTTCAATTCGGGTAAAGAGAAGGATATATTTTTAGAGCAGTGGGGATCGTTTGAAAGTACCCGTGCTATACTCAATATTTGACTCACCAAATGTAAAGCTCAGCTTTCCATCTAGCAAACCCACAAGGCTGCTTTGCAATAAAAGGAAAACACATAAAACAATGTTTGGGAAAAGCCCTTGAAAACAAAAGCAGGTTCATCCCGAATTCGTCACTAGCAGCACAAACCCTTCATCCTCCAAACGCTTTGTTAAAATGTATGCTTTGCCAATATGACAAAAGGCTAGCAGCAGAGGACCCTCGCAGACTTCCCCAAAGGGGGGAGCAGCAAAGTATGGGTGCCACCAGCAAGGAATTTCTGCTCCTTATGATTGTCAAGTGAGCTTCAAAGGGCTGTAAGACTCAGAAGTCAGGCCTTTTCACCTTCTAGCTTCTCTCTAATTTGTCTCCAAACTTTGAAGGGAACAGTTACATTTTGTCTCATCCCCAGATAAAGTCTCTAGACTAGAGGCACAAGTACTGTACGTACAAAATATCATAGTATTCTGAAGGCTCACGGCACAATCCTGTGTAGAAATTGCGCCGGGGAAGCACGTGCTCCCCCGGTGCAGGGTATCACGCAAGTGCAGTAAAGCACTTGCACGACACCCCACGAGCAAACACTGTGGCCTGCGCTGCTCGTTCTACCATCTCCCCGGCCCTGCGCCGGCCGGAGCAGGTAAGTCCTACGCCGGTCGGGGCAGGGGTGGGGGGAGGGCAGACCGGGCAGCAAGGGAGGGCGGCCATTGGGCGGACCGAGATCCCTGGTATCCAACGCTCCCTCCAGGCCCCAGATACACCGGCCGTGTTGGCATTACTGTGCGCGAGCTCTAGAGCTTGTGCACATGTGAGTAGGCCCATTGGGCCTACTGCCGCTGACACCGGGAGAAGGGGACGATCGTCCCCTTCTCCCGAGTTGTTCCCGGGCTGCCCGCTGTATCCTACACCGTATCTTTAGTATCCTTAGTAGATACAGTATCCTGTATCCTTAGGCCGGCTGCTGTATCCTACACAGGATTGCGCTGTTGGGTGGAGGTTCAGGGGAGGATCAAGCCATTGTGGCTTGATCGCTCCAAATGATGGAAGTTTTGGCCAAGGTGGTTAATGTTCTGAGAATCTCTGCTTTTGCTTGTAATAGACTCTATTAAGTGAGACTCTATAAGACTCTATTATCTTGTAATAGACTCTGTTACTAATTAATGCTAATTAATTGGCACAGGGGGTACTTCAAAAAATTTGACCATGCCAGGGGATACACTTGGTGAAAAAGGTTGAGGACCCCTGTAATAGAGCTTACCTAGAAATCCTGGTGGTGTAACCCCTTCATGGCATACACTGGGCAGGGGTCAGATTGGACCCAGCCCATTAGTGTTTTAAATATCAACCCAGTTCCTTGAATTGTGTCCAGGAGCACGACTAACTGGAAAGCAGTGGAGCTCCTTCAGTATAATGTGCTCCCTGTGGTTAACTCCAGCTAATGATCTGGGATCGCATTCCGGATCAACTCAAGTTTCATAGAGTGATGACGAAGGCCTGCGGTTGAAAAGACATCACCATCCTCTTGACAAGCAAATAATAGCGATCAGTTAGGGGGGTGAAGAAGAAAATATGTTTGTTCTACTTTGCTGAAGCTATGAAGTGCAAGTCTCAGGTGGGGTCTTTGCCCACAGAGCAGAAGCCACAAAAAGTGTGCTTGTGTAAAAGTAAATATGAGATAATGTATCTGACTAAGGAACAGGCGGAGAGGTATAGCGCGCGCACACACACACACGCACACACACACGAGAGAGAGAGAGAGAGAGAGAGAGAGAGAGAGAGAGGCTATCAATGTGCATATGGCACTTTAGAAAGTATAAGAGGGATGGTTCCTGTCCTGAGGAGATTACAACTAAAAATCAGACACAAGGGAGATAACAGAATAATGTAACCTCTTAAAAACAATGAAGATATATATAGGGGGAAACCCATGGGGAATACATGCATTAAATAGTGTAGGAGTCATTAATTGTTGAGGAAGTTGTCCTAGGCAGAAGCGTCGTGGGGGGTGTCCGCCCCAGGCGACACACGGGTGTGTGTGTGACAAAGCGGGAGGCGGCGGCAACAACCACTCCATTTTGGCGGCGGCAACACCAGGCAGCGGCAAAGACTATGTGTTTGGCCCATCCTCCCGCCCTGTGTCTCTGAAGGGATTTGCGGCGGCGGCAGTGACATCACTTCCAGTGGTGACGTCATCGGGGGCCTCATAGTGACGCCACTGGTCCTAGGAAAGACTTCAGGGAACTGAAGTCTATGAAGAATCATAGAATTAGAAGTGACCCACAAGGTCATCTAGTCTAACCCCCTGCCTGTTGCAGGAAATCCTCCTAGAGCATCTCCAGCTGGTGCCTGTCGAGGCTCTGCTTGAAGATCTCCAGTGAGGGAGAATCCACCAGCTCCCTTGGCAATCTGTTCTACTGCCGAGCCACCCTTACTCTCAAGAAGACTCTCACCACACCCAAGGACAGGCCCACAAACACAGGGCTTGGGGCAAAAGGTCTCTGGCTTACTTAGCCTATTAATGTGCTAGGCTAGCCTAGTGGTCCAGGGCAATTGCTCTCCCCCCCCCCCCCAATGCTTTTTGTAGTCTGATAGAAGGATCTCTGTATGTTTATCATGGATTAATAGGATATTAAGGTATGAAATTCGTACAGAACAGCTACATACTGTATTTGGTGATGTGATTTCCTTTTAGCTATACAGTCCATTCTCTTTATATGCGAATTCGCTATCTGCGAATTTGCTTATCTGCGAGGGGCAAAATTGCCACCTATGTCTCCATATATGCGGTGTACTATCTGTGATCTCATCAGGACCATTGTTCTCATGAGTGTGTACTTAGCTCTCCACTTTGCTCTGGGAACACATTTCCCTGCCTTGCTGCATTTACTGTACAAGGTAATCTCTCTCTTCTGGAGTTGTTGTTGTGTGTGTTTTTCTGTTGAATGCCGTTCGCAACATGTTTATTTATTTATTTATTTATTTATTTAAAAAAAATTATATCCTGCCTTTTCCTATGCCAAAGGCAAATGCCCAAGGCGGCTTACAACAGATTAAAATAATAATTTAAAACACATAAAATACATAATGATACATAAACAATTTTTAAAAACAATAAAATCCACGGGGGGGGGGAGGCCAACAGTATGGAAAAGAGAAGCAGCATGGCAGAGCATCTTGAGATACAGGAGGCAGACCACAACCCATCACCCAAACGCTAGACGAAACAAAAACGTTTTGAGCCCTCGCTGAAAAGTCATGAGGGAGGGGGTAGTTCTCAGATCCCCTGGCAGGGAGTTCCACAGTTGTGGCGCCACAGCAGAGAAGGCTCGCCCATGTGTTGCCACTCCCCTAACTTGATATAGAGGTGGCTCTCGCAGGAGAGCCCCCTCTGATGACCTAAGAGAGCGGGCCGGAATGTATGGGAGAAGGCGGTCCCTCAGATATCCTAGACCCAAACCGTGAAGGGCTTTAAAGGTCATTACCAGCATCTTGAATTGGGCCTGGAAACAAATTGGCAGCCAGTGCAGCAACTGAAGCAGCGGCTTAACAGAGTCAAACCGCCTAGCTCCAGTGACCACCCGGGCCGCCGCATTCTGCACTAATTGCAGTTTCCGAACCGTCTTCAGGGGCAGCCCCACGTATATACTGGGACCTGTTGTTTGCTCTGGATCTCCACGCATTGCTTTCTAGCTGCCCTGGAATCTAACCCCATAATTCTGTATCCATTAGGTTTTCCAGGAACCTAACCCTAGCAGATAACAAGAACTGACTGCAGAGGGGTAGCCAGGCGCCCGTGGTACTGGGGCCGAAAAGCCCGCCGCCCCATTATGCAAATTAAATAATTAATTTGCATAATGAGTTTCGGGTTTTTTAAAAGTTTTTTAAAAGGTTTTTAACGCTAATGGGGCTTCTAAAAGGGCTTCTAAAAGGGTATGTGTGCTTTGCCAAACTTATCTGTAGTTCTAGGAACCTCCAGCGATGATCAGGGGCGCAGATCGTCCTTCTGCAGCTCTGCTCCCGTTAACGCATGCGCAGAGCGACGATGTTTCCAATCGTCGCTCTGCGCATGCGTTAACTCTGCAGCTCTGCTCCTGGGCGATTTGCAAAGCACCCGGGAGCAGAGCTGCAGAGTTAACGCATGCGCAGAGCGACGATTGGAAACATCGTCGCTCTGCACATGCGTTAACTCTGCAGCGCGCTCCTGGGCAATTTGCAGAGTTCGTGACCGGGAGCAGAGCTGCAGAGGGACGATCTGCGCCCCTGATCATCGCTGGAGGTTCCTAGAACTACAGATAAGTTTGGCAAAGCACACATACCCTTTTAGAAGCCCCGTTAGCGTTAAAAACCTTTAAAAAACCTTTTTTTAAAAAAACGAAAAAACGAAAGTTAAGGAGGCTCCCGCCCCCCACGGAGCCTTTCCGCCCCAACGCCCTGGGGCCCACCGCACCACCGCCCCATATCAGACGATGCCACTGACTGACTGTACTTTTATAGTTTTGCAATCTGACCATGCCCTCATTTAGATAAGACCTGAGGGTGTTGAGGTAGGCCTTTGTCATTTCTACAAATAATTATGATTCTGTGAAACAGCATAAGAACCTAAGAGACTGGCTGGATCAAACTCTCAAAGCTCATCAAATCCAGCATCCTGTTTTCAGTAGTGGCCAACCAAATACCTCTGAGAAGCTGACAAGCCATAACAGGCATAAAAGCAACAGACCTTCCCAGTTGTTTGTTCCAAATGTGTAGAATTTAAACATATTCTAACCCGTTTTACACATTATAATAAAAATGAGTACCAGAGAAAGCAGGATCATACCTGCCATCTGCACATGTACCCCTTTTCTGCATTTAGTTTGTGAAAGAGCTTACTTGTGTGCAAGCTACTATACAGATGTAGGCTCTGTGTGCCCATCAGGAGTCCTTCATGTGTACAGAACTTATGTATATACAATACATTTTGTACATGCATGGGCTCTTCCATGTATTTTGCTGAGTGTGCGTGTCTGTGGTAGCTCTGGCTTTCCTGCATTGGACTATATCCACCCACTCTCCCAATGCCTCCACCACGGAGTGTGTTCTGTGGTCACCCAGTTCCTCCTCTGGCCTCCTCGACTCACTCCTCCCTTGGAGTGCAGCCTTTGACCAGCCGGCCTTGTCACCAACATCTGAAACCTATCACCAGCCTCTGTTCAGGGTGTGGCCATCACCACATCTTGTGGCAATGAATTTCACAGATTAATTCTGTGCTGTATGAAGAAGCACTTTATTTTGTCAATCCTGAATTTCCTGCCAATCTGTTTCACTGGATAACCCCTGGTTCTAGTATTGTGAGAGAGGGGAAAAAGCTTCTTTCTCTCTCTCTCTCTCTCTCTCTCCACTTCCCCCACACCATGCATAATTTTATATGTCTCAGTCATGTGCTCCCTTAATTGCCTGACAGGGGCCCCAAGAAGGGGCAGTCTCGGGCCCCTGCCCAGCCTCCAGGGCCACACCCACCTGGGCCTCAGAGCAGAGGCAGGAAGGGGGTTCAGAGCACCCTACTCCTCAGCCTCAGGGCCTTCTCCAGGCCCGCAGGGCTCTGGAGTCTCCCTTCTAGCCAGCCTCCAGCCCTCAGCCCATCCTTTCTCATCCTTGGCCCTCTCCTTATTTTTCCCCTGGTGTTGGCTGGTCCCTCCCCCCTTCTTGGTTCCACCCCTACTGCCTGGTCATCCCGTGGGTCCTAAGCCTCCGCCTCTATGAAGTGGTAATGCTCCTGCAACCACTTACTGCTCCTTGTCTGTTCCAGCAAGTGCAGGTGCATTCCGCTCAACAGGCTGATGGCCCCCCACACCATGCCCTGCCAGTGGCGTCGCTCTAGGTGGGGCGGAACGCTAAGTGCTGCCCCACTCTGAACCTCCGTTTCAGGTCCACGCGAGACGGCCCCGCCCCCTCGCCTTCGGAGCCATTCGAGGCAGCGAAAGCAGCGTACAGGGAGTCTCCTGCGCATTGCTTTCGCTGCCTCGAATGGCTCCGAAGGCGAGGGGGCGGGGCCGCCTCGCGCGGAGCTGAAACAGAGGTTCAGAGTGGGGCAGCACTTAGCGTTCCGCCCCACCTAGAGCGATGCCACTGTGCCCCACTGCTGAGGCCTTTCCCGCCTTTCCAAACCTGTACCTGTGCCCATCAGGTGGGCCGCTCCCTGGCTCGGGCTAGTCCGGCCCAGAATATTACCTTTTCTCCAAGCAAAAAAAGCTGCAAATACTGTATTCTTTCCTTGTAAGGAAGGCGCTCCAACCTCCTGATCATTTTTGATTGCCTTCTTTTGCACCTTTCCCAGCTCTACAATATCCTTCTTGCTGCAGGGTGACCAGAACTGTGCACAGTATTCTAAATGTGCCAGCACCATAGGCTTGTATAGAGGCACTATAATATCAGCTGTCTTATTCTCAATCCCTTTCCTAATTACCTGTAGCTTGGAATTTGCCATCTTCACAGTGGCCACACACTGGGTCAACATTTTCATTGAGCCATTTGCCATGATCCCAAGATCGTTTTCCTGGTTCATCACAAACAGCTCAAACCCCATACGTGAAGTCGGGATGTTTTGCCTTATTGACATTGAACCACATTTGCCATTTGGTTGTCCATTTACTCAGTTTGGAGAAATCCTTTTAGAGCTCTTCACAATTTGCTTTGATTTCTACCGCCCTGAATGGTTGGGTGTCATTTTGGCTAGCTTGACCATCTCGCTGCTTACCCCTAGATCCAGATAATTTGTGAACTAGTTAAAAAGCACAGGTCCCAATACAAGATCTTGAGGGACCCCACTTCTTGCTTCCCTCCTCTGTGAAAATTGCCCATTTATTCCTACTCTCTGCTTCCTGTTCTTTAACCTGTCATCAATCCATAAAAGGATTCAGTAGTGTAGATGGGGGGGGCTGCCTTCGCTGCCGAACTGGCTCTGAAAGTGGGTGGGATGGGTCACTTTGCACCTCAGTGTAATGACATACAGCACTTACAGCACTACCCCCCTCTAGCTATGCTACTGAAAGGATTGTCCCTAAAACCTGTCCTCTTATTCCGTGCCTATTAAGTTTACTTAAGAGCCTTTGGTGAGGGACTTTGTCAAAAGCTTTCTGAAAGTTCAAGTACACAATATTGACTGGATCACCTTTATCCACGTAGCTGTTGACACTCTCCTAGAGCTTGGGAAGGTGAAGCAGAACGTAGCTTTGGCTGCAATCTTCACACTGATCTGGTCCCAGCCAAGGGGGCCTGGCAATATCTCGTCTCACTCCCCCCTCCTTCCTCTGACCACTCAGAGCCAACTGCCCCCTAAACAGAGTGGAATTGGCTCTGCTTTTGCTTGTACAATTCCACCAGCAAAGATAGTGGGCTCAAACCTGTTTTCTCCTCTACACACAAACCATTTTTACCCAAGAGTGTATATACACAACAATAGTTAAATGTGTACATCTGTGGGCTCGGAGGAAATGAGTTTTAATTGTCACATGATGTGACAAAGGCTTCTGGGTGTGAACTTGGAAGTTCCACTGTAGACTTATTTACTTCCAGGAGATCAGTAAAACTAAGGTTAAGTGGAAAGTGTGGGAAAGCTGTTATACAAGGAGGACACATGTGAAGAGTCCTCCGGGTTTTTTTTTTTTTATGGAGGAATGGTTATATAAGTCAGATGCATTTCAGGATTCAGAATGCGATGGAACTTTAGACGCCCCCAAATGAATGTTATGTGAATAATAGATCTAATCCCATCACTAATAACAACCCAATGCATGGCAGTTTTGACTGAATAGAGATATAGTGAGACAGTTCTCATGGAAACCAGGTGAACGAATTGCTGAGAAAATAGCTGAGGGGGACATTGGAGGAAATTGACTAGTAGTGACAGGTAGATGCTAATTAGCAATCAAAACATAATTGAGATAAACAGCTGTTTTTTCATCACATGACTACCACTAAGACAGGAAAAGTATGAAGATCAACCAGGATATGCAATTACTTATTTGATGCTGGGGGGAAAACACACAAGAGTATATTAATATAGCAAGCTCTAGCAGACAAACATAAAAGGGACGAACAGACACATTGGAAGAGATTAGAAAGAGAGACAAGCTGACAGGTTGGAGAAGGCTGGGTATGTAGCGAACCAATTACCCAGAATATAGAGGAAGGGATAAAAAATGACATGCAAGCAAAAGGCAATGTGACTTCCCCCCCCCCAAAAAAAATGGTATAGAGCACAGGCAAATCTGTTTGAAATCCATTACGTACCTTCAAGTGCATCAGCCCAAGCTGAACCATATCCAAAATGGGTTCATTGACTACCAGCACACACTCCTCACTTCAGAGAGCACAGGAGAGAAGACTGTACTGTCCTAAGAGCAATATAATGCTTATTCCAGAATTTCAGCAGAAATTGAACCCAGCGCAAATGTATGCAAAAACTGCAGAGAGCAGAGAGGGGGAAATATGCAGATACATATATGAATCTATATGCAGAAAATATGCAGATGGAGTACAGTGACTTTTGGCCATCAGAGGATCAACTGCTTGTTTTACTGGCTGGTGCTCCTGTGAATTGAATTGTAGACTGGCACTCAGAAATTAAGACAATTTCTTCAAGAGTTTATCTCCATGCCAGGAAATCTGCTACATTTCTGCATATCAATCAGCTGCATCAATCCTGTTAGGCTCAGGAACAGGACAAAACAAAATGACAACTCTTGCTAAAATTAGGGAATTAGGGCTCAAGATAGATATGCAGTAGTTTTTAAGAGACTTCTAGGTATCATATACCTTTGGGAGACATACTGTTTTTTTTTTCCTTTTTCCTTTTTGTTGTCCTCTCTTGTCCAACAGGCTTTGCATGTCTTCAAAGAACTACAAAGCATGTTTATCAGAGATTACAGAGAGTATAGAAAACATTGCCTCTTTTTCATACACTTTTAGCTCTGTGAAATTTCTAGTCTATGCCTCTCAACTCAGAGCTGAATTCTAACTGGATTTGTGAGGTCTAAAGGTTCATGCTTCTTATAAACACACAGCAATTATTGGCCCTGGGCTTTTACTTTAGAAAGTTTCTTGCAGGCATAATGAACTCGGTCCAAAGCAGCTCGAAGATTAACGATGGGCTGGGTTACTGATTTTGTATCTTTTGCAAGGCCTGACAGTAGTCACGAAAACTCAACCAGTGTGGAACTCATGGCCAACCGAGCAATTCAGCTGGAGAAAGAGATTTAGAGGAAATGGAGTTGGACAAGTAGAACAATCTGGTTGTTAGGAAGAAGGGAGTAAAAGTCAATCTTCAAAGAGATAAGTGTCAGATAAGATTACCCAGACTCCTTGAGATTCATCCAAACTTCTGAACATCAGACCTACCTCTCCTCAGTTTGAATAGGCAGCTTGACAGCAGAGTGACCTTAATAGGATGGGGGGGGGGGTTGCAGTGAGGTCCGCAGAGAGGATCACAGATAGAATAGGATCACAAAGCTGTGGCATAGAGAAGGGAAGAACAGAAGCCCAAGAAGAAGAAGAATGGTCTAATAGTCGAGGTCTTGACATGGGATTAGGAGAAGTGAGTTTATTTATCTCCTAATGCTTTCCTCTTTTTTATGTTTGGCAAGCCGTGCACTTTCAGTACCTCAGATTGTTGTCTGCTAATATATTACTCTAAGAAGCTCCCTTATTAATTAATGATTATGTATAGATTAATGAGTCAGGCCATTAATCTAGGATAATTGTGAGCAGGCTATTATTTATTAAAATCCCCCCTACACACACACACACACACACACACACACACACACACACACACACACACATACTTCCTCCATCATCAAGCTGGGAGAGGCAGACAACACAAGATTCAGACCTTCCCATCTGCACCTCACAGCAACCTTGTAGGGTAGATGAGGCTGAGCAGACAGCAAATGGCCCAAGATAACTGTTGCAGCCCCCACGGGCCCAGTATTGTCCCATGGGGGAAGCTCTATGTTGCAGCAGGGGTATGTCTTGCTCATGGGCCCAGGGAGGAGAAGGGGGAATTGGACAAACTCACTCTTACCAGCCGGGGTTCCATTGAAACAAGCTATCCTTTTATTTGCATTACAAGAACAACATGTCTGGCGGCCTGCCAATGGATATTTCTCCCAGGCGTGGTTTTACCTCATCTTTTGATCTTCTCTCTCATCTTCTTACTCCATGCTCATCTGCTCATTGCTTTTTGCTTTTCTCATCTGCTCAAATGGATTGTTGTCAGCATCCTGCTAGTGGCCCCCCACCTTGCTGCTTCTCCCGCGCATACAGTCCTCCCCATGGGTTGGTTCCTTCTCAATCTGTCCCTCCTGGAGGGCAGAGTTCCCACCCCTGGGGTCCAAAATGCACCAGAGTGCAAATCCCTCTACCTGGTGGGTTCTTCAACAGGGTGTGTCATCCTCATCAGTTGTGGGTCCCTCCCAAGAATCCTGGGTCACTCCACCCCATAAGAGGCTGTCCTGAGGCTGGTAGGAAACGTAGGTTTCCCTACGTTTGGCTCGACTGCTCTCACACCTGTCTGGCCTATGGCCATCTTCACCTTGGCCTCCCTGGTGGGATCTCTCGCCCCAGGCTGGCGGAGGGCTCATCCTGGTGAGGCTCTATGTCACCTATCCCTATGTGAGAACTTGGACCTCCCCTGTCCGAATCTACACCTTACTACAGCACTGGATTGCAATGTTCTGATATGCATCTGAGAAGTTTTGATGCAAAAGTCATTGGAAGGCCATGTGAGCTTATAATAATATAATATAATATAATATAATATAATATAATATAATATAATATAATATAATATAATATAATATAATATAATATAATATAAAGGCCAGCGGGTGGCGCAGCAGGTTAAACCGCTGAACCATAAGCTGTCGATCGAAAGGTCGGCAGTTCGATTCCCGCGACGGGGTGAGCGCTCCTTGCTTGGCCAGCTCCTGCCAACCTAGCAGTTCCAAAGCATGTCAGTGCGAGTAGATAAATAGGTACCGCTTGCGGGAAGGTAAACAGCGCTCCGTGTTCCAGCTACATGCTACGTGCTGCGGCAAGGAGAGTCATGCCGGCCACATGACCATGGAGGTGTCTTCGGACAACGCTGGCTCTTCGGCTTTGAAATGGAGATGAGCACCACACCCTAGAGTCGGACACGACTGGACTTAATTGTCAGGGGATACCTTTACCTTTACTTTATAATATAATATAATATAATATAATATAATATAATATAATATAATATAATATAATATAATATAATATAATATAATATACAGTATTTATATACTGCCTTTCTTGGTCATTGGATTTTTCCTCTAATCCAAGGGCAGGTTTTCCTAACCCCCCTAATGTTTTTTTTTACAATATATAAATGTCCAATCATTCATGAACGGCTACATTCCAGGTGGTATCCTTTTGCAGTCTGGCTTTTTTCTGCTGGCCATCGCCTCCCACACTTGACCGATGCAGCTGGGAGCTCTTATCTCCCCTCACGGAGGCTTTCACAGCTTTTTGTCGACAGCGTGTCTCGAACTTGCCATTCGCCAATCTTCAGGCTTGCAAGGCAGCAGCTCTCCTGACTGAGCCAGACTCCTCTGCTTATCTCAAGAGAATTCTGTCTACTTTAGCTGTAACAGTAGTAATTAGTTTGATGGACCAATACACAAACCATTTGCAAGTGCATACTTTTTTCCATTGTCCATAGCCACTTTCCCATTTAAGGCTGCAATGAGGCTCAGACTTAACTTTGGAAGTCTGCAGAGGAGTACAGGGACAGACTTATTCAGAAATCAACAACTAACCCTGTTTTGATCCACAAATGGTCCTTCAACAGAGCATTTTCCTTTGTTGCTAGTATAATAGATATACAAGACACAAGTATATCTAGAAGATACGTGTAGTGTTTGAGTATGGGCAGGGATCATTCTCAGATGAGGACACAGGAGCCTTGATTGGGCAGCAGCCCTCAAATACTCTGTGTGCCGAAATGCTTCTCAGCTGATGGGGTGGATGGGACTCACCTTATCATTAGAGCATCTTGTGGTTTGATGTTGGAGCCAAAGAGTTTTGGCCAAGTCAGGCATCAGGCTTCCTTAGGCAGGGAAGGATGCTTCTCCTTGAGAACTACTGGCATAGCCCAGTGAGCTCCCAGTGTGCCTCTGATGCTCTTTGCTTCCTTTTCTAACCTCTGGGGGGGGGGGGAAGCACATTAAGAGAGTCACAAAAGAAGTTGGCGGGGGGGGAGCCTTGAAACTCATGGGTTTTTATTGATATCTGAATAAAGTTGTTTCTGAAGACATTGTAAATCATTCATTCCTTTTTTGTTAGATCACACTTACTTAGGAGTAGGACCCATTGAACTCCATGGAACCTATTCCTGAGTAAGCATGCATGAGATCAGATTGCACGTATGCTTACGTATGCCAATCTATCTCCAGTTTTTTATGAGATGTTTTAAAATGCAACAAACATTGTAGCAGAGTTGTTTTCAAACACAACTCTGCTCCCAGGTCTAGTATTTAAACATCTCCCAGGTCTATTTTAAGTGCCACCTCCTTCCATGAAACCTTCAGAGGCCATTCTGTAGGTGCCCCTGCCTTCAGAGGTTAAGGGAGTGGCAACCAGGGATAGGGGTTTTTTCTGTGCCTACCTCCCAAGAGGTTCACCTGACATTGTGGTTGATTGTGTTTCAGGTGGCAGATCAAAATTGTATTATTTGCTGAAGCTTGCAATAAACAATGATATCTGTGTTTTATTGCTGCTATCGCTGCTGCTGTCTGTTTTATGGTTTAACTAGCTGCATTGTATTCCACTTCTTTTTATTGTGTTTTTATCATTTACCATTATTATTGATTGGAAGCTGCTTTTGCCATTCTTTGAACTGAAAGGCAGGGTAGAAATATATTAATTAATGACTGATTGATTGGTCCCAATACTAGGCACCATGGCAACCTGCTGCATACACAGAGCTCACTCACAAGTCTTGGAGATGCTTATGGAACTGCCCTGATACTGCAGTGACTTGGGAAGCTCTTGGACCATGGAGTTTTGATCAGAGCTAGGCTAACCAGATCTCAAACCGGGACAGAGTGCTAGACCTTTAGGAGAAGGAATGTGGGCAGGTGTAACTTGTTAAACCTTAGAGCACAATCCTAGGCATGTCTACTGAAGGATTGTGCTCTAAGGTTTAACAAGCTACACCTGCCCACACTCCTTCTCCTAAAGGTCTAGTACTCTGTCCCGGTTGGAGATCTGGTAAGCCTAATCATTAATATGGTACAAGTATATGAATATGGCCTTGGAAACAGAGGCGTCGCTCCGGTAGGGGCGGGGCTGTAAGTATCGCTGCGGTCATAGTCTCTTTACCGAGCGAGGAGGAGGCAGCCCTGCCCCCTCACTGTCCGAGCCAGTCCCCTACGGAGAAACCGGCAGGGAAGAGACCCTGCCTGCTGCTTTCTCCGTAGGGGACTGGCTCGGACAGTGAGGGGGCGGGGCTGCCTCCTCCTCGCTCGGTAAAGAGACTATGACCGCAGCGATACTTACAGCCCCGCCCCTACCGGAGCGACGCTAGTGCTTGGAAAACCTTGCAAATCAAAAAGTCAAACTAAGCCTGCAACTCAAGACCTCTTTTTCATAGTTATCCCATTGACCATATGGAAACGTTTCCTACATTGTGGCTTGAAGACCAGAGCTCGAGAACCATGCAAAGAAAAACATGGCATTCATAATTTTGAGTCATATACAGTACTGTATATACTTCTGAAAAATATTGACTAGGTTGAGAATTAGCAAAAATGAAGTGGGGGGAAAAGTAAGATGAAAATAATTTGTAAGGGATGATTTGTCATTTTGGTTTGTAGGCAAAAACAGCAAAAAGTTGGAAATAGGCACCAAAAGGTTAAATATAAGAATGGTGCCAATATAACATTGTGCAGAAGTTGTCTTAACTTTGCATGATGATTAGCAGCAGAGACAAATGAAGGGCATCAGCCTCCAGGTGCAAGCTTGCTACATATCAGGATCACAACCAGATTACTAATTAGGAAAGGAATCACTGTATGCAAGCCGACTTCTATGCAGGCCAACTGAATGAATAGTTGGAGCAACTGACAGATTGTACATAAAGGCTCTACATATGTCCAGCAGCACCATGTGGGATCACATCCTGTCGTGGGCCTGGGAACCTAAGAAAGCAATGAGAACCACATGTCTGCTGCTTGAGAAGAAGAAAAACAGACTTTGCTCTACCGGACCCATATTCTGCCTGGACTGGTCTGTGAGATCAGTGAGACCAATGAGAAGGTCAATGAAAATGAGAATAAGAATAAAACACATTTATCAAAGTTTATACTACCACAGAAGAAAGATCAAAATTCCTGGCTGAGATGCCTTCTGTCTTCTGATCATTTCTGATAAGGACATGCTTGCTCCTCTCCTCCCCCTAGTGGCAGCCTGTAGTTCTTATAAATAAACTACCTCACCAACCAAAGGCGGTCCAGCCATGAGGCTGGCTGAAATGTTTGCTTCCGGTGGCAGGCTGGAAGGGTGGCAAACTGGTATCCACCTGCACCCCATGCATGCACACTGATGTGGGTGCTGGTGCTCACACTGATGCTGGCATAGAGATACATGCTAGTGTGCACACTTGTGCACATGTACATGTTGGCGGGTGGATGGAATTTGGTGGAGGTGGGTGGTAGAATTCAGTGCTGCTTCAGGCTCCAGGTTGTCCTGGGCTGCCCCTTTCATCAGTCACCTCACCTCCCTGCATATAGTAAACTAGCACACAAAAAGGTGTTCTGTGCAATTTCAAATTCTCATGGCCAACAACGATGAACTCAGAATGAATAAATTTTACGGGATTAGAGGCCATGGCCAACATAACATAATAAAAACTATGTATAAAGTTAAAAACTCACATACAATGTTTCATCTAGGTTACACTCGACTTTATCAAGCAGACAGCTCAGTGATCTTATGTGGTTTTATGTGATTTTTCATAGCACTGTCTCCAGTTTCCTAGTTCATTAGATTTACAGCCCGATCCTGCGTAAGGATCTGTAGCCAGCTCATAGGACCGGCCGCAGGATCCTCAGCCCTTCCCAGGCTGCTCCAGTGAGACCCGAGGACTCCTTGGGAGAAGGGGACATTTGTCCCCTTCCCCTGGTGTAGGGCTGCTCAGCTGCAATGGGCCTCCTCAGATGTATGTCAGCTCTCAAGCCAACATACATTCAAGGCAGCGGGGAAAGGGCTACCGAGCCCGGGAACGGGAACAGGATATCGGCAGCACTCGCCGCCAATATCCCCACCCCCTCCTGGGCCGGCTCGCCCAACAGCGGCCCTCCCTCCCCACCTGGCCCACCCACCCTCCGCCCCTGCATCCACCGGTGCAACCCTTACCTGCTTTATTGCCTGCAGGGTCGGGAGCATGGCGGAGAAAGGACTGCCAGCCTCTGCGCCAGCGGGCCTTACTCCAAGCATGCCAAAAATGTGCATTATGGTGCGTTTACAGCACCCTCTGCCTGCAGCAGAGCGCACGCTCCGCAGGCAGATAGGGAGGATTGCGTCGTTAGAGAGGTTCATTTTTATGGAAGGAAGAATTAACAGTCCCCAACCACATATCTCGTCAAGTATGGCAGCTTAGCCACATATAGAGAGATCCTGTGCTGACTCATGCCTGAAGATCTGACCTTTTCCCCTGGATCCCTTTCTCCTTTTCCCCACACAGCTGTTCCATGCACACAACCAACCTCCTAACACAGTCATAAGCCATTTTCTGGATCAGGGCAGGTGTGAATACATTCTGAGGGGAGGATAACTTGCATCCTTTGCAGATAATTCAGCAGTAATTTTGAGAGCTGATGATCACATGGATCCATCCATTGAGATCCATTTCTCTGGTGAGAGTATAATTCCATTCAGCCATCGAATGCCTATTACAACTGTTTGCATATGTTGTGGGGATTTCATTTTGTCGTTGTGTATGTTAATATTTTATGACTTATTGTACACTGCATTATTGTGAAATCAAGTGTTGTAGCTGTTCTGAGAGAGACAAGTTTGCTGTTTAAATAAATAAATGAATGAATCTCTTTGCCACAATCACTTGGCAAGAGCGGACAAAAAGGGTTTTGAACAAAGCTAGAACGGGAAGGTTTTGTCTGAATGGTTTTCTTGCTGTTACTGAGTGGTTTTGTTGATTGTTTTATCTTCTGCTGCTTTCAGACTTTATTGTGATTTTATAGTTGTCAGTCGCCTCTTATGCTTAACATGTTGCTTAAAATATATTATGCTTAAAATATAAATATTTTAAATAAATAAAATGTCCATATTCTGGCCCATACCAGGGTGGTCATAATTTACTTCTGCTCTAAAAACACATTTTCATGAAGCGAGTGAATGGCATTTGCTTGCTATTTTAATTGTGCCTCATCAGTTTCGATCCAGAGAGCTGCAGTGATGACACAGTAGAATATTAAGTTTCCATCTCTGGAAGCTACCATGAAAAAAGCCACTGTGAACCTGGAAACAACAGTGAAAATGTCTGTCTTGAAACGTTTAAATGCTGTACATATATAAACACGGTTACATACTAAATAATACATAATGCTGCTTTCAATAGTACATTATGCCACATTTGCATATTAAACAATGCACAGGGAAGGAATCATCTTGTGAAAGCAAATGTACTATTAGGAACAGTGAACCTCACCTGCAGAGCCTTGCGGGTTCAGAAAGACCACATTGCTGCCGCAGTTCAGTGGCTTGGCTGACAGCAAATCCCAGCAGCAGCAGCAGCAGCAGCAGCAGCAGCAGCAGTGTATAATGCCGTCCCTTCCTTTCAGCTTTAAAAGTCGAGGCCATAAGCCAATTTTGCATCTAATCTAAGCCACATTTTGCTCCAATTTGGAGCCAAACAGAGGCAAGGGAAGGTGGGCACAACTCATGACCCATCTCTGCATCAGGCCATGACTCACCAAGTGGGTCACGACCCACAGTTTGAGAAGCCCTGGTCTATAACAAATGTGAATGTGGCAAGGATACAAGGAAAGGCCTCTTTAAAAAAATCAAACAAGATTCCCTCCAAAGACGGCTGTCTAATCCAAATGATCTGGTGTACAGGTTTTCCTGTTTCTGTGAACAGTCCAGAGGCACTCGTTGGTCCCCAGCTGCTCTTTAGAGAAGCAGAGAGGATCTGAGCTGTCTTGCAGGGCGTATGTAGCATTGCTGGATGCAGCATCACTAAGAGCTTGACGGCTGGTGTGAGGCAAACATTCAGTTGTGGCAAGACAAAAACATGACGTGTTTATCACAAAAGCATGCGAAGACTTTGAGCTAGAATAGAGTTTAGCAATTGTGACACTACCCCCAAAAATAAGTACACGTGACACAAGTATGGGAAAAATTAAGGGCCATGTTTATTGAAATTGTTACATAGAGTGTTTAGGCTTGTAGCGGGTCCTGCCTGAGATTGTCCAACTCAGCTGTGCGGGCACCTAAACTGGAGGAGGCTGTGAAAGCCTGATTCCCTCCTTCGGGCGAAACTGTCTTGACTCAGAATCAACGATCACCTAAAGAATTGCCCTGCCAGTCCTGCGCCAGGGGACCACTAAGACTGGCATTACAATTCAAGCCTGAGGGACCACCAACCTGTGCCCCAGCGCCGGCAGGCCACTTGGAGCCAGTTCTGGTCATCCCTCGCAACCCTTGCTTACCTAAGAACAGACATCTTTCAATCTCTATCTTTCATCCCTGCCCGTACCATTCCGCCAGGCATGGCCGACCTGGTGGTAATGCCTACAGAATTACACTGCCTGGGGTAGGCGAAAAAACCATAGTCCATGAGTCAATTCAGAATCTGGTAAAAAAAAAAAATCTACCTGGCCCCCCCTGAGGGGCAACCGGCCAAGCATCAGACTATGCCCTGATAGGGAGGGAGGGTGGGCCTCGTGTTTGTGCCAGGAATTACGCTGGGCCTCCCTGCAGGCCCCTACAAGGGGACCTGCCCCCCCCCGCTCACAGCCTATCCTGGCTGAGCAAAGGAGCCCATGTGTGCAATGGGGGAACATCGCAAGCTGGCTCCACTCACATATACATGTGAGCGGAGCGGTATTCTTTCGTAGTGTATTTGCAAATGCTTTCTAATTAAACAGCGACTTGTACAGAAGTTCCCTGACTTACGTAAGGCTTGACTTACATAATTTTGAATGTATGCAAAGCAACGCTGGCCCATCCATAAGACCATCTGAAGTGGTCACCTCAGGTGGCCCATTGGTGGGGGTGCTCATCTATGTCCACCCACAGTCATCCAATGCTCCTCCTTCTCCTTCCACTCCCTGGGTTGGAAAAGAAAGAGGAAGAGGAAATGCGGAGGGGAGGAGAGTGCTGAGCTAGAACATTGGAGAGTGGGAGGAGCAGGGGCTGGCACATCATCAGGTAGGCATTTGGTGTGCCGCCTCAGGCGTCAGGAGGTCTTGGGCCAGCCCTGACGCAAAGCATCCCATAAGCCATAACAATAACACACGTCTGCCTGTCTTCTCTTTGCACAGCTTGGACAGATTCATGGAGGAAAAGACCACCACAGGTTACAAGCCATAAGCAACCTCCTGGTTTTAGAAGTGGGTTTTCTCTGTGCCAGGTGCAGGGGAGAGACAACAGGAAACAGGTTATTATCTTGTTGTCTTGTGCTCCCTGAGGCATCTGGTGGGGCCACTGTGTGATACAGGAAGCTGGACTAGATGGGCTTTTGGCCTGATCCAGCAGGGCTCTTCTTATGTTCTTATGTTCACAGCTCTGTCCCCTCTCATGCCAAACCCTTCCACAGAGTCGCACATGTGTAGAAAGAAATCCGACTTACATAAAAATGGACTTACGTAAAGATGGCCAGAACAGAACCCTTACTTAAGTTGGGGACTAAGTGCCTGTAAACTGATTCTCAGATTGCATCACAAGCAGTCAACTTGTAGTTAAAGATCTCCTGAAAACTCAGAGTGCTCATTTTAAGTTCATTTTCTGTGCTATCAGTCAGTGTATAAGCTAAGTGTATGCTTTTTAAAAAAAAATGCTGAATGCATTGTTGAGTCAGAGATTGTGGCTGCGTTGTTCTCCAACAACGGAAATAAAATTAAGCCACAGGGGCAGGCAACAACAAATTTGAAAAAAGAATATTGTCTTGAGTGGCTTAGCAGTGCAGAAATATTTCATACTCCAGCTACATTTTGGCTCCAGTCCCAGAGTTGCTACCTGTGGAAGACAGCAGTACACTAATGCTTACACATTGGATGGCATTTTCATCTCAAAGCTCTTTACAAACACTGATTAATTCACACGGCAACCTTTCACTTTTACAGGTTAACTATTATCGCCTCTGTTCTTTAGAGCGAAGAGAGGCTTAAGCTTGTAGGACTGGATTTTCAAAAGAATGCCTATAGGATGTCCTTTAAGGCGCCAGTATGAAAGCATAGCAACCATTCCAGTGGGGGATTATCTGCTTGGGATTCTGGTTGACTGTGTCCTGGCATTCACAAGACCAGTCAGGAAAGCAGATAACGCCGCCTGCAGCAGCTTCCGTATCTCATCAAATAAGATTCCAGTAACGGTGTTTGAGGGAGGGTGGCATGTAGGAGAGAAGGGGGAAGGCGGAGTGTGGATTCTTACATGTATTTTCCATGACTGAGAGCTGAGAGACACAGGTAGCTGTCTCATGGTGCAGCTCTTGCTCTTACGGTAGCACTTCACACTGCAGGTAGGGAATCACAGGTGCGAATACTCCATATGGGAAAAAGAAAACCACATACCTTCCTTCACATCAAATTAGCATTTCTGGGAGAAAACTGATCTAGAATGTCCTTCTTTCTATGATCATTTTTGTGTGTCTGGGTTTTTTGTCACTATTATTATTATTATTATTATTATTATTATTATTATTATTATTATTATTATTATTAATAATAATAATAATAATAATAATAATAATAAAAAAACAGTATTTATATACTGCTTTTTAACAAAAAGTTCACAAAGCGGTTTACAGACAAAATCAAATAATTAAATGGCTCCCTGTCCCAAAAGGGCTCGCAATCTAAAAAAGATGCAGAACACCACCAGCAAACAGCCACCAGAAAAGACGCTGTGCTGGGGTGAAAGGGGGGCAGTTACTCTCCCCCTGTTAAATATAAGAGGAGCACCAATTGAAAAAGTGCCTCTTGCCCAGTTAGCAGGGGTAATGGGACACCATTCCAAGGTGAGATCCGACTAGTCGCAATGTGAAGTGGTCAGTCCAAGAAAATGTATAGATCAGCTCTAACAGCCCAATTCTGTCCTCCCCGGCACAGGGTGTTCAACGCTGAATCCTATCCAGGGAAGGGCCTGCCTGGAGGTCTACTCGGGGTAAGTGGGCATTTGCCGCCACAATGGAGCTAATTGGTTCTCTGCCAGCTCTTTAGCTGGCATAGAACCAAGGAACCCCATGTTGGGGCTCAGGGAGGGAGGTCCCACCCCCTCCCAGGTCCAATCCACCCACCCCTGCCCTCCCCCTGCCCTCTTATGCCCCCTCCCCAGGTTTTCCTGAGTATCAGCCTGAGAGAGAGGGGGGGGGGAATTACCATAACTAAGGCATAAAACATTTGAGGCCAGCTCTTGAAATGATGCAAACTAGTATATTTCTAATGAAGACAGTATGAATCACTTTTCATCAGCTGAGATTTTCAGCAGCTGAGATACCCCTGGGCAAGAGGCACTTTTTCAATTGGTGCTCCTCTTACATTTAGCAGGGGGAGAGTAACTGCCCCCTTTTCACCCCAGCACAGTCTCTTTTCTAGTGGCTGTTGCTGGTGGTATTCTGCATCTTTTTTAGATTGTGAGCCCTTTTGGGAAAGGGAACCATTTTTACAGACATTTGATTTTGTCTGTAAACCACTTTGTGAACTTTTTGTTGAAAAGCGGTATATAAATACTGTTAATAATAATTTTCACTTCTGAAGTATTCATCTTTTAAATGTTTTCATTTCCTCTTTCCGTCTCTAGACCACGTTCAAGGTCATTGTTTACCTGATGGAGGGGAAAACGCTGGCCATCCTGAAAGTGAATTCATCAAGACAGACAAACAGACATAGATAGATCTCCTTGCAACTGCTTTATGAATAAGTCAAGTAACAGACTGAAAGCAATCAATCAATGAAGGGATTCACAGAATCCTGATGTTATAGACCACTTCTCACTACAAATAGAAGTTAAAAAAAACCCAAACCTGAGTAAGATTAAGGTCCCAGTCCTAGTGTTCTGGCAGTGCAAGATCCTTTACAATGGCATGAAAGCTCTGCTGCTGTTGTGAGCTTCTGGGCTGCTGTCACAATGGGCAGTGACGCAATGCACACAGCGACAGCTCCAGAGGCCTCCGTCAATACTGCTGCTGACATGGCATCATGGGGAGGGCAGGAGGAGTTTGGGGGAAGATCTGGGGAGGGCAAGGGGCAGGGAGGGGGAGGGAGGGGTGGGTCTCAGTGGCACCCTATCCCCTCTTTCCCAAACTGCCCTGCCCCTTTTCTCTTCTCAGACATATGCCTAAAAATGGCTGGCACAGGTCTGAGGAGACCAATAGATGATCAGGCAGCCTACTGGGGGTAAGTAAACAATATTTTTATTACTTCCTGCTGGCTGGCTGATCAAACACACTCCCACACACTACTGGATGCAGTGCACGCTTCATCACTGTGGTCTGCATCGGCACCAATGGTGGGGATAGGATTGGGCAAAAAGGCTATTATTAAACATTTTACTCAGAAATCATTATGGATTAAAACAAATGAACATTTCATCATGGGAAGATGGGCAAGCAATAATTTCTTGTATACATCTGGTGTTCTGTAAAAAGAAAAAAAATCTGTAGCACACCAATTAAATTAAAGACCATTTGTTTGGGGTGCAAAATACAAGAGTAGTGTATCTGGGAAGCAGGAGATCCTTCTTCTTAGTCTGACAAAATGGTAGAATCACTCTATGTTCAATAGAGCAACTTGTCCAGAACGTTTGATCCTGATACAACTCCACAATTATCATTATGTTAAGTCTATAGCTGCGGTGGCTTAGTGGTTAACAGAAGCGTCGCTCCGGTAGGGGCGGGGCTGTAAGTATCGCTGCGGTCATAGTCTCTTTACCGAGCGAGGAGGAGGCAGCCCCGCCCCCTCACTGTCCGAGCCAGTCCCCTACGGAGAAACCGGCAGGGAAGAGACCCTGCCTGCTGCTTTCTCCGTAGGGGACTGGCTCGGACAGTGAGGGGGCGGGGCTGCCTCCTCCTCGCTCGGTAAAGAGACTATGACCGCAGCGATACTTACAGCCCCGCCCCTACCGGAGCGACGCCTCTGGTGGTTAAGACACTGAACTGCAGACCGGGAGGTAGGCAGGACAGCAGTTCAAGACCTGAGTGCCGTGTGATGGTGTGAGCTACCATTTTCAGCTCCAGTTCCTGCCAACCTAGCAGTTCGAAAGCAAGAAATTGCAAGTAGATTAATATTTATTTCTTTATTATTTTATTTTAAAAAATTATATCCTGCCTTTTCCTATGCCAAAGGCAAATGCCCAAGGTGGCTAACAACAGATTAAAATACATAATTTAAAATACATAAAATGCATAATGATACTTTAAAAAAATTAAAAAACAATAAAAACACTGGGGGGCAACAGTATGGAGCAGAGAAGCAGCATGGCAGAGCATCTTGAGATACAGGAGGCAGACCACAACCCATCACCCAAATGGTAGATGAAACAAAAACGTTTTGAGCCCTCGCCGAAAAGTCATGAGGGAGGGGGTGGTTCTCAGATCTCCTGGCAGGGAGTTCCACAGTTGTGGCGCCACAGCAGAGAAGGCTCGCCCACGTGTTGCCACTCCCCTAACTTGCGATAGAGGTGGCACCCGCAGGAGAGCCCCCTCAGATTACCTAAGAGAGAGGGCCGGAATGTATGGGAGAAGGTGGTCCCTCAGATATCCTGGACCCGAACCGTGAAGGGCTTTAAAGGTCATTACCAGCACCTTGAATTGGGCCCGGAAACAAATGGTACCACCTCGGCGGGAAGGTAACAGCGTTCCGTGCGCCTTGGCGTTGAGTCATGCTGGCCACATGACCACGGAAGCGTCTTTCAGACATCGCTGTCTCTTCGGCTTTGAAATGGAGATGAGTACCGCCCCTAGAGTCTGTAATGACTGGCTTTTGAGCAAGGGGAACCTTTACCTTACGTCTACAGTACAGCCACATTTTGATGCTTGCATAAGGGACATCTCAGAGAAATTCAGGTCAACCACTCAAATGGATAGGTAGCAGTTTTATGATAAATACAAGGAAAGGCATTTTTATCCAAAGTATAATTAAGCTATGGAACTCATTGCTACAGGATTTTGTGAAAGTCAAGGACTAGAAACTATGCAAATCACAAGAACTAGAAACTGTGCCGAAGGAGAAAGGTTTAGGGATGGTTACAAAAACTTCACCTCTGCATTCATCGGCTATTGCAAGAATTATCACCATTGCATTGTGCATTTGAAGATCCTATGACATCTAGTTGACCAATGTCAGCAGAAGGACAAAAAGAAGGGAAAGCCAGCACAGGAACAAAGGAGAAAAGGCAGCTCCTTCTCCTCTCTTTCCATTAAATATGCAGTTCTTACTGAACCATTGTGGGAATCCAGGAGAAAGGAGACCTCAAGAAGCTCTAGGAACAATGCATTCATGCCCAAAGCATTTCAAATCATAAGAAGATGCTTCTTCAGGGGTGTCTCATCAAGGGACACTTAAAACCATGCTGGATTGGATGAGACCTGTCCCTGGACCTGTAGTGGAGGATACCTTCCCTCCCCACCCACCTTGCACGCCTGCCCCATCTCCCACATACCTTGATGTCCACACAGGAACAGAACATTTGAATAGAGCTTACACACATGGAATTCAACATATGTAGGCCCGCTGTGCAGATGATATCACATGCAAAATCCATTGACCATGTGATCTGGGCTTTTTGTGCATTGGATCTTATGTACCTTGTTAGACCATGTGGAGGTCCATTGGGCCATGTGGAGGTCCAGGGATGACAGAGGTAGGTAGGGGAGGTATGCTGGGTGGGTATGCAAAGGGAAAGTGTGTTATCTTTTCCTCTTAGGATGGATCAGGGGATCAGCCTTATATCCAGTCTGCCCCCATCCTTTTGCACATCTAAGAGAGCTTTCTGGATTGTGTGTGCATCTGGGGTGAGGAGCAGGAAATATTAGAACGTAGGAAATAATAGAATTATTTTACGTTACAGGAAAGTTGGTTTCCTTAGTGGCTTCCAATCAATGATTAACTATTCTGTTTCATTTTAATCTGTTTTCTGTAGCAAACATTCTTCAGGAAAAAGCCTTGCTTCATTGTCATTGCCTTGCAGTTTTGTTCTCTTCTGTTAATTTTGGAGTCGGTCCTACAGTGTTGCAATATTACTAACTGTGGTTTTGCTTAGGTCTCTCATTTCTGTAGCTCCTCTTATTACCATGTGGCAGGGCACCCCATAGGCGCAATAAATAAATAATACAACACCGGGAGCAGTAACAAATCACAAAATACATTATTAAAAAATTAAGAAATAAATATCTCCCCCTCTTACCTAAATAGAGATTGATTTTATAATGTGAAATGCTGAGGAGAGCTGCTAGAAGATATATTAGGGCCTGGGGACAAGGAGAATACACAGTAATGGGCATTTTTGCTCCCCAGACTGGAAAAATAAATATATATATATATATTCCTGAGTGAATAGATGCATTTGTCAAATGAAAGCAGAGTCTGTTTGTTCACAGGCCAGGTATGATGCACTGCTTGCTTCATCATGTTATGTCAAAAAAGTCCTGAAGGATACATCTGTCTTTTCTGATCATATGCTGCTCTGTATGCATGGGATTCTGCAATGTACAGTATACTCCAGGGCCACAGTCCAGCAGAGAGCCATGTGGCCTGCTTAAGCCTACTGCTTTCAGTGAGCATAAGCACACCGAACTGTGATGGCTTGTGGCCAGGATCAGGATTATACCTGGATCCTGACCAAGTTGATCTGGGATTAAGATGCATTGATTACATGGAATGAAGGAGCAGCATGTTGTCTTAGTGCTTCTGTGCTTGGGTTGCTGTTTGGTTTTTTCTACAGTCAGTAACTAGCAGGTAGATCAGGCCCTCTATGGATTGGGACCATGGCAGAGGAAACAGTAGCGGAGGATGCGATGGGGAGGGGGGAGTTGGCCCCTGGGTGGCATGCGGCGGCAATTCGGTGGCCAAAAAACGGCCATGCGGTTTGCAGCACCGCGAAAGTTTGCCCACTTGCCCGTCCGGGCTCCTACCGATCTTTTCCTGGCGTCGTTCCCACGTGTGTGTGTGTGTGTTTCACGACCATAATGCCGCCGGAACTGATGTTGCTAGTGGGAGCGGGGATAGCAACGTCAGGGGGGGGGGTGCAGCAGCAGCATCTAGCTACGCCACTGAGAGGAAGGAGCCTTAACCCTCCTCCCGTAGCTGCTGTTTGTCCAGGGGGAAAAGCTCTCTTTGACACCAGTGGGATTTTTCCCATAGAGAAATAGCAGCTGCGAAGGGCCTCAATCCAACCAGAACCACAGGAAATAGGATTACATCTTGATTGCAATGCCACTTCCCCCCCCCCGCAGCCACCCATCTAGCCTCTCATTAATCAGGCCTAGTGACTCCATTGAGGGGCCCAGTTTTAATCACTTGGGCTTGGAAATTGGGGAATACATACAGTACAGTCTTCATTTTTGAGGCCAATCTGATGTGCTACTCCAAGGGAGGAGGAAAAAGACAATTTTAACACTGACCTTCTAATCATGAGGTAGCTTTTGTTTAATCAGTTAAACAATTAACTGGTCGGCCCAGGCCAGGAGAGGGAGGGAATATCGGTGGCAAGATATTACACGGCGACCTTACACAGAGGGCTCGAATGTACGCCACCTCCAGAGCTGGCGTACATTCGAGTAGGCCTATTGGGCCTCAAGCCGCTTACACCCGGGGAAGGGGACAATCATCCCCTTCCCTCGAGGTGCACCTGGGCTGCCCCGATAGGAGTCAGAGAGAGTGAAGAAGTTAGTGGTTTACTTCTGAAGAAGCCCGCCACAGTTAGTGGACGAAATGTCAAGACATTCCAATTATACTTGACACGGTTTTAAAACTCGAGAACAGTTGGAGCTGATGTTGTTGTGGTTTGTTACTCCATACATTTTCATTATTAAATGCTCATTCATTTCGTTATTTATTCATTAAAATCACATTCAGGTTGTTGCTTGTTCATTACTAATTCATTTATTTTCATAACTCCAATTGGTATCTGTTTCCCCAATGATTGCAATGGAAGACCAGAGAATGCGCTTCTTCCTCCAAAGGAAGTTCATTCTGTCAGAGAATCTTTGGATACAATCCATAGACTTTAAGATGGGTGAAAGAGCAGTAACATGGCATAATTTTCCTGATCTGAAGCTGCAGAAAGTAGACTAAGGTCTGGAATACCTATGACAACAGTTTGTGGCCATAATTCATAACTAAGCGTCCTCTTGTTCTGAATCTTTTTTGGTCTCAACTCAGCCCATGACAATCCTGAAACGGAGAGCAAAGCATTGCCTTCTAAATCATTCTAACACGATGTGAACTTGTCTTGCTGGGTCTTCATCCTCCTGTCATCCCACAGGGAAATCTTAAGCCATCAGAATTCGAAAGAATGGCCACTAGTTATGTGTTTGATGTTGCAAAAAAAACAGAGAGAAACAGATTACATTCTGACGTGAATACCAACTAGATAAAACATCCGAAGGGTATTTATTCAGCACATGAATTAAATTTCAAGGCTTCAGAAGTAAACATCGTTGGAAGTTTAAAAAATATACTTTGGCAAATCCTCATGTGTGTGTTTTTACAAGATTGTTATTTACTGAATTGCACTTCCCCCCAAAACTGGAGATGCCATTCGGCATTGATGAGGATATGTAAGGTTATACCTAACACAAAACATACTGTTTCGAATGAAAATGCCTCCTTGTGGATAAGATGCTCAATTAAGAACATGACATTGTAGCTCTTCCAGAGCACCTTGGGAATTTTGCATCACTCATCCAACACAATGTGCCTTTAGAGTTACATTCGAGATCCTAGAAGGTCTATCTGATTGCAAAAATAATTGTGGTATAGAGTCAAAGCAACTGAGCTCAGGAATAATTCTCTTCCCTAGCAGGAAGCAATGTTAATAGGACAGATTATGACAGCCATGCAAATATGCTCATCACTCAGATAATTATCTGAGGCCCTCCTCCAGTTGCCTTGGTCACCACCAGAGATTAGGTGGGTGGTAACCACGGACAGTGTTTCCACTATAGCAGCACCCCATCTTTGGAACCCTTCCTCCCACAGGTGTCCACTTGGTACCTATGGTTTTATGATGAGGTGCTAATTCAAGACTGTTACGTTAATTGGTTGTTTGCTTAAATAACATCGCTTTTTGCTAAGTCTGCTGCTGCAGTTTTGATGCCATCACTGATTTTATTCTGATTTTATCGGACAGCCCAATCATCTGATAGCCCAGTCCTATCCATCCCCCCCTCCACCGATGCAGCGGCACCAAAATGGCAACCGTTGCATCCTATGAGGGGGCAGTTGTGGAGGTCTCCTCCGAGTAAAGGAACAATTGCTTCCTTATCTGGGGGTAAGCCTCCGCGGTGTGGGAGTCTACTCGAACCTGTGACAGCAAAATAGCTGGTGCAGGTCCTTGTGGACCTGGCCCGATCCACCCACTCCCCGCCCCTGTTGCCACCCTCCTGGCCCCATTTTGCCCCTCCCCACCCCCATTTTGCCTTCCACCACCCTTTCCGCCTCTCCCGCTGACTTACCTTCATTGGCAGGAAAAGCGCTGGAGTGGGAAGGTGCAGGGCTTCCTGCTGACACTGCTGGCAGAGTGCTGTGTAGCATGCTGTTGGAGTGCCATTTGTGAGCAGTGCAGTCAGCACCAGAGCAGGGGAAAGAACAATAACAGCACGTAGGAATAGGTTTGGGCCCTTAGTTTCATAATTATTTAAAGCTTCTGTCTTGTAGAGCATCTTGAGCACGTGGGGTAGAAAAGTAAGAGTAGTCAGCGCTGTGCTCAGGAGACCCACTCAGCCCTGACAGCCAAACGTAATGTGCATGCAGCAATGCACCACAGCTGAGCCACTGCTGATCCTCTGTTGCCCTTCGGCTGAAAGGAATATCAGATAAAAATTACTACATGAAGGGCATGACCAAGCTCAGCTGAGGAAACCAAGAGAACAAGCTGGAAGGTCGTCTGTAATGGAGTCCTCAGGTTAAATAACTACCCAAAAAGTGTGTATACTAGCATACAATAGTGTTTGCATTGCTAGCTGAGTCAAAGAGCAGCACACAGGGCGGCAAGTGTAGGGGCCCTGTGCATGTGTGAAATGCACATGCGCCACCACTCCTGGCTAACTCCACCCCCTCCTCACCTCACCCAGCTCATTCCTGTCCTCCCTTCCCTTGCTCCCCCTCCACTTACTAGGCAGGCAACCAGGTGGGCTGGTGGTGATGGTGGCAGTGACAATGGCAATTGCAGCAGGTGGGCGATTCGTTCCTCCTCCATCCACCCTTCCCACCCTGGCATGCTCCCAGCAGTGGAGGTCCTCACATAGCTGGGAGCTCCCAGGCCCCATTTGCCTCTCTGAGGAAAAGATGTATCCAGCCAGACTATCCAGCCAGACTCTTTCTCCTCTCCCTGCCTCCTAAGCCCAATAGGAATTCTCCCAGGGATGGGAGAATTCCATTGGTTGCTGCAGGAGTTGCAGCAGCCCCACAGTTCACATAGGAGCCCAGAATCACCATGCAATGTTCTAAGTGAACAGGCTATACAACTCCAGTGGCAGCCGTTGGGGGAGCAGGGCAGGAAGGCAGGGGACCCCTGTGAGGGACGGGGCAGCCTTGCTGATGCTTGTTTCAGTTTTCTGGAGAGATGTCTGGAGATGCATCGTTGGAGGGTTTGGGAAAAGCAATTATATTGCTCATCCTTAACGATGTTGCAGGCACTGTCTAAAATGCCCAAAGCACATTTATTGCATTAATAAAATAATCTGGAAAGATTCTTACCGCATAGCATGGACGGTCATCATCCTATCTCAAAGGGCAACATCAGTGTCTCGTTCTGAGAATATTTGTAGGCATGATATGGGAGGCCGCAGCCCAGTGGGGAATGCACGGAAGATGAGCTCAGAAGAATTTGCAATGCAAGCTGATCAAAGATGGTGGTGATCGAGGGCTCTTTGATCTCTGTCCTGGTAAAAAGTTACATGCCAAATATTTAATTAAGTTGCAGCATTTTTCCCCCTTTAAATTTTAACTACTGACTTAATTTGTATTAAGTCAGCACTGTCAGGCTTGGAGCTGGGGCTGCCATTTGCTATTTACCTAATTCAGTTGGGACCTGTGGTGTACAGGCTTGCAATTAAATCAACATAAATTGGTATCTGTTTGCACAAAGGGCTCAACAGTGATGTAATGTCAGAAGGCTGGGCTCCTTTCAACTCCATGGAGTCACACCTGCTCAGGTCATCCCATGCATCTGTCCCTCAAGTCCTGTGTTCAGGGGATGCATAGAAATTTACTTGGCTCATCAGGTTAACCTGTCTTCTGTGTGCGTGTGTGTGTGTGTGTGTGTGTGTGTGTGTGTGTGTGTGTGTGTGTGTGTGCGCGCGCATGTAAGTTGAATGTACAAATTAGTCTGGGCAAGGTACATTCTTTGGATTTCTCTTGGGATGAGACATGAAATATTCCACCAAACAGTTTGACGCAGCAATTAAAAACAAGGGAATGAATTACACTAACAACTGTCAAGGAGGGAAAATTAATTCCTTCCTAACTACACCGCAACTGTACTTAGAGTACCCTGGGTGATTATGAGCTGATTGGAACTGGAGTATTGCCAAACTAGCTCAGGCAGAAGCAGGTAATGCCAACAACACAGTGATTACAGCCATGCGGGGGGGGGGGGGAGAGAGGTCTCCCATAATGCATGCTGAAATAACCTCTCACACCCATCCATGTTATAGCTACCCAGACAAATACAGTACAAGGTGCTTTCTTTGTCTTTGTTTTCTTCATCTTCATTGCTGGGAGCACAAACGGAAGAAAGTTATGTCTCAAAATGCAATGATCTGATACTTCTTAAGTAGCATCTGACTGACTCTGGCATTTCAAGGATACATTTTGTTTTTTTTTTAAAAAGCCACATTGACCTTTAATGTTAACTCACTTCGGCTTAGGCAAAATGCTGTTTATGAATGTACTTGTTCCTGTACTTTGGTATCCCAGCCCTCCTCTGAAGAGCTCCAAACAGAGGTTGGGCTGAGAGACAGTGACTCACAGAAGGCCATCCATTGAGCTGCACAGCTAGTGGATATTTGAGCCAGCGTGTCCCATATCCAAGCCCAACACTTGGGTCCCACTCACTGTTCACATGCTGCTTCCAACATGGTAATACAATTTTGCCATAACCATTAGGTGATTTGATTTCAAAGGTGGGAATGAAGCCTGAGAGGAGAGGAGAAACCAAACCAAACCAAACCAAACCACAGTCTACTCCTGAATTACAAAAATGGCCACAGCCCAGGGGTGAAACATTTGCTTTACATGCAAATACGGTATTCCCAAGTTCAACCTTCTCCAGGAAAAAGCTCTTGGCACTGCAGTGTTGGGACAGGTCTCTGACTGTGAGAGCTGCTGTAAACTGGAGCAAACAGTCTTGAGCCTGCTCCAGATGATGCACTGGATTCACTGGTGTCACTGCAGGGGGGGAGGAGCTCCAAGTTCCGTCAGGCTCTGAGCCTCCGTTACACGACGGGAGAAAGCGGCCCGGCCCCCTCGCCTTTGGAGCCATTCCGGCCGACGAAAGCTCCAAAGGTGAGGGGGCAGGGCCGCTTTCTCCCGTCGTGTAACGGAGGCTCAGAGCCCGACGGAACTTGGAGCTCCTCCCCCCTGCAGTGACGCTAGTGACTGGATTCACTGTATGTACTGATTCACTGTAATGCAGTTAGTATGTTCATCAGGGATGTGCAGTCAGCAAACCAAACAATTTTTTTTTTAAAAAACCTTGTCTTTCCGCACTGCTCCTTTCCTCTCCAGCACAGTCAATGAATTAAGCGGCGCACATGTGTGTGTGTGTGTGTGCGCGCGCGCGCACGCACGCACGCACGCACACACACACACACACACACACACACACACACCAATTCAGGAGAGCTGCCTAAGTTGGTTAGGCTGCAATTGTGACTGCCTTCCAATGAAAAAAAGGCTGGGCACCTGCATCATCAAGTTCTGGGGAGGCAGCAAGCAGAGTTGCCTCAGCTCTGTTAAAAAAATGCCATGTAAAAAGGAAGACAGCCTGCGCGCAGGGTCCAGCTCCTTAGAGCAGCAGGAGAGGCAGAGAGAGGGAGAGAGAGAGAGAGAGAGAGAGAGAGAGAGAGAGAGAGAGAGAGAGAGAGAGAGAGAGAGAGAGAACACACACTTCAAGGAAGGTAACATCCACTGAGAGAGATGGGGAGTGAGTGAGTGAATTTAGTGAATAGAATGTGGGTGATATTTTGGCTTAGTTGGATATTATATGTAGAAAATAGTGAATAATATGCTAGTAGGATGTATTGCTTCACGCTTGCTATAATCTTACGAAATATGTATTGTTTTTATGTTTCAATGTATTAATAAAATATAAATATATGGGGAAAAAAACCAAGACAGGTGCTGGCCCACATCTACCTGGTAAGATATAGAAGAAAGCGCATATGATGTGATGTGACATCACTTTTTCCTGCTTTCCATTCTTCTTCATTAGCTCAGGGGTGTCACTTACCTTTCAGGTGCCTGGGGCGGGCCTGTCACGTCACCACCACCACCCAGTCACAGAAGCGGAAGTAACTGGTGGTGACGGGATGACATCATCGCATCACCACCAATTACTTCTGACAAAAGGACACACTCGGGGCTGCTTTCACCCATTCTGGGCTCAGCTTGCCGAATCAGAGCGGGCCAAAAGCAGCCTGAGTGTGTGTTTTTGTCAGCTCGCACAGTCACACAAGGCAGGAACCTTCAGTTTGGTGACCGTGCAGTTACCACGGGCCTGCTGCGTGTCCAGTGGCGTAGCTAGGCGGCCCCCTACCGGGGCCGTCTGATGAAAATGAGGCCCCCGGAGGCCATGCCCCCACTGCGTGACGTCGCCGTGTGAGCCCCGCCCCCTGTGGTGATGTCCTGCGGCATCTCGCGGCCCATGAGAGGCAGAAACTGGCCGCACGGGTGAGCGGGAGGCGGGGGACGCCTGGGAAGGCGCCCTCCAGAAGCCTCAGCAGCGTCTTGCTGGTGCTGCCAAGGCCAAAGAAAAGAAAAAAAGTGTCGCAAAGCCGCAAATGGAAGCACCGCTGCCGCTGAGTTGGGGGGTGAGATAACCCCACCCCCACTGCCCTGCTGCCCTCTGCCAGCCTCCAGAAGCCTCGGCAGCATCTCGCTGGTGCTGCCGAGGCTGAAGTAAAGAAAAAAAGCGGTGCGAAGCCACAAATGGAGCTGCCGCTGAATTGGGGTGTTTTTTTTAGATGATGCTCCCCTAATGCCCAGGGGTAGACCACCCCCACCCACCCCTTCCTATGCCTCTGTGCGTGTCTCCCCTCCTCCTTCCGGATAGTGCATCACTCAGTGCAGCCTGCACCAGCCACACTAGCGGTGGCCCGCCCGCCTATGCATTAACTACTGCTTGCATTATACATATTTTTCCAGCGACATGTTACCAAGAAGATACGGAGGGCAGGGCCAGGGATATGCAGGTAGGCAGTACCCAGGCATCAATCACCTTTAATGTGTAGTTTGGGCCTGAGGTTCTTGAAGTGAAAGTCACTTCAGAAGACCACATTACAAGGGCGATGATGAATTAGATGTGGGTTGGCAGCACCTGTGCTGCATCCCCCTATATGTAGTTTGGGCTCTGGGAAGAAAACCCCACTGGGAATGCAGAGTAGAAGTGCAATCAACGAAGAAGCCAACTTCCTGGTGGATCGTGTCCGTGTCTCCATAACCTGGCACCAAAACTGACAGTGGGCACTTTGGAACAAGGATGCTGTAAAAAGCTCATCGATGTGAACTGGAAAATAGCATCTCCGAAAGCTGAAACTGAAGCCTTAGCTCCCTCTCTTTTGTTCTGGTTAACTGGAAGAAAGTTCATGGGGTAGGAATCTCTTGTCACCATGAATGAGCTATAAAATGTATGCCAGTATGTGACTAATTACAATTGGCATTTCTAAGGCAGAGCCCTTATGCTAGAGGTGGCAATCACAGTGAAAAACGATCACAGTGACATTAGCAGGGCGAGAGCCAGGTAGTGGGGCTGCAAACCTGGGATGGATTTTCTTTAATAATTTTTCCCCCTTTTAAAAATCTAACTGCCAAGGAACATTGTCCATGTTTTAATTTGCCAAGTTTAAAAGATGGATGTTCAGCTTGCCCTTAAATTCAGCAGCAAGAGACTTGGCTTTTGAGTAAACTCGTTTTTAGCCTTCTTCAAACCCAACGTCACAAGCCAAAGGTCTGTTTTGAGAAATCTACACCTTCAGTGCTGAACTCTGAAACATCAGGTATCTTGATACGTTTTATTTTATTTTATGTTGTTTATTCACGAAGACAAGCACTTCTCATTGTCCAAATATGTAACATTTGCAAAATGGGTTCTTTTTGATTTTAAACATAAGAACATAAGAAGAGCCCTGCTGGATCAGGCCAAAAGCCCATCTAGTCCAGCTTCCTGTATCAGACAGTGGCCCCACCAGATGCCTCAGGGACATATTTGAGTATCCGCGACGGGGTGAGCTTTCGTTGCTTGGTCAGCTCCTGCCAACCTAGCAGTTCCAAAGCATGTTAATGCGAGTAGATAAATAGGTACCGCTTGCGGGAAGGTAAACACCGCTCCGTGTTCCAGCCGCATGCTATGCGCTGCGGCAAGGAGAGTCATGCCGGCCACATGACCACGGAGGCGTCATGCAGGCCACATAACCAATGCTGGCTCTTCGGCTTTGAAATGGGGATGAGCACCACACCCTAGAGTCAGACACGACTGGACTTAATTGTCAGGGGTCACCTTTACCTTTACCTTTACCTTACCTAGTCTAAAACACAATGGGTAATTCTTCCCGGCAAACCTTGACTTTAATTTAGAAAGAAAACACTCCAGTGAGCATGCACACGCACATTTCAAAGCAACGAGCATCCACTTCGCTAGTTCTGAATATTCAGAAGACAAGCGGTTGGGCTGCAGATCAGCAGCAGACCACCTGTTTCACATGCAGAAGCTCCCAGCTGCACTCCCTAGCATTTCTAGGTGGGTCTGGGAAAGATCCCTGCCTGAAATCCTGGAGACAATCGGTGCAGACCAACAGCGTGTAATCTTCACCCAGCATGTAATTCATCTGTGGAACTCCTTGCCACAGTTGTGGTGATGGCACCTGGCCTAGATGCCTTTAAAAGGGGTTTGGATAGATTCATGGAGGAAAAGACCATCACAGGTTACAAGCCATAAGCAACCTCCTGGTTTTTAGAAATAGGTTTTCTCTGTGCCAGGTGCAAGGGAGTGACAACGGGAAACAGGTTATCTTGTTGGGTGTGTGCTCTCGGAGGCATCTGGTGGGGCCACTGTGAGATACAGGAAGCTGGACTAGATGGGCCTTTGGCCTGATCCAGCAAGGTTCTTCTTATGTTCTAATACCGGGCTAGATGGATTAGTGCTCTGACTCATTCGAAGGCAGTTTCATACGTTCAGGGAGTGCCTGCCACGTTGCCTTGGAAATGTTACAGGTGGCTTAAGCTAACATTCTGGGGCTTTGAGCAGGAAGAGAGGTCAACCTCCTCTTCACCTTTTCTGCAGATCCGTCCCCTTCTTTCTATCCATTAAATGTATACTTCTTACTCAACAGTTGTGAGAATTCAGGAGTTTTTCTTTAAGATTGCACATCCATTTCAGGGACATTGCATGAAGGAATATGAAGAATGATTCCTCTAGCCATTTACACTAAGAACATTTGTAAAAGGTATATCCACATCTAGCCCACACAGAGATAAAATCAGGATGATGGCTTATCCAGGACATAATACAAGAAAATAGGGGCTGTTCCTGGAAACAGGAGCGTATGGAGCATATAATCCTGTGCTCCATTGCTTCCATTACCTGTGTGTCAGCGCAATCCTCCCTAAGTATCCGGCGGGTGGCCCAAACTGCCCGCCGGATCCTATCCTGTTCCGGGAGCAGCCCGAGGCTCTAATCGGGGGACGTTTGTCCCCTTCCCCTGGTGCAACGCAGGGAGACCCCAATGGGCCTTCTCAGATTTCCACCAGAGTCACCAAAACAAATCCTTGTTGCCCCTTCAGTCCACATCTCCCTCTTCCTTTCTCTGACAAAGCACATAGCTGTGCCATTGGCCACTACACAGGATCCTTGCACTCAATGTTGTTTTTCCCCCATGTGCACATTTTACACGAGCACTTCTGGTAACAGCCATTAATTCACTAGGTGGCTTTAGACAAGCCACTCCCTCTCAACCTCAGCCCCTCCATCTGCAATATGGGAGTAGCAATCCTAACCTCACGGCGTTGTTGCAATGATCCGAGAATGATACATATGAAGTGCTTTAAGCATTTGAAAGCACTATGCAAATTGAAATGCTAAGTGTTATTATTGCATATTTAGGGGACCCCATTCATTGCAATGGAGGGAGCTATGGATCGTATTGTTCCACTGAAATTAATAGGGAGGTTTCTACAGGTAGGACAGTTCTATGCGCACACCATTCTGGATCCTGGGTTAAAACAGCATCACTCCTCTTATTTGCCTCTGGCTAGCTAAGAAATATGTTGATGCTTGTTGTGCAATGAGTTGAAGAATTTCAACTCTATTCCCATTGTTCAGTTTTCCTCTTTCATACCGTCTTCATTTGGTAAAGTCTGTCTCTACAATTAATTCATTTTGCACCATCTTCTGTCCTCATTACATTTTTATTATAAGAATTAATATATTTTGCCATTTGCTATTCTGGTGAAATCAGGAGAGGAGCCGTGAGAATGAATACATTTTGTTCTACTTTGTCCTCATTATAATTTTAAGGTGTTCTCAAGAATGGATTAATTCAATGCCACTTCTCACTCTTTATCATAAGAATGAAAGCTAAAATAGCTACGAAGGTCTGCCAGGCATTTGTCTGCAACTATTTTGTGCTCAAGATAAAACTGCATCCAGAAGGGAGGGGGGGGAGTTTAAAATGTTATATATGGTTTTCGAAACTTATATAAAATGATTGGGGCCTCTGAGACCAAACTGAAGGCAGAAACAAACAAAACAGATGCCCTAGTGCTTGTGACTGTCTCAAGATCATAATCTGGCATTCAGGCTGGGTACTCTAATCACACAGATATGATTTTCATTAAATTATTCTTTCCCCAGCAGACAATAAACAACTACTTATTGATAGATGGCTGGATACTGTGCCATTAATATAAAATCCCAGCATTCCGCTTTATCCAAAACACTCCGAGTTTCGGATGCTGGATGCATTTGCAGTAGAAATGAGACATATACAGTACTATCAAACAAAGAAAATAAATTAGGGGAACAATCCTGCCTAGGTAAAGGCCGGCAAGGCGCGTGCTCCACGGGCTTAAGGCGTCATTTTCGTGGCACCTCTGGATTAAGCAGCGCCAGCGTGGAGGCCAGCATCTCTCACTCCGTCACCCTCCAGGACCCATGCCGCCGGACACAGGTAAGTCCTGCGCCAGGCGGGCGTGGGGAGGGCGGGCCAGGGTGGCGGAGGAGTGGGAGATTGGCCGGCCAGGCCAGGGAGGAGGGTGGGGATATTGGTACCGGGCTGCACTGATATTCTAACCCCCTTCCCGGACCTGGCCGGCCTTACACAGCCTTCCCAGTTGTGAGCCAGTTAAATAACTGGGGCATCTGAGAAGGCCCATTGGGGCTGCCGGGGCTTATACCGGGCGAAGGGAACATAGAAATAAAAAGAAAATTACAACATATGTTGACGCGAAAAAATATACCAGTGTAACATATATACATGCTGTACTACAAAGAGGGGGGGACATTATGTTTTCTGGAAAGCCAAAATTTTAGAAGGCTTTTGTATGAACAGGTGAAAAAAAATGCAAACAGACGCAAACATGAACCATGTTGAATATATCGGTTTATGAAATTCAAATGTTTGACTAGGCAATTCCACGTGACTGCCACTTCTCAGCAATGAATTTCCTAAGTTGAAAGTTCACCTATATAGCAAGGGTTTCAGGATCTTAAACGCAAGGTTTAATGGACAAAGAAACTAAACAAAAGGAAAAGCTATTTTCTCTCCAGCAGATGCTAATTCAGAGGTCCAGGAAAGGACTTATCACAATAGTGCAGTGGACAGACTTGTGATGCTTTGTCACATGTCAGTGGTGCAATTATCGTGCATAAATTTTGCTGATGTCATTTATTCATTCATTGATGATATTTGAATATCCCTGCAATTGTGGTGCAATTGTGGAGATCTTTCTGCCCCCCTCAAGCATTCTCGATTAGATTCTATTTCCTTATCCAGCTTGGATGACAAGTAGAACAAGTTACACATTTTGACTACTCTGCCCATCCTCCCTGCTTGCTTGACCGACTGACAAACATACAATAGATTGGATCCTAAGGTGTCCTGCCACTGGAGGAAGATTTCATGCTCTGGAGGAAGATTTCATGCTCTGGAGGAAGGCGTCCTTCCTTCTGAAGTAGAGTCCAGAGAAAACTCCTCCTTTTCTGGGGGAAGGAACCTTACCAAAGTCAAAGGGATTTGGGACAACGGCAGTACTATGAAGCAGAAAGAAATGTGACTGTGGTGGTTTCCTTAAGAAAGTCCCAGCAAGAGGTTCAAACTTCCCAGAGTATTCTGAAGCATTAGTCACTATTTGAATTGAAACCCTTCCCTTTTTTCTACAGGGTTCAGAGGCAGAGCAAAGCCTTTCCTTGCAAGGTTCAGTCAAGGAATGGAAAACCCTGACTTGCTCCACCTCTTACAGGCGGGCCTGCCCAAGACCCCCTGCTGCCTGAGGAGCAAGCAAATTTTGCCCCCCCCTTACCTAGTGATGTGCCTCCTTCTGCTCTTCCCACTCCCTCCTTGGACTCGAAATGGAAGAGGGGGATATAGCAGAAGAGAACATAAGAAGAGCCCTGCTGGATCAGGCCAAAGGCCCATCTAGTGGCAACAGGATACAGGTATCTTGTTGTCTTGTGTGCTCCCTGAGGCATCTGGTGGGGCCACTGTGAGATACAGGAAGTTGGACTGAATGGGCCTTTGGCCTGATCCAGCAGGGCTCTTCTTCTTGTGCTATGGTGCATTGTGAAACTACTAATGTACTGACAAATGTACAGAGGGAACATTTGGCATGGGCTGAAAGCATGCCTGGAGCCAGTAGTAATTCCCAAGGTGTAGGAGGGCATCACCTCAAGATCCTAGCAAGCTACATCTGCCAGCTAGAAACTGCTTAGCAACCTGTCCCAGTCACATCCAAACTCAGACTGCTTTTCTCTTCTGATCACATTTAAACTACAAACCTCCTGTTTCTTTCAACTTCCACCCAAGGAGGTAGGATATGAAACAAATGTCAGTAACTTGAGTAACCATTGACCATTCCTTCAGGACCAGATTGTCCACAGTCAAAAACTAGAGTCTAGAGAGAGGACCATTTTGCATAATCAAAACATATCGTAGAGAAGTTCTGCCAAGGGGAACACAGGAGCTGGAGTTTTCGCTGGGGCAGCAGAACACGAGCTTTGCAGGTAGAAGTCTCAGGTTCACCCCCTGCCCCAGTGTCTCCAGTTAAAATAATTTTTTCAGGCTAAAAATTACCCCTTCCTGAGACCCTGGACAACAGTCAGCTACATGGGCCAGAGGCCTGACTTGCTATAGGTCAATGTCATATGTTCACAATAATGTGCTCAAAGACTTTATGAAACCCCAGAGAAATGTTAATAACCCAATTTGGAATACTCTCCCTCTATAGTTTTGCGGTGGTGTGGTGATTACAGCTCTAGCAGACATGCGACCAAGGGAATTGAAAACTATGTTCCGATCATGTGAAAACAGAGCGCTCTCTCTCCTATCTTGGATGCTTCCCATCTCCTTGTCAGCTGTGCTGCATTAAATCATGCAAACATGGTCACGTGATCCGCTTGCCACAACTGGATCAACAAAGCCCTGTCTTCCTGCAGAGATGTTGCCCTGAGAAGTTCAAGAAACCCATGCGTTCTTGGGAGCAGCTGAATGAGAGAGGCGCCTGCATATTTCATTCCTCTTAAAAGATTTCACTGCCCTCAAAGAAGGGCTGGCTGATGTCTCCTCCATTTGAATTTCGTTACAGGATCTGTAATTAGCAACTAATAGAATCCCTCCCTCCTCCCTGTAGGCCAGCAGCAGGTGCTCCTATTTTCAGATGTATATGAAATATCTGCCAAATCATTTGGCAGATTTCAGGGAGAAATGTGCCAAATTACCTGTCATAGCAAAACTGCCTTTTTAAAGGAAAGATAAATGTTCTCAAAGCTCTATTTGTACTGAACAACAGTGCCCCCATGTGGCTGCTTGCACCGACCACATACTCTGGATAGTCTAGATTTCCTTTGGGATCCAAGGTATCCAAACTTAAGGTGCCATTAAAGAGGAGGCTCCATGTTTATATTAGATTCATATAAAACCAATTCCATAGCATAGCCTCCCTGTTCAGGATTTGGAGCTAGAACATGCACATGTTTTTGTCACGTTGAAGAATAAGTACATTTAATTCATCACATTCACGCAAGTCTTACCCAGTCACATTATGCTTTCTTCTTGGGGCTTTGCAAACTTGACAGGAGAAAGCCAATTCCTGTTGCAAGCTCTCAGCCTTCAGTTAGGTGCAATCGTTTGGAACATGGTGATGGAGGTGAGCCAGTAGCCAACAGTATACTCAATGGTGTTTCCAAACAGATTTAACATTCAAGGTACCCAGAGCCTTGATTCAGGTTTGGTGTGTTAAGGAGGAAACCCAATATAGTATACTCAAATTTTGAAACCACCATGTTTCCTGCTGTATTAAAACATAATGGGACCTATGCATAATACATCAAACAAGGTGGCAGCATGGATAAATGATGGCTGCTATGGGGTCAGGAAAACAGCTGGGTTTGGGGAAACACATGTAAACAGGTTGGCAGATTTGGGTCAGAGGCCTGAATTAGCTCGATGTGAAGCCACGTGGACTGCCCGCCCTGTTAGCATGATTATCCCTGAATGACAGAGACAAAGGGCTTCAGGGTCATCTGTCCCAATAAGCGGTCCAAAGGCAAGGGCATCCATTCAGCAGCCTCCCCCCCCCAGCCTGGCCCCCCACTTACCAGGCTCAATATGTCACAGGGAGCAGGTGTGTTATAGAACTTGGCTGCTGCAGAGCAAATGGCTCTGGGTGATTGAATTCAAGCCAGGACAGGAAAATATTATTACATCCGTTAAGCATCCATCAGAATGTTGATCCAGTGCACCAATAAAGTATTTTTATTGGTCAAATGTTAACTATGGCTGTCTTGGGAGACCACAATTCAACCCCCTCCCCATTCAGTCACATATTTGCCACATGGCCTTGGGCATGTTACAATCCCTCATTGGGTTAATAGCAGCAGCTAGAATACAAGGTTTGCATGTGAGAAAGTCATGTTTAAGTCTGGCTCAGCTGCAAGATTCACCTGTTTGACTTGGGTACAAGTCACTATTTCTCAGTCCAACTTATTTCACCAGGCCGTTGTGAGGCTAAACTGTTGTTTGAGCTCCCTGGAGTAGGAGCCGGATTCAAATACAACAAATCAATAAATCCTAAACCGCCATCAGTGAAAAAAAAAAAATAGAGACAACAACCTGCTTTCAGACCTTTTGTTTTTGTCATATTTGTACCACGCCCTTCCCCCAACAAGCATGAGTGTGATCCCCTTTTCACAACAGTCGTGTGAAGTAGGCTAGGCAGAGCGAGACTGGTCAACTGGTGAGCTTCATGGCTGAACAGGGACTCAAACCTTGCTTTAGACTACATCATATCGACTCTCCTTTGGGAGTGAACGACACAAAGAAACATTGTTACTCAGTCTTTAATCCTACATGAAATGTTCAGTGTAGTAAATGTACAAGTGTTTGTTTATAGTGCACAGCCTGTGCATGTTTTATTATGGAATTATAGTATTCTCTGAGTAGGCAAAAAGCACTGAGGAAAATAAAGACTCTCCTAGAAAATCGTAGTATTTTTGAAGTTATGGGTTGTGGTTGTGTGTCGGTTGGTGGATATAATTTGTGACAGACAGCAACACCATTTTCCCTCTCCACTCAACTACAGTATATGCTCAAACTCTTCAGTTGTTACTCAAGCACTTAGTGCTATTTGGCGAACATGTGTCATTGCTTGGAGTTTGTGCACTCCGCTACTCCCTGACCAGACTTCCTAATGTGATCTCAATATTTTATACAGATTGTGCTTCTGTACTTGAGTGCTCACCCACCTGAGCATCTTTCGATAAGGCCTCACGTAGAACTGTTTCTGAAGTCTCCCCATTTCAACTTCGGTTTATGAAATTCAAATGCCCAACCCAATTTTCCTCTGCACTTCCATCCGAACCTTAAGCCAAGCTAAATATTTTATATATAAGGTTAGGGGCTTGAGCACTCAAAAGCCCTACCAAAGAATAAGAACATAAGAACATAAGAAGAGCCCTGCTGGATCAGGCCAAAAGCCCATCTAGTCCAGCTTCCTGTGTCACACAGTGGCCCCACCAGATGCCTCAGGGAGCACAAGACAACAAGATAACCTGTTTCTCGTTGACACTCCCTTGCACCTGGCACAGAGAAAACCCACTTCTAAAAACCAGGAGGTTGCTTATGGCTTGTAACCTGTGATGGTCTTTTCATCCATGAATCTGTCCAAACCCCTTTTAAAGGCATCTAGGCCAGGTGCCATCACCACATCCTGTGGCAAGGAGTTCCACAGATGAAATACACGCTGGGTAAAGAAATATTTTCTTTTGTCTGTTCTAACTCTCCCTCCACTCAATTTTAGTACATGTCCCCTGGTTCTGGTGTTGTGCGAGAGGGAGAAGAATTGCCCTCTATCCACTCTCTCCATCCCATGCATAATTTTATAAGTCTCAATCATGTCCCCCCTCAGGCGCCTTTTTTCTAGGCTGAAAAGCCCCAGACGCTGTAGCCTTTCCTCATAAGGGAGGTGCTCCAGCCCACGAATCATTCTGGTCGCTCTTTTCTGCACCTTTTCCAATTCAACTATATCCTTTTTGAGGTATGGTGACCAGAACTGGACACAATACTCCAGATGGTGCCTTACCATCGATTTGTACAAAGGCATAATGATATTGGCCGTTTTATTCTCAATCCCTTTTTTAATGATCCCGAGCATGGAATTGGCCTTCTTCACAGCCGCCGCACACTGGGTCGACACTTTCATCGACCTGTCCACCAGCACCCCAAGATCTCTCTCTTGATCCATCACAGACAACTCAGAACCCATTAGCTTATATGTGAAATTTTGGTTTCTTGCCCCAATGTGCATCACTTTGCACTTACTTACATTGAAGCGCATCTGCCATTTTGCTGCCCATTCTCCCAGTTTGGAGAGATCCTTCTGGAGCTCTTCACAATCTCTGCTGGTCTTCACCACCCGGAAAAGTTTAGTGTCATCTGCAAACTTGGCCACCTCACTGCCTATCCCCGACTCCAGGTCATTTATGAATAAGTTGAAAAGCACCGGTCCCAAGACCGATCCTTGGGGCACACCGCTTTTCACCTCTCGCCATTGTGAAAATTGCCCATTGACTCCCACTCGCTGTTTCCTGGTCTTCAGCCAGTTCCTAATCCACAAGAGGACCTGCCCTCTTATTCCCTGACTGTGGAGTTTTCTCAGGAGCCTTTCATGAGGGACCGTGTCAAACGCCTTCTGAAAATCCAGATATATAATATCCACGGGTTCGCTCGCATCCACATGCCTGTTGACCTTTTCAAAAAATTCTAACAGGTTTGTGAGGCAAGACTTCCCCTTGCAGAAGCCATGCTGACTCTCCCTCAGCAGAGCTTGTTCTTCTATGTATTTTAAGATTTTATCCTTAATGAGACTTTCCACCATCTTCCCTGGAACAGATGTTAGGCTGACCGGCCTGTAGTTTCCCGGGTCCCCCCTCCTTCCTTTTTTAAAGATTGACGTGACATTAGCTATCCTCCAATCCTCTGGCACAGTGGCCGTTTTAAGGGACAAGTTGCATATTTGGGTCAAGAGGTCAGCAACTTCATTCTTGAGTTCCTTCAGAACTCTTGGGTGGATGCCATCCGGGCCTGGTGATTTATTGATCTTTATTTTGTCAATTAAGTCTGAGACGTAAGAACATAAGAACATAAGAAGAGCCCTGCTGGATCAGGCCAAAAGCCCATCTAGTCCAGCTTCCTGTGTCACACAGTGGCCCCACCAGATGCCTCAGGGAGCACACAAGACAACAAGATAACCTGTTTCCCGCTGACACTCCCTTGCACCTGGCACAGAGAAAACCCACCTCTAAAAACCAGGAGGTTGCTTATGGCTTGTAACCTGTGATGGTCTTTTCCTCCTGAATGGGAGCAGCAACACCAGGAGCAAGGCTATATGCACCCCACAGAAGGAACAACTTTTTTGTTGCATTTCTGGCCAGTCCATCTCCACAAATGATGTTCTGTACTTTGGAGAGCAGTGCACTTAGGGTGTCAGGGGGGGAAAGTCAGGAATGGCAATCTAGGAGTGAGTTCTTCAGGTCAGGATCCCAGCGGTCAATAAAGAGCTGAAGCCAGAAACATGGCAGTGCAACAGGCACAAGTTTAACCAGCCAAGGGCAGAAAGCCAAGATCTCAGTATTTTATACCAGGGGGTGGCCAACCTTTCAACCTGAATGCTCCTGGCCCTTTAATGGTTGTATAGGTGAGGGCATTTCAGCAGGTGCAGCTGCTTTAGCAGCACCATCAGCACTTGCAGCTGCCACGATTCTGTCCTCTACACAACTCTTTAAGAACACAGTAGCCCTAATGGTGGAAGGTTGGCCACCGCTGATTTATACTGTGGCTTCATTCTACTTGCTATTTCAGGGTTTGATGTTGCATTACCTTCTGCACTCAAAGAGGCATGCTCTTCTATAGTCCCGGATATCTCAGTAGGCTCTTTTGGCCTGATGCAAATGCCACTGAAGTGAACGGGAAAAAAACATCCCTTGTCTTCTGTGGATACTGGATCAGGCTTTATGCAAGTATAATTCAGGAGGAAAGTTAATAATTGGAGAGGAAAAAAAAAAGCCCCAATGCAATTCAAAGACCAAAGGAATTCCAGTCTCAGCAAAATTGCATTTCTGAGTGAAATTAACTTTCATTTTTAGCAAGAAAGAGATGAGGTTGGGAGGGACAGGATGTTATTAATATGGATTGATAATGACAGATGAAATTCTTTTTCATCTGCTGCTTGAGATGTCATTCTTGGATTTTTCCTGGTTTAGTTTCCTTTTATCACAACCTCACATTCTCTCTTTGGAGAGTTTTAATTAACTTGTAAAGTATTCTTTCAGTATGAATAAATGATTATGTTATTTATAGCTGCTGTTTTTGCAAAATCTAGTTGGAATCCTGTTAATTTCTAAAACGTTGATGATCTGGTTCCACTTTTTATGGTGAGAAACACTTGACTTCGCGTTTGCTTACGACTTTTGTTTCCCTGAAACTCTTACTTAAAGATTTGAAGCCTCCCGTCACAGCCAAACCACAAATGTAGCAATGAATGCACAAGAGTCCTTTTCCTTCTACCAGTAGTAAAAGGAAGGGATATGAATCTGGATGAGAGAGAGAAAAGGCAAAGCCTCTAAGGAATCTTGCCATTTGAAAAATAAAAGTGCTGTATAAGTAGCAGTAGCAGAGGTAGCAGTAATAGTTTAACGGCCCAATCCTGTTGGAGCCATACAACAAGTGTTCTGGTGGCGTACAGCACTTTCCGGCTGTCACAAAACATGATACACCAGAGCACATGGCTTGGCCACCACCGCAAACGGCCAGCTCTGCACACCAGAAGCCTCCAGATGCCTGCTGGCACAGATAAATATGCACAGGGGGCAGAATTGGGCAGGGAAGGGGTGGATTGGGGGCAGGGAGGGGGTGGGTTCAGGGGCAGCAGTGCCTGTTTAATCTAGACCCCCTTCCTGACTGTGATCTATCTTCATGAGTCCACGTGGATTTGCACCAGCTATGAAGCTGATGCAGGTCCGAGTAGACCCAGCAGCCTGGCACACGCTTACCCCAGGGTAAGGGAACAAATGTTCCTTTACCCCGAGGAGGCCTCTGGAAGTTAGGATTGGACTGCTTGAGAAAGAACTGAGTTTCTGGTTCTAAACAAGTCAGTACTTTTCTGACATCAATGGAGCCTGTCATAGCAAAACTGCCTTTTTAAAGGAAAGATAAATGTTCCTTTCCAGGTATTGTGCTGGTCGGTAGATGGGGGAAGCATACGTTGGTTATAAGTAGTCTCAGAGAGACATAGTATGGTACAATGAGGATTATAGGAGACATAGAGTGTGGACTCCAGTTTCCATATCTTCTGGGTATGAGAAAGAACACAGGTGGTCCAGATTCCTAGTTGACCGTCTTTGTAGACTTGTGACACCTGGGCTCCTGACCATTATATGCGGATGCAGCTCTTGCAATCAGAGGGCAGGCAAGTCTTTTGCCAGTGTGGGAAACTTTCACTGTGTGGGCAAAATCTAAGAATGGCATCTCAAATAACACACAAAAAGCATGTCATCTGTCATTATCAAACCCATATGAAAGACACCTTGGCCCTCCCAGCTGTATCTCTCTCTCACTAAAAAACCAACAACAAAGTTAATTGCTTTTTCTGGGCAAATGAATATTTAACTAAGGAGGGTTTTCACATGTGACCACTGTGGGTGGACAATAAATGATGCTGATTTGAGTGGGAAATATTTTAGCCACAACATACTGTGCTATAATAGCACAGATTATACTTTCCATCCAAGATAGGTTATTAAAAATATCAATATTCTCATACATGTTTGTTTTTCAGTGGAAATCTTATCCTGTTATTACTTTGGGGACAGTGTTTCTACAAAGAAGGTAAATGCGCTGAGACGCACATCGCGTCTCGGCGTTATTGCCCTGCCCCCTTATGGGCACACGAGGCAAGTCTCGGAGGCCCAGCCATCCAATTGTCCGGGCCAGTTTAGGAGGTGTGGCGGCATCTGAGGGAGCACAACGCGCTCTGCGGGCTCCCTCAGTCATCATCTGAAGAGCAACCCCTTCCCGCCCTCCCTGTACATAGTCCGGGATTAGCCGGTCGCCTTTTGAGGGCCAGGTAGGAATTTTTTGGCCATCATACAATTGGGCTATTTTGGTGGTCTGTTTCGCCTACCTCAGACTGTGGAATTGGGGACAGGCGTTGCCAGTAGGTCACCTGATAGGCAGGGGGCGTGCGGTTTTGGTCAGGTAGGTGACAGCGTCTCGGCGTGCATCCTGAGGCAGCAAAGGCCGGGAGGTGAGCCAGGACCGCTCACGAAGGCACTTCACTGGGTCGGTGAGGCTGGCTGGCAAGCCACCTGGCTGGAGCAGGGAAGGCCCCATCAGTGGCTTGGCCAATATGGGGGCCGGAACTGCTTCGCTGTCTCAACCCTTAGGGGTTGGCCAGGATAGGTTCCCTCGGGCAGTGACCGAGGGGGCCTTGAGCCAGTTTGTTTTACGCCCGTTTGAGCAGGGGGAGGTAGACGACCTAGAGCCATTTCCCCCAACCAGTGCCCGCAAGCCCTGGGGGGTGGATTAGATGCCCCCAGTGTTTCTCCTTGCAGGTCTTTGAAGTTAAATAAAGTGACCATTATCTCCATTTGAGAGTTGTCTTTTGTGTTCATTGAGGGGTGGAAGGGTAAATTGGAAGTGTGATTGTCAAGGCTCACCCGGAATGCTTTCACCCGGAATGCAGGGTGAAAGACCCCCAGGTTCAACACTTACCTCTGCAGTCAAGCACTGAATCCAGGGAGAGCAGGTAGACATGGCCATGGAGCACGTTGGCACTGGAAGTGTGCTAGCTGTTCTCCCCCTGCCCAGTATACGGTACCCAAAATGATAATACCTGAACAGAACTGCAATAATCGAGCCTGAGTCAAGCATGCAAAGGTTAAATGGAACTTCCAAAATCCAACATTCCATCCCAGGGGGGAGAACCAGTGCAGACCACACTGGGCATGACGTGAAGGGGGGGTGACACTAGTGCCGCCCGAATCTTTGGCCCCCATCACGTTGTCGCCGACGAGGCCCAGCATGGCAAGTGGAGCTCCATGTTCGTAAGGTTTTGTGTGCTTGAAGGACCCTCCTGCCTGCCCTTGAGTGTCCAAACCACGGCACTTCAGAAGCAATTAGCATTGACGCAACGACATGACAATGACATCACGTCACCGCCAACCTACTTCCGGGTCACCGTGCTCTGCGCCTGAGCACTAAGTACCATTTATCTCGAGACCACCCCTGGTTAAGAGGTAAACTTCCTGTCCAGGGTCTGACAGTTAGATGTAAAATGTCCAAACTTCATACTTCTCTAATTATGCCAAATTTCAGCTTTCCAGGTAGTATAAGAGAAGTTCCATTATCATTTTGGGGGTACACATCATTCCCCCGCACTGGTAATGTACAATGTCCCATTTTCAGATACAGAAGCTCTCCTACTTAAGAACAGGTTAGGTTCCTGAAATTTGTAAGTTGTTTGGTTTTTAAAGCCAACATCACTATTATCAGTAATGAACATGTGAAATATTTTTTAAAAATGTATTTACAGCACACCTACAGTACAGTACTCTGTGTGGTCTTGCCTTGAAAAGCAGGCTAACAGGGCTTATTGGGGCTGGCTGAAATAAGAGTGGGGAATGTTTTGGAATGCAGGAATAGGCACTAGTGCCATCTATGGACATATGGCCAAGCATGTTTCTACCTTGGAAGCGCTTAAGTTGAACGTTCTCAAGTAGGGGAACTTCTGTGTTTTTATAATCAGAGTGCCTTAGGCTGCATTCCTATACAGTACACACTTACCTGGGAGCATGTTCCATTGAAATTAATAGAACTTACTTCTGAGTAGACATGCATAGGATTGCATGTGAGTGTATGTGGAGTAAGAGAACACGGTTTCCTCAGAGAGTGAGGTTTGCTCCAACTTTCATTTTATGAACAAATTAGAGGGTAATACAGCTGGAACATATCAAATGCTTCACAAAATGAGAAGTTATATGCATCAGCCAAGGACATTTAATCATTTCATTATGTCAATCTAAACTCTTCCTCCCTCTTTACTTTGATCTATTTTCTCCTCTTTAATCTCCCATTCTGAAAGCATAAATGCAAATGGGAGGGGAGTGGTATATTATATCAATTTCTTGCATATAATATGGAGGAACTAGAAAAGTTTGCCACATGTAAAAACTAGTAGACTGTACTTCTGTGGTCAAGAAGTAAAGGTTCACAACGAGAGGGCCAAGTACTGTCACTAGCAATCTTACACTTTTGAGGCATTATTGGAAACTGTGGATGAAGAAAATGGGATCATGTGCACCTGACCTCCATTTGATCATTGTATGAGTGGAAAGAGCCCCAGCATGTACATGAAGAAAAATCACAGGCCTGGGAACACCATTTTCAGGGGTTCTGATCACATGGAGAGAGTTCTCCAGAAACAGAGTTATATGTATACAGCAGTGGCGTAGCTGGGGGGGCCAGGGGGTGCTGTGCCCCTGGGTGCCATGCCAAAAGCGCCTCAGGGGGGGGGGGTTGACACACACTGCACGCTTTTTCTTTTTTTTTTTTTTGCATTTTAGGCAGCGGCAAGGTGTGTGGGGCGGGGGGTGACAGGCTGGGCTGGAGGCAGCAAGTGGGGGAGCAAGGGGGTGTCAGTGAGAGACCTACCTTTTCGCTACTTCCACCTGAGTCTCCAACAAAAAAAAGGTGGCTTTTGCAGCTTGTTTTTGCTAGAGATTGGCAGCGGCAGTGGCAAGGTGAGTAGGGTGGGGGCGACAGGCTGGGCTGGGCGGCAACAGGCGGTGGAGCCTTTTTACATTTTTAAAAAATTTAAAACCACAGGGTGTGACGTCACCCCCAGAAGTGACCTCATGCCACGTCACTTCCAGGGGTGAGATTTTGAATTCCGCCCCCGGGTACCACAGTTGCTAGCTACTCCATCACTGGTATACAGAGGCACATTCAGACCTTACAATGAGCACATGGTAGTCAGCTGCATGATCCTGCTCTCCTCCCTTCCATACTTTTCAATGACTTTAAAATCAAAATTGAAGGGCCATTTCACTACACTACAAGTTAGTCCCCAAGACCAGGAGTCTGAAGGAGGATAGAACTGAAATGAATTTGCCCACAACATCCAAAGCTCCACTGTGAATTTTGATAGTGAAATTCTCTGAATTGTTTTCCATACATGTGAATATTATGCAAATACAGTATTTGCTATTCAGTATCCACATTTGACATCCAGTGTTTTTTTTAGCGGATGTCAACTGATATGAAGTAGCAGTCAGTAGTTGACAGTTTCCAACAGATGACTTGCAATAGTGTTTAGGAAATGCTGTTCTAATTTCATTCTAATTTCATTCATTTGGGCAACAAAGCAGTTGAATCTTGCCGTCAGATCTGGAGTCCAAACTTGAATGGCATCAGATGTTGCCACTGGCGTCGCTCTAGGTGGGGCGGAACGCTAAGTGCCGCCCCACTCTGAACCTCCGTTACAGCTCCGCAAGAGGCGGCTCCGCCCCCTCGCAGCCATTCGAAGCAGCGAAAACAATGCGCAGGAGTCTCCTGCGACGCTCTAATTCTCCTAGCTAAAGCTACCTAACCTCACCTTCAGGAGCATTGCTTCAAAGCTTACACAGAATTCCCAACACTGCCATCCTTCAACATGTCCAGCAAATGGGAAGCAACTAACACACATTCATTCAAGGTGACCTTTTATACCTTTAGTTCACCTTCTCGAAGGTTCCTACCAATCAGAGGCCTAAAGCCATGGAAGGGTCTCAAAGGCTGATGTAACTCGCTCTCACCCCTCCCAACATGCGCTCACACCTCCCAACAGCTGAAGTCAATTCATAATTAACGGTCCCAGTATCTTGGTCTTGCAAAAGTCAAAATATCTGATAACACAGGTGCTTCTCAAGACACAATCGCAACAGCCAGTTTACTCCCTGGCAACAGAACCTGGAAAGGTCACAGCAATTTGATAACCCCAACAGCTGTTCCCATGGATTTTACCGCCTTCTCTTCCAGCAAGGGTAACTCAGGCTTTTCTTACAAGATGGAATCCAAGGCACCTTAAAATGGAGACCCAAACTCTTTGCAACTTTACATATAACTATGGGTTAAATGTTAAATAAAGCAGAAATGTGGGTTATAACATCTTAACATATACGGACTGCAAAAAAACCAAAACCCCAAAGACCATTTGAGGATGGTATTCACACTAGAACAGCGGTGTTCAAATTGTAAATTAATAATACATCAAAATTTAACCATTATAAGCAAAATCATAAACAGAATAATATCAACAAAACCAATAGTAGCTACAAACTCTCAGATTTCAATAAATTAAAACTTTAATGCTGGAATAACAATATATTGGTCAACATCCTCAGGTTACAACAGAGCTGGCCGACTGAGTTTTTCCAGGGACACTTTTCCACCAAGAGAATACCATTTCGGAAAAGGTCCTGCTTCTTGCACCATTCTTAATTTTTTTACTCGTATGAAGTCTTATTTGATTTTGATGATGAAAATTGATCCAGACACACAGGAATATCCAGGCAGATTGGTTCTCGCCACGTAAATGAAGGAATAAGAACTACTGTATCTCCGATTTTTAATACCTGCCAATCAGAGGAATGTTTTAAAAGTCCAAATATAGGAGAAAATCGTGGGCAGAGGTAGCGGGTCTCCTGGTGGGTTGCGACCCACCAGTTTGAGAAATAATGGTGTAGACAATATTTAATTTATTTAAAAGATTTTTATACTGCTTTTCTAAAATTCAAAGCGGTGTCAATATGTGAACAGGAATGTGAACAATACTGAGCTAGATGGACCAGTAGTCCAACTCAGAATAATGTTGCTTATATATTTCTAGAATCCAGTATTTATTGGCTTTGCAGACCACATTGCTGGTTATCAAACAGAAAATATTTTTTTTTCTGGTTAAATAAAATACAGGATAGTTGGCAGTTGAAGTTGCAGGGTAATGAAAGACTCATGTCTATGGAAAGCTACCTACATTACTGGGCTAAACAGGCCACCAGACTGCCACATTATAAAGAGTCTCCTTACATTCCTATTTTGACCTCTTTCACAGGTTCTAGAAGCAGAGTTATCAGTTCCTGAGCCAGCACCTGTTGCATTAATAGCTCTGAAGCAGCTAGACATGTGAATCCTGTCTCGTGCTCACTGGCGTCGCTGCAGGGGGGCGGAGCTCTAAGTTCCGCCGTGGTCCGAACCTCCGTTACACCGGTGCACGTTGCACGCTGCTTTCACTGCCTTGAATGGTTCCGAAGGCGAGGGGGCGGGGCCGCTTCCTGCACCGGTGTAACGGAGGGTCGGACCACGGCGGAACTTAGAGCTCCTCCCCCCCTGCAGTGATGCCAGTGCTTGTGCTACTGCCATGCCATGCATCTTCACCCATCTTCCTCTATGCTTTCAAGCTTCTATCCCTCCCCTCAATGCCATCCAATTGGTCACAGTAGTCCTTTACCAATTATATTGTTCACTTTCATCTGAGCACATGGATCAATCTCATTGTTTCCTCCAATTTTGTTCCCAATGTATTCAGAATGAGCAGCTGTCAGAACAGGAGTTTCATTCCTTAGGGAGCAGCCACACGCCAACGGGAGAAAACTGTACCCAAAGCAAAGTCAAGAATATGTTTACTGACAGAAAGCAAGTCTTCCTGATGGATGTCATATCTAATAAAGAGCATCAGCAAGAAAACGAAAAGGAAGTGGAGATGATTGGACATTGGCTTTGAGATGAAGAATGTGAACCATGCAGTGTTTAAGGGCACTTGCAGAAGCCCCTGGTGAAGAAATGCCGCAGAAGTGAAGGAAGGGCACAATACATACCATGACCAGGTCCCTTCATTCAAGGGATATCTGCATCTAGTTAGAGTTTCTAAACTTGGCTTCCCTTGCAGAATTTTGCTATCTCAACTCTTGTCCTAGGTGAGCCTGAGAGGTTTAATCAAAGGATGTTCCTCACAAGAAGACACATGTTATTTAATTACATCTTACATTTATATTGTTCCTTTCTTCAGTGGTAGAACTCAAGACAGCATGCATGGGGTCTCCAGGCAGTCTCTCATCTAGGCACTGACCAGACACAGACCTGCTCCACCTCATCACGTTCCATCAGACCCTGAAGATAAAACAAAAATTTCAAATTCCTTCCACTAATTATTTTTATTTTAAAAATGCAATTCTGTGTCAATAAGTGTCCAAAAATCCCAACTTCACATACACAGTGATGGGGTCTGAATTGTCGGTGATGACCCAGGAAATAAATGGAAAATTTCCTAATGACCCAGGAAATAAATCTTGTGGTCATGGTGGATAGCTCAGTAAAAAAGGTTGACCCAGTGTACAGCAGCGCTGAAGAAGGCAAATTTCATGCTAGGGGGTCATTAGGAAAAGAATCAAGAAAGATAGTTCAATTCTATCCCCCCCCCAATGCAGTGGTGTTATGGTACCGCTGCATCCTAAGGTGGGGGGAAGTTGTAGAGGTTTCCTCTGGATAAGGGTCTCCTTTGGGTAAGCCCAGAAATGAATTGCAGTTGTCAGGGCAGTGGCTAACAGAGTGGAACCGCCAAGCCCCAGCAACCACATGAGCCACTGCATTCTGCACTAGTTGCAGTTTCCAAATCATCTTCAAGGACAGCCCCACATAGAATGCATTACAGCAGCGGTTCTCAAACTGGTGGGTCGTGACCCACCAGGAAAACAGGATGCTTCTCCTCGCTGCTACCGCCCTGGGAAAAAATGTGGGGGAAAGAGGGTTTTGTACTTACCGGGGCCTCTGGAAGGTGCGAAGAGGCAATTCAGATGAAAACCGGAAGTGGTCATAATTCGCTGCTCCACTGCGACCAAAAGCTTGGGGAGGCCTGCGGAAGGGTCCACAGGCCTCCCCGCACCCTCCAGAGGCCCCTTTTATAACTACATTTTCCCTGCTGGTGGGGAAATCCCATTTTCCCTGGGATTGCCACCGCTGCCCTTGCCCCCACAAGCACTCAAAGTTTCCCCCACCTTGCGGGGAGAACTTTGAGAAACACTGCATTACAGTAATCTAATTGAGATATCATCAAGGCATTGTCCACTGTGGCCAGGTGCGACTGACTCAGGTATGGCTGCAGCTGGTACACCAGTCGAATCTAAGCAAAAGCCCCCCCCCCTTCCTGTGGATCTAGCTGTGGATCCAGAAGGACTCCCAGTCTGTACACCTGTTCCTGCAGAGGGAGTGTAACCCCATTCAGAATAGCTGGATAGTCCAGCACCTGCATCATGGAATGTTCTTATTGGCTGCCTTTCGGTCCCACCAAGGTGACTTACAAATACCAATAAAAACATATAATTAAAAAACAACACTTAAAAGCAAATGCAAAATGAAATGAACACGTAACTACTACAAATAAGAAAAGGAACAGTAATCCAATTAACAAAAATCCAATTGAAAAAGAAACGTCTTGACTGTAAAGAATACCTAGGATCCTTTAATGGAATATGATGGAGGTTCAGCGTTGGACCTCAGACATGCCAAGCATATGTGTTTTACAACTGAATTGTAGTTCATTCTCTAGAACTCTCCATGATTTTCAGTTTATAAATAAAATTCGTGACCAAGTACAATCTTACCCAAATCAAACCCGCCCCCGCCGATGCAGCCCTGCCAACGGAGTGCGTGCTGTATTCAAGGGAGGGGGGAATTAGAAAAGTCTCCTCGGGATAAGTGAACATTTGTTCACTTACCCCAAGAAAAGTCTTCTGAAGACTTCTTGAATATAGCACGCATTGCCATGGGACTCCTTGAATCTACGCCTACTGTTTATCAGGTGTAAGTTCAAGGTGTGTAACAGCGGCGGTAAGGGAGACAGATGGGGTTCAGGGGCGTCGTCTGATATGGGGCGGTGGTGCGGTGGGCCCCAGGGCGTTGGGGCGGAAAGGCTCCGTGGGGGGCGGGAGCCTCCTTAACTTTTGTTTTTTTTAAAGTGTTTTTAATGCTAACGGGGCTTCTAAAAGGGTATGTGTGCTTTGCGCAAACTTATCTGTAGTTCTAGGACTCTCCAGCGACGATCAAGGGCGCAGATCGGCCCTCTGCAGCTCTACTCCCGGACGCTAACTCTGCAAAGCGCCCAGGAGCGTGCTGCAGAGTTAACGCATGCGCAGAGCGACGATGTTTCCAATCGTCGCTCTGCGCAAGCGTTAACTCTGCAGCTCTGCTCCTGGGCGATTTGCAAATCGCCCGGGAGCAGAGCTGCAGAGTTAACGCTTGTGCAGAGTGACGATTGGAAACATCGTCGCTCTGCGCATGCGTTAACTCTGCAGCGCGCTCCTGGACGCTTTGCAGAGTTCGCGACCGGGAGCAGAGCTGCAGAGGGACGATCTGCGCCCCTGATCGTCGCTGGAGGTTCCTAGAACTACAGATAAGTTTGGCAAAGCACACATACCCTTTTAGAAGCCCCGTTAGCGTTAAAAACCTTGAAAAAAAACCCCGAAACTCATTATGCAAATTATTTAATTATGCAAATTATTTAATTTGCATAATGGGGCGGCAGGCTTTTCCGCCACAGTAGCAGGGGCGCCTAGCTACGCCTCTGATGGGGTTATGATATTGGTGCATGTGAGTGCCGCCAATACCTTCCCTGGTCCGCTTCCCTCCCCGCCCTGTCCCATTCCCTCCATTCTCCTGTTCCATCCCTTCCCCGCCTCATTCTGGCAACGCCACAGTCGCACCTATGTTTGTAGGTCCAGCGGTGGGTCTCCAGCACTGCTGCCTGGTGCGGCAGCACACCTAAAATGGCCACCGCCAAAGGCCATTTTACAACAGCGGAACTGTGTTCCACTGCTGTAAAGTCCTCCATGCACCAGCCCAATCCAAGATAGGGTTGGGCCATTAAATACAGTAGGCCTAGCTCTATTCAACCTAAATCTTATTTATTTATTACATTGATACCTCACCTTTCTTCCAAGGACCTCAAGGAAGTATACATGGTTTTTCTCTCATTAGGTACATTAGGCTGGGCGTTTGGCCTAAGGTCATCCAGTGAGATCATGGTTAAGTGGAGAGATTTGAAATCAGGTTACCCTAGTCTTTGTCCAACATGCTAAGCACAACAGCTAGTTGGCTCTCTTTTTTTTTTTACAACATATTTTACACATTTTACAGAATTTGGTACTGTGAGATGTAAAACTGGTTTCGATGACTTTATATGGTGATTAGACAAACAGAGGACAAGTCATAATAGCTAAATAGAATTTCTGTGTTCGTGACAGATGCCACTGAATATGAATACTAGTTATTGGGAGGTAAGATAGGGAGGAACTGCTGCCTTCAACCTTGCTTCTGGACAGCTTGGGACCATCTGGCTGGTCACTACAGGAAACAGGATGTAGGAGTACTTACTTGGACTTCTAGTCTGGTCCAACAGGGCTCATCTTGTACTCTGAAGTTTTTTTTTTTTTTAAAAAAGAACATGAAGTCTATGCCGTTTCTACATTACTATATTTTATAGCCTGGTGCATTCCTTTGTAATTGGGATTTTCTTCTCATTAAATATAGAATAAGATATAGTTTCCTACTGAACCCAAGGATGCGTTTCAAGCAAATAGTTTTAGTAATGTTATAACCTCAAAAAGATACACACAGTGTGAGAAGTTTATGAACAGCAGCAGATAGTGGAGGTAAAACTACTGCCTTGGGATTTCATAAGACCGTGTAATGTTATTGGGACAATTGTGCACAGGAATAATTGTTTCAATCATATTCAACACGAGTAAAGGCTTTTGAAATTAAATAATTTATAATGTATATTAAGTTAAATAATCTAGACAGTCAACTCAATGCATTCCAATTGGTGGAATGCATATATTAACCTCGAGGGAACAACTGCTTTTCCTACTTAACTGTCCAGGGTTGCTATGAATGCATTTAATGTATATTATTGTTGCCGTAAATTGAAAAACAAGATGAGAATTCCAAGCATTACTGCTGACCATGATGGACTTCGGCTTGGAACACTACGAGGTAGAATAGAATAGATGGCGCTTAATTTCGTAAATAGAGAGTACAGGGGTCAAGATTTTTGTGGAATCCAGAACCCCAGGTCTGGAAAGCTGTGCCTCTCATTCCAAATACGTGCAGATGGTGGTAAGATGATGTATATCGGCATGATGTAGCGGCATGGGGGCCACTGTTCCTGTGCTGCTTAATATCATCTTTGGCTGTGGAGGGGACAAAATCGAATTGTGGAGCAAGTACGTTAGATACAGAAAGGCTCCGGTTCAGTTATGGGTGGCCCTGTGGGAATTTTATCAGGGGGTACAAAGTTTCTTTTGAGCCCCTTTGTGTGAATTTGGCTCCTGAGGCCCCCTTTTTTTGCTCCAGGGCCCCCTATTTGACCCCTTTTTGACTCTGGGCCCAGGTACGATTGTACCCCCTTAACCCCCCAGATGGGAAGGCATTGCCACCTGCATGTCAGGACTGCTTCCTTCACTCTACCATGCTAACTAGAATGGGTCTCATTTTGCTGTGTTGCTAACGTTGACCTAGCATCTCCTAAGAAAGAAAATAGGACAATAAGCTAGGTCATTTGGTTTTGCTTGGAGTAACTTGTGTGGACCTTTCAACAAGCTCTCTTTTCTTGAGCTTTCCTATCTTTGTTTCTGCTTGCCATGTCTCCTCTTGAAGGAACCAGAACTCTGGGAAAAGCTGACCATGAAATATGCTACTTTGCAACAAGGGATGGACAGAACCTGCTGGTTCTGCTTCTTAGTCATTCATACTCATTTATTTAAATTCATACTGTATTTCTTCAATTCTAAGACGCATATTTTTTCCCAATTAAGCATTTCAAAAAATGGGGTGCATCTTGGAATCGAAGGTCTCCAAAAAGCACCCCAAAATGCTATCTTCTTACTTACCGGGGCTTGGGGGAGCTTCAGGGAGGCCTGCACGACCCTCTGCAGGCCTCCCTGATCTTCAGTTTGGCGAAAAAATGTGATTTTCTGCCATTTCCGGTTTTCGCGAAGGGTTGCGCAGGCCTCCCTGAAGCTCCCCCAAGCCCAGGTAATGAAGGAAATGGCACTTTCTGGCGGGGCCAGAAATACTAAGCAAAGGCACTCAGTCATCGTCAGCTGCAGCGCAGGACATGCTGGGGAGAGTTGGTGCTGAGCGAGTAGATTCAGTGAAGGGAGGTGAGTCTTACAATGGATGGATTTTTTTTTTCCCTGCTGGTGGTACTGAAAGTAAAGGTGCGCCTTAGAATTGATGGCGCCTTAGACTCGAAGAAATACGATAATTAATTCAGGCACCAATCTCGAGTCCAAATTAATTACAAAAAAAGACCCTGGCACACTGCTTACATCTTCAGTGCACTAGGGCCTAGATGCTTCCAAACATGCCTGGGCCTCTCAGATAGCCCAATCCTATTAGGTCCTTACATTGACGGATCTTGCAATCTGTCAGTGTAAGGCAGGGCCCTTGGTCGCACAAGCTGCTCTGTCAGCAGGCGGCCCACTACCAACCACTTGCGAGCTGGGAAGTCCTGTGCCAGCAGCAGTGGGCTGGGCCACCGAGCTTCCACCAGAGCAGGTAGATCAACGGAGGGTATGGTTCGGGGAGGATTGGGGCAGGTATAAGATGTGGGGCGGTGAGGGGCTGGGGGTGGATCTCGGCAGCAATGGAATTGGCGAGATCCTATGCTCCCAGCCCTGGTCCAACACCCCCCCCCCTCCGGACCTGCTGGATTTATACCAGCAAAATAGCTGCCATGGATCCAGTTAGGCCCACTGGGGCCCAGGGAGTGGCAGAGTAGGTTAAAAAAAATTTACTTACGTCTCCGTCATTGACTAGACCCCAGTCAGCCCGCGGGATGCAATGGAGGCTGTTTCAGCACCACTGCATTGCACAGGCCAGCCCTGGATAGGATTGGGCCGAGAATCATGTGAAATATGTTCCTATGTGCAGCATCCCTCAAAGAAAGCTGCAATCCAAATGACAGGGATTGGGTTCTGCACCCTACAAGTGACTTGGGGAGAGGGCAGTGCAGAGGACTGAAGTCCCACTGTTCAGGCCAGAGCCCCCTAGTCCAAAGCCCAGGATGCCTTTCATTTATTTCCTTTACCTTTATTTCCCATGATGCCAAAAGGCCCAGTCATAATCAGGAGCACTTCAGGTCTTGGAGCAGCCTGTGACTTAAATGGTAGCAAGTCAATTAGGGCTTCTTTTCCACCCCTCACTGCCACTATGGAGTATTCTGGGGGGCAGGGACTGGCAGGGAGAACCATTTTTAGGCCACAGTCCACTCAAGATCTAGAAGAACATGGTCCCCCCCCCCCAAATCCCGTGCTAAAATCTGATAATCTTCTCTACTGTTTCGCACTACAGTTGGGCCGCATCATAAAGACCAAATTGCATATAGTCGAAACTACCTTAAATCCAAAAAATGCCTGCTGACTCTTTAACAACTAAACACACAGTACGAGAGAGACACATCGGGAACTGTGACGACTAAGGGTACAGCAGCTTCATTCATTCTCCCATTTCCAACTCGCTCCAGGGCATATACCGAGTAAGTGCAATGGCGAGTGGAATCACCTGCACTGTTTATTAACCTGTTGTTTTTCTCTAAGGGGTTGTGTTTTTTTTGGGGGGGGAGAGCACATATTTCTTCGAGTCTAAGGCGCCATCGATTCTAAGGTGCACCTTTACTTTCAGTACCACCAGCAGGGAAAAAAAAAATCCATCAATTGTAAGACTCGCCTCCCTTCATTAAATCTACCTGCTCAGCACCAACTCTCCCCATCATGTCTCCTGCAGCTGAGGATGACTGAGTGCACTGCCTTTGCATAGCATTTCTGGCCCCGTCAGAAAGTGCCATTTCCGTCGTTACCTGGGCTTGGGGGAGCTTCAGGGAGGCCTGCGCAACCCTCTGCAGGCCACCCTATTCTTCAGTTTGGCGAAAAACAGCAATTTTTGGCCATTTCTGGTTTTCGCGAAAACCGGAAATGGCTGAAAATCACCGTTTTTTGCCGAACTGCAGATCAGGGAGGCCTGCAGAGGGTTGCGCAGGCCTCCCTGAAGCTCCCGCAAGCCCCATTAAGTAAGAAGATAGCATTTTGGGGTGCTTTTTGGAGACCTTTGATTCTAAGACGCACCCCATTTTTTGAAATGCTTAATTGGGAAAAAACATGAGTCTTAGAATTGAAGAAATACAGTACTTGATTCACGCAAGTGAAATGCGTGTAAGATGCGGGCCAACTGCATTTGCTCCTCTTCCTGTTATGAGGAAGGCCGCCTCGGGGAATTTGCCTCAGCTCCACTACACAGCAGTCCTGTTGGTGAAGGTCAAATAACTACGGTAAATTCTTGATTAAATAAGATGTGATCCTACGCCCTTTGGTTTAGAGGAGAAAAAGTGGATTGAAAAGAAATGTTACCGCTCATCTCTCCTGCATGATTGAAAGTAATCCATCAGTCTTCCACATGCTTCAGTGCCAGCTTTAGTCCACAGGGCTTAAAAGCAGAGGGGAAAGAACAGCACTGGGAGGCGATAAGAACCCCAGCAGCAGGTCCTCTCATCCTGCTGCTTTCTCAGCAGGTTTATGTGAAAGCCGGGAACTCGCTTGCCCTAGTAGGCCTGCTAATATCTTCATTTTTCTTTCTAGAGAGAGGCAAAAATCCTAATTCAGGAAGATAATTGCAACACAAATCTTAGCACAGACTTCTACCTATTTCTGGTTGCACAGTTACAAATGCAGAAGGAAAGACGAGTGGCTTTAACATTTATTCAACATTCTTGGGGCCAGAAAGCAATTGTTTTGTATTTGTCCGTTTGGCATGCAAACCTGTACCTAGGTCCATTCACTCTGTCATATTTATAATAATGGCCTTCATTTTCTGCTACAGCACCACAGTTTTTTTTAAGATACATAAGAACAAAGAAGAGCCCTGCTGGATGCGACCAGGAAAAATACATTTAAAATTCAAGGCTGAAGATGGTGCAAAAAAACCCCCAAACCTGACGTTTCCTCTTATTCCTAAGATATTTTCTAGGTGGTGACAGCTTGGCTGTTAGCATGACACTGAAAACCAACTGACAGAACGGAACTTTAAAGGAAACCACCAGGCAGAACTTTACAGAGATCTTGAAACATCAGGCAGATTCATAAGGCAAATTTATAGGATGTGTTTGCCTTATGAATCTGCCTGATGTTTCAAGATCTCTGTATAGTTCTGCCTGGTGGTTTCCTTTAAAGTTCTGTTCTGTCGGTTGGTTTTCAGTGTCATGCTAACAGCCAAGCTGTCACCACCTAGAAAATGTCTTAGGAATAAGACGAAACGTCGGGGGTTTTTTTTTTGCACCATCTTCAGCCTTGAATTTTAAATGTATTTTTCCTGGTCGCAGTTTTTTGTACTTGTTATTAAAATCTGCGTTTCAGTGTTTGAAAATTGTTTTTAATCTTATTCTGGCTTTGATAGAATATGTACATGGCATTTAGACCCATATACCCTATATCCTGCAAGATAATACCTAGCCATGAAAGCTTCTGCTCCAATTTAGTAATCCATTTGTAGCTCCTGGCTTCGCTCTCAACATACTGCAGTAAAGTTACGCTGCTTAAATTGCATGGACTGGGTGCTAGATTGAAGCCTTTGTCAATTTATACAGGTTTTAGATGAGGAAACGGCACTTTTTGAGTCAAAGCTATAATTGTGTACTACCTCCAGACTAGGAGGCCCATTTCACTGTGGCCTTAGCACTGTGCCGAAGCTATGTTGAAAGTATTCCATAAATGTAAATATAGTGATTACTCCATAAAAATTATATGTGCACTCTAAAATAATACATGGTTCTTTATTGTTTTCTAGGCTGTTAGGCATTTACAGAGGTCATCATAATGATATATGAATGGCAGCATAGTCAAGACTTAGATGCAATTAAGATGGTTTTTATTATATAAAATATTACATCCCACTCAGAAAATGCTTCTATTTAATTATTTTGTACAATGTGCCTCTTTTTTTTTCTGCACCTCCTGGCTACATTACACACTGGAGGAGGTTATCCTGCTTCCATAAGTTTTACCTTAATTAATTGGCTAATCTTTCAAAAACCAGGGTTTTTTATATATAATTTTTATGCACAATATCTTAATTAACAGAAAAAAATGATCCTGAATTGGAATCCGAGCTATTTGCCAACTCCTGCAATTACATTTGACCCACGATATTGCCATTAGCATTTTTGAACTAAAGCACATTTTACATTTGATTTCAGGGTCATGTACAGTTTGCTGCATAGGGTTACATAATCTGCATAATAATGCTGTGTAGATTCATGCACAAAAGGTCCAAGGTTCTTTCTGTCTGAATTAGATGAGCCATTTGTGCTCTATGTTGCCCTCCTTCCAGTGCAAGTTGCAATGATTTCTTGAGCTGCACCAAATGATCACATAAGAGCATTTTCAGCATGAATGTAGCACTTGGGGGATGTGAAATGTCCCCTGCACTACCTCTTAGGGTCCAACAAAATGTTATGCAGAATGAGTAACTCGGCCCATTTGGGAGGGATGCAAAATGGGGTGGAACAGTAGTGGGGGTAAAGGGGGCTTTAGTACTTTGCCCCATTGTGGTTCCAACCTTCATAGGTTGGTTCCAACCCATGCTATTTTTACTAGCATCAAAGATTCCATAGAACAGCACTAGTGTGATGATACTGCAACACTATGATGTCCCATAGCCAATTAGATTTGCTACATCACAACATCACAAAGCCAGTTCTGAGTGAGGGCAATGCTTCCTACCCTGACCTTGAATGTGTAAATGCTTTCACACTATTCGCAATCTCCCCACCTGAAACATCACTAAAAAGGAGTGCTTTTCACCGCTGAGAGACGCTTTTTTTAAAAAGCACCATCTTTTGGCTCAGCTCTGTTGACTTGTGTGACATCAGCTGCGTTGTGACATCAGCTGCAAACAAGTGCCAAGTAGTACCAGCAAGTCAGGTCGGTTCCAGTGGGTCATCACCCATTTTCAAACTGTGTCCCTAAAACTCGATGAGAAGAGCGGTGATGGCAGACAAACTTCTTTGAAAGACAGCTTGATCATTGTCCACCATTACCAATCTTCCTGCCACCTGCACCTGCAGAAAAGCACTTGCAGGATGTTTTAAGGTAGAATCTCAGTTCATATGTGGAAATGGCAATGCCTAACAAGCCTGGCTGGTGCCCCCCCCCATTCCTAGAACACACTTAAGATAAGAATCTTCTGCAACACACAGTAGTTCCTTAGCAAATGCACAGAGGTCTTTCAGCAGATAAATTAATGCAGGAAGGGTGTGGGTGTGAGAGGGTCAGGAGATTGAAAACTACAGGATGTGCCAGAGCAGGTACTGATAGGAGCTCTCTAACTTGCATCTGTGTCTGCTTTCTGCAGTATCTTTTTGGATGTCATCTCATTTATTTAAACTTAATCCCTTTATACCTTGACTTAATCCTTTTAAAGTTTCAAGTTGCCAGAACTCTTTTTTGTTTTAGGCTTATGAAAATATATAGTTATCTCTAACTGAACCTGTTTCCCTCGCTTTGATCAGTATTGGACTTAGCCATTTTTGCCAGTGAAGCAAAACGTCAAACTAACATCAGTCCTGAACATACAATATTTGGGTTTTTAAAAAAATGACACAGAGACAATGACAATGAAAATGACACAAAAAATGACACATGTTGCAGACAGGAAAGCGGCACCCCCTCTGAAATCTGCTGCCCAAATTAACTGCTTCGTAGTAAGACCTTCTTTGAAACAGATATTGTTTACAGTCCACTGTGTGCTATTTCTATCTTTCAATGCTATTGTCATGTGGCTATGACTTACGGCACGATCCTGTGTGGGCTTTGCGCCGGGGCAGCACGGCACCCGGCAAGCAAGCAGTGCCGGCGCTGCGGCCAGCACTGCTCGCTCCACCATTGCCCCGGCCCAGCGCCGGGTGGTGCAGGTAAGCCCTATGCCAGTCAGGGTGGTGGGAGGGCAGACCGGGCGTCAAGGGAGGGCAGCCATTGCCCACCTGGGGCCTGGAGGGGGCTGAGATACCGTGGATACACACCCTCTAGAGCTCGTGCACATGCAAGTAGACCCATTGGGCCTACTGCCGCTGACACCAGGGTCTCCCGAGTTGTTTCTGGGCTGCCCCGGGGCATTCCGGGAACTCGATAGGATATCGATATAGTTGATTGTGTATCCTACACAGGATTGCGCTGTTAAACAATTATTCCATTTTCATTCCACCCTTCTGTCTAGGAGCCCAGGGTGATGTACATGGTTTCTCTTCCTCACTCCTTTGTCCTCACAACAACTCTGCAAGATGAGTAAGAGTTGGTAACTGACTCAAGGTCACCCCATTAGCGGGGACTGGAAGCCAAATCTCTCCAGTGTGCCAAGCGCTCTAAGTATGACACTACACTAGTTCTCATGTGATATAATACTCATGCGCTCAAAGTGTGAGTAGCCATTCTGATCCTAGAAAATGAGAAATGGAGCAAACCAGAAGTACTCTCTCCTGAACCAACTAGTTGCTTTAAAATACCACAAACAAGTTTTCAAATATCACAAGCTTCAGTAAACGTTTAATGCCGAGAATAATATTTACATGGCTACAGCAAAAGATACTCACATCCTGCTTTCAATCTGCTACCCCTATGGATAACATTTCCCTAACTGAGCAATGGCTCTTTTCAATCATCACACCAAACAATGGTTTGTACTTACCTTAGTTAAGAATTCACACTGTGGCTTCCTTGGCTTTGTCCACAAGGCAAACCATAGTTTAGAGCTGCTTGTCTGCTTTTGTTTTCCATCTGCTGGGCATTTGGCCTCACAGCTGAGTGTAGCTATAGTTGGCTGAAAATCAGCAAACTCAGCATCTCCTGTTTCTACCCTTCCTTGTCCAATGTTGCAGCATCCTGTTGGTATGTGAGACCATATTCTTGAAGGTCAACAAACAAAGCCTAAATTACACATTGTGAAAACAAGTAAGCTGTAATGATACATTTTCAGTCTAATGCTTACAATTTGTATTACATTTTCTGAGTGTACAAATGTGCATTATCTTGATGTTGCCCTTACAACAACACTGTAAGGTATCTAAGGATTTTTATTCCCCATATTGAAGCCGAGGCTGAGAGGGAGCAACTTGCCTAACGGTGCAATCCTGTGCAAAGTTGGGCCAGCAAAGTAACGCTCTGCCGGCCTAGGGTGTCGCCAAAGTGCCATAAAGCACTTTCACAGCACCCTGGTAGTACATGGCGCCGGCGCCGAGGCTGGTACCACTCACTCTGCCACCGTCTGACTCCTGCACCACCAGAAACAGGTAAGTGCTAAGGAGGGCACGGGAACTGCGGGCCAGGGTGTCGGGGGTGCAATTGGCTGGCCAGGCCAGGGAGGGGGACAGGGATATAGGTGGCATGCTCTTCCAGCCATATCCTCACCCCCTTCCCAGGCCGGGTCGGCCTTACACGCACTGGCGTCGCTGGAGGTGGGGCAGAAGGCTAAGTTCTGCAGCTTTCCGCCCCACCGTTACTCTCCGGTACGAGGCGCCCCGCCCCCTCGTCGTAGGAGCCCGTCAGCAGAGAGAAAGCAACGTGCAGGGACTCTCCTGCGTGTTGCTTTCTTTCCGCTGACGGGCTCCTATGACGAGGGGGCGGGGCGCCTCATACCGGAGAGTAACGGTGGGGCAGAAAGCTGCAGAACTTAGCTTTCTGCCCCACCTCCAGCGACGCCAGTGCTTACACAGCCTCCCAGGATATACACCAGCAAAATAGCTGGCACGCATCTGAGGAGGCCCATTGGGACCGGTGGGGCTGACACCAGGGGAAAAGGACATCTCCGCCGGCATGGGCCACATCCTGCGTAGGATGCAATGACAGAGGCCAGATTCAAACTGAGGAAGTGCTGAGGTACAGCTTAGTCTTTTAGTATGTCAGTCTAGCTCTCGCTCTAGTAACAAATAAAATGTTCTACATAAACTGAAGGCTAAATGTTCTACCTACAAATAAGTAGCAGGCAGCTCAAGCAACCAGATCCTTAGATTGAGAAGGCAGGCCAGTCAGCAGTAATATAAGGTCAAATGGGACCCCATTGGCTCCCCAGGTTACCTGATCCTATAGGCTGAAAAATAACAGCAGTTCTTTCTGTTTGCAAGCTAGGCTTGATGATGATGGTGGAGAGAGTAACATGCCTGGGCTCTGCTGCTCGAACAGCTGGTTTGAGATCCCTGACAAACACAGAATGCAAGAGTGACATTACTGAACATGATACCAAAACGAGAGAAGCATTTTTCTGCTGCTGATTGAAAGGGCTTACCTCATTTCATTTCCGTTTGTCTTATTGCTCTGTATTAGCACACAGCGGACTGATATTAATTTTCATGCATCTATAAAAGCAGCACATTTTTGAACTAATATCTCAGTAAGGCCATTTGCTCAGCTGCAGGTCAGGGCAATGCTAATCTACTATGTATTAATATAATACAAGTCCAGTCAGTACTTCTGTGCTACAGCATTTCTATTGCCAGCTCCCTAGAAAATGTAATAGGTTTCCTGCACTTTTCGAGATGCACTTTTGACCTTGGTCTCTGGAGGGAATTCTTAGAGGCCAGTCATCCATGTACTGAAAGAAATTAGTATTTCTGCTCTGGGATGAGCTGCTGTAGCTGGTATATGTCTGGGGATCGTAGGGGGGGATGCAACATATTCGGAGAGCTAATATAGCAAGGGAAGATTGATTTGCATGGCATCATTTGAAGGACTTGGAAAGGAAGAATAATTGCAGTTTGCTGTAGGAAAGAGATGAAGCATGAAGAGATGTATGATACATTTTTTATCAGACGGCATATTCAGAGCAGCAGTTTCCAAACTTATTAATAGGAAGATCCGCTATTAGAATTTATTTGTGTTGTTGTTGGGTGCCTATTTCTCAGTCACACCCCAGTTTGGAAGTCATTTCATTCTTAGGCCTGTGGGCTACACTGGTCACACTTAAGATAGCTGGGAAGCCTTCCCCCCCAATGGACATGGACGTTCCCCACATGTTACAACAGCTTACACATACGCAAGGCCGGTGCTATCATTAGGCCAACTAGGCAGCCGCCTAGGGTGCAGACCTCAGAGGGGCACAGTTTTATACAGATTAATTTTTTAACCCATGTAAAAAATGTAACTGTCCTTTTTTCAGTTTTAAGATTAATATCACAAACAGTGCTATGGAATATAATTAATTATAAAGTTTTATGAAAAAAAGTGTGTGTGTGTGCACGCGTGCACGCATGCATGCACACAAATAGTTATCCTTGCCTAGGGTGCAAAACAGCATGGCACCGTCCCTGCACATATGAGAACCACAGTTTGAGAGCCATCTAAATTGATATAGAATGTAAAAGTCTGTCATAATAGTTGTGTTTTGACACCCTCCAAGGAAAGGAAATAATAATAATATATAATATACAGTATTTATATACCGCCTTTCTTGGTCATTGGATTTCTCCTCTGACTTTAATCCAAGGCAGTTTACATGGGCAGGCTTTCCTAACCCCCCTAATGGGTTTTTTTTTTTCAATATATAAATATCCAATCTTCGTGAACAGCTACATTCCAGGTGGTATCCTTTTGCAGTCTGGCTTCTCCACTGGCAGTCGCCTCCCACACTCGACCGACGCAGCTGGCAGCTCTTATCTCTCCTTGTTCCCGTGAAACAGTTCAGGATTGCTGTGAGTTAGCCCAAAGGCCCCAAAAGGAATTACAAAACATAGTCTTGAGAGAAGAGAGATCTCCATAGAATCTTTATTCCATTTTGAAAATTTGACATGGCCATGGGTTCCAGCAATACAAATCGAATCAAAGCTGGAACACCGGACAAAGGACTAAGCATAGTCTTATAACTACACATATTAGATATTCATGAAGGGTGGTACAACTCAGGTTACATTCAGAGAAACAATGATATCTAAGCAAAATCCCTCCTCCCCTTGGAATGTGTCCTTTGTCTTTAGCTAACCCTAACAAACAGGATGAGGGTCTGTGTGATGTTCCTGTAACAGGATTTCTCAGCAGAGGAGAGGCCTCTTGCCCTGTTATCTGGGTATACACTCTTCCTGCATCCATCTCCTTTGTCCTTTTCACCAACAGGAAAAAGGGGAGTTAAGAATGTGCTGAGGTAGCTAGAAAGGATGAGAGTGGAAAACTTACAAACTCTTATGGCCCATGGTTCAAGATGGCGAGAGGCCTAACTAGCCTGCAGCAACATCCTCATAGAGGCTTTCACAGCTTTTTGTCAGCGGCGTGTCTCAAACTTGCCATTCACCGATCTTCGAGCTTGCAAGGCGGCGGCTCTACCGACTAAGCCAGACCTCTCTGCCCCCCTCTGCCCTTCAATGCACATCAATGCAAATCTGTCCCTCATTTTAAAATCTGATTTTTTCCCCCAAAGTTCTGTTTCATTTGACATCTAGTTCCAAAACAAGGAAGCCACACATAGGATGAGAAGCAAAATACCAGCAGTGGCAGGAAGAGACAATAGCCATTAGAGGAAAGGAGGGATGGGTGTTCTACCAGATGCAGTTCTCCTTTAAGAATCCAGCTGCCACTGTCCTGCCAAAGAGTCCTGGCCTTACGCCAAAGAGTCCCGGCCTCTCTGCCCCGCTGAAAAATTGTCAGCACAGCATTGTGTTGACAGTGTTCACTTGTAGTACAGTAAGGCCCCCGTATCCGCTAGGGGGGAATAGGTTCCCTGCCCCCATGGAAAACTGAAACCACGAAAAAAAGAGAGAACCCTATCTATGCGACCCACGCACCCTACCTTTCTCTGTGTTCTAGCAGTGGCCCGAAGCAATCGTGTGTCTTGCTTTCACAAAGCCCTATATAAACAGCAAACTGCTTATAGCAGAGAAGCAGGAAGTTAACGTTTGGGTTGAGCCTTTCTACCATGCAGGCTACTTGTCTGCTTCTCTGCTATAAGCAATATATATGCTGCTTATTGTAGCATTTTGTGAAAGCAAGACACACGATCGCTTGGGACCACAGCTAGAACACAAAGGTAAGGGTCACGGGGGAGCCATGAGGGGTCACAAGAAACCATGGAAAACTGAAACTGCAGTTATGGGGACAGTGAATACTGGGGTACTACTTTACCGACATGTCTCCTATTCAAAGAGCCTCCAAGGACATTAACCATCATTTTCGCTTCTCTGAGGCTTTCAGTGATTCCCTGAATTGCCAGCCAGTATTCTGCATGCAAGAAAACATTTGGTCAGGTAATATTCATAATCCCAGCTCATTACCTAATTTCATAAAATATTGACTGGCAGCTGGTTCCAGAGAGGAATCTTTCTCTGTCCTACCTAGGAATGTACGCTTTTGAATCCAGGACTTTGTGTATGCAAAGCAGGTACTCTGCCACTGAGCTAAAGGCCGCTCCCTACATGGTGGTGATGGCTACTGTAATTCTCTCGAAAGCTGCTTTGAAGATGATTCTATTAAATGGTGGGATATAAAGTTTCTAAATAAATAAATAGCTCTCCCTGCCCCGCCCCCCCCATTGCTCACTGATACTCAGTGGCAGAGTCTGACAGCAGCTTCATTTTGCTTACACGGCCAATAGCCACTGACAAACCCTCCCTCCCTAAAGTGTCTAATTGCCTTTTACAATCATCTGTAACAGCACAGCCTTCCGAGTATTTCTGTTCCTGGTACTTATTTTTCCCTTTTACGTTGCCTTTACGGGCAAATTTCAGAGCACCAAGGTTTGCATTTTTTCCTTTCCTGAAACCAGCAACATATACGATTCAATGCTGATATCAGCATGTGAAGATCTAATGAATTCAGTGGGCTGTGCTTTCCGTGAATTTGGCTCAACGTCCCTAGTGAGCAAAATGTCACATTACCTCTGCTGAGCAGGACATTTCACATAAAATATTAGCAAAAACAATTAACTTTAAGCCATTAATCCCACGGATACTACTTTCAGCCACATGAGAGTTTTAGACAATTCCCTGTAAATGTCTCTGGCTTAATAGATTATATTATGAAATGTAAAATTGAGAGATACTAAATTAGCTGAAATATTATTTCTATATCAATTTTAGTTGAATAAATAGGAACCAGCATGCAACGGGGCAAACGATGGATGTTTTATTATGTACAGGTACATATTTACAAATTTTATAATGCATTTCATTATCATTAATGTTTACAAAAATGGTACATTAAGGCAGGATATCATCTGGAACAGTACACATAAATGATGGGGAAAAAACAGTCAGAAATAAAAACGTCTTCCCTCTTATTCTCACATCCTAGAACTGAGCAAAAAAAATTACAATGCATTGTGTACTCGGTATATAATACTGGTTGATGTTGTAGTTACTCAACCTCCTTATGTGATGCTGTAACATGGCCATGGGAAGAACAGGCTAGGTTTAGAAGCAAGGAGAAATAGCACGAATGAACATAGGCCCCAGAAAAGAGATGACAACGATGGTGCTGAACCCTTGGCTGGAAGGACCGGTGGGGGTGGGGTTAGGAAACAAGGAAGAGAAAACCACAATAAAAGATGAAGGAGATGGAGATCTTGGTTACAAGTGGCTGACCTGAGCTGCTGGCAGGGAGGGAATGAGGGTGCTGTAGCACATCCCCTTTCTACTTCTCACACTCACATTCATATGATAATTTAGGTCAGTGTTTCCCAACCTGTGGCTCCCTTGACCATTGGCCCCCATGACATGATGTTGATGCCTGCCAATTGGCATTGCACTGCTTTCCGGGAGGATTTCATGGCACTCTGCGGCTCCCTTGGCTGGGGAGCCGCGCCTCCCAGTTTGGGACCCACTGCTTTAGGTATACACATTTAAAACAAGAACACTAATACATGAAATAGCCCCGCTTTGACACCCTCCAAGGAAAGGAAATAATATAATAATTTATAATATACAGTATATAATATACTGTTGCCCCTTTTCAGGAATCGGTGGCGCAAAGCACTGGAAAGCAAGGAGAGTCCGTGAGGAGACTTGGGTGTCATTGGCGCTGTCTCAGTTGTGCCACTTCTCAGGACCAAACGGTCTTCCTCTCCAAGGATCTCAGCAAGAGGCCTGTTATGAGTGCTAAATTCTCCAAAAAGCATTTTAAAAAAAGAGAGAGAGAAAGAGAGAGAGAAACAATCCCTCCCAAACTAATTTCCCTGCTGTGAACGAAACCATTTTTCTTAATATAGCGAGCAATTAAAACGCTCTCTGTAGCATCAAAGTAAATGCACTTTACACAGAGAATGCAAATGCCTCAAGTTGTAGCATTTTTCCTTTGCCAGCTCTCAGCAAGTGGCCATTTAGCTTTAATTGTTCTTAACAGTGTAGGCCAATTAAGAATGACATCAGCAGAGCAAGGATTATTTGTTCATCTGCAAAAGGTATACCAGGCAAGGCCTGTTTGGCCTGAGGTTTCTGGCCACATGGGAGAGGGACAGGAGAAGGGAAGGAAATTTAACCAGCTGGAACCCTCCAAGAAATCCATGAGTATTAGCAAGTGATCAGTGATAAGCAAGATAAATGGGCAAACCGTGAAATGTAATAGAACCAAACTTTATGAACCACAGACTTGTTTCAGGAAAGATACAGGTACGACTGCTGATATATAGCCAAAATGATAAGTGAAAGATGAGCCGCCACCACCACCCCCATCCAGAGACCAACAAACACACACGAAGCCTTTATATTATGCAAGCTACCCCCACTTGTTTCATAAAGGAAGCCCCAAGTGCACAAGAAAATGTGGAATTCACTGTTGAAAGAGGTAGTGATGGCCTACAAAGACAATCCTAAATTATTTTAATGGAGATGTATCTAATCTCCATGTGGAAAAGACAAACATGTGGAAGACAAGGCTATCAGTGGCTTGTCTTGCTTGGGAATCACCCCACTCTGGGGACCCAAATGTCTTGCCCAAACCCAACTTCTCCTTCTAGGAGCAAGTTTGTTCCCTTTAAATGCCCGCTTCGACTGAAAAACAGCTCAAATAGTTAATGCCGTGTGTAAAAACAAAAGCCGAACTCAGATAGACAATTAACCCAAATGTATTGCTTTACAGCATCCCTTATCTCCAACACCGTAAATTATCCCAAAAGCAAAAACCCTTCTGCTAAACAGAAACAACAGTCTATCTCCCCCAAACCGGGCTCTTTCAGCTGGTGTCCAGGCAGGCAGCAGACTGGTTTCTTCCTTTCTCCGTCGGCTTCCTCCAGTCTCTGGTCCAAGGTCACCAGCTCAGCAGTCCTTCGGCTTCGCAGAGTGTGTCCAGCTGTCCTCCTGGTCGTAGCTCCTTTGTCGGTCGGCTTGGCAGCAGCGTCCCATCATCACTCGGAAATCAGGCAGCGTATCCCCGTGGCAAGCTAGCAAGGCTTCTTCCTGCTCCTACTGCTGCTGCTTTTATACTCAAAGCCCTCATTAGTCCATCATGGATCACAGCTGGGGGCTGCAATCCAAAGCCCTAAAGCCCTAATTATTGGCAACACCTGGGGGGCACACCCTGCATGGGCGGTAGGTGTGCCTCCACCCACGCAGTCCTGGGTGTTGACCCCTTGCTGCCCAGGCCTGTCAAAGTCCTGTCAAAAGTCCAAGTCTTCATCTGTTAACTCCTTGCTGCCCGGATCTGTCAACAAAGGTCCACTGCTGACACCACACTTGGCTCCTGCCAGTCTTCTGGATCCTTCCACTACATGGCTCCATCCTAGCCTTGATGTTTCATGCTGGCTCCCAGTTCAGAGAGGTAGTATGCCTCTGAAAAATACCAGTTGGTAGGTAGCAATGGTAGGAGAGATCTCCTCCTTGTGGGCTTCCCAGAGGCATCTGATGTGCCACTGTGGGAAAGGAGATGTTAAACTAGATGGACTTTTTGTCCAGAAAAGAAGAGAAGATGTCTTTTGGGAGAAGGATGCCAAAGCCAGTAATGCTGCTCTGTTTTCTAGTTAAACCGGTAGTTCATCTCTTACATCCTTAAGGAAAATAGTTGGGCTACATTACTGATTTCCCATTTACTGTGGGATAAATCAATATTTAAAATTATTTATAATACTGGTGTGAATACCATGTGCTGGATTTTAACTTAGGCTACAATCCTATACACACTTTCCTGGGAGTAATCCCCATTGAACACAATGGGACTTACTTCTGAGTAGACACACCTAGGATTGTGCTGTAAATTACTGTTGTCCACTTGGGCACATGTGTACCTCCAGGAGCATATGGGAAAAGGCGGTCTTTAAGATACTCTGGAAACAACCGTATAAGGTAAGGCACAGACAGTTCACACATGTACTGTATGTGCATAATTTGATTTCTCATCACTTTATTAACCAACCCTTCATACAGTGGAGCTGAATGTGTGAACTGACATCATTGGAAGGTGATTTGAGGTGATACAGAAGCTCTACCTGTGGTCATGTTGATCTGCAATGGCCCGTTCACACATGCAAACCCCCATTTCAAACCACAGACATCGAGTGATGAATGTGCAAGTGGATGGTGACCTCAGCTTTGACTGGACACGATTCAGACCTTAGACTGATTTGGAAATAAGTTTCCATTGTTTCAACGGGATTTATTTCCAAGCAAGCTTTGCTTAGGATGTTGGCTGCAAGTGTTTAGAACACACCATTCCTGAAATCAAAAGGAAATAACATCAGCTGCAGAAATAACAAAATGTAATGGGTGCTTCAGAAGGAACTAGAGCTGAAAGAAAACATAATGCTCTTTCCCTGGATTTTAGAAAGCTTGCAAGCCATGGGGATGACAGACGAGCTTCCCTTGTTACTCATTCCTTACTGGTGCTGTGTTAAGAGCTGTGCTGGGATTCCCAGATTGCTATCAACAATGGTAGGAATTCCATCTTTTTTTGGTATCCCTTTCACAGTTGACTCCTTCAGCATCCTATTTTCTTTCCTCTGTAGCTTCTCTGCATGGATATGAAGAGTGATACGTCTGCTGGTGGTGATGAAATACTACATCACTGCTAGCTTCCCTGAAGTGGAGGCCTGCCAGTGCCAATCATTGTTACAGAGACTAACTCATCTCGGCTGTCCATGAAATCTGAAATCTTCCTTGGGGTTTTATGCCGTGCTACAGACAATCAATCCAAAGATGTTGAGCCCTAGAAGTTTAAAGCAGGCATGGCAACAATTCTTGACCCGACAAGTGGCACTGGGATTTAACCATCCTCCTCAAGACCTGACTGTGGAGTAGGCGAGTCCAGCTGTGCGAATGACAGTGCCAGGAATAGCAGATCACATGGCTTCTGCAAGAAACAAGATTGAGGTTAGGTTGTGACCAAAGGATGTGAAACAAAATCTAAAAAGCCTTTGAGAGACATCGTGTCGGAACGATTACAAATCACTGCAAAGCTGAGAACTGATCATTGACATGCACTTCAAATATTCTTGTTGTACGCCTGGTTGCAGATGGTCTTAGTTCCTGGTTCCCCGTATTCTTAGTTCAAAGCTTTAATGCTGAACTGGAAATGCAGGAAGCCTTTTGAAGAGAGGCCTTTGGTTTTCCATTGCTGGTCACATGCTGATCGCTGCAGAAGTGCCCTTGTCTGCCCTTTGGACCATGGGGACAGGCAGGGAACTAATAAACTATGAGCACTTGAGCACATGTGTACCTCCAGGAGCATATGGGAGAGGGCGGTCTTTAAGATACTCTGGAAACAACCATATAAGGCTTTCAAGGTCATCACCATCACTTGGAATGGTACCTGGAAATGAACTGACAGTCAGTGAAGATGAAACAGAGGGGGAGCATCTGCTGTATCTGAGCATCGGACACAGTCTGGCTGCAACATTCTGGACCAGTTTCCAAACACGAATTCTGACAGGGTTGTTGGAAGGATTACTAATGACTTGCACTTTTGTTGTAAGGATTACTGAGATCATGAGTATAAAATGAATTGAACACAGTAAACTGCTATGTAAACACCTCCGTTTTATTATGTAAATGTGCCTTAAAAGTAACTTAGAACTTACTTACACTTTGTCTAATCCTCTGCATGTCTACTCAGAAATAAGTACCATTGAGTTCAAAGGAACCTACTCCCAGGTAAGGCTGCATAGGATAGCTACGAAATATGTACACAGAAGCAGATTGCCATGCACTTATCACTTATCCCATCTATCGATTTGCAAGTAAGTAGAGCCTTTTTGCTCCCTAGGAACACAACCCAAAGCTTCTGGTTGTGCAGCACACATGCTATTTGTGGTGTAATGTTTAAACAAGTTTAGAGACAAGAATCTTTTGTGAAACAAAGGATTTCTGTTTTGCTCTGTCAATGCACACGCAAAGACGCGATGCAAGATTAATTTCTTGGAAAAAAAGTGCCCAGAGTGTTTGAAAAGTAGTTTCCTATGTTCCTATTTCCCCCCTGCTAACTGGGCAAGAGGCACTTTTTCAATTGGTGCTCCTCTTACATTTAGCAGGGAGAGAGTAACTGCCCCCCTTTCACCCCAGCACAGTGTCTTTTCTGGTGGCTGTTTGCTGGTGGTGTTCTGCACCTTTTTTAGATTGTGAGCCCTTTTGGGACAGGGAGCCATTTAATCATTTGATTTTGTCTGTAAACCGCTTTGTGAACTTTTTGTTGAAAAGCGGTATATAAATACTGTTAATAATAATAGTAGTAGTAGTAGTAGTAGTAGTAGTAGTAGTAGTAGTAGTAGTAATAATAATAATAATAATAATAATAATAATAATAATAATACTATCGGAAATAGCAGATGCATCTTAAAATCTGTGATCTTGAACACCCTGAGGAAGACAAACCATTCAACTCCACATTCATGAGCAACAAACAAACAAACGGTCCTTTGCAATGACCACAGACTCCACCTCCTTACACCATATGCAAGCTGCAAATAGGTGTGGAGAACAGAAAACGCCTATGGGAGGGAGGCCAAGGCTCCAGAAGCAGACAGAGGCATCTTTGGTCATGAAGATGCTGACAAGGCCAGTCATAGGATTGGATTGGAACACGTCCAGTGAAAGTATCAGCACAGGACCCAGCAATACGCAAGACCTCGGAGGGAGAGACTGGCCCCCTGGAAGCAGCATGCGTGCCTTACGTCAGTGCAACCTGCCAAGGTCAGGAGTCATTGATCCATCCAGGTCTCTCTGCTTTCCACTGCTCCACTGACCCTGGAACTGCGTCGGTGCTTTGCACTGCAATGTAGTCAACAGTGAAATTACTTCCTGTTGGGAAGAGTCTGTTTCTGGTAGCAGATGTCAGAGCTGAGCAGAGAGATTTCTGAGGTGGAATCATGGAAAAAATGCTTCCTTCAAATGCAATACCCCTTGAAATTAAGCAGGTATTCAAGTTCTCACGATTCTTCAAACTCTAAAAGCATCTGTTACAGAGAAGAGAATCAGAGCTGTATTATTTATTTATTTATTTATTATCTATAACTACAATAATATGAAAAAATGTCAGATTAGGTCTACTTATATGCCTTTGTCTATATGCGATATGATTTATTCTCAATTAAACAACCTGATTCTTACCAGAAGATGCGCCGGTGGAACATGTGTTCCACCGGCATGCTGTTGCAAAAGTGCTGTAAAGCGCTTTGCGACAGCGTAATAGCCAGGCGTGCCGGTGAAAAGGCCGGAGCCTTCCCACTGATGCCAGCAGGTGCCAGGACACCGGCCAAACTAGGTAAGTCCAGCACAGGGACGGGGGAGGGTGGGAGAGGGTGGGGAGGGGGCTGAATAGGCAGGGGAGGGCAGTGACGGGGGCGGGCGGATCGGACCTGGGAGGGAGTGGGACCGGCGGTGATGGTGTGCACCGTATCCCAGCCCCCTTCCCAGACTTGATCCACCAGCACGGATCAATGTGGACTTGCACCAACGATATCACTGGCGCAGGTCCGAATTGACCTGTTGCAGCTGCTGGGGCTTACCCAGGGGAGACCTCCAGCAACCAAAAGTCCCACCACAGGATGCAGCGCAGCCCACACCAGCACCACTGCATTGCCGGACAGGGTTAGGGTGTTCTAGTCCTACATGGGTTTGCCTGCATTTTTTAAACATAACTCCAGCTAGGAAATATGTACACTACACAGAAGCAGACTGCCATGCACTTATCCCATTGGATTGGGAGCCCTGGGACCTATGTGCAAAAAGTGGATTCCTTGTTGCCTTGGAACTCTCTGCATGGTTCCTTTAATTTCATTGGGAGCTGCAAGCACAGACCAGATTACAATGACTGGAGGAACTGTCAGGCATGTGCAAGAGAGAAAAAAGGGGGAGGGGTTCTTTTGTTTTTTTCTATAATTTTATTTTCATGCATTTCATTTTCATGCATTTCATTTTTTCATTTAATTCTTATTTTAATTCATTTTTGCTTTCTATTCATTTTCATTTTTGTTTCTAATGAAATTAAGTTTTAAAATGTCACTTCTAGCAAGTTGCTCTGTCGTTCCAGGAGGTACCCTATGCAGCTGCCTCTGCACAGTGGCCCTTTTTATTGCACATTTGTGCCAGGACACAAAGTTGTTTGGCGGCCTTATTTTCTCACTGCAGCAGCTATTTTTCACCCACACTGCCCCATGACAACCACTGCATCCTGGGGCATATGGGTAATAAAAAATAGTCACCACAAGGAGACGGGTGCATGGTGGAACAGGAGTAACTTGTTAGAAGTAAGATTTACCTTTTATTTCACTTTTTTAAAATGAAAATGAAGGGCAACAAATGGGGAGTGTTCAAAAACAGAATCCCCATTTATTTCATGGTACAATGAGAATGGCCGGGTACAAATGTTCATAACTGAACATGAATGCCAGTGAGATAGACTTGACTCTATTGACTTGGACTCGAGTTGAACTCAAGTCTCGCATCAATGACGTGACTCAGACTTGACTTGGCGATTATAAAAGACTCGAAAGACTCGACTCGAGACTTGGAGCCCTTTTACGACAAGTCGAATTTTATTCAGGTTTAAACCCGATTTCCCCATTGAATAGATAGGAACTTGCAACTCACAACCAAAGACTCGGGACTTGGGGGCAAAGACTTGGGACTTGACTTGAGACTTGGACCCAGAGACTTGGGACTTGACTCAAGACTCGGAGTCAGAGACTTGATCCACATCCCTGAATACACATGCCTACTGTCAATACTGAAAATGCTGGTGTCGCGATCACAGATAGATGGACCAAATTTTGCTCTTCCACCCGAAAGATGGCCAGCATTATAGGAGATGAGAGGGCTATTTGTCTTGATCAGTATGGAGACCACACGCAAGGAAGGTGAGCAAATTGTGCGTCATGCAATATGGGCTAGATAGTGTACAATTCTGCTTGCAGGCTCTGCCTCTGGTCTGGGGATAGGGAGAAAAAGGTATGCTACATTATGTCTGCAAGATTATAAATTCTGGAGATTAAGTAGCAAAGTGAGAGATTTGCGCAGATGAGAAAAGAGGCCGAAACCACCTTGAACGTTCTCGTTTAAATGTTTCACTTCTTTACTAAAGCAAATATTGCATCTGTAGGCATGTGATCAGGATTAACATGCTTTGGAACTGCTAGGTTGGCAGGAGCTGGCCAAGCAATGAGAACTCACCCCGTTGCGGATTCGAACTGTCGACCTTTTGATCAACAGCTCATGCTTCAGCGGTTTAACCCACTGTGCCACCCTTTTCCCACTTGACTTTTTCCACTGGCCGTCGCCTCCCACACTCGACCGATGCAGCTGGGAGCTCTTATCTCTCCTCCCAGAGGCTTTCACAGTTTTTTGTCGGCAGTGTGTCTCGAACTTGTCATATCACCGATCTTCGGGCTTGCAAGGTGGCAGCTCTCCCGACTGAGCCAGACCCCTCTGCCCCTAAAATACAGTAAAGTACAGTAATGTGTTTTTACCCACAGTTTTGAGAAAAGTGGATTAGTTGTTGCACAGTTGTTAGATTAGTAACATTGTTGCACAGTTAATAAGCATGGAAACAACACTACACATACCGGTAGAAAGTAAAAAATATATACTAAACCTGGTCTTGTTGGTTTAGACCTTTTCTCTCTGAGAGCCGCAGGTTGACAGCTTCTGCTTGGCCTGTGAGCTAATCACTAATATGCTCTGTTGTGGAGCATAGATGATAACATTGGAATATAAATGTCAGCTCAGTCAACGTTCATTTGCCCATGTTAGCCCTTGTCTAAAAACAGTGGAAGCCTTTAGGAGCCCTTTACGCAGGTTTCAATAGAAGTGCTAAGCTTTAGGAGTTTTAGGTGTTTTTAATACTATATAGTAATTGTTTTAACTTATATTAGGATTTGTATGAATTTTTGATCTTTTGTAAGCCACTTTGGGTCCGCCTACAGGGGAGAAAAGTGGGATAAAAATCCAATAAATAATAATAATAAGCAACCTTTCATGAGCATTCACATTCTCCCCTTATCGACAGGCACACGGTATGCTGATTAAGGGATGAAATATCAGGGATGAGTGTGTCGTGATTAAGCATGCCCTCTGAACAGTTATGCAGAGTACTTTAAGTTTCCCTAACCATGGAATAAAGTACCCAAGGTGTCATGTTCATGCCCGGCTTGGGATCATGTCTTGTGGTGGCACATGTAAATATGTGGACTGGAGAGTTATTCTCTGCTCTGGTAACCTGAATATTGTTACTGAACATTGTTACTATGCTGTCATTATTGTAAGAAGCCAAGTGGCACAGATGAATGGCCAATGTTTTGTTCACACATTTAAATAAATAGCTATGCATTTAAGCTGTTTTGTGGCGGAAGCGTTTGAAGGCTACTGCATAATACTGCTTTGGCATATCTTACTCCCTACAAGGATTAGTTTTAAAAGCCATAGTGTAATGACTCAAAAAAGCCAGCCTTACACTAGCATATCTTCTAACCTTTGAAGAGATCAGCATGACCTTAAAGGATGGAAATTACGTCTGACTGCCATTAAACAGACTTCCATTAAAAGGCTTGTTTGATAAGGGCAAACTACAAGAAAATGTTTGATTCCATAAGCACAAAAGCAACATAAAACATGAAAGGAAATGTTAAAAAGTCAAACAGTTGAATGCCATAATACCGAGGGAAGGCAGGAAAAGAAACATTAGCTACACCACAGTCCTAGGTATGTCTACTCAGGAGTAAACTGCACTGAGTTCAATGGGATTTACACTCGAGTAACAGCCCAACCCTATAGGCCTTGCTTCTGATCTGCTGTCGTAAAAGGACCAGAGACGGTGCAAACATAACAGAGCAGCGGGTGGAAACACCAGAATTGCCTGGTCACTGCAATGGGGCAGAAAGGTCGGTGGCGTAGGTGGGTTCAGGACAGGAAGGAGGAACTGCGGGTGGCTCAGGGGGTGGTGGGTGGATCTTTACAATGAAACAACTTTAAATGAGACGACTTTAAATGAGGACTTGCTGTAAAAAATTGAATGAGCCTTTCACTGTCTCAGCTCATTGGATTACCTCAGTGGTTCCCAAACTGGGAGGCGCGGTTCCCCTGAGTGCCACAGAATCCTCTCAGAAAACAGTACAATGCCAATTGGCAGGCATCGACATAATGTAATGGGGAGCCATGGCCATTGGTTGCCAATGGTCAAGGGAGCCGCAGGTCAGAAACGTTTGGGAAATACTAGTTCAGTGTTACCTACAATGACTGGCAGTAGCTCTCAAGTCTTTCCCAAGTCCTATCTGGCGATGCCAGGAATGGAACCTGGCCTGGGACCTTTGGCATGCAAAACATGTGCTCTGTCCCTGAGCAACAGCCCCTACCCAGGGGAGGCAGCCAATCCATTCCCACGTGCCTCCCTTCATGACTAGACCAGGGGTGGCCAAACATGCTTCATGTAAGAGCCACATACGATCAATTTCAGGTGTTTGAAAGCCGCAATATTTAAGAAGCATTTAAATTCTTAAATATATTAACTCACCATGAACATTAAACTTCTGTTTTAATCCAGTGGACTCTCAGTTTATACCTGGTAAGTACTGTAATTAGAAAGCTTGAAATTTCTTATGTACCTTTTTATATTAATTGTGATGCAAAAAGGAGCTCAGCCAACATATTTCTGAGAACCGCACATTATATGTCAAAGAGCCGCATTTGGCTCAGGAGCTGCAGTTTGGCCACCCCAGACTATACAGTACTGGGCTCCTAATGAAATTAAAAAGGTACACTGTCACAAAGTAGCATTCTTTTCTTCATGACATAATTAACAATATTTCACCAATCAATTCACTGGCATGCCAACCCAAGATAAAGATTTTTAAAACATTTTTGAAGAAAAATGCCTCAGAATATTATTGTGAAAAAAAACATTCTCTTTTCCTTCTAATTAAAAATGTTAATTCATGCCCTTTTAGTAGCAAACAAGTTTATATATATGGCCAGCGGGTGGCACAGTGGGTTAAACCGCTGAACCATGAGCTGTCGATCGAAAGGTCAGCAGTTCAAATCCGCGACGGGGTGAGCTCTCGTTGCTTGGCCAGCTCCTGCCAACCTAGCAGTTCCAAAGCATGTTAATGTGAGTAGATAAATAGGTACCGCTTGCAGGAAGATAAACAGCGCTCCGTGTTCCAGCCACATGCTACGCGTTGCGGCAAGGAGAATCATGCCGGCCACATGACCACATGCCGGCCACATGACCTTCGGACAACACTGGCTCTTCGGCTTTGAAATGGGGATGAGCATGGGGATGATAGATAGATAGATAGATAGATAGATAGATAGATAGATACACACGGTGTGTGTGTGTGTGTGTGTGTGTGTGTGTGTGTGTGTGTGTGTGTGTGTGTGTGTGTGTGTGTGTGTGTGTGTGTGTGACCAACACTGCTCTCATCCACATGAGATGATATAATTCCCCAGCCCAGAATTATACTCAGTTGGGATAATTTATAACCAGAGAAGCTGAAATATAGTGTATGGCTATTTGGGGGCTGTTGACGCCTATTGCCTTTATTGTAAAGAAGAAAACCTGGGAAAAAATCTACAAATGAAAATATGCTTTCTGGTGAGATATATTTCTCTCATTGTATTTATATCACAATTTGGTCCCACCTTTCCTCCAAGGGCATCACATAATAGCTCTGCAAGGTAGGGTAGACGGAGAGAAGTGACTAGCCTATGGCAATCCAATGGTTCATAACTAAGCAGAGACTTGAACCGAGATTCTCGCACTCCAATATGAGAACCAAACCTAAAAATATTCAGAAATACTGTTTGGAGGAGCTTCATCCGGTTAGCATTTCATTTCTGGTTCAAATTGGCTCTGTTGTAGCACTGTACAGCTGTGGTTTGTGAAATAAATGGCAAGAGTTAACGTGCTGAAAATTTAACATGTTCCCTGAGCAACAAAGGAACAGAAGACAAATGTTACAGTATTACTGACAATACCAGTAATGCTTGTGTAAGCATTTGCTTCATAAAATACAAAATGTAACATTAAGACAAAGTTTTTTTAAAAAGGAAATCTCTGAAGTCGGGCTTCTCCACCTGTCACCTTAGCTTGCCCTAGCTTTTCTCACACTCCTTTTTCCCCAGCCATGTTTAAACATACAGTATAAGCTCATATATTGTTTCCCACCATTCTTGATATACACTTACGTTTTTCTTTAAGAGCTTCCTGCTATTTTTAATTTGTTTGTAATATCCTGGAGTCCCAGCCCTGTTATATAGTCAGTGATGGGCTCTTTTGCCTATTAATTGGTGGGGGTGGGGCTGCCGTGGTTTAGTGGTCTGGGTCACTTGTCTGGAAAAACTGGTTCCTATCCAGGTAAGAGGTTGAAGCGGGTGCTGAGGATGTATTAGGGCGTATCAACAGCTGGAGGTCAAGATATCGAAAGCACTTTCTTCTTCCTCGACAGCCAGTCCATCAATTAAGAACAGCAGGCAAGGTCTCTCTCTCTCTCTCTCTCTCTCTTGGTCTTCTCCTCCACCACCAGAAATCAGAGAGGTGGTTACTGGAGAGAGGGTTGTGACAGTCTGCGGTCACTGTTGACCAACAGATGGGCAGAAGCGGCAGGAGTCACGTCAGCCTCCCCCCTCATGACGCTGACATCACTCACCCCGCCCCCGAGTGACGTCAACCAGAGCCAAAGTCCCTCGGCGGTTGGGCAGGAGAGAGGGGGCCAAAACAAATACGGCGCGGAGGCGGCAGGAGCCTTCTACAGGCTCCTCCGAGCCATTCTGCCATGTTCTCTGCTGCCACCACAGCCTGGATCGCCCGCGCCGCTGGTATGATGCCCCCTGTCTCTGGTTTGATGCCCCCCACTTGCTGCCCGGGTGCAGTCCGCCCCCCCGCCCCATCCCATCCTACCCCTCTGCAGACGGGTCCCAATCCTGTCTTGTGCCAATGTAATGGATAGCTGCTACCACTAGCTCTCTGTATCCTAGGATCAGACACATGTTGGAATCCAACTAAATGTGATTGTAAACACATTGTTGTGTCTTGCGTGTGTGTGTGTGTGTGTGTGTGTGTGTGCGTGCGCACATGCACATGCTTTTTGCTTTGTAAGAGCAGCTATGGGAGCCTCTGATCAGGATTAGGACCATATCAAGAGCAAATGGTTAACCCCTCTGCCCATACTGGGGTCCCAATCTGGATTGGGGACCTTGTGGCTACCATGAAAAAAAAAACATGTAAAGTCACATCTAGCTTGGCCCTTTGGGAATCGATTAAATTCTGGGCATGGGCTTTTGAAGCTCCAGGCTCTGCTGAGCAGGTCTACAGCCCACCTCTTTTTTCTACTTCTTGCCATAATCCATAATGTGGAGAAGCCACCTGGCTAATGAGAGCAAGTTTCTTGTGCTTGAAAGCACTTACTCAAATCAGAGTAAGGGAACCGGTTATCAGACAGCATTAAAAGAAAAGAAAGACAATAACTTCTATATGAGCTACACACTTGAACATGTTGGTGGGTCCTCCTGCGTGAGAGATAGCACGTGTTTGAAGCTGTGAAATACTGGCAGCTGCCATAGAACAGACAGGAGAATTTTCAACCTCGCCACTGGGTGAAAGAGGGCTGAGGAAGAACAGTTTACGATTCCTAGGAGGTGGAAAGGGGATTCCAGCCTCCATCCAATGGAAGGAAATTTTCCCATGATGACTACATGGACTGGGCCATGCCTTCAAGGTAAAACTCTGACATCTGGACCTGGCAGGTCCTGCAGGTAGGTTTGGAATGAAAATTTCTCAGATGATATACAGAATTTCTCAGGGAGATACAGATGAGAATGGGACGATGATCAAATCCTTCCTGTCAGACAGGACGATTAACTGGAATTTCCTGACTGTGTGCATGTGGGGAGCTTGACAGCGCAACCCTGTGCAACTATCCAGCAGGCGGGCCAGGGCCGCCCGCTGGATACTATCCCCATTCTGGGCCACTCTGGCACGACCCAGAGGTCTACTTGGGGAAAGGGGATGTTTGTCCCCTTCCCCCGTTGTAAACCAGGGAAGGACCGATGGGCCTCCTCGGATTTCCGCCAACTATTTAGCTGACAGAAGTAGGAGGAGGCCGTGTAAAGGCTGCGCTGGTCAGAATGGGGACGGGGATATGGCAGACGCCATCCCCGCCCCCTCCCGGGCTGGCACGGACATTGGCCCCCCTCCCTCACCGCCCATACCATCCATGCAGCCACCAGGGGATCTCTTACCTTCCTCCAGCAGCCACATGAGAGATCCGGCACCGGAGTAAGGGCTGCCAGCCTAGCTCCAGCGGCCCTTACTCTAAAGTCGTTGTGAATGTGCTTTACAGCACGTTCGCGATGGCTTCGAGCGGCGGAGCGCTTGCTCCACCGCCCAATGTCTCCATTCGATTGTGCTGTGATACATGTTTAAGAGGGAGGGAGTGATGGTGCAAGCAGGAGGCTAGGAGGAAAAAAACATGTTCTTAAAGGAAAATGAATCTTAGAACAGGGCATTTTCTGTTGTGGCACCCTGCTTTGGTAATTCTTCCCAAGATTGGGTTGCCTGGTGCAAGGCAAAGGAGCAAATGAGACAAGAAGTCGAACATATCATCTTGTGCATGTGTGTTTTTCCTTTAAAATAGCAGCTGTGGGGAGGGATAAGAGCTGCAGCCCAGGTAGAGGGCAGAGGGGGGTCTTTGTCTCTTGCTGTTTTGTTGCTGAAAATTGTCCCCAAAGTGATTATTTGCCCCAAAGATGTAATTGCAGCAAAACACACAAATTATTGAACCATCAGGGCTAGAGAGCCAATGCGCTTAGTGGGACAAATGGGCTGACTTGCTAATAGTTGCTACTGCATGTCACAAATAGAATGGACCTTTTTTTCTGGAAATATTATGGGGCTTCTGCAAGTATGGAACTTGACCTGTCAACTGATTTGAGTTTGGAACCCCTGAGATAAGTGATATCCACAAGATTTATGGCCAAGTGGAAAAGTGGATTCAGGCTTCCTTGCCTTCACATCTCTCACTGACCTGGAACACTATCCTCAATGAAGTTGGGGATTTGCTCTACTGCATACTGCCCTATGTTCTAAAGTTATCAGTTGCTCCTTATTTTAAGAGATTTCAAAGGAAATGCCTCCTATTTCAGTGCAGTGGTTTTCCATGGAACATAATGAATGTCTCCAATCTTAGAGGTCACAGCTCTGAAAGTCTCTCACTTGGGGATGTTGTTTTATTTTGAGTTTTCCTCCTCCGAATTTCATGCAGAATCTACAAACTGCCATGGAACCTTTTCATTTAATCCCTCCCTCTCCCCTGCCCACATCGTCGCAAACATATGTTTGGAAAAGGACAGAGGCATAACTAGGCCCCACGGGAGGGGGCCGCACCCCCAGTGACATCACTTCTGAAAGTGACGTCACTCGCCCTGCCCCCTGGTGATGTCATCAACGTTGAAAAAGGTACCTGGGGTGGGTGGGTGGGGGCCTCCCAAAGCCTCCAAAGTGGCGTTTACGCCGCTTCGGAGGCCTCCCAGAGCGGCGCGACCAACGGGGAAAAACTTGCCGCCACCAAATTGCCACCAATGCGGTGACTTTAGCACACACACACGCACGCATGTCACCCAGAGGTGGGGGGCCCCCTGTCCCCCATTGCCTCTGGAAAAGGGCAAACGGGGTGGTCTCAGACGCTTGCCAGGTTGGGCACTGATCAAGAGCCTACACCCATCAAAGTGCTCACCCAGCTAGGCCCCACGAGAGGTGGATTCCATGGTGGATTCCTGAGCCTTCTGGTGGCAGCAGTAGTGACAAATGTGGCATCAGGGGGTGGACAGTGGTACCATGGTGGAGCCTGGTGCAGGGCTTTGCCCCAAGGCTCCCAGCAATCTACTGCTGACACTGTGTTCAGGCAATGTCCGTGATGATTTCAGGGTTCAAGAGGCACAGCTGTGCCTTGCCACCTAGATGGCTCTACCTCATGAGATCTAGTCATTTTCTACTACTGATATATACACCATCTGCTAACACAAACACACTTGTTCCTGAAACTGGTGACAAGTCCATGCACCACATTGTAACTGAACGCACAGGGTTTCTGACTCAGTGTTCACTGTTCGTAAGCATATCAAAAAGCATAAAACAAAGCTGTAGGAAGCTTATGTGGATAGAAATTCTTGAATAACTCAAGGCAAAAGAAGTATATCTTAAACAAAGGGAGAGATTTATTCGTGGAAAACAGAAAATAATATAACATCAGGGGGCTTGGAAAACAAGCATAAAATAGCATTACCAGCGCATTACATTGTCCTAGCTTAGATATCGTCTTTATTGTTTTGTGGCTGAGCCTTTAACACTGATTGTTTGAGATGGTGTGATGAAACAGAATGTTGTGAACATTCCAACTGCTCAGTAGAGGCCGTGGCCAATGTTTGCCGCTTGCATCTGTGAAAGCAGAAAAATTATCATGAAAAATCCCCAGAAATGGAAACAGTGCAGATTTGTTGAGCAAGGAGGGAAAGGTCAAAGAAGATAAAGAAGCTAAGGGACAGGGAGCCCAGAGGTGACAGCTGTAAGAAGGGTGCAAAATAGGCATTTCCTGAAAAACAAGGAACCTGAGTGAAACATAGGTAAATGAAAAGAAGGCTTGAGGACAAGAAGAGACAAGAAACTGGTAAGGAGAGAAGGGACTCTGAAAAAACTCACTATATTTCCACTGTATATTATTAGGAGTACTGGAGTGCTAGGATGGCCAGACTCTGACGGGATCAGATGTACTTTAAGGACAGTGTTTCACACTCTAGGTGCCACTATTGAGAAGGTCATCTCTGTTCACCCAATAGTGGAACATGGAGGAATGTGTCTGAGGTGGGGTAGAATCTTCAGGTAGGTTCATATGGGAGGAGTCGGTTCTGGAGACCAGAGGCGTCGCTACGGTGGGGGCGGTAACGTAAGTTCCGTGCCGTCCTAGACCCTGTTTACTCCCCAGTACGAAGTGGCCCTGCCCATTGCCTTCGCCGCACTGAATGGCTCCGAAGGCGAGGGGCGGGGCCACTTCGTATTGGGGAGTAAATGGGGTTTAGGACGGCACAAAACCTACAGTACCACCCCCACCGTAGCAACGCCTCTGCTGGAGACACCTTGGTCCCAGGTCATTTCCACCTTGAATTGAGCTCAGAAGTAAATTGGCAACCAGTCAAGTTGGTAAAGGATCGGAATAATCTGGCCATTCCTTCCTAACTTCAAATATAGTGATCAATCATATTCTGTGTGAAATATTGAGCCTGTACAAAGAGGGAAAATATCTGAGCGGTTTACCATAGCCTGACAACCCTGGCCTTCTCTAGTTGTGGCACATTTGGTGCCTCAGAAAAATAGGAGGAGGAAACCCAAACTCCAAATCTAAGGTTAAAAAAAGTAACACACTTGCTGGCTCCAGTGGGCCTCCGCTGAGGCAGCTGATTATACTGTCTCCATTGGAGTGTCTTCTTGCAGGAGACTGTGAGTGAAAGTCTGCTCCCTTTTTTATAGCAGTAGCAGTGTATAAGCCCACTTAAAGCCAGTGAATTTACCCAAAGGTAAGCCAAGAGCAGCACTGTGAACTATTTGAAATGACAACTGAAAGAACTGGTAGTTACAAAGTAGCTGTGGTGCTAATCCCCAAACTGTCAACACTTTTTTATTTTATTTTTTAAAAAGTAAGACTAATTTTTTCCCATGTGAGCCATTAAATTTCATAATCAAGAGAAAGCTGCAGTGGCAGCTAGTCGTCCATCGGTGGTGACTGAATACCTGCCTCTTTCCACCGCTGGGAATAATTAGAGTGAAATGAAACTGCAAACATCAATAGCAAAGGGGAGGATGGAAGTTGTGAAGAATTCCAGTTAGAAATCCTGAGATTTGTTCTTGCTTGTTACTGTGAAATATAGATTTTAATGCCCTAAAGACGTTAAAATCACAATGCCCATTCAAAGGGTTTGAAATACAAAAGAAACAAAAGCTTAGCTTTTCAAACAGAAGAAAATGAGAGAAAAGCGCATGCTTGAATATATATATTCAAGATATATACCGTATTGTTCTGAGTATAAGACTCACTTTTTTCTCCTAATTTAAGTTTTTAAACTAGGGGTGCGTCTTATAATCAGGCTGTTGCAATTTAATGCAAGTGATTTAATTAAATTTTTTTTAATAGCACCAAACTTTAAGGGTGCGTCTTATAATCAGGTGCGTCTTATACTCGGGACAATGCGGTATTTTGAAAGCAGAGAGTCTAAAAGCTACAGATGCATTAATGAGCCTGCGTATTGCCGAGGTTTATGGATAACAGACAGCAGCCTCGAAGGGTGGCAGTGACTGGTTCTTGTTTTTTGCTGAGCCAGTATTCATGCAGCTGAGGGCAATGAAGGGGGGGGGGGGTTAGAACCACAGAACCATGAGATGGAGCAAAGACATTTGATTCTGTTTTTCCAGCAGGCTGGCAAGTGGAGAAGTGAGGAGAAAAATATTTAAAAGCAGACAGGAGCTGGAAAGCAAATTATGGGGTGGGAAGGTCAGTCAAAAGCAAACGATCACATTGTAAAGCATATTTTGATAAGCGTGTGTACATCTTTATTAATGAAGAAAACACTCACTGCTGTTTCAGTCGGCTCATGTCTACTGTTGGGAAGCCAGATCAGTGATTTGCTTGTGCTTGACTGAAGTTGTTAGCTTTTTTTTTTCTCCACAAGAAACACGAAGGGCAAAGACATGGGGGTCTTATTCCTAATATAGCACACCTCATTTACACAGATAGCCTGGGGAACATCCAGAACATTTAGATAATCAGGGATTTGATAAATGAGTGTGCTTGCAACACCAGGTTAGATCAGCACAGAGCTGTAGAGAGGATGTACAGTGTGAGTTAAGCTAATGAGGAGTTTTGGTTGCACTGCTAGGCATATGTACTGGGGAGTAAGCCCCATTGAGCTCAGTAGGACTTACTTCTGAGTAAACATGCTTAAGATTGTACTGCAGGGTGCAGATAGTTTGAGTTCTACTGTATTACTAATGAAATAAGACTGTGTAGTTTTCTGCGGTGTTACCGAAAACATCCATTACTCACTAAAAGTATCTTTACACTCTTTCAAAGCATGGCAGACTTCTTCCTGGCATGACAGAATTAAGTGACAAATAGCACCACACAGGCCATGTAACTACTGGATCACATGATTCACCTTTTATTTCTACTCGGATTGCAAGTGCTCACCAAAATTGGTTGCCACAGGTTCAAACAGCCATTTTGACACCTCAGAGCAAACCTTTCCAACATGAGCTGAGAAGCTGAATGAAAAATTACAGTATGTGCTCATGATGACAGTAGCGTCACTAGGACGCGCGGCACCCTGGGGCAGGGGGCGTGCATCACCCTAGTGACGCTCTGACATCGCGGCGCGGGGGGGCGACCCAGCTCCCCCCCCCCGCGTCGCACTCCGGACGCTCCTAGGCCGGCCCGGGAGCCGGCCTCAGAGCATCCGACCCCGTCGACGCTCCAGGGCCTTCTGAAAGAAGGCCCATGCAGCGCTTTCATCCGGTTTTTTTTTTAATTTTCGCGCATGCGCAGAGACCGTTTTGAGGGCCTTTTGCTCTCAAAACGGTCTGCGCATGCGCGAAAATTCGAAAAATACCCGGATGAAAGCGCCGCATAGGGCTTCTTTCAGAAGGCCCTGGAGCGCCAACGGGGTTGGACGCTCCGAGGCTGGCTCCCGGGCCGGCCTCGGAGCGTCCGAAGGGTGGCGCACATCACGGACCCCGTGGCGCGTGTCACCCCCCGGCGGCCCGCCCCCCCGCCACGCTCCAGCGACGCCTCTGCATGATGAACAAGCTATTTGCTAATCTTATGATTTGGGACAGAGCCAAAACAACAGGGGGATGCTTTTCGTGAAAGCTCCCTCTTATCGCACAGCCCCCTTTTCAGGGATTTTTCAGGGGGAGGATTTTTAGGGAATTTGTTGGGGAGGGGTATGGTGGAGAAGTGTAACAAGCTCCTGTGGTGCCTGGGGCCCGCTGGAGCTTGCTGCGCCCCAGAAGTGATGTTGCTTGACGTCACGTGACATTACTTCCAGGTTAGTTGCATGGGAGCCCACGCCATTGTTTCCCAGGCTGTGGAGGGTGGGGAAGGGTCTTCCTGCCCATGCCGCAGCCTGGGAAACAGCCCCCTGAGCTTGGGCTCTGCCAATCCAGCAGAGCTCGAGCACAGGGAGCCCGCACTGCTGTTTCCCGGCCTGCGGAGCAGGCGGGACGACCAGAATGAACAACCAAAATGATTCATGGGCTGGGGCACCTCCCTTATGAGGAAAGGCTACAGTGTTTGGGGCTCTTCAGTTTTTAAAAAATGCACCTGAGGGGGGACATGATTGTGACGTATAAAATTATGCATGGCATTGATAGACTGGATAGAGGGAAATTCTTCTCCCTCTCGCACAACACCAGAACCAGAGGACATGCACTAAAATTGAGTGGAGGGAGAGTTAGAACAGACAAAAGAAAATATTTCTTCACCCAGCATTTAATTAGTCTGTGGAACTCCTTGCTACAGGATGTGATGATGGCACCTGGCCTAGATGTCTTTAAAAGGGGATTGGATAGATTCATGGAGGAAAAGACCATTTTGTGTTTGAGTAAGAAGACACTAACAGGAAACCTCTCTGGAGTTTCCTCCAGATAGTCCATCCATTGCTGTTGTGTTTGCTGTGTGGAATGTGATGAGGTTAGCCCAAGCATTAGCATGTGCGCCCCCCATATCCCCGACTCTTGCGTTCTCCTCCTCCTCACCATCTCTATCTCTATTGCCTATCTCCTCATTCTCCCACCTCATCAATCCTCTTATTATTGCTTTATTTTAAATACTTACTGTATACTCCCCATGTTCATCTGCCTAGCCTTTTTACAAGCAAAGAACCAGGGAGAGGATCAGTGGACTAGAGGACAAAGTAGGGCACTATGATTCCACTCCTGCTACTTGCTCCCCATCCCACAAAGGAAGGGGACGGAGGCAACTGAGGGATTGTGGTGGAAGCACCTTCCTTCCTCCTCCTTGAGCGCTGCCATTGCCATCCAGCCTTTTTCGCCTCACTCTCGAGTAGGCTTACCAGATCTCCAACCGGGACAGAGTGCTAGACCTTTAGGAGAAGGAATGTGGGAAGGTGTAGCTTGTTAAACCTTAGAGTACAATCCTAGGAATGTCTACTCAGACACCTAGGATTGTGCTCTAAAGTTTAACAAGCTACACCTGCCCACATTCCTTCTCCTAAAGGTCTAGCACTCTGTCCCAGTTGGAGATCTGGTAAGCCTACTCTCGAGGGATGCGTAGGCAGGCCCATGGATTTGAGCCAGCCTTGGGGTCCAGAAAACACTCCACCTAGGAGATGAGGCTGGAGGAAGGGACCATGAAGAGTGATCAATGGCACCCAACCCAGCAAGGGGAGCGGAGGGGAGGTCTTGAAGAAGTATTCAGGGGTGCTCCCTGTATAACTTTGTTTTGGAAAAGAAAGATATCTTTTATGTTCAGCATTTATTGTTTGTTCCATCGCATTTCATCTGGGTCCTGGCCATGACCGTCACGCACCCCTGTGAAGTGGAGTTACCCCCTGAGATGACCCGGGGATTCATCAGAGCTGCTACATTTCCCACACAAGAGCGGGAACTCAAATTTCACACCAGTGCCTTCCCTGCTACCTTCCCAAGGTTGGTTATGTTGAAGTAAAGGCAGGAACCTCCAAAGAACCAAACATTTGAAGGGCTGGACTGACACAAAAACCAGGAAAGGAGTTATTTTATGGAACAAAAGTTTGTGCTCACTGGCCTTTTTAGCCCTGGTGATGATGAGAAACAGATTTTCGACTGTGCTGTAGCGAGTGGCTGCAAAAAAAAAAAAATGAAGAATCCGCCTATGGCAAGTGGGTCAGAGAGTTGTGGGGGGGAGCACTATTTTAAATGTGCAGGGGATTCAGGCTTGTCAAGGAGCACTGCCACCCATTCTATATAAGCCCATCTCCTTAACTCTGTGTGTGTGTGGGGGGGGGAAGGTTGCACTATCAATGTTAATGGAATAGCACTCTTCATGTTCTCAGAGGCATTTTTAATACCGTATGTTCCCACTGGAATGAATAATGAATCACAAAGTATTGAACTGGGAGGGAGTGGGTTGGGTTGGGAGTGTGATTTAGATACAGTTTGGTGCACGTATGTGTGTTCGTTTGGAGTGGGGGGGCGTGGGGAGGTGTTTGGAGATTGTGTAATTATGTGAGTGTTTGGAGTGATGGAGTGCTGGGGGACAGACCTTTCCTAGCCCTGCTATTTTTCACCAGAAAAGCCAGAGACTGAACCTGGGACTTTCTGTATGCAAAGCATGTATCTGTCACAGAGCAGTGGCCCTCTTTTAGCCAGTGGTCATTTCAAAATGTGACCAACATCAGCACAGAGCCTGACACATGTGTTTGTCTCATTTAACACTTGACATGGTGAGATGGATTAGAATTGTATTTTATTGTATTTTGGATCGTTGCTGGAATTTGCTCTGAGCGCCTCCCTGATGTGACGGGAAAGTGTGGGATATAACACTTTAAAACAATAACAAAAATGTATGCAGAGAACATTTAACATGTGTGAAGAAGCTGTATGCAGAAGCTTCACACATGTAATGTGTGAGGAAGCTGTTGCTCACTTAGGAGTTTCAGCTACCCTGGAAGTCAGTTTCATTAATATCAGTGACTCTGTGCATTACCCATTCAGGAAGGTTGAAGGTAGCAGTTGCCTGCATGTGGGTCCCTCTATGTCTCGCTCGCTCCCCTGCAACGTATGCCCTGCAGCCTGCATTCTGAATCTTAAACCTGGAAATCACATATAAAACTCATTCTTCTTTATGAAATCAGCTCACTATATAGCTCTCCCAATCAAACTGAATGAAATGTGGGATTGATTAAGGTGGCCTTTTATTTTTCATGAAACTGTGTCAGGAAGCATTGGGTATTACCAGTGGGATGCCTTTGAATAATGCAATCTCCTTCTTTCATATAATTAAAACTAAGTTCTGAAGTTAGCACCTTCTTTCTCTGGAGACACTCATAAAAATGTCAAGTGCCTCTCCTAGCGGAACCAAACGCCATCCCATAGTACAAACAAATATATTATCCGATGTTCTGGCAAACAGGAAAAATTTGCCTTCCTTTTTCATCACTGGCCTCTTAAATTGAGGATTCAGTACATAATATAGCAGCATATGAAATAGTAATGTTTTTTTTTCTTTAAGGAGAGCCAGGTATTATAAAAATGGTTTGAAGGGGGTATGCAGCATCACAAATAAGAATTACACGTCCTTTTCTTTATGACATGATTCCGTTTCAAAGCTCTGCTAAACCTTGAAATGTTTATTGACGGCCAAAAAATGAAGTGCATCAAAATATTTCACTTCCCAGGGTTGTAATTGGTTTTCCTATCAAGAACAGGGCTACAGTCCCACCATCTGGACAGAAGGGAAACTAAAGACAGGAGATTTATTTCTGGTTTTGGAAAAAGTTTGAGTTCCGTTCCAGCAAAAAAAAAAGTGTTAATGCCGTAAATATTATTGCACTCTTTGGCAGCAGAGTCATGGGTGATGCTGAGGTGGGAGAGGTACAAATTCCAAATTTGCACATGAAAAGGAACTGCGAAAGAGGGGAACTGAATTACTATAAGCTTGGCCTTGACCCAGCCAGCCCCCATCAACTGTGTCTGGCTTGCCTGAGCAACTGAAAGGGCCAAGCTGTACCCAGGTGTAAAGCATCCTCATTTGTGAGTAGTGGGAGAGGAAGGTGCTTTGCAAGCAGGTGGGAAGGGGGTGCTTTGTTTTATTTATAATAACATTTCTATACCACCTTTAACACAAGGTGGCTTACATCAACCTCACAAAAACAATAGAATAATACAATAATGTGTAATACAAAAATCAAAAGAAACTATAGATCCTGCATCATCAAGGTTAATCAGTTGAGGATTATGGTGACTTCCATATGTGAATAAGTGGTCGCTGTCAGGGTTAGCTCACCAAATGATCTGAAATTTCCAGTCTGAATAGTGCAGGGCCCTGATGTTTGAGCAGGCATAGCTGCCATAGACTCCGTGTATTATGTACTGTATATATCTCTCTATGTACTGTAAAGTAATGCAATGAAGAAAAGGAAATGAAGGGGCATGAAACATGCTGAGTCACAATGACACAGCACCTGTGGAGGGAGTTAATGTAATGAGATGCATCAAACTCAACTATGATTGGTGTAGAAGTGCAATATATAAGGAGGCTGGCAGAGCCTACCTGTGTGGGTCATTGTGTGGAGTTGGAGAGAGCTGGAATTTGGCATTGCATTGCATTGCATTGCATTGCATTGCATTGCATTGCATTGCATTGCATTGCATTGCATTGCATTGCATTGCATTGCATTGCATTGCAAAGCTGCTTATCTGAAATTATTTTGTAAATACAGTCTTGGTGGTGGACATCTGCCTTGTCTGTTTTACTTTCGTCGGCGGAGAACGACCTTGGCGCAAGTGTGCCGCTGCACTCTGCTGGGGACAAACTCTCTAGGCTGGGCATTTCTTAATAGTCGCGCATTACATGCAGATCTTTCACTTCACCTCAAACACAGTGCATTGTAGTGGTGTCACTTCACACAGGCAGGCAGGTGTTAGTACAGGTGGGCCCCCATATCCACTGATTCGCTATCCACGGTTTCAGTTATCCACGGATCGTGGGGACCCCCCCAGGCTTTTACTTTTTTCCCAGTAAGCTTTGTTTCTTCCTTAAAGAAACAGGAGAAGCAGCCTCTGGGTACTTATTACAGGCAAGTAGAACGAGACTAAGTCCTAGAGAGGCTCTGCAAGGTTAACAGAAACCTTGCAGAGCCTCTCTAGGACTTAGTCTCATTCTACTTGCCTGCAATGGAGGCTGCTTCTCTGTTTGTTTTAAGGAAGAAACAAAGCTTGCTGAAAGAAAAATAAGAGCGGGGGGGGGGGCGCATGGCTGCCCGCAGGGGAGGCAGGGTGGGGGGGCCTTCAGGAAACCATGGAGGGGGTGTTCGCTCTTATCCACGGTTTCAAGTATCCACGGAGGGGCCTGGAACATATCCCCAGCGGATATGGGGGCCCACCTGTAATTTCAATGATGTTGAAAAGTCTCTGGCTTCAAGTCTTGAGTCTCATTTCAAATCCCTATCTATTTTAACAGAAAAAAGGGAGGGTAGGGTGGGGGGATGGAGGGTTGTAACCCCCCCCCCCCATGTTCCCATCTGCACTGAGTCACTATGGGGCTTACCTTACCGTTACCGGCCAGGGGGAGATAGAGAGTTAAAAAAAGTTTTTAAAATCTTGTTTTTAACCTTTCAGCACCTTCACGCATCAAATCTCTGCATTTTCTTGCCTTTACAAAGTGAAATTGCGCTCCAAGAGGCACTTTCTGGTTGTGTGACTCAGTTGCATGACTTAGACTTCCACTCCGTTCCCCCAGGCTCGCACAAAAATGCATTGCACAATGCATTCTGGGTGACCTTAGGGGAAGGGAGGGGGGAATTACGCAACCAGGAAGTGCCTCCTGAAGCATAATTTCACTTTGTAAAAGCAAGAAAATGCAGTGGTTTGGTGCAAAAAGACGGCCAAAGGTAAAAACAAGATTTTAAAAAACCTTTTTTAAACTCCCTATCGCCCCTTGGCGACTTGAATTGTGACTCGGCCGTAAAAGAGCCAAGTCACGAGTCGAGTTGGGCCAGCTGTTCACAGCTGCCAAGTCGAGTCCGAGTCAAGTCACTGGTGCGACTTGAGTCAGACTCGCGGGCTAGTCGCACGACTCGAGTCCCCAACCCTATTAAAGGTCGAATCATCAAGCGATGTATATGTGAACTGGCCCAGAGCTTCACCTACTCCCTGTATTATTGTTTACATTTCTCTCTGGTCCGGCCTCTAGGAAGCTCTGGGCTTTCTCCTCCCTCAACTTTATCCTTATAACATCCCTGTGAGGTAGGTTAGGCTGAGAGAGTGTGGCCGACCCAAGGTCACTTGGTGAGTTTCATAGCTGAGTAGGATTTTGGGCACAAGTTTCCCTGGTCCTAGTCCAATCCTCTAACCACTACACTACACTGCCTCTAATACCTTTGGTTGCCACCACTTTTCCAGATGATGTTCCTCAGATGGATCTGAGAGGGGAAAGTAGATGATCAAAGAATATCACAGACCCCCAACATCCTCTGCTCTGACAAGCTGTGAGTAGAGTTGCAGGTGAACTCAGAAGGAACATGTGTTGAGAAGTGGGAACCTTAGAAACTGGACGTGCCGCTATTTAACAGCCGTGCTCCTGTGCTTCTAATAACCATTCAACACACAGAATTTTAGCTAGTGAAACTTTCCTATCACTTGTCTGCCTGCCAGTTTCTGTGTGTGAAGCTACTGTTAAAGGCAAAAAGCAGAGCCGGGGGTGGGTGGGTGGGTGGGTGGGTGCTGGGAGTCCTCTCAATAAACACACACACACACACACACACACACACACACAGAGTTAAATAAGACTTTTTCACATTTAAAATTGTTTTAATACTTTTTTATTTTTAAACAATTATTTAGCTAATTGATTGCTTAATCAAGTTAATTAGCAATTAATTAGCAGGGGGTACTTCAGAAAATTGGACCATGATAGGGGGTACCCGGGCCTCCAAAGGTTGAGAACCCCTGGTGTAAGTCATAAAGTAAAGATGAATATTTTCCAATGGATGTAACTTACAGGTTTGTTTGCATCACCCGTCTCTTTCTCTGACCTTCCACTGTAAACTTGGACTTAAATGAAACACGTACAGCATATCAAAAGAATCAGCTGAAAACAAGTAGCAGTAACTAAGTAAGCCTGTCACTGTCTTTGAAAGTTGGTGTTGGAAGGCTTTAAGTCCAGCATCTGTGTTAGCTGATAACACCATCAAGTATAAACACAAGCAATGTTCCCCCTAAGCTGCTCGGCTATGCAGCCATGCAGCACAGAGCTCAGCAACCTGGAAGTTTGGTGATGACGCATGACGTCATTGCCGAGCATCCAAAGATGGCATCATGATGCAGTCGCGAGGCTGCACTGGAAGAGAAGGGGTCCAGGGGATATAGAACACAAGTATTACTTTTTCAAGGTCAAACTAAAACACCTCTCCAAGTTGGACCTGTGAAGGCCCTTGAAGTTTTCATTAAAATTTATTTTTGAGTGACCTTACAGAAACGTGAGTTGACACATTAAAGGAGAATTTGAAAATCACATTACTTCTCCATATAATGTAACGTCTGAACAGGAGGACGGGAATTCATAAGCCAGTGTATTCAAGGGCAGTAGATCATGCAATACAGTATTTCCCAATGAAAACCATGCACTGCCAGCTGCCAGCTGCATATTGATAGTGCGAGTCATACACACATGCATGTTTGCATCCAGGAGATGCTCTTTCATGTGACCCAGATGGTTTGGTAAGATTCACTGGTGTCCATGGTATTACTCATAGTTGCAGATTAGACCCATTGACCTTGGGAAATCCATCACATACGTCTTTCCAAGCACCCTTTGCTGCCCAGGCAGATCCTATCACTGATGGCATGATTTTAAAAGCCTCATGAATGACATTGTGGAACCCTCTTCCAACATAAGTGCCAACACTGGCCAACATTATCTTCACAAAGACCTAAGCCAAATATGAGAGTGTATGCGGGTGTGCCTGTTTTTGGACTAATATTGATGCACAATATTCGAAGCAGTCTGAAAGATCATCTTGCATTCATCTTAAGTTTTTGTGAGGATAATGTAGGCTTAGAGGTTAAACTTGCATTTGAAACGCATGCCCACAACGCCATACTTTTTAATTAAGGTTTGTATTGCCTCATTTTATTATGTTATAAGCTGCCTTGCATTCCTAAAGGGAGAAAGGTAGGATAGGAATTGTATAATAATAATAATAATAATGATGATACTAATACACGATGCTTATGAAAGAATCCATTAAGTATATTCAGTGAATTTCCCAAGTATGATGAGCCTTTTGCCATAAAGATGCAATCATGCAAATATACTCATGTAATTTTTTTTATTCATTTCAGTAAGTCTTATTTGCTGTGTGAGAGAGTGTCTCCAAGGCTATTTGCAAACTTCTGCAGGCATACAACTTCTTCCTGAAACATGCAGCTGGTAACTAGAAATGCACAATTAGAACTTAGATACCGGACTATAGATTATTTCATGCAATTACTGTATAGTATTTATATAACCTCTGCATGTCCTGCCAATTGTGTAACCATTAAAGTACTGGTATTGACCAAAGCCCTACACAGCATGGGATATGGTTACCTTAAGAACCACATTCATACACATGAACGTCCCTGGACCCTGTGATTGGCCCCTCAGAATAATTTCTTCAAAGAAGGATATTTTTATGCATTTCAATTTCCACCCTTTGTGCTTCTAGTTAAAGCTTAGCTTAAATGATGTATATATCAAACACTGAAAACTGGCCTACGTGAGGTTCAATGTGTTCTGCTCAGCATCATGTTTAAAGGGGGGTTGCTACCATCTTAACATACTACCATGTTGAAAAGCAGTCTATAAATAATAATATTTTCTTGAATATAATATGCCTGATACGACAATAATAGAAACATCTGGATAACTGATACTGCAATTCCTGGAGATGCCAGAGTCAATGAAAGAGAACTGGAGAAAATGACAAAATACCAGAGACCTGGCCATTGAAATCACACGGCTACGGACAAAACACACGAAGGTGGTCCCCATTGTCATCAGGGCACTCAGAACAATCTCAAAAAACTTATTTTCAACAACTGGAGTTTACTGAAATAACACCATCAGATTTGCAAAAAAAGGCACTTTTAGGAACATTGTACATACTGCGTAGATATTTAGTTGATACATAGGCCTCAGGCGGAGACCTCTATGAATTATCATACAGTGATTATCATTTTTATCATACAGTCAGTGATATTTCCACCTGTTGACTGCGTAATACGTAGCTATGGATCATATTATTACTATTACTATTACTATTACTATTACTATTACACTGGTCTACAAAATTTTTTTGTTCTGGCCTGGACTTTTGCAGCTGTTTTAGACTAATTTTAGGGTGCTGGTTCCAAATCTGATCTCAGATTTGCTCTATCACATCTCATTTTTATGCTATCGGCATACCCCATTTTCACCGATTTTACCCAAAATTAACTCTTTGTCACTTATGATTGCAAGTTGTTGCGAGTCAGTGACTGCTTTAGTGTTAAAATATGGTGCTGTATTTTTAGGATAGTGTGTTTATAATATCATTTTATGTAGATATCCACTTTTATTTAATATTTTCCTTCTGCAGGGCGTGATCTAACAATGGCTACAACAGGGGTTCTCAACCTGTGGTACAGGTACCCCTAGGGGTATGCGGACCTCTTGCTGGGGGTACGCCAAGCCCTGCCCCTTATCTGCCCCATCAGCAGCTAATTAAGTGTTAATTAACATGGATTTTAAATTGTAATTATTTTCGGAGCCCTTCTGTCTCTCTGATTTTGGTTTTGGGCTTATTTTTGTACTTTGGAAAATGTACTTTGGTGGGGTGGGGGAGGGAGGAGCTGATTTTGGGAAGTGTGACTTGGAGAAAAAAAGAGATCCTTGCATATGTCTCTCTCTCTCTCTCTCTCTCTCTCTCTCTCTCTCTCTCTCTCTCACACACACACACACACACACACACACACACACACACACAGAGTTAAATAAGACATTTTTTCACATTTAAAATTGTGTTAGTACTTTTACTTAACGATTAATTACCTAATTAATTAATTGATTAATCCATTTACTTAGCAGTTAATTAGCAGGGGGTACTTCAGAAAATTGGACCGTGATAAGGGGGTACCCAGTCAACACACTTTTTCTGGCAAAAGGTATTCCAATGGTTTTAAACTAATTTTGGGGCGCTGATTCCAAATCTGGCATCAGGTTTGGCATCATGAAAATGAGGTATGCCGATAGCATAAAAACGAGATGTGATACAGCAAATCTGAGATCAGATTTGGAACCAGCACCCTGAAATCAGTCTAAAACAGCTGCAAAAGTCCAGGCCAGAACAAAAAATTTGTAGACCAGTGTAAATTTGCTGTTTTTCATTGATTTTATCAAATGCAATATTTGATATCTCAAAAACCTGGTGTGATAGACAAAAACTGATGCCAGATTTGGAATCCGCGCCCCAAAATTACCTTAAAACCATTTGAATACCTTATGCCAGAAAAAGTGTGTTGTTGTTGTTGTTTGTTGTTTGTTGTTTGTTGTTGTTGTTAATAATAATAATAATAATAATAATAATAATAATAATAATAATAATAATAATAATAATACCCTGCCACGCAATCTAGGTATATTAATGCTGCACAAAGAGACGTCAGCAATTCAGTTTAAATATATTAAATATAATATGGGAGGGGGATTATGTGCCCAGGTAACATCAGTTTAAAATGGGCTTCAGTTGCCTGCCTGCATAGATTCAGACAACAACCTCACCCATCTTCCCAGCCACTATTACCTTTTGTAATTGGTAGGAGTCAAGCGGAGCTGCCTGAGCAAACTCTGAAACAACCACTGCTCCATTAATACTTAATACTACTACTTAAACCTCATATAGCACTTTCTGAGTGTATAAAGCACTTCACATCTATTATCTTGATGTGGTCCTTACAACAACCCTGTAAGGACAGTGGAGTTGCATCATATGCACATTCAACTTACATGGATTCAACTATATGCGCTCATCAAACTGTCTAAATAGTGCAGGCGATTCTGCCCGGCGCCATTCCACTTAGTGAGCGTATGCTCCGGAGTGAGCGTGAGATGTGAATCTGATGTTTCCTCAATCAGTCTCAGTTCTAGTGTGCCTCTCATAGTGTGATTCTAGTTTTTAAAGATACAGTATGTATTATTTTAACTATACATGACTTTCGCCTTACACGCTTACTTTAGAATCTAACCCCCACATACGATGTGGCTCCACTGAATTATTGTCCCATATTGTAGCTGAGGTTGAGAGGAAGTGGCTTGCCCAAGGCCACCTAGTGAGTCAGCGCAGAGGCGACATTCGAACCAAGGAGATCTGAATAGCTTTTATATTAGACATTCGAATCAAGGACCTCTGTTCCATCTCTTAGCCCCTATAGTATACTATACCACTCCGTTTGGCTGTGGCATGCTGCAAAAGATCTACATGTCAGAGGGATTTTATGCCTAGAGAGAAAGGGGGAGACCAGCAAGGACTCCAATGGAACCAGTCACTGAGAAACAGCAGCCTCCCTTTGTAACACTGAAGCCAAAAATCACAGAAGGGTAAGGAAGAGAAGCTGTGTGGTGTAGTGGTTACAGTGCTGGATTTGGCCGGGAGACCTAGTCTCACGGCTTGACCTTGGCCCAGTTGCTGTCTCTACCTCACAGGGTTGCTGTGATAATAAAATAAGGGGAGCAGAACTATATACCGTAAGCTCCTTAAATGTGAGAAATATGTAAGAAGAAAGTGGTCAAGTTAGGGATCCCAGCAAGCAGGAAAGGTGGTGAAGTGGTCTGTCTGCATAAACATCCATGACAAATTATTTAAAACAGGTTTGTTTGGGGGTTTTGTCAATCCCTTGCTTCCTTCTGGTAAGTTGTATGTTAACTATTTGGCTACTATACGATAAATATTCTTTGTTGTGGAGGGAAGTTATATCGTCCAGGTAGTTTGTGGGCAGCAGCTAATTTGAGATGAAGCCAGAAAGAGTAGAGATGGACAATACTGCCATCTGGTGCTGAAACTGCCACAGTGTACATTTATTAAATAAAATAAATCCAGCATCGCACATAAAAAGCAATTTACTCTTTGAAATATTCTCCATCATTGGCGGACCTTCATTGGTGCGAGTCACACCAAAGGGGTGCTGGGAGGGGCGCCATAGGGGAAGAGGGAGGGGTGACGAAGAGGCTGCATGGCCCTCCCGTTTGCTTCTCTGCTGTCTGTGCATGTTGACCACTCTCTCTCTCTCTCTCTCTCTCTCTCTCTCTCTCTCTCTCTCTCTCTCTCTCTCTCTCTCGTGTGTGTGTGTGTGTGTGTGTGTGTGTGTGTGTGTGTGTGTGTGTGTGTGTGTGAGAGAGAGAGAGAGAGAGAGAGAACTGGAGGGTTCCCTGTGATTGAGTGTTGGGAACTGACACCGTTGCATCTATCCAGGCACACGTGTGCAAACTGCTTGGAGTGTCAGAGGAGGACTGTGGAGAACCAATAGAGGAAGCTCTCTCTGCTGGTGGAGGTATTGGAGAGGCTGACACCTAGTCTAGAGGGACCTCTCGTGGCACTCAGTAGATGTCCGCACTTCATATAACAGGACACAACATTTTTCCAATAGTTTGCAGAAAGCAACAGTGTTCTGAAACTGACACAGACAGTAGCAACAGCAGATGTTGTCTTTATTTCTGTCACTGTCCAAATGTCTTCAGAGGCTAAATTTGCCGAATGCTCCTCATGAGGCTTACCAGATTTTCTGGCACCCCAAGGGGGGCAGAAGTGACATCACGGGGGGGGGGGGTTAAAGGAACAGTGATGTCACTTCCGCCGAAAGTGGGTGTGTCCGCCGGAAGTGGAACACACAGGGGCATGTCCACAGATGTGGGGCAGGTGAGATCACAGGGGGCATATCCAGCCGGCTCAACATTATTAAATAAATACAGTATTTTAACTTTTCCCCATGCCTCCGAGCATCTGCAGACTGCCCCCACTGTTTTCATCCTGGCCAGCCAGCTGCATTGTGGTGGCCAGTCCTGGCCGCCCCAACACAGCCAACTGGCCGGGACGAAGACAGCAGCAGCACTCTGCACGTGCTCAGAGGCATGGGGAAAAGGTAAAATACTGTATTTTAATAATGTTGAGCCGGTTGAACACACCAGCTGGACATCCAGAGGCCCCGCTGCAGCACTAATACCTCTTCTTCCAATCCAAAACTTCAGTCTCCTCTTCGTCCCGGCCATCCAGGACTGCCCCGCTGCAGCGCACTAATATGCTGTGTCTTCGTCTTTTTCTTCCTAGCCTCTCACGCCTGCATGAGGCTGGAAACACTCAGAAAATGTCCGAGATCACTTGGACATTTTCGGAGACGTTCCAGCCTTGCGCGCACTAGCACGAGGCTAGACGTACTCCAAAACGTCAAACTAAGTGGTTCACTATTTCTATCTGATACTACATATTACTGCTAGCCAATCTGTTTAATGCTGGTATCCAAATTTTGTCCACGTTGGCAAGAACTCACCTACGTGGACAAAATTTGGATACCAACATTAAATAGATTGGCTAGCAATAATATGTAGTATCAGATAGAAATAGTGAACCACTTAGTTTGATTTTTTTCCTATTTTCAGCGACACCTTGTGGTCATGAGGTGAATATGCTGAAACAACGTACCTCAGGTCACCTGTGGTCAGAGGCACACACCTGAGTTCCGGTGCTAATTGGTAGTGAGCTCTGCTCTCCATAAAAACCAGGCTGCTTTTTCCTTTCTGTTAACATCTTAGCAGCTTGATGCTCTAATTTTCACTTGAGAATGTTCATGGAATATGAAGGAAACATCGTGACCACTTGTTTTTAAAAATGGTTTTATTAGTTTTTGTACCTTTGTAAACATTTTTATTATAAAGTACAGTACTCCCCCCCATATCCGCTGGGTTACGGTGGATAAGAGTGAACACCCCCCCTCCATGGTTTCCTGAGGGCCCCCCACCCTGCCTCTCCTGCGGGCAGGCATGCTTGCCCCCCCCCAGCTCTTATTTTTCTTTCAGCAAGCTTTGTTTCTTCCTTAAAACAAATAGAGAAGCAGCCTCCATTGCAGGCAAGTAGGTTTTGGGCTGCTCCTCCTCCTCCTCCTCCAACACCACGTCATCTGCCGTGGGCAGGCCCTCCTCCTGCTCCACTGCCACCACTGCGTAGTAACCTTGCAGAGCCCCTCTAGGACTGAGTCTCATTCTACTTGCCTGCAATAAGCAGCCAGAGGCTGCTTCTCCTGTTTGTTTAAGGAAGAAACGAAGCCTACTGGGGAAAAAGTAAAGCCGGGGGGGGGGGTGTCCCCGCGATCCGTGGATAACTGAAACCATGGATAGCGGATCAGTGGATATGGGGGCCCACCTGTATTTTTACATGGCTTTTAACCTGACTTTTAAACGTTCTTGTTGCATTGTGTCTGGCCATGACAGTTTCAGAATTTTTTTAATAGAAATCTTTTCTTTTGTCTGTTCTAAGTCTCCTGCCAATCAATTTTAGTGGATGTCCCCCTTAGTTCTGGTGTTGTGCAAGAGGAAAAAGAACTTCCCTCTATCCACCTCATACATAATTTTATGTGTCTCAATCATGTCCTAGGTTGTTTTAAAATTAGTATTAGCATTTTAATAATACTAATTTTCAAAATTATGCGGAGTTGCCTTGTTCTGATAAACCAGTCTAATTGTCATCTTCTCGCTCTGCAAGCGCTACTGAATTATATAAGGACTGCGGTCCAGTATTTTCACAGGAGCGAGTTCTTGCTCATGGGGACTCCCTGGTTATCCTGGTCTCCTGAGCTGGTGGCAGCGGATTCGAACTACCAAAGGGGGTATCCCCAGTAAGCCGCGTGCCTGAACCAAAGGGAGAGGGGGAAGGGAAGGAGTGAGCGCTGAGTCTAAGGTGCTACTGCCCTGAATTCAGAGTGTAGATGCTGGAACCCCTCTTCCCCCGACAGTATATATAAAATTTTGTTTTCTTACCCCAATGTGCATTATTTTACACTTACATACATGTAAGCTCATCGGCCATTTTGCTGCCCATTGCAGCAGTTTAGAGAAATCTGATTGGAACCCTTCTGGACTTCACCAACCGTAAAAGTGTAGTGTCATCTGTAAACTTGGCCCAACATTGATCCCCAACTCCAGGTCATTTATGAACATGTTGAAAAGCACCGGTCCAAAGACTGATCCATTACCTCTCAGGGAAAACCTTCCCTCGCATTACATCCTCACAACAACCTTGTGAGGATGTAATGCGAGGGAAGAAGTGCGTGCTGTATGCTGCCCTGGGAACCTTAGAAGAAGGCTGGGATACAAATGAAATAAATCATCAGAGATGCATACACAAAATGCCCAACTTTATTTACTTATAAGAGTGTAAAGAATTTGCCTTATGGCTCCTTAGTTTTAGGCCATGGTTGTGTTTGTGCAATATTGAAATGTTGCATTAGTGCAGGACCTCCACAGAAACTAATTTCTTTGGGGGGAAAAATTCTAGGTGTGTCAACAAACCTGTACTGAAATCGATGCATTTTTGCATCTACGGCCATTAAGGGAGTCATTATTACAGGTGCTGTCCATGGTGTAGTAGAGTATGTAAAACATGCTGAGTAGCTGACCTCACCCAAGGAAATCTTTTTTTAAAAAAAAACCCACTCTTTTACTTTGCACACAGCTTAGCTGTTTCATGATCTTTCAGCTCACCACTGCCCCCTTGTCTGTTGTCTGCACCCCCTCCCAGCCACCAGCCCAGCCTGTTGCCCCCTGCCCCACTCACCCTGGGCAGTGTCGGCGGGGGCACATGTCACCTCCCCCAGGCCCGTTTGGTGTGGCACCTGGAGACACACACCCCGCCCCCCCCCCAGCTATGCCACTGCCTGAAAAAGGTTAGCAGAGATGTGTATTATGCTCCCCCTTTTCATCTTGCTGTGTAGCTGAGGTACAGAGGCTGCTTGTTAGCCTGGAACAACATAAAGGAGAACTGTCTGGCAATAATGAGTATGCTAGACAATGCCTGAGGCCATTGGTGACTTTACGCACCAATTGCTATTCCTGGTGAGTGCTCTTGTTTGTTTTGCTACTTCTAAGTAGCCTTTGTCTTAAATAAGTACTGCTTCATTAAGAAAAAACTGCTTTGCTTTGCATAGCCCTGATTTGCTGTTACTGCCCCCAGGAGTCTCGCTGTAGCATGGTGGTTTTCTGTAGCTTACCTTATGGCACAATCCTCACTAACTTTAGAGCAGCAGACCACGCACTCTTCCACTCTAAAGCATCACAAACGTGCCATAAAGCACATTTGCAATAACTCGGGAGTAAGCGGTGCCGGCGCCGAGGCCGGCACCATTCACTCCACCGCGTAACTTACCCAAGTTAATCCACCACGTAACTTACCCAAGTTAATCCACCGCATAACTTACCCAAGAGGGGTCTGGCTCAGTCGGTAGAGCCGCCACCTTGCAAGCGCTAAGATCGGCGAATGGCAGATTCAAGACATACCACTGACAAAAAGCTGTGAAAGCCTCCGTGAGGAGAGATAAGAGCTCCCAGCTGCGTCAGTCGAGTGTGGGAGGCGATGGCCAGAAAAGCCAGACTGCAAAAGGATACCACCTGGAACGCAGCCATTCATGAAAGACTGGACATTTATATATTGTAAAACAAAAACATTAGGGGGGTTAGGAAACCCTGCCCATGTACACCACCTTGGATTAAAGTCGGAAGAGAAATTCAATGACCAAGAAAGGTGGTATATAAATACTGTATATTATTATTAAATATAAAGTCTGACTGTCGCAGGTAAGTCCCATGCCAGCCGGCGGGCGGACGGGCATTGCAGATATCACAAGGTTCTTCCTGGAGGCCAAGGAGGCCCATAGGCCCCAGGTTCACTTACACCCGGGGAAGGGGACAAACGTTCCCTTCTCCTGAGGTGCGGCCTAGCAGCCCAGGGGCAACCCGCAATGGGCTTAGGATTCAGTGGCCGGCCCTTTAGACCAGTCACGTATCTTTACATTGGATTGCGCAGTTAATTGTCTTCAGAGTCATTCCTGCAAGGAGCTGCTTTGTGTACCCTTGACTGGCTTAATTTTTTTCTGGTTGAGTGCTCTTAAGTGATCTTGTAAACTCTAAGAAGGATTTAACTTAAATAAAAACTGATTTTTTGTGTAGCCCTGATTTGTCTTAATAATTGCCTTCAGAGTCTTGTTGCTGCAAGGAGCTGCTTGGTATAGCCTTGATTGCCTTAAATTCTATTCCTTTTGCTCTTGTTTCGTTAGAATAGTTTCAAAGTACCATATATTTAAAATAGTAATATATTCCACTTACAGCGCAATCCTCCGTAAACCTAGCGTGGCGGAGCACGGGCTCCACCGCTCTAAGCTGTCGCAAATGCGCTGTAAAGCGCATTTGCAACTACTTGGGAGGAAGGACCACCGGCACGAAGGCCGGCAGTCCTCACTTCCCCAGCAGACCGTCCCCACGCCTGCTGGGCAAGTTAAGCCCTGCACCGGTTGGTACAGGGGCGGGGGAGAGGGTAGACCAGGCGGTTAGGGAGGGTAGTCATTGGCTGAACCGGGCAGGGAGAGGGCGGGGATGTCAGCGGCGAGCTCCGCCAACATCCTGAGCCCTTTCCTGGCCCTGTTTGGCATTACACCCAAGCCTCAGATGTACGCCAGCTTCAGAGTTGGCATGGAATTGAGTAGGGCCGTAGGGCCAGGGCTGCCTTGCACCCGGGGGACAAGCGTCCCCTTCTCCTGAGGTGCTCCCGGTCTGCCCCAGGGCAGCCCGGGACGGCCACAGGATAACCTGGGTGGCCCTTTAGGCAGGCCGGGTATCCTTACGCAGGATTGGGCTGCCCATAATATATTCTACATCAGTTGCTGCTGTAAGGGGAAAAAAAGGACTTTAAAATAGAAATAAGTACTTTAAAATGGAAAATAGTTTGGAATGCTGAACTAGGGTGCTCTCGTTTTTTAAAAGACGTTATAAATTAGTAGTAATCTTAAAAACAACTTACTGATAATATTAGACTTCAAATGCTGCAGTAAGAAAATTATATATATTCTGTAAAAATATTTAAAAATACAATATAAAATATTTTCTAATTAGTATATATCTTTACTACTACTTACTAATATATTGCACATATAATACGCTGTTTATAAAGCTTTAAAATGAACACACAACAGCACTATTTGTGTCTACTGAAGCTCTTTCCATACTCCAAGCATTTATATGGTTTATCCCGTGTGAGTTCTTCGATGCATGTTCAGGCTTTTGCTGTCACAGAAGCTCTTTCCACACTCTAAGCACTGATATAGTTTCTCCCCTGTGTGGGTTCTTTGATGCACAGCCAGGGGTGAGCTCCTACTGAAGCTCTTTCCACACTCCAAGCATTGATATGGTTTCTCTCCTGTATGAGTTCTTTGATGCACAGCCAGGGGTGAGCTCCGACTGAAGCTCTTTCCACACTCGAAGCATTTATATGGTTTCTCCCCTGTGTGAGTTCTTTGATGCACAGCCAGGGTTGAGCTCGCACTGAAGCTCTTTCCACACTCCAAGCACTGATATGGTTTCTCCCCTGTGTGAGTTCTTTGATGCACAGCCAGGGGTGAGCTCCTACTGAAGCTCTTTCCACACTCCAAGCATTGATATGGTTTCTCTCCTGTGTGAGTTTTTCGATGCATGTTCAGGCTTCTACTGTCACAGAAGCTCTTTCCACACTCCAAGCACTGATATGGTTTCTCCCCTCTGTGAGTTCTTTGATGCACAGCCAGGGTTGAGCTCTGACTGAAGCTCTTTCCACACTCCAAGCAGTTATATGGTTTTTGGCCTGTGTGGGTTCTTTGATGCACAGCCAGGTGTGCGCTCTGACTGAAGCTCATTCCACACTCCAAGCATTTATATGATTTCTCTCCCGTATGGGTTCTTTGATGCACAGCTAGGCTTGTGCTCCAACTGAAGCTCTTTCCACACTCCAAACATTTATATGGTTTATCTCCTGTGTGGGTTCTTTGATGCACAGCCAGGTTTGAGCTCTGACTGAAGTTCTTTCCACACTCGAAGCATTTATATGGTTTCTCCCCTGTGTGAGTTCTTTGATGCACAGCCAGGGTTGAGCTCGCACTGAAGCTCTTTCCACACTCCAAGCACTGATATGGTTTCTCCCCTGTGTGAGTTCTTTGATGCACAGCCAGGGTTGAGCTCACACTGAAGCTCTTTCCACACTCCAAGCATTTATATGGTTTATCTCCTGTGTGGGTTCTTTGATGCACAGCTAGGCTTTTGCTCCGACCGAAGCTCGTTCCACATTCCAAGCATTTATATGGTTTCTCTCCTGTGTGAGTTATTTGATGCACAGCCAGGGGTGAGCTCCCACTGAAGCTCTTTCCACACTCCAAGCAGTTATATGGTTTTTGGCCTGTGTGGGTTCTTCGATGTAAAGTAAGGCTTGAGCTCGCACTGAAGCCCTTTCCGCACTCCAAGCATTTATATGGTTTCTCTCCTTTGTGGGTTCTTTGATGCACAGCCAGGGTTGAGCTCCCACTGAAGCTCTTTCCACACTCCAAGCATTGATATAGTTTCTCCCCTGTGTGGGTTCTTTGATGCACAGCCAGGTGTGCGCTCTGTCTAAAGCTCTTTCCACACTCCAAGCATTTATATGGTTTCTCCCCTGTGTGGGTTCTTTGATGCACAGTCAGTTTTGAGCTCTGGCTAAAGTTCTTCCCACACTCCAAGCACTCATATGGTTTCTTCCCTGTGTTGTTTCTTTGATGTGTCCCAAGTTCTGATTTACTGCTAAATGTCTTTGCAAATTGGGAGCATTTTTCTTTCCTCTTTGCATTATCATTTTCTGGATCGACTGGGATGAGACTGAAATCCCCACCCTGATGACCATCAGGTTTATTTCTCCATTTCTCTGTCTGGTTTCCCTCCTGTTTCCTTGATCTTTCTTGATGCGCAGCTTTCTCCCTTCGCTGTATCTTTTTATGGGAAGTAAGATGAGTGCTCGAATTGAAGCTCTTTCTCGACTCAGAGCATTCAAATGATTTCTTCCCTGTGTGGATTTTGCTGTGTCTATTAATGTTGGATTTACAACTGATTCTGTCCCCGTGCAAAAGATGCTTATTCCTTCTCTTTCCCTTGGCATGTTCCTGGTTGGTGAGTATTTCATGTCTGTCATCATAACCTTGACAAACAACTGATTTAGTCCTCCATACAGGTGCTGGGCTTCCCTCCTGCCTCCTTGATCTGTCCTGGTCTCTAAAAGTCACTTCCTGTATGCGCTGCGTAGTCGTTTCCGATGACGCCCCACGTGGCTCCCTGTGATCCTCACTGTCTTCTCCATTGCTTCCTGGAACAGAGAGAGAACCTTCACTAGCAGTGTAAGAGAGAAATGGGACATCTAGCCAGCAGCATCACTGCAGGGGGGGCGGAGCTCCGAGTTCCGTCAGGCTCTGATGATGGGAGAAAGTGGCCCCGTCTTGCTTTTGTCGGCCGGAAAGGCTCCAAAGGCGCGGGGGTGGGGCCGCTTTCTCCCATCGTGTAACGGAGGGTCAGAGCCCGACGGAACTTGGAGCTCTGACCCCCCTGCAGTGACGCTGCTGCATCTAGCACACACACACACCTAGGTGTATATACTCAGAAAATAAACCCCAGACTGACTCTGAATAAGCTGTTCTGAAGGAGTAGAAAAATTATGGCTGTGGCTTGTTGCAGCCTGACTAGTCCTGGGATTGAGACAGCTTTTTTTATATCCCTGGTAGAAAATGATTTTATGGAGAAGTCATGAGAGGAGGTCTCCCTCTGGATTCTCTAAGGCAGCGGTTCCCAAACTGGGGTGTCGCGACGCCCAATCAGGAAGAATTGGTTGCTATCCCCTTAAGGGGGGTGGCAACGTACAGTGACGTGCAAAAGCAATTCAGAGATTGCACTGGAACCGGAGGGAATGGGGCTTTTTTGACTCGCCAGGGGTTGTACTGGCCCTCAGGAGTGTGCAGGGGGGGTGCAGACCACTCTGCAGGCCTCCCCAGACGCCAGATTAGCTTCTAAACGCGACTTAAAGCTACTTCCGGTCACTGGCGCCGACGAAGGGAAGCGCGGGGTGGGCCGCCCTGGGGCGACGCGCGTCTTCCCCAGTACTCACAGTCGTTGGAGGTGGGCCCTCCCGCCCTCCCTCGCATCCGTTTGGCTCTGAAATGAGCCGAAAATGGCGCAGGGGGGTGCTCCGCACCTGTGCGTGACGTCACGCGCGGGGGCGGAGCCGCGCTCTTAAAGGTGACGCATGACCCCGCTCTGGGGTGTCACGCGTCCCTGTGACGCGACTGCTTCCGGTTTACTTCCTGGTTTTGGCAAAAACTGGAAGTAGCTTTAAATCACTGAATATATATTTATTTTATTAATATAATATTAAAACATAAATACATATTTTGTACGGTTTATAACAAGTGCAAAGCAATACATCCTGCTAGCATACTATTCACTATTTTCTACATACAATATCCAACTAAGCCAAAATATCACCAACATTCTATTCATTAAATCATCACATCGTTCTTCTCTCTCTCCCTCTCAAAAATAATTTTTGGAAGTTATTCTGGGGTGCGGGAGGCCTGCAGAGGGGTCCGCGGGCCCCCTGCACCTTCTAGAGGGCAAGCACAACCCCTGGTGAGTCAAAAAAGCCCCTTTTCCCCCGGTTCCAGCACGATCCCTGGAGTGCTGCAGCTGCTGTCGTAGCAACTTGCAGAGAAGAAAGCTCTGCCTTGGAGTTTGGGAACCTCTGCTCTAAGTTCTCACAGATAGCTTTAATGTCACATTATCATCTTAGAAATGTTGAAATGTCTGTTCTTTTGTACATTGGGACTTGTCGGTGAGTGGCTTCAATACTACATTGAGCTTGAGCACTAAGAAACAAATAAGCCCAGCGGAACAGTTCCTCACAGACTGGAGATGGGTCAGGGCACATCTGCAAAACCCTGTCTCGATGGTGCTCGTGCTGGTGTCAGGACAGGCTCAGCCAAACCTTGATCTGGACCAAGCAGTTACTGCATCGATGTAAACGAAGAAACAGGGAGGAGATGCCTAGGTCAGAAGACAAGATCCGGGAGGAGAACGATAGAAGCCACGGGGTCCAAGAGTCGAGTGCAATATTCCTCTACAAGACACAGGATAGACAGGGCCTCTGCTCCACACCCGAATTGCACTGGTCACCTCTGGCAAGAGGGCATATTTTGGGAACTATCAGACACATGTAGCGCATATGTGTGTGAGCGCATGTACGTTTGCGTGTGTCAGTTTGTGGATGAGCACATCAACCTTGTAATAAATCAACATGGTGCTGCTCCTTATCCTCCAAATTGGTCTCTGCGCATAATTCCCGCAACAGAAAGTGCCCTCCTTTCTGGGGTAAGTCAGCACTGGTTAGGATGAATCCACACAGTACAGCTCTGCCATTCTGATCAGTGGAGGAACAGAGCATCAGTAACTCAAATCACACTGGCACTTTCTGTCTACAGTTCAGATTCTCTAAGCGCTGTCACAGCTTGCAGGTGATGAGAGCAGACTGGCAGAGATGTATTATGCTGACTCATCCTAAACAGCGCCAACGTATCCAAGAAGGGAGGAGAGATTCTTTCTGAAGGGTCCCCATTCAGCCAGCACCCTCTGCTCTGAAGCTACTTCTATGGAAAGCAGTACCAAGCGTAGGCAAGTTACCTGCAGATTTCTCTACTTCTTGGAGATCCTGTAAAAATGTACACTCCCCTTCTTCCAGCTGGGAAATGAAGGCAGGTTTGGGAAATTCCTCTGAAAAGGAAACAAGAAGATGATACATATCAAGGCTTTCCCAAGCGACCTGATCTAGGCCGACCCCCAGCTGTGATGATCACGGTTAACTACTCACTGGCTAGGTCTGACTCCATCTTGTAGGCCAGAAGCCACTTGAAGCTGCTGCCCATGTGAGCATTAGGAACAAGTAAGTCTAGGAGCTTAGCTTTATTTTTTACGTACTGCATATGTATTTACTTATTCCTTGAAGCAATTGAATACATTTCAGTAACATGTAACTGTCGCGGTTTTTGCTCTCTCAACCCGTTCTTACACACACACACTCACCCACCCACCCACCCACCTCACTGGCTTAACAACTCCCAGTGACTCAGAGATGCATGTTCTCCACAGGTTCCTGTGGACTCCTCCATCTCAAAGATCACAACCCTCCATGAGATAGCAGTGTACAATCCACAGGGCAAATATGCCTCATGGGAAGTACAGGTTCTTGTGATAGAGGAAAGTTCTTTTTCCTCTCACACAACATCAGAACCAGGGGACATCCACTAAACTGAGTGGAGGGAGAGTTAGAATGGACAAAAGAAAATATTTCTTCACCCAGCGTGTAATTAGTCTGTGGAACTCCTTGCCACAGGATATGGTGATGCCATCTGGCCTAGATGCCTTTAAAGGGGGTTTGGATAGATTCATGGAGGAAAAGTCCATCACGGATTACAAGTCATAAGCAGCCTCCTGTTTTAGAAGTAGGTTTCCTCTGTGCAAGGAAGTGACAAGTGGAAACAGGTATCTTGTTGTCTTGTGTGCTCTCTGAGGCATCTGGTGGGGCCACTGTGAGATACAGGAAGCTGGACTAGATGGGCCTTGGCCTGATCTAGCAGGGCTCTGCTTACGTTCATATGTTACCGCAGAGATATAGTCTATAATAAACGTTATTTATACCTCTAAGATTCTACAGACCTTGGCTGTGATCCTGGAGCCCTGAAAAATGTGTTCCCAATTGGGCCCCACAGCTTTTAAGGCTGGCCCTGCCACCACCCTTTTAACAGCCAGTGCTTCATCTAATGGGAAGCTGAAGTCCTAAGGCTAACTCTGCACCCCTTGTAATCTCAGAATCCCCAAACTGCAGAGACTCAAGTCTCAAGGCTCTGGTTTGCTTCGGTAGTTTGACTGAGTTGCCCAGGCTAGATTTAGATGGATCTGTTCCTTCGTACTTACACAGACATGAGTCTGTAAATATATAATTTACTGAAAGGACGGAAATTTGGAAAGGCATTTAATTATGTGTGAGAATAAATACACACCTACACAATGCTAAAACAATGAGGCTAAGCTCCTAGACGTACTTATTCCTAACGCTCACCTGGACATTCTAACTCCTGAATATAGGCAGAGGGAAACTCTTCCACCTGTTGTACCAGCAGTGATAGAAACAGATGTCCATGACAGAATGAGCAGGAGCAGACCTCTCCCACCCTACCAACAGGCATTTTTACACCTTGATGGTAACCTTTGCCTAACCAGAGACTCAGACCAGCGGAAGTTCCTGGAAGACTACCTCACTGTCTGATGCAATGCTGGGGAACCAGACTCCCGCCCTCCCAACTAGAGTCTACTCCCGAATGGAGACTCACAGCTGCAGCTCATTACTCTAATGAGAGATCTGGGTACCAGCATAGCTTATCCCGCTTCCAAGCTCGGCCGTTTGCAAGGAGGACTGAAAAGGTTGCTCACTGTCTCATAAGAAGCTACTTTCCCACAGCAGCTTCAAAATGGCTTCTGGCCTACAAGATGGATGCAGATCAGATCCAGTCAGTGATTCTACCATGTTCCATCACAGAAACCATATTCTATTCTATCAATGAATCATTTATTTACAGGCTTGTGTCTGTGTGAGTACCAAGGAACCGATTCATCTAAATCCGGCCTGGTCCACTCAGTCATACTACCAAAGCAAACCAGAGTTCTGGGGCTTGAGTCCCTGGAGTTGGGAGACTCAGAGTTTCCAAGGGTTGGGGAGTTGGCCTGTAGGACTTCAGTTTCCCCTTAGGTCAGCGGTTCCAAAACTTACTGGGGTCATGGTTCCCTTCTTTCACGACGCCCTGTTGCGGTGTCCCCCACGGCCTCTTCTTCCCAGCTCTCCCAGGTGCCACCATCTTCAATCGCACTACCTTAGCTGGAGGACTGGCTGTCAAAAGGAGGGTGGTGGGGAAAAAAGGGGTGGTGGCACCTCCTGTAGGGCATGTTGGCCCTGAGAACTGTGCAGTGCTATTCCAATGAATGCTATGACCGGTGTGGTAGGGAAGCACATAACATATGGAAAACATGCACCTCTGACTCACTGGGGGTTATTAACAGTCCAATCCTATCCTCCCCTCCACCTCCCCGCTAGTGAAGCTGCACCAAAAATGGGTGCATTGTATCCAGCAAGAGGGGAGAAATCGAGCAGCTTCAAAGGGGAAATGGGGTTTAAATCACCTTACACCTCCATAAGCCTCCTGCTCTGCAATGGGTCTCCTTAGTCCTGCACCAGCGATTTCACTGACACAAGTCCGAGGACAGAAAGGGGACACACATTCCAGCCCCACACACCCCACTTCTATGGTGCAATCCTGGCAGTGAGAAAAAAGCAGAAGAGGAGCTCATCCCTTTGGTTCCTACATACCAAGAATGAAAGGCATCCTTACCCAGAGAGGCCACGATCTTGTAATTCTCCAGCATGACTTCCCTATACAGAGTCTTCTGGCCTGGATCCAGCAGAGCACCCTCCTCCTTTGTGAAGCGCACAACCACCTCATCGAAGGACACCGGACCCTGCAAGGAGGAAACAGTCTCTCCTCACTAATAACGTCCCACCCTTTTGACATAATATCCTTCTGTTCTGTTGCTTAGTCTGAAAAGAGAAATTCAGGTAACAGCAACTTTTCTGCAGTATATTTGACAATTCAGAGCAATTGCTTGCCTGGGTTTTTCCCTCTTTCTTTTCTGATGGAACAAATGCCAACTCGAGGAGGTCCTGAAGGAAACACATCACTCACTGCATGATCACAGCTACCAGATTAGTGGAGGACAACTTACCTGTCACTGAAAAGCAGTCTAGGAAACATTGGCAGACTGTGTGAATATTTAGCCTCATATACAACACAGGACACAGAATGGAATTGAACCTTCTTTTCAATATATTTGGTAATCTTATAGATGCATTTTCAAAAACTTCCTAGAATCACTAAATTATATTTATGCATGAGGAAGGGGAGCAGGAGTTTGCAACCGGATCCCAGCTTGCACAGGGGGCTGGCATCCCCCCCCCATCCTGGCAATCCCTCTGCCCCAGTGGGGGCCAGATAGAGATGCTCAGGGGTGGTTTCTCTTGGAGAGACTGGGGTCAACTTTCACCCTGCAAAGAAGCTTCATTGGTCCTCACAGAAAGCACAAATTCACTACATTTGTCACGATCCCTTTGATCCCTATCCAAGCACACTCCTGCAGGCATGCAAGTGGAATGTCTAGTGCCAGTGTCGCAGTCTTTGAGGCCAGGGTGCTGACATGCCCACGCTCTCTTGGGTCAGCATCTCCTTCACGCTGCTGTGCTGTGTTCCTTTTGGACCTTCCTTCCCTGGTCCATTGCCTTTCCAGGACCTCGTCCCCTCAGCCGCTCCAAACTCAGCACTGTTTTGCTTTCATGGGCTCTTCTTATGGCAGAGTTCGTCCTTAACACGTCTTGTCCTACCTGAAACCGGAGGGCAGACAACGTTCTCTGAATCCTGGTCTTGCTGCGAGTCGAGTCTTCCACTGCCTGCAGTCATGTCAGAACCGCAGCCTTTCAGAACCTTTAGCCATCTTCTCTTGCTCACTCACTCACGCACATCCTGCTACATCCATCTTGTAATGGATGGATCTCCCCCTGCCGCTTTTTTCTCTGTTAGTGACATTACGCAACACCCACCCCTCTTCTTAGCCTTTCTTTTTCTTTCCTTTCCGGGCTAGGTTATGCTCTCTATTATAATAAAGGACAACATGGACTCTGATACCAAGCAAAATAACTACCAGCTTCTGATGCCAGCATCAATGGATGCCAGTGTGCAAGATGAACTGTTTTCCAAGACCCGACTTCTCTGACATAAAGGTCATACTTCTCAAGGACTCTGGTCAAGCCTCAAAATCTGGTGCACAGCTGTCCCTCGGTATCCATGGGGGATTGGTTCTGGACCCTCTAGGAATACTGAGAACCCAGCACCCGATGCAGAGTTACTCACCAGACCCTGCAAGGGGGCACTCCAGAGGGACTCAAGGGAGGACACCAGATCCTGCAAGGGGGGACTCCACAACCGCCTCCATAGGCTTCTGAGAGTCTCAAAATGCTTCTCCGAAACTGGAAGTGACTTTGGGTCGCTTTGGAGAAGCGTTCTGAGGCCCGTGGACGCCTATGGAGGCAGTTGCGTGCCTAGCACGATGCGGAAGAGGCCTCCAAGCTCGGCTTCCGCGAATAGTGAAATCCATGGAGGCCGAGACTGTGAATGCCGAGGGATGCACGCCTGTACAAGATCTCTCTCCCCCTTCACATATCAGGGGAGGAAGGAGATAATCACACTTTGTGTCTCCACTGAACACAACCCTGTCACCCTCTCTATGCATTTCCTGTCTGTATTTACAGTTTGTGTTTGCCCTCAGCCAATGTAGCTTCAGTAATCTCTGTATCTTGTCTCAAAACTTCATCTTCATTTTGCTCGAATGATCCGTCCCTTACTTGCGTAGGCTGCAGATTTGCTGATTCTGCTCCATGCCAAAGAGGAGACGGTCTTCTAGAACATGGCCCCGATGCCATCCTGCTGGCTGTGAGGGAGACAAAGGAGATGGGAAGACATTTACCCTTCATGCCTTTTTCTAACTTTAATTCCTTGTGCAATGCTCTTCCTATTTGTTCCATAGCTCTGGTTCGGACCCAGAAATACCGTATTGGTCTGAGTATAAGACTCACTTTTTTCTCCTAATTTAATTTAATTTAATACCTGCCTCTTTCCACCGCTGGGAATAATTAGAGTGAAATGAAACTGCAAACATCAAAAGCAAAGGGGAGGACGGAAGTTGTGAAGAATTCCAGTTAAAAATCCTGAGATTTGTTCTTGCTTGTTACTGTGAAATATAGATTTTAATGCCCTAAAGACGTTAAAATCACAATGCCCATTCAAAAGGTTTGAACTACAAAAGAAACAAAAGCTTAGCTTTTCAAACAGAAGAAAATGAGAGAAAAGCGCATGCTTGAATATATATATTCAAGATATATACCGTATTGTTCTGAGTATAAGACTCACTTTTTTCTCCTAATTTAAGTTTTTAAACTAGGGGTGCGTCTTATAATCAGGCTGTTGCAATTTAATGCCAGTGATTTAATTAATTTTTTTTAATAGCACCAAACGTTAAGGGTGCGTCTTATAATCAGGTGTGTCTTATACTCGGGACAATACGGGGTACATCTTGATTCACACATCTTGATTCACTTTCTTCTACTTCCTCCTCCTGCCACTTTGACCCCATTTCTTCCCCTCTCGGCCTGTCTAGTCGCCTCCCTCCCCTCTATGAAATCTCCTTGCTCCTTGAAAGCCTTTCCTGGCCCACTTAGACCTGCCGCCCCTTCTCTCTTTTCTGTCTCAATTCAGTCCTCCTCCTGCTAGCCTTTCACAAAGCCAAGTCCCAAAGACTGAGATTAAGCAGCATGACAGAGAGGTAATGTATCGATTCCAGGCAACATCCTCTAACTCAGACCATCAGAGCTGATGTGGGGGAAAACCCTGATTTGCAGATGGGGGGGGGGTGGAAGCTGGGCGGATGGAACGGAGATGTTGTGGAAGGGTTGCTCCCGGAACAGACACTTCGGATCTATGTTGAAGCACAGTTATCTGTGTAAGTGGAATGAGACCCCCCCACCCTTGAAAATGGAATGAGACCTCCACACACCTTGAAAGGTCACCCTGGTTGTCCTACTCCGTTCCTTCTTTTCCTGAGATTAGCACTCTAATGAGCTCTCTGGTTCTTCTGGCTCAGGCCTGGATGCTGGAAGGATCTTTTCAGCTGCAAAATCCAGCTCTCTTCCTTACGTTTTTTATCCCACCTGACCTGCCTCTGTTAAAACCAGGAGCAAAAACATTACAACAGTTAAAACAATAAACAATATCGAAGAGAGTGCATACATTAAAATAAAGCCATTTACAAGAGAGCAGACAAAAAGCTTAGCATGCATGCATCTCTCTCTCTCTCTCTCTCTCTCTCTCTCTCTCTCTCTCTCTCTCTCTCTCTGTGAGTTCCTCTTCTCCTTCCCTATTCCTTTCCGACCTTCGGACTCGCGCTCACCAGAGGAGTCAGCAGACTCCTGACTGGGTGGGAAGGCAAAGGAAATGGAGGAGCAGCCAGCCAGTCAATGACTTCCCCACTCATTCCCTCCTCCCCTCACCCATTCGCCCCTCTATGAATCTGGAGTTGCTTCTTTTAACCCTTGAGAGCCAAGAGGAAAGACTGCAGAGTTTGCAAGTTCCCAACTAACCCTCCAACTCCAGGCGGGACGGCATCATCACCCCCTCTTCCTTCCTCCTCCTCCCTCCCCCATTATTCCCGATGCAGCATCTCATCTGATGCAACATGCCCAGCACAGACTCTGCAGCTTCTTCTCTCTCTCCCCAGGCAGGCTGCAAGTGGCCAACTCAGACCAAAGCTCTTCCCAGGGTCTCTTATCCGAGCCTAATAACATCGTGTCAAGGGAACCGGAAGATCTTTGCAGCAGGTCCGAAGCGCGTACCCAGGCTTGGCGGGGGGGGGGGGGGGTTGGTGGTTGTAACTGTCTGGGACAGAAGCTGCCTCATTGGGACCCCCTTTCGCTGCGGGAGCGCGTGCATTTTCAGCGAGAGATGGGCCAGTGCAGAGTCGAGCAACGCGGCTCTCAGGCATGCCTGGCCAGGCACCCCCTCCTCTTCACCCCTCCCGCTTCAGCACCTGATGGAAGGTGCGTGGCACAGATTCTTTGGCTTCTCCTGGGGCTGATCTTCTTCCCCACCCCCACCCCACCCCACCCGGATGCAAGTGGCCAACCTGGACCAAAGCTCTTGGGGTCTCTTTTCCCCAGCATCACGTCATTTCCCTAAGTCAAGGCCAGGGGGGTGGAAGATCTTTGCTGGAAATTTTGAGCAGTCCCAAGGGACGCAGGTGACACCTTGGGCCTTGGGGACATCAGTCCTAGCCACTTTACTATGTACAGTATACATTTATTCTGAGTTTACAGCTGTCCCTGATCCTTATCTTTGTTTGGTTTGACATAGGGACTCCCAAGAATTCTTACAAAACAGCCCTGTAAGGTAGGCCACTACTATATCACAGATGGAAGGCGCTGATTCTGGCAGAGGATGGTTTGTTTAAGGTCACCTAATGGGGTCCTGTATGAGCTGAGATTCACAATGGGGACGTAACTCATGTTGTAACTACTACGTAGCTTCCTTAAGCAGCTTAATTGGCAACATTCATATGGTATACCATTGTGTTTGTTAGAACAGATATTTTGCAACATCTGCCACCCCAGCTGTTGCCTTGGTGCTTTTCCTTAGTATCAGACTCCTAGATGGAGGACAGCCACACCCATGAAGCAATCAATGGCAAGCGGAGTTACAGACACTTTAACTGTGTACGTGGAAAGAGAAGAAGCATTATCAGCAAAACCAGAGAGGGGGTAGCACTGCACTGCTCATCCCACAGAAGGACATGTTCTTGCCTCTGATATGAATTCAATAAGTGGCCTTAGGCAACAAGAGCAAAAGAAGGGAATGTGTCCTTGGGTCGTGTACAGATTGCTTTTCCCTCTCCCCGCTGCATAATTGCTCCTGCCCGCCTGTTTGTCATTTTCCATGCATGGTTTTTAGACTGCGTACATACATTTAGGCTGTGCATATACTATTGTACCATAATTTAAAAGTGTAATTTTGATTACGTGGGAGGTGGGGCAATGACGCGGGGGCAGGTCGATGACATGTTGACCCGTCCGCTGCATGGGAGGAGGTCCATCATGGGGGTGATGCACTGACCCCCCGCACCAGGTGACGCAAAACCTAGGAACGCCCCTGTTCTCCACCTTCTCTTTTCTGCCACTTTACATGTCTATTTGTTGTGTACAAGCTGTCTCCAGAGAATACGTGAGCAGGAAAAGAAAGCTGGCACAGTCATCATTGACCCAGTACTGATGACAATTTAAGATACTGTATGACACAGGCTGACTACCAAATTACTGGAAATAGTTTCATTCATCTGAAAACGGATTCACCATCAGAATTTCGTCCTGTTCATCCCACAGAAGCACATGTTCTTGCCTCTGCTATGAATTCAATAAGTGGCCTTAGGCAACAAGAGCAAAAGAAGGGAATGTGTCCTCCTTGGGTCGTATGCAGATTGCTTTTCCCTCTCCCCACAGCATAATTGCTCCTGCCCGCCTGTTTGTCATTTGGTTTTCCGTGATGGGATGATGGGATCCCCTGGGTGATGGGATGTAGCCTCTCACTTCTCCAAATGTATCTCCTTACAAGGGCCAAATTAGTAGTGACAGGAAGGAAACCTCTGCTGTACGTCAGCACTGAGCCTCATTAGTGTGCCTGAGTTTTAGCCTAGGATTGTCGTCGAATTAGAGAGATTTTCAAAAAGGCACATGAATGAAGCATATCTAAAAGCAAAGGATCCCAGCTCCCAATAACAGAAGATTCTGCAGCAAGGGCAAAAAAATAGATTTTTTTTCCTGACGTAGAAAGAGTCCAACGGCCAGTACAATTAAAGCAGTTGGAAACGCAAAGCAACAATTGTAGTTCCTGTAGGGAAAAGGCAGATTCATGTGATAGCCATTGTTTCTGACAGCTGCCTTGCCTTCTCCTAATGAGAAGATGTTCTGAGCTATCTGTGATGAGCAAACGCTGCCATTTTTCAAGGTGCCACAAAACCTCCTAAATGTGATATTTTCAGTAGCATGTAAGATTGCATGTGGCCTATTATGTTAGAATGTTTTCTTACTGAGTCAGACCATTGCCCATCTAGCTCGGTATTGTCTGCACTGACTGGCATAAGTTATCCAGGGATTTTGGCAGCGGTCTTCTCCACCCCTACTTGGAGATGCCAGAAATTGAACCTGGGCAGGAGTGGCCCAAGCCTTGGCCGTCCCCCACTTTCCTCATTCACAGTTTCCACTTAGTGCTAAATATCCATGCTAGCCAAAGGTCAGGGTAATTGCAGAGTACTGTATGTCAGGCTTCTGAAACAAAGAGTTAGCAAGGGATTCACTACCATATCACAATCACATCCTAAGCCTACAGATATCCCCAGGAAACCACGCCACCAATTATGTGAAAACAAGGAAAATATGGAACTTCAAAACTAATCAATAATAGTAAGAAGTGTTGTTGTTTTTTTGCTGAAGAAAAAGACGATTACCTTTATGTGGGGAAAATTAGAAGGCGTGATTGTTAAACTTCATGGAAAAACCTACAGATTGGATACAATTCAGAAAGCAAAAGAGTTTTTGGGAAGAGTTCAGGATGGAGGAGGAGGAGAAGAAGAAGAAGAAGAAGAAGAAGAAGAAGAAGAAGAAGAAGAAGAAGAAGAAGAAGAAGAAGGACAGATGGTGCAATTGCAAGCGGTGACCAGTAAAGATGGATTACAAATTTTTATCATGGAATATTAATGGAGCTATTGCTCCGCAAAAAAGAAAAAGAGTATTTCATTATTTGAAGAAACTTAATCAGGATGTGATATGCCTCCAAGAAACTCATATAAAAAAGGGAGATACAAAATTTTTGATCCAGAAAAGTTTGGGAGAAGAATTTTTTTCAACAAATATCAAAAAGAAGAATGGGGTGGTTTTATATGTTAAAAAACATTTGAAGCCGGAATTAATATTTTCAGATGATAAAGGAAGAGGGGTGGCAGTGGAAGTAACATTAGATGGCATAAAAACATTAATATTGGGGGTGTATACACCACATCAACAAAAAGGGGATTTTTTTTAGATATTTGATGAATTTGTTGGCAAACTATTCTTATAGTAGTTTTTGCTTGTTGGGTGACTGGAATGGAGTGGTCTCTCCGTTGAGTGATAAAAGCTCAGAAAAAGAAATAAAGCATAACCAAGGGAAACTACCTAAACGTTTTTTTTTGAAATGGTGGAAACTTTAGGGGTTTTGGACATATGGAGACAGAAAAATGGGAACTCTAAGGAGTTCACACATTATTCAGAGAGACATGGATCAAGTTCAAGAATTGATATGTTTTGGGTGTCAAAGGATATAGCTGTTAGAACTTCTAAAGCAGAGATTTTAGCAAAATCTATTTCAGATCATAATCCGATATCATTGACAATAAGGAAGAAAATTAAAACTTATAGATGGAGACTGAATGAACTATTATTACAGAAAGAAGAGATAATAGAAGAAGCTAAAAGCAAATTAAAAGACTTTTTTGAGTTAAATATGAATAAAGGAACAGAGGTAAGAATAGTTTGGGATGCGAGTAAAGCTTTTATAAGAGGATATTTTATACAAAAAAATGCAGAATGGACTAAAAAAAGGCAAATTAAGTTTCAAAAGATTGAAGAAGAGATGAAGAAGAAAGAACAAGAGTTGAGGAGGACACCTGGTGATAAAAAAAGTACTACAACAAATTAAAATTTTACAGAGTCAGTTATCCCTGATGATAACAAGAGAAATAGAAATGAAAATGAAGTATGCGAAACAAAGGTATTTTGAACATGCTAATAAACCAGGAAAATTTTTAGCTTACAAACTGAGGAAAGACAGAGAGAAAAGAATTATTTCTAAGTTACAAGAGACAGATAAAATATGTACAGAACAGGAAGATATACAAAAACTGATTGTAAATTATTATACAAATTTATATAAAAGACAGAATGTAGAATCTGCAAAAATAAAGGAATATTTGGCAAAGCAAAATTTACCAAAAGTATTGGAAGATCAGAAATTAATTTTAAATGAAAGGATCATGCCTAGAGAAGTGGCAGATGCGATAAAGAGAGTTAAGCTGAATAAGGCACCAGGTCCAGATGGTTTGACTGGGAGATTTTATAAATGTTTAGAAGATGTAATAAGTACTCCATTACAACAGACGATGAATGAAATTTTACAAAATAGAAGAATGCCAGATTCATGGAAAGAGGCGAACATAACTTTGATACCAAAAGAAGGACAAGATTCAAGTAGTATAAAGAACTATAGACCTATATCGTTGCTTAATAATGATTATAATGATTTACATCAATTTTAGCGGAGAGAATGAAGAAGATGTTTCAAAAATTCATACATGAAGATCAATGTGGTTTTCTACCAAAAAGACATTTGAGGGAGAATGTAAGAATTGTTGTGGATATGTTGGAACATTTTGACAAACGTATAGATAAGCAATTAGCATTAATATTTATAGATGCTGAAAAAGCTTTTGATAATTTGAACTGGTCTTTTTTACTAGAAGTTTTACAAGAAATGGACTTTGGGGGAAAATTTTATAAATGGATAAATTCAATTTATGTGACACAAACTGCAAGAGTATTAGTGAATGGTGAGCTGACTAAGACATTTGAAATTCAAAAAGGTACGCGACAAGGATGTCCGTTATCACCATTGCTGTTTATATTGGTGTTAGAAGTTTTGAATAGAAATATTAGACAAGATGAAAGAATACATGGTGTGAAGATTAAGAAAGAAACATTCAAGTTAAGAGCCTTCGCAGATGACTTGGTATTAATGCTGGAAAATCCGTTAAAAGATATAGAGTTGTTGATGAGCAAATTAAAAGAATTTGGATCTCTTGCAGGATTTAAAGTTAATAAACAGAAGACAAAAATAGTGACTAAAAATATGAAGATTCAAGCAATTGAAACTGATGAATAAAACAGGATTTAAGGTGGAAAAAAAAGTTAAATATTTGGGAATTGTATTGACGAGTATGAATTGTACATTATTTCAAAATAATTATGTTGAAGTATGGAATGAAATTAAGAAAGATCTGTTAAGATGGGAAAGATTGAAATTATCTTTACTAGGAAGGATATCGGTGATTAAGATGAATGTATTGCCAAAAATGATGTTCTTATTTCAAACGATACCAGTGATTATATCTGATGCACCATTTAAAGAATGGCAGAAAGACATTTCTAAATTTATTTGGCAAGGAAAAAAAAACCAAGGGTGAAATACAAGATTCTTCAAGATGCAAAGGAGAGAGGAGGATTAGGACTACTGGATTTGAAAGTATATTATGCAGCATGTTGTTTTTTATGGTTTGAAAGAGTGGGTGTATTTACAAAATAGAAGATTATTGGAGTTAGAAGGCTCCGACTTGAGATTTGGTTGGCATGGGTATTTGTGGTATGATAAAGTGAAAGCAAATTTAGAATTTAAAAACCACTATGTTAGACATGCATTATGGAGAATTTGGAACAGATATAAATTGAGGTTTTATGAGAAAATACCATTATGGGTTGCACCATATGAAGCACACTTTGGTGGAAGCAGCGTGCCAAAAGAGAAAGGACTATTATACAAGAATTTATTAAATTTTTCACAAGGAGACTGTACCATAAAGTCAAGAGACAAATTAATGGAAGAAGACTTTAATTGCCAATGGTTTGTATATGTTCAAATTTTGGAGAGATTTAAAGTGGACAAGAAGGCATATGGATTTGTAGAAGAAGAATCAATACTGGATGTACAATTAAAATCTGAAGACCAGGTAATCTCAAAAATGTATAAATTGCTTTTGAAGTTCGAGACAGAAGAAGAACAGGTTAAAGAATGTACGATTCATTGGGCGAAAAATGTAGGTCATGTTATTTTAATGGAACAATGGGAACAACTATGGTTAAAGCAGTTGAAATTTACGTTAAATGTTAATATTAAAAAAAAAATGTATAAAATGATGTATAGATGGTATATAACCCCAAGCAAATTAGCAAGAATGTATGAGAAGGTGACGAATAGCTGTTAGAAATGTAAAAAGCAAGAGGGAACTTTTTATCATATGTGGTGGACATGCCCCCAAGCAAAGAAGTATTGGACTCAGATTCATAAACAGATTGAGTTGATTTTAAAGATTAAGGTTCAAATGAAACCGGAAACCTTTTTGTTGGGTATGTGGGATGATCATGTAGGCGAAAAATTTCAAACTTTGTTTTTATATATGATAGCTGCGGCAAGAATTTTATATGCACAATATTGGAAGAATTCGAAGATACCTTCGCTGGAAGATTGGTGGCTGAAAGTTTTGGATTATGCTGAAATGGATAAACTTACAATTTTAATTAAGGAAAAGTCAGTTAACCTTTTCGAGAATAACTGGAAACCATTTATTGATTTTTTAAGAGAGAGAGAGAACAACGATGTGATGATATGCGGATTTAATGAATAGAATGTGGGTGTTATTTTGGCTTAGTTGGATATTATATGCAGAAAATAGTGAATAGTATGCTAGTAGGATGTATTGCTTCGTGCTTGCTTTAATTTTATGAAATATGTATTGTTTTTATGTTTTAATATATTAATAAAATATAAATATATAAATAAAAAAAATAATAGTAAGAATTTTTGTATTAGAAGTTAAGTTAGACAGAAACCTATCTGTATTAGTTAGCAAATCAATGAGAAATTCAGAATGTTATGGCTTTTCGCGTGCGGGTTGTAAAATACATATGTAGTGAGAAATGTACATAAATAAAAATCTATATTCCTAAAAAAATAATAATCCAGGAGATGTGGCCTGGAGGTTGAGCCAGTGCCCTGCCTGAAGAAGCTAAGCAGAGTCGGCCTTGGTTCTTGCTTGGATGGGAGACAGCAGCAGCTGATGGACCTTGCAAAGATACTGAGAAGGCACTGTGAGAGGGTGGCGCCCGCGTCACTAGAGGGCAGCAGGGGGGGCAGGCCGCCGGAGGGTGACGCGCGCAGAAGGGTGACATCACCCTCCGGAGGCTCCGAGGCTGCGAGAAGGCCTCGAAGCGTCCGCCCCGGCCGGTGGTCCAGGGCCTTCTGACGAAGGCCCAATACATCAATAAGTGAACGTTTACCTTTTCGCGCATGCGCAGAATGTTTCTGAGGGCAAAATGCCGGGGAGGATGTCGTCGGAGCCGGCAGCAGCACGGTGCGGAAAATTTTGTGTGTGTGTGCAGGGGGTCATTAGGGTGATGCGCGCGCCCTCGCTTCAGGGCGGCACGCGCCCTAGTGACGCCACAATGCGGAGGAGTCATCTAGAGAGATGACATCTGTCCGAGGGTGAACTGCGGACAGAGTACAGAGCACCAGCCAGAAGGAGGGCTGCAATCGGAAGGGAAGCATATGGAGTATGGAAGGTTCTATATATGAATAGAACAATATTGTAAATTGTACAATATTGTAATATTGTTATTGGGTCTAGGATAGCCTGCCTATGTAAACTGCCTTGAATAAATCTGATGAGAAATCTGATGATGAGAAAGGTGGTATATTAATACAGTAAATAAATAAATAAGAGCAGAATTTGGAGCTTATACTGTGAGATACATTCCCCATGTGACCACAGGGCAGCTAATAGCTGGAGTCGTGTTGAGTTGCCTACTATGAGCTACCCTCTATAAGCCAGTGTTTGAGACAGGGGACTTTCCCAACCCTATCTGGAGATGCCAGGATTTGAACATCAGACCTTCTACAGGCTCTGCCACTGAGCTACAGTCCATTGTCGTCTGAGACTGGGAATTGGCGCTTGACAACCTTGTCTGCACATGTATGTGATGCTGGGCACATGGCAGGCAAGCATGACTCAAATTAGTCTCATGGCATTTTGTTCAGGCTAATGGCAAAGAAGCATCAGGGCAGACTTTGGTTCTTCAGAGCAATACCCGCCCACCCCCACGCTAGCTTGCTGGCTTAGGAGAAGCCTTGCTTTTCTTTTTGGGAAAGTCCATCACCTTGCTTGGTCAGCAGATTTAAATCTGGAAATAAGACTCGTCTTGGGAGTAAACAATGAACACAACAGAGGTGCCCTCAACCTGGCCGTCCCTCATCTACCTCATTGTAAACAGTTGTAGAATTAATTGAGGCACAGGCCACCTGAGCAATCAATCAGGGACCACCACCGCCCAGCACACTCTGCAGGGTGAAGAACAAGAGAGGCACCCATCTCGAGCCAGGGATGGACCATCCAGGGGCATCAAGCCACGAAAGGAAGGTCTTCGATGACGAAACCCTTTCAACAAAGGGCGAACATAAGAAGAGCCCTGCTGGATCATCTAGTCCAGCTTCCTGTATCTCACAGTGGCCCCACCAGATGCCTCAGGGAGCACACGAGACAACAAGATACCTGTATCCTGTTGCCACTTCCTTGCACGTGGCACAGAGAAATCCTACTTCTAACACCAAGAGGTTGCTTATGGCTGGTAACTTGTGGTGGACTTTTCCTCCATGAATCTATCCAACCCCTTTTTAAAGGCATCTAGGCCAGGTGGCTTCAAGACATCCTGTGGCAAGGAGTTCCACAGATTAGTTACACACTGGGTGAAGAAATATTTTCTTTTGTTCATTCTAACTCTCCCTCCACTCAATTTTAGTGCATGTCCCCTGGTTCTGGTGTTGTGTGAGAGGGAAAAGAACTTCTATCCACTCTCTCCATCCCATGCATAATTTTATACGTCTCAATCACGTCCCCCCTCAGACGCCTTTTTTCTAGACTGAAAAGCCCCAAACACTGTAGCCTTTCCTCATAAGGGAGGTGCTCCAGCCCACAAATCATTCTGGTCACTCTTTTTCACCTTTTCCAATTCAACTATATCCTTTATGAGGTGTGGTGACCAGAACTGGACGCAATACTCCAGATGTGGCCTTACTGTCGATTTGTACAAGGGCAGAATGATATTGGCGAAACGTAGGAACATGTTAGAGATTTGTTCTACTCGTGGACCATGGTCTTTAAACCTGAAAATTTTTAATCAATGTATAAATCACTGTGTTCACATGTGTTTGTGAGCAAGTTATTGTGTCTCCCCTCACTAGGTTAAATAATGGTTCATGGAAAGGAAAGGGTGATGACCTAAATATTTTTTCATGCTTTCCTTTGAAATGTTATCTGCCGAAATATAAAAAATAAATGAGCTTTATTTCAAGAGAAATAGCTTCCTGGAATATAGCTACCTTATTGTGCTGTATACTTAAGGAAGATTGTCACATCTGCCTGATCATCAGCTGTGATCTTGCTTTGCACTCCAAACATCAAAGAAGCCTTTTGTGGCTTGTCTTACAAATGAGTGTCAGAATCCAGGCTTTTACTCTATTTGGCAAAAGCGCTTCTGATTTCAGAACTGATAAGAGAAGTCCTACATACTGTACTTTGTTAGGGCGACAAACATTTTGTTGCACTAGAGCCAATGTTCTCTGTCCAGCTTACATTACTTGCCACAATATCCTTTTCCCTTATTTCCCTCTGAAAAACTGTAACAGCTTGAAACAGTATAATGCATGCTTCAAAGATTTAAGAGCATTAAGCTCGGTAGCATCAGAGTCTTTTCTTATTAGCTCTTCAATTAAGAAAGAGCCAGATTCTTGGCTACCTTTGCTCTATTAATCTGTACTTTGAGAATCAGTTAATCACATGCAATTATAGTTCCCAGAATTTACACGGCTGAAACATAAAACACAATATTGTCAACAGTGATTTCTTCTTCCCTATGTACTTATAGGACAATAATGTTCATATGGGCTGTCACGTTTTTCACAATCACTGCTGCTATGCTTCTACAAGCTGCATGACATGCACATTTAGCAAGTGAAGTTTTCTCCATCACTTATTTCCATTCACTTATTTCAGACCAAGCGTCATCTGTTAATTTTCTGTGTGGCAGGCTGTTGTTAAACATATAGCATAATAAAAAAGAACATTATCTGCCTTTATATTTATTTTTTATTATTATTATTAATTGATTATTAATTGATTATTAGTATTATTATTTATGATCTAGTTGTATGGAGTGCAAAATACAGTGATTGGGGCTGTCAAAAATGTGATGGCTAAATTCATAAATAGGAAAACATTTATTCCAGAATACAAAGCCCCTAACTGTTGATTGCATGCAAGGCTGGTTGTATTTTTTTTTTTACCATATCTCTTCACTCAGATATTCACATAAATATGGTGCCAACAAATCTAGACCCATCTCCCAAAGATAAATTCATAAATCACATTCTATATATTTACTATTTTTTTTGCAAATTTATGTTTTTCCTGGGGCTCTGTTTGACTGTTCCAAAATGCCTATTTTTAACCTTTTTGTAAGTTTTTTAAAACTGTACAAACCTGATTCACAAAATTACAGAAATAAGAGTCATGCACAAGAAGATTTTTTAAAGTAAGCATTAACATTTAAGTGAACAAAAATACCACTAGTATCAACATCAAAATAGCAATAGTTCTGGTGGAACACTTTGATTGGTATATCTATTTCAGTATAATGAAAACTGATTCCAATTATGAAAATAATTTTCCATCCTATCTCCTTTTTCTTTTCCGTCCCAGGATCACATGTCCAGAGCTTGACCACAGCTGGAGAGCTTGACCAGAGCTATAGCATGTTTCAGGGCTTTTTCAAGCAATCTCTGAAAAGAGAACGTATAGCGTTTTCAATTTTTTAGCTGTTTTGTAAAAATACCTACATTTAGAAGAGGATAAGCACAATCCAATGCAACTCCCCATGTGACGATGCAGCGGCGCCAACATGGCACCCACTGTATCCTGCAGGGGAGTTTCAGCATCTGGAGGCCTCATCAGGGTAAGGAAACATTTGAGCCCCTGGCCCCAGGGTAAGCCCGTGTCGGCCCACCAGTCTACGACCTGCACCAGCTTTATCGCTGGTGCAAGTCTGCATGGACCTGGGTCAGGGGATCGCGGACAGGAAGGGGATTAAGATTTCAACATGCACCACTACCACCTATACCGCCCCCTTCTTGGTCCTGATCCAAATCCTGACCCCCTTCCCAGGCCTGTTCCACCTTCCTTGGTCAACACGGAGTTCCCTTACCCTGAGGAGGCCTCAGCATGCCGAAACTCCCCCACAGGATACAGTGGACGCTGCGTTGGCACCATTGCATCACCGTGCGGGGAGTTAGGTAGGATTGGGCTGTTAACCAGTAAACAAATGCAAGCAGTTTATTAAAAGCCTGAATAAACAAAACAATAGAAAGGGAGGAGGGATGCAAAGGATCCAAGCAATGCAGGTATCAAAATACAAACAGGTATAATGAAGAAAAGAGTGGGAGTTGGCAAGTAGATTACAGTATAAATACATTCCCTGATGTGGCTAACTGAATATTGTCTCTGTTCTTGTCACCCTTGCTCTTCCAGGGTCCTGGTCGTTACACTTCCAGTGCAGCAAGGTAAGTGGGCAAGCCTCTTTTGGTAATCAGCAGCTGTTTGCGTATGACAACCTTAAAAAACTTGGGTTAATGATGTTGTAGCGGAATTTTAAGCAGGTGAGGGATGCTGGATGCTGACCTTTTGCTACAAGTGAGCACAGTTTTTATACCTTCCAGAACTGACCATCACATGCTTACAAGAGAGGTGCATGATCAGGTGGGCATACAGGTCTTGAGGTGATTACTGATTTACATCTCTTAGGGACAATGAGAGGAGGCAGCTTTACAATAGAATCTGACACCTCATGATGGTCCCAGAGGTCCTGTGGGACTTAATTGAGTTAGTCCAAGGGAGTTCCTGGCTCCAGGAGCCAGGCCTAATGTGCATGACATTCCGAAGAGGAGGGAGTGGTGAAGTTTTTTATGCAAGAGTTCTCCCCATGCTAATGGACAAACAGATGTGAATAAAACAATACCTAGAAATTCTGCTTCAGTGTCATGAGCCGATCCAATTGGATGGTTTATGACTATCTTGTCCCTTGGTCAGGTGAGTTTGGATGCCCAATCAGCTGTTGCATGCCAATCTCAGCAGGGGAGACGGCTTGTGTCTATTGCTCTTGGGGGGCAGATGTGAAGGTGAGCAACCCACAAAATGGGCTATTTGCCCTGCCATGTGGCCTTTGGGCAATGGCTCTGTATTCAAAGAGTCTCCGGAAAACATTCCAAGCCAATAAATCTTGCAGCTGGGTGTCTCAGTGGCCTTCTTTAGGATGCTGCCATCACAGAAGCCTCTGGGGGATGGGAAAGGTCTAAAAATAGGGGGAAATCAGAAAAAAATAGGGAACAATCAGGGAATTTCATCAAAGGTAGCAAGACTAGGCTGCCCTTCCACCTTGGAGAATTAGTTAAAACAGACAGTGCTGGGCTAGATGGCCCAACAGTATGACGAGTACAAACATGTTTCTCATCTTCATCATACCTTTTGAGAGAGCAACAGAAGAATGGAGCCCTAAAGTCCCCAATATAATTTATTTGAAAGGGAAATCAATATTATGCAGCAATATAAAACAACTCTATCCTGCATTTTTAATGTTTTTTTTTCTTGCACTGTCATTTGGCAAGATGCAAGAATTGGTTCTAGGAAACTATTTAATCAAACAGATGTATCTCTGCTACAAGTAAAAAAAAAAAAAGGAACAGGCATTGAATCTCAAAAGACATTTGGTATGCTTAGAAAGAATCTAGGACACCAGAATATTCAGAACAGATTTCAGCTTCTAGTCACTGATGTCATGTTCATTATCCCCTCCCTTACCCAATAATCACTTTTTAATGTATTTGACTGATATGTAAGGCTTAACATTAAAAATCTAATTTTATTACCTTAAAAGATTGGAAAACATTGCCAGCTTGGAGTCTTCAGCTGTTTCATTTGGCAAGGTGCAAAAATATTTCTGGAACTTAAGAAACAGCCTTACATTGAGTCAGACCAGTGGTCTATCTGGCTTAGTATTGTTGACTTTGATGGACAGTGGCTCTCCAAGGTGGACAGGATTTTTTCTCTGCCCTAACTAGCAGGCAATGCCAATTGGCAGGCATCAACATAATGCAATGGGGAGCCGTGGCCAATGGTCATGAATGGTCAAGGGAGCCACAGGTCAAAAACGTTTGGGAAACACTGACTAAAGGTGTTGGGTATGCCCTAAGCAACATGGGACTCAGAGATTTGAAGGATCAGAGATTGGTCCACCCACTTTGGCCATCAACAGGAGCCCTGCTCCATGTTCCCCCTCCTTTGGAGGTATGATTGGTAGGAACAGGTGATAGGGCCTTTTGATCACAACCCTCAGGCACTGGAACTCTCTTCCATTGAGGCTCGATTTGCCCCTTAGTGGCATCCTTTCCCCACTTGGTGAAGACGTTTTTGTTTACACAAGCTTTTGTATGTGTTCCCCTTCTTCTTTGTTGATAAACATAAGAACATAAGAACATAAGAAGAGACCTGCTGGATCAGGCCAAAGGCCCATCTAGTCCAGCTTCCTGTATCACACAGTGGCCCCACCAGATGCCTCAGGGAGCACACAAGACAACAAGATACCTGTGTCCAGTCGCCACTCCCTTGCACCTGGCACAAAGAATACCTCCTCCTACAACCAGGAGGTTGCTTATCCCCATCATGGTTTGTAAGCTGTGATGGACTTTTCCTCCATAAATCTGTGCAATCCCCTTTTAAAGGCATCCAGGCCAGGTGCCATCACCACCACCTGTGGCAAGGAGTTCCACAAACCAATTACATGCTGGGTAAAGAAATATTTTCTTTTGTCTGTTTTAATCCTTCCTCCACTCAATTTTAGTGGATGTCCCCCAGTTCTAGTGTTGTGTGAGAGGGAGAAGAACTTTTCTCTATCCACTCTCCCCATCCCATGCATGATTTTATATGTCTCAATCATGTCCCCCCTCAACCGCCTTTTTTCTAGACTGAAGAGCCCCAAACGCTGTAGCCTTTCCTCATAAGGGAGATGCCCCAGCCCACTAATCATTTTGGTTGCTCTCTTCTGCACCTTTTCCAGTTCCCTTTGCATAGTTGGCCTTTGCATTTTTTAAATTGCTTTATAATGTTTTGATTATATTTTGATTTAATAGAATATGAGCCACCTTGAAGGCCTCTTAGGAGGTGAAAAAGCAGCATATGAAAGCCCAGACAATTAAATATTTCTTTCTCCCAGTATCTTGAAATAAATGTGCTGAAGAAAACCATTTGCTATTTCAGCAATATTATTATGACTCGTGCTCATTTGAAAGTTCTCCATCAAGATTTTTGAACTCAAAATTAAGGGGCCCAGGGCCAAATTGGGGGACCATTTTGGCAACTTCCCCAGGGGATGGTAAAATAAAAGGAGAAAAGTTCATTGAGAGTCTAGCAGAGGGTGGCATTGGCAACCATCCAGTTGGTCATGGCTGGTGGCCATTGTTTTCTTTTTCTTTTTTTGCCACTGCCTGAAAGATTGTAAATGCTGCCACTCACTGATAGGCCCCTCCAAACTCTGACTTGAGTGCCATTTTGCCATCACTTCTGGAAAACTGCAGAAATGCTCTCCCATTTTCAGCACCTGTGAATGGGATGACCTGACGAAAAGACCCTGATAGGATGGGGCCATGAGGTTGTAAATTGAAGTGTTCGAATTCTGGATTCTTCCACTTCAGACTGCTGGTGAAGAGTCATATTTTTAAATGCTTTATACAAAACACATCCTCAGCACAATAAACCAGCATGTCAGGAAGTGGTCTGTACTAAATCTTTCCTTCACTGTGCTCAATACATCCCAGTGAAGGTTGTTTTGTTTTGTTTTGTTTTGTTTTTGCACAAAGATGCTACTTTCTCCGCACGGAAATGGCTCGGACAGTGAGGGGGCGGGGCTGCCTCCTCCTCGCTCGGTAAAGAGACTATGACCTCAGCGATACTTACAGCCCCGCCCCTACCGGAGCGACGCCTCTGCTTGAGATCCTTTCTAGCCTCCGTTTCCAAAGCTGCCTTTGCTATCTTGACTCTCAAACTCACCTTCTTCTGAAAGAAATTTCTGATCTCTCTCCTGAGCCCTATTTAAACACCCAACATTTGACCTCCAAACTCCATGGGGAAATTACAACCTTAAACCAACCAACCTTCACCCACCCACCCAATTTCTCCCCCAGTTAACAGATGCTATAATCTGTTGTTGGAGTGCAGGAGTGCAGGCACTGGGATTGAGAAGGCTTTGTTTCTTGCCAAGAGGCTTGATTTTGGGGGATTGGAATAGGGCTTCATTGGTCTACTGGAGTCTAGCTAGTCAGTGACCGGTTTGATAGCTGATTGATGTTGTTGCCCTCCATTGAATGCTGGGATCACTTAGGGGGTTGATGGGGTTTATGTCACTACTATTGCCATTACATTCAGTGATATACAGTACAGGAATTATGATTTACGAGTAACAAAAATCTTTTTTTTAAACTAAAGATCCTGTACGGTCTAGTACACGAGGAGGTCCATGGGGGTGACACCATGAGTTCTTGCCTCGGGTGACGCCAAAACTAGTGACGCCTCTGTACTGGTGGTAAATGGGATGGGACTTAGCCCTGGGGGAGTGTATACTACAAAACTGGCCATTCCTCTGATCCTCTCCTAACACTGCCCATTTCTTCAACTATGCTGCCGTAGTTGCAATGGTCTATCACTGGTTTAAGGTTACAAATTAAACAGCACAATCCTATCCAATTTACACCACCGGTGTAACCAGCAGGGGAGGGCAGGGCGGTAGGCTTTGGAGGGGAGATTTAAATCTCCTTTGAATCCCCCTTTGGAAGGGATTTGAATCTCCTTTCCGTTCTGGGGCCTCCCGTTCTCGCTGCACCGCTGGTTACACCGGTGGTATAAGTTGGATAGGATTGTGCTGATAATGATGTAATGAAACCACCAAGCTGGCATAGCTCCACATTATGCTGGTAAAACAGATTAGTAAGAATCCTATGCCTGTCCAGCTAGCATGACTTCAGGATAGGATTGCACTACAAGTCATTTTAAACTCATTTCTTCTCAAATAAGGTTTTTGTTTTTCCTTCATCCTGAAAATAGGTGCCTACCATTTTCTGACTTAGCTGATCCATTAAATGTTCCATTAAGGAAGGTGATAATGAAGGAAAACATTTCTTTGAATCTGACTGTAACTGAGACAAGAAATTATGTAATAAATACAATGGCTTGGCTCCAAAGAGCTACTTAGGCATGACCTTGGGCACGCCCAGTAGAATCTTTTCCTTCTTCCTTTTGAGTAGCACATCCCCATGCCCAATCAGAAACTGCTTTTAAAAGGTTTTAAGAGATGTTTGCCATGCAACATGGTGGCCTGATGTTCAAGGAATTTCCATAGGGCGGTGGTTCCCAAACTTTTAGCACTGGGATCCACTTTTTAAAATGACACTCTATTGGGAACCACCTATATTTACACAAGCTTGCAAACTGCAGGAGCTCAGCTCTTTGCAGGGCAATTAGCAGCTATCTTGCAAACTGCAGGAGCTCAGCTCTTTGAATGGCATTTAGCAGCTATCTGATTTTTGAATAGCCTCGGGGCTTGAGGCAATTACTTATCTGATCTTTCCATCACCTGTGTTTTCATTGGAGGCTGTGCGGGACCCACAAGAAATTGGGTTGCAACCCACCAAGTGGGTCCCGACCTACAGTTTGAGAAACACTGCCCTAGGGCATATGGCAGAGATTCCCAAACTGGGGAATCACAATGCCCCAGTCCAGGATTAATGGTCGCTACCTCCTTAAGGGGGGTGGTGATGTGCAGTGGCGGCAGCACTTCCGGGATTGTGGCACCGCTGAGAAAAAAGGGGCCGTAACACTGCGGGCCTCCCCGCGCCCCAAAGCTGGAGCTTTCCCGCTGGCGCCAGCAGTCATTGGGATACCTGCCAGATCAGGTAAGTCCAGCGGGGTGGAGGGAAGGTGGGGAGGGGGTTGAATGGGGCGGGGGAGGCCGGAATGGGGCAGTGATGGAGGCAGGGTGGGCAGCATAGGTCCGAGTTGACCTATTGTGACTGCTGAGGCTTACAGACTGCTGAGACTGCTGAGGCTTTACCCGGCGAGGAGACCTCCAGCAGTCAAACATCCACTGTGGGATGCAGTGCAGCCTGCACCAGCGCTGCTGCATCACCGCGCAGGGATTTACGCTGGCTTGGGCTGCCCAATTGTCTTCAGTAAATGTGTTCAGTTATGCATAATTGAAAACTAATTTAGGGAGGGAAGTGTAGTGTTTCCAAAAGGCAGAAAAGATGCAGAACACTAAATTGCTTGTCATCTGAATACAATTTTTTTAAAAGGATAAAATATAAATATTTACAACACACTGAAATAGATTAATATTTGACTTGCTTTTGTATAGTTACAAGTATTGTAACTACTGTATATCCAAGTTATACTGTATTATAGCTATATCAAAGAAAACTCTGATAATTAATATAAGGTTCTATTGCCTTACATTTCTTTTTGAGAGTTTTTTAAATCACCCTCTGATACCTGGAACTAAGATCCATTTCAGTTCCATTTATTTGTGTCAGACATAAGCCATAATAAATTAGCAAGCATAAACATAAGTGTGAACGGCACAACATTCACCACAGGAAAAAAGGATGTTTTCACACTTGTGCAATAATAATGCCATATGCATATTTAATCAGAGTAAAAGCATTTAATCAATACAGAGCAGTCATCCACAGCAGAAGTCATCAGATAGCCTCATATTGATTCAGATGACAGTCAACTGTGGAGGAATTAACAAGGTTCAGTTGCATGTTGGCCAGCGCTAATGCAAAAGTACCAGTTTCTGGATGATCCTCATTCTATTGATTGCAAGCAAATCATTTTTTTTAAGGTGGACGAATAGTGACTGCTTTTCAATGAAGCAGGATGAGCTCCTGAGCACTTACATTTAAAGGGTATCGGAACAAATAGGAAGACAATTCCTCAAGTTCATCCGTTTCACAAAGGCATACATCATGATTTAGATCGAAATCCATAGTAGCTTTAGAATGGGTAAGCACACTCTCCACTGTTCTAAAGTGTTGCAAATGTGCCGTAAGGCATGTTTGTGCCTACTTTGGAGTAAGGGAGGCTGGCACAAGGCCGGCCTCCCTCCCTCTGCTGCCGAGATGTTCATGTGGCCTCCAGAGGCAGGTAAGGCCTGGAGCCTTATAGCGACTGCATGGGCAGTCCAGGCGGCGAGGGAGGGGGGGCCATTGGCCGAACTGGCCCAGGAAGGGGCGGGGATGGCATCCGCCATATCCCCATCCCCGTTAGGCCGGCTCGGTCGTTACACGGCCTACCCCTACTTCCGCCAGCTATTTAGCTGGTTGAAATCCAAGGAAGCCTATTGGCTCGGCCCTGGTTTACACCCGAGTAGACCTCCGGCCTGCCGCATGGCGGTCCGCGACGAGCACATGATCTGGCCATGCCGCTGGCCGAATCCTTACAGAGGATTTCGCTCTTAGAGTAGTGACTAAGGACCCAAATAAAATAAGTCTAATATTTTGGCCACCTAATGCGAAGAGAGGACTCTCTGGAGAAGACTCTGATGCTGGGAAAGACTGAAGGCAAAAGGAGAAGGGGAAGGCAAAGGATGAGATGGTTAGACAGCATCACCGATGCAGCGAACATGAAAATGAGCGAACTCAGGAAGATAGTGGAGGACAGGAAGGCCTGGCGGGATATGGTTCATGGGATCACGAAGGGTCGGACACGACTTAACGACTGAACAACAACAAATGGAGGGGTACATGAAGGTCTATTTGGACTGTGATATGTTTCTAGGGCTTTGACAAAAAGTGGACTTGATCTAAAAGCAGAGAAATACTACTAATTTTTGTGCAATTAGTTGGTCAATGATAGGTTCACCTCATTTAATATAGTTTTGGGTGTCTATAAAAGAGACCGAATGCTGACTATGCATGTACAGAATCCCATTTTACATTCTGAGGTGGAGAAGAAATGTTTGAGACATCACACTCAATTCATGATGCACCTGAGAACTACACGCTTGAGCGTTTGTATTTGGTAAACATGGTTCCTGGCACAGCCTCGCCAGTGATCCACAATTCCCCCACTACTATCATTGTCTGTCTTGTGTGGATTCAGATTGACGATGCACTTAGTGCCTGTAATTTTCCTTCTTTTGGTGTGCTATATGTGAGTGAGTGGTGTTATTCTAGGTTGAAATGTTTTAGGGGAGGCCCGAGATCAGTCTTAAGCCTCTGTTGAACAAATCTCCTTAACCAAGGACACCAGAATAAGGAAATCTCCCGTACCAATTCTGTTCAGAGGCTTGGGACATTGATTAAGAGTATTTATTCAGTGGGGGAGACCATTGCGAGTGAGTGATTTCACAGCCTGCTGAGGGGCTCACCCCTTTCTGTAGCTCATGGTTCAGGCTACAGTGAACTGTTCCCAGTCACAGCCGTTTGCTGTGGCACAAACTCCAGGAACCTTTCTTCTTCTCTCTTCAATTTCCTCGTTTCCTCCTCCTCTCTGCACACCAAAGGTCCCACTTTCTTAGGCCCAGGTTTCTCTGGGCAACCCACATAATTTCCCTATGTCCTTCTCCCCCTTCTTTCCCTCCTCCATGCTCATGCCTTTCCATGCCCCCTTTCCCCATCTATGGACTTCCATTCTCCTTTCCTCTTTGCTTTTCCACCTTCTACAGCAACTGCTTATGTTTAGGACCAGTTCCCTCTAAGCCGCATGGCCATGCAACTAGAATCCGAGCCTGGTGCAGCTTCCTTCACAGAGCTTGGCAATGATGATGATGTCATCTCTGAGCGCTCCAGAGCGGCCCCCGTGCAGCAAAAGTAGAGCTTTTTGCAGAGTCCCTATAACGTTTACAGGGAACACTGTTTACAACCAAGCCGGAAGTGAATGGTTGAGACAAATTGCATTGTTTTGATTCCGCTTCCCTATTATTGTAAAAAGTCCCCACAATAAAGTGTGTTTTGTTAAACCTTTCACCTTTGTCTTCTCTTCCTTTCCCCCGGATCATTGAGTGGTGCCAATGACTGCTACACAAGGTCCCAGCCCCCGGTAACACCAGAGGCAGCAGGTTGGCCTTTGTGGGAAAAGGAACGTTGAACTAGATTGATGGCCCTTTGGTCTGACTCAGCAGGGCTCTTGAGTCCTTTTTGAAAGATGGAATTACGAATCATGGACCTCTTTCAGCCACCTCCAAACACCTCAAGTCCCTCACTTCTATTTGCATGGGGAATAGGGAAGCGGAGGAAGAGAGACTTCACATCAAATGTGACACCTCAGTTGAGATAATCTTGTATGTTGTAACTATGCAAGGCCAGGAAGAGAAATTGGGAGTAAATGCTGAAGCCATAACAACTCAATGTTGCCTTTCATTCAGGTGTTAGGCAGCATCTTAACAGAAGATGCAAAGAAATGCAGGCAAGTCTGCTACTCTACTTTTTCTCTTTAATCCTTTCCAAACGCTAGTCTGTAGTAGGCATTGGGAACCAAATTATATTCTGTACAGAACATTCTGTCCTTGTGCTGCAAATACTGTAGCTTGATACTTGGGTATGCTTCGGTATATAGTGGATGTACATGCACGTGTGAGCAGTCAGCACCCAGCACCACTATAGCTCCAAATTGGAGCACTGAGTTGACAGTGAAAAAATTGAAATCTGCAGGCTGGAGACTCGCCAAAACAATTTGTCAAATCTTATTCAATAATGATCAGGTATTAAATAACTTTAACTTCAGCTACAAATACATACCAATATCTGAATTGTCCATTTTCCTTTGGCTTTTCACTAAGTAAGTAGTACAATCCTGTCCAACCTTCCAGCGCTGATGCAGCCTCAATGCAGCCCCGAGGTAAGGGAACAAATGTTCCCTTACCTTGAGGCCTCCGAGACTGCCCCCCCCACTGCAGGATGCAGCGCACGCCTTGCAGACAGGCCCCCCCCCCATACTGCAGGATGCAGCACACAACTGCATCAGCGCTGGAGAGTTGGATAGGATTGGATCCTAAATGTTTTGCTGCTTGGCTACATTGCGGCTTTAGAGGCTTGGTGTGAAAAAAGTGCAATGTTTAGAAGAAAGGAAAAGTTACGGTATGTCATTTCTTCTCTGGTAAATCATTTGTGAGTGCATGCTTCTCTAACAGGGAACTTGAACACAACTGCTATAAAAATGCAATGAAGACATTTATTTATTTTATTTGAAATATTTGTATTTCACTTTTCTTATCCCTGATGGGTAACCCAAAGCAGCACACAGAATAAAAATGTATACTGCATATAAAAATACATTATATATGTTTAAAAAACAGTAAAATACCTATATTCCCTAAGTAATAGCTCATGGGCAGCCCAATCCTAACCACCGTCGGTATACAGAAGGGGAAGGGGAGTGAGAGAGACATGAATGCAAGATGGAGCCTTCTCTGTGGTAGTCCCCCTGGTTGTGGAACTCCCTACCTCAGGGAGTTTGAGAAGCCCCCTCTATGTGTGCTTTTAAAAAGGTATGTTAGGTCTACCTGTTCTGCCAAGCTTTATACCTGTGAGTTGCTGCTGAAGTATTTTATTTTATTTATGTGTTTTACAGCCCAATCCTGCATAAGGATACACAGCCAGCCTAAAGGACCGGCTGCAGTATCCTTCCCGGGTTGCGTCGGTGAGGCTCAGGAACACCTTGGGAGAAAGGGACATTCGTCCCCTTCCCCGGATGTAGGGATGACCAGGCCCAATGGGCCTCCTCGGATGTATGTCGGCTCTGGAGAATTTTGTTAACTGCCTTGCAACTAATTATGAAAAGTGAGATAAAAATGAATAAATAAAAATGACCGTTGGAGATCTCAACTGTCAGTTCAAAATGGACAGTTTTGTTGCCCAGTATTGCAGTTCTTTTGAAGAAGCAACAGCAGCTGAGCTCTCTTGCAATCCCCTCCCTCTTACTCAGCCCCCCTTTTAAGCATATCTTTCACCGTATGGTGAGGCTTTTTAAAGCCACCCCCAACTGGGTATAACACTTCATGAATAGGAAACAAGACCACAAAGTAGTGCAAATACAAGAACTACGACATCAATGCAGACAAGCTTTTAAATATTTATTCTTGCTCTTCTGAAATCAAAATTTGCCTTTGTGCAAGAAGCATCTCACCCACACCCCCACACATTATAGTATTCAATTTCCCATAGTTCTGTTAGCAAAGAATTTTGACACAGAGCCAAACGGAGGCAAGGACGGGCGGGCGGGCGGGCACAACACATGACCCACCTCCGCAATGGGCCATGAGCCACCAAGTGGGTTGCGACCCACAGTCTGAAAAGCCCTGATATTTGATATAGGGCCTTAAAAGCAATGACCAGCACCTTAAATTGGGCCTGGAAACAGATGAGAAGCCAGTGTAGTTCCTGCAGGATGGGAGTGATATGCACTCCCCTCCTCCAGCAGGACTCCCATCAGCAATCTGGCTGCAACTTTCTAAACAAGTTGCAGTGTCCAAATACTTTTCAAGAGGAGCTCCACATAGACGACGTTACAATAGTCCTATCAAGTTGTGACCAAGGCATGAATGATTGGGCCAGATCATAGTCATAAAACCATGCCTTTTCTATTCATATGTGTCATATTCCGAATGCATATTTGCACTGAGTGTGTATTAGTTTTTCAGATAGCACACTCAAGATAATGTTACCAACGCAGCTGGTTTTAGGGGAAATAGACGTACAGCCCAATCCCGTGTAAGGATCCTATCCCCATTCTGGGAGCAGCCCGGAGATCTATTCAGGGGATTCGTCCCCTTCTCCCGGTGTAATGTGGGGAGGCCCCAACGGGCCTCCTTGGATATCCACCAGTTAGTCCGAAGATGACGTGTAATGGCGGAGCTGGCCCGGGAACGGGACAGGGATATGGCAGCCGCCATCCCCGCCTGGCTCGGCCAATCGCCCCCCTCCCTCAGCGGCTGGACTGCCCCCGCCGGTGCTGCACTTACCTTCTTCGGCAGCCACAGGGATGATCCGGCGGCGGAGAGAGAGCGGCCGGCCTCTGCGCCAGTCACTTTTATTCTAAAGTTGTCGCAAATGTGCTTTATTATGGCACACTCGCGATGGCTTGGAATGGCGGAGTGCACGCTCTGCCGTTTTAACTTTGGGAAGGATTGTACCCTTAGTGAACTGCACAGCTCCACTGGAACAAGGGATCTGACTGGACAACAAACCAGCGTATTGCAGAAATTCCCCTCCCTCCTGAGAGAACTTTACTCAGAGACCACAGTTTTATTATAAAAGAATAAAGATAGAAATATTGCATGATAAAGATATGTTTCTTTGCCCTAATAGCATGGTGGTGGTTGCTTGTAATGTGGAATGTATTTGGTGCAATCAGAAGAAATCAGGAAAAAGGCCCTCTTTAAGAAGAAAGAATTTTTAGGAGTCCCTGCTCTACCACCCCAACTGCTAGCCACTAGAGACAGGGACAGAGAAGGGGAAAATGGGGGTGGGGGTGGCAAAAAGGGATAGTAAAAGGTTTCCAAGCACAAATGTATAGCTACCTGCTTCCTGAAGGGGAATTTGCAGCTTCCCTACAGTGATTCAGGAGTTCTGAGCAGCGTGGAGACTCTATCCAGTTGCAAAACACACACAGGAAGAGTAACAGTTTTCTGTTCAAAATCTTTCTATATTTAAGGAGTTGCTGCTACATGCAGCTCTGTGGATAAGCTCATTAACTACTGTATGCTATCAGGATTCAGGAAGTAAGGATGGGGTCTGGAGTACTCTGTTTTAGTGTGCAGATGTTGTATGACTTGGTGGCGGAATGGCTTCGGAATAAGGGCTAATGTGCTTGTTCCTGGCCCACAATTAAGGGAAATCAGAATGTGGAAGGACAGGGGATGTTGCCCAAGGCTGGATACTGAGAACAGCTAAAATGCAAATGTTCACATACCAGGGGGATGTATGGGACTAAAGGTAAAGGTAAAAGTGACCCCTGACAATTAAGTCCAGTCATGTCCGACTCTAGGGTGTGGTGTTCATCCCCATTTCAAAGCCGAAGAGCCAGCATTTAAACATAAAATAAAGGTAAAAGTGACCCCTGACAATTAAGTCCAGTCGTGTCCGACTCTAGGGTGTGGTGCTCATCCCCATTTCAAAGTCAAAGAGCCAGCGTTGTCCGAAGACGCCTCCGTGGTCATGTGGCCGGCATGACTCTCCTTGCCGCAGCGCGTAGCATGCGGCTGGAACACGGAGTGCTGTTTACCTTCCCGCAAGCGGTACCTATTTATCTACTCACATTAACATGCTTTGGAACTGTTAGGTTGGCAGGAGCTGGCCAAGCAACAAGAGCTCACCCCGTCGCGGATTCGAACTGCCGACCTTTCGATTGACAGCTCATGGTTCAGCGGTTTAACCCACTGCGCCACCCGCTGGCCTAAACATAAAATACAGATGTTTTATTCCAGGCAAATTTCTGAGATGGCATTCAATGGGGGGGATATAAATACAAGCAGGAGGTGATACAGAGAAACAAAGGAGGTTACATTCAATGGGAACAATACAGACAGGAGGGTCACACAAACTGGATTATCTTCTTCCTTCCAGGGTGTGACTGGAAGGAACAGCATAGCCAGAGGTTTGGCTCAGAAAGGCAGTATCCTGGTGCCCATTTTGTGCGTATGAGTTTTGGATGAAATAGTTCCTCATGCTAGGCTGGCATCCATAAATGTTGGCACAGTGGCACATAAAGCAGGTGCTTGTGTTACCTGGCAGCAACATTTATACTGGCACGGTGGTGTAGGAATGGGGAGCGGCACTCCTGGAGGCCCCCCCTACGGTGGAAAACGGGGGGGGGCGGGGGGGGCGGCAAAAACGAAGGTGGCTTTTTTCCAGCATGGCGGGCACAATGGAGTCACCCACCCGCCCTCATAGTGGCCTTTTCCAGCCGAAAAATGCCTGGGGGGGAGAGTTTTCAGACGTAAAATGACATCGCCCCTAGAGGGGGTGGGGCTAATGACATCATGGGGGTGCCCCATGGTCTCCCACCCCCAGTGGCACACCCCCACCCCCCAGAGGCTGGCTACGCCACCGTATTGGCATTTATAAGGGCATGGCATACATAGGCATTAATTAAAAAGAAATGATAAAAGGTTGATTCGCTATAGAAATGTAGTTTAGAGTAGTAACCAGTGACGGTTTAGTGCATAGCTGTCAAATACAAGACTATTTTGACATTCTAATGTGAAATTAGAAGAGGGACAGGAGGGCCTGGCGTGATGTGGTCCACGGAGTTGTAAAGAGTCAGATCTGACTGTGCGACTGAACAACAAAAAGTGAAAAACTATATGCACTTATTTGACCTTGTATGAACAAATCCTGAATCTGGAAAAAATAGGAGAGAAAAGTGCATTCACAAATCTGCACTGAGTAACGATATCTTGGTTAATTAGCACAAATTACGTTTTTTAACAACATGAAATTGTTCAGGCGGGAATGGGCACTAATACAAGCTGTTAGTTTTATTGAGCTGGTTTTACTACAGTTGCTGAAAAGGGGACGCTTTAGCACAGTTTTGAACAGCTTAGCTTCGCCTGTATACACAGAGATTAACAGTACCGAGGACCTGTGGCCCAAGGTAGAAAGGTAGAACAGGCTCTCTAGCACTAACTTTGCATGAATTCATAAAGTAGATAATAACAATATTTGAATAGGCTTTATAAAACATCTAGTACCTCACAACCCTAACCTTAACAAGGGCTGAAGTAGGTAAGATGCAGGAGATCTGTGACTGACAGCCCAATCCTGCCTAGGGCAGCTGCAGCGTGCAAAAGCACGCAGGCTACACCGGATCCTAGGCAGGATCAGGCCAGTGCCAGCGGAGCTGGGGCACACCTCGGGGGAAAGGGACATTTGTCCTGGAGAGTCCCAGCGGCCCCTATGGACCTCCTCGGATGTACACTGGCAAAATGGCAGGCGCAAATCCAAGGGGTCGGTGTAAGGTTGACCAGGCCTGGTACGGGGAATAGGATTCGGCGGAGTGCACCGCCGATAATTCCTCCCCCCTCCCAGACCCAGCATGCCAATCATCTCCTCCCGTTCCTCTCCCGTTCGCCCTCCCCACCCCCACCCCACTGCTCAGCCAACGCAGGACCTACCTTCGTCCGCCAGTGGTGGCTAGAGTCCGGGGCTGAGTGAGTGGTGCCGTTTACGACACCCTGTGCCAGCGGAGCATTTAGTTTAAAAAAAACAGCCAACACAGCAGCTCAGATCCCATTTACACTATGGAATCTCCAGTGTCTCATCTTTGGCCCTAAGGGAGGGAGGGATGGTGACCCTTAAATTTTGGTCTTTTACTCCACCCCTGAAAGGACTGCTGTAGGATGATAAATACAAGATGTTGTTTTAACAGCATCACATACATTTTAAACAGCCAATTATAGTGTAGGTGGCAAGATGCTTATGTTAAACTAGGCTGTCAATCTAAGGTTGTAATCCTAAACACACTTACCTAGATGATGTAAAATCCATTGAACAAAATGGGACTTACTTCCAAGTAAACATATATAGTACTGTGCCAACAGTTTAGTTTTACACTTAGGGAGCAGTGAGGCACAAAATACATAAATTTATATTGAAGATAATTTAACTGGGATTTGTTACCCGTATCTTAGTCACAAGTAGAGAGGTCAGAAGAGTAAACAATGGAGTATCCCTATGCTTGCAAGCAATCAATGCTCATGAATAGAGAAGGATTTCGAATCCATGTTAATCATAAATTCAAAATCAGGTTAATCCAGACTAGCAACAGTGAAGTACAAGTGCGTAACCTTGTGTTTGGCGGCACAGGATTATGGAGTCTAGTGTGCTGGTTATGTGTGGTGGTTGGGGGTCTACAGGCCATTTGACTAACAGCACAATTCTAGGCATGTCTACTCAGAAGTAACTCCCACTGAGCTCAAGGGGCACTCCCAGATAAGTACTGTATGAGTATGTAGAAGATTGCAGCCTAAGGTTGCCAACTTTTAACAAGAAGCCAGTGTTTTACACCTCTTGGAAGCAAGAGGATGCAAACCATGACTATGGAGGGCTGGTTAAAGGATGCAACAATTAAGGAACAACAAACTGACGTTACATGATAGTTAGGACACAATCCTATGCATATCAGATGTAAGCCTCATTGAGTTCAAAGGGATTTACTCCTCTGAGTGTGTAGTCTAATCCTAAACACACTTAGGGAGTAAGCACTATTGAACACAGTGGGATTTACCTCTGAACTTGCGGTATGTTGCAGTACGGTGGACAGAGAGCTGGAGAGTTGAAATCGCACCTCCGACGTGGTCTCATGTGGTGGCCTTGAGCAAATTACTTATCTTTGTTGCTCACTGTAAAAAAGGCAGAAGAGGTGCAACGGGCGGCAACCCATCTCCTGGAAGCCTGGGGAAAACAAAGTACAGTACTGTACCGTAGATACACCTTATAGTGCAGCACTGCAGCCTCTCCTTGAGCACGCACCGTGGGAGAACCGAACAGGGTGGTGGTGGATCCTCTCTGTCGGCACCAACGATCAGCCTGAGAAGAGGGTCAGGGCGCCCCCGGAAAGCCGTGCGGCTCAGCAGCGGCCTCGACATCGCCGCACGTCAAAGTCTCCTTCAACGCGAGGAGGAGGAGGAGGAGGAGGAGGAGGAAACGCGCCGCCTGCTGCTGTGGCGGCCACGGGTGCTGGTGCTGGTGCTGGTGCTGCTCCTCCCACCCCCTTCAGCCGGTCCTGCCGTGACGCCTCCATTGTGTGCGCAGCCGCAGCGGCTCCCGGCGACTGTTGTATCCGGCCGGCGCCTTTTTCCTCCTCCTCCTCCTCTTCTTCTTCTCCTCCTCCCCCCTTCCCCCCTCCCCCGTAGAAACCGCCGTTGCCGCCACCGATCCCCTTTTCCTTCAAGCCGGCGGCGCCCTGCTCAGAGCCTCGTCTTCTCTCTCTCTCCCTCCCCCCCGCCGCCCCCCCCTCTATGACGCGATGGCAACGGCCAACTTTGGCAAGATCCAGATAGGGATCTATGTGGAGATCAAGCGCAGCGATGGTGAGCCGGGGTGGTGGGAGGCGAGGAGAGACGGGAGCAGAGGAGCGGGTCGCTTGGGCGGCGGGGTGGGGTGGAAGGAATGGAGTGATGGTAGCAGCAGCAGCAGCAGCGCCCCTTCGCTGCTGCTCTTCCTCCGGCCCTGACTGCCGCCCTTCTCCACAGCGGGGGAGGCCCGCGCTGGGGCCCATTGTGCGCGCGGGGCCCGCGGAGGACAGACCGAGGGACCCGGACACGCGCCCGCACACCCGGAGCGGGTGGGGGCGGGCCTGCCTGTGGCGTCGGCTGCGGTTGTTAGGGAGCTTTTTGTGTCGCCTCCTGTGGCGGCGTCGCTTGAAGGGAGGGAGGTTGCGAGGGACACGGGGCGGCGGTAGACCTGCACCTTCGCCTCCACTGGAGACGGCAGGCAGGGAGGTTGCTTGCTTGCTTGCTTGCTGCAGTGTATGGGGAAGGGCTGGCGAGAAGAAATGAAAAGGGTGTGTTTTCTTAGAGGCCGGGGGTCAGCCTGGTGGAGAAGACGTGGGGAATTCTTAGTAGGCGCAGAAGCCGGTGGGGAAGGGCGTGCCACAGGGCCTGAAGGGGGCCATGGGGAGGAGTGACCATGGCAATAGCATCAGTGGGAATGAATGCAGGAGGAAGGGAAAGGTGGATACAGGGCAGGGAATGGAGGTAGGACGTGTGGTTCGTAAGAAGGGGGAACTGAATGAAGAGGAGGAGGAAGAGTGGCTGGCTGGAATTCCTATAAAAGAAAAACGAAACGGGGGCTGTTATCCCCGTTTAACAAATGCACTGAGTAAATGTGTTGTGGCTCTCTTCCTTTCCCGCCCCGGTTTGGTGAAGTACAAATTGCCATCATCTTTATTTACAACAGTCAGACGTAGTGACACCAAGCTACTAGGTTTCGACAGAAACCTTACCATGATGTGCTAAATTCAATAGAACCCCTGTTCTTCTTGACACCCGGATGTTTATATTGCACCCCACCCCCTTTTTCTAGCACGGATGAGGTTCTTGTGTTGATTCAGTGTTTCCCATTTCCCCCCCTGTGTTTCCTGGCAGCAGCATGTGCACTGCTTTCTATAGATGCAGATGAAGTTCGTAGGCGTGGGTGGGAGGCATACCCTTTGATAGGGTGAATTCAGTGTGTCTATAGAGGCTGCAAGTGGAGTGAATCGATGGTCTGGTCTCTGTTGCCCTGTAATGGGGGTTATGTTGGCTGGCCTCGCTAATGGTGGGGTGGGGTCAGCTTGGGATTCATTCTGGAATGCCTCTCATCAAGCAGTACTGAATCCTTGGGGAAATGCAGGAGAGGACATCAGAGATTTGTGTGATGGCTGAGAGTTTTCTAATGCCGTGATACCAAGAAGAACCCTAATACATACAGTATACTAACAGTGCTTTTCCTTTTCCTAGTTATACTCCTCCAAGGACTGCATTTTTATTATAGTACTACTGCAAGTGCTTCCATAATAATGAAATTGAGTGTATGTGCATGCATGCGTGAGTGTGCGATGAAGCTACTCATCGGTCAGCTGTGGAGTTTAAGCAGGGGTAGAAAAAATTGCTTCAGCTATAAAATGAGTCAAGCTATTGGAGATTAGGGATGGTAAGCCTGCTAGCTACGTACAATGGATGCGAGAGAATGGACAAGGCGGGAGAATGGTGTCTTTTCTTAATGAGCAAAAATAGTTTCTGCCCTGGTTCTCTTGCCCCTACTAACTCTCCCCTTCTGTTGGCTATAGCAAGCTATACTCCGGCCTGCTTGTTACTGGTGGAGGAAGATGAGCCTAAATTCCTACCTGGGCAGGTTCAAAAGCTCTTTCTGACTCTTATATAGTTTAGATTTAGTTTTAACATCTAGATATAGTTACTATAAGGCCAGCGGGTGGCGCAGCGGGTTAAACTGCTGAACCATAAGCTGTCTATCGAAAGGTCAGCAGTTCGATTCCCGCGACGGGGTGAGCGCTCGTTGCTTGGCCAGCTCCTGCCAGTTCCAAAGCATGTCAATGCGAGTAGATAAATAGGTACCGCTTGCAGGAAGGTAAACAGCGCTCTGTGTTCCAGCTGCATGCTACGCGCTGCGGCAAGGAGAGTCATACCGGCCACATGACCACGGAGGTGTCTTCGGACAACGCTGGCTCTTCGGCTTTGAAATGGAGATGATCACCACACCCCAGAGTTGGACATGACTGGACTTAATTGTCAGGGGATACCTTTACCTTATACCTTTACCTTATAGTTACTATAGACAAAATTAATTTGTCTGAACAAAATTAATTTGTGTTTAGGGATCGTTCATTTGATATTTGGTTGAGCTGCCTGTGCCAGATCCAGTGGGTCTGCTGGTTGTGGATAGTGGACCAGCCTCAGGTGGTCCACTTAGTAGCCAGCTACTGTTCTAGTAGCTAATGAAGCCTGCTCACTTCTGCTCTGCAGAGGCAAAGTTAGTATGTCCCATTTGTGGCTACTGCCCATAGATTTTTTTTTTACCAAGGGAGGAGCAACTGATGGTGTGTGTGTGTGTGTGTGTGTGTGTGTGTGTGTGTGTGTGTGACAGCTTCTCCCCTTCAGTTCATGATACTGATGTTGCATCCCGTACGAGAGGAAATCTGGTACCATTTAAAATTTTCAAAAGAGGCACTCTCTGCCTCTGTATTGCCAAAAGTTTTTAAAAATTGCTTCCTCTTGTGGCGGCGGCTTCCCTGCTAGTCCTCAAAATTAAATTTCTGATCACCATTAGTGACCTGGTGACTGTATTTATTGGATTTCTGATTTTTATCCTTTTCTATAGTAGCAGTACCAGAAAAGTGTGGTGGATTTAGTTGCATGGGCCTGCTATGAAATGTCCACATGTCATGGTACTCTGACCTAGTGGATACAGACCACTATAAATAAAACTACTGTTCCCATCACAGGTTAATCTTGGGGAAATATTGACGGCTAGCTCACTCCTATATTACTGAAGTGTGACCCATCAAGTGATTGAATAGTCCACCCATCCTTTAGTAACCTTTCTCCAAGTCAACTCCAGATGTTTTGCTACCTTCCCTTCATTCTATTCAGCGTGTACAGTCAAGAAGGGACTCAGGTCTGAGTGTCTGTGTCATTGGTGAGGCACCAATCTGTCTGTAGAATGCTGTAGCATAATGCTTTAACAAAACTGTTGCCAGTCAGCTGATATTCAGTAAAAATCATATAAATCAATTATGGAGTATTTTTGACAAGTCAATATTTTTGTCCATGGCCAGTCACTGTGTAATATATACAACCCAGTTAACTTGGTACTGGGATTTAAGCTGATTTTCACCATTCTCTTAAGCATATTTAGCTGGAGGTAAATTCCATTGAAATTAACAGCATCTAATTGTATAGATAGATGTAGATGTAGTCCGGGAATACATCGTTAAACCCAGATAAAATCGTCATTGTTTTTAAACCTCAGTCGGATTGCTGTGTTTTTTACATAGATATGGCTGCGTTACCCGTACTACCTGTTACTCTAAATAGATAGATGTGTTTAGAATTGGACTCCTGCTCAGTCTATCATAGTCCTGTGGGCGTGTCTGCATGCACTTCATTGCTGTGTGGTTGGGCTCTGAAGGACTGCTTAGACATGTAAAAGGCTTCCATTAGTTCAATAGGTTACTTGACTTTTTTTTGAGCAGCTGACCCATGTACTGAATCACCAACTACTTTTAAAATTCTCTGTTTTAAAGGGTACTTTGCCAGAGCTGGACAGGGTGACTGCTGTTGGAAGAAAGCAAGTCTAAAGCCCCTTTGGCTCCAGAAATAATGTCTTAGTTCTGGCCAGAGTAGCGCCCCCCCCACCCCCACACTTGCTAGCATTCAAAAACACAGGATAATTAGAATAATAAATGCTCTTCAAATTCAAGCAGATACTTAGTATATTGACTTCTACCATCCCAAGAGGGTAATATTTCCACCAATTACATGAGTCAGGATAGGGGTACTATGTCTGTAAAAACTGTTGTCTGCATAACCATTATTCATTCTTCCATAGAGTGCTTTTTTAATTAATTTAAATTCGACTTTTTGGGTGGCCTTCTGTGCAAACTCTGATTTAGTCTTTTTTTCTTTTTTTTTAACCTAGTGTTTCCTGGCACAATGATTTGCTGTGGATTTTCATAGGTGCAAGTGAGTTTAGTGTGAAATTGCACTGCTGATACAGGAGAGTTTGATTAGCTTGGAGAGGAAAATATAGGTACAGTACTGTTAAAATTGTGACCTGCAACTTTTCAGACATTATTTGACAGTTTTTGTTAGCTATATAATGCAGCTAAAGCGTAATATAAGACATATTTATAAAATGCACAGGTTTGTCACAAACGTAATAAAACACTAGCTGTACATAAAAAGTATTTTAAAATAAAAACCGTTTAATAAATCAATATAGGGTGTTGTAGGGTATAGGTATGAAAGTTGGATATTGAAGCTTATTAAATAGCTGAATAATGGTGGTTGTGATATTGAGATGTATAAAATAATGAGTATAGAGAGTATTTACGAGACAGTGGAAGACAGTGAAGTACATAAGAAAATTTACCGTATCCTTTTCACTTTTGTGAAAATGACAGAAATGAGTGCAAGACTAGACAGACAGATGATATGAAAGAAAACAGCATGGTCTGACCAATCCCTAGCACCACAGATGTTTTTGGAATGCAGTCTGTTATTCTGAAGGGGAAATTTATTTATTTTTTATTTCACATGTTTTATACCGCCCTTCCTCCAAGGAGCTCAGAGTGGTGTACATATTTCCTCCCCTCCTTTTGTCCTCACAACAACCCTGTGAGGTAGGTGCGGCTGAGAGATAGTGACTGGCCCAAGGTCACCCAGGAAGCTTCATGGCTGAGCGGGGATTTGAACCTGGATTTTCCAGGTCTAAGTCCGACTCCCAAACCACTACACCATCCTGGCTCCTGGAAATGGTCAATAGGTAGAAATATTTTCTGTAGGCAGGCTATAGAGTAATAGTTTTTGAGGTTTTCATGCATTTTGTGTCAAAAGAGTTGCTTCTAACCATTTTTAAAACTAGATACCCTAGTAAGCTCACAGAGAGGTTACTGGTGGGTATTGTGTCAGGATTAATAGAAAATAGTATTCTTATTGGAAGAATCATTCTAATCTTGAGCCAAGTATCCTTCAGATCCTGCTTCATTAAATCCTTGATCTACATTTGTTGCCACAGGAGTATTAAAATTGAAGCACATGACCATGCTTAAGACTGATGTATGTTGTGCCAGTATTCCTGAGTCAGTTGCAAGACCATGTAAATTTGCCTTGAATACATGGGAAAACTGTAACATTCTCTGAATTGGTACTAATGGTGACTTTGGCACAGCCTCACATATGTTGAGGGCTACAACCAGGCCAGTATGGTGATGGATTGGGTGAGGAATGCTTCAGTCTTGCCCTTCCCAGCAAAACCAGTGCGACTGAAGCCAGATGCATGCATGTGCTGGACAGCATTTTCTAAGGCTGCTTGCATTATTACAAGAGTGCAATTACAGAACAGCACTTACTATGCTTTCTGGCCTTAAAACATTGAACCCAGGAGACTTCAGGCAAAACTGTAAATGTGAATGGGTGTGATTTTTCACAGATGGCCCTTTTAAAACAGGAAAAGCCACTTCCAGAGGAGTGATTGTGATTAGATGAGGTGGGGAGGGGAGTTATTTAACTCTTTCTGCTGTTTCCTTGCATGAGGTTGCACTCCCCCCTAGCTTCCTTTCCTATGGAGTTTCATGTGTATTTGCCTGCATGATGGGGGGAGGGTCATGGGGTGTGCGATTTGAAGTTGATAAATAATAATGGCTGGTAAAAGAGTTAAGTTACCCTCCCTCTGCCACATCTCTAATCTTGATCATCCCTGTGAAAGTGGGCTTTTCTATTTAAAATGTTCTCATGTCTGTGTGCAATATTCTAGAAACATAGGACACTGCCTTATACTGTGTCAGATCATTGGTTCATCAAGCTCAGTATGTATTGTTGACACTGACAATCACTTTTTAGAATTTGATGGGAATGGGCTGAGGTCTGAACGTGCAAATTTCTGCACTCAAACAGGTGTTCAGTCATCAAAGAATGAACTACAGCCCCTCCCCTGAACACTTGGTTTTTCCTTGGGATGGGAAGTGCCAGATGAAGGTGGGAGGTGCCAGAAGCAGAAGGGTTTGTTTCCTGTTTTTTTCCCCTCACCTGGCCAAACTAGCTACCTACCTCAGGGGTCAGCCATAGCAGCAGCAATAACCAGGCTCATGAACATTGCAGGACTGCTTCTTCCTCTTGCTAAACGATGTGAGATAGCTAGTGTAAGAAAAAGCAGCAGCACATGTGTCAGGAATTGCACTTATAGACACAGGACAAGTTCACGTGTGCTTCTTGCTTATTTTACGGGTATTTCCTTGTAAGGAGAAACCCTTTTCATCCGAGATTCCTATGGTAGTAGGTTGTTTATGTCTTTGTTCCTTACTTTTTTTGCCCTCTTCACTGGATTTGAAAGCTACGCCTTGCTTTTTTTATCTGCTTTGTAGAATTGCTCAATCCTGCAAAGTTGCGACAGGTGCCTTAATTGTATCTATGAAAGGAAATGCAACATCCTGTGTTTCAGGTTGGCAAAAGTGCACATTCAAAGCAGGCATAATTCATGGCTGGAAAAAATGGATGAAGGTGCCAGAAAGGCCCTGAGAGGATGACCTGAGCAAAATCAGACACATGGAAGGGCGTTGTCTATGGGAGGAGAGTAGGGAAGGCCTTTGCTCTGTAGGGGAACACTGCTTTGCATGCCGAAGTTTCCAGGTTCAGTCCCCAATTACGTGGATGCCTGGTAGCAGGACTCTGAAGGAATTGGGGAGCCAGGAGTAGTCAGTGGAAGTAATACTGGGCTATACTGGTCTGACTTGGTTTAGCTTTGTACGATGAGTAAGTTAAGGTTAGGAGGCATTCTTGACAAGCTGACAACAAACTCTTATGCTCCTTCCAAACTACATTCTGGGAGGTGTGCCCTAGAAATATTGTTTTCTTTTTTCCTTCATTAGAGTTTGTAACTCTGGCTAAAAGGAAGAAATAGCTTAGTGGGTTCTTAAATGTATGAACTGGGCTTTTTCTTGGGTGTCATCTTTCCAGGCTTAGGTTTATCCACTTCCAGGTCTTGCAGTGCATATATGGCCTAAAAATGTAGATTGGTGAGGTGTATGTTTTAGTTAATGGTTCATGTCATTGGTGTTTACACTTCACAGATTCATAAACAAAAATGAGAATGTTCTGATCTTGGGATGTTTATAATAAATGAACATGATAGTATGTCAAGCTTGAGGTGGAGAACAGAAGTATAAGAGGTGACACATGTTCAAATTTGGGTTGAGCCTAAATGGGGGCACATTTTGCACACACATTCTCCTTATGAAAAGTATGTTCCCCCCCTGACAGTTTTTGAAAGGAACACTTTTTTATGTTTTTTATGTTTCTTACAGTGGGGTGCTGCAGAGAGAGCACACACCCTGACATATTCAGGCACCCCATAACCTCTCTATATCTGACAGTTATAGCAGTGGTCCATTGTGAGCCTCTTTTGCAGTCTTGATCAGCTGCAGCTTTGGTGTCACCTTCTGTTTGATTCAAAAAATTGCCCTCGCTCTAAATTATCTTTGCTTGCCTTCAGTGGCATTATAATGTAGCCAAATATGATTGGGTGTTTGACATCACTGTTGCTAGGAGGAAGGGCTATTTTCAGACACAAAATGGCACCAGAGCTGCAGCTGCTGGGAGCTGTATATCTCAGTGAACCAATACAAAAACGTATGATTTTGTGGAGTTTTTTTTTGGGGGGGGGACAGACATTTTGGGTCCCCTGAAAGCTACATCTTTATGTGGAAGATGTTTGTTGGAGAACGTTTGGCTTAGCACTACTACAGATATCTCAAAAGTATCAACAAGAAAAATGGGAAAAACTGTTCACATAAATGTGACAAAAATAACAAGGTATACTGGTATGAAATTGTATGAAGGAAAAATTGACCAGACAATAAGAAAACGTTTTGTAGATTAAAGCATCCAAAAGCATGAAAGTAGCCATTTGAAACCTCATTATTGGAGTACAGTTAAAAATAGACTTGCTAAATATTCAGGATTCACACTGAAGCATTTCTAAATAGTACGGGTAGCATGTCTACCTTTCTTTTACGAATTTGTCAGATACAAAACTCTATTGTGCAGCATCTAATTGTTTTCAGTTATGTATTCTCTGATTTTGGAGAAATGACAAGGACTGTCCATGATTAGCAATCAGTGTTTGAAATCTGATTCTCCCCCCCCCCCCCCCAGGCTACCAAATCTGAAAATTGTTGTTTTATTGTAAGGTAGATTAGGAATGAATCAATGGCTCTTAAAATCAGGAAAATAGGTATTTTAGTGATCAGTTTATCGGTATTATAGCAGTGACTGTAATTTTTTTGGACTACAATAACTGCCTACATTAGAGTTTAAATCTTGCATGTAATCTTGCTTCAATAGATGTTTATAGGGGTATTAGAAACTCTGTTAAAGAGTTTCTTGAGTATAGAACATTGCAGTAGAGTTGTGATTGCAGTCCAGATGCCTTGATGTAGGCTTGTCTTATTTATCTTTTGTCTGTTGTCATTTTTATCTGCCTACTCTAAGGTGCACCACAACACTGTCAGGTAGGTTAGACTGAGAAGTAGTGACCCATAGTCATCCAGTGAGCTTCATGACTGTGTGGTGATTTGAACCAGAGTCTCTCCAGTCCTAGTGCGACACTACTGTAACACTGTCTTGTTTGACAGTTGCATTGAACGGCTTGTTTTGCAAGGTAGGGAGAGAGACTGTTTTTCCAAGAGTCACTATTTTTTGACCTGAACGTAGGTTTGTAGAAAGAAGTATTGGGCTTGGCTGTAGATTTCCCTTTATTTTTTCATGTGCAGAGTTGGATTGTTACTTCCTTGCTGACTACTGAGGGCTCAGTTTTGGACTTTTTCTGTTTTGGTATTTAGGTTGTCCTAAATTATAGAACTCTGGAAATAATATCCTTGCTACTGAATGTTTCCTCCTCAGTAAACTTGTAATTGCATCCATATAGTGCTGATTGGAATAGATATTTGGCTCGGAGGCTGAGGCTTCAGTCAAGTTGAATGACAAATTTGTATCAGCATGCATCTGGATTTCATAAATGTTGAAACAAAGGTTGCAGACATTTAGTGGAGTTATAAATATGAGACCAAGGCTGGCTTCATAATAGACCTAATGGCTAATCATATGGGGAATACCTTCCTAGTACAAAGAATGATCTTTTGGCACTTCTGATCTTTTGACACTCCAAAGAATGATAACTTTCCTGATCTACAGTCCTGAATGGTCATATTGGAAGAATGCTTTTTAGATCCCAAAGAACTGTCCTGTGGGGTGGGGGTCACAGAGCTACAGCATAATTCTTTTTACTGTTTAACATCTATGTGATTCTGCAGAGAGATTCTTAAGAATGAGAGTGAAATGTCATCCGTATGCTGAAGACACACAGTTGTATTTTTCTGGAGTCAGACCACCCGCAATGGTTTTGGTTCTTGACCAGTTCATGGACACTAATTTTTGGTGGTTGGGGTAGAGCAAACTGAAGCGGAATCTAGAGAAGAAGCATGTTTGTTGGCTTGGAATTTGTAGTCTTTGGAGAGGAAGATTCACTACAGATGGTTCCTCAGATCTGTTGGTAAAATCAGAATTTCAGTCTAGTTTTGAAGTCAGAATTTTCCCAGTGTGAAGTTGGGAGACAACCAAAGGAGAGGAGGAAAATAGAGGCAGGGTAAGACGGGGGAGGAATTACTTCCTCCATTTCTAAAGTCCCCACCCCCATGCTGATAGGATTGTATCCAAAATGGGACAACCTACGAAGGAGGTTTTTGAGTACTTGCCGAACCCCAGAGGCTTGCAGAACTAAGAAACTTTAAAAAACAAAGCTCCCAAAGAGACCCCCCCCCCCCCAAAAAAAAAACCATTTGCTTCATCAGGAGTTAAAGGGTCAGGAGTTAAGGTCAAGAATCCTAATGAGATGTCACACTCCCTGCTGTAGGTTGGGGGTTAGGGGAGGTAAAGAATTTTCAGTCGTCTTTATGCAGTCACGTAATGAAGTTCTATGTAAAGGCCAAAACACACCGAGCGTGTGCCACGTGCGTCTTGCGTACGGCGTGACAAAACGCGGCAAAACCTGGGAATTGGCCAAGGGAGGTGTCAACTCGAACGTTCCTCCGTCCCAGCGGCTCTTGGAGTTCCGGCCAGAGGCAAGTCCCACTGCAAGAACGCTGGGGCAGCTGGCCGCAGCGTGCACAATGCACGCGGGATGTGCCTGGTATGTTTCGGTCTTTCGTACAGAGCTGACCTTGGAAGCTTCCAGAGTGTTCTGCCCCTGCTCTGAGTGTGGGAAGAACCTGCCTGAACAAGCTTGACTCAGAAAGATGCTACAGCAGGGAGTTGGAATAGATGACTTCCAAGATCCCTTCCAGCTCTTAACGTTCTGTGATTCTAGCGAATCAAGACCTAATGAGGTCCTGTCCCATGGAAGATTTTGGCTTTATATTCGTGTGAGTAGCATACATCTGAGGTCTGGGCATAGACCATCTGTATCAAAGCTGACTAAACAGACTCCGTCCTGAGACGGATTGCAGTGTTCATAGTCACGTGGGAAACATGAATCCTCAGGTATAAACTTTCTGTATTGGGGTCACGTAAAGGGGTTCCATCCTGGAAGAATTTGACCTTTTGCACTCTGACGAGGTGGCAGTCAGCTTTCACCACTAAGTCTATCATGACCAAATTAATGACCAGTACACTGGCTACTTGAAAACTAGTGTATTGGTGGAAACTGATGCTTACAAAAAGCCTCATTTTATGAGTACTCCAAGCTTCGATACCAAGCTAAGGTCTCTGTACCTGGCCTTTTCAATATGGACGGTTCAATACTTGGTAACTAGTTCTAGATTTGGTAGCTAGCTTTTGACGGAGGCGCTCTCAACCTTAATGCTGAGCAATATTCTCCTGAGCTTCCTTGATATGGACAGCTTGGCACCTAGCTCATACCTCAGAATCTACATCTTGTGTTCAAGCAGCCCAAGCTGTGCTACCAAATTAGCGTTCATGTTGAACTCTTTCGATACTCTTAGTCCAACACTTGGTACAGTACATAACTTTAATCTCGGTATTTTGCTTCTGACTCATGAGTATTCTTAGCAGTGGTCTCCATATTGAGCCTCTTTCATACAGATAGTTCAGAACTTCAGTATCTAGCTAATACAGTGGGACCTCACTATCACGGGGACCCCCACCCCGCGGATAGCGAGTTTCGTGTATACTGGTGTCCACCAAAAAAAGCCTTAAGAAAAAACCCCAAATCGCTGTTTTACCTTTAAAAAGCCAAACCACTCCATTTTCAGACCTGTAGAGAGCAAAATTGTGCTGCTACAGCTCCTTCTTGGTTGCTCAACTTCCCCCCTCCCTTTCCCAAGGTTGCCCCAGAATGCAGCTGGGGAAGGGAGGGGGGAAGTTGAGCAATCAGGAAGGGGCTCTAGCAGCGCGATTTCACTCTCTACAGCCCTGAAAACAGAGCGGTTTGGCTTTTTAAAAGTAAAACAGCGATTTGGGGGCTTTTTTTTTCTTTTTAAAGGTTTTTTTAGCGGACCTTTGCTGTTCTGGGACCTGCATTGAGTCAAATCCGCGGGTCCTGAACCTGCAAATAAAAAGGGTCCACTGTACTTTAGTATTTACTTCACATGTTATCATTCTAAGCTCCAATATTGATTTACAGCCTCCATACTGAGCTTGTTCGGCATGGACAATTTAACTTTGACACTTAAGCCTCCATAGCTGGCTCTTAATTTGTAGACAGTAAAAGTTTGATACCAGGCTACAGTTGATGCCTATGCCTCACTGAATGGACACTTCAGTGTTTTGATACCTAGCTTAAGACTGGTTACATACCCCTCTGTTTACAGTCTGGACGTGGCCACCAAGGTCCAATTTCTGACCCTAGCATATTTCAGTATCTATTCTTCCTTTGTTGAGTAACTGGAAGCCTCAGTACTTCATAGTACCTATTCTATTCATATATGGTGTTCAAACTTCAAGCCTCCGGTGTTGGTACTATTAATATCTGGATGCATATTATTAATTATTATTATTAACAGTATTTATATACCGCTTTTCAACAAAAGTTCACAAAGCGGTTTGCAGACAAAATCCAATGATTAAATGGCTCTCTGTCCCAAAAGGGCTCACAATCTAAAAACAGTGCAGAAGAACACCAGCAACAGCCACCAGAAAAGACACTGTGCTGGGGTGTCATATGAACAGTATCAAGATTTCGGAGTCTGAAGCTAGTATGCAGAGGCGTTCTTATATGGGGGGAGCAGGTGTGCTCCCCCCAGGCGCTGAGTGGGCGAGGGGCGTGGCAGCCGGGCTCGGGGCTGCGCAAAGCGGCGCGGCACCAGAGCCCGGCTGGCGCGCCCCTCCGAAGCAGTGCGCCCTCTCCACGTGTCCCTGGCCTCCGGAGGCTGCGCTCCGAAGGCTGGGGATAAGCCCTCCTTAAGCGACCGCCCCGTTCGGCGGTCGAGAGCTTTATGAAGAAGCCGAACGCGTCGCTGGGGGTTTGCGCATGCGCAAACCCTATAAAAGCCAGCGATGCATTCGGCTTCTTCATAAAGCTCTCGACCGCCAAACGGGGCGGTTGCTTTAAGGAGGGCTTATCCCTAGCCTTCGGAGCGCAGCCTCCGGAGGCCGGGGACACGTGGAGTGGGCGCTCAGCCCCGAGCCCGGCTACTTGGGGGGGCGCTCCAACCCCGCCCCCCCCCAGGCGCCGGGAGGGCTGGGAACGCCACTGCTAGTATGGACTTAGTATAATAAAAAAGGCCTGAAGTTTATCAATTTAGTATAATAAAAAAGGCCTGAAGCTATCAATTTTCTGAGAATGGAGCATTTTACTGGATCTCAGAACTACTGTTTATCTCAGAGATTTCCACCTGAAACAACTCAGGACTTCAAGATACTTCATGGTACCAAAGAGAGACAGTGGTCTATGTCTGTCTCTATAGGATGTCAAGACTTGTTATCCAGATCAAGACATTTATATGGTATTGTTAGCAAATATCCTGATGCTTCTCTATGAATGTGCTTGATTCAAAGCCATAAACTTAAGATGCCTATTTCCATAATGCAGTATGTTCACGACACCAGAAGTATCTACCCTTTGCTGTCAACACAGTGTTTTCAACATCACATGTTTCCCTTCTGCATTTCCATGACACCAAGGCTGTTTACAGAGTGTGTGGCTGTGTTCACGACATCTTTTGGTGTCTAGGGATGATGATTCGCTTACCCGGACAATTGGCTTATTGTGGCAGAATCAAAGAACAACTCCTAAAACACCCTGGAGTTCATTCTGATCTTAACATCACTGGATTTTTTATGTCAACCACAAGGAGTCTCATTTGGGACAAATTCAGTTTATTTGGTTCATAGGAGTGCTGCAGGACTATGCACGGCCATGCTTATCTCCTGGAATAAAGGGGTCAGACTATGTCTTGCATCACAGAGTTTCAAAGATCACCACTGCACATCAGATCCAGTAACTTTTAGGTCATGTAGCATCTACTGTAGCTGTCGTCTTGTTGGCACATCTACAAAAATGGTTCCTGTTGGTATTTAGGCCTCAAGAGTATTGCTAACACAAACTGCTAATCATTCTGGACCAAATCCTGAATTTCCTGCAATAATGGACTCTCCCAGCCCATCTCTTTGAGGGTGTCCTCTTCTGTCCCGGCACATCTACCAGAATAACCACTGACATGTTGATGTGGGGATGGGGAGTTCACTGCAGCTCATTCAAAATCAATGGGACATGGTCACCACAACAGGTTTTCTAGAGCTGATGGCTGTCTTCAGGGTGTCAACATTCTTCCTACAGCATTTGGGGTATCCACTGATTTGATAAACGCTCTCAGCAAAGTGGAAGACAAAGTGGTTGTCCACAAATCTTTTGATTTTACTATGTAAACCACTTTGTGAACTACTCCTGTTGAAAAGCGGTATCTTCTCCCTTCTCAATAATAATATTGGAGCCTCCACATTGAGGCCTGAATCGCCTCTCTCAGAATTGAGATGGAATGCCTCACCACAGTCTGAAGCCGATGGCATTGAGGATTTGACTTTAGTTGACATTCAGGGGGAGCTAAAGAATGTCTTCAGCTCACTTGAGGAAAATCCTCAGCCTGCAAGACATACCTAGCAAAGTGGGTATGCTTCTGTGCCTATGTAAAGTCTTAACTACTGTACTTTCAACTAAGGAATGTATCTGTTCAGAGCATCATACAGTTTGTTGTTCACCTTAAGTCTGGGTTTGACTAGTTAGCTCTTCACTCAGAGTTCATTTTTCCACAATTTCTCCTTTCCATCAAGCAGTAGACAATGCACCCATTTTCTTGCATCCACTAATCAAAAGGTTCTTCAAAGGTCTGTCTAACCTGTACCTACTTATCAGATCTCCAGTTCCATTATGGAATTTGTCTTTAAATGTTGTCCCTTCTTGGCAAGCAATTTGAATGACTGACTACAGCAGATCTACGCCTACTCCCTTTCAAGATGGTGTTTCTGATAGTTGTTCAGCAAGGAAGGACAGTGTGCGCTTTGCTCTGATCCTCCAGCCTATTTCATCGTGACAGTGGTGTTGAGACTGAAATTACCTTCTTACCTAAGGTGATCTCACCATTCCACATTAATTGACACTGTGTGCGTCTTTCAAAACCTGACTTCAGAAGGAGAGTACTCTGCACCCTATGGATGTTAAGCAAGTCTTTTTCTTCTGTATTCATAGAACTGCATCATTCCAGGTGGATAACAGGCTGTCTGTATGTTACCAGGGCCCCACAAGTCTAAAATGTCTGCCCAGCATCTGGATAACTGGGTAACTATCTTCTGGCTTACAAGTTGGCTAGGAGAGAGCCAACAGTTACCTTGAGAGCACACTCAACCAGGGTGTGTACTGTGTGTTTTGCTTCCAGAGCTCTGCAGGGCAGTAATGTGGTCTATGCCATCGACCTTTATCAAGCACTATGCCCTGCACCCAAGATTAAGACGTGATGTAGTCAGTCGTTTGGGCATTTTGTTCCACTGAGCACTTTTTCTGAAACGACTTATACCCACCTCCAGCTAAAGTGAAAGCTAGCTGGCCTCCGCTAGGTCTGACTGCACAGAAACCATCGGGGGGGGGGGGGAGCACAGATTGTTTTTCTGCAACTATGTTTTCCCTGTAACTATGGTTCTTTAAGTGATCTCCTGTGCAGACACATGACCCAGCCAACTGTTTCGGCAAGTCTCTCTTCAGATGCTTCCGTTTTGAATTTAGGGGTGGTCCTCAAAGAAACGGAGGGATTGGTTATTCTTCCTGCTCTCAAGGTGCATGGGGGCCTCCCCCACTTCAAAGCAAGGGCAGAATGCTTGGCAATGGCTTGGAAGTATCCGGGGCTGGCTCCATTTGGTGTGTCTGTGCAGGTGACCACTTGGAGTAGGCAGAATGTTTAGGAGACAGTACAAGAAGAGTACAGGAAGAGGAAGAGACAGTACAAATCAGTCAATCCTAAATGAAATCAACCCTGACTGTTCCCTGGAAGGACAGGTACTAAGGCTGAAACTCAAATATTTTGGCCACCTAATGCGAAGAGAGGACTCTCTGGAGAAGACTCTGATGCTGGGAAAAATTGAAGGCAAAAGGAGAAGGGGAAGGCAAAGGATGAGATGGTTAGACGGCATCACCGATGCAACGAACATGAAAATGAGCGAACTCAGGAAGATAGTGGAGGACAGGAAGGCCTGGCGGGATATGGTTCATGGGATCACGAAGGGTCGGACACGACTTAACGACTGAACAACAACACAGGAAGAGGAGGGAAGAAATTGGGAAAGAGAGAGACGAAAGAACAGAGCATGGGATGGATAAAGTGGATAGAGGCAGTGGCGGAACTTGGGTGGAGCAGGAGCTCCAGGCGTTTGGGTGGGCGGGGGGCACGCTCGGAGAACTTACCGTCCTGAAGCGCCGCGCTGGATCGGCCCTCCTGCCCTCCCTGGAGCCCGTTAGGCTCCAAAATGAGCTCAAAACGGGCGGGGGGTGTCGAGAGCGAGGGGGCGCATCGACGTGACACGATGTTGGCCCCGCCCTCACGTGCCGGGCGCCGGGAGGGCGCCCGTCATTTCTGGATAGAGGGAAGTTCTTTTCCCTTTCACACAACACCAGAACCAGGGGACATGCACTAAAATTGAGTGGAGGGAGAGTTAGAGCAGACAAAAGAAAATATTTCTTCACCTAGCGTGTAATTAATCTATGGAACTCCTTGCCACAGGATGTGATGATGGCACCTGGCCTAGATGCCTTTAAAGGGTGAATTGATGGAGGAAAAGTCCATCACAAGTTACAAGCCATAAGCAACCTCCTGGCTTTAGAAGTAGGTTTTCTCTGTATGCCAGGTGCAAGGGAGTGGCAACAGGATACGGGTATCTTGTTGTGTGTGCTCCCTGAGGCATCTGGTAGGCCACTTTGAGATACAGGAAGCAGGACTAGATGGGCCTTTGGCCTGATCCAGCAGGGCTCTTACGTTCTGAAACTGACTTCGAGGATTAAAAATCTTCCTGGTTGTGACTCAGTCCCTTTGGGCAAGAGCAAGTCACCTCTTGGATTTCACCAATACTTCAAATGCAGCCAATTGTAAAACACCCCAGCTGCACCCCAGCTGTCTTTGTCTATCTGGATGTGAGGGTAAAAATATGTTTCTACGTCTTCAGCTTACATGTGCATACGTTGTGTGTTCCTTAGCTTTCTCTGTTACTGGATTGAAAGAACAAAGTCAGAAGCAACAAGGTCAGACATAATTGTTCTAATCTGGTAAGAGAGAGCTGTAAACTGAGACATATGGATGCAGCTGTACCTCTAGATATGCCTTTGCATCCACATTTTGATGCTCATGTGGTCCCTGTTGAGCGCTCGTGTGTGTGTGTGTGTGTGTGTGTGTGTGTAATGCCTATGGGAATGTACTTCATCCAGGAGCTCTGGTTGTTGTGTAATTTGTTGCCCTTGACTAGAGCTGGATCAGGCCTATACTTTTGCTTAATTCCTCTACTCAACCACTGGAAGCAAAAACTTGGAATTCTCCTAGACCTCCCTGCTTGGGAACACAGTTTTACCCTTGTAGCTAGTTCTAAAAGCCAGGAAGTCTTTGCCTACCTAGATGTATCTTTTTGGATGGGTTGTGCCACCGCAGAACTCTGTGTGCTTTTTTTTCATGGCAGCAATTGGAGTTGAGACCGAAGAAAATTGCCACTTGTCCAACCTAAATGTGTTTGTGGTGCGACCTTCTTGACATGTCTTCTGGTGATCTTTCCCATGCCTTTTTATTCCAAAGTAGGTCACTATCTGGAAGAGATGACTTCCCACTGATTCCTCCTGGTGGGCTCAATTCTGTCATTGGCAGAAGTTAACTTTGTCTCTCACTATAATCTGTCTGAGCATTTGAAGGAGCTGTATTAATTAGTTTCACATTGGTGCAGAGGAGCACAACTATGTTTAAGAAAACAAGCACAAAACCACATTTGTTAAAATACCCACTGAAATGGAGTCTGAGAGAGGCAGGGAAAGAAACAGAACCTGAGAAGAGTTAAAAGATGCCTGGCTTTCTCAGCTTCTTTCTAGATAAAGCTATGATGCACACCCCAGCTGAAGAGTGGGGAGACACCCAGGAAAAAAAAGAATTGCTTACGCTATAAATAAGAGATTAATGCTTGATTATCTGCTTTGGGTGTTGCCTTGATGTGTCATGCAATGCAATCTAAAGAGGTTTGGGCATGATCAGTCAGTAATTTTTTTCTTTTCTACTTTTTAATGTGAGCCACAAAAAGTATTTTAAATTTTGGAATAGAAATTGCTGTTAGTAAAAGTAGCTTTTGCAGAAGGGTAGCTACTGTGTAATACAGCGTTCGGCAAACTGAATTCCATTGTAAATGGGCAAAATAATTGCATGATACCTATGCTCATTAAGTGCTGATACACTCAAAACACTGCATATGGTTATATGTTTGTATGACTGATTAGATGTTCAGAATTACTTATCACGTAACTATACACAATTTTTATTGAGGGCGAAATCCACCCTAAACTTCTGGCGCCGGAGCAAGCGCTCCGGTGCCGAAAGCTGCTGCAAACTTGCCATAAGGATACGGTCGCTGGGTGCGGCCGCCGGAGGCAGGTAAGGCTCCCACTGGCGGCTGCGTGGGCGGTCCGGGCGGCAGAGGAGAGGGGCCATTGGGTGAGCCAGCTTGGGAGGGGGTGGGGATAGCGTCGGCCATATCCCTGTTCCCGCTGGGCCGACTCAGCCGTTACATGGCCGCCTCCTACTTCCGCCAGCTATTTAGCTGGCGAAAATCTGAGGAGGCCAATAGGGCCGGCCCCAGTTTACACCCGGGGAAGGGGATGAACTTCCCCTTCCCTGAGTAGTCCTCTGGGCCGCATAGTGGGCCATGGCGGGGGATGACTCTCCTGCCACCGGTATCCGCCACCTTAGACTCGCCCGCCGCCGATATCCGCCCGCTGGATACTTACGGTGAATTTGTGGACCTGCCCGCCGAATACTTATGGTGGATTTGGCTGCCCACCAGGGCCAGATATTCTGATGTATTGGGGCAGGCTTATAAATAGCAGTGTGCCTGGTTACTACTGGTGAATAAGAATTTCTTGCATTTGATCAAGCAAGACTGCTTTTGTAAATTGGGGAAAAATGTTTTTTTGGGTTCTCTTTCAAGGCATCAATATTAATGTCACAATGATTAGCATAAGTGTGGTAAGGTAGACTAGTAAGTTCCATGGACTTATTTGCTAGGTTGCACTTAAGGGCTATGTTTGCTTTCTTTGTAATTTCACATTTGCAACTCCCATGGGGCAATCCACTCTTAAAACTGAACAGCAGGAGCTCATCAGCTATGGGGACTGTAGCTGTGAAACCTACAAACTCCAGCTGTGGTTCCCTGATGTGCACATAAAATGGCTCCTTTGGATTTCCAGAATGTATGTGAGCTTGTCTGTTGACTTTAGGGATTTCTGCCTTTCCATTCCTGTTGTTTGCACGAAGTTGTTTCCAACCCTGATGTTGCTGTGGAAGCTCATTGACTCCAGGCCTCCATGTGTATCCTGGGATGCATGGCTGGTGCGTCTGAGATCCATTTCTTCTGACATTTTGCGTCTAACATTCTTGTATTTCGGGAACAAATAAAGATGGGGTGGGAATATTGAAGTATTAATGCAGTTCAATGGTATACGAATAAAAGCATTTATAAAAGACAAGAAACCCTGTAATTCACCTGCAGATGGAATAATGAAGATAGTTCAGAGGAAATGAAAGAGTATTTGTTTTCCTTTCAGGACGAATACATGAAGCTATGGTAACATCTTTAAATGAAGATAATGAGAGTGTTACGGTTGAATGGATTGAAAATGGTGATACTAAAGGAAAAGAGGTATAGCTTCACCACTTTAGTCATCTAAAAATATGTTCTGAAACTTTCTTCTCAGTTGGTCTGTGTATGCTATAACTCAATGGATAGTAGACTTAACTTATATTGCTGAAGGCCTTTAGACTCTGGCATACTACATTTAATTGTTGGAAAAAGCACACTTCCATATGAAAAGAACCCTTTTATTGGCAACATCTTTGAAACAGCACATTGTTTTAGAAGTAAGTTTTCTCTGTGCCAGGTGCAAGGGAGTGACAACAGGAAACAGGTTATCTTGTTGACTGTGTGCTCTCGGAAGCATCTGGTGGGGCCACTGTGAGATACAGGAAGCTGGACTAGATGGGCCTTTGGCCTGATCCAGCAAGGCTCTTCTTATGTTCTTAGGTTTCCTGAAAGTATTCATTTGTGTAAGAAACTCTATGAAAAGAAATTTCAGATACTTGTTTCGTATATAGAGATTGTTCTATGCCCTTTTGATCTCCTAGTTCCTGCTAATTAGAATGATTTCTCTTTTTTAGAGAAATTTACTGCAGTAGTTTGTGGTAATGTCACCAATTAAACAGAAATGATATACAGTAGTGTGAAGCAAATGCATTTTATTGAAGTCTAAGTGAAACTGTTCAACCATTTTTTATGGACACTAAGGATGAAATGGTTAAAATACCATCATCAGCTGAGGATGCAAGAAGTACCTTGGCAGACAGCTTTAAACAAATCACATGAGTTTAAAATAAAATTTGTGTTTGTTGTGACTGATCTATTTTTCTTGTATGCAGATTGACTTGGAGAGTATATTTTCACTTAACCCAGACCTCGCTCCTGAGGATGATGATCCCAGCCCAGAGACCCCACCACCTCCAACACCTTCAGCTAAAGTAAACAAAATTGTGAAGGTTGGTACTGTGATTCAATACTGCTTAGTTTAAGTTACCAACCAGCAGACTAGACTTTGACATGTGATGTTCTTTAAGAATCTTGTGTGAATGTCGTTGAAATGAATTGTATTCAGGAGTTCTCAACCAGTGGTACTAATGCCACCAGTGGTACTTCAGCTGACTGCTGGTGGTACTTGGACCACCGGACCACCATTACCCCGCTCCAACATGGTGCTTTCGGCGACATGTTCTTACTCCCGAGAGGCTCCTGCCTTTGAGCCTCTCAGGAATGCTGAGAAGGGCACTCCCACCCACCCCGAGGCTCCTACCTGAAAACCCAGAAGTAACTGGTGATGATATTTGTTGATGATATCATCACTAGTCACTTCCGGTGATACGCAGCAGGAGAGTGGCGCTGGAGGTGGTACTCAGCCGCGAAGGGGTTGAAAACCCCTGAACTATATTATCGATAGTGCACTGAGGATGAATTTGATGTTAGCCTTCCACAGTGTTGAAAAGGGATTTGAAAGGGTGAAATGGGACATCTTGTTTGCGCCCATTAATGAACTGTGTTATGGAGAGTTATCTTAGATAGATAATAGTAAAGTAGCTAAAATTCATGGTTCACTGTTAGAACCATTAGGATGCTCAACAGAATGGCTTCTATCTTCAGTATTACAATCTTTATAGAGACTGTAAGTTTCAATAAAGGAGGATGAGAGTATAGTTGGTCTTACAGAGTTGAGCAATAGGAAGTGAAATTTTCCTTGCATGTAGACGTGCTAATTGTGCTACTAGGAGATTCAGTATCTTTTGTAGATACTGAAAAGATACATAGATATTAATATGAACGTTCACTTTGATCTCTTAAACAACAAAAACAGAATTTTTATGCATTTGCAGTCAAGATAAATAAATTAATCTTTATTTGGGGAAAATGTGGCTCAGTAAAAGTGTAATATTTTTGTATATATAATCAGAATTTGAATTCAGTAGATTTTAATTGCAAATACAAAAAATTGAATAACTTGGGTTTTGGATTAAATTATAAATTGAAGAGGTTTGAAGGCTTTATGTGATTAAGTTGACTGTTCTTCTGACACTGTTGTTCTTATCTTGGAATCGCCACTTGTGGCAGGTGCTTCTGAGTCAATTTCTGGGGGGAAGGAAGAGACCCCTTCACCTTGAATAAAAGTTGACATTTTACAAAATCCTGTAATTACTTACAAGGAAGAGTCGGAGTTCCGAATCTTAGCATGTTTAACTTATTGAAAAGGGTAAAACGGGTAACAAGGTCATATTCACGGTTAAAACCGCGATCCAGCTGACTAAAACAATGACGATTTGATCTAGGTTTGACAGCAACCAGTCCCAAACAAAACAGAGATTGTTAAAAGTCAGTATTGATAGAGAAAAGCCCGACGTTTCATGTCTTAAACCAGACACATCCTCTGGGGCAGTCCAAAGCGAATTGGCAGATGTTAGAATTCTTTGCGTCCTGCTTCAATCTTTTAACTGTCAAAAAAGCAACGGAACACTGCTGCTCACTGAGGAACCCAGTCCTGTAAGCACTTAGCAAAAATGACACAGTACCTATTTGGAGAGAAGACCTTTTACAGAAACCTGGAAAAAAGCAAACTATGTCAATTAACGATCGTATGGGTTACGCTGTTATCGTCTTGTTTGTATCCTTCTTGCTTGCGTATTATAGGGAGCCAAATGTGGTTTGCAAAGCTTAGTTCTTGCTGCCTGTTAAGCAGAAAGTTGGAAGATTTTCTGCTTATCTCCAAAGCTTCCAAATTTTTTAGGATTTGCAAACCACATTTGGCTCCCTATAATACGCAAACAAGACGATACAAACAAGACGATAACAGCGTAACCCATACGATCGTTAATTGACATAGTTTGCTTTTTTCCAGGTTTCTGTAAAAGGTCTTCTCTCCAAATAGGTACTGTGTCATTTTTGCTAAGTGCTTACAGGACTGGGTTCCTCAGTGAGCAGCAGTGTTCCGTTGCTTTTTTGACAGTTAAAAGATTGAAGCAGGACGTGAAGAATTCTAACATCTGCCAATTCGCTTTGGACTGCCCCAGAGGATGTGTCTGGTTTAAGACACGAAACGTCGTGCTTTTCTCTATCAATACTGACTTTTAACAATCTCTGTTTTGTTTGGGACTGGCTGCTGTCAAACCTAGATCAAATCGTCATTGTTTTAGTCAGCTGGATCGCGGTTTTAACCGTGAATATGACCTTGTTACCCGTTTTACCCTTTTCAATAAGTTTAACTGCTGGTCATAACAGCCTTAGATCGAAACTAGCATGTTTATACCCAGATCACAATCAAGCTTGGTATTTGATTGAGCAGGTTGATATCTTTTTCTTTTGTAACAGAAAAGATATCCAGAGGGCACAAATGGACTTCCTCCTCTTCTCCACTCTTGCCCCTTATTTGAAAACTCATTCTTGAGGATCAGGGATCCTCTGGAATGGAGTTGATCTAAAATTGAGAGGGGGAACTCAGTGGAAATATGCAGTCTCATGAATTATGGATAGCATTACAGTACAAGAAAATTAGTGAATAAGGAAGATTAATTATGAAATTCCATAAAGTGCCACAATTATGAAATTCCCTACTGGGGGAATTAAGAACTACCCTCTACCTCATGACTTTTCTGCGAGGGCTCAAAACGTTTTTTGTTTTGTCAGGCATTGGGTCTCCTGTGCCTCTATATATGGTGTTTCATTTTGCTGCTTTGCTCTGGTCTAAATAACCAACCCTCAATTGTTTTTATAGTTTTGATTATTGTATTTGTTTTCTGTATTGTAAGTTTGTTTTGATGGAACTTTTTAAGCTGCCTTAGGCATTTGCTTCAGCATGGGAAAGGTGGGATATATATATTTTTAAATGAAGTCTGTAGTGTATGAGATTAAGTGGGTTGTCAAAAGAGCTTATGCTAAGTTCAATTTGCACAAGTAAAGAACTTCATAGGATTTTGGGTCATTTTTCTCCTGCAATGCTCTTCTGCCAGAAAATGGTTCTTTTCTGAGTTGAAGAGTTCCACTTTCCTCTAGTGGGAGGGCACCTTTGAATCCAAGCAATTGATTTTGATATTCCAAAGAGGTGGTACATAGGTGTGTGTGTGGGCGGGGATGAGGCAATAGAAACATAGAGTAACACGTTGTTGGCAGCTCTGTATCTTTAGAGATTGTAATGTCTACTTGCTGTCATTCTTGAGAAAGGACAAAGGCGCTTTCTGAAATAATGAATATTACTGATTTTCTATTCCTCCTCAACTGTTAAAAGGGTGCTGATATTCAGACTAGTTTGAAAAAGCAGACAGCAGAGCAGATGGCAAATTAGACAAGTTTTATCAACAAATTATAGAATGTCTGTCTTTCTCTAGAATCGAAGGACTGTGGTTCCTTCTAAAGTTGAAGCTCCTGCTAGAGACAACAGAGGTATGTTAGTAAATTTATTAATTTGTGTTTGAAAATGCAAAAAGTAAGGTGATATATGCTAGTTTGTTGTCTTGTTCTGGTGCCAAAGAATATAAAAACATTCTTTCTGTGCCTTACTTCCCCATAAGAACGTTGCCCAGTAGTTTTGTTCCTCTTTTCACCTGCATTTCATCAGCTGAAATGACTGGCAATGCAGTTTCATTTGCTCATTTTGTTATTGACTTAGTGCTATAGTGATACTGGTAGGAGAACAAGGACCTTTCTTCTTTGTGATCTCTGTACAGTTTCACAATTGAGTTTTATGCCTACTAAGCAGAGCATTGTTGAAACCTTTTAGGTTGCAGCTAGCAAGGACGTACTCTTGCCACGCCCATTGAAAAGAGGAACTCTCTGTGCCTGCTCTGCTGGGTAGGGCAAATTTTCCTGCTCAGTTCTGTTCTAACTACCGTGTTAACATCATCATTGAGAATCTTTTCTGAGCTCTCACAGAATTGTGTTTTTCTCATAGCTAAGGAATCCTTTGTTGTTTTAGTCTATTTCATTTTGCATGATGGAAGTTGTTTTTTCACTGATTATTCATATACCTTTAGTATATAGTGAGTTACCTGAGAGATTGGATTTGTAAGGGAAAGGTCTTCAGGTCAGGCATGGCCACTATGTGATTTGCCTTGGGGAACAGGAAAATGTAGATAATTGATGAATTTATGGCAGTGAGCAACAAGCATGCAGAAAGCATCTGTGTAGGCTGCCAGCTTTACTTTGAGAGAAAAACTTACAAGTTACCTCCTTGGACATGGTCTTGAGCCTCCCCAACTAAACAAGAGGGCTCTTTTGCTGACATAAGACCAGCTTCAGTTCTGTTATCCTTCTCTTTGTCTGCTTCCAACATTGGTGCACTATGACTTCTGAAAACATGGCTCCACCTACAAAGGCTAAGCATACCATCCTAGCAAAGTTTGCTTTGAAGGGCTGAAGACCCAGCTCAAGGAACATTTATGTATTTTACAACCTCTTTATACTGCTATTCAACTATAATAGTTCTCAAAATGGTTCACAACAACAACAAAATATTTGAAGCAGATCCTTGTCCTCACAATGACAAATCTAGCATACTGAGACTTGTTGATGGTATCACTGATGTGGCATCTTGTTCTGCTTATCTACTCGGAACAAATTTCATTTTATGGCACAATCACTTAGACATGAGGTTCAACAACTAACACCTCCAATTAAAGACCCTGTATTCCATTTGTCTCTTCAGGTTCCAGTGGTCCAGTCACCTTCCCAATGCTCACAGCATTGATGCAGGTGGCCAAGGATTTCTGGGACAAATCCCTGTCTGCCTCTTCAGCTTCCTGCACACTGGAGAACACATACAAGGTAGAAGAGGAGGATTGTTCCTTTTTCTTTACATTTCCCAACTTTGAATGTCTTGGGTTTGGTTCTTGCCCTGTGTGTGTGCTTCCGCTATCTGGCACCTACTGGCTATCTGGCATCAAACCAATGATGCACTATGTCAGCCACTAGATCCTTGGGTGTCATCCCATCAGTTTTCAAACCAGAGGATACAAATAGTGATACCAATTTCCATCTTCTGCATCTCAGCAATTATTGAGAGAGCCCCAGTTCTACTCATCATGTAGGAGATATCAGAAGCCTAGGGTAAATCGCCATGAATCAGCTCTTGAGTTTCAAGTGGTTCCAAGTTCAGCCTTGGATTCACCATTCCAATGGCCGTTATTCTCTCCAATTCATAATTTGGTATCGCTTCAACACTCGACTATACGGGAACTGATTATATCTGATAATTAGGTATTAACTATTACGTTAGGCTATGCCATCAAATTTCATGTCACTCCCACATTTCTGAGTAACTATCTTGATAGGCAGAAATAGGCAGCCTCAAGATCTACTTGAGTTATATCTGAAGTGTCATTAAGAGAATGTCAGCAAGAGACACATCCAGAACTTATTGAATGAAGATGTTGACAACACATAGATAAAAGAACATGTCTTGGAGATTACCACCCTTCTTGGGTATCATGAAATACCTGGAGTAGGACACACAGTACTGGTGTTGGGCTGCAGGAATGGGACCACTAGATGCAATTTTGTAGGAGGAAGTTAGAAAAAGTGGTCCCTGATCTGAATGGAATCCACTTAAAATCAAACAGTAGCAAGGTTGAGCAATCTGGGAGACCCTGACCAATACGCTGTTTGATGAACTGAGACCAGCATCAATAAAGGACAATAGAAGGAGTTATTAAGAGGATTTGAAGGAATATAACAAGGGATGGGGAAAAACACAAAGAACCATAGTTCAAAATGCAACTGAAGAATGAAAAAAGGGGAGCTGATGGTCCCAAAAAATTTTTGTCGCAGAGGTTAAGGCAAATAAAACAAATGATAAATACCGTTGCAAATTTATGAGTACTTTGTCCTGCTCTTCTGACTCGTACTCTTCCAGGAACCTGGACCCTACTTTCACAATGCAGCAAAGTGAATGGATAAAATACTGGTGATTTCAACGATAGTCTATGGCACTGACCCAGAGCATCTCCTTGTTGGAGCTTAAAAACTTTGGTTTCATCCAATTGGAGGGGCGACAACCTCCTGCATATTTCATTCCACCTCTTTACCTAGCCAGGTGGGCTTGGCTGCCCAAACAATGTACACACGTCAATCTCAGCAAGAGGGTTAATTGGCATCCATCATCCAGTCATGAAGACAACGAATTCACTTTGACATGTGGCTCTTTGGTAATGTGACTGCATTCAAGAAGGGACAGGACTTACTGCTTTGGCTGCTTTTAGAATACTGAGATATCATAGAAGCCTCCTAGGGTCTAAAAATGGGCAAAGCTGAGGGGATACTCGAGGATTTTTGCCACATGAATGATCTCCTCCAATCTGCTTTGGGACGTACCATTCTATATTTCAAATCAGTGTTTCACTGTTACTACTAACTCATCCCTGTGGGAATGAAGGGCGTGTTGACAGGGTCACTCTTTCAACAAAGTATGGACTGCTGTGGATTGAATAGCATATAAACTCAATTGAGCACACAGTTGACCAACGAATGCTTGTGCCTTTCCTGAATGTCAGAACTGTACAGGTAGCAAAGGATAACACTACTACCAAATGCTATATGACCAAACAGAATGGCACAGCCTCAAGGACTCTGTGCATACAAACTGAAAATCTCTGTATCCCTGTGTAGCCAGTATTGTGTGTGGAGCTATCCACATTATCAGAACTAACAACCTGTTAATTGATACTTGGAGTAGTGTGTGTGTGAGTGTGTTTACAAGTGGACTTGTTTGGACACTGTATCCATAATTATTTTGAAATTGGAGAGTATCTCATATAGACAGACTATTTCAGCACTGTGTGGAATGTTGTGTTCCAGGATAGACAAAAGTCTGTTGGGAAACATATGCATGAAGGAATGAATTTACCCTCTTTCCTTTTGTGCCCAGAGACGTCACAGACTAGCAGCTGACAACAAACACTGCATTCTCCTAGTCCAGTGGTTCCCAACTGGGAGGCGCGATTCTCAGGGGAGCCACGGAAACCAGCCAGGGGAGCTGCAGAGTGCCACGAAATTCTCTTGGAAAATAGTACAATACCAGTTGGCAGGCATCAACATAATGTAATGGGGAGCTGCGACCCATGGTCGTCAATGGTCAAGGGAGCCGCAGGTCAAAAAAGTCATAGTCCCTTGACCATGTTAGCTGTGGTTCACAAAGCTATTGCATCCCTCCAGAAGATGCTTTAGCCACGTACCAGCCTCCTGAGATTCCCTCTCAAGATCACAAGAGAATCCTCCACCACAGTATTCAAACACTCAATTTCATATGGATACATCTGAATTAACTTTCCTAAGGTTTAAGTAACTATAGACCTGCATAGAAATCATTCAGGAGGTGTTCTGTAGCATAAAGTGGGTTAGATTTTTGCATTTTCATGCTGCTTAAAGTTTGGGTTCTTGATCCTGCTATCTGTTGGATATCTTAAATTATGCCTTATGTCTACAGCATGGAGGACACTCTTATCCTCACTTTGGAGCCATCTTTTGTATTAAATATAATACATAAAAACAAACAATACAAAAAGAAAAGGAAAAAGTACAGAATAACAGAAAAAGTCCGGATTAGCTACTAACATTTATACTTAAATTACTTATACCCGGCCTAATTGCAGAGTAGACTGTTATTTTTATATCCACAAATCAAACTAGTAATACTACCCTTAAACAAAAACAACCTCAAATTCTTACTACTTAAATGTAAAAAAAAAGTTATCCTACTCAACAAAGCTACATATCATTAAATCATTCTTATTTTCCCTTGCATGCAAAAATTCTATAAACGGTTTTCAATTCTTCACAAAAGTGTCTACCGATTTCTCTTTCACTATGGTAAGTTTACTCATTTCTGCCAAATCCAAAAGTTTCAATCACCACCTCTCCAACAAAGGTATCTCCGTGGATTTCCAGTTTTGTGTGTACCACAACCTTGCAGCTGTAGTTAGTTATAGAAATAAAGTCCCATAAGAAGTTTCTAATTGCTGATCTAACAAACCCAACAAGAAAGCTCTGGCTTCATTTATAAATTCACCTTCAAAATCTTCTGAATCTGGGAATGTATTTGAGACCAATTTTTTTTTTGCATTCTCACAAGTCCACCACATATGGTAAAAAGTCCATTCTTTCCACATTTCCAACATATATTTGTAGTCTATTTGTACATCTTAGCAATTCTATCTGGCGTCATATACCATTTTTGGATCCATCTTTTGGCCATCCTGATTGATGGACAATATTTTCTCCTCATCCTTATGAAAGCTATTGTGAGGGTCTTACTAATAGGTATCTATGGATGGCTTCTTTGATCTTGGCTTAAAATTACTCCTTTGTGCTAGCTCACCTTGTGGATAAAACCTTTCAACTTCATGGCTTCATGCATCCTTCATCTCCTTTTTCTCTAAAATGGATTTCTATAGCTATTATTTTTGCATGCAGACTAGTGAGTTATTGGCTCTCTGTTGTGATTAACCTCTTCTCTGTACAGTGTGTATATATAGGGACTTGGGTACAAGTAGACAAATTAGTACTTGTGCCTGGCATTGCCTTTCTCTTTAAAGTAGCTGCCCATTTTCAACCAGCTCAGCATATTAACCTTTTGTTAGTTTGTGTTGTGTATGGTGTATTTTTCTTAGACGTTAATGTTTGCTGGGAATATGGCTAGCATGCCCTAGACATCTGCAGAGCCTTAGCATCCAATAGTTGTAGAACTAAGGAATTTTGAAAAGACAGGCATCTGTTTTATGTGTTATGGGCCTCTAAGTAGGGACAAAGGCTCAACAACTGTCTCTCTGGAATACCACTGCTGTACCTTTCTGTAAAGCAACCTCTTTCTGATGCATTTAAAGGCCACTCGACCCAGGGAGTTTCTACCTCTTCAGTTTTCTTCTGAGGAGGGTCCCCATGTGAACTGTGTAAAACTTCAGTATGGACTATTCTATCCACACTTATAAAGTATGCACTGGATTTGAAAGGCTTGTGCTGAAGTAGTATTTGGGAGAACGGTTGGTTCTGCAAATCCTTTCCCAAAGATAACTTCAGCACCCACTGGCAGGTATGTCTGTTTTCCAGTCTCCCAATTGTGGGATTTCACAGAGACCATGAAGGAGAACAGGTTGCTCATCAGTAACTGATGTTGCTCAAGTTTGTCTGTATAGTCACACACAATCTGCCCTCCTTCAGCACTGCTGAGGTCTGTTCTCTATTTAGTATTTTAATCTTTAACCTCTACAGCAGGGCAGAAGAACTGATTGGAAAGAGTCTAGCCTCACCCATCACAGGAGATGCTGAGAGGCTGTTCTGCTTGATGGTGGGGCAACAGTGCCGCCGCTGTTCCTGAGAGCTCTAGTCTAGAAGGTCCTAAGGATGTTCTGTGCTCTTGCAGAACCCAGTTGTGGGGCTGCACAGATGATCACTTGAATAACATCAGTTACAGGGTAAGCAGCTTGTCCTTTCATCCCTTTGACCGAGTTTTGCTTCTTACTTGTAGTCCAGTCATTTGGAGTGGGTGGTATAGAGAATGTGCAGTACAGCTAAGCCTTTAGCTTCTGTGGCCAGTTCACATGGTGGAAGGCAAGTGTTGCAGGTCTTAGATGGAGGAAATCTTTCTGTAGTGTAAAAAGATTGAAGTTTACACATGGGATTAAAAGCCATGTAAAATCCGAAAAAATATTACATAGCTTTTAATCCCGTGTGTGAACTTCAATCTTTGTATGTAATGAGAGTTTTAGATCCTTTCTGTAGTGCTCCATCCCTCCCAACTCTTTCACTGCGCTGCCATACCAGCCAGAGAATTTGATAATATGCTCTTTTGTTCTGTCTCTGGTTGATCAGCCCCTGTATCAGTAGGAATATGTATACGAGAATAGGGTGTACCAGAATACCAGAACACCTGCACGGATATGCAGATCATGGGGCTCAGCCAGTTCATCAGCAGTGACTCATGCAACATGAGAGCAACCTTCCACCACCGCCCCTTCAGTGTTTCTCAGCAATTTTTTTTAATTCAGCTGTTTTTGGTAGGTTGGACTGGCACAAAAAAAACTCATTTCCGGTCTTGGGGCCTTCCAACTAAGCTTGCCTTTAATGATGTGCTGTTCTGAGCCTTGAATTTCAATTTTAATTCCAAGACTGATAATAGATTATGGATGTTTTAATTCTGCATGTGTCTCACAGCCTTTTCCCCTAATGCACCTCTTTATCTCTAAGAAAGTGGTTTTGCAGTTCCGCTTAACCATACATTTATTCTTCCAGGCTTTTAACAAATCTTCATTCTTCTGTTTTTTTTTTTTTTATTTCTACTTCTACCACTGTGTGTTGCTACTGCTATATTCTTACCATTGGGTTTTAAATTGAGTGTGTTTTAAGTTTGTGTTACTTTGTTAGCTGCTTTGGAGACTTTCGCTTGGGGAAGGACGCTTTATGATACAACCCTAAATAATTCTTTTTTTCTTTTTGCAGTGGTTGGTTCTGCGCGTGCACGCCCTACACAACTTCCTGAACAGTCTTCTTCGACACAACAGAATGGTAGTGTTTCAGATATATCTCCAGTTCAAGCTGCAAAAAAGGAATTTGGACCTCCTTGTATGTAAATCATGTATCAAGGATTCATTCATTTTAGGCATTACATGTACACTCTCTTGGACAATTATATGATCCATAAGTAGTGAATGGTCTGTACCAATGTTGTCTCCTTGAGAATCAGTGTGATGTTCTTCCATAGTCCTGTTGTTAACAGAATATTCATAAAGTTTCAGTTCTAAGATAATGGATTGAGATTGAAGATTGACCAGACCTTTTTATTAGATCAAACCAAGACAATAACATGTATAAGTCAGTGTGTTATTAAGGGTCACCGGTGTTTTGTGTTGTCACTTTTCGTTGTCCATATCCCTTGAATATATTTTGTAAAACTACAGTATAATCAAAGTGCATTGATTGATCTCAATTTATGCTGAACTGCTTAGTTAGTTAAGGAAAATTGATCAATCTTAGTGATAAAATGTTTAAATTTTTCAATTCTTAATATGCATGCCAAGAATTAAACTATTTCCCCCTCCCCTTTAAGCACGTAGAAAATCTAATTGTGTGAAAGAGGTCGAAAAATTGCAAGAAAAACGTGAGAAAAGAAGATTGCAACAGCAGGAACTTAGAGAGAAGCGAGCTCAGGTTTGTACCTGATTTCATTTTTACTCATAAACATTTTTGTAATGATCTGACAGTTCAAATAATCTTAAAAGGTTGTATCCTGTGGTGGTATTCTGCTTGCATAATGGGGCTTCTGCATGTGGAAGTGATAGCATGAGGTTTTTACTGACTTGTGTATTTTGTGCACAACACGTTGCACAAGATGCACATAAAATTGTCACTACCTCATTGTTGTGCAATTTCTTCAACTCCGTACAAAATGCTACAAACCATTGTTTCCTGAATTTCTAAAAGTGTGGTTTGGGTGATAACTATTGCTTCCTAAGAAACTGGATGGATAAAAAGTTTTTAAAAACGATTACTGTGCTCCTGTTGTAACAATGTCATTTCAAGAACTTGAGATTGAAGTGGTGTTTAAAATTTAATTGCAAGCATCTGAGTGTATGTAACTGAGTAGAAAGTGAACACATTGCTGTAATCTTAATTTTTTTCAAAGTTGCTAATCTTTTAAGAAAATCCCTTTATTAATGAGTTCTGCCACAAAGCTGATGTTTTTGTAGACTCAGAGACATAATCCTGTTGGCAGGCTTGGTATGCTATGTTCTCTTGTCTAAAGTGAGACTTGCAGCCTCCTCCTGATGTAAAAAGCAGTATTGGTGGTCATAAGCTGCTAAAGTGTATGAAGCTTTTTCTTTGTCTAATTGTCAGGAACTAGCAAGGGCTAAAAGTTCTTTGATTATAAGAACTTCAATATAGGTTTGGTTCAGATCCAGTAACCTTCATGTTTTGTATCATGAAGAATAAGCAAAGAAGGTGTAATGCACCCATATGCTCCCTCCTCCCCTTTTCTTCTTGCTTGATATCCTGGTTTGGAAGGGATTGCTTAAACCACAGTTCAGATGTCACAGGAAATTGTGGCTTAACAAATCAGGATATTTTCATTTAGTTGGGTGTGTAAGAGGAGGAAGGAATATGTAGATCCATTTGTTTCTTCCTTGCCCGTTCGTGATTCACCAAACAGTGGATTGTCTGAATTGCATTCCATGTGCTCTGATGACAGGATCTTTTGTGTGAGTGGGCTTTTCCATGGACCATTCTTGAGTGCAGGTGTGCTCATAGAAGCACTTCAGTGTTGAAGGTGGTCATTGAACTCAAAGGCTACCCTTGTATATTCAGAAGCTGTAACATTTTTCAACCTATACTGTATTAAATTTGACACTAATTTGCTTCCTCTAAGGCAGCGGTTCTCAAAGTTCTCCCCAAGAGTAGGGGAAGTTGTAAGTCCTTGGGGGCGAGCTGGTGGCGGCACTCCTGGGATAGCGCCGCTGCCAAGGAAAAGGGTGTTTTTTTTTTACTTACCAGGAGGCACGCCAGCCCTCCGGAGGGTATGGGAGGCCCTCTCTGCGGGCCTCCCCACACTTCAGATCGGATGTGGGTCTCGATCGCTTCAGGGAGCCAATCTGAAGTGCAGGGAGGCCTGCAGAGGGGGCCACGGGATCTCTGCACCCTCTTGAAGGCCAACGTGACTCTGGTAAGGTTTTTTTTTTTTAAAGCCCTTTTTTCCCACTGGCAGCACCACACATCGCCACCCCCCCTTAAGGGGGTAGCGACTGCATCTCATTTTTGTGTTGGGTTGTGACCCACCAGTTTGAGAAACACTGCTCTAAGGCTTATTGTAGCATTTTACAACTAAATGAATCTATCTAAAATATTCTTAATAGTACAGTTGGACCTCCATATCCGCAGGGGTTCTATTCTGTCCCTAAAATTGCTTTAGTGTGGATACAGGGGTCACTGTAAAAGCCAGAAAAAAGAGGATATAAAGGTTTAAAATAGCATTCCTTACCTTTTTGCTAGCAATACGCTCAATTTTGAGTGAAATTGTGCGTGCAAGTCCCCCCTCCCTTTCCCAAGGTCACCTTGGGACAAACTTGGGGAAGGGAGGGGGGAAGTTGGGCAACCCGGAAGAGGCTGCAGGATTTTGACCTAAAAAGCCGCTGGGGTGTCCACGAGCCAGGGGGGGATGTGCACGAGCACCCTGGGACGACGGTGGGAGAAACAGGATTTACCCAGCTTTCGTGCACCCCTCCCCCCCAAGCCCAGATGCAGGCTTCTTCTTATTGCGTTGCCCAGCTTGGAGCTAGAAAGCCCAGGTGTGCCTGCGCAACCTTGCTGAGAGCTCAGGACTCAGGAATCCACCACCAGCGAGACTAGAAAGGCTCTCAGTAAGGTTGCGCAGGTGCAGCCAGCCTTTAGCACCTAGCTGAGCTTGTGCAACAAGAAGGCTGCATCCGGGCTGGGGGGGGGGGTTGCACGAAGGCTGGGTAAGTCCCGTTCCTGCTGCTGCTGTCGTCCCAGCACTGTTGGCTCATGCAACCCCCGGCTCGTGGACAGCATGCCGAATCAGCGGCTCGTGTGCCCCCAACCGCGTGTCGCCCCAACACCCGGGGCCCCCGCTCCCCCACTGGGCCTATGTTGCTTGGTCTAATCTAACTGTTGTTGTGCAGCTACTTGAACTTGAACGTTACAAATTATAAAGATCTGGTCACATGCATGGTTCCTTTCTGTTCATGTAAATGGCCCCTTTGGGTTGTGACCCTTCCATGATTCAGCATAGATGTTGAAATTGAATACTTTACACACACTAATATGTCCTTGTTATTTTGGGGTTTTGTTCTGTCAAGTCCATGTGTAAATGGTGAGAACACTGACTGAATATCAGTTGCAGGGGAACAGAGAGAAGTAAGTCTTTCCTGCTTGTGGTCTTCCCAGTGGAAGCTGGTGGACAACTGTGGGAAAGAGGATGCAAAGCTAGATGGACCTTTGGCTTGATCAGCAGTGCTTTTCTTATGTTCTTACCTATATATTATAATAGTAGACATTTTGTTTTTGTTTTAGGATGTTGATGCTACAAATCCAAATTATGAAATTATGTGTATGATCAGAGATTTCAGGGGAAGTTTGGATTATAGACCACTGACAACTGCAGATCCTGTAAGTTTTGTTTAACATGTGGGAAGTTGAAGATAAATTATAGATGACAGTGTGGTGTGGTCAAATAGTAAATATGTAATGGTGCTCATCTAAGCTTGTGTAGGTTTAGCAGTTACAAGTCAATCAAATTTAGTGGCATTGGTACTGACAAAAGTATGAGCATTGAATTTAAGAGCCTGAAACTAATACACAACTATGCATTTTGTTTTTGTTTTTTACTATTTAACAGATGTCTTACAGTCTGAGGAAAACTTAATCAGAATTAATCAGTTATCCTTAATGTTAATAATAGCCTTATATTTTATACCTGCAGGTGTATTTATAATGCAGGCGCAGGAGAATCGCCGAATGTTAGAGTTGGAAATGACCTTGGAGGTCATCTCCAGCCATTCTCAACCATTTTTTTGCTACGGGCCCTTAGGAGCTCTTCTCCACAGCTGCCCTGTCAAACAAGGATACAACACAAACAGATAAACATAAAATCCCCTTCTCACAGTTTTCAGTCTGTGGCCCCTTCAAATGTGCCAGAGCTCCCCAGGGGGGCAATATGGCTCCCGTTGAGAATGGCTCTACTCCCCTGCTCAGTGTAGGCAACTCTACAATCCTTGACAGGTGGCCATCCAGCCTCTTCTTGAAAACTTCTAATGAGGGAGAGTCCACAACCGCATGAGGCAGATTTTTCTGGTGTTAGATAGCTCTTGCAGTTGAGAAATTCTTCCTCATGACTCACTGAGATCTACTTCCTTGTAGTTTCAACCCATTGGTCCTAGTCTTGCTTTTAGGAGCCGTATAGAGCAATTTCTCCCCTTCTCCATGACAGCCCTTTAGATACCATATTTATCGGCGTATAAGACGCACCGGGTGTATAAGATGCACCTTCCTTTTGGCTCTGGGTTTCAAGAAAAAAAGATTTAAAGCATTTTTGGGCCACTTGGCCACTTACCGCTTGGCTGCTTAATTAGCTAATTTACATAAATTGCACAAAAATACCAGGATCTCTTTTAAAACACACAGCAATAAATCACATGAACAAAATGCACCAGAACATAAATCCCAAGTACAAAAAAAAAACCCAGACTCAACTCTTTCCCCCCAACCCACCCATGCAGTTTCCAAAGTAAACACATAAATCCCAAGTACAAAAAAACCCCAGTCTAAACTCTTTTCCACCACCCCACCCCACCCATGCAGTTTCCAAAGTAAAAAACATAAAAGTACAAAAAAAAACCCCAGACTCAACTCTTACCCCACCCCACCTATGCAGTTTCCAAAGCCTCCCAACTAGGCCCAGTTCAGAAGCTTACCCAAGCTGCATTGGGAGGGGAGCTGGGAAGACCACGCCCTCTGCAGCTCAGCTGAACTGAACTGAGGAGCACAGCGCCCTCTGCTGGCTGCTGGGAAGCTCAACTCATGCATGTGCATAAATTAAACCCGACAAACAGCTGTAGATCGGATAGATTAGTCAGGGAAGAAAGCACAAGGGAGCTCTCCCGCTCCCCGGTAAGCACAAAAATGCTTTAAAATGGGGGGGGGGGAAGGGATTTTTAGTATTGGCGTATAAGACACACCCTACTATTTTGGGTCACAAATTTAGACACAAGTGCGTCTTATACGCCAATAAATACGGTACTTAATGGTGGCTATCCTATCTCCCCTTAGTTGTCTCTTCTCCAGGCTAAATGTACAAGCTCTTTTAACTATTCCTCATAGACTTGGTCTTCATACTTCTCGCTATCATAGTTTTTCTTCTCTGGACCCACTCCAGTTTATCAGTGTTCTTAAAACATGATACCTAAAATTGGATGTAGTATTTCAAGTGAGGTCTGACTAGTGGAAATAGAGCAGTATTACTTCTCTTATCTGGACTCTGTGCCTCTGTTAATGCAGCCCAGCTTTGCATTAGCTTTTTTTTGCAACTGTGTCACACTGCTGGCTCATGTTCAGCTTGTGATCCTCTAAGGCTAAGCTAAGTCATCTACATCCTTTTCACATGTGCTGCTGCGAAACCAGGTTTCCCACATCCTGTACTTGTGCCTTTGGTTTATTTTATTTTTTTGTACTGACATGCTGGACTTTTACTTTGGTCTGCACTGAATGTCATCTTCTTAGTATTGGCCCAATGATTTAGCCTGTCAAGAACATTTTGAATTCTGATTTGTTCTCCCAGCTATCCCCCCCCCCCCGATTCGCATCATCTGTAAATTTGATAAGCATTTCCTTTATCCCCTCATGCACATCACTTATAAATATGTTGACCAGCATAGGACCCAAGACAGAGCCCTGTAGCATTCCACTTGATACCTGTCTTCTGCAGTAATGCCTGTATTCATCCTGATGTCACTTTGGACTCCTTTTGTCTCTCATGGGTATAATCTACTTTTTGTGAGCTGGGAACTTGCAGGTCTCGGTCATGACAACCTGTGATCTCGGAGGCTCTTAAATGTACTTTTGAGATTAGAGGTAGCTGTAAGTGCGATGGTAAAAGCCTAGCTTTCTTGAGAAGCCTGCTGTTAGTGACAAACGTGGCCAGATATTATCAGTTTTGCAACTGTATATCAGATAACTTAATGTGTGAACTGTCCTTTCTCTTGTTGGGTGAGATGTTCAAAATTGGCAAGGGATTTAGCCTAGCCCTAGAACATATCAAGATTTAACTAAAAACTGTATTCTTGATTTAGGGCATTTATGGAGGGCTGAACAACTATTAATGGATTTATGATGCTGAAGCTAAGATATCCAGGGCTTTCCTAAATGTACACGTTTTGTAACACTGCTGCCTTTTGAACATTTGGATTTTTCAGATTTTATGCAGTTGAGAATGACCTGCCGGTTAGGGTTAATTTCAGATTTGGTTTTGAATTTCCAAAGTTATTGACTTTGTGTCTTTTTTTGAAGATCGATGAGCACAGGATATGTGTATGTGTTCGAAAACGACCACTCAATAAAAAAGGTATGACTATTCAGTTTTTTTGGGTGGACTTTATCTTATCTGCATTATTTGGGAGGTGGATAACTTATTTTATATTGTGGAAGTCTTATGACTAGCCTTACAGCGTCCCGGAATCAAGGCTGGCTTCGGCCTAGAGCAGACCCGAGCTGCTCCCAAGTATGCACCGCGGCTGCCCAATGGGGTTCCTTCCGGCTTCCGTCCTGCCGTTGACCGGAAGTTCCGGAAGCCGGAACCCCATTGTGCAGCCGTGGTGCACATTTGGGAGTGGCTCGGGTCTGCTCTAGGCCGAAGCCAGCCTCGATTCCGGGACGCTGGTAAGGCTACTTATGACTATACTCGCAGTTGAACTTAATCTTTCCGTATAGGTATGTAAGCGCTTATACACCCACAAATAAGGAGTGTGCCTTCAAGCCTGTCTATTTGCAATATAAATAGTTAAGATGGTGAAGTGCTAGTAGATTTCCATTTTTCTACATTGTTAGCAACTGAGATTAACTTTTTCCAAAAGAATTGGCATCTAAATGACTGTTCTGCATGGCAGCATCATAACAGTAAGGCCAATTTTCACTTGCAACTTTTTCCTGATTTACTGTGAATCCAGTGTAGATGTAGATTCTGATATAGCAAAATATGTGTAATATCTGAATGTGTAGAAATACACTTGCCAGTTAGTAGGGTTTTTCCCAACTTGTTGACATCCCCTTATTGTTCAATCCTACCAGAATGAGGAAGGACTTATCATGCATTAGAATAAAGTCAAGATATCTGTGTCAAGCCCCCATTATCTAGGAACTTGAACACAAAATGGCATTAGGAAATGGAAGCTTTTATTGTAATCACTGTTGCTTATTTTATGGAATGGAGGAAGAGCTTTCTTGAAAATGGGTCTCTAAGGGAGAGTAAATTAACCTTTTCCACAGCCTTTGAGGAAGTGTGCTTTAACTGGTTGAAGCTTCTGTCTCTGTAAAATCAGCCACTGATCTACTTGCAAAATCCAAATGTCATTTACTTGAGCTTTCAGACCTCAGTTAGAAGAGAATATTTCATATCTGGTTTCTTTCAGTTTTTTCCTGAGTGTGTGTGTAAGACAATTTTTGTTTGTCTAGTGCTTTGTAAGCTGCTAGATGGGATATTTTAACATAACATAAGAGGAGCCCTGCTGGATCAGGCCCGAAGGCCCATCTAGTCCTGCTTCCTTTATCTCACAGTGGCCCACCAGATGCCTCAGGGAGCACACAAAACAACAAGATACCTGTATCCTGTTGCCACTCCCTTGCACCTGGCATACAGAGAAAACCTACTTCTAAAACCAGGAGGTTGCTTATGGCTTGTAACTTGTGATGGACTTTTCCTCCATGAATCTATCCCAGGGACGGGGAACCTTTTCCCTGGCGAGGGCCGTTTTAAATATTAGAAATTTGCTTGAGGGCCGGTCGTAAGGCCAGGCACCATTTTTATTTATTTAATTAATTTTTGCCCCCGCCCCCCATCGGCCTCCGGAGGCTCCGTGCTCACCGTCCAAAGCCGCCGCCGGGTCCGCATGTCACCTCCGGCGTACCATGCCGATGAGGGCAAGAGGGCAAGAGCTTGCCCTCATCGGCGTGGTACGCATGTGCGAAATGGCCAACGGCCTGGTGAGAAGCGGTCAAGGCGGTGGCCGGGGAGGACATGCAAAGGCCCTCTCCCGGCCTCCAGAGGTGACGCGTGGACCCGGCGGAGCCTCCAGGAGCCAGTTGGGCGGCCTCCCGGCAATCTCTCTGGGGGCCGGACCGGATGGCCTCGGGGGCCTGATCCGGCCCTGGGGCCGGAGGTTCCCCACCGCTGATCTATCCAATCCCCCTTTAAAGGCATCTAGGCCAGGTGCCATCATCACATCCTGTGGCAAGGAGTTCCACAGATTAATTACACACTAGGTGAAGAAATATTTTCTTCTGTCTGCTCTAACTCTCCCTCTACTCAATTTTAGTGCATGTCCCCTGGTTCTGGTGTTGTGTGAAAGGGAAAAGAACTTCCCTCTATCCACTTTATCCATCCCATGCATAATTTTATATGTCTCAATCATGTCCCCCCTCAGGCACCTTTTTTTCTAGATTGAAAAGCCCCAAACGCTGTAGCCTTTCCTCATAAAGGAGGTGCTCCAGCCCACTAATCATTTTGGTCGCTCTTCTCTGCACCTTTTTCCAATTCAACTACATCCTTTTTGAGGTGTGGTGACCAGAACTGTATGCAGTACTCCAGATGTGGCCTTTTCATTTTGGTGTATCTAGAAATGCTTTCTCTTCTGCAACTTTCCTAGACTCACAAACGTCCACAAAATTGTAACAGGTTATATCTTTATTTAAAGCATTTGCACTTGCGTTTCCAAATCTCAAAGCAATTTTCATAAAACTAACAGCAACAACCATTAAAAATTCCAAAAAGCAATCAGTTTTAAAAGAGCAAAAACTAAACGAGCGTGGAGCTCCTAGGTGTCTTGCAGAGTGGCGTGAGCTGCACGATACCTTTGGTTGTCCTGTTGGCTCTGAGGCACTTTGAGATGATGTCATTGCCAGGCATCATAGAACTGGTGGGGATTAGAGGCAGTAGGCTGGGTAGCTCCTTGGGAAGGGGTTGGGCTGACATGGTGGCCTGATTCAGAGACAGCTAGGGCAGAGATAAAAGGGGAGAGGGAGAAGCAGAAGGGGACACAGAAGACGGAGGGTGAGAGGCAAGAAGAAACTAGAAATAGAGAGAGAAGCAGGAGGGATTGGAGAGCATGGGGGAGAGTAGATGCGAGAAGCTCACGAGCTTGAGGCAATAGGAGGTGAGGTACCAGAAGGACCAGGGGAGGAGGGAAAGCCAAGAAACAGAGTCCAGAAGGGATCAGGGGGACGAAGAAGGGGGAGAGCTGAAAGGACTGAAATCTTGGACAGGCACCAAGGGGCCAACAGACAGAGGACAAGGACTGCGGGGGGGGGGGGGGTGGCGCTCTTACTTGGAAGAGCTGCCATTCCTGGATCCTGGCCCTAGCCTTACGCCAGGAGCAGAGAGTCAAGTGGCCAACCTCTCACGTTCCCAGGCCTGTCGTAACCACATTGTTGGGTCCAGCCATTCCTCCCAGGCAACCTCCGACTGTTGACCTGAATGAGCTCGGAATGGAGGGCTCAGTGCTGGGGCTCCAATGGTTGCAGTTAGGGGCACGAAGAGCTGGACTAAGAGCCAGCACAGCCTGGTAGTTGTGAATTCTGCTTGAAATAAACTTCCCCTGCAGTGATTCCCAGTGTTGCGTGTTTTTCCTTGGAGGCAGAGATGGACTCCCACACACCTTTTGGACGTGGATATGTATTCATATCCTGTGAGAGGAGGTGGAGGGGCACACACAATGAGTCTTAACCAAAGACTTCCTTGGAAATGCCAAGAGGAAAGCATTCTTAGATGATTTGAATTTTCCAAGTTCAACTTTTGAACCAAAAACAGATAAAATGTTAGTGCAACTATTTTATCAGAATGCTGATTACTGTATTCATATCCTTTTTATCCAGGCCTCCAAAGCCTAGTTCTATGTAAATAACACTTTGTTTGTTCAAACACCTGTTTATCCAGAGGCTTCTGATGTTCCCATGCTACATGGCTAAATCAGGTATTAGTGTGAGAGAGCATTGTAATGGAATTTTGGAGGGGAGGGTTACATAATATCGCATTTGAGTGCCTTGTGAAAAGCAAAGGAATTGCTCTGTAGAGTGCATTTAATCATAACTTAAGCTGTAGTCATATTTGGCCACCTTGGAATGCCTTGCTGAGCTGAAGGTTTTTCAACAACTTATTTTGTAACATTTATTTAAAATATTAATTTCCTGCTTTTCTAACATATGAAACAGCTAGTTCTTGGTATTATAGGTTGAGGTTTCCATGAAAAATATGTTGCGTACAGTGCAATATGATATATATTGAATAAATATGCAGGAATTTCACGGAAGTTAAAAGTTAAGTGTAGATGGGACCTTTTTTTCTGTGATCTTTTACTTTCCATTTGTCTCTAGCTGTTTTCTGTTTTTAATATTTTTGAGAGTCCTGCAGTCTGTGACTTTAAAACAAAATGGGGAACAAATTACAATAAAAGCTTAAAACTATTTCTCAAAGGCTGGTTCTGTATATTCACATAGATGTTCAGTTTCCATTTCATGTCATTTTAAGAACAAAGGAGATTCTATAATCTGCTATCCAAATCCACCTAATTAAATGAAAGAGCATAATATTCATTGAACAGCTACAACACTGTCAAAGGATTATGTTCTCATTCAATATTTCTCAAGTTTGGGTCTTCATATTTATTCTTGAGACAGCTAACTCCTCTATATTTCCTGGGGATCAATCTCACCACATTTGATTGTGGGGAGAACCATTGAAGCACAATATGCAGATAACCATTGACACAATGGGTAAAGCTCTGTTTTTTTTTTTTAACAGAAAATCAAAATGTCTTTTGACTTTTCTGAACCTAAGAATTTAGTTCACTCCATGGTTATAAGATTTGAAGTTCCAAGTTTATTCTGAAGCTTCAAGTGACAGTTTAGAAATTGTTTTAGACTGGATTTTGAGGCTTTCCTCCATGTTTATATTTTTATAAGAATTATGCTTTACATCAAGATCAATTATCTACCTAGGATATGAATTGCAGCCTATTCCTGCAATTATAAGAAAAAGGAGAGAGAGAGAGAGAGAGAGAGAGAGAGAGAGAGAGAGAGCCAGGCGTATTGTCAGCATGCTACATAGAATGCAAAAATGGGCTGAGGATGCATTTCTTTCTTTCTTTCTTTCTTTCTTTCTTTCTTTCTTTCTTTCTTTCTTTCTTTCTTTCTTTCTTTCTTTCTTTCTTTCTTTCTTTCTTTCTTTCTTTCTTTCTTTCTTTCTTTCTTTCTTTCTTGAGGAAGACCCTATCTTAAAATATTTCCTCCCATCTATATACAGTATTTCTTTTGTGTTTTGATTGCAAATTATAGGACAGAAATGCCCACTTTATTTTTCAGCAGCACATTATAAAACAATATATACACACATCCCTTGAATTTAAACTTTGGTTACTTCTTCTTTACAGGGCAATTAAAGATGAAAGGTCAGAATTAGAACACTTATTTTCATAGAATAATAGAGTTTTAATGTAGAGCTCTTTGCATGAAAAACTTCAATATTTTCAGTTTTATGCCGAGAGGAATTTCTTTCCCCACAGAAATAGGACATATGATTGAATTTTAGTGTAACTACAAAGCACCTTTGTTTGTCTTGGAACGTTGAGTTTTTTGTATGTTGTTGCTGATTCAGGCATTTCATACAATTAACAATAGCTATTAATTAATGCACAAACTGATGAAATCAGGTTGATATCTTTTATAAGTCTAAAGATACACAATACTCTTTATATCCAGTGTTTTTGTAACAAACTATTTAATCACTCTTCTTATGATTAATATAGTGCAGATGATCTGATTCACACTAGACAGTTTGAATTAAAAAGTCATATACACAATTATATAGAAGGCTTTCAAAAATATATAAAGTTACAGCGAAGGAAAAGGCATATTAAAATGTAAATGATTAGTATAGAATTCAATTTTGTACAATTGAACATGACTTAGTAATGATATATGGTAAACCAGAATCTTTAAAAATCCATTTGTAAACATTATTAAATATATCATAAAAAATAATGTAATTTCTTTTTTAGAAACGGTAATGAAAGACCTTGATGTGATAACAATTCCTAGCAAAGATGTTGTGATGGTACATGAACCCAAACAAAAAGTGGATTTAACAAGGTACTTGGAAAACCAAACTTTTCGCTTTGATTATGCCTTTGATGACAGCGCTCCTAATGAAATGGTCTACAGGTAAGAGTTCATTTTGCAGTTTCCTGCTGTCTGCCGTCAGTAATTTTGTGGCACTTACTATACACTGGTTAGAAAGTTACAGACGTCTGCGTTTGTGCCACTGCAATAGTTCCATTGTGGTGCTTTTGCTCAGGCGCAATAGCCCTGGGCTAGCAAGAGCCAGCTGTTTCAACCTATGTACGTTCTGTCTTCCGTAAGACCTCCAGAACAGAACTGGTACATATGTGAACTGGTACAGACTTAATGTAACCTCAGTCTATGCATTGTCATTATTGCTGTGGAGCCAAATGAAAAAACAAATCAAATTTGTAATTTCAGAACTGCCAAAAACGTATTGGAGTGGGTTTACCTATGAGTGACTGGGGTTTGGGTGTTTTTTTTTTTTTTGCCACTTTACTGGTCTTCCTATTTCTGTGGTCCTATCTGTCTTGTGGGTGTACAAGGAAATTCTGCAAGGGCATTAATGCAGCTTGAAATGGAGCTACAGCTTTGTTTGGGAGGTCTCACCTCCTGATTGTTGTTACCAACCTTTCCCATACTTGTATGTGGGATATGGGAACATACAGAAGCACCTGGCCAGCCTTCTGGCTCTAGATAGATTTGCATATACCATTTTAGCACTTTAGGCAGTGTTTGTGTCCCTCTAACCTTGTGGAGAAGCAAGAAAGCTGGACTTAAAGCACACTCTTATGCACGCTTACGGAAGCTCAATTGAACAAAGTTTGATTTACTTCCAAGTAAATGTGCATAGAATTGCAGCCTTTTGCTCCGAAAAACTGTGATGACCAGTCACAATGGCACTGATCCCCAAGCCAACTAGGAAGACGAGAGTTGGCCATCTTCCCAAATCTGCATATTTGAGGGGAGGGACGTAATGGTAACATCTGTCCACAGTTAGTACTGTATATCAGTTAAGGTCTTCTTTAACTAGAAGAGAGAGCCTTATCAGTCATCTTCCAGAGACTTAGCTACATGGTATGACGATACTCTGTCGTCTTAAGCCTGTAAATATTCTGGCCTCTCTGTTCAGTTCTGGCAGCCTCTTGAGTCAGGGTGATTTGAATTCCGATCCTACGTTTATACTTGAGTTGCATGCAAACTTCTCATTTTTTTCAAATTAGTTGTCTTCTTTCTTCTCCCCAAAATGTGGAAGCGTCTCATATGCAAGTGCTTTCCTTCCCTCTCCTAAATATCTATTCGTGTTTTTAAGTTCCTTGTTTACATATGTGGGCACGTAGTCGGATCTGATCCTGTCTGCTTAAATGGTGCTTTGGCCACAGTAGTTTGAGTCTCTTAGCCATGAAAGTTTTCAAGTGTGGAAAATTGCTTAGGGGATAGAGCACAAAAAATTGATTTCTCTCTACTAAAACATTGTTTAGAAGGCAGAAAATCTGATCTGACTGCTGCTGCATCCAAACATTGTGTCAAAATACTCTGCTCCCGGTTTTTTTGTCTACCATCAGTAGACTGTTTCAAAGAATGGTTTGATATTTTTCTTTAGATGGGTTTTTAAACCAGTTTTTATTTCTAACACTGACTTAGAGTACAGGCGTCCACCCATATCCGCTTATCCGTGGTTCAAAAAATCCTCTCATCTCGCAAATGACTTATCTGCTTGTAATTGCAACCTTCCTGTTGCTGTTCCTGGGTCTTGCTTGCTCTTTACTAACTGCAAAATGGAGGCAGGAAGCACACATAGGGAGGCAGAGGGCTGAAAAGAACGTGACGCTTATCATAGAGTTCAAAGAACTTAGCGTCGTGTTTATTTCAGCCCTCTGCCTCGCTTCCTGTGAGTGCTTCCTGCCTCCATTTTGCAGTCAGCAAAGAGCCAGCGAGACCCAGGAACAGCAACAGGAAGGCTGCAGTCACAAGCAGATAAGTTACTTGCATGATCTGGAGACGCAATAGGGGGATTTTTTGAATCTTTTTGCACGGTTCCCTTTTATCCGCAGTTTCTGTGTCGATTGGGGTGGGGAACATATCCCCTGCAGATACGGGGGGACGACACTTGTACTTACTAAGGAAATGCTTTAAAAAATTGCCAAACACAAGTAGTATTAAAAAAGGAACAGTTAAAAAACTTAAATGAGCTAAATACTAGCATGTAAGAACTCTGCTTGTTTTTAAAGGTTTACTGCAAGACCATTAGTGGAAACCATATTTGAAAGAGGAATGGCTACATGTTTTGCTTATGGACAAACAGGCAGTGGAAAAACTCATGTATGTATTGTTATGGGATGTATAACTTATAGTTATATGCTTTTATTAAAGCCTAACCAGTTTGGAGAAATTTCAACACACTAATAGTGTATTAGTGTAATATATTAAGAACTTTAAAGACTGCCTCCAAACGTCAGTACTGTTTTGAAAATCATACAGAATTTTGATTTTTACGTAATTCTTGAGAACATTACTATTCTTGTTACTGTAAAATTGCTGTTAGTTAGTAGAACCTTAAGGAAACAGATCCAGTTGTTATTTTGGTAGATTTCCGTTGATTCCATTGGATTTCCATTCAGTGAAAATGGTTGTTCAACCTTTAACCAAATGCTTAAGAAGGAACATGTGAAGCTTGGCAGTTGCTAACATCATGCTGATAATTTTATTTTAATTTTGCCTTTAGACTATGGGTGGTGACTTTTCAGGAAAGAACCAAGACTGTTCAAAAGGAATTTATGCACTAGCAGGCAAGTGTGTGTGTTTGGGCCTCGTGTAAAGTAATTTGTGCCCTATACATAAAATTGTATTCCTTATTATATGTGATGATGTATGATTCCTGGATAGCAGAGGCTGAGAAGTAATGCCTTCTCTAATGCTATTCAGCGAACCTATGGTAAAGGTGGATGTGGAACCTGTGCTTTTCATATTAAAGGCTGTCACTCTCTGCCTTCTGGATGACATTAGCGCGCGCTCTCTCTCTCTCTCTCTCCAGCTTTGCTTCAAACTGAATGTTGACTTTTTAAATGCTTTAAAAAGCCAGGATGGTATAGTGGTTTGGGAATTGAACTTAGACCTGGAAGATCCAGGTTCAAATCCCCGCTCAGCCACAAAGCTTCCTGGGTGACCTTGGGCCAGTCACTATGTCTCAGTCCCACCTACCTCACAGGGTTGTTGTGAGGACAAAAAGGAGGGAAGGAAATATGTACACCACTCTGAGCTCCTTGGAGGAAGGGCGGTATAAAAATGTGAATAAATAAATGTAAAAGTCTGAGCTAACTTACAAGAAGAGTTGTAATGATTACAACAAGATAGTATATATTAAGTGTGTTGAACACTTTAAAGTGCTATAAATGCTAAATATAATACTTAAAGCCTGATCACAAAGACATGGAACCAAAACAGTAAGCAGGTGGACAAATCAATTTTTTTGCAGCTTCTCAGTTCCTCTATTTTTAATCTATTCACAGCTAGAGATGTCTTTCTAATGCTGAAGAAACCAAACTATAAGAAATTAGAACTTCAAGTATATGCAACATTTTTTGAGATTTATAGTGGAAAGGTATGTAATTACTTTGTGTGCGTGTTTCTGTGTGCAATATGATAGCCGGCACGTAGCAGAGCTCATTTGTCTGGAGCTTTGAGTTACTGCTATTTGCAGCTCTTTTCTGTTGTTTGCTTGACTGGTTTTGTCAGAGTGCTGTTCCAAAAATCCCTCACTAAGACACACATCTCTTCTCCTTCTTTCCCCTACTCCATAAGGTGTTCGACTTACTGAACAGGAAGACGAAGTTAAGAGTGTTAGAAGATGGTAAACAGCAAGTCCAGGTCGTGGGATTACAGGAGCGAGAGGTTAAATGTGTTGAAGATGTACTAAAGCTTATTGAGATAGGCAACAGTTGCAGGTATTTTTTTTTTTTTGGTCTCTTTTTAGTATCGGTTATAGATAAATGAGAAAATAGTCTTGAATATTTTGAGCATCTTGAAATGCAAGATTTCTGGGAGATGCACTGCAGTGAAATATGGGAAGTTGCCTAAATTTTTGGAGGCAGCTCTTTTGGAGGCAGCTCTTGTTTTTCCATAATACTTACTAAGAGAAATAGAATGATTGACTGTGTTTCTTTCTAATAAGAGCAATGTTCATTTATGTAATCCTGTTTTTTTAACATATTGCTGATTCCTAGAAATATTGCCACATTCTAAGTTGAAAAACCAACCTGTGATGATTAACAATTAAAATTCAGACTTAAAGTAGAATAGAGTTCCTCAAACTAATAGATAAAAATGTTCGTAATATATATTACATTTTGTTCAGTGGAGCTTACTCCCAGATAAGGATTGCAGCCCTCTGGAGTATGGTTTGTCAACAGAAAGATAGGCTTACAGCACAATCCTATGCATGTTTACTCAGAAATAAGTCCCATTGAGAACAATGGGACGTAGTCCCAGGTTGATGTGTGTAGGACTGCAGCCTTAAGCCTGATGAACAATGTTGAAGACTCTATCCTTGGTAATAATGTGTGGCTCAGTAGCAGATTATTTTGCTTCTCTCCTCTTTTGTCCCCTTCCCCATTAAAGAACATCTGGTCAGACATCTGCAAATGCACACTCATCTCGGAGCCATGCAGTGTTTCAGATCATCCTCAGGAGAAAAGGGAAACTCCATGGTAAATTTTCGCTGATTGATTTGGCCGGAAATGAAAGAGGAGCTGACACTTCCAGTGCAGATAGGCAAACACGACTGGAAGGTGCTGAAATTAACAAGAGCCTTTTAGCACTCAAGGTAAATAAAATTCCTCTCATTGTATTTGAGCTAATGAAATCCCTCTGGGTTTCAAATGTAAACACTTTTGAAGGCGATATTTGCATTCCTGATTTAGTACAGATGCTCATGTTTCTTTTAAATGCCGACATGTAAGCCGTTAATACATAATGCAGTATTACAAGTAATGTGTCAATATGCATGGTATGTACAGTATTTTTATTTTTATATCCCGCCCTTCTTCCAAGGAACTCAGAGCAGTATTTTATCTTCATGAATTCAATTAGGATACAGAATAATGATTTACTCAGGGTCACTTACCCAATTTGCTTCACATAACTAAGCTTGGATTTAAATCTGAGTCTCCTTTGACCAAACTGCTGAATTGAACTGATGGTGTATAACTTTCTTTGCTCAGTCTTCAGTAATTTTGTAGACTATTTTATTATTGGTGATTCAGGACAAGAGTTTGAAGAACCGTTTGTAAGTCATTGCTAGGGGGCTTGACCCCACCCCCACCTACTATTAGTGGTCAGACACAAAGTTGCATAGATGTAGTTTGCCCAGTGATAGCAGGAAGCCAGAGCAGTTAAACTGATTGCAAGCACACCAGGTTCTGAAATCAGACAAGCTGTTGTTCCTGCAGTGGTCCATCAGCAATTGGGGGCAATATACCGTATTTCTTCGAGTCTAAGGCGCCATCGATTCTAAGGCGCACCTTTACTTTCAGTACCATCCATCGATTGTAAGACTCGCCTCCCTTCATTGAATCTACCCGCTCAGCACCAACTCTCCCCAGCATGTCTCCTGCAGCTGAGGATGACTGAGTGCACTGCCTTTGCATAGCATTTCTGGCCCCACCAGAAAGTGCCATTTCCTTCATTACCTGGGCTTGGGGGAGCTTCAGGGAGGCCTGTGCAACCCTCTGCAGGCCTCCCTGATCTTCAGTTCGGCGAAAAACGCGATTTTTGGCCATTTCTGGTTTTCGCGAAAACCGGAAATGGCTGAAAATCACCGTTTTTTGCTGAACTGAAGATCGGGGAGGCCTGCAGAGGGTTGCACAGGTCTCCCTGAAGCTCCCCCAAGCCCCAGTAAGTAAGAAGATAGCATTTTGGGGTGCTTTTTGGAGACCTTCGATTCTAAGACGCACCCCATTTTTTGAAATGCTTAATTGGGAAAAAACATGCGTCTTAGAATTGAAGAAATACAGTAATAAAGTGCCAGCTTCTTAAAGAAACAGAAGCTGAATTCCCAGTCTCTGTAGAATTTCAGCCTGTTGGTTACATTTGAAGGACATTTATGATCTCTTCAGCTTGTACTGTAGTTGATTCTTCACATACATACATACATGTCATTGTGGTTATACAGGTTGATTACTCCTTATCCGAACATCCGAAATCCAGACATTTTTGGGGCTGTGACTTAAAAAACGTTTTTCCAGCACCTGGCTGGCATAGCTCAAGGCATGCTGGGGCACAACATTATAAAAAATATTGTATAAAATTACCTTCAGGCTATGTGTATAAGGTGTTTATGAGACATAAATGAATTTTGTGTTTAGACTTGGGTCCCATCCCTAAGATATCTCATTATAGTTATGCAAATATTCCAAAATCCAGACAACTTCCCATCCCAAACAGTCAGGATAAGGGATACTCAATCTCTAGTAGCAAGTGGAAATATTGTAAGAATATTCCAGTAAATATACTATATATTTTCCTCCTAAATTTGGAAATGCACACTTCTTGATGGTCACTCTATATAGATTTTTTGCATGCTGTAGACCGGTTGGGGTTTTCATTTTCCTTCTCAAAGGAGACCTCCTGTGGCCTGCTGCTTCGGTGGATGTAGGGGAGTGGTTAGTTTTCTAAGAGAAATTCTTTGCCATCCTGACATTGTCTTACTAATATCATTCCATAACTGAGGGTGAGCCACCTCCATAGTGTGGAAGGAGGCAGGCAAGGCATAAGAACATAAACATAAGAACATAAGAAGAGCCTTGCTGGATCAGGCCAAGGGCCCATCTAGTCCAGCTTCCTGTATCACACAGTGGCCCCACCAGATGCCTCAGGGAGCACAAGACAACAAGATACTTGTATCCTGTCGCCACTCCCTTGCACCTGGCACAAAGAAAACCTACTCCTACAACCAGGAGGTTGCTTATCGCCATCATGGCTTGTAAGCTGTGATGGACTTTTCCTCCATAAATCTGTCCAATCCCCTTTTAAAGGCATCCAGGCCAGGTGCCATCACCACCTCCTGTGGCAAGGAGTTCCACAAACCAATTACACGCTGGGTAAAGAAATATTTTCTTTTGTCTGTTTTAATACTCCCTCCACTCAATTTGAGTGGATGTCCCCTAGTTCTAGTGTTGTGTGAGAGGGAAAAGAACTTCTCTCTATCCACTCTCTCCATCCCATGCATATTAAGTATTAATATTAAGGCAATTAAGTATTCTGCTATGGATTTCCTTGAGCATTGGGGAGGTGACTGGGCAGGAGGGAGGGCATATCGGGCCCAGGAAGGGGTGAGTTCGGCAGCAGTCTGATTGGCGGGATCAGGTGGTCCAGGCCTGATCCATCTTCACAGGTCAATGCGGACTTGCACCAGCTGTAGAGCTGCCGCAGGTCTGAGTTGTCATATTAGGCCTTTCTGGGAGAAAATGCTTTACCCCTTAAAAGCATTTACTTACACTTGATATTCAGATCCAGGTTAGCTCTTCAACTTCAAAATGTTAGTTTCACTGACTTCCTCCTTAGGAGAAGGTATAAGATAGCTACTTCGCTAACATAAAATTTAGCTATTTTATTTAACTTTCTATCAAAATAAATTGTACTGTAAATATCCATAATGTACCTATTTTGTATTTAGATTTATGTGCATTGCCAGTTCAGTATTGTGCCCAGTATTCAAGATCTGGTGTTTATTTGTACATAACTGCAGTGAACTGTTGTGCTGTTGCCATGCTTTGTTTGTCATCTTCTAAACACCATTAATTATATAGAGGATTAAGGAACAAGTTAGCAGCTACAGATGTTCCAAATTACTATTGTGGGAATAAGTGGGATGTTTCTAACTGAACTGCTTAATCGTCATTTTCCATTTTTCAACTCTTTGTACCATGATAAAAATTAAAAGAAATTGAATTCAGTTAATTACAAATCCTCTAACCCATTTTCAGAGCATTAAATGCTTATGGAATACAGGTTTTTACCCACTTGAAGTGGACTGAGATGTATTACCATTGTTAAAATATTTGAAAATCTGTCAGTAGTGTAATCAGAGAAGGGTTGTATAGTCATATAAGTACTGTTGTTAATAAATAATAATAATAAAAGTATTCACCTTGGATTATAAGCTGTCCTATTAAGTGTAAAGTGCCATTTATGTAGCTATATAAATAGTAATACTTAACTAGTAAAGAGATATACAGCATGTTCCAAAAAGGTAGGGGTGTGCGTGCGTGTGCGTTTTCCAGTGATTTCATAGAAATGTCACCTGTAGGATTTGATTTTTCACTTAATCCTATACTGTTTGTAGTGGACTGGCACTAGAAAGAACAGATGACTCTTGATTTACTTTGTTGCAGTGTTGCTTGGTGGGTGTTGCGCTCCATTCTGTAGCGCCTACCACTTTTTCTAGACGCAACTGTGTCTGGATGATTTTGAAAGATAATCAGTATGCTTGAGTTAGCAGCAGGAGGATTGGTTGAACAATTTCACTATTTCAGTTCAATTTTTGTTACAAAATGCAAATTTATATTTTATGTTTGGTTACTTTCACATGCATGGCGAAACACTCATGCCTGAATGTGGTATCTCTTTATCACATGCTTTCAAAGATGTTTAAACATATTTTTCAAAAAGAGAGTCTAAGGCCTTTTCTGCATTACAGGTGTCCCCCGCTTAACGATGGGGATACATTCTGGAAAACTCATCATATAGTGAAACCGTCATTAAGTCCTCAGCACCATCTAAGTGGCTGATTGTGGTATAACATGTAAAACCAATACAGTACTGCATAATGCAATGTAACACAGTGGAGTTGTAATAGGGAATGAATGGCAAACACAGTGTACATTATGAGTGTAACACAAAGCACAACAAGATTGTTACTTGTCAATTGAGGTAGAAACACACACACAAACACAGTTAAAGATGACTTGTTTTGCATTTAAAATACAGTACTGTAGCTTTAATTCTTTGTTTATACTTTGGGAATCTCCGTCATATATGCAGATCGTCGTTAAGCGATCCGTCAAGGGGGAAGGGGACACCTGTACAGGGTTAGCTATAATTAGCCAAATTAGAAAAAAATATACACAACAGTTGCATATTTTGCATGAGACCTTTATTAGGACCCACTAAAAGTCACACAGCAGGGATTTAGCTTTCAAGTTTCAGAGAACAATTCCTAAGGCTTGATATTAGACAAAAATGAAATGGGAAGGAAGGGAGGTGGGGAAGAGGAACGATATTGTTGCTGGAACGCCTTGTTGAAACCTAGCCTGCATTATCCTAGTCTTAAAATACTTCAGGACGTTTTTTGCAAGCTAATTAGGTTAAGTTGTGCCAAGTGCAGAACAATTGCAGGTTATACCAAGGTGTAATGAATGAAGAAGCAAAGTCTTCCCTCCTTTAGAAAAGTCAATAGGTTTTTGAATCCGACTCAAGCAGTAGTTGTAACACACAGGTTCCTTGTAAGGTTAGGATTAGCTGAAAGTAGTTTAGTATAGAAAAGGAAATTTTGGAAATCAAGATGTATAAAAAATTAACTGACGTTATGTCTAGTATCTTTAAAAATTATGTTTTAAAGTCTTACACTGGAAATTTGTCCAAAAGTGCAATACCTTTGCTAGCCCTGTAAATATAAAATAGTAGGTTGTTACCTACCTTCCCGATGGCTGAGCAATGAAGGGAGTGAATCAGTGGGATACTGACATACTTGGAATTGGAGCGTAGATAAGAGATGGGCAAAGTAAGGCCTGCCAGAGCTTAAAATCCAGCTCTCTGACTGCTCCCCTCCCATGACTTACTATCTAACCCTCAGACCTTTCTCCTGGCATGTGCACATAGCTGCTGGCGCTGCCCACTCAAATATGGTGCTGCCCACCCAAAAGCAGCCTTGCTTCCAGATGCAGTGTTGTGGGTTATGTGCATTGTTGAGGAGATTCAGACCCAGGCAAACCTACCCACTTATCTACTATCTTTGGGGTGAACACCCATGCAGAGGACCTCTATCACTCTATATACATATAAATACTGTTAATAATAAATAAATAAATAATATTGCTATCAGCACCCAAATTCTAGCCTCCATTTATTTTATATATTATAGTCCACATGAGCATGTTGTGTGAAGTATTGGAAGCATCATAGCAGCCAGAACTTGAAAGTCCTCAGCCACTGGTAGAAACAGGAAAACATGTGGGTGTAAAACTAATTAGAGAGACTTAGTGGGTGGGATATAGCTCAGGACTGCCTGCTGAAGAATATAAACCTTGGGAATTAAAGGAGTATTTTTCCTTGGTCGCAGTGAGAGTGAAGGCAAGTCCTGATGGAGAATAAGATTCTGTTGTTAGATCCCTTTGTGAAAGGCTTGAGAGCCATGACACAAGTCCTATGGCGCAATCCTGTATATGGATGCCAGCCGCCGCAGCCTATTCTGTTCCTGGGCTGCCTGGGAGCAACTCGGGAGAAGGGGACATTCGTCTCCTTCCCCGGATGCAAGTCGGCCGGGGCCTTATGGGCCTCCTCAGATGTATGCCGGCTATGAAGCTGACATACATCCGAGGTGGGGGAGTAAGACTGGCCAGGCCCAGGAACGGACCAAGGATATTGGCAGAGCACCAATGGCTGCCCCGTTCCGCCTTGCCTCTACTCCGTCTGGTGCAGAACCTACCTTCACTGGCAGCCGCAGGGTCTGGATGGCGGCGGAGTGAGGGCTGCCAGCCTCCATGCCGGCAACCCTTACTCTAAAGCCGTCGCAAACATGCTTTACGGCACATTTGAGACACTTTGGAGCGGTGTAGCATGTGCTACGCCACTCCAAAGTTAGAGAGGATTGGGCTGCTACTCTGTTTGAAAGTTTTTTTTAATACTTCTAAGATGTTCAAAGCAGATTGTTTTATCATAATCAAACATAAAATTTATATTATTAAATTAAAATATTCAAATGAATTGCAGGCTGATGGTTTATTTCCGTATTAGCTATGCAGTACTAGAGAAGGGCCCACAACAACCTAATCTAGAAAGAATAACCTTTTGAGGGATTGTGGATACTAACTTCCTATTGGTTCACATTTTGTGCACAATGAAAAAAGATTAGCCTGGAAGATTTTTCTTTCTTTTTAATCTATCCTAGATAGATTTTATACAGAGCAGCTTATAGCATGTGGGTGGCCAAACTTGCTTAACGTAAGAACCGCATGTGATAAACTTCAGATGTTTGAGAGCCGCAATATTTAAGAAACATTTAAATTCTGAAATATTTACTCACCATGGACATTAAACTTATGTTTTAATCCAGTGGACTCTCAGTTTATACCTGGTAAATAATTATAAACCTTGAGAAGTTCTTATTTACCTTTTTATATTAATTGTGATGCAAAAAGGAGCTCAGCCAACATATTTCCAAGAGCCTCACATTATATATCAAAGGGCCCACATGTGGCTCACGAGCCACAGTTTGGCCACCCGTTACCTGCAGTAACAATTAATGTTTGTTAAATGCTTCTTTTTCAGTCCCTGGATTGAGTGATTTGTCTAGTGCTGTAGGGCAAGGTGCTGTGGAAGTTGTAAAGAACAGTAACAATTAAAACTCTGCCTGTAGCTCCATGCTGCCAGTTTAATATTCTGTCCAGACATAAAATTCAAGCTCTTGCAATACAGTATATAATCACAAGGATATGATAGCCTTGAGGTTAAAGTGCTATATTAGTTATACTGTAAGCTGAATTGTAATGTTTTAACATTTAGCTTAGAAGAGGGCAACATGTCACCGAGTGTTTCTTTTTCCTGCTTGTTGGTTGCAGTTGTATTAAAACCATTTTTGCATATGTTCAGAGGAGGAAAAAATAAACATGTTTACCTTTCCAGGAGTGCATCAGAGCCTTAGGCCGAAATAAACCTCATACTCCATTCAGAGCGAGTAAACTTACTCAGGTCCTAAGAGATTCATTCATAGGAGAAAATTCTCGCACCTGTATGGTAAGTCTGTTAAGTATGTTTGCAATGCTTTGTGGTGCTATAAACATAGTCTGTGAGGAGATTTACTATGTACAGGGGGGTCCACGGATCCGCTATCCACAAATTCATTTATCCGCAGATAGTGGGGAGACCCCAGCACCCCCTGCGCTCAGTACCTTAATTAAGCGTCCAGCGCTGGCGCAAAGCCTGCACGTCTCTTTCTTTAAGCAAACAACGAGCTGGCTCCTTGCACAAAGCTGCTTGCACAGAGCTCCATATACAGACTGCTTCCCTGCTCTGTGCTGCACTTAATTAAGGTACTGGGCACAGTGGGGCATAGGGATAGCGTTCCCCCCCATCTGCGGATTCCAGTATCTGCGGAGGGGGCAGGAACCTATTCCCCGTGGATACGGGGGGGGGGGGCTGTAGATGCAATCAACTTCACTGTAGATCCCCATACAGCAGAGATGGCAAACTGCTGTGTTCTTGGGTGCCACTGTGTTCTTTAGACAGCAGTCTGAAGCCAGAAGTTTATTCTGCCTCATAACTCCTTCATGGGTCCTTCCCTGATACTTTCCTCGCTGTCATCTGTCAGCTGCATAAGCTGAATTTTAAAAATAGAATAAGAGATATGCGATTCCAGTGCCATCTCTCTGTTTTGGTTGAAGACAGCTGCCTGGTGTGCTATGATCAGGTTTCAGCATGGGTACGAAGACTACGTATCAGAATTGAATGTTGCCTCTATGAAGCATTTATGCTGCTTAGTTTTCAGCAGATGCCCTCGTCTGTTTTAGATGAGTGCTAGTGGAATATTCGCTTCAATCAACGTCACTTTATTTTTGGTGATGTCCATGGACAACATCCTAGCCTACATATTTCAATGTTTTATTTCTAAAGATAATCCCTGTAATAGGAGATGAAAGTTTCCATAATAGAAAACTTAATACAACTCAAATTGTGCCATAAACGTTGTTTGCTTTTCAAGTGCACTTCAGCTAATTAGCATTGGAATTTTTTTGAGGAAAATCTGGATCACTGCTTGCCACCTTTTAGGGGTGGTGGAGTTGAATACTGGTCCAGCTAGCAAAAGATGAGTACAGTACTGTATCTACCTGCAGATAAAGACTGAGATTGCAAAAACGATGGTTTCTGATTTGTCTGCAGCGGCAAAAAGGTGCCAGGATTATTTTGTGAACTTGGTCTTCTGAACTTTTTATTATTTTGTATAGAGAGTTTTTTCACTATCTTGTTTACGGTACTGGGCACCATATTGAGATTCTGCTGTACCATGGCTGAGACAAACAAACTAGATAGATGTACACAGAACGAAGCTGAGCTGCTCAGGCTTCAACTGAAACTAGATCGAGCTTATTTTCGTTTAAAGTTGGTGTCCCTGCCTTCCTCCTCCTGATTATATTAATTCTGGTAGTGGAAATGTAGATGAAAGCATTATCTTACATTGTAAAGGTTAACCTTTGAGTTGATACAAGGGTGGGAATTTCCTCCTCAGGAGAGGCGCCAGTTATAATTGCATTAGAGGTGAAGAAAAAGTGCATTGATAATTAAAATGATGGAGATGGATATGTTCAGTGTCGATATAGATTCCTACTAATAAGCAGCTCTTCTTCCAAATAAATATGGAACAGATTGAAAGTACAGTGGGCTAGAACTCTGGTATTTTATAGATGAGGTGTTCTAAAATGTGGACTCAGTTGCAACTGAATACGTGGTAGTGACGGATTAAACACATAATATGCATGGTTATCAAGTGCTTTTTGATGTCTAGATGTTCCCTTCTTCTTAAACTAACAGCGCAATCCAGCGCAAGGATCAGGCCGGTGGCCCATGGCCACCCGCCGGATCCTGAGCCCTGGTGGCTGCTCTGCCGCCAGGCCGGAGAATGGGATGCTTGTCCCCTTCCCCGGGTGTAAAGCCAGGCCGGCCTGATCAGCCTCCTCAGATTTCCGCCAGCTAAATAGCTGGCAGAAGTAGAGGCTGGTAACGGCCTAGCCGGCCCGGCGGGGACGGGGATATGGCTGAGGCAATCCACCGCTCCCTCCTGGGCCGGCTAGGCCAATGGTCCCCCTACCTCATCTGCCGAAACACCCCCGCGCCTTACCTTGTCCGGCAGCTGCATGGGCGCTCTGGTGATGGAGCAAGGGAGGCCGGCCTTGCTCCCGAGTCATCACGAACGTGCTTTACGGCACTATCACGACATCTCCTGGCGACGGAACGCTCGTTCCGTTGCCGACTTTTCTTTCAGGATTGCACTTTCAGAATCCTAACTTGTATGTATGTTGAATTCTTAACTTTTATTTGTCTTGAAGAAAATTGACTATTTGGCTTCTGATATTTTTTGTTTACTTCCCAGATTGCCACCATTTCTCCAGGGATGGCATCTTGTGAAAACACCCTAAACACACTAAGATACGCAAACAGGTATGAGAAAATTTTGTTGTGATACGGTTTTTAGGGTGTGTACAAAGTCTCCCCTTGATGCTTTGGTGCCTTACTCATTGTCTTAAAGTCTATTTATATCCCGTTAATAAAGTCCGGACTTAGAGGTTGATCCAAACTATGAAAAAAGACTACATTCATAATGTTCCATCATTTTAGATACATGTCTGTGTTCCCTAGCAGAGTTAGCTCTGCTGAGCTGCTCAGGCTTCAACTTAGTTAATAATGCACCTTTAGCATGCCTTTCTGTAAGGCAGCAGTAAACACTTAACCCTCAGTTTTTTAAAAAATGTGTTGCCTCCTCTGAAAATGTTTAGTTCTGAATTAATTATACATGCCTGCAAATTTGAGGGTCAAAAAAGGTTTTTCAAAATTTATGGTGGTTTTATATTAATTTGGGGCACTGATGGCATGACTTCCTCACGAGGAAGCTGCTTGACTCTCATGCCGTATTCCCAAAATCTGGGCAAAACCGATGCCATTTTTGGAATCAGTGCCTGAAATATACCCGAGAATAGGTCTCACTTTTAAGAAAGCAAAATGTGTGCAGGCCTGTGTTATCTAATGACTTGCCTTTATTGGGAGTTCTGAAGCAGGATGGTAGCAGTGGGTAGACAGCTACCATGCTAGATGTTCGTTGTGGTGTTGTATCATGACTCTGACCTTATGCAGAAGTATTGGTTCCCTTGGCATGATAATATGGATGTCTAGTATATTAATATTCTGCAACTCTGCTTTTTGTATCATAGCACTTTAGTGTCCAGGTTTTTGCCTTTATTGTACCACCCTCTTAGGCATCTATAAATAAATTTTGGTAGACGTTTATGAACTGCACGACCATGTTTTTGTAATATGTAATTAAAATGACACTAAAACCTGGGCCATTAAAATGACAGCAATTTGTTCACTTTTGGGAACTGCTAAATGCTGAAACAATAGCATGGTTGAGTAGTGGCAGTGTTTTGTGGCCACCCTCTTTTGACCTCCATTTGCCAGCTGTAATAATGAGTTTTCTCTCAAAAAGTTGCCAAGAGGGTTAAGTATTGAGAGATGGATTGTGAAGCACTGTGTGCAGTAGCAGTAGTACTTTCTAAATTACGTGTTAAAGTAACAGAGTATCAATGTAATTTTCATTGTCTTTACAAGAACACTTTCTTTTAATTTGCTGCTGTATCTTGCTGCTGCAGAGTAAAGGAATTTGGAATTAGTCCTTCGGACATTCCCTTCTCACAGGGTAGTGGCAGTCGCTCTGATCTCTCTCCTTCCTATGAGTATGACGACTTTTCTCCTTCGATCACCAGGTCTACTTCATTCTTTACATGGAAACTTAATTTTTTTAGTTTCTTTTTCCTATCCAGCTGTGTAATTTTACAGACAAACATTCAATTTCTCTGCCTTGAACCATCACCTCCTTTTTGTTTTCATTCTGTTTGACAGGTGGTGGCACTGCATGGCCTGCAAATCATCTTCCCAGTTATTATTCATCTTTTCTTTTTCAAACATTTCATGCTCAGGCTTGTTGTTTTCCCTTATGTGTAAGCAGTGGTGATGTCACCTTGATAGTAATACTGACACTTTGGCATCTGAATAATCGAAGTAGGATATTGGTTCATTTTTTTAAAGTGCATATGAAATTATTAAAATGTGATTCAAACTCTTGCGTGACTGCAAAGCTTTAATCCTGCAATCAAGTACCGTATTGTCCCGAGTATAAGACGCACCTGATTATAAGACGCACCCTTAAAGTTTGGTGCTATTAAAAAAATTTAATTAAATCACTGGCATTATTGCAACAGCCTGATTATAAGACGCACCCCTAGTTTAAAAACTTAAATTAGGAGAAAAAAGTGAGTCTTATACTCAGACCAATACGGTATATTATGATCAACCCCTTATTGAGAGTGCACACATTCATGAAGCTGACATCACCATCGTTTATGTGATTTGCTTGTGAGTTGATGTGTGTGTGGGTTTTTTTTCTACTCTTAAGTGTGTGTTATGTAACTAATTTAAACATGAACACCTATTTTACAACTGTAGAGTAAAGGAACTGACGGTTGATCCCAGTGCTGCCGGCGATATCCGTCCAATCATTCATCACGCTCCAAATCAAATTGATGACTTGGAGGCACAGTGGGGTGTCGGAAGCTCACCTCAGAGAGATGATCTTAAACTGCTTTGTGAACAAAATGTGAGTACCTCACATATTGCAGTGGCTCTTAGTGGAGCAAAAATGCAAACTCTGACCAATTGGTATTTGTATAAATATAATATTTTTATATATAAAGCTGCTTGCTGTGTGGTCAGTATAGTTTATACTCTTTCTGTCATTAAATCAAAGCTGAAGTCAACCATTAAATCAAAGCCGAAGTCAACCACACGTTGCACCCATCCTTCCTTCTGCTTGTGAGAACAACAGCTAATTAGTTTTAGTCTATTATCCTGGATTCTAGTGTGTTGACTGAATGTCTCTTACTTTTTTTGGGGGGGGGAGGGGAATATTTGTCCCAATCAAACATGACTCTAGAGAGCCCTCAGAACAACTAACAATGTAAAACAAATACTCAAGTCTATCATAGCCTACTCAGCTGCCTTTCTTCTAAGCTTAAAAAAATCCATTTGGCATGCTTTTCTTCATTAAGATTATTCCAACTCCCTGACACTTCTAGTTCTCCTTTCCTGTACTTTACTCTATGATCATCTTTTTGACACGTGTCAACCACAACGGTACCCAGAATGGCACCCAGAGCATAGTGCTGCCGCAGTGTTTTAGCGCAAGGCATTTTCCTCACCCTCTCCTCTCTATGGAAGCTTCCAAAAAACTGTGTGTGAGGGTTGGAGAACCTTTGCTATTGGCATAGGGTGTGACACAGGGCTTCGGGTGTACCTAGAATCATTAGGGCAACTATGAACAGAGAGGCCCAAACATGCAAACATGTTCTTTTTATTCATGCGTGTTCTTTCCTCAAAATGCTATTTATTCCAAAGTTCTTGGCGTATAGGATTATATTATGCTTTGTTTGTTTTTCAAGGAGGAGGAAGTTTCACCACAGTTGTTTACTTTCCATGAAGCTGTGTCACAGATGGTGGAAATGGAAGAACAAGTAGTAGAAGACCACAGAGCTGTCTTCCAGGTGAAGATCATGTGGGACCTGGGCAACATAAAGGCCAGGATTCAAAGAATCACATGATCAGTTCTGTGCAGCCATGTAAACTTGGGGCTTGTGTTCGTTATGCAGCATCTTTCCTCATATTAAGGGACTTTGAGAAGCAGCTATTTGGTGTTTTCATCGGAATCTGCTCTACCCAACTGAGAAATACGTTTCTGAAACAATTAGAAACTACATGCTTCTTGTGTAGTGTTCTAAACGCTAACATACAGTTTGTAGCTCAGCATTCTTGCAGTACAAGAGCAGAAGTAACATGTCCCATCCCTGGTTTCCTATTTAAGTGGCAGTGAAGCTTTGTTTTCAACACTTAATTCTCAAGAGGTTCCAGCATAGGATTTTCTGTGAAGTTGATGTAAGGTTTTGACTTCTAATCTTTTAAAAAAGGATTTGTTCAACACTTGTTAGCCCCTTTACGGTATGGTGGAGAAGCTGCTGGTATAAATGAAAAGTCTTAATTACTGGAGCAGAAATAGGTTGCGACCTTCATTCAGGGCATTTTAGACTCTTAAACAAAATGATGGTTGATACCAGGGGTTTCAAACACAAGCGGGCCAGATATGGCCTGCAGAAGTGCTTTATCCAGCCCACATGATAATTGGGCTCTCTCAGTGCCACCCTTTCAGCTGCACCTCTTCTGTCGAGGCTCTGGGAGGGAGATACGGAAGGAGGCCTCAGAAGGCAAGGAATACTATGGGGGAAGGCGCAGACCAAGAGGGGTGAGAGAGGGAGTAGGGAGGTATTGAAAGAGCCCAATTATCACACAGACTGCCCTTTCAGCAGCAGTCTTCTGCTGGGGCATCACTTCACAGAACACCTCTGAGCTGCGAAGAGATGCCTTGGCAGAAGCAGCACAGCAGAATAGACGACCTGCAAGATAATTGGGCTCTCCTAGCACCGCCATCAGCTGCTCAGCAACTCTGAGCTGCAAAGTGATGCTGCGGCAGAAGCGGCGCTGCTGAAAGGGCAGACGGTGTAATAATTGGGCTCTCCCATAACTGGAAAATATGATCAAGATTTGCATATTTTCTCTTCTGTCATTTGCAGCTAATCAGTTTCTATGTGACAACGAAGTACTTATTTTTGGCCATCATCTGCTTAATGGCATCACTTCCTGCTTATTGACGTCATTTCTGGCGCTATGAATGCTATTTGGCCTGCTGTAAGAAATGAGCTTGACACCCTTGGCTTATACCATTCTCCTTTTCTGACATCCCACCTACTCCATGTTGAAATTAATATTTATAAAATTGGTGTGCTCTCTTTTGTCCATTTACTTATTGGAAATAGGTAAAAGAGTCACTATAATCGAGCGGGTAGTGGCGTCTCAACTCCAGAGGGTCTTGGAGGAAGCTGATTATCTGGATCCATTCCAGTCTGGCTTCAGGCCGGGGTTCAGGACAGAGACTGCCTTGGTCGCCTTGGTGGATGACCTGCGCCGGGGACTGGACAGGGGGAGTGCGTCCCTGTTGGTCCTGCTGGACCTCTCGGTGGCTTTTGACACCATTGACCATGGTGTCCTTCTGGGTTGGTTGGCTGGGTTGGGGCTTAGAGGCGCCGTTCTGAGGTGGTTTCGCTCCTTCCTGGCTGATAGATCCCAGAAGGTGGTGCTGGGGGATGCTTGTTCGGCACCCTTGCCCTTGAGGTGTGGGGTGCCACAAGGGTCAATTCTATCCCCCATGGTCTTTAATATCTATATGAAGCTGCTGGGAGAGGTCATCCGGGGGTTTGGGGTAGGGAGTCATCAGTATGCTGATGACACCCAGCTCTTTCTCTCCTTTCCACCCGACTCCAAGGGGGCGGTCGATATCCTGAATTGTTGTCTGGAGGCAGTTGGGAGCTGGATGGGGGCAAACAAGCTGAAATTAAATCCTGATAAGACAGAGGTTCTTCTAGTCCAGAAGTATACGACTCAGGTACTGGATCATCGTCCTGCTCTGAATGGGGTTGTACTCCCTCTGAAGGAGCAGGTCTGCAGCTTGGGGGTTCTCCTAGATGCGCAGCTGCTCCTGGATTCCCAGGTGGCGGCTGTGGCCAGGGGGGCTTTTGCCCAGCTTCGGCTGGTGCGCCAGCTGCGACCGTACTTGTATCGTGCAGACCTGGCCACAGTGACCCATGCCCTAGTGACATCTAGACTAGATTACTGTAATGCGCTCTACGTGGGGCTGCCTTTGAAGACTGTTCGGAGACTGCAACTAGTGCAGAATGCGGCTGCCCGGGTGCTTGCCGGGGCCTGTCGGTTCGACTCAGTTGGACCGTTGCTTTGGCGGCTACACTGGCTGCTGGTTTGTTTCTGGGCACAATTCAAAGTGCTAGTTTTGACTTTTAAAGCCCTTAACGGCTCGGGTCCAGGGTATTTGAGGGACCGCCTCCTTCCTTATAATCCGACCCGTACTCTGAGGTCATCAGGGGGGCCCCTGTTAACCGTGCCGCCATTGACGGAGGTGAGGAGGATGGTGGCGCGAAATAAGGCCTTCTCGGCTGTGGCGCCACAATTATGGAATTCCCTCCCCCTGGAATTAAGAATGGCTCCCTCTTTAGAGACCTGTCGGCATGGCCTTAAGACGTTTTTATTTCGGTTAGCTTTCGATGTCTGACATGGTGGCTTTTTAACAAATGTAAATACAGGTGACCCACTGGGGTTGTTTATTTTAATTGTTTTAATTATTTGTTTTTAAGTATTTTAATGTACATGTTTATTTTAATGTTGTAAGCTGCCTTGAGTGCCCTTGCTGGGAGAAAGGCAGGATACAAATTCTTTAAATAAAATAAATAAATTAAATAATAACATTTAATATCAATGTTCTTAAGATGTTTCTCAGTATAAGCTTTTAAAATGAATTCTGCTGCAGTCATGATAATTTTGAGGAGGATGGTAAAACTTTGTTCCTAATAGGTGGTCTTCTTTTAAATGGATTATTGTATTTCTCTCTCCCTTGTCTTTGTGATTTTATTAGGAATCTATTAGGTGGTTAGAAGATGAAAAAGCTCTCTTGGAAATGACAGAAGAAGTAGATTATGATGTGGATTCATACGCTACACAACTTGAAGCAATCTTAGAACAAAAAATTTACATTTTAACTGAACTTCGAGGTAGGGATTTCTTTATACCTTTTTGGAAAAACATCTTGTATATTTGGGAATTTTACAATTTAGAATGCAGTGGGTAATAGCTGAAAGCTGCTCTATTTTTGTTACCCCTACCTTACATCCTTCAGTACATATCATTAAAGGGGGGGGGGGGAGAGTGTAGATTTAATAGAGTAAATTGGGAAATCCTATTAAGTTGAGACAACGATAATGTGGTGTGGAAACTAAATCTCTGGAACTGCACTTTGAAGTGATTTAGTCCATTTTTGTCCCTCTAGAGGACTCAAAGTGACTTACAGTGTTGATTTTAAAAAAAAATACCCAAACGCTGTTTATAAAATATACAATAAAACACAGCAGTGATTAAAACATGATCAACCTGAGGAACAAAAAAGTCAAACTCAGAAAAGGCTTGTTGAACAAACCAGCTTTTTGTGAAATACTGACAGGTACGAGGCAGGGAATTCCACATGGGGGGGGGCACCTCTGAGACAGCCCATTCATGTGTTACTGCCAACTGAATCTTCAAAGGGTATTTTTGACACATACTCTTCTAGTTTCTTATTAAATGTCCATTGAACAAAATTCTTCAGTGTCATCTGTTGCTTGCCATTTCCTAGTTGGTTCTGATGAACATTTCCTAGTTTAAGCTTAATTTCCCCCCCCCCCCGCATTAAAAATAACGGCTGAAAGAACATTCCAAACCTTTTCTGTTCAGTGCAATCCGGTGTTCAGTGCAAAGGGGGACAGTGTTCCTGGGGTCTCTGTGTAGTAATCCAAAGTGGAATACCTTCTGTGTTGCATGACACCACCTGTGGGGTTAGAGTCAACACTGTCTTCTGCATGTACTATCTAGCATTTGTGTGTGTGTGTGGGGGGGGAACACATTGATACATTTATATTTTCCCCTTCCCTCTACAAGCTCTCTACACCCCGCTCCCAAACAAATGTTCCTGAAAAACCCCTTACTTACAGGACCAGATTTATGAAAGTTAAAAGGGGATTGAAGGGGGGATTGGTGAAAATTACATGCACCTCTCCCTTGCACACACACCCCTTGCCCGATTGCTACACAGTGTGAGCAGAAGACAGAATTTGAGAACAACTCTGTTTTTATTTATGTATGAATTGCCTTTTTACTTAGCATTTTCAAGGCAGTGCATAAGAATATGTGTTGCATGGACTGTCTCTAGGCCTGGATATAGGAACTATATGGAAAGTATTCAAATGGTACTTTTTTTTTTTTTAAGATAAAGTGAAATCCTTCCGCACAGCACTCCAAGAAGAAGAACAGGCCAGTAAACAGATTAATCCGAAGAGACCACGTGCCCTTTGAGGCAAACCTATGCTGCTAACAGATGCCTGAGTCTTCATTGCTGTACCACGCAGTTGGTTGGAAATGAGGCTGTAAGAAGTCAACTACTTGAAAGATCTAAAAACTTTTAAAGTGTCTGTGGAAATGTCCTGTTTTTTTTCTTCCTCGGCCTACATTTCAGTTGTGTGGAACAGTCTTAAAATGTCTGCAAAATGCTTCTAGACCAGGTAGCACAACCAGGCAGCTTTTGGAGCTGGGAAGCACTTTTGTTTCAAATGTTAACTTACTCAAATTGTGAATCTTTTATGTTTTTGAAATCTTTGCCAATTTTTTTTAAAAAGAATGAAGTAAAATGGTGGACTTGTAAAAAACTTCACGGTATTTGGTTTCACTTACGTCAAGTTTTGTTGCAAAGAACAGCTGTGCGGTTTTGTATTTGCATGCATGCCCACCACATCAGTAATTGTACATACCTCCTGTTCTAGACAGCTGTGCTCACCTGTTCCCATTCTGTGCCTTGACTAAGGCGACTTGCCCCTAAACGTCCTATCTAAAGCACAGCCTTAATAAATGACATTCCTTATTTGTCAATGTAAATTACTTTTATTGTGTGTACATTTTAATGTGTTGGATTTTATTTTGTGTGTGTGTGACTAGTTCTTCATTTCACAGTACGTGCCATATCATTGACCTGGAATTAAAGATCTGTCAGTTGACAGTAAGCCATTCCATTTTTCCCTGTAAAAATCTGAGATCATGATTTATTTCAATACCATAAAGAGTCTAACACTTTCTTTGTAAAAAAAGAAAAGAAAAAAGACAAAACAAAACTATAAATTAATGGATGTATAATAAACAGTAATTGATTATGAAGGAGAGTTGTATCTTAGGATAATACAGATATACAGTATGTGTGCTAGTGTGATGTTTGAATAAAGGTGCAATCTGATCTCTACATATGGGTAGGAGAGGTATCCAGTGACTAGGATATCAAAGTAACCCTTTCACGTACTATTGAAATTGGCTTCTGATGCATGACAGTTTACATGTGCATTAATTGTAGTTTGCAGGTAGCTAGTACTATTGCTTTAAAAGAAAGTAGCTAATACATATTTTCCCTTTGTCCAGTGCCATCAGCTGAAAAGTGGGGTGACTTTGTTCCATTTGAGGATTGGTACAAGAACTCCACAAAATTTGTCTGATAAAGACATTCTGCAGTGATGCTTGAAAATGTCACAAATGGCACTGTGTATCCAAGCACTTTTTAAGATGGTGGCACTTCAGTTATTTTTGCAAACTGATATCCAAAAGAAATTACTCTTATGTATTTTTTTTTTGTCAGATGAACTTTGGACCTCTCTAGGAGTTCTCCCTGTTCCCAAGATTTCCAGGTGCTCATATCAACAACAGACATTCCTTGGAAGTGTTTCATATTTTTTTTCTGGAACATAAGCCTATTTGTCCTGTGGCTGAGGGAAATAAAGGGAAAGCAATGAGAAGAGAGCATAAATGAGCCAGAGTTTCTCAGTGTTCAACATAAATCCCATAGTAAGGTAGGCTGTGAAAGTCCCTTGTCATATCATGGTGACAAAGCGCCTATCTGTAAACATGGAAACTGAAACAGCAATGTAGATTTTACACAATGTGTTTAATAAATTAAACTATGAAATATAAATTAGAAATGAGAATTTTACTTCTACACAATGACATAAAATGCTTTCTTTTTATCCGCAATCATCTGAACTGAGATAGATCTTAGAACAGATGTTTGGGAAATCTTTACATCAGGAAATGACAAATTTAGATTTGCCTTATATCAAACACTTGATTGTATCCTAAGTTATCCTTATGTAAGGGTTCTTTTGCACACGTGATAATACAAGGTTCTTGTGTAAAGAAATCCAAATGGAATCCTGACTTGACTAGACTTTGTGCTTGTGCAACATATTGCAGACGCCGCACACAATGTTGTCAGTACCTCACTGTTTTGTGATTTCTTCTGCATGCACTTGTGCAACTGCATGTGGAACAGCACAAAAAGGCATCTTATTTATACACATGCTCCTTAGGATACAACCCTGTGGCTCTTCTAGTGAGATTGTTTTGCCTTCTAAAGCAGTGTGGCAGATAGGGGATATTTTTATAGTACTGTATATTGGTGGATAGTAAAAAAAAGAAATCTAGGAAATGTACCGTGTTTCCCTGAAAATAAGACAGTGTCTTATATTAATTTTGGCTCAAAAAATGCAGTCGGTCTTATTTTCAGGGAGGTCTTATTTCCCAACCTGTGGCGCGACCCCCCACACACACTTTGACCGATTAAAGCTTCATTCTTTCCCGTGGGTGCAAGGCCTGCACGGCCTGTACTCAAGTCCTCCACCATGGAGACGACATGCTAGAGAGACTCTGCAAGGTTGCAGCCTCCTTGCAGGCCTCTCTAGCATGTTGTCTCTATGGTGGAGGACTCAAGTGCAGGCCGTGCAGGCCTTGCACCCTTGGGAAAGAACAAAGCTTAAATCAAAGTAAGTGCTGGGGGGGGGGTCGCGTCTGGCTGATGATCCTAGCTAAGTCTTACGTTGGGGGAGGACTTATATTGACGAGTGCCAGCAAAAATCATGCGAAAATGACGGTAGGTCTTATTTTCAGGGTAGGTCTTATTTTAGGGGAAACAGGGTATGTCTGATCTGAAGCCATGGTCTCGCTTCTAGCTGCCTTATAGCAGCACCCTAGTACTTAACTATTAAGGAGAATCTGGTGGGTCCTCTATCCCATCTCTGCTTGGAGTGGTCCTAAGTGGGGAGAAGGGAACCTTCTATCTAACATAAGACACTGTCTTATTTTCGGGGAAACATGGTACTGTGAAGATTTTCTGAAGAACTCTGGGATCTGCTTGCTGCAGCATCATAATAGGGTAGAAGCTTTCTGCAAGAGAGGAACAGAGGCTTTGGTTAACTCTGTTCTGTAGAGGTTATGGAGCACCGATCATAAGCCTCCCATTTGAAAGACTGCTACAGGTAATGGATCTATCATGGACTGAAATCTTACACTGAGGAAGAAAGTTGTTATTTCTCTGCATTTGCTATTGGTCTGCATCTTTAAAAGTAGTAAATTGGATACAGTACATGCTTTTGGAAATTGACTTTAGCTTTCCCTTTTTAGGTTAGGCACTGTGTAGAAAAAGCTGAGCATAAGAGGGTGGCACAAAATAATATAGCAGGTTCTAGAATACTGAGTATTACTCTTTCATAAAGAGAAGTTCCCCCTAAACTGGATTCCAAAGAAGATTATATAAAAGCTCTCCAGCTTTAAAGGAGCACATTTCCAAAGCACCTTTTCTCCCTACCCCCATATTAGAGGAGTATGTTTGTGCTAAGCCTGGACTCTTTACCCCAATCATAGGTGGAACATAATGCTTAGATCCTGTAGTCTCAAATTTCTTCATTCAACTCTGTTCATTGAAAGAGCAGCTGCTGCTTGTTTTGAATTTTTTTACTCTGCTGCTCACATTTTACATTCTAATTTTTATGAAGTAGAAAATTTATGCTGATTGAGATTAGCACATAAACCAGAGTGGGTGGGGATACAAGGGCTTTTACACATTAAAGAAACAGTTTGAAAATGTCATGCAAAATCTTGTTTTAATGTGTGCATTAAATCATGGTATAACCAACAGACATTATCAAAGGGTCTGGTAAAAAACAACAAACCTCTAAATATCGGGTCCGGCAAGTAGAAAAACTTGGTGTTCTCAAATTCATGAATTCTTTGATAAGCAACAGGGGCGATATTATAGGCCTGCTAACTGAAGCACAAATACATTTGCTTTTGCTGGGGGCAGCTGCCACCTGTGGCCCGGTCAATACAAGAGGAACATGAAAAGTGCAGTTCAAGGCCTAAAGTGACTGGCATGATCACACTCTGCATCAGATCATGTCCCAAAAGAGCAGAGAGCTGGACAAAATTAGGATGGCTGGCTTGTAAGCTTCAGGACCCATTTTCACATCTGGTTCTAGCCAGGCTGTACTATTCAAAAGGAACACACACCTGAGAATTACCACTGTAAAAGAGAATCAACTTTTTCCCTGCATTTTCACATAATTTGGCATCATTTAAAGTAGTTGAAAGTAGATCATTCATGAAAGTCTTTATGTAGCTCATGCTTATCTTCTATAATAGACTTCTTCAGGAAAAATGGATCCCTTTAGCATTGAACCCATGCAGAACACTGGAAGATAAAACATTTAGTTTTTATTACACTTGTCCATATCCAATTCAGAATGCCACTGCCACATTGTTCCTCTTGCCTTGGAAATTTTATCCCAGAGGAGCCTGGGACAAAACAGGTATTTTCTCCCATGGTACGAGGAGAGGATTCCAGGTGGCTCTTCCCAGTTTTTGAAATCTTAGACAGATCTCTCTAAACCAGAGCTTCCCAAAGTGTGTGCTGTGGATCTATGGGGCGTCACTGCAGACCCCCAGGGGTGCTGCAGGATGCTTGCTGGTTGAGCTGCCTGACAGGGAAAAGACGAAATAATGCTGAAGACTGCGAAGCAGAGGCTCGGCAGGCAGAGCTCCGTGGGCGACATTTTTGTCATCTGAAAAGCCCACCCTGAGCCTCTTATTGTGGTTTTCAGAACTGCATCGTGGTCCTGAGCCCAGAAGTAATTGGCGGTGAAGTCATTGCATCATCGCGGATTACTTCCTGGTGCCGAGCTCTGTGTCTGTAGGACAAAGGGCACTGCAACAGCAGTAAGTTTGGGGGCCATTGCTCTAAACCTTCTGTTCCACCATCTAAAACACTCTTCCTGCACAATTTCCCCCAGAATAGAACATTAGGTAGTCAGGTCTCTCTAGACCAGTGGTTCCCAACCTTTATAGCACCGGGATCCCCTTTTGTAGAATGACAATCTGTTGGGACCCCCCCCTTCCCCAAGACCTAGGGCCAGAAGTGATGTCAGCAAGCAGGAAGTGATGCCATTGTTTTAATAAATCACACTGTTTAAAATAAATGCCATTTTAAAAGTTGTACTCATAAGCAGCCCAATTTGGAGGGGGGGGGAGAGTGAGCTAATATAGTTACAGAGATGCTAAAAGGCAAGCAGAAAGTAACACAAGGTGAGCAAACAAGCCCCAAGAGAGCATCAGACACTTCTTTTTCTGCAGTGGGGAGAGAGAAGGAGTGAGCCACCATCTTGGGTGTGGCCATCCAGCTAACATCCCGTGAACCCCTTGGGAGTCCCAACCCCCAGGTTGGGAAACACTGCTTTAGACTAGCTAAATGGCCCAGTTTTGCAATAGCTAGTAATGACAAAATGTAAGCAGCTGGGAAATCTTAGGATACTGACTCTTAAAGACTTAGAAATCGGGAATTTGTTCCTTCCTGCTTTCAATCTTCTGCTTGGAGTATTGGAGGAAACACCTGTTTACAAGGGCCCACAAATTTGAGCTTGGCTTATTAGCCAAGCATCAAACTGAACTCACAACCATACAAACTGCTCCAAAACACCCCCTCTACATCACACCCTAGCCTAGCTGCTGCTAGATATGGAAGGTAGCCCTGAAAATTCCAGGGCCTTGGGAGAAAAAGCAGCCATGGCAGCTCATGATTCCCTCCTTCCCTCTCCAATCTGCTTTAAAGTTGCCAGACGCTTGCATGGCAATGGAGGGGGAAGGAGAATTCCTGCCTAGACCCTCATGCCCCAGGACCATGCAATTGTACAGTGCTTGCTATAGCACATTTGACTGCCGTCTCCTGAAAAATATTAAATGTGAAGGGATGCACACATACCTGCCCCTTCCTCCTGTTCTCCATGGGGAAGACAATTTCTTTCCCTACCCATAGCCAGCAGTGAGACAAGGTTGACAACTTGCTGTGAAAGTCTACGCTGCAGGAGAGAAACTACTACTTTTCTCCACCGCTCTCTAAGGAGGAAATGTGAAGCATAGCTGATGCTTTCCACAAAGGCCCAAATTGCCGGAGAAAGATTTTTGCAGAAGACTGTTGGCAGGCACTCTAACAGGAAGGGAATGAGACTATCTGGACTTTCCTTCACAGGGAAGAAAGAGGTTGAAGAATGAGCCAGCACAGCTGGTGCTTTGTGCAGAGCCCAACTCGTAGGAGAGAAGCTCCCCCTCTTCTTCCAGAGAACAGGGAAGGACAGGAGAAATAACTCCCCCCCCCCATTAGAAGACCTTTTGCTGGAAGCACTCACCAGTGGCAGAGTAGCATTTGCTGTTGGTGAGCAAATGAATGGGTTTATTGAAGCCTGCCTATTGACGCCTGCACTGAAAGCTAGGCACCCCAGCGGTCAGAGCAAAATGAAAGTCATTTCTACAGCCAATAAGGCATACAGAGGACCAACAATATAATCACACAGAAACACAGTGTTCCATGGCAACAGCATTGCACTCTCTCCCAGTCACAGAGCTGCACCTTGAGAACTCCGAGCAATAGCGCAGCACATCATATCAGCAAGGCAACAGTGCTGCTCTCCCATCCCACTGCTGCACTGCGTAACTCCTCAGCAATCCACCATCCCTCCCCTCCAATCAGGCTGCCACATTGGGCCAACACCTATAAGTAGCTGCCCGAAAACACCAAAATACCGGCAGGAATGTCTTAACTGCCAGCAATATTCAACCCACTGCACCTCTCCACTCCCTACAGACTTTTTGCCTGTGAGTTATAAGACAAACTCCTCCCTAGGGCTCCCTCAGCACTGACACCTTAGCCTAATAGTACACAATGGGGCTGTGTGTGAAGTGGCCTTAAAAGCACTTCACTAGATATCGTGCATGCACCAGACGAGGGTTTCCTTACAAATGATATGATGCAGACCAGCACATTCTCATGTTGAACTGCCCACACCCATTTTTGCTTGCATCCTTTTGGAATAAGTCTTCCATCCTATACCCAACCACATATTCTTCTCTAGTCTTTCACTCCATTTCCCTCCCCTTCCTCTATTGTTGCCCTTGGGACTCTAACAGCACAATCCTATGCATGCCTACTCAAAAGTAAGTCCCATTGTGTTCAGTGGGGCTTACTCCCAGGAAAGAGAGCATAGGGTTGCAGCCTAAGACAGCCTTTGGGGCAGGGACCTGGTTTCCCCCACACACACACACGCACACACACTCTGTAAAGCACCAAGAGCATGGATGGTGCTCTGTGAAATAATATTTAAACCAGGAACATGCAAAGCACTTAAGGCGGTGACAGACCAAGGACGTCTTCCGTGCGGTGCGCACATCGCTCCGGCTGCATTGCTGCCCCGGACGCACGCTAGGGGACTGGATGGGACATTTGCATGTCCCACCAGATCGCAGCCGCAGCAAGGATCAAGCAGCGAGCGAGCGAGGGAGAGTGGGGGGAGAGAAGAGGGAAGAGAAGAGGTTAGGACTGGGGACTGCACAGAAGAGAAACGCATTTGTTGTTTTTGTATGTGTGTGTGTGTGTGTGTGTGTTTACTAAAGCCACAATATAAATGGCAGTAACTATCGCAACTTGCGATAGTTACTGCCATTTATGTTGTAGCTTTAGTAAACACACACACACACACACACACACACACACACACACACACGAGTACAGATGCGTTTCTCTTCTGTGCACGTCCCCTCACCTCTTCTCTCCCCTCCCCCTCGCTAGCTTGCTCGTTCGTCTGCTGCCTCTTGCAACAACCCTCACGGCAGCTAGTGAGGGGGGGAGAGAAGAGGTGAGGGGACCTGCACAGAAGAGAAACGCATCTGTACTCGTGTGTGTGTGTGTGTTTACGAACTACAAAATAAAATTGTGTGTGTGTGTGTGTGTGTGGGAAATCAGCAAATGTCTGACAACAAACACAGGTAGACGCATTGGACAAAAGGATGGAGCTTCCTGGCTGCCCCAGGCACATGTTTCAACACTGTACTTCTGGATTATCAAAAAGTTAAAACCCTTCCAAGTGATGAAGGTTTGAAAAAACAAAACAGCGCGCTCGTAGTTACCCCAAGCGAGGAGAAAAATGGCTGCTTTACCACACCATTCTGCCCCTCTTTCCCTTTGATTGACTTTGGCTTCCTTCCCTTTGATTGGCTCTGGCTGCTCTGTGTCCTGCCCCCAGGGGGCTGGGACACGGACCGAACGCGACAAACGTTCCCAGAGCTGGGATTTGGGCAGCTGAGGTGTCGACGTGCCTGTGGCTGACGACGTCTGCCGGCAGCTGCTTACGGAGGCATGTCACACTGACAAAACGCGCGCGCAGCACGGACGCACCTCCATGCCGGACGGAAGACGTGCTTGGTCTGTTACCGCCTTTAAGCTTGAAAAACATACACTCAGGTTTACCTGATGAAATCATCAATATCCATGATGCGGGCACGTTTTTCTGAGTAACCAGTGTCTTTTAGGATTCCCTGTACAAGGTTTCCGATACTGAAATTTTCAGGAATTTCCTGTCAATGTAAAGTACTGATCAGTGAATCTTGTTTCTGTGGATAATATGAAGGTTGTTTGTAAAAAAACAAAACAAAAAACACAAGAAGTTTACCAAGTTATTTTGCGAACAGTGAATTCGGTAATTCTGCTCCAGCAGCCGCTTCACAGCATTCGAACTGGAAAAAGTAAAACACAGAAAAGGGCAGATGTAGCTAGAAAACTACTAGAGTATCAACTATCGACAGTAGCCAGCATAACAAGAAATTCAGTATGGGAGCAGTGGTTGGTTCTTGTAGAAAGAAAGCCACTGGACAGCTGGAAACAGAATTTTTCATCCAATATGAATAACTTACTTAAAAACCGCAGCAAGAGTCTTGTTTTTCCTGACAAAGACTATCCTTAATAGACCATCCCACTCCTAAAAAAAGAAATATACATGTACAACAAATTTTTAGCAATGCAGTTCCCAGTTTTTTGTTTGTTTGTTTTTAAATACCATAGGAAGGTTTCTAACAACACAATCCTATCCAACTTATGCCACCAGTGTAACCAGCGGCGCAGCGAGAACGGGAGGCCCCAGAACGGAAAGGGGATTCAAATTCCCTCCAAAAGGGGAATTCAAAGGGGATTTGAATCCCCTTTCCGTTCTGGGGCCTCCCGTTCTTGCTGCGCCGCTGGTTACAACGGTGGCATAAATTGGATAGGATTGAGCCCTAAAGCATTTTGCTATCCAGAAATCCTCTCATCTGTTTCCTTACTTTTGGGCCCTTGCCCACTCCCTCAACACCTCTTATTTAACCCCTTTCCTGCTTCTGCCCCTTTTAGGTTCTCCAAACTGTCCCTTCCTTAATCTGGAGATTATCCATGTGTTTTTCTGCTTCTTCATGCTGCCATGGCATCATACCAACACATTTTCCTGCTTTTAGGAGAGGCCATTCCATGGAAAGCAGAAAGCCTCGCTCAGCTTTTACAATTTTCCCAGAAGTCACCATGAGTATTATCTCAAACACCATCTTTACCCAAAAAAACCCCAAAGTATATTTTTTTATAGAATCTCTACATGAGTTCACATGGACAGTCATTATTTAGAGTCCTATATTGCTGTGGTTAGGATGAACTTTGACAGGGACAATGAAAGACACAGTACTTCCCCCCCCCCCACCAAACCACGTGGTCATGCCTCAGTTTTTCAGTCGCACTAGGCAAAGCTGACTTTCTAACATAAACAAGACATTCCTTATCCTGTTTCTCATTAATAGCTAAACGTTTGCTTTTCTGAAACTGTCCTCAAATCAAGTGATGCCCAGAGAGAGTCACAAAGCATTGACAGTTCCCCTGCTTATTCAATTCTGAGTTACCATAAACTGTAACTGTAAAACAAGGCATTGTTAGCAAAGTACTGATTGCTTAACTATTTTTTAAGTAGGCATAGAAGCTCTCATGGCCTGCAATTACCTTACATGATCTGGGCAATACGGGTAAAGATGCCATGTCAGGAAGAACAGCCTGGACGACAAGGCTGTTTTTGTCGTCCAGGCTGTTCTTCCTGACATGGCATCTTTACCCATATTGCCCAGATCATGTACGATAACTATTTTTATACAATACTGGGAAGGATATACCAAACAAGATCACACACATTTGGGGACCTTTCACACTAAAATGCACGAGTTGTTTTCAAGGATTTTTATTATTAACATTGATGAATCTCACCTGAAAGTTGATTGGTGGTGGAGGGTTTTTTGGTTCTATCCTCACAACACTGGATTCAACTTTGGGGGGTGGCTTAAAGTTATTTTTCCCAACCTGTCAAACATCCTAAGGTTAGCTTGCAAACAAACACGCACAGGTGTCATGCATAGAACTCTCTGTACCGCACACCTCAATCTGAATTTCCACAAACCCAAGTTAGCTACCTTAGATTTCACTTACTTTCATCAGATGGTCAACACGAGCTAACAACTGTGTATTAACAGACAGCCTGCAATATAGGGGGGAACTTGGTTTTGCAACCAAGCGAAGAGCAAATTCTCTCTGAAACATAAGTACTGCACACCTGTTAAGTTAAAAAGGAGATGAAAGCTTTGAGTCATACAAAACAGATACCTTTCTAGAAAGGCCAACAACTTTATTCTGTTTACTTACCATTAATAGTAATTAGTTTGTGTTTTATAGTTCATATGTTCAAAACAGTTTACCGCTATAGTTCCATTGCTATCCAGATTCACAGACTGGGATAGACAAACTGCAAACCCAGGCAACAGACAACTGTATCAATATTCAAAGGAGTCTATAGTAGACAGAGTTGTGGGTATAAAAGAGGATGTAGCTAATAATACAATCTAAGATCCAATAAATCCCAATATGAAATTTCACATGTTTACTTGAACCTCAGCTCTTGAATTCAAGTTATTTTATTTATAATTCATCTCACTACCGCTACATTAATGGAACCTCATGACCCAAAAATGACAACAAGAAACAAGAAAAACATACAGAAATTAATATCTTGCTGAAACAGAAATTTTACTGTATTATTCAGGTATTATATTCATCTGCTTGTGCACATCATTAGAGATTTACATGTACTACTTAGTGATCCAACTATGTTTCTTGTGTCAATATCTAAATGCTACCATCCTATACACACTGACCCAAGTGTAGGTTGCACAGAAGTTGGTGAGATTTATTTCTAAGAAAAATACAAATTGCACTGTAAATTTATTTTCTGAAAAACATGTATATTGTTGTGATGAATGCTCCGTTTTCTTCTCCTATTTTTAGACACTTCTAATTCCCCAGAAGCTTCTGTGCTGGTTCAGCAGCCTAAAAGCTGCTGGGATCTGCTCCTGCAGTAGTCTTTGTCCTTTGTTTGAAGGGCCATTCCTAAACAGCCATGTGGCTGGATATGTACTGGTCCTTCTCTAGGTCTGGGCTTTCCCCAACTTAATAGCTCCTAGCCAAACCTCCTACTAAGACTGGAATATGCCCACTGATTGGGCAGTCAAACCCGTCTATCTTGGTAAAAAGGGGGGGGGGATGGACTGGCCAGGTGGTTCCCACTCATCCAATCAGGTAACCTTATGACATCAAATCTACGTTTCTTAAGACCAAGCACATGGATGCTTGGGTGTTTTTTTACTCTCCAATAACTGCAGGGACCAGGATTTCCAGGACAATGTAAATAGCTAGCAATAGAGACGACATTTCTAGTTAGACACATTTAAGGAATTGATTTTGTTTTGCTTGCTCTTTTCACTCCAAGCCAACCTGCAAACTTATTAGTGAGGCATTGGGGTTTTGTGAGATCTGCTCTCATACCCACTTCACTCTGCTGGGCATTACTGTACTAGTTACTGCATCCAATTTCTAGGATTTCTCTGTGTCCGCCAAACCAAGTTCAGGCATTTCCCATCACTCTGCTTGTTGTGCTTTTCTCTACTCTCTTTTCTCCATTTGATTTAATTCCTTTTTCTTTGGGTTTTTTTAAATACACTCGCATATTATGACTCTTTGCCTGCCTATATGTTCACAGGTAATTCACTGGGTTATCACATCTAATCGTTCACAGGCAATACTAAAATTTGATTTGTAACAAGAACCACAGGGTTCTGTGCTCACCTGGGTGGGGTGGTTTTTCCCCAAACAGCACTCCTCTGCCTGATCCCCTTAGTTTCAATCTAGTGCCAGCAGCTAGAGTCACCCATTTCCCCCCTCCCATTCAGCTGCTGACCCAGTAAAAAGGAAAAGCAGAGAGCAGGAAGTGATGTACTGAATGCTAACCACTATGTACTGCTCCCCTTGGCCAGTGGCCTCCTCCAACTCCTTTCCTGACAATTGTACTTGACAGTTGTTCTTACATTCAACAGTATTGTTAGAGAGACAGAAAAGGCCCTAAATGCCTATAAGGCAAAGATCTGTGGATTAAATTAAATAAAAATTCAGCTGGGTGGTGGTTACGGCAAACATAAGAGTTGACCCTTGGTCTCCAAACATCAGATTTCTTGGGGCTATGCAAATGATAAAGGTTGGCTCTTTTACATTTCGAGAATTACAAGCAACTATTTCTAGGAGAGTCTTGCAAGATCCACAGATACTGCCTGGAATTGACATATTAATTGTAACTTCCAATTTGAAATCTCCAAGTGTTTTCAGAATGATAGTATGCTAATCGCCTTTTTCTAGTTCAACTGGCAGCAGAATATAAAACATTTAAATAAATAAATAAATAAATAAATAAATAAATAAATAAATAAAAGCATCTACAACATAGTAGATACTATACTTCTACATACCTGAAAAAAGGCCGATGCAGCAATAGTTTAAAAACGAAGGGTGAAGAAATCTGAAGGAAAGAACAAGAGTATTAGCTTCCCACGAAGTTTTTATTACTGTAATTCGGAGTTATCTTGGCTCTTTATTCAAATAGGATGGGTTTTGCCCTTACCTGATAAGGCAAGTTAGCCACACAGGCATCAAAGAACGGTAGATCACTTTTCAATACATCTCCAATCTTGACTTCAAGTTTGTTGGCCAACGGCCTGGAATAAAAACAACATCCTCTCATTAATACATTGACAAAACAGGTTGTGGACTAAAAACAAGAATGACAGTGTTGTCACTATAAGCACTTACGTGCTCTGGACTCTCTTCTGAAGTTCACCAGCAAGCTTGACATCAAGTTCACAAGCAACTACCTAAAAAAGAAAGATATCCAATACCTCTCAGAATGATAAAATTTACTTTGGTATAAAGTCTTTTGTCACAGCGATAAGTACCATCTAGGATTGCTACCCAACTCGCCAGTGGAGGTTAGTGTCCTGGGAGCAAGCATCCTTCTGAATGGGGAGCAAGCATCCTTCTGAATGGCTAAAATGTGGGAAGGGCAAGAGGAGACAGCCACTCCCAGGTGCAATACGTCTGAGTCTCCAGCACAGAAGATGCTAATGAGATGACTTGTTGCCCTGGTAACAGAGATGCAGCCAGCATCTCCACCCTTGAAAGAGGAACTCTCATAGGATGTTGGACCTCACAAGAGTTGTCGCCCTCTCAGAAGACCATGCAGCTTCCCATGCATTGTAAAAAGGAGGGAAGGAAAGTGCATGGGGATGGGACACAGCACGGGATGCTAGTCCTGATGGCATTGGTTAAACCCTCTTCTCATATTCCATGGTACAAATGGAACTGGATTAGGATCGAACATAGCCATAGGCAGTGCCGATAGCCTTCCTTTACAAGTATACTGCAATTGTTTGTTAGCTTTGTGTTTGGATATGGATATCCAATTCTGCCATAGAGAGCCTAGGATATGCTTATTCTTGTTAAACCACAAGGGAAATTGAAACTATTGGCTGGTTTTTCTGAATACATCACAAATCAAGGCGTCACAAAAGCAACTACAGATTTTTGATGAAAATCTGTATACAGCAAATAATTACCTTAGAGATAAAGTTCAACTTTATCTCTTCAGACTACCTTTAATGTATTTTAAGTAAATAAGATCAAGACACCATTTGTTCAAAAAGCTACACACAAGTAGAAAATTTTGAATTGAACATTGGGTCCCTTCGGGGAGAAAGGCAGGATAGAAATATTGTAAATAAAATAAATAAACATGACAATGTGCTCAGAAAACACTGTTTTGCAGTACAATCCTACGTAAGGATCCGGCCGGCAGCCCATGACCACCCGCTGGATCATGTTCCCCGGCAGCCAGGCTGCTGCCGGGGGCAGAGGTCTACTCGGGGAAGGGGACGCTGACGGGGTCCGGGATATGGCCGAAGCCATCCCCCGCCCCCGCCTGGGCCGGATGGGCCAATGGGCCCCCTCCCCTGCCCGGCGAACCGCCCCCCCGCCGATCCTTACCTGGGTCCGCCGTCAGCCGCTGGGGTGCTTCGTCGACGGAGCAGGGGAGGCCGGCCTCTGTGGTGTCCTTCCCTGCTCGAGAGTAGTCGCAAACGTGCTTTACGGCACGTTTGCAACTACTTCCGGCGACGGAACGGAGGACTGTGCCGTTGGTCTGCTAAAACAGTGGTTCTCAAACATTTTAGCACCAGGACCCACTTTTTAAAATGACACTCTATCGGGACCCACCTAGCTTTACGAGACTAAAAAAAGGTGATCTAGAAATAAAAAAATAAATATATTTATTTACAAGTAAAGAGCTCAGCTGCTTGCAGGGTAATTAACAGCTATCTTGCAAACTGCAGGAGCTCAGCTCTTTGAAGGGCAATTAGTAGCTATCAGATTTTTGAATAGCCTCAGGGCTTGGGGCAATTACCTATCTGATCTTTCCATCACCTGGGACCCACCAGAAATCAGGTCGCGACCCAGAGTTTGAGAAACACTGTGCTAAAAGATTCAGGATAAATCCTACGGTTGTTTGTGTGCAGAAACAGGTTAAAAAAGCTGATGGGGGGGAGGAAGGGGGGTCTTGCTCCTTTCCCACGTGGCCAAAAAATGTACGAGTAATCTTCTGGGTTTTTGTTTATAGCTCTTTCAACTTAAAATAAAAAAGGGGGGATTCGTTTTCTTAGTAAAGTTTTACCTTTTTCACTTTTTCTAACATTTTTACTGTCATGTTACCAGTGCCAGGGCCAACTTCTAGAACAACATCTGTAGGGCGCAAGGCAGCCTAAAAATGAATAAAGTTACAATTAAATGAATGATCATAAGAACTTGACAATCTAACTGGCCTGATATAAGATAGCTTATTACAGTAGTGCATTAAGTGCTAAAAGAGGTTGGAGTTATTTCTCCTGGCTACGATCCAACCATGAAACCACGGGAGGGATGGGGAGGGAGGGAACTGCATGAGTATTTATTGTTGATATAGCCCTTACAAACAGAAAAACAATTTTAATTTGAATATTTTTTAGCTTAGGAACAACTGTGTATACTGTTTGCGTTTCTGTCCAATATTTTCATTTATTTTTGCCTTCCAAGATCTCTCAATGACATTTTTTTCTATTTTTCATTACTTCTAGTAGCGAAACGCTGATAAATGTTTCAGGCGTGAATAGTTTTACTTCTTGGAACGAAATCTTTCATGGCCGGCTACTAGATTACAAGACACAAGTTTTATGGGTGAAGTAGCCATGTAATTAAAATATAAAATACAGAGAACTCCAGGCACACACGTATAAAATCTTCAAAAAGAGCCACTCATAACAAGCAGCCATTAAGAACCGTCTTTGCCATCTTTGCTGTTTACACCTGGAAAATGACTTCAGATTAGAAGTCGAAACGTTGGTTCCTGTAAATATCGGACTTCTCCGCTCTCATTGTTTTAATTTTCTTAACGGCTGCTTGTTATGAGTGGCTCTTTTTGAAGATTTTATACGTGTGTGCCTGGAGTTCTCTGTATTTTATATTTTACTCCTGTTTATTTATTTTACCTATAACAAAACTGTAATGGTTCTTATTTAAAGAACCATATAGATATAGATTTTGTTTCCAATAACTGAAATGTATACTACGTTGTTGTCCTCTGACAAAGTGTAATGGGTTGTAGTCAAATAAACTTAGTTAAGACTAAACACCACTAAATTTAATTAGGCACCTTAGTCCTGCTGGCAAACTTAAATCGCATCATTTTAACCCCTGCTAACTGGGCAAAGAGGCACCTTTTTAAATGATGTCCTCTTACATTTAGCAGGGGGACAGCAACTGTCCCTCTTCACCCCAGCATGGCATCTTTTCCAGTGGCTGGTGTCTTTTTTGCACCTCTTTTTAGACCAGAGGTGGCCAACCTTTCAACATGAATGCTTCTGGCCCTTTGATGGTTGTATAGGTGAGGTCATTTCAGCAGGTGCAGCTGCTTTAGCAGCACCATCAGCCATTGCAGCTGCCAAGATTCTGCCTTCTATACAACTCTTAAAAACCCAGAGGCCCTAATGGTGAAAGGCTGGCCATCGCTGTGAGTCCTGTGGGGACAGGAAACAATTTACTGATTTATTTTACAATGTACACTGCTTTGTAAACTACGTTTTGTTAAAAAGCAGAATATAATTATTCTTAATATATACAATAAGAATATGCAGAGCAAGCCTATGAATGTTCAACCAAAATAAGTCCTCTTGTGTTCAATAGAGCTAAGTATACAAGTGTATGTAGAATTTTTGATAGAACCCTATGATCTCTTTGATAGACTATTAGTTACAAGTATCAATGTCTCTCAAATACCGTCATGTGACACTATGTCTGCTTAACCATTAGTTTTATCTACCCCAATGAACAACCTATACATCCAGATTCCCCATCTTTCACAACAGTTAACAAACTGTTAAAAAAACAAATGATCACTATCAAAAAGAACTTCGTAACAGATAAAAGAAATCTGAAAGGGATATCCAGCATGAGCAGGCATGTGTCGATTTTTTTTTTAAACTGAGGGTGTAGTCTATGGATGAGGGAGGGGGGACTGGGGAGAAATAAGTGTTCTTATTATAACAAAACTTATTGAGAACATCACATACCTTTTCTATAATGCTGTTAACAATGAGGGGATTTTTCAAAATATGCTGACCAAGTCCAGTGTTAAACCTGATACCTACAGCAAAGACAAACCAGCATACCTTACGTACCAAAAGAAAACACCATGATGACACCAACATATTCCTAGACTCGGATTTGTGGGCTGATAAGTGATAACGAGCAACTCTTCAAGGGTATTTCACCCTCTGAATGGATGAAAGCTTTATCTAACACACTTAACACTCAGAATCTGCCACTCCAGTCACGGAACCCTATATGCGGCAAAATCAGGAGCCACGACAGGTTCCTGGGGAAAGTCAGTTCCTTGACTCTATTATTCTCCCTCACTCAAAAATAGTCTCCGTAAAATGAAGTCCAACCTGGTGCTTTTCCTTCACGGCGTTGTTCCCGAGAACGGGGTTTCGTCTTCATCTTCGGCATGGTAATACGATAGATAGTTAGAAAACCAGAAACACACGTTTCCCACTACCGCAGCACGTCTTGATGACGAAAGGACAAGAATCGTCACGCGCGCAAGGGCTTCCGGGAGAAATAGTTTCTCCACCCATTCACAGAATACAGTATCATTCCCTGAAGACTACAATTCCCGAAAGGCATTTTGCTCACAACAGGGACGTCCCCGTAGTGTAAGCAGATCCTAGAGTCACCTCAGCGAGGACAGAGTTTGAGGAAATAGAAGAGAAGGTAGCGTGTTGCGATGACGTCAGTGAACCGCGCCGGCTTGCCACGGCAAGGTGTGTGCATCCCGGCTAGTGGCGCGAGCTTCGGAAAAAAAGGGGCCCGCGTGCGCGAGACCGAGAAAAGAAAGGCACACCCCCCCCCAACAGTGAGTGGGCGCGCACATGTGCCTCCTTTTTCCGGGCAGGGTAAGGGACGGAACGCAGTCGTCTTGCTCGGAGGAGAACGGCGGGGGCGGCCGTGGCAGTAGGGCCGGCCCGTTCTTGAAGTGAGCAAGGAGCGGGACGGGGGGAGGCAACAGCCGTCGGCTCCAGGTTGGAAATGACGCCCCCTTCCTTGCCAGTCGCTTTCCGCTAGGAGACCGGGGGGGGGGGGGTGTGTGGGGCAAACTAGTCCGAGCCGTCACTGACGTTCGGCCTCTGTGTTCGGAAAGAGGTTGAATCGATCCGAGTGGCCAGTATAGGCTTTTAGGGTAGGGGGGTCTGTATGAAGGAGAGCCGAGGGAAAGGAGGACAGCAGCCGGCCTCTTCAGGTGCCTGGGGGTCTCGGCTTTGGCCCTGTGTGAAGGGAAGGGGACTAGAGCCCCTTGTCCTCTCAGCTGCAGCCTGCCCTCCTCGTCTACTCTGAGACCCCCCCCCCCCTTGCAGCTTTTGGTTGCTTTTGGATGCTCCTGCATCCAGCACAAACTTCTGGTCACCTTCAAAACAATCCATGTCCCTCCTTACCTCTCTACAGTGCTGTACTCTTGTATCCCACAATGCTCCTGTCTATTATCATCACTTCTCTGCCACCGTGCCACCCTCAGTCACCCAAAGGTGGTCTTCTCCCTCAAACAGCTCTGTCACTTCTCCCTTGCTGCCATTTATTTGTAAAACTCTCTCACATGCCAGTTTTTCTGGCTGCTGAAGTCATCCAAGCCATGGGAGATGACACAACTTTCCTTCTTCCATCCAGGCTGTGTTGGAGGAGAGATGATCACTTGCTTTGTGATGCTTCTACTGCTGCAAACTAAGGAGCGTGTATGAATTTGTGCAGTTTTAAATCAAGCCACCACCTTTTCATGTTTTCATTATAGCAGAACTGGAGACTGGTAAATAATTTGCAGGGCCTTGTATGGTCTAAGATTTCTTGTGTAAATCTCTCTCATGTATTTTGGGAGAGGGGCATCTTTTTACAGAGGGTTCTTCAGCATCCTTTTTGACAAATGTGATATAGGTATTGCCAGGAAAGGACAAGATGTAGTGATTTAAATGTAGGACTACTTACCTTTTACACTTTTAAAAGATAGTTGTCTGATTTGAAACGTACTTGCACTTCGTCTCAATTTGTATCCAAAATTAACTTGGGTAGTTTTAAAATACATTAAGTTTATTTATTCATTTGTTACATTTATATCCCATCTTTCTTCCATTCTGAAACGCATGATGGTGTACATGGGGTTCCCAGGGACTGACAAGACTTGCTTGGTTTCAGCAAGGTATTGCCTCAGATACCTCCATACCAAGCCTTGGGACCACTCTTTAAAATTAGGATTTACACTTATTGATGAGCACCGCACCCTAGAGTTGGACACGACTAGACTTAAATGTCAAAGGATACCTTTACCTTTAAGAAAACACATCAGCGAGACCTTCTTAGGGCGCAATCCAAACCTACTTAGGCCACCGTTGTAACCAGCGGCCCAGTGAAAACGGGAGGCCCCAGAACGGAAAGGGGATTCAAATCCCCTCCAAAAGGGGAATTCAAAAGGGATTTGAATCCCCTTTTGCTTGGCTTTGTACAAGGTTTCTTCAGCCATAGCGACTTCTTCACTTTCCTCAAAAAAGCTGCACTGTTAACATTCTGTGACTAACCTGTCATGTGCAACAGTTAGAATATTTATGACATTGCTGCAACTGTTATTATGGGGTAATGGGGTGTATTTATATAGCTGTCTATGGAAAGCCAGGAAGTTTGCAATGTGAACAAGTACAGTTTGCCATGTGGCTCTTTGTCTAGGTGGCAAACTGCATTGCTGTAGCTTTCTTTGTCCCACTGCTTTATATGTGAGTAGGTTGGATTATATCTGCACTGGAATGGCATAGCTGTGGAAAAGAATAATTATGTTGCTGGCGAGGAGATACTGTTGTCTTTTCAGTGTATAGAGTTGTTACTGCTGTTTTTGAGGCTTAATATATAGATAATGGTTTAAAATTAAACTACAGTGAACCCTAAATTTAATGAACTTCAATTTAACAGGCTTCAGAAACATCATAAATGCATTTGTATTTAATGGACTTTCAGTCTTAATGGATTCCCCTTCCCCCATTAGTCCATGGGCAGTCCAATCCTATCTGGGCGCCTAAGGTCTGGTATGGAGTCCCACGCCATATCCTATGCGTCCGGACAGCAGGCTTGGGTCTCCTTGGGGTAAGAGGACAAATGTCCTCTTACCCTGGGTAAAGCCTCAGCCTGCACAGTGGGACTCCTTGGATCTGCACCACCTAATTCAGTGGCGCAGAATCAAGAAGTCCCATGTCGGACCTGGAGGCCTGGGAGGGTGGATAGGATATGGCGTATGCCGACCTGCCCCCTCTCTGCCCTCCCCTGCCATGTTACACCCCCTCCCCACCCTCACCCCACCCAGGACAAGCGCCACTTGGAGTGGGACTTACCTTCTCCTTGGCACTGTCCTCTGGGCTCGGCGCTGCCGCTGCCTACTCGCCGGTTGCTGCAAACGTAACCCTAGGCTGGAGCTGAGGCCATAGTGCTGGTTCTGTTCAAATATAGAATTGAGCCATAAATCAAGGGTTAACTGTATTCAGTTGTGTTTTATGTAGGCATTAATGGTATTTGCCATAACAGCTTTACATTATTAATGTGTTCTTTAATTATGCAAATACAATCACAAAGATGAATTTACTAAGCTTTTTCCAACGTGTCAACGCATGCCTTGAAAAATCATTATGGAACAATAGAGGGATAATGTGCAACTTACAAGCCTTTGCAGAGAAGCAATGTATACAGTACTATTATGAATAAGAAGTACAGGTTGATTACCCCTTATCAAGACTTCCGAAATCCAGGCATTTTTGGGGCTATGGCTTAAAAAAACCTTTTTCCAATACATGGCTGGCATAGTGCAAGGCATGCTGGGGCACAAGATTATTTAAAATATTGTTTAGAATTACCTTCAGGCTATGTGTCTGACCATATGAGATCATATGAGACATAAATGAATTTCATGTTTAGACTTGGGTCCCATCCCCAAGATGTCTCACTATATTTATACAAATATTCCAAAATCCAAACAAATCTGAAATCCAGACAACTTCCTGTCCCAAGCAGTCCAGATAAGGGATAGTCAACCTATATTGATTATATTTAGCTGCTAGATTGTAGTCAGTAAAGCCTGTGCTTACTACTGTTCCAGCTCAATCTTATCCAGTGCTGATGCAGCGGGGCTGGGTGGCCCATGCTGTATCCAGCGCTGGCTAGGAGCAGGTTGGAGGTATTCTTGGGGTAAGATGGCATTTTTCCTCTTGTCCCAGGTAACCCCCCTGCCAGCGCAATGCAGCTACTTGGATCTGCACCAGCTGAATTGCTGGCACGGAACCAAGCACATGTAAGAAAAAGAGGTCCAGGAAGTCCACAAGTATGGAAAAAAGGGTCCGGGAGGGATAGGATTCGGCATGCACCAGTGCCACTAATCCCATCCCCTACTGGACCCGATCTTCCCCATCTCCACCCTCCCTGTTACCACGCCCCCTCCCTGCCCTTCCCCAGCCCTCGTGCCTCTTGGAGCTGAACTTACCCACTCTAAGGTGCAGTCCTCTGAGCCAGCGCTGGGGGGATGGTGCAGGCCTTCCCACCGGTGCCGCCTACTCTCCGGGTGTCACAAACGTGCTTTATGGCATCTTTGTGACACCCAAAGCTGGCGCAGCAGGTGCTGGTTTTTAAAACGTTCCACACCTGATTGCCAGAATGTCTGTCTTAACCACAGTAGGTAAATAACGCATACTGGTTTACAAGCCTTACAGCGCAATCCTATCCAGCTTCCCCCACCGGTACAGCCAGCGGTGCAGTGAGAATGGGAGGCCCCAGAACAGAAAGGGGATTTAAATCCCCCCTCCCTTACAAAGCCTCCCGCCCTGCACTCCCCCGCTGGTTATACCGGTGGGGGAAGTTGGATAGGACTGTGCTGTCATTTATATTTTCCTGTTAGCTAGTTGAAGAAGGGACAGAACTCAGTGGGAGGGCACATACCTTGAGTGCCGAAGGTCCTAGTTTCAGTCCTTGGGCATCTCAGATAAAATTTGTGTCTGAAACCCTGAATTGCTGGTTTTCATCATTATCATCAATACTGAGCTAAATGGACTAATTGTCTAAGTATAAGGCAGGCTCTCATGCTTCTAAGTTTAATTTTGGCTCCATGCTTTGGCATTCCATGAAATGAACCTTGAGCTCACACACTTCTTGCTTCTCTTTCTTGCCTTCCCACACTTCCTCTTCTGTGTCAAATCAGAGTTCTGCTGGTTCATCCAAACTAGACTGGTGTGCCTGCAAACTACAGTTGGAAATCACGATCAAACCACAGAAGAGGAAGCACTTGAGGGAATTAGTGTGCAGGTGGGGGAGGAAAAAAAAAGTGTGTGAGAGTGCACAAAGGCACGTGCAGACACACAGCTTATTCATGTAAAGCCAAACCATGGTTACTGTTATATCTGAACCAAGTCTGTATCTTACTTTCATAGTTGTGAAATATGACCATAATTTAAGAGTCATTTATGATGATCAATTTATTAATTCTTGTAAAAAAAAAAGGCCTTCATGTAAATGCAGGTTTAAAGACTTGATCTTTCTCACTGTCTTAAGTTCAGTGAGTAGCTAAGATGCCAGATAACAGGCAATAGTGCCTTGTAGGGTTGCTAAAATATGTTTATCTCTGTGTTAATGCCTTTCTCTTAAAATGTCTTCATCAGATTTTAATGGATCTCGATAGTGCTAGTAGCATTGTTCTTCAGGTCTTGAGTCAAGCCACTAGTCAAGACACTGCTGTGTTGAAACCAGCGGAGGAGCAACTGAAACAGTGGGAGACACAACCAGGTTTCTATTCAGTATTGTTGGTAAGCTACAGAATGAAGTACTCGCATTATATTTTCTCATATGTATCAATTAATCCATTTTGAGCAGTGCTTAACAGATCTTAATATTTCCTAAATATAGAGCTGGTAATAGATTGACATTCCTAGAGCATATGGGGTACTAGTGAGTGGATTTCAGTTATTCATTTCTTCAGGCTGAAGTTCTATCCACACTTACCTGGGAGTAAGCCCCATCAACTATAATGGGACTTACTTCTGAGTAGAGATGCATAGTATTGGGCTCTGTCTGCTTTAGAAATATAAATTTCGTGATGACTTGCATTTTTGTGTGTGTGTGTGTGTGTGTGTGTGTGTGTGTGTGTGTGTGTGTGTAACAGATATGGAGAAGTGTATTAACTGTCTTGAGTAAATGCTTCACCCCTTTAAAAGTGAACAGAAAAAAAACCCCTATCTAAAAGAATAAGCTAAATTTTGACCAGCTTTCAACTCTAGTGCCTTGGGTTCATCAGAGATTGAGGATATGGATGTGGATTGCCCTCATCATGGAGAACTGAAACTGGGCTTGTAATTGCAGGCAACTTCTAAGTATGCAGGATTTTTTTAACCAGTTTTTTAGGCTATCTGTAGATCACTGAACTACTTGGCATGCTGACTTGGAGCTGCTGTGAATAACTAGCTAAATGTATGCCCTATGTGGAAGTGTGGGGAGTGAGCTAAGAGACACTTCCTAACTTCTTGTGGATCTGAGGCTGCTTCCATGATGACAAAAGGCAGTGCATGTGTGTGCATGTGCTTCCCCTTCGCCCTTCTCCACCCCCTTCTATTCATGGGCTTCTTTTCTTTACACCTGTTCTTAGACTTTGAGGATGGGAAATGTGACCCAGAGATGGATTACATCTCCATATGATGCTTGAATCTCACACATTTACTAACAGGATATCAAAACTGCTAATACATGTTGCTCAAAGCATGCTACATTACATGCTGCTTCATTACAGAGGCCAAGCAGTGAGCAAGCTAAGGCATAGAATGTTGAACTTGGGGAATTCTGACTTCATATACTAGAAGCAGACTTTGTGTTTTGTTCTGATGTGCCTAAATTGTATGTGGTACAGTCCTCCTCCTTGCATAGTGCGCTCTCACGTGTTTAAAACAAATCTCTTCCTGCAGGCCAGGGAGAAACATCCTAGGAACCTATGAAACCAGGGTGAATGATTGCATTACCCTTTTATGTCTACCTAAGTAAACCAACGGGTGGCGCAGTGGGTTAAACCGCTGAACCATGAGCTGTCGATCGAAAGGTCGGCAGTTCGAATCCGCGACGGGGTGAGCTCTCGTTGCTTGGCCAGCTCCTGCCAACCTAGCAGTTCCAAAGCATGTTAATGTGAGTAGATAAATAGGTACTGCTTGCGGAAAGGTAAACAGCGCTCCATGTTCCAGCCGCATGCTACGCGCTGTGGCAAGGAGAGTCATGCCGGCCACATGACCACGTAGGCGTCTTCGGACAATGCTGGCTCTTCGGCTTTGAAATAGGGATGAGCACCACACCCTAGAGTCGGACACGACTGGACTTAATTGTCAGGGGTCACCTTTACCTTTACCTTAAGTAAACTGCAGCAAAGAAATGGAATTTATTTAATTACAGTTAACAAAACTGAAGCCTTTGCATTTAAATTCTTAAAACCTAAGAATTTGAAATATTTTTTCTAGCCCGTCTAATTAAGAACAGCCTCAAGGGCTATTTATGCTAATTCATTTGGCTGAATAAGAATTCAACATGGACCACATTTTATAAGATTGAAAAGGAGTTTTGCAAATGCTTTCTTGATGTGCTTAGCCTGATTGCATAGAATATTGATTATAGCGAAAAGTTATACAAAAAGGCACATTTAAAATGATACATGTAAAGTATATAACAATACTAATGCCAGAAATTTTGCTGCTGTTAATTCTGCTTAATTTCAGTAGGCAGATTGATGTAATGGATAACCATGATCCCATTCCAAAAAATTACTAAAATCATTGAGCACTATGAGAACTAAAATATGTATAAAAGAGGGATAAAAGGGAATATAAGGGAAATCACCAATCAATGGAAGTCAGATGTAATATAGAATTTGTTCCTTTATATGGAAACACACCTTTGGTTTTCCAGTTATTGAAAACGTAGTATATTCCTTTTGAGATATCGCCCTTCAACCTTGGGGTTGTGATTCCAAGGTCCTGTGCAAGACAGCAGCTTTCCCCTTTAGGGGGGAGTGTCAACTCGACAGTGACATCAGGATGGTGGCGATGTCACTGCCGTGTTCACGCCACTGCCACCGCCAGCAAAGTAAAAATAAAGGGCTTTGGATTTACCCAGCGGTGGCAGCTGGAGATGCCGCACAACCTGGGTTCTTACTGCTGCTACAGACAGGTAAGTCTACCCCCCCCCCCCGTTTTTACTTAGGCAGTGGTGGCACAAACCCGAAAGTGCTGTTACCGCCGAGTCGCAATAACCTACAGCGACCTTTACCTTCAGGTAAAGGTTGAAGATTACTGCCCTAGGGCAGGGGTGTCCAACCTTTCAACATAAATGCTCTTGGACTTTTAATGGTTGTATAGGTGAGGGCATTTCAGCAAGTGCATCTTCTTAAGCAGCACCATCAGCAATTACAGCTGCCAAGATTCTGTCTTCTACACAACACTTAAGAACGCAGAGGCGCTAATGGTGGAAGGTTGGCCACTCCTGCCCTAGGGCATCAGAAAAGCGAGACTAACTTCAATGTGTAAACTACCATGCATTCCTGCTGTGCAGTACTCTGTATTCACTTAATTCACTGTGCAGTACGCTGTATTCCCTTGCGTCCGTTCCGTGTCTGAACTGCACATGTGAGATGTCCAAGGGGGGTTGCGCCAGTGTCTGTCCTGCGTCCGTCGGTGTATGGCAAGTTACACTGGCATAAGTGCTCTTACACCGGGGGATCTACTGTTACACTGGTACAAGAGTTACACAGGATTGTGCCCTTAGGCTTTCTCTCCCTGCGAATAGTGAGAGAGAGAGAGAGAGAAACCAACGTATTTTAAAACATAAAAATGAAATCTTTTGTGTACAATCCTGCTGGATGTCAAGGGATAAGAAATAAGAGTAGATTGTTTCTTATTAGGTGAAAGATATTGGCTTCCTTTGTATTATATCCTATATTGGGTTTCTTAAAGCTTTATTAATTTTCTTTAAATCACTTCACTGTTATGAAGATTATTGATTCTTTTGAGTAATACTCTGGTGCTGAGATAATATGAAAATAGTGTATCTAAAGCTCCATACATTTCTTACAGAATATCTTCACAAATCACACCTTGGATGTGAACGTGAGATGGTTAGCTGTGCTTTACTTCAAAAATGGAATTGACCGCTATTGGAGGCGTGTGGCACCACAGTAAGGAAGACATTTTCTGTTTCTGTTTTCCAATGTGGAATTATTTTATCTTCTTAATACCCATCAATTTGATGTTTACGGAACTTGGAAAAGGAGATACTGTATATTAAAAACGAACAAGAAAAGTTAATGAATGGTCATCAGTTCATGGAGTAGATGTTTAAGAATTGTGATGAATAGTGTGCAGTTCAAATTCATGTGGCTTTGGGTACCTTTTTTGCTGGCATGTCTGTAATATGTCTGTGTGGTTAGTAAATATGACAGTAAAATAATTTCTTTGCACTTTTCTGACACTAGTTTCTGTCGCTATTCAGTTAGACTTTGTTTATAAGCTATTCAGGTGCTTAGCATTTTGTTTAGCTGATTTCCAAGGTTTTAAGAGCATCATATTACCATTTAGTGCTAAAGGGAAATGTCCCTTTAGTGCTAAAGGGAAAGGTGTTCATTGTAGTTAAGGGAAATTGCTAAATCATAACCTGTTTTCTAGTAGTGTGACTATTTTATGTAGAGGAAGAAGAAATGACTACTTCTACCATCCTGTGGGTGTCAGTATTGCATTAGATGAGCATTTTCCAAAATGCCCTGTTTTCATTTTTTTAAATATCTAAATAGATCCTCATTTTGAAATTAGGAAATATTTAGGGAGTATTGTGCTATGACATACCTTTAATATAAATTAATCCTTTTTTCCATTAACCTGTTTTTCATTTCTGCAGTTGGTAAAATGTTCCAAATACCTGACAAGTGCCTTCCACAACCATAGGTGGTGCAGAGACATTTTGTTAATGCTAATATTTTAAGCATTAAAATATTTTAAGCATTAATATTTAAATGCTAAAATTTATCAACATTCCTGATAAACACAAATGGCTTTCAAATATTTAAATTTTAAGAAATTACATATTCATTTACCTTACTAATTATGCCTTTTCTCCCCTCCCCCCCTTAAAATAGTGCCCTTTCAGAAGAGGAGAAATCAACATTACGTGCAGGGCTTATTGCCAATTTCAATGAGCCAATAAATCAGGTTTGTGATTATATAAAGATGAAACGTAATTCTTTTTTCCGAGTTCAGGATCAACATAATATCGGGTAGCTCCGTTGTTTTAGGAAGACTTTATTCAAAGTTTCAAGATGTTATATCAGCTTGGGTTTTTTAATATATATATCCCAATATATATATTGGGATATATTTGTTTTTGTAATTATACGTTTTTGTTAAATTCAGCTTTGATTTTTTTTAAATATTTGTGTAAATATTCCTTGTTATACTCTACAAGATAAATATTTTTAATGGTGGTTCATTAGCATAAGCCACAATTGTATGCCTTGTACATGTGAAAGTCTAACTGGAGTCTTAAAGTTATTTATTTCTTTTCCTTTTTCATTTTTCAGTAGAATTTCTGGCAAAACAAAACTGTGGGGGTTAATTGACTTATTTTGCATAACCACTTCATAGGTGGTTATTTGCATAACCACACACTTTATTAGATTCGTAGCATAATCTTAGATAGTGCAGTTGGAGGATGTGTATGAGGATGTGTGTCTGCTGTTTTAACTGTGGAAGGTTTCCCTTGGTTGTCTTTGCAGATTGCCACTCAGATTTCTGTGTTGATTGCAAAAGTTGCTAGGCTGGATTGCCCTAGACAGTGGCCGGAACTTATTCCCACCCTTGTAGAAGCTGTTAAAATTCAAGATGATCTTCGCCAACATCGAGCTTTGCTGACCTTTTATCATGTCACAAAGACTTTGGCATCCAAACGACTTGCTGCGGATAGAAAACTTTTCTATGATGTAAGTATCGTTTCCGGTAGAGCATTATTTTCTTCAGATTAGTGTCTTCTAACAGGCATACTGCTTTGGTGATCTCCACAGTTTAGGGCAAAGTAGTGCAGTAACAGCACCAAGCTTGAAACACAAAATACTGCTCTCTGAGTGGTCATTGAGTTGAGAATATTTCTTATTTGCTATTATTGTGTTTGATAGCATTGGGTTAACAAATATGTTGTTTTGACTGTGAGCATCTCTGCAACAAAAAGTCAATCAACTACGTGCAGTTGGTCTGGTGCAAATATATTTCTTACAGAGCAATCCTGTGGACGTCTACTCAGAAGTAAGCCCCATTGAGTTCATGTGCAGATGACATGGTTCAGCTGCAGATATGATGCACTAGTTGATGCTAACCATGGTTTGCAAATCTATTTTAGACCATAGTTTCCCAGCCAAGATTGTAGTGCATCTTTAACTATGGTCAAGTATTCAGATGTAACACTTCATTGTAGTTAAGGAAAACAGCCAATGTTTAAGCATTATGATTGCACAGGGCCGTATTAGTGTAGGTGAATTTTTGTTCTACTCTATTTAATAAAACATGTGCTATGGAAATGGAGATTAAGCATTAAAATTTATGAAGTTAAATATAGACATCATGCTAATTATACTATACTGTTATTTCAGCAAAGCTTTTTATCTAGTCTTACATTTCTGTAATAAAAACCACAAATCCTACACAAAGTGGGATGTTGATGTGTCCCTCATACGAAGTTTACTAAGAAAATGTATTTTTCTCCATAGTTTTTCAGCTCAATGAAGCTGAGCTGTCTGAAGCATAGTGTATAGGACAGCACACATGGGAAAGGGGGGGGGGGAGGGCAATCTTTGATATATGGCACCCAGCCTAATTTTCTGGTAGAATTGATAAAATCCAGTTATTTTCTGGAAGAATCAATTGCATATTAAGACATAAACGGGATTATATCTGAAAAATACTTAATGTTTTTAATTATATAGCCATCTGTTTCCATCTTGCAGTGCTGTCCTAATTTAAGTAACTTTTGACAAAAACAGATTAATTAGTTTGCATTTTGATTAGCTATGTGTCTGTCATCAAAATAGTTTTAATACACTGTTTATAATTTTTCATCTTGTCCGAGAACAAGCTTGTATTTCAGTATCAAAAGCCAAAGAGGTTCAACAAAACCAATAGGAATGTCCTCCCTCTGTCTATTTCCTGGCATAGTTACTGCGCAATCCTACTTAAATTCCGGGTGGTGGCGAAAAGAGCTGGCGGAAATCCAAGGAGGCCTACCATCCCCAGCCACCGTTACACTCGGGGGAAGGGGATGAGCGTCCCCTTCCTTGAGTAGACTTTCCGCCGCGGGCTGCCTGCTGCAGGCAGCCCGTGGTGGAGCACTGGATCGGGGGGGCGGCCAAGGCCGTCCGCCCAATCTTTAAGTAGGATTGGGCTGTTAATCAGTTAGGGTGACTGTTTTCATCTCATACCTTGGCTGAAAACGAGACTGAAATGGATCCAGACTATCAATGTCATTTCTTGAGCTGGGTCACCACTGTCCCCTTGAACACCTCGCCCAAAATGGGAGGTTAGAGAGTGACTAGTAATTATCTGGCATAGTGAGGTTTGGGAAGGTTTCTTCAGAAGAGGGCAAACAACTGCAATCTTAAATCGGGATTGTACAATGCCCTCCTTGCCCACTTGCCTAGTCCCCCCACCTATCCCCTTGGCCAGGTTTTATTAGCCAAGGACAAAAAAAGGGTCAATCAAGACTATGGACAAACTCACACTTAGAAGAATCCTGTCCACACCCTCAGACTGTGCATGCTTGAAAAGAATCTCATAGCACTTACCCTTTATTGTGAAGAATGGTTCTACTATAGCTGATCTCTCCCCAGTATGAGTATCAATATACTGTAGTGCCATGGCTAAGAGTTTGAACTGCAAAACAGAACTTCCCTCTACCATGAACTCATTAGGAGCAATATGGGGAAAATACTTACCTTAAAGGGTTGTTGTGAAGACAGCATCAAGATAATGCATGTGAAGAATTTTGAACACTCAGCACAATAAACATCATTTTTGTTGTTATAAGTATACATTCCTCACAATGTTGTAATATAAAAGGAAGTCAAGCCTCACCATTATCCTCTCATCTACAAAGCGCTATTCCCAAACCTATCTGCATGCTCCCAGTGAGTCCACATCCTCAGTTATCACTTTTTGCCAACTGTCTGAAGGCTTTTTCTTGAACTGTAAGCTTTTTTAATGTTCCAGGAGCCATTATGCACAGGTTTGAAATATTGATGTCCAAGCTGGCCAATGAGCTTAGCAAAATACCAAACTGAGGGCACAATCCTCTCACGGGCTTAGGCCGGTGCAGCAACTGCTGTGCTAGCCTAGGGTGTTGCAAACGTGCTGTATAGCACGTTGCGATACCTGGAGAGGAAGCAGGTGCTGACTGGAAGGCCTGTACTATCACGCCAGTACTGCAGCCAGGATCACTGCACGCCGGAGCAGTAAGGTTTGCTCTGAGCGGTTTGGGGCTGGGGGGGGGGCAGGGAGGTGGTGTAATGGGTGAGGAGAGGGCGGAAATAGGGGCGGATCAGGCCTGGGAAGGGGCTCGATCAGCGGTGCTGATGCGCGCCAGATCCTGTGCCCACTCCCAGGCCTTTTTTTCATGCTTGGGGTTTCTCGGATCTGCGCCAGTCATGAGGCTTGTGCAGATCCAAGTAGCCTCATTGCGAAGGCTGGGGCTTTACTTGTTGTAAGGGGACAAATGTCCCCTTACTCCGAGGTGACCTCCAGCCTGCTCCTATACAGCACTGGATACAGCGTGTGCTACATGGCCACGCATATACGGCACTGGTTAGGATTGGGCTATCAGTAGCAGTACCCACACTACTTAATGTTAAAACTTCTTCTACTCTTTGTCTCCAGCTAAAGTTAGTCATGCTGCTGTCATTCTTATCTGGGAGCAAGCTCCATTGAAAGTAGTGGAAAACAATTTATTTCCAAGTAAACATGCATAGGATTTATCCATAAGTGGCAATAAAACCAGTGGAACCAGTTAATCACAACTAGTTAAATTTATATACCTTTCAATGGGGCTTAGTCATGATTAATTTTAGCTGTATTGGTGCCATTGTGTTCCCTTACAAAGAACTATTTTTGGCAACACTTATCTTATTTGTATATAACTTTATGAATATGTATATTTTTTATTTCAGTTGGCTTCCGGAATTTATAGCTTTACCTGTTCCTTGTGGAATCACCATACAGATACATTCCTCCAACAGATCTGTACTAGAGATGAAACTGCTATTAGTAATTCATTAGAAAGAACTCTGTTATCATTGAAAGGTAACAAAATTGTTCTTTCAGCATTTAAATGTCAACATTGGTATGTGTAGAAGATAAAATGATGGGATTGGTATCCAGATATGTCATTGTGTGAGTTCTGGGGGTGGGGTAGTGGTGCTCCCTAGATTTTCAGCAATTCCTCCTTCTGGCTATAGATGCCTGTGCCACATGTTCTGGAGGGCCAGTTAAAAAAAAATCCAACAGGCCCCCCAATATCCTGCACTGTCCAAATCTCCCCCTCTCCCTGCCCACCACCAAAAGCTGTTTGAAATGAAAAGGTTTTGAAGTCCCATTAGAAAGTGTCCAGGGAGGGGACTGATTGTAAATCACCTGGGAGGGTTGCCTTTTTGTCCTGTTATTTTATGGAGGAAGTGGGGTAAAAAGACCTTGCTCTCTTTTAAAGCAAAAAATAACAAAAAAAACAAAACACTTTCTGAGTTATTTAGTGCAAGATTTCTCAAAGTGTGTGTTGTGACCCACTTGGTGAGTTGCAGAGGCCACACGAGATGGGTCACTGGTTGGGGCCTCCCACCCTCACTCCAGTTTGGCTCCAAATCGGAGCCATTTCGGAAGCTGAATGACTTATTAGGAGGGTGGAGTGACCTCTTCCAGGTTGCGACAGGCCGGCGACCCTCTGTACAGGCCTCTGCGGGCCTCAGAATGGCCTGCAGAAGCCTTGGAAAGTCGCTTCCAGTTTGCGTCCGAAAACTGGAAGTGGCTTTTCAAGGCTTCTGCAGGCCATTCTGAGGCCCGCAGAGGCCTGTGCATTGCATTGCGGCCTGACACAACCCAGAAGAGGACTCCCCCCCCCCCCCCGGTAAGTCATTCTGATGCCACGACCAACCATGGGGAACAAAGGTGAGTTGGGGCGCTGAAGAATTTAAGAATCTCTGATTTAGTGAAATAATTTCTTTTCTTAATTTACCTTTTTTTTTTTTACTTATGACTAGAATACTAAATGACAGACGAAGAAGTCATGTGCTTTAAGCTTCCAATTTATTTGATATTTTATGAAACAGATATGTTTTACAGCAATGGTTTTAGGAATGAGTAGCTTTTATGAAACCTTATTTTTTGAGGCAGTAGTATTGTATTTTTTCAGTGCTTCGTAAATTGACTGTTCATGGGTTTGTGGAACCCCATCAGAACATAGAAGTGATGGTAAGTGATGTGCATGCTTATTTTATAAATAATTTAAGGCTTTTACAGCGCAATTCTGTGTAAGGATCTGGCCGGATCCTGCGCCGAGACTGCCCGTTGAATGGCGGGGGTGTAAACTGGGGCCAGCCCGATAGGCCTCCTTGGATTTCCGCCAGCTGAATAGCTGGCGGAAGTCGGAGCAGGCCGTGTAACAGCCTAGCCGCTCGGTGAGGACAGTAATATGGCGGGCGCCATCCCCCTTCCTGGCCAGCTAGGCCAATAGTCCCCCCTCGCACACCAGACGTAGCCACCAGTGGGAGTGCTTACCTTCCTCCAGCGGCTGCGTCCCAGTCCGGCGACAGAGTGAGGGAGGTCGGCCTTGCTCCTGAGGCATCGCGAGCATGCTTTACGGCACGTTCGCAATGTCTTGGAATGGCGAAGCACTCGCTCCGCCGTTCCTGTCTTACGGTGGATTGCACCCTTAATTTATTAGGGTTAAAAATATTTTTGGAGCAGACAACTAAGATAAGCCTAATATTGCTTTCATTGTCTGGAAGAGTTTTGTCTGGCAAAAAGAGATGAACTGATGCTTACATGCACGTATTAAGAGTGACCTTTAGAAGTCTGACCAAGCAGGTTGAGAATCAATATAGCAGATCTGATTTGCCTGAAGGTTTTTAAGTAGTCACAGTCTGTGTCCAAAAAAGATATCAAGATTTAAGTTACATAATCGGTAGCTGTTTTATATTTTTCCTTATGCTGTCATATTAGTAGTTTGAGGATAGGAAAGTTGGCAAATCAGTTGGAAAAATATATATGCTTTTGTTGGCACTGACTTCCATATTGCATACTCTGCTCCCGCTCTTCACTCTTTCAGCTGCCTGACTCCCTTACCCCCTTTTCACTCCACTTATCTACCAATTGTTACCACTTCCTGCCAATAGCACATGGCTTCCCCTGTCCCTAGGCCTTCTATATGATTTCTGGCCTTAAAAAACAAATTAAACAATTCTCTGTGACCAGTATTACATGTTCATTTCACTTTCTTTAGGGCAAATACAGCTCAATTGATTTTATATAGTTTGACAGAAGTTAAGTGAAATATTTTGCCTTTTATAGTTTAAAATGTCGTTTTTACATCTGCTAGGGATTTCTGCATGCAGTATTTGAACGGCTAAAACAATTTTTGGAATGTAGTAAGTATTTTAATGTATACTTTCATATATGCATTATATTATAATGCCTAAGGAAAATGGTGTCAACCAAGTTACATTTTCAGTGGCAAAATATTACTTAGTTTTTGTTAAATGACAAAATGCTTCTTAACAAAAGGACTTATTTCTAACAATAGCTGCTGCAAAAGTGAGCTACATGATTTACAAAAGGAATATCAGTAGATATTGTAAGAAAAGAATGCATGTCATTTTGAACTTTTCCCTAAAAGATACCAAAAGTGAATTTTGAAATCTGCTATTAAGGGTCTGAACATTGTAAGCTCTGACTGTATTTGAGGTGTCTTCTGCTGGCAGATGAGGATCTTTTGGATCAGAATATTTTTTTATCTTTTCAGATAATTTGATTGAGAGATCCATCATAGCAAGGTTATAAGACTTCCTGTGTGTTTGAAGTTTTAATTAATAACTATAAATAGCAGTTGTTCTGCTTAACACTCTCTGTGTGCATTATCTTGCAACAATTCTGTGGTGTAGGTTGGTTACCCCCATGTTGTAGATGAGGGGCCTGAGACTGAGAGAGAGTGGCTTGTCTAAGACCATCTAGTGAGTTTATGACAAAGATGGAATTTGAACCACGGATTTCCTGATTCATATCTCCAATTCTTAGTCCCAGTGTGCTACACTAACTGTGTGGGATATGTAAACTACTCTCAGTTGTGTATTATGTTGCCCCTGAGTGCTTCATTTGTAGGTATACACAGCTTTTGTATACCTATCATGTGTATTTTGAAGCTAAAAGTTGGAATATTCCATTTTCTGGCACTGATTTCACAATAATTTTCCTTAATTACTTAATACTTAATAAATAAAAGCGTATGCTGTAATAAATGTTAGCCTTTAAGTTGCAGCAAGAGTATTTTGTGTTTGCTGTAACAATCAAAGCTATTCCCCAAAATGTAATATGTAAAAATGTAATACTTTTTTTAAATTTATCAGGTAGAAGTGTAGAAGCAGACAATGCATGCCGAGATCGTCTTGAAAAAACCATAATTCTTTTTACTAAAGTGGTAAGTTTCAGTAGCTACTAAATGTATTGAATTTTTTAGTCAAATTATCTCCGTTGGGTTTTAAAAATATTTTTATTTACCTTTAATTAAGCTGCTTAGGTATAAGCCAGTGGTTCCCAAACATTGTCTTTTCACAGCACCCCTCACTTTGTTTCGCGCCTTTAAATATCCTGAGGCACCTTTAAACTACCCCTCGGTGCTCGTTTGAGTTTGCTACGGCGCCCCAGGCACCATAGCTCACAATTTGGGAATTGCAGGTTTGAACTGTTCCTTTAATTAGCAGTTGTAATATTTCTGTCACAAGTCTTACAAGATTAATTTGGGCAGATATGAAGGGAACCATAACCATGAAGGGAAAAGATGACCAGCACCAACTAAACTCTTTGTCATCCTCAATTCCAGCAAGTTAGACAGCTGCACAGTAAGCAGATATTTATGACTCTGGTGAAGAGTTCAAATGCTATCCCTCATGAATGCAGTCTTAAAGTTCATGAGATATCACACTTCACCCTCCCCTTTCTTCCTGAGCTTGGTATAGAACTCTGCTGTTGCAATTGTGGTTTGCTTCATTATGACTTGTCCTAGCTTGGAGCTGTTTAACTATGGTTGTCTTTTTTTAAAAAAATTATACGTTTTGCAGAGTTTTGTGCTTGACGATTGTGTTTTACAAACCAGGATGTAAAACTATAATAGAATTTTGTTCTCTTAGCACAGAAAGCCAGGTTTCCTATTGCATCTGAACTAGACCACCATATTGTTGAAATGGAGATTATTAATATGTTTGATATTAACAAAAACTTGCACTGGAATCAAAAGAAGAAATAAATATATAAACAACCAATTCTTAAGTTGCCTTTTTTTCTTGTATTGTAAAAGAGTGTCATTTTATCTCTTCTTCTTGTTATTGCCTCTTGCCTACCTTGTTTCTCTTATGACCGTCTTGTTATTTTCTTCCTTAGCTTTTAGACTTCTTGGACCAACATCCTTTTTCATTCATCGCTCTAATTCAGAGATCATTGGAATTTGCTGTGAGCTATGTTTTTACAGAGGCTGGTAAAGGAGTTGTGTTTGAACGATTTATTGTCCAGTGCATGAATCTGATTAAGTTGATCGTCAAAAACTATGCTTACAAGCCATCCAAAAATATGGAAGGTAATTTGGCCATTTTGCCACTTTTGAAATGTTTCTATAGTCCTGGTGGTTATATTGTATATTTAATTCTGAACAAATATTAGTAAGGTATTTATTTAGTTCACTTAAAATGTTTTTTGCAGATAGCAGCCCTGAAACTCTTGAAGCTCATAAGATAAAGACATCATTCTTCACCTACCCAACATTAATGGAGATATGCAGGCGATTAGTCACTCAGTATTTTCTGTTAACTGAGGAAGAGCTAACTATGTGGGAAGAGGATCCAGAAGGCTTTAGTAAGAAGCTATTCATTCTTTCAGTTGATTTTATTTTAATGCGTATTATTGCGTAATGTTAATTCTACATAAAATCTAGAAATTATGCAAGTTAGCAGTATGTAAAATGCTATATAATTTGCAGCTTCCATTAGGTGTGTTTATGTACACAGTTACACATTTTTAATTACTTTACATGTGTATCTACCCATAAGTTCGTGAGATAATATTAAAATTAAAGAATATTGGATACTTAATTGTGTAAACTTTACCTTTTTATTTGTATGCTATAGCTGTTGAAGAGACAGGAGGAGATTCTTGGAAATACAGTATCAGGGTAAGCATGCCACATCTAATTTAAGTAGAGATCTTATTGGTTTGTTGAATATAGACCTTGGTCTTGACCTGTAACAGTTGAACAGCAGAGCACAGTCCATCACAGTAGTCTGTTGTGCGGATACAGCCCTCTCACACAATCATCCAAGTCATGGCAAGCCCCAAGCTGTATATGTGGCAAACACCAATAACATGGAAACTGAATGCTGCGTAGCCTAAAAGCTGTGTAACTCCCACTGTTTTTCTTCTTGACGATGAAATTTTGTGACTGCTCTAACCCATTGATTCTCAAAGTTCTCCCCCAAAGGTGGGGAGAACTCATATTTCCGGGGGCGGCAGCATTGCCACCGCTGGGGAAAAAAAATGAAATTTTCACACTTACTGGGGGTCCTGTAGTCCTCTGGACAGTTTAGGAAGGCCCGTGGCCCCCTCCGCACACCTCCCCAAGCTTTTGATCACTCCGCGGTGATTACGACCACTTTCAGTTTCTGAACGAAAACCGGAAGTAGTCGTAATTACCGCAGAGCAGCGTTCTAAAACTCTGGGAGGCCCGCAGAGGAGGCTGTGGGTCTCCCCGCACCATCCAAAGACCTGTAGGACCCCTGGTAAGTGCGAGCATTTCATTTTTTTCCCCCAGTGGTGGCAGTGATCCCTGGGGTTGCTGCTGCTGCCACCATGCTCTCCCCACCCCTTAAAGTGGCAAGGGACAGCTCTAACCCATTGCAGAACCTCCAAGCTAAGAGGAAAACAGACTAGTGATAATTAGGAGCAGGAGAAAATGGTGATAACAAAATACTGTAAAAACACAACACTGCTTTCTGCTAAAAATTCTGTGAAAACATAATAAAACTATGTAATTTTGCTTCATTCTTCATCTGCTGACACTGTATAACCTATACCACATACCTAGTACGTTTTTAGTGGTTACAATTGATAAAACACATAACACCGCTTTCTGCTATTTCATTTTGGTTACATCGAGATCTGCGAAAAAATAAAACCATTTTCTCCCACTTCTACTGATAATTATGCAGTGTGTACAGTATCCAACCCCCAGGTATGCTTGGGATTTGGCATGGCAAAAGGGTTGCAATCAGCACAGCAAAGCTCTGTTGTGGCTCTACATGGTTATGTTACACCATAATAATTATAGAAATATCATGACCAGCAAAAACATACCCATTTTGTTACCGTGAATAAGAAGCCTGTTGAAATCTGTCATCAGGAACTTTCTTATGCCTAAAGGCATGTATTTTATGGCTAGATCCAAGGAGACCTGTGACTTTATGCAGCTGCAAACCTGGCTGTATCTTTCACATGCCCACTTGCTGTATAAAGGGTGCAAGCCTACCCATCCCAACATGAGAAGGTTGCAGGCAGCTCTGTCTATTCTGAATGGGCTTGTTCAGAAATAACTGCTGACAGAGATGGGAGCAACACAACTGTTCAGAACACTATTTGCTTCCTGTAGAGGTTTTTACATTTCTTCATTCCAGCTCTGAGTTCAGAATTTGTGCATCATATTTATGTTTATATTGGGCTAAGTTGTATGTATTTACATTGTAAGTGCTCTGAACAATACAAATTCCAAAAGCTAATGTTTGCTTGCTGTAATGAGTAGTTCTAACTTTTTTCAGCCATGCACAGAAGTTCTCTTCATTGATGTTTTTCATGAATATAATCAGACTCTTACGCCAGTTCTCCTAGAAATGGTTCACAGTCTACAAGGTACATTAATATTATATGCCATGCAAAATGTAGTTACCTTTTATTTAAATGCTAGATCCCTTTTTTTTTTTCATTACTGTAAACATTTTTCTGCCATACTGTAAGTTGGGCACATGGTCGGGCTATATTGAAGGAATTCGGTAATTGTTTGGGGGAGAGATTGAAAGTATATTTAAAAAATACAATTAAGTATCACATACCATACTTTATATTATGTTAGGATAGGAACCTTGGTAAGGCTTGTCATAGATTTCCTTGGATTTAGATTAATTTTATAAACATGGTTGGTTTTTTTGCTGAATTAAGACTTACTGAAATCTATACATTTACCAATGTCTTCCCTAAGATCTACTGATCTATCTTGTTCAACATTTATTGAAAGTTTGTCCCCATGGTCAGTCTTTCAGTGAAGATGGCTATCTTTAGGCCAAGCTGGAGTCATTGGATGCCGTTGGACAAAAAAACAAATAGCAAGTCCAACCCCATGGTTGTAGCCGCCTTGAGTGCCCTTGCTGGGAGAAAGGCGGAATATAAATTCTTTTAAATAAAATAAAATTAAATTAAATAAATAATGCCGTTTTGGTGTGTCCCTTGAGTTTCCTTGCCTTATGTATCAAAGATTTAGTATGAAATGTAACTGATACAAATAGTGCACTTAAGGTTGCTTAACCTTACACGTATCATTTGTAGCCAAAGATGCATATGTAAGAGGAAAAACTGGAACTTTTTCCAAGTCAGTTTGGTGCTCTCACTTTCTCTCTAAGTGGAGTATGTAACAGATGGCTGGGTCCTCAAGCAGGATTTGGAGGATGGTTGAAATGGATTTCACTCACTTTCATTGTCTGCCTTTTATTTATAAGTTACTTCACTCTAGCACTGATAATATTAGAAGTTGCCAGTGCAAAAAAAAAATCCTCCACATTCCCTTTCCAAGCAACTGTCTGCACCCTCGTTATGAAATCTCCCCTCTCACTTTCAGGATTATCCATTTGGAAGAATGTATTCTTGTATCTCAAAAGTAGCATACATTAATTCTTCACAACTGAATGGAAACAATGTATTGTCTGCATTATAGTTTTATTTGCTGATTCTTTTTACACAATTGTGTTTATTTCAGGTCCCACTAATGTGGATGATACCCAAACTCTACTGATTAAAGATGCTGGTAAATTCAGATTCTCTTGTCTTAAATTGACAAACTATAAGGATTCCTGTTGTCGTCTACTGTATGTGTGTTGTAACAATTGATAACAATTTCAAGAAATCAATATCCAAATAACTTGACCACAATAACTCTTTTAAGTAGTTCAGTCACAAAAGCTTGAGAGAAGGCTTTTTTCTAGCACTTCTTATCTTTAAGTTGCTTTTCTAAAATCTGTTTTTGGTATACATAGGTAAGAAGATTCTGTAAAAATAGTAAACCCAGGTTTACTGAATAGAAATAGAATTTTCTTTCTTTCTTTCTTTCTTTCTTTCTTTCTTTCTTTCTTTCTTTCTTTCTTTCTTGCACAGTAATTGGGGAAAATTAAGGCCACTTTCTTAGTTTAGTTTTTAAAAAATCAGATTTTATAAATGGCTATTAGCCATGATAACTAAGTGGACCCTCCTTGTTCAGTGGCAGTATACATCTGATTACCAGAAGCTGGGACCACACAGGGGAGATGGCCACCATCCCCATCTTGTAAGATACTTAGACATTTCTGGTTGGCCACAGCTGGAAACAAAATGCTGGGCTAGATGGGCTGTGGTCTTATCCAGGAAGGTTAAGCAATTCTTATATTTTGGTTATTTAACTTTACTACTTCAGTGTTATACAAAATTTTGTTAACTGTGGTATTTAAAACAAAAACAAAAATCCTGCTAAAACAAACTTTGGATTTTTCTTCTTTCAGTATATAATGCAGTTGGACTGGCAGCATATGAGCTATTTGACAGTTTGGATTTTGATCAGTGGTTTAAAAGCCAGCTACTAGCAGAATTGCAGGTACCTCATAACAGGTAAATGCCCTATTTATTTATTTTTCTTCTTGAAATGAATTCAAGAAGTTTCAGTGCCAAGGTTCGATAAGGTTTTGAGATTAAAAAACCCAACGTCTTCTTTGTTCAGATACGCCTTACAGTACAGGAATAAGGTATTTATTTGGCTGTCAGGTCGATCAATAGCTAGTACTCATGCAGGGGAACAACTGCAGGGAAGAAGTTTGCCTTTCTCTCCTTTTTGAAGACTTCCCAGAGGCAGCTGACCACCATGGCAGCATGGACCACCATGCTGGGCTAGATGGGTATTTGGCTTGATCCAACAGGGTTGCTTAGGTTCCTCACACAAGCGCTGATGCAACAGCTTCTTTGGTAGCTTTGGCTTCTCCGGGTTCTCTGATCTTAATGTGTGGTATAGACTGTATATTCTTCTGATGCTGTTTGGAAGAAAGCATGCTTACTCTGTGTAGCATCATATACATTGATGGTGCTGTGGAAATCACAGCCCCACTTGGGTTGCAGTAGTGCAGTGGTTCTCAGACTTTTTAGCACTGGGATCCACTTTTTAAAATGACACTCTATCGGGACCCACCTAGCTTTATGAGACTTTAAAAAAAGTTGATCTAGAAATAAATAAATATATTACAAGTAAAGAACTCAGCTGCTTGGTAAATAGCAGCTATCTTGCAAACTGCAGGAGCCCAGCTCTTTGAAGGGCAATTAGTAGCTACTGTATCTGCTTTTTGAATAGCCTCAGGGCTTGTAGCAATTACTTATCTGATCTTTCCATCACCTGGGACCCACCAGAAATCAAGTCGCGACCCGCCAAGTGGGTCCTGGCCCTCAGTTTGAGAAACACTGTAGTAGTGCAAGGCACGTAGTGTTTGTTGTACCACCACTCCTATGCTGTAGATTGGCTTGAGGTGCAGCAGTACAAAGTAGGTATTTACCATGCCAGCTTAAGATTGTCTTAAGTTAGCAAAAATAGTGGGCTGGGTCACCTCCGTTATGAGGAAAGGCTACAGTGTATTGGACTCTACAGTCTAGAAAAAAGGCGCCTGAGGGGGGACATGATTGAGACGTATAAAATTATGCATGGGATGAACATAGTGGATAGAGAGAAGTTCTTTACCCTCTTACTCAACACCAGAACTAGGGGATATCCACTAAAATTGAGTGGCGGGAGAATTAGAACAGGCAAAAGAAAATATTTCTTTACTCAGCGTGTAATTACTCTGTGGAACTCCTTGCCACAGGATGTGGTGATGGCACCTGCCCTAGATGCCTTTAAAAGGCAATTAGATTTATGGAGGACACATCCATCACAGGTTACAAGCCATGATGGGTATATGCAACCGCCTGGTTTTAGTAGCAGGCTATCTCAATGGCAGATGCAAAGGAGTGGTGACATGATTATAGAACATAAGAACATGAGAAGAGCCCTGCTGGATCAGGCCAAAAGCCCATCTAGTCCAGCTTCCTGTATCACACAGTGGCCCCACCAGATGCCTCAGGGAGCACACAGCCAACAAGATCCCGTTGACACTCCCTTGCACCTGGCACAGAGAAAACCCACCTCTAAAACCAGGAGGTTGCTTATGGCTTGTAACCTGTGATGGTCTTTTCCTCCATGAATCTGTCCAAACCCCTTTTAAAGGCATCCAGGCCAGGTGCCATCACCACATCCTGTGGCAAGGAGTTCCACAGATGAATTACTCACTGGGTAAAGAAATATTTTCTTTTGTCCGTTCTAACTCTCCCCCACTCAATTTTAGTGCATGTCCCCTGGTTCTGGTGTTGTGCGAGAGGGAGAAGAATTCCCCTCTATCCACTCTCTCCATCCCATGCATAATTTTATACGTCTCAATCATGTCCCCCCTCAGGCGCCTTTTTTCTAGGCTGAAAAGCCCCAGACGCTGTAGCCGTTCCTCATAAGGGAGGTGCTCCAGCCCACGAATCAATTTGGTTGCTCTTTTCTGCACCTTTTCCAATTCAACTATATCCTTTTTGAGGTGTGGTGACCAGAACTGGACACAATACTCCAGATGTGGCCTTACCATCGATTTGTACAAAGACATAATGATATTGGCCGTTTTATTCTCAATCCCTTTTTTAATGATCCCGAGCATGGAATTGGCCTTCTTCACAGCCGCCGCACACTGGGTCGACACTTTCATCGACCTGTCCACCAGCACCCCAAGATCTCTCTCTTGATCCGTCACAGACAACTCAGAACCCATTAGCGTATATGTGAAATTTTGGTTTCTTTCCCCAATGTGCATCACTTTGCACTTACTTACATTGATATAGGTATCTTGTTGTCTTGTGTGCTCCCTGAGGCATCTGGTGCGCCACTGTGAAATACAGGAAGTTGGAGTAGATGGGCCTTTGTATATACTAATACTGCATATATATATTTGGCCTGATCCAGCAGGGCTCTTCCTATGTTCTTATCAGAAATGGGTGTGCTGATATAATGAGATCTTGATTCTTAGATGTGCAGTATTCGAATTATTATTTAAAATATTTATCTTTATCTCCCATTGGGAGATGACTTGCATTATTTTTTTCTATAGTACTAATAGTCTTGTCCCAAAGGGGTTCACAGTCTTGAAAGAAAAAGGTGTGGGGCATTAAAAGAGGGCAAAACCTTTAAAATGATGTTGCTGGACCACTGTGAGAAGGGCGGTGTGTCACAGTCCATGTCAAGGAGGCAGCAGTGGTGATCTGCACTCTGCTGCCATTTTCTCCTTCTGTCTCTCTATTGGGCTGTTGGTATGAAGTAGTACTCGGAACAGTGAAAGGTGTGTCGTAAATGTAATGGAAGAAGAAAACTGTAATATCTCAAAGAAATACATGGCTAGTCTTTTTGGAACTGTCTGAGGTATTAGTTCTATGTATGGTATTTACATGTTTTAAACTTATTCCTTTGAAACCAATGAATATTGAGAGTTGTAACAATTATAGAGCCCAAATATACCAATGTTCTCAGAAACTGGAAAAACGAAACTCATGAAATTTGTCCAACAGATTTCACTCATGAAATGTTTCTGAGATATTAAATGCCATACACTTAAATAAGCAAAAATGCTTTCTTTGAAGTAATTAGGGTTTTCTTTTTTTATGTGCGTGCCCAGAGAAACAGTTCAGTGGGAAGAATATTTCTGCAATATTCTGAAACTGCTCGGTGTGCTGGGGACAAAGGGGGTTGAGTGCAGAGAGGCCAGCTAATGTTGATAAAAGAAGGGTCTGCACTCCATCGGTGGAAATTATAAAGTTACTGAATCATGTTTTAAACATTGACCCTGAACTAGTTTAATTCAATACAATTTAAACACCCTGCCACCAAACAGTAATTGTTCTTACATTTAAAGGTACAAACCAATACGTCGGCGTGTAATCTGGTTAATTGGACAATGGATTTCTGTGAAATTCAAGTCTGACTTGAGGCCTATGTTGTATGAGGCAATCTGTAATTTGCTCCAAGACCAAGATTTGGTGGTACGTATATATGTGTGTGCGTGTGTGTGTGTGTGTGTGTGTGTGAATCTGACAAATATTTGTTTCTTTATAACATAGCCTTTTTCCTCCTGTTTGCAGACAGTGGGATTGTTGAGATGTAGTTTGTTGTTGTTGTTGTTGTTGTTTGCTTGGTTTGGTGTTAGACAGAGCAGCCTCAGGCTCAAATGTTCTTTGCCTGGTTTGGTGTTAGACAGAGCAGCCTCAGGCTCAAATGTTCTTTGCCTGGTTTGGTGTTAGACAGAGCAGCCTCAGGCTCAAATGTTCTTTGCCTGGTTTGGTGTTAGACAGAGCAGCCTCAGGCTCAAATGTTCTTTGCCTGGTTTGGTGTTAGACAGAGCAGCCTCAGGCTCAAATGTTCTTTGCCTGGTTTGGTGTTAGACAGAGCAGCCTCAGGCTCAAATGTTCTATCTTCCCTTTGCTTTCACCCCTCGTGTGTAATGTTTCCTACCTTTATTTCCTGGTTGTTGGTGAACTGCAGTTTGTTATTTTGTCTGAACCAGGCAAACTATGGTTTGTGGAAACCATCTATTTAACATTTATATCCATTTTTTCTATTGTGTTCAAAGTGCTGTACAACAACAAAGTAAAAAGCAAAGCAAAACTACTACAGTCATATAAAATTAACAAAAACAGAGTAAATACACATCATAATAGTTCTCCCAGTTTGGACAAATGACAAATTATGATTTGTGAGAGGAAATAAAAGTTGGTGTCATGGCTCAGCAGAGGAAAAGGAAGAGAGTGAGTCCGCAGATCCTCTAGGCCAGGGGTTCTCAACCCCTTCCTAACTGAGTACCACCTCCGGCACCACCCTTCTGCTGCGTACCACGAGAAGTGACTGGCAATGACATCATTGTCAGTTACTCCTGGGTTTTCAGGTTTTTGGAGCCCAGAAAACGCAGGTAGGAGGCTCTGGGCAGGTAGAAGGGTCCTTCTCAGTGTTCCCGAGAGGCTCAGCCAAAGGCAGAGCCTCTTGGGAGCAAAAACACAGTGTCAAAACCAGCATGTCGGAGTGGGGTTCTGGCGGTCCGGCAGTTCGTGTACCACTAGCAATCGGCCGAAATACCACTGGTGGTACGAGTACCACTTGTTGAGAACCCCTGCTCTAGGCTTGTATACATAACACCTAATCTTGGTTGACGTTGTGTCTGAATAATGTTAGCATGTGCTTTTGGTCATATTCGTATGTTAGAGAGAGATCTCAGTTGATCTCTTTGTTACTGAAAAATGCAAAAAAAGCTGACTAGATCTGGATAATTTTTTTTTGAAGATTACATTAGTCCTTGCTAAAGCTTAACTCAGGCACATCCAGTCTCTCATCTGTGTGATGCATTTGTCCATGGGAATTATGTTCCACATATCTGCAGTATGTGTGGGATTCCTATTAATTGACTGGTCAATTTTGAAGATACATTTTTGTACCCCTGTGTTTCTCTTCCTGTTGCCATAGCAAAGCACTGAATTTCTTCAGTCAAGCAGCTGTGACAGTTGCTGTTTTGGCACACATGCTGTCTTGCTCTTTTCCAGCCAAAATCAACTCCTTCCTTCAATTTGTTTTCTAGAGTCCAGACACTTTATCACTCTCACAATTCTCTCTGGATTCTGTCCATGTTGTCATATACTTCCCTAAACTGTGCTCATGGCTGACTGTGAGACAAGGCCCAGTCCTGGAACTTATTTTTATGCTTTCTTCAGCCCTGAGTTATAAAACTTCCAAATGTATACACCTTGCATTTCCCTCACCACTTAGCCCGTTTGCTTATCTGTGGGATCGTGGGGTGTTGAGTTACCGGTACTTGAATCTATTCCTCAGCATCTCTGTGCTTGGGAAAAATAAACCCAAACAGAAAATAAAAAATATAAAAAAGCAACAGGTAGGCATAGAAGCTTTCATGGCTCGGACTACCCAAATCTTGTAAGCAACAGGTAGATATGTTAGAATGCCTGCAAAGTCCGTCCCCCCCATTTGTTTATATAAATGTAACATACTACTGAGTGGCATGATACTTTCTCATTCTTTTCTTTTCTTTTAGGTCCGTATTGAGACTGCCACAACTCTGAAACTGAATATCCTTTTCTGTATTAAAATATTCTGATTTTACTGAATCAGAAACATGATTTTGATTTTATTATACTTGTTACAAAATATCCATTTTGCACCCCTGGACTAGCAAAGATGTCAATTTTTCTTAACTGAGTTTTTACCTGTGGATGATTTTGAGTTTAGGACTGACCAGTTCTTACCAGTAAGTATTTTTATTTGTAAGGGTGGATGAATAGTTCAGTTGAAGGATGGGAGTATTTAATGTGAAAATGTTAGTTGCTTTGTTTAGTTTCACTTAAAATGTTCCTCTCTCTTGTGCTTCTCATACTTGCAGTGCTCGCATTGCAACAGTTAATGTGGCATGTACTTTTTTTTTCAAATGCACATAGTTCGAAAGCAAGCAAACCTTGTAATTGAAAAGTAATTCTTCCTGTTGGTGTGGTTGGAATTTAACAGTATTTCTTAAGAAGTGAAATCTGGCCCCCTTAAAATTCACTTGCCATTCACTATTGCCTTGAAAATTAATTGGGATTGTTTATTGTAGGAGTGGAAATGAAGGATTTTTAAGTCAGTTGTAGGCTCTCTAAGGCTAAATCCTATACACACCTGTAAGTAAGCCCTGTTGAATACACTGGGATTTTTGACTAAACATGGCTCTTGTCCACATATGATTAAATGTGCTGTAGACCAGGGGTCCCCAACCACTGGGCCGCGGCCTGGTACCGGTCCGTGGCCCGTTCGGGACCGGGCCGCAGCATTGTGTTGAGGTTGGGATGGGCCGGACATGGCGGCAAATTTACCTGCGCGATGTGTCACCTCCGTTTCGGCCCTCCCGCTCACCCTGGAGCTCGAACGGCTCCAAAATAGCACCTAACCCGGCGGGGGGGGGGCGTGTTTGGAGCTGCGCTGGGCGCACGCAGCTGACATCACGCCTGGGTCACGTTGGGGGCCACTGCTGTAGACCACACGAATACTGCATGATGGGGTTGCTACAGTGCATTCTTAACAGGGTTGTCACTTGGCTGGGTGAAAGCCAATCCTCATCTTCCTCATTCTCTCAAGCTCTTCTCTTGTAGGTCTCAGCTTATATCTGGCTACTTGACTGGGGGGGGGGGGGGATTTTGTAGTTGTGAATAACCAGTAGATGGTGCACCATTAATAAAGACTATAAATACTGTAGTTCCTTCAGTGAACCAAGTCATTTTCAGTTCAACAGCATTTGAAGTATTTTAAAACTGGCGAGCACTGGGCTAAGAAGGAAGAACCTAAAGAAAGGGATGGGAAGAGGGATGGGAAGAGAAGACTGAGTTTGAAGGAAGAAAGGACAGAGAAGTTAGGAAATTGAGGAAAAGAGGAAGTAAGGGGAGCTGTGGAAAAAAGACACCTCACAGAGGGCCTAAGAACAGAAAGAGACTTTGTGCTGTTAGTTAATGGTGGAGGATAATGATGGAGGTGATGGAAAAGGAAACTTTGAGTGCTTTGGTTCACGGGGGTGGGAAGAACAGAATTTATCTAGGAGAGACCTATGTTTCACAAGAGCCAAATCTTTGTTACAGGTCTCTAGAATACTTGAATGTTCAATTAAGATCTGTATTCATGGTATCCTTACTTACCCAGACTATTATTGTGTTTCTTTCGCAGTATTTGGAATCTGTGTTTACTCTACTCTTTCAGCTTCTCCAAGAAGTTAGAGAATGTGACACAAAGATGCATGTTCTTCATGTTCTCTCTTGTGTGATTGAAAGAGTCAATATGCAGGTAAATTGCTAACCTGAAGTGTGAAATTTATATTGTGTTTCTAAATTCATAGGAGCACAAGACTTCAAATAATGGCATAAAACTAGAAAATAAGTTTGTGTATTTTTTCTGGGTTCCAAGATCACTGCAGACGGAGGCAGCAGCCATGAAATTAAAAGACGCTTACTCCTTGGAAGGAAAGCTATGGCAAACTTAGACAGCATAATAAAAAGCAGAGATATCACCATGCCAACAAAAGTTCGTATAGTCAGGGCGATGGTGTTCCCAGTAGCAATGTATGGTTGCGAGAGTTGGACCATAAGGAAGGCTGAGCGCCGAAGAATAGATGCTTTTGAACTGTGGTGCTGGAGAAGACTCCTGAGAGTCCCTTGGACTGCTAGGAGATCAAATCAGTCAATTCTAAATGAAATCAAGCCTGACTGTTCCCTGGAAGGACAGGTACTAAGGCTGAAACTCAAATATTTTGGCCACCTAATGCGAAGAGAGGACTCTCTGGAGAAGACTCTGATGCTGGGAAAGATTGAAGGCAAAAGGAGAAGGGGAAGGCCAAGGATGAGATGGTTAGACAGCATCACCGATGCAACAAACATGAAAATGAGCGAACTCAGGAAGATAGTGGAGGACAGGAAGGCCTGGCGGGATATGGTTCATGGGATCACGAAGGGTCGGACACGACTTAACGACTGAACAACAACAACAACATATGCACTCATTTTTTCCCTTTAAATAACCCTAACCCTTTAAGTACGTGCTTTGTTTATCTTTTTAGCACCTTGAAAACAAAAATAAAAGTTACAAAATTGACTGACTTCAACCCCCAAAACTCTCTACAACAAACTTGTCGAGTGTCAGAAATCTTTTCTCTGACAGTGTTTGTGCTCTGCCTTGAAACGCAGATCAGGGACTACTGTTATCTTCAGTAGTGACTGAGGCATGTTATACTTCTGTTCCAACATGCTAATAGCAATGCCTATTTTCGTTTATTGCTGCATTTCTAAGGTGGCACAAAATTCTGAGAAAAATCAAATTGCTAAAGAACCTGATGTCAGTAGACCAATAAAAGCAGCAGGGAAAAAAACCCAGAATAAACAAAATTTAAAAGCAGCATTTCATTAAAAGTGTCAGGATCTCCACAGCTCTCAGAACTCTTAACTTAAAAGCCTGCAAGGTTGGAAAAAAGCCAACAGTCCTAGATGGGGAGTTCCACAACTTCCATGCAGCTGCAGAAAAGGCTCTGTTCCATGTAACTATCCACCACATGTCAGACAGCAATGGTATGTGGAGCAGGGCCTCAACGAAAGATCTTAAAGCATGGGTAGGTTGATACAGGAGATCCTTAACATATCCTAAATTCAGATGATTTAGCACTTAAGATTAAAACCTGCACTTGGAATTAGACCCAGAAACCAACTGGGAGCCAATATGATTCTTGTAGAATTGGCATTATGTGCTCTTATTGACCAGCCCTAGTCAGTAATCTGGCAACTGCATTTTAAATCAGTTGTGATTTCCAGCATGCTTCAAAAGTAGTCCCATATAGTGTGCATTTCAGTAGTCTAATCTAGATTTCATTAAGACATAAATTACCAAGATTAGGTCCTTCTTCTCCAGGAAAAAGCACAGTTGGCAAGCCTGCTTCAGCTGGTGAAAAGCACAACTGGCAGCTGTATTTGGGGCTCTTCAGTCTAGAAAAAAGACACCCAAGGGGGGACATGATGAGACGTATAAAATTATGCATGGGATGGAGAAAGTAGATAGAGAGAAATTCTTTTCCTTCTCGCACAATACCAGAACTAGGAGACATCCACTAAAATTGAGTGGCAAAAGAAATTAGAACAGACAAAATAAAATATTTCTTTATTCAGCATGTAATTAATCTGTGGAACTCCTTGCCACAGGATGTGGTGATGGCCCCTGGCCTAGATGCCTTTTAAAAACGGATTAGTCAGATTTATGAAGGAAAAGTCCATCACAGCTTCCAAGCCATGACGGGTATATGCAGCCTCTTGGTTTTAGTAACAGGCTATCTCTTAATGCCAGATGCAAGGGAGTAGCAACAGGATATAGGTATCTTGTTGTCTTGTGTGCTGTCTGAGGCATCTGGTGGGCCACTGTAAGATACAGAAAGCTGGATTAGATGGGCCTTTGGCCTGATCCAGAAGGGCTCTTCTTATGTTGTCTGCGGCGGAACGAGCATGCGTGCTGTTGCTAACATGCCTTGCCATAAGGCATGTTGCGGAGGCTTGTGGTGCCGGCAGAAAGTCCTGTACCGTCCTGCCGGTGCCAGATCCCAGTGGAGCCCCCCACTGGAGCAGGTTGGCTCCCACTGGGCTGTGGGGGGAGGGGGGAGGATCAAGTCTGGGAGGGGGACAGACGGGCTCTGCGGAGGAGGCCTCCTCTGCCGAATTCTGTCCCCCTTCCCGGGCTTGAAAGCCCGACACAGAGCTGCATGTATTTTGCACCAGCCATTTACAGTTGCACTGTAATTCTGTGATTTTGATTGTATGACTGTAGGAGCTGTTTAATTTTAGAACTTAATAATGCATTAGTCTATTAAAATTGTATCACTTTGATTGTAATTACAGATACGACCTTATGTGGGCTGTTTGGTTCAGTATTTACCTCTCCTTTGGAAACAAAGTGAAGAGCACAATATGTTAAGATGTGCTATTCTTACCACCCTAATTCATCTTGTCCAGGTAAAATATCTGAATTATCTTTTCATACTGTTGATGACAACTTGTATAGTTTTGGTATCCTGGTAAAATTTAAATTGAATACAGCTTGCTATTTACATGTTTCCAAGCAGAAGTGGAAGGCAGGGGATTCAGTTTACCAGTTTCTTGCTTGTAGAATGCTCCCCCCCCCCCCCCGGCTCACAGGATGATCACTATGGGCTCCTTGTAGAATTGCAATGGGGAATTGTGAACTGTCATTTCCAAGAATGAAAATCATGGTAATTTGCTCTTTTTATATTTAGTCTTTGATTCAGAGAATATGGTATTGTATCTCATCTTGGTGGTTCTGTTTTCATGGACCTGCTTAACTAGATCTTATGTGAAAACTGCCTGTTTTATTTATTCGGAAGTATGGTCCCTTGCCTGCTTTTCTATAAAGGTCAGATCATTGTACCATTCTGTTTTGCAATGCTTTTAATTGTAAAAATCTGTTATCGCTCCAGTTTGTAAAAGTACGGCGTAGCAACAAACACTTTGATAAGAATCTGTTATGTATCATTTCTGTAGGGCTTAGGAGCAGATAGCAAGAACCTTTATCCTTTCCTGCTCCCAATTATTCAGCTAAGCACAGATGTGTCTCAGCCCCCACATGTGTACCTTCTAGAAGATGGATTAGAATTATGGTAAGTTATTACTATTTTTTTGGTTATACAGTGGACCCTCAGTATCCACGGGGGATTGGTTCTGGGACCCCCTCCCCCGCAGATACCAAAATCAGCAGATGCTGAAGTCCAGCACTCAATGACTGCAGTGACTTCCCGGGAGCCTTGGGAGGCCATTTCCTGGTCATGCCAAGCTCGTGGTGCACTCCATTGGCCTCTGCAGGCCCTAGGGGAAGCTATTGGAGGTCATGGAAGTGTGACCAGAAGTTGTGGTTGCAAAACTAGAAGTCACTTCCCCAAGGTGCCCTGGTGTCCGCAGAAGCCAGGGGAGTGCATCACAAGCCTGGTGCAACCCAGAAGCGGCCTTCTCGATTTGCAGATGGTGAAATCCACAGATGCCGAGCCCACGGATAAGGAGGGTCCACTGTATTGGGGTTTGGCTGAGACTGGACTTGCTCCACCAGCTTGGCCTGTTTCCATTGCAAAGTCTGCCTGGCTCATACCCAGCATGATTCTCCTAAGGCCATAGGCAGTAAGATCAATGAAAGGACTGGAGAAAACTACAAATGAGGTTGAAGGAGACAGAAAAGAGAAGTCACAACTGCAGTAAATGGGGCTTTTGAGGAGGGTCAGGTGAAACTGTGGGAAGAAACAAAAATGGAGAAAAAGAGGAGACCAAAATGACGAGGCTGCCAGCTGATAGTGAGAAAATTACAGCACAGTCCTTTGCACGTCTACTCAGAAGTATGTCTCACTGAATTCATTGGGACTTACTCCCAGGTAAATGTATAGAGCAGCGGTTGTCAAAGTGGTGGGTCGCAACCCACCATTGAGAACCTAAGCTGTCCCCTGCCCCTTAAGGGGCAGGGACAGCATGGCGGTGGCGGCGGCAATCTGGGGATCGCCATTTTCGCAAAAGTGCCCCAAATGGCCCCCCTGCACTTACCGGGGCTTGGGGGAGCTTCGGGGAGGCCTGTGCAACCCTCTGCAGGCCTCCTCGATCTTTGGATCCCTGTTTTGTGGTGATCTTCGGGTGCTTCCGGTTTTCGCGAAAAGCAGAAGCACCTGAAGATCACCGCAAAACGGCCGCTAAAGCTCCCCCCCAAAGATCGCCGCAAAGCTCCCCCAAGTCCCGGTAAGTGTAGGGGGGCGTTGTGGCAGCGGTCCCCCGGATCACCGCCACTGCTGGCTCTGCTCCTGCACGCACTCAAAGTTGGCGGGGAGAACTTTGAGAAGTGCTGGTATAGAGGATTGTAGCCCTAGACTAGGAGACTTTAATCCTGAGAGCAGGAAGTCAGGGTTGGAACTGGGAAACAATTCATGAAGTCTGGACAAGGGGAAAGCTTCAGATGAGCTAGCAGCTGGCAGCTGCTAGCTAACCTATCCTGGGCTGGGGATTAGGATGAGAATGAAGAGAATTGCTGCCTTGTAATTGTTTTTCCCAGACTTTTTAGAAAGACAGGAGCCACCAAGGCAGTGCTGCAAGCCTACTTAGGGAAGAAAGTGTTCCAGTGAAATAATTATGGTTGTGCTATTCTACATAAAAGCTCATTGGGTTATCTTGGGCCAGTCACTATCTCTTAGTGATTAAAAAAAATATATGAGTGACAAAGTTGGCCAGAGAAAGAATGCTTCACTTTAATTCTGTTGGTTATAAGAGCCTGCAGTGATATCTACTTGGTCAATTAATAAATTGATTGATTTTGTTTTATTGTGCAAACTGTTTTGTGAACTCCTCTGGTATATAAGTAATAATATAATAATATGCAGCCTCTTGAAACTATATTTTATTTCTTTTTCCTTAGGCTAGTGACATTAGAGAATAGTCCCTCCCTTACCCCAGAGCTGCTGCGAATTTTTCAAAACATGTCTGCCCTTCTTGGTGAGTATCAATATCAAACCTGCATGTCAGCTGCAAAAATATGATATATTTATGTCTATACAACAGCACTTCTTCATGTGCAAAGAGTGGTGGTTTACTATCCTGACCTTCGCGAGGAGTCCATGGCTGTCACCCGGGGCATTTGCCCCCCCCGCCCCATTGTAGCTATGCAAGTGCCCATATCGAACATTTGTAATGTGCATGTGTAACTTGGACAGTTTTTCTGTCTTAAATCAATTTTACTTTTGCGCCATCCTTCTTTGAATAATTTATTTATTTTATTTATTTATTTTTAAAAATTATATCCCGCCTTTTCCTATGCCAAGGCAAATGCCCAAGGCGGCTTACAACAAAAGTTAAAATACATAACTTAAAAAATACATAAAGTTTAAACAATACATAACCGTACATAAACATTTTTCCTGGCCAATTTTAAATAAACAATAAACAAACCGTACATAAACCCTGTGTTCTCAATGTATATGTTGCATATTCATTCTGATACCCTGTAAAAGTTGCAGTCAAGGGAGCAGTTGAGAAAACGTAAAATCCATTGGAGCTAAATTACTTAAATACACCAAACTATGCATTTGTTTGTAAAGTGCCTATTTGTATATGTAATTATTATCTATTTATAACAGAGCTTCCAGTTAACTGAGTTTGCCACTTAACTAAGCGCCGGATAATACAGCTTTTACTGTATTTTTCAGCAGAAAAAGTGATTTACATAGCAAAGAAATAAGAAAATGGTTTCCTGTCCCAAAAGGGCTCACAATCTTTTAAACAACAACAAAGACACAAGAGACACCAGAAAGTAGCCACTGAGAGGGATGCTGTTCTGGGATGAGTAAAGACAGTTGTTCTCCCCCTGCTAAATTATGAGAGCGACCACTTTAAAAGGTGCTTCTTTGCCCAGTTAGACACGTGTTAACATGTGCACACAGCAAATGTGCTGGGCCTTGTGTAGTGACCCAATGCCACAGCTCATTGGTTCAGCGGGCAATGAAGAGGGAGGTGAGGGTGAAATGTGCAACAAACTTTATTGTGGGGATAATTTAACAATTAATAGGGAAGGGGAATCAAAATAAAGCAATTAAACCAAAAATGTCATGCACACCACAACACACTCAAAAGAAGAAATGGATAGAAGCACTGTGCTGTTAATTTGATTGCACACAAGACAAACAAGGAAAGGTAGAGGAGAGTTTTTGTGTCAATGACAAGGCTGCGCCAAAGACCATGACTACTAATCCATTTCTGTTGAATGGGATGCCAAGAGCAGATAAATCTCCTGTTTGAAACAAGGGTTTGAAAGTCATAAATGCAGCAATCCCAAAAATAGGCAGTAGCCTTACAGACCAATCCAATGTTGGGCTTATGCTGATGGATCTCATGACCCATCAACATAAGCCCCGTTCCAGCGGCAGAAAAGCCATGTTGCTGTCATTTGCTTTGGAGCTGCTGACACCCAGGCACCCCTCTGAAGCAGGTAAGGTGGTGGCGGGGGAAGGATTAAGGTGGGGACTGGGCCAAACCAGGGTGGGTGGGAGGGAAAGGTAGGCTCTCAACAGTAGCAACGCATGCCAAGATCCGATCCCCCTTTTTCTGGCCTAACATGCCCCCTGAGGCTCCTTGGACATTTGCCAGCTAAATAGCTGGTGTAGGTTCAAAGTGCCCATTGGAAGCCAGGGGGCCCATGGGGAGGAAGTAAAACAAAAACGGTTTTTAGCTTCTCAGGCTTTCACAGACCATACTTAACACGTCGTCTCAGTTTTCGGGTTCGAGACCGTGTCAATTGAAACAACAAAGTCTATCACTAGACGTTTCGCCTTATACTTTGTAAGGCTTCATCAGAAGTTTCATTCTGATCAGTTATATAACTGCCATCATACTAAGTTGTTAGTGTCTTAAAGACATATACGTCCGTTTTCACTTTCTCCTTTCACCCTCCGTATTCTAGTGTTCTTCCGGTAACCACGTCTTATTTAAATTTAGGGTTTCCTCCTTTCTGTTCAGATTCTGCTCATGTTTTACAATTTCTATGACCTCCCTGTGTATTCTGGTTTTGTAATCCCTTACCGTGGCCAGTGATCTGGTATTTGCAAGTCAATTGCATGGCCCAGATTAATGGCGTGTTCAGCTATTGCCAACTTCTCTCCTTGTTTTTGTGTGGTTTCTTTGGGTTTAGCTTGTAAAAATGGAAAACTTGTACCAATATAATTTCCTGTTAGAATAGAATGACTATTTCTTAACTAAAAAAACAACCTAGGAAGTCTCCGATATCCTCTGAACAATGTAGAGAGATGATTATGAGTTCTTAAAAGCATTCTTGGAGATGTATTTTTCCCCTCTATACCTATTAGAAGCTAGTTCAAGAATATACATCTGTTTTATGTTTTTTGTTCCTTGGAACCATCTGCTCCGAAAGCAACTATCCAAAGAAAAGCAGGATTTGACAAACCGAAAATATGGCTTCTTTTGCCACTTCGTACAAGAGACATTGTGGGAGATACTGAGATGCTGTCAATATTACTTGTGGCATTTCAGGAATGTTTAAAAGCATTGTATTGATGTATAAGAGACGATTTCTTGGGGAAATCCCAGCATGACTGCAAACTACTGCTCTTTAGAACACATCCTTCATTGTTCTCAGTGATGGGCTGTGCTGTTTTTTTATTATCTGAATGTCCAGCTTTTCATGAGGGAGTTACATTTGTGTGATTTCAACATAGGTCTCTATTCACTTCTCTGTGCATGTAGCTTTGATGATGGTGCTTGAACACCTTTTCAACTAAAAGTAGACAAAGCAGCACACAATGCAAAATATCGGCCTCCTCAGATTTCCGCCAGCTATTTTGCTGGCGGAAGTAGAGGAGGCCGTGTAAAGGCCCCAGCACCTGGCGGGGGTCAGGATACGGCCGAAGGCCATCCCCTTCCCCCTCCCGGGCCGCCTGGGCCAATGGCCACCCTCCCCCGCTTGGCGAACTGCCCCCCCCACCCGCTGGATCCTTACCTGCTGGGTCCGGCGGCGGCCAGGGAGCTTTGTCGTTGGAGCAGGGGAGGCCGGCCGCTCCGCCACCCTTCCCTGCTCGAAAGTAGTTGCATACATGCTTTATGGCACATTTGCGAATACTCCCAGCGCCGGAACGCTTGTTCTGGCGCCGGTGTTTTCGGCAGAACTGGGCTGTGAAATGCTGACCCATATTAAAATGCACCCACAAAAATGCTTTGGGCTGTATCCCAAAAGACACCTTTCCTCTAGACTCCTTTCTCCAGAGGAAGTTTCCTTCCATCAAAGGGAGGAAACCTCTGGATGCAGACCATGTAGGTTAAAACCTAGTTCCAGATGTCTTTTTGCTTCTCAAGGGTCTTTCATCTTTTGCCTAATGGCAGGTACTTTCATCATGGTTGAAGGGTGCATATATTTACTGCTATTAGAGCCAAGAACCTTATGACTGGCTTATAACTAATTTATGCTGCTTCTATGCCTTTACGGATTATGGTTCCATTAGAGAGCTATGGAGAAATGGTCTTGAAGAGTAATGACTATTATTTATGCAACACATTGAACAACTAGTTTGTAAACTTTGAAATTTGGGATATTTTAAGCACTGGGAGCGTTTTAAGAAAATGTTTTTCATCTATTTGTTACTTTTTTTTTAATAAAAAGTCAGTCTTGCTTTTCTCTGAAATAGACCCACATCAGTTTATAAAACCACTATCATTAACACAAATTCGTAGAATCAAACAAAAAAACACATTATTCAGTATAACATTGAGCAGCATCAATAAATTTCACAGAACCTTACTATAAAGCAGGAGCCACTAGCTAAATTATAATGGATTCCTCTGCTTTTGTCGCATATATTTATATTAAAGGACACTAAACATGCATTTTATTGTACTGGGGCAGCTAAAGAGAAAGGCCTGTCCCCAGGTTGTAGAAATACTGTACTCCTGAAGTCTGTACTGCCTCCTCCATCAGAGACTTTTAAAAAAAAATTGGAAAATTATAAAAACCAAAAGCCCAATCCTTTTTCATCAGGCCCGTTCTTAGCACAGAGGGTTGTATCTGAGCCTGACCTTATGTTTATGCTATTCAGCGCTCGTACAAGAGGGGTATATTTTCTCCAGTTCCTCCTTCTCTCTCTAGTCTCTTGTATCCCCTCCAGAAAAAGATCTGCTCCTGAGGATGGGGATACGTTTGTGGGTTCACTACTTTTCATTGTCCTATAACACTGGTCTACAATTTTTTTTTTCTGGCCTGGACTTTTGCAGCTGTTTTAGACTAATTTCAGGGTGCCAATTCCAAATCTGATCTCAGATTTGCTCTATCACATCTCATTTTTATGCTATCAGCATACCCCATTTTCATTGATTTTACCCAAAATTAACTCTTTGTCACTTATGATTGCAATTTGTTGCGAGTCAGTGACTGCTTTAGTGTTAAAATATGATGCTGTATTTTTAGGATAGTGTGTTTATAATATTTTATGTAGCTATCCACATTTATTTAATATTTTCCTTCTGCAGGGCGTGATCTAACAATGGCTACAACAGGGGTTCTCAACCTGTTGTACGGGTATCCCTAGGGGTACGCGGACCTCTTGCTGTGGGTGCGCCAAGCCCTGCCCTTTATCTGCCCCATCAGCAGCTAATTAAGTGTTAATTAACATGAATTTTAAGTTTTAATTATTTTTGGAGCCCTTCTGTCTCTCTGATTTTGGTTTTGGGCTTATTTTTGTACTTTGGAAATGTACTTTGGTGTGGGGGAGGGAGGAGCTGATTTTGGGAAGTGTGACTTGGGGGAAAAAAGAGATCCTTGCATATGTGTCTGTCTGTCTCTCTCACTCTCTCTCTCTCTCTCTCTCTCTCTCTCTCTCTCTCTCTCTCTCTCTCTCTCTCTCTCTCTCTCACACACACACACACACACACACACACACACACACACACACACACACACACACACACACACACACACACACACACACACACACTTAAGACATTTTTCACATTTAAAATTGTTTTAGTACTTTTTTACTTAACAATTAATTACTTAATTAATTGATAATCCAATTAGTTAGCAGTTAATTAGCAGGGGGTACTTCAGAAAATTGGACCGTGATAAGGGGATACCCCTGGGCTACAACATCCGAAAGAAGGAAATGCAGTAATGACCCAGATACCTTCTGCTACATCTGTGCACTTTGCAGGATTAAAGGTGCAACATCAATACCTTTGTCAAGAAGGTTTATCTTGCCTACTTTAAAGTATGACATCAATGATATGATAAGCATAAATTTGCTGTTTTTCATTGATTTTATCAAATGCAATATTTGATATCTCAAAAACCTGATGTGATAGACAAAAACTGATGCCAGATTTGGAATCAGCGCCCCAAAATTACCTTAAAACCATTGGAATACCTTATGCCAGAAAAAGTGTGTTGACCAGTGTAATTGTTGATCTTTGGGTTTGGGGGTTGTTTATAAACATACTGTTTATAAACATCATTGTTTAATGTTGTACGCTGTCACAGATGCCTTTTTAACAGCAGAAAAAAATACTTGGGTATCTACTTAAGTTTCCAGGGTTATCTAGCTTGAATTGGTGGGTAAGTCTAGAAAGAGTTCTGCAAACCTGATTTCAACAAGCCTTCAGTTTAAAAAAAAAAAGAATAAAAATCCAAGTTAGATACTCACAATTATGTGTGCAAATTAACTCGGTTATCTAAATGTACTTATCTGCTCTATATTTGTTGTTTGGGTTATTTGGATCAGTAGCTTGCACCCACCATGGAGGAGTTGAGTTCAGCAGCAGCCTATAGTTGGATCTGGCAATATGTGGTTCTGTTGCTAGAATTAAGAGCTTATTGCTTCTCTTCAGCAAACTCTTTCTCCCCCTTGAATATTGTTGTAACTGAATGTTTGTTTTCTTTCCTATGGTGGCTGAAGTCAGGAGCAGCTTTGTACTGATGAAAGTGCTTTTAGCCCACTGTGACTGCATTAGGGATTCTAAACAAATGTGAGAAAATACCAGTTTCCATGAGATAAATTTAGCATGAGGATATTGGTCCATAAAAGTATTCACAGGGGGTTAATCCCCTACCTACCCTGCTGAATTGTACTACTAAATGGCAGTTTAACGGCCTTTCTGTTGCCATTAACCAATACCTGGAACTCGGGCTGCAATCTTATACACCTTCCTGGGAGTAAATCTCACTGGACTTAATGGGGCTTACTTCTGAGTAAACATGCATAGGATTGAGCTGTAAGAGAATTGGGATGTATGCACTCTAATTTCTAAGGCCTCAGGGTTTTAGTGTGTGCGAGTGTGCATTCTGGTGCATGTGTGTACACATTCACAGACTTCATTTCAATAGTTTCTGATGAATTTTGCCTTTGGAGGTTCATGTTCAGAGTATAACAGTCCAATCCTATTTGGAAACCTGGGTGGAATACATGCAATAAGAATTCTGAGAAGACAAATGTTAGCACAATACCTTGCCATACACCTTGTGAGGGACTTAACGTTGTTTGTGCAAAGCTCTTCCTTTGCGCACCAAGTGCTCTTTCACCATGTTTCCCATTACCAAAATTCCCCTTTGAGAGACCAAAAAGGTATAGCTCCGTGCCACTCATTTTCTCATCTGAGCTGTAGTTTCCTTGGCAGGGGGCTTATATACTGGGGCTGGAGTACTGGGATCAGCTGCCAAATGTAATCTGTATCCTATGCTCTGTTCTGGGGAGGTGGGGGGTGGGAGAAGAGACTCTAACAGCACAGTCCTAACCAACTTTCCAGCACCGGTGCAGCCACAGTGCAGCCCCGAGGTAAGGGAACAAATGTTCCTTCACCTTGAAGAGGCCTCCATGACTGCCCCTACACTGCAAAATATAGTGTGCGCCCTGTTGGCACGGCTACACCAGCGCTGGAAAGTTGGTTAGGATTGCGCTGTTAGTGTTTTTCCCTTCTCCATTGTTCAGTATAGGCTTGCTCCTATCTACACCAAGTCTGTCATTGGCTCAGTATTTTCTGGCATCAAGTGCATGTTTATCACACTGATTCCCCCTTGTCCCTCCCATGTCCTACGTTGGCCTCCTCCTTGTTTTGGCTTCTCCGCCAGTGGAGTTGTGTCTCATCCAAGCTATGTTGGTGCAGCATTTTTCAAGCGTTGCACCAGCATCTGTGGCACATCCATTGGCAGGTGAACTTCTGTGATGGTGGGGCTGTCATTGTACCAGTGTATGTGGAGATACTCTGGCGTATCTCGAGGATAGGAATGGGCTGTAAGTGTAGGAACTTGGATCCCTAATTTTTCATAACATCATTAATATGCATAAATTATTTTTAGAATTTGTTATGAGACTAAAAACTACATAAATATACTGTGTAAAATGTCTACCATTCTCATGGTTTATTAATCTGGTTTTAGATTGGGACTAAGACATTGAAACAATGTGACATTTTGTTTTTGTAGAATTAAGTTCAGAAAACCTCAGAACCTGCTTTAAAATCATCAATGGCTATCTCTTTTTGTCTCCATCAGAGTTTCTTCAGGTATGTGTAAAGTTATTGTTATACCTTCTGTGAAACTTTGTAAGCACTGTTTTACTTGAGTGATGGTATCTTTTGTTAATGGGGTGGTGAATACCTTGGCCCTAGACTGAACCCCACCCCCTACTGCGTCAGTCTGTGAGGCTAAATGAATTCCCTCTCTGGCCTGAGTTGAATTCATTCATTGCTGCATGTGGGCATAGGGGGTGGGTTTGGGATCACTAGGCATTGAAGGGTTGAAGGTAACAAACTGTGTATATGCTGCTAACTTTGAACACATTAGGTTGGCAGTGGTATATAGTTATGTATATAAATTCATATACAATAGTTACATTTTGGAATGCAATATTTTTTAGGTTAAGTGTTTTGTTCATTAGGGCCACCTTCTGATTTTTGCTGCTGTTTACCTCCATAAAGTTTTGGAGATACATAAAGTATTAATCTCAAGACCAATAGAGATACTGCATAAGGATTACCAATGGCAATGGGGGGGGCTGGCCAGCTATAGGAAAATCTCCTATCAAGCTATTCTTTGGCCACCCAGGATTTAAAGTAGTTGTTTCATGTACCTAAAATATTTTCTCATAGACAGAAGCATTTTCTTTAGTAGTTTAGGGTTTAACTGAGACACTGGGAGCATTACAGAAATATAGGATATTGAGAGTGTGTTCAGCTATTGCTGTAAATCATAATTAGACTAGATTCTACAATTTGTTTAAGTATATTTGAAATTACTTCTATTTGAAATGTAGTTGAAAATCAGCAATTTGTGCACATGGCATTTTAGTGATTTACAGCACAATCTTATGCATGTCTACTCAGAAGTAAGTCCCAGTGTGATCAATGGGGTTTACTCCAAGGAAAGTGGGTGCAGGATTGCAACCTTAATTGATTTTCCTCTGTCCTCTTTCCTAGTGTATCATGCAGAAGTGAGGGTATTATGTAAGCTTTTTTTTAATGAGCAGGAGCCAATGTTTATCATGTGTGGTAATCTTACTCAAAGGTAAACATAGTCTGGGAAGATATCTTGCAGATTATATCCAATGATTGTAAGGTACTTATTCCTAGTGGACCCATGCCTGCTGGCTAAAGTAGAATACTTGAGATGCCCAGGGTAGAATCCAAAGATCCATGCATGCACTAGGATTGTTCTGACTCTTTTCATATTGTAGCCCTTGGTTCCCCCCCCCCCAAAAAAAGCTGTCTATAAAGTTTGCAAGCCCCTATGGAGCAGTGTGTAATGTGACACAGAGGGGATGCATTTCAGGAAAAAATATCGGCAACCCATATGTAAAGCTACCTTATACTAAGTCAGACAATTGGTGTGTCTATCTCTGTATTGTCTGCTCTGATTGACAGCAGCTTAACAAGGATTTGAAGGTCTTTCCTGAGATTTAAAAAAAAGTAAATCTATGGAAAATTAAATCTGAAATCTTCTACATGCAGAGGATGTGCTTTACCGTTGAACTATGGCTCCCCCCCCTCCCCGACGTGCACATACAGAAATGCTTTTGACTCACACATGGGTTTATTTGGGTTCGAGCCATAATAGTACCATATTTATCGGCGTATAAGACACACCTTCCTTTTGGCCCTGGGTTCCAAGAAAAAAGTTTTAAAGCATTTTTGGGCCACTTGGCCACTTACCGTATTGTTTAGCGGGTCCAATTTTCGTCCCATGTTGCCGGCTGCATTGCGGCCCCGCCGGGACTGCCCCCAGTCAGTAGCTCCAAGATGTGAGGCTCCCAGGCGCTGGATGCGACCAGGGAGCCCTGCGCAAACATCGCAGCAACTGTGATGTTTGCGCAGAGCTCCTAGTCGCGTCCGGCACCTTCGCTAAGTTCCCAGGCGCTGGACGGGACCAGGGAGCCCTGTGCAAACATCGCAGTTGCTGCGATGTTTGCGCAGAGCTCCCAGTCGCATCCGGCGCCTGCGCTAAGTTCCCAGGCGCTGGACGCGACCAGAGAGCTCTGCGCAAACATCGCAGCAACTGCGATGTTTGCGCAGAGCCTGCAATCGCGTTCAGCGCCTGTACAAAGTTCCCTGACACTGAACATGACTTCAAAGTCCTCCAGAAACATCAGAGGAACTCGGATATTCCGGAGGGCTTGCAGTCGTGTCCAGCGTCGGGGAACTTTGCGCAGGCGCTGAACGTGACTGCAAGCCCTCCGGAAACATTGGCAGAACTCGAATGTTTCCGGAGGGCTTTGAAGTCACGTTCAGTGCCTGGGAACTTCGTGCAGGCACTGAACGCGACTGCAGGCTCTGCGAAAACATCGCAGTTGCTGCGATGTTTGCGCAGGGCTCCCTGGTCGCGTCCAGCGCCTGGGAACTTAGTGCAGGTACCGGACACGACTGTGAGCTCTGTGCAAACATTGCAGTTGCTGCGATGTTTGCGCAGGGCTCCCTGGTGGCGTCCAGCGCCTGGGAGCCTCGCGTCTTGGAGCTGCTGACTGGGGGCAGTCCCGGCGGGCCCATAATGCAGCCGGCAATGCGGGATGAAGATTGGACCCACTAAACAACAACGCGGTAAGCCCGAAAATGCTTTAAAATGGCCGATGGGTGAGGATGATTTTTTTTTAGCATCGGCGTATAAGACACACCCTACTATTTTGGGTCACAAATTTAGACAAAAAAGTGCGTCTTATACGCTGATAAATACGGTAATAGCTAAGACTAGGACTATGATCAAATTAAATCAAAAGGAATAGAAATACTGTAGCTACATATGGTAGTTAGTTAAGGCCAAAGATGACATACATTTATGATGGCTAAGCTATGTTAAAGTATTCATTTATTATGTTAAAGTATTCAAAGTAAGATGTATATCTTTGATAATTATTGATTAAGATTCAGTAAGAGCTGAAGTATAAACAAACCTGATTACAGAACTGTGCATTATGTAGTATGTATTGATTTGTGTTAATTTTAGGTGTATGCAGCTGAGCTCTGCAAATCATTTTGTGAGATCTTAAAAGATATAACCACTGAGGGCCAAGTTCAAGTTCTGAAGGTATTGTGTGTCTTTTTGTAAATGGTTAATTTTCCAATTTCTTCTTAATTTTTTTTCTAGTTTGGTATAAGAATAGTGTATACACACATCTCTTGTTCTGCCGACCCCTCTAACGAAACAGGTTTCTCAGATTTTTTAAAAACAATATAATAATAGTTGTCTTGACCGTGTTTCCCAAACTGTGGGTCCCAGCCCAATGTGTGGTGGTATATAAACCTGATGCTCAATGCTTTGCTCACAAAGCACTTTTGGGAGCCTCTGGAAACCGCTTCCAGGTTGCACTGGACCCACAGCTCACTCCATTGGCCTTTACAGGCCTCAGAATACCTCCTGGAAGTGACTTCCGGTTTGCATCCATGACTTCCTGTCATTTCCGGGAGGCATTCTGAGATCCGCTGAGGCCAATGGAGTGGGTTGTGGGCCTGGCACAACCTGGAAGCGGCCTCCAGAGGCTCTCTGAAAGTGCTTTGCAGGTGAAGCATTGAGCATCAAGTCATGAACCACCACGGTGGCCGAGGTGGGTTGATTGTGTCTTGTATTGTAGGTAGCCCAAGGGCACTCACACAAGCTATCTTTCCCAATTCCTCCACCCCAAGTCAGTTCCCTGAACCCCCAGAAAGCTGGTCCTGAGGGCTAGAGGACCCTCGGGAATAATGTGGGTTGCAGTTTAGGGGGCTGCTGTGAAATTTTTTTTCAAGAATTTGTTCCTGGATCTTGGTGCTACATACCACACTGAATCCCCTGACCCACTAGAGTGGCTTTTGAGGTGGCTCATATACCTGACCTTAAGGAAGAGTGGGCTAGAAATATGTCAATACAAACTTACATTAATGCTCTTGTGCTGACTCTATTTAGGATGCTACTCTCTGTGAGTCAAGTCAAGATTTAGATTTTAAATGTTATTGCTGTGTGATGTAATGTGCTACTTAAATGTTAAGCTTCTCCTAGGGAATTTATTGAAAAGAAAGAAATGGCCCAGGTAAAGATTATGCTTTCTTCATTCTTAGCCAAATAGAAGGTTTGCAATATTGAGGCATAGAGGGGCACTTTACCTACTGGTACAATTGCATGCCCTGTATGCCCTTTCAGAACACCGCATGGTATCTACTTTGGGAAGGCATTTTTCAAAGAATTCACTACAAAGAATTTCTAAATTAGCACTTAAGTATTAAAGACTGGGTATGGGACGAATGACCTTTGGTGTGTGCTGGAGCTAGGAGAGAGAGGAAAGTGAAATGAGGGGCCATGGAACATGGTAGGGGAAAGGAAAAGGTGAGAGGTTTGACAATGCAGCCTGGCTTGTAAGTACAGTAATATGTGGGAAGAACTTAAGGCAGGGAAGTAGAAGAGAAACAATATGAGAGATTAAATAGAGGCAAGGAAATAGGGAGGAAGTATGTAACTGCTCAGTGCGTGCAGCTCTAACTTTATAGATGCTACATAACTATAATATAAATAAATGTTTTCATAAAATATGTAAATATACTGATTATACCCTAGAAACAATTCCAGATTCAGGCTGTTGAAGAAAAATAGTTATTGCTGACAGCTACTTTGGAGAATACATTCATTGTGATTGAAACATGCAAGCCTGGAAAAAAAGGGGGGGGGTTGTTTTAGGAAACTGGATAGAAAATATGTGCAAATTAATGTTGATGTTGGAATAATAAAGTATATTGCTGTCATTGCTTTTCAAAGTCAATACTTTTGTTAGGATCACTTACTGTGATTCTTATTAAATCTTTGTTGTGACTTGTATTAATAATAAATGTAATGTAACAATTATTCAGGTAGTCTGCAAGCAATTAAATTTTCAGAAACTGGTGACAGCAATCATGATGTTTATGACAGTTTTTGTCTATGGAAAGACAAGGAACTCATTCTGTTTTGTTTCACTTGAAGGAAAGCATAGTTTCTCATTTCATTTTTTTTTTAAAAAGACACAACTTCTGGAGAAGTTGTTTCAGTACCCTTTTTAAACCATCCCAGCAACTTCCTTTTCTGAAGCTCACTTGAATGACCAATGAACATCTGTTACCTAAATGGAAATAGCTTGGTCCTAATAGTGCTGTATAGATATACATTAATATAAGAACATAAGAAGAGCCTTGCTGGATCAGACCAAAGGCCCATCTAGTCCAGCTTCCTGTATTTCACAGTGACCTACCAGATGCATCTGGGAGCACACAAAACAACAAATCAAATTGGCCATCTCAGCTGCCGCACACTAGGTTGACACTTTTATCAAGCTTTCCAACCCACCCACCCCGATCTCTCTCCTGATCCATCATAAACAGTGCAGAACCCGTCGGCATATATGTGAAATTTTGGTTTCTTGTCCCGATATGCCTCACTTTACACTTACTTACATTGAAGTGCATCTGCCATTTTGCCGCCCATTTCCCCAATTTGGAGAGAGCCTTCTGGAGTGCTTCACAATCCATTCTAGACTTCACCACCCAGAAATGTTTAGTGCAAACTTGGCTACCTCGCTGCTTATCCCCAACTCCAGGTCATTTGTGAACAATTGAAAAGTGCTGGTCCCAACATCAGTCCTTGGGGGACATCGCTTTTTACTTTTCTCCATCGTGAAAATTGTCCATTGACACCCATTCTCTGTTTCCTGTTCTTCATCCGGTTCCTAATCCATAAGAGGACTTGCCCTCTTGTTCTCTGACTGTTATGTCTTCTCAGGTGCCTTTGGTGAGGGACTATGTCGAACACCTTCTAGAAGTACAGATATATAAAACCAGTGGATTCACCCCCATCTACATGCCTGTTTATCTTTTCAAAGTCGTCTAAAAGATTTGTGAGATAAGACTTACCCTTACAGAAGCCATGCTGATTCTCCCTCCGCAAAGCTGCTGCTTCTATATGTTTCCAGATTTTATCCTTGTTTAGGCTTTCCACCATCTTACCTGGAACAGTTGTTAGCCTGCAGCTTCCTGGGTCCCCTCTCCCTCCTTTTTTAAAGACTGGTGTTATGTTAGCTATTCCCCAGTCCTCTGACATATTGGCCATTTCAAGAGGCAGTTCGCATATTTTAGTTCGAAGATCAGTAATTTCATACTTGAGTTTCTTAAGTACTCTTGGGTGGATGCCATCTGGGCCAGGTGACTTGTTAATCTTTAATTTGTCAATAAGTAAAATGTCTTAATTTGTCAATTCTGAAATGTCTTCTCTCTCAACCTCTATTTCACTTCATTCATTGGTCACCCTTCTGAAGATAGACAAACTAATAATAGTTTGTCTATCTCGGATTGATTGGGCAGGGTTCTCCCATAATTAATCTCAAGTCTACAGTTGGAAAGGACACGTTATTTCACCAGCACCACTTGGAAGTAACTTTATTGTGTTTGAGTCCAAAATTCCTAGTCTGTTTTGTACTGTGTTGTGCCCCTAATGATGCCATTAGGAGCACAATAGTGTCCCATCTAATTTCCCCCCCACAACCCCCCTGAAAATACCCAACACTCCTTCCACCCTTTCCCTCCAGCCCTTTTCTCTCACTTACCTTTTTCATGGTTCGGCGGCGGCGGCAGCAGCAGCAGCAGGAAAATAGCGGGCCATGTCTCTCCCTCCTCTCATTTCTTCTGCCTGGGACATCACAGTGCACCCTAGAAGCGATAGAAGTAGCCTTTCCGACACTTCTACCATGGTGCAGTAGTACTGGAAAACTACAGCTCCCATCGTTCTTCATTGCTGACGTATTATGTTTGCATCCCAGGAGGGGAGAGGGGGAGAGTCAACCCTGTATTCTCCTGCCAGTGACATGTAAAAGATAAAATGGAGAAGAGAAGGCTTGGGAGCAGGGAGTATTTGCACACCAGGGCATGTTACTCCCCGTTTGTGATTAAAGTCCAAGGTGAGAAAAGATATACAGTAATGCTTATCTCACATTGGAGATGAACTGCACAAAACTGCTAGCTTCAGCTTTTGAGTTGCTTGGAATAAAGCCTGGTGGCATCATTGTCTCTGGTCATAAATTCATTTCATCTCAAAACATAACTGTGTGTGTGCACACACGCATGCACAGAATACTTCAGCACCCCTGCCCTTTGCTTTTCTGGTGTGATAAGTAGCTTCCTAGCATTCAGTTCAGACAGAAAGCACAGTGGGGAAACCTAGGACTAATTACTTCTTAACGGAAACATCCCTTGTAAATTTTAAAGAAGTATCCCAAGCAGTACAAAATTATTACATAACTAATATTCAGCATTGATTAGTTATGCATTCAAATATATTTGTGACAAATATTCCTGTAAGGGATAAAGAAAAAGTAGCAGCATTATAGCTCTGGCTTATGGAACTCCTCCCCAAATGATTACCGGTACTTGTTTTCGCTTTAGATTAAGTATTAGCTATTTCTGCTGAAAGGTCTGGGTGTTCGTTCCTCTGATTGTTAGAATAATACACTTAGAAGAAAGGTGTCAACATAACCATGGAGAAATTTGAGGTCTGGAGTGTTCATACTTCTTGTAGTTAAACTTTTTCTATTCATTGAACCAGGGGTAAGAATTGAGCAGTTTCCTGTACTGTTCTGCAAATGAAATCTGTTTCATATTTTTAGGTTGTAGAAAACGTTCTCAAAGTGAATCCAGCATTGGGCCCTGAAATGTTTCAACCTCTTTTGCCATCTGTATTTCGGGGAATCATAAGTGGGGAGGTAAGAGTTCCTTATTTCTTTGTCATGCGTATTTTGCCAACAATTTGTTAAGTTTTTATGATTAGAAAAATCAGAAATCATCAAATATTGTCAATAGGAGACGGGGATCTTGGAACTGATCAGAGTTCCATTCAGACTTTTTAGTGTGTTTTTTTCCTGTTTACTCCCTTCTAATCTTACTTAGTCACTCCCAAAGACAGAAGAGATATAGGCAATAACTTACTCTTACTCGACGTATACGCCATGATTAGAGGTGGTCCAAAATGGTGTTTTCAAAAAGTAGATTTCAGTGTTTTCCAAAATAAAATTGCTGGAAGCAGTGTTGTGTTTTTATTCCATTTTTATAAAGAATCCAAGCAATGTTCCTATGGAAAATCCTGGGGTTACCTACCTGTGTACCGTACTCAGTCCTATGTTTAGAAACTGGCCTTATTTGATTGAAGATCTTAAAATGGTTGAGGTTGGTGAAATTCTGGCTTGGACTCTATTATAATTGTAATCAAGATAGTATGCTGTTCCAACTTTTTTCAGAACCTGTTCCACCTATTGGGGCAATAGAATTACAACAGAAATTAAACTCCTTGGGCCTCGATGTGGAGAGGTTGGGTATGTTGAGCCAGGCGGCGGCCTACCGCGAAATTAAGGCCAGAATTCTAGATATTGAAAATCAGGTGTTGCATAGTGTGGTGCGTACGACCTGTTCCCCACTACAATTTCACATCCCTATCAGCTTTGGGAAGATGGCACCTTATCTTTGTAATCTTAAGTGCCCCCAGTCACGCAGAGCCCTTTCTTTACCTAGGTGCAATGCTCTCCCGTCTGCTCTGTTACTTGGCAGATATAGTGGAATCCCAGTCTCTGAGAGTTATTGTTCTTGTGCAGTGGCGTCTCTAGCCCAAAATGTACTAGGGGCACACCCTCAACTTTCTGTTCCCCTTCTATATTCCTTGCTGCCGCCAAAGGCGGCGGCGGCGATTGGGGGGGGCGCAAATTCAACCTTCCGCCCCGGGCCCGTCCTCCCTTCTGCTCCCCCTCTATACTCCCTGCCGCCAGTGGTGTTACTGTTCACATATTCCGTTACAGCAAGTGCAAGCTATTTATTTAAATGGATTTAATGTCCTTTCATCAAGAGCCAGTGCTTTTACATGGGAGTAAGCCCCATTGACTATAATGGGACTTACTTCTGAGAAGACATGCATAGAGTGGGTTTTCTCTGTGCCAGGTGCAAGGGAGTGACAACAGGAAACAGGTTATCTTGTTGGCTGTGTGCTCCCTGAGGCATCTGGTGGGGCCACTGTGTGATACAGGAAGCTGGACTAGATGGGCTTTTGGCCTGATCCAGCAGGGCTCTTCTTATGTTCTTATGCCTGCAAATCACTTCCCTTTTAGATCTTTGAGCAAAAGAGCCAGTGCTTTTCGATGTAGAAGAAACTTAGCCAGTTTTAAGAAGTTGTTCATATCACTGGATCCATCAAGTTCTTCAAAGGACAGCTATTTCTTTAACTTATATGTATTTTTAGTTATTTAAAAAGGTGTTTAAGGGGGCAGCAACCCTATCCACACTTATGTGGGAGTAAGCCCCATTGACTATAATGGGACTTACTTCTGAGTAGACATACCTTTGAGATCTTTCAGCAAAAGAGCCAGTGCTTTTAGATGTAGAAGAAACTTAGCCTGTTTTAAGAAGTTGTTCATATCACTGGATCCATCAAGTTCTTCAAAGGACAGCTATTTCTTTAACATATATGTATTTTTAGTTATTTAGAAAGGGGCAGCAACCCTATCCACACTTACGTGGGAGTAAGCCCCATTGACTATAATGGGACTTACTTCTGAGTAGACATACTGCTTCCCTTTGAGATCTTTCAGGACAGTGCAGCCCAGTAAAATAGGAAAATTAAATTAGCGACCCAGTAAAAGTAATGAATATTGACAGAAAAGAATGCTAGAAGCAAAGATTTACTTGTTTTTGAGGATATGGGCTCTCCTGGGCTCTCCACACTGCCAAACAAGCCTGCAGACTCTCTTGCTTTTAACGCGGCTGTCTCTCCTTGGCGCTCCTTAGTTTAGACGACCGCTCTCCCTCCCCTTTTGTTCTTTTTCAGACCTTTGCAAATGCGTGTGCGCGCGCGCAGAAAGCAGTGTTATGTGTTTTTATTTCATCATTACCGAAAAAGACTGCCGCTAGCCATGATGCATAATGTTACAGTGGCACAGAGATTTAAACCTGATTTGATGTCCTAGTTTGGAGGGATCACCTGAGCCCCGGTTTTCCAGTTCATTTGTCACGGAAAACTAGGGCTAATGAGACTTTCCATTTAACCCAGCTCACACAGGGAGGAGAAAGGGGAGGGGCAAGCATGGTCTCTTTGACAATCTGTGCTTTGTTGAGTCATTCAGACCAGGTCAATGAAAGAGAATGTTTTCTTTAGTTCTGTGTGCGTATACTGTGAACTTCATATTCGCTCATACCATTAGAAAGATGTTCTTCATCCTCCAGGAAGCACTTCCTCTTTGGATTGTCTTGGAGTCAGTTGGTGTTTTAGTCCTTCCTAGAATGCTCCTGGAGGATGAGAAATACCTCACTCTGTATAGAAACTATAAAAAACCAGGAAATTACAACTGTTCCCATTGTGTGTTTAAACAAGAAAAAAAATGAACAAAGAGGGTGCCTTTACAGAAAATAACTTTAATGTCTTGTCTGAAATTTCAATAAGATAATTTAAACCATTTTCTTGTCGTTTAGGTTAATTTTCCTCCTAGAGTTAGGCTTTCAAATGTAGCGGTATTATACTCTTCTTGTTTTAAGGGTGTTAAACTGCCCCTGTGCTTTGTTTTACTTATTTCATAGCCCATTTTAGTTTTTCTCACTTCACATACAAAGTCTTCAAATATAGACAGTAGTTGATAATGGGAAGTGTTAAAATAACATTATTTAACACATTTTTCAGTCTTTTTTTCCCACCCACTTGTGTCGCTTCACTATACTGTTCCATAAAATCTTTGCAATGAAGAGTTGTTACCACTGAGAATAGCAGCAATGAGCTGTTTGTTGCTGGATTAATAGCACTTTTTAAAATAATAAAAAAAATCTGGTAAATTAAATGGGAAAAACCTAGTTGTTATGAGGAGTTTCTTATAGAGTAAGTATCTAGATTTCTAAGCAAGAGGAGAATAATATGTATTTGTGATCATCTTTGCTCACAATTATCAGTTATAAAATATACTTTTATGCAAGCTGCTCCAAACAGGTTTTCTTGGTTTGTATTCTGTCTTCTCCCAGTCAGTGGTGCTGTTGTATAAATATACTCCTGAAGTGAATTGAGCAATTACTTGTATCTAGAATTTAAAGGTTTAAAATGCACTCTTCTTAACCATGTATTTAATACAGAATACAAGCTTTGAAACTTGTTATTGCTGTTTGCCTTCCAGCATATTTACATGGAAGCTAGTAAAATAATATGCTGAGCGGTAACTTAAGTGTTTCAGGTGTTGCTGCTGACCTTAGCCAATCATTCTCCGAAGGGTTCACAGAGTCATCATAAAACAGTGGCATGGTTAGAGGGAGAGTACGAGATCTTTCCTGTTCATTGCTTACAAAATAAAATGCACTGAAATCTGTGTTTGAATGTGAGGAGACCGATCAGGCACGCTCAGTCTGCAAAAACTTAGGTACATTTAGAACTCTGCTCAACTGTTCTGCCTAGAACTTTTCTTCAGGCATTTGAGTTCTTCTGAGGAAATTCTGAAGCTTCCTTACGACGTTGTGACATTTGAGTTGGCCCTAATAATGGCTTTGTTGCATTTGTTCTGAACACCAACATGACTATCGGCAATTCTTGAATATTTTGTAACCTTAAATATAAATGTATTTTTCTTTATTCCAGTCATTTGCAAAAGCTGTGCCATACAAACGTAGTACAGTGCTTCAGTAGTACAGTGCTTTAGTGATATTATTTCTTCATTCCTAGTTTTTTTAGCATGGTATGGGTCTTTCATATCAGACAATGGGGCTAGGCATTGTTTGCCATAAGGCAGGGGTGCTAGCTTGACTGCCTTAAGCATAGTTTGGACTGAGTGATAGCATTCTGAGTTACTGATTCCACTGCTGTAGCTTAAAGCTGATTAGCTGTAAGTCAATATTTGCCTAAAATGGGAATTAATTTCATTATAATTGGTGGCCATGCTTTTATCAGTATTATTAAATTGCTAAGGTACTTGAATGTATGTGTTCATTCTCTTACTCAATTGTTATTTTGGCAGCACACTTTTATCATGTTTATATTTTCTGCCTGATAGGCAAGCTAAGATGAATTGCTTTCATTTCAGAGGTACCCAGTTGTAATGTCTACTTACCTGGGAGTCATTGGTAGAGTCTTGTTGCAAAATAAAAGTTTTTTCTCATTGCTTCTGAACCAGATGGCATGTGAATTTGGCCAGGAGGTAAGCATTCATATTTTTAATAAGTTGTATATGAAGGACATAGTCTGACTTACTCTAGTACTGATTTCATGAGCAGAATTTTTGTGAGTGATGATGTGTTGAAAACTAGAAATGCTGGTCTACTCACCATCTTTATTCTTTCTTCATGGCGGAAACGTTTGTTGTGTAGATATTGCATCCAAGATTTACTTTCTGTTTGGAGAAGTCAGAAGTAGATTATTTTGTGCAGATCATCTCGTTTCCTGGAATCATCCCTTCTCTCTCTTCCCCCCCCCCCCTTTACAATTTGCCTTTCTTACAGTTATAAAAATGAACATGCTAATTCTTTATAACTTCATGAATCTTCTGGTTTCAGATGATGGGAACCATCCTGAATGTATACATGGGGCATGTTAAGGTTTTGAAGTTAAAAGCATTCAGCCCATAGAAGCCAACATATTGTACTGCTTGGTGGCACTAAGTCATAGGGGAGGGGCCATACAGTAGCTTTGTGGTAGAGCAGGTGCTTTGCATGCAGAAAGTCCCTGTTTCAACCTCTGGCATCTCCAGGTAAAGTAGGGAAAGACCCCTGCCTAAAACCCCAATAAGGCACTACCAATCAGTATAGAGTGACAATACTGAGCTAGACGCATCAATGGTTTTAACTCTGTTTAAAGCAGCTTTTCATACTATTTTAGTACTTAATGGCGAACCAGTACCCAGAGGCCTGTTCATGCACAGGAAGTGGGGATTCTTCCTTCTGGCAGAAAGCCCTTGCATGTCATGAAATGCTGCTCTGCACGCACGCACACACACCAGAGGTTGGCTTTTTGGAAACACAAGGGACTGCAATAGGAACAGAGAAACTGAAAAAACCTTGCATGTATGCACAACAGTTCACACAGGATGCCGTTGATTCCAGCCCATGCCTCAGTATATTGTTATGTATTCAACAGAAACTTCAGTGCAGATCACCTGAAATGTATCTGCCCTCAAAATAGTGAGATAAGTAGTTTGATTAATACATGGCTTATAAATGCAATGTTTAATACTATCCTCTCGTTGTTGTTGTTTTTTCCTTTAGTCAGACCAACTCCTTGGTCATGCAATTGAAATGTGGGTTGACCGCATGGATAATATAACTCAGCCAGAAAGAAGAAAACTTTCAGCTTTGGCATTACTTTCTCTTCTGCCATCTGATAATAGGTAAGCAAAACGTTAAAACGCATTGGTTGGGATCCAAGGAGTGATCCTCCATGTTTCGCAAACTTCTTTTGGAAGTTCCACTGTTTCAAATGCACAAAGAGGCTGTGGTTTCTGAAGCAAGAGTCCAAAGAACCCCTTGGGTGTGCAGAATTAATAATGTGGTTCCTCAAAACCTGGGTCGTTTATGTAGCTAATGAGGATGGAAATGTGAATGCTTTAGCTTCATCTTTCTACAGAATATTGCCTAATTTTTTTCTATTGTTTTCTCCCCCACCCCCATTATTGAAGAAATAAAAAAAAAATCAATGCAATAAAATAGGATGTGCTGCAGGGAATGTTATGGACATCTGCCAGGGAAATGGTTGGTCCGCTGGATGGTGAGGGAAAGAAAGGTGTGATAAAAGGGGACTTGGAGACTGCAGAGAAATTAAACGAGTTCTTTGCATCTGTCTTCACGGCAGAAGACCTCGGGCAAATACTGCTGCCGGAACGGCCTCCCCTGACTAAAGAATTAAATCAAATAGAGGTTAAAAGAGAAGACGTCTCAGACTTAATTGACAAAATAAAGATCAATAAATCACCAGGCCCAGATGGCATCCACCCAAGAGTTCTGAAGGAACTCAAGAATGAAGTTGCTGACCTCTTGACCAAAATATGCAACTTGTCCCTTAAAACGGCCACTGTGCCAGAGGATTGGAGGATAGCTAATGTCACGCCAATCTTTAAAAAAGGAAGGAGGGGGGACCCGGGAAACTACAGGCTAACATCTGTTCCAGGGAAGATGGTGGAAAGTCTTATTAAAGATAAAATATTAAAACACATAGAAGAACAGGCTTTGCTGAGGGAGAGTCAGCATGGCTTCTGCAAGGGGAAGTCTTGCCTCACAAACCTTTTAGAATTTTTTGAAAAGGTCAACAGGCATGTGGATGCAAGCGAACCCGTGGATATTATATAATCTGGATTTTCAGAAGGCGTTTGACACGGTCCCTCATGAAAGGCTCCTGAGAAAACTCCACAGTCAGGGAATAAGAGGGCAGGTCCTCTTGTGGATTAGGAACTGGTTGAAGACCAGGAAACAGCAAGTGGGAGTCAATGGGCAATTTTCACAATGGCGAGAGGTGAAAAGCGGTGTGCCCCAAGGAATCGGTCTTGGGACTGGTGCTTTTCAATTTATTCATAAATGACCTGGAGTTGGGGATAAGCAGCAAGGTGGCCAAGTTTGCGGATGACACTAAACTTTTCCGGGTGGTGAAGACCAGCAGGGATTGTGAAGAGCTCCAGAAGGATCTCTCCAAACTGGGAGAATGGGCAGCAAAATGGCAGATGCGCTTCAATGTAAGTAAGTGCAAAGTGATGCACATTGGGGCAAGAAACCGAAATTTCACATATACGCAAATGGGTTCTGAGCTGTCTGTGATGGATCAAGAGAGAGATCTTGGGGTACTGGTGGACAGGTCAATGAAAGTGTCGACCCAGTGTGCGGAGGCTGTGAAGAAGGCCAATTCCATGCTCAGGATCATTAAAAAAGGGATTGAGAATAAAATGGCCAATATCATTCTGCCTTTGTACAAATTGATGGTAAGGCCACATCTGGAGTATTGTGTCCAGTTCTGGTCACCACACCTCAAAAAGGATATACAGGGGGACACCGGTATCCACAGGTGATACGTTCTAGCCCCCACCGTGGATACCTGAAACCGCGGAAATGGGTGAACGCCCATTTCCGTGGTTTTCAGGGGGCCCCGACCCCCCCGTGGGCCTTCACGACCCCCCGCGGGCCTGCGCAACCCCCCCCCCCCCGCACCCTCCACACACACACCCCAAGCACTTACATTTAACGGAGAAAGCTTCGGTTTTTTTCTTCAAAAGCCGAATGCAATAGGCCTTCTTACCAACAAGTCTTCGGTGCTAGAGTGTCTCAGCAACCTTGACTTTCTGATCATCAGGGGAGCGTAGTTGACTGCGGGGGAGGGGAGCTCCAAGAGCAGCAGGGGGTCGTAGCAGAGGCCTTCGGGGGCCGCATGTTGGACCACCATGCTCTAGCTATTAACTAAGTCTAGTTGGTCAGGCCTAAAAGAGATGGAAACTCGGAACTTTTGAAGAAAAGAACAGAGGTTTCTGCTAAAAGTAAGTGCAGGGGGGCTGTGGAGGGTGCGGGGGGATTCCTCAACCGTGGATAATTGAAACCGTGGTTGAGGAATCAGTGGATACCGGTGCCCCCCTGTAGTTGAATTGGAAAAGGTGCAGAAAAGAGCGACCAGAATTATTTGTGGGCTGGAGCACCTCCCTTTATGAGGAAAGGCTACAGCGTTTGGGGCTTTTCAGCCTAGAGAAAAGGCGCCTGAGGGGGGACATGATTGAGACGTATAAAATTATGCGTGGGATGGAGAGAGTGGATAGAGGAAAATTCTTCTCCCTCTCGCACAACTCCAGAACCAGGGGACATGCACTAAAATTGAGTGGAGGGAGAGTTAGAACGGACAAAAGAAAATATTTCTTTACCCAGCGTGTAATTCATCTGTGGAACTCCTTGCCACAGGATGTGGTGATGGCACCTGGCCTAGATGCCTTTAGAAGGGGTTTGGACAGATTCATGGAGGAAAAGACCATCACAGGTTACAAGCCATAAGCAACCTCCTGGTTTTAGAAGTAGGTTTTCTCTGTGCCAGGTGCAGGGGAGTGGCAGCGGGAAACAGGTTATCTTGTTGGCTGTTCACTCCCTGATGCATCTGGTGGGGCCACTGTGTGATACAGGAAGCTGGACTAGATGGGCCTTTGGCCTGATCCAGCAGGGCTCTTCTTATGTTATATCTAAGTTCTGTTGAAATCCTTGAGACTCTGGTGACTTATTCTGTGAAGTTAACAAATAAATGTAAAGCAGATTCAAATGTACAGCATAGAATTACTACCTGTAGAATAGATAGGACAGTACAAGTAAATGTATAAATACCGTATTTCCTCGATTCTAAGACGCATATTTTTTTTTCAAATTTAGCAACTCAAAAAAGGGGGCTACAGAATCGAGGGCATGCAAAATGCTCCCCTAAAATGCAATCTTCTTACTTACCAGGGTTTGTGGGGGCTTCGGGGAGGCCTGCGTGATCCTCTGCAGGCCTCTCTGATCTTCAGTTTGGGGAAAACCGGTGGTTTTTGGATATTTCTGGTTTTCGCAAAAACCGGAAATGCCCGAAAACCGCCATTTTTTGCCAAACTGAAGATCGGGGAGGCCTGCAGAGGGTTGCGCAGGCCTCCCTGAAGCCCCCCCAAGCCCCGGTAAGTAAGAAGATTGCATTTTAGGGGAGCATTTTGCATGCCCTCGATTCTGTAGCCCCCTTTTTTGAGTTGCCAAATTTGAAAAAAAAATGTGCGTCTTAGAATCGAAGAAATCATCAGAAGCTATCGTCAGCATCAGAGCGGGGCAGTAGAGCAGCAAGTGAGGCGAGCTCTCAGGAAGAGAGCAGGTCAGGCTAGCTGCGAGGCAAGCTGGGGAGAGTTGGTACTGAGTGGGGAAATTCAAGGTGCGTCTTACAAGCCAGGATTTTTTTTTTCCTGCTGGTAGTAGTGAAATTAAAGGTGCACCTTAGAATCGAAGGCGCCTTAGAAATATGGTAACATTCAAGTACACATAGCCTCATTGACCATAGTTCAAGATGCATTCAGATTAGCCATGCATCATTACTATGATGGCAAAGCAGGGTATAAATGTCTAAAATAAATGTAACCTTCTGTGTGACTGGTCATTAATACAGCATTCACACTGCATACTGTCTGCATGATGGAGGGAATGACTTATGTTGCTCCTCTATCGTGTTGTTGAAACGCACCTCATACCTCCCATTTTCTAATGGACATAGAACTGACACACCAGGTTGCTATGTAAAAACTGGCATTTGAAGATACGCAGTATTTTTGATTAAATAAATTACTGGATATTTGACACTTGAAAGGTATGAATGTTGAGTCACATTCTCTTAATAGTTTGATATTTATTTTTAATGTGTTTCCTTTGCTGTTCTGTTTTCAAAACTCTAATTCCTCCTGGGTTGGAGGATGGACACAGGTCTGTTTCCTCATTGTAGCTCACCAGCCACTTTCTCTCCAAGAAGGATTTACTCTTTTCCCTACTAGCTCTGAGAAACCATGTGTAAAGCCTTACCTCTTCTTTAAAATTTATAAGACTAGAAAGTGGTCTTTTTTTCTCACCATTTGCTAGCATTTTGTTTTATCTATGGAAATGCATTAAGTCCTGCTGCATATTTCTGCAACTATTATTTGCAGTTTCCTGCAAACTTTTCTTTAATAAAATATGCTTCAGACAAATGTAAAGTCAAAAAATGTTTGGCTAGGTCTGAAAAAGTAATTTAGATTTCTGCCACTTGTACAATCTATATGAATCATGGTGTTTGTTTTCTCTACAGTTTTGATTTGTGGACATAATACTTTTTAAATAGTGAAGATGGCTGAATAAAATAACTCCTTTTCCTTCCTGTGAACAATTGCTGTTACCAGTTATAAACACATTACTTATTTCTTTGCTATTACCGGTATATTGTGATTTGGTAAGAGTGTGTATTATTTATTATACACAATCATTAAGAGTAAATCTGGACTGCATCAGCACCATTTGAAGACAGATTAATCTAACTGGATTTTAGAGAAATAATTGCAGAGATTTTCTTTCTAACAGTACTTCAGAACTACAGATAAAATGACTTCCTGTCTCTTAGTTTCCTGTATCCATGGTAACTATATTTTAACCAGTCATTGTGCAGGAGCCAATGGGAAGAGTAGCATTTCCTGTAGGAATAGTTGCACAACTTGCAGCAAAATGCAAGCAACTAGAAAGTTGTCTAGAAAGTTATTAAAATAAACTCTTATGTATAAATGTAACAGCAGTGTTAGAGAGCTATAGAAGAACAAATTATAACTGAAAAAAAATGAACATCGCATTCTGGGTGAGAGCAATTTTTATTTATTTTAATTTTAGAATAGTGTCATTCAAAGTTTAAGAGGCTCCTAGTGGGAGGAAATGCTGGGGGGGGGGGTATTGTATAAACAGTTTCTTTTTCAATTGAAATAGGATAAATAATTTTTAAGTATGAATAGCTTATATCCCCAAAAGCTACTAGTTTAACATTACTTTTCATTTCAATGGCTGAAATAATTTTGTGCCACATTGAAAAACACTCTGATGATACCATTGATCACTTATAAATTCATTACTGTATACTTTAATCTTATCATTAATCACTCATAAATTAATAAATTTTATATATTAGGAGCCCAATCCTATGCATGTCTATTCAAAAGTAAATCCCATTATTGTCAGTGGGGCTTACTCTCAAGTAAATGTGGCTAGGATTGCAGCCTGGGTATAAAGGAAGTTTTATGAAACTACGAAACGTATAGATTGACTATAGTATAACACAGTCCAACTATAGTCCCTAAATAGTAGAAATAATTCTAAAACATTGCATGCTTTTAAAATAATGAAATCTGAAAAAAAATTGAATAAATAATTTTTACTTTTTTTCTGATAGCACAATCAGAGATGAGATGAGAGGGAGAGTCAAAGTCTGGGATATGTGTCAATTGCTCCACTTCGGGTTCTTTCGACACATTCTTAACTGCCTTCTTTTGTTGCTGATCCAGAAGGAAATACTTTGTTGCCCATCTGTTTGCCTGCACTGTACAGACAAACAAACTGACTGCCGTAATTCAGGTCTTTCATCTATTCCAAAGAATTTCCCTCGAAGTACTGTATTCCTATATTTAAGTGGGAATAATATATCGCATGTAAACCCAAATGAACTGAAAGGCCTTCATCAACTTGCTGAGCTCCACTTGGATAATTCTTGCATTTTATATGTGTACCCAAAGGCATTTGTTGAATTTAAGAAACTATGGTACCTACATCTGAATAGTAATCAGATAAAACGCTTGGATCCTGGAACATTTGAAGGACTTTCAAATCTTCACTCTTTATGTCTGCAAAATAATGAAATCACGTTTGTTCCCAGAGGTGTATTTAGTGATCTCTCTTCAGTTCAATACCTAATGCTTCAAAGCAATCGCCTCAGCATCCTTGGTAGTGGCACTTTCTTTGGTATGATTAGTCTTCAGATTCTTAACCTAGCCAATAATAAGATTTCACGGATATCAAATGCAGCATTTCATCACCTTGACAATCTTACATGTTTGTACCTTGAAGGTAACAATTTAACTTGTGTGCCATCAAATGCTTTTGTAGTATTGAGCAATCTTGAAAGACTTTCATTGTCACAGAACCCTATTGGATCAATACCCCCTTTTGCGTTTAAAGGACTTGAAAAGCTTGAATATCTGTCTTTAAGAAGTGCAAACTTAACAACCATCAATGTGAATGGCTTTTCAGGTCTAAATAATCTTAAAAAGTTAGTTTTGAGCAATAATAATTTAGAAAACATCACTTCCAGTACCTTTGCATTGTTAGATAATTTAATGTTTCTGCAACTTGACAGAAACAAAATAATCTATATTGCAGACAATACATTTGAAAAAATGGGATCCTCTTTGAAAATACTGAATTTAGCATTTAATAATATTACAGATTTGCAGTCTGAGGTGTTTAAGCCTTTGGTTTCATTAACTCATTTACAGGCAAATAACAATCCATGGAATTGTAGCTGCAGATTATATGAGCTAATTAATTGGTTCGTATCTTCTTCCATCTCTGTAAAAATATATTGCCAAAATCCTTCTAATCTGCGTGGAAGACACTTGAATTATGTTCAGTGGAGTTCATTTATAAGCTGTTTCAACCCTACCACAAGACCAAAAATATTTAAGACTATAAAGCTAGTGGATATCCCTCACAGCACCACTACTGTATCGGTGGCATGGAATAGAACACCTACAAGTGATACAGTTCACAAACATTTAAGGAATATGGATGCAGATACCATGAGTGTATGGGCAAAAGTGCCTCCCACATCTGCTAATCAACATTTTGATGAAGAGTATTCCAGTGAGATGCTGAGACAGACAACTACAGCGTTAACTGTGCAAATACCAGCACAGATGATACCTGTTAATTTGACCATGGATGAAAACAGAGTATCTTCTCCAGAAGCTTTTTCTGTATCATTTAAAACATCTCTAATATGTACACAGCAAATGGAAAAACTTAATCGGGCTTTTGACATTTTATTAACCTTCTTTATTTTGGCCTGTGCTGTGATCTTCTTTTTGATTTATAAAATCGTTCAGTTTAAGCAGAGGCTAAAAGTACAAAAGAACTCTGACAATGCAATAGAATATTGTAGTTTTTATCAGGCTGGTAGATACAGCATAACAGACCGTAATCAATCTGTTCCTCAGAATTCAATGGGAAGTTCAGAACTGCGCCACAGTCGACTTTCTAAACCACCAGCACTTGAAAATCAAGCACAGGTCATTTTATTTGAACATTCAGCACTGTAATGGGAGGCACTATAGCTCAGTGGTAGAGCACATGCATTAAGTACAAAAGGCAGAGAAAGATCAGTCCGAACCCTTGAAAAATCACTAGCTGTCAGTATCGACAACACTGTGCTAGATGGACCAATATCAAGTATAAGACAGCTTCCTACGTAATGTGCTCAAGATGTTTGAGTCTGGGGGAATCTGGAGTAATATCTTCCCCCCCCTTTCAAATTTTGTAATTATTTGCTTCCATTTTAAGAGCTACAATTTGTACGAATCACAAACTTGTGTTATGAATAATTCCTTCACTTTGCCTGCCTGCCTATGGAAAATCCTTCATAACACTTGTGTTGTATCAATATGAAGGCAGTTCAATGTTTTACATATATGTGATGTTAAATCCATCCCTAAAAAGATCACCACCTTTTAAAATATTTATTAGTATTGAATAATTCATAGAAACAAGTTAAGGTAACTTGCAAATGGGTCAGTGTGTAACTGAATATTGCTGGCAGAATCATGAAGCTCGGTTGTAAAAAAAAAAAAAGAATAGCTTTTCATTGAGATAGACTGTGAGGTAATAGCATTGTAGAATCATAGAGATAGAAGGGACTTTAGAGGTCATCTAGTTCAGGCTCTGCTCAGTGCAGGCAACGTGTGTGTTGTAATTATTTGTAATGAATCATGACTTCTCAAATGGAACACAAGACTCTCTGCTCTAAAGAGGATTGTTGTACCTGTTCTAATACCTGTATTAGTTTAACCTTTCAGGGGAAAAATGTTATATGTATTTCACGTCCATGTTGTTGATGTACCAATTGTTTGCATGTTCTGTATCACAATTTTTTGTCATGTATATGGTATTAACCGGCGTTAGACTTCATAAGGGAACTGGCTTTCCTTCTACTGTAAGAATTACTACCTTTTACAGAATTTATTGTAACAAACTTGTTTTAAGAGGAACATTTTGAACAGCACCTCCATCTTAACACAAAACTCCAATTTGTATTTTCCCATACCATTTAGAACAGGCTTTTCTCAAAAAGGGGTATTTTATCATTAGAAGAAAGATGTCTAGCTGAAATAGTGGAATGAACGTTTACAGCATGACAGTGTTTGTGCAGCAGAGCTGAACAAAAGAAGTGACAACCCAAAACTGAAACCAAATTCAGTGGTGTAGTAGACCTCAGTTCATGTCAGTGTCTGGATGTTAAGTTAACTTGATAAGTGGCATGAACCTTTGCAGTGAGCTTTGCAAGAAAATAAAAAAACTTTTGTCCAGAAAAGTAAGGTGACTATCATTGACTCCATATCTGCTATTTAGATGACACAGTGAGTGAATGACACATTTAGATGACACAGATGACACATTCACAGTGAGTGAATGACATTTAGATGACACAGTGAGTGTGATTAGGTAATCACAACTGTCCAACAACTATTATGGCAACCTCTTGAGGACTTGGAAAAAAATGTGGTCACTGAAAATTTTGGATTGTGGTCCAAATGAAGTAATTAAACATTACTCCCATTAGGGCACAGGCTCTTGTGCCTTGTGTCAGATATGTGAACGTTGGACAACAAGCATACATGCCTTATTCCCATGATCCTCATACTATCTCCTTTTCTTCCCCTGATGTTGAAGCATCATAGGAATGAGACATAGGAATGAGACAGACTCAGGTAGAGCTCAAAGCAGACAGGACATGCATAGTGGTAGGCCTGTACCCAACATACGTAATGCTACATTACAGATTGTGTGAATCAGTCTTTATCTGCAAGGTGATTTGATGATGCAGGTCGAATAATGGAAGACACATGACACACATCTGTACTATTAATCACTAGTAGCGTACCTACACTGTCTCAATCACACTTCGGTCTAAAAGTCAATAGCATACAACCAGAAAGTGTTGTCATTTTAGTATTTCAAAGGTAAATCGTACGTGTTCACAACATTGCCTAAAGACTAAAAACAAATTGTTACTGCATTTCTTACTAAATAATCACCACAGTCTGCTTCTTCAGAACTTTATCTGTGTGGGCTTCACACATAGTGGATTCCAGTGTGATGGTTAATGCTTGACTGACAGTGCGATCCTATCCAACTTACACCACCGGTGCAGCGAGAACGGGAGGCCCCAGAATGGAAAGGGGATTCAAATTCCCTACAAAGAGAATTTAAATCTCCCCTCCCAAGCCTCCCCCCCCCCCTGACCTCCCCTGCTGGTTTTATACCGGTGGTGTAAGTTAGATAGGATTGCGCTGTAACTGATGCATACTTTGAAAATAGTGGGCCTGGTACAACTCATACATCTTATTTTGGTGTACCCCACAAGACTAATTGAGACATCGTTCTTCACAAAAAGTGCCTCTCTATAAACAAAATTTAGCTCATACTTTCAGCTTGGGAGAAAGAGGTAAAAGAGCACAAAATAGTTAAATGTCCTGCCTATTTCCTTATTGTGTCATATGTAAAATAGAATTGGATAGGAAAGAGGACTTATGTCCTGCAAGACAATTCCTCTACCCATCAGTGATCTCAAACCTGGTCAGGCTATTATAATGCTACAATATGCCACAAACTGTGCCTTCAAAACGACTAGGGCGAACTGACACTCATTGCAGTCATCAGGCTTTAAACATGAGTAAAATTCATCTACCAAATCCATGCAAGAGAAATATTGGGATATAAACCTAGTTTCCTGTTTGTACACAAAGTAATAATGGATACTGTAGGAGAGGTGGGCAAACCACAATAACTGATCCAATATATTACAAGTCAGCATGTACTTTTCTTCATCAGAAAAAGTGAAACACTGATTTTTGCGTCCTTCACGAGCACTGCCATGGCGCAAAAGCCCCCCTCTTTGTGCTTTTATCCTCTACCCTGCAGGTAGAAATCAAACAAGCAAAGTGTTCCCTGTTGCGCCTTCCTGCCAGGACAACACTTCCTGTTGAATATCTGCCTGTCACAGAAAAAAAGCTTGAAAACTATGCTTCTAACAGTTCTGTAGAAGAAGGGGGGGTTCTTCTTTCTTACCTGCTGTAGAAGTTAGAAGAAGGGGGGGTTCTTTCTTAGCCGCCCACAAGCCGGGGGCGAAAGCAGCGAAAGGGGTGGGGGTGCACTCCGGTGGGGTTTCTTACCACATTCGTGCACACACACACACACCCTGGGCGGCCAGTCGGATGCGTCCTTCCTGGCCGGCCGACAGTATCAAATGCAATGCTGGAGAGGCTGCGCCTGCGCAAACTAGCTGCAGCCTCTCTAGCACCCTTAGTCTCACTGGCTGGAGGCTCAACGTGGTAAGAACAGAGCGAACAACACCCCCCCCCCAGAGTGCACCACCCCGCCGGCGGCTTTCACCCCTGGCTCATGGGGGCGTGTCAAGCTCTGGAGGGGGTGCACTGCCACTGCAGTGCCGCCAAAATTCGGTGGCGCCGCAGTGGCGGGAGTGCACCCCCTCCAAGCTCAACACCCTTGCACCCGGGGCCCACGACCCCCCCCAACGACACCTCTGCCCATTATCTAGTATTTGTGACTGTGCGTGTCCTTTCTTTTTTTATAACAGTTGGGATCACATGCGCATCTAATGCCAGATGGTCAGTGTGGTCAGCTTTGACAGAATCGCCTATTTGGAGGGTAAAGATTAATTCTACTGCCATCTCTTCCCTCCAAAATATGACTGGTGCTGTTAAAGCTGACTGCATCAAACATGCTTGACATGTAGCAGCCGGTTGTTGAATTTCATATGAGTCTGAACCAACATTACTTGCTTGTGCGTGTGCTCCTAATTTCTCCCTTTTGCTAGTTTTGCTGTTGTCTGTCTATAATGTGGGTGGGCACAGTTTCCAGAGGTTATTCCAGCAGAATTCTATGCATATCTACTCAGAAGTAAGCCCCATTGTGTTCTGTAGGGCGTACTCCCAGGAAAGTGTGTATGGGATTGCAGCCTTCCTTAGTCTGGTCATTCTCAGCTTTTGGGTAAGCTACTTGTCAATGTGCTTGCTAAGCATCAGGTAATGGAAATAATACTCTAGAAGTATGCCCTTAAAGTGCTAAGCAAATTTCCTGTTTGTAAAGCGAAATCATTTTCCTGTTATTTTCCAGTATCATCCAAGATAAATTTTGTGGTATCATAAACATTTCAGTGGAAGGGCTGCATGATGTAATGACTGAAGATACTGAAACAAGAACATTCAAAGAGTAAGTGGGAAAACGTGGTATTTTTGTGCTTTACTGCATTTGTTAAACTGCCTAAGTAATTATTTCAGTAGTATGTAAGCCTGGTAGTAGAAAAATGAGTGTGTTTTGATTCTCCTCTATCCATACTAAGGGTTGTATCCTAACTATAGTGCATAGGGAAATTCCTGCTCCAGAGAAACGTCCTCATGGTTTCCAACAGCCCCTGAAAACCCATGGATTGGGGGGATTCTCTGGAGCAATATGCCATACAGAATGGAGGGGGCTGCCAAAGGAGAAGGGAATTGACAAAAATGTCCCCCACCTTGTGTGCAAGGAAGTGTCTTCTGTTCAAGCAAGAGAGTAAGGGGTTGTGGAGGGGAGTGGAAGGGGAAGAACAGTGGCAAAGGATTCTTTCTTCCTTCACAATTTCTTGCAGTCCCCTTCTTGTATTTCTTCATTTGTAAACAGTTCAATGATAAAAAGACTTTATACGGTTTGTACGGGATTAAAAGCCATGTTAAAAAACTACAAAAAAATATTTATGTTAAAAAACACATGGCAACTGTGCAGGTACAGTTCTGCAGGTGGTAACTTTCTCCATAAATTCCCAGGGTTGCACAGCACTGTTTTAACATCTTGGCAGCCTGGGTTGCTTTTATCACTTGAGAAGGTTCATGGGAAATGAACGAAACGTTGTGAGCTGTATTTGTGTTTTTTAAACTTGTTTTTAAACTTTTTGACATTGTTTTTAACATGTTTTTTAATATAAATATATTTTTGTAGTTTTTTAACATGGCTTTTAATCCCGTGCAAACCCAGTCTTCTTATGTAATAGCCGGCCATGAAAGTTTTAGATCCTAGTTAAATGATACTCCTGATTTGGGATTCTTGTTGAAGCCTTTGCACTATGTGCAGTATAGTCTCAAACAAATTGTAGTTATCTGACCCCAAACTCAATGATAGCATAATATTGCATTCGTGTCTTTGTGTTACATCACCTAAGTGTAGCTGTACCTTTTGTGTTACCTAATTGTAGCTGTATAGGGATGGAACCCAATGTATGTGAGCATTTTTTTTTGTCCATTTGGGCTTTTAACTTGTACAGGTTGAGTATCCCTTATCAGGATTCTAAAGCCTCCTGGCTTTAGAAGTAGGTTTTCTCTGTACCAGGTGCAAGGGAGTGACAACAGGGTTATCTTGTTGGCTGTGTACTCCTTGAGGCATTTGGTGGGGCCACTGTGAGATACAGGAAGCTGGACTAGATGGGCCTTTGGCCTGATCCAGCAAGGCTCTTCTTATGTTCTTAGGACTGCTTGGGTTGTCTAGATTTTGGATTTGTCTGGATTTCAGAATATTTGCATAAATATAATGAGATATCTTGGGGATGGGACCCAAGTCTAAACACGAAATTCATTTATGTCCCATATGCACGTTATATATGTAACCTGAAGGTCATTTTAAATAACATTTTTAATAATTTTATGCCCCAGCATGCCTTGCGCTTTGCCTGCTGGGTGCTGGAAAAAGTTTTTTAAAAAAAAGTCATAGCCCCCAAAATGTCTGGATTGGATTTCGGATGTCTGGCTAAGGAGTAATCAACCTGTAATTGAAAACTGAGGTTGAATATATTTGTATTTTATCTTTTTAGTTGCATGTTGATGTCTGTTTCTGAAGAACCCAAAGTGACAGAAGTTGAAGAGCCTCCCACAGAGCAGGACAAAAGGAAAAAAATGGTATGTTTTCATATCCAGCTCTTGAATGTCAAAAGTTGTAATTTAACAACCAGTAGACTAACTTTTTCTCACTAAGTTCAGTTGGCATTTTGCTGTAATGCATCTTTTTCTATTCTAAGGTTTTTTTTTCTGCCTTTCACACTGGAGCTGAATATTTAAGTCAGAATTGTGCTAGATAGCTCAATTTTGGAGCTTCTTTGCATTCTAAAGAAAACAACATATGCATTGGGTTTGTATCCGAAGCATTTACACACAAGCTCCTTATATGAACAGAAGGAGAGTTGTGCTCACAGGGCCTTGCATGACTGCATCTCTTCTTTTGTTCATTGAAGTAGTTGTGACCACAGAGCGCCTCCACACAAACACTTATGATACAACCCATTGTATTCAGCCCAAAAAGTACAATAAATCATAACTTGTTATAGAAGAGGTAATAAAATAAATGTAGAGAAATGATAGCATCTTAACTTGAAGAATACCCTGGAGTGCTGGAATTCAGACCAGGTTCCAAAGAGCTACTATACAATGTCTTAGACTTTTCTAGAGACTCCAATTCAAAAAGGTCACAGAACAACAAAAAACAGTGGCTCAAAAATAATCGGTGAGGAAACACGTTTATTACAGAGGTTATTTTAATATATTAAAGTTCTTACGTGTTTAAAATGAGGCAATGAGCAATGCAGCTAAAACAAATAAAACCATTATTTAACTAGAAAAAAATACAGGATAAGCGATCTACTTTTAAGCAACTTTAGAGGTATAGGGTACCTAGAATGTAGTTGGTATAAAACAAGCTAAAGAAAATAGTTGAGTTCTTTTGCTTTTTTTTTACACACTGGAGACTTGTGAAGCTCACTGCCACTAGAACTAAGAACAGCCAATCATAGAATGAAATTCAAAAAAGAGGTAGATGCCTGAAGGTTTTTATTGACTTACGGTGCATCATAGTCGAGGCTTACAGTTCCTATAATGAAGGAGCTTGTTCATCCCCTTCCTTGCCCCATGAATATAACAGCTAGTACAAATTATGTGCTCCATGCAAATGCTCAGTCAAGTGGTCCAGGAAGGGACCCAATTTGCACAATTCTATCCCTTCAACAAGGAAGGTGGAAAGATCGCATGGAAATAGACCTGCCTATGATCAGGTGTTCCCGGAAAGAGAGCTTGCCACCATAGAATTTGAGCACTGGTTCCAGCTAAAATATGAATGAAGCACAAGATGAGAAAGTCATATCACTTTCTAAAATGAAATAGGAATTTGATTTGAACATATACAAAAAAATTAAGAACAAAAATCTTTAAAAAGCAAGTTTATTACCCTATTTATCGGCATATAAAACGCACCGGCGTATAAGACGCACCTTCCTTTTGGCCCTGGGTTTCGAGAAAAAAAGATTTAAAGCATTTTTGGGCCACTTGGCCACTTACTGCTTGGCTGCTTAATTGGCTAATTTACATAAATTGCACAAAAATACCAGGATCTCTTTTAAAACACACAGCAATAAGACACATGAACAAAATGCACCAGAACATAAATCCCAAGTACAAAAAAAACCCCAGACTCAACTCTTTTTCCCCCAACCCACCCATGCACAGTTTCCAAAGTAAAAAACATTTACCCCAAGTAAAAAAAAAACCAGACTCAACTCTTTTCCCCCACCCCACCCCATGCAGTTTCCAAAGTAAACAACATAAAAGTACAAAAAAAACCCCAGACTCAACTCTTACCCCACCCCACCTATGCAGTTTCCAAAGCCTCCCCAACTAGGCCCAGTTCAGAAGCTTACCCTTCCGAGGAGAGCTGGAAAGAGCAGGCCCTCTGCAGCTCAGCTCAGTTGAACTGAGCACAGCGCCCTCTGCTGGCTGCTGAGAAGCTCAACTCATGCACGTGCATAAATTAAACCCGACAAACAGCTGTAGATCGGATAGATTAGTTAGGGAAGAAAGCACAAGGGAGCTCTCTGGCTCCGGAAAAACACGGTAAGCCCGAAAATGCTTTAAAACGGGCAAGGGGGGAAAAGGGATTTTTTAGTATTGGCGTATAAAACGCACCCTACTATTTTGGGTCACAAATGTAGACAAAAAAGTGCGTCTTATACGCCAATAAATACAGTAGTTAGAATAAGTTAGGTTTTTTGCCTGCCTTGTGTAAGGTTGCAGATACCACAAAACAGTGATAGATGGGCTGATGGTATGAGGGAGGAGACTGTGGTCAAAGTACGTATTAGCACCCAATGCCGCAGAGAATTGAGCTCTGGCCCCAGAATACCATTATTGGGGATTCTGTAGCATTGTGTGTCAATAACATTTCACTAAGTAAAATAAATAGACAAGTTCAATAAAGCTTCCTTTTTAAAATATTTCCTACTACTGGCCATCACTGCCTCTCTAATGGTAGTGGTGATCCACAGTGCCTAACAAATCTAAACGTTTCGTTCAGACATCACTGTTTCATCAATTCATTGAGATTCTGCTGCTCTGTCTGTCTAGTTGGCCTTGCATTTGGACCCAGTAACATTTCTGAAAACACCATCTGGGAGGCTCCCTGGATGACCTTGGACCAGTTGCTATCTCTCAGCCTAACCTACCTCACCTGTTGTGCGGACAAAAGGAGGGAAGGAATTACAGTCAATTTTCGCTATCCGCGGTCAGTTCCCGCAGATTTGCTTATCCGCGGAAACAAAGGTGTAAATCACATTGCGGTATCTGCAGCCTGTTCTCAGCTATTCACAGCTATTTGCTGCATCTGTGGCCATTCTGAAGCTCTCCACAGCCACCCTGAAGCTATTCGCTGTGGCTATTTTAAAGGTATTTGCAGTATCTGTGGCCATTCTACAGCTCTAGTCAATTTCACTAGTAGCGTCCCAGAATGCCTTGCTAAAGCTCTCCGCAGCCATTCTGAAGCTATCCGTGGCTATTCTGAAGGTATTCACTGCTGGCATTTCTGATCATGTTAGCTCCCCCTCCCCCTAACTCCATTGATCCTAAAGAATCAATGATTCAGTATCTGCGGATTCAGTATTCGCTCGGTTTTCCAGGAACCTAACTCCCGTGGATACCGAGAATTGATTGTATGTACACCACCCTGAGCTCCTTGGAGGAAGGGTAGTAGTATAAAAATGTGAAAAATGAATAAATAAATCACTGCAGATAGATTTTTTTCAATGATGTAACTGATAAATATGGTAGACTTAAGAGTACATATTGAAATATTGCCACACTTCAGTGAGGTCCATACAGTTGCTCTATATTTTGTAATTGCCCGCTGTGTCACAGATGTCAATATTATTAAACATGATATAGTGATTATGGAAAATGATGACTCATTGGACAGAAATAAATCTTGTCCTTGGTCTGTTGTTCAGAGAGACTTAGAATGGAAAATGCTTTAATTTCAGACATTACAAGCCTTACAGCTTAAAAAATACTAGTGCATTATTAAGCACTAGTTATTATCAGAGTTATCAGAGTCCCAATTGTAATGGAATATAGTAGAAATGGGAGCTAAAAAAATCTTAAATTCAGAGACAGGAATGAAAGCCAGACAGAATTATGAAAAATAATAAATGTAACTTGCTGTCCAAAGCTTGTTAATAGAAGTTGTTTTGCTGGTGAAGTGGTGGTTTGTTTTTATTTTTAAATAATTATATTTTATTCTGTTCAAAATGTTAAACATCTCACATTTTGATATCACAGTCTTAAACATGTAGATACCCTGTTTGCGGAGCTCATGTATGTATAATAGCTTTTTCATTCATGACAATGGTAGGGACAGCTTTTTGTTATATCCCCAGGGCTTTGAACTGGAAGGGCTCAGTCTTGCCAGGTGCTCTATCTGCATGTCTGAATGCCTGAATACTTTGAATTGCGTGCATATGGCTACAGTCCTGTATTATGTTATGCATGCTTACATTGATAGCAATGGCATTGATCTCCTCACATAATTATAGTCTTAAATGTTTAATGGGGATATCAGGAAGGGGAGGGAGTTAAAACTGTCTTAATGAGATACTCGTATTGATGATGTAAATCAGGGGTGACCACCCTTTCACCATTAGGGCCTCCACGTTCTTAAGAGTTGCGTAGAAGACAGAATCTAGGCAGCTGCAATTGCTGATGGTGCTGCTAAAGAAGCTGCACCTGCTGAAATGCCCTCACCTATACAACTATTAAAGGGCCAGGAGCATTCATACTGAAAGGTTGGCCAACCAACCCCTAAGAAAGGGAACTGACTGGTTTTAATGCCCTCCTTTCTGTCTTACCTACTTTTATAATTCTCTGCCTTGCGTACTAGTTTCAAATCCAGCCAGTTATGTAACATTAAGCTTCAGCAAAATATATTTAATATAGCTATCTTCAAAATTAAATAGCAAGGCTAAAGCAAAGGATTCTCAATATAGTCATAAAAGAAAATCCTTGTCATCTTGCTCACAGTTAGGATTCTAAGTATTCCCACAGGTGGGTTTTTATAGTGTACTTTTTGCCTAGTACTAGTCTAAAACTAGTGCTCCCACATGGCAGCCAAGAGACTAGACCTGGAATGAATGTTTGACCATGTGCTACTGCTGGCGCATGCACGACAGGGAACTGTGAAGCAAAGGCAACTGAGCTGTGAAACACATCGCCTCCTGTGGACTTAGACTATGATATATGTGCTACTGCTGGCGCATGCACGACAGGGAACTGTGAAGTAAAGGCAACTGAGCTGTGAAACACATCGCCTCCTGTGGACTTAGACTATGATATATATAAAGTTTATTACAGAATGCCACCTATTGGCCAAGGGAAGAACTATCACAAATTATAGAAATAAGAGTGACAAGGATCCAGTTTTGTTTTTCCCTATCAGTGTATTTCTTTTCCATAGACAGTGGTGCGACCAGGCGTCACCCTCATGGGGATGACACCACACACCGCCTGAGCCTCCACTTGGTGATCTTCGGCCTGCTCTGGGCCCAGCCACCTCTCGCTGGCGAGTGGTGAAAACACACTTGCAGCAAGAGCGCAAAGTGAGAATGAAATTTGGAGCCAAATGGAGGCTTGGACAACGGGCCTTTCGCTCGGCAACCCAGAAGTTCTGGGGTGACATGATTATGTCATCACATCACCGCCAACACCTCCAGGTCACCACACTGGGTGACACCCACTCCAATGATGCCGCTGATGTTATGGAAGAGAGAGAAGCCAGAGATTCAGGGCAACTGCTTTCGGCAACAGTTTTATGTGCTCTGATCGAATTAGTTGTGGTGTTACTTTCTTGTATCTTAATAGACTTTATCTATTAAGTAAAACTTTATCAATAGTAAAAATGATAATCTTGCCTATTAGAAACCAATACTAAATATTAACTACACCATTTAATGACTTTATTTTAAAATGTGATGGGGCATATTTTTTTAAAAGACTTTAATGTATTAGCTATTATTGAATAGCCAATACCTACGTACTTGAATAGTTTAGCTTTTCAGAATGAAACTGTAAAAGTACTGCCTACCATGCAATCCTATGCATGTTTACTCCAAAGTAGATCATATTTTGTTCAATGGGGCTTACTCTCAGGTGTGCATAGATTGCAGCGCTAGTGAACTGTTTGTTTGTTTTTTAAATCAAAATCTGCATTTTATGTTCTTCATAGTAATTCACTCTAATTGATCATTATGCTAATGTTTTTTAAATAATGTTCTCTTTGAAGTGATTGATTTTAAAGAGTATAATTTCTCATAATTATTGACATGAGGTCAGCTAAAATAGGTTTCTGTTTCATCAAGCATGAAATTGAATATCATTAAAATCTTTTTTCACCTAAATTTTGACATTTTCTATATTTTCTTCAGTGAGCGTGAATTATCTAAGATTGTATTTGTACTGTTTTCTTTCTCTGTTTTTTGTTCTGCGTATATGAATAGAAGATAATTAACTTCTTTGTGGCAGAGTATTGCCTGGGGTTCAGCAACTAAAACCTTCAGAGACTGCAGTTATTTGGGGAATTCTGAATGGTTAAGAGTAAACTTTTCTTCCTTGGTGTATGTATCTCCTATTCAGTTATTGCAGTGTATATGTCTGCATTGCAGAAAACACTCCATGGCAGTTTTTCAACCGGTGGTCTGCGAGGTGTTGTCCAGTGATACGCTACAGCAGTGGTTCTCAAACTGTGGGTCGCAACCCACCATTGAGAACCTAAGCTGTCCTTTGTCCCCTTAAGGGGCGGGGACAGCATGGCAGCAGTGATCCGGGGGATCGCCACTGCTGCTAAATTGCCCTAAACCGCCGTTGCGGCACTTACCAGGGCTTGGGGGAGGCCTGCACAACCCTCTGCAGGCCTCCCCGATCAAAGTTCTCCCCTGCCTCGCGGGGAGAACTTTGAGAAATGCTTCACTACAGAATACGGCGGGCAGGCAACAGCTCCAAAGAGATGCAAAGCCTTGAGCCAAAACCCTGCCTCTGCTTCCCAAGCTGATTTTGGCTTAAGGATCAACTTCACGTCTCTTCAGAGCAGTTGCCTGCCTGCCATACTCATGCGGCGCAGCTGCTCCAGTCCCGGCTCTGTCTCCCCCATAACAAGCAGCAGCAGGCTGTGAACAGGAGGTGTACATCAGGAGAAAAAGGTTGAAAAATACTGTTCCTACAGCATTGGTACAAACTGCTGGAACACTTTTTCCACCTCCCAGAGTTACCAACAAAATATATACCAATATGTTTTAAACATTATTTTGGAGAATACTACTGTATGTGAAACGTTTAGGTGTTCTTGATAATATATATCTGCATTGTATATCTATTTTAAACTGAGTTAAACCCCTGAACCATGAGCTGTTGATCGAAAGCTCGGCAGTTCAAATCCGCGACGGGGTGAGCTCTCGTTGCTTAGCCAGCTCCTGCCAACCTAGCAGTTCCAAAGCATGTTAATGTGAGTAGATAAATAGGTACCTACCATTTGCGTGAAGGTAAACAGCGCTCCGTGTTCCAGCCGCATATTACGCGCTGCGGCAGGGAGAGTCATGCCGGCCACATGACCACGGAGGCGACTTCGGACAACGCTGGCTCTTCGGCTTTGAAATGGGGATGAACACCACACCCTAGAGTCGGACACGACTGGACTTAATTGTCAGGGGTCACCTTTACCTTTTTAATGGATAAATAATTAAGCTTGTCTTAACTGGAAAATTTTGTATGGCTGTAAGTTTCTGTACCAATATTGTAATACCAATATTGGTTTTGTAAACCTACATGTCAGTTACTTCTGTTCCACTGAATTCTGGAAGTGTGGTGACTTCAGAGAAGTTTGATTTTGAGATTGCATTGGGATATAATGCAGCTAGCCAAGCTGTTCTGTCAGAAAGCTGCTATCATCTAGAAATTTTTCAGTGAGTTTCTTATAATTACAAAACTGCTAAGGTTGGTTAAACTAATCTGAAAGAATATGTGATTTCTTTTTGTTGCCTAGGGAGATGAGATACTATTAATAAGTTAACAGTTACTGTACAGGACGAAGTATGACTACAGCGTAATCCCTTTATAGGCCTTTGTTCAGGGTACAATACTGTGGCTCAGTATTTTGCGACAGTAATATATAACATTGTGCAGAAGAAAACTGCAGAATTTAGCAAGCTAAATTTTAGGTAGGTACATATTGCCTTTATTTTCTTAAATAAAGACAGATTATTTCCTTGTATCCCAGGCTTATGGTCCCACTGTGCTAGGGCTAAGGTAGTCACAATCCCATGTGCAACCAGAAACACAGTCAATGGCACAACAGCAGTTGTGGAAACTAAAGCTAGCTTATCAGGACTAGTATCCCACAGCATTCTGGGTAACTGCCAGCCCACCAATCAGAATCTCACATGCCAACAACCTCATATTAACTATGCATGAAAGGCACCAATCAGCTGAACACATCCTCCCACACACAAGGTACAAACATGCTGTCAGGAATTCATGTTAGTCCCTCCTTTGTTAGAGCCTCTTATGGTCCAGCCAGCGGGAGGCATGCATGTTAGCTTTCCAAGATAACTGTTCAAGTCCTGTGAGGTGCCCATGACAGAATCATTACTAACAGTGAGCTGTTACTCACACACGCTCATCAACACAGGGAAAGAGATAAGGACCATCAGTGAGCGTACAGCCAATGTGATTGCACGAGACAAACGTAAGGAAAGATAAAAAGGGTTTTGGTGGGTTCTGTGTTGGGGCTGCTCCACAAACCAAGGTTACCTTTCTGTGAAGAAAGCCCTTCACATGCAAGGAAGGCAAGTAGCCTTTGAAGGGAGCCAGGCTGCCTTGCATCCCAAGTGGGAGAGCGGAGGTGAGGGCTCTGTGAGAGAGAAGCGTCCCGGGGAAGTTGGCTGACCAGCCTATGCTGGTTTCAGCAAGTTGGTGATGCTCAGGAAATGAGAGGAAGAAGTTGGAAAGGGGGTTGTGGGGTGTTAACAGTCCTGGGTGCTGGTTGGCACAGTGGTTCTCAAATGAAGTCTGGAATGAAGGTGACATTGCAGCATTAGAGGGTTTGCTCCATGTACCAATAGCCAGGCCAACAGGACTCAGTGGGATGGGGGAACAAAGAACAAGTGTGGACCAAAGAACAAAAAACGCAAGGCTTGGAAGCCCAAAGTATAGATTTTCACCCATATAATTCTATGGATGGGCTGACTCAGTTAGGAGGTCCTCTGTTGTTAGTTAGGGACACCTGATGGGTTCTTCCTTTGTCTTGCCACCCAGTTGAGGGTGCAGTAGCTGGTGGGATGGCCGAACAAATTCTAAACAGTCAACTTGCAGTCAATGAGCTTCTGGAAGACAAATAATTTGTAAGTTGTGAATTTCCTTTTTCATTCCAATATTGTATATCTTAGAGATCTTGTTGTTGTTGTTGTTTTTAAAAAAACCTTCCAGTTATATTGAATAATATTTGGCTGCCAAACTAAGCCCTTGATTTCTGTGGCCTCTTAACAATTTCTCAAAGCTGTCTAAATGTTAACTTGTTAATGGGATTTACTCCTATATAAGTGTTTATAAGACTGGTGCATTACAAGCATTACAGCTAGTCATGACTAACTAAACTTAGGACACAGCCTATTATATTTTAAAATAAATCTCATAATTCATTTTTAATTAAAAACCCTTCTAGAAAATATGTTTCTTTGTTCTTACAAAGTACAACTTTATACAGTATAGTTTATATTAAACCTTCAGCTATGCATTATTGATATCAGTGGTAATGTTAATGAAAGAATAGCATATGATGGGGCTGTGGTTCTGAATTGAACTAGGAGTTCTCAGTACATTTGAATGGATTCAGCAGAATTAATTTACTGCTCTATTGATACTAAATTACGAAGCTTTATAAATGGGAAGCTGTGAAAATAAGGGCATTTATCACTGTATCAGGAACTTTATTGCACCCAAAGTTTCTCTGAACTAACATGCATATTTCAGTTCTTGTAAATCTGAAGGTACAAATTGTTGGTTGAGCTTTTCAGGATTGTTCCTGTCTCTGAATTATAGGATTTTTTTATTTCTAAAATGAAGCTTTCCAGTTAAATGAAATACTGTTTCCAAAAAGAAAGGTAGTGCTTAAAAATGTTGTCAGGCTACATTGGCACACTTTCACAGCACATTTTGGCAGCCAGAACTTTGCGGATTGTTTCACTTCAAATTTCCCCTTAGATTTTAACAGAACAGTATCTTGCATTGGTTGTAAGTCATTATTGATTTATTGTTTTGTGGTTCAAGGCAGTTCTTTAATAATTACTCGTGGGGTGGGAGGTGAAGGGGTAGGCTTTCCCTTGTACTAGTTTTCTGTAGTAATTTTGTTTCATAATGGGTCCTGAAATGAACTTTGTAGGTCTCAGCACTGAGAGAGAACCTACTGCTAAAAAACCAACAACATCAAATTAAAAACACACCATTGACTTGGGATGGGGGGCAGACTGTGATGGACCAAATCCAAAAGTTAAAACTTGTTGGCTGCCGCTGTAGCTCTGTTGATGTACAGCCCTCGTCAACTACTGTATTTGCTTAGCCTCACACTTTTTGGTCTGGAAATTTTGAGACTGTTCTTGATCTAATGAGAAACCTAGCTGTGGAGTTTATGCTTTTAAAATGTCCTGCTTGAAAAAAGTACAAAAATGAAAGTATTTTAGTAGTTTGCCATTTGCAGATTTCAGCACTGTTGATTAACTGGCACAGAAGCGAAAGGTTACTTTTAATTGATGAAATAGCAGAATTCCTCTAGAAGAATTTGAACGTTGGATGATGTTTCTCAATGTAAGCACTACAGAACACAAAAGCTTTCTTATTCCAGCTAAGATTTATAAAATAGATGAATGATTCATAGTTGCACTTGGTTTATCTGCTGTTTTCATTATAATATATTGTTCTTATCTGTATTCTGCAGCTTGCACTAAAGGATCCAGTACACTCTGTGTCGCTGCAGCAATTCGTATATGAGAAGCTAAAAGCACAACAGGAATTGCTGGGAGAACAAGGCTTTCAGGCACTGATGGAAACTGTGGATACAGAAATAGTTGCACAATTACAAGATTTTTTACAAGGATTCTGAATAAACAGAAACAAGATTTTCTAGGTCTTTTCCTTTGCTTCAACATTATCAGGGCAAATGCAACAGCTTTTCATCTAACTGCAAAAACAAACTTTTAAAAAAGAGAATTTGTGTTGAGAATTAAGAAATAGAGGCTATAGAATTGGATTTTTTTTCTGATTAAGACAAGATTGAAATAATAAATGTAGATTCTCTCCTAATTAGTTCTACATGCTTGTTTCACAAAACTAATTTCGGTAAGGAGTAAAGGTTTGCAGAAAACCATTTCTATAAATACAGCTATTTAATTTACCGTTAGAATGGTAATAGCTTTGATCTTATGATCATGTGGTCTTAACACGTGCAGGATATGAGCTCACTTGGGCTGCCTTATTGTTATTTACTACTAAAACTGTAATAAAATGTAATACATTGAAGGAGTTGAAGAGCAACAGGACAGGATGTAAGGTTTATTTTGGCTTCAATCTAAATAGTATACATATAGTGTTATAAATGGTGGAAAGTATTTTTAAGATTTCCTGTATGGGGAGTTGAACACTAGTCTTTTGCATGAAAAGAGAATTAATGAAGTCATCCTAATGTTTTAAATTCACTGTGTTGATCCCTGTAGGAGGAAAGGGTTTAAGTAATTTTTGTCTAGTTTTAGCTCTACAAAATGATTTTCAATTTAAAACACAAAGTAGTACATCACTGGTTTATGTGCTATGTGTGAAATTCAAATTGATCATTGATCTCCTCATCCCACAGTGCTTGAAGATGAATGTACTATACACCTTGAAAGAAAAAGATGATGGGGTATTTTTTTCTGTTGTAGAAAAGTACCCTTTTCAGGTGGCTAAGAATGTGAGTAAAACCTTACTAATGTTATGTGTTTCTGGTTTACAAATGGAGCAGTGGTCATGATGGACTCTACATTAACTACCCAGCAGCCTTAATCTGGGGGAAAAGAGCATTCCAAGTCAGGGGAAGTGATTGGAGAAAACATTTGGGTTCCAATGTTGTCAAAAAGAGCATTCATGCCTCTTGCCCTCACCCCACTCCCATCTTTCTTTCATACCTCCTATTTTAAGGAGAGGTTCTTTTTGTTTTAGGCAAGGCTTCTTATTACCTGTCCTCTGTAATAACAAGCAATCAGTTTTACAGTTGGCAGTATACTATCAAAGTATAATACTTGTGCAAAAAACAACAATATGTAGCTATGGGGAACAAAAACCTCATTGTAAACTGTAGATTCAAAGTGTACTAGAAAATAAATTGTGATGCTTCCAAAATTTCAATTAAATTTTCCAAAGATATCTCACTTCTGACTTATTCTGTATGCTCCTCTCGGAGTGCATGAACGTCTTATCAGCAATTCAGAGGCAATGCCTCCTTTAACATGTTGTTGTAGCTATAAGGAATGGCAGTGCATCGCATTTTAAGTAGCAATATTGCTATACAACATTCCAAGCTACAGTTCTCATGACCTTGGGTATATCTTCAGAATCAACGATTTAGGCTCAGAATGTCGCTTATCATGAAATACATGTAATATACATCACCACTGAATATTTTAAAATGTATTCAAATGGAACATATGAAGTAGGCTTAAGAAATTCCACACAGTGTACAACCTGATACCTGACAGAGTGACTACTAAACTTTTGTCCTTAGTGTACACTAGCATTCTGAAAACTTAAAATATACCAGGTTGCATCCAAAGGTCAGTTTTCTCTATTGCGAGGATTTCTTTCTTTCTTTGAATGAAGGGAACCTTTGGATCCAGCCCTCTGAGTGTGGATATGATCTCCAAACTTCATAAGCTTTCGCATGTGTCCAAGACCACACTGAGGACAACTACATCCATCAACCCTATTTTTGTTAGCAAACTTCAGCAGATTAGGAGGGGAAAATCTGACTCCATGAGGAACCAGTGTATCTTTCAAGCTTTCCTTTTAGCTAACTGGTTTACTTTCTTCACATTTTCAACTCTGGCAAACCTAGCAGAGCCCTTTGAAGTGCTTCCTTTGCAAATTAAATACAGTACTTAGGAGTTAATATGTTCAAAATGTTTCTCACTGTTGAGCTATTTCTTTGATAAACAAGATTAGAGATAATACCGTCAGTATTTGCCTGCATTAAGAATATAAGGAAAGCCCTGCTGGCTCAGGCCAAAGGCCCATCTAGTCCAGCGTTCAGTTTCCCACAGTGGCCCCACCAGCTGCCCCTGGGAAGTCCACAAAGAGAAGGCAAACTTCTCTCCCACCATTGTTCCCCTGCAACCAGTATTCAGAGACAAACTGCTGCTGGACCAGGAGGTAACACATGGCCATCATGACTAGTAGCCACTGATAGAGCTGACCTCCATGAATTTGCCCAATCCTCTTTTAATTAAATCCTGCCAACCTAGCAGTTCCAAAGCATGTCAATGCGAGTAGATAAATAGGTACCGCTTGCGGAAAGGTAAACAGCGCTCCATGTTCCAGCCGCATGCTACGCGCTACGGCAAGGAGAGTCACGCCGGCCACATGACCACGGAGGTGTCTTCGGACAATGCTGGCGATTCGGCTTTGAAATGGGGATGAGCACCACACCCTAGAGTCGGACACGACTGGACTTAATTGTCAGGGGTCACCTTTACCTTTACCTTTTAATTAAAACCATTGAAGCTAGTGGCCATCACCACATCTTATAGCAACCAATTCCACCACAGACTAATCATGTGTTGCATAAATTAGTACCTCCTTTTGCCTGTTGATCAGTTTCATTGGATGACCCCTTGTGATGAATGTGCTGTTTTTCCCCCTTATTATTTTTTTTACCAATTTTCCTTATTTTGGGACACTTATAACCCCCCAGAAGCTCTGTGCAGGTTCAGCAGCCTAAACGCCAGGATATTCTCTTGCAGCAATCTTTTTGAAACGCCATTGCCAGATGGCCATGTGTGGTGTGGATTTGAATCCTCCTTTATGTCTGAAGTAACTAGCTCCTAAATGAGATTGGCATGTGCCTACCACCTGGGCAGCCAAACTGGCTAGGTATAGGGGTGGGATGGTCAGGTGGATTCCATTCCTTCAGTCAGGTAAATCTATGACATCAATATTCTACTACAATATTCTTCTTGAGGTGTGGCTATACACAATATTCCAAATGTGGCCACAGCATAGATTTGTATGGGAACAATATATAGTATTAACAGTCCTATTCTCAATCCTTTTCCTAATGACCCCTAGTATTCCTCAATTGTACCTCCAAGATAAATATACATGTAGCATCTATCTAAATTAGTAAAGTCTTGTTCTCTTACAAGAGATTAGACAGCTTTTTGGAACATGGGGAAAGTTACTTACCTAACCTCTATCATATTACTGGACGATGTGAAGCAGTAGTGAGTGACAAATTTCCACAGTTAAACCACTGATTCCTACAAACAAGAACACTATATTTTAAATTGGAATACATGTTTTTACTTGCAGGGAGGTTTTTACATGGGGAACATACAAAACTAGCACCATCCACCCACAGTCTGATGCATGTGTAGACTTGGCCTGAGGAAACTGCCAGCTCAATCCTATCCTTTCCCCCCCCCCCCGCACTAGTGCAGCCATGCCAAAAAGATGTGTGTTGTATTGGGGGTGGGTTGGGATGGAGTGAGAGACTTCAAAGGGGAAATCCCCTTTCCCCTCTGAAGCTTCCCGGCCTGGAATGGATCTCTTCCGACCTGCGCCAGTGATTTTGCTAGAACAAATCCGAGGAGAGAAAGGGGGCGGGGAGACTGCTGCCAGAGGGGATAGGATCCCCCATGTGGCCATTGCCACCAGATCCATCCCCTCCCACAGCCTCCCCACCCCCCATTTCTCACCCCACCCCACCCCTGCTCCACCCACTTCCACCTTTCCCGCTAGCTTGCCTGCTCCGGTGGGCAACCAGCAGTCCAGCGACGCACATGAGAAGGCTCCAGCTACTCAGCACATGCCAGAGCATGCTTTACAGCTGCTTTTCAGCAAGCCACGCCAATGGTCCAATCCTATTCCTGCGATCCACCACCAGAACTATTGTTTTAGCAATAGAACATACTTTATGGTGTCGTAAAAACACAGAGCTGTGAGCTTCCGGACTGCAGTCAGAGGCCCCGCTAAAGAGCTAGTGCAGGTCCGAGGAGACCCATTGGCAGTTGAAGGGCTTTGGTTGAAGGGGAAAAAAATATTTTTCCCTTACCTCTCACAAACCTCCCGATCAACATCCCACCACCACCACCACTATAGCATGCAGCACAGCCTGTTTTGGTGTGGCTACATGCTATAGCAGGGAAAACCATAGGACTTGTCTGTTAATATAGCTCAGGTCCTTGCAGGAAGGGTAGTATAAAATGTGGAAAATAAATATAGATTGCAACTATTTGATTATCAAGTTCTTTATCACACCAAACTCGGAATATGAAGTTAGAAAACTTCCTTTGAAGTTGCACATATTTTGAAATTTTAGAGAACAAGTTTAATAATTACAGCAGAAATAAAAAGTACGGTCAGCTCTCCTTGTCTCCTCTAATCACAGAGGCAAAAGGGGGGGGGAGCCCTATCCCTGGTGTTAATAGACTTCATATTCATTTTAAATGTACACAGTCTTTATCTCTAAGAAACATATTATTTCTAACTTTTCCCCATTGCCATTAGCCATGTTTGCATTGTAAAATGTCAATAGGAATTTCAGTCATAAAAAGTTACAGCTTTCTGATAGTTCAAACACTTGAGGCAGTACAAGCTGCTCTCCTTACGTGACGTTTTCTTCGCTGAACTGAAGTGCTTCTTCACCTTGACTTTTCCAATAAAGCCGGAGATTAGCATCATTTAATATTGATGGTGAGAACTCATAAAAATGTTAACATACACTACAAAGGGGAAATCTAGTTTATCTACGGCACAGTATTTAAAGTAAAAAAATGTGATGGCCACAAAATAAAGATATGTCTCTTGACTGCAAAACCGTTGGAGCCAGGGAGAAGTTTAACAACCATCATCACATTTTTAAAGCCCAATGCAGCAGGCATTTCTGTTTCCAAAGTTTCTAATTTCAGCCTGCTTGATGGGTGGCCAGATCCTCTCCAAATAGCTGTGTCAAGCACGTGAGCAATTTCTCACTTATTCCATATATACATAGCCAGGATGCACTAGCACAGGTCCAAGCTCCAGCCCACTGGCAGGCATTTATCTCAGTGGTTGTGCAAGGGTAGGGTAGCATAGCATAAATACATGGGAGAATAGCTGCAAAGAAGAATCCAGCCTAGCTTTCACCTATGGCAGTCCCAACTCTCTTTGAGAACCACAGCTAAGCAATATGGAAGACCTACTTAAGAACATATGAAGAGTTGAATCAGGCCAAGGGCCCATCCAGTCCACCTTCCTGTATCTCACAGTGGCCTACCAGATGCCTCTGGTAGCACACAAGACAATAAGATACCTGTATCCTATTGTTGCCACTCCTATCTGGCATTCAGAGACAGGTTACCTCTAAAACCCCAACTCCCTCCAGCATTGTCTGTCCAAAAACGAGGTGGCAGATGGAGGCGACTAGTCTCGTGCGCTCTTGCGACAGCAGCAGCATGAGAAAGCACTTGTCTCTTCTGTCTGCCTCCCAGTTGATGGACAACAGACAGGAGAGTTTTCCTTCATGCTGCTCCTGCTGCTGTGGCCTGAAAGAGAAAGCACTGGCTGTAGAGGCTCCGCCTCCTGCACCTATTGCTCAGTCAGTGTCCCCTGTCCTCCATAGCTTACTGGGCGATGAGGGGGCGGGACAATAGCCACCACAGTAGTCCTTACTCCTCTTTGCTGGTTCTGTTTTCAAATGTCCAGATGTCCCACCCCTGACATGGGGCATCTGGGCACTAAGCCAAGTAATAGGAAAGAGGACCACCGCAGCAGCAGCAGCTTCCTTTCCATTGCCCAGTAAGCCTCCTGGACTGGGCTATGGGGGGAAGGGGAAGCAACAGCCACAGCAGTCCCTCCTCCTTGCGCTAAACGTTTTCAGCGCCCTGATGCAGCATCAGGGGCAGGGCATCCGAACAAGAGGAGAAAAGGACTATTGTGGTTGCTGTTTTTCTTCTTCCCGTTGCCTGGTAAGCTATGGGGAAGCTTATCAAGTGATGGGAGGTGGAAGCAGCAGCTAGCACCGCCACCAGTGCAGTGGGCACCAGTGGCAGTGTAAAGACAGCCCACTCCTCCTGTGGGCAAGAGGCAGAGGAGAACTTTCCCGTTTGCTGTTAGTGTACCAGGTCTGTGCGGGGCTCCAGAGACTGGCCAGGTGGCCCCTTATGGAGGCTTAGGCCCTTGGCCAATGGCCAGTGACCAATCAGGCCAACCTTTGATGCCACCATAGCTACTGCACAGTACACAATGTACAAAGTGTGTACACACGGGGACACACACACACACACACACACACACACACACACACACACACACACACACACACACACACACACACTTGTTAGACTACTAGATAGCTATCAGGAAGATTGCTCACTAATTAAACAAAGATAGATTTCAAATGATAGATTTGTTGGTAAAAAAGATATCCCTTGACAATTAAGTCCAGTCGTGTCCGACTCTAGGGATCGGTGCTCATCTCCGTTTCAAAGCTGAAGAGCCAGCGCTGTCCGAAGACGTTTCCATGGTCATGTGGCTGGCGTGACTCAACACCGAGGCGCATGGAACGCTGTTATACCGTCCCGCTGACGCGGTACCTATTAATCTACTTGCAGTTTCTTGCTTTCGAACTGCTAGGTTGGCAGAAGCCGTCACACGGATTCGAACTGCCGACCTTTCGATCGACAGTTCATGGTTCAGTGCTTTAACCCACTGCACCACAAACAAACAATAAGTACTTAGACCTTAACTGTACTGCATACGGATGCCATAAGGTGGGGTGTTTTTTTGCTTTTGTTTTCTGTTTTAATGTGAAAGAAAATTTTGTGAAGCTGGTGGATAAGCCACAATAATTTGCAATGTGAACCTAAGGCTATACAAAAAACAGCAAAATAGCAGCACAGCTGGGTTTGGATTACTGGAAAGAGACCAACAGCATGGAACTAAAGGTTTATTATCTTGCTAGATGAAGGAAGAGGATTCTGCAGAGAGCAGAACAGTTGCAGATCAATTGTATTCTCTCACAATTCCAGAAATGTTTTTGCCCCAAATTCTCGTTGTTTGTCTTTTTAGCCGCTACTGACGGCCTGCCATTGTCCTGAGCAATCAAGTCTTGCTGCTGCAAGACTTACAGGCCTGTATTTGCCCCCCTGTCATTTTATATGTTTCATATGCTTATACTTATACAATGCCCACAGTAGTTTCATTCAGGGGCTATGGAGGGTTGTTTTCAGATCAACAAGTGAACAGGCATTCATTGTCCCAAGCTGGCCCTTTAGACTTAACCAAAGCTGAACTCCAACCATATCTTCATTTTCTCCCATTTAAATGACCTTGTGCTTTTTACATTGTTTATACGGTAATATCCGTTCTTTTGTTAGTTCAAAAATTCTCCCCTCCCCCCATGTACCTGCCTGCCTCCTGATCTTACCCACCCTCCTTCAGCCACAAACAAAAACCACAGACAGGTTTCAAGCACATAGACGGACTAACAAGGCAAGGCAAACTAAACCAAAGTTAAACTAAACCAGACTGGGTGGGGACCGGGGGGGGGGGAATCAGGTGAAGGTGGGCCATTTGGACAAACTAGGGCTGATTGAAGCTTTGGTACTGCCCAAAGGCAGCACCAAATGTTGCCACCCTTCCCAGGCTGTGCACCTACTGCCACCTTGCACACCCAGAGTGCGCAATCCAGAGCCCAGCCCAGCCCTTCCCCTGCAGTTCCAACGTGGCCTCCATTTGGAGGAGCTGAGCTGCTGGTCCCCAGGTCGCCATGCTTCACCTCACCTTGATCACCTGAAGTAGCCAGTTTGATGAGGAAGTGGTGCAATGACAGCTTTCCCTCCCCCTCCCTCCAGTGCTGCTGGAGGAAGAGGTGGGCAACTGCCACCCTGAGCCTCTTCCTGCTCACTTTCAGTGGCTTGGCGGGTCAAAGGGAGGCAGTGGTGGATGATGCAGGGTACAGGACACCCCTTGTCCGTTGACCACTCCCCCCACAACTCAACGTGAGACTTTCAGTCTTCCTCATGGCAGGCCAGCCCTGGGACAAACTCTACTACTATAGCAGCACATCCAACTAGTATCCCAGCGCATCCAATCACAGTATCAGATGAATGGCTGGAAGTTTATTTCACAGTGAAGTATGACTAGAGCCACGATCCAAAGAGGCTGTAAGTGCTTCTGCACACTCATGGAGGATGAAGGTTCCTCTTTCAGCAGCGATCTCACACTTTTAATAAAATATTACCCTAGAAGGTTCCCTGCACAACAGGAGCAGCTATCTGGAGGCCTGGATTAGAAAGGGGGTGGTGAAAAATTCCCATGCACGTGGCCCTTTAACTTCCATCTTATTCCCCCTTCCTCCAGGGCATTTATTCTGAGACAGAAGTGAGCCAAGAGCCCCTGATCAATATTTTCCTCACTTACAATTCACTCCAATTTTTTAGTGTATTAAAGTACAGCCAGAAACACACCATGAATTTTTCTATTTTTGGTCACCTGTTTGCTTTATTGCATCATTTTACAGTGGCTAGCAGGAGATTTTTTATTTTATTTTTTAAATACCACATGTTTGATAGCAGTTGGATTTTATTGGATCATGTTGTAGGTGTTGCATTTTTGTGATGCCTGCAGGCAGAAAATGTGACTGACAAATATAAATAAATAATTGCAAAGGGGCAACTTGATCACAGGTCTCTCAGAAAATCCAATTCAGAAGCTGATCTGGATCAAAGCTTTGGAGATGTATACGGTTTTTTACTTGATCTGTAATATGTCTGGAGAAAGCCGTCTCCTCCTCCCCCCCCCCCTGATATCTGTAACAAAGCTCTAAATAGGAAATCTCTCACAAGGTAGTTCTGAAAGAACTCATTTGACAGCTCTAAGTGGTTGAGATAGATTTTATATCAACTGCCTGACATTTGGATAGCTGAGCTGAACCCAACCTCTGAACCACCTGAAGTTCACAACATAGAGCTTAATGCTCTCTTCAGATATTAAAGTTAAGTGACAACAAATCATTTCAAAAAAATTCCTTTAAGAGATGGATCAGTTTAAATCTGTTGTGATCAAGATGCCAAAGCCTTGAGTCAAAAGCAGGGGAACAAACCACAAGTTGATTCTGCTGCACGATTTTAAGCAGAAGAAGAAGAAGAAGAAGAAGAAGAAGAAGAAGAAGAAGAAGAACCAAGTCTTTCAAAAGCAAGTGTGACAAAAAGCAGAATTACTGCATATGTTCAAAGATAGTCCTTAGGAACAGATCTGAACTTCAAATTGGGTATAAGATCACAGCTGGAAATATCGCTACCTCTAAATATTGTGGATTGATGGGTGGGACCCAGTACAGAGTGGGGTTCCTTTTTGCCTCCCCCTTGGGGGGGGAGGTTAGTGGGTTGGAGTTGTTTCTTTAGGGTGGGGGGTATCTCCTTTTGTTGGTGGAAGTAAGCTCCATTGCACACAATGGGACTTACTTCTGAGTAAGGCAATCAATGCCTAGGATTGCGCTGAGAGTCTCCTGCTGGAGGTTGCAAGTTTGGGGATTTATTTTAAAATGGAACAACTTGCAAATTATTTTTCTTCTTCTGTCCAAAGACGGAATTGCCAAAGGATCAGTTTTGGGAATTTCTTTGATCTGTTGTTCAAAGTCAAAGTGATATAAATGATGTGCTGGAACTTTCAGATTTAGCACTTGGATCCCGCTCCAAAATTGCATGGAATCTCCGTGTTCAAGTGCCTCGTCCTGCTCTCTCGTACTTAATCTTTTTGAAATTGTGTTACCCTACTAAGACATGCCTGACCTCGGTCTCCATGGCTCAGTTAGATGAAAGTACTTTTGCCCTCTGTAGAAAAGGCCATGAAAAAAGATAATTTGGCAGCAGAAGAGTGTGATTTACTTTGACATTCTTATTGCCTAGCTGGGAGTTTTACGCTCTCCTCTTTTTCTGTTTCCCTTTCTTTTTAAGTCCATAATTATACTGCTTGGATTTCAACAGAAAAGGATAAGTAATATGGTTATTGTTCCTTGTTTGTCTAAAAGAAAGCATGTGAATGTGCTTCCTCTCTCTCCTTTCTCCCTACTAACTTGGGGTGCTGTGAAGTATGAATTAATTTAGGGTTTGTGTTGCTCTAACAGTGAATTTCCAAAAGTATAATTAGTTTCATTTTCTGTATAAAGCAAGGCTGAACTTCAGCCTCTGCTGAGCATTTGTATTTTAAACAGACAGAGTCCCCTCTCCCCTGAGTGGCCAGAGGCTGAGAGAACTATGTCCCAACCCTTGAGCACTACTGCTGCCTTGCATTTGAACAAGAGCCTCTGTCTTTCAGAGAGTCCATGCTGAGATATAAGAAAGCATGCCTAGCAGACAGCTTTACAATGGTGAATGGTTTGGTGGTCCTAAAGCCAGCCATGTTCCTATCTAAACACCCTATTTCAGCCCAGTTCTAACTGGGAACATTTGTTCCCTTGCCCAGGGGTAAGCCCCCACAGCGTGGAGGGTCTACTCGGACCTGCACTAGCAAATTTGCTGCTGCAGGTCTGTGTGGACCTGCACCACACAGGTCCAAGTCCAGGATCAAGTCCAGGACGGGGGGGTTAGGATTTGGCGGCTGCCCCTTTCCAGATCCAATCCACCCATCCCACGACCTATCGTACCCCTGCTCCACCCTCCCCTCCCCCGTTCTGCCCTTCTTACTTTATCTTGGGACTACACTAGTTTACATATGTTAATTCCCCATTCTTCCTAAGCTCATTTTTCTTTCTTGACTCTAAGGGTCATTTTTACATGGTGAAGCCCATTTTCCCGTGTGATTCTATTCCACCTAGCAACCAGTTTTGCTCACGTTTTCATTGGTTCCTGATTTCCCCTCCCTTTCCCCTACACATACGGGACAGTTTGAACAGATAAGCACGTTAGCTACACACATAATGATAAAAATGATTACAATTTAGGAATTATTGATTTTAAATTGCCCAATTCTTATTGTTTGTAGTGCCTCTGAATGTTTTATATTTTATTTGTATTTTATTTTCCCCATGTTTCTTCTTTATAATTAATTATTTTAATACATTGTTGAGTGAGTGAAATAACTGTCTTCTGCTTTATATTTAACCCCCTAAATGCTAGTTCCAACTTACAGCCCAATCCTGTCTAACAAGATGCAGCAGCGCAAACAAGGTGCCCACCACATCGATTGGACCTGCGCCAGCGCAGCCGGAGACCTCCTCAGGGTAAAGGGACATTCATCCCCTTACCTCAATTAGAGCCCCAACCGCCCCAATGGGTCTACTCGAATTGCGCCAGCTATTTTGCTGGTGCACATTCGAGCCAGCCATGTAACACTGACCAGGCCCAGGAAGATGGATAGGATTCGCCAATTCGGCGAAACATGCCGACAATAATCCCTCCCCTGTCCCGGGTCCGGCTGACCAATCCCATCCCCTGGAAGTCCCCTCCCTGCCCTCCCCCACCCCTCCGCCATGCCACAGGGACTTGCCTCTCCATCGCGGCACTCCACCACTCTGCGTTGCTGATGGAGTGGTGCAAGCCTCTCCGCCGGCACTGCTTACTCATTGGGTGCCACAAACGTGCTTTCTGGCACATTTGCGACATTTTAGACTGGCAGAGCGATTGCTCCACTGGTCTAGCATTAGACAGGTTTGCGCTGTTAGTGTCACAGCAGTGGCTAAAAATCCCAAAATCACTGATCTTAGTACATGCCATGAATGAACATGTCCCAATGCATGTGTACTAGGCATGTTGGTAACAACACAGATTAGTTATCAAAGCATTTATATCACTTGCTATCACCGCAAATACAGTACTTTTTATTTCATGCAGTTTGTGCCTTCAGCACTTACTGAGAATATAAGTGATGGTGAATCAAGTAATGCGCATACGTGTGTGACTCTGCCCCAAGGGGATCACCAAGCTGTCTCCTTTTTGTGTTTCTGCAATTCAAACCAATGGTATTGTTATGAGGTTGCATTTGCTCAGTCTTGGGAATTAAAAGTTCAGGGCATGAAAACAGAGGACTAAACCAACGTCATCGTAACAGATAGTTATGACATAATAGATTGATCAAATCCACAGGCCCCACTCCCTGACTCCCTGCAGTTTAGCTATATCATGCCCCCTCTTTAGCCTTCTAGAAACAGGAACTAAGGGGGCAGAACACAAGAGGGCCATCTCACCCCCTCCCATAATTGGCATATTAGACTAACAGTGCAATCTTGCCTAACTTTACACGGCCAGCCGCTGCACCCTAGGCCCATTGTGGCCTGCCCCAGTGTGGTCTGGATGCACCTCGGGAGAAGGGGATGTTCATCCCCTTCCCCCGGTGTAAGCGGCATGGACCGCAATGGGCCTCCTTGGATGCATGCCAGGTCTGAAGCTGGCGCACAACCAGGGAGGATATCGGCGCATCTCAGCATCAATATTCCTGCCCCTCCCAGCCCAGACCAGCCATTGGCCCCCTTCCTCACCGCCCCTGCCTGCCCTCCACACGCCCCGCCGACCCCCTGCACTGACCGGCGCAGCACTCATCTGTGGCAGCCGGCGCATGTCCAGGTAGGTCACAGAGTAAATGGTGCCGGCCTCTGTGCCAGTGCCGCTTAATCTCTGGGTGCTGAAAATGTGCTTTATGGCATGTTTACAACACCCTAGGCCAGCGGAGCGCTAGGAATGATGATGATTGAGCTGTGAATGATAAAATAGACCTTGGAAAGTAATAAATAGAGTTTGCTAAAACTTCCAAGCCAGGGTTTGACCCTGGTTTGAGATAAGCATATGTGACTCCTTAGCTCAGAACCAATCAGGCATTCCTAGAACAAGGTCTACAGACAGTCAAAGTCTGCAGCTTCTTCACTGCAGACATTCCTCAGTTATCTCAGCTGATAACGAAATGGTCTGCATGTGTTTCAATCCGATTAATTATGTTTGTAATTACTTCACTGTATACTATTAAGAAAAGGGCGCACCATCATTAAATATATTTTTCAAGGTAGATTGGAAGGCATCGCCTTAATAGGCAATTAAGCAGGGGAACCACGTGAACCGCCAGAAACGGCCAAATGGCACAAGGGTTTGAGAGAGTGCGATTAAGGCTTTTAAGCTGGGATAATTTGGTGAATTGTTTTATGTGTTACTAAAATAGATTGCTCTTAAGAAATACTTGGAATTGATTCAATCAGGGCCCAGGCATGGGCGGGGGAGGGGGAAGGGGACACTTTACCAAACCCTGAAGACCCAGGGGGCCCATTATCCCAACAAAGAAAAGTATAGGCTAAATTGTAGATCATGCTTGGGGATATTTATGGAAACTTATTTTCCTCTCTCTGTGTACCTGTTGTCCAGATCTTGGGATGTTTGCTGGAGTGCATGAAAAGCTGAAGCAGAACAGGCAACATTCCCGGTCCAGGCCCTTCTCTAGAAGAGAGTGCACTTGTGCAGCAGTTAAAGTAGGACTTGTAGGTTGAGAAGCAAGAACTACCTGTCTCTGAGGTCCTTGTACATAGGCAGGAGGAAGGAACACCTGGTAGGAAGCACAAAGCACCACAATAATCAGAGACATTTATCCCTGGAATAGAGAGAGCCAACGCAGCCGGTAGGATTTATGCTCTCCAAATATATGTGAGTTAATGTCAAGTTCATGGGTTCCCAACATGTGGTACTAGTACCACTGGTGGTACTTTGGCCGACTGCTGGTGGTACTCAGACCACTGGACCACTGGAACCCCACTCTGTCGCGGTGCTTTTGGTGGCACGTTTTTCTCCAAAGAAACTCCTGCCATTGGCCGAGCCTCTCAGGAACACTGAAAAGGGCCCTCCCACCTGCCCAGAATCTCCTCCCTGCATTTTCTGGCCTCTGAAAACCTGACAACCTGGAAGTAACTGTTGATGATGTCATTGCCAGTCACTTCCGGTGGTACTCAGAAGGAGAGTGGCACCAGAGGTGCTACTCGGCTGGGGAGGGGTTGGGAACCCCTGGTCTAGTTCATACAAACCATGCTGCCATGTCTAATGGCTGTAAATATAAGTCAGACAGTCAGAAACGTAAGATGCTTTGTGATGGTCTTCAGAATAATGCTGAGAAGGGCTACACTCACCTTCGTGGATCAGTGTTTCTCCCCACCCTTAGATCACATCAACATGCTCCTTTATTTATTTATTTATCTATTATTTATCTATTATTTGTTTGTTTGTTTAACACATTTTTATCCCGCCTTTTCTTCACAGAGTGAATGCCTGAAGTGGCTATCATCAATCATAAAACAATAAAATCCATATAATTACAATGCAAAAACAACAACATAACACAGTTAAAACCCACACTATGCAAAAATCATGTGCACAACAGCGATAAAACAATGGAGGAGAGACTCACAATAAAAAAAACCAGTGGCATAAAACAGCATAAATACATAAAAACAGACATGGCGGCCATAGATAATACAAACAGCAAGGATTAAAAGGTATAATAGTAAATGGCAAGTGCATAGATGTAAGAGCAGAGGAGCATAAAGCAATCAGTGATAGCATGGATGGGGCAGCTCTGAGTTCCATAATTGCGGTGCCACCACAGAGAAGGCCCTAGTTGCCACTTCTCTAGCCTCTGTCTGATATCTGAGGGGGTGGGCTGGAATGTATGGAAGAAAGTGGTCCCTCAGGTACCCTGTGATACATGTGTCCAGTACTCTTTTTGCTGTGAATCAGCTCTGCAAGCTGAGGCCATGAAGCAAGACTATGGGTCTATCTGTCTACCAACAGCCTGCACGCTGAGTTCCCTAGGAGGAGGAGTGTCTTGACCGATGTCTTTGCTTCTCTTCCTCTTTCACCCTTACATCCCCATACAATCACACAATACACTCAAGCCTTCTCTGGGTATTCCCTGGCTGTGGTAGCACCTCTGTGAAGATGGAAGTGGGTTGCTCTTCAGGTTAAAGGACTGTGTTTGAATCCCAAACACAGGAAAAAGTTGTATTGTGAGTAAACAGGGATAAAGGATAAACAGGGATAAAGGATAAACAGTCAAATTCTATACTTGGGGTCAAGAGTCAAGCTTCAAAATAAAGTAAAAGCAGATTCTAACTAAGACTTTCCATGACTAAAAGAAATCCATGTACCACCAGAGAAAAAGAGCTTCTTAGGATTGAACCCCATCCTGGATGGACAGCATCACAGCTTTCATCATGGCTTGGCTGGCACCTCTCACGTAAACCCAACATAGAACGTAAACCCAACATAGCTGATCAGCTCTCTTTTATTTCATTTTGGGTAGACTGATAGACTGCTTTGGAATTAACGAATATTCACATTTCTTGCAAAGGTGAGCGAACTGGACTAATGACTAAGTGTGAGCTAAACCAGCAGGGATCCAGGAAAGTTTTGATCAAGGCTATTGTGACCCTGGCGATCCCAGACAGTCATGAGACTCCAATATATATTTGAGGGAATGAGACTATGTGTGATAGGTGACTCAGAGCTCTGGGCGGGAATGAAGAATGTGACAGGCTGGTTCCTAGATCAGTCTCCGTGTGCCCAGAGAGCTGTCATTTAGAGGGGGGGGCTTAGGAGAGAGGAGTGCTTGATCATGACAAAGTTAGACAAAGGAAACTAAAAGAAGGAAAAGGATATCAAAACAGTTGCAACTAATTTTCAGTGAAGTGTGAATATAGATTTTTTGCACACTGCCAGCGACTGTGGCAGAAATGGGAAAAAGGTTTCAGCAACATGGCACTCATCAAAAACTGAAAGAGGTCTACTATGGGGCAAGAAGAGTTAAATCACTGGGAGCCCAATCCTACCCCCCCTCAATGCTGCTGGTGCAGCCATGCCAAAAATGGGGGCTGGATCGGGAGGCTTCGGAGGGGAAAGGGGATTTAAATCCCTTTTACATCTCCGTAAGCCTCCTGCTCTGCAATGGGTCTCCTCGGACCTGCGCCAGCTCTTTAGCTAGCCTTTAGCTGGCACATGTCCGAGGAGAGAAAGGGGGCGGGGAGGCTTCAAAAAAGGATAGGATCCAACGCAGGTCATTGCTGCAGGGAATGAGTCTATGTGTGATAGGTGACCCAGAGCAGGGCAGGAGATGTGGTCTAGTAGTTGAGCTGCCGTCTTGCCCAAAGAACAGCTGGGATGAGATCAGTTGGAGACCACAGGAAGTTGACAACAAGCTGCCAACAAACTGAGTTAGCCTGCGCTGACCCCTCTGTGGGAGGGAGGAGTTGCTGTCGTACAATCTCAGAAAGGCGTGTGCAGCCAGGGAGATACCTCACCGTTGAAGGGAAACAGCTGGAGAATGAAAAAGGGTTCTATGCAAATCGAACATTTATTGTAAAAAAATCTCTACGGGGGGGGGGGGGTTTAGAAAAACCTGCCTATGTAAACCACCTTGAATAAAGTCCGAAGAGAAATCTGATGACAGAAAGGCGGTATATAAATACAGATATTATTCAAATACGATCTCAGACTTCCATGGCCAGCAGTTACAGACAAAGATTGAATAGACACGAGATTAAAAGCCATATAGAAAACAAAAATATATTTATGTTAAAAACAATTGGTAAAACCAGAAAATGTTTAAAATGTTGAAGTTGATTAAGAAGCATCCAATTGGAAAGTAAAAAATATACAAGCACTTTACTTTCCAATTGGATGCTTCTTATCAACTTCAACATTTTTAAACATTTTCTGGTTTTACCAATTGTTTTTAACATAAATATATTTTTGTTTTCTACATGGCTTTTAATCTCGTGTCTATTTAATCTTTGACAGATATTATTATTATTATTATTATTATTATTATTATTATTATTATTATTATTATTATTATTATTTATTGCTGCTGCTGCCGGATCCACCCCCTCTTGCAGCCTCCCTGCCCCATTCCTTCCTCTCCCTGCCCAGTTTCACCTCCTCCCTGCTCCCGCTGCTGTCTTACCTGCACAAGTGGGTTCAGGGTCCAGAGATGTCCAGGAAGCACTCTTGCAGCAGCGCTCCCAAAATGGCCACCAAAGGAACACTGTGTGCTCCGTTGGCAGCCATTTTATGACAGCGGAAGTCTCTTCCGCTGTCATAAATGGCTGTGTGCAGCAGCCCAATCAACAGTAGGATTGGGCTGTGGGGTATTTTGCCCTTCAAGTGTTAATGTGCAAGATAAATTGATTTTTTTTGGGGGGGGGGGATAGTTCACAATTTTGCAATGAAAAGAAAAATAAAGCTCCAAAGTGAATTGATCTATTTAAAAACTATTTGCAGTGACATCAATCTTTTAGAATAAAAAAAATCAAAATATTGACAGAATAATACCTTTATCACGGCCAACTAAAAAGTTACAAAATTGTCAGCACGCTTTGTAGCTGCCTACAAAAATATGTTAAACAAAAACAGCACAAAAACAAAAACCCTAAGATACCTGATGTGTGTGATTGCTTGGGGTCATGGTAGAAAAGCCCCAACGTGGACCATGGTGGAAATTCAGACTACAGGAATTAAAGCAGAAACTTTTCTTTCATGACTCATGAGGTTGAACATACGGGATGGCATCATGTCATTTACATGGGAAGGAGTCCATGTTACAAGTTTGTACTGGGCCGGGTTGGGCCCTAATTTTGACACTACTTTTAACTCCTGGAGATCATATACAAATAGGTATGTTTAATGCCCTAAATGGAGTAAATTGAGGCTTTTATTGTGTGCCATTATGCATAGAAATAGGTGTCTATTTCTATAGGTGTCAGTTCAAATAATACTCTTAAATAGACCACACCACCAAAATATCTCCTTCATGGATCATTGATGCCGAAGAAGATGAAGTTGACCGGTTCTATGAAGACCTACAACACCTTCTAGAACTAGCACCCAAAAAAGATGTCCTTTACATCATAGGAGACTGGAATGCTAAAGTCGGAAATCAAGAAATAAACGGAACAACAGGCAAGTTTGGCCTTGGAGCGCAAAATGAAGCAGGGCAAAGGCTAACGGAGTTCTGTCAAGAGAACACGCTGGTCATAGCAAACACTCTTTTCCAACAACACAAGAGGCGACTCTACACATGGACATCACCAGATGGTCAATACCGAAACCAGCTAGATTATGTGCTTTGCAGCCAAAGATGGAGAAGCTCTATACAATCAGTAAAAACAAGACCTGGAGTTGACTGTGGCTCAGATCATGAGCTTCTTATTGCAAAATTCAGACTTAAACTGAAGAATGTAGGGAACACCACTAGACCAGTCAGATATGACCTAAATCATATCCCTTATGAGTATACAGTGGAGGTGAAGAATAGATTTAGGGCATTAGACCTGGTAGACAGAGTGCCTGAAGAACTATGGACGGAAGTTCGTAACATTGTACAGGAGGCAGCAACTAAAACCATCCCAAAGAAAAAGAAATGCAAGAAAGCAAAGTGGCTGTCAGATGAGGCTTTACAAATAGCTGTGGAAAGAAGGAATGCAAAAAGCAAGGGTGAAAGGGAAAGATATAAACAACTGAATGCAGAGTTCCAGAGAATAGCAAGAAGAGATAAGAAGGCCTTCTTAAATGAACAATGCAAGGAAATCGAGGAAAACAACAGAATGGGGAGGACTAGAGATCTCTTCAAGAAAACTGGAGATATCAAGGGAACGTTTTGTGCAAAGATGGGCATGATAAAGGACAAAAAAGGCAAGGACCTAAGAGAAGCAGAAGAGATTAAGAAGAGATGGCAAGAATACACAGAAGAACTATACAAGAAAGATCTTAATGTTCCTGATGACCACGCTGGTGTGGTCACTGACCCAGAGCCGGACATCCTAGAGAGTGAAGTCAAGTGGGCCTTAGGTAGCATTACTAACAACAAAGCTAGTGGAGATGATAATATCCCAGCTGAGCTACTTAAAATCCTAAATGATGATGCTGTGAAAGTGCTGCACTCAATATGCCAACAAATTTGGAAAACTCAGCAGTGGCCAAAGGATTGGAAAAGGTCAGTTTACGTTCCAATTCCAAAGAAGGGCAGTGCCAAAGAGTGTTCAAACTACCGTACAATTGCACTCATTTCACATGCTAGCAAGGTTATGCTCAAAATCCTACAAGCTAGGCTTCAGCAGTACGTGGACCGAGAACTACCGGACGTACAAGCTGGGTTTCGAAGAGGCAGAGGAACCAGAGATCAAATTGCCAACATGCGGTGGATCATGGAGAAAGCACGAGAGTTCCAAAAAAACACCTACTTCTGCTTCATTGACTACGCAAAAGCCTTTGATTGTGTGGATCACAACAAACTGTGGCAAATTCTTAAAGAGATGGGGGTACCAGACCACCTTACCTGTCTCCTGAGAAACCTGTATGCGGGTCAAGAAGCAACGGTTCTAACCGGCCATGGAACAACTGATTGGTTCAAAATTGGGAAGGGAGTACGGCAAGGCTGTATATTGTCACCCTGCCTATTTAACTTATATGCAGAGTACATTATGAGAAATGCAGGGCTGAATGAATCGCAAGCCGGAATCAAGATTGCCGGGAGAAATATCAACAACCTCAGATATGCAGACGATACCACCCTAATGGCAGAAAGTGAAGAAGAACTAAAGAGCCTCTTGATGAGGGTGAAAGAGGAGAGTGCAAAAGTTGGCTTGAAACTCAACATTAATAAAACTAAGATCATGGCATCTGGTCCCATCAATTCCTGGCAAATAGAAGGGGCAGAAATGGAAGCAGTAACAGATTTTACTTTTCTGGGCTCCAAGATCACTGCAGACGGAGACAGCGGCCATGAAATTAAAAGACGCTTACTCCTTGGAAGGAAAGCTATGGCAAACTTAGACAGCATAATAAAAAGCAGAGATATCACCATGCCAACAAAAGTTCGTATAGTCAGGGCGATGGTGTTCCTAGTAGCAATGTATGGTTGCGAGAGTTGGACCATAAGGAAGGCTGAGCGCCGAAGAATAGATGCTTTTGAACTGTGGTGCTGGAGAAGACTCCTGAGAGTCCCTTGGACTGCTAGGAGATCAAATCAGTCAATTCTAAATGAAATCAAGCCTGACTGTTCCCTGGAAGGACAGGTACTAAGGCTGAAACTCAAATATTTTGGCCACCTAATGCGAAGAGAGGACTCTCTGGAGAAGACTCTGATGCTGGGAAAGATTGAAGGCAAAAGGAGAAGGGGAAGGCAAAGGATGAGATGGTTAGACAGCATCACCGATGCAACAAACATGAAAATGAGCGAACTCAGGAAGATAGTGGAGGACATGAAGGCCTGGCGGGATATGGTTCATGGGATCACGAAGGGTCGGACACGACTTAACGACTGAACAACAACAAAACCAAAATATAGATGTAACGTTACCCCTATAATTGAAACAAGAGATCAGGAAAATGGCATTGTGAGGGGGGACACACCACTATATGTTCTTGCCTGCTGACAAATATCTGTCTTCCTGTCTACAAGCACCAAGGTATATGTGGCAAGCAGCTGGGCTACTTAAAGTAGGAATCAGTCCTTAAACAGATCAACATCAGAGTAACACATTATAATTCTTTACTTATTTTGTTTACAAAAATAGACTTTGAAAGAGAAAGATTATGAGCGTACAGGTGACATTGTCTTTTAGTAGGAATTGCTGCAGTGAGAACGTATTGGGGAAGGGATGGAAGAAAATAAACGTTATATTTTGACAGCCGCCCACATCTAAGAGTTTAGTTGAAAATATAACCTCCATTACCTGGATGGTTATTTCACTGGAGCCTCCTGTATTTCATTGATGGCGTGGTTTAATTGTCCAATTCCCCAGTTTAAATCATGGCTTGTAGAGGTATAAATAGATCTTATACAGTTGCTTATTAATTTGTGAAAGTAAAGCCTTCTATCTGATTATTACTACCCTCAGGGGTTGCTGTTCAGCAAAGAATTTGAGATAGCGTTTTTACTTCAAACACAAGCTCATGCCCAGACTTAAATGAGACTTGCAGATATACTGAAAAGCTTTGGTAACTCAGAACAGGACGTTATAGCTGCTGGTAGACCATTACTTTTGTTATGAAAATTGCTGGTGAGTAGCCCCAAATACTGAATTTATTATTTATTTGAAAAAATTATACTCCATCTTTCCCTTGCAGAGGCAAATGCCCAAATTGGCTTAAAAGGTTTTTCATAAAAATACAAACACAAAACAGTAAAAACATACGATAAAAACATACACTAAATAAAAACAGTTGGGGCCAGAAATTCAGACAAACAAGCAATAAAACTAGGAGTCAAAACAGCATCCATGGAGAGGCAAAAATTCCACAGCAGATTTCATATTACTGCAATCTGATACCGATTGCAGCCATGCAATTTCTAGACTGTTTTCCTGCTCATCAAGCAAGGAGATAGCTTACTGTAGATGGGGTACGTTTCATCAAAGTATCGTTCGTAAATTCTGTAAATAATTCAACTGGCAAAGTAACCTGTATAATTAAAGAGCTGACCTAGAATGAAACACAATATATTGTTCTAGAGGTGCCAACAATCAATTACACTGATTAAGAGGGACACCATGAAATATACTATTTTCTCCAAGTAGTACTGCAAGATGGTTGGAGAATAAAATCTGACATGTAAAGATGAACAGGTGCACCAGCCACATTACTCATTTACAGAAGCTTCCACAAATCCATAGGCTGCCAGTGCCGCTCTCATTGGGTAGTGTCTGTTCAAACAACGACAACAACAACAACAACAAAATACAGTATTTATATACCGCCTTTCTTGGTAATTGGATTTCTCCTCTTTCTTTAATCCAAGGCGGCTTTTCCTTGGCGGCTTTAATCCAAGGTGGTTTACATGGGCAGGTTTTCCAAAACCCCAGTGGCAGGTCACGTGCGGGCAGGGTAGACAGGGATCATCGCTTGGCGTACATTCAGGGGTAAGCAAGATCAAGGGGTGAGCCAGAACCACTCAGATGATGCCTGCCCAGATCGGTGAGGCTGGCTGGCAAGCCCCTTGGCTGGATTTAGCAAAGACCACCATATGGCTTGGCCTGGCCACCTCCCTCGACCCTTTGGGTCGACTGTCATAGGCTTCTTTGATCTTTAACTGAGGATAGCCTTGAGTCAGAATGTCACACCTGAGGGTAACTTGGGGGAGGTAGACGGCTAGCTCCGTTTCCACCACCTTAGATGCCCGCACATTGGAGGGATATTAGCTTCCCAGCTGCAGAATGTTATTAAGTTCAATAAAGTTATCCCTCAACCCAAGCCTCTGTCTGGCGTATTTATTGGTGGGTGCACAGGTAAATGAGTAATGTGGCTGGTGCACCTGTTCATCTTTACATGCCAGATTTTATTCTCCTGTCATCTTGCAGTACTACTTGGAGAGAAAATAGTATATTTCATGGTCTCCCTCTTAATCAGTGTAATTGATTGTTGGCACCTCTAGAACAATATATTGCACTTCATTCTAGGTCAGTTCTTTAATTATAGTTCGCCAGTTGAATTATTTGCAGAATTTATTTATTTATTTACAATATTTTTATCCTGCCTTTCTCCCCGAAGGGACCCAAGGCGGCTTACAACAGAAGAAAATACATGTTAAAAAGATGTTAAAAATGTTGTTGTTCAGTCGTTAAGTCGTGTCCGACCCTTCGTGATCCCATGAACCATATCCCGCCAGGCCTTCCTGTCCTCCACTATCTTCCTGAGTTCGCTCATTTTCATGTTTGTTGCATCGGTGATGCTGTCTAACCATCTCATCCTTTGCCTTCCCCTTCTCCTTTTGCCTTCAATCTTTCCCAGCATCAGAGTCTTCTCCAGAGAGTCCTCTCTTCGCATTAGGTGGCCAAAATATTTGAGTTTCAGCCTTAGTACCTGTCCTTCCAGGGAACAGTCAGGCTTGATTTCATTTAGAATTGACTGATTTGATCTCCTAGCAGTCCAAGGGACTCTCAGGAGTCTTCTCCAGCACCACAGTTCAAAAGCATCTATTCTTCGGCGCTTAGCCTTCCTTATGGTCCAACTCTCGCAACCATACATTGCTACTAGGAACACCATCGCCCTGACTATACGAACTTTTGTTGGCATGGTGATATCTCTGCTTTTTATTATGCTGTCTAAGTTTGCCATAGCTTTCCTTCCAAGGAGTAAGCGTCTTTTAATTTCATGGCCGCTGTCTCCGTCTGCAGTGATCTTGGAGCCCAGAAAAGTAAAATCTGTTACTGCTTCCATTTCTGCCCCTTCTATTTGCCAGGAATTGATGGGACCAGATGCCATGATCTTAGTTTTATTAATGTTGAGTTTCAAGCCAACTTTTGCACTCTCCTCTTTCACCCTCATCAAGAGGCTCTTTAGTTCTTCTTCACTTTCTGCCATTAGGGTGGTATCGTCTGCATATCTGAGGTTGTTGATATTTCTCCCGGCAATCTTGATTCCGGCTTGCGATTCATTCAGCCCTGCATTTCTCATAATGTACTCTGCATATAAGTTAAATAGGCAGGGTGACAATATACAGCCTTGCCGTACTCCCTTCCCAATTTTGAACCAATCAGTTGTTCCATGGCCGGTTAGAACCGTTGCTTCTTGACCCGCATACAGGTTTCTCAGGAGACAGGTAAGGTGGTCTGGTACCCCCATCTCTTTAAGAATTTGCCACAGTTTGTTGTGATCCACACAATCAAAGGCTTTTGCGTAGTCAATGAAGCAGAAGTAGGTGTTTTTTTGGAACTCTTGTGCTTTCTCCATGATCCACCGCATGTTGGCAATTTGATCTCTAGTTCCTCTGCCTCTTCGAAACCCAGCTTGTACGTCCGGTAGTTCTCGGTCCACGTACTGCTGAAGCCTAGCTTGTAGGATTTTGAGCATAACCTTGCTAGCATGTGAAATGAGTGCAATTGTACGGTAGTTTGAACACTCTTTGGCACTGCCCTTCTTTGGAATTGGAACGTAAAATACAATGTTAAAAATAAAATGTTAAAAATACAATACCCAAAAAAATACATACATAAATAGTTTCAAAACAATAAAAAACAGTTAACAAAAACTAATAAAAACATCTAAACATTTATTTAAAAATTATTACAATTAAAACAGGTCATAAAAACAGCAGCGCCCCACCTGTACCAGCAGAATGTTAAGAAAGGCAAGGACTCAGAAGGCTTCTTTGAACAAGAAGGTTTTTAGGCCTCGCCGGAAAGTGTCCAAGGAGGGACCAGTTCGTAAGGCAAAGGGGAGGGAATTCCATAAGGTTGGTGCCACTACTGAGAAGGCCCTATTTCTGGCCACCGCCCCTCGCAACTCCCTGGGCGATGGCACCCGCAAAAGGGCCCTCTCTGATGATCTAAGGAGACGGGCCGGACTATATAGAAGTAGGCGGTCTCTCAAATATCCTGGCCCCAATCCGTATAGGGCTGTAAAAGTCAAAACCAGCACTTTGGATTAGGCCCGGAAACGAATCGGCAGCCAGTGCAGCTGTCGGAGGAGCGGCCCGACAGAGTCGAACCACCTACCTCCAGTGACTACACGGGCCACTGCATTCTGCACTAATTGCAGTTTCTGAACCGTCTTCAAGGGCAGCCCCACGTAGACCGTGTTACATTAATCTAGTCGCGATGTTACCGTGGCATGGATCACCATGGTCAGGTCTGCACGATCCAGGTACGGTCACAGCTGGCGCACCAGCCGAAGGAACCAACTGGGAATCCAGGAGCAGCTGCGGATCTAGGCGGACCCCCAAGATGCGGATCTGCTCCTTCAGAGGGAGTGCAACCCCAATCAGAGCAGGACGATACTCTGGCACCTGCATCGTGGATTTCCAGACCAGGAGAACCTCTGACTTGTCCGGGTTTAGTTTCAGCTTATTAGCCCTCATCCAGGTCCCAACTGCCTCCAGGCAGTGCTCCAGAACCTCAACAGCCACCCTGGAATCAGGTGGAAAGGAGAGATAGAGCTGGGTGTCATCAGCATATTGATAGCACCCAACTCCAAATCCCTGGATGACCTCACCCAGTGGTTTCATGTAGATGTTAAATAGCATGGGGGACAAGATGGAACCCTGTGGCATTCCACACCTCAAGGGCCAGGATGCCGAACAGGCATCCCCCAGCACCACCATCTGGGACCTATCTGCCAAGTAGGAGCGGAACCACCGCAGAACTGTGCCCCCGACCCCCAGCTCGGCCAGTCGGCCCAGAAGGACACCATGGTCGATGGTGTCGAAAGCCGCTGAGAGGTCCAGCAGAACCAACAGGGACACACTCCCCCTGTCCAATGCTTGGCGTAGATCATCCACCAAGGCGATCAAGGCCATTTCCATCCCAAAGCATGGCCTGAAACCAAATTGAAAGGGATCTAGATAATTTACGTATTTATGAACGATACTTTGATGAAACATACCCCATCTACAGTAAGCTATCTCTGTCTTGCTTGATGGACAGGAAAACAGTCTAGAAATTGCATGGCTGCAATCAGTATCAGATTGCAGAAAATGAAATGTTAATATGAAATTTGCTGTGGAATCTTAAGACTCTAACAGCCCAACCCACAAACTTCCATCATGCAGCCGTGCTGACCGAGTATGCACCTCATACTGTGGTGGGGAGGGGTGTGTGTGATCAGATGGCCAGCGAGAGGTAAGTAAATATCTTTTTAACTTACCTCCTGGTAGGCCACCTCATCACCTATGGGTCTCTTCGGACCCACGCCAGCTATTTTGCTGGCCTAAGTCTGAGAAGAGGAAGGAGGCAGGGCAAGTTGAAAATCAGGGATTGGATCTGGCATGCACCTTTGCCGCTAGATCCACCCCCTCCAGTCCGAATCCCACCCCCTCCCCTCCCCCTCCCCACCCTTTTCCACCCTTGAACTACCCACGGTCTGCCCCACTGCCAACTTATGGTGGAGCATCTGGCACATGTGTGGAGCTGCTGGCCATTTCTGCCAGTGGCTCCATCATGCATGATGGTGGCACAGCTTTCATGCCACCACAAAGGGGTCTATGGCAGCAGATCATAAGATCCACTGCTGTAGCCCCTTGCTAGGATTGGGCCATAAGCATAACTTCAGTAGACTTTAAATCTCCCTATTCCTGCTGAATTTGTAAAATGAAAAACTAGAACCTGACACATGATCATTGTGGAGGGTAAATATCAAACCATACTTATGCGTGGTTATTTAAAACATTCTACCACTTTTTGTATTACAGGTGTGTGTGTGTGAGTGTGTGTGTGTGTGTGTGTGTGTGTGTGTGTGTGTGTGTGTGTGTGTGTGTGTAAAGCAGAAGAAATATAATATTTAAGTATTTCTCTTGTAGGAAAACTGATGTAATATAGTGGCTATGACTGCAGTACTTTGCCCACTTACCTGGGAGTAAGCCCAATCAGACACAATGGAACTTCTTTCCAGGTAACCATACATAGGACTGTGTGGCAAGGATTCTGAAATGAGAAGTTATTGAGAATGGATAGGATACAACCAGTTTTAAGTGCTGTTAAGTGTCAGGCATTCTGTTTTCCAAGTTTTGAGCAGTTCAGGGTGGAGATTTGGCTGAAGCCACATGCTTCTCAGTTCCATTCCTGCAATTTCTATTTTGTGCTCTTCTGTATGATTGATGTATGAAAGAATACAGATTGTTTCCTATGATTTTCCATCTTTCTCCAGTTCTGGATCAAGTTAATTGACTAATTAATTTGAGTACATTAAAAAAACACGTTATTACTGAAATGAAAATGATCAAATAGTTGCCACCTGTATCATAGAATGTAAGATTGCCAACATTAGTTTAAATAATTAATTTATTCCTCCTCTGTGGGAGCCATAGGGCACCTCGTGCCTAAATAAATGGCATTCATCATCTTTCAAGTATTAGTAGAATTTGCCATTGCGTCAAACCTGTTCAGAAACAGGCATGTTGTTTTTATTGGTGGCCCATAAAGCACGGACATCAGAATATGTTTGTTTGTGTGCGTATAGTACAATCAACCCCCATGGACTATATAGTCACAGAGGACAAGAGACAATCAGCATCTTTTCTATCCTCTGCAGAGAGAGTCACATTGTAGGGCACTTGCAATATTCTGGCTTCATCCTTTCCTGGAGATCAAGGACTTTGCATGATGTGGTACCCTCAAGGATTGACTGCTGCAGTGTCCTCTATGTGTCTTTGTAGATGGATCAAAAGCTACAGTTGGTGAAATCTACAGCTGCTTGTGTCCTTACCAGGGTGTGTTGCTGAGAGTTGTGCTGGGATGCATTGACTGCCTGTTGTTTTCTGGGCACAATTTAAGGTGCTGGCAGAGTCAGCTCCAGAAAGTGGCTGAGTCAGCAATTGACAGAGCTTGCAGACAGACAAATGGTCCACCACTTGAACCATGCATTCTTGGTGACACTGGATGCTGGTGGTCCCCTTTAGAGCCCTACATAATCTGGATTCAGTGTACTGTAGGGCAGCACTTCTCAAAGTGTCCACTGTTGCAGACCAGCAATTTTCCCCCCAATGTGCCACAGACCTATGGCTTGCCTTGTCTTTCCCGCTTCCCTCTTCCTTTTTTGCTTTCCCAAAACCACTTGTGAGGCTTGACATGTGTCCAAGTCCTGCAGCAAGCCTCAGGAGACCATGAGGAGCCAGAAGAAGGAAGCCCCAGGAGACATGCTGCAGACCAGCAACCAATGGCTCATGGACCTGCAACCCATCCACAGACCACACTTTGAGTAGCACTGCTGTAGGGAACATCTCTCATAGGTATTTCCTCATCTATTCAGAAGTGGGCGTTCGTCACATCCCATCTTTTAATTAAAAAATTACCTGTGGTGGGATGTGATGTGGGCTTTTTCAGTTGGCGGCTCACATTTGTGAAATGTATCGGGACCTGCCAATTCCCAAAGGCTGTCAGGCAGGACTTCCTTGGAAAAGGTGTGTGTGTGTGTGTGGGGGGGGGTTCCGCTGTAGACCAGGGGTTCTCAACCCCTTCCCAGCTGAGTACCACCTCCGGCACCACTCTCCTGCTGCGTACCACTGGAAGTGACTGGTGATGACATCATTGCCAGTTACTCCCAAGTTTTCGAGTTTTTAGAGGCTAGAAAACGCAGGTAGGAGGCTCTGGGAGGGTGGGAGGGGAGGGCGCTTCTCAACGTTCCTGAGAGGCTCAGCCAAAGGCCGGAGCCTCTCGGGAGCGAAAACGTGCTGCTGAAAGCGCCACATCGGAGCAGGGGTCTGGTGGTCTGGCAGTCCACCACCAGCAGTCGACCTAAGTACCACTGGTGGTACTAGTACCACTGGTTGAAAACCCCTAATGTAGACTATACGTACTGTACTGAATAGACTGTACTGTATATACTAGAATCAGAAGAAGGAAACGTTGCCTAGTGGGGACTCATGGGCAGTTGCTGTGAAAGACACTCCATCCTTAGACCCTGCTGAAACCAGGAGCTCAGATATATACCCCCTTGGTCCATACCAGGCCTTTCCCAATGGCAAAGGTTCCCCACAATCACCCCAGGCCCCGAGAATAATATGGCAATGAACCCTAAGCTGCCATTAGAAGGTGGAAGAGCGAAGGAGCAATTAGCTACACCAGATACACATGGCAACCCACATTCTTGTTTACAGGTATCTGGCAGCATCATGAATCAAAAGAAAGGCTAACCCTTGGCATAGCCCCCCCCCAAATCTCACACAACACTCAGCATAGCATGAGGCCCCCTTGACCAAGTTCTGCTCTTGAGAAAGAGAACCTGACCTAAGAGTTTCCAGTGTCAGGCCTCCTTTGTTGGGTGGGGCTGCAAGTCCTACTATAGGAACCCTTATGGCCCAACCCTATCCCCCGTTAGGGGCAGCAGAATGTGCTGCTGGCGCTAGCTGTTGCAAAAGCATCGGAAAGCGCTTTCCAACAGTGCAAAGGCCTGGCGCACTGGCAGGAAAGACGGAGTCTTCCTGTGCATGCCAGCGAAGCGACAGAGGCCCTCTGATCCAGGTAAGACAGCAGGGGAGGTGGAACGGAGGGGGGTGAAGAGGGCGGTGAGAGAGCAGGGGTGGGAGGATCAGGCCCGGGACGGGGTGGAATTGGTGACTCCAGCACATGCTGTATCCTATCCCCCTTCCTGGGTCTGATCCGCCAACATCGATCAATGCGGACTTGCACCAGTAATATCGCTGGCACAGACCCGAGTTGACCCGTTGTCGCAGCTGGGGCTTACCCCAGGGCAAGGGGACAAATGTCCCCTTACTCAGAGGAGACCTCCAGCCTGCTAAATTCCCCAGTGGAATGCAGTGTAGCCCGTGCTGGCGCCGCTGCATTGGCGCAGGGGAATTTAGTTAGCATTGGGCTGTTAATTATTGCTTTCCTTGTGCTATGCCTACCTGACCCACTTCCTTAGCTACCCTGAGGACAGACCAATGATGTTTCAATAATGTTGTTCTGGACCCTGGCTTCACTGCTAGTCCACTCCTAGCTGGAGCTCATGAGTCCAGACCCAACAGCTTCTGTGTTGGTGGGAGTGGGACAGGCTATGATTCCGTTTGGGGGAGGAATTGTTGCAGATGCTGGATACTGTCGCAGTCTTATTTTGTACTGATTATCTGTTTTGACTTGCTTGTATATGTATTATAAAGTGCCTTGGGAAGCCTATTTGCACAGAAGAGAAAAGTACTAAAAACAAAATAAAACCAACAAAACAATAGAGGAAAAGGCTGGTTTCCATGCCTTGCTGCTGCCTTCTGTGCCAACATCTCATCTGTCACCTAAAAGGACAACACACTTTTATATAGCAGCAACATGTGTGTGTGTGTGTGTGCGCGTGTGCATGTGCGTGCGCGCGCGCAGAGGTGTCACTAGGACGTGCGTCACCTCAAGGTGGGGGGCGCGCGCGTCACCCTAGTGATGCCCCCAATAGAACTATCGGCGCGGCCATAGGCCGCACCGTGTTTTTTTGGGGGGGGCACCTGGCTGCACCCTACCCATGGTGCCCCCCCGCCCCTTCGCGTCGCCCTCTGGACGCTCTGAGGCCGGCCCGGCAGCCGGCCTCGGAGCGTCTGGCCCAGCCGGCGCTCCAGGGCCTTCTGAAAGAAGGCCCAATGCGTCAATACGGGTACTTTTACTGTTTTCGCACATGTGCAGAGACCATTTCTGAGGGCAAGGGCCTGCCTCGGAGCATCCGGAGGGCGACGCGCGTCATGGAGGTGACGTGCACGGGGGTGCGCGCGTCACCCCTTTGCGTGCGTCACCCCGTGGTGGCCCGCTCCCGTCACTTGACGGGAGCGATGCCACTGTGTGTGTGTGTGTTTGTTTTGATTCATCATGCTGATTCATGATGCTGCCAGATAGCTGCAAGCAGGAATGTGGGTTTCCATGTATATCTGACTAATTGCTCCTTCACTCTTCCACATGTATGAATTGGGGAGGAAACAATCTCCCACCTGCCCCAGTGGGGTTCCCGTTGCTCCATGGAATGCGAAGAAGGAAGGCGTGTGAAACCCACTGTGCATTCAAACCACTTTAAAGAAAAAGACTAGGTGTGCAATAGATTCTGCATTTCCCCAAACCCAGTTTCCCAGGGCCTGTGAATTACTAGTGTCTGTCCAGTCAATTAGATGATCCATGAAACCATTCTGGAGCAGAGCAGGAAGTTAATTTATATGAACAACATAGGTATATTTTCAGACTCTATCCCTAAGTGGGTTAAACCGCTGTACCATGAGATGTTGATCGAAAGGTCGGCAGTGCGAATCCGCAACGGGGTGAGGTCTCGTTGCTTGGCCAGCTCCTGCCAACCTAGCAGTTCCAAAGCATATTAATGCGAGTAGATAAATAGGTACTGCTTGCGGGAAGGTAAACAGCGCTCCATGTTCCGGCCACATGCTACGCGCTGCGGCAAGGAGAGTCATGCGGGCCACATGACCACGAAGGCGTCTTCGGACAACGCTGGCTCTTCGGCTTTGAAATGGGGATGAGCACCACACTCTAGAGTTGGTCACGACTGGACTTAATTGTCAGGGGTCACCTTTACCTTTTACCTAAATATTTTCTTGCGTCTGAGGACTGACAAATCCCCATTGTCGAGGAAGGGTGGGGTAGAGGGTGGAAAAGAGACTGGCTCCTCCTGCTCTTTCCATTCTTCACATACTTTTCAAGGGGAGGAGCTCAGGAAGGAAAGGACAGTCAGGAAGGAGGGGACTGCAAGAGTACCTGGCAACCTGAAATCCAGGTTTACCCCAATCAAGGGCTTTTACTACTGAAGCCTTGTTTGTTCTGTGTCAGCATTCTGCAGGTTATTATGTATCTGAAGCTATTTATATATGGATCCTTAATCAAAAGAAATGCCATTAACCTTGGTACATGTTGCCAGAAGAGCCTGGAACACTGACCAAGGATCTCAGCCACCTGCTACTAAGTGATTAGTTTCTTATTATTAGAACAAGTGTTTTAGAAGTGTATCCCCCCAGAACTTGAAGTGATCATTGGCTATTCTAGTTCATCTCCCTATGGCGGCAGGTCAGGAGTCCTTAAGGAGGCAATCCTACTTACAATTCCTTATTGTTGTGAGTGAGCCCCAGGTGGGGCATTTCTGACTCCACAAGCTTTGTGTCCAGCGGGAAGCCTCTGTGGCCGCTGTTCTGTTTCATCCTTCCAGGCAAGAAGCTCAGGTCATAGTTTTCCTAGAGAATTTATTGTAATGTTCGCTGTGATAAAATTGCCAACAGGAAGCTTTCCTCAACATTTTTGGTGCAGTGACATTTTCATTTAAAGACGAACTGATCTTATTTGGCGAGATCTTGTGGTCGCACAAACAGGGGTAGCTTTTCTTTTTATTGGATCTGCATGACATAGTAAAGATGAGAGCTTGCCATATTCTAATTTATTTGCTTGTTGTTTTGCTTATTTATGTATTTACATTTTTTACAGTATATCCCACTGTTTGGTTTTCAAGGCAGCCATGCATTGACTTAATTGAGTGTTGACTCATTGAGTGTTGACTTAACCAGGTCCAAAACCAACATGAAAATGAAAGCTTCTTCCATTGCCTCTCTGTGCCCCACTACTAGCAAGCTTTCACTGGCATCCAGTTGAAATCTGTGTTATTTATTTACATTTTTATCCCACTTTTCACTAAAAATCACAAGATAGCTAACTGCAAAATACAAAAACATAGTAAGCATGCCAAGTGTGTCTCATGACATCACATGGATAAGAGCCTCCTCCAAAATGCTTAACAGACAGATTCATATGGCAGAAAGTAGTCCTTAAGGGACGGAGGGCCCAAACTGTATAGGGCTTTAATGGTAGTGACCAGCACCTTGAATTGAACCCAGAAATGGATGGGAACCTCCCTCAGTAATCTGGCGGCATCATTCTGAATAAGTTGCAATTTCCAAAATACTTTTTGAGAATAGTCCCACATAGAGCACGCTACATGGATCCAATCAAGGTGTGACCAAAGCCAGTGGCGTTCTTTGGGGGGAGGCCCTGTGGCCTTGGGCCCCAGGCGCCATCTTCCGGGAGCGCCATCTTCCGGGAGCGCCATCTTCCGGGAGGCGCCATCTTCAGCCGGGGCGCCTCTTCAGCCTCCTGGCCGCCACCGGCCCCGCGCTCACCTCGGCGCGAGTCTTTTGCCCTCTCTTGGCCTCTTAGGCGTTCTGCGCATGTGCAGAACAGCCAATTTTAAAAGGAGCCGACTCGTGCCGAGGTGAGCGCAGGGCCAGCGGCGAAGAAGAAAGAAGAAGGAGGTAAGGAGAGCAATGGCGCTCCTGGCCCCCGAGAGCCCACCCCCATCGCTCTCCCTACCTTCTTCAGCCTCCTCACCGCCACCAACGCCGGCCCCGCGCTCACCTTGGCGCGACTTTTAAACAGCCGCGCCGAGGTGAGCGCGGGGCCGGCGGCAGCGAGGAGGCTGAAGAAGGTAAGGAGAGTGGTGGGGGTGGGCGCGGGGGCCGGGTGGGGGCGCCCTTCTGGGGGGGTGCTTGGGCCCTTCTGGGGGGCGCTCAGGCAACCCGTGCCCCGGGCGCCGGGAGGGCTAGCGACGCCCCTGACCAAAGCATGGGTGGCTGTGGCCGGATCTACTTCCTCGAGGAAGGGCCACAGGAATGGCCTACCAGCCAATGTTGAACAAAAGCTCTCTTGTCCATGGCCACCATCCACCCCTCTAGGAGCAGGTCCAAGAGCACCCCTAAGCTCTCACCTACTCTTTCACAGGGAGTGTATCCATCCATCTCTTCCATCTTCTCTTCCATCAAGAGAAGGCTGGATCCCCAATGCAAGATCAATAATCCTAGTGATAACAAGTACTTCCACCTTGTCTGGATTAATTTCAAGTTGTCATTCCACATCTAGCCCATCACTGCCTCCTCCAGACAGTGCCTTTGAACTACAATTATCTGGGATCAGTTGACATTGTGAGGTAGAGCTGGGTGTCATCCGTATACTGGTGGCATCTCAACTCAAATCCTCTGACAACTTCTCTTAGTGGTTTCATGTAGATGTTAATCAACAAAGGGGACAAGATGGAACCCTGTGGGATGCCAACAGCCATGGGGCCCAAGTTAGCAACCCCTTAGTGACAGCTTCTGTACCCTCCTCTTCAGGTAAGCCTGGAACCAACACAGCACTGTGCCTTTCAGTCCTAACTCCAAGAGACATGTCCAGAAGGATACAATGGTCAATGGAATCGAATGCTGCTGAGAAGTCCAGCTGAACCAACTTTCCCAGTATAGTTCCCAGAATAGGTCATTCTGGTGACCAAGGTGACCAAGGCACTCTCAGTCACCCTATGCCCACGTCAGAAACCAGACTGAAATAGGTCAAGATAATCAGTTTCCTCCAAGACCCTCTGGAGTTGGGCCATCACCACATGCTTATTGTGAGGTTAGTGCAATTTTTATAGAAACACACTCGTATGCAACTAGTCCTACATTTGCAGCCCCCTGAACTTAATTGTCAGGGGTCACCTTTACCTTTAACTTTTACAGTTCTTTATTATTTATTTATTTGAGTCCTGTTCTGCCTTTAGATCCATTCCCAAGATCGCTTGCATAAAATAATACAATACACTCAGACTGGGGATGCTTCTACCACCTCTTCTACCACCTCTGACACAGGCCAGTACTCTGGGGTCGCATCATCTCCCCTCCCCTGCTGTAGCCCAGTTCTCATTAGGTTGCTTGGGCTGTTCCCATCGCCTTTCATCCCAATCTGTTCCTCCAGCTGTCGATAGTTGGGTGTTCCATTGCCTGGCTATACATAGATTTAATCCTCACCAGCCGGGAAGAACTGGTTGAGGCAGGGAAAATGGCAAGGACCTTGGGCAAAAGTGACCACGTCATCATCTTGATATTGAAGGAAGGGAAAGCTAGTCAAATGTGTACCCTGGATTTCAGGAAATTTGATTTTCCTCAGCCAAAACACACGCATGAAACCACCCTAAGCCGTTTCTCAAGTAGGAGATCTTTCTTTCTTTCTTGAAGGCAATCTTTGTGGAGAAGACACTGACTGGTGTATGCTGGTGAAAGAAAACAGAGGTGACATCTGATATAGTGATTTCCATGAACTGTTGCCCCAGAGCTATTTTGTTCAGGAACATTCACCACATCCTCTGGAGAGAACATCACAGCAACCGTGTGAATTATGAATACTTCAGAAAAAGGGCTACTAAATAATTCATCTCTGTTTGCCCGTTTGATGCCAACCTCTAGCACATCCATCCCAGACAGTGTAGTGAGTGTTGGGGTGGAGGTGGGGAACCGGTTGTTGCTACAGATGGTTGTGCCATATGTCCAGGGAGCCAGCTGAAGGGGACACTGTTTTGTTGGCACCAAAATGAAATTGTACAGCTGCCCAGCTCCACTTGTAGCCAGGCCACTGTAGCAATGCTGTTCAGAAAGAGTACGAATCCCCAGAGATGCTGAGCACAAGCGGTCAGTTAGCTGCTGACCAGAAAAGGCTTGAGCACAAAGACAAAGATTTATTGCCTCTTGTTCAGTGGCGCACCAAAACAGATGGAGGCCTCACTTTCCCCCAGAGATCTATTCTCTTGATAGCTGGTCCGTTTGAGGAGAGAGAGAGAGAGAGAGAGAGAGAGAGAGAGAGAGAGAGAGAGAGAGAATGTCTTCTGTTTGACCACAGGCTGGGAGGCAATAAATGCAACCACACAGTCTTGAAGAATGGAGGGACAAAAATTCCAACCAAAGGGTTTCTCCTGCAATTTCAATGCATTTTGTGACAGTGCAAGATTAATAAGTTATGTTTGGTGTTCAGTCAAATTTCAAACATTTCATCCTTGCCTAATCTCTCAGCATGATACAAATCCTCTTCCTGTCACCCCATAATTCATGCCAAGGAAAGCCCATGTACTCCGTTCTGTTTAGTTATTCATGCCACCCTCTCTTAATTTAAGCACCATTTCAGTCTTTTCTGTCAAGGTAGAGCATTATGTTCTGTATCAAGACTATGATGCAAACACAGCAGTTTGTTAGAAGGGAGCCATAGTTTGCTCCTAAACCTCTTTGTGTTTCAAGGATTGCAGAAAATGTTGCGTTTTTGTATTGCCCAAACAACATTATGATGTCACATGAAAAACCAAGACCTTGTTTGTTTAAAAATTGGCAGCTCGGTATCAATCTGGGGGCTTAGTCCTGCCACCCCCACCCCCCACCCCCCGGCATGCTATTTTAAAAGGAAAAATGCTTTCATTGACTTTCAGTGGAAGTTTTTTTTTTCTGTTTAAACTAACAGGGTGTCATGCAGTTTGCAGTGGAACTATGGGAGGCAATGTCCTAAAGCCCCCCCCCCAAGTCCCCACTGTGGTTCTTTTCTATTTTGTGGTCCACTTGGACACTACTATAAAAACGACAAAGGTTGTATTATGTATTTAATGTAACAAATGATTTGGCCCTAAGGAAGTTGATGAGGAAGTTACTAAGTAATCTCTGTAGGAAGGATATTTGGTATTTAGACTCTTTGTTTTGTTGTCTAACAAAAGCCCCTGGGTGACTTGAAAAATTACTGTCTGCAGATTGTTAAACCTTATGATCTGTGCTCTTAATAAAACGCAAATCTCTTTAAGGTTTCTCATGGTCTGTTGCTCTTAATTGATGGAGGTCATGCATATCCTGGCTCTGGCAGTGTTAATAAATTTAATCCTAATATAGGAAGACAAGAAAAAACAGGACTTTTTTTATTGCTAAAGTGCATGATGGGTCGTAGCATTTTTGATAAGAAAGACAGATAATATATTTTTTAGTAATACTAGTATTGAGGCTGTTCATCACGGATGTAGACTTGAGTCTATTGACTCGGACTCGAGTTGGACTCAAGTCGCATCAATAATTTGACTCGGACTTGACTCGGTGATTGTAAAAGACTCGAAAGACTCGACTTGAGACTTGAAGCCTTTTATGACAAGTCCAATTTTATTCAGGTTTAAACCCTTTTTCCCATTAAATAGATAGGTACTCACAACTCGCAACCAAAGACTTAGGACTTGGGGGCAGAGACTTGGGACTTGACTCGAGACTTGGATTCAGAAACTTGATCCATATCCCTGCTGTTCATTTATATTTATATACAGGGATGGAACTATTAAAAATGTGCATCTGTAATTTTAAAATGATCTCCATGGGTTGTATCCTAAGTTTCATTGATCATGACTAACCAATTTCTGAGGGCCCAACCTTATACTTACCTTGTAAGCTCCTCCTCCACTGGTGCTGACTGCCATAAAGGCCTGTGTCTTCCCGCCTGCATTGTTGCGTTCTCTGCTGCTCACTGGAGGAGGTAAGATGGTGGTTGGCAAAACCGAGATGTAAAAAGTTACTTATGTGTAAAAACCACTTACATATATAATATTACTATTGAATGTTTGATAGTATTCTTCAAGGATCCAGAGCCTAGCGCTGTTTGGTTGTACACATGTGCATGCACACACAACACACGTTTTAAATTGTACATTTTGTTCTTGATATAATTTTAACAGCTCTAATTGATCATTGTTTTTTTTTTTTTATAAGCTGCCTTATAGTCCCTTATAGAAAAGTGGTGTGTACATTAAAGCCTTCATGTTACAGTGAAAGGTTTCTTTAAAGTTATCCCCATGTACCTGATGATATGTTTTCAGGATCATGGGTTGCAGAAAACCTTCTGAGTTCCAAAATTCCATCTACTGTATTTCTTCGAGTCTAAGGCGCCATCGATTCTAAGGCGCATCTTAATTTCAGGAACACCAGCAGAAAAAAACCCCAAAACCATCAATTGCAAGACGCACCTCCTTCCTGCTCAGTGCCAACTCTCCCCAGCTTGCCTGCCACGGTGATCCGATTTTTACCGCGCCATTTTGCCCCCTCTGCTCAGCTGTGAGCTCTCTCTTCCTGAACCTGAGAGCTTGCCCCAGCATGCCCCATGCTGCAGCTGACAATCTCCTCACTGCCTTTGAGCAGTGCCTTTGCGATCCGCCAGAAAATGCAATTTCCTTACTTACCGGGGCTTGGGGGAACTTCAGGGAGGCCTGCGCGACCCTCTGCAGGTCTCCCCAATCTTCAGTTCGGTGAAAAACAGCGATTTTCGGCCATTTCCAGTTTTCACGAAAACCGGTAAGTAAGGAAATTGCGTTTTGGGGTGCTTTTTGGAGACCTTCGATTCTAAGACGCACCCCATTTTTGGAAATGCTTAATTGGGAAAAAACATGCATCTTAGAATCGAAGAAATACGGTAGTTTATTGGAAGTCATGAGCTTTGAGCTTGACTTGAGGAATTCCCCAGCAAACTTGCAGGATTAAAACTCCTTAAACCCAAGCTTGTTTACTTCAGAACCAGAAACATCTAATCCTCTTTTGAGAGTTCTCTCTCTATATATACATAATATGAAGCAGCTTTAGATTACTTCAAAAGACAAATCGTAGGATGTCTTTTAACTGACAGATAAAATTGTCCAGGAATAAGAACTTTAACTAGTTAGTGTTGTTAAGGGCACCAACATCCGACAAATTAAGGATCCTGATTCTTCAAATCTGTTCAGTCTCAATACCCTGAAGCTCTTTTTAATAACAACTGGATCACTGACTTGTGTTGCTCCATTCCAATTAGCTCTTTTTGCATCATAAACAGTCGGGCCCAGGTCAGACATGCTTTCCAGGTGACCCTCCATTCATGGGGTAGAGGAGCAAGCATGCCACACACTTATTTTATTTATTCAATTATTTAATTTGGACCTCACTTTTCTCCCAAAGTGCACCCACTGTGGCTTACAGAGCCATAAAATTATAAAGCACTTAAAAAAAATTGCAGCTCATCAAATTAAACATTCAAACATCATTAAAGCCTCTCAAACAAAACACAAACCAGCAGCAGCAGTCACCTCTTAATAAAAGAATAGAAGGGCAAGGCCTGTAAAATATAATCGGCAATAAAACATCCCCATAAAAAATGCAGTACATCTAGTATTAACCATAATAAAATCAGAAGGCTTTTGACGAGAAATGTTTTCAGACTTCATCAGAAAGCTTCTAAGGAGGAAGTAGTTCATAAAATGAGAAGGATGCATGCAATGGTGGGGGTACGATCAGACAACCAGGGAGAGGTAATTAAAAATACCTTTTACTTACCTCCTGGTAGGCCGCCTAACTGGGCAAGAGGCACTTTTTCAATTGGTGCACTTCTTATATTTAGCAGGGGGAGAGTAACTGCCCCCCTTTCACCCCAGCACAGTGTCTTTTCTGGTGGCTGTTTGCTGGTGGTGTTTTGCATCTTTTTAAGATTGTCAGCCCTTTTGGGACAGGGAGCCATTTAATCATTTGATTTTGTCTGTAAACCGCTTTGTGAACTTTTTGTTGAAAAGTGGTATAAATTTTTTATTATTATTATTATTATTATTATTATTATTATTATTAATACGAGTCTCAAGTCCGAGTCAATAGACTCGAGTCTACATCACTGGGATCCAGCATGCACGACTGCTGCCAGGATCCTCTCCCTCTCAAACTGTCCCCCAGTTCAGCCTACTCCCTGCCTAAAAACGCCCACAAACCACCCCCTCTGTCACCTTGCCTGCATCGGTGGAGTGTCCAGGCGGTTCTGCTGCACACGCATGGCACCTCCAGCCATTTCTGCCAGCGGCTCTGTATCACTCATGCAATGGCAGCGGCACGACATTTGCTCATAAGATTGGGCCATAAGACTGACTTGCCTCTTGCAAGCACCGTCCAGAAAACAGTGGGGAAAAAATGTTTTTGAACATTTGATTTGATTTTCTGCAGCAAAGATAGACACAAGGTTGAAAGGATGACATTTGACAAAAAGTGATGGGCTTCCTTCCCTAGCCTGAAAGGAAATATGTTCTTTATTTCTGAACTGAAAAATTATCGTATGACTTCTAGACGGCTGCATTATCAGGAAATGAAATGGAACTAGCTACTAAGGCTATTGTGTTCCATTATGATAGTACTAATCTCTCTGTTCTGTTTCCAGAATAAGTGGCAGCTCTTTTATTTACTCAACAATGTCTCATTTATTCAGTGCTGAATAGTTCGGGTCAAATGAATTGCTGTGATGAATGGGTAATAAACAAATAAATAAACAAATAAATAAATAAATACATAACCCCCCTGTATTTCTAATCTGTTTTTTTAGACCGGCCTTACAGACTAAGCAGTAACTGGTAATAAACTAGAAGATACTCTGAACATCTTCACTAGACCTTCATCATGTTATGAGTGATACCATTTTGAAGTTGACATTTTAAGTGCTTTTAAAAATGTAGTTTGAAATGTATATCCTCTTTAAGGAATAAACATGCAAATGTTGAAAGGTGAGGATAAAGCCCTGAAAGGACTTTAAAAGAGACAACTGTGTGTGACTTGTTACTGTGCATTGATTGAGTGTGGTGAGGACTGGTGTGTCGTCTTGGGCTTACCTGATCTGAGCATGTTAGCATGCAATTGAGGGAAATGCATCTCATGCAGCTTCATGTGGTAAAATGTGTCTGTAGCCTGCATTTCTGTCAATAGAAGCCAACGTTTTCAAAATTCAGACAGTTTCCCAAGGTTTAAATCTCCATTCCCTGCTGGGTGACCTTGAGTCAGAGTTCAGCTGAACCTACTGCCTTCACAGGGTTGCTGAAAGGATAAAATGGAGGGGGGCGGTGAACCTTGACTGCCACCCTGAACAACATGGAGGAAAGGTAGGATGAAAAAATAAATGACAATAAAGAGTTTATTATAGTACTGAACCTCTGCATTCATTGCAGAGTGACTGATCACAAGTGTGTGTCGTATTAATGCACATGCATGAATGCCTTTGTGTTTGTGCTGCAGGATCACTTCTGAATCAACTTCTGACTTTCACGTACTCCTGGACAGAGGCTAGCCTACAAAACTATATGCATTTAGGCCCTGTTCAGAAAGTGTGATGAATGCATGGAGGTTCAGATTGGGGTCACATCATTCCCCATGCATTTTTTTTCCAGTCACTACGGATATGTTTGAATGAACTGGGCTTTTGTGAATACAGTTAGGAAACCGTGAATGTCAAAAAGCCAGCAAGTGCAAAATGAAGCAACTCTTGTTCTTCATGGTGACACACACACTAACGACCCAATCCTATGGGCCATTTATCCTGCCAGAATGAGCGTTCTGGTGGTGTAAACACCTTTGTGGCTGTTGCAAACATGACAATGCCAATGAGCACAGTCTGGCCGCCAACGTTGGACACTGGATGCCCGCCACCGATGGTAAGACCATACAGGGGTCAGGAGTGAGGCAGGGATGGGATGAAATGGGGTGGGCGGAACAGGGAAGCAATAAAGGTGGGGAGGAGGGCAGATCGGGCCCAGGAAGTGGGCGGGTTGTGGCAGCAGCACCTGCCGAATCCTAACCCCCTTCCCGGGCCCGATCTGTCTTCAATCAATGCGGACTTGTGCCAGCACTATTGCTGGCACTGGTCTGAGTTGATCCATGGCTTACCCTGGGGCAAGGGGACAAATGTTCCCTCAACATGCCAAAACTCCCCTGCGGAATACAGCAGATGCCACGTTGGCACTGCTGCTTCACCATACAGGAAGTTGGGGGGGATTGGGTTGCCCTTTCATCTTTTGTGACCTTTTAGAATTTTGAGGGACACCTGACTAGCAATTTTGAGACACACAGGGTTTTGTAAGCCCCTGTTAATTTGGGGCTTTTAATTTAGCTCAAACCTATGCAAATGATGATCTGAGCAGGGATTTGGAAAATAAATTGTATATTTCCACAGTTATGATTTTATGTAATTATTACTTAATCTTAATTTTCTCTAATATGAACTCCCTTGCTAGTTGGAAAGCTGGCTGTTAACATATATAAGAAATCCCAAATAAATCACAGATGTTTGATTAATGACTAGTTTATGGAGCCTGCTTTATGGTTTATTAGTTCATGCGATCTGTAATCTTGTGCCCCAAACCACACACAGAATGAGGGCTGTCAGAGTGACCCCATTTTAATTTTTAAATTGTCCTCAGCATATGCCTCTGTGCTGCCCGCAATAAAGTATGTCTCCTTTTTTATTTTTGGCCATTAGCTGTACAGTATTTAGTCTAGGTTTCTCTCAGTTGCAGGTTCAATTTGTGCTTATTCAGCTTCTAATCTATAGCACTGATTTACAGCCCAATACTGTGTAGGTATCCGGTGGGCGGCCCAAGCTGCCTGCCAGATCCTATCCCCATTCCCCAAGGCCTCCTCGATCTCTTCGGGGTGAGGGGCTGTTTGTCCCTTTCCCCCAGTGTAATGCGGGGAGGTCCCAATGGGTCTCCTTGGATTTCCGCTAGCTAATTAGGTGGCAGAAGTTGGAGGAGGCCATGCAATGGCGGAGCCAGACCGGGAAACGGACGGAGATATGGTAGGTGCCATCCCCGCCCCCCCGGGTCAGTTCGGCCAATGGTCCCCTCCCTCGCTGCCCAGACTGCCCCCGCACCTGCTCACGTCTGGTGGCTGCAGGGACGATCCGACGGTGTTGTGAGGGTGCCTCAGCGTTGGCCGCCCTTACTCTCAAGTCATCGTGAACATGCTTTACGGCACATTTGCGACGCCTTGGAACAGCGGAGCGCTCACTCCGCCGTTTTAACTTTGGGCGGGATTACACCCTCAATATGTCAACTCTGTTCAGTTTCTTTGGGACCAGAACCATCCCATTGGATTATTAACTTTGTGAAAAGGCAGCTGGTTCTCCTGTCCTGCTTCTCTGTCAGTAGAATCGTATTCCATTCTGCTACGTGGGAAGTTTAGCAATCTCTTCCTGTGGTCCAGCCAAAGTGGCCACCATGTACACTTCTGTTTGCACCACTCGAAAGATTAAAGATATTTTACAGCCCGGTCCAGACCAAGGCAACTGCGGTACAATTCAGGCACAACTGCAGCCCAAGTGCTTTAGGCCCGAGTTGTGCCTGAATTGTGCCTGAGTTGGGCTGCAATTGTGACTGAATTGGGTTCTGGCACAATTCAGGCACAACTGCACAATTCAGGCACAATTGCAGCCTAAAAGTGGGCGTGTCGGGGGCGTGTCGGGGGTGTGACGGGGGCGGTTACGAATTTTGGTCCGGTTCCAGACGCTGGAGAGCCCCTGACACGCCCCCTCGAGCCCAACTCAGGCCCAAAATTTGGGCCAACAAAAAGGGTGGACCCAAATGTGAGGAGACCCATAGGAGCCATTTTACCTTACCCACACCAGCCCTCTCCTGAAAAGTTCTAACACCCTGGGCCCGAGTTGTGCCTGAGTTAGGACGGAACAGTTGTGGCCTAACTCTGGAACCGGACCAAATAGTTACCCTATCAGCACCCAGCCCCACCCAGCCTCTTTCCCACAAAAGCCCAGCCCCAGCCCTCCACTCACTCTCTCTCTCTCTCTCTCTCTCTGAGCACGTGGCGTGGGGTTCTGTCCCCCAGCAGCCACAAAGTGGGACTTTGAAAACTTTTCTAACACCCCACTTCTCTCTTCTCCTCTCCTCTCTGCCCCCCTCTAGGGCAGAGAGGGCTGTTCTGCCTGTGGCCAAACTGTGTACTCCTGTGCCTGGGCAGCTGTCTCCATGCACGTGTTTGCTAACCCATGTCTTTCTCCCAGCCCCTCTCCCCCCCCCACAGGCAACAACACCAGCAGGTAAGTGCAGGTAAGTGCAGGGTTCATGCTGACATGTGGTCTGACATCTGCCTCTTTGCATAGAGAAATATAGGTAGGATACATGCCTCTATACCAATGTCTTGTCTCATTGCTGCCTGCAATGCCTGCCATGATATGCCTCTATACCAATGTCTTGTCTCATAGCTGCCTGCAATGCCTGCCATGATATGCCTCTATACCAATGTCTTGTCTCATAGCTGCCTGCAATGCCTGCCATGATATGCCTCTATACCAATGTCTTGTCTCATAGCTGCCTGCATAGCCTGCCATGATATGCCTCTATACCAATGTCTTGTCTCATAGCTGCCTGTATTAATGTGAGCACACAATGCCATGAGTGTGGAACTGTAACCCATATGTAGACACCAACTGTCCCCCCCCCTTTTCTCCACAGGGTCTACTGACAGGTCAGTATTGCTAGGATTGCCATGGTTGTGACCCCCAAGTTGTGTTGTTGTCTCTCTCTTTGACCCCTTTCCCTTATAGGATCATGCTCACCTTACACCCAGGGAAGGAGCGCAGACCAGGCTATGTGTGTCACACCACTCAGCTGTGTTTGATTTCTCTCCCTGCAGGCCTTTGCAACCGGCACACTGGCATTTCTTCAATGGGGATTGCTACCACACAGCAGCTGCCATGGAACACCCCTGTGATTTATGTCTCCCCAGGAATGTCCACCACCACCTACCTTCTGGGGAGCACCCCTGGGCCCGCAGTCTGGTTGCCCCATGGTCGTCTGCCTCGATGCTGCCAGAGGTCTGGGAGCCTGCCCTGCAACCCTCCTCAGCTGCTGCTGCTGCTGCTGCTACATTCTGAGTGGCTGCTGTGCCTACCCCTGGCAGCCTCGCCTGGCCATCCCTGCCAATGTTCCAGAACAATAAAGATGCCCCTTGGGCAAAGGCCCCTTGAACACCATGACCCCAATGTTACACAAGCACTGCCCCACACATACAGAGACAGCGCCCAGCACACAAGGCCCTGCATGAATCCCAGCCAGGGCCTGCCACAGCCAGCCCAGGGAGAACACAGCAGGGGGGCTGCCAGACCCTCAGGGCTCAGAGGGGAGGGGGGAGTTGGGGGGCCTCTCAGGCAGGCAAACAGTGACAGGCGACATGGCGCACATCCGCCACGTCCGTGAAGAGCCCTTTCAGCAACCGGGGCTCTCACCCACCCTCGATCCGCCCGTCAACGGCGTCCGTGTCCACCCGTCAACGGTGTCCGTTTCCGCCCTCAGTCCGCCCGTCAACGGCATCCGTTTCCGCCCTCAGTCCGCCCGTCAACGGCGTCCATTTCCGCCCTCGGTCTGTCTGCATGAGAGGCGCCCGTTCCTGCATTGCCTCCATCTGCGAAGTGACCCCTGTGTCCCTATTGGTCTCTGCAGACCCCTCTCCCTGTATCCCACCAGCCTTGTTGTCTGTCTGTTTCTGACCCACCCGTGTCCCTCCCCAGCACCCCCTGTCCGCCTGCCTGTGTGCCTGCCTCCCCTCCCACTCCCTGATGATGGACGCTGGCACCCCCCACCCCACCAGAGCGCCTGCCGCGAGGCGCCTACGTTGCCCCATCTGGGGAGTGATGAGCTGCGTGAGCCCTTCCCGCTCACAGCAGACAAGCCCAAGTCACCTCTCGGTCTTGGCCGGGGCACGGAGCAGAAGGCATACCGGGATGCCTTCTTTGTGGGCATAGCCATGGCCCTGGTGGCCCAGGGCTTCAGGCAGCGCACGGGCATGTCATGGCGGAGGCGGTTCTAGACCTCATGAGACCCCCCTTGTGCATGCCGTTCCCACCCCCTCCTTCCCTTCTCTCCCCCGCTCACCCCCCCATGACTCCCACGTGCAGCCTCACCGTGGCTTGGGGGTGGCATCGCAGTCTGCAGGAGGGAGGGCAGTGGCACTCCCCCCTGCGGCAGGTGGCTAATGCCCAGGATGCCCTGGGGCAGCTGGCACTGGCACAACCTCTGCCCTTCAGTTGACTGTCGCACGCCCAGTGCCTGCAGGCCCACCTGTGGCTGCCCATCTGCTGCAACCGCTGCAGCAGCTGTGGTAGGTGCACACAGACGGGCTGAGGAGGGGGCTCTTCGCTTCCACAAGACTGACAGCTCCCCACAGGGGCCTGCCTGCCTCTGCGGTAAGTTTTGCCTCGATCCTGGCCCACTGCTCTTGCCTCCTGCCTAACTCAGGCACAGTTGCAGCCTAACTCGGTCCTATTTTGGGCCCCAATTGTGCCACAATTGGGCCTCAACTGTGCCTGAGTTGGGCTGGACTGAGCCCTTAATCTGTTTGCACCACTGATTAAAGATCCAGTCCTCAGCAAGGAGTGTTATACTAGCATAGGAACAACACCAAATAATTTGAATGCAAGAACTGCATCACATTTTTGCAGCACACATACGTCATGTGTGACACACAATTTTTCCAAGATAGTTTTGATAACATGAACCCTTTCTGCAGCTCTGCACTTCTTGTAGAAAAATAAATAAATAAATACCAGTAATATGATCTACAAAATAAATACATAGGCGTTAACTCCTTCAAGAACTGGGTTCTTCATTTTATTGGAAGGAAACATTTAACATTCAACACACTGGTAACATTTTATTTTGTATTATTTACAGTAGCATTTATAGGGCATAACCTCTTAAATTACATTTGGCTCTTGGTTTAGTATTTCCTTAGCTCATAACTTCCCCCACGTCTCCATCACATCAATAAGGATGAAAAAAATGCCCTTTTTTAAGAGTGGAACATTTTTGTACATATGGTTATTCTTGGCCTGACGTTCTTACTGTTGGTCTTCAGCCTGAGCCATTACAAGCCCTTGAATATAAACATGCTAAGGAACTGCTATCACCTGAGCACCAGCGGAAGTTGCTGTAATAACAATTATATCAAGATTTCAAGAAGCCCTTCTAAAGAGGTTATTATTGTCACTGACAATGTTCGCTGTTTTGTTAAAATGCTACAGTTCCCTTAGCTGTCTCCTTCAGACTTGCCCTAGCTCAAAAGAACATTTGGGATAATGTCCAATACCCTGGAAATGATGACATGGCATGAATAGCAACGACTCTTTACTTACAGAACTGGCTGGCACAAGTCAGGTTAGAGCTTCTTAAGCTCTCGTCTTCCTATATCATATACATCCTCATGATGTGCAGGCTAAAAATGGAGTAATAATGCTGAGCAAAGGCCAAAATGCGTACAGCAGTAAAAGAGGCAGTGCATTCTTCACTGCTTCACTGCCCTGCTAATGCACTTCATCATCTTGTTACAAGAGCTAAGAGGTAATTTATTTACAAGGACTTGCTGTAAAGTCTGTTTCATGGTGCCCCTGTGGCATACAAATCAGAAATGTGCTCATGCCTTAAGATCTCCTTGGCCACAATCCAGACAGCTCTCTTAGGCATACCAAAGGTCTTGCTTCCAGCCAAGGGAACTTCTAGCTATTGATTTACTTGCTATATACACTGTTGGCTAATGCGGTTTTAAAAGGGGATAAGACAAATGTATGGAGGAGGGGGTCTGTAGTGGGACAGAGTGCAGTGCAGTGGGTCCTAGGATCAGGTTCTAGCAACCAGAACCACCCTACAACCCTGGTCTCATTCTCATTGAACTGGAATGGTAGTTGTTGCCACCACCCAAGACTAGGGAGATCCAGACAGAAAGAGGCTGTCTTGGGAAAACCTCCCTCCCAGTGTGCATTTCTCCTCCCACCTTCCCTTGGTGTGCCTGAGAATCTTTATAGCCTAGCCCTAGACTTCAACAGAAGGGGAGACAATAGATGGTGGGCAGGAATTGGGCAAAAAAAGGTTTGAATGAGAGCAAATGCAGGTACACCTACAGATGAGCAGAAGTCTCCCATGATGCACCTGTTGCTCAGCTGTATTTCTGGCTGCAGGGGCAGGGGAAGATGAATGTTTGAGTGCGCATCCCTATGTAAAATACTCCCTGGGTATATATAATTACCAATTCAGTGAAAAGGCTAAACTAGAAGTTAAATCAAAGTGCAGGCTTGGAAGAGATAACATAGGTCTTGAGTACAATCCTCTCCACTGAAGCAGAGTCCGTCTTATCTAAGGACTCCAAGTAAATTAGCCCATCTCATTTCTATTATATTTTGACAGGTACAATTATGGAGTACCAGGCCAGAGGTGCCTGTAGGGCAAGGACGGACACGATGCATCACTGTTTCCAAGTATTATTGGTAAGGCTATTATAAAGAACATTTGAGAAAAATAAATTAGCTTGAGGAGGGGGGGGAGTGTTATGGGTTTTAAAATGAGATGATTAACAGGAACTGAAAATATAATGAATGACAGTTTTCTGAATGAAAAGATGTTAATGAGCCTGCAGGGAAATGGGTTTAAGCATGAATATTATAGGCCCATTTATTTATGGTACACATGATAAAATTGTCCTTCAGAACAATGTAGGGATGCCAACATAGTATATCTTGGTTTGAGTTCATTGTGAACCTCTTCACTTTCCACAATTATCATCATTCCATACATCTGTCATGTTATCACAGAGATCTTTTGAAAGAAGCAAGTGATTTCTGATGTCGATAATGTTATGGTGAACCCTTAGTATAATTCCACTGCACTGATTTGCAAAGAATTCAAAGTATAAGAACCACCTTGTTAGATGTACATCTTGCCATAGTACCGGTACATCTGTCCAATTCTGTCCAACAGTAATATTGTCCAACAGTGGCCAGCCAGATGTCTCTGGGAACCTCACAAGCAGGGTGTGTAAATGATGGCCATGCCTGGTTGTCTGTCATTAGCATTTGAGGTTGAGTAGACCAAGGACCCAATCCTATGATTGGCCTGCACTGCTGGAACTCATATTCTGGCAGTGCAGAGTGCTTTCCAGCAGCGCAAAAGCTGGACTGCTGTCACATGCTGCCTGACCGATGCCACAAATGGGCAGTGGTGTGGTGTTGTGCACACAGCAGCAGCTCCAGAGGCCTCCATCGTTGCTGATAATTTGGCGGCAGAGGAGGGGGAGGAAGGAGGTGGAACTCAGAGGCAGTGACTTGTGCCAGGATCCTTTCCCCTTCTTTTGAACCCTTCCCACCCCTTTTCTCTCCTCAAAATTATGCCAGAAAAATGGCTGGTGTGGGTCCAAGGAGACCCATAGGTGATGAGGTGGCCTACCGGGAGGTAAGTAAAAATATTTACGTACCTCTCACTGGCCATCTGATTCCACCACCACCATAGTATGAAGTGCACACTCAGTCAGCACGGCTGCATGGTTGAAGATTGTGGGTTGGGCTGTTAGAGTCTTAAGATTCCACAGCAGATTTCATATTACCGTTTCATTCTCTGCAGGGCATGGGTGGCCAGACCAGGGGAATCTCCTGATCAAAGCAGGGTTGTTGTTGTTCAGTCGTTAAGTCATGTCCGACCCTTCGTGATCCCATGAACCATATCCCGCCAGGCCTTCCTGTCCTCCACTATCTTCCTGAGTTCGCTCAAATGCAGAAAGAGGGCTTTGCAAGGTAGCGCCCAAACTAGACAGTAGCCTGGACTCACAGAAGGGAGGGAAGCAGGGCAAGAGAGCTGGAGCTGCTTTCTCAGGGAGAAGGGCACTTGGCACGGTGGCCCCAAATGTGGGCTGCGGCAGCGGCGGAACTCGGGTGGAGCGCGTGGAGCAGGAGCTCCAGGCGCTCGGGCGGGCGGGGCGCGCGCGCGGAGCAGTTACCGGAGCAAAGCGCCGCGCTGGATTGGCCCACCCTCCCTCCCTGGAGCCCATTTGGCTCCAAAATGAGCTCAAAACAGGCGGGGGGAGGGCGCAAATCGGGCGGGGGGCGCGTCGACGTGACGCAGGCCCCGCCCCACGCGCCGGGCGCCAGGAGGGCACCCGTCATTTCTGGGGCAGCCCATGACACTCAGGGAAGGAAGCAAAGAGAAAGGCTGGAAGGAAAGGAGAGGGAAGCAGGGGGTCGTGATCCTGGCTGCTGGGTTGGCATGGTGGTCCTTGGATTGTGGCTGGAATGGAGGAAGAGGACACGCTGGTCATAGCAAACACTCTTTTCCAACAACACAAGAGGTGACTCTACACATGGACATCACCAGATGGTCAATACTGAAACCAGATTATGTGCTTTGCAGCCAAAGATGGAGAAGCTCTATACAGTCAGTAAAAACAAGACCTGGAGCTGACTGTGGCTCAGATCATGAGCTTCTTATTGCAAAATTCAGACTTAAATTGAAGAATGTAGGGAACACCACTAGACCAGTCAGATATGACCTAAATCATATCCCTTATGAGTATACAGTGGAGGTGAAGAATAGATTTAGGGCATTAGACCTGGTAGACAGAGTGCCTGAAGAACTATGGACGGAAGTTCGTAACATTGTACAGGAGGCAGCAACGAAAACCATCCCAAAGAAAAAGAAATGCAAGAAAGCAAAGTGGCTGTCAGATGAGGCTTTACAAATAGCTGTGGAAAGAAGGAATGCGAAAAGCAAGGGTGAAAGGGAAAGATATAAACAACTGAATGCAGATTTCCAGAGAACAGCAAGGAGAGATAAGAAGGCCTTCTTAAATGAACAATGCAAGGAAATCGAGGAAAACAACAGAATGGGGGGACTAGAGATCTCTTCAAGAAAATTGGAGATATCAAGGGAATGTTTTGTGCAAGGATGGGCATGATAAAGGATAAAAAAGGCAGGGACCTAACAGAAGCAGAAGCGATTAAGAAGAGATGGCAAGAATACACAGAAGAACTATACAAGAAAGATCTTAATGTTCCTGATGACCACGCTGGTGTGGTCACTGACCCAGAGCCGGACATACTAGAGAGTGAAGTCAAGTGGGCCTTAGGTAGCATTACTAACAACAAAGCTAGCGGAGAGGATAATATCCCAGCTGAGCTACTTAAAATCCTAAATGATGATGCTGTGAAAGTGCTGCACTCAATATGCCAACAAATTTGGAAAACTCAGCAGTGGCCAAAGGATTGGAAAAGGTCAGTTTACGTTCCAATTCCAAAGAAGGGCAGTGCCAAAGAGTGTTCAAACTACCTTACAATTGCACTCATTTCACATGCTAGCAAGGTTATGCTCAAAATCCTACAAGCTAGGCTTCAGCAGTACGTGGACCGAGAACTACCGGACGTACAAGCTGGGTTCCGAAGGAACTAGAAATCAAATTGCCAACATGCGCTGGATCATGGAGAAAGCATGAGAGTTCCAAAAAAAACCTATTTCTGCTTCATTGACTACGCAAAAGCCTTTGATTGTGTGGATCACAAAAAACTGTGGCAAATTCTTAAAGAGATGGGGGTGCCAGACCACCTTACCTGTCTCCTGAGAAACCTGTATGCGGGTCAAGAAGCAACAGTTCGAACCGGCCATGGAACAACCGACTGGTTCAAAATTGGGAAGGGAGTACGGCAAGGCTGTATATTGTCACCCTGCCTATTTAACTTATATGCAGACAGAGGCATCGCTCCGGTAGGGGCGGGGCTGTAAGTATCGCTGCGGTCATAGTCTCTTTACCGAGCGAGGAGGAGGCAGCCCCGCCACCTCACTGTCCGAGCCAGTCCCCTACGGAGAAAGCAGCAGGCAGGGTCTCTTGCCTGCTGCTTTCTCCACAGGGGACTGGCTCCGACAGTGAGGGGGCGGGGCTGCCTCCTCCTCGCTCGGTAAAGAGACTATGACTGCAGCGATACTTACAGCCCCGCCCCTACCGGAGCGACGCTTCTGTATGCAGAGTACATTATGAGAAATGCAGGGCTGAATGAATCGCAAGCCGGAATCAAGATTGCCAGGAGAAATATCAAAAACCTCAGATATGCAGACGATACCACCCTAATGGCAGAAAGTGAAGAAGAACTAAAGAGCCTCTTGATGAGGGTGAAAGAGGAGAGTGCAAAAGTTGGCTTGAAACTCAACATTAATAAAACTAAGATCATGGCATCTGGTCCCATCAATTCCTGGCAAATAGAAGGGGCAGAAATGGAAGCAGTAACAGATTTTACTTTTCTGGGCTCCAAGATCACTGCAGACGGAGACAGCAGCCATGAAATTAAAAGACGCTTACTCCTTGGAAGGAAAGCTATGGCAAACTTAGACAGTATAATAAAAAGCAGAGATATCACCATGCCAACAAAAGTTTGTATAGTCAGGGCGATGGTGTTCCCAGTAGCAATGTATGGTTGCGAGAGTTGGACCATAAGGAAGGCTGAGCGCTGAAGAATAGATGCTTTTGAACTGTGGTGCTGGAGAAGACTCCTGAGAGTCCCTTGGACTGCTAGGAGATCAAATCAGTCAATCCCAAATGAAATCAACCCTGACTGTTCCCTAGAAGGACAGGTACTGAGGCTGAAGCTCAAGTATTTTGGCCACCTCATGTGAAGAGAGGACTCTCTGGAGAAGACTCTGATGCTGGGAAAGATTGAAGGCAAAAGGAGAAGGGGAAGGAAAAGAAAAGGATGAGATGGTTAGACAGCATCACCGTTGCAACGAACATGAAAATGAGCGCACTCAGGAAGATAGTGGAGGACAGGAAGGCCTGGCGGGATTTGGGTCATGGGATCACGAAGGGTCGGACACGACTTAACGACTGAACAACAACAAAGGGGATTTAAATCCCTTCAAAGTCTCCCAATCCACCCCCCCACTGGATACAGTGAGCCTATTTTTTGCGCGACTGCACCAGCGGCCCACATACCAAGGATTGTTTTGCACAAGGTGACCCCCCACTGAATGCCCATGCTGGCTCCCCCATGTAAACTTCTGGTTTTGAAGGAGTCTTTTATTTTGCAGGTAAAATAGCAGCATTTTCAAATGTTTACTGTAAAATTGAAACCCTCTTATTATGCATCTAGCTACCATAAGAAAACATATACTGTACTTGAATGCGAATCTATTTTTCATATTTAGTGATCAGGAAACAAATCCATTGCACTTGCTGATGGCCTTTTCCAGAAATTGTTCATTTGATGCATAAAACAGGGACATTGTAAGGATAGAGTTTCTAAGTGATGCAAACCAGAAACAAATATGTCAGTGTTGTGATTTTTTTCTTTAACTCAATAGCAAACCGATAAGCCACTGAAGTGGAGTCCCACTGTGGTTCTTCTTCTCTTATGTCTTGATCCGCCGCTAGATGAGCCGGGGCTCTCTTTAGATTCATTGACCCGAGAAATAAGAATTCAAAGACAAAGCAATGTGGCATAAGGCAAAAGGAGGAGATCAAGCACTGGAAAATCAGCAGGGCACAGTGAAAGAGGAGCAGACAACTTAGCTTTATCTTCCTGCATTTGTTACATCTCAAGGGCTATTTCTTTTTTGGTGACACTGGATTAGTGGTTTGATACTGCAGACCATCAGATGAGCAAGCTTTGATCAAGCTTATTCAGCCATAGTCATCTGATCTATGTGCACACAAACATCTGTGCATGGGATTTAAAGCATTATTTTAGTGACCCCCCCCCCCGCCTCGCTCAAGTAATAGGATTACAAAGGAAGAATATTGTTTAAGAAGAAGTAATGGCTGAACTCAATCAGCAGGAATATCAGATAAGAATTAAGGGGAGAGGAGAACACACAGAAATGAACACACATGGACATTGCGAAACCCAGGCAACCCTATTCTCCGAGGACCCACTGGCTGCTGAAGGAGCACATGTTTGCCTCCACTTGTTTGTTTTTATTTATTTAAAATATTTTTATCCTATCTTTCCCCTACCAAGTGAGGTGCTCAAGGCAGCTTACAAAGAAATAAAAACAATAAAAGTACACAGCAAAAACCAATGAAAACAATAACCCCCATAAAACCAAAGCCAACTTATGCCCAAACCACTTATACTCACCATAGTCTCCAAGAGCTGGCCAGCACAGAGGCCAGCCCTTGGAGACTATGGTGAGTATGCACTGCTGGAGACTATGTTGAGTATGCACTGCTGGCATAGCGTGTGCTGCACTGGTGCTAGCCATCACAAAAGTTCCATAAAGCATTTTATGATGGCATGACAGTTGCCAGTGGCGGTAAGAAGGCCCATGCCGGCCTGTGTGCACTGGCAGAAGGTGCAGCGCATGCCAGACGCAACGGGTTCCGTGCCGACCTGTGCAGGGGCAGGTGAAGGATGAGGGGAGGGGAGAGAGACGGTGTAACAGGGCAGCTTCGGGCAGCTCTGGGGCAGGGCATGGGTGGATCGAGCCTGGGAGGAGGGTAGGATTGGTGGTGGCATGCACCATATCCTATCCCCCTTCCCGGACTAGATCCACCAACATGTGTGCAATGCAGATTTGCGTCAGCCATATGGCTCATGCAGGTCTGAGTAGATCCGTTGTTTGGGCTGGGGCTCTCTCTGGGGCAAGGGGACAAATGTCCCCTTACCCTGAGGAAACCTCCTGCCTGCTAAATTCTCTGCAGAATGCAGCACAGCCCCCACTGGCCCCACTGTATTGGCACGGGGGGATTTGCGCTGGATTGGGCTGCCCAACACTGACACCCAAAGAAAGCGAAACCCCATAGTGTTGCCCTGGAACCTCTCAGCATGTGGGAAAGTGGAAAGCACAGAATACTGTGTTGTGACCTGGAGTGACCGCATTAGTGCGAGTTGTCCAGTGTCCAAAGGCATACAGACAGTCTCCATCTTTCTCTGTCTTACTCTGAGCAGCTGCCTGACTGTTGTCAAGCTGTTGCTTCTTTGTGCTTTTACACTGACCACACATCAAGGGTGGGGTAAGTGAAATGAGGCACCTTAAGTTCTCACTTCAATCCCTTTCATCAGGTGGTGATATGTGCCAACTGACAAAGCTTTTAATGGCTTTCCAATACATAATGCCTCAGTCAGATACATCCACTGGCCTCCTGATCTGTCTGATAAAAGGGCTGGCCAACTGGCTGCCATTATCTAATCCTGTAAAAATAACATATCACAATAGAAAAGAATATATAAAAGATTACCTGCTTGAGACTTCTGCTTGAAATTGACACATCTCTCTTGGACAAGCATATAATATGCTACTACTGCAGCTGTGACATTACTGCAGTATCTCAGATTCTAGGGACCCACTCTGATAAAGGAGGCAAAAATGATTTTTTTCCCATCCATTAATAAGTTCATAACCACTTCCAAATCAGTTTTGTACACCCCTAGATTAATGGCCCAATCCTATGGGCTACTTACGACATCTGGTGATCCGCTGCCGTAAGTCACCTTGCAACGGTGCAAATGTCACAGCGCCATCATGTTGTTATGGAGCCACTGGACTCCAGACTCTAGAAATGGCTGAAGGACCCCATGCACATGCCACAACTGCCTGGATGCTCAGCCGGTGGCGGAAGGTGCAGTTTGGGGGCGGCTCTATGTGCAGGAGTGGGTGGTTTGCCGCACAGTTGTCCTTGCAGTGAGGGAGAAGCTTCCTCAGTTGCTGCTACTTCCTGATCTTTCCTTCGCTCTGTGCCCCCCCCCTTGCCTGACCTGATTCTGAAGAGTCAGGCTGCTGGCAGCCACACCTTGCCTCTGGTACACTGGCTGCTCAGCCACCCCCACTTCCGGTGCTGCTCTGCAGGGCAGTGTGACACAGTCAACACAGCTGGTGTGGGGTTAAGTATGACCTGCTGCCATATGTTGGAGTACCATTGGTTGAAAGCCACTGCTTAAAGTGGTCCTGATCCAGCGGTGGAACTACGGTGGAGCGCGTGGAGCAGGAGCTCCAGGCGCTCGGTAAAGCGCTGTATCGGCCCTCCCTCTCTCCCTGGAGCCCATCCGGCTCCAAAATGAGCTGAAAATGGGCGGGGGAGGGCGCAAATCGGGCAGGGGGGCGCGTCGACGTGACGCGACGCAGGCCCCGCCACCACACGCCGGGCGCCGGGAGGGCGCCCATCATTTCTGTCCTGATCTATGGGTTAACATTTGAAATAATAATTAAAAGAGAGAGGTACCGGTAGTTAATTTCCCACACTATTGTGAACATTGCTGTATCACGCTGCTGTATACAAGGTTCAGGTTTATTTAAACAAGAAAACAATCTGCTCTCATCATATGTAAATATCCACATTTCATTTCAATAACAAATGAGATACTCCCCACTCCCCATTTTAGCAAGCAATTTCAGGTTTCTGGAGTTCAGCCCCAACACCCTGTTTCATGATAGGTTCATAACAGTTTAACTGTGTAATGGTTCGACATATCTGCAAATTAATAATGAGTTCCTCAATCATTTTCCAGGCTCTTACTGCTCAGCGGTCTCATTTTCAAGACTTCTTTTGACCTCTTAACACATTTGAAACTGGGAGGGCCATTTCACCACTGAAGACATTTTGCCATGCAGAGAATCTAATCACTAAGAGCGTTTTGGGTTGGCAGGAGGGCTTTTCATCTTGCATGTACTTTAAACTTGAAGTCCTGGCTTTGAAGATATTTCATGTTCCTTAAATGAGTTCTTGAATAGAGAAATTTGAACACTGTGGTTTCCTTGAGTTTACTGACTCTGACATTTTTTTTTGGAACTCCTTTGCATTATGGAGGTGATTTGGAGGCTGGAAACTTAGTGGCATGCATGAAAAGAAGGATGCATAGCATAGGGGGGGGGGAAGAGTAATATGGGTGGTTTGATGTGCATTTAAGAAATCAGAAGGGGGTAGAGAATATATGAGACAGGAAGACATGGTCTAAATGCATCATTTGTGCTTCCATTTGTTCTCCCCCCCCCTTAAAATAGCAGTTGCAGGAGTCCCAACTGTAGCTTTCCCCCTTTCTTTTTTCTTTTTATCATATATTTAATTTTTATTAATAAACTACCAAACAAAACAAAATAAAACAAAACAATACAACATACTATGAAAGATTACAGCAAGCGTGAAGCAGTAAATCCTACTTGTATAGTATTATATATTTTCTACTTATAATATCTAACTAAGCCAGTGCTTCTCAATTATTTTTTGTCATGCCCCCCCTAGGAGGGGCATGACAGTTCGCGCCCCCCCGGTCACATGGTTTTGGGGGGTGCTGCCCCCACCCCTTCGTGTCGCCCTCCGCACGCTCCGAGGCCGGCCCGGGAGCCGGCCTCGGAGCGTCCGGAACGGCCGGCGCTCTAGGGCCTTCTGAAGACCCAAGCGTCAATCCGGGTATTTTTCGTGTTTTCGCTCATGCGCAGACCGTTTTCGTCTCTGCACATGAGCGAAAACACGAAAAATACCCGGATTGACGCTTGGGTCTTCAGAAGGCCCTGGAGCGCCGGCCGTTCCGGACGCTCCGAGGCCGGCTCCCGGGAGCCGGCCTCGGAGCGTGCGGAGGTGGTCGAGGTTAAATGGGGCCCCCTTGACAGAGCCTCGTGCCCCCCCTGGGGGGCGTGCCCCACTAATTGAGAACCGCTGAACTAAGCCTATATCTCTAAAATACTATTCATTAAATTCACACTTCATCACTCCTTCTCTCTCTCTCTCTCTCTCTCTCTCTCTCTCTCTTAAAGAATCTATAAGTGGTATCTAAATATTCACAAAAAGATTAACTAACTTTTCCCTTATCATCTAAAAATCTTAATTCACACTTCAAATATTTTAATATATAAAGCCACCCCATTTTTCTCCAAATGTATTAAAATAAAAACCTTCCAAATTTTTCTGTTTTTTTTAAATCTGTATCCCCTTTTTATATAAGATTCTTGAAAACAAATCACATCTTATTTAAGTCTTTTCAAATAATAAAACATTATTTTTCTTTTATTCACAAAAGGGTTAACTAACTTTTCCTTTATCATCTAAAAGTCTTAACTTCCACTTCAAATAATTTAAATTTATTAAGTCACCCCATTTTTTGTCTTCAAATTTGTTAATTTTCCATCATCAAAAATTTCCCATCACTCTTTATATAAGTTTCTTAAAAACAGTCATATCTTATTTGTTTTTTTATAATAAAACACTTTTTCTTTCTATATAACGTTAACTCCAGTAATATTCCCCACAAAAAAATAAAAAAAATATAATCCCTTTTTAATTTTGACAGTTTGTCATTACCCCTTCCATCCCTCCCCTTCCTCCTTCTTCTTCTTCTTCCTCTTCTTATTTCTCTTCTTCTTCTTCCTCTTCTTCATCCTTAAATCTTTCCCGAAAATCCCTTGCTTTTTGAATTGTATCCACTTTGCAATTTTTTTCCACAGGATCATTCACGTCTTCTATATTCCTCTCCCGAAAGACAATCTTCAGCACCTTTTTTAGTAAAGTATTCTGCTTGTCTATCTCAAGACTTGGTTTAACTCTTGGTACTTCCTCTGCTACCGTCTCTTCCACGAAATCTTTCTCTTTATCATTGTCTTTCTCTTTATCTTCCTGTACTTCCATCATTCCATCATGTATTCCATCATTTCCATCATTTATTCCTCGTAATTCATCCTTTTCCTTCACTGCTTGTTTCAGTTCTGTGTTCATGTTCTGAAGATTTCCCTGCAAAATTGTCATTTTTGCATCAAATCTCTGTTCCCATTTTTTTAAAACAATACTCCAATTGTGTAGTCATGTTGCGAATTTTTCACCAGGTGCCAATCTCTCTTCTCTTAAAAAAAAAGAAAAAGAGTTAATATAAAAAACTTCTGCGGTCGACGACGTGAAACAGAAAGATTAATTGCCAAGTTCCATGAACTCTGACATGGAAGGGCTCATATTCTTTTAGCAAAAATGTCAGGAATGTCAACAACAAAAATCCCAAACAATTTTCTCTTGCCAGAATAGTCTATTTAAAAAAACCTTCTTACTGTTTTAATCTTCCATAAGTACAGAAAAAAATCAATAAAACTCACCACTTAAAAACTTTAACTTCCCTTCCCTTACTTTAACAATCCCTTCCGGTTTGAAGGTCACCATTGAAATAATTATGTTGGTTGATATTTGCCGCCTGCACATATTTTAAGAAGTTGAGTCTTTATGGTTTTTGGTTTCTAAAGAGAAGGAAAAGAACTTGAATTGAACAAGTGAAAAAGTGCAATTTGATGAACTTATAAATATGGCTACAAGAAAAAGAGGCAATACATTAGAAAAAAAATCTCCTCCAAGGTCAACTGGACAAGAAAAACCAGTGGAACAGCTGGAAGAATGCTTCAAAAGATGGGAACTTAAAATTGATGCCAAATTTGATAAATTTGATGCCAAATTGGGAACTTTGCAGGAAGAAATTCAAAAGATGAAGGTAGAGATGACGCAGGAATTACGTCAGTTGGATGTTGCTGTAAAAGAAATGAAAGGTGGTTTTCAAGAGATAAATACTAAGATGAAAATACAAGAAGATAAAGTGAAGAATCTTGAAATGGAGAGCTGTAAGATTCAGGATATGCTGGCGTTGGCTGAACAAGAGAGAAAACAGAGTTTCTTACGGTTTCGTGCAATTCCAGAACAGCAAGCAGAAGATACAAGAGATAGAATGTTACACATTCTGTCAAAATTCCTACAAATAGATCGAGACGAAATGGATCTGGAGTTGGATAAGGCATATAGAATTAATACAAGATATGCAGCAGTTAAGAAAGTGCCAAGAGATATTTTGGTGCATTTTGTGAGGCAACAAACAAGAGATAAAGTTCTACAGCAACATGCTAAATCGAGACTCAAGGTAGAAGGAGTGCACATTATTGTGCTAAAGGAGATTCCGCTGAGAATTTTGCAGAAAAGGAAAACTTATGCTTTCCTGGTCGAAGTGCTGAAGAAACAGAAGATTGTTTTTAGGTGGGGAAAATTAGAAGGTGTGATTTTTAAACTTCAGGGAAAAACCTACAGATTGGATACAATTCAGAAAGCAAAAGAATTCCTGGAAAGATTCAAGGATGGAAGAGAAGAAGAAGATGATGATGATGATGGGATGGACGGTGCAATGGCAAGCAGTGAACAGTAAAAATGGATTACAAATTTTTATCATGGAATATTAATGGAGCTAATGCTCCGCAAAAAAGAAAAAGAGTATTCCATTATTTGAAAAAACTTAATCAAGATGTGATTTGCCTTCAAGAAACCCATATAAAAAAAAGGAGATACAAAATTTTTGATTCAGAAAAATTTGGGAGAAGAATTTTTTTCAACAAACATTAAGAAGAAGAATGGGGTGGTTTTATATGTTAAAAAATATTTGAAGCCAGAATTAATATTTACAGATGATAAAGGAAGAGGAGTGGCAGTGGAAGTAACATTAGATGGGATAAAAACATTAATACTGGGGGTGTACACACCACATCATGATTTTAAAGATTAAGATTCAAATGAAACCGGAAACTTTTCTGTTGGGTATGTGGGATGATCATGTAGGCGAAAAATTTCAAATTTTGTTTTTATATATGATAGCTGCGGCAAGAATTTTATATGCATAATATTGGAAGAATTCGGAGATACCTTCGTTGGAAGATTGGTGGCTGAAAGTTTTGGATTATGCCGAAATGGACAAACTTACAATTTTAATTAAGGAAAAGTTAGTTAACCTTTTCGTGAATAATTGGAAACCATTTATAGATTTTTTAAGAGAGAGAGAGAGGAACGATGTGATGATATGTGGATTTAATGAATAGATTGGGGGTGTTATTTTGGCTTAGTTGGAAATTATATATAGAAAATAGTGAATAGTATGCTAGTAGGATGTGACGCTTTGTGCTTGCTATAATTTTATGAATTATGTATTGTTTTTATGTTATTATATCAATAAAATATAAATATACTTTAAAAAAAAACTTTAACTTCGTCTTTCCAACTTTCACTTTCGAATGTTCAGTTCGCCTTATCGCAACGTATTTTTTTTAACGTTAACTCTTATCTCGGCTAATTTCTTCAACTCATAAATCATTTCTACGCCTCTTGCCTAAGTAAAGCAAAGCATGTTGGAGGTGGCTTGACTTGCGATTCATCTGCAGCTCGAGCGATGGTAATCCCGCTTTCTCGCCGAGAACCCAAAACTTCAGAGCCTTTGCCTTGAAGTGTCAGAAGGGGGGCGATTGAAAGCAATGTGGTTTATCTCTTCGTACTCCCTTTTAATCCAGGGGTAGAGTAATTAAGTCCATCAGATGTACTCCGTCAATAAAGAGCGATCGACGGAGTTGTCAGCCAGCCATGTCCTCCTAGCCGGAAGTCGTTCCCACTTTTCCCCTTTCTTTCTGAAAAAAAGGCAAGTTTCCACCTTCTATGGCTCTGAAGACAGGCTTGACAGTAGCTGACATGTTTGGTGAAATCTCAGATAAATACAGTATCCCAGGAGCAGAATTGCACTGCCTTGTCTATGGCTTTGCTCCACCCAAATATGCATATATGCTTATTTTCCAGAATTCAGTTTTCCTTTACGTGAATTTCTTCAGTGCAGACTTTCAATTTGTTTTTCCTTTTGTTGTTAGCTGCTTCAAGTGCCCACACACTTTGGTATTTTTTTTCCCCTTTGTAACAGTTGTAAATCTCCTACACATAGCGGGATCTTAGGGGGAGTACAATTTGATCTCATTCCATAGGTCCCATTAAAATGAACAAGACTTCTGCTATAGCAGTGCATTGGGGTTTGCACCCAGAGTAAGCAACACAACATGTGTATTATATTTGCAAAGGCATAAGAACATAACGGCCCAATCCTATAGGGCACTTATGTTGGCAGAACTCCCGATCCACTGCCATAAGTGCCGTGGTGGCATTGCTGCTGTCATGTGCTTTGGGGCCACTGATGCAAATGATTGGAGGCCCTGTACACATGGCAGCAGCTCCTGGATGCCGTGCTGGAGCAGGTAAGCTGGCGTAGAGGGAGGTTTGTGGGCAGTTCAGGGCAGGGATTGGGGGGGGGGGCAAGTGGTGGTTGATGGTTGGAGCGGGTGGATGTTGGTGGTGGCAGCACACATTAGATCCTATCCCCCTTTCCTAGCCTGGAACCACCCTCAGAAATTTCCTCGGACCTACACCAGCTAGAGAAGCCTATGGAGAGATAAGTAAAGATTATTTTTTACTTACCTCCCCCAGGCTATCTGGTCGTGCCCCCCCCCACTATAACATTCAGCATGTGTTCTGTTGGTGGTGCTGCATATTATGGGGCACGATTGGACCGCGAGAAAAGCCCAGCTGGATCAGGCCAAAGGCCCATCTAGTCCAGCATTCTGTTTTCCACAGTGCCCCCCCCAACTGCCTCTCAGGAGCCCACAAGAGAGCGAGAGAGAGCGAGAGAGAGAGAGAGAGAGAGAGAGAGAGAGAGAGAGAGAGAGAGAGAGAGAGAGAGAGAGAGAGAGAGAGAGAGGCTTTATGGTAAGTTTTTGGAGAAATAAAAGAGATAGTGTTATTTGAACTTGGGTATGCACATATTTGTGGCCAGCGGGTGGCGCAGTGGGTTAAACCGCTGAACCATGAGCTGTCGATCGAAAGGTCGGCAGTTCGAATCCGCGACGGGGTGAGCTCTCGTTGCTTGGCCAGCTCCTGCCAACCTAGCAGTTCCAAAGCATGTTAATGCGAGTAGATAAATAGATACCGCTTGCAGGAAGGTAAACAGCGCTCCGTGTTCCAGCTGCATGCTACGCGCTGCGGCAAGGAGAGTCATGCCGGCCACATGACCACGGAGGCGTCTTCAGACAACGCTGGCTCTTCGGCTTTGAAATGAGGATGAGCACCACACCCTAGATTCGGACACGACTGGACTTAATTGTCAGGGGTCACCTTTACCTTTTTTATATACATATTTATTTGTCTTTCTCTTAACTTTGAAAGCTATTTGTAATGGCTTTGCAACCCCGTAAACTGGTCCCGTTGGATGCTCCTACTCCTTGTGAAGTTGTCGATTTTTCCAAAATTACACTGCATTTCTATTCCATTTTCAATACTATCGTATGCATATGGCACAATAAAATGTAACAAATGTAACTGACATTCACATAAGAATGCTGACCCTCCTTGATTCATTTTGTGAATGTCTGAAAAAAGATACATTTCTTCACTTTATGGACATTTAATGGCTGTCAACTTTCATTACTGCATTTCTGAGTTTTTGAACAATCACAAAATTTGCCTGGAATTGTTGGCAATCACCATCATGCATATTTAGTTCCCTTTGAACTTTATATACAGGAATAATATCTAAGGATCAATCCTATGCACCCTTTCCTGGGAGTAAGCCACATTGAACAGATTAGGAATTCTTTCTGTGTAACCATGTGTAGGATTCCTCTGTAAATCCTGATCAGTTCCAACCAGGTGTCATCTTTTTAAGTTTTTTTTTTTTAAAAAAGGTTATTTGTGCTGAAATTTGTATCACTTTACGTTTAAACATTGGGCTGGTTCAGACATGCACACATGTCTTGAATGTGTGAACTGACTACATTGAACTGCACTGCATTTGATGTTCAGTGAGTCTCAACACTTCTGAGGCTCATAGATACACACAAGTCACTATTCTTCCTGTGGCTAATATGCCCATGTAAGCCAACCCATAGATGTAAACTTTATGTAGGCAGGGTAACTCTGAGTCTATCCTGGAATGATCCACTGCCTTGCATTAATTTACCCAGAACTGCCCACTCAATCCAATTTAAAGCCAACCCTAAGATTTGATTTAACCATAAAAACTGAACTTATTTCTTATATTTCAAATTTCTCCAACTCATAGAAATGTGTGCTCTTAGGTGGTGTAGAAGAAAAAAAATGTGCTAATAATCTTTTTCAACGGACCGTTTCTTTCTCTGAGGTGCAACTTGAGATTTAATATTATTTATTTTATTTATTTTTCACATTTTTATACCGCCCTTCCTCCAAGGAGCTCAGAGTGGTGTACATATTTCCTCCCCTCCTTTTCCTCACAACAACCGTGTGAGGTAGGTGGGGCTGAGAGATAGTGACTGGCCGAAGTTCACCCAGGAAGCTTCGTGGCTGAGCGGGGATTTGAACCTGGATCTTCCAGGTCTAAGTCCGACTCCCAAACCACTACATTCCAATTATGAGAGAGGGACAATTATCCAGGTGCTAACTCTCAAGGGTGTGTGATCCCGAGAGATCTGAAACAACCCAAAACAGTATAGAAGCCCAAACCACTATGGATTGCTTTAAACATGTAGCTTCCCATGCCCTAGATATATGGCCCTATTGTGTAATTTGATTAGACAAGACAGTCCTGCAAACTGAGTGGGCTCCAGATTTCAGGGGGCCCTGAGAAAACTGCCTTCCATGGACCAAATCCTATGTGTGGGATCTGAGAATGCCATTCCAGCACCATCACATGAAGGCTATAGGCACAGAGGTGGTCTCAGGCGTCAGTAGTGGGCTCTTCTGAGGGCTTTGACAGCTGCCCTCTCATGCCAATCCCTCAATCTGACCTGCCTGTAACTAACAGCCCAATCGTTTGAAACCCACCCACCCCACGCTGATGCAACCACACCACTGCATCTGCAGGGGGCAGTCATGGAGGTCTCTTCCAGGTAAGGAAACATTTGTTCCCTTGCCCTGGGGTAAGCCTCCTTCCCCCCCCCCCCAATTGGTGGAAGAGGAGGCTTACCCCGGGGCAAGGGAACAAATGTTCCCTTACCTGGAGGAGAACTGGCACAGTTCTACTCATACCTGTGCCAGTGATTTTGCTGCCGCTACTGATTACTCTCCCTTTCCTGCCCTTGACACACCCCCATCCCTGCACTGGTCTTCATCCCATTCTGCCCATCCCCCACCTGCCCTGCCAGCCGCCTGCTCCAACTTACCAGGGGTTGGGGCTCCCCCTGTGTCTGCTGTCACCTGGCCACCACCGCTCACCCTTTGTGGCTAGGATGCACTCTATGGCGCATCATGTTTTGAGATGGCTGTAAAGCACGCTGCGCTGCTGGGATGCACATAGCAGCCCCATAGGATTGGGCTGGCCCAATATGATGATTATTAATGGGGAGTGTGATCTGTCCCCATGTTGCTCTGGAAATAAGTCCTGCAAAGAGGAGCCACACAGGACTGGGTGTGTGCATTTCTACCAGGGAGGAGTGCTAAACCTGAACCAAGAAACTGAAATAAGAATTATAGTTTGGGAGGGGGACAGACTGAATCCAGAATTTAGTGAAGGAAGGAAGGAAGGAAGGAAGGAATTGAAGTAATTTAGCAGGTGAGTTTAGAGTTGCCAACTCTGAAGCTATTCCTGGATTCCCCCCCCCCCCCAACATGACATAAAGCCATTAAGCAAGAGATGCCCCGTTAAAAACCCCAGGATTGCTTCAGGAGTCACCTTGAAATTAATGCTGTTTCTTAGAGACTCCTGGTCAGTTCTGGAAGGTTGGCAAACTTTGGTGGGTCAGGAAAGCAGGCATGGGGCTGGCATGATTGGTGAAGGTGAGCAGAAGCTTGCAGGACCAAGAAGAGGAGCCAAGCAGGAGTGAGTGGGAGCGGGAGGAATTAGCAATGATTGCAGACTCCATGCCTGTGTGAGAAGGAGATTCAGAGATGAGGACTGAGATGAGATGAAGATGCTGAGCTGGCTACTGAGTACTTCCTCCTCATCCGCCCCAAAGAGTATATGGGCCCAATCCTATCCAACTTTCCAGAGCTGATGCAGCTGCAATGCAGCCCCAAGATAGGGGAACAAATGTTCCCTTGCCTTGAGAAGGCCTCCGTTGGCATATGCCCCATTGGCACAGCTGCATCAGCACTGGAAAACTGGATAGGATTGGGCCTTATGTCTCTTTAAGTTAGGGCCTTAATTGCTGAATTCCAAGAATTAATAATAAGGCATTGTTTTTATTCATTTTAGGCACACTTGCGGTTTTACTTACCACAAAGGAGTCTAGAAACAGAACCGGCCTCTTTCAAAAGTACCATTTATCAGGCATCTTAGAAGACGAAGTGCACAATTCACATTAATGAAGCTTTGCTGGTTTTTATCGGCAGCAGCAAGATATGAAGGACACCTCCTCTCCTCCCTCCCTCAACGAACGCTCAGTCAGAAAGAAACTCTGATGTGATAGGAAAGGATGTCAGATTAAGCCGTAGTTCTTTTAAGAACCAAGGCTTCTGCCACTTAAGATCTAAATCACCATTTCGGTTAACATGGCAGGTATTCCTATGAGTGTTACCAGAGATGTCCCCTTCAGATGAAGACCACTGTGTGTGGTGGAAGGAAGCTGGACAGATTAAACGATATCATAAGGATCGAGACCAAAGGTCTGTCTAGTCCAGTGTTATGCTTCTAACAACAATTGCTCTCCAGATGCATCAGGGGAGCTCTCAAACCAGGCATGAAAACAAGTTCTTTGTTGTCGGTCCCCAGTGGTTTTTAGAGAATATATGAAGTCAGACCATTGTCTATCTGGATTAGTATTGACTATACCGGGGTGGCCAACCTTCCACCATTAGGGCTTCTGTGTTCTTAAGAGTTGTGTAGAAGACAGAATCTTGGCAGCTGCAATTGCTGATGGTGCTGCTAAAGCAGCTGCACCTGCTGAAATGCTCTCACCTATACAACGATTTAAAGGGCCAGCATTCATGTTGAAACGTTGGCCACCACTGGATTATACCAACTAGCAGTGGCTCTCCAGGGTTTTCGTTGGAGGGGAATTGGGATCTTCTGCATGCAAAACAGGTGCTCTACCCCTGAGCTTCAGCCCCTTTCAGCCATGGTTTCCACTCTGATTGGAAGAACCTGCCCAAGAACAGGAAGCCGCAGCTGTACAAAACACACAGTGCCCTCCCATTGGCTGGCTCCACCTGGGAGGCCAATGTAGTGATTGATGTGCAATAGAAATTCCATTTCAGAAACGGCGGACGCCCTCCCAGCGCCCGGCGCTTGGGGGAGGGGCATGCGTCGCGTCACATCGACGCACCCCCGTCACGTCAACGCGCCCCCCCCCCGTCCGTTTTGAGCTCATTTTGGAGCCAAACGGGCTCCAGGAAGGGAGGGAGGGCCGACACACTGCGGCGCTTCGCGATGTTAAGTACTCCGAGCACGTCCTCTGCCCGCCTGAGCGCCTGGAGCTCCTGCTCCACGCGCTCCACCCAAGTTCCGCCGCTGTATAATCCATTTAGCTAATATAGATAATAGCCACCAACAGATGATCTTTGATGAATTTGTCTAACACTTTTAAAAGCTTTTTAAGTTATAAAGTATGAGGAAGTGCAATTAAAGTGATTGAGAGAGCACAGCATGATTTGTTGTTTTCATGAAGAAAGAAGACTGGCATGGGAACTACTCTTTAGGAAGAGGGACATGATAGAGGTTATGAATGATATATAACATTATGAATGGAACAGAGGGAGTGAATAGAGAGAAATTATTCTCTCTGAAAATGCTAGGACTCTGTGTCCTCAGTTGAAATTGATGTATAATATGTTCTAGTTAAACAGCAAGGAGTATTTTCTGATTGTCTTACAGCACAATCCTATGCATGTTTACTCATCAGTAAGCCTCACTGAGCTCAATGGGTCTCTTACTCCCAGGTAAGCATGTACAGGATTATCCCACCATCAGATGTAAGAAATCATGTGTGTGTGCGCGTGCGTGCATGCATGCGTATGTTGTGTGTGTGTGTGTGTGTGTGCGCGTGCGTGCATGCATGCGTATGTTTTGTGTGTGTGTGTGTGTGTGTGTGTGTGTGTGTGTGTGTAGATTGATAGATACAGAGATTAATTGCAAACAGTGTGGCCAACTGGCCACGAAATGCAACAGGCATTATTATGAAGTAGCATTGTTGCTTCATACAACTCATTATGGTACTGTATTTCTTCGATTCTAAGACGCATGTTTTTTTCTAAATTTACCAATTCAAAAAAGTGGGTGCATCTTAGAATCGATGATGTTCAAATTGCACCACCAAAATGCCACCTTCTTACTTACTGGGGCTGGTGGGGGTTTCGGGGAGGCCTGTGTGACCCTCTGCAGGCCTCCCCAATCTTCAGTTTGGTGAAAAAGAACTGTTTTCAGCCATTTCCGGTTTTTGCGAAAACCGGAAGTGCCCGAAAATAACTGTTTTTCACCGAACTGAAGATAGGGGAGGCCTGCAGAGGGTCACACAGGCTTCCCCGAAGCCCCCACAAGCCCCAGTAATAAGTAAAAAGGTGGCGTTTGGGGGGTACAATTTGCATATAAATCCTTGGGGAAATTTTTTTTCCCTGCTGGTGGTAGCAAAATTAAAGGTGCGCCTTAGAATTGATGGCGCCTTAGAATGGAAGAAATACGGTATTTATTGCCTCAGGATGTTGTGATGGCTAATGACATAGAATGGATATATGGACTGTGGCCATTTTATCACACATTGTACCACACATCTGCAGCTCAATCTCACCACACCTTGGTGTTATAATTCAAATGACCAAACTACCCTGGAATGAGAGAGCCCAGCATGGGGTCGTATGGGACTCATAACTTGCTGTGGGTTAGTTAGACAAACAGTGCAACCCTATGCATGTCTTCTCAGAAGTCCCATTGTATTCATTTGGGCTTACTCCCAAGTAAGTATGTTTAGAGTTGCAGCCAAGGTCTACCAACGCTGAGTAGCCCTCTTACCTAAGAAAGGCATTTTCCTGCTGAGAGGCAGCCTCTTGCTAGTGATTAGATAGAAGAAGCTAGCAAGGTAGGCTGGCTAGAGCTGTTATGCCCATCTTTGGAGCTTCCCTCTAGCTGGCTGCCTTCTAGTCTGAGGGCTGGTCAAGATGGACTTTGGGTAGATTCAAAAAGGCCATTTTTTGTTCTAATGTTGGGCAGAGATGTCGTGGCACTGGGGGCGGTTGGGGCGGTGGACCCCAGGGCGCAGGGCCCACAGGGTGGCGTACTTGCCTCTGTTATGCATCCTGGTCGCTCCTGACGATTGTTCTCATGTTGGTGTTTTGGCCCTCCCGCCCGCCCTGGAGCCGTTTGGCTCTGAAAAGGCTAGCAGAAAGGCCGCCCCCCCCCCATGGCACGCAGAAATGATGTCAGGCCCTCAGGGGGCATGGCGCTAACGGCAACACATGGGGGGTGTCGCGTCGGCGCCCCCCCACGTCGGGGTGTAGTTCCATCTCTGATGTTGGGAATGCTTTTTTTGTATAATTGAAAACGTGACTAAAGGCACGTGTGAGGAGTTATAATCGAGCCCTATTGTTTAACCATATGTTCTAGTCTAGTTGTAACAACATTAATCTATTGCTAATTTACTTGGTCATTTGTAAAGTTTAAAACTGAATCACATCCCTGGGACTGGAAATGTGCTTTAGCTAATTTGGGGGTTGGTGTAATCTCAAGTAGACATGATTTTTCTGATATATAGGAGACAAAAGAAAAGTTTATGCACAGGAGTGCAGGAGCTATTGAGCTAAAAGGTTATCCTTGAATACTGACATTTTCATAATGGAAGAAGGAGAAGAGTTTTGAAAGATAAATTACTTTTGCTGAAAAAAAATCAACTATTTAACGGTCCACATCATGGTTCCTTGGAAGATCAGATCACAGGTGATCACTAAAGTTCATCTTGAACTTTCTAGCGTGTTTTTCTGCCTTATAATTTTTCTACTGTCTCTGCACAGATTGGCAGCAAACGTTTACACTCTTAATAAAACCAATGCATATGTATGTGAAAGAAAACCAGACTTTGTACTTACCATAATAAGTTGGTATATAGAAACTGGCAGTGCAATCTTTTGTAAGTATACACAGCCGGCCTAAAGGGCCGGCCGCTGTATTCTATCCGGATTGCGACCTGCCCCAAGACTGCTAGACTGTATCTCAGAAGAAGGGGACATTTGTCCCCTTCCCCGGATGTCAGCGACCCCGGGGCCTATTGGCCTCCTCAGACGTACGCCAGGTCCAGGCCTGGCGCACATTCGTGGAGGCCGTGTAAGGTCAAACTGGCCTAGGAACAGGCGTAGGATATCGACGGAGCACACCACCGATACCCCTGCCCCATCCCAGCCCAGACTGGCCAATGGCCACCCCCTGGCTGCCCCTGCCTGCTCTCTCCCCGCCCCTGCACCGATCGATACAGGACTTACCTCCATTGGTGGCCACAGTGTCCAGAGGGTGGCAGACTGAGGGCTGCTGGCCTCCACATCGGTGGGCCTTACTCCCAAGTCATCGCAAACGTGCTTTACGTGTTTGCAATGCTTTGAAGCAGCAGAGCGTGCACTACCTATTTATCTACTTGCAATTTCTTGTTTTCGAACTACTAGGTTGGCAGGGGACAGGGACTACTGGCACAGGGACTACTTGAACTACTGGGACAGGAGACAGGAGTTCACTCCATCACACGGCACTCGGGTCTTGAACTGCTGTCCTAGCGACCTTTTGATCTGCAGCTCAGTGTCTTAACCACTAAGCCACCACGGTCCCATATAGCGGCGTCACTATGACGCGCACTGCCCCAAGGCGCAGCAACGCGCATCACCCTAATCCCCCCACCCCCTACAGCCACGCCGCAATTTTTCGAGGGGGGCGACCCGACGGGACGCTGCCCCGGGCGCCCCCCTGACGCTGCCCCCACGTTGCAGCCAGCGGGGCTCCGCTCCAAGGCCTTCTCCCGGCCTCGGAGGCTCTGAGGCTGGGAGAAAGCCTTGGAGCGACCACCCCAGCCGACGCGCCAGGGCCTTCTGAGGAAGGCTCTGTGTCACAACGGAATTTATACCGTTTTTTGTGCATGCGCAGATGGTTCCTGAGGGAAAAGGGCAGCCGGGTTCCGGGGACGTCTTCGGAATCGGAGGCGACGCGCGCACGGGAGGTGACGCGCGTCATGCGCGTGTATGCGTCACCCCTATGCGCACGTCACCCCATAGCGGCCCGCTATCATCGCTTTACGATAGCGACGCCGCTGGTCCCATAGATGCAGGATACAGACAGGTAAACAAACAAATGCCATAAGCCAATGACGTATCACATAGAAATGAGTAAATTTGCAGCATAACCTAGTTTGATAGCCTGAAATTGGTTGATTTGTATGGAAATGGGAAAAAAATATGGTTGCCTTATATGAACAGTACCTTATCTTATAGTATTGGCTGCCATACATAGTCCTTTGGGCATCTGGGTCCATTAGGGTTGTTAGTCCTTTACCTTGACTGCTACAGTCCCAGATGGATGACGCTAAGGACAATGCATTATCATCCACTTATTGCATGGATTTTCCAAGGTAGGATATGTCATTTATCACCTGAGGCATAACTAAATCATAGTATTATCCTTTTATCTGAGCAGATTGTTTTGAATTTTCTGCACTGACTTCCATAAATCAAATGCAATTATGAAACTCCAAAGAGAGGAAATCTTTTAATAATTTAATCACCTGCAGCTCCTATTTCTAAACCTAGTTTTTCTTCTTGCAAAGAAACAAAGCCTGCGCTAATACCTAAAGCATCGAGAAGTTTCCAAATCAGACTTCATTCCTTGAAAAAATGGTGGAAGCAAATACTTTAAAAATTCTTCAAAATGAAACGTACATGTGTTGATTTTTTTGACAATGTGCATTGCAATACAACTGAGTGTGCAGTGTGTGAGAGAGATGGGCAGCCGAATCCTATCATGCACAGGGGACATGCACTAAAAGTGAGTGGAGGGAGAGTTAGAACGGACAAAAGAAAATATTTCTTCATTCAGCGTGTAATTAATCTGTGGAACTCCTTGCCACAGAATGTGGTGATGGCACCTGGCCTAGATGCCTTTAAAAGTGGTTTGGATAGATTCATGGAGGAAAAGACCATCACAGGTTACAAGCCATAAGCAACCTCCTGGCTTTAGAAGTAGGTTTTCTCTGTGCCAGGTGCAAGGGAGTGACAACAGGAAATGGGTATCTTGTTGTCTGTGTGCTCCCTGAGGCATCTGGTGGGGCCACTGTGAGATACAGGAAGCTGGACTAGATGGGCCTTTGGCCTGATCCAGCAGGGCTCTTCTTATGTTCTTATATCCCGCGCCAGTGCAGCAGGGCCAGAGTTCTCCTCAGGGCAAGGGGCTATATGTCTCCTTGGATCTGCACCAGCTATTTAGCTGGCGCATGTCCGGGAGGCCCCTGTAGTGTGAACAAGCCCAGGAAGGGAGTTAGAATTCATCATGTACCAGCGCCGCTGACACCGCCCCCTCCTAGGCCCAATACACCCACCCTCCCCCGCCCCGTGCCACTCTGAGCAGTCCTTTCCTGCTCTGGTGCGCTGACTCCTGGATTCAGCGCTGGCGGGATGGCACAGGCCTTCCTGCCTGCCAGCACTGCTTTTTCACCGGGTTTTTCACCTTTGACTATTTCACCTTTGACTATTTCACCTTTGCTTTTTCACCTTTGACTATTGCTACTTTTACTAGTAGTTTTGAACTGAACTGAACTGAAAACAACTATAGAACCCATTGCATTGTATTTAACATCAATTAGTGACTTTTTTGTTGCTGAGTTTTACTAGAGAATAATTTGAAAGAGGTCTGCCAAAATCCCTGCCCTAAATGTTCAAGACAAGCCTGTTAAACTTTTGCAAAAATGTAAGGTGTGTCGGGGGCCCTGGGGGAAAACACTGGCGTGTCACCCAAAATGACCTTGCGTATCACCAGTGACACGCGTGTCATAGGTTCGCCATCAGGGCCCTAGTGGGTCTAGGGCTCTCCCTCTGACTTGGCTCAAATAGAGGCTCTTTGTAAGCCCAGCTTCCAAGTGATCTGCTCCTAGTGAGCTTCCAGGTGAGCTCCTAGTGAGCGCCCAGCTTCCATCTGCTAACCTGCTCCTTGGGGTGGGGAGAAAGTCTAGGTGGGGGCTGGCTCCAGGGGGTGAGGTGCCACGTGGGCCCAGTGGGAAAGAGCCCTGGTCTGAAGCTCATGATCTTCCCTCTATCACTTCCATCTCTTCCCCCTTCTCCCTCACCACAGCTACAGCCTTCTTCACCTCTCTTTCCTTCCTCCTCCACCTCTTCTTCATCCTACCCCTCTTCTGCCCTGCCTCCTTACCATGGTGCTACAGCTCCCCTACCCCTTCTCCCCCAGCTGTACCACTTTCTGCTCTAGTCTCTAGCCCTGGCTCCTTCAATTTTATTGTCACTTTTATTGTCTGGTTGTTCCTCTGTCTTAACCCTGCTTTATCCTCCTCCTCTGTCCTACCTACCTTCCTGCCCATGCCTTCCCTCCATCCTTTTAAACCTCCTCGCTTCCTGACTGTCGTCCCCCAGTTAATGAGATTGTTGCTGGCTGCATTGCTGTCTGGGTCTCACGAGGCTTTGTCACCGTCGAGCAAAAAATAGAAAAGCCCATTCCTGCTGCTGTTCCTCACGGCTTCCCTTCACGCCGTGGGCCACAATAGCTCTTTCTGTCTATGAACTCAGCCCTTTCCCTTAATGCAGTGGTTTTGTAGTGGTGGATTGTAGGTGGATTGCTGCTGTGGTAGAGGTAGAGACATTGAAGACAAAGTGACCCCCAAGGTTGGGTTTCACTTCCAGGTCATTTGGATTATTTGATTGACCAGTTTTGCATGCCTTGGAATGTGTGTTTGTTCCCTCACCTTCAGAAGGAAGAAACAGGGCACAGTAGATTAGTTTAACTCTGGACCACAATTTTATTTTAAACAATTGATCTGCAATTAACACCTGTGCCAATAAATAAATACATTTATTTTCATTTAAATAAATAAATAAATAAATATGTGCACTAGATATGTTCCCGCCCAGATTTAAAGTGGAAACTTTCCCCTTTTCTTCTTTTAACAGGCTTCTGTTCGAGCTAGGCCTGACTCCATTTTTTGTAACTTATGGGTGAACCCTTTCCTTTTGGAATTACAAGTTTGCTGAAAGTGCATTCTTCTCCCTCTTTCCTGCCAGCTTAGGAGATGGATGCAGGAAGAGTGTGTACCCAGATAACAGGGCAAGAGGCCTCTCCTCTGCTGAGAAATCCTGTTACGGAAAGGTCTCACAGATAAGGAGGCCCCTATGTGAAAACACCCGTAACTCATGTCATAAGGGGGGCATTGGGCTTTGTCTCTAATGGCACGTAGGCTGTTTGTCCTATTGTAACTTAACCTGTGCCCACCCTTCATGAATATGTAAAATGTATAGGTATAAGACCATGCTCAGTCCTTTGTTTGTTGTTCCAGCTTCTCTGATTCGTTTTGTGCTGCTGGAACCCATGGTCATGTCAAATTTCCAAAAAGGAATAAAGATTCAATGGAGATCTCTCTTCTTCTCTCTTAAGACTATGTTTTGTAATTCCTTTCGGGGCCTTTGGGCTAACTCACAGCCATCCTGAACTGTATCACGGGAACAGTTAGGTGATAGTGTGTCAGCGAATGCAGCATTTAAGCCACTGTAGTCGTCGTCGTCGTCGTCTCCTCCCCCCTCCCCCCCCCGAACAGTAGTATTCACAGATCCACTTTCTGCTTTGGAAGCTTATCCAAAAGAGCAGATACATAGGCTTCATTTCAGGATTAGAATATCATGCATCTTCAGTTTTCAGTCTCTCTGTTTTTTGGCCTATCTTTCCCCAGGACAGTTAGGTTTCATTGCTCCCCCCCCCCAATTCATGCCTATTGATTTGAATCTCTACAAATTGAATCTCTACAAATATGAGCAGCATGAGCAGCAGTTTGCTCAGATACAGTTCAAATACAGCAATTTGAGCAGCTTGCTCAAATACAGCAATAAAATATAAATAAAAAAAAGAAAGAAAATAGAAGGCTTGCCTGCTGCTCTTTCTTGCCTGCGCCACCTAGTGGTTCAATGCTGTATATACAGCAAGTAATACAGAACATTGCTTCTGCTCCTTATCTCCGATCTGCAAAGCAACCAGAAGCAACAGGGTGGCCTTTAGAGGCTCCGCAACTGAGAACCAGGATGGTGTGTAGTGGTTCAGGAGTCGGACTTAGACCTGGAACATCCAGGTTCAAATCCCCACCTATTCATGAAGCTTCTTGGGTGACCTTGGGCCAGTCACTATCTCTCAGCCTCACCTACCTCACAGAGTTGTTGTGAGGACAAAAGGAGGAGAGGAACTATGTACACCATTCTGAGCTCCTTGGAGGAAGGGCGGTATAAAACTGTGAAAAATAAATAAATAAACTGAGATATCAGAATGGCAGATAAGAGACCTCCTAGCAGCTGATGTCAGGTAACTGAGTGGTTGGTGCTCTGTCAGGAAGTACCATTTGGGTGAAACATTGTTGCATCTCTTCCCAGTTGCCTCTAGTTACACTAGTGTCCAGCCTAGTGTGCCCTCATGCCTCTACCCCTCTAAAGGGTGAAGACAAATTCTCCCCTCCCCACATGAGGCAGACGGGGGAGCCTGGATTAATTCTTTTGGAACTAGTGTTTCGTTTTGTAATATTGCTGTCTACCACAACAGCAATAGTAGACTATAATGGACACCAGAGACAATGACTTGCTCATTTGCTAATACTTCTGAAGATGTCAAATTACTAGCAAGTGAGACACACAGACTTTACTCCTACCAACAAGTGAATTTGGTCAGACCTACAATCTTTTTCTAGTTTTTTATTTCCTCTCTCTCTTTTTATCCTATAGATGAGACGGCTGCTATGGGAGATACCATGTAAAGATTTTAATATAGATTGAGAAAAGAACAGGGTCTTTATTTATTGTAAGACTGGAAAACCTTTGCTTGTTTAATTTGGCTCTCTTTTTTAATCGGTTAATCTGCAGACTCGGTGTACATCAGAAGGGAAGCAGGGCCAACGGTTATTTGGTGATAACATATATTGCGAAGTCATTGGGAACTTCAGTGATAATTGACTGTTTATTCGGGATGCCTTGTTTCTAGGCACTGTTGTTGTGATCTCCCGTGAACTGCTCCTTGGTTTCTTCGCTGTAGTTTCTTGGACACCTCTTTGAAACTTTATGGCTTTTCCCTGTACAGTCATAACATATGAACATAAGAAAAGCCCTGCTAAATCAGGCCAAAGGTCCATCTAGACGTCTCTCACAGAAGCCCCCAAGCTGCCTCTGCAAGCCCACAAGCAGGAGAGAAAGGCAGCCTTCTCTCCCACCATTTCTCCCTTGGTCAAGCTTCTCTGGCTTCTTTTGGCTCTTGGGAGTCAGTCCATCCATTGTTTTTGTCAATTATTTGCTTTTATATTTTCTTCTGCAAGGGACCGAGTCTATTCAGCAGCCTTTTCTTCTTTTCTTCTTTTTAACACCTCTGCCTCCTGCACCAAAGCACAAATTGATTCTGAAGACAGAAGTTGAGAACCCCTCTGAGGAATTTCAGGAACTCATTTGGCTTTCATTGAACATTCTGAGATGTTTCTCCTTGGTGGGCGTTTTACTGCCAGTCCTAATTTTGAAAAACCCCTGAGATTCCAGCACTTTTTGAAACTCCTATAGGTTTTAGTTAGGAGATCTCTACTTCATCAGTAGAGAGGAGCTCCCTCCCTACTTCATCAGTAGAGATGTCAAAGACATGGATAGACAGAGGCAGTACAAGGTGGCCCTGCCCCTTTGCCATCAGAGCCATTCAGTGCGGCGAAGGCAATGGGCACTCCTGCTGTCAGGACCCCCAATGCGGTAAGGATGCCCACTTTTCCCCCCAGCGATTGTGCGATTCTTGGGATTGCTACCACCGCTGTCCCCACCTCCGCAAAGACTCAGAGTTCTCCCTGCCTTGCGGGGAGAACTGAAAACCATTTCTCTACAGCATAACCTCTGTATCATTCATTTATTACTCTTTGACAGTGGCAGCTGATGAAGGAAATGAAGCATCTGCAATACAGGTCACTGCAGTTATACCGTTTCTATATGTTTGACTTACACGAGCACTTTAGCACAGTGCCCTTGATGGAGTAAAATGTACATAACAGAGACATGGATATTCACACACACACACACACACGTGCGCGCACACACACACGCCACCAGAGTGGCATGTCCAACCTTGCTCCAAATGTAGATTTCATTGGAATACAGGGTCCTTAATTGTATTGCCATTGAATCCTTATCAATCCGTTTGGTATGTTATGTGAAAGATGTTGCCTCCTAGGAAGGATATTTTAAATGAATATTTGTTCATTTATTTATTTTAGGCATTTTTTTTTACTGTGCCTTTCCACCCTCCAAACAAGGTTAAATCAGAAAGGAAAAAAAAAAAATCAAATTATAGTAACAGGAAGAAGAGATGTACTGTAACTCCCAAACAGAGCCTCTTAGGCTACAATCTTATATACAGCTGGGAGTCAGTCCCATTCAGAGGCGGAACTTGGTTGGAGCACATGGAGCAGCAGCTCCGGGCGCGGGGGCAGGGGGCGCATTCAGTGGGGGCGTACTTACCCTTGCGATGCATCGGCTCCGCTTCGGCCATCTTCGTTTCGGCCCTCCCTCCCTCCCTCCCTGGAGCCCGTTTGGCTCCAAAATGACACCAAAACCGGCACGGGGTGCGTGTTTGGAGCTGCACTGGGCGCGTTGACGTGACAACCCGCAGGGCCCGCCCTTGCTCCGGGCGCCGGGAGGGCTACCATCATTTCTGGTCCCTTTGAACTTAAAGGGGTTTAATTCTGAGTAGACATACAGAGAATTGAGCTGCGCATCTATCAGTGAGTATTGTTGACATTGAAGAGTTTATAAAATGGTTGAGTTTAGCTAAATTTGGCTGTGATCCTATACATGCTTATCTGAGAGTCAGTTGCACTGAATTCAATGGGGTTTACTTCTAAGTAGACATGTATAGGTTTGTGCTGTTAATAATCTTTTAAGCCCTCCAGAGTGGAGGAGGAAAGATAAACAGATGTGAATGTTTATAACAGATGGTTGTTAGTTATCTTTTTGAAGAATCCATTTCATGAAAGCAGGAAAAAATAGTGTTTTGTTACTTTGAATAACTGCTTTTGTATTCAATTTCAGTACCAATTTAAAATAAATATTTAAATTGTAAAAACTTCTAGAATCTTCTTGATGATAATCTTTTCAGTGTTTCACAATCTGAAATGGCTCACCATTCTGGCTTCTTTCTTTAAAAAATATAAAGTTTTCAGTAGCAAATTTTCTGTCTCAATAACAGGGATTTAGGCTGCACTCCTATGCACACTTAACCAGGAATAAGTCCCACTGAATAGACTAGGACTTACTTCTGCATAAACATGCATAAGATCGCACAGTTAGTTACTGTATTTACATACAGCAAGTCTCCAATTAAAGTTAATGGGAGCCGAGCAGTGAGATCTATCTCAGACACCCTGAAAATCCATTTCTTTTTTAATGAAGCCTTTCACACCCAAATATAGGTATTTTAAAAGGAAACTAACAGCACAATCCAGTGTAATGAAGCGCCGGGGGAGTGCATGCTCCCCCAGTGCTGGGTGTCATAAACGCACCATAAAGCGCGTTTATGGACCTAGAAAGAACCGGTGGCGCAGAGGCTGGCACCCCTCTCTCCCCCGGCGGACCATCCCTGTGCCCGCTGGGCAAGGTAAGTCCTGCACTGTCCAGGTGCAGGGGCAGGGTGGACCCGGTGCTGAGGGGTGGGGTGGGGATATTGGCGGTGACATCCACCAAGATCCAAAGCCCTCTCCAATCCCAGCACGGCCTTACACGGAGGCCTTGGATGTAAGCGAGCTACAGAGCTGGCGTACATCCTAGTAGACCCATTGGGCCTGGGCCGCCTTGCACCCAGGGAAGGGTACGATCGTCCCTTCCCTTGAGGTGCAGCCCGGGACCTGGGTAGGATATGTCGGTCGGTCCTTTAGGCCCAGCCGCCATATTGTACACAGGATTGCACTGTAAATTGTTGATTGCCTTACATGTTTTCTCACAAAAGGGAGATATTATTATTTAATATGACACCATTGGTGTGCCAACTGGTTTACAGAACAACTTAAGCAAGAAAGACAGAGCTCTGCCCCAAGAAGCTTACACTATACATTTCAATTGGGGGTGGTGGAAGAGAAGCAAGCAGAGTGAAAGGCAAGGGATATACATAAGCAATCACCATCATCACTAGGGTGCGCGTCACCCTGGAGCGGGGGCGCGCGCATCACCCCTGCCCTAGGGCAGAGGCGAAACTGCCTCCATTGGCGCCCGGAGCAAGGGGGTTGGCGCCCCTATGATGAACGCTCCGGGGGGGCGGCACGCTCCGGGGGGCGGCACGCTCTGGGAGGGGGCGACCCGGCACCGGGCACCCCCCCCAATCGGGAGAGCCGGCTCGGGGATGTCTTCCCTGGCCGGCTGCCCGGGGCCTTCTAAGGAAGGCCCGCTGCGAGAACGGTATTTATACCGTTCTTTTTGCGCATGCTCAGACTGTTACTGAGGGAAAAGGGCTGCCCTTTTCCCGCAGTAACAGTCTGAGCATGCGCAAAAAGAACGGTATAAATACCGTTCTCACAGCGGGCCTTACTTAGAAGGCCCCGGGCAGCCGGTCGGGGAAGACGTCCCCGAGCCGGCTCTCCCGATTGAGGGGGCTGGTCGGACTCGAGTCAGACTCGGAGACTCGAGTCGGTCTCCGAGTCGGACTTGGACTCGAGTCTCCAAGTCCGACTCGCGGGCGGTCCGACTCGCGGGCGCCCTTCGGGAGAGGGCGCCCGGAGCCGGTGCTCCACTTACTCCGCCCTAGTTTCGCCTCTGCCCTAGGGTGACACTTTCCCCCGCTGCTGCTGCCGGCTCTAAGTACGTCTGCCCCGTCCGGCGGTCCGGGGCCTTCTGAGAAGGCCCAATGCGTCACCTTTCATTTTTTAGCTTTTTCACGCATGCGCAGAACGTTTCTGAGGGCAAGGACTGCCCTTTTGCCCTCAGAAACGGCCTGCGCATGCGCGAAAAAGCTAATAAATGATGCGTCGAGGCATTGGGCCTTCTCAGAAGGCCCCGGACTGCCGGTCGGGGCGGACGTTCCGAGGCCTTCTTCCGGCCTTGGAGCGTCCATGCGGAACAGGGGCGACGTGTGCGGGTGCGCGCATGTCACCCTTTGCACGTCACCCCCCCGGCAGCCCGCCCCATGCGCAACACTCCAGTGACACACCTGTAAGCAAGTACTTTTATACATATTTAAGATTTACTTTATGTCTGATATTTCACAGATAGAAACAGAGTTATGTTTATAACACTCCTATTATCATACCAAAGATTACTGCCTGAACCCAACCCCCCTTTACACTGGAGAGGTTCTGTTCAGCCTGCTGTATGATTTATTTGTTTATTCTGGACACCCACTTTTAGCCTGTAACCTGTCTTCCAGGGGCCACGGTGGCTTAGTGGTTAAGATGCTGAACTGCAGACCAGAAGGTTGGTAGGACAGAAGTTGGAGACCTGCACGACAGAGTGAGTTCCCGTCTCCTGTCCCAGCTCCTGCCAACCTAGCAGTTCAAAAGCAAGAAATTGCAAGTAGATAAATAGGTATCACTGCAGTGGAAGGTAACAGCGTTCTGTTAGTCAAGCCGGCCACATGACCCCAGAAGCATCTTCGGACAGTGCTGGCTCTTCAGCCTTAGAAACAGAGATTATCACCGCACCCTAGACTTGGACACGACTGGCTTTCGAGCAGGGGATACCTTTACCTAGCCTGTCTTCCATTGATGTCAAAGGTTTTCTACTAGAAAAAAACATAACTGTCCTATGATACATTATCAATGGTTCACAATATACCTCATTAAACAGTGACTTTCCAGGGATAAGTACCAGCAAATAGGGACTGTTCCAGATAAACAGGGCTAGTTGGAGTCTATGTTGATTTTGATCAGAGAATATCCCTTTAAAACTCAACTGGAGTAGGGAGTCAAGCTGTGCACAGCCAGTGGAAGAGATTAGGAAAATCTTTCATGGCAGAAATATGCAAGGTCCTCTTACACCACTTATATTATTTCTCGAGATGTAACTTTAGAAAAGAATTTGGGAAGGCACATGAACGGCAAAATAATTGGGCCAACAGGAAAAGTTTGCTGGGAATCAAAATGACCTCAAAAGGTGATTGTGGCTATGGTGAGACTCTGCAGGCTTGGAGAAAGAATTCATGATGCTGAGCTCCTGCAGATTTCCCTCTATTTCAGTTCTAATCTGACCTGATAGTGACTTCTGACCTTTCTGTAGGAGAGGATGCCGGCTGTGTAAGCTAAAATGAACAGTAGAAATATTTGTGTTAAACTACTACAGCCAAACATGGAAGTTCAGTAGTAACAAATTTGCCCCGTGACTTGCTTTGCATCACAGCCCTATACTTGCTTACTCAGAAGTAAGTACCATTACAGCAGAAGTTCCCAAACTTTTGGGGCTATGGTGGCGATGGCGCTTCCGGTATTGCACTGCCGCCAGGGGGAAAGGGTTTCTTTTAGACCTACTTGGGGGACTTGCCGGGTCTCCAGGGGGTACGGGGAGCCTGCGGACCCCTCCACAGGCCTCCCCGCACCTCAAAACAGCTCCAGATCGTGATCATGACCCACTTCCAGCTTTCGGACAAAAAGGGGTGCGCAGGCTCCCCTCATCCCCCGGAGGCCCGGCAGGATCCCCCCAGGTAGGACTAAAAAAACCTTTTTCCCCTGGTGGGGGCGGCACAATCCAGGAAGCGCCGTTGCCGTCACCATGGGTCGCCACTCCCCCAAGGGTGTAGCAACTCATTGTTCCTAAATGGGGTATTGCGACGCCCCAGTTTGGGAGCCACTGGTGTACTGTACAGTGGGGCTTACTCCCAAGAAGGTGTTATAGGATTGCAGCCTTAGACTCTCACCTGTGTCCTTCCTTCTGGCACACAAGAAATAGCACAGTTCTTAAATCTATTTCCATCAAAAGCAGTGTAAGAACAGAAGAACCTAAATGGGCAAAGTAAGAGAGGAATGACACTGAGAATGACAGAAATAACATTTTTGAGAAAAGAGAAGGAAGAACAAGATTGAGAAGATATCTTTTTGTATTTCTGTAACATATTAAATGGTATGCTTAAAATAATGGTACGTAAAAAGTCTTGGCCATACATTTAAAAGTTTCCCTGCATGTTTCAAATGAGATGAAGATTTGAGATCAATAATGCTGAGTGTCCTCAAGTACCTGACTATTACCCTGGGAGTATATTGCATGGAATGATTTATTACACTTCTGTAAATGTAATGGGAATCATTGTAAGAAGCAGCACAGCTAGGACAGCCAGTCAGGAAACAGCTAAGTACAGTATCTGTTTTCATTTTATAAAAGAGCCCAAGATAAATTCTTTTGTAATCATAATATATAAACTGCTATTCAAAACACTTTGTAAAGCAGCATTTAACTGTCACAGTATTTCTGCTCCTCCAGACAGGATGTTCTTGACGGGAATATACATCTTCTTGGAGTGATGCTTAGCATTTTAGTGCATGCAATCTTGTATGGTAATGACAGCCATCCATCAACATACTTAAACTTTGGTAGAAGGAGGCAAAAGGAAACTTTCAGAACTTCTCAGACCTAATTAGTTCTGCATTGATTGTGTCCTTGGTAAGGGGCTTTGAGATGTCTGTTGTCACTGAGGGTCAAACTATAATTTGCTTAAGCATGTGCTATGCAGCTATGTGCTTGTTTTGGGTTTTTTTGTTTTTTGCAAGGGGATCATGATGTGGGAGGAGGCTAGCAGTGCAATCCTATACAGGTCTACTCAGAAGTAAGCCCCACTGTGTTCAATGGGGCTTACTCTCAGGAAAGTGTGCGTAGGATTGCACTGTTAAATGCATTGTTTCCTCTATGGTCTCAATCCCATCATGTACTATTTGATCTGAGGAAAAAAGCTCCCCATTTTTAAGTAAGATTTTAGGTTTTCATGGCCAGCAACAATCTTGGACTGGTTTATGTTTACAAGATAAAAAGTAATGGCAAAAAGGGCAGTTTAAAAACAGTAAAAAAACATATAAAATCAACAGGTTAAAACAGTTTAAAAACAGCTTAAAAACTTGACATTTAAAAAGCAACATTTCGTACCAGTTTCTACTGGACTTTATCAAGCAACCCCTCAGTGATTTGGGGCAAGGTGGTAGCCACCACCACTTCTAGAGATGTTATAAAGGGGCTGAAAGCCTCCATCTCCTCCCCATTTTTGTTCATGGAAGATTTCCCGCAGGTCAAGTCATATGTGCAGAGGCATCTATCTTTGTCCTATAGCGGGACAAAATATTTGAAGTGCATTCCACCACCCATCATGGTCTGGATCAAGATCAGGCCTATGCGTATGCCCATCAAGATCAGGCCCATGATAACATGCTACTTTGCGCAGAAGAAACAAGCACACAGCTGCATAGCACATGCTTAAATTAATGTTTATTGATCCAAAAAATGTGACATTAATTGCATATCCACTTACAGAATTCTGCCTGAGTGAATAACCACCTGGTTCGCTTCTTGTGCGTGCTTCTACTTTTCTGTATTCTCACATGAAATGTAATCTGTCGCTTTCTGCAGCCCATGCCATTTGGCTTAACAATCATGTCTTTGCTACTTTGCCTCTAGCAACATCTCTGCATTCCTGAACATCTTTATATGCATCTGTTAATTTAACTGAGGGCTGATAGCTGATCCATAATTGGGAAGTAAGCAGAAAACCTGATAACTGAATGCATTGTGATCGAAACAACTTGCATTTGATGAATGGAAAAAAAAAGTCTTGCAGGTTTATTTTAAAAAGTCAGAGAAGCAAATATGCATTTAGCATCACTTCTGTTTTGACCCTAAATTACAAACTTATCTTAAAACTTAATCCTGCTGTTTGACACTCTGGTTGGTAATCAATATCTTGGGTTGGTGAAACAATGCTGGGGTGTTAGTCAAAACATGTTATAAGGGGAACTGAAATTTGACTCATCTTGGTATCCCATTATTTTTTGCCTCCCAGAGAGCAATGGAATGAGATGGCAAGAGATCTATGACTAGATCTCTTGTAGCATTTGAACTGGCAAGTGTAGTTGTGTGTGTGTGTGTTTTTGTGTGTGTGTGTGTGTGTGTGTGTGTGTGTGTGTGTGTGTGTGTACGTGCGCATGCACATGTGTGGCATTTGGATCCAGGCTATGGCACTAAGGAAGGATACTTAACCCATCTCCCTGTGCCATTTTCCTGGTTGAAATTGCCCTCCTGAAGTTGCTGTTAAGCCTCTAAGAAATATATAAGTTTTGCACCATAAGGCAAACAGCCGCTCAGGGTGATTTTAAGCAGGAAAATAGCATGGTTTTGCCACGGTCCTCATCCAGATTTGCTACCCCCGATGGATACATTTCTCATTTAAATTAAAAAAAAAAACCTACAAGAGACCCAAAGCTCAAGGCAGGAGGATACACAGCAGACTCTAAAAATTAAAATGTTGTTGTTCACAACTGGGAAGCACACGGAAAATACATTCACAAGCCAAGGGCATAGGTTAATTTACATTATTCGTTGGAGTGAATGTATTCATCTCATATTTGCAAGTGGAAGATGCCAATGCAAAGAAGATGGGCACATTATGCTTCTTCCATCATGCTGTTTTTACAAGTGAGGCAATCATCATCATTATCCACTGCTGGTCTACTGACAGGATCTCCTGGGTCTCATACAGTTGTTGTTGTTGTTTCTAGTTGAAGTGTGTTGACTTGTAGGTGAGCAGCAAAGTGTCCCGGGAGGCTGTAATGTTCTCTTCCAGGTTTCTGAATGTTGCCATTTTCGATGTCAAAGACTTCAAAGGGGGGGCTCTGGTATGAAGTTGCTGGATTTGAATTTATTGGCAGATTCACATCTGTTCAATCCCAACTTAATCAGGACTCTTGGATTTCTTTCCAACTACAGCTGCTAAATTAGAATAGCACATTGCGCAAGAAATATTATTCCAGTGACTGCTGTTTTGAATGGAAAATACAAAAGTTGTCTTGTGGCAACATAAAGGCCAACAGATTTCTTGTGAACGTATCTATTCTTTTCTTGTATGTATTTGGGATCTGGATAGAAATATTACAGACCCAATAGTAGCATTTCATTTCATGGTCGTCTGGGCACCACTGTTTACTTTTTTTTTTCATTCTGTACTTGTGTGGATATATGCATAGATATAATGTATGCATAGACATCTGCCAACTGGGGATAGCACTATGTACATCTGATGGTGGGTTCCAACCAAAACAGCGTATGCTGCAACAAAACTGTTAGTCTTTAAGGTGCCATCGTACAACTTACAATTGCTTTTGCTGCAACAGACTGACACAGCTGCCCTATTGCAAAATGAATGCTGTTGAACTCACAGCTGTCTTCAGAGAAGTCGAGCACACTGAAGGTCCAGTCCAGCTGACCTCTGAAGAAGGGGAAGGATGCCCACTGCTACCCGGTGCCATTTTGTAAGCCTCCCCTTTAGGCCCTGCCCCTGGCAAGCTTACTGGGCAATGGTGGGCAGCTAATTTAGCAGCCATCTTCCTTCACACAGCCATTTTGTTTTTTGGACAGCCTGTCTCAAATGAAAATGGCACTAAGCATTGGAGGAAGCATTTTACTGGTGCTACCCAATATCACTCAATAAGTTTGCCAATGGGGAGGCTTAAAGGATGGTGATGGGCATCAGCAGTAATAGCTGAACCTCTCTATTTCAGTTCTGAAGTCAGGTGATGGTACTGAAGGAAGAGAACATGTCTGCCTCTTCCTTAGCTATCTAATATGAAATCCTAATACGTTTGGGGTCTTCAGGCCTTAGTGTAATGCAAATTATAAATATGCAGATCATTATGAACTTACTAGGAGGAATACATGCCATCTGAAAAGATATGAGAATGTGTTCGGCTCAGACTAATGGAATCTTTTGCCCCAATCTAGTAAGAGAGATGCATGAGTTAAAACATTTTCTCCTCTTGCTCCAGCAGAAACTGTGCATGCAGACAGATTGTATACATAGCAATGTGCATTTGGATGTGAAACATCAGATGCAGCTCTTATTCACACTACATGGGTGAGTGAGAATGTTCATTGTCTTCCGAATTCAGGCCAAGATACAGTTTGAAGAATCTCTTTCCTGGCTATTTCACAGCAACCTGGACTGAATTTTTAAAAGCTAAAGTTAGGACAATATGGTGTACTATTTTCCTGTGCAATGGCATGAGTGCAAGTGATCTTTCCCACCTCTCTACCCCATAGCAGCACCTCTCTCTCTCTCTCTCTCTCTCTCTCTCTCTCTCTCTCTCTCTCACACACACACACACACACACACACACACACACACACACACACACACACTGTGACACACACACACCTGCTTCTCAAAGTTCAGTGTCTCTTGGGAGTGGGGTGTGGGAAGCTGCAGGATGAGGTAAAATCCCCCCAAATTGGGTACAAACAGCTTCCACTCACAGTTCCTATGTATTTGTTTTTATTTAGCCACAGTCTCTAGGTTCTTCTAAAAATGAAGTAATGGGAAGTCTTATTGATGTAGGTTTTAAAAGTAAGTTTCAAGTAGGTGGAACATTTTGGTTTTAACAGCCCAATCTCACCCTATTCTCGAGTGTCTCCTGCAGAGGTGGGCGGCAGTGGTTGGCCAGTTCAGGCACTGGTCAAGGGCCCATGGCCATCAGAGGCAATAACTGATTTCAATAAGATTTAAAGACACTTACTCCTTGGAAGGAAAGCTATGGCAAATTTAGATAGCATAATAAAAACAGAGATATCACCATGCCAACAAACATTTGCATAGTCAGGGCAATGGTGTTCCCAGTAGCAATGTATGGTTGCGAGAGTTGGACCATAAGGAAGGCTGAGCGCTGAAGAATAGATGCTTTCGAACTGTGGTGCTGGAGAAGACTCCTGAGAGTCCCTTGGACTGCTAGGAGATCAAATCAGTCAATCCTAAATGAAATCAGCCCTGACTGTTCTCTGGAAGGACAGGTACTGAGGCTGAAACTCAAATATTTTGGCCACCTAATGTGAAGAGAGGACTCTCTGGAGAAGACTCTGATGCTGGGAAAGATTGAAGGCAAAAGAAGAAGGGGAAGGCAAAGGATGAGATGGTTAGACAGCATCACCGATGCAACGAACATGAAAATGAGTGAACTCAGGAAGATAGTGGAGGACAGGAAGGCCTGGCGGGATATGGTTCATGGGATCACGAAGGGTCGGACATGACTTAACGACTGAACAACAAAAGTGTAATCCCTGTGCATTTCTTCATTACAGTTTTATGCCACCATTTCCCCAAGAAGCTCAGGACAGTGTACATGGCCCCCCTCTATTTATTTTCCTATGAAAGATTAGCCTCAAGAAACAGGGACACCTGGACACTCAGTAAGCTTCATGGCTGAGAGAGGCATAGGAAATGGGTCTTCCTGGTCTTCGTGTAACACTCTGTCCACTATGCAGCACTGACTCTGAGTTAGGATTGCAGCTTTTAAAATCCTATTTATTTTTATTTACTTGTAGCCTCTAATGTCTGCTAAAATGTAATAATGGGAAACCTTCTTAATCTTGTAAAAGAAAGGCAAAGCTTTCCACTTGCATAAGACTTAAACAGCTGTGCATTGGCGTCGACAGGGGGAAGCGGGGGGGGCGGGCCGCCGGGGGGTGTCGCGCATCTAGGGGTGACGCGCGATCACCCCCCCACTTACAGTTTCGAGCGGAGGGTGGGCCCGCCCGCCCTCCCCTGTGTCCGTTTGGCTCCAAAATGAGCCGAAAATGGAGCGGGGAGGGCGCTCTGCTCCTGCTCGTGACGTCACGTGCGGGGGCGGAGCCTCCCCTTAAGGGCGATGCGCGCCCCCGCTCTGGGGTGACGCGCGTCGTCGCGATGCGACTGCAGCTGTGTGACATAACTTGAGATGCTTGTCCTGGCATGGTGATACAGGGATGGAAGTCTCTTCCATTTCTGTTTGTTATGCAGCTCTTAAAGGTGCAAAAGCTTTAGCAAAAAATAGGTGGCAGTCAAAAATATATAGTAGAGATCCTTTAAAGCTTACCATAGCCATGCCAGAGCCCATATTTTTGTGAATGGCTCCTGTGCAACTAAGACAACACTGAAATGACCCATCCACATAGGCAGGGCCCAATCATTCAGGTCTTCTTGGCCACGTAATTGGTAATCCCATACTGGTACCTATCTGTGGAAATGCTGATTCAGTCAATCATGCAGCTGAAAGAGAGAAAGAAACTGAGAGAAAGCAAGAATGCATATGTTTAGAGTAACACTGTGAATGGGAAGGAAGGAAGGTGAGCAAACCCAACTTCCTTTGCTCCTCTCTGATCCGTCCCCTCCCGAGGTCTTCCCCACTGCCACCAAGTCGAAGTTCTTTTTAAGGCTAACTCCATCAAAGCAGCCCTCCTTACTTTAAGATCCAGTCACCTCATCTCCGCCGGCCTATTGTTACACAGGATTGCGCTGTGGGTCTAGAAAGGGGATAGGTAGGATATCGGAAACACTGGAGCCGCTGATTCCGCTTCCTTCCCGATCCGCCCCTCCCCTCCCCATCAGCACTCTTTCCCTCCCCATTTCGCCCCCTTCCCACCCCATTCCACCTTCTCCCATCATCCTGCCATTCCCTCCCACCTCCCCCGGCATCTTAACCATGCCTTGCTTTGTCCCTTGCAAATTTCCATCACTTGATTTTTAATAACTTCTTTGTTTTACTGTTTACCTGGTCTCAGTTCAGTCAGGAGGGAGTGGCTTGCCACATTTCTCAGACCATCACATTCCATATCTTAGCTCTTCTGGCAAACGGGAGAGCCGGAAATGATGCAGGTGGAGGCCTTCCTGCCCACGCTGCAGGCAGTGCACTGAGTGGAGTGCTGTCGCAGTGTCTTTGCGACTGACGCTGACTTTTTTTTACAGCAGTCAGCGTCGGTGCAAAAAGAGGACTGAGTATGGCTGGTAAGAGTTGGATTAGGCCCACAGACTCTTAAATCTGGGGAGTCTCTGTTCATCTGGAAGGAAGGCTTTCTCAAAACAACCTCCTTCTGTCTGGATTTCCTAGCTTTGGGTGGTAGCAGCAAACTACCTTTCCCCAGTTAATTCCCAGTTTATCCCTAGAAAAAGAAATTAGCAGAGAACAAGAGAGAAGGCCATTGTTGCAAGCCACTAGACTTAGTGGTTTCATTTCCCAAAAGTAGCAGTTTTAGCTTACCATTTCCCCAAAACTCTTTTTTCTCCCACTTTCTCAACCAATATTTTTGGGTTTTGTTTCATTGGCTGACCTATTAACTTTTTTTCCCCAGAAACGAACTGAAACTTACAAGAAAATTTTCTTCTTCTTCAGGCAGCCATAAAATATATAACATGCCCATAAAATATATAACATGTCACAAATAAAAAATGCAGGAAAAGCTGTATTCCTTCTGTCCTACTTGCATTTCTGATAATCCTGGTGACTCTGATTGATGTTCCTGCGAGACACAAGTGTAAGTCCTGTTGAGAGGCCTCAGAGTCTTCCTCAGAGAGGAAGGGGTTAGCCTTCACCTGTGTCCTGCTCCCCAGTGGTTGGCTTTCCTGGGCGATCCAGGTGTCCTCCTCCAGGAGGTTCCCTGAAGCCTTCTGCCCATCCTCAAAGCCTTTAAAGCCCTTTCCAGCTTCCATGACGGTACACTTCCCCTTTCTGCCTCAAGGAAGTTCAGATCTTCATTTCCATGGTAATAGGGATGCTGATCAGTGAGCTTTCACGCAATCTGGACTGTCCCGGGGGGGGGGGGGAGCTCTCACTGCTTGCTGCTCTCCCAGGTGGAAAAAATGGCAGTGCAAAACGAACTGCTCTGACCAATTGGCAATTGGGCAATGCTGGACACTTGATCCCCACCAACCAATTTAAAATTACCAGTGTAAATAAATCTCTATTATTTTAGAAGATATAATATTTATTTCACAAGATATAAGTGATAGTGTTGCCAAAATTGAAATATTTATAGTTTGCTTTTCTTTTTCTGTTGATCTGTTGAAATACAAAAAAAAATACAGAAATGCAAAGAAAGCCCAAATAACATTAATTTTCCATCCCAAACCAATTAAGGTAGGAAATTTTCTTTCACTCTTAAGAACTAGGATTTTACTATTTAATCATAGTAGGTTGCCATTAGTGATATTATCCAGCTGTGCATCCTTTGAACACAGATGTTTGATATAGAATTAGCTTCACCTGTGAATTTTAATCATTTTCCCTGTTCTAATATAGACTCAGAATATTTTGAAGGCATTTTGTCTCTGTGAATATTAAGCTGGTTTTGTGTGTTTTGAGAATTCCTTAACGTTGAAGCAATGAGAATTCTTTAATGTTGAAGCAAAATGTTGGGGAGGAAGTGGAACAATACTAACTTTCTTGAGCAGTGTTTAAAAGTATATTGTGCATGAATGCATATGTGCACACATGCAACACACAGACACATCATGAAAAAGAGAACATACAACATAAAAATCTCACTGCATAATCTGTTGTCAACATGCTGCATGTCAATATATGGTTAGACGTTTGAACTGACACACTGGATGATGTACCAACTGTGTTGACTTTTAACTTGCACATCGCAATAATAAGATCGCAATAATTGTATTACTGAGTCAAGTCAAGGTCTATCTTGTGCAGAATTCTATTTCCAAATGGGGGCCAACCAGGTTTGCAAATGACTTTGCCCTGGACAGCTTCCTTGCAGGCCCAGGAAATTTAATTTGAGAAACATCTCAAGGATATTGTTCTAAGTTTCCAGTGGCCAACTAGATGCTTCTAGGAAGCCCCCAAGCAAGGCATGAGGGGAATAGCCATCTTCCACAAAACTTCCTACAACTGGTATCCAATGGTATACTCTCTCTGCACACAGAACTTGAATATAGCTATCATCATGACTAATAGCAGCTGATAGACTTATGGCCCAATCCTATTGGAGCCAGGTGGCAGCAGAACTCACGTTCCACTGGTGCTGAACTCACGTTCCACTGGTGCTGAACTGCCATAAAGCAATCAGCACCAGCTGCAAAAGGTGCTCCAGCTGTGCACGAACTCACTCACTACCGGAGCGCCAGCAGGAATGCCGGAGGCTTCTGGCGCATTCCAGAGCAGGCAGAAGATGCCGTTGATGGAGGTAAGGTGGCGGGGGAGGCAGGGTGGGCAGCAATGGGGGTGGGGGAGGGTGGAACAGGGCGGCAACGAGGACAGGGGATGGGTGGATAGGATCCAGGAAAGGGGTATGTTTGGCGGCAGCGATGGCCACCGAATCCTAACCCCCTTCCCGGACTCGATCCTGCGGTGCGGGTCCACGTGGACCAATTGTTTCCTTACCCAGAGGAGACCTCCACAATTTCCCCTCCTGCAGGATGCAGCAGTAGCCATCTCAGCACCGCTGCTTTGGCGGGGGGAATAGATTTGGGCTGTTATCCTCCATATTTGTTTCATTCCCTTAAGCTAGTGGCCATCACCACATCCTGTGAGAGTGAATTCCATAATCAATTTTGTGCTGTGTGAAGAACTGCATCCTTTTGACTGAACAGAAACTACTGCCAGAGAAAATGTGACACTGTATCATTTTTCTCAGATGCATACATATAACATTCCAAACTTTTATATAGCACACACTATCAAACACATAAAATAGAGCAGACAAATGCTTTTGGAGTCTCTCTTTGACCGCCATACCCACATTAACGTTATAAAATTGAACAGACTGACTTTCTCCTGGCTATATAGTAGGTCAGGCGACAGCCTTGTAAAATCTAACTCGGCCATAAAAGTGAACTATTGTGAGCGACGGGCAGAACCTGCAAGGGGAATTCTTTTACTAGACCCATTCCCCAAGCCCAGAACAATGGATTCCCTTGGGAAATTTGTCTCCCCATTTGAATTTAAGTTGGCTCCATTGGTCTTTCCATTCCTTCAATACTGTCAATTGCTCAGTTCAATTAATGCCCCTGCCTGTTTTCATGTATTGGATTTTTGCTCAGGGGCATAATGCATCACAGGTTTTATTGCTCTACTTCTCTTTTATCTTTTTCATAGAACATTCTTGAACACCTTCTTATTTAATGCCTCCGTTTTCTTTCTGCTCCGGCTTCACTGATTTTCAGCTCCTTCTCTTTCAGTGAGGTTTTCACACAAGTCATTCCAAGGTGGCTAGAGCTTTGAAGCAGAAGTACCTTAGAGCAGGGGTTCTCAACCTTTGGAGGCCCGGGTACCCCCTATCACGGTCCATTTTTCTGAAGTACCCCATGCTAATTAATTGCTAATAAATTGGATTAATCAATTAATTAATTAGCTAATTAATCATTAAATAAAAAGTACTAAAACAATTTTAAATGTGAAAAAATGTCTTACTTAACTCTGTGTGTGTGTGTGTGTGTGTGTGTGTGTGTGTGTGTGTGTGAGAGAGAGAGAGAGAGAGTTCCGGCAGCATCAGACCCTGTTAGGATTGGGCCATTAGTCTAGAACAGGGGTTCTCAATCACTGGTACTAGTACCACCAGTGGTACTTTGGCCGACTGCTGGTGGTACTCAGATCACTGGAACCCCACTCCGACGCAGCGCTTTTGGTGGCATGTTTTCACTCCTGAGAGGCTCCTGCCTTTTGGCCGAGCCTCCCAGGAATGCTGAGAAGGGCCCTGCCACCCGCCCAGAGCCTCCTACCTGCGTTTTCTGGCTTCTGAAAACCCAGAAATAACTGGCGATGTTGTCATCGCCATTCACTTATGGTCATATGCAGCAGGAGAGTGGCACCGGAGGTGGTACTCAGCCAGGAAGGGGTTGAGAAACCCTGATCTAGAATATATAACAGTAAGGCCTTTCTCCTCTTCCAGATTATGGCTGTACAAGTGGCGGACTTGCATCAAATGACTCCTGAAGGACTCCTGCCTAACCTGCTTCAATATGCTGCTTGTCACCATGTGGGAAGAAGAAAGGATGAAGCAAGTGGTGGCAGAGGGAGCCAAGTGCTGTGCGGTCCCTTGACTTCCAGGATCAGCCCCTTCCACCCCTCTGTCCAAGCATCTCTGTCCATTCCATACTGCTGCAGTCAGCAGAGTACCGATACGGTCCCCTTAGGTAGCCATGATTTATCTTTTCAGTGTTGGCAACCCTACTTTCTGGCGGCCTTGCGTGTCACATTCCATTGTCTCCTTCTAATGGTGCATTAATTCACCACCTTGCAGAGGCAGGAAAGGAACAGCATGTCAGAAGTAATGGTGTGAATTAGAGGTGACACGATTAAGGTCAGTACTCACTGAGGCTTGAAAATGTCTAGAAATAATCACTTGAGGATGCCGCATCAGGGAGAGCAAGTCTCTTTCCAATTTAGTCCCCAAACGAGTAATTATACATGAGTTTTTCTTTTGATGTTTTTGAGCAGGAGAATCATCTGCTGTGCTTGATCTAAGAACATAAGAGGCTTTTACCTCACTGGTTGAGGTGTGGAGAATGTCGTAATAGAATGGGTGGTATGTTACCATCAGGAATATTCGTGAGGGGGAAGGTGAAAGTTCCTTGGGCTTTAACTCACACCCAGGCTTATTGAAAGTAGTGTAAACAAATGCCTATTTCTAGCTATGTCACATGAGAAGCAGTCAGAGAAAAAGATAAGGAAAGAGTCTCATGCTGAAATTTTTGGCAAATTTCCCTGTATTTCCTCCTCAGATTTATGGATGATAAGTTTATCAATGGCTATTGTCTATGACAGTGGTTCTCAAACCTTTTAACACTAGGACCCGCTTTTTAAAATGACACTCTATCAGGACCCACGTTACGAGACTTAAAAAAGGTGATCTAGAAATAAATAAATTTACAAGTAAAGAGCTCAGCTGCTTCCAGGATAATTAGCAGGTTATCTTGCAAACTGCAGGAGCTCAGCTCTTTGAAGGGCAATTAGTAGCTGCTTCCAGGATAATTAGCAGGTTATCTTGCAAACTGCAGGAGCTCAGCTCTTTGAAGGGCAATTAGTAGCTATCTAATTTTTGAATAGGCAATTACTTATCTGATCTTTCCATCATCTGGGACCCACCAGAAATCAGGTTGCGACCCACCAAGTGGGTCCCGACCCACAGTTTGATTAGCCCTTTCCACCCATGCCAGTTCCTGAGGGCTTTCTGTTAGAGCTATCTACAGTACATCCATTGCAGTTAAAAACGTCACTCTTATTGGTTTCAGTGGGATGTAGTTAAGAGTGAATCGGTATAGAGGACTCAGAGCGCAATTCTGCGCAAATAAAGGTGGTGGAAGAAGCGCTCTGTGGCTGGAAGCCATTGCGAACGTGCTATAAAGCATGTTCACGACAACTTGGGAGTAAGGGCGGCCGGTGCAAGGTCGGCCGCCGTCACTCCGCCGCTGGGACGTCCCCATGGCCACTGGAGGCAGGTAAGAGATCCCCTGGCGGGGGCAGTCCAGATGGCGAGGGAGGGGGTCCATTGGTCGAGCCAACCTGGGGGGGGATGGCGTTCACCATATCCCTGTCTCCCGCTGGGCCGGCCATTACACAGTCTCCTCTTACTTCCGCCAGCTATTTAGCTGGCGGAAATCCAAGGAGGTCCATTGAGCCTTCCCCAGTTTACACCGGGGGAAGGAGATAAACGTCCCCTTTCCCCGAGTAGACCTCCAGGCTGCTCCAGAACAGTCTGGAATGGGGATAGGGTTCGGTGGGCGGCCTGGGCTGCCCACCGGATAGTTGCGCAGGATTGCACTGCCTGTCTCATTTTTCCACCCACTTGCAGGTATGTGTTTAGAGATGAATGGTCTTGTAAACACAAACTCAGCTTATCATCATGGGACCCAAGCAACCAATACATTCACCTTAGGGACTCCCTAAGGGTCCTCCTTGGAGTCTCATGCAGCCATCAGACAATTAGATTTCCACATGTTTCTTCTGATAGAATAAAGTAGAAATGTCCCTTTTCAGAGACCAAAATGCAATTATACTTAGCCAGTGCTAAGATGAAGAATGACTCCTCTTGCAGCTTGTGCCGAGGTCTTTAGATTTTATACGAAGAATTGTCTTTCCAGTTTAAAGATGCACAGCGTCATGCAAAGACAATTATTAAACAGATACTACTTTTAGCCATTAGAGTCATTTTGACGCATCGGTTTGTTGTTGTTTTTAGCTTTGTTTTCTTGAGCAAAGTTAATAGAGTATAACAGAAACTGTGAACTCCTAAGCTGCTCCCCAGGGAGAAATGGTATTAATCTATATACTGTTGCATATCAGTTATGCATTCGAAATATATTGCTGTAAGATGCTTCTATAAAATTTGTTCATGAGGAACAAGGTTATTAAAACTAACACTCATCTCATCACTGTTTTGGCTCTTTAGTGGAATTACTATGTGCTTTTCGAAGAACACTTTGGAAACAGGAGGACCTTCATCTATTGCTAGTGAGTATCTTTACCTGTGGAAAGCCGCAGAAGATCCTAATCCATAGCAGTACAGTCAGATAATCAGCAGTAGCACCAACAATCTGTTCAGGTAGAAAAAGAGAGAAGGGAGGGGTTGGATTGATTTCTCCCCATCCCCTTTCCCTAATTGGCACTGTTGGCCACACTCTGACTAGGGTTGTGCATTCACAGCTGGTCTTAGCTGGATTTGGGCCAGAGCTGTTTTATGCTCTGTGGTTATGTCTCTTTTCCTAATAATTAAGAAGGCCCAAGTTTGTGGACCACAACGCAAACACCTGGTGGGACAGATGAAATCTTCCACTGAAAAGCATTTTGCAAACGTTTTTCTTCTCTTATATACTCTCCAAGTAGAAACAAATAGCATGTCCTTGAACTAAGCCAAGGAAACAAATTCTAAATGTTTGCTGCACTTAATAAAGGCAATAGCCAATCATAAATGCACAAGAAGGTCCTTTTTCATCGTAGCACCAATGCTTTGAAATGCTCTTCCCCAAGAGGTTCACGTGAGCGCTATCTTTCGGAAGGCAAAGCTTTAATTTCCAGGTAGCCTTTGAGTTGACTGACTAATTTTGCTGGTGCTGTATTTTGTAGCAATGATTTTTATTTGTTTTCATGGTCTTACATATTTAAAACTTTTGTTTCTTTACACTGTTTTGTATTTTTTAAAAGGAAAAATAGAAAAGTGGTGTGTGTGTGTGTGTGTGTAAATATATAAATGAATGAGTAAGGTAAAGGTGACCCCTGACAATTTTAAGTCCAGTCGTGTCCGACTCTAGGGTGTGGTGCTCATCCCCATTTCAAAGCCGAAGAGCCAGCGTTGTCCAAAGACGCCTCCGTGGTCATGTGGCCGGCATGACTCTCCTTGCCGCAGCGCGTAGCATGCAGCTGGAACACGGAGCGCTAAGAGGACTTCAAAAATGTTCCCACACTTGCTGTTGGAGGTGGTGATGGTGGGAAGGGGATAGGAAACAGGATTGCAAGAGCTACAGTATATTCCAGGGCTGAAGCATCCAGAATGGGATCCATCTTTAGGCTAAGTGTGCCTTGTGGGTCATCAACATCCTCCTTCTCCTCGTCGTCTTTTTTCCATATGTGGTGCTGCTTGTATGATCCAACTTAGTTCAGGCTGATGATCAGTTATATACAACCCAACCCTATTTGGCTCTGGTGGAACAAGTGGTCCTCCAGCACTAATTGCTTTACAGCAGTCGTAAAAAATGCTCCAACAGTGCACAGAGGCGCGTGATGCTGGAGTACCAGCGGGAAGGCTGCTGCCATGCTGCGTATAGCGCTGGTTCAGTTGGGAACCGCAGATAAAGTAAATCGGTGGGGGAGGCAGGATGGGGTGGGGGGAGGATGGAACTGGGGAGGGGGAGGAATGGGGGTGAGGAGGCAGCGGGAGTGCATCCGGCAGTAATGGTGCGTGCCAGATCCTATCCTCTCTCTTTCAAACTTCCCTGCCCCTCTTTTCTCCTTGGACTTGTGCCTTCTAAAGAACTGGCGCAAGTCCAAGGAGACCCATTGCAGAGCAGGAGGCTTACGGAGGGCTAAGGAGAAATAATTCCCCTTTCCCCTCCAAAGCCTCCCAATCTGCCCCCCACTGGATACAGCATGCACCTTTTTGGCGTGGCTGCATTGGCGGGGGAGGGGGAGGATAGGATTGGGCTCATATTGAATTAGTTACCCTGTTCAACCTTCTCAGGAATATGTCCAAATTCAAGGAGAATTCAAGAAAGGAAGTGTAGCAGCACACAATAATATTGCACAAACAATATTTAACCAACTAAGAGTTGAATCCCAAAAATAATTTTTGGCAACATTTTAGTCAAGAGGCACACATGGACCTTAAGCATTTCAAATGAGTAACAGGCTGCTCCATTCATTCTTCTTGTTTCTATTAAAAAAGCCCAACGTGCACAGCAAAAATAGTGAAGAAGTAGGTTATGGTGTGACAAATGTTAGCCTGTCCACAAATGGCTGAGCGTTCTTTCTCTACACAGCGTATAGTGACAGGCTTTGTGACTGAAGGGAGAGAGAACAGCGATGGATGGAGTGAAATGTATGGAGACCACGGAGTATTGAGAAGATGCCTTGGAAAAAAAAAATGGAAGTTGTCACAAAAAAAATTCCTTTAGTTCTTTAGAGGTGATAAACAAACCAGATGGAGCTCAGAACAAATTGTTTGAAGCAAAAAAGTATGTGAAACAAACAATAAACAGCCGTAACTTGTTTGCACTATATTTTGCTCTGTTTGGGTAAGAACAAGAAATGGTAACTTGTGCTACTTAAAAAATACCTATGGAGCAGAGAGTAATTAGAAATATGTTGACTTCACAATCCGAATGCACAATGTGTTCTCAAGAGAGTTGCTCAATATTTTCTTCTTGGGCTTCCTCGCACATCTCCAGAGAGCAAAAGGGCAAGCCGTGACTTATGGCATGGTGATAGACGGTGTACAGTCTGTCATTAATCACAGCAAGTGTTCCAGAACCTGCTGTCTCATATTATACACAGAGGTAATGATGACTGAAGGTCATGCTAATAATGAATGAAGGTCAGGACAATGGCTTGCTCTCTCCTAGGCTGTATTTTTTCAACCTTTAGCTTCATCATGACTCTTGGAGGGGACAAAGACGACCTCGGACAAACAAAACCAGTTGTAAAGGGTAACAGTGGTATATATATATAGTGGTATAGCAGGTGGCGCAGTGGGTTAAACTGCTGAACCACGAGCTGTCGATCGAAAGGTCGGCAGTTCGAATCCGTGACGGGGTGAGCTCTTGTTGCTTGGCCAGCTCCTGCCAACCTAGCAGTTCCAAAGCATGTCAATGCGAGTAGATAAATAGGTACCGCTTGCAGGAAGTGTTCCAGCTGCATGCTACGCGCTGCGGCAAAGAGAGTCATGCCGGCCACATGACCACGGAGGCGTCTTCGGACAATGCTGGCTCTTCGGCTTTGAAATGGGGATGAGCACCACACCCTAGAGTCGGACGTGACTGGACTTATTTGTCAGGGATAACCTTTACCTTTACCTATAGTGGTAAGGGTAAAAATAGTGGTAACAGAAATTTTGAGAATTCCTACATCATATCTGCTTCCGTAGTCTCCGGTGGTCAGTGTGTAGCTTGCCTTCAGCAGGATTGCCTCATGTAACCTGGGTGTCTGACATATGTTGCAAACTATGTGTATTGCAGAAGAAAGAAACAAATGCTCAGGAACTGGGTGATCAGCCATTATGCTGGCACATGCATCACTCCGAATTCCTGTGGGCCAAACCTTCTTTTCCATAATACGCACCCTAGAACCTTGAAGGAGAACACGTGTCTTTCACTAGCTCAGTCTTATGTTACAGTAGGTTTGCATTAAACCATCCCAGGCCATCTGAAGCGATTCTTATTACTGGGCTCTCTAAATATAAAACAACTCAACCAAACAAACTGCATGAGAACAGAATGTGGCTCTTTATTTTCCCTTTTCTGAGAGAGGAAAATATCTTCAATGAGTGACCTCCTCATATTCATGCCAAATTCAGTAAGAAGCACTGAAAGGAAGATCGTATTTGTTTCAATCTAACAAATAAAACCAGAGAAAGAAAATGAGACAGATTTGAATTTCTCTGGTATGTATTTAAAGTAAATTGTTCCTTAATATTAAAAAGATAAGGATAAGACCCTTCCCTTATTGTTAATAATGTTACCCATTAACAGGAAAACAACAACACAAAACAAGCGTAGTTAAATTACCTCAGAAACACTAAGCAAATATTTCACCTCACCTCCCCCACTATTTTCCAACATATTTCCTCTGTTTATATACTTGAAGTGGGGGGTGGGGTGGCAGCAGTAGTCTCTGAATAAAGCCACTGAATAATTAAAACAATTAGATCTACTCAGAATATATCCAGATTGATCATGATTCACACAGATGTTTATTTTATTTTCCCATCTGTCTGCTGACAGCTTGGAGCACATATTTGCAATGACAATGTACATATGAGTTGGCCTGGAGGATCCTTAGCACTATGGATCCTTATCAGGCGGCATTAATACTGCCAACGTTTTCATAGACTGGACAGGGAAATAAAATACTAAAAATGCACAGAACATTCCTGTCAGACTAAAGTGATGATCTCATACTGGTTGAGTCAAATGTGTTATTTGTTCCTTGGCTCCCTCAATAAAATAAATAAATACAAAACAAATGGAAAGGTGTTTCATTTCTCCCACCTGATTTTTCTTTTTTTTCTGGCCTTATTTGTACCTACTGAAATCTTAGAACACATGCAGAAATTAGTAAGTGTCAGCTCACTTCTAATTATGTGCTGGTATTATTTTCTGAATTTTCCCAGCATATGGTCTGAAGGCACATGAGGCAGCGTCACCAGGGCCATTCAGAGGAATTTTATCAGGGGGTACAAAGTTTCTTTTGGGCCCCTTCCCTACATATGAATTTGTCTCTTGGGCCCCCCTTTTTTGCTTCAGGGCCCCCTTTTTGACCTATTTTCACCCTGGGCCCGGGTACAAATTACCCCCTTAACCCCCCTCTCAGAGGCCCTGAGCGTCACTTATGAAGCTAAGAGGGCACCAGTGCAGTGTAGTGGGTTAAGAGTGTCGGACTAGGACCTGGAAGACCAGAGTTCACTTCGCCACGAAGCTCACTGTGGCTCTAGCCCTGTCACGATTTCTCAGCCTAAGGCCCAATCCTAACTCACTCCCCCAGTGCTGATGCAGCCATGCCAATGTGGCATGCACGGCATGCTCTGGTGGTGGTGGGCAGTCAGGGAGGCCTCCTCAAGGTAAGGGAACTTTTGTTCCCTTACCTTGGGTTAAAGCCTCTGCTTCCTCAATGGGTCTTCTCAGATCTATGCCAGCTATTTTGCTGGCGTACGTCCAAGGAGAGTAAGGGAGAGAGAATGGGGATAGGATTCCACCAGGATCCACCCCTCCCTGCCCTGTTCTGCCTCCCACAGAGACGTCGTGGCACTGGGGGCAGTTGGGGCAGTGGGCCCCAGGGCGCGCGTCTTCTTTGGGATCCACAGCCATTCTCGCGTCTTCTTCGCAATGAGAACGGCTGCGTGTTTCGGCCCTCCCACCCTCTCTGGTGCCGTTTGGCTCCAAAAAGGAGCCAAAAAGCACCGGGGGAGGGTTTTTCCGTGCCGCGGAGGCGTGCTACGCCGACATCACATGCCCCGGGGGTGTGGCGTGGCGGCGGCGGCCCCCACCCCACGGGAGTCTACGTTTGCCTCTGGCTCCCCTTCATGCACAGAAAACCCCGTTTCTCTCCCTCCCCACGCCATTCACCTGACCACCTGCCCTCGCACTGGCTTACTTGCACTCCCACAGGTAGCTGGCAGCAGGCAGCAGGCCGCCGACATTGCCACCATTTGCAGCAGTGGTTCTAAAAAGGCAACAGGTGGCGTGCACAGCGCACTGCTGTATGGCCATTGATGACAGAACTGTGTTCTGCTGTTGTAAATAGTTAAGATCAGGTTGCTAATCTACTTCACAAGGTTGGATAAAAAAGGGGGGGAGACCATGTATGCAAGGAATGATAGAATAAACAAATTTAAAGATTAACAATCAGGCCCAGATGGTAGCCACTCAAGAGTTCTTAAGGAACTCAAATGTGAAATTACTGATCTTCTGACTAAAATATGCAACTTGTCCCTTAAAACAGCCAATGTGCCAGAGGACTGGAAGATAGGTATTGTAACACCAATCTTTAAAAAGGAGGGAGAGAGAACCCGGGAAACTACAGACCAGTCAGCCTCTGTTCCAGGTAAGACAGTGGAAAGCCTAATCAAATAAAGCATCTTGGAGCATACAGAAGAACAAGCTTTGCTGGGGGAGGATCAACATGGCTTCCGTAAGGGTAAGTCTTGCCCCACAAATCTTTTTGAGTTGTTTGAAAAGGTCAACAGGCATGTGGATATGGGTGAACCTGTTGATATTATATATCTGGACTTTCAGAAGGCATTTGACACAGTCCCTCACCAAAGCCTCATGAGAAAACTCAATTGTCAGAGAATAAGAGAGCAGGTCAAACTGGTCGAGGAACAGGAAACATGGAGTAGGTGTAAATGGTTATTTTCACAATAGAAAGAAGTGAAAAACAGCGTGGCCCAAGGATCGGTCTTGGGACTGGCACTTTTCAATTTGTTCATAAATGACCTGGAGTTGAGGATAAACAGTGAGGTGGCCAGGTTTGCAGATGACACTAAACCTTTCCAGGTGGTGAAATCTAGAATGGATTGTGAAGATCTAGAAGGATCTTTCCAAACTGGGGCAATGGGTGGCAAAATGGCAGATGCGCTTCAATGTAAGTAAGTGGAAAATGAGGCACATTGGGGCAAGAAATCAAAACTTCACATATATGCTCATGGGTTTTGAACTATCTGACGGATCAGGAGAGCAATCTTGGGGTGGTGGTAGACAGCTTGATGAAAGTGTTGACCAAATGTGTGGCAGCAGTGAATAAGGCCAATCCCATGCTTGGTATCATTAAAAAAGGATTGATAATAAAATGAACAAAATTATTATGCCACTGTACAAATCGATGGTAAGACCACATCTGTAGTATTGTGTCTAGATCTGGTCACCACATCTCAAAAAGTATATAGTGTAATTGGAAAAGGTGCAGAAAAGAATGACCAAAATGATAAGTAGTCTGGCGCACCTCTCTTATCAGGAAAGCCTGCAACATTAGGGGCTATTCGGTCTAGAAAGAAGATGCTCGAGAGGGGACATGATTGAGACATATATACAATTATACAAGGGATGGACAGAGTGGATAGAGAGTTCTTTTCTCTCTTGCACAACACCAGAACCAGAGGACATCCACTAAAATTGACTGGCGAGAGAGTCAGAAGAGACAAAATAATTTTCACCCAGCACATGATTAATCTCTGGAACTCCTTGTCACAGAACATTGTGATGGCACCTGGCCCAGATGCTTTTAAAAGGGGATTGGACAGATTTATGGAGAAGTCTATCACAGGTTACCCAGATGCTTTGATGATTTATAGAGAATTTATTTATTTACCCAGATACCCAGATTTATTTACCCAGAATTTATTTACCCAGATACCCAGATGATTTATGGAGAAGTCTATCACAGGTTACCCAGGTGTTACCTGGCCCAGATGCTTTTAAAAGGGGATTGGACAGATTTATGGAGAAGTCTATCGCAGTCATGATGACTGTACCTTCAGCTTATGGTCTGAAGGCACATGACGCAGCATTGCTGCTGAAGTTAAAGGATTTAAGAGGTAGCCTATCTCTGAATGCCAGATGCAAGGGAGTGGCGACAGGATACAGGTATCTTGTTGTCTTGTGTGCTCCCCCTGAGGCATCTGGTGGGCCACTGCAAGATACAGGAAGCTGGACTAGATGAACCCTTAGCTTGATCCAGCTGATCCAGCAGGGCTCTTCTTATAGGGCCTCAGAAATACTGTACTGGGCAGGTTTCTTTAGTTCTCAGTCTAGTCTTCTGTGTGCTTTCATTCACTATAATTTTTTTTAATGGTACAATAGCAAGATCAGGAATGACACTTTTAGATACTAGATTGATATATTGGGAATGAAGTACGAAGCAGAAATAGTATCACTTCTTTTCAAATTGATTCTAACGCTGCAGGGCTGAGTGCAGTAAAAGGCTTTTGATTATGACATGGAATATACACATTGCACACTCAGTATGTATATGAAAACAATGTTTATTTATTTAAAACAATGTTGCAGACTCGAGGAATTTTTAAAAAAGATAAATAGACATTTATGTAACTGAATGCTGGTATTAATATATATGATAAATATATTTAATATTAAAAAACCTCTTGTTTGGTAGCCACTCAGAAATGACCAAACGGAAAAGCATATTGCATATTTCCCATTTTTGCTGATGTTCTTTCCCAAAAGTAATAAGCACGAACATGTATTTTTAAAAAGCACGTTAAAAAAGAATTAAATCAACTTATTAGCTGTCCCACTCCTCTCTCCACAGTTCACTTTCTGTCCCCTACCTGAATTTTAATGTGGATGATAACTGTTAGAGGTGTTTTGATAGCTATTGCCAGGCAGTCGGTGACTGCTCACCATCTGCTTTCATTTCTGTGATAGGGAGTCAACCATTGGCAGCACCTTGAAGTCCTGTTTCTGAAACATTTTGAAGCCATGAGCCATTTATGGATTGCTAAAAGGAAAGAGAAAGGCCTAAAAATGTGGCAGATGGTGGCAGAAAATAAGATCTTTGGAAGTTTGTTTCATTCAGGTTTCAACAGGAATCAGTCCTCCAAATTGAATGTCCGTATCAATCCTAGAACAACTTAAGTTATAACTGAAGTGCAGACTATTCTCTTCAGCACGTCTCAGAGGACACACACAGCCTCAAAGTCATTCCCCCTCTGGCTCCTATACCCAGAGACACTCACGGCGCAATCCTGCGGATGCCTGTGGAAAGGGCGCTCTGCAGGCGGAGGGTGCCATGAACATGCTGTAAAGTGTGCTTTCGACACCCGTGGAGTAAGGACCACCGGCACGTAGGCTGGCAGCCCATACTCCACATCCCGGACAACCTTGCAACTGTTGGTGCAGGTAAGATTTGCACTGGTCGGTGCAGGGGCAGGGGTCAGCGAGGGAGGGCAGCCATTGAACGAGCCGGCCAGGGAGGGAGTATGGATATCAGAGGCAAGTGCCGTCGATATCCTGTTCCCATTCCCGGGCTCGGCGGCCCTTTCCCCGCTGCCCTGGATATATGTCGAGAGCTGATGTACATCCAAGGAGGCCCATTGGCAGTGGCGTTCCTGCGGTAGGGGCTCGACAGTAAGTCGCGCCCCGACCGACTACCGCGTTCATGAACCGGAGCGAGGAGGCCCCGCCCCTTGCCGTCGGAGCCATTCCGCGCAGTGAAGCCAAACGGACAGGGTCTCCTGCCCGTTTGGCTTCGCTGCGCGGAATGGCTCCGACGGTGAGGGGCAGGGCCTCCTCGCTCCGGTTCGTGAATGCAGTAGTCGTTCGGGGCGCCACTTACTGTCGAGCCCCTACCGCAGGAACACCACTGCCCATTGGGGCTGGGCAGCCATACATTGGGAGAAGGGGACAAACATCCTCTTCTCCCGTGGAGTCCCTGCGTCGCACCTGAGGATCCTGAGGACCCTATGGGCCAGCCACGGATCCTTACGTATGATCGGGCTGCCCCTTTGGAAGGAAGCAAGCATTTTCTCATCTTTGGTGTACTCTCTGGTTTCCAGGTTTTTTCCAGCCTTATCATACTCATTCTAACTATCTAGCAATTATCTGGAGCGAGGTTGTAGATCTAACACCAAATATCCCAGTAAGTATAGATGGCCTCTGTTATATATTACATCTTTAAGAAGTAAGTCCAGAATTATGATGATGATGATGATGATGATGATGATGATGATGATGATGATGAAGGTCTCAGAATGAGATGATTGGGGAAACCATATGAGAACTGGGCGGACAGTTTCAGGATGTGTCTGCAGCAGATAAGTCCTGTCTTCATCAAAATATAGGATATGGGAAGAATGCAGCAGACCACTTCTTCTAATAAGAGGACTATTATATGAACAACTCACTGGAGAAGCCCAATGCATAAAACTTAAGATTGGTGGAGAAAACAACAGACATTCCCATAGGATAGTACTACGTCAGGGTCTTTGGGTAGGAACAGAGTGGTGGCTTCCCAATCATTCTGGGTGCCCTTTGCTCTCTAATTGTTCCTATTTGACTCCACCCCTTTCATGGGAGTCCTTGGCATGAACTAGAGGGCTCACAGTTGTGCAGTACTTTGCATAATCAAAGGAAAAGTCCCTCTTAGGGCCAAACTACCCACTATGCAGAATGCATGTGTTAGGCCCTTTTTTTTCTTTAACAATAGCACTGGCGGGGGCAAGGAAAATGATCCAGAGCCACGGTACAGAGTAAGAGGCTTTAGCGCTTTTTGCTCCCACACTTCTGATCACATGTGACCCCATGCACTATTATAAGATAAAAAAGATTCAGTTGGCGAGTCCCTTTTCTTTCTCACTGAATACATACAAGCAGCCAACATATGTGTGGAATTACGGGGCAGGTGTCTGAGGTCAGAGGACAAACCAGGATGAGGTGTCTAGGTAGGTCTGATGCTTAGACTGGCATTCTGCTTTTTTATGTTTCATTAGAAATAAATTACTGGATTAGGAAGAACAGATGGAAAAGGAGAGTTTTTGCTCTCCCCCCCCCCATTTACACAGGCATGCAAATTTGAGGGTAAAAAAACCTTTTTTTTTTTTTCAAAATTCATGGTGGTTTTATATGAATTTAGGGTGCTGATTCCAAAAATGGCATCAGTTTTGCCCTATCACGTCTAGTTTTGGGGGTATGGCACCTCCACCTTATAATGCGAGTCAAACAGCTTCTTCGTGAGGAAGCCATGGTGTTGGCTTTCTCATGAGGAAGCTGCTTGACTCGCATTATATGGTGGTGATGCCGCACACACAAGACTGGACGTGATAGGGCAAAACTGATGCCATTTTTGGAATCAGTGCCCCCAATATACCCAGGAATAGGTCTAACCCTTAAGACACCAAAATGTGTGCAGGCCTGTGGTATTTGTCAGTTATTTGGATGGCTGTCAAATGTGAACTGATTTTAACCAATGTTATTTTCACTGTAACTTTGTTTTTACTAACGTTCATTGTTAAACTGCCTTGAAGATTTGCTTACAAATTGGAAACTGGGCAAATATCTTTTGAAAAAAATAAACAAATAGGTACCGTACTACTGTATCTTCCAAACCGGCCTCGTTTCTCTTATCTGGAAAGATGCAGTAGCATAGGGATGCAATGCCTCCGGGTGACAGCTGTGGTCTCCTTGTGGAGGAGGAGCCACGGTGGGAGTTTTGAGCTCCGTGGCTGCTTTTTTGCAGCAGGAGGGCTGCATTTGCAGCCACAGAGCATTATCGCGCCAAAAACGGCATGTTTTTTCAGCCCTCCCACCCGCCCTGGGTCTTGGAAGGCTTGAAATGAAGCCTTCCGGGAGTGCAGGGGGCGGGGCGATGACGCAAAACATGTCATCTCCCCCCTCCCTCCAGGCAGGCTAGCAACACTACTGGTCAGATGCATACTCAAGACTCCTGATGCATTCTCCTCCTGGCAGTACAGAGAACATTGCCATTCCGCTCCTTGTGTAATGTGTAGACTACTGATATTTTAAACTTCTCCTCATCTGGAAACATCCATTGTGTGACAAAGAACATATTCTGATCTTTGGAAAATTTCAAAGATGGCTGGATTTATTTATTCGTTACCTTTATAATTCACCCTTCCTTCAAGGAACTCAGGCTGCAGTCCTGTGCACACTTACCAGGGAGTCAGTCCTATTAAACACAATGGGGCTTACTTCTGAGTATACTTCTATACATAGGATTGTACTGACAGAGTTGTACTTTGGCCTGTTTGTTTCTAATCAAAAATCCTGGGGTGGGTTGGCTAAAAGACAGTCATTGTCTAAGGCCATTAATTAAGCTTCATAGCTGAGAAGGACTTGGGTTTCCCATATAGAAGCCGCACACTCTAGCCGCTATTATACTACACTGGCTCTCAGATAATTCCATCTTTTACTGGGAATCTATACTATGAAAGGCTTAGCATGATATATTAGATGGGCTAAGTACTCTGTAAATACAGTTCTTTTCTCAAGGAGAATGGATAAGCTTATGCCTGGGGTTCTGATGATGTAATGTTTCATCCTGATATAATTATTCTAATTTTCTCAGTCTTAAATACAGCAGATGGCCATGTGTTCTGTAGGCAGAAAAATCGAGAAACTTGTCAAAGCCAATTCATCATTTTTAACGGACTGAGGAAACAGTGATGATCAAAATAAGTGTGTTTGGCTCAGTAATTAAAATGCTGGATTTGAATGGGCTTTCTTGGGTTAATCCAGTTCCACATTCTAATCTCTTCCCAGTTAGACTTTCTGTTAGCAGAAATCCATCCACGGAGCAGAATTATTTTTTCCCACAAGGAGCGTAGTGCAGCATATAAAGGACAATTTCATTTTTATGCCACAACAACACGGAGAGGTAAGTTAGGAAGAAAGAAAAAAAGCCCACTTTTCGTGATATCCACATTTAGTATGAAGAAGGGAGTACGGCCAAGCCTTTTGACACTGACCCATTGGCTGTGTCCCACTCCCAGGACCATGCATTCAGGTATCACGAGATCAGATGATACTGGTGTACATCTGTGCTCAAGAGAAAGGGGCAGTACCAAGGATAATTGCAGTTCCTTCTCCTGCGGTAGATGCAAATACTGCCCCTTTCTCATGAAAGCCAACTATCTGGCTGTTGCGGTGTGTGTGTGTGTATGTTGATATCAATCATGGCCAATGAACTTTGGCCTGCTGCCCATTTATTTTATTTATTTTTCACATTTTTATACCACCCTTCCTCCAAGGAGCTCAGAGTGGTTTACGTATTTCCTCCCCTCCTTTTTGTCCTCACAACAACTCTGTGAGGTGGGTGGGGCTGAGAGATAGTGACTGGCCCAAGGTCACCCAGGAAGCTTCGTGGCTTAGCGGGGATTTGAACCTGGATCTTCCAGGTCTAAGTCCAACTCCCAAACCACTACACCATCCTGGCTGTACCCCAGAGGTGTCACTAGGGTTGGTGACACTAGGGGTAAGATCTCATGGTGTCACCCCCATGGACCTCCTCTCATACCAGACCACACGATGTGGAGGACTCCTGGGAAATGTGATCCCCGTGCGAGTCATAGAGGGATCAGGAAAAACCCATTTTCTACCAGTGGTGCATTTTCGCACCACCGATAACAAATAACACAGAAAGTCATTTTGGTGTCACCCCTCCCTGGGGTGACACCCAGGACGGTCCGCCCCCTAGTGATGCCCTGCCTATATCCACATGGGGATGATTTTGTGACAATAGGGCTAATTGATTCCCCAGAGCCACCTAGTGAGCTTTGTGGAGGACCAAGAATTTGAACTTGGGTTCCCTGTACTCAAATCCAATTCACTAGCTAGTGTCACTACCCCACTCTTCTGGATCCTCTGCAAGCAAAGCACATGCGCTACCACTAAGTTACAGTCTCTCTCTTGTGTGCTTTTGCATGCTTCAGGATGACTATTGACAATACTTCAGGTCATGTCACTCAGTTCTTTCTCTCCTAGTGACCAGGAGCGATGACTGTCTGCAAATGAGGAGAGTGTTTCATGTACTGTATTCAGCTCAAATGAGCTGTGATCTCTGTGTAAAATCCATTTCATAGTTTACAGAAGTTCTTTTCTGCTTGATTTCTCTGTTTCCATGGCAAAAGATGAGTGGACATGGCTTCCATCAAGCAGAGATTAGAATTTTGCTATTTTCTCAAGTTTCACATCCTGTGTTTCACCATCAACACTGAGTTTGCTCCCTTTTTCTTGCAAATGCCTAAAGTTTAATCAATACGGCAATGCAAATTGCCAAGGCAGTATATAACACTATAGCAAAGGAATTGTTTTGTCCTGCTGGTCAGCAGTCCATGAAAGAACTGCTTAGTACCATCTTATTCATCCATCAGCCAAGAGTGCTCTACAGTAGTCCAAGACTTAAAAAAAAAAGCAAACACAAAAAACTAAACAACAACAACAACAACAACAACAAAAACCACCAAACTAACTAATCCTGCTTGATCTCTGTGGGAAGCAGAATTAATAAACTGCAGTCTTCTGTTTAGGGTTTTGAGACTTGAGAACAAATTGGAAAGCATATCTATGCAACCAACTAAGCTGTGCGCTAATGCTAATGCTACTGAAAAGCAAATTGAAGCTAATAGCAATAAAGTAGAACCCAATGAGACACATACCCTCTAGTGAACAAAAACAGCTTCTCTTATAATATTTCATGCTCTGTCAAAGAAGCATATGAGAAACGTATTAGCTGATGCAGCCCTGCATAGGCTTACCAGATCTCCAACTGGGACAGAGTGCTAGACCTTTAGGAGAAGGAATGTGGGCAGGTGTAGCTTGTTAAACCTTAGAAAACACTCCTAGGCATGTCTACTCAGAAGCAAGCCCCATTGTGTTCAGTGGGGCTTGCTTCTGAGTAGACATGCCTAGGATTGTGCTCCAAGGTTTAACAATCTACACCTGCCCACATTCCTTCTCCTAAAGGTCTAGCACTCTGTCCCAGTTGGAGATCTGGTAGGCCTAGCCTGCACTGTTCCATGGCTTTGTGTTCCAACTTGGCAGGAGCCAGACTACAAAGCACAACCAAACCTAGGTGCCTTCAGGAAGGCCCTTTTCTCTGAAATTGCCTTCCTTTGTTCACTCACTTCCCTCCCGCCTCTGGCAACTGAAACTTACACAAGACAACTAATGAAGGGGCCATTCAAAGGGCAATCGCTCTATAATCCGTCAGCTGGGATGAACTGAAGCAATGGAATGAACTGAACCTGCAAAGAAGACATTTTAATTTGAAATTCCTAGGGATCTTTACTGAATGAAATTTACTTGTGAGTAGACATTATAGAAGGCTGTGGGGGGGGGGGAAGGACGTTGCTAGTTAACAAGGGCCTGATCTGGTACTCTACTTTTAAAACAAGCTCTTAAAACGTAGCGGTTCTCCCCCGTTGTCCTTAAAATAAGGACTTACTCAGACATCAGCAGGTTCTTCTCATCCTTCACCACTTCTCTGTGCATTTCTGAAATACTGACTGGCTTCCAGCCTGGAGCATAGATGGATTGCTGTGAATCAGCCCAGCTGCTAACTTCAGGCCCCTTGCACAGGGGTGCTTCCACATTTGAATGAAGGTTCCACAAAGTTTTCCAGGACACAGGATTTATAGGTAACAAAGCCATGTAAAATTATTTATCAAAAATCTAAAATTTGCATTAAAAACAAAAAGACACAAATATTCAAGGTGCTTAAAAGATATTGGAATTAGCATCAAATGAAAAAAATTGTTTAAAGTACACATAGATAAAAACGGACCAAAGCAATGAATTCATCTGTTGCGCTAGACGCGACTGGCCTCCAGGGGCAATCGTCTCCAGCAATCTTCTTAAAGAGCCCTCATTCGCTGTTTTATGTAAAATTGGGAACCAAATTTTGTTAATAAAGGTTAATTCCTGTTGTCTATTAATAAGATTTTGTGTTGTCCTTTTACTTATTTCTACTGCCTCCAAATTAAGATGTGTTCTATGGTTTGTATCATTATTTATACATTTGGTGTTCTCAAATAAAATCTTGTGGCCAGAAGACATCGCATTTTCTGCAAGAGCAGATTGGTCAGCGTGTTTCAACCGGACCGATCTCTCATGTTCCGATATTCTGGTCCTTATAGCACGTTTAGTAACTCCGATGTAACATCTCCCACAAGAGCATGGCACACTGTAAATGCCAGGATGAGACAGGGGTGGTCTCGGGTCTTTAGGATTCCCCAGCATTTGTTCTAATTTTGGGGTCGGTTTAAAGATGGTTTTTACTTCACACTTGCCAAAGATCCGGGCAATCTTGTCCGTCACCCCTTTGATAAAAGGCAGTGAAATCCAACTGGTTTCCTTTGTGGTTGTGTTCTCCATATTCTCAGTTTTTATATTATTGGTTCCATTTCTCTTATTAATTTTCTCCTGTTATTGAGTCCAACATTTATTGACCTGAGCACTCGTATAACCATTCGCTCTTAGTGTGCCCACAATTGTCTGTCGTTCTTGTTCTAAAGAAGCTTCGTCACAGACGTTGATGGCACGATACACCATCATGTTCCACAAAGTGTTTAATACAGCACTATTTCCTCCCAGCCCACAGGTGTACACATTTGGCTTTAGTTGCATATATACACCCTTGAATAAAAATGCCTTAATTAAGACTCTAAGGAGTCTGAGGTTGAATACTCATTTTGATTTAAAGAAAATGAAATAATAAAGGAGAGAGAATGAGAACGAACTGTTTTAACTATTTATATTTGGATTTACAGATTGTTTACTAAGTCTTTAAATTACAGTACTTCACCCAAAAATTCATTACCTAGTCCCAAATCTAGAACCCCACACATCTCAAAGAGGAATATACCTCTTTTCAACAAAAAAAAAGTTCACAAAGTGGTTTATGGACAAAAATCAAATAATTTGAATAGCTCCAAAGGGCTCACAATTTAAAAAGAGGCATTGGCAAGACACCAACAGCAGCCACTAGGAACGACACTGCGCTGGGGCACAGGCATCACTATAGTGTGGCGGGGGCGGGACACCGGGGGTGACGCGCCAGGAGGGTGATGCGCCGGGAATCCCGGCGTGTCACCCCCTCCCAACGCGTCACCCCCAGGAGCCGGCAGGCCGAGCCGCGTCTTCCTCGGCAGCTCGGCTGCTTCTAAGTAGGCCCAGGCAAGGCTTCAAGTGGCATGCGCACAATGCCGCTTGAAGCCTTGCCCTCAGAAGGGCCAAACACGTCTTAGTTTGGCCCTTCTGAGGGCAAGGCTTCAAACGGCATTGTGCGCATGCGCCACTTTCAGCCTTGCCCGGCCTACTTAGAAGCAGCCAAGCCACCAAGGAAGACGCGGCTCGGCCTGCAGGCTCACGGGGGTGACACACTGTGAGAGGGTGAGTACTGGGGGGGGGTTGATGCAGTAATTGGGGGGGGTGATGCGGTAGTGGGGGTAGTGGGGGGTGACGCGCTGAGCCAGCCGACCCCTCACCCGGGATGACGTGCTGGCTCGTGACGCGGCTGCGCTGGGGTGAAGAGGGACAGTTACTCTTCCCCTGCAAATCACAATTTTCCAGCCAAAAATCCTGAGTTAGGAAACCTGCAGTACTTAAGCAAATGTGGACCTTTTTTCTTTCTGGAGGTGGACCCACCCATGAAGACAAGGCCATCTGTTCCCCAATTTGACCTTGACTGTGTGATGCAACAGCCTCTCTGGCTGCTGAAGGAGCTGATGGTGGGCATAAAGGGACAGGATGTGAGGCCTGTGTTAGCTCTAACAGGCACCTCTGTTGCCATAGCAGCAGGGACACTATATCTGGGGGCTTTGGGAGTAGAGTCAGTGGGGGAGAAACAGCAAAACCCTGTTGCAGGCTAATGATAAGGAGGACAGAGGCAGCCCAGGTGCTGGAGAAGAGGGTGCTTAGGGTGGTGGTGGTAACCTGGGGGCAAGGAGCCACGGACTATGCCCAGTGATGCTGCCCATGTTGTGGAACAGGACATGGGTACAATTTAACCCCCTTCCCATGCACCCTCCGAAGCAACAGTAGAAACAAAGTAACCCTACTGCTTCTCTCTCTCTCTCTCTCTCTCTCTCTCTCTCTCTCACCCCTCCCTCCTCTTTGGGTGTCACGTGCCTAGCCTGAAGGTCAGGGCCCCCCACATTTACGGTACATTTTCATAATTTATTCTGCAGTATTTACTGTTTAGCATTTATTTATTTATTTATTTAAAGAATTTATACCCCGCCTTTCTCCCAACAAGGGCAATCAAGGCGGCTTACAGATAAAAACGTTAAAATACATATATACATTAAAAATAATTAAAAACAAGTACCGGTAATTAAAACAATTAAAACAAACAGCTCCAGTGGGTCACATATATTTACATTTGTTAAAAGCCATTTGTTAAAAAGCCAGCCCACCATGTCAGACATCGAATGCCAACCTGAATAAAAATGTCTTAAGGCCCTGCCGAAAGGTCTCTAAGGAGGGAGCTGTTCTTAATTCCAGGGGGAGGGAATTCCATAATTGGGGCGCCACTGCCGAGAAGGCCCTATTCCGCGCCGCCATGAGTTATTCTCAGGGATGTGGATCAAGTCTCTGACTCCAAGTCTCGAGTCAAGTCCCATGTCTCTGACTCCAAGTCTCGAGTCAAGTCCCATGTCTCTGGGTCCAAGTCTCAAGTCAAGTCCCAAGTCTTTGCCCCCAAGTCCCAAGTCTTTGGTTGTGAGTTGCGAGTCCCTATCTATTTAATGGGGAAAACGAGTTTATACCTGAATAAAATTCGACTTGTCGTAGAAGGCTCCAAGTCTTGAGTCGAGTCTTTCAAGACTTTTACAATCGTTGAGTCAAGTCCGAGTCAAGTCACTGACGCAACATGAGTCCGACTCAAGTTTAAGTCAGTAGACTCAAGTCTACATCACTGGTTATTCTATTCCTGATTGATAATCATTCATGGGCAGCAAAAAGCCCTTTCCTCCAACCATTGTAAAATATTATTCAGACATTTTTCTGAGATGTCATGAAGCATTATTCCCCTACTTTCAGGCATTTAAGCTCATGTGTGGCATCGGGGATCGGCATTGTGGGGCAGTTATCCAGAGTCCTCACAAGAGCTCGCTGCGGAGACCACCTTCATACCTATAGCCTTTTTATGAAGTGATTGCAGAATAACTCTTGACTGAGACAGCTGCTCCAGCATTGTCTCTTCTCTTTCATCCCACCCACCAAGGTAAACAGCGCGACAAACCATAGGGAGGCTAACCCCAGGAAGTCAGAACCCATGGAAGGCAGTTTGCTCAGCCCTCCTGAAATCTGGAGGCTGGAGCTAGCCCTGTACTTGGTCTTTGTGGGTTGCCAGGAATACCGTATCTCCTCCCAGTATTTCAACCGGCCTACACTATATAATTTTTTCCATTTTGCAAGGTACTGCTACAGAATAGGCCCTATAAAGAATGAAGGCACTAGTTATGGATTATGTACATAATCCACTTTGGGGGACAGAGTACCGTTTTCTTACTAAGCTGTTCCCACACATTGGAGAAAGCCCCCCAATTTCATAGGGATTTTTTTCCCCATTATTTGACCAAGGGAGAACTGCAAAACTATTTAGCAATTATTAACTCTAGGCACTAGCTCAAAGCTGACTCCATATGCTGCTGCAAATGTTTCTGCTACCTCCCTGGCAGACACATCTAGTGAATATATTAATATACTTCCTTCTAGTAAAACAAAGAAAGCTCCATGGCATTCAACTCTAGATATCATCACAAGTGTAAAACAACAGATAACTCTGTCTTTCTGTCAAAAAGAAGCATTTAAAATTATGTTTTGGAAGTTGCAGTTCAAGTTTCCAAGTTAACTGGAAACCTTGGCCTTGTTTATAAGTTTGTCTTTTGAAAGATGAAAATCTCTTTTACACAGAGCGGGCTGAATAAAAAATAATAATTTAGTCCCTTGCTTTCCAGTCTGAAGGGCAAGTGTCATGATGGTTGGATGTGCTTTCATTGTGAAATGGAGAAAACATCCCTTAAAAGCTTAGTCCTGAATCATGCATGCTGTTGATATGGTAAATTAGTGATAAGGTCTTGATGATTAAGAATGTAGTAACTAAGTTCACCAGAAAACAAAACAGTTGATATACATTCCTTGGCATGAGGAAAACGTGGCTGTACGATGCTGCTTTGACACACAAACGGAAGTGTGTGCGTGCGTGCGTGCGTGCGCGCGCACGCACACACACACACACACACTCCTGGGGCTTCTCTTCCAGCCAGCAATTGACGCCAGTCTTTTTTTTTTTTTTTTTTTTTCACTTTCTGCACGAACAGTTCAAGTTGCTCTGGCCAGGCAGGTCCTGATTGATTCTTAGGGAATTCTGCGACATGTCATCTAGATCAGTGTACGGAGAAACCAGTAGTCATGAATTTTAATGCTCGCTGAAGATTATGCCGCTTGATGTGTGCATTTTCTAAGAATTTTCAAAATGAGAAATAGATTTTCAATAGCTGGCCAGCTGCCTTCAAGCGACTTTTCAAGTCAGGTTTTTTTCTCTCTCCCCATTTCTCTTTCTCTCTTCTCTCCCCCCCCCCCCCCAATACAATTCATAGCTATAATTGTGTGGCTTTTCAGTTCCAATTTCTTACAGAAGGGGGAGCTAGATTGGTAACAAAATCCTAAAAATTCTCCTGCAGTTTCTTCTGCTGATCTTGTAAGATGCTTATTTTTCTAGGAAGTCAAGCTTTTAGTTACACTGCCTTCTTGCAACCTTTGCTTACCAGAACACTATCAAAAAAACAGGTACTTTGCAGTGCAGTATGGAACAGATTCATAGATTTTTCAAGGCCCAAAGGGAACATTATGATAGTAGCCTGACTCCTGCAGAGCCAGGGCAATCAACACCACCAACCCAATGCATTACGGAATGATAGCTTAGCATGGCTGAGCAGGTTTGTTCTGCCATGGCAGTTACTTCACCCTTGCAAATGTACCATGAGATGGTATAATAATTATGACTATTCAAGGAGGAAGGTAAGAAGACACACATCGCAATCCTGTGTAAGGATCCTGAGCCTGAGGCTTTCCGCTAGATGGCGGGCCAGAGGTCTACTCGGGGAAGGGGACATTTGTCCACTTCCCCGGGTGTAAACCGGGGCCAGCCCGATAGTTGTTGTTGTTGTTCAGTCGTTAAGTCGTGTCCGACCCTTCGTGATCCCATGAACCATATCCCGCCAGGCCTTCCTGTCCTCCACTATCTTCCTGAGTTCGCTCATTTTCATGTTCGTTGCATCGGTGATGCTGTCTAACCATCTCATCCTTGGCCTTCCCCTTCTCCTTTTGCCTTCAATCTTTCCCAGCATCAGAGTCTTCTCCAGAGAGTCCTCTCTTCGCATTAGATGGCCAAAATATTTGAGTTTCAGCCTTAGTATCTGTCCTTCCAGGGAACAGTCAGGCTTGATTTCATTTAGAATTGACTGATTTGATCTCCTAGCAGTCCAAGGGACTCTCAGGAGTCTTCTCCAGCACCACAGTTCAAAAGCATCTATTCTTCGGCGCTCAGCCTTCCTTATGGTCCAACTCTCGCAACCATACATTGCTACTGGGAACACCATCGCCCTGACTATACGAACTTTTGTTGGCATGGTGATATCTCTGCTTTTTATTATGCTGTCTAAGTTTGCCATAGCTTTCCTTCCAAGGAGTAAGCGTCTTTTAATTTCATGGCTGCTGTCTCCGTCTGCAGTGATCTTGGAACCCAGAAAAGTAAAATCTGTTACTGCTTCCATTTCTGCCCCTTCTATTTGCCAGGAATTGATGGGACCCGATGCCATGATCTTAGTTTTATTAATGTTGAGTTTCAAGCCAACTTTTGCACTCTCCTCTTTCACTCTCATCAAGAGGCTCTTTAGTTCTTCTTCACTTTCTGCCATTAGGGTGGTATCGTCTGCATATCTGAGGTTGTTGATATTTCTCCCGGCAATCTTGATTCCGGCTTGTGATTCATTCAGCCCTGCATTTCTCATAATGTACTCTGCATATAAGTTAAATAAGCAGGGTGACAATATACAGCCTTGCCGTACTCCCTTCCCAATTTTGAACCAATCGGTTGTTCCATGGCCGGTTCGAACTGTTGCTTCTTGACCCGCATACAGGTTTCTCAGGAGACAGGTAAGGTGGTCTGGTACCCCCATCTCTTTAAGAATTTGCCACAGTTTGTTGTGATCCACACAATCAAAGGCTTTTGCGTAGTCAATGAAGCAGAAGTAGGTGTTTTTTTGGAACTCTCGTGCTTTCTCCATGATCCAGCGCATGTTGGCAATTTGATCTCTAGTTCCTCTGCCTCTTCGAAACCCAGCTTGTACGTCCGGTAGTTCTCGGTCCACGCCCGATAGGCCTCCTCGGATTTCCAGCAGCTAAATAGCCAGCCCGGCGGGGATAGGGATATGGCGGGAGCCATCCCCTGCCCCCTCCCGGGCCGGCTAGTCCAATGGCCCCCTTCGCCCGCCAGACTACCCATGCAGCCGCCGCCGGAAGAGCTTACCTTCCTCTGGCGGCTGCATCCTTGGTCCAGCAACGGAGTGAGGGAGGCCGGCCTTGCACCGGCCTCCCTTACTACCAAGGCGTTGCGAACATGCTTTGTGGCATGTTTGCAACATCTTGGAACAGCGGAGCACTCGCTCCGCCGTTTCAAAGATCCCCAGGATTGCGCCCACACTTGACCTCACTGCTGCTATTGACCAAGCATACTGGAGTGGGCAGTTTTCACCTGTTAGTGAACAGGAGCCACTTATTGTAAGGAATCAAATCTCTCAAGCTAAACAAGAAACGAAGGAGAGAAAATCCCCCAAGATCTATTGATTATCTGCTATTTTGAGAACTATAATTCTGTTGACCGATTTGTTAACTGCCTGAGAAAAGTTGTACTGGTTTGCTCCTGCAGATCAGGAATTAAGAAAACACCGAAGTCACGCTGTGAGGAGAGAGGGTGGGACTGCAGCATCTCATCCTGCCTAGGAAAATTGGTTGATTTTATAGTAGTGGGAGAATGAAATCTTTCAGATCCTGGGCATACAATAGCTGTGTGTAGCCTGGAGAAAGCAGTTTGGGGAAAATTCCTCTACAGGAGCCCTATAGAAAAATAGCAATACTTTGTAACACGCTTACTGTTGATTGTAGAGCTTTTCAGAGAATAATTCTGTTTCAAGAAATGAGTATTAATAAATTGCTTTCAATTCCAGTATACTGTATATGGGAAAGCCAGTTTTAAGTTTCTGTTCTGGCAAAATTTAGCATTTACTTGCTGTCAAAACAGATAGAACACCAATGTCTTAACTGTTCTTTTCCTTCTAGTGTTTCGGGTTATCAATGCTTAAAGATTAAATTCCACGTCGCCAGAAAGTAACTCTTCCCAATGTTTGTGTCAATTTTTATAGTGTTCAAATAAAAGAAGCACTATTTCTCATTATATATTTTGCATTACCGTGTTGAAACCTGCTGCCACAATTCTCTGCTTCCCCTGCAAAACAAATGCAAACTAGATAACGATTCAGGCAAATCTGATGCTTTTGCATTGATTGCCACATATTTGCAGAAAAGGGATTTGCTGAACCCAACCAATATTCTCTTTCTATTATGCCTGGTAAATTTGTACCATCCATATTCCCTTGACAGTCAAATAAGTATGAACCAGTCTACCAATGCAGTGAACTTTTTTTTTCTTTTTGCCATTATACATGTACTGTATTCAGGTTAATGCATTGCTTTCAAGTTCTTTTCAACTATCTATAGGACTGTTTTAACTTGAGTAATCACATGACTGTACTTTACGTTGGAAACGCAAGATGAGGATAATCTCTGTTTAAATAAAATTCTGGTGTAATCTCGGCAGCCAGCATGGGAATCTTCCAGAAGGGAATTTGCTCTTTGTGGCCACAGTTAAGCTGGTAGTTGTGTAGGTGTTTGGTGTGTTAATATTTGCTATAGTTTATCTCTTTGTTGTTGTGTGTATCTTTTAATTGCCCTGGCAGGAAATGAAAGATTGTTACACATGATATTGCTCAGTACTTAATTAAAAAGACAATAGAAGCTCCCTGAAGCTCATGCCAGCTTTGAATGATACCCTCTAATTCTAACTGCCCAATCCTATCCCCCACCATTGGCACTAATGCGGCCATGCTGATGAGGCATGCTCTGCATCCAATGGTGGGGGTCGGCAGCGATCGGACAGCCAGCAGGAGGTAAGTAAAAAATATCTTAAGTAAAAATAAGTAAAAATAGGCCAGCGGGTTAAACCGCTGAACCATGAGCTGTCGATCGAAAGGTCGGCAGTTCGAATCCGCGACGGGGTGAGCTCTCGTTGCTTGGCCAGCTCCTGCCAACCTAGCAGTTCCAAAGCATGTTAATGCAAGTAGATAAATAGGTACCGCTTGCGGGAAGGTAAACAGCGCTCCATGTTCCAGCCGCATGCTACGCGCTGCGGCAAGGAGAGTCATGCCGGCCACATGACCATGGAGGCGTCTTTGGACAACGCTGGCTCTTCGGCTTTGAAATGGAGATGAGCACCACAACCTAGAGTCGGACACGACTGGACTTAATTGTCAGGGGTCACCTTCACCTTTTTTTTTTAGGCTGCCCAAACACCTATGGGTATCTTCAGACCTACACTGGACATTTTGCTGGTATCAGTCCAAGGACAGAAAAGGGGAGGGGTGGCCTGGGAAAGAGGGATCTGGCTCCAGCTGGTGACACCAAGTTCCACCCCCCCTTTTCCGTCTCCCCACCCACAACATGCCTCCACTGCCAACTAACTGGTGCCAATGGAGGCTTCTGGAGCTGCTGCTGTGTGCGCTGTGCTGCTGCCCATTTGTGGCAGTGGCCCGGAAGTGTGCAATGGTTGCCCCTCTTTTGCACCTCCATAAACGGTCGTGCTGACAGAATGCTAGTTTTGAGCTAGATCGAGTCCAAAGAAAATGGAAGGCAAGTGGAACAGGGCTGGGGAACGAAGGAGCCAGCAGGAAAAGGAAAAGAGAAGAAGAGGAGAAGGGGAGGCTGAAGGTGGCAAAGAGAAGGGGGAGGCTAAAAGGGAAGGAGGATGGTGGCTGGCCAGTCTCTGGAGGTGCTGGATTGGGGCTGAACTTGGCCCAGAGAGAGGAGGACCCCAGCAGGGAGGTGAGTTGGACGCTCCCAGACTGGTAGGCACTTCGAACGGACCCTGCTGAAGGGCCAGAGGACTATAGGGCCAGGAAACTTCACCTTGCTAACCAAACCTTATGGTGGTGGTGTTTTTTTTGCCCCACCCCCTGACACCTCCAGGCTCACAGAGCCTGCTCTGGACTGGAGGATAGGCTAAGGGCTCCTACTCAAGGACAAGGTAGGGTGTAGCTACCATTGCTTGTGTTGGAAGTCCCCCCCCTCCCTGAATTGGGCTGTATTTAAGAGGATGGATTGCCAAGAGAGCTTTGAACTGCTCTGTTGATTTTGGGGGACCATGTCCTCCACTTGGCTGGCGGACATGGCATCCTCCCTGGAATGAGGGGGTGGGCGGGGTCCACACTACAGGGACCCATTGCTGATGGCCTGCCCTGTACCCCTGGAAAGAACTGAACACTACTGTTGTCATTGGACTCAGCTTGGAAGGATGCTGCTGCTGTTGCTAATGCCTTGCTGCTGACAGAGGCAGGAAGGACCCCAACCAAGGCACAGGAAAGGGGGTTACTAAGTTAGGAGAGGGTCTATTGAGACTTTGCTGAGGATCTCCCCAAACCTGGAGCTCGCCCTGGGTGGATGGTATAAGTGGCAACTTTAGGGAAGACCTGTAACTTGGTAGTAGAGCTCATGTTTTGAATTCAGAACACTACAAATTCAAACATTATAAGGTATTTCCAGGTAGGAGAGTCCTGTCTGAAATCCCGGAGAGCTGCTGTTGGCCGGTCTCAACAATACTGAGTCAGGTAGACCAATGATCTGACTCACCATAAGCCAGCTCCGTATGCTCCTAACCCCCAGTGGCTGTCATCACCTACCAGTCTCTCTGCAGTTTAAGCAGCTTTGGCTAGTATGCATGTATGGAGTAAATGAAGTGCATTTTAGATTAGATCTGATCTCATGAGAAGTTCCTTTCAAACAAATAGTTCTGAAAGCATTCTGTCCAAGGCGCAGATGAAGGATAAAGGAGCCAATCCAATCTAAGAATCTCTCTGTGCACCTGTCAGCAAGGAATCATTAAAAAAATACAGAAAATGTACCACAGCATTCATTGAATGAAATGCCATGTTTTATTAAAATATCCGCTTTTGCATTCAGAAGGGATGAGTAGGGAGAAAGGGGTTCTTTTGTTGTAATAGGGATGAGGCCCATATAAACAAGCCTTAGATCTGGTTATAGTCAGACTATAGGGGGGGAAGTGCTCTTTGAAAGAAGGAGAAGGCTGAGGCAAATCATTCCTGGGAGAATTGCTTTGGTATTTGGGAGTATGATTGAAATCTACATCACAAAAGCATGTTTTGTTTTGTTGTTTGAAATGATGTGGGGCTAGGGGAAAACATGTTTGTTAAAAGTCTATTATGGGTATTGAGTGAGTGCCTGTCAAGGAAAGAGGGTTTAGGCAGGAAACAAGCCTCGGTTGAACTCCCCTCCCCAAGTAAAGCTAGAGAATGTTTGTCTTCACCTCTAGCCTTAATGAAAGTCCCTGAAGTGTTTTTCTTTTCAGCAGTGCTCTTTTGCAATATTGCTGTGACTCTGAATCAAAGAAGAACAATACCCTGAGCGCTGTTCACATGCGATGATGGCAAAGAGGGAAGCAAGCAGGCCCGGCTCAAGCCAAACTGGTGCTTGAAGCAGCACTCCCACACTGGTTTTCGGCCTCCCCCAGCCTGCTGCTCAAAGCTGCCTCATGGGCGAGCTGGTCCTGGATGGTAGTAGGGGGGATATGCTTCTCCTTCTCCTCTTCCTCACAGGGCAGTTGGTGTTTCTCTGTGAGGGGGAGGGGCACCATTCAGCTTAAAAAGGGGCACCAGCAGGTGGAGGTGGTGATAGGGAATCTTCACCTTGCTGGCTTTCCCTCCCCCTCCCCCTCCCCCTCCTCACTAGGCCAGAATACCTCTGAGTATCAACTGCATCAAGAGGTCTCTTTCCTGCCATTGCTCCCCTATACTCCCTATACCGGCTATACTCCCTTTTAGGCATCCTAGACATGGCCGGCCCAGCCATGAGGTGACCTGATGTGGCTTGCATTAATGGCAGATTGCGGGGGAGGCAACAGGTGGTGGATTCGGGGTGCCCTTCACCTCAAGTCTGCCACCGCCTCCCTTCAGCCCACTGTGGACACGAGCTGCATTGATCCTCTTCTCGCTCAAAGTGAGGGGAAAAAGCAGACCATCTGCTTCCTTACCATGCTCCGTTGCACGGTTTGCACAAACAGGTCTTCTGGGTTTATTGACAGGGACCATGCGAACGAAGAAGCTTTAAACAGAAGTGTGAAAACCGCATGACAGAACATGGTCCCCTTTCCCCCACCGCACAGTGGTAGAGGCAGCAACTGTCGACCCGGTTGCATCGCCACTGTTCCCTGATGAAGATTATTCAGCTGTTACGTGAAACATTTATGTCCCCCAAAAATCCTGATAATGGCTGTGGCCCTCATGCAAACAGATTTCACAAGGCAATTGCAAGGGAATGAACACACTCCCTTTTCCCCAGGCTAAAGACATACTGAGCCTTCAGCGCTCAGAAGATGCAATATCCATGTGTCAGAAGCACAGTCTTCATGTGCAGAGTGTGTGCAGCAAATGAGAAAGAAAAGGGCTCTGGAGTGCCAAAACCTAATCACGAGGAAAAAAAAACCCTGAAAGTCGGGTGTGTGTGTGTGTGTGAATGTGACAGAACCATTGTGCTTATTTTCTCAACATTTAGGCTTTGTCACAGAAGGTGCATCTTGCATTTCATGTCCATTTGGTCCCACTCTGTCAAGTCCATTGCCCCAAATGCAGTGGCGATCCTGGGGGGGGCGGCGACGCTATGCCCCCAAGTGACCCGGGCATGACGTCAGCTTGAAGCGCATGCCCAGCACAGCTCCAATCACACCCCCCCCCGCCGTTTTACTACCTATTTTGGAGCCGTTCGAGCTCCAGGGCGGGCGGGCCGAACACCGCAGCGGAGGAGAAGGAGACGCATCACGGAGGCAAGTACGCCCCTCCGCTGCCACGTGCACCCACCCCCTTGGGGTCCACGGCTCCCCACCCTGGGGCCTGCGCCCCTATCCTGATGACGCTTCTACCCAAATGTTGTGGTAAGGAAACTTGAGGGGGTGGGCAGGGAATCATTGCATAACAGCCAGTACACAAAAACTGGTAGTGCACTTGAAGTTCTTTGGGTTGCAATCCTAAACATACTTACTAGGTATTAAGCCCCCTTATACAAAGTGGGACTTCTGTGTCTGCCCACTTTTTCTTGTACCTCTACAAATTAAAGAGCTAAAGACTATTGCCCAATCCTATTGGACAATTACAATGGTGGATCTCACAATCCACCATTGTAAGTGCCACTGCAGTGCTGTAAATGTTGCACCGCTGTTATGTGCATCAGAACCGCTGGGACAAACAGCCAGAGCCTCCACACACCCACCAGAAAGGACCCAGCCTTCATCAACACAGGTAAGGTGCTGGTGGGGTCTGGGCATTGGGGAAAGGACAGGGTGGATCTTGGCGGTGGCAGTGTGCAAAGTCTAGAGAAATGGCTAGCGGCTAAGAATGAAAATGTGGAAAGTCCCTAGTGCAAATCTCATCTTGGCCCCACCAAATGTATTATTTGGCATTCAGCAAACTGTTCTTCTTTTGGTCTCAGTCGCTCAACTGAAATAAGGAGACCTTCTTCCTTAGGGACTACAGAGAAGTAGCGTAGAACAGCAGGTCATTTCTTTACCCAGCGTGTAATTCATCTGTGGAACTCCTTGCCACAGGATGTGGTGATGGCACCTGGCCTGGATGCCTTTAAAAGGGGATTGGACAGATTTATGGAGGAAAAGTCCATCACAGCTTACAAGCCATGATGGGGAAAAGCAACCTCCTGGTTGTAGGAGTGGGTTTTCTCTGTGCCAGGTGCAAGGGAGTGGCGACTGGACACAGTTATCTTGTTGTCTTGTGTGCTCCCTGAGGCATCTGGTGGGGCTACTGTGTGATACAGGAAGTTGGACTAGATGGGCCTTTGGCCTGATCCAGCAGGGCTCTTCTTATGTTCTTACGTCATCTAGGAGGGCCAAGGGAGTGAAGGGATCAGCAGAACCCTCCCTAGTTCCTCCCATTACTGCAGCTAGTGCTAGAAGGAAAAGCAACAGGCTGGAGAGAACCAATCTACCCATTCCACTTCTCCCCCCCCCCGTGTTATCCAAATCCCCCATCCCCACAAATTACACATTCTTTGATATCTTATATCACAGGGCCAAACTAGATGTGACAGTGAAGATGCCATTGTCTCTAGTTAGGGGCTTAATTTTACTTTGGAATGGCATCTGCACAGCAGTCTGATTTGGATTAGGAGCACAGTGGATGTGTTTAACCCTTTTATCTCTGCAAAATTTTCCTGCTGAAAATTCCCCTCAAAGTTGCTATGAATCCCAGATGGTGCCAGTGTAACAAACACTTTCCTTGTCCATAGCAGCTTTGGGGAGACACTTTTGGTGGAAAAATAGCATGGAAGTAAAGGGTTTAACACCCCCTATCTCCACATCATGACCCTGATCTGGATCAGCATCCGTGTAGGAGCTATTCTAAAATTAAACCCTTCCTAGCATCTTGTCTAATTTGGCCCTTAGAAGCAAAATAATTGAAAATAACTGTGTGCTTTTTTGCGTCATTTGCACAATTATAAAAGCTCATTTTTAAGGTGCATGAATAAATGTATAACCTTTTGACTAATAGCACTTTTACGAAATCACAAAAAGTATGAAGGAACTGTGGTGGACCTTTATTCTGAAGTATTCAGACTAAGCAGCAGAGCTGCGTAATAAGGAACAGTTCAAGTGAAACACCGAGATATAACGAGACGGCATTTCAGAATGAATTCTTTGAAACCGGGGGCAGGAGGAGTCAGGACACATCATTCAGCCTATTACCATTAAAATGAGACCAACGTAATTGATCTGTAGGTGAATAACCAAAAGGAGAGCTAATAATCTTTAACAGGAGACTTGAAATTATTCTCCAAATGGTGTTTTGCTGCCTTGATTATAAATGAATTATACCCAGCATAATGATGACAGCCACACATGACTCCTTTTGTAAGTAACTCCTGGCAACTGTGCTAAACAAATGCAGAAGCTGCAACAAAGGTCTCCTTCCGGGTAGCCTCCATCAGTTTTCACATGTGCCACCATGTGACAGTTCGGTTTAAATTTATTGGTCTGCAAAGACAACAATGTGATGAAGCATTGTGTTTAGGCGCACGCACAACTCAATTTCAGACAATATAAAACTCGTTAATAAAATTGTGGCTGTGCTGAGGACAAAATGGGCACATCATTCACACTTAGAAAAAATGAGGGGGGGAATGTGCATGAAGCCCCGTTCTTTGTGTGTCAGTTTAAGCTATGATGAATATATGTAACCTCTGGGTTTTAGTGGTAGCCTACCTCTGAATGCCAGATGCAAGGTAGCAGCAACAGGATACAGGTTATCTTGTTGCCTTGAGTGCTCTCTGAGGCATCTGATGGGCCACTGTGAAATACAGGAAGCTGGACTAGAGGGGTCCTTGGCCTGAGCCAGCAGGGCTCTTCTTATATTCTTATGTAGCAGTAGAGTCCAAGGAGATAGTACACTGGGCCTGTGCTGTTTGAATGGAGCCCTTTTAAGGCTGCAATCCTATGAACACTTTCCTGAGAGTAAGTCCCATTGAAGGCAGTGGGACTTAGGGCTGTGACACACCGGCCACGCTGCGGCACAGTGCGTAGAACAGTGCCAGCAAGTGGCGCAAAGATCTTGGTCTGTCTTGTGTCTTCTAACATCGCGCGGCAATGCAAGAGAGCTGTGTTACCGTGTGAGCAAAGTGGACAAATTGAACTTCGGCCAATGAGAGGCTGCATTCGGTGCAGTGGGGGAGGGACATGAAGCAAAGTGTTGGCCAATCAGAAACAAGTCTGAAAAGATGCGATTCTCTTACAGAGAGCGGGGCGGGGCACGATATCTTACACTTCTCCGTGTGGCTTCCTTCAGTGTAGACAGGAAGTGGTGTGGTGTGAAACGAAGCAAAGGCCGACTTCACCTCGCCTTGCCTTGCACCGCACCGTGCTGCGGGCGGTGTATCACAGCCTTTACTTCTGACAAGCACAGGATTGTGCTCAACAAACTTTACTGATTCTAAAACATACCCTCCAATATTTCACAAATGCAAGTAGGGAGAGGTTTGTAACAGTTGTATTCTCAATTGATGGGGCTATGGCTCAGCAATGGAGCACATTGCATACAGAAGACCCCAGGTTCAATGCCCCTGCTGGAATGGAGCCCTGGAGAGCACCTGTGAGACCATGTGGACAGCACTGAGCTAGATGGACTGATGGTCTGACACTGTATAAGGCAACGCCATCTGTTCATAAGGATCATTGCCTGAGCCTCATTATGCACTCCTGATGACTTTCCTCCCTTTGGAATAGTCTGTCCTGCACTGTTTTAAAAACCAAGATTGTGTTTGGGGAGTTTCAGCTAAAGCAGGGGTGGCCAACCTTTCAACATGACTGCTCCTGGTCCTTTAATGGTTGCATAGGTGAGGGCATTTCAGCAGGTGCGACTGCTTTAGCAGCACCAACAGCACTTGCAGCTGCCAAGATTCTGTCTTCTACACAACTCTTAAGAACGCAGAGGCCCTAATAGTGGGAGGTTGGCTACTCCTGAGTTAAATATATTTATTTTGTTTTATCAATTTATACCCCACCTTTCTAGTTAAAAACTGCACAAGGCGGCTTACAGTAAAATCACACATAAGACAAGATATGATAGGAATACATAATTGTCCTCTGATCTGTTGTCAGCAGTTCACAGTGAACATCACGGGTATGTGAAATGGCAGCCTGTACACTGCATAGCACTGTAGTGCAAGCACATATACGCATGTATACAAGGGACAAGAGGGCTCTTCATTTGCTACCTCCTCTGCATGCACTCCAGGAATGTTCTTGCTGGCCATATTCCCCAATACCAGGAAGTGTACTGACTATGCCCCCTGAGAGAGAGAAGTGTCTCCGAGATCCTAGGTAGGGAGCTGAATACTGAAGAATGGCTAAACTATACTGACCCTAACACAATTGTAATAAGGCATTCCCAAGAGGCAAAATATGGGCTGTGATTTTCTACTGACAGGAATCAGCAATAGAGACCCTTGCTAGCAAAAAGGGAGAGTTGGAGTGTATCATTGGTTGGTTGTATCAAACATAATCTTTCATTATTATAGGTGTTAGGTTTATCAACCTATTGTTCAGGTACATTTCATTAGTGTTAGACGTCAAGAAGAAGAGAAGAATGAAAAATAATAAATACTGTATCCACTAATACAACAGACAGAAAATGTTCCTTCTAGAGACTTTTAAAAGTTCTAAAACATTTATTTTCTTTTATTCAGTTTATATATAGTATATACCGTATTGTCCTGAGTATAAGACACACCTGATTATAAGACGCACTCTTAAAGTTTGGTGCTATTAAAAAAATTTAATTAAATCACTGGCATTAAATTGCAACAGCCTGATTATAAGACGCACCCCTAGTTAAAAAACTTAAATTAGGAGAAAAAAGTGAGTCTTATACTCAGACCAATACAGTATATTGCATCTGAAGCTGACCATATATCCTCAAACCAATGCCTGTACATTAGAAAAAAAGGTGCGCATGGTTCTCAAACATTTTAGCACCAGGACCCACATTTTAAAATGACACTCTAGTCTATCGGGACCCACCTAGCTTTATAAGACGCTCAAACATTTATCTCTCTATAAAGAATAGTAATCAAGCAGCACAGAAAGACAAGCGTATATGACAGATAAATCTATACTATAAATTGTTTTGTTGAAGAGAAATTACATTGAGAAATTACTATCATAATGTTAGGCGTCGTTTGGATGGAGGCCCTGGTGCCCTGGGCCCCAGGCGCTGCTTCGGGGGGGGGGCTGCAATTTCGCCGCATAAAGGGGGGGAAAAAGCTAAAATGTTACCTGCAGGTCTGCGTTGGAGCTGGGCCCTCCTGTCCGCCCAGGAGCTGTTTGGCTCCAAAATGGGTAGCAAAACAGCGCGGGGGGGGAATTGAAGCCGTGTGGGCATGTGAAAGTGACGTCACACACGTCGGCGGCCCCCGTCACATGGGGGTGCAATTACGTATCGCCTCCCAATCCGAATCTTCCACCTCTCCCTTGTATAGCCACAAACCAATAAATATTTCTAGAGCTCAGTCATGATGACTCTGTTTAATTTTATGTAGTGGAATCCTTCCTTCAGTTGAGTGTTGTCTTTTGTTTTCCTCTTTCATTACTGTTGCAGCAACTATCAAACTGAATACCTTCCACATCCTCCCTTTCATTTGTCTGTAGTACTGAATAATGAATGCAAAAGCAAACCTAATTTCCTCATTTCACTGGCAGCTGCAATTAGCATCAGTCATCAGTTTCCACTGAAATTACCTGAAAACCATTCCGAGGCAGATTTGCAAGCATAGCAAAGGATTCTCAGCAACAGACTTTCAGGTTTTCAGCTGGTTCCTGTTTCTGTATTAGGCTTTCATACAAGGCCTGTGATGCGAACTTTGAGCTTAGCAACAATAGTAAGGTGGGATTCTTGTGAATACTGAGCTTAGGTGATATGCGACTCCATGTGTCACCACTGGAGCTAGGATGGTTCCAGACATAGTAAAGGATTTTCAGTAATAGACTTCTGAGTTTTCAATCAGTTTGCTTATCTGTGTTCGGCTTTTCTTGAAGACCATAACATTGACTTTTGCTTAGCAATAACAGTAAGGCTGGATTCTTGTGAGCACTGAGCTTGGATGATATGCACTAGTTCCACCAGGCCTGGCCCAAGACCTCATGGGGCCAAATGCTTCCCTCCTTACCTGATTATGTGCCAGCCTCTGCTTGTCCGACACTCTAGCTAGCCCACCACTCTCTTCCCCTCCACCCTTCCATTTTGTCCCCTTCTTCTTTCTCCAATCCAGGAAGTGGGAGGAAGGGGATCAGTGGATACAAGCAGGGGGTGGAAGAGGAACCTCCTGTGAATCTCCTGCCTGGGGTGACAGCTTCAGTTGGCTTCATGGATGGGCTGGCCCTGACTTCCACGTACAGTACATGTTGGCTATTATTGACCATGTGAGAGGTGCGTGCCTGTTCAGAACTCCATAATGCTGGGATCCAATATTAACTTTAAGAAGCTTCTCTTAGTACCCCTGAATAAGGCTGAGTACCTCCTGAATAAGGCTTAGTACCCCTGAATAAAGCACACTGGACATAATCTACAATAAACACCTCATGTTCTGAGGCTTTCCCCCCCCCCTCTTCTGCTTTTGGTGGTCTCACCCAACCTATTTTGCGGCTACTGAACATGTGCCACAAAAAGGCAGCCTCGTCTGTATTTGCCGATATTAGAGATAGCTGAATAATCGGGGTAAATACAGAGTTGTCTCCCAGTCCTGAAGCCCCTCTGACAATGAGCTCATGCCAGGCTCCTCTGCCCAAGAGGTTGAATACAGAAGTGTCCAGAAGCACTTGCAGAAGCTGCCAAGCCTAGAGATGTACCGACATCCCAGAGATGTCAGTGGGACAGTGAGGAAGGTTGGAGGAACACCAAGCACCCCAAATGAGGTAGACGGGTGGGGCCTCAGGGTGAACAAGGCCACCATTGTCGCAGTGATGTCAATGCCACTTTGCTCAACCTGAGGTGCTGATATCTGGTAAGACTTTCCAGGGCAGCTGCCTGCATGTGTACATAAGAAGAGCCCTGCTGGATCAGGCCAAAGGCCCATCTTGTCCAGCTTCCTGTATCTCACAGTAGCCCCACCAGATGCCTCAGGGAGCACACAGCCAACAAGATAACCTGTTTCCTGCTGCCACTCCCCTGCACCTGGCACAGAGAAAACCTACTTCTAAAGTAAGGAGGTTGCTTATGGCTTGTAACCTGTGATGGTCTTTTCCTCCATGAATCTATCCAAATCCCTTTTAAAGTCATCTGGGTCAGGTGCCACCACCATATCCTGTGGCAAGGAGTTCCACAAACTAATTACACGCTGGGTAAAGAAATATTTTCTTTTGTCTGTTTTAATACTCCCTCCACTCAATTTGAGTGGATGTCCCCTAGTTCTAGTGTTGTGTGACAGGGAAAAGAACTTCTCTCTATCCACTCTCTCCATCCCGTGCATAATTTTATATGTCTTAATCATGTCCCCCTCAGGAGCTTTTTTTCTAGACTGAAGAGCCCCAAATGCCAGGAAGCTGGACTAGATGGGCCTTTGGCCTTATCCAGCAGGGCTCTTCTTATGTTCTTATGAGCTTGGATTGGCTATTACCTACAAAAGCCCATTAATGAGCACCCTCTTGTTTACCATCTAGTGCTAGCCTAAACAAAAATCCATGGGGAGGGAGGGACAGATGGACAGAGGGCCATGTTGTGCAATGCAGAACATAAAGTTGCACATTAATGTTTAACTGTGCATCCTTTGACTTGCAGCCTAAAGGTGGAGTCAGACAACCAGATCTAATAGCATCCTTTGTACAATTTTGTCTGAACTATCTTCTTATGTATTATTTCACTGGGGGCAGAGTTAATATGCATACATTTAGTTAAGAAGCCAGTCTTCCTAACTTTTGTCATTTGTCAAAGACCTCGTTATTTTGACAGGTCTTTAATGAGTTGATTTTGTCTATTTGTTGACTTTCTGTTTCTGCTTTTTAATTTGTTTTTATGTCCTTTTGTATTTGATGTTTTTTTGTTTTATATTTTTATGTAAGCCACCTCCAGCTTTCTTTTGAATGGAAAGATGAGATTACAAAAACCACCCTAAATAAAAGGTAGCACACACACACCATCCCCTGTTCAACACATGCATATAGATTCACTATGAGTTCTCATCTGGACTGAGACTGGCAGCAGTAGAGAAAATTCCCTTTTAAATCTTGTTAGAATAACAAGGAGATGCCTTCTAGATTAAAATTTGAATAGAAGGTTTAAGGTACAACACAAAGCACTAAGCAAAGCAATGAAAGATTCCAGACGTGCCTGGTTTGATAATACTCAAGCTAGCCAGTGTTCTGGGCAACATGATTTAACAGGTCTGGGAATGGAACTCCCAGTTTTTCTTTTCTTGTATACATGCAAATGCAATGAAGGATAATCCTTCTGATGCTAAATTTTATCCGAGCTGTTTGTCTGTATTATTTCATCACAACCCAGGACTGCCGTACGCGAGGACTAAAATATTGGCTGCTGTTGCTATTGGGTTCCTTTGGCACCTAACATTAATTAGGGTTATGTTTTGGCTTTACTTTTAATAGATCACAAGATTCCAAGAAAACTTTGCTCACTGAAGCACGTACGAGAGAGAGAGAGAGAGAGAGAGAGAGAGAGAGAGAGAGAGAGAGAGAGAGAGAGAGAGAGAGAGAGAGAGAGAGAGAGATGCTAGCCATTATTTTGAGAGGTGCTGTAATGCACTGGTTACATGATATGTGCGGAGAAGTCCACAATTCATATTATGCATAATTAATTTATGGAATTGGCTGCTATGAGATGTCATGAATGTTATGGCCTCTGGCTTCGATGGCTTTAAAAGGAGATTAGAAACAAAATCATGGAGAATGGATCTATCAATGACTATTAAATATGATGGCAATTAAACATGATAGAACTTCCACATTTAGGCTGCTACTGAATACCAGTTGCTGGGAGGCAAAAGCAGGGGAGGGCAATTTGCCTTCATGCCCTGCTTCTGGGCTTCCCAGAGGCATCTAGCTGGCCATCTGGTTGGTGCTGCTACCACTGAATCCACCCCCTTCCTGGAGCCAATCCGCCAATCCCCCCATCCCCATTGCCTCCCCGTTCCGCTCTCCCCCACCCGTCACCACCTTATTCCATTCACCCCATTTCCACCTCCGCCCACCCTGTCCGGCCTCCCCCACCATCCTCCCTGCCTTAGTGGGTCTGAGAGAATCCTCCAATGTGCACGGGAAGGCTCTGGCCTTTCCTCTGGCGGAGCGTGCAATTCCATGCACCGTTGGACTGTTTTTCACGACTGCCGTAAGGCTGTAAGGCAGTTAGTGCTGGTGGAACGCTCATTCCACCAGCGCTAAATCCCAATAGGATTGGGCTGTAAGATACAATTTATATCTCTTTGAGATTTTTTTTAAGTTCCATTTTTCGGTCTCTCAATATGATTTAAAACTATTCCAACCCACTCCAGGAGTTTAGGATGAAACGAGCTAGTTCTATAAATGATGTATAACAAGTTTCAAAATAGAATTAAGTGGCAAGAGAAGAAAACACTCGAAGGAAGAAATTTAAAGTTGAATTTTCTTTTGTTATATTCTTCATGAGGTGTGGTTTTGTAAGGGGTGTGTGTGCCATGACAAGCTTGTGTGCTTTAAAAGGTACTACACTACACCACTGCTGACGAATGGAGAGATTTGAAGGGGCAGCCCTCTGGCTTGGAGTCTTGGAGTCCTTCTCCCCTCCATCAGGTCCCACCATGCCTGGTGCTGGTGCTGGTGCTGGTGTGCAGGCATCAGGGAGCACAAGGTTCCCATTCTGGATGGGGCTGGTTCTTCAGGGGACTCAGGCTCAAAGGGTGATTCCCTGGGGGCTCCTATTTCGGAGTCTCCTTGTGCTGTTGGCCCAATGTCAGCTGAGGACTGAGTACAGTACTGGTTCATTTAATCAGACCAGCCTCACCTCATCAGGATTAGACTGCTGCTGCTACTAAGGTCAGGGCTCATGACACTTCCTTTGGACATCTCTAAACATCTGGAAAGAGCTCAAGTCACTGTTATTTTCAGCCTGTCAGGGGTGGCCAACCTTCCACCATGAGGGCCTCTGCATTCTTAAGAGCTGTGTCGAAGACAGAATCTTGGCAGCTGCAGTTGCTGATGGTGCTGCTAAAGCAGCTGCACCTGCTGAAATGCCCTCACCTATACAACTATCCAGGACACCAGGAGCATTCATGTTGAAAGGTTGGCCACCCCTGGCCTAAGTTCAAGAGAGATTAGTCACATGAGTGGAATCTGAACAAGTATGTGAAGAGTTGTCAAGAAAAGGTAAACAGGCATGTGGATGAGAGCGAACCCGTGGATATTATATATCTGGATTTTCAGAAGGCGTTTGACACGGTCCCTCATGAAAGGCTCCTGAGAAAACTCCACAGTCAGTGAATAAGAGGGCAGGTCCTCTTGTGGATTAGGAACTGGTTGAAGACCAGGAAACAGCGAGTGGGAGTCAATGGGCAATTTTCACAATGGCGAGAGGTGAAAAGCGGTGTGCCCCAAGGATCGGTCTTGGGACCGGTGCTTTTCAACTTATTCATAAATGACCTGGAGTTGGGGATAAGCAGCAAAGTGGCCAAGTTTGCGGATGACACTAAACTTTTCCGGGTGGTGAAGACCAGCATGGATTGTGAAGAGATCCAGAAGGATCTCTTCAAACTGGGAGAATGGGCAGTAATGGCAGATGCGCTTCAATGTAAGTAAGTGCAAAGTGATGCACATTGGGGCAAGAAACCAAAATTTCACATATACGCTAATGGGTTCTGAGCTGTCTGTGACAGATCAAGAGAGAGAGATCTTGGGGTGCTGGTGGACAGGTCGATGAAAGTGTCGACCCAGTGTGTGGCGGCTGTGAAGAACGACCCTGCGCCGCCAATCGTGGCGCGGGGATTTTATCCTGCCCCCCCCGAGGGAGGCAGGAGAGACGAGTCACGATAGGCCCGGCCTGTGATTGGCCGGGCCAGGTCACATGGGACCGGGCGTCGACTGAAGAGACGCCGCAGCATTGCTCGGCCTCAGTCGATGCCCAGGAAGCGAAGCCCCGTCCCACCCTCCCTTGGCATAGTCTGGGATTAGCCGGTTGCCCTTCGGGGGCCAGGTAGGCATTTTTGGCTTCCAATAGATTGGCACTAATTGGAGGTTTTTTCGCCTACCCTGTTCATAGGGATTAGGCTGTCAGCCAGTGGGTCACCTGGCAGGTAGCGTGCGGGTTTGGGTAGGTATGGCTTGATAGGGATCGGCATGCACCTTGAGTTCAGCAAGGTCAGGAGGTGAGCCAAGACCGCTCATTACGACACTTAACCCGGGTCGGTGAGGCTGAGTTGGCAAGCCTCCTGGCTGGAGCAGGTGAGGCCCATCAATGGCTTGTCTAGTATGGGTCTGAAAACCTGCTCCGCTGTCTCAGCCCTTCGGGGTTGGCTGTGATAGGCTCCCCTGGGCTGTGTCCGTGGGGGCCTGTAGTCGGGGTGTTTGATGCCAAAACAAGCAGGGGGAGGAAGATGGCTAGGCCCATTTCCCCCGACCAGTGCCCGCACGCCTTTGGGGGTGGGTTAGTTTACCCCCAGTGTTTGCCTCTGCAGGTTTCTTTGATATGCTTAAGTAAAGTGACCATATCTCCATAAGTGGAAAACATATAGTTGAATTGGAAAAGGTGCAGAAAAGAGCGACCAGAATGATTCGTGGGCTGGAGCACCTCCCTTATGAGGAAAGACTACAGCGTCTGGGGCTTTTCAGTCTAGAAAAAAGGGGCCTGAGGGGGGTCATGATTGAGACGTATAAAATTATGCATGGGATGGAGAGAGTGGATAGAGGGAAATTCTTCTCCCTCTCGCACAACACCAGAACCAGGGGACATGCACTAAAATTGAGTGGAGGGAGAGTTAGAAGGAATAAAAGAAAACATTTCTTTACCCAGCGTGTAATTCATCTGTGGAACTCCTTGCCACAGGAGGTGGTGATGGCACCTGGCCTAGATGCCTTTAAAAGGGGTTTGGACAGATTCATGGAGGAAAAGACCATCACAGCTTACAAGCCATAAGCAACCTCCTGGTTGTAGGTTTTCTCTGTGCCAGGTGGGTAGGTTTTCTCTGTGCCAGGTGCAGGGGAGTGGCAGCAGGAAACAGGTTATCTGGTTGGCTGCATGCTCCCTGAGGCATCTGGTGGGGCTACTGTGTGATACAGGAAGCTGGACTAGATGGGCCTTTGGCCTGATCCAGCAGGGCTCTTCTTATGTTCTTATGTAAAAGTATATTTTCCCAGTCTGTCATACATGATTATGGTTGAAGTAAAGCTTCAAACCCATCCAAGTGATTGTGAGAATGGAAGTGGTGGTGTTTAGGGTTTCTTCTCATGAATGTTTGTGTGTATGTGGCAGAGAGCATGAAGCATTTTTCTGTTTTTGTTGCCAACACACTGCTTCACAGCGCAATCCTATCCACCGGTGTAACCAACGGGGGAGGGCAGGGCGGGAAGCTTTGGAGAGGAGGGGAGATTTAAATCCCCTTTGAATCCCCCTTTGGAAGGGATTTGAAAAGATATTTGCATATAGAAAACTAAGGCCATGATTACCTGGGAGCAAGTCCCACTGAATTCAGTGGGGCTTCCTTCTGAGTAGACATGCATAGGATTGCCATAAGACTTCAAAACACCCAGCATTATAATTTCTCAAGCCCAACATTCAGCTCTCTTGTAAAATGCACTTGTTTGTGTTTCTGGAAGTGGGTAAAGATGAAAATGTAGCAAGCTGAGGGAGAAGGGTTTCAAAACAGGATTCCTGAAGCTTTAATAAATACCTTCTGTGCCCCAGTTCTGTCATTAACAATCTCCTTTGGCATGTCTTTCATCTTCCTTTTGCCATCTCTTTTCTTTTCTCCCTCGGAGTGCCATAGAAATAAATTTCTACTTCATTCCCTCTTGTTTAAGTCCTTTGCCTCAAATGTCTCCCCCATCTTTCAGGTCACTGCCACCCCACCATTCGTGTGATAGTGTTGTTGACCTTGGCCAAGGTTCATATATATCTCCACAATAGACTTGGGTGAAAACAGACATAAAAATAAAGACAAGACTATTTTACTGGTTTTGCAATGGAACTAACAGATGAGCAGAGCAGCCAACTGAACCCTGGTTCAAGCCATCAGCCTTGCCCCTCTCTGCTTCCCTCCCTCCTCCCTCCCTCACTTGTACCTCTGCATTTCTCCCTCTTCTGCCTGAAGTAAGCAAAGCATCCCTCTACCAGGTGCTTGGCATGGCGGGGGGCTACACCTCTGAGGCAGGCAATTTCAGGGTGTTTCCCCAAACAAGGGAGGGTGGCTAAGCAGGGAGGGCTCAACCTAACGTCTTCAACCAGCATTCACTTTTCTGGAACGCTCTGTTAGTTCCATTGCGAAGCTGGGCCTACTGCACAGCTGAAAAATGTGCTGTGAATTCTCATGTGTATATTATATCTGCCTTCAACCATAGCCTGGTTTAACATCAATGCATCTCTCCCAGGAAAACCTGGGAATGAAGTCAATGCCAACAATACACCTGCGGCCAATTTTCCCGAAAGGACTGCTCACATGAATGGTTTACTCACACGAGTAGTGTGAAATTGGAGCAATGGACTCATGCATGATTACCCGTTCTCTTTTGTGAATTGGGAAATTGTCACCTGCAATTTTCCAATTCATGGAAGAGGAGTTGCAACCTTGGATGAGTTCACAGTTCTGACATGACATGGCTCAGTCTACGCACGTGAGCATTTTTTTTTTTTTTTGCTGAAATTTCACCGGAACCAACCCTTAGCTGGGAGTGCTAGAGATCTACTAACAAGAAATTGTCAGCAACTCCGGCTGAAACTATGTTCTTTGGGGAAATCGTGACAGGTAAACTGGTATAAAACAAATGTAGAAGACTTGTACACGGAAACTTCTTAACCAAGGAAAAAATCTACTCTACACTAGGGCATACAGCTGAGCTTTGGTTAGCAGTGCCAGTTCAGATTTAGACTGCAATCCTATGCATGTCTACTCAGAAGTAAATCCCATTGTGTTCAGAGTGGCTTACTCCCAGGAAAATATGTATAAGATTTCAGCCTCAGCCCTGTACATGACCAAGGAGAAGAAGGGAAAGGTGGCAATAATTACTTGGTTGTGATTGTCCACCTGTGAGGTATACCTGCTGCATGTGCATGTGCAGCGGAGCTGCCAAGAGTTGATTAAAGGAAAGTCTCTGTTGAAAGCCCGCAGGGAAAACATGATGTGTATATAAGTTCCAAGGTTCAATATCTCTAGTTAAAGGCTCTCAGGTAGCATGGCTGAGGAGACTCCTGCCTGAGACCCTGGAAAATTGCCAAGCAGCATACGGACATTGCCAATCATCATTGTTAGGCTTACAAGTGGCGTCGCTCTAGGTGGGGCGGAATGCTAAGTTCCGCCGCGCTCTGACCTTCCGTTACTCACCGGCACGAGGTGGCCCCGCCCCCTTACCTTTGGAGCCATTCAGGGTGGCAAAGGCAATGCACAGGGAATCTCCTGCGCATTGCCTTTGCCTCCCTGAATGGCTCCGAAGGTGAGGGGGCGGGGCCGCCTTGTGCCGGTGTGTAATGGAGGGCCAGAGCGCGGCAGAACATAGCATTCTGCCCCACCTAGAGCGACGACACTGAGGCTTACCATAGTCCCAGAATTGAGGCGTGCTTCAGCCTAGAGAGGACTCGAGCCGCTCTCAAGAGTACACCGCGGCTGCCCAATGCAGTCGCCTCATTGACCGGAAGCCGCAGCCCGCATTGGGCAGCCGCGGTTCACTCTTGGGAGCGGCTTGGGTCTTCTCTAGGCCGAAGCATGCCTCGATTCCGGGACGATGGTACATGGTTCTAATTTGGTATAAGGCAGCTTCTTCCACTTACGTTTTTATTGTATCTAATAGTACATACATTTAAAGTTGAAATAAGCTTGTGGATGAATGCTGGAAACACAACTTAGGTATCTTTTTGGAGGCAGCTTGTTGTGTGGTTCTAATTTTAGAAGTGTTGTGACTCTTCTGATGTTTTACTGGTATAAAAGAGGAATAGATAACAGCTACCCATTTTGGTCTTGTAGCTTTTGGGGTATGTTTAAAACCAGTGGGGAGGTGAAAAAAGGACAACCTTCTTTTCCAAAACATTTCATACAACCTTGTTAATCTTGTGAAGGGTAAATCTCGAGTGAAAACCAAAATGTGATACCTTCAAGTGAAAGATTTAATTATATACAGGCTCAACTAGATCAAATAGGTTCGTTTATATCAGATATGAGAGAATAAATTACATTTCAAATCTTGAAAGCTGTGATAATTTAGCAATGCTTTTTTTTGATTAGAAAATGATCTGTTTATTTCACATCTTGTGAAAAGTATGGTTGTGATCTCAACAGCATGTCATATTACTTAGAAATTGATGGCTTTTTGTCTGCTAAAAGGTGACTCTTCCTAAAGTCAAATTTTAATTAATCGTTTGATCTAGTCATTCTTTCCCTTCTCCACACTTGCTAATTGTTAGATAGCTAATGTGTTTGACAATTAGATATGTCAAATTAAAGGTGATGTAATTTATTTACCTAAATTTAAAATTCAGCATATTTAACTGTGATTATGTCTGCAGAGACACTGAGTCCCAATATAGGAAACTGGTATTGCATTAACAGCCCAATCCTATCCTCCCCCAGTTTAGGATGTTCAGCGTGGGCCATGTGGCCCACACTGAATCCTATCCAGGGAAGGCTGTGGCTGGAGGTCTACTTGGAGTAAGCAGGCATTTGTCATCTTTGTTGTTGTTGTTGTTGTTCAGTCGTTAAGTCGTGTCCGACCCTTCGTGATCCCATGAACCATATCCCGCCAGGCCTTCCTATCCTCCACTATCTTCCTGAGTTCGCTCATTGTCATGTTCGTTGCATCGGTGATGCTGTCTAACCATCTCATCCTTTGTCTTCCCCTTCTCCTTTTGCCTTCAATTTTTCCCAGCATCAGAGTCTTCTCCAGAGAGTCCTCTCTTCGCATTAGGTGGCCAAAATATTTGAGCTTCAGCCTCAGTACCTGTCCTTCCAGGGAACAGTCAGGGTTGATTTCATTTAGGATTGACTGATTTGATCTCCTAGCAGTCCAAGGGACTCTCAGGAGTCTTCTCCAGCACCACAGTTCAAAATTTGTCATCTTACCCCAGGTAAACTCCCCAGCCTGTGCAATGGGGCTACCTGGTTCTATGCCAGTTCTTTAGCTGGCATATGACCAAGCAGTCCCATGTAGGACCTGGCGGCCTGAGAGGGGGGATAGGATAAGCATCCATAGCCCATAGGATAGGGCCATTAGTGTAAGTGATGTAAAATTTACTGGATTTTAAACTTGGGCAAATAAAGAACCATTTTAATTTGATCTCCAGTCCATAGCATGTAGCCATGCCAACGAAGGCTGCACTGCATGCTATGGGGAAGGACCCAGGAGACGTAGACCTTCTGGCCACTTATGGGTCTTCTCGGACCCATGTCAGCTGTGGAGCTGGCGTAAGTCTGAGGAGAGGAAAGGGGTGGGGCAGACTGGGAAAGAGGGAATAGGATCCAGGCATACGTTGCTACCACCAGGATCCCTCCCTCCCTCCCCAAGACTTCAATTTGCTCTGCCACGGAGTCAGGACTGTACTGACTCCAGTAAGTTAGCAGCGGGGGGAGGGAGGGGGTGGACCCAGGTGGCAGCAACTTGTGGCAGCTGTGACTGGCCTGGCTGTGGCGCAATTTTTGGACCATACACTTTTGTAAAAGGGTCATAGGACTGGACCATTAGTGTGGCTATGAAAGATATGTTTTTGAAACACTCCATTTGAGAACAGTTTCTTTCACATAATTAAGTACTTTCAATTCCCTGCTTACACATAATAGTGGAATAAGATTTACCACGTTTACATTCCCAGGATCCAATTCTTTAGTTATGGTCCATTACACCCATCTTATTCTGCTAATGAAAAGGAACAAAACACAAATCGTTAAAGAGTAGATTCTCATGAACTTTCCAACAGCAAATCAACCTATCTTCAACCCATCTTCTTTTAGTTCTTACTGCTTACCATGGTACTTTTTTACTGTTCTTACTTTTACTGCAAATTATTTTTGCAGAGACAATATTTGTGCTGTTCGAAGTAAGGCTGCTTTAATAATTATAATTAATAATAAAAATAATTCATTATTATTATTAATAATAATAATAATAATTAATAGGAGCAAACAATAACAATCATATACAACAATAACCCCCCAAAAATTAACAGTAGCACAGCAGCAGAAAAAGAACATCACAATCAATGGTTAAAAATTACCATCATAAGCACTACAATATCCTTTTTTGCCTTTTAATGTGAACAATGCAGTTGATCACTTCTCTTACAATGGCGTCGGGCAGCCCCATCCTCCTAACTGACTCTAATGCGGCTCCCGCTGTTTCCCTCATGGGAGTTTCGGCCTCTGGAGGCCTCCTTGGGGTAAGTGAACATTTGTTCCCTTGCCTCGGGGTAAGCCCCTGCCAGCCCGGCGGGTCAACCTGGACCTGCCCCAGCAACATTGCTGGTCCTCATGGACCCATGAAGGCAGACTGAGGCCAGGAAGGGGGGTTAGATTTGGCAGACACCACTGCCGCTGAACTTGCCCCCTTCCTGGTCTTGATCCTCCCTCCCCCCACCTCTATTGCTGCCCCGTTCTACCTGCCCATTCTGTCCACCCCCTATGCTCACTTGCCAGGGTCAGTGGGTGTCTGTTGGCTGCTGGCATGCAGAGCTGGCTGCTTGCTGCTTGCGGGGGCCAGCAGGCCAGGCCAGGTCAGAGTGTGTCACCTTTTGCGACAACCTAACGCTGCTGGAACGCTTCTTCCAGTGGCATTATGTGCCCATAAAAGTATCTGATGGGGACTGTAGTCCACCCAACTCTATGCTACATTAATGTGTTTGTCTCTAAATGTGTTTGTCTCTAAATTCCAGCAGAGTTTATTGTTTTTACAAATAACATTTCTGTTAACTTTATTAAAAATGAATCATTCTCTCCAGTTTCGCCCTCCTTAGCAAGCTGTGATCCAGTTTCCCCGTCTCTACAGATCCCAGTAAATCAAGCACACACTTTTTAAGCAGTCACACACGTGTGTGCAAACACTAGCATAATCCTGATCTCAGAGGAGACAGTCACGTTCACCACCGTTGAGGTTCTTGGAGGAGGGTGAAGTGAAGGTCAGAACAGCAGCCAGCTTGAGAAGCGAGAGCTGAAATGCATGACCCATATGAATGGGGTTCTGCACTACACGCGGAACCCCATTCCGCCCTCTCCCTACCCCTCTGCCGCCTGGTGCAGAACCTATCTTCCCTGGTTGGCAGTTCACGGGATCTGGGCATGGGGAGAATGGCGCTGGCCTCTTCACCGGTGTGGTCTCCTCACCTTATGGCACGTTTGTGACACCCTAGACTGGTGGTCTTAAATGTAGATAGGATTGCACCATTAATGCTTATTTTATCATTAATCTTTTATTGAATGTCAGCAGTGAGGGATTGGGAATGATACTTCAAAATTGAGTCTCCTGAAGAGGAGTAAGAGGTAGAGACCAGGAGAGAGGAGCAGATACTTTCCATCTTCCTTCTCATCTACATCATCCTGCTATCATTATCTCCACCAGGCCACCTTTATTTTCCTTGTTTCATGAACTGGAATTTTGAAATAAGAAACATTAAGACAGAGGATCGGTGAAATCTTTTTGTGCAGCTTGATGGTGGTGACTTTTAATAATGATAATGAGGTTTATCTTGCCCTCTTGTTTTCTGTAATGTGCTTTATGGTTGTGTGTGGATTTAGTGTTGATGTTTGAGAAGTATGCAGAACATTAAGTGGAATGGGTACTATTAAAGCAAATGGTCTCCATAAAAATAAAATATAGGGTTATTAGTTATTATTGTGCAGCAAAATGGCTGAGTCAGGGAGTGGGAATGCAAGGAAGTTGTCAGCATTTTGCAATATTGTTGGCAGTACCGTTGCCATAAGCCAATGCGTATTTCCAATTTGAAATGAATTTATGAGTCCCAAGGATCTGTACTGGGACCAGTGCAGTCTAACGTATTCATAGTAGACTGTGGAGTCAGGGTGAGCAGCGCAGTGGCTGAGTCTGCCACTAAATTATTCAGGATGGCGGAAATTCAAAGCCCCAAGCAGAATCTAAGGAGCTCCAAATGGATCTCTCCTCACTAGGTGAGTGAGCAACACAATGTCAAATGAGATTCACTGTAGATAAATGAAAGGTAAGGTACTTTGATAAGGCGATTTATTTATTTATTGGGGAACTTCACGTTTACACTGATGACATCTGAGTTGGCAGTGCCTGACCAGGAAAGAGATCTTGAAGTCCTAGCAGACAGCTCAATGAAAATGCTGTGACAATGAACAAAGCAAACTCCAAGCTAGGGAGTGTTTGTTAAAACTATTCAATGAATGGAGAGAGTGGACAGAGTGAACTGTCCACATTTCATTACACTGGAATTCAGAGTTACCAAATGAAATGGATTGGCAGTAGATTCCGGACAAACGAGAAGAAATACGTCCTCATCCACTTCTTAATTAATGTATAGAACTCCCCTGTCTCAAGATGTGGAGATGGCCATAGGATGAGTTGGCCTTAAAAATGAGATTCAGCCAATGTATGGATGGCGGGTACTGTATATCAATTTTGCCATAATAGCTCAACAGAACCGCCAGGTTCAAAGGCAGTATTCCTTTGCATAAGAGTTGCGGGGGGGGGGGGACGACTGTTGCTTTCATCCCTTGCTTTCTACAAGCTTTTAGCTGTCCACTGTTGTAAACGGGGTGCTGGTCTAGGTGGATGCTTGGTCTCATTCAGGGGGATATTATATGCTCCAATTAAAGATTTGCAGTCATTGAAATCATGATAATGTGATGACTGCTGTTTTATGCAGATATGTCTTCAGGGCAAGGGCTGTTTAAACCCAATCACGGATTCAAGTTTAATATTTACTGAACACTTGATTTATTATTTTTCTATGCAATATTAGAATCATGTGTACCGTTTCCTCAAACCATAGTAGGGATGACCACTCTTTCTGATACCAAACAGGCAGAGACATCATGTGCCTTTTGGGGGCTCATGTTAGGGCTCTTCTGGTGTTATTTTAGTAGTGCAGGAGCCTGTGAAGCATGTGTTCTCCATGCTGCTTCTGTAAGCTTAGAAGATAAAGACCAAGTGAGAGGAACTCACATCTCAGCTCCTTCGCCTCTCCTGGATACTGGGCAAGCAAGGATGGCATGGGAAGGAACCATATTGTGGGGTTCTCACGCATGGCATTGATCTCCTCATTGCTGGATCACCATGGATGGAAAGGGTAAAGTAAAGGTAAAGGTATTCCCTGCTCGAAAGCCAGTCGTGTCCGACTCTAGGGTGCGGTGCTCATCTCCGTTTCTAAGGCCGAAGAGCCAGCGCTTTTCGAAGATGCTTCCATTGTCATGTGGCCAGCATGACTAACGGAACACTGTTACCTTCCCGCCGCAGCGGTACCTATGTATCCGGTACCTCCCAGGCCAGCTAGCTAGGCCAATGGCCCCCTCCCCCACGTGCCGGACTGCACATGCAGCCACCAGCGGGAGCTCTTGTCTTCCTCCGGCGGCTGCGTCCCGGTCCGACGATGGAGTGAGGGAGGCCAGCCTTGCACCAGCCTCCCTTACTCTTGAGTCGTCACGAACATGCTTTAGTCAGGATTGCGTCCTGAGTTTTGTAACAGTACTGAGAATAATATTGAAGAGTAATTTATCGAAATGGATATAAATTCGAGTAATATCAGTCAAGGGAAGCCAGACACTGAATGCAGAGTCATATGTCAGAACTGAGCATAATTTCCCTTGGCTTTTTGAGAGGAGCACGGGCTCCATTTTAGTTCCTTGTCCATCTGCTAATCATCCCTCTTGCCCTGATATCATTATTATGAGGGGAATGAAAGTCCCAGGCAGTCATGCCTGAGTTAAGAATCTGCATGATCAGCAGAGCGCCATATGGCAAAGGAGAAGACATGTCGGTACCAACAGGAACCTTTTCTGTAACCTGATGATTGAAACATACTTGCTGCTGAGAAAACACAATGGGTCTTTGTTTCATGTGCAGGCTTGCCAGAAATCCAGGGATCTGAAAGCGATGTTCATTCTCTTTTTACAATTAAGAAAATAGCAAGCATGCATATGGCCCCGCTTTAGAAAAGGGCATATGTTTAATAGCTACCTTTTGTCATTTAGATGTCACAAAGGATTCCATTGCCAATTATGCAAAGAATTCCTCGTGCCATTTGTCATAACTCAGTTATCTCACGTAAGCACTCCTGGAGGATTACTCAAATTATGGTGGAGCTTCAGCTCCGGCATATTATTACCTTTTTCAGAATAAATGCATTTGAGAGGGGATGCCAATCAGCATGGGGAATGCTCAGTGTTTATGTCAATGATGATATATTGATATCAATGTGCCATCTGATAATGGAAAAGTTCACCTGAGCTTCCTAGAGTTGGGTTTTGTTTTGTTTTTGGCTGGCGTTTGGGCACTCTTGATGAGTGCGTGTATGCGTGCGTGTGTGTAAAATACAAGAGTACTCTGAGCAGATGGCAAGGGTCAAGCTCAATATGAAATGTGGCTTGTAAAACACTTTACAAACGTTTACAGGGTGGTGTAATTAATTTCTTTCTTGAAAGTTCAGGCATGACAAACCTGGGAATAGAGGAAGTACTGTACAATCAGCTGCATCCCAAATAGGATGAATGAAAACTAGAGGCCCTCAGCCAAAGATTGCTTTACCCAGCGTGTAATTCATCTGTGGAACTCCTTGCCACAGGATGTGGTGATGGCACCTGGCCTAGATGCCTTTAAAAGGGGTTTGGACAGATTCATGGAGGAAAAGACCATCACAGGTTATAAGTCATAAGCAACCTCCTGGTTTTAGAAATGGGTTTTCTCTGTGCCGGGTGCAAGGGAGTGTCAATGGGAAACAGGTTATCTTGTTGTCTTGTGCTCCCTGAGGCATCTGGTGGGGCCACTGTGTGATACAGGAAGCTGGACTAGATGGGCTTTTGGCCTGATCCAGCAGGGCTCTTCTTATGTTTTTATGTTCTTATTTGACTGATGATTTCAAACCAATGTATGAATTTCAGCCTCCTTTGCCTCTGCAGCTCTTGGCAATGTGTGCTTGTCCTCTGCTCAGCTTTTCCCAGTCATTCCCCCTCTGGTCTTTCCCCCTTTTACCTCTTTCCTTTAGATCAGTGTTTCTCAAACTATGGGTTGGGACCCATTTGGTGGGTTCCGACCTGATTTCTGGTGGGTCCCAGGTGATGGAAAGATCAGATACAGTAAGTAATTGCCACAAGCCCTGAGGCTTCAAAAATCAGATAGCTGCTAATCGCCCTGCAAAGAGTTGAGCTCCTGTAAGTAAAGGTAAAGGTGACCCCTGACAATTAAGTCCAGTCGTGTCCGACTCTAGGGTGTGGTGCTCATCCCCATTTCAAAGCCGAAGAGCCAGCGTTGTCCGAAGACGCCTCCGTGGTCATGTGGCTGGCATGACTCTCCTTGCCGCAGCACGTAGCATGCGGCTGGAACACGGAGCGCTGTTTACCTTCCCACAAGCGGTACCTATTTATCTACTTGCATTAACGTGCTTTGGAATTGCTAGGTTGGCAGGAGCTGGCCAAGCAACGAGAGCTCACCCTGTCACAGATTCGAACTGCCGACCTAGCTGCTAATTACCCTGCAAACAGCTGAGCTCCTGCAGTTTGCAAGCTTTTGTAAATAAAGCTTGTGTAAGTAAAGGGAGATAAATGTTTGAGCGTCTCATAAAGCTAGGTGAGTCCTGATAGCGTGTCATTTTAAAAAGTGGGTCCTGGTGCTAAAAAGTTTGAGAACACCTGCTCTAGAGCAGTCTTCTTCCAATCCCCCTTACCTAGCCCCTTGCACCACTTTTCCTGGCCTGCTACCTTCTAGGTACTGACCTTTATATGATCTACTGTACTACAGATGGCCGGCTATGCTGGAGAGTGATCCAGCAGTGCTCTCCTTACGTTCTTATGACTTGTTGGAGTGAGCCTTCACAGAGAGAATATTCGTATTGCCTGAGGTTGATTCAGATACAATACCTGTTGATAGACGTAGCAGGACTTTACTCTTGATTTCCGTTTCTTCAGTTCTAGAAGGACTATTAAAATTGGATAGTCAGGGGTACTCCAGAATGCTGTTGTTTTAGGCAGCTGCACAGGCTTTAGAACTCCTGTTGCACTGTTGTAGTACCATCTGTCAAGTGTAATTATCTTTATTTCATAAGCGGACACACCAGTGTGGTTGATAGCCAGAAATAGGAAAGCCAAGGTTTAAAAGGCTGCTGCACCAAGTATTGATCCATAGAAACCCTATTTCTGCAAATCTGTACGCAAAGTGATGTTTGTGAAATAAGCGTGTGTTATTTCTGTTCTGCGGTGTCCATGAAGTGGCAAAAGGCATAATGACTTCACCCAAATCCTGAGTAATCTGTGTACCTAGCTCTGATTTCTGAGACGCCAAGCTTCATCAGGCTTGTTTGCAGAGGGCAAAATAATTTTCCACGGTAATTTTCCTCAGCTGGTGCATAAACATAGTTCCACTGTGTTGGACTAGATGTCCTTCCTGCAAAGCAGGATAAAGCTGAAAGCATTTCAACCAGTCCTTCATTCCTGCCATTAAAAATGAATCAAGAGAAGGGTAGCCCCGTGAAACGTTTTGTGACTCCTATACTTTGCTCCTCTTTTGTTTTTGTTGCACACCACTTCTGCATATGGCATTTAAACAGGGCTTCGCTATGGCAGCATCACATCCAAAGAGTACAGTAGGACCTCGCTATCAGAGGTGTTCCTACGGTGGGGGCGGTACTGTAAGTTGTGCCCCGTCCTAGTCCCCGTTTACAAGCTGGCACGAGGCGGCCCCGCCCCCTTGCCGTCGGAGCCAATCTGTGCAGAGAAGGCAATGGGCAGGGAGTCTCCTGCCCGTTGCCTTCTCCGCATGGAATGGCTCCGACGGCGAGGGGGCGGGGCCAGCAGCGGCTTGTAAACGGGGACTAGGACGAGGCGTAACTTACAGTACCGCCCCCACCATAGGAACGCCTATGCTTGCTATCCATGGGGGATCCGTTCTGGACCCCCCCTGTAGATAGCGAAGATCCGTGGATTAAAAACCCTTTAATCTGCATTTAAAAACCCTTTAAAAAGAAAAAAAGCCCCCCAAAGTGCCGTTTTACCTTTTAAAAGCCAAAGTGCTGCATTTTAAAGCCTCCGCGAGGCTTCTTGAAGCGTCACAACTCACTTCCGGTTCATGTGAAGGCTCTTCTCCCCCCCCCCCCCAGCCTTGTCAGAGATGGCCTCCTTACCTCTCTTTACTTGGCTCTTTAATCAAAAGCAGGAAACACAGAGCATGCTCCTGGGCACTTTAAAAGAGCCCAGTGGAGGAAGGTGCAAGATCGCTCTTTGCAGGCTGTTTAAACCTGCAGGAAATGCAGAGCACACTGGGAATGATTCCAGTGTGCTTCACGTTTCCTGCTTTGATTCAAGAGTTTGCATGAAAGAAGGAACCAGGTAAGGGGGTGGCAGAACTGGTGGGGGAGCAGTTTTGTGATGTCGATCTTGGGCAATCCAGAAGCTTCAGCCAGCCCTGGGTGGGAGGAGAAGCACATGAGAAGACATTCAAGTGAGTCAAAAAGAGCTGACATTCGGAAGATCGATGATGTCAGATTGCATCTAAGTATTGCTCTGAAATCTGTCTTATATAGTGATTAGAGTTGAAATAACATTCCAGCTGCCTGTTAAGTCTGACACCGGTAAAGGTCAATTATATGAGGGTGCAACTTAATGTTTGCATAATTTGCGACTTGTCCATTAACTAGCAAGGGAAAGAAAATGATCAGTTTCTTTCGATACTTTGCAGTGTACCCTGAAACCCTTTCATAAGGCTCTGCTATGGTCTGAATTCTTAGGACTTTTGCATGGTTTCACCACAATGGATATGCTAGGAGTCATCTACGTATATGAAAAAAAATAATATTCTGCACAATCCATACTGTCTGACAAAAACAGCATCTGAAGACGTTTTGGAATCTTATCTTCCTTTTGAGGATAATATTAAACCAACCACTCATTTACCAACATGTCTGACCACATCATAAGGCCTTCAGATTCAACCATTATTATCAAGCCTGTTTTTAATTTAATCAGTAGGCCTGTGGCAAGTCACCAGCCATTTAAAAACAACCAGTAACGAAAGTGGATGGCAGTAGATCGTAGCTAGCATTAGTACTGGGGGTTGCAGAATATAGTGAATTCTGTTTCATAAAAGTAACTTTAAAAGCCATCTAATATTGCTAGCAAAACATTTGGTTGTTTTTTTATTTCCTTGGCTGGCAAATATTTGCTACCAAAACGAAACAAGAGCGCCCAGAAATCTTTTAATTATTTATTTAATTTTTTTGTGTGTGTGGGGCAATGCTTATTTTTTTAAAAATAAAGTGCCTCACTGTGCTGCCGCCATTTTTCGCCATTGCGTCTTTTTGCCGCCACCATTTTTCTCTGCTGTTTCTTTTTGCCACCACTGCCATTTTTCAACGCTCTCTGCGGCCGCCAGAACTGCCCCCGATGCATCTTCATCCTGGCGGCTTACTGCTCTCCGCCACCGCCAGAACTCTTATGTGCCTGGCCAGATGCCAGCCAGACCCCTCGCACATCTGCAAGACTCGTGCATGCGCACAACTCTTTTAAAGCTTTTTAAAAGCTTTTAGAGTGTTGTGCGCCTGCACAAGCCTCACACAGGCACGCGAGGAGTCTGGCCAGCAGCCAGCCAAGCTCAGAAGAGTACCAGCGGCCGCAGAGAGCAGCCAGTCTCTGGGAAAGCGGGGGATTTTCCAGGGCATTTCCTGAGATGCCGAGGCCGGCCGGCAGTGGTGTTCCTAGGCCAAAATCTACTGGGGGCACACACTCGAATTGACGCCCCGTGTTTTTTCGCCCCCCTCTTTTCCCCCTCCCGGCTTTTCCCGCACTTTTTTAACGTGTTGAATGGCCCCAGCAGCGCCCCTCCGGGAGGCAGCTGCTTCATGCGCCCTCATGGGGACGAAAACAAACATTTAAAATCCTGGGGGGGGGGGGTATCGCCCGGGCGCAGGGAAAAGAAAGCATTGCAATGTTTAAACAGCCATGAAAAGATGCCCTTTCTTCCCTCCTCCCCCCCTCTGATTTACTCCGCCGCCGCCACCTCCTCCTGCTTGTCTCTGTGTGTGTGTCGCTCCCAGGACGCAAAGAAAGCAAGCCATACGTGCGAGGACTCGGCCGGGCGTGGGGCGAAGAAAACAAGCCATGCAGATGACTCGGCGACGCGACGAGGAAGTTCAAGTGCCTCTCTAGGAGGCGCCTCCACTCCAGTCTCACTGATTACTAGGGAGACGCCTCCTAGAGAGGCACTTGAACTTCCTCGTCACGTCGCTGAGTCTTCTGCATGGCTTACTTTCTTTGCCCCGCGCCCAGCCGAGTCCTCGCACGTATGGCTTGCTTTCTTCACGTCCTGGGAGCGACACACACAGAGACAAGCAGGAGGAGGTGGCGGCGGCGGAGTAAATCGGAGGAGGGGGGAGGAGGGAAGAAAGGGCATCTTTTCATGGCTGTTTAAACATTGCAATGCTTTCTTCTCCCTGCGCCCGGGCGATATTCCCCCAACCGGATTTTAAATGTTTGTTTTTGCCCCCACGAGGGCGCATGAAGCAGCTGCCTCCCGGAGGGGCGCTGCTGGGGCCATTCAACACGTTAAAAAAGTACGAATAAAAATAATAAGAATAAAAACTCCTGGACCTTTTGGCGCCCCTTTGGTGCCCTCCAGAAGCTGGCGCCTGGGGCCCAGGGCCATAGGGCCCCATATCAAACGACGCTACTGCCGGCCTGGATGGGATCTGGGACGGACCCGTGAAACCGAGATTGCCCCAGAAAATCCGGGATGAATGGTAAGCCTAACAATAGATGTTATTTTAAAGAAAATAAAATCTAGGCTAGTAGTAAGGGGCAAGTAATGCCCAAAAGAGTGAGTAGAGAGTATACATAAGCATTATACCTCTAGCAATAAAATAAAAACACTAACAGCTAAACTAAAGTATCATTTACATTCCATTTTCTGGATCTAAGTCCCAACGTATGCCCTCTTGCCCAGCCATGGAAAAGGCAAACTATGGTTCTAAAGACCCAGTTTTATAAGGCAGCGGTCCAATAAAAAGCCCATGTGTTCTGCTGAATCCTGCCACCTGGAACATTCTTGAAGTCACGTAGCCCTTGTCCAATATATAACATTTTTCTTGATGTATGTCCCAAGGTCCCCCATTAACATCTTCACAGCTGCCCCACTTCAAGATAACAAACAAAATTTCACAGCTGCGCATGACTCTTCCAAGTCAGAAGCCTGGGGGAGTGAATCTCTTGATAAGGGTGACTTCACAAAGCAATTTAGGCACTTATAAATTATACCAATTTCAGACAGAGCTTCCTGAAATAAAAGTACAAAGAACTACGCCAAAAAGTCTTATGCAATCCCCTCTTCCCCTACAATCCCAGCATTTCAAACAACTGGGTAAATCAGCACTTCAAAGAAATAACCATTCAAAGGGACCATTGCCTTGTTTGACCACTAGGTGTTAACAATAGAATGTTCCCCCCCCCCCAAAAAAAAAACACAAATGTGCTGGAAACAGGACTACATCAGCAAATTCTAAAACTACATTAGAAAAATATGTTCTCTTGACACCGGCTACCAGAGATCTGCATCTGTTTGATCTCGACTTTGGATAGATTACAAGCCTAGTCTACAACCACATCTGAAACAGGATAATTGGCCCTTGAGATACAGTGGAAGATCAATGAAGGGGATGGTCTACTCCTTCTGAACATCATTCCCTCCACCTCTAGCAACTGCTGCTCTGTGTAGGAGAGTTCCCTGTTGTCTTTCCTTCCCCCATCAGTCCCTCTCATATGCAGAGTGGTGTGCACAAGACAGGGCTGTATAAGTGCTTTGGCATGTTTAGGACATGAAGTGGAGCATGTTCCAAATTACTACGCAATCCGGCGCAAGTATCCACCTGCAGAGAGTGTGCTCCACAGGCATTGGGTGTCGTAAAACCACCATAAAGCAGAGGTGTTGTAACGGGGGGGGGGGGTCTTGGTGCCCAGGGCCCCAGTGTGCCGACCCCTGAAGGGGCGGAATCGCGGGCTCAGGAGGGCGGAAACTTACGTTTGCCGGCTCTTTGTTGACGTCTCGCTGCTGGCTCTTTGCAGCCGGAATGGATGCGTTTCTGCCCTCCCACCCACCCACGGCTCCGTACGGCTCCAAAATCAAGTGAAAATAGTGGGGCGTGGGGTTTGGAGGCGGGGCATGATGTCACGCGCCTGCATCACGTGGGGGCGGTGATGCGGGAGCGGGGCTGCAGCCCCCCCCCGTGGGGGCGTAGCGACGCTGCTGCCATAAGCATGTTTTTGACACCCAGAGAGTAAGGGTCGCTGGCGTGGAGGCTGGCAGGCCTTATTCTGCCTCCCCCCAAACCAGGCACCCACCAGTGCAGGTAAATCCTGCACATCCGTTATCCTTGGGTTTCACAGCCCATTTGTTGCTTTGTGCTTGAGACTGACACGACTTTCCTGCTGCTACATCACATAGAATTGTACAAGTTTCAAATTAAGAATGTACAACATTATGTTCTGGATGTTACATTTCTGACATTTCAACATCACTTTCAATATTTACATACTTTTGCCACCACCTCCAATGCTAACATTCAATATTTAATGTTAACTTTAAATTAACATTAATTAAATTTCAATATTAAAATAAAATGTAATAGTAAATATTAAGACTGGAAAATACATTGTGACATGGCACAAGCTTCTTTTGAAAAGAATATGGCCACTGAAAAAGGATTTAACACCCAAATTTAGTTTAGTGCTAGTTACAATTATTTCTTCCTTTTATCACACATTCAGCACAATCCTGTGTAATTTTGCACCGGTGTAAAAGCAGATGCACCGGTGTAAGCAGATACACCGATGATTGATCTGCTGTTACACCGGTGCATCTACCGGTGCAAGGTTACACAGGATTGCGCCCACACAGTGATACCAAATGCAGCACTTCAAGGAGTGGTTGCAAGAAGCTGGAACAGACTGCTACTGCTGCAATAGACATGGGTACCTATTGGGAAGTGCCTATGACATCACTGGTATAATGAGTAGCATACTTTACTTACACATTAGAACCGTTTTTAAAAGTTATTTATTTATTTATTTTTTAAAAAGGTGAGTGGCGGAGTATGATTGACCACACTGGGGGAGGGACAAGCATAGATTTTGCCATGAAGAAACTTCTGGATTGCAGTGAATGGATTCCCCCCCCCCCCCCTATTCATGAAAAGAAAAAAAATCAATCAACTTAAAAGAGCAGAGGAAAATAAGAGAAGGGAAAAAAGAGAAAAATATATACAGTCATTCCTCACTACTTGTAGATTTTCTACCTGTGGATTCGCTTATCCACTGGGAACAAGAGTGCCACTTGCCTCGCACCATTCGTGGTCTATTCTTGGCTATCCACGGCCATTCCGAAGCTATCTGCAGCCATTCCAAAGCTATTCCCAGCCATTTTGGAGCTATCCCCGACCATTCTAAAGGTAGTCAATTGCTGTTCAATTACAGGTAGCGCCCCAGAATGCCTTGCGTGGACATTCTGAAGTGATTCCAGCACCCATGGTAGCCATTTTGAATCTCACAGTGGCCATTTTAAACACATCAGTGGTAGAAGAGCTATCCACGGCCCTTCTGAAGCTATCCCGCAGCCATTCTGAACTTATTAGCATCATTCTGTAGGTATTCTGGTCATTCTGAAGGTTTTCTCCCTAACTGTATCTGCGAGCGGCGAAAACACGCTCATCGGCAAGAGCACAGGGCGACTGGGCCTAGAGTAGGTCGGGGCTTGGACGTTTTGGTGTAACTCTCCCAGAGGGTGACACCCAGTGCAGCCTGCACTAGCCACACACCCCTTGTGACACCACTGCTGGTACAGATTGCCTCTGTATCTAAATAGAAGACCAGGCTGCAATCAAAAAAGAGATCTAGAGTAAGTGCAAGGAACAGTAATTACCAGCAGTCAGATTGATTCTGCTGTTAAAATGTAATCATACTTCTGACCTTTTCATTTTACAATAACCTAAGCTAACGAGGTCTAGGCAAACAAGGGAGATTCCGTTTTTTCACCTTACTTAGTGTGAGCTGTACTGCCAAAGTATCTTGAGCTGGAAATTCTTAATAAATGATAATTACTAATTCTGGCAATTCTGTGTTATTACAGCCCATACCTAGGGAAAAAAATCTTTCTGTTAAGATTCATCTATTCCATCTGCCATTTACTGAACTTTCTGCCATCTGCTCTTATTACTTCCCTAACTTCTTACTCTTTATTTTCTTGTGCAGTCTATCCTCCAGGGATGTTCATTTCTGCATGACCAGATTAGACAGCGTGCAGCACAGAAAATATACTCTACAAACTTCATGAGAAGCTACTGAGAATAGTAGATTCAATCTCTCTAGGCATTTGCCAAAAGCAACTTTTGGCTATAGTCACTCCATTCCATTCATAGTATTTAGATACTTTAAAATATCCCAACTGTCAAGGTTGTGTTACTCTGGGTACAGCAAAAAGGGAGATTGCCTGGCTTTATTTACAGCCACTACGTTATTTCTCGCAGTCTCAGGCACTATGGCTGCGTTTTATTTACAACTTCTTTCCCCAGAGTAACTCCCCCCGGTCCACTGCTTATCCCCGCAGTGCAAACACGACCTTGTCGCCCCTCCGCTCGAAGCCTGGCCACCCTGGAGCCTCCCTCCTGACCAGTCGCACGGGCGACACCATTACTTCCCGGTTTCCTCCTTTTCCCAGTGCTTATCCCAGATTGGTCCAGCGCTTTGACACACACAGAGTCCTCTTTAGAAATATAAGAAATTTATTTTAAAGAAGTAAATTTCGTTTATGGTGCAAAACCTCACCCCACCTGGGGCTGTTACAAGAGGCTTGCAAAGAGGAAAACATAGCAGACAGGCACATTAAACATAACAAAGACTAGCTATTCTACCCTATACATACCTAAAGGCAGTGAATGGCATTCTGATGTAAATTTGGGCAGACGCTCTCGCTGCCGATGCCAGAAGGAAGAGAGACCAGGAGCCAAGACTGCTCCTACCTTTATACCTAACAGGATAACGGTTATTCCTCCAAAAGTGGGGGCATCGACTGGCACAAAGTAGCCAATCCGATGCCTTGCACGTACACATCCTCAAAACCTTGGTTCTGATTTACAACACCTGTGTGAAGGGAAGATTTTAGTTTCACTTTAGATATGTTTTATGATGACTAATCACTTCACACGGAACTCTTTCTTATCTAGTGTCCTTGAAGATGCCTCAAGGCAGGCCTGTTTCTGCTCTAGTCTGCCACTTTAGTTTCACACTTTGAGAGACAGTTGCATTTCAAAGGGGTTGTAACTGCCCTGTTACACATTCCTTTTAACTCTGTTTTACATCAGCTTCAGACATACAAACAGCTTACGATTATATACATACAGTTAGATACATTACAATCAACTTATGGATACACAGAAATAATATTCAATGTCTGGGTGATCTCTGGCTTCCTGACACCAACATGTTATGATTTTGTCAGAGACGGCCTTAGGAGCTGCAGGGCCCAATTGGAAACATTTTTGCAGCTTCACAGTCAAGATCTGTAGAATCTTATAGCACAATCCTGTCTAATGTTAGACTGGTGGAGTGATCACTCCACCGGACTAAGGTGTCGCAAACGTGCCGGAAAGCATGTAAGACAAGTAAGCGGTGCCAGCGGAGAGGCCTGCGTTGCTCCGCCGGTGCCACAGAACAGTGGAGTGCCCTCTCCAGGCATAGCCACCTCTCACTCTCACCAAACAACTTATTTTTGTCACTGTTCTTCGGCCTTTGTTGTTGTTGTTCAGTCGTTAAGTCGTGTCCGACCCTTCTTGATCCCATGAACCATATCCCGCCAGGCCTTCCTATCCTCCACAATCTTCCTGAGTTCGCTCATTTTCATGTTCGCTCATTTTCGCTCATTTTCATCTTCGGCCTTTGGAGAGGGCCAAAGATTGTTGAGTGGGGTGATCTGGAGGTAGACCTTTTACATTAAAAGCAATGTGACCCGGAAGGTCGGGGGCAACGTGATTACGTAATTACGTAACCCCCAAACTTCCAGAACGCTGGCACCAGGGGGCACTCACCCCAGCGACGCTGCTGCCACCCTCATTTATAAAAATAGTGACCCAGTGGACAAATAAGGAGTAATCACATGCTGGTTAATAAATGGAGAATGGTCTCTCAATGGCTCCCTGCTCTATTCCTGCCTCTCCAAACACATACCAGATCTTCATCCTTTGTTGTTTAAATATTCCCAGTACAGCGCCTGAAAGTGAAGGTTTTTTCAAGATATCTTTAGCACTGTGTAAAACTTATTGCTTCTTTATATTGCTCTGCTGAACTGTGACAAAGACTGTCTAATCTCAAGGATTTTGAAACTTCATTTGCTCTTCACTGTGCGTACTTATAAATGCAATATGTTCAGCCCAGGTTTTCTGATGTTTCAAAGGAATTTGTAAATATTGTATCAAAGCATTTAATTACAGGTTTGCTTGAAACAGAAGATACGATTAGAGACAAAAATGGAACCCCAATCCCATTTTCTTCAGTGTCAAGCAAAAATAGTATCATTCTTTTTAGAGATGACTCACCAATAACATTGGTCCATGATTTAAATACATATTCTGAAACCTATTTTGTAGTTTTGAAAAGCAAGATTTTTTTTTTGTTTTAAATAACTGCTACTTTCTTGTGTCTTGTACAAGCAAGAGGGCACAAAGGTAGAGGAGAGAGGGCCTTTTGGGCTAGTTTGGCGAGGGTTAGGGTTAGTCACTGGGCAGAGACTACTGATGCATCACCCACCCATTAGCTCACGGTATTGCTTGGGAGGGGTATTACAGGAGCCAGAGTGCAGTGACCAGGCTATGTAAGCCCCGGGGATGGAGAAATTCCTGGTGATCATCACATGGGACAGTGCAAGAGAGAAGGTGTCAGGAGAAGTACCCGTGATTTCACCCCCCCCCAAAAAAAGTGCTTGCTATACCATATAAATAAGAGAACTGTCAGCAGCATTCCAGTCTCCCCCTCCTCTGCTAGCTGTGCAGACCCCAGGTGGGTGGGCGCAATGCCCTTCAACATGCCATACAATGTTGAGCTTCCCGCGTGGGAGGAGTGCAAGGAAGTGGGCGCCCCTAAGGTAAAGGTGACCCCTGACAATTAAGTCCAGTCGTGTCCGTCTCTAGGGTGTGGTGCTCATCCCCATTTCAAAGCCGAAGAGCCAGTGTTGTCTGAAGACGCCTCCATGGTCATGTGGCCGGCATGACTCTCCTTGCTGCAGTGCGTAACATGCAGCTCGAACACGGAGCGTTGTTTACCTTCCCACAAGCGGGTACCTATTTATCTACTCGCATTAACATGATTTGGAACTGCTAGGTTGGCAGGAGCTGGCCAAGCAACGAGAGCTCACCCTGTCGTGGATTCGAACTGCCGACCTTTCAATCGACAGCTCATGGTTCAGTGATTTAACCCATTGCGCCACCCGCTGGCCTACAGGCACCCAAATTCCAACCCTGGTCATAACTGCACTACCTACTCCTGCCATCTCAGGTCACTTCCTTTTAGATACGGCACCCTCACAAGCACTGCTGAGGAAGAAAAGGATGCAGTCTAATCCTGCTGGCTGCATGTATCCTCCACTTGCTCACAGAAAACACACTGAAAACAAGAATCCAGCTTTCCACACCAGTCTCTCTCACTGCTAACCCCAACACAGGTGACAACAAAGTGTCCTGTCCTGCACACAGGCACAACAAGCAAACCTAGCTGTTACCTATTGTTCAAAACTCCACCCCTTTTATGTAACCCTTTGACCTGCCTCCCATACAACCCCGCAGGATCCACCTGACTTCCGTCCAGTGACATAACTGTGCCACTCACTGAGCTACCTACTGATACTTACCCTGCAACAAACCTCTACCCTGCAGGCCTGACTGTGGGGCAGGGGGCCCTTTGTATAAAATTTGTGCTACTCAGTATCTGATAAAGACACTTCTAGGCAAACCAGAAGCAACTTCAATAAGTGTACTTTTCATTTCTGAAAAAAAATAAATGTCCATTGTAATAGTAATGATAAATTACATGTTCCTTTTGCACCAGACTTAAAAAGATTTACCATTATCTGACAATCAGAAAGTATATGCCCTATTGTTTATTATTATTATTATTATTATTATTATATAAGATTTATATATTTATATTGTAAAGCTATAAGTAAAATACAGTGGACACCCACTTTATAATGGGTTCAATTTTTGATCAAATCTCTTTACAATGGACTCTCCATAGTAAAACAAGGTTCACTGACTAAACAATGAGGTATTCACTTTACAATGGGCTTACGACTGCCACCAACAGAACCTCATGGGTGATGGATAAGCCAATCAGCGATGCAAATGCAAGCATTTGACAGCGTATCAGCCAATAGCAGTGTTTTTAACATCGTGGCTGTGTGTATTGAGGGAAGGATACAGCCTTGTAATTTGTGTTTTAGAATTACGTACTATACAGTGTAAACTGATAACCATGACCCCTAAGGAGCGCAGTAGGCACCTTTTAGAGAGGGAAATAACTTAGTTCTGTGGGAGAAACTTCAACATCTGAGGTCTTGGAATGAATTACCAAAAGACAATGTGTTAGTACAATATTTTTGCAATACAATGGTGTCTCCAGAACAGATTATCATCATAAAGTGGGGGTCCTCTGTAGAAGTAAAAGAGACTTGCAGCACAATCCTGCACTAACACTGCACCGGCACAGCATGCGCAAGCCATCGCAATAGTGCCACAAAGCACTTTGTGACGGTATAGTGATCTCCCAAGCCAGTGTGAAGGCCTGTGGTGGCTCAGGCGCACCACCAGAAGGAACAGTGTATGCAGGAACAGGTAGGATCTGCGCCAAGCGACATGGAGGTGAAACCATGGGGGAAAGGGTAGGAGGAAGGCGGGGAGGGGATGTAACAGGATGGGGTGGGTGAATTGAGCCCGTGAAGGGGGCAGAATTGGTGTGCGCCACATGCTATCCCCCTTCTCGAGCTTGTTTCCATGACATGGATTGGCTCAGCCTGCACCAGTGATTTAGCTCACGCAGGTTCAAGTAGACCCGTAGCCTCAGCTGGGGCTTACCCCGGGGCAAGGGGACAAGTGTCCCCTTATCTTGAGGAGACCTCCAGCCCATGAAATTCCCATGCAGGACGCAGTGGAGCCTGCACTGGCCCCACTACATGAGAACTTACAGTGGATTGGGCTGTCCGCTAGGAGAGCTAGGACATATCTCTGCCTGAGAACTTGAAGAGTCAATACCCGTCAAAATAGACAACACTGGTCTTGATGGACATTGTCTCCCATAGTTGTCTAAGGAAGCATCACGTGCCATCTCTGGATTTGACAATACAGTATCATACTGTATCATCATTTACAATACAGTATCAATGATACTGTATCATCGTTTTCATCAGCTTCTTCATTCTCTGCCAGCCAATATCACTTTGTGGATCAGCCATGCAGCCAGCACTTGCAGTGACATGAATGGAGTTATTATTACTGGCTTTAGGGTGGTCATCAGGAAATAAGGAAAAGGAAAAAAAACCAAAGAGCTCTGAAATACTGAGCAAGAATGGGGGGGGGGGGAAGAGAAAGAGAGGTTTCTAATCTGTTGACAGTGGTCTCAGCGGGATGCTCTCAGGGGCATTTCTGATAAACACAAGGAGCAGGCTGAGAAAAAGGTGGCAAAAATCAATTTAAAATAAGTGGCAGAGAAGTGACAGAAATCCCAGGAAAATTGCAAGAGCAATAAAATAAATAAATAAATGTGGAGTAAAACAAAATGTGTTAGGGCAAGAAAACAGAAAAAGGCACGATGATGACTCAGAACACGAAGGCTATTTTAATAAACCTGCTGCTCTAACCTATTCACTTCCAATGTATTCTCCAAAGAATCCTCAACCCGCTGCAATTTGGAAATGGCTTACTCCAGATTAGCCCTGTTGACTTTACTGACACTGCTCCAAGAAGTGCAGCCACAAAGTTTCATTCACTTCGGTTTTTGAAAGATAATCCATCTTCTGTGGTCTCTTTCTGTTGTGGCATTCATGGATCGTATCCTGATAGATGTGTGAAAGTAATGTAGGAAAAAGGAAAAATATTTTTACGGCTTCTGGACAACAATTTTTTCTGATGCAAATTATCGGCCAATAATAATAATAATAATAATAATAATAATAATAATAATAATAATAATAATAATAATAATAATATTCCAGTATTTATATACCACCTTTCTTGGTCATTGGATTTCTCCTCTGACTTTAATTCAAGGCGGTTTACACAGGCAGTTAATTCTAAACCAAACAGTTTTTACATTACAATAAATGTCCTAGTTTTTCATAGGACGTTTCTTTCCATGTGTTTTCTTTCACAGTCTGGCCTCTCTCTGGCATTCTTCTCGTACACAACTGACAGGTAACTCCCCCTCATAGAGGGGCTTCCTTCCTCTCTCTCTCTCTCTCTCTCTCTCTCTCTCTCTCTCTCTCTCTCTCTCTCTCACACACACACACACACACACACACACACAGGGCTTCTGCAACTTTGTCAGTGGCGGCGGAGTCTCCAACTGCCGTCCTTTGATCTTCAAGCATATGAGGTTGCAGCTCTCCCAACCGAGCCAGACCTCCTGCCCCCTAATAGAATCTATTAAATAGACCATAATGGTTGGTTGCCATTTCTTCAATGGGAGCTAACAGTTAGGAGATAGTTGGAAATCTGAGGTTCATTAAGATATGCCACTGGTATAAGGAAAAGCTCTGTAATACACCCTTGGTATTGATAACTCTCTGACTCACTTCAACAGTCAAGCTATAACTTCTTAAGCTGCAAAATGGTAACCTTGTGTTAAGCCTCATGAAACAATACCCAATAAGCGACCTGCCCCCTTTTATAGGGAGATAAAAACCTTTCTGCTTTAGTCTTTGCAAAGCTCACCTCCTGTGCATTATTGAAGAACGATTTCTAATCTAGTACCTAGTCATGGTTCTTCACCACCCTACAAGCTCACAGAAAAGAACAGAGATATCAGCATGCCAACAAAAGTTCGCATAGTCAGGGCGATGGTGTTCCCAGTAGCAATGTATGGTTGCGAGAGTTGGACCATAAGGAAGGCTGAGCGCCGAAGAATAGATGCTTTCGAACTGTGGTGCTGGAGAAGACTCCTGAGAGTCTCTTGGACTGCTAGGAGATCAAATCAGTCAATCCTAAATGAAATCAACCCTGACTGTTCCCTGGAAGGACAAGTACTGAGGCTGAAGCTCAAGTATTTTGGCCACCTAATGCGAAGAGAGGAGTCTCTGGAGAAGACTCTGATGCTGGGAAAGATTGAAGGCAAAAGGAGAAGGGGAAGGCCAAGGATGAGATGGTTAGACAGCATCACCGATGCAACGAACATGAAAATGAGCGAACTCAGGAAGATAATGGAGGACAGGAAGGCCTGGCGGGATATGGTTCATGGGATCACGAAGGGTCGGACATGACTTAACGACTGAACAACAACACCATAATAGCCACCTATGATGGTAACCTGTCTGAGAAGTCCCTCCAGTGAAGAGAATGTTGAGGACCTGCACATAGAGCCTTTGCAGAGAGGAGAAGGAAAAGCCCTGCTTGTAGACACTCTTGCTTTCTGGGCAAAGAGGCACTTTTGAAAGTGAGGCACCTCTTATATTTAGCAGGGGGAGAATAACTACCCCCCTTTCACCCCAGCACAAATCTTTTCTGGTGACTGTTTGCTGGTGTTCTTCTGCATCTTTTTTAGATTGTCAGCCCTTTGGAGAGAGGAAACCATTTGTTAATGAGCAATGAGCTAAGTATTAAGGGGTGTGTGAGTATGATTGAAGCACGTATCAACGGAACAGGTGTTGAGGATAACTGCAATGCAGAACATCTGATGTAGGAAAGGAAAGGTAGTATTTATGTGGAAGTGCAATAGTAGTTACAATCTTCTGATGATGCCTCCTATGTTGGAGGCGAAACGTAAAGTTTTTAACATCTGATTACAATAATAACATTTAGATTATACGATGGATTTTCCCGGCAAAATGTTTGTTTTAAACTCTAACATTTGTTAATGTATTTTGCTCCGTAAATCGCTTTGTGAACCTTTTTGTTGAAAAACAGCATAACAACCACCACAACCACAGCCACAGCCACAACCACAACACCACCAACAACAACACAACAACACAACAACACAACAACAACAGATTTCCTAGAGCTTCTGGAGATTTCTGGACAAGCTGCAAGGAATGGCTTTGCAGTGGCAGAAGCCATAAAGAAAGGGAATTAAAAACATCCAGCCTCATGCGCATGGCTTGTTATGGCAAGGTCAGCCTGTGTCAAATAAGCATGTAAATTATGCAGCTGAAAAAAGGCACCCTCAAACCAAACCCAATATCTGAAATCACTTTGCATCTGTTTGATGAAAAGCTGGAAACAAATTACACATGAGAGTTTGTTGTATTTACAAGTGAGAATCGATTTCCTGATGAGGATGATGATTTCGTATGAAATGGTTTGCCTGATAAATCTATGTAAATTGTCACTATGCAATAAGCAAAGAATTGCAGTTGAAAGAGGAGAAAAATTAAGTTGGGAATTAAAAGGATGCAACTGCAGCAAGCATAACATAGATGCCCATTTTATGTACTTGAGAAAGAGAGATTTGCTTCTGGTTATGATAGCACATAGCAGTACCCATCTGATTCTATCTTCCTCTTTTAATATCATTTCTCAAATACCCTTTATTTTTTTTTCATAATTGACAGTGATGGAAATTTTGACTCTACATTTTCATTTGTTCAGGAAAACAGCTAAGAGCGTGATGTCGATACTGTCAGATTGCTGGAGCTCCTGTATATAATGTAAAAGAAGGTCATATAGTAATTGAACATTTTGACTGAAGACTGGGGCAGTTACCTGCGTGCAGAGGTGCAGCGCTCGAGTTTAAATGCACTTAAATCAAAAGAGAGCATAGGTAGAGCATAGGCGTGCATAGGCGTGCATGTGGGCAGGCGACCAAAGAAGTAGAAAAGACAAAGCAAGAGTCGCAAATGGCCCCTGTTTCCTGTGCGCATTAGTAAGCTGCTGTTTGGGTGGCAGAGGCATGATGATGAAGTAAGTCTTATTTGCCTATCATTGGACTCCACCCAAACAGCCACAATTGATTGGAAACAGGAACTGCTCATCAAATGGTGACTGGAATCTCTCGGAGCTGATCTGAAAGAGCAGGCATGTGACCCAGCTAAGAAGGTAGTAAGGGTTTGACTACAGTCAGAGGACAGGGTAGGCAAGGGATACCAATAAGGGGAAGTGCCCTTGTTGTCAACCATTATTATTATTATTATTATTATTATTATTATTATTTAATAACAACATTTATATACCACTTTTCAACAAAAAAAGTTCACAAAGCAGTTTACAGAAAAAATCAAGTAACTAAATGGCTCCCTGTCCCCAAAGGGCTCACAATCTAAAAATAAAAATAAAAATGCGGAAGGCCACCAGCAAGCAGCCACTAAAAAAGACACTATGCTAGGGTGAAAGGGGGGCAGTTACTCTCCCCCTGCTAAATATAACAGGAGCAGCAACTGAAAAAGTGCCTCTTTGCCCAGTTAGCAGGGTGTTTACATTATATTTACATGTATGGGTATATGCCTGGTTTGGAGGAAGTTCAGGTCAGGTTGTGGGCAATGAAATAACTGATGTAGCAGCCAGGAAAGCAGTTATCCTTGTCTGTAATCCTAATTTTGGTCCTAATCCTGTCCAAATACACCCCCAGCTCCGGTGCACACACATGCAAACAAACAAACAAACAAAAACAAACAATGTGCTGCATCCTATGGCATGGGGGGGGGGGAAATCGGACAGCCTGCAGGAGGTAACTAAAAACATTTTGTACTTACCTTCTGGTGGGTTGCCCGATCTCCAGTGGGTCTCCATACAACACCTATTTTTATGGCGTAAATCCAAGGAGAGGAAAGGGGCAGAAAGGTTTTCAAAGGAGGGGACAAGATCCGATGTGATGTGCGCCATTGCTGCTGGATCCACCTCCTCCCCGCCCCGGGTTCCTTCACCCTTCCCACTGAAAAATGCCCTAGTTCCTCCCCCCTCCCTCCACCTCCTCACCCACCCCCCCAACTCACCTGGTACTGGCAGACATTGTCGTTGCCGCAGCATGCACATATGGCCACCAGTAACTGCACTGGCGGCCTCATTGTACTCATCAGTGGCATCAGCAAGCACAATGACATCATGCAATGTGCGCCATGATCCAGGCACTTCCACCTGGATCCTGTCATTTCCACAGGTGGAGCTCATGTTCTGCTGGCATAAGCTGGAGGATAGGATTTTGCTGTGTGGGTATCACTAGAAATGAGGAATATTTTTAAAAGGAGAACCGAGAGTTCTATTCAGATGTTATTTAAAAAAAAAAAAGTCCCCAAGAGCATGTTCTTAAAATCTGGCCCTTACAAGCGGCAATGTGCTTGTAAGCTCTGCCTTCCTGCTGACCAGAGGTATAGCATTTATCTGCAACAATAAATGCTCTCTGGAGAGAGAGAGAGAGAGAGAGAGAGAGAGAGAGAGAGAGAGAGAGAGAGAGAGAGAGAGAGAGAGAGAGAGAGAGAGATGTTTGGTGTTCTCTGTCACAAAGAGGATATTTTGTTTGTGTTTGTTGTGTGAGGAGTGTTTGTTGCTACTGGCAAGCATTAGACTCCTGATCGGTAGGTTACAGGGTTTACAAGCACATCAGCATGAGGGCTAGGTTATAGGAGTGGGTCTCATGGATGTTGTGCCTGGGTACAGAGTCCATGCTTTAATAGATGGGACAAGGAGAAGTCCCAATGGAGAATGGGGCAAGGAGAAGTGGCAAGAGTGTTGGTGGACGGGGATGACCAGGTGCTTTTTGGGTTTTGCCATATTTGGGGGATTGGGGTCTCTAGACAGTTTGTGTGCCCAGGTCATTTTCAGGGTATTGACAGAATCTTTTGCTTTGCACCAGTCTATTCAAAGGTGGAGGCCAAGTCTAACAATACAATACTTGCTTCTTCATTGAGAGTGTTGTAGATGATACAATGGGAGATTGTAAATATGGAGGAGGACATTTTTTTTAATAAAATGGTGGGCGTCACAGATTTTTCCCTGAAGCATATTTTCGAGTTAAGGAGAAGTTGGGAGTTATGGTGGTGGGTCATATAGCTGTGGGTTGATTTGAAGACTATTGGATTGAGGGGGGGTGGAGTATTGAGATCCTGGAGTTGTGATTAGTTTCTTGTCCAGTAGGTGGCGATCATAGAGCCCAGTTTGGCTCAGCTATGCCATTAAACTGCAGCAGTTCTCCTATGAAAGCTGTCTTGGAGCAGCAGGGAGATATTGCAATTTGGTCCTGGGGCTTAAACCTTCAGTTACGGTAGGAAGGAGATGCCAGGGCTGGGCTCCCACTCTGAAGTCCCTTTGCTGCACAGGTACCAAGGAAGGGGATAAGAGTTTGATGCAAGAAGTTCCCCTTGGCAAGGATCACAGTGTCAATGTGCCCATACATTCTAATCACACATTTTCTAGCTGCCAGTTTCACCTCTGATTTGGAAGTCTCGCATGCCTATTAGCCACTGATTCTGTATTGTCCCTGACATTCATTGCCTGCAGACTGATAAACTTTGCATGGTACATATGTGGAATGAATGCAGACATTTGTGGATTGCTTCCAGTCAGTTTTCAAATGCAAGGCACTCCAAAAGTGTACTATACTTTCCTTGATGTGTATATCTCTGTTAAGGAGCCGTTGGTCACCCCTGAAATGCATTTACGATCAAAACACAGCCTGCAGCACAGATCCACCTTCATGTTTGTGTAGAAGGATGGATGAAAGAGCAGGGGATTTTGTAGTGTTTAATTTGCGAAAGGAGAAGTGCCTAAGGGGCTCGTGTCTGCTAGCAGCCACTTTTTGGAATCTCAAGTGCATCGCTGTTAAATGTCCTTGTGAAGGGGGAGGACCGTAGGTGGTTGAGAGTGGGGAGCAGGCCGGGTAAGGGGTAGGAGGTGGACGATCCTGGCAGCAGCGGTGCACGCCAAGATCCTATCCCCCTTTCCCTGCCCCCAGTTATCCCCTGAATCTCCTCTGATTCATGCCAGCAAATAGCTGGTGTAGATTCAAGGAGACCCATCGGATACCAGGTGGCCTACAGGGAGGTAGGTAAGAAAAAGTTTTACTTACCTCTCCTGGGCTGTCTGGTTGCCCTGTCATAGCATGCAGTACATACTCTGTCAGTGGCACTGCATGCTATGGGCTGGCAGGGGATAGGATTGGGTGTCGCTAGGGTTGGTGGCACCCGGGGCAAGATCCCATGGTGTCACCCCCATGGACCTTCTCCCATATCAGACCACATGATGTGGAGGCCTCCTGGGAAATGTGATCCCCATGCGAGTTGCAGTGGGGATTGGGAAAAACCCATTTTCTACCAGTGGTGTGTTTTTGCAACACCGGTAACAAATATAATAGAAAGCAATTTTGGTGTCACCCCTCTCTTGGGTGTCACCTGGTATGGTCCGCAACCCCCTAGTGATGCCCCTGAAGATTGGGCTCTAAGCGCATAAAAAAAACCAGTAGCACACAACAAAGCAATTATTAAAAACCATGCAGGATAAGAATATATAGAAAGGCTAAAAATAAACACAAAAAGCATGGGCATTTGGTGGCTCAGGAAGGGAATTCGACAATTGCACTGCCACACCAAGAAGGCATTGTCCATGGAACATGCCAATCAAATCCGACTTAGTTGTAGGCCAGAATGTGGGGTCTGTGAGGTTTGCTGATATGGGCAGAGGTGGTCCTTATGGTAACTGAGACCAACGCTCTCAGGGTGGTTGTGCATCTACAGGCCATAAGGGGCTGTCTGTGAAGTGTCTCCTGTGAGTTGATTGCAAGAATGTGGCAGCAAGACAGTTAATGAACACTAAACAGAAAGATCCTATCACTGGTTCTCACAAGTGCCTGTGGTGGAGGGAATGGAATTGCACCTGCTGGCTATGTTTAGCATAGCCTGTCAGGGAGCCTGTGGGCATACCAAGGGTATGCATGTAGTCCAAAGGTCCCCAGTGCATACCGAGCCTACACTTGTACACTCTGTCTGTGCATAGGCTCTTTCACAGGTTGTGCTAAGCCAGTGTAGAGAGTGGGGCTAGCAGATGCAATCTCACTCCGTCCTCTATGTACGTTCAATTTCATGTGTGATGAATCCTTATGACCTTACTTTTTAGGAATCCTGATGATTGATATGATAAATCACACACAAACCCACACATTATACAGTTTGACCTTCTTATCCACTGGGCTTCTGTTCCTGGAACCACAGTGGATAAGAAAATCAGTGTTATATGAAATCTGGGGTGGGTGGGTGGGTGGGTTCGGGAGCAGTGCCACATTACCTTTTTTCCAGCATCTTCGCCACTTCCCTCCTCCTGAATTTGTTTAAACTGACTGAAAAAACTAAAACCACTACTGGAAGCAACCTGTAAATGGCGCCAGAGACTCCCGGCTGCATCTTTTAGTGGTTTGGACACGTGCAGGAGGCTGGAAATGGCTGGCAAGCCCCCAACAATGCTGAAAAAAGAGGTAATGTAGTGTGGTTGGACTCCCTCTGCCACAATTTTGCCATCCGTGTTGAGTCAAATCCGCAGATAAAAAAACGTGGATAAAAAGGTCCGACTGTACATATATATGATGGTCTGCAGTCTGCAGATGTTACTTTAAATGTTTTTGACTCTTGTTTATGCATTTCTCTAGCTTAGTGGCTGCTGTGTTATGATTTTCAGGCTTTTTTAAAATTGCTGGCTTAATGACAATGTTAATCTTCTGTTTATTTTCTGCTATCCATCATTGTAGCTGCACTGGGACCCATGAGGTTGTGATAGAAATAGAAGAGAAAATAATGAACTTGCCTTTCCTTCGGATATCGTTGCCACAGAGAATTCTTTAAACCGTTCTTCCCAAAAGAAACCAAATGAAACTCTTAAACAAATAGAAGCCGTCTTTTGGAAGAGTTAGGAAAAAAGCACCTTGAAGTATCGGAGTAGCTTTTCTAATAATAAACCTCACCACAGCAAGATTACTTCTGTCATATTGACAGACAAACGGAAAGAACTACAGAGATGTGTGGAGAAATCAAGTCACTGGGAAGCTCATTTCTCAGGCTGTGTAAGCAAATTGTAAGTGCTTTATCTTGACTCTCTTCAGGGGGAATTTAAATGAGTATCGTATGAAAAGACGATATCTGGTAGCAATAGAAGTTAAAGTTTTAAAAGATCTAAACTATCAGCCCATTAACTATTGTGTACTTGCCCTGCATGTTTTGACTAGTGAGTACAGATAACATGAAAAAATGTGTTCTCTCTCTCTCTCTCTCTCTCTCTCTCTCTCTCTCTCTCTCTCTCTCTCTCTCACTGAAGATGGATATAACTTTGCAGAAGTGCATTTGCCAAAAAGCCATGGAGAATGAAAACATGTAAATGGAGAATGAAAACAACACATAAAAGTTCTTTCTTTTCCTAAACATTTCTGTTACTTGAATGTTGTAGTTAGTTGTAGTTGTCCCACAGGAATAAGGATGCCAGTTTATGCCTTAGAGCCCAATCTTAATTAATTACTAATCCTAATCTGAACTCCCCCAGCACCAATGCAGCCATGTCAACACGGCTCATACTGCATCCTGCAGTGGAGGGGCAGTCACGGGGGCCTCCTCAAGGGTAAGCCTCCATTTCCCCAATGGGTTTCCTTAGACCAATGCCAGCTATTTTGCTGACATAAGTCCAAGGAAGGTAAGGAATAGGGAAAGGGAGAGGGAACAGGGATAGAAACCCTGCACAAGTTGCTGCCACCAGGATCCACCCCCTCCCTCCCCATTCCACCTCCCACCCTCCCTGTCCAGAAACTCCCCATAGCAAATGGCCTTATGGAGCTGTGTGCTTCCATTCCGCCACTGGAGTGGCTGCAGGGGCGTAACTAGGTGGGGAGGGGGGAGGAACTGGGGCAGGGAGGCAGTGGGAGGGGGTCGATCCAGCAGCAATGGCGCACTTTGGATCCTATCCCCTCTGTTTTTAGGCCACTGCCCCTTTCCTCTCCTCGGACATATGCCACAAAAAGTGGTGGTATATGTCCAAGAAGACCCATAGGCGACTCCAGGGCTTACCAGGAGATAAGCATAAATGTTTTATACATACCTCCTGTAAGACCTTGTGTCACCCCCCCCCTGCAGCCCTTTTGATGCAGATACATCAGTGGAGGAGGAACAGATAGGATTGGGCTTTTAAGCCTAAGTAGACTATAGCCTAGGGCCGTGGGGGTTTAGTGGTAAAGACACTGAACTGCAGATCGTAAGGTCGGTAGGACAGCAGTTTGAGACCCGAGTGCTGCGTGACTGAGTGAGCTTCCATCTCCTGTCCCAACTCCTGCCAACCTAGCAGTTCGAAAGCAAGAAATTGCAAGTAGATAAACAGGTACTGCTGTGGCGGGAAGATAACAGTGTTCCGTTAGTCATGCCGGCCACATGACCACGGAAGCGTCTTTGGATGTCTAAGGCTCTTTGGCCTTAGAAGCGGAGATGAGCACTGCACTCTAGAGTCAGACACGACTGGCTTTCGAGCAGGGGATATCTTTACCTTTACCTAGGCCATAGCCCAGTAGCCCGTTACGGCAAACTCCATCCTTAGAAATTGTGTTGGACCTACACCTTTGATGCTGTTCCTGTAGGGGAGCAAAGAGGTCCATGTGGCTACTGCTGCCCTTGCCACCTCTTGGACTCATTTTCAGGTGCCATCCCTGGCTGTGGGCCTTCAAACATGGTCTGCCACTCTGCCAGAGTCCAAGGAGACAGTCTGTTCTGGCTGATTTCCATTGTGAAACCCTGAACAAACGAAAGAATGGCCTCCTGCTGGAATTCGTTTTAAAACAAAGAGACACTTCACTGCAGTTGTAAAATATTTTAAAATGCCTTTGTTGCTGTGGGACAAGTGCAGAACTGAGCTTTGTGCTCTGTGTGTTGGCGCTACAGTATCTGTTAGGAACAGACAATGTCTAGGGAGTTTTATTTTTCTGTGGGTGCTAGCTGCTACCGGCTATTTAATCAAATGCTTAAAAGATGGGAGAAAGCCTCTCATTTCCTCATAATATTTCCATAAAGTTCTTACAGCACAATCCTATGCTTGTCTACTCAGAAGTAAGTCCCATTATGTCAGGGGGGCTTACTCCCAGGAAAGTGCATACAGGACTGCAGCCTTAGAGCCCAATTCTACCCCCCACCATCTAACACTATGCAGCCAGAGCCCCCGCTGCATGCTATTGTGTGTGTGTGTGTGGGGGGGGGTCAGATGGCCAGTGAGAGGTAAGTAAAAATCTTTTTTGCTTACCTCCCAGTAGGCCTTTGAGTCTCCAGCTATTTTCTGTCTTCAGTCCAAGGAGAGGAAAGGCGCAGATTGGAAAAGTTGGAGATAGGATCTCGGCATGCACTTTTGCCGCCAAGGTCCACCCCCTCCCGCCAGCTCCCTGCCCTCTGCCCTCCCCACCCCAAACCTCCTTGAATCTCCCACCACCCGCCCACTACCCACCCATGACACTCCCCCTCCACTGCCTTACCTCCTCTAGTGCAGCTTAGGTGGGCTGTTAGCACACACGGGGAGCTGCCTGCTGCTTCCACTGGCAGCTGCCTCGTGCTCAGCAGCGGTGTGCCATTTACAGCAGCGCCACACGGTTTATGACAGCGGAACACAGGTTCCACTGTTGTAACTGAAGAATAGGATTGGGCCATTGGTCAATTTGCAGACAAATAGCATTCTGATACACCCCGTTAATGTACAATATGGATCTATGTTATTCCTTTCTTTTCTCACTTATAGAAGACTAGTTACTATTCCTCTTGCTTTAGAAAAAACAAGTTCACACAACTGAAAAACGTGTATATAAAGTAATTCCTCCCATACGCACCCTCATTATTTCCAGCAATGTATGAGCTATTAAAGCAGGGAGTTATAGAGAGCCAACAAAGTGTAGTGGTTAGCATGTTGGGGCTAGGTTTGGGGAGAACTGGGTTCAAAACACCGTTCAGCCATGAGCCATGAAGCTCATTGACTGATTCTGGGCCAGTTACACATTCTCAGTTTCACCTACTTCATAGGGTTGTTCTGAAGGGTGAGATATTTAATGCAATTTCCAGTGGAATGTAGCATGTTGACGCCAGCAAAACGGGATGGAGCTCATACTTTGGCTCTTGTCAAAGCCTCATTTGCTTCCCAGAGTGCTGAAGACTTGATAGAGTTTGAGAGGCATGAGTAGACAAGATTCAGTTTAACCAATGAAGGGAGGAAGGACAAAACATGTCTTTCTAATAGGCTTTACCAAATTGATAAAACACCATACAGCAGGGTTTCTCAACCTATGGTACACGTACCCCCAACCGACCGGCAGTGTAAGCTTAGTAATTTTAATAATTTTTACATTTTTACATGATTAAATTTTACATTTTAACAATTAATTAATTAATGCCAATTAATTGGTGCAAGGGGTACTTCAAAAAAATTTGACCGTGCCAGGGGGTACACTTGGTGAAAAAGGTTGAGAACCCCTGCCATAGAGGTTTACTTTAAGTATTTAATTAGCATAAATAGGCACTGGGCTGAGATGTGCACATGGTTTCATAAATACAGTATTCACAGAGAGTGGATGAGCCTCCAAAGTGGTACTGAACCTGTACATTGTGTGTTGGTCAATGCTCTAAGATTCCTACATGCTCAAGAGAAGGACCAGTGTACAGAAGCTCCCGAATAGGAGACAAAAGCAATCTTTCAGAGAGTGCATTACAATGGTCTGACTTTAAATGTGTTAGAAATATTATTCAGACTCAGGACTCATTTTCAGTGGCAGGAGTTGTAGCCTTCATGCCAGATAGGAGGGAAAAAAAACATTTCTGGTGCCCTATACAATCTGTAAATACAATGATGTGAATTTTCTGGAAAATTATGACTCAGGACATTTTCTGGAAAAATTTGCAATGCTCTTGAACATGTTTGAGTTATAGTTAGTAAACGCAACTAAAAAAAATAGTGATTTTACATACTGTACAAAATAAATATCTCAAGTTCTTCCAATAGCCAAAAGTAGTTGAACAGAAGTAAGGAAAATATTAAATAAAGCACACCAAGACTGTATGCATACTCTTATACAGTATGCACTTTCCTGGGAGTAGACCCCATTGAACACAATGGAACTTACTTCTGAGTAGACATGCACAGGACTGCATTTTGAGCATGGTTTAAATGTCATTTTCCAAAGCTTTACTCTGAAATTATGTTCATCAGAATACTTTTAAATATTTTAAGACACAACAACTCAGTGGCATACACTTCCCATCTTTTTCTAAATTTGTGAAAAAGAAGGCACTAAAAACTGCTAGCACACTAATTTTAGCACACTCAAAGAGCTGTGCATTTTAACTGTGTGTGTGTGTGGGGGGGTGCGCTTACATGTGCGCACATCTTAGGGATAGTTGCATGAAAACAGTTATTTTCCATGAAAGGGTATAGTAGAAAATATGTCCCCCATCACTGTCTAAGCATTCCAAGGCTGTAAGTCATTTCACGCATTACAATCATATAGGTATTACACTTACATTGGATAATTGGGACTTGATGGGGCTCCCTTTTGAATACAGAGTTGGTAGCAAAACCTCAGCTAAGATGTGGAACAGTCCTCGGTGATGTGGGAATGCTGATTCCATCAGTGAATCGTGTCCCTATTCTCCATCACAAGGACTGCTTGGTTTCACCAATTCAGGCTGCAATCCTGTACACACTTATGTGAGAGTTAGCTCCATTGATCCTTACTTCTGAGTAAATGTGCATAGGGTTGCATCACAAGTCTTGTCTTTTGCTGATTCTCCTCATCTAATTCTCATCCCTTGATGGAAAATTAGACGTGGGGGAGCGAACTGAAGCTCATAAGTCTACAACTGCACTGTGGCCAAAAATTTAGTAAAGCATGCCTTTTGTTTTGTCATAATAATGGATGGATGACCAATAATATATAATGCATGTTCCACAAGTCCCATTATTATGAGAACTGAATGCAAACTCATCATGCATTGTTCATCTCAGGGTTATATTACATTGGCTACATTCTCTGTGCTTGTTATTCGGTTAACTAAGGATTATTTTACCCCTCTTTGCTATTGCTACTAAATTTGCATCTGTCCACAAGTAAACAAAATTAACATTTTGCTGCAAAATGTAGGCCAGTTCTTCAATTTTGTTTACCAGCAGCTACTGTAGTATCAGTTTTAGCATTGCTTTCAAAGTAGCAAAGCCATTTTTACAATTGGGGGGGGGGGGCAATCTGTTTGTACTCTCTCCCACCAATTTTTTTGATTACATTTGTTGTTGAATCTATGATTAGCCTTCATAATATTCATAAACAAAACAGCGCCATCATCAAATGAAAACCACTATAAAATTGCATACAGTTAATACATGAAATAATTGGTAGGGCCATCTTCGAGCATTTCCTTTCCCTAGGGCTCTCATTTAAACAGGAGACAGCATTAACCTCCAAAAATGAGGCTCCAGTTGTAAGAGCTAAACTCACACGTTCAGCAACTCTATAGGTCACAGGCTAATAATGTCCAGAGATCAAATATTTAAGTTTCTTTATCAGAGGGCCAATAATTAATGAAAGCAAAAAGGTCATCCAGCCTTCTATGCCTTATATAAAGGGTACGCCAACAAATAAAGATCCCTTCGCCAATTTTAATGTGAGGCTAATGTGAAAACGAGAGGATTGAGAGTTGGTGTATAGGTTACAGCACTAGAACAGAAAGGGTTTTATCATTGGATAGTCGACCAAGATGCGAAGCACTACTAGGCAAATTAATGATCAAGTTAATAGTCCTGAAATTGAGGAGCAATGCATAACATGCACACATAGGAGAGCAAGAATTGCCCCACACTTCAAGAATACATGGTTGTACTAGACCAGGGGTGGCCAACCTTTCAACATGACTGCTCCTGGCCCTTTAATGGTTGTATAGGTGAGGGTATTTCAGCAGGTGCAGCTGCTTTAGCAACACCATCAGCACTTGCAGTTGCCAAGATTCTGTCTTCTATACAACTCTTAAGAACACAGAGGCCCTAATGGTGGAAAGTTGGCCACCCCTGCACTAGAAAATCACAAGAGAGCTATTGGCTGGGCTCCAAAGAGTTACTGTCGGTGTACCCATGGGCTTGAGCACACACAGTGGGATTTTTGACTTTGGATATCAGATCTTGTCATAACACCAACTGCTTTTTAAAGCCTCCTCAGTTTCAAAAGTGGATTGCCAATGAAACATAGAAACTGGAAAAAAAAAACCCTTTGGGAGCTTGTGGAACAAATTGTGAGATTATTTGGCTCCTGGCCATCATCTCCCCAATTATAAGGGATGGGGTTAACAATAGCCTTAGAACCTTAGAACTCAAAGTTCCATTCTACAGCATCAACTTTACTATTTTAGAGACCTTTCCCTGAAGTATAACACTCCTTAATTAAGACTGAGCTGGATCTTTCATCTTTTCAACCTGATAAAGCGCGTACGCGCACACACGCACACGCACGCACGCACGCCCACATGAGCTGATTTAACCACATCCATTTCAAGTCATAGGCCAGCGGGTGGCGCAGCGGGTTAAACCGCTGAACCATAAGCTGTCGATCGAAAGGTCGGCAGTTCGATTCCCGCGACGGGGTGAGCGCTCATTGCTTGGCCAGCTCCTGCCAACCTAGCAGTTCCAAAGCATGTCAATGCGAGTAGATAAATAGGTACCGCTTGCGGGAAGGTAAACAGCGCTCCGTGTTCCAGCTGCATGCTATGCGCTGCGGCAAGGAGAGTCATGCCGGCCACATGACCACGGAGGCGTCTTCGGACAATGCTGGCTGTTCGGCTTTGAAATGGGGATGAGCACCACACCCTAGAGTCGGACACGACTGGACTTAATTGTCAGGGGATACCTTTACCTTTTTTTTTATTTCAAATCATGATTAGGAAAAGAGAAGAGAGATGAATGCAAGAGGTGGTGTAATATGACTGACAGCACAATTCTATACATATTTACATATTTACTTAGAAGTAAGTTCCATTTTGTTCAATGGAGCTTACTCCCAGGTAATCGTGTTTAGGTTCACAGCCCTAAAAACTGGCCTTTCGGGGCTTTCCTGGTTTGGATCTTGCCTTCAGTGGCGTTCCTGCGGTAGGGGCTCAACAGTAAGTCGCACCCCGTCCTAGTACCGCGTTCACGAACCGGAGCAAGGAGGCCCCGCCCGCTCGCCGTCGGAGCCATTCCGCGCAGCGAAGCCGAACGGGCAGGAGACTCTACCGCAGGAACACCACTGCTTGCCTTTGCCATAAACTCAGATGTCCTTAATAATACTTATCTAACAGGACAGCCCTAAGGATTGTATCAAGCTAATTCATGTGAAGCACTTTGTATGTTAAAGAATGCTAGTATTATTATGTCTCACAGTCGGTCTGAGATACAATAAAGTATATGAGCTCTTGCCCCATGAGAGAGCATTCAGACAAGCATATTCACACAGTATGAAAGTGAGATAGTGTAATTATCTCATGGTGACTTTACCCTTTTCAAAAGCAACATGTGAATTGACCTGCAGCCCAACTCCAATTCAGGTATTTTGAGGCCCCTGATGTCTGTTGAACAATGTGAGGATTGAAAACATCACTTGCTTTTTGATGGTAGTTTCCATTGCTTTATTTGGGGTGTTTCCACAAAGCAGCATTTTTTAACGGAAGCATGTGCTAGATAAACACAGTGGCAAATCTTGAACTCTGACTTCAGAAAAAAGCAAGTGAGTGCTAGTCCATAAAGGCCTGGTGAGGAATTGTATGAAAAGCAGCTTCTTTGTGACTCACTCTGTATCGGGAGGCATGTCAGAAAATGGGAGAGACGTTCAGTGTTTGCACGTGGCTTGGAGATTAGCATTAACAAGCAAGGTGCACAGTGGATATAATAATGTCAGAGATGAAGGGTAGAGCACATTCATGGAAAGTTTTGAGAAGCAGCAGGGCAAATCTGAATTATAGTCGGAGCTGGATAGAGCCAGCAAAGGTGTTTTGAAGATAAAGGTGATTCGATCCCACTGCCTAGGGGAAGAGTGTAATCTGGCTGCTGCATTTCGGACCCCTGAAGTCTTCCTGGCAGGGATTTAGGGAGGCCATGAAAGTAAAAAACTAATAGTCAGGGCAGGCAGCGATTAAGGCATAAAGGAGGATTATAGTGGTTGCAGAGGCAAGAATAAATATGCATTCGAGCAACGTTCCATGGGTTGTGCTAAGTTAGACAAATGAAACTGGAGGGGAGAAATAAAGAGAGGTCAACCTGCCTTGAAGTCGGCAAGAATCTGGGTGTAAAATTAGATCGGCATCTGGCTTCAGTGTCTTTCCGCAGTGTGTTTTAAGAATAATGGAAGACAAATGCTATTTTAAAAAGTTGAATAATGCTTTTTTGAACCAACTTCTATACATGAGCGTATGAAGCTGCCTTATCCCAAGTCAGACTGCAAGTCCATCTGGCTCATTTTTTGTCTACGCTGACTGGCAGTGTTTGTCCAAGATTTCAGACAGGGGTCTTTAGCAGTCCTACCTGCTAGGGATCTTTACTTAACTGGGAATTGAATCTGGGGTCCCTGAAGCTCCTCATGAAGCAGTCTCTGAAGTGGCTACTCCATTATTGCTTCCACGGAGGGGGAACCCCAGCAGACAGGTTTCCATCAGCTTCAGATGCAACTCAACTTCAGATGAATCTTCCCAAACCTGCTGAAACCCAAGAGGACCTTCATCCATCACCCTGCCGAGCCCAGGAGGCAAGTATTTCAACCTCACTGGATTACTTGTCTGCATAATGTGGAGGTTCCCTCCAGGGAGATGGGACTTCACACATACCTCCCCCTGCAGGACTATTTCAGGCAACTGTTAGCTCTAGAGCAGTGATGGAAGAATGCTCCCAGGCTCCTGCCCCTCAGTGAGAATTCTTATGGTGCAATCCTGTGTAATTTTCCATGGCCGGCCCTTTAGGCTAGCCACGGAATCCTGAGCCCGTTTCCGGGCCGCACCGGCCTGGCCTGGGAACACCTCAGGAGAAGGGGAAGTTTGTCCCCTTCCCCAGGTGTAGGGCTGTGCCCTATGGACCTCCTCAGATGTATGCCAGTTCTGAAGCTGGCATACATCTGAGGCGGCGGTGTAAGGCCAAACCAGGCTGGGAAAGGGCCGGGGATATCAGCGGAGCGCACTGCTGATATCCCGGTCCTCTCCCAGCCTGGTTCGGCCAATGGCCCCCTCCCTCCAAACCCCTGCCCACCCTCCCCCTGCACCAAACAGCAGTGGCATCCCTAGCCCTAAACCTATAGGGGGGGCCCTCGTCGAATTGGCGCCCCCGCGATTTGGGGGGGCACCAAATCTGACATTTATTCAATTATTTCCCCCCCCGGGCGAAAATCCCCCCCGGGCACCGCTTCTCCCCCCCGGCCGCCACTTAGTTCTCCCCCCGGCGCCGCTTCTCCCCCCTGGACTTTTCCCGCACTTACCTTTCAGCTTCCGGGAATCCCGGCGGCGGCCTCGCGCGACCGTGTTTCAACCTTACCCGGCCGGCGGCTGTTTCTACGCATGTGCAGAAACAGCCAGGTTGAAAAGGAGCCTCGGCGCGACTCCTTTTCAACCCGGCTGTTTCTGCACATGCGCAGAAACAGCCGCCGGCCGGGTAAGGTTGAAACGTGGTCGCGCGAGGCCGGCGGGGTGAGAGCGGGGCCGCCGGTCGACTCAGACTTGGGCCCCGAGGCTAGTCCGAGTCGGCCGAGTCCAAGTCGGGCAACTCGGACTCGGGCGACTCGGACTCGGACTCATCGACGCCCCCCGAAGCTGGCGCCGGGGGCCCTGAGCCACAGGGCCCCCCATCTAACGACACCACTGCCAAACAGTGTAGGACGTACTTCCACCGGTGGGTGCTGGGCCCAGAGGGAGGCGGAGTAGGGGCTGCCAAACTTTTTGCCAGTGGCCCTTACTCTAAAGTAATCACAAAATGCTTTACTGCATGTTTGTGATGGCCTGGAGCGGCGGAGCGCTCCATTTAGTGAGGATCGGGCTGGTAATCCTGAATCCTACTCCACAGAATGCTCTCCATGGTCCTGATCCTCTGCAGCCTGACCACCTGCAAAAATACCCCCCTACTTCCATGCTCCATCCTAGAACAGGACAGTCTTTCTCAGATAGAAAGCAACAGGGAGGGCTGAGCAAAGAATGGACAATAGCTGCATTGGGAGTGGTAGGAAGTATAGACTTTCCAAAGTCTGCCCATTGGTAACAATGACCACCCCCTTCTAGAGAACAGCCTTAGGAGCACTCCCCAGGATGCAGATGGGAACAGGGATGCCCCACCTTTGAACAGCTTAATAGCTACATGCACCTGTGACAGGTACCCATGCTACATAGGCTGGATAAGGATGTGCATAGGCAATAGATGTCCTTTGGTATCTAACATATTTAAAAGAAATTGAAGCCAAATTGGCTTCATGCTGGAGTTTGATTAATTTTAACTACTGGTATAGCTTGTTTTGTTTGTTCATTATTTTATGGGGTGGGGGTCCTGTGCAGAGGATAACATATCTTTCACTGCAGATCACTTTTATCCCAGCCTTGGGATAAAAGATTTTGCTTCAACTTTTTGAAGTTTGATTGTCACAGATAACAGCACTCTAGCCCCAGAGTACAGAATCCCCAGAATTAGTGAAAAATTACAAGAGCAGTAGCTGCAAATTCTAGTCTTTTTCCCTTGCTAAATGATGCTCCCTCAGTGAGGCATTTGACTTTCATTCTTCCCTGGAGATCACCAAATCATCACGGTAATATTCTTCAGAAAACTGAGAAATAAGAAGTATTCCATTCTGCCTAGTCCAGAAAAGCAATTTCAATGTTTTTCTTCTTTTTCTGAAGGGGTTTCTGAAATCTCCCCTTCGAGTGCAGGGAGAATGAGAGAGCACAAAGCATGATGTCTTTCTTCTGGCACCCTAGTGACATGCAAAGGAATGAGTCTTCAGGTCTTACGGCATCTTTTCTCAGTAACAGTAAGAATATAATGATTTAACAGTTCCTCTGAGGATCATTCTAGTTTTCTAGACGTATAAAGCTGTTCACCTCAGATTTTATTTAGACATCTTGCTGAATTTTGGACTTGGTGAGGGTGGGGTAGAAATGAATTCCCCAGTTTGGAAATGGCACACCAATTACAAACCAAACCAACCTTCCATAGAATAAGCTTGCCTGACTCTCATTTATTCCTGGCCACTATTCCCTACTTCTAATTCCTCCTCCCTCTTCTCATATAGGTAAAGCTAAAGGTGACCCCTGACAGTTAAGTCCAGTCGTGTCCGACTCTAGGGTGTGGTGCTCATCCCCATTTTAAAGCCGAAGAGCCAGCATTGTCCAAAGACGCCTCCGTGGTCATGTGGCCGGCGTGACTCTCCTTGCCGCAGCGCGTAGCATGCAGCTGGAACACAGAGCGCTGTTTACCTTCCCGCAAGTGGTACCTATTTATCTACTCGCATTAACATGCTTTGGAACTGCTAGGTTGGCAGGAGCTGGCCAAGCAACGAGCGCTCACCCCGTCGCGGATTCGAACTGCCGACCTTTTGATTGACAGCTCATGGTTCAGCGGTTTAACCCACTGCGCCACCCGCTGGCTCTTCTCATATACTGTAGTCCTATTTAGATGTTACAAAGTGTGGCATGCTGTCCATGTGATGGGGGGGGGATAAAAGTGTGCTCCTGAGTCCTCTTCTGAAATCTCACCCCCAATTGTCTCCATGGAGAGCATTTATGTGTGGAAACAATGCTCGCCACAGGGAGACATCCTACCAATAAATGCTGCATGTCAGGAGAGCTATCAAGGAACAATCTCTCCCTGTGGAGAGTGTTTGTCACTGCAGACAAGCACTCTGCATGGGGAGAGTAGGAGACAGGGCTTCAGCAGTGTGTTGTTGGAGAGCTCATCCGGGTGGTGTTTGCTAGAGTGCTCTTGCTCCTTTTCTCCTACGTCCTTCCTCTCACATCTGAAAATGGTTTGTAAGAAGGGACAGAAAGAAAATGGGTGGCAGGGAATTTGGGGGCCATTCTTTTGCTTCCCATGATTTCTTCGCTTCCCATGATTCGTGACAAATTGGAGGTTTGTGAGCATGCCCCAAGGCCTTCTACTAGTGCCAGGAGTTCTGGGATCTGTAGTTAGTTCTTAATTCCTTCTGATAAACATTCAGCTTGGAGACATTAAACTTTGATTGATCTAACAGATTAGCCCTCTCCATAACGTGTAGCACTACCACCGTGATGAAAACAACCTTGTACATAAGATACCACTTCTAAAAACGGCTTTTAGCCTTATTACTGTATATCAGAAACCCTAAACTATTACAGTCAGAACATCTGCTCATAATTTCAAGCAGCAGTGGATCCTTGGTCTGTATTGTATTGATCATGAATTAGTGGCCTGGCTGTTTGATGTCACTTCGTTCTGCCTGCATAGTAAAACCACAAAATAGAAATGATCACAATGTGAAGCAATTCCATTGCACAGAATGTTCTCAACCATTTGCTAAGCCAGCATGCTCAGGGGAATTAGACAGTAATTGTCTGGAAGGGGGGAGAGAGAGAGAGAGAGAGAGAGAGAGAGAGAAACCCTCGAAGCATTACTTGTCTACTGTATTTATTTCCATTCATTTATTTAAAAGCTTCAGACCAAGGGTCTTGCAAGGCATCTCACAATCATAAATAATATTATTACTTAGAAGAAAATATATCTTAACATTAACGTTTCTATTAGTATATGAAGTTGGATAAAACCTTTACCTTCATTAGTATATGAAGCTGGATAAAACCTTTAGATGGGTAGCCCAATCCAGTGTAGACTTCGAGTGGTGGAGCGCATGCTCCACCACTCGAAGCCATTGTAAATGTGCTCTAAAGCGCGTTTGCGACAACTCGGAGTAAGGGCCACCAGCAAGAAGGTCAGCAGCCCTTACTCCTCTGGCGGACCGTCCCTGCGCCCAACAATGGAGGCAAGCCCTACACCAGCTGGGGCAGGGGTGGGGAGAGGGCGAACCGGGCGGTGAGGGAGGGTGGCCACTGGGCCAACCAGGCATGGAGAGGGCAGAGATATCAGCGGCAGCGGCAGGATTGTGTGGTAAGGGCTGTAAAAATTACGGAAAATGTATTTAACGGAGACAGAAAACTTGAATGATGTTACTTGAATGATGTGGGAAATGTGGACTTGAGCGATATAGAAGATATGTTCTTATACCGAGTCTGATAATTGGCCCATTTAACTCTAGTATATGTAAGGCCAGCGGGTGGCACAGCGGGTTAAACCGCTGAACCATAAGCTGTCGATCGAAAGGTCGGCAGTTCGATTCCCGTGACGGGGTGAGCACTTGTTGCTTGGCCAGCTCCTGCCAACCTAGCAGTTCCAAAGCATGTCAATGTGAGTAGATAAATAGGTACCGCTTGCGGGAAGGTAAACAGCACTCCGTGTTCCAGCTGCATGCTACGCGCTGCGGCAAGGAGAGTCATGCCGGCCACATGACCACGGAGGCGTCTTTGGACAACGCTGGCTCTTCGGCTTTGAAATGGAGATGAGCACCACACCCTAGAGTCGGACACGACTGGACTTAATTGTCAGGGGATACCTTTACCTTTAACTCTAGTATGTTTGGCAAGAGCTCTCCAGTATCTCTCCAGACCTTCCAACCTACTATCCTTTGTGCCCCTGATCCATTCTTGATCGGCTCATCTGAAACAGACCCCAAGTTGCCATGTGCCTGCTTTTACCAGGAGCACTTTCATCTGAAAAATTAATCCAGTTACTCAAGTCTCTGAATGGATTGGGAGGGATCCACACGTAACTATGAGTGAGAGTTATGATTCTTCCAAAAATAAATTGTATCCAAGCTTTTTTTTTTTTTAAGGCAACCCAATAGCCATTGCAAAAGCAGTTTGGGTTTGCAGCTAAACAAGTACAAGGGAACATCATTTCCTTATTTTTCAGCAAGGGAGAACTCTAAAGTAGGTCTATCAAATCCTAATTGGAGCTAATTAGCTCACTCATAAGCCATTACATTCCTTACCTGCTGCCGAGTCACATTCAAAAGGGTGCACAATTATTGCCTCTTTGGAATGCAGCCAAGAACATCACTTCCAGACTGATCCTCAGGCCCTGAAGCTGCAGCGATCATTATAATCAAGGGCAGATTCATCAAGCTTAGTTCAAATGGCACAGGTTTGATGAAAATAGATTTGCGAGGCAGAGCCACTATATAAACAGTGATCAAGTCACGTTTTTATAATATTTGATAGTGGGCGTGGGCTGAAGGCATCCCCGAACTTCACCAACCTGTTCAAAGGCCCCTTCATTGGGGGAGTCCTGCAAATAGGGTCAAAGTATTCGTCCCACTTACTGCTCATGGTTCTGCTCCTTGCTATTGCTGGCTGCCATTTCTTCCCTCACATAATGCTAGAGTGAGGACAGGAAGCATTGCCCTCAAACTGGTTTGGCTTTATAACAATGAAATGTGGCTCCTCAATGATGATGCCTGAAGCCAAATAAGAGCGAGGGTGATTGTTTCTGCCCTCACTCAGGCATTCTGGGGAAGAGGAACAAAAACTGGCACGAAGCAGCAGCACAGAGTTCAGGACCATGAAAGAAAGAAGGGACGGAAAAGGTGAGTGTGTGTGTGTGGGGGGGGGGGGAGTTTTCAGCTCAGCTGTATTTAATTTAAAATCAATTTTACTGTGTTTCTCATTGTATCTAATATATACCATATACTGGAATGTAATTCTGGAATGACAGAATTGTGGAAATGTTGTGGAAGGATTTGTTTATCTTGCTGCAGTTTTTAAGTGCTGAATGCTCATTTGGATTTGGAAGATGTTTTTGCCTGGAGAAGCAAAAGTGACACCAGGTATCAGGGAAAGCAATATCAGTTTATTTACACGTCAAGACTGAGGCTCAATTCATATAAGTCAGTAAAGTTGTTGGGGAAAAATGTCACCATCTTAAAGCATATTTATCTTTTATTTACTTATTGCACAGATATGCTGCCTTTCTGCCACTCCATTCAAGGCCCTGGACGATTTAAGACAATGGTTTCCAATCCAATAGACACAATGGGATGGGGAGGGAAGCAATTTAAGGTACCAACTCTTACACAATGGCCAGGTGGACTGGCCACTGCAGGAGGCTGATTGGGGTTGGTGGAGGGAATAAATGACAATGGATCCTGGCCAAGCTGGAGGGAAGTAGATTGCTATCTAATTTATTCTGGCTGCTGGTCTTAGGTGTTGCTAACAACAGAGGCATAGCTATGCCCTGCGACACCACCACCCCCGTGACGCCACTTGCCCTGCCCCCGAGTGATGTCACGCGGCGCAAAAATGTTCCTGGAGGCCGGGGGGGAGGGGCAAGATTTCTCACAGCTGCCGGCCTGCACGGAAGCTTCTGCAGCCACAGAAGCTTGCAAAAAATGTGCTGCCGCCGCAATTTTGCCACCAATGTGGGGGCTTTGAACCCCCCCCCCGGCCGAGCACCCGGGGCAGTTTGCCCCCCGCCCCCTAGCTATGCTTCTGGCTAACAAGGACTAACATCACAAGCCTATGAATGTCTACTCAGAAGTAAATTCCATTGTTTTCAGCAGGGCTTGCTCCCAGGAAAGTGCTATAGAACTGCATCCTCAATTTCTACCATGTAAGATCCTTGTACTACCTGCTATGTAGTACCTAATGTGTACTACATACTCAAAGCTCTGTGCCCTAACTCACACACTGAGCAGCATTGTAGACTTTCAACCATTCCATCCCACACATGTTTTGAGAGACAGCTTTCTCTTCTCGAATTTGATGAAGGTGTATTATACTTACCTCAGCGTAAGCCCAGGGAGGCTAAGGCTGGAGGCAGATGATAGATTTCTGTTTTCCAAGTTGAAAGTGGTATAATATTGGCATAATTCCTTATTGTGTCATTTCTTCTGTCCCTTTAGCATCTCTGGTAAAGGAAGTTTTGCTAGAGTCAATGCACATGAAACAATTTTTTTAAGTGTTTTGTTTTTATGTTTTATATTGTTAGCCACCTTGGGGTGTTGTTAGGAAAGCTGGGATATAAATCCACAAAAGAAATAATAAATGAACAGTAGTCTAACTCAGGGATGCCGAATCCTATATTCTTGAGGGATGGGGGGGGAGGCTCCTATATTCTTAAGGGATGGGGCGGGGAGGCTCTATCTAGTCACTCTCTTTCACTCTCCGTCTTTTGAGAGACACTTGGATTTGACTAGGCCACCTGTTCCAGGTGCCTTAATGGAACCACCACAAGGGAGGAAGGGCATATTTAGGTACCTCATTGCCTTCTAGGCAGCTCCACAGGTTCAGCCCATTGAGCAAAACCTCAGGGCCGTCAGAGAGAGGGGATACACAAGAATTCATATGGCTAATGTTGATGTGTTGTTGTTGTTGCTGCTGCTAGAATCGTAGAGTTGGAAGGCATCTTGTCCAACCCTCTGCTCAGTACAACAGGGTCATCACTACAGCATCCGACAGGTGGCCATCCAGCCTCTGCAGGATGGTGTAGTGCAGAGGTTCTCTAAGTGTGAGGCACGACTCCCAAGTGCGTCATCGAAAGCAGCCAGGGGCGTAGCGTTAGTCTTTTAATTAACACATATTCTTGCTTGCAAGAGAGAGAGAGAGCAAAAACAAAGACCCAGATCTTCACATCGGGTCACTCAAAGTTAATTTCAAAACACTTCAGGTTTGTAGGCAGTGTCCACTTCTTGTTTTTAACCACAGCGTGAGGGAAGCCCTTGCTTATCTTATGTTAAAGAACAATTAACAAGCCACTAAGTACTCAAGCTGAGCTGGAGACAGCTCCTGGAGAAAAGACAGCATCCCGTTTCTCTCATTGTACGTTTGCAGATAAGGTATTTTCATTCAGACATTTCATTCAGACATTGCAGGTTTGCAAATAAAGTATTTTCTTTCTGTTGAATGTTTTTAATAAAGCAAACACAAAACAAATGCAAGAACTGCAATTGAAAATGGTGCAGAGCAGGTTCTGCTTTACATACAGTCTTTGGTTTCTATGTTTAGTTTGGTTGTTTAATTATTAGGATTTCTCTCCTTCTTCCTTTCTGACCCACCTCTAAGTTAGTTCCCCACTCTATTTGCTGGGACAACCCCCCCCCCTTGGAAACTGCCAGGCAGTATAAGAATCTGTTTTTCATCTTGCAAAGATGCTACCAAAAGGAGCTAGCTTTCTCTCTCTTGCAACTGGGGTGGGGGCATGACCAATGCTTCCCTCCCATGCTTTGATGTTTCTCTTGCCATGAATAGGACTAACACAGACGACATCAGTGCCCTCTACCCAAGCCTGCCAATGCAGGGAGGGCAGCAACCCAACCCAACCCTGTGCACTCCTAGCTTAGCTGCTGCTCAGCATAAGCATGGAAAATCCACTTTAGGGCTCGTTTTAGGGAATATACACATACATATACACATACATATAAGAAAGGGTGCCTCTGAGCATGTAAAGAGTGCCTGTTTCTTCCATGCACTGTAATGGGGAGTCACAGCTAACGGCGAGGGAGGTCAAGGGAGCCGCGAGTCAAAAAAGTTTGGGAACCACTGGTGTAGTGGTTTGGGAGTCGGACTTAGACCTGGAAGATCCAGGTTCAAATCCCCGCTCAGCCACGAAGCTCCCTGGGTGACCTTGGGCCAGTCACTATCTCTCAGCCCCACCTACCTCACAGGGTTGTTGCGAGGACAAAAAGGAGGGGAGGAAATATGTACACCACTCTGAGCTCCTTGGAGGAAGGGCGATATAAAAATGTGAAAAAAATCAACAAGAAAGAGTCCACTACTACATGAGGCAGACCTTTCCAATGTAAGAAATTCTTCTTCATGTCTAGCCTCAGTCTACTTCCCTGTGGTTTTAACCCATTGGTTCTAGTTCCACCTTTGCACTCACAGACCACAAATCCTCCCGTTCTCTGTGAAGGCGGTTACCATAGCAGCAGCAGCAGCAGCCCCCCAAAGGGGCCATTCAGCATCCAACGGGCTGAGAAGAAGGACATCAGTGCATAAGAAATGAGAGCTGGGGACAGATCATCTTTTGCATTTACACTTTTATTTTGGATAAAGAGGGAAACAGGGCAGCAGCTTCGGTTCAAGCAGCCTTCATAGTCTCTCTGGGTCAGCCCAGAGTTACCCCCCTACAGGCAGCCTTCCACTTTAATCTGAGGTTTTTTGGCTTGTTCCCAGAGTGGCCAATTGGACAGGTCATGAAGGGTCTTGGGTCTGTGCAAAGCAGGTCTTGCTACCCGGGTGCGGCAGTTAGCTCAGTAGGCGACCCCACAGCTCCAGGACTGACAGTCCTGCTATACATGGGGTGCTGCCTGACCACTGACCACTTCTGCCCCCCTGCACTCGCTGTCAGTCTTGACCCCACACAGTGAGGATTAGTAGTTCTTCCTCTTCTTCCTCCTCTCCTCCACACTTCCACTTTTGTGCCCTGGCTCCCCTCAGGCTTTTTCTCTCTGTTCTCCTATCCATTGTTCTTATATCTACTCTTTCCCACTTCCCCCCCTCCTCCTTTCTTCCCTCCGGTTCCTGCCCCTCCCTCCATCTTTTCTTCTTCCTCCTCCATTCCCTCTTTTCTTCCCTTCTTCCTCGGTACCACCCCCTCTCAAGGGCTAGTACCACCTGTCTGGCCCCTTTAGCACCTGATTGCCATCAGCAGCAGGGCCAGCAGCATCCTCCCAGCTGATGGTACCTGGTAATGATGTCATCACAGGGCACCATTGAGGTGCGCCAACTCCTGCAGACCTGCTCTGGCTGCTCCATAGGGTCTCGGGCTGGTGCAGGCTAAACAGTCATCAGATACTTGAAGGTGGCGATTATATCACACCTTAGTCTCCTCTTCACCAGACTAAACATACCAAGCTCTTCTACATGTTCCTCATCATAGGCCTTGGTTTACAGAACCCTCACCACCTTTGTTTCCTGCCTCTGAACCCATTCCAGCCTATCAATGTCCTTAAAATGTGGTGCCCAAAACTGGACACAGTGTTCCAAGTAAGGTCTGACTAGTGTTGTTGTTCGTTTAGAATATCTATACACAATTTATCAAACAGGTCCTCAGGGCCGTTACATAGCAAAGGACTCAGGAGATGGTTCCCTGTCCTATTCACAATCTTAAAAAACAGGGACAAGACAGACAGCTGCAAACAGGCACTGGGAGGAACACTAGACAAGGGGGGTAAAAGGGAGTAAATTGTACCCAGGGTCAAAAATAGGGCCCAGGAGCCAAAGAACAGGGCCCAGAAATTTCCTGGGATCTCAGCTGGCCTCATGGAGAGTGAAAGATGGAGGCCGGGCTAACTGGGAGGCCAGGTCTACTGGGCAAGTAGATCTGGGTGCCATGTTAGGAAGCCTGGTAGACCTGGGCTATGGAGAGTTTTCCGCCCGTTGCTGCCCTTCTTTCACCTGCTCTGTTTTGCCCCCTCCCCTTTGAGAAGGGGCCCAAAAGAAACTTTGTACTCCCTGATAAAATCCCTCTCAGACACCCTGGAATCAGAACAGATTCTCTCTCTTGCTGCTAAATATATGAGTAACTGTTTTAAAACATACCTCTTTGCCCAGCGAGCAAGTGTATTGAGAGGCATGCTTGCCCACATAGTAGTTCAAAGTTTATTAGAGCTACAACAAATTGCGAAGACCCAGAACTAAAACAAAGTCCTCCCAAAAAAAAGTTTCCATTGTTTTTGCATGGTTTGAAACACTGCTAAGCTCCTTCCAAAGGACCCACAAAATGTGCAACCAGCTTTCCCAGGCAGGCTTTTAGACCTGGATTTCATTGTAGAAATGAAACACTGATCTGTCATGTAAGTGGTGTACCCTGTGAGCAATTTAGGCTTGTTAAACCTTGGCTGGAAAAAAAGGTTCTCATGAAGCAAGCTAATACAAGCTCACAAGCAATTTCATTTGAGAATTATCAAAACAGGGAGTTAGAATGCAAACTAAAATTCAGTATTACGTTTATGCAAAATACCATGAACTCGCATTTGTAATATTTAATTCTATTTTCCTTGCCTGATATGCAACACTCTCAATACTTTTTGTGGTTTTGTGGGAAACTTTCCTGCTAAGAATAATTATTATTCATAAAACAGCTTTAAAAAAGACTGATTGGCAGTACTTAAATTAATGTGCTTTTATATAAATGTTTTATTCATATTTATGCTATGATTACTAGCTGCTGCCACAGTAATTCTCAACTCATTATAAAACATGCTATAAAATATATTAATGGTAAAGGTTTTGCGTCCATGATGATAACCAAACAGCTTCAAAGACAAAGCTTCACATTGTGGATTTTTATCAAAAATTACTATTCTTTTTTCTGAAAACAATTTTCTTTCTCTTTCCGATACTAATTGTTAAGGCCACTATCTTGTAAATAGGTATATATCAGTCCTATTGAAATTAATACAACAAATTTTGGGAGGAATCTAAAGTGGATTCACACAATAAGGTTTGTCGTACCTCACTTCTGTTCTGGTGCAGTTCCAAATCTATCCTTTCTGTGCCTGAGAGACTAGTAGGGAAGATAGCTTAAGCATCATTGGTCCCTGTGGCCTAGGAATCTACTTAAACCAGGGGTTCTCAACCCATTCCCAGCTGAGTACCACCTCCAGTGCCACTCTCCTGCTGCGTACCACCAGAAGTGACTGGTGATGACATCATCATCATCAGTTACTTCCTTGTTTTCAGGTTTTCGGAGGCCAGAAAATGCAGGTAGGAGGCTCTGGGTGGGTGGAAGGTCCCTTCTCAGAGTTCCTGAGATGCTCGGCCAAAGGCAGGAGCAAAACCACGGTGCCAAAAGCACCACGTCGGAGTGGGGTTCTGGTGGGCCAAGTACCACCAGCAGTCGGCCGAAGTACCACTGGTGGTATGAGTACCACTGGATGAGAACTCCCAACTTAAACTATCAACTGCTCAACTGCTCTCCAAGGTCTTTTCCCCTTGGAGAGGCTTTTCCCCAAACTTACTACCCGATATCCTTTTAATTAGAGATACCAAATACTGAACTTGCATGCAGAGCATGTGGTCTATCTAGTACTGAGCTATGGATCTTCCCCCAGCATGAACGGAAGTGAGTTGCTGACCTACACCTTTAAATGTCTGGCTCTGACTGCTGCAGAGCAGGATTTTGTACCTCTTTGCTACTTCAGGTGGGAGAACTGGCTGAGAAGAAGAAAGAGTCTTGTATGAAAGTCTATAGATAACCTTACCGTCTTATTTCCGAGGGGCTTAGAGCATTGGCACAAAACAGTCCATGTGATCTTGACCTGACTGAAGGAAAGCAGCAGGCATTGCTGGAGTTGGCCATCACCAAGTGCCGTTGAAGAGTTTGATGTGTGTTGCTTTCTTTTTAACTGACTTGTGGGAGATTTGTATTGTTGCTACTGTTGATGATCAAACTCAAGCTCTTTGGAAATGACGACCTTCTGCATTAGGAAACAGGTGGTGATAGCCCACCTCAACAACCTATTAAAAATGCATTCAGCAAATGATTTGAGTTAAATCATTGTGCATTTATAAGCATCCTTTGAACACCTCACACTCTGGTTTATTCCATTTACTGATATCAATCTAGACAAGCTGTAGCATTCATTTATGAACAGCAAAGGTTTAAAATTTAATGAAGCTTTCTGGATCCCAACGACCTTATCACCACAGTAATAATTAAACAGACGGTACTCAATGTGCTACTCACAATACTCCAGAGCTACTGATTACAAACCTCACAGAGGCATAAGAGTTCCTTAATCTCGAAAATTAGCCTGTTCTTTAACTAATACCTTAAAAATATTTATTTTATTTTATTTACAGCGCAATCCTGGAAAAGTGGCCAGCAACGGAACAAGCGTTCTGTCGCCAGAAGCCGTTGCGAACGTGCCGTAAAGCACGTTCGCGACGACTCTGGAGTAAGGGAGGCCGGTGCAACTTCGCCTCTGCCACCACCTTCTGCACTGACTACAACTTCCGGACCATCTTCAAGGTCCATGTAGAGTGTGTAGGAATGCATTTTGACATGTTGGAGGGGAGAGAGAGGTATGGTCGTGGAAGAAGCCATGTGTGTCATGAGAGATAACCTTCATCTGAACTTCAGCCTAGCTCAAGAGATGCTGGGTCTGTGTGCTCTAATTTCTCATGCTGAATCTTGGTGCCGAGTAATGCCAGGTTGGTTGAAATATAAAATATCTCTCCTACATAGCTTCAGTGTGATTTATGGCCCAATCCTATTGGGCTTCTACACCACTGGAAAGCATGTTCCGGCTGTGCAATGTGCTTTACTATGGTCGCAAAGTGCGACCTGCCATCTCGCGCAGCCAGGCCACCGCTGCAAGTGGCGAGTGGCTAGAGCAGTGTGCCAGCAGCCTCCAGAGAAGCTCCAGTGCTGGTAAGTTGGCACAGGGGTTGGGCAGTGGGGAGTGGGATGAACATAGATGGGAGGCAGAGGAACAGGGCAGAGATCAGGGCAGGGAGGGAGTTATGTCCAGGCTGGGAAGGGGGTGGTATTGGCGACAGCAGCACTGCCAATATCCTATCCCTCTTGCCTGGCCTTGATCCACCTCCCTGCGTCCACTAGGACATGTGCCAGCAAAGTATCTGGTGCAGATTGGAGTAGGCGAAAGCTTGTCCTGATGACAAGGGAACGAATGTTCCCTTACCTTGAGGCCTCTGGGATCTGAATGCAGCCCATGCCCCGTTGGCATGGCTGCATCGGTGGGGGACTTAGGTTGGATGGGGCTGTCCCTCTGCTTGAATGAGATGAAATGCTAAACAGCTAGGAGTAGAATCCTAACTGCAATTATTGCTCCAAGGTTCTGGAATGACATACCCTGTGGAGGTTAGAACTAGAGAGGGATTGTTTCCTTAGGACTTCTGTTGACCTGGTCTAGAAAATAAACTGAGTTTTTTCCAAAACCAATCGAAAATACCTTGGCTTATTTTCTGAACCAAACTACCTTCGGAATTCATCTACTCTTCCCTTTCACTCAGTCCCTGATTTCCCAGCCTTCTCCTCTTACTCATTAAAGTCAGTTTAATAGGTGATCCAGCAATGGGACTCAGGCCCCACCGCAGGGAGAAGTGAGTACATTTGGCCCTCTTTATCCGCGGGGGTTTGGTTCTCCCCACGGTTGTGAAAATCCACATTAAATTAAATCCGCGGGGGGGGGGGGAGCGGAGCCACACATTTTTTTTAAACTGTCTGAAGCGTTTTGGAGTACTGTACTTAAAAGGTGCATGGGAGGCGAGAAGCAGGTGGCAAGTACCACACAGCTGAAAAATAAGGTACTGTGGAGCCATCCCCAGTGGGACTCCTACTTTCGGAGTTGGCCAGATGCATTGAGGCAAATCCGTAGGTGGCTAATCCATCCGTGAAGAAAAAAAAACGGGCAACTGTAGTCTGCAGTGTCACTAGCACTTGAGAAACTACATTTCCCAAGAGCCACTGGGGGCTTGTGTTATGGAACACTTGTACAGTATACAGAGGTCCAAGTGCAAAAGAGGGAATTATCCCAGGATTATCAGCCTTATTTCGGGAAACACTACATGTTCCTGAAGATTGTATCTTTAGCCTGAGTTCAGAGAGCTTCACTACCATCTCAAGTCAATGCTAGTTCCCGTTTATGGTCTTCTGAAAGGGACACAAGATGTACCTATTTGTGGTGGCTTTTGGAGGCTGAATTACTAGCAGATTCCTCTGAATTGCTATTTTCTGGCTGCTGGATTTGGTTGTATTGTTAACTATAGTTTTATATTTTGTTTCATTTTTATGTAAGCCACCTTGAACCTGTATATAAATATTTTAAGTAAATACATCTTTCCTTTCTCTCTCAGTTCACACAGAAAGTAATTGTGAGGTACTTGTACTGAAAATTTAATGACTTTGTTTTATTAATATGCTTGGGCTTCATTAGGGGTTACCAGAACTAGCATTTTTACCACTAAAACTAATTGGCATCCAAGGCTATGACCATGAAAGTTTGTTGTTAGAAGATTTTCCCTGAGGCAAGTCTAACATACCTGTTTTATAAAAACTGCAGTAGTGTTTATTATACTGCTGTTATTGTTATTGGTAGTTATTGTTATTGATGATGAAGATGAAGGGAATATTCATGAGAATAGTGGTTATATTTTTCCAGAGTATTGAAGGTGATGCGAGAGCCACTGTTGTCTTTGGTGTTCATACTTCTCTCACACTCACCTCTGGTAAGCAGATTTTGTAGGGCTTTGCAGTTTTCAAAACCTGTTTTATGAAAGATGACAGTGGAATAAATCATACACTCGTACTTATCATACAGCAAGGGAAATATCATACTTCTCTCAGGGCGCAATCCTATCCAATTTATGCCACCGGCTGAGCTCTGCACAATCCTATCAAACTTATGCCACCGGTGTAACCAGCGGTGCAGCGAGAACGGGAGGCCCCAGAACGGAAAGGGGATTCAAATCCCCTCCAAAAGGGGAATTCAAAGGGGATTAGAATCCCCTTTCCATTCTGGGGCCTCCTGTTCTCGCTGCACCAGTGGCATAAGTTGGATAGGTTTGTGCAGAGCTCAGCCGGTGGCATAAGTTGGATAGGATTGCGCTGACAACACTCTTAATTTTATCACCTGCCTGTAGCCATATTTACTCCTTCATGGGTTGGACATCAACCTACCATGCTCTGCAGCCATCATCAGAAGCCTCTTGTGGTGCTCCTGCCCATCTGAGGTGAGGTGGTGATGATTGTGGAGGAGCCTTCTCAGTGATGGGATTCTGTGGAATTCTCCTCCCAGGGAGGATTGTCTGGTGCTCACCAAGACCTTTTTCTGGCACCACGCAAAATACATTTTTATTCTCCCAGGCCTTTTAAATGGTTAACTGCTGCTTTTTAACTCCTATTTTGATTGTGTTGTGTATTGTGATTTTACTGCTATTATGCCTTTTTTTGCAAGTTGCTCTGGAAACATTGTTGGGAAAGGTGGCACCAAAATCCATTAAAATAAACCAACACATTGGGAGACCTAGCAAACAATTGCATGGGTCAGAAAGATATTTGGCAAAACTTTTTTCCCCGGTCTAACCAATAACCCGTTTGGTAACAAACTTCAAAAGCATTTTAGACCTCACAAGGTAATGCATACAGAGGAATCAAATGAATAATTTTGTTTTTGCAGATTCTTGAGATTCCTGCATTATATAGAAATTGCCTGTACCACTAATATCTGGCTATGACTAGTGATATAATCACTAATAATCACAATAATGTTATTGACGATGGTGAGTATCCATATTGAAAGTGAATATATTACTCCACCCATTACCACAGGGGTGGCCAACCTTTCAACATTAATGCTGGCCCTTTAAATGGTTTTATAGGTGAGGGCATTTCAGCAGGTGCTGCTGCTTTAGCAGCACCATCAGCACTTGCAGCTGCCAAGATTCTGTCTTCTACGCAACTCTTAAGAATGCAGAGGCCCTAATGGTGGAAGGTTGGCCACCCCTGCATTACCAGATAGTAATAGTCCCATTGACATCTGTGCTGCCAAACTCCCCTTTCCTATCCCTTTAAGAGTCCTAGGCTGATTAGTTCCCCTTTTTCTCCAGTCATGGGTCCAAGTCAAAGTCCAGATCAGGGTTCTCAAGCCAGTCCAAGGTCAAAAGCCAGTCAGGGTTAGCAAGCCAGTCCAGGGGTGGGTGGGTCATCCAGCTCACCCACCCAGTTCAGGTTAGTCCACAAGCAAGCAACCAGCCAGCTCTCCTTCCTCCAAGCTTTGTTCCTCTCTACAACCCACACCCTTCCTTCCTCCAGGTACTGCTTTTATAATTGAGGACCTGGATGCTTCTAGTGGCTGCAGCTGTGCAGCATACCTACTGCTAAGCCTAGGCTTTAACCCTTTATGTCCCAGTTTTGCCAGAGCAAAGGGGCCACTGTAGACACCACAACCTATCTCCTCGGGGAAATCTTCCACATTTTCCAATACAAAGTCAATTGACTTAAATGCACATGTTTCAGTGAAGGATTTCAGTATTCCTTTTTCATGTTATGAGAAAACTACAACAGGGACTGCAAGATGTTTAGACCAGAGGTGCCACTTGGGTCTTAGACAAAGGAAAGGAGGCTACACAGCCTTCAGCTTTCCTTCTCTTCATCTCTGTTCCAGACATTTCGACAGTTGAGCTTGGAGGGAATCTTCCAGGGATGTGGATCAAGTCAAGTCTCTGACTCCAAGTCTCGAGTCAAGTCTCTGACTCCAAGTCTCGAGTCAAGTCCTAAGTCTTTGCCCCCAAGTCCTGAGTCTTTGGCTGTGAGTTGAGAGTCCCTGTCTATTTAATGGAGAAAATGGGTTTATACCCGAATAAAATTCGACTTGTCATAAAAGGCTCCAAGTCTCAAGTTGAGTCTTTCGAGTCTTTTACAATCATCGAGTCAAGTCCGAGTCAAGTAATTGACGCGACTTGAGTCCGACTCGAGTCCGAGTCTAATAGACTCAAGTCTACATCACTGGAATCTTCCTTGGTCTAGCTGTCATTCACCCTGAACTGCTTCCTCCCAACTGGCACTTGCATCCTTTCCAGGTGATATCCACTTCCTGTTTCCTCCCAAGCTCCCTCATGACAACAGCACATGTGACTCTTGCCTACTAATGGGTCTGGCATTCGTTTCCCAGCATGGGCTGTATGGCCACCCACCCACATTTAGCAGAAGAAAGAAGTTCTTTGTTTTGTATCACTAACAAAATAGGCGCTGTGCAAAACCTATCATTTCTTGCACAAATTTCAATTTAGTTTTCCCATCATGGATTGTGTGGTTCTACATTCATGCTGTTTAAGTCCTCTGAGAATTTATTGCAGGATCCATTGCAATCTATCCAGTGCTCTTTCACATAGGCACAATACTATGTCAGTCATTACCTCCCCTCTTCTGGTGCCATAAGCAACAGAACATTCTATGATATTTAAACTAAGCACATGTTACGGGTATAGTCTAATGGGTGAGAAATGTGCACATTATCCAGATCATTCCTGAATTACCCAGGCTAATTAGTTAAAGTCAGAATGATCCATCAAGATTAATTACAATTCATGCTTCAGCCTGCTGATATGCACAATAGCTAAACCATATTCAGTAATTTTATCGGAGACAACTGGATAGTACATGTACGTGCCGGTCAGATAAACCATGGCAAGAAATGAATCATTCTGTTGTTCAGGAGGTAGGGGATCTTCTAATGGAAGTAGGGATCTCTAAAAAAAGTTAAGAGAAATATTGTTAATCCACTAAAATGGTATTAGTTATATTATTGGCAGTGTTTTCTTGTCTCAGGGCAGATATTTACACTACAAACGTAAGGTGGCTTAAAGCTCATTTCCTTGTCCAGAGAAACTCCTATTATTGTAATTCTAATATAATTCTCAACACCTCCACCAAAGCACAATTCCCAGGATTCTTTGGAGGAAGCCATGGGAGCTAAACCTCTGTAAAATGTATCTGTTTGTAATTTAAAGAAATAGGCCCTCAGTGGCTAAGGTATTTGGCACCCTGGTCCCCTTCACATGAACACTCAGCAGGATGGGTGTTGCTTCAGTGGAGCCCTTCATTCTGCAGAAGTGCATGTGTGAATACTCAACCACATTCTACACTTTTGGGCCTCATCATTCCTGGTGTGGGAAAGACCCACATGATTGGCTCTGCTCACACAGTTCCATTGCATCACACTGAAGAAGCTTCCATGCTGATGAAGACCACAACTGTGTCAGCGAAAGTCCGCAGATCATAAAACACGTCTATACTCAAACCCTCCTTGTTTTTCTTCTGAGCAACATTTTAAACATCAGTTATCCAAGAGAAAACTGGATATGCAAGAAAAGGAAAAGCAAGATTCTGTCAAATATTTTCGTGTGTATAATATTTACAGATACATTATATTAGGAGTCATTTTTTTCAAAACATATATCTACTTTCAGTGGTGTCCATTGTGAGGTTGGAACTAGATGCTATGCTTGATACAGATCTCCTGCTGAAAATGACAGCCCTGTGTCAAGTTGTTGTCTCCTCTCTTCCACCATGACCTTAGCCTTAGTGGCGTAGGAATGGGGGTGGGTGGGTGGTGGACCACCCCCAGGTGCCAGGGGGGTGCACAAGCCACTAGGGGGATGCACAAGCTGGTGGTGGTGACGTTTTTGGTGCTTTTTTGTGCTTTTTCACCACCACCCCCGCCCACTCGGGCAGGCACTTAATGGCCATTTTCTGGTGAAAAAACACCGGGGGGGGGGGGGTTCGCTGGAAAATCCGGTGGAGGGGCAGAGCTCATGATGTCATGAGGAAGGGGCGGGGCTTGTGACATTACAGGGGGTCACGTGGGTGCCGCCTCCACAAGGCTAGCTACGCATAGTTTTCTGTCGTGTGTTTCCCTGCCCTTGCCAGCATTAGCCAATGTCAGTAGATGGGGAAATAAATAATGTAATGGCAATGAATCAGTGTGCCCAAATGTTATGAGGAGCTAGGGGGAGACCTTGACATGGCCCCACCACATTTGGCCACACAGCCCCGTATTGAGCAGAACCTCAATGATAACCTAAAACATTTGAATTCAAACTTCAAGGCACATGGAACAGCTGGCGGCTCCTGTGGAAAGCATGGCCCTGAAAAAGTAAAGGATAAGTCGTTGTGATGAATTTGCTTGGTACTTTTCTCCCGTCGCTGATTTAGCTCTTTCAGTACCACATGCTTTATTTTTGTATTGTTCCTTCAGTTAAATACTCTCTTCTGTAAAACTGCCTCACTCTGAATGGTAATCATCAATGTCAGAATAATAAGTTAGCACCAGAGCTCAACTTGCAGAATAGCTAATTATTCTGACAGTCGTTTTCTATCCATCCTCAATAGGGAGCAGATAGGAAACCTACACTAATGACACAAGAATGCGATTTTTTTTTCCTGTGGATCTATTAAAAGCTGCTGTTTCCTAAGGAAGGCAGCTAAGTGTCTTCTATTGAAATGACTGAATTAGCTAATCAAATGACAGGATTTGGTATGAGCTGGGGAATATTGTTAAGCATTTGTGTTTCCTTCAGAGGCTATTTATAATCCACAGTGAAATTCAATGGTATTTTATATGAGATTGCTAATTTCTACTCCCTCAGGTACTATGAAGATGAGTATTGTCGAATTGACTGAATTAGATCTTTTTTCCCCCCTAAGGGTTTGCAGTTCTAATTTCTGGCTAGTTCATGCATGTACAACTGTAACATTGCATACAGAGGGTGTGTGTGTGTGTGTGTGTGTGTGTGTGTGTGTGTGTGTGTGTGTGTGTGTGTGTGTGTGTGTGTGCGCACACACACACACACAAAACTGCCTTAAGCAGAACCACATCATTGGCCTGAACTTTGTATTTTCTATCTTGACAGAAAAGGACTCTCCAAGGTCTCAGGCAGAAAGAAGACTTTCTCAGCTAGGCTACCTAGATCTTCTCAAGGTACCCAAGGTCAAACCTTGACTTTACAGTTTATTCATTTATTTCACATACAATTTCACATACAGTATAAGCTGATTTTCCATCCAAAGGGCCCTCAAGATGACAATCAAAAAAAGCAATTTGAATACAATAAATTCAACATGAGAGAAAATAAACATTAAAGAATGCCATAAAATCCAGGGCAACAGAATATCAGCCAAGCTAGCTGTTTTCTGCTAACAACAGATTTGATCTCTGATGTGCAGAAAAGTGTGGAAATACATGTGCCTTCAGTTTGGTTGAGTGCACACCTTTTGCTTTATGTCCAGGGTTTTCCACAACACAAGCATGAATGATCCTACAGTCCCTGTATGTCAGAAATCTGCACCACAACTTTTTTTTAAAGCACCTGGCAACTCTTTATCATGTTAAAGGCATGACAACTCACTGACTGAGGAGATTCTTCCAGAGAAAAAGATAAATCTCTTTAAAAAGGGGGAGATCTGGCAACATTAATCCCTGCTTTTTTTCATGCACGTGAGCATAACTTGATTTTCTATGAGGTCAATTTGATTCTGGCAGTTTTGATTTAGTTGGAGTATGACCTTGAAAAGCATCATCAATATTCAAACTTTGCCCGTTCTGATTGAGCCAAATGGCAAAATGAATGCACAAAGATAATATGAAATGTATTAAATTCTGTTCCAAGTCTGCTGTGGGATACTTTTATCCTGGCTGCTACTGCATGTCAACAGTGCATCTGTCAAATGTTGATTTCTGCATGTGTGGTGCTGTTTGTTCACATCTGCTGCATGTCAGCTATCAACTATAATACATGCTGACAGGTATGTAACAGCTGCTGATTGCTACTTCATGACTGCTGTCAGATACGATCGATATTCACCCCTCCATGTCAGATAATTGTCACACATTGACTGCTACTGCAGAACCTTCAGACACCAATTGCTGATGCTGAATATCAGATAAGTGTAGGAGAGGTGCACAGAATATTCACCAGCACAGAGGAATTGGGGTGTAAAGTCCAATTAATTTCAGCTCTAATTTTGTCCACCCACTATTGGAACTACGTTTATATGTTTGTCTTTTTTTTTTTTTTTAAAGTGAGATGCTTAATTTTGAGTTTATTGGTCCGAATTCAAATCAGCTTGAAAGATGGGCTTAAAAAGCTCTGCTCCTCATACATCATCTAGCAGTTATGAGATGAGTTACTTAGGAGTAGCCTTCCCCCCTCTTCACTGGAACATTTAAAGATAGCTGTTTTCAAGGCAGAAAAAGTTGGTTGTACTGCTCCCTTAATTATGCTTTTAATAATGTGAATGGTATTTCAGCTCAGAGGCTGAAATCAGGGCCCATGAGAGGGGGGTAAAGGGGGTGAATTGTACCCGGGCCCAGGGTCAAAAAGGGGGCCCAGGAGCCAATGGAAATTTCCTGGGATCTCAGCTGGCCTCATGGAGAGTGAAAGATGGTGGCTAGGTGGTCAGGTCTACCAGGCAGGTAGACCTGGCTGCCGCATCAGGAAGCCTGTTAGACCTGGGATCTGGAGACTTTTCCAGATATTGCTGTCCTCCCCCACCCTGTTTTGCCCTCTCCCCCCTTTGACAAGGGGCCCAAAAGAAACGTTGTACTCCCTGATAAAATTCCTCTCAGAGGCCCTGCAGCTGATGACCCCTCCCAATGGCGTCGCTCCCGTCAAGTGACGGGAGCGGGCCGCTACGGGGTGACGCACGCAAGGGGTGATGCGCGCACACGCGTGATGCATCACCTCTTGTGCGCAACGTCCCCGGAGCGGGCTCCCGGCCTCTTACGAGGCCAGGAGCCGGCTCTGGAGACGTCTTTCCCGTCCAACGCGCCAGGGCCTTCTGAGGAAGGCCCGCTGTGCGAACGTCATTTATAACTTTTTTTGCACATGCACAGACCGTCCCTGAGGGAAAAGGGCTGCCCTTTTCCCTCAGGAACGGTCTGCACATGCGCTAAAAATGTTATAAATAATGTTCGCGCAGCGCACCTTCCTCAGAAGGCCCCGGACAGCCAGCCAGGGAAGACGTCCCCAAGCCGGCTGCAAAAATTAAGGGGGTGCCCGGGCCAGTGGCCCATCGGGCACCCGGAGCGGCGCCTTGTCGGGCGCTCCCCCCCAAATCACAGCGTGGCCGAAGATTTGTAAGAGGGGGGTATAGGGGGAGCCCTGACCCCTCCAAAGTGGTCGTGTTCAATGCTCCTTCCACGGCTCCACTAAAGGTCCTGCTCACCTCCTCAAGCTTCTTGCAAATGCTCCCTCCCCCCCACCAGCTCTACTCATCCAAGCGTTGCCCCTGCTCTGTCCTCACAAATCTGTCTGCTGGTGATGAAGGCATTGTCCAGCCTTCTAGTCAGATTATCCTTTGTTACAATAAGAGAATCTATGAGTAAACACTCTAAAAATACACCAGGAGGAACGGTCAAGAGAACCTGCCAGATCAGTTATTTATTGCAACCTACTAGCTATGCACCAAAGGTGAATTACAGTTTCCAAAACCTTTAGTCATGGGTTACATTCTTAGATTAGTATTTAGGTGGTTTGCAACAGTAGCTCAGATACTTCTGATGATGCCTCCTATGCTGGAGGCGAAACGTAAAGTTTTTACGATCTATTTATAATAATAAAATTATATATTATGGAATTTCCCGGCAAAATGCTTGTTCGGAATTCTAAAGCCTTTAGTCATATTTGGCCCTTTATTAAAGGTCACTACCATTCACAATATCTCTAAAAATGTATCAAGAGGCAGAAAGAACCTTGCCAGCAGCAGCCAGTCAAAGGCAAGGCTTGCATTATTGATCCCATGGTCAAAGGACCATATTGCCTTAGGAATGACATGTGTCTGCCATGGAAAATGACACCCTCTGTGTCAATTTCTCTTCCTCTGTGACCTATGCTATCACATGCACTTATAGCCCAGTCCTAACCAACTTTCCAGCACTGATGCAATGGAGCCCCAAGGTAAGGGTACAAATGTTCCCTTACCTTGAGGAGGCCTCCATGACTGCACCCCCACAACAGAATGTAGCATGCACCCCATTGGCATGGCTGCATCGGTGTTGGAAGGTTGATTAGGATTGCGCTGTTAGTCATGATATCTCAGTGTTGGGCATTTCCTTGCCCCATGCACAATGCCATGATATGAAAACATGGGGTAAATGGGGATGGGACAGTTAGAGCGAACTTGAAGAAGGGAAGCTGTTGTCAGTGGCCACTCTTCTCTCTCATACAGCGCAATCCTGATTAGGATTTGGCTGACAGCCCATGGCCGCCCGCCGGATCCTGTGCTCCGCCATGGGCAAGCTCACGCTCAGCCAGAGGTATACTCAGGGAAGGGGACGCTCGTCCCCTTCCCCGAGTGTAAATGCAGGCTCGGCCAATCAGCCTCCTTGGATTTCCACCAGCAATTTTGCTGGCGGAAGTAAGAGGAGGTCGTGTAAAGGCCTAGCCGGCCCGGCGGTGGTCAGGATATAGCCGAAGCCGTTCCCTGCCCCCTCCTGGGCTGGCTGGGCCAATGGGCCCCCTCCCTGCACTGGTGATCTGCCCCCTCCCGCCCATCGAATCCTGTCTTACCTGGGTCCGGCGGCCGTTGGGAGCTCCGTCGTCGGAGCAGGGGAGGCCGGCTTCTCCACCTGCCTTCCCTGCTCTGGAGTAGACGCAAATTTGCTTTACTTTATATATAGCTTTTTAAAAAGGAGGCTAATCTGAAAAAAGAGGAAAAATCAGATACTATTCATCTATCTATATCTATATCCACTGGCGTTGCTGCAGGGGGGCGGAACTCTAAGTTCTGCCGCGGCTCTGACCCGCCGTTGTGCTGATTTCACCGCCTTGAATGGTTCCGAAGGCGAGGGGGCGGGGCCGCTTCGTGCTCCGGTGTAACCGAGGGTCGGAGCCGCGGTGGAACTTAGAGCTCTGCCCCCCCTGCAGCGACACCAGTGTCTATATCTATATCTATATCTATATTAGGGAGGCTATTTTGGATAATAGATTTAAATTGCTATGATAAACATTTTGAATATATGTGTTTCTCTTATATGTGTCATCTTTCATAAGACATACACCTTGGCTTTTGGCACATCTTGGCATTCAAGACGACCTTGCGAGATTTTTAAACTTTCCAATAATCTAGTATGTCATCTGTCAAGCTGAGGGTTGGGGAAAAGGGAGGGAGAAGTAGATTCATTGATGTGATTGAATTAAAAGACGGCCAGAATCTTCTAAATCGTTATCCCTGAGGTAACAGACTTGTCTGGAAATGAGGGAACCCTACCTGTGTAAAGTAGGTTAGTTTGGTTAATTGAGTAGTTGGGCTTGCTGTTTTCCTTAGAGAGCTAAGTCCAAATTGATTTTTTTAAAAAACGGAAAGAGAACCACTGAGCTTCCAGAGTAATTAACTATAATGCTGTCAGAAAATCTTTGCCTGAAAATGTCCTTTCTGAAATACCCCATTTACTAAAATGAATATGCTATTACCATACCAGTAATCAACCACAAGATGGATGCAATTTGGCCTGCTGTGTGCAGTCATTCTGAAACGTATGTTGTCAGTGCAACAGATTCCCCAGCATGCCCTAGCCTAGTACGAGCACCACATCCTCTTACTGCAAATATTTTCCATTAAGATATTCCACAGCCAGATAGTGTTTTGGTGGGGGAAGGGGGTGCGTGGGATTTGGACTTTGCTATTTTTGTCCCTTCCTTTTCACTGTTTAAGATCTTGTTCATATGGGCAGCCAGATCCTGACTACAGGTCTGGTGACAGAACGAGCGTTCCATTGCCAGAAGCCGTCGCAAACATGCCATAAGGTAGGATTTTGTTAATGAACTGGCAGAAGGCTGGCCGCCCTCACTCCATCGTTATGACATCCATGCGGCCGCCAGAGGAAGGTGCCAAAAATGTGCCCCACAGCACCTTGTGCACCCCTGCCACCCAGGAGTGGTCTATCCCCTGCCCCCCATTCCTACGCCACTGCATTTTGTTGCCCAGTCTGAAAAGGACATTTTGTAGTTCTTCCCAATCTGTTTTAAATCGCACTATCCTGAATAATCTGGGTCAACTACAAGCTTGGCCACCTCATCAGTGCCCTCCCCCCAGCCTTCATATTACTTACAAATCTAGGCCAATTGAAACGTTACAGCCTCAATGGGGAGGGTGCCAAGAAACACTTGGCACCCTCCACTTGGTGGGTGCAATGTTATAAAAGTTGTTACTCCATGCATTGGTTCACACTCCTGGCCAGCACCAGGGATGTGCAGCAGCCTCAATAATAATCTTTGGGACAACCCAGAATTTACTTCCCTGTACTGCAAACCATCCATTTATACCACTACCAGTATCATTAGCCAGTTACTGATCCGTAAGAGAAAGAACCATTCTCTTATCTTATCCCATGACTGTTAAGTGGTATTGAAGGTCTCTGTTGGGGAATTTTGTAAAACGTAAAAAAAAAAAGAGAAGGAAATTGAAAGCTGATGCAATATATACTGAATTATTCCCCATTGTTATTGACTCCATCAAAGGATTCTAAAATACTTGGTGAGACAAGACTTCCATTTGCCTTGATGATTCTCCCTTATCAAGGTTTGTTTCAAACACTGAACACTTCTAATCTAATAACACCTTCTCCATTTACATTTGCGAAGAAAAATTACATTACAATGATATGCTTTCTAATAAATTCTGTATCTGGCAAATGAATGCTATGCTTGCTATACACAAAAGCAAGCAGATCGTCACTATAGCCCTCTTTTGTCTTCCATCCTTTGACACATCTATCATCTAGCATTCTCGTTGCTTCTCTACTTAGTCTCCTGCTTCTGATATACTCGAGGCCCAATCTAATTTGGATGCGGCACTGACAATGCATGGATACTGGCACAATGTCCATCTTATCCTAAGCTCAGCCAGCAAGGGCAGGGGAAGAGAGGAGACAGTGGAGCCTGAGCCACGTCCTGTTGGGGCCCAGCAACACTCCCAGACACACCTGCCCAGGAGGAAGCTTCCTGGGATGCAACAGAGCCTACCGAGGAGACCTGCCTAGGACCAAGCCAAGAGCAGAACACATGGCCAAGGAGATATGCCACTACCAAGGCCCATGGCAGCTGTTTTGTTATTGTTATTGTTGTTGTTGTTGTTGTTGTTGTTATTGTTGTTAATAATAATAATAATAATAATAATAATAATAATAATAAAGCAGTATTTATATACCGCCTTTTCTATGGTCATCGGATTTCTCCTCCGACTTTAATTCAAAGGCGGTTTACATGGGCAGGCTTTCTAAACCCCAAGAGGATTTTACAATACAATAATGTTCTAATCTTTCGTAGAACCCTTCATTCTAGATGGTTTCTTTCACAGTCCAGCTCTCTCTCTCTCTCTCTCTCTCTCTCTCTCTCTCTCTCTCTCTCTCTCTCTCTCTCTGGCGTTTACCTCACCACGCTTCAGCTGACAGGCATCCTTGATTCTCATGAAGTGCAGCTGCAGTTCCACTCCCCCACAGAGGCTCTGCAACTTATCAGCTTGGCGTGCCGGCAGCTCTCCAACAGACACAGACACTTCCGGCCATCTCAAACTGCCATCCTTCAGATCTTCAGGCATATATGAGACGGTTGCTCTACCAACTGAGCAAGACATCCATGCCCAGACGTCCTGCCCGTCCAGCCATAGCCACAGGCAGGTAGGCAGCCAGAGCAGCACCCACACATGCCACTGTCTGCAAGACACCACATTGCACTGACATATGTGGCGGCGGTGTGGCGGCTTATCTTGAAGATAGAATTGGGCCTTAAGTTTTCTCCTTTCCTTACATTTTTTATGAACAGAATTTGCTAGAGTCTGATTTAATTATTTTGTCTGGGAAAGACTCCCACTTTTAAAAGGGAATCTTCTTCAACCGTTAACTCCTTGACTTTCCTATTTAACCATACTGGCATTCTTTTGAATTTGAACTGATTTGTATTTATGTGTGACATACATTTTATTTGAGCCTTTATTGTAGCTAGGTTTAAAAAAAAAAAAAGCAAAAAACCACTTCCAGTCTCCTTGGAAGAATTTGAACTTCGTGGCTGTATTCTTCTGAAATGCTCTTGTTTTTTAGACATATCCCCTTTTCAAATTAAATATCGCTCTATGAATTTGCTGACTAGCCCTGTGGAAAGAGTGAAAAGTGAAGCAAAGCAGTGCTAACAGGCAAACTCTTGTCTTAAGGTGCCATTATTAAGCATTCCAGAGGTTCCACTGTAATTGTATTTGACCTTTCAGTGATAGACATGCTCTATTTTTTTTTTGTGGCCGATGACTGTTGTCTGTTTACTTAAAATTTCCAGTATGCCAGATAAACGAGGCAAGTTCTTAGCTTTTCAACGGGAGTCTTTTTCCCCCATATCATTGCTTGATGCTTGGAGCACCTGAAGCCTGCTCCTGATGTGAGCTCAGAGCCAGAAATGGGGCATGCAGTGTGGGGTGACTGCCTGTTCCCTGGGGCACAGAGCACACAGTGCAGTAGAGCAAAATGTTCACATCGCCATGTGATGTGGCTTTCTTCCTCTGGGCACATAGCATGAAGCATTTCATGGCATGCGTCTCTGTCTTGCTTTTCTTTCTGGATTTGGGCGAAGCAAGGATGCACACTGGGATAAGGTATTAGATTAATGAGGCTTGATTAGATGCAGCAATAAAGATAATTTAAAAAATAAACAGGGTAAAAGAAGCCAAGCAATCTCAGACGTCCAGTCACTGGAAGTCCCTCAGGCAGCGACGAACACAGCCCTGGGAGCCAAGGTTGGGAGGCACCGGCTGCTTTATACTTTATACTCGAAAAAGGCACGAGCTGCTGCTGCCGCCTGCTCTTTCCCAGCTCCCCTTATCTTGCTTATATTCCTCTGAGACGCCCACTCCTATCCTCCCCCCCCCTTTTCTCTAGACTGTGGAGCCTAGCTAGAGCATAAACCACCGGTGGCATACATTGTTGGAGGATGGGCAGCGTTTAGCTGCTGGACACTGGGGGTGTGGTGTACTGCCTGGTCACATGTAAAGACCTCCTACTCTAATCCCTCTGTTTTCCAGGAAGGGGCCTGACCTTTATTTCCTCCTTCTTTCCCCTCACTCAGTCTCTTCTTCTCTTGATGCCCACCGAGCAAGATGATGCCATCGCTGCTCCTGCAGCCCAGCAGCCATCTTGCAGCCTAACCCCATGCAGGGAGCCCCAGCTCTAGGGGGGTTCTATCTTAAGTCTAGGATGTACCTCTGATTGATGGTCAGATGCTATGTATATATGCAAACTAAACTGTGAGTAAACACTTCTTCTTTTTACAACTACAAAGCAATGCCTCGTGTGTATTCATTTAGCTAAACAAAGCAGTCTGCCTGGGTGGAGGAGGGAACTCTGCTAATAAGTGGGAATGCACCTCCCAATATATGCCTGAGAGCATCTAATTACCCCATCATACATATCACAGGAAAGATACAGACACAAGCAAATACAGGCTGCATGAGAGTATAACTTGCCAATGGGACAAGTTTCGATCTTTTCTATCTTCTTGGCTTACATGCCGCCAAAATGGCAGTGCAGTTAATGACTTATTTTCTACCGATATTCTGGGTGTGCGTGTCAGACCTGGGTCTAGGACCCTCAAGAAATATCTTTTTAATTTGTTAAAGTGGGACCCCAGAGACCAGTTCCAGGATCCCCTTAATTAATACTGCAGCGACTCAAAGACTTGGGATACCCAGCAGTGTCGGGGCTCCCTTTGATCACCTGTAATGTCAGTAATTATGCAATGGGAGAGGTTAGCTCACCTGCTGCAAGTGAATGAAGTGCTTTATGGCCCAACAAGAAGTTCACTTTTTGCCCATAGCTGCTGTTTCTATAATGAATCACAATTCATGATCTACAATTAATTCGCAATTCAAGACCCATGATCTCACACCTCAGTCTAATTCCCCTTTTCCTTCCCCTCTCAGAGTTTCTCTCCCCTTTTCTCACTCAGAACAGAAACCTGCATCTCCATCCTAACCCTTTGCCCCCCACCCGTAAACAAACCACTCTACATAAGACTTTAGCATCTCTCCTCCCACCTCTTTGGCCTCCCCTTCCTCTTCCTTCCCTTCCCGAAGACTCTGGTGTCTTCTCAATAGTGCTAGTGATAGAACTGTTCAGAATATTGTTTACATTTATTACAATCTGGCATTCAGAGAGAGCCTATTACTAAAACCAGGAAGATTTGTGTTTCTAATCTTTGGCAAATGCTGCTGGATGTACCATGGGCCAACAAACTAAAGATTTGAGTTGCACGTGAGTTGGAGTGCACATGTGGGGGCACTGGTCAGAGTTCTGGAGATGATTCCAGAACAGACCAAGCCAAAGCAGGCAATTTAGCCTCTTCTTTTACAGACAAAAAGGAAGAAGAAGCAAGAGAGTTCTTCTATAGGACCAGTAGACACCTGATTGTCTCCACAAGTCATCTGATTCTTCTTGGGCTGGCTGCCACTATCAGGTGAGGGCGCTGTGGAGCAGCAAGGCATAGGTCAGCCAGTTGTTCTCCCTGCCAGCTGTCTTGGTGGCAAAGAGAATAAAATGCCTGAGCCCTGTTGCCCCAGTCCCTGGTTCGAGTCACATAGCACCTTACAATTAGGCTCAGAATAAGTGGAGCTATTCCCTGAGTTTGGAGAACATAACTCAGTTAATTTTTTGCATGCATCCAAAGAACACTGGTCCACCATCCAAATGTAATATATGAAGCAGCCCAGATAGAACATCTATGGAAAAGTGAAAGCAGCTAATGGGGAAGAAAAAAATATGTTAATGGCATGATTAGCTTTCAAATTACGACATGAAATGATTAAGGTTTTTGAGACTGAAGTCAAAGATCAGCTTGAATAGGTTTGGTGTAATAGGGTAATTGTGCTGCTCTGATAGACCAAGTGATAAGTAATATTTCATATTAAATTAATTGTAATGACCAAGTGTTCATTTGGGCACTGTCATGAAAAGTTGTTAATTAACATCAAACTTTTAATGAGCTTAGCTGATCAAGACTTTTTTTTTAAGAATTTTTCCACAGTCAACATCCTTTGCCCTGTCTAGTGCAAACCAGTGTGTGTGTGTGTGTGTGTGTGTGTGTGCATGCGTGCGTGCGCGTGCATGCACAGCAGGTCATTCAGAACTGGCCAGGGTGATCCACACCATGGTGACACTGAGATTAGACTATGGTAACACGCTCTTCATGGGGCTGCCCTTGAAGATGGTTTGGAAACTGCAATTAGTGCAGAATGCGGTGGCTCATGTGGTTGCTGGAGGTTGGTAGTTTGACTCAGTCAGACCGCTACTTCCGTGACTGCACTAGCTGCCATTTCCAGGCCCAATTCAATGTTCTTGTCTTGGCCCTTAAAGCCCTACATAGTTTGGGGCCAGCATCATTGAGAGACTGCCTTCTTCCGTATAATCTGGCTCACCCTCTATGGTGAACTGAGAAGGGGTGGAGTAAGGCAAAGGGCCAATGAGCAGCCACTGATGGGGTGACGCCCCACCAGTCCCTAGGAATGAGCATCACAGCAACAGTCACCCCAGAACTATGAGGAGATGACCCAAGAATACCACACACTCACACGCATGATACAAGGATGCTACCCCATCCCTAAAGGGGCTACTGTGGCATAAGCAGTGTCAAAAAGGGATCTTTAGGGGTGGTGTGTAGGACCCACATGTTAGGTAGCAGTTAAATGTTTTCATTAAATGTTTGTGCATCGTAAGTATAATTGATTCCGGTGAAACAGTGAAATCTTCTCTCTTTCTTCTTGCAATCTAAAATAGCATCAAGCTAGCAGTTAGTATCAATCTCGGCAATCCCGGTAAGCAGACTCACACACCCCCTTGCATACGAATTGAGTGGCCAGCTTGATCTGAAGCAGGTGCAATGGAAGGCTGAAGAAGCTGGCGGTACACCGCAATCCTGCTTTTGGTGGCTGGTGGTAGGCTTCTCTCTGGGGCTCGGGTCTTGCTTGCTGTTTTTACAGTCTTGTTGACGTCATTTTAGAACCAGGGTGTTGTGTGTTGTTGTTTTTTCTAATCACTTCTCTGACTGTCCTCATGCTCATCCCCTCACCCAGCTCCATATCTGCCAACTTCAAGCAAATGAAATGCCTTATATGTAGGCAGGGTTAATTGCATATCAATATCTCAGCATTAAAAGATAACTAGTCCTTATCAAGCAAAACAAGCTCTTCTTTTATATTGTCTTACGGAGCAATCCTCCCTAAATATCTGCCTGAGGAGCGTATGCTACACAGGCGGAGAGTGTCATAAACACACCATAACGCACGTTCATGGCACCCAGAGAGTAAGGGCCGCCTGTGCGGAGGTCTCTCTACCCTGCAGCTGCCGGAGCACATAAGTACTGCACCGGTTGGTGCAGGGGCGGGGGAAGGGCGGGCCAGGCAGCGAGGGAGGGTGGCCGTTGGCCGGCCTGAGCCACGAGGGGGCGGGGATATCAGCGGGGAGCTCTGCCGATATCCCTAACCCTCTCCCTACCTGGGCCGCCCTTACCCTGCCACCTCAGATGTACGTCGCCTTGGATGTACGTCAGATGTACGCCGGCCCATTGGGGCTGGGCAGCCCTACACCGGGGGAAGGAGATGAATGTTCCCTTCTCCTGAGGAGTCCGTGGGCTGCACCGGAGCGACCCGGAAAGGGCTCAAGATCCTGCGGCCAGCCCTATGTGCCAGCCGCAGATCCTTACGCAGGATCGGGCTGTTAGTCTCTTCATGTCAGGGTGTTATCATCCGAGAACCCACAGCTCTCGTGCCCTTTCCCTAGTTCAGCCTTTTGAAAGCAAATCCAGTAGAAGCCGTTTTCATTCATTGCACACTCATACTTGTTGTGTCTAAAACAGCCAATGCTTTAATTAAAGTAATAATAGGTAATTGCATAAAGACAACAATTGTACCATAATGGATAAAACAGCTGATCCCTTTAATTGAGGCAATAAGAAGTAATACAGCAATTGATTATATAACCATAAAAACAATGCATCTATGTGCGGCGCATCATTATAAAAGCCCAAACCAGACTGTGACAGCAGCAAAGGGGAAGAAGAAGAGAAGTGATAGGAGTCCTGGCACCCAGGGTTCAAGTTCTCTTACCCCACTCACACATATGTCCAAGAAATATAATTTTGATTACAGGAAAACAAAGGTTGAAATGTAGAGGGCAGCCAGGTGAAACAAACCACAAGTGAAGTTGTTACATGGCAAGGGTTCAAGTCCCTGTGGGGGAGTTCACCAGCTGGAAGGTGCACTTTTGCCAGGGGAGGGACTGGAACAAGTCACAAGGGGAGCCACAACAGCACCCAGAAAAAGCAGGGTGCTGTAGCTCACTGCACAAAGGCTCAGGGTGAGTGCTGGGTGACACAGGCTGGCCTTACCCAGTAAGGCTTTACTCACCTTTGATGTGACTGGCCAGAAACGCAAGAAGAGGGGGAGTCGGGACCAGGGCCCACACTGGCCACTCCACAAAGCCGCTCCCCCCCCCTCTGCCGCAACACTGCGCACTGCATCTCATGGGGAATTTAACCCCTTGCATTACTGCAAATAGGCACACTTGGCTGGAAGACTATAGAGGGGAGATGGTGCAGTCCCGGGTGTGTGTGCAAAACATCGGGTGCCCCCCCTGAAAATGGGCTAGCTACACCTCTGACCAGGGAACATGCACTAAAATTGAAACAAGTGGAGGGTTAGAACGGACAAAAGAAAATATTTCTTCACCCCGCATGTAATTCATCTGTGGAACTCCTTTCCACAGGAGGTGGTGATGGCACCTGGCCTAGATGTAGACTTACCATTTGTCCCAGAAAAACCAGGACAGTCCCGGAAATGGCCCTCCAGAATTGTCCCGGAACGGTTTTCTGGGCCGGTTGGTAAGCACTGCCACCGCCGCCATCTCCATTTTGAAAATTAAAGAACTTACCCAGGCACCGGCATCTTGACTCACAAAATCTTGCGAGATCCAAGATTTGGGCATTGACATCTTGGATCTCGCGAGATTTCGCGAGTCAAGATGCCGGCGCCAGTTAAGTTTCTTTAGTAATGGCGGCGGTGAGCGGCGAGCGGGTGAGTAGTCCATTCACCCACTCTCTCACTGGCACGGAGCCGAGAGGGTGGAGCGGATGAACGACAGCCTGCCCGTGCCGCACAAGCCTCCGGCAGGCTCGCACAGCACGGGGAGGCTACCTCCGGATCAGCAGCACAACAAGAAGCAGCACGACGGTGACGATGTGGTACGTAAATTTAATTAATTATTTAATTGCATAAATAAATAAATAAAAATGCGGACGCGCTTCACGCGGCAATAGGGGGCGCTTTGCGCCCCCTTCGATTTTTAAACTTAAATTTATTTATTTATTTATTTATTTATTTGGGCCATAGATTAAATAAATAATTAAGATTTGCGGCTGCACTTTGTGCGGCAATAGGGGGCACTTTGTGCCCCCTTCAGTTTTTCAATTTAAATTGATTTTTTAATTTTTTAATTAATTAATTAATTAATTGTGGGGGGGTACTGGTTTGAGGGGGGGAATTATGGTAAGCCTACCTAGATGCCTTTAAAAGGGGTTTGGACAGATTCATGGAGGAAAAGACCATCACAGGTTACAAGCCATAAGCAACCTCCTTCCTTTAGAAGTAGGTTTTCTCCGTGCCAGGTGCAAGGGAGTGACAATAGGAAACAGGTTATCTTGTTGGCTGTGTACTCCCTGAGGCATCTGGTGGGGCCACTGTGTGATGCAGGAAGCTGGACTAGATGGGCCTTTGGCCTGATCCAGCAAGGCTCTTCTTATGTTCTTATGTTGTCTGTGTGCTCCCGGAGGCATTTGGTGGGGCCACTGTGAGATATAGCAAGCTGGACTATATGGGCCTTTGGCCTGATCCAGCAAGACTCTTCTTATGTTCTTATGTTCTTATGATTTCAGTGATGGTGGCCAAATTCTTCTTGTCCAGGAGGCAAAAAACAATAGCTCCTGCACATCCCAGAACTGCACAAATGTTTCTCCCTACTTTCTATTGCCTAGAGATCATGCAAAAACTGGTCAAATATATTGACCCTAGATTTTTCTCCACCATTCTAACCTATTTTCCTGCATTGTTCCATTGTCTTTTTCACAGAAATCCAAATTAATAGTTTACTGAATGGTTAGGCCCAATGCAGCTTTCCCTAATGAGTGTTTTGACTGAAAATAACTAGCTTCAGCCTCATTACAGAATATTTACCATCCAAAACATTACCCATGATATAGTCCAAAGCCTGGTTTCATTGTTTCAGCAAATTAAATGTCTTCCTGGGGTGTGATTAAATACAACGGCGACAATGAAAAGGTCAACTGACCTCTTCAACAACATTCATTTGGATGGCTAAGACTGTCAAATAATTTGTGGAAAATCACAAGCAGCATTTAATTAAGCTTGTAATAATAGTTGCAGCTCCCTGTGTACACAATTCTTCTTTTATACCGCTACTGTAAACAAATTAGGGTTAAATCGCCTGTCAGGCATGGTTTTCAATATCCACTGTGCTTCTAATTTGTAGCTGTGGCCTCATATAAGTTGTTATTAATCAACAGCATTCAAAACATTGTTTAAACGTATGATGGCTACTGTAGATACCGGTAGTTTTCTGATTCCTAAAGCTTTGAGACAAAAGGAGTTACTTCACAGAGTGCATAATTTGTCTGTGGAATTCATTGCCATAAGACGTGGTAATGGCCACTAAGCTGGATGGCTTTAAAAGGAGATCAGACCAGGGATTCTCAACCTCTTCCTGGCTGAGTACCACTTCCGGCTCCACTCTCCTGCTGCGTACCATCAGAAGTGACTGGTGATGACACCATTGGTAGTTACTCCTGGTTTTTCAGGTTTTTCGAGGCCAGCAAACGCAAGTAAGAGGCTCTGAGCGAGTGGAAGGGCCCTTCTCAGCGTTCCCAAGAGGCTCAGCCAAAGGCAGCAGCCTCTCAGGAGCGAAAACATGCTGCCAAGTGCCGCACTGGAGCGGGATTCCAGTGGTGTGGTGGTCTGAGTACCACCAGCAGTTGGCCGAAGTACCACTGGTGGTACAGTACTAGTACCACTGGTTGAGAACCCCTGGATTAGACATATTCATGAAGCACAATTCTACCAATGGCTACTAATCATTATGACTATGCACTATGTCCAGGTTCCACAGCAGTATGCCTCTGAATATCAGTTTCAGGGGACCAATGGTAGAGAAGAGGTATGCCTCCCTCTCCTGTTTGCTGGCTTCCCAGAGCTGGTGGGCCATTGTAGGAAACAGGATGCTGGACTAGATAAGCCTTTGGCCTGATCCAGCGGAGCTTTTCTTACGTTCTCATGTTAGTTTTTCCTTAACACATTTACAGCAGTTCCTGTATTCTATTGCATTATTATCATTGATTAAACAATATAACTTGTAGAGCTGATTGCTTGCTAAAGAATGTGATAGAACCTCCATTCCGTGTAATTCATCAATCAATGCTTCCGTTAAGACAGCTGCTTGTTAGAATATATGCTCCATCTCATTCAACTGGCAGTTAGGAGATGTCTGCTGAAATTACTGTCTGCATTTTAATAACTTGCATTATGCAAAAAATTGGATGATCTTATTCCTGCCTTAAAACCTGTTAATCATATGTTAATTGATAAACAGTGTTATAATCCATACTATTCTGATTATCCCTATTTCTAGGCCCATGCTTTGGTAATTTCCTATCTTGATTACTGAAACCTTGTTGTCTCTGGCCCTCCTTGTTTCCATCTTGATCCACATCTATTTACCTCTGTTGGGAACTCTGCCAATAGAACTGTCAATCTTGGTATTTCTGCTGATCCAATCACTCCTAAGTTCTCTCCAGTGGCATCATGTTCGATGTTGTATCTTAAACTTCTTATTTGAAGAAGTTGAAGCCAGTGTTTAAAATTCATGATCTTATCTCGCCCAAATCCCTTTCCTTACTTCCCGTCCTCTTCAACGTTCAAATTCCATCCTTTTCATCAGTCTAGATCTTGTGTGTGTGTGTGTGTGTGTGTGTGAGAAATATCTATTCCAATCCAATCACCTTTATTTTTTTAAAAAAAGGTAAAGGTGACCCCCGACAATTAAGTCCAGTCGTGTCCGACTCTAGGGTGTGGTGCTCATCCCCATTTCAAAGCCGAAGAGCCAGCGTTGTCCGAAGACGCCTCCGTGGTCATGTGGCCGGCATGACTCTCCTTGCCGCAGCGCGTAGCATGCAGCTGGAACACGGAGCGCTGTTTACCTTCCCGCAAGCGGTACCTATTTATTTACTCGCATTAACATGTACAAATATAGCAACCAACACGACCGCATTAAACAACCGTGCCAGGTCAAACAAATAAAACCAATAAAATAAAATATTCCAACAGGAAGCCCCCCCCCCAATATACAAGTATGTAACAGCTATTAGATCATTTAGAATTTCCACATGGATTACTAGAGATGATAGATTTACGTCTCACTATGACTGCATAGAAATATTTTGCTAGTTGTAGGATGGTATGCTTGTCCACAGATGACAGAAGAAGGCTCAGAATTGCCTCTTACTGGGTCTAATGGTACTGGGTCAGTAATGGATTCAAAAAGTCAGTGCATAAGTCTTTGTACCAAGGGCAATGAAACACTATATGAAAGATTCAATGGCCTCCATATTACAATCACAAAATCTGTTACTCTCAGTACCAGAAATACAGTGATGCCTCACAAGACAAATGCCTCGCACAACAAAAAACTCGCAAGACAAAAGCATTTTGCAAGTTTTTTGGTGACTCGCAAGACAAATTTTCTTGCAAAAACAATTTCGTCTTGTGGAACACTCAGCTCCTAAAGCCACAATCTATTCAAATGTTAAAGTATTCAAGAGGGTTAGCAGACTGCAAACAGTACAGCCCGAGGCCACACCGATTATCACCCGACAATAGCTAACACCAGCAGAGATAAAGGCAAAGCAGAGATAAAACTACCATCCTGAAAAACTTCCCATCCTAGTAGGTGTACTGATTAAGACCCTACCCATTCTTCGTTTTGGCCCGGAAGCGGCAGCAGCAACTCGGCACAGGCTGTCTGCCTGCCTGCTTCGAGTCTCTTACTGACTCACACAGGAGCCGCCCTCACGCCGAGGAAAGCCTCTTCAGCTGTTGCACGGCCGAGAGGTAATGGTGCATTTAGTGGTGCCTGCTCCGCCCCTTAGCCTGGCCGGCAGGAGGATACTGTAGGCGACAGCTACACTTGCCATTTGAATAAAGTATTCAAGAGGGTTAGCAGACTGCAAACAGTACAGCCCGAGGCCACACCGATTATCACCCGACAAATAGCTAACACCAGCAGAGATAAAGGCAAAGCAGAGATAAAACTTCCCTTCCCTTCCAGAAACGGTGTGCATTACTAGAGCGGAGCTCTGGGAACTGTGAGTACTGTAAATACTTAAAAGTAAATAGCACGGCAGGGGAGGTGACTCGCAAGACAAAATTATTCGCAAGACAACATGACTCACGGAACGAATTAATTTTGTCTTGCGAGGCACCACTGTATATATATTTAAAGCCTATCCTCTCCATTTAGAATATACCATTCTTCAGTTTCACTGTTTGAGGTATTGTGGGGATGCCTGCCTGGCCTGGGAAACCTGTCAGGGCCTTATTCATGTTGGCACCAAGGTTCTGGAATTCCCTCCTAGATAAGTACGTTTCATGCTTTCACTACTGAGTTCCCATTGTCAAGAAACAATATTGACCTAATTAAGCTCTCTATCAATTTGACATCCCCCCGACCTATTATACAGGTAGGGTCTGTAGCTCAGTGGCAGAGCATGATTTGCATCCAGAAGGCTGCAGGTTCAGTTCCAAGCATCTCCAAGTAGGACCGGGAAAAACCCCTGGCCAAAACCCTAGAGAGCCACTGCCATCTAGAGAATGCGGATCTAGGTGGACCAATGCTCTGACACAGGAAAGCAGCTTGCTAACTAGGTAGGCTTACCAGATCTCCAACCGAGACAGAGTGCTAGAACTTTAGGAGAAGGAATGTGGGCAGGTGTAGCTTGTTAAACCTTAGAGCACAATCCTAGGCATGTCTCCATTCAATGGGGCTTGCTTCTGAGTAGACATGCCTAGGATTGTGCTCTAAGGTTTATCAAGCTACACCTGCCCACATTCCTTCTCCTAAAGGTCTAGCACTCTGTCCCGGTTGGAGATCTGGTAAGCCTAGGGATACAAGTTGCTTTAGTTTTCAACATCCTCCTAGATTCTCTGTTTCTGTAAATAGAACACGACTTATGCAATTATGCGTCTTTAGCTTGCAACTGAACCTACTTGTAGGCATCATTCTTATATATTTTCTGCTATTTTTTCTCATTATAAAAGTAGCTCAGCTTCTTCCAAGGAGTATGTGCAATGGAACAAAATCTAATGGAGACAAAAACAATTTGCAATGAAACCCCCATGTGTTTCAACAATGTGCACATTGATGAGGAAGGGGAAGGTGGGAGATAAGGAAGCAATAAGTTCTGACAACTGAAGTAACTGACGTAACCAGTGCATTCAATTTGCAGGATGTTTGTTTATTCATTTTAGTAGCACAGTACAGAGAAATGGGGACATTTCTAAACAGTATAATTTACAATATGAACATAAGAAGAATCCTACTGCATCAGACGAAAGATCCACCTCATCGAGCATCCTGTTTTCAGCCAGATGCTTCTCTGAAGCGCACAACTGGGGCAGGAAGGCCATAGCGCTAACCTGCGGTTGCCCACCCGCTGCCAACCACTGTTCCCTTTAAGCTGCATGTCCAGGCAACTCAAAGTCCTCCAAAGCTCAGTACAAAGCTCAGTACAGCTCTGAGCTCAGCATTCTTGGAAGTCCAGTGATGACGTTCAATGTCATTGCTGTACATCCAGAAAAACCAAGGAGCAGCCACACGGCATGCGAAGGGGTCCGAACAGCTGCACAGACCTCTTAGCAGGAATATATTACCGGTAGTTGCCAATTGGTATTCAGTGGAATACCTCTGAGCATGGAGAGTTCATTTAGCTATCACGACTAATAGCTAGGCTTACCAGATCTCCAACCGGGACACAGTGCTAGAACTTTAGGAGAAGGAATGTGGGCAGGTGTAGCTTGTTAAACCTTAGAGCACAATCCTAGGTGTGTCTACTCAGAAGCAAGCCCCATTGTGTTCAGTGGGGCTTGCTTCTAAGTAGACATGCTTAGGATTGTGCTCTGAGGTTTAACAAGCTACACCTGCCCACATTTCTTCTCCTAAAGGTCTAGCACTCTGTCTCGGTTGGAGATCTGGTAAGCCTACCAATAGCCACAACATACATCCTCCATGAATTTGCCTATTTCGAGCCATCTGAGGATGTGGACATCATAACAGTGAGTTCTATAAATTAATTCTATATTGTATAACGAGGTCTTGCCTTTTGTTTGTACTGGTCTATGGGCAGTCAGTTTCTTTGGGTGACTATGAATGGGGGAGACATTCTTTGATCCCCCTTTACCGCATCATGTAGAATTGTATAAAACTCTATCATGTACTCTCTTAGTTATCTTTTTTTCCTAAGCTAAAAAAGCCCCAAACACTTTAGGCCTTCCACCTGGGGAGGATGGAAACACTTCCCACTGTTTCCCCCACTTCCTGAATGTTTCTGCACCTTTTACAACTCTATGATATCCCTTTAAAGACAGAACTGCACACCATACCCCCAAATAGGCTGCACCACAGATTTACATAAAGTCATTAAAATATGGCCTCTTTGTTTCCAACCTCTTTCTAAATAACCCCAAGCACTGAATTTGCCTTTCTTTAACCTTTATCATCACCCACTGAGAGTTGATGTTTTCAATGAACTACCCAATGACAATTCAAAGATGACCACCAGATTACACACCAAGCATTCACATGATGTCAGTAGCAGTCTGGAAAAGAGCCCATAGAGGGAGCTGGTTTATACCAGATTCCCTAGAGACTATTTTAGGCCACACTTTAACTATTATTTAATTATTGCAGAGCTAGAGGACTGAATAGAGTCCTCTGTAGAATTTGATCTTGAATAAAGTAGCATGTTTTGTGTTGAACCTTTTGAGGCTTGGGGATTGAAACCTTCTGAGGCTTGGGGATGGAAAGCAAGTATTGGTGTGTCACTTTAGCCTCTGTGCTCAAAGCAGGAAGGTACTGATAGCTGCAAACACAGAACACCCCATATGGGAATCACAATGGTTCATATTCACATGTGGGTTGATAGGAATCAGCAGAAAATGAATCACCCTGTGTATGTGAAAAGAGACAAAATCTGCACCTGTAGTTTGTTGGAGAGCCAGTGCTGCTGCCAAAAGTCAGATCCACATTATGGATGCCTAAAATAAAGACTGCCATGAGAATTTAGTACTGCAGGTCCAACGGCATAGCTTTTTATCTGATGAGCCTAAACCAGCAAGTGGAATGTAAGGATTATTATTCTATACCTGAAGCAATAATAACAGTACAATCCTATGTATGTCTACTTGGATGAATGTTCCACTGTGTTCAATGATCCTTACTCCCAGGAAAGTGAGAATAGGATTCAGCCTAAACCACAGAACTACAAATAGGAAGCAAGAGGCCCGTGAGTCTTTCTCCAGTATTCATTAGTTGGAAGAATCCATAATTAAAAATTATAATCTGCAGCTAACAACTACATAGCCATTATAAGCTAAATGACATCAAAATTAATTAATTTAAAATATGTCCGCTCTTGAAAGAACAAGTATATTTCTTTTCAAGGACCCACTTGTTGTTAGTTTATTTTGAAGGAATAGGCTGTAACCATTAAAACATGTACCCTAGAATAACCCCACAGACAAACGGTACAATTACCTCCCACTTATGTAATCAGGTCTACATTGGGCCATAAAACAACCGTGCATATGGTGGGGCTGGGAGGCTGCGTGCCCCCTGAATTGTCAATGCAACATAATGCACAATGCAGGTGGTACAGGTTTCTAAGTCCATGAATGTATGCAAAATTGGTGTAACCCTTCCCCTCGTTCACCTGTGAGAGAACCCTTATTTGCCCCTTCCCCCTAGGAAATACAGTAAGGAAAACCATCAACAGCAGACCAATCTGCTCCTTCTGCCATATTTGCATGCTTAGAAATTGTGAGCGCTATCTGGTAAGCATGTGAACAGCTGCCACTTCAGTAGGCTTACCAGATTCCCCCCCCCCAAAAAAAAACTGGGACTCCTCCTCATTTTTTTTCGCTGCTGCCATGGACTAAAAGTGGTCTTTTTTTTAATCTTCGCTGGTGGCTGTGGAGGTCCTCTGGAGGTGTGTAGGAAAAGCCTGCGGACCCCTCTGCAGGCCTCCCCAAGCGTTGGAGAAGCTCTCCGACATGATCGCGGCCCACTTCTGGTTTCATTGTAAAACCGGAAGTGGGTCACGATTGTATCGGAGGGCCGCTCTGACGCTTGGGGAGCCCTGCAGAGGGGTATGCAGGCTCCCCACACACCCCGGAGGACCTCCACAGCCACCAACGAAGGTAAAGCAACTGAATTTTTATTTATTTATTCATTTAGCTAGCCAATTAGTTAATTAAATTGACTTGCAAGTCTCGCCGCCGCCATTCTGCTGCCACCACCACCATCTTGGCCGTGACCTTCCTCTGCCGCCATTGCCACTGCCCATCGTCACCACCATTGCCACACGTCATGTTGCCACCCGCTGCCTCCACCGCCATTGCTGCCACCCATTGGCGTCACTAGAGCGTGGAGGGGGGCGGGCCGCCGGGGTGACGCTTGTCAAGGGGTGACGTATGTCACCCCTGTGTGTCACCCCCGCTGCCGCCGGCTTCGCGCATCACCTCCGAGGCCGGGAGAAGGCCTCAGAGTGTCCGCCCCGGCCAGCGGTCCGGGGCCTTCTGGCCAGGCCCAATGTGTCAATATGTCATTTATTATCTTTTTTGTGCATACACACAACGTTTCTGAGGGCAAGAGGGCAGCTGTTGCCCTCAGAAACGTTGTACCCATGCACGAAAAAGGTAAAAAATCACGTATTGACGCATTGGGCCTGGTCAGAAGGCCCCGGACCACCGAACAAAGAGGACACTAGGAGCAGGCAGCAGCTGGGGTTAGTCTTCGGTGCCGCCAAAGGCAGCGCCGCCAATTTTGGGGGGTGCACGGGGGGCTGGGGGTGACACACGGCGGCAGGAGGGGTGAGCAGGGGGTGACGCGCGCCCACCTGCTCCAGGGTGACGCACGTCCCAGTGACACCAATGATGTGCCGCCGCCATTGCTGTTCGTAGTGCCACTGCCCATCATGTCGCCGCCCGTCATGCCACCGCCATTGCCACCCGTCTTGCCACTGCAGCCTCTGCCCGGTGGAAGCCTCCGCTGCTGCCGATTTCAAAGAGTCAAAACTTACCTTTTTGGGGTGCCACCCTCTTGGATCTCGTGAGTACTGTAAACGAGATTTGGCCGCTGCCCGGAAAAAAGGTAAGTTTTGACTCTTTGAAATCGGCGGCGGCAGAGGCTTCCACCAGGCCTGGAAAGCCCGGGACCGATCCGGGACCGGAGCCTGGAATCCGGGACGGTCCCGGGTGCTCCGGGACAGATGGTAAACCTACCAATGGGGCATGCACAGCAACCTGTGGTGGGGGGCAGTCAGGGAGGCCTCTTCAAGGTAAGGGAATGTTTGTGCCTTTTACCTCGGGGCTGCATTGCGGCCGCATCGGTGCTTGGAATGTTGGATAGGATTGGGCCTAGTGACTCAGGGAAAAAGAATCAGTACCCCAGCTTGATCATGGCTGGGCTTTTGCTGTGTAATATCTCAGCACCAATTTCTTGAGTAACATTTTCTCTGTTTGTACAAAACATGGTGAAGGGGCTATTCTCAGCAAAACACATGCTGAGAACAGCTTTCTTGAAGAGAGGTGCCAGATGGAGCTCTAATGGCTGTCATTGTGTGTGTTGCTTTTTGGCAGACTACCTGTCTCCAGCATCTGCTTTGCTCCTTGATGGGTTTAAGTTTCTTTCCTCCATAGTTCATGTTAGTTCAAGTTAGATGCCTAGACTGTATCTATCTGAGATTGCCCTCAGGTTGCACAGGGGATTGCACTGTCAATATATCATGCATGACAAAACCCACAAAGACTGAATGGGATTTCTTGTCTAATTGACAATCTGTCTTGAGAAGTTTCACAGGACTGCCAGGTCATCTTCTGCAAACTCAGCATTTCCTATTCACAAAACTTCTTAAAGTAAATAAATCTGATTTTGATAATTAGATGGGAGAGAGAGAGAGAGAGAGAGAGAGAGAGAGAGAGAGAGAGAGAGAGAGAGAGAGTCTTTAGGTGGCTGCATGCCTGTCAGTTTAGAAGCAAAATAAGGCCATCCATAAATCAGGATGTGGTTTCTACATAGTTGAGAAGAGTTGCCAAGTACACAGCAGTAGATACATTTGTAAATTAAAATAAAAGAAATGGTTTCCCCAAAAACAGCCGAATGCACGCTGAACATGACCAGTGTCCCCCAGGAGCCACAGAATACTGAGGTGTCAGGAAAAAACACAACAGAACACAAGGGTGGGAGAGAAGAATTTAGTCTGCTTGAGTGTTTTAACAGTTTATGGTTATCGGTACAGTATTAGGTTTGGTGGGACGCAGCATTTTGTTCGGTTTCGTAAAGGTAAGCTTTACAGTACTATAAGAGGATGTTTTTGTGTACAGTTACACAGTTGCAATCCTACGCATGTTTATTCAGAAGCAAATCCTGTTGAGTTACTTTCAGGAAAACATGCGCAGGAGGATTGTAATCTTAAACAAAATGCCAGTGGTTGCCATAGGTTTGAACATTGCACCTTCAAGGAACACTTTCCTTATTAGTGTCTGCCAAGGAACCCTGCACAACAACCATAGAAATCCCATGTGATGTAGAAGATTTTAGGGAGCATTGTCAAGCACAAGCAATTTATGACAGCTGTTGGCGGCCGGGTATGTTGAGCCTCACAACCCTTTTGCGTGGCCTGATTGTGAGATGAAGGCACATGTCCAACACTCTCCCACTATCCCACAGCTGCACATTACAAGGAAATATCAGGAGCAGTGGACAAGCTGGCTTTCAGACAAGGTACTTCTTCATTACTAATCTTCTCAATGAGGAATCTCTGAAAAGCACTCAAGAAACATCAGAGTTCCCAATAACACAGTTTGAAGAGTAGTGGCAGAGGGCACAATTCTGCGAAGTTAAGTCCCTTTTTTATTTTCACCAGCTCAGAGAGATTTACCGGGATGTCATCCTGGGAGGACTTATGGATGAAGGTCAATATGAAGCTGGCCCAGAACCAGCACTCTAACCTCTGTAATACAGACCTTCTGTAATACAGACCATGAGTTTTTATGATGTATTGCACTTCGATACAGCCACAGCTAGGGCACCACCTGTGATTGAAAGCATGCCAAATCTGGATGGTTTTTGGCAAGGCAATTCTGCTGATACACAGCCAACAGTTGTCCAAAATAAACGATGCCAAATGCACTTAAGTGATGCTTAGGAGATACACAAATACAGACTGGCAGCTCAAAAGTGATTCCTGCAGGAACATTAGTTAACATCCACGATCACAGTCTTTTCACAACTGTATTTTAACCCTTTCTGTAGGCGCTTGTTGTGGCTGACATTTCTGAGCCTGTTGCTCATTTATATAGAGAGGGAGGGGAAATAGAAGCTTTATCCCCTTTGCTACTTCTTTCCCAGTTTTGGGAACCAGTCAGTTATCTTCTGGGGCAGTGTTTCCAAAATGTTTTCCACCTGCAGCTCCCTTGACTATTGGCGACCATTGGCCGCGGCTCCCCATTGCATTATGTTGATGACTGCCAATTGGTATTGCACTGTTTTCTGAGAGGATTCCGTGGCACTCTGCGGCTCCCCTGGCTGGTTTCCGCGGGACCACTGCCCTGGGGCCTTGGAATAATGAAAGGAATAGAGCTTGGTAGTGGGAGTTCACCCCATTGTTATCATAGCGAGAAAGTCCACAACTATTTTTTGAACTGTACTTGCTACATTTATCTTTGGATCTACCAAATCTGAGGAAAATGTTGAAGTATTTTGGAAGAACTGGCCATATGGAAATCATGCAGTGAGGAATCAATTGCTGATATTGTCAGAGGCTACATCTTGAATTAACTAATACTCTCACTTCCATAGATCAAAGCTGAGGTACATGAAAGGGAGCTATAATGAACCTTACTGTGCTGCTCCATTCAGTATCTCCTTTTTATCTGGAACATTTCCCAATTCTATTTGTCTTTCATTAGCAATCTACAATCTACTGTACACCCCAATGTTGCTAAACAAGAAATGCACTAAATTCACAGAAGAGGTAATGACTAATAATGTTTCAATTTTCCTACACTTGCTTAGCTTGAGAGTCCCGTAAGATGCTTTAAAATGGGAAACAAAAGGAACTGTGTCATGGACTCACTAGGCCAAGGGAAAACCTCTTGCAATGAAAGAGAAAAGTTGGCACCAAAGTTACACACGTGATTCCCAGTGGGGCAGTGGTACATTTTTAAATGCAGGAGCTTGTCATGACTCCCTTCCATAACCACATCATCATCATCATCCTCATCATTAATAATACGGTATTTATATACCGCCTTTCTCTGGTCATCGGATTTCTCCTCCGACTTTAATTCAAGGTGGTTTACATGGGCAGGCAATCTAAACCGAAGTGGTCTTTACATATTTCAAATGTCCTAATCTTTCACAGAATGCTCATTCCAGGTGGCTTCCTTTACGGTCTGGCCTCTCTCTGGCATTCGCCTCCCACGCATCGACTTGACGGCAACACTGCCTCCCACTCAGTGTGCCAGCTGCAGAATTCTCTCCCACCGAGGCTTCCCATTAAGCCTATAACTATTCCGATCCCCCTGCACTCACGAGGTTTGTCTGGGTTCTCCAGGCCTTGCGAGACCTTCCCCAGGCACCCCAATTGGGTGCTGCAACTGCGGGATGCACTCGAGTGTTAACAGTCTGGGCACAACTGGTCGCCACTTGGGGCCGAGTAGGATTTTTTTCTGGCCAGCTGATTGGCTGGTGGTCACCAGTTTTTCGCCTACCTCAGACTGTTAGCAGGGTTTGGGTCTTCTTTTGCTGTTCCTTACTAACTACTTGGTCACTTTATCTTTACAGGTTAGTGCGGTCTCAAAGGCACAAGAATGGCTACTGGTGTGCACCCTGGGGTAGCAGGGGCAGGGCAGAACCCACTGGCCACCCCTCAGTTGCTCACTGGTGCAGGGAGGTGGCCGGGTTGTCCCTAGCCTGGATCCTTGGACCCACGCCAGCTATTTTGCTGGCAGAGGTCTGAGGAGAGGCGGGGGGGGCATGTTGGGCCGGGAAAGGGGAATAGCATCCTGGCGTGTGCTGGGATCTACTCCCTCCTGCCCTCGAAATGCCCCCTGCCCACCCCACTCCTGCCCTTGAACTGCCCCCCACCGCCACCTTACTTGCACTGGCATTGGACAGTGGCTCTCAGATAAGTATGTATAGAATTGCAGCCTTGTTTTGCTCTTACCTGGGCGTAAGTCCAATAGACTTAGAAAAGTCATGCCAAGAGCTGAACCCATATCCTAAACATATTTACTTGGAAGTAAGTCCCATTGAGTTCAATAGAATTATTATTATTATTAACAGTATTTATATACCACTTTTCAACAAAAAGTTCTCAAAGCGGTTTACAGAAAAAATCAAATGATTAAATGGCTCCCTGTCCCCAAAGGGCTCACAATCTAAAAAAGATGCAGAAGACCACCAGCAAACAGCCACCAGAAGGACACTGTGCTGGGGTGAAAGGGGAGCAGTTACTCTCCCCCTGCTAAATATAGTATAAGAATGGGACTTACTTTGAAGTAAATGTGTATAGGAATGAGCTGTTAATTCCTGACATGTCTATCAACACTATGGAAGAGGTGTGTGTGTGTGTGTGTGTGTGTGTGTGTGTGTGTGTGTGTGTGTGTGTGTGTGTTTTGTTTTAGTTTGCAGAGATGAGGAACCAACCTTTTACCATATACATTATATGTGTACATTTGGACATTGGAGTGACTCGCAGAAAGCATCGCAGAAAGCATCTCAACGTGTGAAAAATATGCCGCGAGCAAACGAAAGAGCCAGGAGTTAAACAAATTGACACAGGCATCTGCCCTTGGTTTCCTGCTTTGAAAGATTGACTGAAATGGGAGTCTGGTGTGGTAGCACAGAAATACATCACACACATCAACTAATAGATTCAAGAGCAAGGCATCGGAATTGCTCGCCTCAGCACATTTCCAGGAGGAGAGGAAACTGGGGGAAAGAACATCTCAGACAGACAACGTCTCTGTTTATCATTGTCATGCCAAGAGCTGAGCGGTTGCAAAGGTTTCCAAGGTGCCTCTTCCATTTAAAAGTCAGAGGCGCAGCGTTTATTCTCTAAGCTATTCAAAACTGTCAGGCTAACACCAGGCAAACAACTTATAAACTTGGGTATAAATCTTTCTGGGAAAGGGTATACAAATAATCCCTCTTCAAGTGACAGAAGAATAAAATGCTGAATTGCACGATGGATTGGGATGCTCCATCAGTTGTTCTGCTGGTTTCCAGGTGGGGCGGCGTGTGCTTCTGCTCTGCCTGAATTTGCCACCCACTGCCGCCTCTGCGCACAGGCACCTGGGTATACCCCTTCTATGGAGGGTGAGTAGGTGAATGAGTGGATGTGCTTCCATCCCTGCTTTCTTTCACGTTCAAAGTGCACACCATGCAGCCTTCGCAGTCTGTGCCTCTTCTGTTTGAAATGAATGGGTGCAAAGGATGCTGGGAAAGGATGCTCATGTTCATGACAAACAGAAGAAGGGCAGAGCAGGGAGGCTGCATGTAGTGAGCTTCGTAAGTACAGGCAAGGGGTGGGTGGCTCCAAATCACCTTTCCTTGCCTACTCGGTGCTTCATAAGCACCGAGTAGACAGGAAGAAGTGATCTGGAGCTGCAGCAACTTTCTTTTCTACTTCTTACTCTAGCAGCACTGGAGGGGGAAGGAGACTGTTGCTGCTGTGATCCTCTTTGGACTTGTTCCCCCAGCAACGCCCAGTGGAATGGCAGGCTGGAGAGGGTGGCGGACATATTCACCACCCCTCCAAGGGTGCAGTTCCACGCGAACACTTCAGGTAGCCTCCTGGTTGGACCACCCGTTTCCAGCAAAGCATGCCTCTTTGTTTCCACAAACAAATTAACATCCACAAGTACTTGCTTCCTTAAAGGTAAAGGTTCTCCTTGCTCGAAAGTCAGTTGTTACTGACTCTAGGGGCAGTGCTCACCTCCGTTTCAAAGTCGAAGAGCCAATGATTTCTAAAGATGCTTCTGTGGTCATGTGGCCGGCATGACTCAACACCAAGGCGCACGGAACGCTGTTACCTTCCCACCAAGGTGGTACCTATTAATCTACTTGCAATTTCTTGCTTTCGAACTGCTAGGTTGGCAGGAACTGGAGCTGAAGATGGTAGCTCACACCATCACGCGGCACTTGGGTCTCGAACTGCTGTCCTGCCTACCTCCTGGTCTGCAGTTCAGCGTCTTAACCACTAAGCCACTGCGGCTTCTACTTGCTTCCTTACTGCCCTTTATATATGATGAGTTGAAGTATAAAAAGGATCCTGCCCATGTGCCACGACTTCTTGAGAGGTGCAGAACAACTTCATCAAGGTTTGGATTGGAAGCCTTGCTGGAAAAGCGATGTTAATGGCCTTACAAAGCTCACAGCTGTGTCAGCTCCAGTTGTCCCCTTTTACTGGGGCAGCTTCCATTTTTTTCCCTGCTCCCAGTCCCTGGCAAGTTCTTGTCACTCTTTTATCACTGCACTTGTCTTTGAGAGATGTCTTGTTAAACTGTTATTTGTGTGAGTTGCTACTACCATTGCCATTCTTTGAAGTGTAGCTCTTTCCCCGGGAAGTTAAATCTCCAATTGGCTGGGTGGCTGCAGCTTGTCTCTCGACACAGGCGCATAAGCAACCTTAAGATGCCTCATGGTATCTTAACGGTAACAGACGGCCTGTGATTTCACCCACTTGTGGCTACAGGTTTACACTTTGACTAGTTGATAACCTCTCAGACAGTTATGCTTTTGTAGCTTATCTTTAACCCAAAGAACAAAACCCATGTGGCTTTTAAATCAGTGGATAGGTGACTGTCTGGTAAATGTATGCAGCTGGAGAGCCTGCAACAATGCGTAGTAGCGGAGGGGGTGGGGGGGAACACTCCAGGGTGACCATCATGGGGACAGTTTCTCCTTGTGCTCAGCATGTGTCGCTGATCATAAGTGATGTGGGGCGAGGCCTTGGGAGTGCATCAGCGTGGGGGCAGCAGGGCTAAGCAGTGTGCTCTCCCTCCCTCCCCCAATGTGTGGTCTAACACCTGGATGGGGCTATGGTGGGTTTCAAAGCAGAGACAAAGAAAGTCAAAGGCATCTCTGGGCAGCTGCCAAGAGTGGCCCATTTCTGATGCCTGCTCTCGCTCTCCCTGGGGAGGATTAGGTCCAGCCAGCAACTACGGTAGCAGCCACTAGCTGGGTGGGCTTCCCCCCCTTGCAGTGGTGTGGTGGTGGACATGGGGGTCATTCAACAGCAACATCAGTGTTCACCTGGCAGCAGCTGCTTGTCCTTCCCCCCCACCCACCCACCCAATGCCCCATGTAGCATCACAACACTTTGGGTGGAATTGTGGGTGGGGGGGGGGAGGAAAGAATGGGTAGAAGACTGTTGCTGCCGCTGCTGCTAGTCTATTAAGAATGGAAGAAGTTCATATCCATTGTCATGATGAGAGAACCCCCATTGCCAAGGGCCCCCTCAAACCTGGAGCTGGCTCTGTTATGACATTGTCTCTGTTTTCAGCTCTGAAATGGATGCAAGTGCCAGTGTGATGCCATGTGGTCAGAAAAAAACGGAGAAAATATGCACTATGGCATCCACAAACAGTGGCTTTCCTAGAGGGAGTGGTGGTACTGTAAGTTGTGCACAGGTCTACTCAGCGTTGAATGGTGGCCCTGCCCATTCGCCATTGGAGCCATTCGGAGCAGCGAAGGCAACTCCCTGCGAGTTGCCTTCTGCTCGAAATGGCTCCGACGGTGAGTGAGCGTGGCCACTGTGTAAAGCTGGGTAGACCTGTGCACAGCTTACAGTACCACCTCCCCTCTAGAAATGCCACTGTCCACAAAGACGAACTGACAAGAGCCGGGATAGGAGTGGGATGGGGTATAGCACCCACCCAAACAATGCTTCTGTTATCAGACTAGTGTAGCCATTGGCTTCCTTCTCTTCCAAGTTGCATGTTGCTGAAACAGCAACAGAGAAGCTGTGTTTCCTTTCTTTCCTGTACAGTATTTCTTCACTAGCTGCTTCAATAAGCACCAAGGGACCCTGGACTCTTAGCCTGACCTTAAATAGTGTATTTAATTGCTGCATTTGGCAAAATGTTCATCCAAATAATTCAGTAAAAAGCAGTTGATAGATTGCATTCTTTAAGGCTGGGCAAAATGAATAGATGGAGATAAATGATCACAATCCAACACACATTTAAGCATCTGTGACCCCATCGATTTCAGTAGGCTTAAGCGCATTTCCGTGCTAAGTGGGGTCCAATAGCTTTTCTGCAGAGAGGAATGGCGAGAACAGTGTCACAGGAAAACAAATGGGTAGTGGGAGTGGTTGGCGGGTTCCTGCCACGTCCCAAATGTAACCAATAAAGTACCATTTACAGAATGAACATGCTGATGAGTCGTTCAATATTTTATACTTCATTATCAAAATGTTGTCCTATATGAAATGGCAGGCAGCCTACCATTAAGGAAGTTTGTGTCTCATCGATTTGAATCTTTTTTCCCCTGGTGGTTGTGTTGTTGTTGCTGTTAAAAAAGCCCGATATTTATTTCTGGTTCTTTCATCTTAAATAGCAAATATTCCCAAGTCACAATGCACCGCTTAGGGTACTCATTATGTCATTCTTTAGAAATTTACATTTTTGAAATGGAGAGCTCAGCATTTGCTACTGTTACTAAGTGATAAAAGTGCTATCCGTGGAAAGCAGCCTAATATCACTTTAGGCTCTGTTCCGCTGCAGAGAAGAGTGGCAGGAATTCAGGCAGGAATTTATGCCCTTAAAAATCTGGGATACCAAGGGTTCCTCAACAAGCTGTACCCTACAGAAAAAGCCAGCTCTTTCCCATAGCTCTTGTATGGTTCATCCTTAGCCCTAATCCAGTGTGGCCAACCCATCTGTGAGGCCAAGTGAGTCATCGCCTCAACAAGTTGGCAGGGGAGACCCTATTCCATCCACCCACTTACACCCACTGCTCCTCCCCTGAACTGGAAATGGAAGAGCGAAATGAGTGGAAGCGGAAATGGGGAGGAGAGGATGGGCCACACTTCTCTTCCACTCTGGCCCTGTAACGTATCTCTTGTTTTCCAACCCCCTATACTTTGCCTATTTTGCTGTATTTTGGGACATTTTTTAACTCCTCAGAAGCTCCTGTGCAGATTCCGCAGCCTAAAAAAGCTGTTGGGACATTCTTCTGCAACCAGCCTTTGCCCTTTGTTTGAAACTCCATTATCTAGCTCCACATGCATTCAGAAGTGGGAGGAGAGTGGAGCGTGTGGAGCAGCTGCTCCAGGCGCAGGCGGACCGTGGAGCGCGTGAAGCAGCTGCTCCAGGCGCAGGCGGACCGTGGAGCGCGTGAAGCAGCTGCTCCAGGCGCAAGCAGACTTACCGGTCTCGTCGGGGTGCGGTGTTTGTTGTTGTTTTGGCCCTCCCACCCTACCTGGAGCCAGAACGGCTTCGAAAAAGGTAGGAAACCGGCAGGGGGTCGGGGTCGGTGACGCATTGGGCGCGTCACGTCACCTAGGCCCCGCCCCCTTCCTCCGGGCGCCGGGAGGCCTGGTTACGCCTCTGCATGCATTTGTAGAGTGGGGAAATTCCTCCGAGTCTTGAGTCGCATGTGCTTAGCAATTGGGCAGCAAAACCTAAGTCAAGTTCCACTAATCAGGTAACTTGATGACATCATCAATGCAATTTCACAGCCCACAGGAAGTGCAAGGCATTCTCTGCCAATCGCCTGAGTGACCCATTCGTTGGATGCTCAAAAAAGAGCACCCACTTGCTCACCTGCGAGTGCAAGGACTCGGGATTCCATGGGCAACGTAAGTAGCTTAAGCTAAGGACCGTCTAGCTAGATTGGGATCAGGGACTTTTTGGTACTTTTCCTGCTTAGTGACTCCAGCTAACATGTGTTGGGGGGGTGTTGGGGGGGGGGCTGAGAGTTTGCATAGCATCTAATAGCATAGCATTCTAAGCCACCACTCTCCTCTCCGCCATGGTTCCTCATGTCTCCCTCTTTCGATTCCAATCCAGGGAGTGAAGGGACATGAAGAAGCAGCAGAAATGATGGGTCAGTCATGTACACTGCCCGGAGCAACACGCAACACGCAACACGCAACACGCAACACGCAACACACGCACACACACACACACACACACACACACCTAGATCCTTCTACATCAGATATCTAGTTAAATTATCTAACAATCTACCTAGGACTTTTCCTGTGGAAGACCTATTGAAGCAAATCCCAGAAAATTGTTCCTTTGCTATTTACATCATTGGGGCTGGAATTAGAAGCAGAATGGGCAGAAATATAGCTTACAGCAGGGGTTCTCAACCTTTGGAGGCCCGGGTACCCCCTATCATGGTCCAATTTTCTGAAGTACCCCCTGCTAATTAATTGGATTAATCAATTAAATAATTAGGTAATTAATCATTAAATAAAAAGTATTAAAAATTTAAATGTAAAAATGTCTTATTTAACTCATGTGTGTGTGTGTGTGTGTGTGTGTGTGTGTGTGTGTGTGTGTGTGTGTGTGAGAGAGAGAGAGAGAGAGAGAGAGAGAGAGAGAGAGAGAGAGAGAGAGAGAGAGAGAGATGCAAGGATCTCTTTTTTTCTCCAAGTCACACTTCCCAAAATCAGCTCCTCCTTCCCCCATCCCACCAAAGTACATTTTCCAAAGTACAAAAATAAGCCCCAAACCAAAATCAGAGAGACAGACGGGCTCAGAAATTAATTAAAATTTAAAATCCATGTTAATTAACACTTAATTAGCTGCTGATGGGGCAGATAAGGGGCAGTACATGGCGTACCCCCTGCAAGAGGTCCGCGTACCCCTAGGGGTACCCGTACCACAGGTTGAGAACCCCTGGCTTACAGCCCAATCCTATCCAATGCTGGTACAGCAGGGCCATATGGCCCACACTGTATCCATCGCTGGATAGGAGTCTCCTCAGGGTAAGAGAACATTTTTCCCTTTACCTTGGGTAAACCACCAGCCCACGCAATGGAGCTACTCAGATCTGCGCCAGTTCAATCGCTGGTGCAGAACCGAGAAGCCCCATGTTAGGCTTTCATGCCAAGAAGGGGGGAAAGGATACAGTGTGTACTGAGGCCGCCGGTCCCTCCCCCTTTTGGACCCGATCTGCCCACCCTCCCCCACCCCTTACGCCCCTCCCCACCCCCCACCCCCCACGTCGCTTGGAGTAACCTTATCTGCTCTGATGTGTGAGGCTCCTGAATGCAGTGCCAGCAGGATGGCATAGGCCTCCTGCCAGCACCGCCTACTCTCTGGGTACCACAAATGTGCCAGTGCAGGGGCCACTACACCGGCCTAAGGCAAGCATAGGATTATGCCATAAGTGATGGACGGCGCAATCCTGACTAACTCCACGGCGACGGAACATGTGTTCTGTCGCCGGAAGTAGTATAAGTGATATAGAATGTTTCTAGCAAAGCATAAGGTGCTGGATGGATTTACTTGCTCAATATGAGAATTAATACAATTTAATTATAATAATGAGAATAAAATTATACTTAATGCTGGTTGATATGCCAGTTAAGATCTTGAAGCTAAAATGAGAATTTAGGGTGTGATGAATTATAAACGTCAAAATAGGTTTGACAGAGGTTACATTATCTAAATGAGAGATTTGCAGTTTTGTAAATTGATTTATAAAGCCATCTTGGTTTTAATTAAATTTTAGATGGGAAAAGAAAAATATCTTCACCTTACATTCCAACCATACAGCCCTATGATATTGCACTTCATTATTTTTCCACTTGCTCAAAGCGATGAAAATGACAAGACAAGGTAACTTTGATTTTCACCCAGAGAATCACAGAGGTAATAACAGTCAGGCAGTAAAACTGCAGATACAACAAAGGTCCGTGGAGCTGCAGCATATAACTACCGGAAATTAAGTGGATAGATGTTTCAGCCACATTTTAGATAGAAGAATGCAGTTTCTCCTGGAAGCCGAGAATAAGCTTATATATCTTATTGTTCAGCAACATTGATGATCTATTGTAATTATATGTCTGTCACATATCTCGAAATGCATTCCTTCTTGTGCCAAAGACGGAAGGTCACCCTATCATAGCGACATTCTGCTAAAAGCGATTGCGGTTTTATTTAGTATTGCCCGGTTTGTGGCGCTCATCTGTATTGCTTATCACATGGGACAGAAACACGTATCACATTCCGCAGACACAGAAGAACCACTGTAGAAATCATTCCTACTTAGTAATTATACCCCTGAGCTCCTCTTGGAGGCTTCATAGGAGAAAGTGTCACTACACTCTTGAGTATCATGTCTTTTAATTAATGAGTGGTTATGTCCTTGTCTTATGATGAGTGTTCATTGCCTACAAAGTCTCTGAGCCAAAGATCTTTTTGCATAACAGCAGTGTCATCGACAGACCATACAAATATGCTCCAACACAAGGCTCAGGATGCTAAGGAGGAGGGGAAGGTGTCCTTACCTGCCCTGGACAGCAGGGATAACAACAGTCCAGTGTCATGAACTGAACTTACAGCTCAATTAAATTTCTGCCTGGCTCATAGGTGTACACATTTCCTCCTCTTGTGTATATACTTACACCCATGGGCAGAAGGAAATCAATCAGAGATTCACAGCGCAATCCTATCCAGTGAGAACTGGAGGGCCTGGAAGGGAAAGGGGATCCAAATCCCCTCTAAAGGGGAATTCAAAGGAGATGTACAGTAAATCCTCTTTCCCCTCCAAAGACTCCTGTTGGGCCCTCCTCCGCTGGTTGCACTGGTGGAGGAGCTGGGTAGGATTGTGCTGCAAATACCCGGTATGTGTGCCACCACCCAGCTGGGGCTAAAGAGGAGAACTGCAAGGAGACCATCCAGATCAGCCAAGGCCACCTTCTTGCACAACTAAGATCAAACTACGTGCTATACAATGAATGCCTAACATGGCCCTCTGTGCGTTTGGGGTTTTTGGTAAATCGCACAGCAGTGGGATGTGGAATGGAGTGAAACGATAGCAGGGGACAGGGGGGCTTTAGACCCTTGCCCCCCTCCCACTGTTCCAGTCCTGATTGTATGCCCACAATGCTGTTTTTAATGGAATAAAACTTTAATTGAAGGCCAACAGATCACATCAACAAATTCACTCATTATTTCTTTGACTGGGATGGCTGAAAACTGTGGAGTCCATATATAATAAATCTAGAGCAGATTCTTCACTTGATATGGCTTAGTAAAGTATTTTCATTTTAAATGAACAGAACTCTTCTTTGATGCAAATTAAATACTTTACAGCAATTATTGCTCCACAAGCAAAGGAGTATTACACGCACCATGGTCTTGGGTTCCCTTGTGGTCATCACCGCATGCCTAAGTGCACAATTCTTAAAAAGGCATCAACACATAAATGTCTCCACTGACCTGTTGAAAATAGGGCTACTGAGAGAAGTGGAGCTTTGCATAAGAATGGACATTACAATTAGCAGAAGTTCTGTTCGGGAGGGGCCTTCATTTTTGGAACGTCCTCTCCTTTCTGCAAAAGAGTCAGCATAAGATCATGGTGAACTCTCATTTTGAAAAATCACTTGAAATGACTCTTCATTAGTTGGCGACTTTACTTTGCTGCATTAATGGAAAAAGCTCTGAAAGAGCCAGAATTTGCTGACCTTCACTGCATGCTGTATGGCTTCCTTCTTCACTTAGAAAAATGAAATTCTGCGTCTACCGAGGTTAATGAGGAAAATGCCCTGTTGACTTCAGTAGGGCTATACTGTTACCTTCAGTCCTTTAGAACTGGAGAAAAACCAACTAAAACTCTGAGCCCAATCCTTTTCACACACACCCCCACCAATGCAGCGTCACCAAAATGGCAGCCGCTGCATCCTGTGCAGGGGTGGGTGGGACCGGGAGGCTTCTGCACGGAAAGGGGATGTTTAATTCCCTTACCCCTACGTGAGCCTCATAGCACGCAATGGGTCTCCTCAGACCTATGCTAGCAATTTTGCTAGTGTAAGTCCAAGGAGAGAAAAGGGGAGGGGAGTCTGCAGGGAAGGGGGGAGGATCAGGCGTGGGCACTTGGCAATGGATCCTCCCCCTACTGGGGCCTCCCCTGTTCCCATTATGCCCCCTCCCTGCTCTCCCCCCGCCTTCTGACCCATTTACCTTTCCCGGCATGTGTCCAGAGGTTCTCCAGTGCGACTGAGAAGGGGCAGGCCTTCCCGCCGGCGTCCCCAGCAGCATGCAGTCCAGCACACTGTTGGGGAGGCTTTTGCAACCGCCACTGACTGCTTTATGGCAGTCCAGCACCAGCGTGGGAGGCGCGCCGCCATTGGGCAGCATGCTTAGGATTGAGCTGTCAGTGATAGTGGGCATTTTTATTGATGATTTGCTGCTGGTTTAATCACCAAATCAAATATATGCTTGAAAACCCTTTGAGCAACACGTGTTGAGTGCAACAAAAATATGCAAGAGGCGCAATTCCATATCTTATTTCTAGACAGATACTCATGTCTGTCTGAATAGCGTGTCCCCTGAAGGTGGAACTAGATGTTACAAAAGATAGAAAGCTGTTGCCTCTCGGTGTCTCTTTTCTCCCTTATCCCTGGTATTATTTAGCAACACACACACACATACCACGTGACACTACATTGTCAAGCTGTGCATTTCCCTATCGCCAACAGCCAAAGCATGCACACAGTGACATCATATCTAGACTCCATTGTGAACATGGAACCATCTAATTAACCCTTTGCCATGAGGTAGGAGTTTCCTCCAGCACCATTGTGAAAGGCATAATGGTGCTCAATAGCACCATTATGCCTTTCACAACTCCCATCCATTGCAACAGGATTTGTTCAGGAAAAGAGCTTTACATGAATTGTGCCAAGGCTTCATTTGTCCTTAAGGATCCCCAAGACTCAGTCATGGCATCTCCTTTCAATTCTAGGAATCAGTTTTGGAACATATGAAGAAATAATGAACTCTGTGAATGAGTGCAAAATGCATCATCGAGTAACATCATCAGTAGTAACTACAAAGATTCCCCATACACCAGGGCCTAGGGCAAAGAGCATTCACATCAGGGTGGAATGAGAAATATAGAAATATATTTTGAAAATATTTTACTGTTGTTGCATATTATGACCCTGAAATATTATAAATGGTTGCCATTACATTTCATGGCAACTGCCCAGGAACATCTGTTTGTAGAATATGTTGTTTAAGCTATTAATACTTATATAATATTTATATAATACTATATAAAGACCAGGCCAGCAGGTGGCGCAGCGGGTTAAACCGCTGAACCATAAGCTGTCGATCGAAAGGTCGGCAGTTCGATTCCCGCGACGGGGTGAGTGCTCGTTGCTTGGCCAGCTCCTGCCAACCTAGTAGTTCCAAAGCATGTCAATGCGAGTAGATAAATAGGTACCACTTGCGGGAAGGTAAACAGCGCTCCGTGCTCCAGCTGAATGCTACGCGCTGCGGCAAGGAGAGTCATGCCGGCCACATGACCACGGAGGCGTCTTCGGACAACGCTGGCTCTTCGGCTTTGAAATGGAGATGAGCACCACACCGTAGAGTCGGACACAACTGGACTTAATTGTCAGGGGATACCTTTACCTTTTTATATAAAAACCAGAGAAGAGAGTGTCGTTTTGCTCAGTGTGGGTCCCCCTTCCCCTGGTTTAACTTGACCATTTCTTGAAGCTAAAGCAAAGAAGAGAGTAGGAGGGAAGCAATGAGTCACAGCTGGCACTGGTTCTGCCAAGTGTTAGACTGGAAAATATTTACACAAGTGTGTTAATCTGTTTCACAAGTCAAAAATGTTCTTCCCTGGGTTGTATTTGTCCACAGAATCTAGCAAATGCTCTCAATTCCACCAGCAACTGAAAACACCACCAGTATCCTCAGAGAGTGCCCTTGAGAGAGGAAACACCCAGAACAGGGAGCTCCAGAAGAGACCAACAACCTGAGAAAGTTGTGCTGTTTTTTATGTTTGTTTGTTTGTTCATTCTTTCTGGCCATGTTTGTAAACATCTAAAGCCTCTTGCAGAAATTGACATATATAAGCATAATGAGTGAAGATCTGGGAGTTTCAAACCCAGCAGGAAAACAGAATTTGGCAAATGTACCGTATGTGCAAAATCAAACAAAAAAGGTGATAAACCTCTTGTCTGGCTTGCTAAGGAATGGAGATTTCTGACAGAACTTGGAGCAATTTCCAACTAAGGAAGCTTCCTCCCCCCCCCCCCCCGGGAGTTTGTCAGAAAATGGCATGCCTGACGAGAACTTCGCTAGGAAGTTATGTGGAGGTAGGACGGAGAAAACCAAACCCCTCTTGTCAAATCTGATCACAGAGACTGGCCAGCCTGCTATGAAACCCCCCCCCCCCCGAACTCAATCTCTAAAGTGTACATCTTGTTTAACTTATATTCTTATACTAGTAAGAGCCAACATGGTGTAGCGGGTAGCATGCAGAGCAGAACTGGAGAGATCTGGGTTCATACTCGGCCATAAAACTCACTGGTTAACCTTGGGCCCATCATCACCATCTCTAGCTTGACCTACCTCACTGAGCTGTTGTGAGGATAAAATATTCATGCGCTGCCTTTCTTCCACCACAGAGCTCAAGGCAGCATACATGGGGTTCCCAGGCAGTCACCCAGGCACTGGCATCGCTGGTGCGAGGCGGGGGGGCAGGGTGCCCCCGGGTGACGCGCGCCACGGGGGTGACGCGCGCACCCCGCGCACGTCACCTCTGTGACGTGCGACACCCTTCGGACGCTCCGAGGCCGGCCCAGGAGCCGGCCTCGGAGCGTCCAACCCCATCGGCGCTCCAGGGCCTTCTGAAAGAAGGCCCAGGCAGCGCGTTTATCCGGGTATTTTCCGGATAAACGTGCATGCGCAGACCGTTTTGAGGGCAAAAAGCCCTCAAAACAGTCTTTGCGCATGCGCGAAAATCCGGAAAATACCCGGATAAACGCGCTGCCTGGGCCTTCTTTTCAGAAGGCCCTGGAGCCCCAGTGTGACGCGCATCCTAGTGACGCTACTGCACCCAGGCAGGCATTGGCAGGACCGAAACTTGCTCAGTTTCAGCAAGGTAGCAAGGAGGGGTGTAATGCACACTTATGGGAAATGGCATTCCAAGCTGTCCATGGATAAGCCCTAAGGACACCTGGCTAGTTGCTGCATGTGCCAGAACTGTCACTGTAGGTTCTCCTCCCTTAGGGACCCACAGCCCAATCCTGTGTAACTCTTGCACCGGTGTAATAGTAGATCCCCCGGTGTAAGAGCACTTATGCCAGTGTAACTTGCTGTACGCTGACAGACGCAGAACAGAATGGACACCTGCGCAACTCCACCAGAATGCCCCCTGCACCGGCGGAGTTGCGCCGGGGTCTGTTCCACATCCGAACTGTTCATGTGAGCTGTTCGAGGGGGGTTAAGCAGGTGTTCGTCCTGTGTCCATCGGCATACGGCAAGTTACACTGGCATAAGTGCTCTTACACCGGGGGATCTACTGTTACACTGGTGCAAGAGTTACACAGGATTGCACCCACAGTCTATTGTCTCAGCAGTCACAGTCTCAGCAAGTAGTAGTAGTAGTAAGTAGTAGTAGTAGTAGTAGTAGTAGTAGTAGTAGTAGTAGTAGTAGTAGTAGTAGTAGTTACTGCTGTTGCTTCTGCTACTAGTAGTACAACACCTGCTACTACTACTATTGTGTTTATTTGTAACATGTATTTAGCTCTAGTGCTGTGAGAGGTTTTTTATGAAGGCTGATTGGATCACTTCTCTTGAGAAATCAATGCAGATGCCTCAGGAAGTAAACTTTAACTCCAGCCTTGAACAGCATTGGACGTTGTGTTCAATTGTTTCACTTTGTTTTTAGTTTGGGTGAGCAGGGTGTCCTTGGAGCAAAGGACAAGCAAGCCATTTAAATAGCACTAACCTAATGTGCCCTCAGAAGGAAAAGCGACATAGTCCGAAGTCATTCAAAGCTGTAGTCTTTCCTTGAATAATAGACAGAGTCAGCTTTATGACTGGGAGCTTGGAAACTTAGGACACAAAAAACACTTTCTTCCACAAACATGCTGTTTCTACTGTCCCCGTGTAGACACTTGTAAGGACTATGTGACATGCACACTTGGAGTTCAGAGAATACTATTCCTGAATCCTGTAATCATAACAGCTAGGGGGAAAATGCCATCACAATTACAAGGCATTCTGCTAAATTTGCCAAAGCAGTTTACAGCCAGGGTTGGCCCATCCATGAGTGATTGCCTCAGGCAGCAAATTGGTGGCGAGCACCCATCTGCATCCTCCCACTTGCCTCCACTATTCCTCCCCCTCCCACTCCCTGCATTGGAAAAGCAAAAGGGGGACATCCTAGACCACCACTTTCATCTCCTCAGCCACTGGCGTCACTACAGGGGGGGCGGAGCTCTAAATGCTGCTGAAATCAGAGCCTCCTTTACACAGACAAACAAAGCGGCCCCACCCCCCTCACCCTCGGAGCCTTTCAGGGAAGCGAAAGCAGCACTTAGAGCTCCGCCCCCCCTGTAGTGATGCCAGTGTCCTCAGCACTTCCTCTTCTGCTCCACCACCTCTTCCTCTTCCAATACAGAGAGCAGAACAGAGGCAGGGGGGCAACACTTGCTTGGCAGACCACCACTGGTACCAGTGCCTGCCACCCATCCCAGAAAAGCAGCCCTGGGACCTTATTCTTTTATATGGCTGCACTCAATCTCATTGAAAAGGACTTTGGCTAAATTAGGTGGCAATTAGGTAGGAATGCATGGGGGAATGATTGATCTGGGCTGGAGGAAGCTGAAACACAAGAAAAGGAAGAAAGCCAACTTTATAGCCTCCATAAACAACTTCAGCAGGACAGGGCCCCTTGGATGATCTTCAAAGAAGAACAGACAGTTCTCACGAAACCAATGTCATCTGTAAACCAAGGATCAGAGGGAGAAGAAGGGCAGAAATGCACTCGCCCTCTGAATTTTTCACAAGGAGGTGCTGCTTTCTGCCTTGATGCCATACAGAGCTGGACATTGGGGAGGAGAAGTGGAAAATCCCAGTTCAAGATGACCCCAGACCGGGTGATGGGAGGTGAGAGTAGAGGAGGGGTCCTGAGGACAGAGCCTGGCCCAAGGGAAGACCAAACAACTCTCTGACCCAGCCAAAGAGATAAAAGATGGAACCCAGAGGACAGAGGGAGCCATTCTTTCCAAAACAAATTTGAATTTTACCCACTTCTGTATATCTGAGGTTGGACCATAGTATTCTTTCAAAGGTCAATTTTCCTATGATGAAAGATATGGTCAGGTGTCCCCAGTAATCTAGGAATTCTTTGCCTTGCTTCACTTGAATGACTGTTAGAATGTATATTCTGCCCTTCTTCTCTTTACAGAGTTACAAAAGGAGACTCACAATTGTTGTTGTTGTTGTTCAGTCGTTAAGTCGTGTCCGACCCTTCGTGATCCTATGAACCATATCCCGCCAGGCCTTCCTGTCCTCCACTATCTTCCTGAGTTCGCTCTTCATGTTTGTTGCATCGGTGATGCTGTCTAACCATCTCATCCTTTGCCTTCCCCTTCTCCTTTTGCCTTCAATTTTTCCCAGCATCAGAGTCTTCTCATTGAATGAGAGTCTTCTCATTCTCTGCCCTTCTTCTCTTTACAGAGTTACAAAACGAGACTCACAATAACCACATTTAAAAACAACAAAACCAAATCCATAAGTGTTGGAAAGTAGGTTCAACACTGTCTGCAGGACACTAGGGGGCAGTGTATTGTCCAAGAGGCAGATGACTCAAAGACTACCTATCTTACAGCACAATCCTATCCAACTTACACCACCGGTGTAACCAGCGGTGCAGCGAGAACGGGAGGCCCCAGAATGGAAAGGGGATTCAAAGGGAATTTAAATCTCCCCTCCCCTTCAAAGCCTCCCACCCTGCCCTCCCCCGCTGGTTACACCAGTGGTGCAAATTGGATAGGATTGTGCTGTTAGACCTTTACTTTGTCCTCTTTGGCCTGTGGAGGTGTGTCTCTACCTAGCTTCTTTCCTCCCCCTCTTCTCTCTGTCTCTCTCCTGATCCTACAAGCATGCAGACCTCTCTCCATCAGCTCTGACCAACTGCATGGAGTCCACCATGCATGCTATGAGGTGGTCTCTCACACCCATGCAAAGGGAATAGCTCTAGATTCCCTGTTCCAAGTCTAGATGCCCGGCTGTCCCTTAGCCAACAAAGATGTACATGCTTGTCCAGAGATGCCGGAAGCCCGCACGGCGCCTGGCGCGAGGATACGGGGCCTGCGTCGCGTCGCGTCAACGTGCCCCCCCGCCAGAATCAATGCCATTTCGGAGCCGTACGGGCTCAAGGGAGGGCGGGAGGGCCAATCCAGAGCGTCCGTAAGTTCCCCCGATCGCGCCCTCCCGCCCGAGCGCCTGGAGCTTCTGCTCCACGTGCTCCCGATGGCGCCCTCCCGCCCGAGCGCCTGGAGCTCCTGCTCCACGCGTTCCACCATTCTTCCGCCGCTGTGCTTGTCAACTGTTAGTAAAATATTGTTTCTTTGAAAACTTTTTTCTGTCCCTGCTCCTGTTTTATTCTCAGCAGCAATCTAGTGGGGGTTGGTGAGTTGCTTCAGGAAAAGATCTTCTGCTTTATAACTCTGCTTAACATAGATGCCTAGACCCCCCTTTTTTCCATCAGCTCAAACAAATCTGCAACAAAAAGCCAAAGCATAAACAGAAAACCATACCAAACCCATAGCTTCTTAGAAAAGAGACATCTTCACATACTGTATCTGTAAAATGCAAGGAAGAGTAGATCAAATACTGTATCACATGAAAGAGAATTCCATGATCTGAGAAAGTCCACAACTGAGAAAGTCCTCTTCTGTTTCTCCCCACCCTCTCTCCTGCCCTCTTCTGTACAACCATAAAGGACTTCCCTTTCATTGTATGAGGGCTGGGCTATGGTATATACTACACTCACCACATGAGATCAGGCCAGCTCTGCTCATTGGGAATTCTGATGGCTCTCACACCATCAGGCTATGCAATGGAAGAAACTCTCAGCCCCAAGAACAGAGAAGTGTTGTATGCAAGGGACCCCTCCCCAAATATTTTTATTTCATAAAGCACCCTCCCCTGAACCCCCTGCCTTTTACCCCATCCAAATCCATCAAGAAATCACGGAGATACAGCCTTTTAAAGTAAACCGCACTGAAATTCAGCCTCCTTTCCGGTTTGCGCTCACCCGAAGTGGAGGCGCGTGCCAGCAGAGGGCAAGAGTTCACGGGAACGCGCCTGCCACAAGCCTTCCCGAGCCCCTAGAGAAGTAGCAACCAGCAAAGTTCACCATGTACCTACTTAATCCTTTAATTCTTGGAAATGGGACCTTTCTCTGTAGAATTCGCTGTGCTTTTGGGGCTCCCTTAAGAGTTATATGCCGGATCTTCACTGAGGATCATCGGGGTCTCCCCAGGGATGGGTCCCTACACAGAAGGGTCCCAGTCCTCCCGCTCTACTGAGGCTAGTCTCGGGTTGAGTGGAGAGGCTCCTGGAAGCAGGGCAATAGATTTGCGGCCGTAAAAGCTGAGTTAGAGTCTCAGCATCCTCACTGGGAGTGCCTGGGAAGCACAAGGGTGCGCAAGGGTTTTGAGTCCCGTCTCCTCCTCTTCGCCAGGACCCAGGGGGGTTTAACGAAGGTGACACTAAGGGTGTACCTCCCGCCAGAATCTGCACTGCAGGGAGTAGGGGAACGGCCATTTCGCAAGCATAACTTAGGCCAGTTAACAACGGCTCCTATTCTGTGCTGGTCCCAAATGGCTGCCATCTACCCGGGCGCCAGCTGGGGGCAGGGACAAAAGGGGAATTCCAGAAGCACAGCAAGGATTCAGATTGCTACATTCCCTGATCTCAAACCTGTCTCTCTGTGCATGCTTCCTCTCTATCTCAATCACCCATATCCCCTCCCCATTGTTCCCATCCTGCTTGCTACAATGATTCAAATGTCTTCCAGCTACCTGTATTGTTCTTGCCTTGCTACAACTATTCAAATGTTCTTCAACTATCTGCTTTGGGACACATGGAGCCATGGGGCAGGGACCTATTATTTGGCACCCAGGAGCTATCTCACTGGAAATCACTGTCTTTTGTGTTAAGCAGGCTTCACAAAAGATCCTATTCATAAAACCCCAGAAGACCTCACTCCACCTGAGGTGGGGACCTAATCCAATTATCCCTGACACCCAATACCCCAGACCCATCAACCCATTGGTTCCCAGTAACCCAAAGCATCACACTTTTCATTGGTTTCTTAATAAAGTTTGTCTTTTTATTGGTTGAAAGTTTACAACTGTTGCTGCTGCATCTTATTGGAGGGAAAGTTTGAATCCAACATCTGATTGGCTGTATCAACGTGCAATTCCTTGGATCCTGCCTTGTACTGGTCCTTCTTTATTATGTATTCTTCCAATGTACCCCATGGTTTTCCTGTAATAATGAAATGTATATAAACTTTTGTATTGATTATGTATGTTACACTTTTTGCCCTGCATTTTGTGTCCTTTGCTAGCAAAGTAAAGATCTTCCTTTTACCCCAGCGCTGGACTTTCAGAGCTCTATTTTTGGCGCCTCCGCAAACCGCGGATCTTTCTATCTCCCTTCCTCTCTCTCCTTCTCTCTCTCTGGGTGCTCCATCCTGCCACGGAGCTGGGTGTCTGCTCACCGAATCAAAACGAGCTAAAATCACTTGTACCCTTGGGGTGCTTACAACAGAAGAAGCTGCTTATATCCAGTTATCTCTCTCCTTCATAGATAATTTGTGCAATTCCTCCCCCTCCAAACTTCTGGGGAAAATTAACTGAGAGAGAGAGAGAGAGAGAGAGGGAGGGAGGGAGAGAGAGAGAGAGAGAGAGAGAGAGAGAGAGAGAGAGAGAGAGAGAGAGAGAGAACGAGCAGAATTCTCAACAGGCAGTTTCACTCATATGGTGAACATAATATGTAACTAGGCTCTTATTGGTGACTCACAACCATGCTTATGTGTTCCCTGCCAGTACTGCCAGCAGGGAAACAAAATGGTAGCATGGTTCTAGCTCAAGCTTTGGAGAATGGTATAATCATGGGTATTATGAGCCAAACAGCCCAGTCCTATCCCCCACTATTGACAACAATGCAGCTGCGCTGATGGAGCACATCCTTCATCCAATGGTGGGGACAGGCAATCAGAAGGCTATCCAGAGGTAAGTTAACAACCTTTTTTTACTTACCTCTGGGTAGGCCTTCACGCTGCCTATGAGTCTCCTGGGACCCACACCAGCTATGTGGCTTGGCTGGCATAAGTTGATGGAAAGACAGGGGGCGAGGTGGGCTGAAAAATGGGGGATAGGATTCAGTGTGCGGATTTGCTACCAAGACCCATCCCCTCCAGCCCATTTCCCACCCCAGAACGTCCCCAAACCTCCCCCTCCCTGCCCCATTACCAACTTACTGAGAATGGTGAAGCCTCCGGGAACTGCTGGCATGCACGTTGCACCTCTGGCCATTTGCAGAGTGGTCCAGAAGCGCATGATGGCAGCCCAGCTTCCGCGCCACCGCGAAGGGCCTTGCGCTGCCAGAACTCACGTTCCATACACCACATTGCAATACAAGGCATAAACCTTATGATATGAATGCTTTACGTGGTTCCATATTTTGTTAATAGAAGCCAGTTTATAGAAATTAGTGCTAAGTCCATAAAAGGAATCTTATGTACCGCACATCTGATTTTCCTAACTTCTCTAGCATTAAATCTCTCAGAAATAGAACCAGATATTACAATGAATAGCTGGGATTGCCAGTCAATTCCCTACTGTGTTCACAACTATGCAGTAAATGCATCATTAAAATGAAATTGCCATATGGATGTTTTTGTATAATTTGGCTTCTGACTGTTTGCCACTGTATGCATTTCTACTCTGACTCGTAGATTAGATGCTTTACAAATACTTAGTGATAAATTCACATTTTTATGTAGCTTGTAAAAAAATGTTCAGTTCCAGAAAATTCTAAAGCAAATATTTGCATACTCGATCTATTTGTATTTTGTCAATATCAGAGCCTGAAGTGCAAGATTCTGCCTAATAAAATAAAGCCCACCAGTATAGCGCTCACTAAATCATCTTGTAATGAACAAACTGATCTTCACAGGAAAAGAATGACTAGAAAAAGAGGAAAGGGGGGGATTGTATGCTTTCAACTGCAAAGTACACCCAATTTGTGTTAACAGCTCAAAGAAATGTATTTGTACCCTAATTGTGGCTCTTTCAATATTTATCATATTTGTATCTCATCCATCCTCCCAAAAGCTGATGATAACATATTGGGGGAGGGGGAGGTTTGCTGATTTCGGCTTCACAGCAAGCCCTTTTGAAGTTGATTAGGCTGAGAGATTGTGATTTGCCCAAGGCAACTCAGTAAGCTTCCTGGCTAAGGGCTGCTTCAGGCAGTAACATCTTGTAATTTCATCAATACACTGTATTGTAGCTGCAGGCCTGTACCTGACTCCATCTTTGTCCAAAGTCTGACCTGTTGGCCTGCAATTGGAAGCTTTCCACTCATCCTGACTTTTTTTAGGTACCAAGCAACCAGCTAGAATGGAATGTAGCTTAGGAATGGAAGGTTAGATTAGGGCAGTGTTTCTCAAACTGTGGGTCGGGACCCACTTGGTGGGTCGCGACCTGATTTCTGTTCCCAGATGATGGAAAGAGCAGATATGTGCCACAAGCTCTGAGACTATTAAAAAATCAGATAGCTGCTGATTGCCCTGCAAACAACTAAGCTCCTGTAGTTTGCAAGCTTGTGTAAATGTAGAGAGATAAATGTTTGAACATCTTTTTTTTTGTCTTTTTTTTCCAAGTCAATGACGGGTAGTGGGGGCAGGTGAAGCCTGGGTCACGTAACTAAGCCCCTCAAGCCTTGAGGCTATTCATTAGGGCTGCCTCATTACAAGAAATTGATTGAGGTTTTTTTGCAAACAAAATATTACTTGTAAATAAATATATTTCTTTCTAGATCACCTTTTTTAAAGTCTCGTAAAGCTAGGTGGGTCCCGATGGAGAGTCATTTTAAAAAGTGGACCCTGGTGCTAAAATGTTTGAGAACCACTGGATTAGGGGATGAGCAAAACAGACACCTGCGTGGAGATGTCTCCTGTATGCATCTCCAGTACATACCCAAGATAAGGATGGGGCATGTCTTTTGCTTCTTGCTTTTGGCTTTGGTTTCTTACGTGTTCCGCCTACCATCTGTTCCAGGGAAGATGGTGGAAAGTCTCATTAAGGATAAAATCTTAAAACACATAGAAGAACAAGCTCTGCTGAGGGAGAGTCAGCATGGCTTCTGCGAGGGGAAGTCTTGCCTCACAAACCTGTTAGAATTTTTTGAAAAGGTCAACAGGCATGTGGATGCGAGCGAACCCGTGGATATTATATATCTGGATTTTCAGAAGGTGTTTGACACAGTCCCTCATGAAAAGCTCCTGAGAAAACTCTACAGTCAGGGAATAAGAGGGCAGGTCCTCTTGTGGATTAAGAACTGGTTGAAGACCAGGAAACAGCGAGTGGGAGTCAATGGGCAATTTTCACAATGGCGAGAGGTGAAAAGCGGTGTGCCCCAAGGATCGGTCTTGGGACCGGTGCTTTTCAACTTATTCATAAATAAGTTGAAAAGCACCTTATTCAACTTATTCATAAATGACCTGGAGTTGGGGATATGCAGTGAGGTGGCCAAGTTTGCAGATGACACTAAACTTTTCCAGGTGGTGAGGACCAGCAGGGATTGTGAAGAGCTCCAGAAGGATCTCTCCAAACTGGGAGGATGGGCAGCAAAATGGCAGATGCGCTTCAATGTAAGTAAGTGCAAAGTGATGCACATTGGGGCAAGAAACCAAAATTTCACATATATGCTAATGGGTTCTGAGTTGTCTGTGATGGATCAAGAGAGAGATCTTGGGGTGCTGGTGGACAGGTCGATGAAAGTGTCGACCCAGTGTGCGGCGGTTGTGAAGAAGGCCAATTCCATGCTCGGGATCGTTAAAAAAGGGATTGAGAATAAAACGGCCAATATCATTATGCCTTTGTACAAATTGATGGTAAGGCACCATCTGGAGTATTGTGTCCAGTTCTGGTCACCACACCTCAAAAAGGATATAGTTGAATTGGAAAAGGTGCAGAAAAGAGCGACCAGATTGATTCGTGGGCTGGAGCACCTCCCTTATGAGGAAAGGCTACAGCGTCTGGGGCTTTTCAGTCTAGAAAAAAGGGGCCTGAGGGGGACATGATTGAGACTTATAAAATTATGCATGGGATGGAGAGAGTGGAGAGAGGGAAATTCTTCTCCCTCTTGCATAACACCAGAACCAGGGGACATGCACTAAAATTGAGTGGAGGGAGAGTTAGAACAGACAAAAGAAAATATTTCTTTACCCAGCGTGTAATTCATCTGTGGAACTCCTTGCCACAGGATGTGGTGATGGCACCTGGCCTAGATGCCTTTAAAAGGGGTTTGGACAGATTCATGGAGGAAAAGACCATCACAGGTTACAAGCCATAGGCAACCTTCTTGTTTTGGATGTGGGTTTTCTCTGTGCCAGGTGCAAGGGTGAGACAACGGGAAACAGAATATCTTGTTGTCTTGAGTGCTCCCTGAGGCATCTGGTGGGGCCACTGTGTGATACAGGAAGCTGGACTAGATGGGCTTTTGGCCTGATCCAGCAGGGCTCTTCTTATGTTCTTATGTACGTGTCCACTGCATATGCAAAAGTATAGAAGCCTCACACCAGCTTCATCTCTTTGTTCCTCTCTCTGGCTTGGAGGACAGAAACCCATGTGCACGTTAAATAAAGAAGTCCTTATCTCTCCCTCAAGTTGGTTTCTTCAATTCCTTTCGGGCATACTCTCACAGGGCGCACACTGCATTTTACAGTGCAGGGGCAGGCATGGAGGCCTCTTCAAGGTGAGGGAACATTTATTCCCTTACCTTGGAGCTGCAGTGCGGCTGCACCGGCACTGGAAAGTTGGTTAGAATTGCACTACCAGCCACCTGAGACCTGACTGACCATAGACTACGGCTACAGTATGACGTGTGAGTGTGAAAAATGTGTGTCTGTAACAATGCAGATCATACCGGCATGCTTGTCAGGAAGCCAGGACTAGCTATAGTTCCCTGCTGAATTGTGTTGAGAACCCTGGATTTGAATATTGGCACTCGTCCTGAAAGGGCATAGTGCAGGCAGGCCATCTTGATTTTAAGTTGGGGTGGCTTTGGAAATCAGACTCCAAGGAACAAGAGTCACACCCTCTTATTAAAACAAGCCGGAGTGGCTAAAGACTTACCCAGTCTTCCTGATCAACAAATGAAGTTTCCCTAGGGTCGGGAGAACAGCGCTACTTTCTTTCAGAGTCTCTATCAACAAGAAGGTGGTTAACCTGGATGCAGTGGCGTTGCTACCCCTAAATCTATAGGGGGCACATCCTGGAATTGGCGCCCCCTCCCTTTCTCCCTGTCTTTACTCCCTGGCGCCGCCGAAGGCGGCGTCCCGCGATTTGGGGGGCGCCAATTCCATGAATTATTTATTTATTTCCCCCCAGGGGCGCTAGAATTCCCCCCCCCGGGCGCCGCTCTCTTACTTTGTTTTTGGCGCACGTCCTTTCCGCGCGCCCGTTTCTTTCTGCCCGGCACTTACTCCTCCTCCTCCTCCTCCGTCCTGCCAGCTCGCCCGCCCCTCCTTCCCCCGCTGCCAGCTGGAGCTGAAACTGGAGCGGAGCCAAGTGGTGCCCCCACACCCAAGTGTTCCTCTTGTGGGGCCGGCGTCGCGTTTGTGGGTTAACTTCGGACCGGAGAAGGGGGGGTCTTGGAGAGGCTCATCCGCGCTGCTCAGACATGACACCGTCAACGCACGCAGACTGCAACGTGCGTCGATGGCAGAGCAAGCTTGCTTGGGAGAAATAACTCTTGGGAGCGGGCAGGTAGGCAGGCAAGAGAGAGAGGAGCGTGCTCGCTTGTTTGGCGGCGGCGCCTCCTCCTCCTCCTTCCTCTTCTCTGGCCCAGCCGAGCGCCTTCCACCGCAGCAGCAGAGCAGTCCCCGGAGTTGGCTCTGCCCGCTGGAGCACCTTTAGCCCTTGTGCAACACCCTTTCCATGGACTGGATACAATCCGAGTCGTCCCCTTTGGCGCCCCCCAGAAGCTGCAGAAGCTGGCGCCCGGGGCCCTGGACACCAGGGCCCCGTATGTAACGACACTACTGCCTGGATGTTGGACCAGGATCCACAAATGGTACAGCTGCTACTTCTAGTTCATTCGTTCAACAATGAATAGTCCTGTGTGATCTGATTTCAGATTGGAGCAATTCAGTCAGTTCCATTTATGCCACATCTTCTCTGCTACAAAAGGACCCAGAAAATAGGACCACTATTCAAAATACTTCCTCTTCCTTCCAACTGAACTAAACTAAAGCTACATCAAAGGCCTGCCAACCTGGCCCCAGAGTTGGTGCAACTCTAGTGCTGTATCTGCTACACCATACTGTCTTCAGAGGCGTATAAATATATGGTGTTCTGGTGTGCTGCGCCCCAGGCGCAAGCGGGCACGCTACTTCCGGGAGGCGCCCGCTCGCGCCTCTTGTTCTTGGAAAAAAGTGCAGCCGAGCGGCTCCCGAGCCGACTGCCGCTGTGCTGCGCACTCCTCCTCGTCGTCTCCCTCCTCCCGGCAGCCTCCGAAATAAGCAGCCTCCGACATAAGCAGCCTCCGACCAGCCAGCTGATCTGCCGCTGGACGGCTGCTGCGAGCGCGCTCCTCCCTCATTGTAATGTCTCCCTCCCTCCCGGGCAGCCCGCAGATCAGCTGGCTGGCGCTGAAGTTGGCTCGGCTTCAGCCTAGCCGACTTCAGCGCCAGCCAGCTGATCTGTCGGCTGCCGCCCGCTACTGCGGGCGCGCTCGCTCCTTCGAGTCCGGCCCCGGGGTCCCTCCCAAATGTCTCCCTCCCTCCCGGCAGCCGGCAGATCAGCTGGCTGGCGCTGAAGCCGAGCCTAGTTCAGCGCCAGCCAGCTGATCATTCTGCCGGCTGCCGGAAGGGAGAGAGTTCTCCACTCTCCTCCAGTGCATGATCGCAGACATCCCCATCCGGCCGACCAGTGCGACAACGAAGAACAAACAAACTGAACCACCAAGTTGTTATTAATTACATTACACATTACACAACACAACAACACAGTCCCAAATGCTCCACCCACCCACCTTGCAAAGGAAGGGGCGATGAGGAAGACACAGAAGAACACCATCTCACTTCTTCTCACACTTTTTAATTAAAAAATTAAATTACACAACACAGTTACAGTCTGTCAGTTCGACTGTTGCGGCGGCACCCCCCACCCCTTTTTTTTTACCACAGACAGACTGTCCACCAAGTTGAGGGGCTGTTGCTAACAACAACAAAAAAACAAAAAAACCAATAAAATTATATAGTTAATTATATCTGTGTGTGCATGATATTATATGTCATGAGTTGTTGGGACTCAGGGTGTGTGTGTGCGGGAAATAGTTAGGATCTACTAAATGTCCCACTATTTCTGGCCTCAAGGTATTATTCAATATACAGGGCAAAATGAGGTCATTTGGATTAAGAAGCAGCTACCGCCGGAGGGGCGATGCTGCAGCCATTAAAGAAGGCAAAAAAGTGCAGGAAAAAGTCAAAAAGGTTAAAAAGTTTGGGAAAAGCGCCGGGGAGTATAGGGGGGGGAAATAAATAAATAAAACACTATTTTTACACCCCCAAAAATTTGGCGCGCCGCCTTTGGCGGCGCAAAGGAATATAAGGGGCACAAATTCAAGATTGAACCCACACTAGATTTTGGGCTAGCTACTCCACTGACTGTCTTTTAGCCTAACTAGACAGGTTTATTTGCCTGTTCGTGCTGCATTTTTAAATTTCAGACTTAAAGTTTCTTGGTTCTGCTGAAATCAAGATAAAGCGTAGTAGAGCTGAATGGAAGCCTTTATGAAGGAAATGAAGAAAAATGAGCGGAGACATTAAATAATAATTAATCTCCTCAGAGGATCACTGTGGGTTACTTCAATAATGGGATGGCCACAACTATGATATTCCGGCTGTCAAAAGTATATCTGGCCTCTGTTTGCTTCCATTTATGGCAGAAGTCAATTGCTGAGGAGAACAATGAACAATGCATAAGCCATTCAGCCTAAATCAGAAAACCAAGACAAACGGCACGCATTATTTTACACACAATATACTCGGTCACTGAAGGGAAATGAAGAAAAGGCTTCTGCAAAAGCATCGCTAGCAGACGTGACAGAAGGATCTTCTGAGCTCTTCTGAAGGGGCCTGACACATATTACAGTTGTCAACTCTGCCTCCTTCTTTCACTGTCACTGCACTTATCGACTCTCTAATGGAAGTTAAGAGCCTTGCATTCCTGGCCTCTTTGGGACACTTACAACACATATCTTTGAAAAACAGCTCTGTCTCTGGAGGCCAGGAGATGTAGGGGAGCTCATGAGTATCCTTTTCAGCCTTTTTGTGCCCCAGGAGGCAGTCTTTCAGATCCCAAGCAGCCTCCTTTGGGGTTTCTGCACTGCAGTCTGCCAATAGGATTATTTGGGGTCCATTCCCTGTTCAAGTCATAGGCTCTGCAGAACCACAAGACATTCCCTCTGCGTGCCTAGCTGTGTCAGCCAGCATTAAACATGTCGCTTGCTGTCATGTTATTATGGGCTGAAATACACATTCAGCTCTTTAGACGTGTGTGCACAGCAAATGATGGCCAGAGGGGACTCTTGTCTCTTGGTTCTTGAAGAGCTACACCTCAGCCTCCTTGCTGACGAGGCATGCAAAATCTTTGAAAAAGAAGCAACGTTGGTAAACGTGTGCCAAACTCCAGCAGTGTGTTGAATATTTCTTAAGACCTCATCTGTCTTATAGCCATGAGTGGGATGAAGAACCTTGTTCAGGGGCTGCTCCCCGAGTATGACACTTATAAATCTGGATACCGCTGCTGTCTTATTGTGGCGGCACTCTCAATCTTGAGTTGAGATGTAGGGTATAAAGGATCCAGTGAGAGAAATTGGACCAGAGACTATATACAGTATCCCATCAGGTCCTAAAACATCCACAGACACGGTGAAGCAGCAGCTAAAGTCAAGCTAGCACATTTCAGGACAGGCTTCAAGAAGAGGATCTTGAAGAAGAAGAGGGAAGTGGCTTGGTAGACTCCAAGCTGTTTTTAAGCAACTTTCCACAGTTGTAATTTTCCGTCTGTGCAAGCATTTTTAGTCAATTCAATGAGGAATCATGCCTTCCTAATTCTCTGCAAGCTGCAAACAATTTGTCCCAGAGGGAGCACGACCAAATGCTGACAATGAAGCGTGTTGACTTGCCTATGAGTAATTCTGTAGTACTCAATGAATAAGAGCATCCCCCACACTTGCAATCTCCCACTTCTGATGTTGTTTGCTACCATGCTTTTGTGCAAGCCAAGCTTTTCAGTCTGAAATGAGCCTCCTCCCACTGCAGAAGAGGCAGAGCCATGACATTGTCATCATTCCAACCTACCAGCTGCATGCAGAGAAGCCAGTGGCCCTACTTTGCATAGATGCAGAGTGCCAGATTTATACAAATGCATATGTTAGCCTAATTTGCATAGGCTATGCCTCTCTTCCCCATCATACATGCCAAGAGGGTCAACACGTTATATTTTAGAATTGTTAAACTTTCATTTCCGGGATATGTGCACTTATCTATCACATCTGTATCTTTCCCTTTCTGCTAGGAATCTGGTCTGACATATATAGGATTATCCCATTCTGTTTTAACAACAAATGTGTGACTACTCTAGATCACCCACTGAGCTACGTTGCTGAGTGGGGATTTTATCAGAAGTCTCCTTGATGGAAACCTAACATTCTACCCAGAGGCATTGTTAGGGGGGGGCGGTGGGCCCCTGGGTGCAGGGGGCAACACGCACTGGGGGGTGCACTTGCCACCGGATTCGGCAATTCAGTAGCAGTGCGGGAAAAAAGCACACACGCCCAACGGTTTTTCGGCCACTTTTAGGCCGTTTGTGGTGACAGAATCAGCCTGCCCATGCCGCAAATGGCCTAAAAGCGGCAAAAAAACTGCCGATGGGTGCTTTTTTTTTCCTGCCCTGCCGCTGAATTGCCACCAAATCCGGCACGGGGTGGGACTTGTGATGTCACGTGGGGTGTCATGGCGACGTCCCCCCTGTGGGGTGCAGCCTCCACTGATTCTACCCATTATACTACACTGACCTCTCCCACTGCCATTCAGTAGCCCTGCTCATTTATGTTAGGTCAACATATACATATATGAACAAACTGGCTTCTGTTCAGAAAAGTTTAAGGGATGGCAACCTGAAAGCCACATTACATTTTCCCTACATGGACTTACTCTTCATTTTTTTTCCAGCATTTCATGATCTCAGTCTAAGAGCACTGTATTCAGAACATGTACAGTATCTCATTATGTGCAAAAAATATGCAAGTGTATTTGATTGCAAGAGCACTTGAAGTTAGTGGGAATATTTCCCAGTGACAGCTAGTGGAGCTACAAATCTGCTGTTTGCGCCTTAGGACAGAGGATAGAAACTTCACTATACGAAAAAATAATTTTCAAGCTAAGCACTGCACAGCAAAGAATGGCCAACTAACTATCATTTCTGATTACCCACAGTAGCTGCAAGGAAACAGATGTTTCATTCCATATATTATACTGATTATTGGGAAGTCAACCATCCCATTCACGACAGTTGTTTACAATCACCCATACTCAAGCAAGAAATGAGAATCAGGATAAGAAATGAAGGAATGCTATTAGCTAAAACACAAAACCATGTCTTGCATGAGATGACTGAGAAATAAGAGCAGCATATTTTGGAAAGTGTTCTCAACTGTCGGCTAGCATCTTTCAGATGATGCTAAATGGCCACAAATGGACCAAGAATGGGCAATTTGGATGTGGAAAAGGGAGCTGCTGTTGCTGTCCATTAAGATGAGAGAGGTTCCCTTGGACTGTGACTTCTTTTAAACCAGACAGTCTTTGGAGTATATGAAGCTGGTGTATACCATATTTAGTAACTCTGTAACATAGTAACTCTGGTTTGATATACCAGCTTCATATACTGGTACAGGTGTCCCCCACTTAATGACGGACTGCTTAACGACGATCCGGATATATGACAGAGGTCCCCAGCAGGGGCGTCGCTGGAGCATGGCGGGGGGGGCGGGGCGCCCCGGGTGACGCGCGACACGGGGTGACGCGCGCACCCCACGCGCGCCACCTCCGTGACGTGCGACACCCTTCGGACGCTCCGAGGCCGGCCCGGGAGCCGGCCTCGGAGCGTCCGACCCTGTCGGCGCTCCAGGGCCTTCTGAAAGAAGGCCCAGGCAGTGCGTCCATCCGGGTATTTCCCAGATTTTCGCACATGCGCAGACCCGTTTTGAGGGCTTTTTGCCCTCAAAACGGGTCTGCGCATGCGCGAAAATCCGGGAAATACCCGGATGGACGCACTGCCTGGACCTTAGAAGGCAAAAAGCCCTCAAAACGGGTCTGCGCATGCGTGAAAATCTGGGAAATACCCAGATGGATGCGCTGCCTGGGCCTTCTTTCAGAAGGCCCTGGAGCGCCGACGGGGTCGGACTCTCCGAGGCCGGCTCCTGGGCCGGCCTCGGAGCATCCGGAGGGCGACGCGGGGGGGGAGCCAGGTCGCCCCCCCGCGCCGATATCGTAGCATCACTAGGGTGACGCGCGCCCCCTGCCCCAGTCACGCCCCGTCATGCGCGTCCTAGTGACGCTACTGGTCCCCAGTAAAAAAGAGCAAAGGATTTAAAAAGACGTCTTTTTAAAGTTCCAGCTCATCAGCTGTTTGGCTTTAGATAAGGGCTTTGAAGTTCAGCACTGAGGTTTTAAGCACAGTGCTGAACTTCAAAGCCCTTATCTAAAGTCAAACAGTTAATGGGCAAGATAAGAGCTTGGATGTTTAACGCTGGGGCTTTAAGCACAGTGCTAAACTTCAAAGCACAGCAAGACCCACTTAAGGACGGCTTCACTTTACAATGGGGATTTAAAAATGTACCCCCGTCATTAAGCGGGGGGACACCTGTATATTTATACCAGAATATGAAGCTGGTATACAAACCAGAGTTACTGATTCACTGTGTCCAGTGCTGACCACTCCGATAGGCAGCAGCTCCCCCACGATGCCCTGGACACATGCCAAAGGCGCCAACCTGGATGATCTTCTGCATGCACAATATTTCTGAGCTGTCATCCCTTGGCCCCAATCACAAACTCATAGCATAATCTACCCCAGAGGGTCGTTGTGAAGAAAAAGGGGTGATGGAAGCCACATGTATGCCCCCCTCAGCTCCTTAGAGAAAGGGTAAAATCAAAATTAAATGGGCTCAGTTTCAGATTGTTTTAGAAGTTAGGAATATCCCATGTTTCAATTCAAATTAAGAACCCCTGAAGAAAAGGGATTCCAATGAATTGAGACAGGGTGGTCTAGTGGTGAGAGTGGTGGAGAACATTCTGTTCAATTTCCCCTTAGGCATGAAGCATGTGGGTGTTCTTGGGCTGCTCACAATCTCTCAGACAAAGCTACCTCACAGGGTTATTGTGAGGACAAAATGGGAATAGAGAGAACATTGTGAACTCCCCTGAGCTCCTTGTAGAAAGGATGGAAGTCTTAAGTTTCTGAACTACTTTGAGGTAAGAATGTCAGATTAGCGGCCCAATCCTAATGGAGCGTTACACCACTGGAACAGGTGTTCCGGTGGCGTAATGCACTTCCGACTGTCACAAATGTGACACGCTGGAAAGTGCAACCTGGCCACCACCGGAAGCGACGAGTGGCCAAGTCCACTCACCCGCACACTGGAGATGCCTGCTGGCACTGGTAAGTGCATGCAGGGGGTTGGAGGGAGGTGGGGAGGGGTGGAACAGGGCTGGGAGGGGATAAATCAGGAAGGCAACGGGGTTGGGGAAGATCAGGCCTAGAGAAGGGGACAGGTTTGGCGGCTGCAGCACCAACCAAACCCTAACCTCCTTCCCAGAACTAATCCACCTTCATAGGTCCACTCGGACTTGCACCAGCTATATTGCTGGCACAAGTCCCAGTAGACCCACTGTACTGGCAGAGGCCTTCCTCAGAACAAATGTTCCCTTGCCCCAAGGAGGTCTCCACTCCAGAAGCCAAAACTCCCCTGCAGGATGTGGTGGATGCCACGCTGGTGCTGCTACATTGCCACGTGGGGAGTTAGTTAGGATTGGGCTGCCCCACCATGAAGGTCCATTCTAAAAACTCATTCAGCCATGAAGCTCATGATCTGATCTTGGGGCACTTTCCTGCTTATATGATGTGGAAGCCAACTACCTTAACTTCCAATTCCCCATGCTTTTTGGAGCTTGAGGGAAATTTTTAAGCAGCTTTACTCTCATCATAAATGGAAGGGTCTTTGATATTTTAATTTATTTCAAAAGTAGCTTCTTGAACTAGATTGCTAAATATCCACAGTGCATCCTGGAAAAAAAATGAGGGGAGATGGGGCATTATGATCTCATCCTTTCTGATCATCTTTCAATGCACACATACTCAAGCTAGCTTAGAGGATTTGACAGTACAGTTCAGCAAGTCTCTAGTCCCTTAGGCTAATTTGAATACATTAGGCAAATTGTACCATTCATGCAGTTTTGCACTTCTGTTGAGTCCCAGGATGCAGTTTGTTCCATAGTCATTTCCTGTCCACTGAACTGCTTGATTTTGATGGTCCCAGGAGGGAAGACAACCAAAATTCAATTAAAATATGGGATTCCACAGATGGTGAAATTCAGTGCATAGACAGCTTGAACAGCACAGCTATCCAATGGCCCAAAAGCATGGCCAGGCAGCCCAGTTTCTAAGCCAGTTTGTGGCTAGAGTCCAAACTACCCCATCAAATTTTGTTTCCTTGTTGACACTTTAAAAAAAAAAAAAGCCAGAGTGTAGACAATTGGCTATAAACAAAACTTTTCTATAATTTAACTGAATTTAATTCAGTGTTACGGGTTAGGAGGATTGCAACCGGTTAATAGCTTACGTTTCTACAGTGCATCCTTTTGTACAGTCCCAATACCCACACAGAGTTCAACATGGATCTGGCTCATTAGGAGTCACTATTTAGTGTAAAGAGGCCAGCAGGTGGCGCAGTGGGTTAAACCGCTGAACCATGAGCTGTCGATCGAAAGGTCGGCAGTGCGAATTTGCGACGGGGTGAGCTCTCGTTGCTTGGCCAGCTCCTGCCAACCTAGCAGTTCCAAAGCATGTTAATGCGAGTAGATAAATAGGTACTGCTTGCAAGAAGGTAAACAGCGCTCTGTGTTCCAGCCGCATGCTACGCGCTGCGGCAAGGAGAGTCATGCCGGCCACATGACCACGGAGGCGTCTTCGGACAACGCTGGCTCTTCGGCTTTGAAATGGGGATGAACACCACACCCTAGAGTCGGACACGACTGGACTTAATTGTCAGGGGTCACCTTTACCTTTACCTATTTAGTGTAAAACTACAGATGCCAGATTCCCCGGAGAGCCTGGTTTTATTCTCAATTCTTTTCCCAGTGACTCCTAGCGTGGAATTTGCATTTAGTGTTACTTTCCCACTTTCCCCATGCCCTCCTCCAACTCAACCTCATTGTTATTCTGTACACTGAATAAGTAAAAATCTTAGTTTTGTTAATTGCCTAGACTAGAGCATTGCTAATTTCACTGACAGTTGCCCGGGGACTGCAGACTTAAAGGGGCGCTCCCTTGCCTAAAAACAAAAGTGTATTTTTAACTGTTTTTAACGTTGTAACAATGTTTTATTGTTAGCCACTGTGAGGCATTGTGATAAAGTGGGAAATGCGTTCATAAATAAATTGTGTATAGGGTCATTCCATGTGAAATCAACCAATGAAAAATCCTTGACGTCATGGATTTTGTTCATTTTTGGTACATTTGTACCTTACCATGAGATGTTTAAAAATTATTTTTTTCAGATTTTTTTGTCCATCCGTTTTTGAGATATTGAATGTTCAAAATTACCAAAAAAGGCCAAAATTCACTTGTCACCATACCTTCAAACACCAGATACAGGATAACGTTGAACGCTACAGACATGGGACAGGTGTCGTTTTAATGCTTATGAATAGGGCTTTCATTTGATATACAACATGACAAAATTGTAAATTTTCATGAAATTCAAAAATATTCAAATAATATTAATTTTGAAATTTTGGAAAATTGAACTTTTTTAAATTTTCAAAAAAAATCACACTTAAAGGTATATGTCTTGTAGTCAATCAGTCAAAATTTCAAGATGGTATCTCAATGGTATCATACAAAAAATTAAATTTTCTTGTTGGCAGTGACCAGGAATTAAACCCCTCAAGTCCATTTTTCTACAGTTTACATTGATAAAATTATGTGGTAAACTGAAATGAATCCAAAAATTTATAACAGGACTTATAGGGATAGATGTATAGAGAATGAATTCACTTTCTATTCTTTTACAGGATCAGCCTTTTGGTAAAACTATCAAAATCATGAGCTTTTTACTTCTGTTCGTAGTTTTAAATTTTTCCTTTAGTTGCTGAATAATTTCTGAATCAGCACAGTGACATTTTCTCATCTAAATCATCTTCAGAAGTAAAAAAATAATTATTATTTGTAGGTCCTTGTAATCTTCCCCATCTTTTCTTGTAATCTTGTAATCTTCCCCAATCAGACGTGATTGGAACGTCTGAGGCCAACTCACGTTGGCCACCAAGTCAGCACGTATGCTGAACAGAGATTGTAGCCAATCACGTTTCCCTTACTAGGGTACTTGCATAAAGTTGGAAAAGGGGGGATTCAAATCAGCAGAGCAATCAGCGGGAAAATGCTTTTCCTATAGTAAATTCTGTCACCCAGCTAGTTTACTGCTATCAATAAATACACAGAAGCAGAGGTCGTTAAGGTTTCAAAAGAAAATGCTGACCATTTACAATCATATGCACCTTCTGGGATATCAGAGGTTTCTACAAGTTAGAGAACAAAGAACCCTGAATGCTGTTCTTTTTCAGCCCAATCCTGTGTAGGATACGGCGGCCAGCCTAAAGGGCCGGCCGCTGTATCCTATCAAGTTGCCAGGCTGCCCTGGGCATATTTATTTTATTATATTTACAATATTTTTATCCCGCCTTTCTCCCCAAGGGGACCCAAGGCAGCTTACAACGGAAAAGAAAATACAATACAAAAAAAGTAGGCTTACCAGATCTCCAACCGGGACAGAGTGCTAGACCTTTAGGAGAAGGAATGTGGGCAGGTGTAGCTTGATAAACCTTGGAGCACAATCCTAGGCATGTCTACTCAGAAGCAAACCCCATTGTGTTCAGTGGGGCTTGCTTCTGAGTAAACATGCCTAGGATTATGCTCTAAGGGTTAACAAGATACACCTGCTAACATTCCTTCTCCTAAAGGTCTAGCACTCTGTCCCGGTTGGATAGGCTTACCATATCGCCCCGGGCGCGCTCTAGTTCCCTTCCCCCCGCCCCGCCCCTTAAGGGCAAAACGGAGCGTCCCGGTCGGCGATATGGTAAGCCTACGGTTGGAGATCTGGTAAGCCTACAAAAAAGTATATACAAAAATAGTTACTTTTTAAAACAGTAAAAAACAGTCAACGAAAACTAATAAAAACAACATCTAAAGATTGATTTAAAAGATCATTATTACAATTAAAACAAGAGCATAAAAACAGCAGCACCCCATCTGTACCGGCAGGATGTTAAAAAAGACAGGGACTCAGAAGGCTTCTTTGAACAAGGTTTTTAGGCCTCGCCGGAAAGTGTCCAAGGAGGGAGCAGTTCGTAAGTCAAATGGGAGGGAATTCCATAAGGTTGCTGCCACTACTTTGTCCATTTGCAAGGCATTTTAACTTCTCACAACTTTTGCCATGTATTTTCACACTGGTGCTGTTTGCTACAAGAACATTTCCAATTGCATTTGTGTCTAATTCTTCACACACACACACACACACACACACACACCAACCAAACCTTTTTTTTTATCTGAACAGCAATGACTTGTACAACCAGAGTTATAGTTGACATGGGAAATCTGGGATGATGGGAAAGAGTATATAACGTGACCGTAACACTTAAGGCTGAACACAACTGACTCCATATTGGTCAGTTCTACACTAAATCATAACAACTGAACTGCTTAGCTGAAAATATAGACTGTATTTCGTATGCTTCAATGCTCACAGACATGCTGGCCAATATGGCATAATATACAATCTAGTGCAGGGGTTCTCAACCTTTGGAGGCGCGGGTACCCCCAATGAAGGTCAAGAATCTTGGAGTACCCCCAGCTAATTAGCATAATTAGCCAATTTACATAATTAGCTAATTTACATAAATTGCACAAAAATGCCAGGATCTCTTTAAAAAACACACAGCAATAAGACATATGAACAAAATGCACAAAAATGCACAAAAAACATAAATCCCAAGTACAAAAAACCCCAAACTCAACTCTTTCCCTCCCCACCCCACCCCTGCAGTTTCCAAAGTAAAAAAAACATAAATCCCAAGTACAAACCCCCCCAAACTCAACTCTTTCCCCCCACCCCACCCCTGCACAGTTTCCAAAGTAAAAAAACATAAATCCCAAGTACAAAACCCCCCAAACTCAACTCTTTCCCCCAACCCCACCCCTGCACAGTTTCCAAAGTAAAAAACATAAATCCCAAGTACAACCCCCCCCAACTCAACCCCCAAACTTACCCAAGTGATGTCTGTCTCTGTGTTAAAGTAAAAAACGCTCAGTCATCCTGCAGCAGGAGCTGCATTCATTAGGAGGAGAGCTGGGAGGCAGGAGCGTGGAGCACAATGCCCTCTGCTGGCTGCTGAGAAGCTCAACCTATGCACGTGCATAAATTAACCCCAACAATCAGCTGTAGATCGGATAGATTAGTCAGGGAAGAAAGCACAAGGGAGCTCTCCGGCTCCAGAAAAAATCTGGATATTTTTTTTAAAAAATAAAAACTTAATTAACACTTAACACTTAATTAACACATTAACACTTAAGATTAACACTTGGCAGATAACAGCCAGCGATTGGCATACCCCCAGCACGTGGTCCGCATACCCCTAGGGGTACGCGGACCACAGGTTGAGAACCTCTGCTCTAGTGCTCACTGCTCTAACATGAAAGCAAAAGAGGACCTTAAGGTTCACAGATGTGTCTGGAACATGTGACCTCTTAAGGGTCAGAGTAAGAATCAAGGGGAGTCCCTGAGGTAGGCAGTTCTTTGTTTTTAGGGAATGAAGTGTGACCTTCTCATTTATATGCATGTGTGTTATAAGTACTGGTATGTAAGATTTTGGTGTGATCTGTTTGTTGCTGTTCTTGATAGACAGCTCAGCCATTTGCTAGCAAATAGTTGTCTTTGGTAAATCTTTGGTAAATCTTTCTCTGGGTCTGTGTTAGTGTTGGACCACTGAATAACAGCTTGTTCCTGCATAAAGATACGTGGCCAGCACATTGGGCTGACCGCAGTGTCCTGCGCCCTTCCCGAGCCACGTTGACACAGCCCAGGAACACCTTGGGAGAAGAGGACATACATACATCTGGGGCAGTGGGGTAAGGGCCGCCCAGGCCGAGAATGGGTGCAAGATATCGGCGGAGCTTGCTGCCGATATCCCTGCCACCTCAGGCCTGGGCTGACCAACGGCCGCCCTCCCTCGCCACTCGGCCCTCCCTCCCCCCGCCCCTGTACCGACCAGTGCATTTCTTACCTGCACTGGCAGCTGCAGGGTCCAGGGGGAGGCGGAGTAAGGGCTGCAGGTTTGTGTGCCGGTGGTTCTTACTCCCCAGGTGTCGAAAATGCACTTTAAGGCGTGTTTATGACACCCAGTGCCTGCAGAGCGTGCACTCCGCAGGTGCTTCTTTACGGAAGATTGCGCCATAAGTCCCATAGACCCCCTAGGAGGGTTCCTGACATGATACACTTTCATTTTCTGAATTTGCTTCACTAATCTTCCAAACTCTTGCTTCCTATAGCTTCAAAAGTATTCTGTCTGCCTTCATGATTCTTGTCTGTAAAATTCTGTGGGCTTTGGTCCCCCTTCTCTGGTTCCTTTGTTTGGTTTGGGGAGAGCTGCCTGTGGCTGATCTGCATTCCCTTTTCAAGTGGCCTCTGGCTCCATATATACCATATATAGCAGGTCAATTCCTTTATTTTGTTATGATAATTACTCATTGACTGGCTCTGCTGCTTTCTGGCTGTGAAACTGGACTCAGAGTTTTGTGGCTTGCATTCCATTTGTAAACTAGATATCACTTCTCTATAATTATTATTTTCTGAGCTGGTATTATGATGAGAAATGCAGAGAATTTTGATTTGCAAAATGAGCCAAGCAGAAACCCAGTCTTTTGGTTTTCAGCAAGCACAAAACCAGTTAATCTTAAGTTACCAAAAATCGAAGTCAGCTAAATGCTTTTCACAGTCATTTTTTGTCCTCAGCTTCAAACTGCAGAGATCCTCCTCAGATTTACCTGGTTTCTCATCCCAGTTTTTCCATAAATTTCACCTAAGTTGTGCAACATTTCCCTTGCAGTTGTAGCCTCTTTTTTGATGCCGACTATTGGTTCATTCCTGGCCCCAATCTGCCCTCCTTCCCTACTTCCATGAGGCAGTACAGTACTGCCTTGTGTGCCCTCACGAGATTTGAGCACCACCATCTTGGATCTCGCAAGATTTCGCGAGATCCAAGATGGCACCACCAGAAAAAGGTAAGTTTTTTAAATTTTAAAAGCGGTGGCGGAGGCTTCACCGGGCCTGGAAAGCCCAGGACTGACTCAGGACCGGAGCCCAGAAACCAGGGCAGTCCCAGGTTTTCCGGGATGGATGGTAAGCCTATCTATAGTAAGTGCTGCCACCAAGCTAGTTTAAAAAGAAAATAGTGTACTCACAGTTAACAGTCATATGCACCTTCTGAGGTATCAGAAGTTTCTACAACTTCGGGAACAGTGAATCCTGAATGCTATTTTCTTTGTGTGGAAATTACGGGACTCTCTTCAAACAATGGCTGTCTACCATTCAGGGACTGAGCTTTGGGAGTAAGGGAATGAAAGTTACCTCGAGGAAGCTTCCGGGACTGCCCCCCACATACACACACAGGATGCAGCTCACTCAGTTGATGTGGCTGCATTGGTGGGGGGATTTAGTTAGGATTGGGCTGTGAATCTCCCTGTTTCTTATCTAGTACTTACTCCAAGGTCAGTTTGAAAAGGCCATCATACTACATCTCCAATCCCCAGGAGTCAAGTGACAGTGTGGCCGTACACAGATGTGATATTCAAGGGAGCCAAGCTGGGAGACACATAAGCATTCTTGGACAAGCTTAAGAAACCTGGGGTTGGTGATGTCATTTGTCCATCGGACTGGATAGTTTATGATCATCTGGCCACCCCTACCTGCCCCCTACCTGATGGATGGACTTGAATAATCAACTGGTGCATGATCATAGTGCCTGCCAGTCTCAGCAGGTGGAGCTATTGTTCTTGCTGGACCCAGATGAAGAGGTCAAGGAATATACAATACAACCTGTCTGCTTGGCCGTGTGATGTTTCTACACTGGCACTGATTTCAAAATATCTCAAAGAAGCCTCTTTCCTAGGAAACCTTACACTGAGGCTTTCCTTAGGGGAGATACATAGGGACAAAGAAGGGAGCAAGGAAAGCTCATTCATCGAATGTTGGCTCAAGATTGGCAACCCTATTGTAAACGCACAAAGGTTAATGTGTTCACATGTTACATTTTGGAGTATGCACCTGGAATAGACAGTGTGTGGAGTGGTCATAGCATTTTAGAAGGAGAACCTGTTTTTAGCGGACTCAGGAGGCCTTCCAGCCAGAGTCCATCATTCCTTGCAGGGCTGAATTTAGGGGCCAGCATCCCAAGTACCTGCCTACCTGGGGGAGTGCTTGGCATTTCTGTTCTTCTTACAGTTAAAGCTTCTATAACAGTGTTTCTCAAACTATGGGTCGGGACCCACTTGGTGGGTCATGACCTGATTTCTGGTGGGTCCCATAAAGCCTCCAATGAAAATAATGGTGATGGAAAGATCAGATAAGTAATTGGCTCAAGCCCTGAGGCTATTCAAAAATCAGATAGCTGCAAATTTCCTTGCAAGGAGCTGAGCTCCTGCAGTTTGCAAGCTTGTGTAAATACAGGGAGAGAAATGTTTGAGCGTCTTTTTTTCTGGTGCTGTTTTTTCCAAGTCTGTCAATGACAGGTAATGGGGGCAAGTGAAGGCTGAGTCACATAACTGAGCCCCCCAAGCCTTGAGACTACTCATTAGGGCTGCCTCATTACGAGAAATGGATTGAAGGTGTTTTTCTTAAGGTTTTTTTTTAAAAAAAATACATAAAATATTACTTGTAAATAAATCAATATATTATTTCTTTCTAGATCACCTTTTTTAAAGTCTCGTAAAGCTAGACGGGTCCTGATAGAGTATCATTATAAAAAGTGTGTCCTGATGCTAAAACGTTTGGGAACCACTGTTCCATAAGATTAGAAGAAACCAATATGTATATATTCTGATGATGCCTCCTATGCTGGAGACGAAACGTTAAGTTTTAACCATCTGTTTATAATAATAAAATCATATATTATGACGGAGTTTCCTGGCAAAATGCTTGTTCTGAATTCTACAATATGTATATAATTTGCTTGTATAGCGCATGAACAAATACCGATTTACATAGCCACGAGTACAAATGTATCGTCTTATATAACAGGGATAAAGCATGCCTGCAGAGCATGCATCAGAGCCCTGAAAGGTGTTAGAACTAGTGCAATACAAAATAAGGTCTTCATTCAAAAACTGAACAAACAGAGGTGGTTGAAGACATTCCTTGCCTGGGGCATGATTTGTTCTCATGTCAGCCCTGGTTGCTTCCTTCAGGTGGTCCTTCAGTTCCAACTCCAGCAAACCAGGCATCCACCTCTATTCTTTTTAGACAGATCCTGGTGTTGAGTCAGGGCTAGCTGCAAAAATTGGGGATAAGACACCCAGGGAGGCACTGATATTAATAATTTCAGCTTTGTAAGGTGTGGGGCACTATTTATCCAAATAAGTACATATTTGGGAGTAAAACGTTCTGCCTTTTTTCTCATTCAGAAGCCAAAGCAATTCAGACCACTGGGGACAATACAAGTGCATATGGATTTGAGATTTATTGGTTGAATTAAATAGCCGCTTTTGAGCTTTGGGCAGCAATACTATTTTAAGCGCTATATTTTCATTTGGTCTATTAAGTACTTGGATGGGTTTGCTGTGGCAGACAAAACCACCGCATCTTTTTTCTTTATTCCAGGAAGGCCTTTTAATGCTTCTTCTTGAGGGCTTACATTTTAATAAGTCATCTTGTGGCTGAGGAAAACACAAAGCTATGTCATTTCACCGCTAAACGGAATAATAATGCTAGTAATGCAGTCTAATAAAAATCTCCTAGAGCTGTAAAATTCCATTTCAGTCCTAGTTAAGTGTGTTAAGAGATACCACTGTAACTTCCTGCAGGGAATGCAAACACTCTTTCACAAGTTGCTGACCTGTTTGTCCTGTATGCAGCTGTCATCGTCTTATTGTGAGCGCTGGGGGGTGGGGGGGTGTTCCTTGCAAAACTGCGCACAGTCTTCAGAAACTTGGAAATCTGTCAAATGACAGGTCCGCTGAGACAGGTCTGTTGTCTTGGCTTGGAACCAGACATTTTGTGAATTAAAGTGAAGCTCACGAAGGCATTCAGTCTCTTGGCGAATGCTTTGATCCTGTGACACAAAACCTATGGAGCACAAAAGATTTTTGTTCCTGCATGCTGCTAAGCCATTTCTTGGAACATAGGCATTATTACCCTGCTATTCAGTACTGTATCTTTCTAACTAACTGTACTTGGGGACACTTCCAGCTTTCAGGCCCGTATACTCCAGAAGGGTCCGAATAAAACCTGTTGTCTCACTCTAGGCAGAACTGCTGCTGGCAGTAGCCAAACAAGGGTTTGAGAACCAACTGGAAAACATGAGGATTTGTGTGATCATAATTCTTCCTTCTCTCCCAAAGTTCAGTCTTGTTTAAGGTTGCCAATCCTACAGGATTTTCCTGGAATCTCCAAGAATCAGCATCAATCCCCAGATGACTACTGAAATCAATCTTGGAGGTTTTAACAGGGGCTTGAGGAGTTTCCAAATAGCTTCAGTCAGAGTTAGCTACCCTATCCTTGTTGGCAGTAGGGTCAGTGCCATCACCCACCTGCCGGCAGGATGTTCCCTTTGCTGTACACCTCGTCCGTCAGGTCCGGTATCAGCGGGCACCCAGGGCGTCACCAGCGACCGAAACTCCTAACCTGTCTCCAGAAAAGCGGAGTGGCGCCACAGGGAGGGGTCTCCTTCGCCGGAGAGTCCCAGCTGGGGCGTCGCTGAAGGACAGGTAAAGTACCACTGTAACCATCCGAAGTCAGGCACCACCCATAATCTTTAGACAGTTGCCAATATCCCATTGGTGAGGATATCTGCCCCTTAAAAAATGCTCTCTTGACCCTCAGTTTTTTTCCTCTCTAGCTCTCCTCTCAGCACTAGAGAGATGTTTATTGCCATGTTAAACTGCCATGTTGTCCACAATGTCTCAGGATAGCATTTCTCCTGGCCATTGTGGGTGAAAAAAATATGGCCCCTGCAGGCTTAGGAATCTCATCCTGAGGATGAGGTTCCTGGCCCTACTTTTTGAGTCATTCTGAGCCTTTCGGCGCAATCCTACTGGCCAGGAGCACCGGTACTGAGACCTCAGTGCCGGCACAGGGTGTCACAAACATGCCGTAAAGCCTCCACCGAATCCTATCCCCCCTCCAGGCTTGAAAGTCCAACATGGAGCTGCTTGGAGCTGTGCCGGCCATTTTGCTAGTTCGACTCCAAGTAGCCCCATGGGCCATTCAAAAACTGAACAAACAGAGGTGGTTGAAGAGGTGGCTGACCTCCGTTACTCACCAGCACTAAAGTGGGGCCACCTCGTGCCGGTGAGTAACGGAGGTAAGCACGGTGCGGAACTTAGCGTTCCGCCCCACCTCCAGCGACGCCACTGCTGGGGCACGATATGGGGGAAGGGGACGATCATCCCCTTCCCTTGAGGAGACCTCTAGCCCCACGCTGGATACAGCGGTGCCTAGCGCAGCACCACAGCATCCCAGCACGGGGCTTTGGATAGGGTTGGGCTGTGAGTCAATCTTGTTAAAAGACTCAGAATGGCTCGAAATGAAGGTACACAAACCCTGCTCCAAGTGAGGGGTATCTGCTTCCTTGTATACACCAGTTAGGACTGCAATCCTGTAACACATTCCAGTGAGAAAGCATCATTGAATACAATGGGACTTACTTCTGAGTAGGCATGCATAGGATTGTGCTGTAATGACCCAATCCTAAGGGCATGTTAAGCTGGCAGAAAGCATGTTCCACCAGCATAATGCACTTTGCTGCTGTCGCAAACGCGATTCCTCTAGAGAACTCGTCCTGGCCGCCGGAAGTGGCAAGTGGCCAGGTCCACGTGGCGATGGACGCCAGATGCTCATCAACTCAGGTAAGACTGCGCAGGGGCCAGGAGCGAGGTGGGGAGGGGGCAGATGGTGATGGGGGCAGGGAGAAGGGTGGAGGGTCCGTGAAAGGGTGGGTTTGGCAGCAGTGGTGCCTGCCGAATCCTAACCCCCTTCTTGGGCCTGACCCACCTTTACAGGTCAAGTCAGACTTGTGCCAGTGATATTGCTGGTGCAGGTCTGAGTAGACCTGTTGGGTCACCATGGGCCTTCCCTGGGGCAAGGGAACAAATCTTCCCTTGCCCTGAGGTAAGGAAACGTGCCAAACTCCCCTGCGGAACACAGCAGACACCACATTGGCACTGTTGCATCACCAGAGGTGAAACAAGGGTGGAGCGAAGGCAAGTAGTTCTGCAAGACTCCGTTACACCGGAGTCAGCGGTCCCTCCCCCTTGCTGTTGGAGCCATTCCAGCAGCAACAGAGGAGTGTTGTCTTTGCTGCCAAAATGGCTCCAGCAGCAAGGGGGAGGGGCCGCTGACTCCAGTGTAACGGAGTCTTGCAGAACTACTTGCCTTCGCTCCACCCTTATTACGCCTCTGTGCATCACTGTCCGCGAGGGAACATACGGTGGATTGGGCTGCCCGTCACTTTTCGATAGTAACTTTGGATGATAAAACAAATTGTGGGATCAACAATCTCATCCATAAATCAGCTATTAATTCACAGAGACACACTAGTAAATGATAATGTAATTGTTAATGTACAGTTTGGGGATTTCATTAATGCTTGAAGGATAGTATCTGTTAAAAGATTGCTGCTCGTAAGAGAATTTAAAAACTCCTGCTGAGAAAAGCCATTTGTATTTTTAAAAATGTATCATTTGATTTCAGCCAAGCCACAAGTTTTAATGCTCTATTAGCATTTTAAACAGACATTCAGTAGGTCCATTGCAGGCTGGTACTGATGTGTTCCAGGCAAATAGTTTTTCAGCCACATTCATGTGAGGCAAATAATAGATCCAGTATTTGATAATTGTTTTTCTGTGTTTCTTTAACCCTGCTTGTTAGCTGTTCAGTTGATTTTCCTCATTAAATATAGTATGCCCACTTGTATCTGCATAGCTGGGTGAGAACTACTGCATCACAGTTCCATGAGCAGGGATGATCTGCGTACTGTATTGAATTCAAAAGCTGAGCCATAGGGAGCCATCTGATGGGATCTGGGAGCCAGGAATTGCACCAGTGGTCAGAGGTCAAGCCAAATCAGAGGTCAAGCCAATGTCAGAACAAGTCAGAGCCTGTGAAGACTATAATTGTTGACCAAGTGAAGTTCCAGACTGAGGGCCCAATCCTATCCAGCTTTCCAACGCTGATGCAGCTGTGCCAATGGGGCATGCGCTGCATCCTGTGGTGGCAGGACAGTCACAGAGGCCTCCTCAAGGTAAGGGAACAAATGTTCCCTTACCTGGGTGCTGTATTGTGTCTGCATCGGTGCTGGAAAGTTGGATAGGATTGGGCCCTGAACAAAAAGCCTGTATCGATTTTCTGTTGGGGAAAAATGATTGGGGAATACTTTGTCGGCGCAGCCTGGGCTCCATGGTGGCAGAGGTGTGAAGTTGCCCAGCAGTTGCGTGATGTTTGCGTCATCACTGGGCCTTTGGAAGACAGCTGAGCGCTCATTCCACTGTCATAAAATATCCATTAGATTGGGTAGTAAGTGTGGCAAATAATTCTGTCTAGAACCTACATATACTTGTCACTCTACAAGGATACATTTATAATTGCTTTTCATTTCTGCTCCGGTTTGAATGGGGTGAACTTTCTTCTTCCATTGTTCCTAACATTCTTTGAACTCGCTCAAGAATTGCTTTGTTCTTCGGATTCCTGTCTTCCTGTTTAAAGGGAAACTTCAACAACAGTGAAAATTAAGGTCAAAAGTGCAGCCACTCAGCCCAAAACGTGACTACCTTGGATGCAAATTCAAGCTGCATCGATCAAACTATCGTGTCTTGCAGTGTTCATCCATTAACAACTATATTTGTTATAGTGTCCAATTAGAGCAGCTGACATATAGGACAAGCTCTCTTTTGTCTTATCTTTCAAAAGAACTTCGCTAGGCAAATCCTCTGACAGCAATTATAAAAGGATAATACTTGCACATTGATCACAGGGGGATTCAATGAACAGAATTTTTAGCTCCTTTCACAGTTGTTGCGTAGTGTTTTCTATCTTCCGCCTGACTATTCTGTGAGAGCTCAGCACACATTTTTTTTTCTCACTACAATCATAAATTGAAACCCATCACCTTGTTTTGTACCATCACCACAAAGCTCACAGCAACAATTCTTCAGGCAACTGGTGGCTACCATCCCCCCCAGTTCCTTGGATATACCGTATTGACCTGAGTATAAGACGCACCTGATTATAAGACACACCCTTAAAGTTTGGTGCTATTAAAAATAATTAATTAAATCACTGGCATTAAATTGCAACAGCCTGATTATAAGACGCACCCCTAGTTTAAAAACTTAAATTAGGAGAAAAAAGTGAGTCTTATACTCAGACCAATACCGTATTTCCTTGAGGACTAATGGGAAATATGGCAGCCACTAGTCACCCGGAGGAACACCGCTACCAGCAGTAGTGGTAGTTTTGCTCCCCTTTTGCTCCCCTTTCACCCTATTTCATAGTTAGAAATAGTGCATCCTGCAAATCACCAAAATGCCCCTCCCATTTTAACTGACGCCAAATGGAGTGGGAACATTGGAGGGAGTAATTTCAGATATGCCGTCCTTTGAATAGAGCAGCTGTTGAGGAGTTCTATAAACATTTACTGCTGAGATGATGCTTTATATTAGATTTGCATTTTACAAATTCTGCTTGCAACTTTGAATTTGGATTGCCATCTGTCCCGGAAAACCCGGGATGGTCCCGGAATCCGGGCTCTGGTCCCGGATCCGTCCTGGGCTTTCCGGGCCCGGTGAAGTCTTTGCTGCCGCCACCGCCGCTTTTGAGGCTTGTAATTTTAAAACTTACTGTTTTTCCTGTCAGTGGCCATCTTGGATCTCACGAAATCTCGCGAGATCCAAGATGGAGGAGCCCAAATCTCGTGAGGGCACGAGGCAGTACAGTAAGTACTTAATTAAATAATTTAATTATTTAATTACTTGTTGGGTGTGGGGGTGTCCCGGTTTAGAACCGGGAAAATCTGGTAAGCCTAACTTTGAACATTGTTTTTACACAGCAAAAAAGCAAGCTATACATTTCTGGAAATAAATAAATAAATAAATAAAGCAAATAGTGGCAGGACAGGTATTGCCCGAGTGGTATTGCCCCATGAATTTGGTGTAACTACAAGCTCTTTTAACTTCTCTATATTCTCCAGGCAAGGGTCTGAGTTTCAGAAATATATTTATCCTATAATATCACTCCTTTTATGCACTGGTATAAAAGAAAGTCAGAACTATCTAAAAGTAAAGACTTCACAAGTATAGAACACCTACACCTAGGTATATCTGAAATGCAACATACATACCCATTAACCATTTCAACCCGAGGCCATATTTCCCCAGAACTTCCAAATGCCAGTTTTTGTCACATGTTTAAGGTACCCCAAATAGAGACAACCACCTGCAAAAAAAATTCCCAGGTGTGCCATGTACCTGTAGCATGGGTGTTGTAAACACCACTCATTGGGTTTAAAGCTAGCAGCCAGTCATTGAGGTTTAAAGGGACGTCTTCCATTCATTCCTATGTAAATAATAGACCTGACATAGAACTGACAACACAAGATCTCAAACAAACATAGTTGTGCTATACACACAGCTTCTGTACTTTAGGGTTGTGTAGGGGCATGTCCCAGCATAGTGCACCCCAAATTACAAGTCCCTGCCTGCCAGGGTTTTCTTTTTATGGCCATTTGAACCCTTTAATTGCTGCAGCTGAAATTGTAAGTTCACCACTACAACGCTCAAACAAACATAGTTGTGTTGTGCACACAGCTTCTGTGCTTTAGGGTTGTGTAGGGGAATGTCCCAGCACAGTGTACCCCAAGTTACAAGTCACTACCTGCCAGGGTTTTTCAATGGCCATTTGAACCCTTTAATTGCTGCAGCTTTAGTTGTGAGTTCAGCACAAAAACGCTCAAAAAACATAGTTGCGTTCTGCACACAACTTCTGTGCTTTAGGGGTCTGCAAGGGTATGTCTCAGCACAGTGTACCCCAAGTTACAAGTCACTACCTGCCAGGTTTTTTTTTATAGCTCTTAGAGTTAGTTTTTGCAAGATCGACTTGGTTCTAGACCTTTAATTTTTTTAAGAGACATTTAAATGCCTCGGTAATCAAACGTAATGACAGCTATCAGTTACACAAAGAGGCAGCTGTTCCCCGTTTAGCTGCAGGCTAGTTCCTGACCTTTGAATTCACTTCTTAGTAGAAGAATGCCAGTTGAAAATTACTATGTTTTACAATGATATATATCTTAGCAATGAGCTCACCGTAGCTGTGTTGCTCAAAAGCAACAGGCACCTTGCAGTAGCTGCATGAGGCTGGAGACAGAATTCTGATTACTCCAACCTTCACCCCATGTCCTCAGCATGCCCTGGGCTCAGCCTGTGGGGGGGGGGAAAGAACCCTCCCCAGAAATAAACAGCTAAACTGAGCTCCCTCCAACAATCCAGCTAAAAATCAGTATATAATGACAGCTACCTGCATGGTACTTGCAAACACTCAGTTGAGGCTGGAGACATAATTCTGAGTAGCCCAGCCTTCAACCCTGCCTTGATAGACTCAGCCTGATGAGGGGGGAAAGAAAAAAAACCCTAGAAATAAACGTCTACATTGAGCTGCCTGCAAAAATCCTGCTGAAAATCAGTATAACACAGCCACCTGGCAGATCCCTGCAAACAGTCAGTTTGAGGCTGGACACAGAATTCTTAGGGCCCCAACCTTCATCCCCTGCTAGGCTCAGCCTGAGGGGGGAATAGAAAAAAAAACCCAGAAACAAACAGCCAACTTACAGGAACAACATTAGTTTACCCTCTAAGGACCAATGAGTGTTTTGAGCAACACAAGGTGTTGCTCCTACTTACAGCTCTGTAAAACTGATCACATGCACCTGAGGTGTTCGAAACAAAGTGGATTCAAAAGCCAGGGCCCTGGCCATGAGAAAAAAGCCAGAAATCCACTCACAAAGTATAGGAAATGATGCAATATGATGAAAATGGCTGCATAGGTCTATTCTGTTACCCATATAACCCCAATGAGTTATTTGAGCAACGCCTGGTGTTGCTCCTGTTTACAGCTGTGTACAGCTGATCACCTGTGAGGTGCTCCAAACAAAGTGGATTCAAAAGTCAGGGCCCTGGCCATGAAAAAAAAAGCCAAAGTTTCATTTCTAATTTCAGTGAGGAGGGGGTACCCTGCACCAATTCCTGTACCTCATTTTCCCTAAAAACAGTGATCTTTGCTCTTCTGGGGGGGGTGTCAGTGGGGTGACCCTAGAACTCTGAAAATTGTTTTAAAATATAGTTTCACCTGTCTAATTTCCACAAAAAAATTCCAGAAAAATTGGGGGAAGCCCTTTTTTTAAAAACTATTTTCTTTCAGGAGTTGCTTGAAGCACTTATTAGGGTCTAATGTGTTAAGGTAAGGAATATATTTCTCACAACTTCTGAACTGTATTTTCTGAAATGAATCAACAACTAGTATTCATAGAAGATAGGGCTGTTTAGATAGGAAAATTATCACATTTCGAGCTGTGCTTTAATACAATCTGCTCACCACTTAACCAAACAGTTTATTTCAACATAACATACAGCAACAAATTGTGCATAACAGGTTTGGAGCATCTGACAATTAGAACAAGGTTTTAATGCACGTGTGCCTACCTTCTGTAATTCTGTGTGCTTACAGAACTCTATTACAGCAGATTACCTCTCAATCAAGTGCCCATATGCCACACAAAAGAACTACTGTCCCTCAATTAACATTAATTGATTGCAAGTACATTAACTGCTGATGCATTGAGTTGTGACAATGGCATAATTTAATATTCCCAAATTGACATTTTGACATGACTTTTGAGTTCCTGTTAATTTTAATGGCATTTTATGTTTTAACATGAATTCTAAATGCTTGAAGCTAGGAACGTTTTGCCATACTTAAATGTATAGGGCACCAAATTAAGCACTTTTTAAGTCCTGTTGGTTTCACAGATAAAGTTAAATGCATACTCAATTCTCTTCCATTTGAGGTAATAAGACTTACAACCCATTCCAAACTGGGGCTATGCTGCTGTTTACAACAGTGGAACCGTTTTCCACTGTTGTAAGTGGCAGTCGGAGGGCGTGGGGAGGGAGGGCTGGGGTGGCGAGAGAGGGGGTGATTGCCTGGCCAGGCCAGGGAGGGGGGCGAGGATATTGGTGGCGCGCTCCACCGATATCCTAACCCCCTTCCCAGGACTGGCCAGCCTTACACGGCCTCCCTGGATATGTGCCAGCAAAATAGCTGGCGCACATTCGAGGAGGCCCATTGGAGCTCCTGGGTTTTACACCAGGGGAACGGGGCGAATGTCCCTTTCCGCCATGGTGTGCCCCAGCTCTGCTGGCGTCGGCCACATTCTGCTTAGGATGCAGCAGCCGGCTGTGTAGGCCAGCAGGAGCATCCTACTCAGAACTGGGCTTTTAGTAAAGCAAATTCTAAAACGGAAATCTTGCCTTGCAGTGGGAACTGCATGCAGCCCTTCTACTAGGGCTTGCTTTTTAATGGGCAAGTTAGCTCTTTTCGCACAACAGTTAGTGGGAAAATACCACTATGTTAATGCCTTCCACTCAGGAGTAGCATTGGGGGTCAGTCAGTTTGGGCACTGGCCATAGACCCTTGCCCATCAGAGTGCCCACCTGGTCAATCCTTGAATCTTCAGTACAGGTGGCAGTACAGGTGGGCCCCCATATCCTCTGGGGATATGTTCCAGGCCCCTCTGTGGATACTTGAAACCGTGGATAAGAGCGAACACCCCCTCCATGGTTTCCTGAGGGCCCCTCTGCCTCCCCTGCAGGCAGGCATGCTTGCCCCCCCCCCCAGCTCTTATTTTTCTTTCAGCAAGCTTTGTTTCTTCTTTAAAACAAACAGAGAAGCAGCCTCCATTGCAGGCAAGTAGAATGAGACTAAGTCCTAGAGAGGCTCTGCAAGGTTAACCTTGCAGAGCCTCTCTAGAACTTAGTCTCATTCTACTTGCCTGTAATAAGCAGCCAGATGCTGCTTCTCCTGTTTCTTTAAGGAAGAAACTAAGCTTACTGGGGAAAAAATAAAAGCCTGGGGGGGTCCCCATGATCCGTGGATAACTGAAACCGTGAATAGTGAATCAGTGGATATGGGGGCCCACCTGTAGTAGGAACCGATGCAGCATCAGAGAGTGAGAGGGGTGCCATGGCTTTGTAGGGCTTTGCCCCAGGCGGGCCCCGAACAACTTGAAGCCAGTACTGTCTCTACTCATGCCACTTTGGAACCATGACAAAATAATTGCTTAAATTTGACTGGAGCATGCCCTGTGTATTATTAGTATGATATTTATTTGGTTTATATTTTATTTTTTTATTTATTTTTTATTTTTCACATTTTTATACCACCCTTCCTCCAAGGAGCTCAGAGTGGTGTACATATTTCCTCCCCTCCTTTTTGTCCTCACAACAACCCTGTGAGGTAGGTGGGGCTGAGAGATAGTGACTGGCCCAAGGTCACCCAGGAAGCTTCGTGGCCGAGCAGGGATTTGAACCTGGATCTTCCAGGTTATTATAGCAGTGGTTCCCAAACGTTTTAGCACTAGGACCCACGTTTTAAAAAGCACTCTATTGGGGCCCACCCACCTAGCTTTACGAGACTTTTAAAAAAGGTGATTTAGGAAGAAATAATATTTTATTTATTTATTTATTTATTTATTTACAACCAATATTTTATTTATTTATTTATTTATTTGCAAAAACAAAAACAAAAAAAACCACCCTCAATCCACTTCTCGTAATGAGGCAGCCCTAATGAACAGTCTCAAGGCTTGAGGGGCTGAAACCCAGCCTTCACCGACCTGCCCCCACTACCTGTCATTGATGGAAAAAAAGCACACCAGAGAAAGAGATTCTCAAACATTTATTTCCCTATATTTACATAAGCTTGCAAACTGCAGGAGCTCAGATCTTTGTAGGGCAGTTGGCAGCTATCTCAGTTTTGAATAGCCTCAGGGCTTGAGGCAATTAGTTGTCTGATCTTTCCATAACCTATGTTTTCATTGGAGGCTCTGCGGAACCCACCAGAAATTGGGTTGTGACCCACAGTTTGAGAAACCCTGGTTTATATCCTTCCTCACTCCATGGGGGAGTCACATTTTTAAATATATAGCTTATGCTTCTATAAATTTTTTTGGATGCTTTAGAGCTTTTACTGTCTCTATTTCTGTTCTTTTTAATAAAATTATGATGTAATGAAATATTTGCGTGCATGTTATAAAACTCATCTAATTAGATAGAATGACATTTTTCATTACTTTCTTCTGCATTCATTACATTCTACATAATCCAGGAAAATGGATCAACAATGTATACAGCTGTAATTTAATTTTAACTGCAGTTTTCCAACTGTTTGTCAAGTAATAGAAATTGTCAGAACTGAAGAATATGGGTTATTTTGAGTACAATGCATTATTAAGTCTAGCGTAGGGTCTCTTTGATCAACAATCCAGTGCTCTTTGGGACACACTCATGCGCGTGCACACACGATCTCTGGATAGATTTACAGACTTCTGTAATTCATGGGAAATTTGTTAATATATTTTTTTCTTATAGACCTATAAAGTAACCTCTTCCTCATAGCCCAATCCTGCTTAAGATCCGCCGCAATGTGCAAAGCATGCTGTGGCAGATCCAGAGCATAATCAGGGCCACGCTGGTGGAGCTGGGGCACACCCTTGGGGAAAGGGATTTCATCCCTTTCCCCCAGCGTCAGCCCCAATGGGCCTCCTCAGATGCGCGCCAGCTATTTTGCTGGTGCACATCCGGGGAAGCCATGTAAGGCCAGCCAGACACGGGAAGGGTTAGGATATCGGTGGAGCATGCCACCCAGTGGCGTTCCTCCGGTAGGGGCCCGACCGTAAGTTGTGCCCCGTCCTAGTACCCGCGTTCACGAACTGGAGCGAGGAGGCCCCGCCCCCTCGCCGTTGGAGCCATTCCACACAGCGAAGCCGAACGGGCAGGCTCCCTGTCCGTTCGGCTTCGCTGCGCGGAATGGCTCCAATGGAGAGGGGGCGGGGCCTCCTCGCTCCGGTTCGTGAACGCAGTACTAGGATGGGGTGTGACTTACGGTTGGGCCCCTACCAGAGGAACGCCACTGGTGCCACTAATATCTCTGCCCCCTCCCTGGCCTGGCCGGTCAATTGCCCTTGCCCCGCCACCCCGGCCCTCCAGCGGCAGAGTGAGCAGTGCCGGCCTCGGCGCCAGCACCGCTTACTCCCAGGGTGCCGGTAAAGTGGTATGTGTGGCACTTTTACAACACCCTAGGCTGGGGGAGCACTTGCTCCGCCAGTTGTATCTTGCATAGGATTGCACTCTAAATCTAGTCTAGTATTGTATATGCTGATCACAGCATATCTCTCCCAGACCTGCTACATGACATTCTTTAGCAGGAGAGGTCAGAGATTGACAGCCCAATCCCACACACCCCCCGCCAATGTAATCTTACCACCGGAGCGTGCATTACATTCTGGGAGGGGGGGAGTCTAGTGTCTTCCAGGTAGCAGAACATTTGTTCCCTTACCCTGAGGCAAGCCTCCACTACCTCGATAGGTCTACTCAAACCTGCACCAGCAATTTTACTGGCAGAAGTCCAAGTGGACCCGGGTAGGTGGATTGAGGCCAGGAAGGTGGATAGGATATCAGCAGAGCTTCTGCCACCCATAACTGCCCCCTTCCCATCCTTGACACACTCCCATCCATACCCCAGTCCTTGCCCCATTCTGTCCACCCCCCACCCCCACGCCAACTTACCTGGACTCCCACGGAGGCCACTGTCATCTGGTTGCCGCCTCTCACCATTTGCGCCTCACCACCATTTGCAGTGGTAGCCAGGCTGTACTCTAGGGCATGTCGCATTTTGAGAAAATGTGAAATACGGAGAACAGGAAGTGGAGAGTAGAATCCTAGCTTAAGCAAGCATTAGGTGAATTTAAAAAAACAAGTAATTTATTTCAATTTAACACATTTCAGAATAAAATATGGAATACAGATAATGAGCAGTTACAAGTATTTCTCAGAGTTCTGCTAGTTTTTACTACAATACATAATTTTGAAATATAGTGAAGTTTGCGTATAATCAGAGCATTAAGCAAATCCTTGGCATCTCTTAAGTTGAAAGAAGTTTAGTTTTTGAATTCTGAGCATTTTAATTTCCACAGTGGTAAAATAACTCATGGACTTGACAGTCTATATATTGCATATACTCCAAGAATGGACTCAAAATTGACCAGTTTTCTTCCTGGCCATTTTATTTCTGGTTTTCATTCCAACAGCTACTTATTATTTTGGAGAGGGCTTGGTAATGTGCTCCAAAGACAGGATTAATCTGCTGGTGCAGAAGCTTTGTACGAGACAAGTAATCATGGATCTCTGCACCGGCCTGGAAACATCAGGTTCTCTTTTATCCACTGTTTCCAAATACTAAGAATTCTGCCATTGTTGGAGACAAAGCAGATTGGTTAAGGCACTCAGGTGACATCAGGCTAATGTTGCTATTGGTTTGTAGCTTCTGTTGCTGCTACCTGATGAAAGGTAAGATAAATAGGATATTTTGCCTCCTCCAGCAGGAAGCAACACAGAAGACACCCAATCAGTGGCTACTGTGAGTCTTGCGTAAGAGCCACTGATTGGGTGCCTTCTTTCCCATTAGGAGCCACTTGGGCCCTTGCCCGTTTTCAGGTATGGAATTCCTGTTATTTATTTTTAAATCTGCATGGTGCATAGCATGTTTTAAGGATTCATGCATAGTACTTGCAGCTGTGTGTACTCTGAGTTTTAAAAAAAAATCTGTATCAATGTATAATTCTGCACAAACAAAGCAGTGACTTGTACAAATAATGTAACTCAAGCAAATTTGCTTTTACTTCACCTAGTTTTTATACAGCTTCTATTAGTGATGTTAATAAGGTGGGGAGAGGAAAAATATACAAAGCACTGTGGAGTTCCGCTTCATCTCGTAGAGTCACGTGACCCATGTGGGGCTGCTCCAGCCATCCAGTTGGCTCCAAGGTGCCCAGAGAACATAAGAACATAAGAAGAGCCTTGCTGGATCAGGCCAAAGGCCCATCTAGTCCAGCTTCCTGTATCTCACAGTGGCCCCACCAGGTGCCTCCGAGAGCTCACAGACAACAAGATAACCTGTTTCCTGCTGTCACTCCCTTGCACCTGACCCGGCACAGAGAAAATCTACTTCTAAAGCCAGGAAGTTGCTTATGGCTTGTAACCTGTGATGGTCTTTTCCTCCATGAACGTATCCAAACCCTTTTTAAAGGCATAGGCCAGGTGCCATCACCACATCCTGTGACAGGGAGTTCCACAGATGAATTACACGCTGGGTAAAGAAATATTTTCTTTTGTCCTAACTCTCCCTCCACTCAATTTTAGTGCATGTCCCCTGGTTCTGGTGTTGTGCGAGAGGGAGAATAATTTTCCTCTATCCACTCTCTCCATCCCATGCATAATTTTATATGTCTCAATCATGTCCCCCCTCAGGCACCTTTTTTCTAGACTGAAAAGCCCCAAATGCTGTAGCCTTTCCTCATAAGGGAGGTGCTCCAGCCCACAAATCATACTTTAATCCTGCCGGGGCTGCCTGTTCACAGGCCTGGGAAGACAAGGCGCCACTCTGGATCTTGCGAGAAGCGAATTAGTGTGAGACCCACCCCCAGAAGGGGCGGGGCTAGGCGAGCCATCCGGATGTCTTGGGACACCAGAAAACGTAAGTCCACTTCATTATTCCTTCCCCTGGACCCCCTCGGAGGCAGCAGACCCTCCACTGAGGTCAGGTTTTGACAGACACCCCCCCAAATCACCCCGGGGGGGAAGATAGACGTCACAGTGCTCCAGCCCACCAATCATTTTGGTCGCTCTTCTCTGCACTGTTTCCAATTCAACTATATCCTTTTTGAGGTGTAGTGGCCAGAACTGTACGCAATACCTCAGATGTGGCCTTACCATTGATTTGTACAACGGCATAATAATATTGGCCGTTTTATTCTCAATCCCTTTTTTAAATAATTCCAAGCATGGAATTGGTCTTCTTTACAGCTGCAGCACACTGGGTCAACACTTTCATCGACCTGTCCACCAGCACCCCAGGATTGGGCTGCTAGGCTGTAATCCTATACACACTTACCTGGGAGTAAGTCACGCCGAGCTCAATGGGGCTTAATTCTGACTAGACATGCATAGGATTGCACTGTTAAGTGATGGTTTTGATTGAATTATGATTCCATTTTTTAATGGTGGGGGGTGCCCCCCAAATAATTCAAATAACTTGATCTATTAATGAGTAACACGTAGAAGCTGAAAGCAACATTAGATGCTTGAGTCATAGCTACTGTAGAAGCTGAGAAAGAATTAAATTGTCTTTTGGGGTCAATAGCCTGGTAGCAAAAGGCTGCTTTGTTTTGCTTCATTTCCCTTGCCAATGAATTTGATGGTTCATATCAGCTTTAAGAAAGTTGCATAAATGTTTGCCACTTCTTATGGAACTCATCAGTCAGGTTTAATATTTGTGCATGAGACGTACGGATGCTCATGCAAGGCATTTGTCCACAAAACATTTTTTCTATCAAATCAACCCAAGGTGTTGCTGTACTTTAGAATATTAATCTTTGGAAATGTACTTTACATAGCATTTTTCAATAGCTGCTTTTAAACTCCACACCATTAATGTTTGCGAAGGAGATATTTCAAGCCCCTAAGTAAATGTTGCTCTTGGAATTATGCTGAGCTCTCTCTTAAAGCAGTGAAAAGACTCAAAGGAAGATTACAAGTGAAACAAGGTTGAAATAACTACCCTGGGCATTCATCTCCAGGCATATGACAGAGTTATTATGGTACCTCTGAACTGGGAGGATCTATTTCCCACTACTGGAGCTGATTTAGAGCAAAAACCCCCCCCCACTTGGTGAATGTTTCCAATCTTTCTTTTAAGCAGTCACCTGTACGAATGGCCATCACAATATCTCAGAGCAATGAATTCCACAGATTCATTGGCAAAATCCTTCCGTTTGCCAGCGCTGTACCTATGGCTAACCAATTTCAAGCTTCATTGCAGGGGTTAATATTACGGGTACTGTGACACTAATGATAGGGTGCATATGGTGCTAATCACGGATGACACAAAGCACCGCTCTGAAAAGAATAGGGGGGAAATTCAGTTGCCGCCTTCTGCCGGCCTGGAGCACGTCACCTGAGGTTGATGATGGTGGACCTGAAGATGGAAAATGATGTCATGCCAGCCTGCCCCAAGAGGAGGAGACATGTGGCAGTAGACCTGCCCACAAGAGGAGACACAAGGTGGGTGCATCTGTTTCCAGGTAGACATTTCTCCCAGCCCTGCTGCTGAGATTGTATATGCCCCTAAATCCTTCTTTAATTTATGATTATTTTTTTCCACTTTGGGTAGCAATGAGGACTCTGGTGCCCAGAGATAGCTAGGAGGTAAGACTCCGGGGGGGGGGGGTACTGGAATACAATTGTCACAGTGGCAAGGCCGGGGGGGGGGGGATTCACTGGGAGTCTTGAGCTCTAGGCAAGCAGCGTTTCAGAAAAGAAAGGATTCATCAGTGGGGGGGGGGGGAAGGGGGAGCCTCTGTTTTCTAAGGGATATCTATGAGAATGAGGAAAGAGTTCGTCGTCCCCCTATGAGGATAAGGACAATAGTGTGGTGCTCTTGGGGGTTGGAAGAGTTGAGAGATATAGTAATAATAAACCATATATGTAAAACATATAATGTTTTTTCCTTTTAACTGTGAGTAAACGTTTTCTCTGAAATCCTTTTTTTCCTTCCCCTCTCCTATTTTATTCTCAGCAGCAAATTAGTGGAGATTGGTGGGTTGCTTCAGGTAAAAGGATCTTCCCTTTTATAACCCTGCTTAAATATACCATAGAAGATGCTTAACCCCCTTTTTCCATCTATCTGCTTTATGTGAACTAGGCTCAAGAGATGTGATTGGTAATCGGGAGGGAGAGACAGGTGGAGGTAATGTGACTTTTTAAAAAGTTCCGTGTTATATATTGGGTAGAGCTTATTTTGATTGTTAGGTTATCCACCATGTGTAGATGGCAGCAGTCATCTATTTCTTTTTTCAAACAGTGGAGTAGAATTGAGGATAGAGTGTGACTTCTGAAAGGGTAGAAGAAAGAGCAGCTTCCACTAGTGTAGAAGTAGGAGTAGCTACTCTCAGAAATAAGTGGGAGGGGGAGGGAGAGAGAGAGGACATTTGACCTAAACCTCAATGAGGCTCCCAAATTTAAACACTGGTTAATTATTTTTTAATTTGAGTTGTTTCACAACTTGTTTTTATGAACATGAAATGCCTGAACATTTAGGCACCAAAGTGTGATACACACTCTCCACTTAGAGCTGCAAATTTAAGCACTAAAGAGATGTGATTTTGTAAAAGACATAAATAATCAAATTCAGGGCCTATCCTTGAGATACACTAGCACAGGGGTGGCCAACCTTCCACCATTAGGGCTACTGTGTTCTTAAGAGTTGTGGAGAAGACAGAATATTGGCAGCTGCAAGTGCTGATGGTGCTACTAAAGCAGCTGCACCTGCTGAAATGCCCTCACCTATGCAACCATTAAAGGACCAGGAGCAGTCATGTTGAAAGGTTGGCCACCACTGCACTAGCATATCTCTACGCACACCGGTGCAATGACAGCCCCACTGACGTAGATGTCTACCCACTGATGGACACACCATGGACAACATCAGCAAAAACACCATGCTGGCATAACTTGGACATAGCATGTTTTCTGACTGTTGCAAGAAGGAGGGCAGATCAGGACTTCCCAGCCTCAATGCCCCAACCCAGTTCCAAGCAGACTTGCGCCAGTTGTAGAGATGAATCAGGCCCAAGTAGACCTGGCAGTTCAGCACGGACTTACCCTGGGGCAAGGGAACAAATGTTCCCTTACCCTGAGGAGGCCTCCAGTTGCCGAAACTCCCACGCGGTATACAGCAGGCACTATGTTGGCACCGCTGCATCACCGCATGGGGAGCTGTGTCTTCGGGGCACGTAGCCATGGTTAGTGGAAGTGTCTGTTGCTGTGCTGCTCATTCCCAGTGGCTCATGGGGTGGTGGTGTCCTCCCAGTATTGGCTGCTTCTCTGGCGTCACTACAGGGGGGGGTGGAGCTGTAAGTGCTGCTGAAATCCGAGCCTCCCTTACACAGACGAAGCGGCCCCGGCCCCTCACCCTCTCAGCCGTTCAGGGAAGCGAAAACAACAGGCAGGGAGCCTCCTGCCTGTTGCTTTTGCTTCTCTGAAAGGCTGAGAGGGTGAGGGGGCGGGGCCGCTTCGTCTGTGTAAGGGAGGCTCGGATTTCAGCAGCACTTACAGCTCCGCCCCCCCCCCCTGTAGTGACGCTAGTGGGCTGCTTATTGGCCTGGGATCTGCCCCCACCCCCTGGTCCGTTCACCCTGGTGGCGCTTCTCTGGCCACCGGCATTAGTGGCTGCGTGGATGTAGTGATTGGTTCCTTGGACATCACACAGACGATGCAAAAGATGTGACACTGATGATGCATAGATGCTGTACCTATGTTGTGCTGCTAATGCACCAATGTCAGGATGCTGCTCTGTGAATGACGGGCTCTGTCAGGGTTTCCATGAACGCTATCAACATTGGAAGGTCGGTGCCAGCAATACTGGGAAGGCCATGCCAGCATTATTGGGAGGGCTGTGCTGGTGTGGCATTGCCTGGACGGGCTTAAGATAGGGACATCGATTGCACCAGCATTCGTGTGACATTGACACAGTGCTTGAATAGGGCCTTCAGCCTCTCTTCTTTTTTGTGTACCTTATTTTGTTTTCATATGTCATCATTTTTTTAAAAAAAAAAGATTATTATGGCTGTTTGGCCTCTGAGACACTCTGGTTACTGCTGGCAGCCTTCCATCTATGTCATTGGAGGTATGCAATGGTTCTGTGTGTGTGTGTGTGTGTGTGAGAGAGAGAGAGAGAGAGAGAGAGAGAGAGAGAGAGAGAGAGAGAGAGAGAGAGAGAGAGAGAGAGAGCATTCCGATGGTGACAGCCAAGCACAAGCAACTTATGTTTGGCCAAACGTTTGGTCACCAGAAATGTGGGAAAATAAAATCTCAATATCCATGGCTAAGATGTGAATCAGGCAAACTGGGTTGTTCAGTGTGCTCCAAAGTTAACCATTTAGGGCAAATGAAATCACAAGGTGTCTCCATTTCTTAAAAACGGTGTGCAAATGCCATTACTAACTATACTGTAGACATTCAAAGGAAACTTCACTTAGGTTGGGGGGGGAGAGATAATGGAATAGGTCTGGGGGGAGATAATGGGGAGATAATGGAATACATCAGTACACATAAGCACACAAATACAGTTGATCTATTCAACAGGCAAGATTTGTAGACATACATTGGTCATTCCACTGCATTTCAGGGAGAATAGCCTGCCAGTTTTGAGAACCTCCTATTTATTATATCGCAAAAGTGGATAAACGCTTCTTTGATCACTTTGAGCTACTGAAGCTCGAAGAGCTAAATGGTATACAACTTGCCAAAGGCTTCCACTTCAGATACTCTGCCACTCCAATTATTGATTATATTGCATCAGTAAGAGCACAAATGTGTGGATTATGCATCATATTAACATATTATTGGTGAGTCCAGCAGCCGCAGTGCCAAAAGCACATTCATTGTGCTTTTATCACAAATGTCAGTTCAACAAAAACCCACAACCCATGTTTCTTTTTCTTTGATTTAATAGAACTTTCAAAAAAATCAGCAGAAAAAAAATAACAACACTGGTTTGTCTTGCGTTGCATGATTTTCACCCTCCAGCAAAATCTTGTTGCTCTGTTAGCGATGGAGCTGGTTGATATTAGGACGAAAATCAGGAGTTGCCCGGCACCTTTTTGACCAATGCCCTGACATAACAATATGGCACTGTCTGAATCATAGGTTGCAACTCACAGTCAGTGAAATAGTTTCAGGAGTCCAGAAAATGAATCACTTTCATGCATTCATGGACAAGCTATATACAGTATATACACCTTATACAGCAGGTCACAACAACATCAACGAGAATTATGGAATAATTATGGAATATAATTATATGTTCAAAGAAGCTCAATGAGGAGGCAAAAAAGACTGGCCAAGTCTTGGATGTCAGATGGGTTGCAAATTCCTGTAGGGCTGTTTCAGATGTTTGGAAAATATCTCTCTCTCTCTCTCTCTCTCTCTCTCTCTCTCCCCATTACAATTCAAGTCTGTTGGTGCTAATGAAAAATGATCAAAAAGAGCACATTTCTGACAATGTCGTCTATAGGCAATTGTCTTCTGAGCAGTTTCTGCATGACCTTGCTCTTATGTATGATGTTTCGAATGAGCTGGCAATCCCGTCAGACTATCTGCAGAAGTCCTGCAACTCCTACAGTTGTTAAAGCAGACAGGCATAGCGCCATTCTGCTGATGATGCCAGAACAAAAGTGGTTCATTTAAAACAGAGGTCAAGTGAGTTGCAGCACAGCAAGAGCAGTTGCCAAGCCGTGCATGTAAAGGGGGCGGGCAGGGGGTGAGCACATGGTCTCTTGAAGGTGGGTCTCATATTGCAGGTGAGAGTTTGAGGTGGGGCCCAGCCCAGCTGTTGACAAGTGGATTGTAAAATTACTACTGTTTTATTATTTAGAATATTTATACTGTAAAATAGGGCAGAGGGCTCTGGCTCAGTTGGTAGCAAGTCCGAAGATCAGTGAATGGCAAGTTCGAGACACACCGCCGACAGAAAGCAGTGAAAGCCTCCGTGAGGAGAGATAAGAGCTCCCAGCTGCTTATCTGAGTGTGGGAGGCGACAGTCAGTGGAAAAAAGCCAGACTGCAAAAGGATACCATCTGGAATGTAGCTGTTCACAAAAGATTGGACATTTATATACTGTAAAAAAAAAAAAAACATTAGGGGGGTTAGGAAAGCCTGCCCATGTACACTGCCTTGGATTAAAGTCATAGGAGAAATCCAATGACCATATGGCTTTTGAACAAGGAGGTTCACAAGGCATGAGTGCAGCCAAATAGGTCCTCCTTCCTCTTTGAGACAAGAAACCATCCTGTTATTTTTACTGCTATGTTAAATGCTTTGAGACCCCTTTTGTTGAAATTTGGTGCATATAAATACAGTATGCACAGCCCAACAATTTTTTTTGTTGGGTGCTTTGGAAGTTAGACCTATTCTTGGGTATATTTGGGGCACTGATTCCAAAAATGGCATTGGTTTTGCCCTATCAGCTCTAGTTTTGGAGATACAACATGGACACATTATATGCTGATTTAAGCAGCTTCCTCATAAGGAGCCATTTATTTATTTTTATTTATTTATTTTTTTCACATTTTTATACCGCCCTTCCTCCAAGGAGCTCAGAGTGGTGTACATATTTCCTCCCCTCCTTTTTGTCCTCACAACAACCCTGTGAGGTAGGTGGGAATTCTCTTCACTTAAGCCTAAATATTTTTGCAGATCAACCATGAAATCTGGAGGGGGGGGGGGGGACAAGCTTCTGGTGCAGTTGCTACAAGAAGTCCAGAAGAATTGAAACCCAACTAAGGCTCCTTTTGAGACATACCCTCATCTTGCATATGCAAAACATGTTAAAGTTCATTTGGAATGAAATGGGTTTATGCTGTAAAGGTTGTGGCTCTAGGTGTGTCTGTGAGCGGGGTGAGGATACCCTATTAATAAGAATTAATAAGAATATTTATGTACCTCTTTTCTAGAAAAAGTAGTTCACAAAGCAGTTTACACAGAAAAATAAATAGATAAGACTGAGAAATTATTAGCAGAGAACGGAAAGAGTTATGTTTTCCAAAAGTTAAGACTTGTTTGGTTTTGTATTTGGGATATTGCTATTATGGAGAAGGTATTTTTTTTATCTTAAAGCAAGGGGAAATTATACACAGGCAAATATTTGTTTTCAATAATGGATTTTAATTCTGTATTTGGGGAAATTGTACATTCAGCAATATGGTTTTGAATCACCAGTAAAAGATGCACAAAAGTTACTTGTGTTGTATTGGTTTAAATTACTGGAACAAATACAAAGTTGATTTTGTTTGGTTGTACTAGGGCGGGGCTTGGCTAATTTCTCGGTTTTCCTCTGGCTGGACCTGATGCTTCCAACCCCTTCCCAGCCGAGTACCACCTCCGGCGCCACTCTCCTGCTGCGTACCACTGGAAGTGACTGGCGATGACATCATCGCCAGTTACTTCCGGGTTTTCAGAGGCTAGAAAATGCAGGTAGGGGGCTCTGGGTAGGAGGGAGTACCCTTCTCAGTGTTCCTGAGAGACTTGGCTGAAGGCAGGAGCCTCTTGGGAGTGAAAACACATTGCCGAAAGCGCCTTGTCAGAGCAGGGTTCTGGCAGTCCAGCAGTCCAAGTACCACCAGCAACCGGACAAAGTACCACTGGTGGTACTAGTACCACCGGTTAAGAACCCCAGTTCTAGACGAGGGTCATTTGAAAAAGTTTCAAAGGCTGCACCTTAGCACTCTGGTTGTAGGAGAAATCCCAGAGCTCTGCTTTCCCCTCAGACTACACCCCTCCTCTTATATGTTTCTAATCTGCAATGGTGTTGTAGCACAGTTCAGCTCTTCTGACATAACCATTGCTAATGAGAAATAAAGTTACTCATAGAAACCCACCAGTCTTGTGTAATGGAAATAAGCCTCCAGACACCATTACCCATTATAAACACTGCATGCTCTCATCACAATTTACCCTGCCATTGAAACAGCTACTGTGTGGAGAGTCAGAGATCCTATGGGAATCTTAGCATATTTTACTGTGGTATGCTCTGTGCGTCTCGATGCTTCTTGTTACACCTTTTGTAAGCAATATTTCATTTTCTTTGAATATTTTAATGCTTCCCAATGGTAATGTGACGGTCATTTGCCACAATAATATATAAGATGTACACAATTTTAAACGATGGTTTCATTTTCCCCATGATCTGACGCAAGGAATGGTTTCTAGCTCTTACCAATCTTATGTCACCTTTCTTCCAGGAATGCCCCCCACTCCCAAATCTTACTAATTGTGGTTTGGGTTAGTTTTCTTCTTAATTGCTCAGAATATTTAGCTCACGGCCTCATGCACTGGTGGACTTAACTTCAAACTGCTGATCGTATTCCCCATGCCTTGGAATTAAAGTGTATTGAGAAATGCCTAGAAATATGCATTGATAAGGCAAGGAACAAAGTCTCAGCATCATTGCCATTTCCCTAGCAAGTATGACGGTTAACACAGTGGCTGCTCTTGCTGAAATTCAACAGATTGTAGTCGCTGATTGCATTGTTCCCAAAAGGACAGTCTGTATCCTCTTTGGTGTATTTGCAGGGGAAAGGCAGTGATGCTCGAGAATTGGTCAGTGACCCAGCTGCCATCTGCCAGGTGTGCTTTGTGTAGCTGCAAAGCCCTTGGTTATGCACAATGCCAGCGTATTTCCTTGGTGATTTTCTTTTATGCTAAAAGTTCTCATACCAAAAAGGCAACTTGTAGAAGTGATCGGTCGGAGCATGGAGAAGCAACTATATGTGGCTGAAATGTCTTGAAAATGGGGCCTTGAAGTAGGCTCTTAATTCATATGGACTAGAAGTTAATACAGATTATTGCCAGTAATGAACTCTTGTTTAATTAAAAATCAAAAGTTATCATGGCCCGCTACAATGTACAAAGATACTGGAAATACGAGTTCATCAGCCATGTAAAAATCTGTATGTTAAAAACGTATTAGCTTAAACAAGTAAGATGGTTAAAACACGAACACAACGTTTCGTCCACTGTCTGTGGACCTCCTCAGGTGAGCAGCCTCAAAGCTGTAGGATGTTAACGCAGACGCTGGTCAGGATCGTCCTTTAAAAGAACATCAAAGCCCACTGTAATCACCAGTAGTTAACCGAAGCCAGCCTGACCTGGAGTAACCTCTAGCCAGCGCACCTGCAGGGCACAGGCGGGATCTTCCTGCTTTCTCCACATTCCCAATTGCTTTATTAAGGATTGGGAACCAAATTTTATCAATAAAAGTCAATTCTTGCTGTCTATTAATAAGCCCATGTTGTTTTCGTTTACTTATCTCTATTGCTTCAAAATTCAGACGTTGCCTCAGTTTAGTCTCATGCACCAAGCAACTCGTATCTTCAAATTTAATTGTATGTCCGGTAGTCATAGCACGTGCCGCTAAAGCAGAATGATCAGGGAGATTTAATTTGACAGCTCTTACATGCTCCTTAACATCTTATTGTTTCTAGAGTTCTGGACAATGCAATGGCATAATGTGGTTTCTTGTGATCTAGCTTCTGAACAAGGACCAATTGTGATGACAAGTAATAGATTGGATCTATGTGCACAATGGTCACAATCACTGGCGTCACTACAGGGGGGGCGGAGCTCTAAGTGCTGCTGAAATCAGAGCCTCCTTTACACAGACGAACAAAGCGGCCCCGCCCCCTCACCCTCTGAAAGCTTCCCTGAAAGCCTCCGAGGGTGAGGGGGCGGGGCCGCTTTGTTCGTCTGTGTAAAGGAGGCTCTGATTTCAGCAGCACTTAGAGCTCCGCCCCCCTGTAGTGACGCCAGTGGTCACAATGTGCGGTATGCCGGCGCCTAGCCGGCATAGGATTGGGCTGTAAATTGCCTATAACAATGCAAAGGAAAAGACACTTAGACCTCCTGCTCTGCCATTTTTACTATCTCAGGCTAGGTTTAAAAGGAACTGAAGGGTAGCAAGATAATGTAGGTAACATTTCAGGTATTCCCTTTTGTATTTTACAAACATTATTTTACGAATATTTATGAACATTAAGCTTTGCAAATCACCATATCTCTGTATTATTTCTCATTATATCTTTATCCCTGTATATTCTTTAGGATGGTTCACAGTTGTACCCATTTTTGCTCTTCCTTCATACCAATGGGGAATGTTCTGACTATACAACTCATATTGCTACCTCAAAATTGCCCATATACATATGAGTTACGATTGTTGGCAACAACATGAGCCCTAATCTCAGGTACTCACAATGGCATCTGTTAAAAAAGGAACTTGCCCTTGTTCTACCCCAGGCAGTTGTTAACCTAGCCAATCTATTCTCATTCTTTCTGCCAACCTGTGCAAGCTGCAATTTTGGTAGCCGATCTTACAGAGTGGAATTCATCTTCTAGCGGTTAGGTGTAGAGTACACGGTGCAAGTACATCTGTCGATTGCCCTATTTGAGCCTTACGCTTGTGGCACCCTGGCAAAAATGAGAAAGCACTGTAATCTAAAAAGTCATTTTCCCTGTGCTCAGCTAAAAACTTGTGTCTACAAGCTATTTTATGCTTATGTTGCTGCATTTTCCCATTGTTCTCCTCAACCTCCGTTGTACATTTAGGAATGAATTTAATGCTGCAAACAATTTTATTGCATTCTCATGGAAAGATTTACAGTAAGGTTCAGGGCACTTTTCAGTGATCCGAAGTTCCTATTTCAGTCGTTGCTGCACACCTCTGAAGGAAAACACACATGTATGGGTAAACAAAAGGCTGCAACTTTATTTCATAAAGTGATCTGCAAAATAACTACCTCATTCCCACACACAGTGGGGGCCCTATTTAACACTATAAGAGCCAGGGGACTTTATTCCTACCTTTTTCTTGGACAGGCAACTTCACTCTAGTTCTGAGGACTGGAACAGGTGTTCTCCATCCCTGTCCTTTCACTGCTGGTCCTTATGACAGGGTGCCAAAAGTGTTGTCTTCCCCAGACCAGAAAGTTTGGATTTAACAAGGCTATTTGATCCTGGGCTGGCTTTCTTTTCCCCACTGGGCTAGTCAGCTGCAAAGGCTGGCTCTGGGAAGGTGCTCACCAATGGCTTATAGCTCTCTCTTCCCTCCCCTGCACTGTTCCAGCTAGTTCTGATCTATTAAATTTAGAACTGAGTTGCACCAAAAAGCAAGATGAAGTTGAGTGGGTAAAGAGAGTTTCTTACTCCAAGCAATCTGGAAGGGGCTAAGAGCGCAATCCTGTGTAAAGATCCACGGGCAGCCCTAGGGACGCCCACTGGATCCTATCCCTGTTCTCTGGGCCGATCATGATCGTGCTCCATTGGCTGTGTGCTCCATCGGCCCAGAGGTCTACTTGGGGGAAGGGGACGAAAGAGGTGTTTCCACTTACCTGGGGGTTGCGCTGGCCCTCTGGTGGGAACCCCTCTGCAGGCTCCCCATGCCTCAGAACAGCTCCTTGATGCGATCATGACCCACTTCTGGTTTTCATCTGCAACCCTCCCCCCCCCCAGCAACTACTTGCAGCAGTCCCAACATTCTTGTAAAGTTTGTGAACCATTGCTATACATACACACTCTCCTGGGAGTAAATCGCATTGAACACAATGGGGCTTTCTTCTGAGTAGACACACATAGGACTGTGACCCCTCTCTAGGGAAGAACTACTTAAGGAAATGGCACTTGATTCATAATATAATTGAGCATTATGAGCCAGACAAATTCATATGCCCAACCAGGCAATGAACAAATGTCAGCAGCATCACAATTCATGCAGACACCACACCTGGGCATTATGGGAGAGGGAGTTGTCTGCTCCTGTCCCCTTCCAGCCCTCCATCTTTGTACAGGTAACTTGTATCATGCTGACAGGAAAAGCTGGTAATGAGGAGATCCAGACATAGGTGCTACATCACTGAAGGGCAATGAATGTAGTGTAGTGCTTTAATAGTGCACATTCCTTCCAAAAATGCATTATTCGACAGAGTAGTTTGGGGTCAAAGAAAGTACTGAACCACATCCGAAGTAATACTAGCATTTCATGGCGTTATACAACTCTCTTATTCATGCTTATGCCAGCAGCAAAGGCCCCTGCCAGCAGAAACTCATTTTCAGGCATATTAACTTTTTTTCAACAGTAAATGTCGTTCCTTTAGACTTTAGTCATTGCAATATTTGTCAGCTGTCTAAGTGTAAGAAATTAACTTTTTGTGGGTCTTGCTTTTGAATATGAATAGATAATAGAGGTTCAGAAAGCTATGCTTCTTGAAGACTGACAAATGAGTTTCCGTCAAAATAAGTGGTAAGATCTAATTTTAAAAATAAATAAATAAAAATACGGGAAACCTGATATTTTCAAAGCCATTACTGTCTGAAAAGCAAAGCTGCCATTTAGATAAAGCCAAAGTAGCAGGATATAGTTAGAAAGAGGCCTGTGCTGTGGCATTTCTCAGGAACTGACAGTTTCTAATAGAGTAGCATCAAAAATTACTTTACTGTCTGCCCAATCCTATCCCCCGTCACATTATAGCATGCAGCCAAGCCAATGGCGGCTGTGCTGTACACTGTGGTGAGGGGGAGGGGGCAGGAAGTAAGTAAAATATTTTATGTACCCCCTGGTAGGCTCACCTCTGCTCCTCCCACTTCCTGGGTGTGGTGCCGCCAATATCCTATCCCCCTTCCCGGCCTTGATCCACCTACCCAGGTCCACTCGCAGGTCTGAGTAGACCCATTCAGGCACCAGAGGCTTACCTCCTGGGCAAGGGAACAAATGTTCCCTTACCCCTCTGTGACTGCCCCCCTCCCCCTGGTGACATGGTCTGGTGGTGCGGCTGCATTGGCGCGGCGGGGACAATTAGTATTGGACTGTAACTGAACCAAGGTATTTCCTGCCACATTTTGGGCTTCTTGGCGTAATATGCTCCAATCAAGCAATATGCTCGGTTACCAGGAAGGTTTCTGAACGTTTCCTCCATGTCCCATAAAAGTTGGTATTTAAGCTTCCCTTTTCCCTTTCTGTTCGTATATTCACAAAAATGTCAGTGAAGGGGGAGAAAAGTGGTGCTTTATATTTGGGTTATCTCAAGCATCCCTGGAAGCAGCGACTGTCAATAAAAGGACATCAAACCTTAGGTATCAGTAAATGTCACTGAAAGTTCTGTGTTGGTAATCACAAAAAAGGTTGTCCAACCTATTTTTTTGAGCACTTGAAAGAAGCTGAAGGTTACCCTGTTCTGAAAAGCCATTTAATTGAGGCCCTTGGGAATCTTCAGTTTGACACATTTGATATTGCCCATTGCCTTAATATAGTGGTAGCCGCTTCTGTCACCTGCCTCAAGACCTGTCCACTGCACAATGCAGCAGGGAAACTTTCTATGAGCTATAACCTCTTTCAGAGAAAGTCATACTATATCTTCCTCCATTCATTTCCTCATATTTTACAGATCTAGCACACCTTCTGCATGGTTTCTGTTGGAGAACTTGGAGGGGATAGGAGGGGGAGGAAGTTATTAATTTTCATTCCAGGATGTGGCAGGAGAGCTTTCTGGGACCTTGGGTGAGACACCCTTGGAGACAGAAGGCAGGCCGATAATCTATTGTAGAATCTCCACCTGAGGGCTCCAAGATGACTATTGCTAATACAGTTTTAGTGAATTACAACAGTCTAGCCACTACATTCACTCTCCTAGCTGAGCGAGGAACAGAGCATGTGGATGGAAGCAAGTGTATTTCTGTTCTTGAGTCAGTGAACAGAACAAGTGTATTTCTGTTCCTGAGCCAGCTGTACAGTGCACATGTAGCCCTGTCAGATGATCAGTCATAGAACCAACCACCCGAAGGACCACCTTCTTCCACATGAGTCTTCCTGGGCCCTAAGGTCTTCTTGAGAGGCACTTTTGCAGGTCCCATTGTTGTCTGAGGTGTGGCTTGTGGAGATGCACAAGGAGGGCCTTCTCAGTGCTAGCTCCCTCTCCCTCTGGAATCCTCTCCCATGACAGGTTCATTTTGCCCTCTTCCATTTTTTTGGAGAAAGCTGAAGATGTATTCCTTTTGTCAACCCCCCATGTGCTGTGTGCATGAACAGTTGGACTGTGGGCCCATGTGTTGTGCAGTCAAACTGCTGTTTCATCACCTGCCTACTTCAAATGTCTGCGTTACAAAGACTGGGCCTGGTTTTCACATTCATTTCCAATCACAATTGAGTCCAGATAAGACTGCCTTCCAGGGGCACTCTTGCATCTTCATTAATGTGGGTCGCTGGCAAAGCACAAATCCGCTACAGCATACCTGTCAGTCCAATGTACGCATATCATTTACATGGCGATAAGTAGACTCTATTGCAATGTGCATGTCAGAAGACAAATGAGTGAACTGTGAGTAAATGGAGATGCATCACAGTACTGTTTTCCTTGATTTTCTGAGTGGATTGAGAACTCCAGCAAAGGATTATCCGAATGAAAGTTGCAAGGACACTGAGGCAACACAAAAGCAGACATAACAGAAATGGATAACCAGTCACCAGACAAATGAAGACAACTGCATAGATGAAGTCTATCCATTCCAAAGGCTATTTTTTTTGTAGCAAATGAGACTGGGTCTCCTCGACACTTTCAAGGAAGTGGAGGAATGAGAGAGAAAATGGGACTGATGATTGCTGGCAGCTTGCTTGCTCCGTGGTGTACAAGAAATGGATCACAGCACAGTAACAAACTTCACATCATTTAGAAGGCTGGTTCATTCTAGAAGGAAGATTTGGACTCTCATTCCACAGCGGCTGCAAGTGCAGAGCATCCAGAGCTGCATTGCATAGCATGCTTCTTTTTTTTTAAAGTTGGAGATCTGTCAATCAGCTGTTTTCCAGGGAAGGAAGAGCAGGGGATACTGAATCAGCCTGGCATCTCCTCTCAAACAGACAATGAGCAGAATTTCATCTTTGTTAAAAGAGCTACATGCTTGCAGCCCTGCCTGATAGATTTGGCTCAGAATGACACAACAGTCATATCCAGATCGGGACCCTGTTACAGTAGGTGGCACATATTTCTATGCCACCTGAATCTCCACAAAATGCTGCCCCTATAAGTGTGTGCTCACTCCCCCAGTTGCGTTGCTAGCCCACCCCAAGGGGGGGGAATGATGTGTTTCACGTCATCGCCCCGTCCTCTGCACTCCTGGAAGGCTTCACTTCAAGCCTTCAGGACTCAGGGTGGGCGGGGGGGGGGGGGGAACTGCTATGTTTTTGGTGTTTTTATGCTCCGTGGCTGCAAATGCAGCCCTCCAGCTGAAAAAAAAACCAGCCGCGGCGTGCTAGAATCCCGGCACAGCTCCTCCTTGCGAGGAGACTGTGGTTGTACCTGGAGGCATTGAATCCCCCTGCCCCCCATAGCGACACCACTGCACTCCCCCAATAGGTGGGTGCAAACACTGCTGGAAGAAGAACAGGGGGGGGGCTGCTGTAGCTCCAATTGCCTCTCCTCACCTACTTGATGCTTCGTAAGCACCAGGTGAGTAGGGAGAAGTGATTTGGTGGCATGGCAGGTTTTCCCCCCCCCCCCATTCCCTCCAGCGCTGGAGGGAGACGTGGGCTGCAACTGCCATGATCCTCTCAGCAAGTCGGAAGAGGATTGTGGCAGTAGCAGCCCCTTCTCTCTCCAGGGCTGCTCAGATCGGAGCCCCCAGTGGGTAGCAGACTTGAGAGGGTGGTGGACAGACAGGCTGGGGGCTTGTCTGTTTGCTGCCCCTCCAAGGGTGTCACTCCACATGACCGTTTCAGGTTGCTTCATGGCAAGGTCGGCCCTGCCCTGTTTACATATATTATAAAGGAGAATTGGCTACAAATATGTATACATGCAGTTCATTTTTTGATGTGCAATGTGTTTATTTTGTGCTTGAGTACAAAAACGTCTCATAAGAACCAGCCCTGAAAATTCTACAGATCAACACACAGATAAGAGAGCTGTACAGAGATTTGTACTTTATATCTGTGCAATATCAAGGAGGGCAGCTGGTACTATCAGTCTCATACATCTGATCCTAATACCATGCACCTTAATTCAGTGGTTTTGGATATGTATGCCCCCCTACATATTTTAGTGTGATTTTAGTGTGACCTAGAAGCTGCCTTGTTTTCTTTTATGACAAACAGTGCCCATATGTGTGTGGAACATTCTCTGATGTTGGAAAGACTGTGAAAGCTCCTGCTTATATTCAGTTCTGGAGGCACCCCGGAGGCCTTTGGTTATCACAGCCATAACGAAGACATGATTTCCATGAAAATCAGTAGGATTTGGACAAAGATGGAGGTATTTGAGGATTAAAAGCCATATAACAATGTTTATAGTAAAAAATCAACTTACAAGGGCCTCACAAGCATAAAAGGTTTTAAAAACAAGTCTTGAAACAAAAGCTTCAAAAACAGGTCTTGAAGCTTAAGTTTAAAAGCACAATTAACAAGCTTTAAAAGCAATTTAGGATTTCATTCTGAGGCTGCATTCCTATACTCTTACCTGGGAGTAACTCCCATTGAACTCAATGGAATTTACTCCTGAGTAGATATGCATAGGTTTGTACTAGTGGCTAATCTCTAATCAGAAAATAGATCCTGGCCGGGGAGGGGGTATTATTACAGTATATATTTATATCCCACCTTTCACCGTGAAATTCAAGGTATCATACACAGGGTTCTGTATGGTTCATACATGAGTTACGCACTCATGTACTACCTAAACTTAGACCTACTTAGCTTCAGCAAAGTGACTGTGGCAATCGTATACTCTGTTACCTGGAGTAAGTCCCATTGAACTCAATGGACCTTACATCTGAGTAAACATGTGCTGTGTTGTATATCATGTGCCTTCAGACTACACTCTATTATTGCAGTGTTTCTCAAACTGGTGGGTCGCGACCCACCAGGAGAACTGGAAGCAGCTGCCAACCCCTTAAGGGACATGGCAACTGCGGCGGTGCTCCTGGGATCATGCCACAACCGGGGAGAAAAGGGTTATTTTTAACTTACTGAGGATCACGGCGGCCCTCCAGAGGGTGCGGGGAGGCCCGCGACCTCCTCTGTGGGCCTCCCTGTGCTTCAGATTGGCTCTCCGCAGCGATTGTAATCCACTTCCAGTTTTCGTCTAAAACTGGAAGTGGGTCGCAATCACCATGGAGAGCCGATTTGAAGTGTGGGGAGGCCCACAGAGGGAGCCACGGGGCTCCCCACAACCTCTAGAGGGCTAGCGTGACCCTCAGTAAGTTAAAAATAACCTTTTTTTCCACTGCAGCGGTGCGATCCCAGGAGCGCCACCACAATCCCAGGAGCACTGCGACTGCCATTGCCCCACCCTGCACAGACTCATGGTTCTCCCCGACTCATGGGGAGAACTTTGAAAACTGCTGCCCTATTGAGTCTCCTGCCATAGCATGTAGATTTGGTTACAATGGTCACACCAGCTATTCACAAAAAAAAATCTCCTCTCTTTGACCTTCCTGGTTTTTCCAGAGATTGCCCGATTACTTTTCTTACATTAGCACCTAAGAAATAAGGAAGACAGTGGTGATATCTCTGTTTCCCCACTAAAGTTAATAACTTCAGATTCCAAATGGATTCACCGCCTTATCTCAGTCATCCCTTCTTCTCCAAAAACGATTACCTTGTTGTTTCGGGATCAATTATCTGTAGCTAACAGGGCAGATAAATGATATGAGGTAAGATTTGGATTTTATCTCTTGGGTTTGACATAGAGTTGAAAATCCCTCTGGAAATATTTCCTTCTTATAACTTTATTTTATGGGTGAAGGCCAAGGGGGTGTTTTTTGTGTGCTTGCTGGAAACTGATTTCTTGGGATTAGTTTGAGGTTTTTCTCTTTGACCTATTGTACTTCCTCCTGAATGTGTTCTCTATTGTTTTGCTCGAACCATTGATTTGCTTTAAATGCAAAGTCATACATTCTTCTTTTCCTGGCAGCCACTGTTTGCTTTTATTTTATTCCAGGCAGTTTAAAACAATATATAAACAGTTTTGCATTTCCAACTGAACAGCTCAGTACTCTTTGCTTTGGCCCCTTACATCGAGATCGTCTCAAGTCCCATCGCGACTTGGTCCCATCACCAGGTAGGACAGGGAAAGCCCCCTGTTTGAAATTGAAACCCTGGAGAGTTGCTGTCAGCTAGTGTAGACAACTGTAGGGTGGCGCAGTGGGTTAAACCACTGAACCATGAGCTGTTGATTGAAAGGTCGGCAGTTTAAATCCGCGCAACTGGGTGAGCTCTTGTCGCTTGGCGCAGCCTGCCAACCTAGCAGTTCGAAAGCACGTTAATGCGAGTAGATAAATAGGTACCGTTTCCGGGAAGGTAAACAGCGTTCCGTGTTGTCATGCCGGCCACAAGACCACGTAAGCATCTTCGGATAGCCCTGGCACTTCGGCTTCATAAGAACATAAGAACATAAGAAGAGCCCTGCTGGATCAGGCCAAAAGCCCATCTAGTCCAGCTTCCTGTGTCACACAGTGGCCCCACCAGATGCCTCAGGGAGCACAAGACAACAAGATAACCTGTTTCCCGTTGACACTCCCTTGCACCTGGCACAGAGAAAACCCACTTCTAAAAACCAGGAGGTTGCTTATGGCTTGTAACCTGTGATGGTCTTTTCCTCCATGAATCTGTCCAAACCCCTTTTAAAGGCATCTAGGCCAGATGCCATCACCACATCCTGTGGCAAGGAGTTCCACAGATGAATTACACGCTGGGTAAAGAAATATTTTCTTTTGTCTGTTCTAACTCTCCCTCCACTCAATTTTAGTACATGTCCCCTGGTTCTGGTGTTGTGCGAGAGGGAGAAGAATTTTCCTCTATCCACTCTCTCCATCCCATGCATAATTTTATAAGTCTCAATCATGTCCCCCCTCATGCGCCTTTTTTCTAGGCTGAAAAGCCCCAGACGCTGTAGCCTTTCCTCATAAGGGAGGTGCTCCAGCCCACGAATCATTCTGGTCGCTCTTTTCTGCACCTTTTCCAATTCAACTATATCCTTTTTGAGGTGTGGTGACCAGAACTGGACACAATACTCCAGATGTGGCCTTACCATCGATTTGTACAAAGGCATAATGATATTGGCCGTTTTATTCTCAATCCCTTTTTTAATGATCCCGAGCATGGAATTGGCCTTCTTCACAGCCGCCGCACACTTTCATCAACCTGTCCACCAGCACCCCAAGATCTCTCTCTTCATCCGTCACAGACAACTCAGAACCCATTAGCTTATATGTGAAATTTTGGTTTCTTGCCCCAATGTGCATCACTTTGCACTTACTTACATTGAAGCGCATCTGCCATTTTGCTGCCCATTCTCCCAGTTTGGAGAGATCCTTCTGGAGCTCTTCACAATCCCTGCTGGTCTTCACCACCCGGAAAGTGTAGACAACTGTACACTTCGAACAGGGATAAGCACTGCACCCTAGAGTCGGACACAACTGGACTTAAATGTCAAGGGACACCTTTACTTTTACCTTGAGCTAGAAGGACCAATGATGGTAGGACACAAAGGTAGACAGGATTGCACCGTACATTTTTAACTTTTACTCAGCAATGCATATTATTTGCAGTGTAGCCACACATACGCAGATTACAGTCCTACAGCGCAATGCTATCCAACTTACACCATCGGTGTAACCAGCGGGGGACGGCAGGGCGGGAGGCTTTGGAGGGGAGAGGGATTTAAATCCCCTTTGAATCCCCCTTTGGAGGGGATTTGAATCCCCTTTCCATTCTGGGGCCTCCTGTTCTCGCTGCACCACTGGTTACACCGGTGGTGTAAGTTGGATAGAATTACGCTGCTAGACAGGCACAAGCAAGGAAGAAGTATGGACATCGCTACAAATATCTTGGAAATTTTTATTACAGCCAATCATCTGGTTGAAAACACAAGCCACTCTTCCATTTTAAACTGCTTTGCCACTTCAGCCAGATGATTACAGGTGGGCCTCCATATCCGCTGGGGATATGTTTCAGATCCCTCCGTGGATACTTGAAACCGTGGATAAGAGCGTACACCCCCTCCATGGTTTCCTGAGGGGCCCCCCACCCTGCCTCCCCTACAGGCAGGCATGCTTGCCCTCCCCAGCTCTTATTTTTCTTTCAGCGAGCTTTGTTTCTTCCTTAAAACAAACAGAGAAGCAGCCTCCATTGCAGGCAAGTAGAACGAGACTCGTTCTACTTGCCTGTAATTCTCCTGTTTCTTTAAGGAAGAAACAAAGCTTACTGGGAAAAAAGTACAAACCTGGGGGGGGCACGATCCGTGGATAACTGAAACCGTGGATAGCGAATCAGTGGATATGGGGGCCCACCTGTAGTTGCAATAAAAACTTCCAAAACATATCTGGCTGCATGCATGCTTCTCCCCCAACGATACATCTAACACTATGACTGCAGACAGTGAAACTTGGTTTTCCTACAGGAGACATCCTGCGTACGATTGAGGTAAAGTTAACAACTTTTAAGTCCCATTGATTTCAGTGGGAGAAACCTTCAGAGCATTTCCTTAATGAAAAGCTTGTCGTCGATCTCAGAGAGATCTAAATGCTTTTACTTGGAATGTCTCCGTTGAAATGTGAGTTTCTCTTTCAACAGGCTTGCAGTTTTTTTGAATAGAGTTGGAGGTGGAAAAAAAAAGTTTAGTGTTCTTTTGAAAAAGTTTAATTTAGAAAGCTGTTCATTTTCAAATATCCGACAGCTATAAATGATGCTAGATATGTAGTTCAGAAAAGGAGACTGCCTATTTTGGAATTGTATATTATTTGGTATTTTATGCACAGCTGAGAGGTACTGTAGCAGCATGGGAATAATTAGTTGTTACAGTCATTAATGTACTCACTCCGATATATCCTGAAGGACTGAATGCCGAAATAACCCTTCTCTATAGCAGTGAATGTTGAAAGGTGTTTGCCTTCCTGTCATTATGGTCATGATTAGGGGCACAACATGTACAGAATATTTCAAAAGGCAGTTCTTACCATATCATTATTGAACTATACAGCCGGAGGTAAGAACTTTTTCCAAAGTGAAACCCTTGGGATTTCTCCAAACCTGAACTTGAGTTGACATTTAGTGGGAGTCAGTTGTTAAATGTACAACAATGAAAATATATAACTAGATCTTGACAAGCATACCACTCCACAATCAATTCTTATAAAGCATAATTAGGCATTTGGACTTGAAGTACTTGGGGCCACGCTACGGTGCAACAATTTTTGATCATGTTCCCATAGTTCATACAGATTATGATTATGTTCTTTCCTGACCCAGGCTTGTCCTTTAAACAATTTGATGAGGGTGAATTTGTAAACACTTGGAAGAATGGAATAACCCTGACCAACAATTTCCACACTGAATAAAGCAACTGAATTCTACTTCCCAAAGGGCCAATTTACACACGTATCAATCATGGTGGATGCATGGAGGAGGAGTGGGTATGCATGCACAAAGTCACACACCCCAGGTATGATGTGATGTGCAATGACCACACTATGTGTGAATAGCTGTCCACCCCTTCCCTTTGAAAGCAGGTAGTTGACTGTTACCTGCTGTGCTGCAAAGTCTGTCTGTGCATGAAATCTAGCCACTCTGCAAGTCCTTTTAAATTTTGTGTTTTGTGTTGCAGTTCTGTCTTTTGTTGTTTATGCATTTGATTTGTAATGTAATTGTTTCTGTTATAAACAAATAAAAATTTCAAACATGAAAACTAGCAAGCCAGGGAGAAGGCTTAAAAAAAAAATCTAGCCACTCTGCTCTGCTCCAGGGCCACACATAACAGTCACACTCTGGTGGCTGCATGCACAGGAAATTAACCTTGAGATTGCGTTCATATGCTACCCGCTTATCGTATGTGCACAATCTCAAGGTTAGGCTGTGGCTTCATTCCATGGAGGACGACAGGACAGGGCTGCCTCATCTGCCGTGCCCACACCGCACGGCCCTGAATTGTATAGCTAGCAGAAAGACCATTTTGCTTCATAAAACCATGAAGCTTCCTAAATGCGCTAAGTGTGGAATCCATAATTCAAGTGTGCAGCTCTGAACAGGTGGAGCCTCTTCTGTACTGTCTCTTTAAGGGGCAAACTCAAAAGGCCCCAGGGTGAAACAGGTGGATGACATGATTTGGTTTTTGCAACAATGGTCTGTGTGAACAGTTGAGCCTATATGGTCTCTTCAGGAGCCTAGGCCAGATGGACCAGTAATCAGAGACACTTCTCAGTGAAGTTATTTCTCTGTTTTTCTGTCCTGGGCCTTTCCCAGTAAGTGTTACAACTTACGAAAGCCCTGTGCAACACGGTGCTTTCTTTTTCACAAGTACGCTTTCCCATAAGCCCAGGTTTAAACTGCTACTGTGCACCAGCAGCTACACTCTTGGGATACTGCTATTTTTGAAGCAGCCAGACTCTCCTTGTTCCCATTCAGGATGCGTGCGTTCGTCTAATTCAATCCTCAGACAGTGACACAGTAGAACTAATTCTGCCTTTTGCTCAAAAGCAACATTTGTAATTGTAATTTCAGATACGATCTACATCTTTACTAAGCATAGCATCAGGACACCCACTTCGACTGGTTTCCACAGAAACCAAGAAAAAGACAGAGAAGATGCTGCTTCCCCACCCCCGAAATAATCTTTCATCTTTTGTCTTGCGTGATAAAGAGAGACCACCTACTTTCCTGCTCACTGTGAACTTCATCTACTGTCTCTGTCCCTGATCTTGCATACTGGTGAAAACATTTTGCATGATCCACTCACATCCTTAAGCACTTTTAAATGTAAGCATCGCCTTAATGGCAACTTTACGACTTCTGTGAAGCATAAACTGGAGGGTTTAATTGGAACCAGTCTGATTGATCAACTCCTGGAAAGAATAAATCCTTTTTATGGAAAGTAAATACAGCTTGTGTTCTGTAGCCACAGTTGTTAGCCAGCCTGCTACTTACTAACTCCATCCAGAGCCCTATTTAAGAAAGGTGAGGGCCCAACTAGATCTGCAATTTCACTAGATGGGGAGGGGAGTTAGATTTATTTTCAAATAGCGGGGGGGGGGGAAGGTTCACATTTTTATACCACCTTTCCTCTAAGGAGCTCAGGGCAATGGACATGGTTCCTTCCTTCCTTTTGTCCTCACAACAACCCTGTGAGGTAGGTGAGGCTGAGAGATAGTGACTGGCCCAAGGTCACCCAGGAAGCTTCGTGGCTGAGTGGGGATTTGAACCTGGATCTTCCAGGTCTAAGTCCAACTCCCAAACCACTACACCATCCTGGCTCACAAAATACGTTGAAACCATGGCACAGGTAGGGAGTATTGGTTCTCCTTCCCCACCCCCACCCCACACACTATACTTTTGACACTGGTTGTGTGATATTTTTGGTGTAACAACTTCATTTGAAAGCCAGAAGTTTTTAAAAAAACTAAAAACAGTGCAGGGAGGCTACAGCAGGGGCAAAATACTAATGCCCTTCTAGCTCCCTGCTGTGGCTTTTCTACATTATGCAGCCCCTCTCCCTCTGGCTATTTGAAAAAAACCTACCCTCATGTGTCCAAACTGCTCATGCACGGCGACGTACAAGGGAAGTTACACTGGTGTCCATCCTGTGTACATCAGTGTACAGCAAGTTACACTGGCATAAGTGCACTTACACCGGTGGATCTACTGTTACACTAGTGCAAGAGTTACACAGGATTGCACTGCCAGTCAGTTAGTGAATCTCCAGCACCTTTTTATAGATTGCATCCTTTACTTATTGCCTGCTTAAAAAATAAATTGTAGTGCGTCAGTAACTTAATGCAAGTCCTTGATTTTAAAATGAATTTGGTGTGTTGCTGTTGTAATTTTTACCAGACTTTTAACTTGTCATTTCTTTACTTCCCCTTAGCTGAAATTTCTTGCTTGTCCGCTGGCTGGTCACCCAGGATCTTCTCATCTCAAGCCGCCTTGAGTGCCCTTGCTGGGAGAAAGGCGGGATACAAATTCTTTAAATAAATTAAATAAATAAATCTCATAGAACGAAAGCTTTCATGGGCAGCTACTAGAATACAAGACATAAGTTTTATGGGTGAAGTAGCCATGTAATTAAATAAAAAAAATACAAAGAACTCCAGGCACACACGTATAAGGTCTTCAAAAAGCGCCACTCATAACAAGCAGCAAAACAATGAGTGCGGAGAAGTCCGATGTTTACAGGAACCGACGTTTCAATACGTGTTAATTCTGTATCCGTATAAGATTAGTGTACTGACAGATGCTTTAGATACCTTGATACCTGGTATTGTTTTAGTCTAGTAGCTGGCCATGAAAGCTCTCGTTACGAGATTATAAGATGTGTTTTGCCTTTTGAATCTGTCTGATGTTCCTTTAAGATCTCTGTTAAGCTCTGCCTGTTGTTTCCCTTTAAGTTCCGTTTCTGTCAGTTGGTTTTCAGTGCCATCCCAACAGCCAAGCTGTCTTGACCTAGATAATGTCTTAGGAAATAAGACGAAACGTCGGTTCCTGTAAACATCGGACTTCTCTGCACTTATTGTTTTGCTGCTTGTTATGAGTGGCGCTTTTTGAAGATCTTATACGTGTGTGCCTGGAGTTCTTTGTATTTTATATTTAATTACATGGCTACTTCACCCATAAAACTTATGTCTTGTATTCAAATAAATCTCATTCCCATGGTCTGACTCCTTATCTTGCATAGTACTCTATTCTCATTCACTGCCTCTTCTCTTTATTATGTGCCCAGTGACTTTTTCCACCCTTGAGAGTTTTTTTTTCCCCTTTAAACCTTGGACTGTAAACCTTTGCAAACGGTCTGTTTCACTTCTGTTTTGTATAGGACCTGGAAAACATTTTTGCTCAGTCTAAACAAAACAAATGGCACACAGTTATTTTTGTTGGCACAGATAAAACACCAAAAGGTGCCTTGCATAGGAAAGTTCAGACAGCTTTGCATGAGGCTTGTGTTCAAAAGTCCAAGTTAACTTTACTGAAAGGAAATACATCAGGTATTTTCCATCAGGAAAAACTAGTGTCTATGTGAAAACATAATTCATGGTGTGTAGATGAAGATGGAGAGATGAGAAGTCTTACCAACTTGTTCCCAACTTGAAATACAATCACCACTTGCATTGTTTTTCTACCCTCCTACTTCAACTATGTTGAGAACCATGTGGTGGCAGTGGTTGGAGTGTGATGAAGAAGCGCCTGTTCACATCTCCACTTAGCTTTGAAGTTTACAGAATTCACTGGAACTTGGGCAGGTCACTCTCCTTAGAAGGAAGGAGAAAGGCAAGGGAAAAAAAGCTTCCTCTATACACTAGGACGAGGTTGACTAAAGAAGTGGCAAGAATTAGTCTAACTATTCCACATGTGGGTATTTCCCCTCAAGGAGAAAAGGCAAAGGTGCAAACCTAATATGCAACCAATTATTCTAATTGTTTTTATTTTTAAAATGTTGCGTCCCACCTTTCGGACAAGTATTCAAGTTGGCCAACATTTAACTTAAACCAACTTAAACTATAGAAGCAACCAGGAGTGGCCATCCATTAGGCGAGGTGATGTGGGTTGCAGCAGGTTGTGGGGGTTTAAGAGGGCAGCCCTTCACTCTAAGCCCGCCCCTGTCGCCACCTCCCTCCAACCTGCTACGGATGCAACCCGCACTGATCCACTTTTCTGCCTACTAAAAATGAGCAGAAAGTGGATCACTTGCCTCATTACCTTGGTCTAGGCGCGATTTCAAGTTAGAGGGACCGCACAAATGAAGGAGCTCCTTTGTTTGCATGGCCCTTTAAGTCAAAGTAGAAGTCCTGCACTTCTGCAACTGAAGAATCTGCATGAGGAGAGTGGCAAGTGGCTGCCTTTTTTGTTATGTTTTTTTGAAATTGTGCAGAGACAGAGGACCCGAGGCAGCATTGGGCGGTGTTCCAGGTCATGCTGCCGCTGGAAGCAACCAAGCAAGAAAACAATGTTACCAGCATAAAGGCACCACAACGAAGAAACCGTTTCTTTGACTGCCGCTCCAATCAGTACATAAAGCCTGGCAGTGAAAGGAGGTCTTCATTGCCTCCTAAAATCATAGAGGGACAGTGCAAGACGGTCTTAGACAAGGCATACTACAATTGCACAGCTTCCAATTGCACAGCAATTGAGGAAAATGCTCTTCTCTGCAGTCCTACTGATCCAACTATATAGATGGAATAGTACTTCACATGAATAGTCAGGGGAAAAAATGTGTTTCAAGCCAAGCAACTTCATCGGGAACATTATTATTATAAAGATTTTTCTTCTTCTGAAAGAATAGGCGTCTTTATGGAAAGCGGACTACACCTTCTATTATTCTAGAAGAAGGATTTCTCCTACGGATCTCTAAGTTCAAGTTTAATATGGGCTTCTTCAGCAGCAGGTCAAAATAAGAACAGATGATAGAACTACAGGGGAGACTGACGATGAGCAACTGATGCTGCCATATCTGTTCCCCCTTTCTCCCAGTAGCTCTGAGAAAAGCGAAACATGTGCCATGGCATCATTGCATTGCAACTTGTCTAGCCCTCCAAGCAACAGCCAATAAAGTGGAGTTGTGGTGGGGGGACTCACAAGACATGGTGCATTTTGAATGTTTACATTTTGCAAGGGAGAGAGGAGGGAGAGACATAGGGCTGCTGCTTTCCTTGGTGGCCATTGATCAGCCAATAGGTATAGTTCTGGCTGCAGAAACCTCACAGGGTTGTTGTGAGGACAAAAAGGAGGGGAGGAAATATGTACACCACTCTGAGCTCCTTGCTCAGGAAGGGTGGTATAAAAATGTGAATAAATAAATAAATAAAATAAGAAATGGTCATGCTGGTTCAGCTCTTTTGTATACCTACTTTGACTGGAAGAAGCTCTCCAAACTTGCAGGCAGAATTCATTCGAACTCTGCTACCTGAGAAGCTTTAAGTAGAGAATTGAAGGATCAGAAATGTTAGGGCTCTGGTGAGACAATCAGAGTGGGAGGGACCATAGCTCAGTGGTAGAGCAGCTGCTTTGCATGCAGAAGGTCCCAGGTTCAATCCCCGGCATCTCCTGGTAACCCTGGGAAAAACCCCTGTCCGAACGCTGGAGAGACACTGCTAGCAACCATACACAACACTGGGCTTGACGGTCCAATGGTCTGTCTATGGTTATCCAATTGTTCCACCTCTAATCCAATAGCAATGTGCTAAGGTAATCAGACAGCTTAGCACAGATTCAAGGCTCATGATGTGCCCAGTAAACGGCTCCCAAAATGGGTCGCTTGAATCAACCCCAATTCCACTGCAAGGCAAGTTTCAACTCTTAAATATTTCTAAGAACAAATATGCTAATTTTGCCTTTGCATTTTCCACAGCACAAAGGGAGTGCAGATGCAACGTTTTGCAACTGCCAAATACATTTCAGACCCACAGCTTATCATTTCTAGTCGTTTGGCAAATTGCACAGCCAATTATAGCACTCTCTGAATTTGACAGGGGTAAATTCTGCAGATTACTGGCACAAAATATTTCAGTGACACAAAGCATTGTAGTATAAATTCTAGCTTACAGCACAGACCAAATATTACAGATCAGCAAATTATTAATTTGACAGGTGCTCGGCGTGCAGGTTGAGGGCTGAAATTCTACTGAAGGATTGCGAGAACATTTCTGTTGGTGGAGGCAGCATGACTTTCCTCATGCTTCAGTGCAAACATGGCAGACGTTAACAGAGGCTACTATCACATGGAACTCTAAATCCAGATCACACCATGACAGGGAACACAGCAACATTCGAAACCAGTTACCTGTTTTCAAGGGGAGCCAGCATTAGGCAGTCTAGGTAGGATCAGTTGTAATCCGAGAAGCAAAGAGTCAAACTTGACCTGATTGGGGAGTCAGTGTGGCATGGCTGTCACTGCTAGTATGTACCTCCCCACCACCCCGAAATAAGTAAATAAATGTTGCTGCCATGCCACCGCCAGTTCAATCACCCAGCCACTTAGCAAAAAGTGGGCAATGTGAGTGAGGTGACGCGAGGCGTAGTGTAGCAATCTGGAGTCAGCTCTCAGTCCCTTACCATTACCTTCAGCTCAGGTGCAGCCTCCTTCTTCCGTAACATCCTGTATGAAGTAAACAGGGTGAGTGGAGCATGCTGGGAGCTCCAGCATGTTTATTTCAAACAGAAAGGCAAAGGGGGCAGGAACAGTGACAGACTCTGGATTGCTACACTCCACTCTCCTCGCCCCCCACCCTCTGCCCAGTTTTTTTTTTTTTTTTTTTTAAGCAGCCAGGTGGCTAAGGAGGAGGAGGCAGTGGCGGCGGCAGCGGCGGCTTTTTCCCCCTACTTTTCTCCTGCGGCACTAGAACATAAGAACATAAGAAGAGCCCTGCTGGATCAGGCCAAAAGCCCATCTAGTCCAGCTTCCTGTGTCACACAGTGGCCCCACCAGATGCCTCAGGGAGCACACGAGACAACAAGATACCTGTGTCTAGTCGCCACTCCCTTGCACCTGGCACAGAGAAAACCCACTTCTAAAAACCAGGAGGTTGCTTATGGCTTGTAACCTGTGATGGTCTTTTCCTCCATGAATTTGTCCAAACCCCTTTTAAAGGCATCTAGGCCAGGTGCCATCACCACATCCTGTGGCAAGGAGTTCCACAGATGAATCACACGCTGGGTAAAGAAATATTTTCTTTTGTCTGTTCTAACTCTCCCTCCACTCAATTTTAGTGTGTGTCCCCTGGTTCTGGTGTTGTGCGAGAGGGAAAAGAATTTCCCTCTATCCACTCTCTCCATCCCATGCATAATTTTATAAGTCTCAATCATGTCCCCCCTCAGGCGCCTTTTTTCTAGGCTGAAAAGACCCAGACGCTGTAGCCTTTCCTCGTAAGGGAGGTGCTCCAGCCCACGAATCATTCTGGTCGCTCTTTTCTGCACCTTTTCCAATTCAATTATATCCTTTTTGAGGTATGGTGACCAGAACTGGACACAATACTCCAGATGTGGCCTTACCATCGATTTGTACAAAGGCATAATGATATTGGCCGTTTTATTCTCAATCCCCTTTTTAATGATCCCGAGCATGGAATTGGCCTTCTTCACAGCCGCCGCACACTGGGTCGACACTTTCATCGACCTGTCCACCAGGACCCCAAGATCTCTCTCTTGATCCGTCACAGACAACTCAGAACCCATCAGCGTATATGTGAAATTTTGGTTTCTTGCCCCAATGTGCATCACTTTACACTTACTTACATTGAAGCGCATCTGCCATTTTGCTGCCCATTCTCCCAGTTTGGAGAGATCCTTCTGGAGCTCTTCACAATCCCTGCTGGTCTTTACCACCCGGAAAAGTTTAGTGTCATCCGCAAACTTGGCCACCTCACTGCCTATCCCCAACTCCAGGTCATTTATGAATAAGTTGAAAAGCACCGGTCCCAAGACCGATCCTTGGGGCACACCGCTTTTCACCTCTCGCCATTGTGAAAATTGCCCATTGACTCCCACTCGCTGTTTCCTGGTCTTCAACCAGTTCCTAATCCACAAGAGGACCTGCCCTCTTATTCCCTGACTGTGGAGTTTTCGCAGGAGCCTTTCATGAGGGACCGTGTCAAACGCCTTCTGAAAATCCAGATATATAATATCCACGGGTTCGCTCGCATCCACATGCCTGTTGACCTTTTCAAAAAATTCTAACAGGTTTGTGAGGCAAGACTTCCCTTTGCAGAAGCCATGCTGACTCTCCCTCAGCAGAGCTTGTTCTTCTATGTATTTTAAGATTTTATCCTTAATGAGACTTTCCACCATCTTCCCTGGAACAGATGTTAGGCTGACCGGCCTGTAGTTTCCCGGGTCCCCCCTCCTTCCTTTTTTAAAGATTGGCGTGACATTAGCTATCCTCCAATCCTCTGGCACATTGGCCGTTTTAAGGGACAAGTTGCATATTTTGGTCAAGAGGTCAGCAACTTCATTCTTGAGTTCCTTCAGAACTCTTGGGTGGATGCCATCCGGGCCTGGTGATTTATTGATCTTTATTTTGTCAATTAAGTCTGAGACATCTTCTCTTTTAACCTCTATTTGACTTAATTCTTTAGTCAGGGGAGACCGTTCCGGCAGTGGTATTTGCCCGAGGTCTTCTGCCGTGAAGACAGATGCAAAGAACTCATTTAATTTCTCTGCAGTCTCCAAGTCCCCTTTTATCACCCCTTTCTCTCCCTCACCATCCAGCGGACCCACCGTTTCCCTGGCAGGTTTCCTGCTTCTAACATATTTGAAGAAGCTTTTATTATTCCCTTTTATGTTGCCTGCCATACGTTCCTCAAAGTCTTGCTTGGCCTCCCGTATCATCTTTTTACATTTCTTTTGCCACAGTTTGTGCTCCTGTTTATTTTCCTCATTAGGGCAAGACTTCCATTTACGGAAGGAAGCTTCCTTGCCTTTTATAGCCTCCTTAACTGTGCTTGTTAGCCATGCGGGCATCCTCCTGGACTTGGTCGAGCCCTTCCTCCTTTGTGGGATACACTCCCGCTGGGCCTCTATGACTGTTGTTTTAAACAGCCTCCATGCACTCTGGAGCGATTGGACTCTTTTTACCTTCCCTTTCAGCTTTTTCTTAACTAGTCTTCTCATTTTGGGGAAGTCTGCCCTTCGGAAGTCAAGGGTTTTCGTGTCAGATTTGCTCGGCACTCTCCCTCCGACATGCATGGCGAAACGGATCGCAGCATGGTCACTGTTCCCCAACGGTTCGGTAACATTTACCTCCCTGACCAGATCTTGAGTGCCACACAATATCAAGTCCAGAGTCACCTGTCCTCTGGTCGGTTCCGTGACAAGCTGCTCTAAGGCACAGTCATTTAACATATCTAGAAATCCAGTCTCTCTTTCATGACCTGAGCATGAATTGACCCAGTCGATGTGAGGATAATTGAAGTCCCCCATGACTACAACCCTGTCTCTCGTTGACACCTCCCTGATTTGCTTCCTCATTTCAAGATCCCCTTCAGGTTTTTGATCTGGAGGACGGTAGCATGCCCCTACTATTACATCACTCTTTGAGCCTGGTAATCTAACCCACAGTGATTCTACGGAGGAGTCAGAGCCCCCCTCCAGCTCTACTCTGGTGGATTTTACCCCCTCTTTGACATAGATGGCCACCCCACCTCCAACACACCCCTCTCTGTCCCTCCTATAGAGTTTATATCCTGGAATTGCAGTATCCCACTGGTTCTCCGCATTCCACCAGGTTTCTGTTATACCTACTATGTCAATGTTTTCCCTAGCCACCAAACATTCCAGTTCTCCCATCTTTGCCCGTAGACTTCGGGCATTTGCATAAAAGCACTTATATACCTGGTCCCCCAAGAAGGGCTGCATGTTTGCCCCCTTATTCCTGCAGCCTTCTGTCTTGCTAGACTGGCTGTCATGTCCCATCACGCTACCACTCCCAATTCTTACTCTGTTATTACTTGACTGTTCCCCATCCTCTGCACCCTCATTCCCGAGGGATGAGGAGTCCCGAACCGGATGCCCCTCGGCTCCTGTCGGCTTTCCCCCAGGAGTCAGTTTAAAAGCTGCTCTGCCACCTTCTTAATGTTACGCGCCAGCAGTCTGGTTCCGTTTTGGTTCAAGTGAAGCCCGTCCCTCTTGTACAGGCCCGGCTTGTCCCAAAACGTTCCCCAGTGCCTAACAAACTTAAACCCCTCCTCCTGACACCAGTGTCTCATCCACGCATTGAGACCCCTGAGCTCCGCCTGCCTAGCTGGCCCTGCGCGTGGAACAGGTAGCACTTCTGAGAACGCTACCTTTGGGGTCCTGGATTTGAGCTTCCTACCTAGCAACCTAAATTTGGCTTCCAGGACCGCCCGGCTACATTTCCCCACGTCGTTGGTGCCAACATGCACCACAACCACTACCTCCTCCCCAGCACTCTCTACCAGCCTATCTAGACGAGAGGTGATGTCCGCAACCTTCGCACCAGGTAGGCAAGTCACCGTGCGGTCCTCACATCCGTCACAGACCCCCCTTTCTATGTTCCTGACTATAGAGTCACCCACTACAAGAAGCCCCCTTCCCCAGAGGAGTATCCATAGTGCGACTGGATACGGGCCCATCACCTGAAGAAGGGGTCCCCACTGGGGGATTGTTTCCCTCTTTTCCAGAGCAATGTCCTCCAGCCCTGAGACTCCCTTTCCTGGCAGCTGAGGCGCTGGCCAACTGAGGGTAGGACGATGCCTCCACGTCCCTAGAAGTCTCACTCTGGTACCTCTCTACCTGTCTCTGCTTCTCCAGGTCAGCAACCGTGGCTTCAAGGGAGCGAACCCGTTCCCTGAGAGCCTGGAGCTCTTTGCACCGAGCACACACCCATGACTTCTGCCCAAGAGGCAGATAGTCATACATGTGACACTCAGTGCAAAACACTGGATAGCCCCCACCCTTCTGCTGGCTGTCTGACTGCATAGCTTTTTTTTTGTAAGTTATGGATTTATCAAAGTTTGGGTACCTTAATATTGCTGGAGCTCTCCTCTATTCAAGGGACGTGCCGGGCAGTGTGTGGGGCCTGGCTTCCTCACCCTGCTGCTGAACTCGCCCAGCTGCTTAACTCGCTGTGTCTTTTTTTTTTATCTTGCCACTTTGTCCCCGTGAGCCACTTCGTTCCCGTGAGGCCACTCGCTGCTCGTGAAAGGGCTCACTCGCAAGCCAGCCCCAGATTTAAACTGTTGTGTAGCTCCTCCCCCTGCCTACCTGAAAGTTTGAAAAGACTGGCCTCTAAGGGGGGCAGGGCCTGATGTGGTTTACTGGCAGGAAATTCCTGTTGCTATTGTTCCTGCTGCTGCCTCAATTTACATCTGACCTACTCAGCTGGCAGGAATGTGTGTTGCTATGGTTTCTGAGTCACCCTAATTTACCATGTGGCCTTCTATACCATGCGGTCTGTATGTTTTAAACTGTATGTTTTAAATTCTGCTTAAGTTTAACTCTGCTTAAGGTGTAGTTTAGCTTGCTTTCTCCCCTTCTTTTAGCCTCCTCTTGTTTTGTTTTAGGCTCCTACTCTAAAGTAGACTCAGGTCTCTGCCCTGGGCTTTTTACTCTCGAGTAAACACTGGTTTTACTCAGAGTAGACCTGTTTAGATTTGGACTGCAATTCTCTTTAGAATCAGCTGTAGAATCTACTCAGAGTAGACCTGTTTAGATTTGGACTGCAATTTTCTTTAGAACCAGCTCCCAGGCTTGTCCAGTTTCTGCCCCTGTCTTTTAGATAGGTGCTTGTTTGTGTTTTGAATCTATTTAATTTCCCACCTAGCTTCTGTGCCTGTGTCCTAGCTACTGGACCTTACAATCCCCCTCCTCGGGTTATATTTAGTTCTACTTAGCTAGGCTTAGTTCCTAGCTAGGCTTAGTTCTATCTTAGGTTTAAGGTAGCTTTAGCCAAGTCCTTAACAGTTAATGGTAAATTAAAGTTAGGCAAAGCTGCACAACTGAGAGAGTTCACTTACCTTCTCCTTGCTTACCTTCTCCTCGCCCAGCTGCTTAACTCGCTGTGTCTTTTTTTTTATCTTGCCACTTTGTCCCCGTGAGCCACTTCGTTCCCGTGAGGCCACTCGCTGCTCGTGAAAGCTAGAAGAAGAGCTGCTGCTGCTCCAATCCTCTTCTCATTCACTCTCAGTGGGAAGAGGATTGGAGATCTGATTGAAGCAGTTTGGTGGGGCTGGAGGGGGGCGTAGCAGGCAGACACAGGGTGCAGGAGTTCCCTGACAACTCATAGCTCAAAGCAAGCACTTTAGTTGACCTCATTGCTTGGCCAGACCTGATTGTGACCCTGTACTCCTTGGAAGATAGTCAGGATAGAAATTAAATAGAATAAAAATTATAACTTGAACCGATAGAGTTATACGAACTGCTTCCTCCCTGGTGATGTTCCAAACAAAACCTTTTGTTTAAGTTATAGCCTAATCCTATTACAGCTTCCACTCCTGTAAAACGGCTGCCGTCAGAACGCAGAGCGCTCCATTGGTGGCCATTTTGGGAGCGCTGCCACAAGAGGTGGCAGTGCTCCCTGCCTGTTGCCGGACCCCACCACAACTGCCCGAGTAGCTAAGGCAATGGCAGTGGTGGGGACGAAGTTGGGCAGGGAGGAGGAGGAATTGGGTCGGGGAGGCTGTGGGAGGGGGTGGATCTGGTGGCGATGGTGTGTGCTGGATCATATCCCCGTCAGCAGCCTCCCTGCTCCCTTTCTTGGACTTGTACCAGCTAAAGGGTTGGTGCAGGTCCGAGGAGATCCATTGCAGAGTGAGAGACTTACAGAGGGGAAGGGGAATTTAAATTTTCTTTCTCTGAAGCCACCCGATACAGCATGGATATAGCATGATCCTTTTTGGCACAGCTGCACCAGCGGGGTGGGAAAGGAAAGGATTGGGCTCTTAGTCTTCTCCTTTTAGTGGTACCCCCATAAGCTGTTTTCCCCCCCCCCCCCATTTTTATTCTGCTCACTTTTATATATGCTGCCTTTTTATTATGTTTTTGTATCTTTGATTTATCTATCATTTCTAAGCTGCCTTGGATATCTTAGTTTTTAAGAGTCAGGATCAACCTCTTAAATCAATATATATTCAAGAGCATCCATCTTTGGGGTGTTTCTCAGTTTCAGGTACTAATTCAGCTGGAGGTGCTGATATTTGTTTGTGTTTGGGAGTCGGACTTAGACCTGGAAGATCCAGGTTCAAATCCCCGCTCAGCCACGAAGCTTCCTGGGTGACCTTGGGCCAGTCACTATCTCTCAGCCCCACCTACCTTGTTGTGAGGACAAAAAGGAGGGGAGGAAATATGTACACCACTCTAAGCTCCTTGGAGGAAGGGCGGTATAAAAAATGTGAAAAATAATAATAATAAAAATAATAATAAATAATTTGGCTTTACCTTTGATAGGAATGCTGACATTGATGTTCATATAACTTTATCCTGCTAGAGCTGCAGTTAATTGCTGTAGCCCAGAGGCGAAAGAGGGAAATGGAAGAAGAGCTTAATCAAGTGCAACCCAGACTATATATCTCTTATTACAGCAAGGAGAACAATAAACGGCCTCCTACCGAGGGCACCTCTTCTATGATACAGCTATGACCTCGCTGTCTCTTAGGTCTCCCGATCATTGGTAATGGCACATAGCAGCATCTTTTATGACTTCCTCTCTGGTGGAATAATGTCAAGTGTCAGGCCGCAGATGCTCTCTTTAGGCTAATGGAAATGTCAGTGCCAGCCGAGATAAGGTAGGGGAAGGTTAAATGGCTGATTTAAATTTCTGTCGAAACACAGTCTAAGCTTGCATGGAAATGAAGATAAAGTCTTTGGTTAACACAAAAAGGGCAGGGGAATGGATTATTAGGACAAAGCTCAGAACGGGAGAACTTTATACAAAATGCTTATCACTCACATGAAGCTGACAGTGAGAAGCTGCTCAGAAATCATGGCAGTCAATGATTTTCTACCATAACTAGCAATTCAGCAGTTAAAAAAAAAAAAGACATGATTTTGAAAATACCTATTGCCACATCAGAGAGCTCACTCATTAAACAACAAGAAAGTGGCGCCTGAGAGCAAAGCAGTTGACTTATTTTCATCTCATTTTGTGGGTCTCGGAAAAAGGAAGAGTGGACATTAGCAGCCTGATCCTAACCAAGAATGCCTTACACAGCCTTACACAGGGTGCCTTACACGGCCTCCCCTGATGCACGCCAGCTAAAGAGCTGGTGCGCATCCAAGGAGGCCCATTGGGGCCTCTGGCACTTATACTGGGGGAAGGGGACGAATGTCCCCTGTGCAGGATGCCACGGTCGGTCATTTCGGCCAGCCGCTACAACTTGCGCAGGATTGCACTGTAGATGTTGTATAATTATCTTTTAGAGGGTCAGTCTGTGAGCTTTCTTAAGGGTTCTTATTTCACATGGTAGAATGTGTGAACACACATGGCTCCATGATGGCGACAACATAGCATGTGTTTAGCAGGACCAGTGGCGTTTCTAAGACCGCCCCCCCCCGCTGGAAGTGGCGTAATGGCTGCAGTCGTTATTCACCACACAGAGGTGCAGGGCGGGCAGGAGGGCCAAACACACCGACAGTGCTCCTTGCTTGCCCCGACGAACGGGACGATCTGATCCGCCACCGGCCGCCGTGACACCCCCCGCCCGCCTACCACCTGGGGCCCGATCCTGCCACCCGGGGGGCCACCGCCCCAAGGCCCCCTCCGCTGATGGCGCCACTGAGCAGGACACACTCATGATTCACACAATCCTCCCACCACCACCCAGAGCAGCTTCTAAGGGGTACATAGGGCTGCTGCACATAGGGAAAATAACCTTCCCCCTTGGCATAAACACTGTGGAAAGGAGAGCTTTTTCCCTTTTGTGTGCACAGAGCCAGTGGGAACAGCCTGGTTAAAAGCTGTATGAAACACATAGTACATCTCTGAATTTAACACTGATAAAGGAGACAGGTAAGCATCTACGAAAGGTTTCGAAGTCATCTGAGCGAGAGAGGAAAAGTATTATTCACCATATTAATTGAAAGGGTGCCTGAGAATCCATAAATTGTTGTCTGGTTGCTGAGAAATTGTGAACTATATTAGTCAAAAACAAGACCCAAGCATTTCTCCAGATTTATACTACTGCATAATTTAGCTGGGAAATGTTGCAGTTTAAGCAACCAGGGGTCCTATTAATCAAACAACACTTCTTAGCTGAATGTGATTTAAATTTTTTGCACATTATTCTTATCACTTTTTGGTAATCTACTGAGGCCATAGTTTAGACTGCAAAGCAAACAACTAGTGATGATAGGCAGATTCCCCTCAGCTCAATTAGGAATCACTTCAATATTTACAAGCTTTCCCTATGAGTGTTGATAAAAAAAAAGCTTATCTGGTTCCAATAATTCCCTCCCAACTCATGATTTTGGTGTATGTACACTGATGGTGGCCATGCACATTATTATAAGGAACTGTAGTTTGATTTCAGTGGGTTAGATCCACACACACCCCAAGACAATTTTATCTGGCCCCCATTGGCCTTGCTAAATATTAGTTCAAGGTGTCATTTAAAAATATTGTTTCACAGTATTACTGTAAGAAAAGAAGAAATGATTCTCCATATATGTTGTATACTATAGTATACTATACTTTATATAAGTATTACCAGAGGCATAACAAGGGTGGAGCGAAGGCAAGTAGTTCTGCAAGACTCCGTTACACTGGAGTCAGCGGCCTCTCCCCCTTGCTGTTGGAGCCATTCCAGCAGCAACAGGGGAGTGTCCTGCGTGTTGCCTTTGCTGCCAAAATGGCTCCAACAGCAAGGGGGAGGGGCCGCTGACTCCAGTGTAACGGAGTCTTGCAGAACTACTTGCCTTCGCTCCACCCTTGTTTCACCACTGAGTATTACTAATGGTACAGTTTTGGGCCGGAAGAAGATGGGAATTGAATGGGCAGCAGCGACAGGCCATTGTGGTGAGGTGGCCCCACTCAGAGAGAGGTCCATTAAGGACACCTTGCCCCTAAGGCCTCCTAGAATGCTGGAACTGGCAGTATTATAGAGCTTCACCATCTGTTAGGGCATTGGGTTGTTCCATCTCCTGGAATAGTGTTTAATATGTAGTACAGAGGGCCCAAGGAGTAACAAGTTGAGCATCCCTGGACTAGAATCCAGATTTTAGCTAAGCATGTACACAGCCCCCGAGACATACCTGCCAAGTGAGAATGCCTGGTTTTTGTTTTTATTTTTTTAATATCAGTCAGCTCTTGTTTTCTAGTGTAGTTTTCCAAGTTCCTATGATAGACTGTATATGTATTTTTTAAAAGTGGAAAATTTAACATTCAGAGAGAAATTCAATCTTCCTCCACTGGACATAAACAGGTATATGTCTTTGAATTATTGAAGTGATGAATAAAAAGAATGCATGAACTCTTACAGAGAGTGGGATCTGAAAAAGAGGCTTTACAATTGAAAGTGAAATTGCTGCGGAATGACTGAACGCAATATCCTGGTGGAGATTAGAAACCTAAAACCAGGAATCTGAAAGCCTCTAGCATATGATAACTTGGTAGTCTTGCTCTCTGCTCTCTCATAGGCTCTCCTTCATATATCTGGAGATGGCACTTCAGAAGCAGACTAACTAGCCCATCTGCCCCAGGAGGCATTGAGGGCGCCATTAAAATATTTCATCATCAGCCTAAAACAAGATAAGCAGCTTTGGAAACACTTTGCGGGTCATTCTCCATTTTTCACTCCATTGGGAGTGCTCCGTTTTAAAAAAAAAGTATCAATTTTGTAACAAATTCACCATTGAGTTTCCGTTACAGTCTAAGAGGGAACATAAAATAGCTTTCTTCAGAACCAGCTGCCATCAAAACTCTTCAACCTCATCATGAGGGAAGTCTTAAGAGATACCTGAGAAAATATTGATTGCTCTTTTTTTTTAATGCAAGGAAATTGCTCTCCAAAGAATGCTGAGGCATACCAAGTATGCATAAAATTTTGTACTGAAGTTCTCCAAAGAGCCACTGGAATGGATTTCAAGCATACAGTACATTTTTTTTTCCAAAAGGAAACAGAAAATGTATTTCATTATTTACAACCCAGTTCTCTTAGTCTCTGTACCCCAACGTTTTGGGAAATTGGCAGTCACTTCACCAGGTTCCATCTCATGAGAAGATTAACACAGGCCAGTGCCTTCATTCTGCATAATGTGTACAACTCACCAAAAGTGACATTGCATGTTCAGGACACTTATCTGCAAAAGCAGGTCGCTCATTTTCACAAGGATAGAATTCTGTGTTAGTTTACAGGCTAACATAAAGACATTTCAAAGGGTTGACTGGTTTGCTATTGTGCTGGTCCCAGGCTGTTTCCCAAGAAACTATTGCACATGGTTCTGGAGTTGGACTTAGATATGGAAGATCCAGGTTCAAATCCCCGTTTAGCCATGAAATGTCCTGGGCCAGTCACTATAGCTCATCCAAAGGCTGCAATCCTATGCACACATTCCTGAGAGTAAGCCCCATTGAACACAATGGAACTTACTTCTGAGTAGACATGCCTAGGATTGCGCTGTAACCTACCTCACAGGGTTGTTGTGAGGACAAAAGGAGGGAAGGAACCATGTACACAACCCTGAGCTCCTTGGAGGAAGGGTGGTATAAAAATGTGAAAATATATATAAATAAATAAAACTATTTGCTGTGAGGTTGACTTACCGGAACAAGAAGTCAGCCCTCTGTTTTTCATGGCGCCATGACAGCTTTTGGAAAATGTGTTGCTTTGTCAAGCTATCTGTAACTGCGATAGCTAAGGGTATCCACCATGCATCTCTAACAGGAATGACCACTGTATAAATATGCACAGCCATTATAGCTTTCGGTGTGAAAATTAGTGTAGGTGCAAGCTTCCTCAAGCATCTGGCTTGGTTACTGTTTTATTCTGAAATTCACATTAGAGGCAGTCGGGAGATTCTGCAGTCCAAACCTTGTCAAAGCATAGGGTACTTTGCTCATTAATCAACCAATCAAACAAACAAACACTATACTGCCATTCACAAACATGGCACTTTACAAGTCATGAGAAGACAAGTTCCTCTCCCTGTGGGCTCACAAACTAAAGGTAGTACAGGGTACTTAAAGTATTTCCTTTCAGTGTTTCACAGAGTCCATCGGAAATGGTTAAGCCCAACTTGCCAGCCCAATATAGGATCCCTATATAAACCCTATTCCAAATCTCACAGTCCAATCCTATCCAGGGCTTATGCTGACGGATCTCGTGATCCATCAGAGTAACAGCGCAATCCTAACCAACTTTCCAGGGCCGGTGCAGTCGCACAGCAGCTCCGAGGTAAGGGAGTAAACTTTCCCTCACCTTGAAGAGGCCTCTGTGACTGCCCCTGCACTGCAAAATGCAGTGTCACTGTGCACCCTGTTGACACGGCTACACTGGTGCTGGAAAGTTGGTTAGGATTGGGCTGTAAATCCTGGAACAGTGGCACAAAAGTTGCTCCATTGTTCTGCAGGCCGTGGCTGCAGGGCAAATAGCCGGAGGCTATTGTGTGGGTGAATCTGCTGAACCTACTCCGTCCTGCGCTGCCACCAGTAGGTCAGCAGAGGGAGGTAGAATGGGGGACGACTGTAGGCAGTTCGAGGTGGGAAATGGGCCTAGTCGGGGCAGTTTGAGGGTGGGGAGGATCTCGGTGCCAGTGGCGCACACCAAGATCCTATCCCCCTATCCCTGGCCTGACATGCCCCCATTTGCATAGCATGCAGTCCGCCAGCAGCGCTGCCTACTAGCCTATGGGGGAAAAGGATTGGGCTGTCAATGTCCTACAAACAAAAGAGCAATCATGGACCCTGCAGAGCAACTAGCTCCAGGTGGCATGGAAGTTAACAAAACAAAACACACAAAAAGCCAACAAGTGGCTTGTAAATGAGACTTTTTGGCAACTTGTGCTATTAACATTTTTGCTACTACGATGCTATTAAAATTATCACAAGTTTTCCTCTGTTACATTTGCCACAAATTCCATTATTCTAATTGAGTTCTCCTACTGTATGAATGTATCATGGCTCATTACAGCTTTTAACAGAACTTTATCAAAAGAGAAAAATGAATGCAGGCATTCACTGACATTTGGAAGTGACGGTCAAGTGCCTAAGAAAGCCATAGATTTTTTTCTGCCTAAGTAACAGCCTTCCTAAAAAATGAATATCAATGGAAATTAGGTACTGGCTTACATTTCATTTGACTGTCTGCTTATTTCATTTTTTAAACGTATTTAACATTCTGTTCCCAAAAGCAGAATAATGTATGCAAATCCACTGAAGTTATTGAGATTCATGTGGACTAGAGTGTTGAGGCTAAGGCAATAGGTTGAAATGGGAAAAGGGAGCAGGGGGTACATCTAAGTGCAAGTTCTTTTTGTTTTATAGAGATATCTCACCAATCTTAGCCCCAGCTAATTTTTTTCACTTCTCCGAGCACTATTTGATCGTAATTCCTTTGGGGAAGGAAGCCCCATGCATCTATTAATATCCGATTGCAGTTGCTCACCCAGAAACCCTTAGATAGGGTGGGAGATACAGAGAGACAGATGGATATTAAATATTTCAGTAAAAGGCTGTACTTATTGTTGTTGTTGTTGTTATTATTATTATTATTTAAAGAATTTATACCCCGCCTTTCTCCCAGCAAGGGCACTCAAGGCGGCTTACAAAAAAAACATTAAAATATGTCTATACATTAAAATAATTAAAAACGAATAATTAAAACAATTAAAACAAACAACCCCAGTGGGTCACCTATATTTACATTTGTTAAAAGCCATTTGTTAAAAAGCCAACCCACCATTTATGCTGGTGAATCACTTCTAAAAGATGAATATGCCAGCTGCTTGTAGCAATTGAGAAATTGAAAGCTGAAAAATGTCCTAGCTCAATATTGCTAAGCATCTCTTTGGACCAAGGATTCAAATTCTATAAACCTGGTGTGGCTCTTGGCTTGATATAGGAGTGGTCAGTCCTTTCTAATTAAGAATTAGTTCCAGTTCCTCAGTCATTTAGAAAATAAATCAAATATCTTAAATCACATTCAACAGGAAACAGGTTATTTTTTGTAGCAAATAGTAACATGAAAGGGTGCCAAAAGGGGAAATGAAAAATCACCCTTTTATTTTTTATTTTTTAAAACCATCCAAAACCCGCTGGTGTTCAGAGACAAGCAAATTCTAGTTTGGCTTTACAGTTACTGAACTCTCTGTCTGTGGGGCATTTTGCTTCTATCGAACTAGGCCTGCCGTTTAATATGTCTGTTGCCTTGTAAGACGGAGGCCTAACCACATTGCCACCATATCAAAGTGTTTGCCCAGGAGGACCATAAGGGTCCAAACTACTCATGAAGAGGATTGCCCTCATGCTTGGAAAAGGGAGGGCTTTCTCTCTCCCCCAGCTGCAGAGATCATTTTCTCATCAAAAAAAAAAATGCCCCACAGCTGCTTTTTGCTTTCAAAGCTACTGTATATGCTACAGATGGGGCAGGGCCAATCAAAATAAAAGTTGTAAGTCATTTGGGTTACAAAATGAATCATAAATTGAGACCTCCTTCGCTCCCCTGTTACCTCTCTCTCTCTCACACACACACTCACACCTCTGTTGCAAGCAAAGAAAAAATTAACCTCCACAGTTTACAATGGTAAGGCGACAGCCCAGCTCACTAGTCAACAAGCAGGCCATTAGATACTGGAATGATGATGCTTCTCTGAGCATGATTAGAAGCATCATTTTGTGCCACAAGAATTGTAGTTTCAGAACACCTCCCAAAAACTAGGCATGAAAATGGAGATCCACTGTCTTTAAATTTTTAGGCAGCCAAGGGGGTTATGAGCAAAACTATAGTGCTGGGGGGGGTGGTTTAACTCATCATTCCCCAATGCCATTTTCATAATGAAAACACACACACACACACACACACACACACACACACACACACACACACACACGGTCCTGTATATACAGCACTCTCAACAGGACACATGGAAATTGAAGGGGAGGAACTTTTCATTAGGAAAATAGCCCAAGGAAAGGTTGAAATCTCTCTTGCCCAGCAGCACACAGTCAGTCTGAATCACCACACAACCCTCCCCTGGCTACATTTTACAAAACTTTAGAGACAGAAGGTTCAGCATGGAACATTAAATATTTCAACAAAGAATGGCTGAACAAAGAGGTGGAAAGTTTGGTTTGAACAGTTTTTAACTTTGGTCTCCACAGCAAAATATTTTCTTTCAAGGCCAAATGACAGCATGACACATTTTTGATGAACGTAACAGGGAATACGCACTGCAAAATGAAGCGTCAAATACAAGCACGAAAGAGGGTGATGTGTTGTGTGGTGGGTTTTTTTTTTTAAAGCCTCTCTTGGATGAAATTGCCTAATTACAAGTGAAAAATTGAAATGTCTAATATCCAAATTCCAGCTGGGCAAACCCCCGTTAGGCTGCTAATAATATTTGTAGTTTGACATCAATCAACACGTGTTCAGATTTCTAGCTTATCCGAAACTCATGGGATGAGATCCAGGTGAAAAGGGAAATTACCGACAAGCTGTAAACAACTATAAATTACTGCAGATGCACTGGGACCATATTTGCTTTACAGTGATGTACGCGTAATCAAAATTTAATGCCGATCATCGCTTATTTTTCATACATTGCTATAGAAGCAGCATCTGTGTTTATATACAACATAATATGCACTGTACAAATGAAAAAAATGGAGTATAAAAAATTGGGGCTGAGCCACTTTTAAAGGATGTTATGTTAGCAGAGGTCTGCCGGATCTGGCAAAATATCTGTCCTTCCTGTTTGTAGCAGTGGTCAGCTAAATGCCCCCGCCGGTGAGCCCACAAACCAGGCATGAAGGTAACAGCCCTTTCCCACAAAATGTTCACAGCGTTGGACTTCCTATACCTTTCGTAGGAGGTTGCATGGATCAGCAAATGCTGGGACTGCCTCCTTGAATAAAGTGCTGTTTGCAATGAAAATGGTTTTCTCTCTACTGTTTCTACAGAAATCCCCTCAGCGTCAGACTGGACTGAGCAGATAATCCAACATGACATGAGGGAGGGGAAGCATGGGCCTGGATTCAGGCTGCAATGCTATGCACATTCTCCTAGGAGTAAGCCTCACTGAACACAATGGAACTTACTTCTGAGTAGACATGCATAGGATTGTGGTGTCAGTCTCCTCTTCCCTGCTCAGAATGGACTAGGCTAACGTTTCTTTGTGGGGGGCGGAGCCAGCAGCGGCAGCAATCCAGAGGATCGCTACCACTGCAACTGCCCAAAAACGGCCATTGCGGCACTTACCAGGGCTTGGGGGAGCTTCGGGGAGGCCTGCGTCAGAGGCGTACCAGCAGCGAGTGCTGCCCTGAGCACTCATTGCGGCGCCACCCCAAAGGCGCGCCGCGCCGCTCCGGGGGGGGGACACTGCTCCGGGGGGGGCGCGCCACTCCGGGGGGGGACCCAGCTTACCAGGGCACTCCAACTCTCCCCCGGCCTCGGAGCCGGAGAGAGCCCCGGAGCATCCATCACGACTGGCGGCCGGGGCTTTCTGAAGGTGGCTGACTGCGTCACCCGCTATTTATACTTTTTTTTCTGCACATGCGCAGAACGTTTCGAACGAACAAAACGTTCTGCGCATGTGCAGAAAAAAAGTATAAATAGCAGGCGATGCAGTCGGCCGCCTTCAGAAAGCCCTGGCCGCCGGTCGTGGTGGACGCTCCGGGGCTTTCTCCGGTTCCGAAGCCGGGGGAGAAGGCCTCGGCGAGGCCTTCTCCCCCGGCCTCGGAGCCGGAGAGAGCCCTGGAGCGTCCACCGGGCGTGACTGCCCGCATCACTGGGCGCGCACGTGCTCCGTGAGACTGGAGCGAGCAGAGAAGCGCCGCCCGGTGCCGCCTGGAGCCGCTGCTCCGCTCGTTCCAGTCTTTCCACGCCTCTGGCCTGCATGACACTCTGCAGGCCTCCCCAATCTTCAGATCGCTTCAAAACAGCGAACTTGGGGCACTTCTGGTTTTCACAAAAAACAGAAATGCCCGAAGATCGCCATTTTGAAGCAGTCCGAAGATCAGGGAGGCCTGCAGAGGGTCGCACAGGCCTCCCCAAAGCTCCCCCAAGCCCCGGTAAGTGCCGTAATGGCCATTTCGGACACTTTTGCAGCGGCGGCTATCCCTCAGATCGCCGCCGCCATGCTGTCCCTGCCCCTTAAGGGGGCAGGGGACAGCTTTTATTCTAAATGGTGGGTCGCGACCCACCATTTTGAGAACCACTGGACTAGGCATTCCTTGAAGTGCTTGTTTCTTATCCAATAAAGAGCAGCTGGATTGGGCCCTGTGTGTGTATGGTAAGGGTAAACCTCTGCCTCTTTCATGGTCCTGATCTGCCTCACTTCGTGCTCCCCCTCCTAGGCTGACCATATCCAAAAAGGGACAGGGTGCCTATACCTTTAACAATTGTAAGAAGAGGGAATTTGGGCAGGTGCAGCTTGTTGCACCCTTCCATGATGAGCTGCACCTGCCCAACTTCCAGTGGTTAAAGGTATAGGCACCCTGTCCCTTTTTGGATATGGTCAACCTGGCTGCTATTTGCCCTAGAATTAGAACTCCTATTGGCCAAATGGGAACTTTTCTTCCCAGAGCAAATACAGCTGAGGTCTGGTGGGCACATGCCAGGACCCCATGCAAGGGTCCACAGCCATGCCTGGCCAACCCAGCCTTTGAGGCAGAAAGCTTTGCTGCTGCTGCCGCCTCCACCATCACTATTTTGCAAGTCCAGGCCCATGGGGATGCAGATGCTTATGGTCTGCTGCTGCAGCCGCTTCCCACCATGGCCAGATGAGACAGACAGGGCCCAATAGGAAGGATGTTGAGGAGGCCATCAGTCCTCTTTTGTGCTGGTAACTCTAGCAACAGGGAAGTAGGACTGTCACCCAGTCACTGCCCAGTGAGCTTTCTCACCCAAGTATCAGCAATTTCCAGGAGGGAACGCTAACCTGGAACTGGATAGCAAACAGGTAAGAATCCTGTTTCACTGCTGCTACTGTCGCTTCAGGTGGCAGCATGAAGGAGAATTTGCCAGGGATGTGGATCAAGTCTCTCTGACTCCAAGTCTCGAGTCAAGTCCCAAGTCTTTGCCCCCAAGTCCCAAGTCTTTGGTTTCAAGTTGCAAGTCCCTATCTATTTAATGGGGAAAAATGGGTTTAAACCTGAATAAAATTGGACTTGTCATAGAAGGCTCCAAGTCTCGAGTCGAGTCTTTCAAAGCTTTTACAATCGCCGAGTCAAGTCCGTGTCAAGACATTGATGCGACTTGAGTCCGACTCAAATCCGAGTCAATAGACTCAAGTCTACATCACTGGAATTTGCACCTGTCTGCTGCCCAGTTCCTGAACACCTGGGGGCAGGGTAGCTGGTGAGCACATGCACTTTCTAAAACACAGGGGAAACGCACCATCGGGGGACATTTACAGACCCAACAACTACCCCTTCCTACCGCTGGATTTGAGTCATGGATTTCATCCTTAACTTAGGTAGATGATCCAGAGGTGTTTGTTCCATGGTTGTGTTCAAGAGGATGGCAGGCAAGTTCCACTCCTTAATTTTTTTTAATTATGCAGGAGGCAATCAAGTAGCATTCAGGATAACCTGAACACAGAAATGTAATTTAACTTCCTCCATGAAAAGCCCTCAAAGTTAGTGATTAATTGAGGTCATAGGAAAGGGATTAAATACTGCATCAAGGCTCAATAATAATTTACACTCTAGTCCCTTCTGAGACTTGAAACAGAGCTCAAAGGCTGAAAGCCACATGCTCTTCATAGTGTTGCTGGAGATTTTGCTCAACCTGAGCAAAGAAATAACTGCACTTTAATCACCAATATTCCATTTTTCTCTCTTGTGATATCCCTAAATTATTCACATTAAAAAAATGTAGCTATTCTTCAATAGAAGCATGCTAAGCAAAGGTCCTCAGATAGGGCTAATAATGAAGAACCTAATTCCTTTTGCCAGAATTAATGCTGATGAGTGATGATGAAAAGCAGCAAATGGAGAGCCAAATAGGTTGCTTTATCTAGGACAGGGGTTCTCAACCTTTGGAGGCCCGGGTACCCCCTGTGAAGGTCAAAACTTTTGGAGTACCCCCAGCTAATTAGCCAATTTACATAGTTAGCTAATTTACATAAATTGCACAAAAATACCAGGATCTCTTTTAAAAAACACAGCAATAAGATACATGAACAAAATGCACAAAAAACATAAATCCCAAGTACAAAAAAAACCCAAACTCAACTCTCCCCAACCCACCCCTGCACAGTTTCCAAAGTAAAAACATAAATCCCAAGTACAAAAAACCCCAAACTCAACTGTTTCACCCCACCCCTATGCACAGTTTCCAAAGTCTCCCCAACTAGGCCCAGTTCAGAAGCTTACCCAAGCTGCATTCCTTCACCAGCGGAGGAGAGCTGGGAGGACAACTCCCTTTGCAGCTCAGCTGAACTGAACTGAGGAGCACAATGCCCTCTGCTGGCTGCTGAGAAGATCAACTCATGCACCTGCATAAATTAACCCTGACAATCAGCTGTAGATCGGATAGATTAGTCACGGAAGAAAGCACAAGGGAGCTCTCCGACTCCATAAAAAATCCGGGGAAAAATTAAAAAATTAATTAACACTTAATTGTTAATGGGGCAGATAACGGCCAGTCCTTGGCATACCCCCAGCACTGTGGTCCGCGTACCCCCTAGGGGTACGAGTACCACAGGTTGAGAACCTCTGATCTAGGACTATTAGCTTTGGATGTGGATGCTATAGAGTGGTGGTACTTTAATTGGGGTTACTGGTGGTCCAAGAATCTCTTGTGCGCTTCCAGATGGTCCCAGAGGACATGCTATAAGGAGAAGAAAATGCTGATGAGACAGAGGTTTCTTACGAGTATTTAACATGTGCTGCTGGGACAGGCTGCTTTTCAGTGTTCTTTAAAAACATAAATGGAAGATTACTAGACCCTTCTACAGCACAGTCAGATGCAAGAAGAACTTCAAAGAATAGGGAAATGATAAATAGAACCCAAGGCAAAACAATAAACGGAACCCAACCCTTCCATTCCTGTAATATGCTGAAGAGGAGGAACTACATGGAGACCATTAGATTCCAGTGGAAAGCAATTGGGCAGGGGACCCTTCAAGCATCCTCCAGCTAGATGCATACTCATGTCTTTTCTACAGCTGGAGTAGCATATGGGGAGAGGGACAATTTTCCTTTAAAAAAGACAGAAAGGGAAAGGGTTAAGAAGCTCCTCTTATTATCCTATGCCCTTCTTCCTCTTCAAACTGCACTAGCTGCACTGTATAAAACAGTGTATAAAGTCCTGCATCTCCAAATCACGGAACTACATATAACATGTGGTTCTGTCCTCCTATGCCCTCCAATTTATCTTAACGTTTGTATTTTCTACTTCACCTCCCTTCTCCTCTTTCCCCACATGTCACAGTTTCTTTCTGGGTCTCTCCTTTTATCGGCTCCTCCCAGGACTTCCTAGTCCCTCCAGTCCGGTACTGTACATTCTCTATACTGTACAGTATAAGAATTTGCAACCATAAACTGTTTTGAATAAAGATCCCATGTCTGTCATTTTTTTAAAAAAAACATTATTTGGTGTTTTCACTCATTTACACGGAGTGACAAATTAGCAAAGGGGCTAAAAAGGTGTGACCTTCAAGACTGCTAGCAAAGGAAGTGTCAAGTCTCTGGGCTTCCATTTATCTCGCCCAGCGATGCTGTCACAAGCAGAACTACTTAAGAGAGGGCAAGCAATCTCCTCCCAGAGATGCCGCTGCTTCTCTGTGATGCCGTTCTCCACTTTTAGAGCTCCATGCTACGGAAGAGCAGAACCCCTGAGCAGAACCCCTTGGCAGAGAGCAGAATGGCTGCTAAAAGTCTGGAGTGGATTCCAGTGTTGGAATGGATTCTGGAATCCACTCCAGACATGTACAGAGAGTCCTCTTTTATGAATGGATATTGAAGAGACAGGCACCCCCTCCAAGGACCCTATTGGCCCAAAGGTTGTCACCATGGGGTGTATGTGTCCCCCCATCTGAGATTTTCTGGGTCAGCTCTTTTCCTCCCATAATCTAATGGAGATCATACACTCCATTAGATTAATTGGGGGAGAAAAGATGCTGTCCCCCAGATGAGGGGACATATGCACACCCTGCTGAACTCCCTTGAGTCAACAGAATCCTCAGTGAGTGTGCATGTGTCTCCCACATCACAAGTTTTCTAGGGGGTAATTTCATTGTGTCATCAATTAATCTAATGGAGAGCATGATCTTCATTAGATTAATAAGGGAGGAAAAGAACTGCCCTCCAGAAAACCACAGCAGGGATGGACGTATACACCCTATGTTGACAACCTTTGAGCCAATAGGGGTCCTCAGAGGGGTTGCATGTTTCCTCTCATTAAGAATTTTCTAGGGGGCAGCATCATTTTTCTCCCCCTATTGATCTCAGGGACATCCCTAGAGTCTTTTAGATCTCAACTTCTACAGTATGCCCCCAAGATTCCATTCCAGTATGCCCCCTAGTTGAATTCAGAGCTTTGTCCGGATGTCGTATATAGGTCACATATAGGTCAAAACTCTTGCAAGCCTAGTGCTTTCATGCCTGCGCAGAAGCACTACAAGAGATGGACTGCACCTGCGCGAAAGTGCGAATGTGGCTGTATATTCCTAAAAGCCTCCAGTGTGTGGTCATTACCAACCCATCGCTATTCCAGAGGCTATCAGGCAAGACCCTAACACAGTTGGTGGGGACAACGACATACCTACTGCATGCCTTACTGTTACCACAAATGCTCCAGGGACATATGTACATGCTTCTACACCAATAGCCCATACCTTGAAACCTTTGGCTATGGTGCACACACGCTGTATATTAGTGCCATGAAAAGAGAATGGGGAAAAGAAGGAACTGGAGCCCAAACTGGTGCAAAACAATAATGACAAGCTTATTGAAGGGATTAATTACAACCAGCAGAAAATGGGAGGGAAAAGAACACAAAACAACACAGTCACCAATGACGGTTACTGACCAGAAAGCTGGTGCCAACTGAGAATACTAAAAGGAGGGGTAGTGGCTTTTGAGGTGGATTAGTGAGGAAACACTTAGGCAAGATACAGCACCTGTGTAAAGTGCTGAATCTCCCAGTAGCACAGAGGGGTTTCTACAAGAGACAAGGATCGAGGGTGAACAAGAAAAGTAGAGGAAAACCCTATAAAGTCGCAGAGAGAAGAGCAGCCAGGGAGTGGCCAAAATCTTAGCAAAGAGGATTCAGCAGGGTCACTATGAGATAGAAGGTAGTAGAGATGGGTGGAGTCAGTTGGAGATGCTATGCCTTAGTCACATAAGGGGAGTTTACTCTTGATTGCCCAGTGCTCTTGATCAGTACCACGAGTCTATGAGGGCGCCAAAAGTACGAGATGGGCAGCCCAATCCTGTGTAAGATGCACTTGCCAGCCTAAATGGCCAGCCACTGCACCCTGTGCAGGATGCAGCCCACATCAGCGTAGCCAAGGCACAACTTGGGGGAAAGGAATGTTCATCCCTTTCCCCGGTGTCGGCCCCAGTGGCCCCAATAGACCTCCTCGGATGCACACCACCTATTTTGCATTGGGACACTGTCTATGGCTGTAGGTGGCTTTGCTAGGCTAGACCAGATAGATTCTTACATGGCTGATAAACCCGTATTTCCAGCATCTTTGTACACATTGTAACACTTCAAATGTATTACACATTGTAATACAATGCAATGTGATGGCTGCAACATGGAGGGATGTCCCTCCCACCCACCATGCTGGGAAGGCTGCAATCAGCAGAGAGGAGCGTAGGCCAGTGATGGCATCAGAGCATGACGTGGTCTTGAGCTCTTGGCACTTTGTAACCCAGCAGGTGGCGCAGTGGGTTAAACCGCTGAACCATGAGCTGTTGATTGAAAGGTCAGCAGTTTGAATCCGCGACGGGGTGAGCTCTCGTTGCTTGGCCAGCTCCTGCCAACCTAGCAGTTCCAATGCAATCTAATGCGAGTAGATAAATAGGTACCGCTTGCGGGAAGGTAAATAGCGCTCCGTGTTCCAGCCGCATGCTACGCGCTGCGGCAAGGAGAGTCATGCCGGCCACATGACCACGGAGGCGTCTTCGGACAGCGCTGGCTCTTCGGCTTTGAAATGGAGATGAGCACCTCACTCTAGAGTCGGACACGACTGGACTTAATTGTCAGGGGTCACCTTTACCTTTTAACCCATGGGCAGACTGATACCTAGCTCAAGAAGGGGCAAGGATGTTGCTGCTCCCTCAGCACACCAGAGGCCTTGGTTGGAGCACATAAGCAAAGAAGGGAATGTTGCCAAGTCTCCCCATTTCCTGCTTCAACCTGAGACACATTTATGTTAATACGGATTAAAACAAAAAACCACAACGTTTCATCCACTGTCCGTGGACCTCCTCAGGTGAACAGCTTCAAAGCTGTAGGATGTTAACATCCTGTTTTAACATCCTACAGTTTTGAAGCTGTTCACCTGAGGAGATCCACGGACAGTGAACGCAACGTTGTGGTTTTTTGTTTTAATCTGTATTAACATAAAGATTCTTACACGGCTGATAAACCCGTATTTCCAGTATCTTTGTACATTGTAGCAGGCCATGATAACTTTCAATTTTTATTGTTACAATGTGTATTACAATGTGTAATACAAGAAGTGACAGAGAAGGTCCCGGCCAGTTCAAGGAGGACTGCATCTTCCTTTGGGCCTGTGGATCTATTTCTTCTGTTGCAATGACAGGGTATACTGTATATATAATATGTGCATCAAAGCACAGACACACAGGCCTCTGCATTGGTGTATCATTAGTTTCTGCTTTGCTGGGTTGTTCTCTTTTTCTTTGCTTCCTCCCATTGGTTCATATTGACAGTTCCACATACTTCTGCCATCTCCCACTCACTAATTAATTTTATTGACTATAATGAGACTTGGTGGTTCAAAAACTGTGAAGTGTTTATTTCTGAGAACTGCATAAGCAAGCTCATCAGCCACAAGCAGTCCCTCCTTCATCGACGCTGCGTCACACACCAACATCCCTCAGCGGCTGTGGGGGTGACTAGATTGGAAGCTGTGTAGCCCTTCTCAAAGGAGTATCACACTCACACAGAAACCTGGCTTGCCCTGAATGGTGCTGGAGCCCCATTACTCAAAAATAATCACAGCAAAGGAAGCTTTCTCAGTGGGCAGACTTTTGCCTGCTACTCACTCTCTGGTCTAAATCTACAGATGCTCTGCAGGAATTCTGTTGTCTGCTTTGATTCCATTCACTGGATTATATTAGCTATATAAAAATCTTGCCTGTAGCCTTCACTAAACCATAAAAAACAATAGAGCTTCTCTGGAGGAGGTTTCCAGCTAGCACAAGTAAAAACATCCTCAATGTTCTCATTAGTTCTGCAGCAAAACACAGAGGAAGGTAAGTTCATGTTAATTCGGAAAAAAAGGAAATAACAGAAGTATGTGACTATCCATCAATATCTGACACCAACAGCTGTACATGTTTACTCAGAACTAAGATCCATTGAGCTCAATGGCACTTACGCCCTGTGTAACTGAGTACAGGAGTGTAGCTTAGGGTGTTTTGTTTTTAATTCAAAGAAGACTTAAAAAAAAAAGAGCAAGACGTCAATGCCTGAACAAAACAAAAGTAGCAACTGTATCCAAAAAGACAAAAATAAAATCAAATAGAACAAAGGTAGCAATTGCAGATTCCATTCCAAAATGTGATGAGCTTGATATTCAAATGTGACTACTGTAAGAATCCTGGATGATGAATACTATGAATATCTGAAGACAGATATCTATTTTTCCCCTGATTGGAAGAATGCCAACTAAGAGAACAATCACTTTTAGATAACTGTTGGTATTCCCTGGGGTTTTCAGACATACACAAAAATTGCCCTGGATTGCAAACATTCACGTGTCAGATATTACTAGTAAGAAAACATAATTATGCACTGCATATTAGACATGCATGCTGTCTAATTCATAAAATATGGGATCTGATTAACCCTTGCCAGATATACTTAGGCATATAAGAGCCTTGTATCAGGGAGACTGAAGCAACTTTGAAAAGGAGCAGAATAGATCATACAGACAAGTTCAATAGATAAGATCAAACAGCTGCATGCATATATGCCATGTGATTGGGACCTCTTATAGTCCAGGGTTCCGGATTGCTGGATGACCCAGTGCGCATACAGCTTTAAGTCCACACAGAAGCTCCTTTCACAACTTTTGTTGAATGGGGGATGTTGGGATGGTTGGGCAAAGGTTGGGATTATGTCAGCCGGCTGAGTCCTTCTCCCTGCTCCACACATTCAGTACATGGCAGGAAGGTGAGAATGGGGTTCAGATCTTGTCACAATCTCTAGAATCTACCAAGAACATCCTTTTTTGGGTTTCTGTGTACCAACACAGGGACGATATTTTGAAGTATTGTGTCTGATGAATAGGCTTACCAGATGCCTCCTGGGACGGAGCAATTGCCCCTTAAGGGGGAGGAGCATGGGCGGGGCCGGGAACCCAGGGTTCCAGGCCCCGCCCACGCACCTCCCCCTTAAGGGGCGATCGCTCCGTCCTGGGAGGCATCTGGTAAGCCTACTGATGAAGTTTGTTTTATTCAAACCATCCCCATGTCATTAAGTAAACCAGGCCAGGTGTGAGGGGAGGGGCCAGGGTGGGCACACAACCTGAGGGTACATATCCTTAATCACCTGGAGCTAGTTCAGATTTCAAAATGTCATCTGAACCGGCCCATATGCTGGAGACAGGCAATATTTTCTTAAGACAGGTGAAAGTGGTTTTAAAAAGTTTTGCTTCTCGTGATGTACAGCATATTCTTTTCGTTCCATTGTTATCTCTGGTCAAATGAGTTTTGCAGGGTTGTTTTGCAAGACCTATTTTTTTATTTTTTATTTTTCACATTTTTATACCACCCTTCCTCCAAGGAGCTCAGAGTGGTGTACATATTTCCTCCCCTCCTTTTGTCCTCACAACAACCCTGTGAGGTAGGTGGGGCTGAGAGATAGTGACTGGCCCAAGGTCACCCAGGAAGCTTTGTGGCTGAGCAGGGATTTGAACCTGGATCTTCCAGGTCTAAGTCCGACTCCCAAACCACTACACCATCCTGGCTCCCAATATTTCCCAGAGGCAGCAAAAGTAAGATGAATATATGCACCATGAATAGTGATTTAAGAAAAAAAAAAACTGGCTTGCGATAATGAAGGCTTGATCCGGAGACTCTGGCAGTAAGATGCAGGCACCTTACTCCTCCCTGCATCACTGGAACAACTCTGAGGCAGAGGGCACTATTGGCTGCATCTTTGCTGCACTATAGAATGACCAGAAAGATGACCTGTACTTCATCATCGGTCCAGCCGGATCAGGTGATCTGGGGAGCCAGTAGTGGCCTGGCTGGCCTTCTATAGCCTTTGCTTTAAGCTTGATTCTTCAGTATGACCAGAGCAACTTGCCGTTAAATCGCCATGCAGACTTGTGCCTCTCTTCACCTTCCCCTGCACTATCATCTTTTGAAACCTGACAACCCTGCTGACTTTGATGACATATTTGCCTCCTATCTCTGTTTGTTGCTCTGGACCTTGACTTTGACCGAACAGACAGCCCAATCCAGCCCAAATTTCCGCATACAATGATACAAATTCCCACACTACGCTGGGCTACTCTGCATCCTGCACAGGAATTTCGGCTGCTGGGGGTCTCGGTGAGGTTAGGGCACATTTGTCCCATTGCGCTGGGGTAAGCCCCAGCAGCCGCAAGGGGGCAACTTGGACCGGCTCAATTGCTGGCGCAGGTCCATATTGCCCCATGTTGGTGGAAGGGGGTTAGAATGTGGAGTGCACCAACGCTGATACTGCCCCCTCCCAGACCCAATCCACCCTCCCCACCCTGTCTCTGCCCCCTCCCTGCCCCATTCTGCCCCTCCCTGCCCTCCCCCACCCTTTCCCTGCACCCATGCTGCTCAACGCAGAACATACCATATCTGGCATGCACTGCTCCTTGAGCTGGTACGTGCAGGCCAGCAACTACTATGCCGTCACAAAGTGCTTTATGGCACTTTTATGGCACTTTATGGCACACGCTGCCTAGGATTGTGCCATAACTGTGCTCGTGCTTCTGCCAGCCGCCCAGGGCTGGCCCAAGACCTATGCTGGCAAATGTTGCCCCCCAGTCGATGATGTGCCAGCCTTTGCTCCTCCTTCTTGCCAGTGTCCTAGCTCAGCAGTCTCCTCCCCTCTACATCTCCTCTTCCCCACTGTCACCCTCTTCCATTTCCAATCCAAGGCATGGAAGAAGGTGAAGGAGGAACAGTGGAGGCAAGTAGGACAACCGAGATGGCAATTCAAGCAGGCAGTTGCAGAGGCCTCTCCTCAGCTATGGAACTCCTTAACAAGCCCCAGTTAGAATATATCTCAGAAATTGTATTAAGCCTTCTTTTATTATTTATAGAGGTGTTTAGCAACTGGGAATAAGGGATATGGCTGTGGCATTTTAATATTTGCTAGGTATTATTTATTTCAGGGGAAACTTGACTGTTTTTCATAGATATTTTTAATGTATCGTCGTGCTCTGAAAGTCTCGAGGATTGTGCAGGCTATAGATTTAAAAACTGGAACAAAATAAGCTGCATTTGGAGAAGATTCATACTCTACATTAAGTTCACAATGTGGGCTGCTGCTTATATTGAATACCGACTGTGAACCATTGATAAAAGAAGTCAAAGCCTGCAGCTGTTTCCTTCTGTGGTAGAAAACGGTCCCATTATAGCAGGTAGCAACTCACCACCCAACAGCCAGGAGCATATTTTCATCAGAGGGCAATGCAGCAACCTGGCCAATTTTGCATGTATAATAAGAGTTTAGAACTCAACGTATACAATATGAGGCATAATAAAGAGTAGTGGTGGGTGAACTCCCTTTGGCTCACCTTGATTTCCTCTTGATTGTTGAAAGCTTTCGTTGCATCTGTAGCCCTGGTGTGTATAATTATTATATTTCTCTAACTATAGAAAGAGCAGTACACTTAGAGCTGTGCATGCTCAGTTAAGTTTCATTTGTTTGGAGCAACTTACTTGATTGCCTGCCAGTTTTGCCTCTACTGCAAGGCCTTTTGCAGAGGTCCAGTTGGGGAGAGTAATCCAAATGGGTTTTTTGCTTTTAAAAACCTGATGCAACTTGGTTCAGGTGACTAGAATAGTTAGGGAATAAAGAGATGGTGGAATGTTTTGGGCAGCCCAATCCTGGCTATATTTTAGACCGGCAGAGCACTGCTTCACTGGTCTAGGATGTCGCAAATATGCCATAAAGCACATTTTCAGCACCCAGTGCGTAAGCAGAGCTGGTGGAGAGGTTTGTGCCGCTCCTCCGGCACCAGAGAACACCACCGCTGCGGGAAGGTCCCCGTCAGGCAGCAGAGGGGCATGGGGAGTGCAGCATTCTAGGGGGGGATTGGTTGGCTGGGCCCAGGAAGGGGGAAAGATCGGCTGCAGCTTCCTCCACCATATCTTATCCCCTTCCCGGGCCTAACCGCCATTACATGTGGCTCTTGGACTTGTGCCAGCAAAATAGCTAGCGCGCATCCAAGTAGCCCCATCATGGCAGCTGGCGCATTTCTTGGGGTAAAGGGACAAATGTCCCTTTACCCCAAGGAGGCCACTGGCTGCCCTAAGGCAGGCCCAATCCTGGTTAGGATGCAGCGGGTGCCTTATGTGCACCTCTGCGTCCTACTAAACAGGATTGTGCTGTTAATGTGCTGGTTGAGTGGGCGCACTTTGGCACATTTTTTTGTTTGATTGCTGCAGGGTTTCCCTTTTCGCTTTGAGCCCTTGTGTTCCATTTCCTGAAGAAGATGGAGAGTGTGTTGCCAAGTCAGAGGTTGTGGACAAGGAATGTTACACTGATTGCAAGGACTATTGCATTGTTCTTAGTGCAGAGAGTTGAAAACAGAGAAATGCTACACAAGTGGAACTTTTGCCGGTTTCAGAAGGGAAATGCATTTTTTACTTGTACTGTATAATTGTGAAACCACTTGAGATCAATATAGTTTTATAGCAATGCATGATATACTGTTCAGAAGAACAGACTGAAACAAAAAATGGATTGGGTGTGTCACCCTCCCTTCTCACTTCACCACCTCCTTCCCAAGAGGTGAAAGGGTACCAGCAGCTCACAAGAGACAGGCAGGATCTTGGTAAAAAAAGGTAAAGGTATCCCCTGCTCGAAAGCCAGCCATGTTCGACTCTAGGGTGTGGTACTCATCTCTGTTTCTAAGGCCGCACAGCCAGCACTGTCTGAAGACACGTCCATGGGCATGTGGCTGGCATAACTAATGGAACACTATTACCTTCCCACTGCAGTGGTACCTATTTATCTACTTGCAGTTTCTTGCTTTCTAACTGCTAGGTTGGCAGGAGCTGGGACCAGAGGCGTAGGAACGCAGCCCCCAGTTGGGGGTGGCAGGCCTTGGTGATGCCCCCCCCCCGGCGGATGCTGGCCATGGCCATCCAAGGCATCAAGAAATGTCTCAGAAAGCAGCAACCCTCTTCTGTGAAGGCAAAGTATTAATCAAGGATGAAAGCTGTCTGATCCTCCCTACTTGACAATTTTGAACCTGCTAAATTGGTCTGAAAACCCATAGAGGATGGATTGTTTTTCAGCGATTTCTGATATTTTTCTGCAATTAAATGAAATGAGAAGCCAAACTCCATGGGATATAATACTAAATGAGAATGGATTACCATGAGTTTCTTTCCCTACTTCAGACTGATTTTGCAGTCACCATGTGGAAAACATCCAGACAGAACTGGGCAATTTGAAGGGTCCTCCATGCTGCCAACGTACTGGCAAGCTGTGTGTGGTCCCACCAGTGTTGGAGTTTGCACACTCTGTTGCCACTTGGCATCATTTCCTCAGTATTTCCTACACAGAAGATGCCAGAGTGAGGATACAGAAGCATTATTTCTGCATAGGAAGCCCTGAGGAAACAGCACTGAGCAGCAGCAGGGATCACAAATGCCACTAGCAGTGAGTGGACCAAATATGTTGTCCCTCTTCAAACATCCCTCCCCAGAATCTCTGAAATGTCCTCCCAATTTTGCAACCTGCAAACAAGGTAGCAAAGTTGGGGTTGGCCATGATGGCTCAACACTGTAGCTCTCTTCAAAAGTTCTCTCTTCACATTCACTAGACCAGGGTTTCTCAACCAGTGGTACTAGTACCACCAGTGGTACTTCGGCCGATTGCTGGTGGTACTTGGTCTGCCACACCACTGGAACCCCGCTCTGACGCAATGCTTTCAGCAGTGTGTTTTCACTCCCGAGAGGCTCCTATCTTTGGCTGAGCCTCTCAGGAATGCTGTGAAGGGCCCTCCCACCCGCTCAGAGCCTCCTACCTGCATTTTCTGGCCTCTGAAAACCTGGAAGTAACTGGCTATGTCGATGTCATCGCTAGTCACTTCTGGTAAGCAGCAGAAGAGGCATTTGCCGCCTTGGGCATTTGCCTCGGCATAGGATAAGGCGGGATATAAATTTTTTAAATAAATAAATAAGAGTGATGCTGGAGGTGGTACTCGGCCAGGTAGGAGTTGAGAACCCCTGAACTAGACACAAGGGGAGGGAGGGTGGGAATGCACCAACCAGGCATGCCTCTACACCAACACCCTAGCCGTGCTGTCTGAATATTTCCATATTTAGCACTTGTCTGCAGGCACGTGCTCAACATAGGGAGGATTCCTCCCTGCAATTTAGAACCTAGGTTGTAAATCAAGGGGAGACACAATCATGGGGAGACATGGTCAGTGCTTGTTCTTGCAGACAAATGCAGAATGTGGGTATTATTATTATTATTATTATTATTATTTGCAATGGAAGAGGACTGGCCCCTGCCCTGAGTGACTCACATTCTAAAGCAGACATAAGGGAGACAACAGAGGAAGGGGAGGGGAATGGTGCCAAGGAAGATGAGGAAGACTATGCCATTATTTTAGGCTTAGTCCCCGTAAGGTAGTAGGGCTAGGAGCTAGTACCAAAGTCATCACTAGAAGGGTGGTTTTAGTGAAGCCTGCGTAAGCCTCTCGACCCTGCTTCTGGAAGACATGACGCAGCCTCAGCCCAGATGCGGAGCCGCCACACCAAGGAAAGCCAAGCAAGGGTGTCACCCCTCACCAAGGTGGTGTCATCTGCAGCCTGCAGGGAGAGGTGACACCCTTGCTCGGCCATTTTTGGTTGCTCCAAATCACTTCTTTGTGTTCTCGCAAACAAATACAAAGAAGTACAGAGCAGCCGAAGGAGACCGTATGGCAACTGAGCAGCCCAATGGCCTTGGTGTCACCCCCAAAATGGTGTCACCCGGTGCGCCACATACCCCTAGCGACAACCATGATTATAGACAATCTATCCCAACATACTCCTCTCCCCACACACTGAGAGGGGCAGCCCAATCCTAACTAACAGATCCTATCCCCATTCCAGGCTGCTCTGGAATGGCTGGGAGGTCTACTCAGGGAAAGGGGACCCAATGGGCCTCTTCGGATTTCCGCCAGCTATTTAGCTGGTGGAAGCAAGAGGAGGCCGTGTAACGGTTTAGCCAGCCCAGAGGGAGACAGGGATATGGTGCACCATCCCCGCCCCCCTGGGCCAGCTCGGCCAATTGCCCCCCTCCTTCACCAACCAGACTGCCCCCGCGCCCGCCGGGGGATTACTTACCTCATCCGGCGGCCGTGGGAAGTCCCGACGGTGGGGTGAGGGCGGCTGGCCTCCGTGCTGGTCGCCCTTACTCCCGAGTCATCACGAATGTGCTTTATGATACGTTCGCGATGGCTTCAGGCGGCCCTGGGCTCCCCGCCAGATACTTAGTTAGAATTGGGCTGCTGTCTTTGGCTGAGTCTCTCAGGAATGCTGTGAAGGGCCCTTTAGAATTCTTTGAAAAGGTCAACAGGATGTGGGAGAACCCGTGGATATTATATATCTGGATTTTCAGAATGCGTTTGACACGGTCCCTCATGAAAGGCTCCTGAAAAATCTCCATAGTCAGAGAATAAGGGGGCAGGTCCTCCTATGGATTAGGAACTGGTTGAAGACTAGGAAACAGCAAGTGGGAGTCAATGGGCAGTTTTCACAATGGCGAGAGGTGAAAAGCAGTGTGCCCCAAGGATCGGTCTTGGGACCGGTGCTTTTCAACTTGTTCATAAATGACCTGGAGTTGGGGATAAGCAGTGAGGTGGCCAAGTTTGCAGATGACACTGTAACCTGAGGCTAATTAAATCAGACTCTGGATGGCAGGAGGAGGAATTACGAAGCAGCTTTTATTCGAAAAGTGATATATCACTGGCAACGCAGCTCCAAGCTGAACAGCTACAAAAGGGGGCTGCGGCCCTGGGCATTGTCTGAGGGTGAACTTTTATACCTTTCAGTCGTTACAAAAAACATGAAAAACACGTCACTGCGCTTAGTGTACATACATTGGTTGTCTTCATCCCACTGACCATCCCAACTACTTAGCTTTCGTTTCCTGGATCAGTTTCGTCCACCCAACTATAGGCCTCTGTTTTTAACTTTCATTTCTCGGCACATCCCTGCCCTGCTCAGGCAGCCGGAACCTTGAGCCTCTGCTATCATGCTACATTCCTTTCGCAGTGTCAGCTGTTTTACAGAAGCCAGAAATGCTATTCTAACTTGAAAAACCAGGTTAGAAATTAAATATGTTATGCAGCAATCTTATAATAAGGAAAACACTCTTAACATGCTCAGGAATAACTCCCCTGCAGGCCACAACACTAAACTTTTCCAGGTGGTGAAGACCAGCAGGGATTGTGAAGAGCTCCAGAAGAATCTCTCCAAACTGGGAGAATGGGCAGCAAAATGGCAGATGCACTTCAATGTAAGTAAGTGTAAAGTGATGCACATTGGGGCAAGAAATCAAAACTTCACATATATGGGTTCTGAGCTGTCTGTGATGGATCAAGAGAGAGATCCTGGGGTACTGGTGGACAGGTCGATGAAAGTGTCGACCCAGTGTGTGGCGGCTGTGAAGAAGGCCAATTCCATGCTTGGGATCATTAAAAAAGGGATTGAGAATAAGACGGCCAATATTATTATGCCGTTGTACAAATCGATGGTAAGGCCGCATCTGGAGTATTGCGTCCAGTTCTGGTCACCGCATCTGAAAAAGGATATAGAGGAACTGGAAAAGGTGCAGAGGAGAGCAACCAAAATGATTAGTGGGCTGGGGCATCTCCCTTATGAGGAAAGGCTACAGCGTTTGGGGCTTTTCAGTCTAGAAAAAAGGCGCCTGAGGGGGGACATGATTGAGACGTATAAAATTATGCATGGGATGGAGAGAGTGGATAGAGATAAGTTCTTTTCCCTGTCACACAACACTAGAACTAGGGGACATCTACTCAAATTGAGTGGAGGGAGTATTAAAACAGAAAATACTTATTTACCCAGTGTGTAATTCATCTGTGGAACTCCTTGCCACAGGATGTGGTGATGGCACCTGGCCTGGATGCCTTTAAAAGGAGATTGGACAGATTTATGGAGGAAAAGTCCATCACAGCTTACAAGCCATGATGGGGAAAAGCAACCTCCTTGTTGTAGGAGTAGGTTTTCTCTGTGCCAGGTGCAAGCGACTAGACACAGGTATCTTGTTGTCTTGTGTGCTCCCTGAGGCATCTGGTGGGGCCACTGCGTGTTACAGGAAGCTGGACTAGATGGGCCTTTAGCAGGGCTCTTCTTATGTTCTTATGACCCGCTCAGAGCCTCCTACCTGCATTTGTGTAACCAAAATAAATTCACCGCTTAGACTGAGTTGTTTGCCCATGAAAGACACGTAATCTCATCTTGTTCTCTAGTTTCAAGTAACTTATCTATCTATGACACTTCAGTATTCTAAATTTCCATAAACTTACTCAAATAGATTGAGTTGGCCTAGATGCCTTTAAAAGGGGTTTGGACAAATTCATGGAGGAAAAGACCATCACAGGTTACAAGCCATAAGCAACCTCCTGGTTTGTTTGTTTTTTTTTTTTTTTTAGAAGTGGGTTTTCTCTGTGCCAGGTGCAAGGGAGTGGCAACTGGACACAGGTATCTTGTCTCGTGTGCTCCCTGAGGCATCTGGTGGGGCCACTGTGTGACACAGGAAGCTGGACTAGATGGGCTTTTGGCCTGATCCAGCAGGGCTCTTCTTATGTTCTTATGTTCTTAGTTAATGGATTGTTTGCTTTGTCAGATTGAGGATAAATCAGTGCATAGGCATCTCAGTTATTTATTTTTGCACTATTCATCTGTAGGCTTACCATATCGCCGACCGGGACGCTCCGTTTTGCCCTTAAGGGAGGGGGCGGGGGAGGGGAACAAGAGCGCGCCCGGGTGCGCTCTCGTTCCCCTCCCCCCGCCCCGCCCCCTAAGGGCAAAATGGAGCGTCCCGGTCGGCGATATGGTAAGCCTATTCATCCGGCACATTTTATTGCCTTTCTGGCTTCCCTCAAACCTCAGTTCAGTATCATACTCAAGGCTCAAATAGCCAATGCATTTATGACTAGGACAGTAGCAAAATTTGAAGAACGTTTGTGGTGAAATAATCCTGGGAGCTTCCTGTTGCAGAAAATACGTTCATCATATTTAACCAGCTCAGGGTATGACTTCCATTTCATTGTATAAGACAGGGCCAGTGGTCATACTTCCAGCTGTGGATAATGTTGAAAACCAATGGTTACTCTAAGATCTTAGCGACGCATGGGCAAGTAGCATGCTATTCTACCATGTAATTGCGCGAGTTTCAGTGCATTGAAATTAATATGAGACTACATAAGAATCTCATAAGATTTTGGCCTAAGACAGAGTTTCTGGCTTTGCAGTAATTTCCATTCTGCATTCTTTCTTATCAAGGAACATTTATTTCTGATATAATAAATTACTTCTTTTTTCATTTCAAGGACACTGAGAAGTTTTAAAATTTATGCAGCATTTGAACCAGGTGAATATCACTTGATAAAAAACATTTTCAGCTGAACCTTAGCACAGATGCATTTAATGGTGGATGCTCATGCTCCAGGTTGCGATCTGTTTGTACCCCATCCTTGCTCCAAAATATTTGAGGTGACTCATCCAAACCAACCATTTTACAGTGCCAGATGTTGTGCACCTTTTGACAACTGCTGGAAGCTCTTTCATTAGGCCCAACACCCAGTCTTACAGAGCCCAGTTTCTGCCCATATCGGGTGCCATTTTTAGTCACCACATGCTGAGTTCCATGTGGAACTGTGTCAACCAAAGCAGTCAATCATGATCAATTTCAATTACACAACAGATCCTGCTGTGTAATTTAAATTGCTAATGGTCTGGTCCTTTGACACTGCTTTCAGTCAGAACCTATCATTCATTTTTTATTCATATTTACATATAATTTAGGGTTTTTTTCCCTACTTTCTATTTGGTTGTCAAAAGCAAAGCCCATTTGGTAGCAGTTATCAATGGCAGCACCGCAGGCTTCCCCACAGCACAAAAAGACTACTGGATTTCATTATCCAGTAACATGATGAGCTGCATACACAACATAAAGACATCTAGACACCCATTACTCATATTCCTGATGGCAACAAATACTGACATCCTGTTTATATGCTGTGTATTATATCCTTATTAACACAGAGAGTTTCTAACAGTATGTTCCACTCCTCTCAATGTATTCCGAGTTCACTTGTTAGGCTGTTGACTGTCAGTGCAAGGGAGCATTGAAGATATTTGACTAATCAAACACCAGTTAAGACATAGAGACTGGCATTCTTATCATAAGCCCAGAAGCTATTTCCCCTTCCAGAAGGAATTGGGTATTGTAGGTTACAGCTTTGCATATGGCTGTCATTCTGAACCCATTAGTGTTTTATTACATGAACCCAGTAGCAGCGGGGAAATCCTTTAACATTTCACACCTGAAATGTTTCACAGGTGTGAAAAAATAAGGACACCCCATGCCAAAAGTACCTGAGTGGGTCCAGGTAATTGTCTGGCAGCCAAAAGAAAATGAATCCAACTGCATGACTTACAGCCCGTTCCAACGCAAGGGCTAAGCAGCACAAGTCAGACATAAACTCAGCATAAGTCGCTTATGTCGAAGTTATGTCTGGAATGCGACCATTTATGGCGAAGTTAGGGCGAAGTTATGTCGAAGGACATAAAGTCAAAGTTACGTCGAAGTTATGTCGAAGTTAGGACAAAGGACATAAAGTCAACATAAAAGTGGGCGTTCCAGGGGCGGACCGTGGGCGTAACGGGGGCGGCAACCAATTAACGTTGGATTCCAGACCCTGACAAGCACAGACACGCCCCCTCCAACACAAATGCTGACACAAATTTTATGTCGACCAAAAGGGTTGACATAAATTCAAGTAGACCCATAGGAACCATTTTACCTTACCCACTCCAGCCCTCTCCTGAAAATTTCTAACACCCTACTCCTGAGTTATGTCAGACTTATGTTGGAGTTGTGGCAGCAAGGTCTGGAAACTGAGTTATGCCAAAGATAGGGAGCCTATCAGCACCTAGCCCCACCCAGCCTCTTTCCCACAAAAGCCCAGCCCCAGACCTCCAGTCTCTCTCTCTCAGCACGTGGCGTGGGGTTCTGTCCCCCACAGCCACAAAGTGGGACTTTGTTGGTGGAGGGCAAAATTCACAAACACCCCACTTCTCTCTTCTCTTCTCCTCTCTGCCCCCCTCAAGGGCAGAGAGGGCTGTTCTGGCTGTGGCCAAACTGTTTACAGCTGTGCCTGGGCAGCTGCCTCCATGCTACCATTTGATAACCCATGTCTTTCTCCCAGCCTCTCCCCCCCCACAGGCAACAACACCAGCAGGTAAGTGCAGGTAAGAGCAGGGTTCGTGCTGACATGTGGTCTGACTTCTGCCTCTTTTTAGAAATATATGAGACATGCCTCTTTACCAATGTGCCCTCTCATGTCTGCCTGCTTAGCCTTCTCTGAAATGCCTCTTTACCAATGTGTTGTCTGATAACTGCCTGCTATGATATGCCTCTTTACCTATGTCTTGTCTCATAGCTGCCTGCTTTGCCTGCTATGATATGCCTCTTTACCAATGTCTTGTCTCATAGCTGCCTGCTATGATATATAGGATACATGCCTCTTTACCACTGTTGTGTCTGATTGCTGCCTGTAGTCATGTGAGCAGACAATGCCACAAGTGTGGAACTGTTAGCCTTATGTAGACACCAGTTGTCCCCCCCCCCTTTTCTCCACAGGGTCTACTGACAGGTCAGTATTGCTAGGTTTGCCATGGTTGTGACCCCCAAGTTGTGTTGTTGTCTCTCTCTTTGACCCTTTCCCCGTACAGGATCATGCTCTCCTTACACCCAGGTAAGCAGCTCAGACCATGCTATGTGTGTCACACCTATCAGCTGTGTTTTATTTCTCTCCCTGCAGGCTTTTGCAACCTACACACTGGCTTGTCTTCAATGGCGACTGCTACCACACAGCAGCTGACATGTAACTCCCTCTTGTTTTTTTGTCTCCCCAGGAACGTCCACTACCACCTACCTCCCTGGGAGCACCCCTGGGCCTGCAGTCTGGTTGCCCCACTGTCGTCTGCCTCGATGCTGTCAGGGAGCCAGCCCTGCAACCCTCCTCAGCTGCTGCTGCTGCTGCTCCACCTCCCTGGCTGTCCTACTTGCTGCCCCTCCCCTTTCTATGGAGCAGGCTGTGGTTCCACAGGGGAAGAGCTTGCATCTCCAGGTCCATGAGGCACGTGTGCTGCTGCTGCTGCTGCTTTCAGATTGGCTGCTGTGACTACCCCTGGCACCCTCGCCTGGCCATCTCTGCTAACGTTCCAGAACAATAAAGATGCCCCTTGGGCAGAGCCCCCTTGACAAATATGTGCCCAAAGTTACACAAGCATTGGCCCCCCACACACAGACAGCCCCCACCACTGAAGCCCCTGCATGAATCCCATCCAGGGACTGCCACGTCCTTCCCAGGGAGAACACAGCAGGGAGGCTGCCAGACCCCCATGGGACAGAGGGGAGGGGGAGTTGGGGGGGCCTCTCAGGCAGGCAAACAGTGACAGCCAGGGCATCCACCCATCACGAAGCCGCTTCTGCGCAAGGTCCGCCCGTAATGAAGGGGCCTCCGCCGAAGGTCCGCCCGTAATGAAGGGGCCTCTGCCCACGGTCCGCCCGTAATGAAGGCGCCTCCACCCACGGTCCGCCCATAATGAAGGCGCCTCCACCCACGGTCCGCCCGTAATGAAGGCGCCTCCGCCCAAAGTCCGCCTGTAATGAAGGCGCCTCTGCCCAAAGTCCGTCTGCATAAGAGGCGCCTGTTTCTGCATCGCCTTCATCTGCAGAGCGACCCCTGTGTCCCTATTGGTCTCTGCAGACCCCTCTCTCGGAATCTCTCTCCCATCAGCCTTGTTGTCTGTCTGTCTGTCTGTCTCTGACCCACCCATGCCCCTCCCCAGCACCCACTGTCTGCCTGCCTGTGTGTCTGCCTCCCCTCCCGCTCCCTGATGATGGAAGCTGGCCACCCCCCACCCCACCAGAGCGCCTGCCGTGAGGCGCCGTCGTCACCCCATCTGGGGGTGTGATGAGCTGTGTGAGCCCTTCCCGCTCACAGCAGACAAGCCCAAGGCATCTCTCGGTCTTGGCCGGGGCACAGAGCAGAAAGCACGCCGGGATGCCTTCTTTGTGGGCATTGCCCCGGCCCTGGAGGCCCAGGGCTTCAGGCAGCGCACCTGCAAGTCATGTCAGAGGCAGTTCCAGACATCATGCGACCCCCCTTGTGTGTGACGTTCCCACCCCCCTCCTACCCTTCCCTCCCCGGCTCCCCCCATGACTCCCACGTGCAGCCTCAACGTGGCATGGGGGTGGCATCGCTTTCTGCAGGAGGGGGGGACGGCCACTCTCCCCTGCAGCAGGTGGCTGATGCACAGGGTGCCCTGTGGCGGCTGGCAAGGGGACCTCGCTCACCTGTCACCTGCCCTGCGCCCACCACATGACTGGCGCTTCCCCCATGCCTGCGGCCGGCCCCTTTGCGACTGGGCTGTGACAGACCCTGCGGCAGCTGCCATGGATGGACGCTGACAAATGCAGACAGAGGCCTGCACATGCCCGAGCCAGACACCGAGCCTGGAGAGCCTGCCTGCTTGGGAGGTAAGTGTTGCCTGGATCCTGGGGTGGTGCTGGGCCACAGAAACTGCAGCCTGCCTAACTCAGGCATAACTCTGACATAACTCAGACATAACTTATGTCGAACTTATGCTGAACTTAGGCCACTCTTATGCCAGACTTGCGGAGGAGTTGGGTTGGAATGGGCTGTTAGTACACAATATAGGGTAGAGGTTGGGCTACCATTATCTCTAGATCAGAAGTTCACAACCTGTGGTACGCAGACCACAGGTTGGTGGTACACAGACCTTGAGTTTAAGTTGAGTTTAAGCTGGCTCCCCCATAAGAAAATAGCCCCGAAATACACAGAAAATACAGACATTCTATGACAATCATGTTACACCGCTGTATGTTTCTTCTTGCTAAATTCGTCTATTGTCTTGTGTTAAGTTCAAACTGCTTCTAACTTATACATCTCTTCAGAGTCTTGCCCCTTCCATAGTTTTTTTCCCCTCTGTTCTCCTCCTGGGTCCCCCCCACCCCTTCATCAAATACTAATCTTCTTGCTAAGCCTCTGCTCCCTTGCTCTGCTCCCTGTCTATGTGTTTTTTCTCTCTTGCAGCTCCTTCTGTTTGGCACTCTCACTCTAGATATTCAGCTGGCCTCATCTTTGTCCTTTTTTAAAAAGTTAATTAAAATTGATGTATTTTTCTTGCATTTCCTGCTTGGTGGTGTTCTATTTTGATTCCTTTTATTCTTTTCTTACTGTTAGGTTAATTATTGTAAACATTTTCTGTAACTCTTTTTAGTGCCTTTTAACCTCATCTTGTACAGTCAGTGCAGAATTTTTCCTTCCCGTCTTTCCTTTCGCTCTCTTTCCTTCCTTTGCATGCGAGTCACTGCTATGACAGGGGCAGCCCAATACCATTGGGTGTTTATGGCAGCGGATCTCCCAATCCACTGCTGTAAGTACTCGTGTGGCACCACAAAAGGCTTGCCTCTGTCATGTACTGCAAGACCGCCAGCACAAATGGCCGGAGGCCCCATGCACATACGTCAGTGACCCACCCAGACTATGTTGGAGCAGGGAAGGTGGCGGCATGGCGGAGTCATGGGCAGTTTGGGAGAGGATTGGGAAAGGATTGGGATGGGGGATAGGCTGAGCAGAGGGTGGTTTGGGGGTGGGAGGGGATAGATTTTAGCAGCAGCCAACAGCACACACCTGGATCCTATTCCCTTTTCCTGGCCTGGACGTGCTCCATGAGGCTTCTTAAGCTTACGCCAGCTAAATAGCTGATAAAGGTAGGCTTGCTAGATCTCCAATTGGGACAGAGTGCTAGACCTTTAGGAGAAGGAACGTGGGCAGGTGTAGCTTGTTAAACCTTAGAGCACAATCCTAGGCATATCTACTCAGAAGCAAGCCCCACTGAACACAATGGGGCTTGCTTCTGAGTGGACATGCCTAGGATTGTGCTGTAAGGTTTAACAAGCTACACCTGCCCACATTCCTTCTCCTAAAGGTCTAGCACTCTGGCCTGGTTGGAGATCTGGTAAGCCTAGACATAGGTCCGAGGAGACCCATTGGCAGCCAGCTGGGAGGTAACTAAAAATATTTTTACTTACCTCTCCCAGGCTGTCTGGTTTTCCCTCCCACCATAAGATGTAACACACACTCCGTTGACTCTGCTGCATTGCGTACACTAGTGGGTAGGCTTACCATATCCAAAGGGGGACAGGGTGCCTACACCTTTAACCATTGTAAAAAGAGGGAATTTGGGCAGGTGCAGCTTGTTGCACCCTTCCATTATGAGCTGCACCTGCCCAAATTCCCTCTTTTTACAATGGTTAAAGGTGTAGGCACCCTGTCCCCCTTTGGATATGGTAAGCCTACTAGTGGGGGATAGGATTGGGGCCTAAGCTAGGGAAATATAGTTTTCCCAGGGTCATTAATTTCTTCTAGGGCCGTGACCTACATGACAAGGAAGAAGGGACCTACCTGCTGCCCCCACAGCCAGGTAAGAGGAGGATGGCGAGACCTGTTGCTGCCACCATGGCAGCAGCCACAGCCAGGTAAGGCTGATTTTGCATTGCTGATCTAGCACCCTGCTTTCACTACTCAAACAAGCAGATGTGAAACTTTTGCATCAGTGCCAGATTAAGACCTTTAGAGGCCCAAAGCACTGACATGATTATGGTGCCCCTATATGTAATTCAAAAGAATAACAATACTATACCATAACATACATTTTTATTTTTTTTGAAATGGCACAAAACTGATATGTATAAGTTTAGGTTTAAATTTAGATTTTCTGATTGCAAAATTCTGGATAAGTTCATGGAAGCTGATTTGACAATGCATGTCCACTTCCATACAAACAGGGAAAGTGAATCAAGTCTGTCCTGACACATTGTTGTTCTCTGAGAGTTTTTTTATCCTTTTCAGCTGAGAAAAAAGAGCATTCTGCGGAGCAGATAGTAATCATCAATACTACTGCAATCTCTACATTTGGAAATACACATTGTATGCTGTCTTTCAATGTTGTGTCGTGAAGATCAATGTGACTGACGGGCTTCGGCCCATTGTCAATAGCCTTCACTACAGCATCAAACATTTTCATCAGATAATAAGCCTTAAACATGCTAATTATACCCTGATGCATTGGGTGGATGAGGGAGGTGGGGTTGGGGGCAAAATAGACAACTTGGATATTTTCACAATATCTTGATGGAGCTGGGATGTCCGGGGGCACTAGGAGTACGATTTTAAAGGAAACATTCTCACCTTCACAATACTGACGCAACTCATCTTTCAGCTTTGACACAAAATAAGTGTCGCAGAAAATATGACAGGTAAACCCCCCCCCCACCCTTCGTGTTTGAGAAGAAATGAATCAGTAAAAGATGTTTCCATGTGGTCTTTGAGAGCACAGGGGTTTGCAGAGTGATAAACAAGTGTCGGTTTCAATTTGCAGTTGCCTTTGGTATTACCCCCGAACAGTGAAGTGTGGCGATCCTTACAGGCCTTGAGGTTGGGTGCCGTTTTCTCTTCACAAGATATGTATGATTGTGCTGGCATTCTTGTCCTAAAAAGAGCCATTTTGTCCACGTTGAAAATCTGCTTTGCAGAGTAGCTTCCCTTCTCGATGATAGCCTTCAGAGTCTTGACAAATGGCTCAGCAATCACAGCATTGGCTGCTCGTTTTTAACCCTTAAACTGTTACTGCTCGTTTTTAACCCTTAAAGTTAGGGAAGCAGCAGGTGTTAGCTATGAATGGCTTCACAGAGCCGTCTTCCTCCTTTTGCAGTTCTTCCAAGACTAGGAACATGCTAGCTGATATGTTGCGCTTATTGTGATCTTCAATCCACATGCTCAGCATCTGCTCCATGTGCTCCATTATAGAACTCCAAGCATAAGAGGTCTTCTTTGCACTTGCAGATGTCCCCGATTGAGCACTTATCAGCAGCATTGTCCCAAATGGTGTGAACAGTGTTCTTACTGAAACGAAGGATGCAGCCAACATCCGATACATGCTCCCCTCTCCCAAGCTGGTTGATCTTGTTTAACATCCATTGTGATTTATTTTTGCGCCTTTTTCACTCTAGGTTCCCCAGACAAGGCAGATGGGGGTATTCCAGACATGGTTTCACACTGGAAAATAAGCTAAATATTGCATGTGTCTATGCTGCTAGTTGAACAGGTGGAAATATGGGAAGCTTTACCGCACTATTTCAAAAATTAGCATGCAGAAGTCAGACTTTTGGTATTAATTTGCAAAACACATTATTTAAAAAACATGGAAAGCATGGAAACTTGGAAAGCAAGACCATGTAAATCAAGCAGTGCCTGTAACCCTATGGGCTGGCTGCACCACCAGAACTCGCGTTCCAGCAGCGCAGCATGCTTTTCAGCAGTCGCAAAGTGTACTCTGCCATTCCATGCAGCTGGGCCACCACTGCAAGCAGTGAGCAGCCATGCCCCACCAGCTTCCCAAACAGCCTCAGCACCAGTACGTCAGCACAGGGAGGACGGCGGGTGGGGGGGCAGAATGGGGGGAGGAAGGGGAAGAACAGGGCAGAGACCAGGGGGGGAAGGGGGTGTCAAGGCTGGGAAAGGGCAGTAGCAGCGGCAGCAGTTCTGCTGATATCCTCCTGTCCCCCTTCCCTGCCTCAATCCACTTCCCATGTCCACTTGGACTTGTGCCAACAAAATTGCTGGCACGAGTTTGAGTAGACCCGTCCCAGCAGCAGACACTTACCCCCAGGCAAGGGAACAGATGTTCCCTTACCTGGAGGAGACCTCTAGGATTGTCCCTTCCCCCTTGCAGGATGCAGCACACTCTCCAGTAGTGCGGTTGCATTGGCGGGAGAGTTAGGTAGGATTGGGCTGTGAATAAAGTAATTGGACTATTGGAAAAAAAAACTTAGTGCCACCAGAAAACAATCAACAGCACTGCAGCCAACAAGACTGAGAGAGTCTTCAGCACGTGGTAAGAAATGTGGCATATTTATTATGTTCTCAAAGCTTCTTCTGCATTCCTTGAGAATGCCCTGACATGTTGGCAGCACTGTCATAAGATTGACCTCTGCACTTTGAGAAATCTGTTTTGCGAACTTGGCAGAGACAATGCAGTACTTGATTTGCCATTTCTACACTAGAGTGGCTTTTCAAATTGAGGAATGTTATAAATCTGGTTTTCCATCTGTGGGAGACACATACTCAATACTCAATTGATCAATATGTGAAAGATCAGGAGTAGAGTCAGATAAACTGAAATACCCAGCAGTACTTATTTCATCCACAATACTTGAACAAACTCAGAGGCATCGCTCCATTAGGGGCGGGGCCGTATGTTTCGCTCCGTCCTAGTCCTGTTTACCGAGAGAGCAGGAGGAGGCCCCGCCCCCTCATTGTCGGAGCCATTCCCGTGTGGAGAAAGCAGCAGCCAAGAGACCCTGCCTGCTGCTTTCTCCGCATGGGAATGGCTCCGACAGTGAGGGGGTGGGGCTGCCTCCTGCTCGCTCGGTAAACGGGACTAGGACGGAGTGAAACTTACGGCACCGCCCCTACCGGAGCGACGCCTTTGAACAAACTTTGTCACTCATTAGATCAATTTCACCACATCTTGCCTTGGATAAGTTTGAAGGGTTACCTTTGCCAGCATCCCCATATTTTGAGATATGGTCTGCTAAGAATGCCAGCGGGTGGCGCAGCGGGTTAAACCGCTGAACCATAAGCTGTCGATCGAAAGGTCGGAAGTTTGATTCCCACGACGGGGTGAGCACTCGTTGCTTGGCCAGCTCCTGCCAACCTAGCAGTTCCAAAGCATGTTAATGCAAGTAGATAAATAGGTACCGCTTGCAGGAAGGTAAACAGCGCTCCGTGTTCCAGCTGCATGCTACGCGCTGCAGCAAGGAGAGTCATGCCGGCCACATGACCACGGAGGCGTCTTCGGACAACACTGGCTCTTCGGCTTTGAAATGGGGATGAGCACCACACCCTAGAGTCGGACACGACTAGACTTAATTGTCAGGGGATACCTTTACGTGGACCGAGAACTACCGGACGTACAAGCTGGGTTTCGAAGAGGCAGAGGAACTAGAGATCAAATTGCCAACATGCGCTGGATCATGGAGAAAGCACGAGAGTTCCAAAAAAACACCTACTTCTGCTTCATTGACTACGCAAAAGCCTTTGATTGTGTGGATCACAACAAACTGTGGCAAATTCTTAAAGAGATGGGGGTACCAGACCACCTTACCTGTCTCCTGAGAAACCTGTATGCGGGTCAAGAAGCAACAGTTCGAACCGGTCATGGAACAACTGATTGGTTCAAAATTGGAAAGGGAGTACGGCAAGGCTGTATATTGTCACCCTGCTTATTTAACTTATATGCAGAGTACATTATGAGAAATGCAGGGCTGAATGAATCACAAGCCGGAATCAAGATTGCCGGGAGAAATATCAACAACCTCAGATATGCAGACGATACCACCCTAATGGCAGAAAGTGAAGAAGAACTAAAGAGCCTCTTGATGAGAGTGAAAGAGGAGAGTGCAAAAGTTGGCTTGAAACTCAACATTAATAAAACTAAGATCATGGCATCTGGGCCCATCAATTCCTGGCAAATAGAAGGGGCAGAAATGGAAGCAGTAACAGATTTTACTTTTCTGGGCTCCAAGATCACTGCAGACGGAGACAGCAGCCATGAAATTAAAAGACGCTTACTCCTTGGAAGGAAAGCTATGGCAAACTTAGACAGCATAATAAAAAGCAGAGATATCACCATGCCAACAAAAGTTCGTATAGTCAGGGCGATGGTGTTCCCAGTAGCAATGTATGGTTGCGAGAGTTGGACCATAAGGAAGGCTGAGCGCCGAAGAATAGATGCTTTTGAACTGTGGTGCTGGAGAAGACTCCTGAGAGTCCCTTGGACTGCTAGGAGATCAAATCAGTCAATTTTAAATGAAATCAAGCCTGACTGTTCCCTGGAAGGACAGGTACTAAGGCTGAAACTCAAATATTTTGGCCACCTGATGCGAAGAGAGGACTCTCTGGAGAAGACTCTGATGCTGGGAAAGATTGAAGGCAAAAGGAGAAGGGGAAGGCCAAGGATGAGATGGTTAGACAGCATCACCGATGCAACAAACATGAAAATGAGCGAACTCAGGAAGATAGTGGAGGACAGGAAGGCCTGGCGGGATATGGTTCATGGGATCACGAAGGGTCGGACACGACTTAACGACTGAACAACAACAACACCTTTACCTTTACCTGCTAAGAATGGCTCAAACTGAGCCACAAACTCCAACAATCCCAAGAAATTTCCATTTCCATCCATAGTGGAAGAGAGTGTACTGGAGTGGAAGGAAGTCTAACAAGGTTCTGATTTTTTTTTCCTGTGATGAATACTTAAAATAAAATAAAATATTAAATTCTTTCTTAAAAAAAAACCTCATTTTTTTAGTACCTATTGGGTAATCCAGCCCAGGGATTGTTTATGACATCATCACATTCACAAACTTGAAAATTGACATGACATCATCACATTCATCCAAACTTGAAAATTTGCTCCCCTTGACTCCATGCCTTGAATCAAGCCATCAGCAGACTAGCCTTGTCACTGCTCACAGTCCCTCACCTATAGATACCTAGCAGAGAATAGGTCTCTTCATTGCTATTCTAAACATGCATTCAGTGTAAAGGGTCTTAGTAGAAACCAGAACATCCAGGATATAATCACTTATGAGAAGGCACACAAAGAAAAGACTTTGTATTTGGGGGGAAAGAATGCAATTGATTATATGCTTGGCTTAGAAGCAGTCATTTCCCCGTACAAAGCAAAGCTGTTGCGCTAGGTACAAATCTTATAATCCCAACTAGCAAATGTGCCTTATCAGAATGGCAGCCATCCAAAGCGAGGTTGGCTATTCACCTTTCAAAGTGAATCCAGTCTCCCAAAGCTTTCTGTCTCCTTTTTAAAACATCAAGGCCCTTTGCTAACTCCACCGCTAAAACCCAGATGATACATGAGATCTGAGACACTTCTTTGCTTTCAAGATGGGTCCTAATCTGATCAATGTGCAAACTGGCCTTCTTTTAAAGAACACCTGGTGGCCAGAATGCGATATGAAGGAGGCACACCAGGCAGGGGGGCGGAATGGGCTAGCCAGCATGGTCTCCTGATGGCATGGCTATTATTTGTTTGTTTGTTTCTAATTAAGTACAGTACTGAACAGTGATGTAGACTTGAGTCTATTGACTCCAACTCGAGTCGGAATCGAGTTGCGTCCATGACTTGACTCGGATTTGACGCGGCGATTGTAAAAGACTCGAAAGACTCAACTCAAGACTTGGAGCCTTTTATGACAAGTCGAATTTTATTCAGGTTTAAACCCATTTTCCCCATTAAATAGATAGGGACTCGCAACTCATAATAGATAGGGCAGCAGGAGGCTCGGAGCAGTGGAGAGAGTTGCAACGCGTGAAAAACGCGTGCTGGGAAAAGCCCTCCCGCTTGCCTCCAGCCTCTTACCAGTATGTGGAGACTCACGACGGGCACTCTGATCCCAGAAGTGAATGGGCGGTGACATCATCGCCACTCACTTCCGGGTTCGGAGTCGGGGGGGAGTCGCTTGCTGCCTTGCTCCGGGCGCCCTTCAGCAACGTTATATCTCTGCTTGCAGTATAAATAGTAGAAAATAATCTTCATTATTATCCTCATAATGTTCATTAGCAAAATGTCATTCAATTCTTCAGGATCAAGCTCTGAAACAGAAACCTGAACGACAGAGGCTGTTCTTCTGACTTCACATGGCATTTTTTATGGAGGCTGGCAATTGTTAAAAAAAACACCAGCTTCAAAATAAGACTAGCCTATTTCTGCAGCCCTGGTGAAGCAACTGGATCAAACTATTTCCATCAGCCACCACATGTTACGTAACCAGTTTGAAAGGCAAAAACAAGTTCACCATTGAGTGGTGGTATGACTGTCTTCCCCTGTCTGCTGTGAACTTTTGTAAAACCCTCTAGATTTGGAAACGCACGCATCACATCAAAAAGAAGCTGAATTACACAAACCATTTTGCAATCTGTACTACGGTGCAGGCTCTTGTAAAGACAGTTTATTTTTATGCTGATACTTTGGATGTTTTCTTTGATTAAACTACTGTATTAAAATAATTGATCACAATTAAGGCAATTATGTCTGGACAAAAATGGACAATTACTGAAGAGGAAGAAACTGAAGGATAGAACTGGAAGTAATGCGTTGGACAACAGCAGAAGTTAATCATGATTATAGAAAAGGAGAGTCACATCTTACTGGCTTCCTCTATGTAGGACTTTATGAGGAATGCATAAGAAGATCATAGCACATGACAGTACTACAGGCGAGTTTCTTGATATGTATATTTATTTGGGAAAGCTGCACATTAATGCATGACGTACACAGTGAGAAACATACAGTGGGATCCTCATGTTACAGTCTGCAGAAGGTCCCCAGCTTACATAAGCCACGACGTACATAATTTAGAACTTACACAAATCATTCCGTGAGCCAACAAAACATGGCCACCTGTCTTCTCTTCAGACGACTCTTTCCTTGCTCACCCAAACCTTTCCATGAAGCTACGCAAGCACAGAACCAGATCTGACTTATGTAAAAATTAACCTACAAAAAGGTGGCCAAAATCGAACCCTTAGTAGTAAGTCAAAGAGTGCTCGTATAGAAAGGCTTCATATGAATTCCTATGCAGGAATGACTCCTGCTGCATAGACATCTGCTGGTGTGTAAAGAAGTTCTAAATTAACTTGACTGGATTGCGTACAAAGCAATTCACTTTTAACTGATGTGTGTATTTGTGTCCACAGAGGAGGGGATTTGCCCCCTAGCATTCTAAACGTACTGAAAGTTCTAAATTTACTGATGGGGGGGGGGCTGGCTGTGATGCCTGGCATTCCACAGGCAGTAGCGTCACTAGGACGCGCGTCACCCTGGGGCGGGGGGCGCGCGTCACCCTAGTGACGCTATATATCGCGGCGCGGGGGGGACCCGGCTCCCCCCCGCGTCGCCCTCCGGATGCTCCGAGGCCGGCCCTTGAGGGCTTTTTGCGGCTCCCTTGCCGGCCTTGGAGCGTCCGAAGGGTGGCGCGCGTCACCCCTGTGGCGCGCGTCACCCGGAGGCGCCCCGCCCCACCCGCCCCACTCCAGCGACGCCTGTGTTCGCTCCAGGCAGGGCAGATAATGGGTTTCATGTAAAAAGACACAACATGCAGCACTGGCTTCCATCTGGTCTGGTCAATCTGGCCTGATTTGTGTTTTTAAGGTCTTTTTCCTGTCTAGTGCCCGACTGTACTATATTGACGTTAAGTGGCAGTGGCATCACTGGGGGGGGTGAGGACTGCACCGGGTGACACCATCAGGGAGGGGTAACACAAAAATGAGTCCCCTATTGCTGAACCATAACCTGTCGATCGAAAGGTCGGCAGTTCGATTCCCGCAACAGGGTGAGCACTCGTTGCTTGACCAGCTCCTGCCAACCTAGCAGTTCCAAAGCATCTTAATGCAAGTAGATAAATAGGTACCACTTGCAGGAAGGTAAACAGCGCTCCGTGTTCCAGCCGCATGCTACGCGCTGCGGCAAGGAGAGTCATGCCGGCCACATGACCATGGAGGCGTCTTCGGACAACGCTGGCTCTTCGGCTTTGAAATGGAGATGAGCACCACACCCTAGAGTCGGACACAACTGGACTTAATTGTCAGGGGATACCTTTACCTTTACCTATTAATTTGAGCATTAATAGTCCAGCTCGTGTGGTTGGAGAGGACACAGCGGATCCAACTCGTAACTGGTAGAGGGGAGGAAGACAGTTCCAGGCCACACCATTGGGAGTGAGGTTCCGTCTAGCTGAGCACAACCTCACTTCCAGATCCTGAACTACAATTCCCATGATGCAATGCAAGCCGACTGCCAAGAACCTCCTATCACCTCTCATGTTCTCCCATATCTCATTGCCAAAAGGCGAGGCCAAACTAACCCAAACGAGGAATTGCTTCTGGTGACAGGGCTCGTGATGACAGGAGGACACAAACCCTATACTAGGTGATGCCACTGACGCCATTGTGGTGGCGCCACTGACGCCACTGTTAAGTGGACAACGTAAAGTTGTTTGTTATAGGTTAGTTCCTAACAGCACAATCTTATGCACATGTAAGTTCAATTGTATTCAAGTGGGTTTACCCTCAGTGAGGAAAGTATGTACAGTGGAACCTTGGATTGCGAGTAACTTGGTTTACGAGTGCTTTGCAAGACGAGCAAAATAGTTTTCTAAATTTTGACTTGATAAACTAGCAATGTCTTGCAATACGAGTACATTGTGTTCTCCAAGATCTCTCTCTGTGTGTTTGCAGAGTAACAATAGCGTCTCCTGGGCAACAAACTGCCCTCATTAACGGCTCATTAACACTTTGTTCTCCCTCTGCTAGAGGCTCCGTTTGTGCAGAATAGCAGCTCAGACTTTGCTTTGCAACTTCTGTCTTGCAGACCTCATTAACAAGCTGTTTTCCCCTTCCCCCATCTGCCTTTAGCACAGACGTTTACTCTGCAGAACAAGGCTCAGGTTTTGCATATCAGATGTTGCAAAGTGAGCTACAGTTTGCAAGAGCAAAGGAGTACTCTGCAGGGCAGCTTCTTAATTAGCTGAGCCCAGGAGATAATGCAGACACACACAAAGATCTCTTGCAGAATAACGAATCATCTGAGTTTCCATTATTTCTTATGGGAAAATTTGCTTTGATATACGAGTGCTTTGAATTACAAGCATGTTTCTGGAACCAATTATGCTTGCAATCCAAGGTTCCACTGTACTGTGTAGGATTGCAGCCAAAATGTAGAAGACAATGGCAATGTATAGGCACAACCCAGGCCCCTGCGGCCCTCATTGTTTCTCTTTAGTACCATGTAAGGGTGCAAGGGGTTATAATAAATGGTACAAAGACTGCAGACAGTCAGCCCAGTGACCTGCAATTACAATTAATAGATCCCCCCCCAAAAAAAGAGGATTTCTTCAGACACCCTTGAGCGTGGATTGAGCTATCAGCTGCAGCCCCTTTGTCAATGTTCTTTTTCTTTCTCATCATGAGCTTTTGTTTGAGAAGCCATCATTGCTGCTCTCCGAATGAGTCTTCATAAAGCGTTCAATTTATTGCAATCTTTCTTTTTCTAGCACCATTGCCAAGCAATTACAAAAGACCAGCCCTTTATATAATAAAAGAAACTTCCAACAATGAATGTAACTTAATGGAGATAATGGACTGTGGATTCACAAGTTAAATCCAATCTGAAGATTGTAGCTACGACATTCCAGAGAATGCCATGTCTCTTGGATGCAGTGGAGCAAAAATGGATATATGTGGAGCAGCAATATATCATGTCAAGCCAATAGTCTCTCTGGCTCCAGTAATGTCTATCTTAACTGGCAATTGCTCTCCAATGTCGCCCAAAGATGCTGAACGTTTAGTATCCATCTCATGCAGTGTTAGTGCTGGGCCGAAGGCAGGTATGGGAAGGAGCCTGGAGTCCAAACGAAAGTTCCAGCCAGCTCTAGGATACTGGTCTTCTCCTGGGGAGGGAGTCAATTGGCTGCTTAGGTTGGTGGACCCACCGCAGAGCCTAAGAGCACAATCCTATGGTCAGAGGTATCCCTAGGGTTTGCATCACCCGGTGCGGGAGGTTAGCTCATCACCCCCCTGCACCAGGGAGGGGTGATGCGCGATTGGAAGCAGAAATCGGAAGTGGCTTCCAATCGCATCTCAGACCTGTTCTGAAGTGCGGGGAGGACTCTAGCCCACTCTATGGGCCTCCCTGTGCCTCAGAACAGGTCTGAAATGAGATTAGAAGCAACTTCCGGTTTTCGGTGAAACCCGAAAGTGGTTTTTAATTGCGTCTCAAACCTGTTCTGAGATGCTGGGAGGCCTGTGACCCACTCTACGGGCTTCCCTATGCCTCTGAACAGGTCTGAGACATGATTAAAGGCCACTTCCTGTTTCGCTGAAAACCGGAAGTGGCTTCTAATTATGGCTCAGACCTGAGGTGCAGGGAGGCCCATAAAGTGGCCAGAGTCCTCGCCGTGCTTCAAAACAGGTCTGAGATGTGATTGGAAGCCACTTCCAATTTTGGCTTCCAATCGCGTATCACCCCTCCCTGGTGCGTCACCCTGTGCGGGCCACAGTCCCCTAGAGACAACTGTGCCTTTGGTTTCCCCCACCATTGCATGCAGTTGCTTCCAAACGGGCTGCACTGCATGCTGTAATGGGGGGCGGCAATCCGGAGGCTTGAGAGGGACACTTTTCTGGATCCAACCCTAGGGAAATAATTTTGAGGAAATTATAAATTCTTATCCCTGTGGCTAGAAGGCTTCTCACTTTATTTGACCTGGGATTGGTACATCCAAAGCATGTAATTTATAGCTGAGCTCCAGCCTAAGACTCCTTCCTTAGGGAAACCAGCAGCTGGGATAATAGCGACTGTTATGCACCATGGTTATGAAAGCTTGCAGTCAGTCTCCAGTCAATGTGAACCATATCAGTTTCTAGCCTACAGGAATAATCTACTGGGGTCTTCTCAGCATGCCCTATAGAAATAGATAGGATTTTCACAGGACCAGAGACTAGATTTATGCCATTGCTCAATTCCTTTCCATTTCAATGCATCCAACATTTCAAGGACGTGGAAAACAAAAGCAAGTAAGCCACTGCTATACTTATAGCAGTGCAGATGTGAAAACAGAATGAAAATCTTGCAGCAAGATCTTTTCGAAAGAGATTTTTTTTTGGGGGGGGGGGAAATCATTAACATCACACAAATCCTCACACAGATGAGAACATTTATAATTTTGTTGTGAATTTGTGGGGATGTTATATGGGTGACTTGAATATGAGCACACAACTGATTCATGCAGAGAGAACCTTCTGGATATCAATTCACATTCAACGAAAATCGTGCTTGTATGATAACTGTAGATGTCTAGGAAGACGGCTGGTAAACACTGTCAGGAAATCTGCGAAGAGCAGTTCGTAAAGGATTATGAAACAAATCTCAAGAAAATGATTATGCTTTTCATGGAAATCAATAGAATTCAGAATGTTATTTAATTTCAGCAAATTGCAGCAAAGCGCCTTGTTCTGGACACTACCACAGTTTTTGTCAGTATAATGAGATGTATTTACCGTATTGTCCCGAGTATAAGATGCACCTGATTATAAGACGCACCCTTAAAGTTTGGTGCTATTAAAAAAATTTAATTAAATCACTGGCATTAAATTGCGACAGCCTGATTATAAGACACACCCCTAGTTTAAAAACTTAAATTAGGAGAAAAAAGTGAGTCTTATACTCAGACCAATACGGTACTTCCTCACATTGAAGTTGAATATTGAGAGCTGCTCACATCTATTTGCATTCTGGGACAGCATTCAAGTTGTAGTAGAAACATGCTCAGTTATGCTTAGTCTGGTAAGAGTGGTAACCTAAAGAGTGGTAACCCCTTTATTGGGATGGGGGACACAAACTAGACCCCTTCATGCAGGCCCTTTATTTTCTGTGTGCACATGCCCTCTAGAGGGCAGGAAGTGCAGAAGATGTGCAATAGAAGCTGCAATGAAAGTGCAATAGAACGAACTCTGGGAAATGATTTTTAGTAGGCTTACCAGATCGATGACCGGGACAGAGCGATCTACCCTTAAGGGGTGGGGGCCCCCGCGCTCCGCCCCTTAAGGGTAGATTGCTCCGTCGCAGTCGTCGATCTAGTAAGCCTAATTTTTAGTATAATATTGTTCAACTTACTCAATATAGCTACAGCAAAATTGCAAGAGGTCTCAAAATCTGCAAGTACTAAAACAGAAGAGCATCTGTTTATTTCTAACAAACAATAGAGCAGACTTCTGGAAATTGATCATTACGTTGGATTTATTTATTTGAAACAAGCTCTTCTAAAATTAATAATCGGTATAAGCAATAGTCTTAGAATATTGTTGTGTCCTAGCCAGTTCCTGTACTGGAAACCAGAGAAAGGAGAAGCTATACTGGGGGTGCTGTACCACCCACGCAGCCGCCGGTGGGAACTCTTACCTTCCTCCGGTGGCTGCGTCCTCGGTCTGGCATCGGAGTGAGGGAGGCCGCCCTTACTCGCGAGTCATCGCAAACGTGCTTTACGGCATGTTTTCCGGATTTACCCAGGATTGTGCTCTTAGATAAGACCACTCCAGAAAAGGAAGCTCAGGGCTGAGCTTCACAAGTTTGTTTTCTCTGATACCTTCAGGAACTTCTAGGAGTTGGCAGAAATAATTAAGAGACTATTTGCTAATATGTGCAGCTATGTAGGACAAATTAACTCCCCAATTTGTTCAGGTGCTCATTTTCCATATATTTCTTTACCTGATGTTTACCAATAGCCATGTTTGCAAGGCTTTCATTATTCCCTAATTGTCTAATCCTTACCTTTCCTGTTAACTTTCAAAGGGTATAATTACCTCATACATTTTGAGTCATCCTTAATTTCAGCTTCCTCCTTCCTATCATTATTTTCCCCCTGATTTATTTCTGAAATGCCTCCTTTACTGGCATTAACTCATACTGTTCTTCTTCCTGTTACCGTCCACTGCCCAGCTCAGTAGGATTTGCTCTCATTTGTTCCACTTTCCTTATTATTTATTTGTTTGAAATATTTCTATTCCCCTCTTCCAAAGACACCAGCATATATGAAGGGATAAAGGAAAAGTGACTTCAAAGTACAATCCAGTTGTGCTTTAATGATCCGGCTGAGTTTAATATTCTCCAGTATATTACTTGGTAACTCTATTGAAAATGAACGGAGGTCAAGTTCACATTACTTAATATATTAAGTTTTCTTTTTAGTTATGGGAGTTGTCCCTTCATATGAAACTCAACCTATATGCTGAAAAATCATGAACGTCGTCTGTGATCTCTCCTCGTTACCCATGCAAATGGACGCATACTATGTGCATCAAAAAGTGCATCAAAAAGCCTATGGGCATCAAATCAGGGTCATCTCCAGATCTCCTGGTACCTGAAGCAGTGTTCCATATACTTCTCCCCCCCCCTTACCTGGTGATATGCCAGCCTCTGCTTCTCTCATTCCCTGGATTCAAAAAGAAAGCGGGGGGCAAAACAGAAGAGGAAGTGTGGAGTAGAACACTCGAGCCCACCACCCTCGTCGCCTCCCTCTTCTGCTCTGTCCCCCCGCTTTCTTTTCCAATCCAGGAAGTGGGAAGAGGAGGAGCAATGGAGGTGTTTGTGGACAGAGGTGGCGGGTGCCCCTCGCCAATAGGCTACCTGAGTCAGCTGCTTCAGTCAGCCTCACAGTGTGCAAACTAGCTTTGTCAGGTTAATTTAAGTAAGAAATCAATGCACCCAGTATATAATGTGTGTGCTTCCTATAGACAGCTACTTATATAACAGAGAATAGTACAGCTGTTGAATACCACCCAGCTGCTCTATACAAAAGAGTTTGAAACCAATACATCTGGAATGAAAGGAAAAGAAGGTGCTGATCTGCGTTAAAGCAAAAACTGGCGTTTGTTTAGTATTCAGCTGCATCAACAAGTCTGCCTGATCCAGCTAGCTCATTATGATGCATCGGAGGAAGTGGGCTCTAGTCCACGAAATCTTCTTCTGTAATAAAATTGTTAGTCTTTAAGGTACCTAGGTCTCTTTCTCATTATGAAAGGAAAATGATCTGTGTGTAAATCCAGGCTGCCTCGGTGTACAAAAGCGATGAAAGCTGTGATTGATCCCCCTTTTATTTATTAATTTTCTTCACTTGGCATTAGATAACACGCATCTTGTATATTGATCTTGCTTGTATGTCTTTTCTGAGCCAACACGGTGACACTTGGTGGCTTAGGCAATACCGGCTTTATTCCGAAGACTTCTTTGTTATTTCTCAAATGTGGGCTTCTTCAGATGTGTTTGTTCTCGTGTTATCTTAGATGGATCTTTTCCCTTGACAACATGATGCTGCTTAATACAGATACCACCACACTCCGCATGCCATACCTCAGATCAGGAGTGAGACCTATAGGCTATAGCCCCTCTAATTTCTTCTTCTCGTTTTAACTACAGTAGAAAACGATACATAGAATATACAGTATGTACATAATACATGTAAGTACATAAGTCTTACCGTTATTTGAAAACGTCACAGCAGAAGGGGGAAAATATAGCCAGAGATGATATCTTGTAATGTGTTATTCTAAAACTTCCAAATACAATCCACCTCTCAACACATTTATTCATCTGTGGTCCATGATGTCATCTTCTAGAATAATATGTCAGTCTTGATGCAACCACAATATTCCAAATTTGACAATACTATCCCAATATTCTTGGAGCAGCAGCTTTTTCCCAAATTTGCTACAATATTTACAGCCCAAACCTATCCATTTCACCCCTTTGTCAAGGCAGCGGCACCAAAATGGCGACCGCTGCATCCTATGTTGGGGCAGGTGGGCTAGGAGGCTTCAGCAGGGAAAGAGGATTTTAAATCCCCTTACCCCTGCAGAAGCTTCCCAGTCCGCAATGGGTCTCCTTGGACCTGCGCTAGTGATTTTGCTAGTGCAAGTCCAAGGAGAAAAGGGGGCAGGGAGGCTGCTCCACATGCGTTGAAGTGGGCAGTGTGAACTATTTGACTTATTCACTATAAAATTAGTGCAAAGGGAATTGCACAGCAATTTAATTCTGCAGCTCTCATTACTGTTAATGGATATTATGCGGTTAAATTAGAGTGCACTAAAATGTTCCCTACTTTGATGTTTCAGAGCCATATAGAGGTACAAGAATGGAATTGGTCCTTGAGTGTTAGAGACAGGCCAATAGGTATTTGGCTTTGATATGGCAAGTCCATGACAAGAACAAGAACACATAGTTGTTGTTGTTCAGTCGTTAAATCGTGTCCGACCCTTCGTGATCCCATGAACCATATCCCGCCAGGCCTTCCTCTCCTCTACTATCTTCCTGAGTTCGCTCATTTTCATGTTCGTTGCATCGGTGATGCTGTCTAACCATCTCATCCTTGGCCTTCCCCTTCTCCTTTTGCCTTCAATCTTTCCCAGCATCAGAACACATAGACCCAAGTCCAAATATGCACTTTGATAAAGTGAGATAAATTTAAATTTTAGCTAACAGTTGATTCACACAACTGCGAATTGGGCTGGTTTTTCAGCCTGCATGTAGACTTTATGTGACAGCACACATCATGAGCATATGTTGCTCTTCTGTTTCAGCTTCTTCACACAAAGTGAACACAATGAATCTAGACAGACAAGACTGTCTGCATGAATTGAAAAACTACCCCAGTGTGTGGCCTAATTCTGATGTCACATTTCTGAGCTTGCATCTTAAAGGTGCAAAATTCTATCTACTGAGGTCCATTTCACACCTTGCATGTTTTAAAATGTGTGTGTATAAATACAAACTTGTGTGTGTGTGTGTGTGTGTGTGTGTGTGTGTGTGTGTAAATGCAATGTATGAATGAGAGATCACCTGATTTATAATCAGACTAATTGTCCACTTAGCCTAGCCCAGTATTATTCACACTGACTAGTATTGGCCCTTCAAGACAGAGGTCTTTCCCAACCTTGCTATAAAATATGATACCAAGAATTGAACCTATGACTTTCTGCACACATAGCAGGTACTGAACCACTGAGCCATGCCTCTTCCCAATAAACATGTGCATGGATACTCATCAGAGAACTGGGATTAGCCACAATTTTCCCAATAAGGGTACAATTTGAGCAAACATTCAATTTTACCAAATACTGTGCAGGATGATCTCAACAGAGGCCAACAAGTTTTCTTATACCCCAATCTTATCCACTGCCAGTGGCGCCAATACAGCTACGCCAAAAGGCGCATGCTGCATTCAGCGGCGGGGGGGGGGAACCCAAGGGTAAAATAGAGGTAAGTAAAAACATTTATACTTACTTCCGCATAAGCCATGGGGCCACCTATGGGTCTCCTCGGATATACGCCACTTCTTTTGGTGGCATATGTCCGATGAGAGAAAAGGGAGGTTTGAAATGGAGGGAATAAGATCTGGTGTGCGCTGTTACTGCAGGATCCACCCCCTCCTGCTTATCCCCCACCCTTGGTTCTTCCCCCTCCCTGCCCAGTTACACCCCCAGTCCTCCCAAACCCTCACCCTCCCCTCCCACCCCCACCGCTGACTTACCAAGTCTGGAGGGCATGGCAGAGTCCAACAGCAAAGCTGCGGCACTGCCACCTCTTGTGGCAACGCTTGCAGAATGGTGGTCACCAGAGCACTGTGCACACCATCAGCGGCCATTTTACAACAGCAGAAGACTTCCTCTGTCGTAAACCCATCTTCCTGACAGCCCAATCCTGGACAGGATTGGACGTGAATGTACAGGTGGGCCCCCATATCCGCTGGGGATATGTTCCAGGCCCCTCCGTGGATACTTGAAACCGTGGATAAGAGCGAACACCCCCTCCATGGTTTCCTGAGGGGGGCCCCACCCTGTCTCCCCTGCAGGCAGGCATGCTTGCCCTCCCCAGCTCTTATTTTTCTTTCAGCAAGCTTTGTTTTTTCCTTAAAACAAACAAAGAAGCAGCCACCATTGCAGGCAAGTAGAACGAGACTAAGTCCTAGAGAGGCTCTGCAAGGTTTCTGTTAACGTTGCAGAGCCTCTCTAGTACTTAGTCTCGTTCTACTTGCCTGTAATAAGCAGCCAGAGGCTGCTTCTCCTGTTTCTTTAAGAAAGAAATGAAGCTTACTGGGAAAAAAGTAAAAGCCTGGGGTGGTCCCCACGATCCGTGCATAACTGAAACCGTGGATAGTGAATCAGTGGATATGGGGGCCCACCTGTATATATTAGATTTATATTCCACTTTTCAATGATAAAGCCCTCAAAGCAGCTTTACGATATTTTAAAAGACAAATTTGAGTTCCTTCTTACACTACTAATCCTTAATACCTTCACCATTGCTTCAAGTTCTAGTTCTGCTATAGCCCACCCTTCCTCAACGTCTTATAAGTCTCCCTTCCCCACTCTTTTCTAGTCACCTCAAGTAAACCCAGACCATTCCTTCTCATCTCCAAAGCCCTAGTCCCAAATATAGTTCCATGCCCCCAAACAGTCAGTTCTATTACACGTCATCCTTCGGCTGCTGCCTGAAGGCCAATGTCCTCTGGGACTGCAGAGCATTTGTCATGTCCCAGGAGGAGCCAAGGCAGAAAGGAGCCTGGTGCTGCTCGACTTGAGGAGTCTTCCAACAGATATGAAATGAAATTGCCTGCATGAGGCACCCTCTATTCCTTTCTTCGCAGGGTTAAAGACCTTTTAATATCTCAGGAACAAAAGCAGGGAAGAACCACATGCTGTTCTGTTTCAAATGACTCAGGGAAGTTACATGGCATAACATGGTATAATGCTGATACCCACCCAATGCTTCTTTCTCTCCAGCATGTGTTAAGCAGAAGCATCTTAGTTTTCTGAAAACTGAAAAAAGATTAGGGTTTTTAAAATCTGTTTTGGCTAATTGCCTCTATTAAGACTGTGCTCCAGTTCTCAGATCTCAACAATGTAATTCATTCCAGTGGACATCACAAACTCCTGGGGCAATGAGTTTCATGGCCAAATGCTATCTGGGCCTTTGCACTGCCAGAACTCACACTCCAGCAGCAGCGCAAACCATTTTGCAGCAGCATGAAAGCCAGGCCACCATCATGTGCTTCCAGGATGCTGGCACAAATGGCCAGAGGTGCGGTGTGCACACCAGAGGGAGGGGAAAGGGAGGGAGTGGGCTGGAGGGGGTGGATCTCGGTAGCAAAGGCACATTCTGGAACTTACCCCTGATTTTCTAGCTTGCCCTACCCTCTTTCTCTCCTTGGACATACTCCAGCAAAATAGTCTGAGGAGACCCATAAGTGGTCAGAAGGCCTACCCAGAGGTAAGTATAAAAGTACTTTTCCAGTACAGCTGCATGCTATAGCATGGTGGGGGATAGGAGGATTAGGCTAATGATTTAAATCTGCATTCATTATCCTAGGAGCACACTTTGAGAAACAATGGTCTTACCTCAGGGTGCACACCAAAATCCCACTACCTGGCCTGCACCATGGTTCCAGATATGACCACCCTTGCTAAGCAGAAAAACCCCAACCCAAAGGGAGAAGTCTGGGGTAGGCAAGAAAACCATCAACTGAGGCCAATCAGGTGGGCGGCAAAAAATTCCTACCCAGCTCCAAAAGGCAACCAGCTAATCTCAGGCTGCTCCCTGGGAGGCTGGAACGAGAGCAAGAACATGAGCAAGATGGCTGCAGTAACAGCTGATAAACTCCGCCCACTCCCTCAAAGCACCCAGTAGTGTAGCTGGTGTCATGCCCCCCTCATGACGCTGACATCACTCACCCCGCCCCGAGTGACGTCAGCTGGAGCCAAACATCCCTCAGGGGTCGGGCAGGAGGTAGGGGTCAAATAAACATGGTGTGGAGACAGCAGGAGCCGTCTGCAGGCTCCTCCAAGCCGTGCCACCGCCTGGAACGCCGCCACCTGAATTGCCACTGCGGGTATGATGCCCCCCGCCTCCAGTTTGATGCCCCCCTGCCTGCTGCCTGGAGGCGGTCGGGCCACCCACCCCATCCCATCCCATCCCATCCCACGCTACTGAAAGCACCCAATCAGGTCAGAGACATCACCCTACCTCACACAACAATGGAGGCAGGGCAAAAACACTCCCACCATCTAGGAAGGAAGGGAGTGGCATAGAAGAGCTATTAGTTGATGCATCAAGTATTTAGAAACTGACGAAGCATCACAAAAGGGCCATTTCTGCTGAATTTCAGATGTAGTTTTTCAACTACAATAACTGTACTCCAAATACAGTGGGAGTAAATAGGTGATGCCACTCTAACTATTTTCCAGTGTGATTATTTAAATTGCTAACTCCTTCCTGTTGCTCTAACCTTATTGCTGCTGCTTTATTATGTAGATGACAAAAACACAAGCCTATGTGTGTGTGGTCCTTGCTGATTTAATTAGGCAAGGACAGAATTTGGGAGCTATTTATTGGACCTTTTCAAGATGCGATGGGAAAAAGTACATTGGCTTTGGTGGCCTTAATGCCTTTAAATTAGGTAGCCATGGAGCACTTTCGCTGGGAAGATCACATATTATAGAGCACCCTGTGATTTTAATAAGGCGGGCTAGTTTTCAGCTGCAATTGCAACCAGCCCAGACTGCACGCTGACTACTGTACAACCACAGCTGAAAGTGAAGCACACAATTTCCCAATGAGAACACCTTCAAACACTTATGGCCCAATCCTAAAGTGCCTATAAGTCGCCTCGACGAGTGTTTCAGTGGCATAAACCCCTTTACGGCTGTCACAAACACGATAACTTCAGCGTATGCATCCTGGCCACTGCTGCAAGCAGCGAGCAGCCAAGTCCATGCAACAGCAGACACCCGCCAGAGCAGGTAAGCCATGCAGGGGACAGGAGGGAGGCGGGGAGTGGGTGGAATGGGGTGGGGATGGGCAGAACGGGGAGGGGATGGGGAGGCGAGGAGGATTGATTGGGCCCGGGAAATGGGTGAGTTCGGCACAGAGGTGAAACAAGGGTGGAGCGAAGGCAAGTAGTTTTGCAAGACTCCGTTACAGGAGTGTCCTGTGTGTTGCCTTTGCTGCCAGAATGGCTCCAACAGCAAGGGGGAGGGGCCGCTGACTCCAGTGTAATGGAGTCTTGCAAAACTACTTGCCTTCGCTCCACCCTTGTTTCGCCTCTGGTTCGGCAGCAGTGGCACCTGCTGAATCTCAACCTCTTCCCAGGCCTGATCCACCTGTACGGCTTAACACAGACTTGCGCCAGCTATCAAGCTGGCGCAGGTCCACGTTGACCCATAACAGTTGCTGAAGCTTACCTTGGGGCATGGGAACAAATGTGGTGTTTTTGTCCGGGGCCTGGCGAGGGCCCCGTACTTACCCAGATGGAGGACCGCCAACCAGCTGGTAACGGCGACCGTGGAGTCTTGCCACGGCCGCCCAGAGAAGCTCTGGCCGACGCGGCAGCAGAGGCCAGGACGGGCGAACAGCCATCAGCCCCGCCCGCAGCCAAAGACCACGGGCACTCAGCGGGACAGGGCAACTCAGACCCCGCCAAGTACCCGCTGGCCCCCAAAGCCAGCACAGAACCCCACTTCGATCCACGGTTTCCGTGGTGGAGACCCAAGCGGCAGGAAGTCCCGCCCATGTCCAGCCAGACACTGCTGCTTTGGATAGTCTGCCTGTCAGGCAGACATGGTAGGATTGGCTCAGGGCCTGGGGAGGCGGGACTAGGGAGCTGGGAGGGGTATATAAGGGATGCCTGGCCAAGGATGAGTCAGTTGTGGGCCGGCTGGCTGGAGAACAGGAGCGACAGCCAAGCAAGCCTCTTGCAACAGACCTGAGGAGGAGGAACCGGGTGCCGCAACCCCTTCCCTTGGGTCCCTCTGAGGCCTCTTCTAAAGGCATCCCAATACGCCCCTGCAGGCTCAGACTGGAGGTCTCCCCAGGACCCAGCGCACCCCAAGTCTCAGGGTCACCCCTTAATACCCCATTACCGGGATCCCCACCCCGGACCCCCTTACAGTTTTTTTTACAAAAGTACAAAAAGTACTTTTTACAAAAGTACAAATGTACTCTTGCTGCAATACATTGTCTGGCTCTGGAAGATTAACTCCAGAGTTGAAGGCGATTTCCAACGTTAAAAGGTTCTTTGTCTCTTGTCCTCTCATCAACATCTCACTACAGGGATAATATTTCCATTAGTTGGCACTCGTGGTGTTATGTTAATATGTTTCCGGCTGTGAAGTAACTGTGGTTTCAAATGAAGCAGAACATGATTCAGAAACCATGACTCAAACCTGGGCTACATAGCATAGGCATGTTATAGAAAGGTCAAAACAAACAAGGATGGATATTGTTCTTGATGCACATGATGATAGGATCTCAAAATGGGCTTGGGTTTCTAGGATCACATTTGCAGGATTGTCCCTTACGGAGTTCAATAAAAACTGAGGTCTCACTCAGGGTTCCCAACAGAACAAAGAAGAGGCAATTGGATGGGAGAAGTTGAGCACGGGAAAACTGCATGGAAAAGGGAAACACAAAAGACTTTAATATACCTACACTTTAATATACCTACACTAGTGATTTAAGCTAGTTTATAGTCATTCCCTCACCCCATGGAACTTTGGGAACTGTAGTTCTTTGTTGGGGCCTTGGCACTGATTGGAGCCTAAGCCTGGCTATAAAATGAGAGAATTGCAGGCACCTCCAAGTAAACCTCAAGATATGTTGTTGTGTTGTCCAACTTGTCCACAATGGTCAGAAGCCAAAGTCTCTCACCTTACTGCACAGATATAAATAACATGAATGGAAACGACTGCCTCTTTTTCATATCACTTAACTGATGAATGATGAGCAGTGAGATGTACAGTATATGCTGGAGAGAAACTCACTCCTTGGAGTCTGGCGGCTGCTATTCCTGAAACATTCTGTGCAATTCCATCAATTTATGATAGCTGTGGAGTCCCATGATGAAGGTATATTCAGCTTTCTGTCCACAGTCATTTATATTCCTCAGCTTTAAATTAAATATTTGGTGGCTTGTCGTTAACCTAATTAACTGTTCGGTCTGTTGCATGGGTAACTAGGGACTGAACATATCCTGCAGCCAGAATTAAAGTGGTTCATGACTTGTGGGATGTGCAGCTGCCAAGGAGATTGGCAAGGCCCTAATCCTATCCCATCTCCAGCTGAAATGAAGCCTAACCACAAGTAACTGACCTTGTCTATATTTACTATTTGGCCTCTCCTTTCACTTTCTTCTCGCCTTGTGGAAACTGTAGTTGGAGTACAGTTATTGTAGTTGAAAAACTACATCTGAAATTCAGCAGAAATGGCCCTTTTGTGATGCCTCAGCAGTTTCTATATACAGGTGGGCCCCCATATCCATGGATTCACTATCCATGGTTTCAGTTATCCACGAATCACGGGGACCCTCCCCCCAGGCTTTTACTTTTTTCCCAGTAAGCTTCGTTTCTTCCTTAAACAAACAGGAGAAGCAGCATCTGGCTGCTTATTGCAGGCAAGTAGAACGAGACTAAGTCCTAGAGAGGCTCTACAAGGTTAACAGAAACCTTGCAGAGCCTCTCTAGGACTTAGTCTCGTTCTACTTACCTGCAATGGAGGCTGCTTCTCTGTTTGTTTTAAGGAAGAAACAAAGCTTGCTGAAAGAAAAATAAGAGCTGGGGGCGTGCGCACGCCTCCCCGCAGGGGAGGCTGGGCGGGGGCCCTCAGGAAACCATGGAAGGGGGGTTCGCTCTTATCCATGGTTTCAAGTATCCACGGAGGGGCCTGGAACATATTTTCAGCAGATATGGGGGGAGTAATGTACTTGACTTGTCAACTAATAGCTCTTCTATGCCACTCCCTTCCTTCCTAGATGGTGGGAGTGTTTTTGCCCAGCCTCCATTGTTGTGTGAGGTAGGGTGATGTCTCTGACCTGACTGGGTGCTTTGAGGGAGTGGGCGGAGTTTATCAGCTGTTACTGCAGCCATCTTGCTCATGTTCTTGCTCTCGTTCCAGCCTCCCAGGGAGCAGCCTGAGATTAGCTGGTTGCCTTTTGGAGCTGGGTAGGAATTTTTTGCCGCCCACCTGATTGGCCTCAGTTGATGGTTTTCTTGCCTACCCCAGACTTCTCCCTTTGGGTTGGGTTCTTTCTCCGTAGCAAGGGTGGTCATATCTGGAACCATGGTGCAGGCCAGGTAGTGGGATTTTGGTGTGCACCCTGAGGTAAGCAAGCTAGACCATCGTTTCTCAAAGTGTGCTCCTAGGAGCTCTGGGGCTCCCTGAGACCCCTTTAGGGACTCCGTAAGCTGAGCACAACATAAAATACCAGTGGTACTTGTACCACCAGTGGTACTTTGGCCGACTGCTGGTGGTACTCAAACAAGGCTTATTCCTTCCTGCACCCCATCAAGTCTATAGCCAAGGCCCTGTGTCTTGGACTCAGTCCTGTGTTTCTCTATGGAACTTCTCTCCCATATGATAAATTACATCTATGGACTGTCTTCCCATTAAACTAGTCTTCAAGGTGACTTATTAAAACTCATTTATCTCAGGAAAGAGATGAGAGTCAGGAGCTCCAGGATTTATCAGCGGTTGTTTTCTCTCCAACTCAATTTCAATCTTTGATTAGCTTCTTGGACTTGTAAACAAAGCAGAAGTTTAAGTTTGGAGGATGTTGTCCTGGGATAATTGATTAAACAGGCCCCTTCTGGGTAGACAGTCCCTGGCCGGAAGAGAAGATGGCAGCTGATATATCTTCTCATCTACTAAGGAGAGGTTCTATGGAGCATAATGTGTGAGGCACTTTGCAGAGGAAAACAACATGTCCCTCCCTCTGGAGCTTACAGTCGCAATTCATACAGTCTAGGACAATAAAAGAGAAAGGGAAGAGAAGGCAAGAAAGTAACATAATTGAAGACAGAAAGGTTAAATGAGAGAGGCCAGGATAACAAGGGATGATGTAAGAAAATTCAGGTACTTCGGTTTCATTTCAGCTGCAGATGAGGATTGAGGGGGCACAAAGGTAGGATTGGAGGAAAGAGGTGGCACTACCTGAACATTCTTGGAGGTTTTTCCAACATGTGGGACAGCAAGGAGAACGCTAAGGCTCTGAGGAGTCGGGATGTAAGAACATAAGAACATAAGAAGAGCCCTGCTGGATCAGGCCAAAGGCCCATCTAGTCCAGCTTCCTGTATCACACAGTGGCCCCACCAGATGCCTCAGGGAGCACTCAAGACAACAAGATACCTGTATCCTGTCGCCACTCCCTTGCACCTGGCACAAAGAAAACCTACTACTACAACCAGGAGGTTGCTTATCCCCATCATGGCTTGTAAGCTGTGATGGAATTTTCCTCCATAAATCTGTCCAATCCCCTTTTAAAGGCATCCAGGCCAGGTGCCATCACCACCTCCTGTGGCAAGGAGTTCCACAAACCAATTACACGCTGGAATTGTTTATTTGAGGCTCTCCTTCTTTCAACGTTTGTCAATGTTGAGTGGCTCACTCAATGTGTGCTGCCCAGGGAAAATGCTCTGAGCCTTGTGACCCCCCCCACCTGGCAGGAAGGTAGACTGGATAGAGTGTTTAAGGGAGTAGGAAATCTCCATGCAGCTGGGAGTGTCAGCACTGGAGGAGCGATGCCCACAAGTGAGGATATCATAGGCAATGAGGGCAAGCAGGGCAGGAACCAGACCTTGGAGAGCTTTAAAAGTAAGGACATGGAACGTCTGCTAGATCCATAGTGATAAAGAGAATTAGGACCTAAGAACAATAATAATCAAAGACCTCTGGAAAAAGTAAAGATTAGTATCACGGAACTGCTGCTATCAAATTAAACATAGCAGCAAAGGTGAGCTGTAATAAAGATGACAGTGAGAGGGCAACATAGTGAATTATTTTGGAAAAAAAGTCAATAATCTCTGCCGTCCTATACAGATCATTACATTACCCTTTGTAGTTGTTCCCATTAGGTTTCTAGAATTATTGCCCAATTTCACGGGTTTTGAATAATATCCCTTTTATTACCAACAGGTTCCCACCACTGTGGTATTTCCACCCCCCACCACAAACAGTTTCAACTCAGCTGCCAGGTTATAAGAAAAACAGTAAGCAATGTTGCCCTCTGCTAGATTCTGTCTTTCTAAAGGCAAACATCAAGCTCATCCTTTTGTCCTGCTGGGAAGGGAAATATTTAGAGAGACTAACAGCAGAGGCAGAGCCAGGCCATTTGACACCTGGGGTGACCCCTTCATGCCCCACCCGCCCCCATTTTTGACACCCCCCTAATGTCCCCAAAGCAGGTTTTTGGAGGTGCAAAAATTTTCACGGTTTTTAGGCTTTTTGGGTTTTTAAATTTTTTTTAGGGCTAGGGCAGCAGCTGGGGGCATTCTCGGCAGAGCGGGGGGCATTCTTGGTGGGGCACGGGGGCATTCTCGGCAGGGTGTGGGGCACGGGTACTTAGCTTTCTCCTCAGGGGCACAGGCAGCATTTTCCGATCCGGGCAGCATCCATGTTGAATGGGCAGGACTCTCTAGGACTCTCCTCGGAGTTTCGCTGGTCCGTCGGTCCTCCAGTCCTCTCTAGGACTCTGGAGGATCGACCAGCGAGACCAACGAGACAAAAGTCCTAGAGAGGGTGTGCGACCAGCGATACTAGGAGAGAAAGTCCTAGAGAGTCCCGCCCATTCAAAATGGATGCTGCCCGGAACGAAGAAATGCTGCGCCCGGCCAGTTAAGTTGCCCCTGCCACCCCACGAACACCGAAAACACCTCGGGGGTGCTCACAAGGCAGCTGCCGCCCTGGGATGCAGCGGGGGGCAGCAATTGCCCGCAAAAATTAAAAAAACCCAAAACCCGGAAACCCCCCCCCAAAAAAAAACCAGGAACACCCCAGCCTCAACGCTCTGTGCCCTGGGGCCCAGGCCCCCCCCACACTCTGCGATGCCTCTGACTAATAGCGCAATTCTGCGCAAGTTAAGACTGTCGGAACGAGCGCTCCACCAGCCTAGGATGTCGCAGAAGTGCTGTAAAGTGTAAAAGTTTACAGAAGTGTAAAACACTTTTGCGGCACCCAGGGAGTAAGTGGCTCCAGTGCCAAGGCTGGCACTGCTCACTCCGCCACCGGGCCTGGTCCACGCTGCCGGACACAGGTAAGACCTGCACCGGGCAGCAGGAGGGCGCGGGGAGGGAGGGCGCAATTGGCCAGCCAGGCCAGGGAGAGGAGCAGGAATATCAGCGGTGCCCTCCACCGATATCCTAACCTAACCCCCTTCCCAGGCCTGGCCAACCTTACATGGCCTCCCCAGATCTGAGCCAGTAAAATAACTGGCGCACATCCAAAGAGGCCCATTGGGGCCACTGGGGCTTACACTTGGGGAAAGGGGTGAACATCACTTTCCTCCGAGGTGTGCTGCGGCCGGCCGGTGCATCCTACGCAGGATTGGGCTGTCCGTAACATTTTCCTCTAATATTATTAGAGGAAAATAAAGATCTAGGGAATGTGTATTAATTGTGGAGACATAAAACTTAGCATTTAAAAAATAAGTCACATAAAAATGGAATCCTGTTTAATGGTACATCACCAGGGGCGTACTTTAAAGAGTTTTCCTCCACCCCCCTCGCTTCAGATAATATTTGGTTACTTCGAACATTCATCCCTTCTTAACTTTGCCTCTCCTTTCATAGTCATTTGTTACCATGGCATTTTCTTGCAGTAGCGGTATAGTGATTATATAGTGATCGCTGGGCAGCCCACCCTCTCCGAGACCAGGTAGGTCCAGACCCAAACAGAAACATTGACCCTTTTTTGGTCAAATCCCAGATTCTGACCAGGTAAAACTGTGGGGATAGTCTAGACCTCCTCCTTTCCTAAGGAGCTTGGCGCTCCTTAGGGTTCATGTGGCTATCCCATCTGATCTTTATGACAACCCTGCCAGGTAGGCTAGGGTGAGAAATAGCGACTTGCTAAAGACCGGGCAGTGAACTGCATGGCTAAGGAGGATTTGAATCCAGGTCCAAGCATATCTACTATGCTATATTGGCTATATTTTCCCACTAATTCATTGTCTTCCAGATGTTGCTTCCAATCTTAGACAATGAAAGACGAGGTGGGAGAGATCCAGATGTGTAGCCACAGGGATTTTCATTTCATTTATTATTTGCATCCCACTTTTCCTTCCCACTGGAAGGACACAGTGGCTACTAGCACCAAAAGGAAAACAATAAATATCAACATATTAGAATGTTAATCAATATTACATACCTAACAATATGCCAAAACAAACTTCACATTTATATCAACACAATATCAACAGGAATGTAAATCTTTGGAAATCATTAAACATTCACCTGGCATCAAATCCAAGTAATACAATTCTTTTCAAATTAACAACCATCCAATAAATATTTCAGAAATCAATTATAGAACAAATATGAACATGTCAAAGTCACTAAGAGTTCAAACAATAAATATAAGAAGACAAACCCAACAACAATACAATTCTTCTAAAATATGTAAAATACAATAGTAACACCACAAATAATATATGGCAGCAGTAAAACCAGCAGCAGAAGCTAAACCACAGTCGTTTCGGCAGAATAGTACCCCTGACAGCAATCCCATTTATTCCTATCCTCCTCAAAAGACTCCTGCCTAAAAACACATCGGGCTCCCTGGAGACACCCTCCCTCCAGCTCTTACTTGGGTGTACAACTTCCTTCTCTCACGAAGAACCGTAGAACATCCAAAAATCGTGATTAATGGATGGGAGAATGGCCAACATCCTCACCCACATACATACAAGAGGAGTTCCCATCTACCCCTATACAGTACAATAGGTTTCGTCTGCTGTGCCTTGCTTGCCTCCCTCCACTTCTTCCCAAGGATGCAGTTCTACCTCGTGGGGAGTGGGGAATGGCAAATTGGGTGCCATCTAACCCCAAGGAGGACACCACAGGGTTGAGTGCTGCAGGGAAAGGGGTTCATTCCAAGCACAAATACACATGAGTCTCTTGACCCTTAGTGTCCCCAGTTAACCTCACTGGGACTCAGTGTATAGGACTGTATAGGACTACTGGTGTTCCTTTTCTTTGGACTACTTTACGTCATCCTATCTGCATAGACCAAATTTGAATAATGTCCTACTTTGATCATCTTTTGTTAAATACACAAACGTATTTATAGTGGGACTCAAAACATGAAATGGTTACTACTTTGCACCTATTTTTGTAACTCATAGGGAGGGTTTCCAACATGCTGATGTCAAGAAAAGGTCAAGGTACCCAAGATTGGATATTGGCTCTGGGAGACACTGGAATGTGTGGGGACCAAAACTAAAAACACCAGGTAGAGATTATTGTTATGGAAACTGCAGGCCGCATAACTTTCCAGTCTTCTTCACTGACTCCCTGACTTTGTTTTTAAATTATTTAGTGCCCAATACAAGCCATGAGTTATGAATTTTCATGGTTTCAGAGAACATGCATTCTTTTTTATGGTTCCAAGCTTTGTGCATTGCCTTTACATACCTGAACGTTTATACTGGAGCTTTCTCAGCCCTCTGCTAGCTGTTAAAAGTCACCAATCTTTGCAAAAGATATGTAAACACACACGCACAGACGACAAGGCTGTGGGCTGTATCTACACATACATTGAGTAAATTTGCCTTACTGATGATGTGCTTTCTTCATCATACATTTCAGAACAGTGAGTTACCTCTCTGAACCATATTATGCTGAAATCACTTTCTTTTTATGACTTTCTAAATACAAAGTCAACACATCCATGAAATGGAGTCAGGGCTCCCCTTTGGGAGTGGGAAGAACAACCTTCACACCACCTACTGTAAAACTGACCTGGCGATGCTGTGGACCTCAGTGCCTGCATTTGATGTCATCAGTGAATATCAGATGGTTGGGGACCAATCCAGAAGCTAGTGGAGTACCTAGGGCCCAGCCAGCTGAGAGTGGGAGCAGCAACGTGGACTGGGGAAAGGTGAAAAGGAAAGCAAAAGGCAAAGCTGGGAGTACAGTTGAATGAAGCTCTTCCTGGAGATGAGCTTCAGTGTTGACTGTTCAACATTCCTGGAGGTCTTGTTAAAATCTCCAGGATCATTTTCTGTAGTCACCTGGAGACTGATGCCAATACTTAGAGACTCTGGGCCAATCCTGGTGGTTGGGCAACCCTAGTTAGGAGAGCAGAGAACATTACATGAGAAACAGGAGTTTGTGTGTTGGAGAATCAGGAGCAAGCTAAGAGGTGGAAATGCTTAGTTAAAAACCGGGGAGTGGAGGAAGAGGTTGAAAGAACCTGGAAGGAGGCAGGACAAGGAGAGCAACAGGAGGCAGCAAAGAATGAGCAGGAGGTCAGAGTAAGAGTCAAGCAGCTGCCCCTGAGCATGCAGGTGACTGGCATGGTCCAAGCTGAGCATGCTCACCACCTGTTACGGAATGCGTACAGAAATGGTTGTGTATAGAAGGACCTTGCTGTGACAAGGGCCTGTTCATTGAGGCCTGTGCATTTCTTACTGTTTTCATATGCAGAGTCTTTAGAACAATGGTGTCCCATCTGTCACTGAAATAGTACTGTACCTGCTTAGGACTGGAGGAGTCCTGCAGAGGCGTCGCTCCGGTAGGGGCGGGGCTGTAAGTTTTGCTCGGTCGGAGTCCCGTTTACCGAACGAGCAGGAGGCAACCCCGCCCCCTCACTGTCAGAGCCATTCCCCTGCGGAGAAAGCAGCAGGCAAGAGACCCTGCCTGCTGCTTTCTCCGCAGGGGAATGGCTCTGACAGTGAGGGGGCGGGGCCGCCTCCTGCTCGTTCGGTAAACGGGACTCCGACCGAGCAAAACTTACAGCCCCGCCCCTACCGGAGCGACGCCTCTGGAATCCTGTGACTATAGATGTAGCTGGTGGTGCAGAAACTGCAGGGTTATTCCCTTCTGCCAAGACAGTGGATATCAACAGAAGAACTGAAGGAGATCCATTATCAAGTGTTCTAGGAATAGGTCTGCAATTCTCCTCCCAGTGATTTCTTCATTGTCATGTATTATTACACATAAAGAATATTAATAGAATATATATATAAAGTCCAAATGTATCTCTGAGGACATTCAAGGATGCACAAGCATTGTGTACTATTTTATTCCTGTGTTATAGACTGTTATGGAAGTTAATATGTCTGTCAAGGGACAGCTCCAGGTTTGGGGGAGTCCTCAGCAAGACACTTCCTGCTCCTACTAGTTTCATTCTTCTCCCTGTTCATTGGACAGAGGGAGAGGGCTAGCAGTGGTGGGCACTCTTCCTCAGAGGTGGCATTGGCTTTCCATGTCACCTGATTCTTCCTGGCCGGCTGGCTGTGTTGGGGCCTCAGCAGCTGCCCTGGGCTATTACAAACCACCCCCCACAAAGAAATTAAGAGTTTATTGCAAGAGTAAACCTGTTTCGCTCACAATGCAGAAAAGGTTAAAATAGCAGTGAACCACAGTATAGCTGACCCCCATCATTATGACCTGGATAAAAGGAATAGTTTAACCTTCCTTCACTTTCTCAGCGGCATTTCAAATCAACAAAGTTCCAAATTAATATTGATTGTTTTTAATTTTAAATAAACAGTGCACTGTTGAAAAAAGTAGGTCTTTGGAAAGGTGGGACTTTAAAGCACAATCCTATGCATGTCTACTCAGAAGGACATCCCATTGTGTTAAGTGGGGCTTGCTCCCAGGAAAGTGTATAGATAGGATTGCAGCCTTAAAGAGAGACATTCAGGCTGCAATCTTATGCAGACCTACCTGGGAATAAGTCCCATTGAACTTCTGACATGCATAGGACTGCACTATCAATCAACTGTAACATTATAATGGAAACAAAACCTTATAATGGATTACAAAACCTTATAATAAAGCCTCCTGGCTTTAGAAGTAGGTTTTTTCTGTGCCAGGTACAAGAGAGTAACAACAGGAAACAGGTTATCTTGTTGGCTGTGTGCTCTTGGAGGCATCTGGTGGGGCCACTGTGTGATACAGGAAGCTGGACTAGATGAGCCTTTGGCCTGATCCAGCAAGGCTCTTCTTATGTTCTTATGTTCTTATATATACATAAAATAATGGGAGAAACACTTTGACCAGCACGACACATATATATGTGTATGTTTGGACTGTTTGTTTTAGATTTGAAGAGGCAGCCCAAACAGGCAGCCCTGTTGGCGACTATAAGGCAGCCGTGAAGTACGCTCTGGCAGCATACACTGCCACAGTGCCAATGGGAAGGCTTGGAGCCTTCCCGCATGCATCGTCACCACGTTGGCCGCCTGCTGGAGCAGGTAACCCAACACAGGAGGTGGGAGGGGTGTGGAGGGTGGAACGGGAGGGGGAGGAACAGGGAAGGGGAGGCTGCAGGAGGGAGTGGATCCAGTGGCGATGGCGTGTGTCACTGTCAGATCCTATCCTCATATGTAGCCTTCCTGCCCCCTTTCTCTCCGCGGACTTGCACCAGTGAAATTGCTGGCACAGGTCTGAGGAGACCCATTGCAGGGCAGGAGGCATACAGAGGGGAAAGGGGAATTAAATCCTCTTTCCCTTCTGAAGCGTCCTGCACCCTCAGCCCCCCCCTCCCCTCTTGATACAGCGCTGCACCAGCAGGGTGGGGAAGGATAAGATTGAGCCATAAATCTGCTTTGGAAAGTAGTGCTACAATTAATCCATGTCATTAAATGGTATGATCTCCTAGACAACTTGGTTTGTTGGGTTATATGCATGAGACTATCTGAAAAGAAGATCATGATTCTATTCAAAATTTACTGACAGTAGCAATGGTATGTGGCAAACAACACAAGGTTAGTAAGATCCTTGATGTAAAATCTTGGTTGAAAAAGCACAGGGGCTTTTTAAGGGGGGGGGGACACTACCTCCTGGGTTAAAAGAAGCCAGTTGGAGAGAGGACAAATTTAGAGCTAAATGGAGATGCTTTATAGGAGCACTCAAATCCATGCTTGTGGCTTTGATTCAGAAAGCAGATATATGGATAGATGGTTTGTTTTGGTTTGAACTGTCCATTGTACTGATCTATTTTTATGATCATGCTGATTTTGAGATACTATTGTGTTTTGATCTGTTAATATATTTTCAATAATAAATAGCCTTGAAATGCAGGTTGTTTGATGAAGAAATGGGCAAAAACATCTCCGACAGGAATTTTCTAGATGAGATTCTCTGCATCAGGTCAAATAAATATTTTTTAATAGTCATTTCAGTGAAATCTACTGCCTGGGAACTGAATAGGTCAGGTCCAATCCCCCTTCAAGCATCTTTGCAGTATATGCAACATATAGCCAGCCAGCTGGAATCTGGTTCAGACAAAGTAGGATACAAAGAATTGTCAGTCAAGGAGCATCCTGGATGCACAGAGCCCAGAGTAATGGGCAGGTCACCAGAGTATTTGGACTAAGATCCACAAGGACTGAAGTATTCTGAAATATTCAGAACAGGAAATAGAATTGAAACATGGAATTCCTCCAATGGGTTTTGTACATACCTGTGACAAAGTTAGAGAATATCCTGTGTTTCTCAAAAAATCATAAACTGCTGAATGCTTTAGCATCTTCTCATATACCTAAAAGCTATCCATCCAAAGTCAATGTAATTCCTTTCTAGTGTAAAGGTTTGAATTACCTTCTCCCTCTGTTGCTTTTCCAGAGCTTTTTTTAGAGTCTGTCAGTTCAGTAAATTCTTCCCACAGAAGATGAAAGGAAAATGTTATTACATTAGCATACAAATGATAAAGAAAAGAAAAAGTAGTATCAGATATTGTGAAATTATATGCTTAGTAAAAAAAAAATAGGGAAATAGGTGTAAGCAAGAGAGAAAGAGATTGCCATCATGCCAGTTAAGCACGTAAAGAAAAATGAAAGCAAAGAGTTTATGTAGAAACTGTGACATGTCCTTAAAAGGAAATAGATTAATTCTTACTGGAGAATAGCCTCCTTGTGGATACTTGGTTAACTGCTGTTATAGCCTTTTGCTGCCCTTTTCTTAGGAGGATTATCATTTGAGTTGACTTCTAGACTCTGAGTGAAGACAAGTATGTTAACGCAGAAAAAAAGACATTTCATTAAATTGTTCTAGAGAGATCCCTGGTTCAAGCTATCTTCCCCATTAAAAAAAAATGACAACATCATAATGTCAAAACAATTTCTAAATTGTGACGGCATCTGTAAGACAATGCTCACCTTGTGCTCGTTTTTGTGCTCACTGTGCTAATTGGCTTCCTATCCGAGTCTGAAACATAATTATCACCTTTGCAACAGTAGAATAAATTATCCAAAGGCAAGGGATAGGACCTGTTTGAAAATGAGCCACAGATACATATCTCAGCTTTTATACCTGCAGTCAAAGCAGGTACGATGCTCAACGTGTCAGGTCCTGTTCCTTTTTCCTTCTTAACTAAAATAGCAGCCATGGAAGGGAATTGGGATGAGGGTTCTTGTGCTCTGCAAGGAGCATTTAATTATTTTCCCTCACATTGCTATCCCAACAACCACCCCCCGCCCTGAAGGTGTTATTTGCCAAGGAGGGCAGCTTTCATTGGTGCAGTAGAAGCTTCCTTCCTGAGGTTTGTGGCAGCTGTGGGAGAGATATCAGGCCCACAGTATAGAGGAAAGGGTGAAATGCACCCCTCACGCACCTCAGCTGGTATTTTAGGTTTCTCAAAAAAGTATGCAGAAATGACATAGCATCTGATCTGTTTTGACCTCAAATGGACTATCAATGCAGCCTGGCCATCGGAAATGGTGGCGCACCATAGAGCAAAGCCTGGCCACCACTGCAAGAGGCAAGCGGCCATGCCCATGCAACAGCGGCCACTGCAGGAGCTCCAGTGCCAGTAAGTCAGTGCAACAGGGAAGGGGAGGAACGAGGCGGAGACCAGTGAGGGAGGGGAGTGTCGAGGCTGGGATGCGGGCAGTATCTTTGACAGTGGCACTGCTGATATCCTATCCCCCTTTCCTGGTGCCGGGAAAGTAGATCCATCAGGGCAGCAGATGCTTGCTCTGGGGCAAGGGAACAAATGTTCCCTTACCTTGAGGAGGCCTCTGAAACCCAAAACTCCCCTGCAGGATGCAGTGTGGACCCTGTTGGCGTGAATGCATTGGCGCTGGGGTAGTTAGATAGGATTGGACTGTCCCACATATGTCACATGTGTTTTACTTCCTCCCCACCACCACCATTGCCTTACCTGCAGTGGAGTCACAAGGACGCGTGCCGCCCTAATGCCACCCGATTTTTGGGTGGGCGACCCGACGGGACGCTGCCCCGGGTGCCCCCCGGCTCTGCCCCCCCATTGCAACCGGCTCCGCTCCAAGGCCTTCTCCCGGCCTCGGAGGCTCCGAGGCCAGGAGAAGCCCTTGGAGCAACCTCCCCGGCCGATGCACCTTCTGAGGAAGGCCCACTGCGTCACAACGTTATTTATAATGTTTTTCGCACATGCGCAGACCGTTCCTGAAGGAAAAGGGCTGCCATTTTCCCTCAGGAACGGTCTGCGCATGCGCGAAAAATGTTATAAATAACGTTGTGACGCAGTGGGCCTTCCTCAGAAGGCCCTGGCGCGTCGACTGGGGAGGTCGCTCCAAGGCCTTCTCCCGGCCTTGCCTTGGAGCGGAGCCTCTGGAGGGCGACACAAGCAGGGGAGCTGTCACCCTCCGCGCGCGTCACCCTCCGGCGGTCCGCCCGCGCACGTGACACCCAGGGGCAGGGCGCCACGTGCGCCTCGCACTAGCAACGCGCCTGCTTACCTGCTCCTGCAGCTGTGGCAGGGTCTGGTGATGGACCCCAAAATAGCTGCCAATGGAATGCTCCATGTGCTGTCAGCAGCCATTTTGTGACAGCGGAACTCTGCTCCACTGTCACAAAGCACTCTGGCCAGCAGCCCAAACCAGCATAGGATTGGGCTGTAACTAAACCAGATTACAACTGGTTTTCAGTCTAGTCTACGTCGTGGGGAAATAAAATGTACCGGTATATATGTTCTTGAAATTGTAGAACTGTTGGATGGGAACAGATAGCCTTGAATGGTTTGTTTGTCATTTGTCAGTTTGTTTGTTTTTAGTGGCTACATGATAGTCATATACAATTACATTTTTCCAAGTAAGTAGATCTCACATCCTTAACCAACGAAAAACACAGAAACAAAAAACGTATTTAAGCATAAGAGAGTATTACTCATCATCACCAGTCATGTCACATGCACTGTCCAGTAGGTGCCTGAGAAAACTTGTACACACAGTAGTTCTGATCACACTGCTGGGGAGCTAGTTTCAGCTTTTCCTATGCTTTTCCCACTTGGAGTGCTACAGATATCTGGAAAAAAAAAACTGGTTTGCCTAGAGACCATGGCGAGGATGAAGAAATGAAGATGTATACTGTAGGCAGGGATAGCCTACACAATATTTTTTTTTGTACTTTTATCAAATGTATCATTTTTACACAACCATTTTTACACAACCAGTCCATTTGTTTTCCTTGGTTTTAGAAGTTTCACTGTGAAAAAGTTTGAGAACCTCTAGGAAATATGAAGAGTGATGTGCACAACACTATGGGTTTCATGGCTGCCCTATTACTCACATTCAGCCTGAGTATGTATCTCGGCTGTGTTGTACTTTGGTTCATTTTTCAACTGGCTACATCAGTCTCTGTTCCTACAGCTGTTGGAGGCCTTTTGTCATGTCAGATTTGATCAAACCTGCCAAAAGCTTTTCAAATGTAAGCAATTTTTCGTCTGTGGTATGGCTTGCAGTCGGGACACTGTGATACATTAATGTATAGCTCTTAGCATTTGTGGATGGTAAGGCTTGTTGCCATAGAACCCAGCATCTAAGAACATGACTCTTCAGGTAAAGGGTGTGTATTTTGCTGGAGGAACATTGCCAAGAACAGCCCGTGACCCATGTCTGTGAGTCCTAAGAAATATTTTCGTGAAAATGTACCATTATGCTGTTCAACTATATTTACACAGGGTGGCTTATAATACAGATACTGATATTTCTAATTTAGAGTGCCCGGGCATTACCAGGCAGCTATCACTTCTAATCAAAGCTAATTAGAAGGCCAAGCAAGGCAGAAGAATTTGCATATGAAAAGAACATCATTTTCCTGGAGAAGCTTTTATTGCCTTTTCTCATTTGCATCTACCCTGTAGCGTAGAAAATCATTTGAAGATGTACTCAAAAACCAGGGCTCCCCCCCCCTTTATATCTTTAACACCAAAGCAATATTTCCTGGATGGGCCAATTGGTCCTGCGCTTTCTCCGTGCTTGTTCTTTGAAGCACTGAAGAACTTCTTTATTATCCAGAGCGGCAGATGCATAGCACACTTGAAGACAAATGAGATGAGGTATTTGTGTACTGAAGTTTTAATCATGCTTCCCTGGTAAAGACTTCAGAAAGAACTTGGTAATGAGCATTTGCCCTAATTCACGAGAAAGGGTTGGGCAAAAAGGGTCAGCGCAGACTTTGGGTTCGGAAAGTCGCTACGAGTCATTCTGGTTTACTCCATTTCAAACCACATTCTGTTTTTCTTTTGATAAAGGCAGGATGCAAGATGAAAACATAAAAACAAAGTGAGTCTTTGTTGTCTTTGACAACAACAGTACTGGGCTTCATCCCACCAAAAATTAGACACTTTTTTTGTCACTTAACTCTCCCAATGAATTCAATGGAACGTAAGGTTACAATCTGAAAAATACCCAGGAGGGCGCAATTCCCATTTACCTCAATGGGACCTGCTTGTATTGTTCAACAAAAAACTCAACCTGCTTTGAAACAAAAGAAAGTCTAATAAGATTTTAGATTTTCATGGCCAGCTATTATGAGAGAAGAGCCATTTACGGGAATTAAAGCCATGATAATTCATGGAATCCGTTCCAGTTGACTGGCTCCAGCTGATCGTCAGTTGCTTTATTTGAAGATCTGCAGGGCACATAACCTGCCTGCTTTGCCTGAAGAAGTTTGGAAGATACCAAATGAAATGTAGTAATGCTGTTTTAATTCTAGTCACTTTTATTTGGCCTTGTGACTTGTGTTAAAACTGTGTTTTAACCAATAAAAGGTATTTGACTTATCATGGCTTTAATTCCCAAAAATGACTCTTCTCTCAAAAGAAAGTATTGTGAATTGTTCTTCAATTAGAAAGTGAACACGGATTATTGAGATTTGCAAGTTTAGCCATTGGATAATGCACATCATAAAACAATTAAACGAGACCCCAGAGACCTCTATCCCTTTTGATCACTATCTCCAAATCGCAACCTGCTGTCCAACCTTGAACTGTCTATTATGAAGCTTTGCATTTTGAGAGTCACAACTTCTGCATTCACTACGGAACCCCCACTACTGTTGTTGAGCCAAAGTGACAATTTGGAATGTTGATTAAACCTGTTAATTTCAAATTTTAAAATTTAGACTTTTATTTCAATCTCAAGATTCAAAATATGTGCTGTGTGCTTTGGACAGAATGGGAAGTTTCTTATTTTGATGGTTATTACCCACAATTAATGAAGATACTAATTGTTCGATATTGGTTCCCTGACTACACATTCACACTCCCATCCATGTTTTGTCTATAAGAGACTGTAATTGTGGGAAGGGGAAGGGGCTTTTTATCACTTTTCTCTTTTGGCCCAATCCTATCCTTCCCCGCCTCCATTCAGAGGCATTCGTATGGTGGGGGCGGTACTGTAAGTTGCACCCCGTCCTAGTCCCCATTTACAAGCCGGCACGAGGCGGCCCTGCTCCCTCACCATCGGAGCCATTCCATGCAGAGAAGGCAATGGGCAGGACTCCCTGCCCGTTGCCTTCTCCGCACTGAATGGCTCCGACGGCGAGGGGGCGGGACCACCTCGTGCCAGCTTGTAAATGGGGACTAGGACGGGGCGCAACTTACAGTACCGCCCCCACCGTAGGAATGCCAAGCTGCCCCCGCCCCCACCCCACTGGTGCAGCCGCGCTGAAAAGTCATTTTTAAAAATAATTTTATTTTTTCATTTAAACAGTTGTACATATACACATTTCATAATCTCAACAGTCACATACCTAAGGATTAAGCATATACCTCCAAAAATGATTTCCAAATCTCTTCAAATTTATCTAGAGATGATTGACTTCTGAAAGAAATAAGTTCAAATATGGAAAGAGCTTTTGGGGGGTGGGCCTGCAGAAGACCCAGGGATATTTTAGGCCCCTTTCTGAATGTTCAGCCTTGGTTTTATTTAATAAGACATTTCTAGGCCTTGCAACTGTGGAGATACAAGAAAAAAACACGTAGGCAAGATTCTACCCAGTTGCTTAGAAGGAAGCAAACCTGCAACTGTCATCCAGTTTTCTGATCAATGAGTAGCTGACAGACATTAAGCACAGGTTTAAAAGTAATTTGTATGAATATTGAATATTAATATTTAATACTTTGAAATCACATTTGAGATTTCTTGTGTTTAGGTTCTGCATGTTCTCTATTGATTCCTTCCACCCACTCCAGTGTGCCTTTAGGCTTCCCTTTCTGCAGAACAGAATTTCTGGATACAGGCTTGGTGCTTTTTGGAGTGTTTGCTAATGTGAAATCTCATATTAAAATGGTCCACCCTTTGCAACCCCCTCTGTCTGCTTGGCACAGGCAAGAGTGGTGGGTATCATCTGGGAGGTGAGAGGAAGGGAAAAGTCATAGATTATGGGAAACCTGCAAGAAAGTATCCCCCAAATTCTTTCCTTCATGTTCGGAAAAAGGTATTCTTTTAGCCAGAGTCAGAGTTTATAAAATAGTGTTGTCAAAAATTTCTAGATCGCAAACTACCACAGTAGGCCTTGGAGGAGAAAAGCCTAAGGGGAGGGACATAGTTTCGCATTCGACTGAACAAACACAAAATTCAGAACTAGTAGGGGAAAACAGCAATTTGGCATGTGTGGAAAAAAATTAGCCCCCCACAAATGGTGCCTGTTGATGTTTCAGTTTCATCATACCTTCTAGTTGGGACGCACATATAGAAAGGCAACAACAGGCAGCACAAATATGTAGGTTTTAGTGGCAGAATGCAGTCTAGATGAATGCCAGTGTTGAGCATATGAGGAAAATCTGCAAATGCATGACTACTTAGATATTGGTTTATTCCGTTCAGTGCCGTGGTCCTAGTAGTACTGTAGATAAGAAAGGACAGCCACACATATCACTGTCTTTTCTTTATATGAACTGAGGCCTGCCTTCTGGCCCCAAGCCAAGTATGTTACTAAAAAGGCAGAAACTGACAGCTCAATCCTAACTAAGCTTTTAAGACAGTGGAACAGTCATAAATGGCCATACGGTGGCTCGTGTTGCCGCCGGCCATTTCAGAACTTTCACCACAAATGGCAGCAGTGTCTCAGCAGTCTGCGGTCATAGCCGGCTATCCGCAGGAGAGCAGGTAAGTCAGTGTGGGGGGAAGGCAGCGGGAGGAATGGGGTGTGGATGGGGAGGAATGGAGAAGTGTCTGAGCAGAGAGGGGGTGGGCAGGGGGCAGAACGGGGGTGGATCCTTGCGGCACGGGGATGCACCAGGATCCTCTCCCCATTCCCTCTCCTTGACTCTTCTCATTTCTGCGCCAAAAATTCAGGCAGTGAGGGATTGCACTGTGAGTCAGTAAGGTCTGTATTGGCAGTCAGGGCTTCCCTCTTGGGACCCTTTTTAATGCTTCTATTGATTCAACATAAACTTTGTTCCTTTCAAGATCTACTTGTGTGCTTTGAAATCATTCTCATACTTTCTTCTAAACCATTCTGTTGTCTTTCACTGTAAGCCCTGGTCAAAGATGCCAGAAATGCTGTGGCTCATCCTATTAGCAGAGATATTTCGCAATGTCAGCTGTTGTCAGGCAAAATACATATGCGATGCAATTTAAAGTTCTGGAACTTGATTGCATATCTGTGTCAAATGTTAACGTAGGGGGATGTTTGGGGGATCATCGAGACTTATCAGGGGATTGCGAGGGAATGATTTATATTACCAGCTTGAACATTTATGAAGACTAGATAAAAGCAACAGAAGAGGGAACTGATATACACAAACAACAATCTAATGTTCCTATAATCACAATCCTAGACTTCCTACTGCCACAATAACTCATTTTTTTTTTAAAGTATCACTGAATCTCTGGTGTATTATTCATGACATAATAGTTTTGGTGTTTTCCCCCAACGTAGTGAGATGAAAAACAGAAATCTCTTGCTATCTGATTTACTCAGTGAGTCAGCGAGGAGGGTGAAATGGGGCAGAGGGAGGGCGGAACCGGGTGGAATGGGGGGAGGGGTAGGCATGTTAAGGTGGGAGGGGTGGCACCTGGCACAGGCAACTTGCGCCGGATGATATCCCCTCTGGTAGCGGATGACACACCCCCTTTGTCTCCTCGGACTTGCACCAACTAAAGAGCTGATACAGGTCCGAGGAGACCCATTGGCGATCAGGAGGCGTACAGAGGGGTAAGGAAATATATTTTCCCTTTTCCCTCCCAAGCCTCTCAATCTGCCCTCCCCCACCATAGCGTACAGCACTGCCTGTTTTGGCGTGGCTACATGCTATGGCGGGTGAAAAAGTAGGATTGGGCTCATAATGTTCTTCATTCAAATGCTTGGGTTGATATATCTCTCAGAAGCGGAATACAGATATGAATCATGTTGGGTAACAAATGTGCAAATGTCATCACTGAACACCCATTTTCCATCACGAATGGAAAATCACAGATATTAATGATAGCTTTAACCAGAATCTTGGCCTCCATACTATGCCCTAATTGACAATATATGCATTTGAAATATACTATTAATAAATCTTCCAAAGTATATTGAGTGAATGGCATCTCTAGCCAGATACACCCAGGTTTGATGGTCTTGCTATACAAGGAATCAATTTGACTCCATCTTCCTTGCATTAGGATTCTTTGCATCCATGTCAAATTACTGCCAGTAATTTGTGTCTGTCATCTACATTTAATAAATAATAAATCTGCTTGCACTGATACAATGTAGATGCAAGAAGACAGACTCAAAATGCACTAGGGAGCCTTTAAATCAAAAAGGAAATCTCCGTTCAATTGAAAATGATTGTGAAAGATGCCAGGAAAGAAATTATCCCTATTAGATGAAAGGCAAGAAAACACTTCCGGAATCCATGGATGTTGCCGAGTTGCCATTGTCAGGAAGCCAGAGATCACCCAGACATTGAATATTAGTTCTGTGTATCCATAAGTTGATTGTAATGTATCTAACTGTATGTATTTAATCACAAGATGTTTGTATGTCTAAAGCTGATGTAAAACAGAAGTAAAAGGAATGTGTAACAGGGCAGTTACAACCCCTTTGAAATGCAACTGTCTCTCAAAGTGTGAAACTAAAGTGGCAGACTAGAGCAGAAACAGGCCTGCCCTGAGGCATCTTCAAGGACACTAGATAAGAAGAGTTCCGTGTGAAGTGATTAGTCATCATAAAACATATCTAAAGTGAAACCAAAATCTGCACTTCACACAGGTGTTGTAAATCAGAACCAAGGTTTGAGGATGTGTACGTGTAAGGCATCGGATTGGCTACTTCGTGCCAGTCGATGCCCCCACTTTTGGAGGAATAACCGTTATTCTATTGGGTATAAAGGTAGGAGCAGTCTTGGCTCCAGAGCTCTCTTCCTTCTGGCATCGGCCGCGGGAGCGTCTGCCCAAATTTACATCAGAATGCCATTCACTATCTCTAGGTATGTATAGGGTAGAATAGCTAGTCTTTGTTACGTTTAAATGTGCCTGTCTGCTGTGTTTTCCTCTTTGCAAGCCTCTTGTAACAGCCCCAAGTGGGATGAGGTTTTGCACCATAAACGAAATTTACTTCTTTAAAATAAATTTCTTATATTTCTAAAGAGGACTCTGTGTGTGTCAAAGCGCTGGACCAATCTGGGATAAGCACTGGGAAAAGGAGGAAACCGGGAAGTAATGGTGTCGCCCGTGCGACTGGTCAGGAGGGAGGCTCCAGGGTGGCCAGGCTTTGAGCGGAGGGGCGACAAGGTCGCGTTTGCACTGCGGGGATAAGCAGTGGACCGGGGGGAGTTACTCTGGGGGAAGAAGTTGTAAATAAAACGCAGCCATAGTGCCTGAGACTGCGAGAAATAACGTAGTGGCTGTAAATAAAGCCAGGCAATCTCCCCTTTTTCTGTACCCAGAGTAACGCAACCTTCGAGCAAGAAGCCCTAGCAGTTGTCTGGTCGTTGACTAAGTTGAGACACTACTTGCTCGGACAGCATTTTTACCTATACACAGACCATCAAGCCTTGTCTTGTATGGATAAGATTGATGCTAATCAAAGGATACTCAGATGGAGTCTGACCCTTTCTGATTACAATTTTTCGATTCACCATATTAGAGGGAGCCAGAACATAGTTGCCGATTCGTTATCTAGACAGTGGGAAGTGGGGGATACCTTGACTCCTAGTCCCAGCTCTACAGAAATAAAGGACAACTCACTACAGAGATAGGAGGCTAATTTTAGCAATGCTGCTATGTTTGTAACTACCTCACTGTTTTGTTTTCTATGGTTGTTTGTCTTGTGATCTCTTGCAGGACGAAATAAGTACCCAAAGTTATTGGAGTACGTTTTCGTCTGGGGAAGGCGTGTCAGGAAGCCAGAGATCACCCAGACATTGAATATTAGTTCTGTGTATCCATAAGTTGATTGTAATGTATCTAACTGTATGTATTTAATCACAAGATGTTTGTATGTCTAAAGCTGATGTAAAACAGAAGTAAAAGGAATGTGTAACAGGGCAGTTACAACCCCTTTGAAATGCAACTGTCTCTCAAAGTGTGAAACTAAAGTGGCAGACTAGAGCAGAAACAGGCCTGCCCTGAGGCATCTTCAAGGACACTAGATAAGAAGAGTTCCGTGTGAAGTGATTAGTCATCATAAAACATATCTAAAGTGAAACCAAAATCTGCACTTCACACAGGTGTTGTAAATCAGAACCAAGGTTTGAGGATGTGTACGTGTAAGGCATCGGATTGGCTACTTCGTGCCAGTCGATGCCCCCACTTTTGGAGGAATAACCGTTATTCTATTGGGTATAAAGGTAGGAGCAGTCTTGGCTCCAGAGCTCTCTTCCTTCTGGCATCGGCCGCGGGAGCGTCTGCCCAAATTTACATCAGAATGCCATTCACTATCTCTAGGTATGTATAGGGTAGAATAGCTAGTCTTTGTTACGTTTAAATGTGCCTGTCTGCTGTGTTTTCCTCTTTGCAAGCCTCTTGTAACAGCCCCAAGTGGGATGAGGTTTTGCACCATAAACGAAATTTACTTCTTTAAAATAAATTTCTTATATTTCTAAAGAGGACTCTGTGTGTGTCAAAGCGCTGGACCAATCTGGGATAAGCACTGGGAAAAGGAGGAAACCGGGAAGTAATGGTGTCGCCCGTGCGACTGGTCAGGAGGGAGGCTCCAGGGTGGCCAGGCTTTGAGCGGAGGGGCGACAAGGTCGCGTTTGCACTGCGGGGATAAGCAGTGGACCGGGGGGAGTTACTCTGGGGGAAGAAGTTGTAAATAAAACGCAGCCATAGTGCCTGAGACTGCGAGAAATAACGTAGTGGCTGTAAATAAAGCCAGGCAATCTCCCCTTTTTCTGTACCCAGAGTAACGCAACCTTGACAGCCATTGTCATCTATTCATTTTGTAATGGATTATTCCTATTAAGGGAGTTCCATTCATCATGAGGAAAAGACTTCTTACGAATAGGGTTTGTTCATTTTTTCTTTATTAGTTGCTTCTCGTATCAATCATAATCCCAAAAGATAATGGTATATTCTGCATGAATTACAAGTCACAGATGATGTATTTGTGACTTGTTATTTATGTATTATTTTATTAGAAACATTTATATCCCAACTTTCTATCCCTATTGGGGCCCTCAAGGGAGCTAACAATCACAGTAAAATCATTAAAACAATAAATAGCAGGGGCAGTGGTGGCACAACATGGGGGAAGGGACAGACCACACCGGGTGACACCAAATGAGGAGGTGGCACCCACTATGTAAGCCGCCCAGGCTCAGCGGTCTTCAGCGCGCTCCAAGCCACTTCGTGTTCTCGCAAACAAAGATAGTGAGAACACGAAGAAGTGACTCGGCTCTGAAGACACCCCTCCCTGTAGGGGGGATGGGTAGGAGCCTGTAGGAAGGGGTGACACCCTTGCTCAGCTGTCTTCAGCCACTCCTAGTCACTTTAAAGAAGCGACTCAGCTCGGAGCAGCCGAAGATGGCCAAGCAAAGGTGTCATCCCTTTGCGGCAGCTTCTGGAACCTTTCCTCAGCCGCTCCAAGCTGCTTCATATTCTGCAGAGGCTCAGCAAGCTGGACGTAATGGGTGGTGATGTGCTGACATCATCACGTCACCGCCAATTACTTCCAGCTCAAGAAGCCACCAGCTCATGAAGTTAGCTCATGCAGACATGATTCCAGCTCATGAAGACATCATCACATCACCACCAATTCCTTCTGCGTCTGCGCACTGGGCAAAGTGAAACCACGAGTAACCACTCTGGGTGACACCAAAGGTAGGGATGCCACTGAGCAAGGGGTATCAAGTTAGCAGCAGCAAATGCAAAATCCAGTTTACTTTAAGCTGCACCCAGGTCAGACACATGTCTGAACAACAGTGTTTGGACTTGTCTTCTAAAGGAAGAAACATTAGCCAAGCCTCCTGGGGAAGTAATTCCACAGTTCAGGTGCCACTGCTGAGAGGGCACTGTCCCATATAATCAATTGATGCACTTCAGATGATGCTGGAATATAAAGCAGGGTCTCTGTTGAACACCAAAAGTACGTGGATAAGTTCATATGAGAACCTGCTCTGGTCAGCTGACATGCAGTAAACCATACAGTGTAAGCAAATGACTCATGCTGTACAATAGCCAATTGTGACATAAGAATGGCAGCACTATACTGTATATAGTTTCTGCTGTTCATAACTAGCCAGGTTAAATGGTGATCTCAGTCCTGTTTCTCCCTTTTCTAGGGTTTCCTATGCACAAGATTTTTAAGCTAGACATATTACAGTAACGATATGAGAGATCGAATGAGGAGTAACCATGGGATTAGTAGCCATGCTTAGGAGGGAAGAAGCCGTTATTGTTAAAGATCACATTAAACAGTGAACATTGGCTTCAAAGTAATGATATGATTTTCACTATATAAATCCACACCAGCACCACCACTGTCCACTTTTTTATAGGCTACTCCATGAACTGACCCACTCATGATGATCTATGAACAAGTTTATATTTATTTATTTTTCAAATTTTTATACCGCCCTTCCTCCAAGGAGCTCAGAGTGGTGTACATATTTCCTCCCCTCCTTTTGTCCTCACAACAACCCTGTGAGGTAGGTGGGGCTGAGAGATAGTGACTGGCCCAAGGTCACCCAGGAAGCTTCATATGCTGAGCGGGGATTTGAACCTGGATCTTCCAGGTCTAAGTCCGACTCCCAAACCACTACACAGTGAGTGACTAGCCTAAAGAAAAATGTCCTTCGACTGAATCGTAGCCCTGGTCACTGCAGAGAACATATATTTATTTATTTATTTTTAAAAAATTATATCCCGCCTTTTCCTATGCCGAAGGCAAATGCCCAAGGCGGCTTACAACAGATTAAAATACATAATTTAAAATACATAAAATAAGTTTAAACAATACATAAACAAATTTTATGTACAGAACTTTATGCCGTTTGGTTTTCTGCATGTCATTCCAAGTTCTTGAAATGCATTGTGGGGTGTGTGTGTGTGTGTGTGTGTGTGTGTGTGTGATTATTGTGGTGTGTGGAGGGCTGGTCCTTGCAGAGCTCTGCACAAGTGATTAGCAGTCACATGACCACTTCAAAGCAGGGAACTAGCACACATATACTTCAGGTTACCAAGCAGGAGCTAAACTTGTGGACAAGATCTTATACTTCAAAACATTATAGCTCTTCTCAGGAATCTACACCACAGACAGGCAGCCCAACCCTATCCAAGTTCCCCCACGCCGCAGCGGCACCAGCACAGCTTCTGTTACATCCTGCGGGGGAATTGTGCATGCTGGAGGTCTCCGTGGGATAAGGGGACATTTGTCCCCTTGCCCTGGGGTAAGCCCAAGCATCTGCTATGGGGCAACTCAGATCTGCAAGAGCTAAATAGCTGGCACAAGTCCGTGTTGCCCTGTGTCAGCGGATTGAACCCAGGAAAGGGGCTAGGATTTGGTGCATGCCAGTACCACTGATCCCACCCCATCCTGGTCCCAACCCGCCCACATCCATCCCGTCTCCGCCCTCCCCCTGCTCCACTGCTTGGAGCAGTCCCTACATACTCCGGCGCACGTGGAGGCCTGTACTGGCGCCGGTGGGACAGTGCCGGCCTTCCTGCCAGCACTGCTGTCTGTTGCACCGTTGCAAACTGCTTGACGGCAGTTTTGTGATGCCCTGTGCTGGCAGAGCGCATACACAGCCAGCACAGTGGGGGGATAGGATTGTGCCGTTAAACTGATTATTCCCTCTTCACGGGGAACTGAAGCTCTTTGAGATGTGCAAGAAGAATCTATAGAGAATCCTTAGAAATTCTCAGAAACGTCACCAACTGCAATTTCCAGGATTCGTTGGGAGAAGGCATGTTAATTAAGCGAGCATATCACAAATGGAAACTTTTAGTATAGATATGCCATTCAATTCCCTATGTGGTGTGTGCATCTCCTGCATAAGAAGAGATGACGAATCTTGCTGTATATTGTGCATTTGCCACTTTTGGGCCGTGACAGGTACACCCTTCCCTGAATAGTGCCATTTGAGCCCCATCCTCTTATTTTTCCCAGTCATACTTCGCTCAAGCATCTCCTCTGCTTCTATTATTGTTGCTGTCCTGTTGCTGTCCCGCTTCTGGTTGTTTATTGTTTTCTCTGATGTTTTCATGTTCATTTTACTAACTGAAAACTGCCTTGATTTAGAAAAACATATTAAATAAAAAACGAATGTGAACCGAGAGCAATCTGGCCATGTGCTTTCAGAGGTCCACTTTCATAAAAAGAGTCAGGTAACAATGCGATTGTTCTACAGCCTTTTCTTGGTTTGGCATTGTTTCGTTCCTCTGACTCAGATGGATTCTGCAGAACTGTAATTTAGGGACACATTCTGATAGGGGACCACAGCAAGCTGGCAAGGCATTGTAATTTCCTACTGATATCTGATCACAAACTAGAGAACACAAAGCCGTTGAAACAGTGTGATAATTACTAACAATTGCTTTCTTTCTAGGACTAAGATCTCTTTCTTTCTTCAGAGGGAAGATGCATATCTTAATTTGTATCTGAGGCTCAATTCACTTGTTTTCTTTTCCAGCTGTAACTTTGACACCTCATTTTCACAAGGACGTTTATGGTGTTTCTGTTAAATCATTCCTACGTGAAAATAAAGCATTTGTTCTTGAGAAAAGACTAGCATTCCGGCGTTTTCACACAGGAGCTATGCACATAATTCCCCATAGGAAGGTGAATATATGAAGCCCCCTGGTTCTGGGTCAGACCATTGATCCATCAGTATGGTCTTCTACAATGACATACAGCATCTCCGTGAGGTTTTCAAGACTTTTCTAGCCTTACCTGGAGAAGCCAGTGATTGAACCTGGGACTTATGTAAAGCATGTACTTGACCAATCAGCTCTCATCCAGTGATGGGGACTCGAGTCAAATGACTCGACTCGCAAGTGTGACTTAGCCACTTTTTCCCTGACTCGTACTCATACTTGTACTCGTGACCCACTGACTCGCACTTGCACTCGCACTCATGACCCACGGGACTCGTACTTGACTTGCACTCGTGAGGGTAACGACTTGCCATTTCCAAGTCATTTTCCTTTAATGGCCGGCATCAACGCAGGCAGGCAGGCAGGCAGGTGCAGTGGAGACCTCGGAGGAGGACGGCAGAAGGGAGGAAGGGTTTTCAAGGGGGTGGGAAAGCAAGCCTGGCTCTGAGTCCCCCCCCCCTTTGTTGCTGTATGTTTGGCATTGGCCACAACTCCGAGCGAGGAGGAGTGAGGGAAGGCGAAGCTGCCGCAGCAGTTCCTCCTCATTGACCAAAACTCCGAGCCCAAGGGATGCTTGGCTCAGCAAGGGGAAGGTGCAGGGAGGGAATAATAAATGGTTTGAATGTAGACACGCTTGTTTTTCCCAAACCAGATGGGTGGTGACAAGACTGAGAGGTGAGGGAAAGGGCATAGGGGGAACCAAGTGGGTGCTTTAAAAGTCTCAGAGGTCCCCACACACACCCCACACACAGACACCCACCCATCCCATTTTCAGGGGAAAAAGCCATTTTCCCCAAAGTGACTCGACTCGTGACTTGTGACTCGTGGTTTCTGGCCTTACTCGTACTCGACTCTCACTTGTGCAAAAATGACTCGCACTTGACTCGTACTTGCCCCAAAATTTTGACACAGACTCGCACTCGGACTCGCACTCTTGCAAAAATGACTCATACTGGCACTCGCACTCGTGACCTAGTTACTTAGATACATCCCTGCTCTCATCCCATAAGAGCATTTAATATCATTGTGTGCTGATTTGACTACTTCCATGTACAGAGGCAGTACACCTCTCAGGAGCTGTGATCCAACAGCAGGAGATAACCCTCGCAGAGCGAGTCTTGTGAACATCCAGGAGCCTTTGGTCAGTTGCTCTTGGAAGACTCCAGGACTAGATAGACTTTTATCTAAGTAAGCACTTCTTATAGGGAAAGTACATAACCCATAACATAGCATATGCTTTATATCCAGGAAATTCCAGGTGCAATCATTGTGCATGTGCGCATAGAGCTAGGAAAGACCCCTGTCTCAAATCTTGCATTCACTACTAAGCTAGATTGCCCAGTAGCCTGACTTGTATAAGGCCATATATGTTTGCTTCAAAAGCAAATACAATATGTGAATCACGTCTGAATGGTGCAGAACTTGCCACTTCCAGGAAACTCTTCTAATAACACACACACAGAGTTGGTCCTCCTTATCCGCGGGGGAGATTCAGATCCTCCCCAAAACTCCCCCTGCCCTCCTTTCCCTGTCCCTGACATGCCTCCGCTGCCAACTTACTGACACTGATGGAGGCCTCTGGAGCCGCTACTGCACACGCTGCACTGCTGCCTGTTTGTGGCAACAGCTCAGTTTCCACACTGCTGGAAAGCATCCTGCACTGCCAGAACCTGAGTTCCAGCAGTGGAGGGTAAACAAAGGATTGGGAGCTAAACGTTTTTAAAAATTCACTGCTCTTAGAAAGATAGCATGTGAAGGAGAAGCACTCCAGCCTCACTGATCTCTGATGTCCTAGTTTTCTACATGCATGTTTTTTTAAGGTGGAGAAACATTCAAGTGCATTTTCCCCACCACTCCCTACATGTTGAAATGGTAAAATTCCAGAAGGGCTGTACTTTTCTTCTTTTTTTCAACATGTAAACTGCCTCTGAGGCAAAGGCTCAGCTATAAAAGGCCAATACTGTACTAAAGGATCTCGTATTTAAGCAGCTATGCATGGAAACCAATATTGCACTTACAGCCTAAAAAGGAGGATGGACAAAGTAAAAATATTGCCACATCAATTCCACTCCTCCCCACTCACTCATCTACTGATGGCCAGAGTTTCAGCAGGAATGTGAATAGCAGGCAATCTTCATGAATAAAATACAGATGCAATTATTAAACCTATAAATGTTCTTGGGTGCAGCCACTTCCCATTATTTTTCATTTTAAAAGAAAAATCGTTCACCTCATTCAAATTTAATTTTAATTTTAAGGGCGTGTGTTTTTTCCCCTCTCCTGAAGTGACTTGAAATGAGTTGAAATGGGGCTCATTACATTGCCAAATTTGCAGCTATGGAATCTCACTTCCTAGCGCTGCAGGAGAAGGGGCTAGACCTCAATGGTAAAGTACAGGCTCTGCAAGCAGAAGGGTCCCAGTTCAGTCCCAGGAAGTAGTATTTAAAAGACCGCTGAGTCCTTAAGCAGCTGCTGTCAAGTCAAAGCAGTGGACACTATTAAGCTAGATGGGCCACTGGCCTGTCTTGCACGTTGAAACCAGTGCCTCTTAAATCGCTCTCTCCCTTGGGTGCTGAACTAGAGCTCTGTCCCAAAATGCATTGCTCATGAAGAATAGGGAAGGGAGCTAAGAAATATTTGTGCAGAGGGCCTCCTTGTCTCGTCAGCATTTCTCCTTCCCAGCAGCACTATCCTGGAGAGGTTAGGTTGCAGGAATGTCACCCACAGGAAAATCGACCTCAAGAAAATCCTGGAAAGTCGAAGCAACTTACAACCCAGTCCTATGGACTGTTTATGATGATGGAACTTGCCTTCCACCATCATAAATGATGAGGCTCTGCCATAAATGGCACACTGATGCTGAGAACGTCAGAGCCACCAGAGATGCAACTTCTAAAACACTTGCACCCAGTCCGGGACTAGACTGAAGGCATGTAATATGACAACACTGTTGAAGCTAAGCATGTGCGACTCTGGCTAGTGTCTGCATGGGGGACTTCTTGGAAATCCCACATATCCTGCCCTATAAGTAGCAAGCCCTCAAAAATCAACTGTAGGTACCTAAAGTGGTAGCGCTAAAGTGGTAAAATTATTAACAATAATAATAATAATAATAAAGTGAGATGGTAACACACTTCTGTATATTCACATCTGTAATAGCATTATATTTATTTTCACTTCCAAGGTTTTGGAGAGGGGTACGCAAATGTATGTGGTTCCTCAGGGGCCTCTTTGATCTTCAACTTCACGTCCTCTCTTCCTAGATATATCACTGTTAACCTAAACTCTCCAAACATAAATCGGTAATGACACATATAAAAGCTGTGAGCATTCTCCAAGGCTGGGGAATAGAACTCTCTGCCGTATGGTGTTACATCAACACCTTCTGTCTCTGTTTAAATGTAGGTTAGGCATTTTTGTTGCAGTAATGATTTTAATTGGTGTATCCAGGCTTTACTATCAGTTTATCACGTAACACCTTGGTGATGTTTAATTCTCTGTGGCACTGTAAAGAACGCACATTGCGTGAAGTGAGCATCTGACTGTCAGCCACATAAAAAAGACAGGCATGTTTTCAGCATCGTTTGTGGTTTCAAGATCATATCCATCCATTCTAAGATCTTATCCATAACAGGAAAAACTGAACTATGTAATACTGCCAAGATCACCGTGTTTGTTCTTCCACATTGCTCTGTTTTCTATCATGTGTAGATTCTGACACTGTAACTCTAAGCTCATCAAAACTTAAAAAATTATACAGTTAAATATTCTGAGGTTGTCTGAACATGATTTATATTTTTCTTCATAGCAATAGTATAACAACATAGTGGAAAGTGTCCTTTTCTGCCAATGCAGCCATATGCTATGCCTGTTTACTCTGAAGTAAGCTAGTGGGGCTTACATGGACAACCCAAAGTGAAATGCTAAAGCGACTACAGTGAGGAAAAAATAAGGGAATTAACAGCGCAATCCGACCCAACTTTTTTGAATTCCGAAAGAGGAATTTAAAGGGGATTTGAATCCCTTTTCCATTCTGGGGCCTCCCGTTCTCACTGGGCCGCTGGTTACAACGGCAAAAAAGTTGGGTCGGATTGTGCTGTAAGCTGCTTAACTTAAATCATTTTCCATTCCAAATGTATTGTCAGCAAACATATGTATTCATATAAGAGACCATCTGCTGGGAAACCAAGTCTTAATGATTCCATGACCAGCTCCTATAAGTTCTATGAGGCATGCCTTTATCAAAAGGATAAAACACATTCCCAGCCGCAACTTTCTATCTTCCAAATGCTTCATTACGCAAAACAAACAAACAAACAAACAAAAACCTGTATGTACAATTCTTTTGGTTACAGTAACTAATCTTTGCTTGATTTTTTTCACAGAATTCGCGTTTCCAATACCCGGCAAGTAAGGACCGCCGTCGCAGCAGCCAACGGCCCTTACCCGGCCATTTCCCCGAATATGGGTGCCACATGCTGAAAAGGTTGTAAGAATTGACCCTTGGAATGCTGATCGTTTATGTGTTGTTGCTTGAAAAACAGCTTGACTTGCTTGGGATGGTGTGGTGATACTGTAACAGATGGTTTCAATATTCAGCACTCATTTACAGTTGATAATATGCCATCTTCAATTAATTAAAGATCCCTGGAACATAGTTCAGGATATTTTATATCCTATTTTATAAATGTAAGTAAGTAACTTACATTACTCCATAATTAAAGGGATGATCATTTTAGGAAAATAACAGTTTGCAAGGCCAAACATGGATTATTATTGTAATTTCAGTAGTTAGTGCTTTGGCTCTAAGTTTGGAAATGTTTCTCTACATGGTTAATTTTTGTTTTATGAAGGCACAAGATGGAATCCTCCTGGGACGCACCTCGCGTCCCGGGAGCGTTTGCCCTGCTCCAGGAGGGGTGCGTCCAGCGATGCTTCTCCTCCGTGATTCCGGCCAACTGGCTGGCCGGATCACGTGGTTTGGACGCCGGCACGAGGGAGCTGCGCGTTTTCGCGGCTCCCTCAGTCGGCGGCTTGGAAGCGACGAGGGAGGACGCGTGCTGCCGAGCTCCTTTCGACTTGGCCCAGCGCCCCCCCTCAGGCTTCGGTGCGGCTAGGCCGCATGACGACGATGGCGGTTTTGCTGCAGTGAGCCCGGATCACGCGTCTGAGGCGACCGGGCCGACGAGGGACCGTAAACTCTGCAGTCTAGAGGGCGGATCACCCCCTCTCTCTTCTTCGCGTCGGCTCGCGGGGGTTGGACCACCCCCTCTCCCCAGCGGACTTGGCCCAAGGGCCTGGGAGAGCTGGGGGAGCGGGCCACCGATCCTCCCAGGAGCGGCCTTCGGCGCGGGAGCTACGCTTCGGTGGGGAGCGGGGTGCTCAGCCCTCCCCACTAGGTGATATTGTTAAGCAAGACACCAATCACTGTCCAGGGGGCAATATGGTTAAAAAGAAGCAGAAGCGTGGGGGCAGGGCGCCTAAACGACCAGCCCGCTAGCCAACTCCAGAGCCTTCATCCTCGGATGAGGACGACGCTACGGCGAGATATAACGCGGTCATAGCGCGCTTAGAGGCCCTGGAAAGGGAGAAGGCCGAGCGTGATGTGGGTTGGGGAGATGGGGGAGGTGTGTCTGGGACATCCAAGCCCGCCCGACGGTCTGTTCGTAAAGGTAAGGGGTTTCGATTGATACTCTCTTCTACTTCTAGGGCCGGGCTCCACCCCCCACACTCGGCTGGGGCGGCTCTTGCGTCTCCTGCCGCTGCAGCCCCAGCCCACCACACCAACTTGGAACCCGAGGATCCGCCATTTGACGTGGATTCCGCAATCGCAGGTGAGGCTCCGCCCCTTTCCACTCCTGGCGTGGCAGATGTATGGGGTAGCTTAGCGGGGGCGGGCGGGGGCGGGAACACGGCCTGGCTCACCCTTTTTGCCAGCTTATTAACCCGCCCGGGCAGACAGGAGGGGGGGACTCAATCGCCAGCCCCCCCGCCGGATCCAGGGCAGGGAGTCGGCGTGCCCCCCCGGAACCCGAGGCGCATTCGCCTTGGCCTTCCTGGACCCAGCCCGGCGCGACATCGGGCGGGCCGCTGGGGCCCGCCGGGTGGCCTTTGGCTCTCCCTTCGACTTCAGGTTTTGTCCCGGAGCCGGGAGGAGATACTTCGCGCTAGGCGTATGGGGATATGGGCATGCCCTTGGGCTGGCACCTCGCCCTCTCCGTTAAAGAAAAGATATGGAGGGGCGAGTATGTGGACATGTTTAGCCTCCTGCAGAAGGAGCCCGAACCTGTCCAACGTGTTGGGGACATCCTGCGGGATCAGGAAGAGGTCCGCAGGCGTAGGGTGGATAGGACCTGGACAAATTGGTTGTCGGGTTATTCCATCTACATGGCGGTGGTGCTCCAGATGCACCCAAAAAAAGCACAGGCCCTGGTGAAGCATTTGGACACCGTCCACAAGGCTTCCCGGGAATATGGGGGGGGGGTGGTTGGCGTACGATGAGAGTCTGCGTTTGTGCTCAGCCCTCGATCCCGCCGTAGATTGGCGCGCCCCCAGTGGGAAATTTGGAATCACACCGTGGTGCCCGGAGGGGCCAATAAGGGTGATAGGTCGGACAGCGGGCACTTGATTGGCCGCGCCCAGGGTGGCCAGGCCAAGTCTGGAGGGGGCAACCAGTGGGTTCAACCCCCACGGCCGTGTTTTGAATATAACACGGCCGGCCGCTGCGGTAGACAGGGGAGCTCATTCACGCACGCCTGTGCTATCTGCGGGGCCAAACATGCCCTTAATAGCTGCGCCCGGCTTTCCGGTCAACGTCCGGGTGGCCGTGGACAGCCAGGTGGGAAAAAGGGCGGGGGTACCGGCCCGGGTGCCGGCCAGCAGGGAAAAGGGGCCAACGCCGATTAGGCTGGACCCGCTGCTCCGGATATTGTGCGGTTATCCCGACCGGACGGCTGCTCGGCTCCTGGCTGCCGGCTTTACAGAGGGTTTCCGGATCCCGTCCCCCCATCCGACGTCCCCGTCATGGGCTGAGAACCTCAGGTCCGTGACGGGTATGGAGGAGATTGCGCGGGTAAAGCTGGGGAAAGAATTGGCAGCGGGGAGGATAGCGGGTCCCTTTGAGACCCTCCCCATTCCCAATTTGAGGGTGTCCCCATTAGGTATCGTGCCTAAAAAAGTCGCTGGTGAATACAGACTTATTCACCATCTGTCTTTTCCGCACGGCGCCTCCGTCAACGATGGGATACCGGAGGCGTTGGCCTCGGTGAAGTATACGTCCTTGGACGAGGCAGTCGCGATTTTGCGCGGCTGTGGAAAAGGGGCTCTGATGGCGAAGGCGGACATAGAATCTGCCTTTCGCTTGCTGCCTATCCACCCGGAGGACTTTTGTCTTCTGGGCCTACAGTTTGAGGGCAAATACTACTTCGACCGCAATCTTCCCATGGGCTTGTCTCTGTCGTGCTCGCTCTTTGAGGCGTTTTCCACGAAGTTGGAGCATGTCACAAAGGACCGGGCAGGGATTTGGTCAGCGGCGCATTATCTGGATGACTTCCTTTTCATGGGAAGGGGGGGGTCCCGTGAATGCCAGACGCTGCTGGACACATTTATCTCATTTTGCAGCGAGTTAGATGTTCCTTTGGCACGACATAAGTTGGAGGGGCCCACCTCTAAACTGACCTTCCTAGGAGTCGAGCTCGACTCCGTGGAGGAGTGCAGTCGTCTGCCCGCGGACAAACTGCGCAGGATGACGGAACTGCTTGAGCAGGCCGTGGGGGCGCGCAGGTTGTCTCTGCGGGAGCTGCAAGTATTGGTGGGCCACTTGAGCTTTGCCTGCAGGGTGGTCGCCCCCGGCCGGGCCTTCCTTAGGCGCCTGTGTGACGCCATGGCCGGGGTCCGGCGGCCGCATTTCAAAATTCGGATTTTCAACGCGATGCGTGAGGATTTGCGCACGTGGTTGGTTTTCTTGCATGGGTTTAATGGGGTTTCCTTCTGGCGTGCTGAGCGCGTACTGAAAGCCATGCTCGAAAGTTCATTCGGATGCGGCAGGGGGTGCGGACTTTGGTCTGTACTTTCGGGGACGCTGGTGCGCGGCCCCCTGGCTGCCGGCTTGGGTCGAAAGCTCACTGGTGCAGGATCTGACCTTCTTGGAATTATTCCCCATTGTGGTGGCCACGCACATATGGGCTGAGGAATTCAGGAACGCCACGATCCGTTTCTGGTGTGACAACCAAGCAGTAGTCTTTGTTGTTAACCAGCAAACGTCGCGCTCGAGCCGGGTGATGCGACTGGTGCGGGCCTTTGTTCTTCAGTGTCTGAGGATAAACGCCCTGTTCCAGGCGCAACACATTGCAGGCTTGGCCAATTCAGTAGTGGATGCCTTATCTCGTTTCCAGGAGGAGCGTTTCCGGGAATTGGTACCCGAGGCCCGCCTGGAACTGGAGGTGATGCCTCAGTCGCTGTGGCAGCTGGGCTTGCCAGAGCCACATGGCTGATGTGGTCTGCCTTGGCCCCATCGTCCCGCGTCAGTTATGCTGGTAAGCTCCGGGTCTTTCAGGACTTCAGGATGGACTTCACCTTACCCGAGATATGGCCTGTACCATCGGACCACCCTATTTGTTTCATACTCTACTTGTGGGACTGCGGTTTGGCGGTAAGATCCATCACAGTATACCTGGAGGCCATCGCATTTCATTCCAAGGCCTCAGGGTTTGGTGAGGCCACGGAGGATTTCCGGGTTCGGAAGACCCTGGAGGGCCTCCGTAGGGCAGCTCCGTCATCTCCGGATTGGCGGCGCCCGATCACCCCGTCTATCCTGGGTGGCCTGAGCGGTTCTTTCACCAGTTGTTGCGGGTCGGTTTACGAGGCGGCCCTCTTTAGAGCAGTGGCTTATGTCATGTTCTTTGGTGCCTTCCGACCTGGTGAAGTTTTGGCGTGTTCTAAGCGGGACTCGTCCGGGAGGGCGCTCCAGTTTCGTGATTTGAGGTTCGCGCCATCCGGCACCCGGCTTGCCCTTCGCAGGTCCAAAATGGACCAGCGTGCCAAGGGGCTGGTGGTTTACCTACGCAGGGTGCCGGGGCTCCTCCTCTGCCCCGTGGCCGCGCTCGACGCATATGTAAAGCTCCGCGGCGGCCAGGAGGGTTGGCTGTTTCAGCATGTGGACGCCTCCCCATTGACCCTATTTCAATTTAGGGCAATTTTGCACAGGACTTTGACCCTGTTGGGCCTGGATCAGGGTGAGTATGGGCTCCACTCTTTCAGGATCGGCGCGGCTTCGGCTGCAGCCTCCCTGGGGCTCTCGGCGGCCGCCATTCAGCAAATCGGCCGTTGGCGGTCCAGGGCCTTCAAGGGTTATATCAGGCACTGATGGTCGGGCGGTGGAGCCCGGTTTGTGGCCTCGGTGTCAGCCCCTCCCTCCGCTTAGCGCCTGGGGGCTCGGTGGGGGCCTATTACCCAAAGTGGGGGAGGTTATAGCGCCTGAAGGTGCTTGGCCTGTTGCCTGTTGGCTTATGTTGTTTGTCCGTTTGTGGGGCAGTTTGGGGAACTTACCTTTCTTTTGTTTTGTTAGATGTATACAGCCCGGCCCCTGCGAGGATTTTGCTGCTCGGACATTCCATCCTGTTTTGGGCCAGGAAGAGGGCCGTCGCCACCAAGTTGGGTGAACAGCTGGGGCTGGGCAGCATCGCATCGGTTTGGTGGGCCGCCAGACGAGGCCTGCTTTGCGGCCAGCTCCTGCCGCTCCTGCTGCAGTTTCTTGAAGTTCATCCCCCGCCCCAGGTTTTGCTCCTGCACCTTGGTGAGAATGATCTGGGCCAGAGGTCTTCCAAGGCCTTGAGGCTGCAGATCCGTAGGGACTTACACACGATCAGGGCTTGGATCCCGGGAGTCCATCTCCTGTGGTCCAACATGTTACCTCAACGGGTTTGGAGGGGGGCATTGCATCCCAGGACGGTTGACCTGACCCGCCGTAAAGTTAATGCATACCTGGGGCGGGTGGCGCGTGGGTGTGAGGGCGCAACTATCCCGCACCCTCGCATACGTTATGATGCAGCATGGCTGTTCCGTGGTGACGGCGTTCACCTCTCCCCTATGGGGGCGGACTTGTTCCTTGAAGACCTGCAGAGGACCTTGTTTAATTGCTTGGTCCAGTGGGGCTGGGTGATCAAGCGATAGGCTGATCACCCGATGTGGCAGGCGGTGTGCGGATAGGGGTAGGCACCTGGAGTTCGGCAAGGTCAGGTGGTAAGCCAGGACCGCTCATTACGACACTGTTACCCTCGGGTCGGTGAGGCTGGCTGGCTGACCACCTGACTGGAGCAGAGAGGTACCATCATTGGCGTAGCCAGTATGGTACCTGCACTGCTCAGCTGACTTCACCTTTCAGGGTTGGCTGTGATAGGCCCCATCGGGCGGTGACCGAAGGGGCCTGGAGCCGGGGTGTTTACGTCAGACAAGCAGAGGGAGGTAAACAGCTAGTGCTGTTTTCCCCCGACCAGTATCCGCACGCGAAAAGGAGGTGGTTAGATACCCCTAGTTAGTTGTTACCTTTGCAGGTCTTCATATTGTTAAAAAATAAAGTGACCATTTAATCCAAAGAAGCATTGTCTGGCGTATTTATTTCCGGGATGTAAGGGTAAACCAAAATTTCACATATACGCTAATGGGTTCTGAGTTGTCTGTGACGGGTCAAGAGAGAGATCTTGGGGTGCTGGTGGACAGGTCGATGAAAGTGTTGACCCAGTGTGCGGCGGCTGTAAAGAAGGCCAATTCCATGCTCAGGATCATTAAAAAAGGGATTGAGAATAAAACGGCCAATATCATTATGCCTTTGTACAAATCGATGGTAAGGCCAGATCTGGAGTATTGCATCCAGTTCTGGTCACCAGACCTCAAAAAGGATATAGTTGAATTGGAAAAGGTGCAGAAAAGAGCGACCAGATTGATTCGTGGGCTGGAGCACCTCCATTATGAGGAAAGGCTACAGCGTTTGGGGCTTTTCAGTCTAGAAAAAAGGCGCCTGAGGGGGGACATGATTGAGACATATAGAATTATGCATGGGATGGAGAGAGTGGATAGAGGGAAATTCTTCTCCCTCTCGCACAACACCAAAACCTGGGGACATGCACTAAAATTGAGTGGAGGGAGTGTTAGAACGGACAAAAGAAATTTTTTCTTTACCCAGCGTGTAATTCATCTGTGGAACTCCTTGCCACAGAATGTGGTGATGGCACCTGGCCTAGATGCCTTTAAAAGGGGTTTGGACAGATTCATGGAGGAAAAGACCATCACAGGTTACAAGCCATAAGCAACCTCCTGGTTTTAGAAGTAGGTTTTCTCTGTGCCAGGTGCAGGGGAGTGGCAGCAGGAAACAGGTTATCTTGTTGGCTGTGTGCTCCCTGGGGCATCTGGTGGGGCCACTATGTGATACAGGAAGCTGGACTAGATGGGCTTTTGGCCTGATCCTGCAGGGCTCTTCTTATGTTCTTATATGTATGTGGGTGGGTGTTCTTCCTCTTAAGTCCTTTGGTTTCTGACAGAGGCATCCCTAGGGTTTGCGTCACCCAGTGCAGGAGGTTAATGTGTCACCCCCATACACCGGGTGACACACCAGATAGGGGTGATGCGCGATTGGAAGCCAAAACTAGAAGTGGCTTCCAATTGCTTCTCAGACCTGTTTTGAAACTCAGGGAGGACTCCAGCCCACTCTACGGGCCTCCCTGCACCTCAGAACAGGTCTGAGACATGATTAAAAGCCACTTCCGCCGTAAACTGGAAGTAGCTTCTAATCGTGACTCAGACCTTTTCTGAGGCGCAGGGAGGTTCGTATAATGGGGCGGAGTCCTCCCTGTGCTTCAAAACAGGTCTGAGACATGATTGAAAGTCACTTCCAGTTTCAGCTTCCAATCATGTATCAACCCTCCCTGGTGCGTCACCCAGTGACTTACACAATTACTGATGAAAGAAATAATGTGCATTGCTATAGTACAGTGGTTTCTGAACTTTTTAGCACCGGGACCCACTTTTTAAAATGATACTCATATCAGGACCCACTTAGCTTTATGAGACTTTTAAAAAAGGAGATCTAGAAAGAATTAAGGTAGTATTTATTTATTTATTTATTTATTTATTTATTTATTTATTTATTTATTTGCAAGTAATAATATTTTTATTTCTTTACAAAAAACTTGATCCGTTTCCCATAATGAGGCAGCCCTAGGGAATAGCATCAAGGCTTGAGGGCTCAGTTATGTGACCCAACCTTCACCTGCCCCCAATACCTGTCACTGATGGATTTGGAAAAAAGCACACCATAAAAAAGACACTCAAACATTAATTTCCCTAGGTTGCAAACTGCAGGAGCTCAGCTCTTCGCAGGGCAATTAGAAGCTATCTGATTTTTTAATAGCCTCAGGCTTGAGGCAATTGGCTATTGGATCTTTCGATCACCCATGTTTTCATTGGAAGTTCTGCTGGCGATCCGCCAGAAATCAGGTCTCAACCCACAGTTTAGGAAATGCTGCTATAGTAGATAGAGGAGGAAGGATGCAAAATGAATGGAAAGCTGCAACAAACTACTCATGATTGATTTCTGGAATTAGCTTTAATTCAGAAGTGGGATACACCACAAAGCAATTTCATAGAATGGGGACCATGTAGTGCTAGGTGTACTGCTCTGAATAAAGAAATCCCCATTAGCTGTTCGTCCCCTTAATGCGGGGAGGCCCCAATGGGCCTCCTCGGATTTCTGCCAGCTGTTTAGCTGGTGCAAGTCTGAGGAGGCTGTGTAAAGACCGCACTGGCCCGGGAACGGGTCAGGGATATGGCAGTCGCTATCCCCGCCCCCCCCGGGCCGGCTCGGCCAACAGCCAGCCTCCCTCATTGGCTGTACCTCCCCCACCGGTGTTTCAGTTACCTTCTCCAGCAGCCGTAGGGACAATCCGGCAGAGGAGTAAAGGGTGCCGGCCTCCACGCCAGCGGCCCTTACTCGCAAGTCATCGCAAATGTGCTTTACGGCAAGTTTGAGACGGCGCTCCGCCACTCCACAGTTAGTGTGGATTGCACTCTCAGAGTGGCCCACTGCTTCAGTTTGATCACAGAGGAGAAAGCCAGAATCTGAATTTTCTTTCCTTTATGCTACCTACCTGAGGCAGGTAGAGGACAGATCCAGCCTTGGAATTCTCTGAGCTTGCCTGAAAGCATTTTATCACGAACTTTCCTGTAGCTATACAGTACATGTTGTTGAAGCAATATAACAGTTGCAGGATACCATGGGAGTCTTTTATGAATTTATTGCCTGTGGATACTTTCTGCTCATCAACAGAGTTATATGGTGTCTGCCAACACTACAATAAATTGTTGTCCTGTCAGTGTGTGCACCCTTCTGCTCCCAAAGTTTTGCCTTCATCTCAACAGAAGTTGAATTTAGTTTGTGGGTACGCCAGTACAGTATACTGTTTTCGTCAGCAAGGCCACTCGGCGACTGCAAGTCTGCAACTCCGCCATCAGACAGTTGAAAATGGGGCTGTGACAGGGGCAGCACTAGACATGGGCAGAGTAGACCTATGCCAAATCCTATACTTCCCCAGACCCAATACAAGGTCGCTGGGGTACTTGGGGCAAAGCCCTGTACTGGGTCCACCACTATGCCCTAATGATGGCACATTGGGAACTTCCACTGGTACTGAGGATTCAGGTTTCGGCACAGTCTGGCAGGCCCTTTGATGGGTGTATGTATGCCCTTGGCCAGTGCCCTATCTAAATGACCCCCCCCCCCGGGATGTCAGGTCTTACTGCATACCATATTTCCAACAAAGCTCACTCCAGTTCTGATCATTTTTTTCAAGTTTATAGGCCATTTAATACCATTGAGCACTTAGTTTATAGCCATTCTCGTAAGTACAACACCCTGAAATGGTTTGCAAAGCACATGATGCAGTCCTGCTGCTGAAGCTATTGAGGTCTCTAGACTGTGAGATGCTTGGGTGGCCATCTACAGTACCTGGGAACTATAAGTACCATACGTCACTCTGAACTCCTAGCTGGAAGGGGCACTTTAAGAACAGTCAAACTAGATGTTACCAGTGATTGGGTCTAATATGCTTTTTTTTATTCAGTAAATAGTAGGGCCCCCTGCAGATCAGGACCACAGCATGAATCCTTAATTTAATCCTCTGATCTTGCCACAGTCCTGATTCAAATTATTTCCCCACCACACACAGCTACCGCTTGCCCTAGAAAAAAGCTCACATATATGCTAATGTGGTCTGAACTGGTGGTAATTAATCAGGAAGCAGATCTTAGGATTCTTAAGACGCTGCCTTATCCTGAATTGGACCATTGGTCCACCTAAGTCAGTCAACCATCAACAGAGCCTGGCAGTGACTCTCCAAGGTTTCAGACAGGATTTTTTTTCCACTACTCTACCTGAAGCTCGAATCCATGCTAGGGACCAATAGCAAAGGGACTGAAAATAAAATTGTCTGTAATGGCATGCACTTATTCACATCTATGGTGCAATGATATTTTAGATTCTAAAATTTAGAATATTTTGTATAGTTGTGGTCACTCTCAGAAAGGATATCACAGAGCTGGAAGAGATGCAGTCTTCAAAACAAGGACAGCCAGAATGACCAAGGGATTGAAGTATCTTCCCAATGAAGAAGGATAGGCATTGGGGACTTTTTACTTTACAAAACAAACTGGGACCGCACAATCCTGTACATACTTACCTGAGAGTAAGTGGAGCTACTCAGTGGAGCTTCTGAGTAGACATGCCTAGGATTGCTGTGTAGTGCACACAACTTGCACACAATTATGCTGTGTAGTGCACACAACTTGGAGGTTTATAAAATAAAGGATGGTTCGGAGAAAGTTAGAAGAGAGAATTTTGTCCCTTCCTCTCATGTTACTGGAATTTAGGATCACCCAACAAAAGTGCAGCTTCAAAATTACACCTAAGGGGAAAGTTTTGTCTACAAACAAGTTTCAACTGCCACTGAACTCTCAGTCTCGTTTCAAGCAAATCAAAGGTACAGTCCACCGGGAAGTTGTTGTTGTTGTTCAGTCGTTAAGTTGTATCCGACCCTTCATGATCCCATGAACCATATCCCGCCAGGCCTTCCTGTCCTCCACTATCTTCCTGAGTTCATTCATTTTCATGTTCGTTGCATCGGTGATGCTGCCTAACCATCTCATCCTTTGCCTTCCCCTTCTCCTTTTGCCTTCAATCTTTCCCAGTAGCCCTGCATAATCCCCACTTAAAATTAAAATTAAAAAGAAATGGTGTAGGAAAACTTCCTGGTAAATGGATCCCCATAGGTATGACTTGCTGCAGTGAATTTTTGGCAAAACAATAAAGCCATGACAATAGTACAATCCTGAAGGATGTGATATTAAAGTAAATGTGCTCATTTGTGTTACTGTTCAAAACCCAGTTTTATTGCTTGACAAGAGTCACAAGTAATAAAGTTGCAGTGAAAAAGAATTAGCACCCAAACAGAATCACAAGGGACACAACAAACCATTTCATGTCAGCCATATCTACAGTTCATAGACGTAGTTTAATTTAAAAAAAATTATTTGTAAACAGTTATGCAATGGAAAAAATGCTACAATTAAATGTGAGTTATTGCATTTTTCGTTTCCGATTATATTTGCAATAATGTTTCTGATTAGTTTAAACTCTGAGCTAAACCGAAAGAGAATGTCTCCAGCTCTGAAGGAAACCTTCAGCTACACAAGCAAATAAGAAAATGGTCCTGGCTTTCAAAATAAGGCTTCGTAATGCATAGCATCAAAGATAACATTGAGATAGAAACAGAAAATAACTGTGCTGTGTTGGCACTTGTGGACAAAACAGAATGCAGTCTTTGTTCTTCAGACAATTTCCTGAAAAAACATCAGTATTGATAGTGATATCAGTAAGGGCTGCCAGTATGCATGAGGAATGACCCCATGTCATGATATAGCACCGCTCTCCAGTGCATTCCATAGGAATAAAGGCACCAAAGCTGAGTGATGTTTCAAGCAGTGCTGAAGTCATCACTGTTGTGCACCACTGGTGCAGCATGAAATGTATAAAAATAAACAAAATCAGAAATCCTTATGCCAACTGCAGCAAAACTAAGCTGACAGTCTTTTACATTTCTCCAACACCCCAACTTCTAAAAAAATGTGGGGGTTCCAATCCCCCCAAATCACCAAGTATTTTTGCCTACAATTCGGGCAGCAAACCTGTTCAAAGCTAGGAAGAACCTGTTCAGATCAGCTTTATTCACAGAATAAATAGCATCAAAGACAAAACTGAGACAATCCTATTTGGGATTGAGCTGTACTACAGAGCCCATTAAGACAGTGGAAGTTACTTCTGCTGTTGTAAAATGGCTGCTGATGGAGCGCAGAGCGCTCTGTTGGTGACCATTTTGCACGCACTGCTTCAAGGTACCATGCCTGCCAGACCAGGTAAGGCAGTGGTGGGGCGGGGAGAGAGCAGACAGGAACAGTGGGGGAGGGCAGCGACATGGTGGGGAGTGGGAGGATCATGCCTGGGAGGGGGTGGGATCAGCAGCGCTGGCGCTGCCATATCCTAACCTCCTTACCTGGCCTGATCCGCTGACACAGATCAACGTGGACTTGTACCAATGAATTTAGCATGCTGGATGTCTCCTCGGGGTAAGGGGATTTTTCTGGTGTAGGTCAAAGTTGACCCATTGTAGCTATTGAGGCTTACCCCAGGGCAAGGGAACAAATGTCCCCTTACCCCGAGAAAACCTCCAGCTTGCTAAATTCCCCTGTGGGATGCAGCGTAACCGGGCCACACCAGCGCTGCTGCATCGACACGTGGGAATTTAGTTAGGATTGGGCTGTTATACTAAAACACTGGAAGGCTAAGTGCAGGGGCTGGGCGGCACTAGCAGAAGCTTCCAGCTGTGGTGGCAAGCCCTTTCACGCCCATTGGCCTGTCTCTTAGCTAGGAGGCTCCTCCGAGGGACATGTCAATGAAGAAGGGGAACAGGTGGCCACATGGGTGCATAGGCAGGGGAGGCAACCCCAGCAGCCAGTGAGGCTCTTTTCGATGTGGAGGGAGGGGCAGCGAACTGGAAGGGGGAGGGGAGAACTCAGCAAGCCCTCTTAAGCACACCCCAGCCTTTGATGAGGGGGCCAGTCTGCAAGGACCAGAGGATTAGATGGGAAGGCTGGAGCTGGTCTTTCCCAATCAAAGTCCTAGCCCTGGGAAGGATCCTGAAGGCGGGACAGTGGAGGGTCCAGGTGAAGCAATTCCTGCCCATAACTGAGAGGCCACCCCATTCTCTTGCCGGACCCCCAGCTTGCCTGCCAGCAAAACCCTCCCCCTTCTAAGGAGCCAACATCCAACGGTGCAGGGTAGATCTCACAACTTCTATTACGCATTTCCCGTTTTCTTTTTCCTTCGTTTGTTGTTTTTATTCACCAATAAAGAAGAAAAACAGTGCCAGTTCTGAAATTCTTCATCTGTATTCCATTCAAGAAAGAGTGCAGTGCTACTTATAAACTGTGATAAATTAATTTGATTCAGCAATTAAAGGCTTATCCTGTGAGCCCAAATGGTCCACCCACCAAAGGGACTGCACTCTGTGTGTCTCTCATGCTGTGATTCCCTGATCTGGTTTCCTCACTTTCTAGCCTGTGAAGTGGGTCGTTCTGCTGGGCTGTGGCTCCGAGTGCAATTGGGTCATTCAATGATACTGAAGGCAAAGGCGACCGACTGCCTGTTGCAACCCTACATGAATTGCTTCCCAGAGTTGCTTCAATCTGATGATGAGATTTGCACCTCATACAAAATGGAGCACAAAATGGCATAGGATCTTCAGAGGGTGGGTGTTGGGGCTGCACAGTGGGGAGCTGACCTTGGCTTTGTGGGCCACCATCACCTTGACATAGTAACAATGCAGAGGTCCTGCTTCCTGGCGGAACCAGCATGATAGCAGCCTAATTTCTGCCCCTCACTCAGCTTACCATAAATACCAACTGAGAGTGGCAGAGGCAGGGAGAGTGAGGTGCTCAGGAGGAGAGAACACCCACCACAGCCACCGATCAAGGCAACAGCAGAGTACTGGGAAAGATGGCCAGGAATATCCTCATACTCCACAGCAAAGTGAGGAAACTGGTTTCATTCACTCCTGGAGCTGTGCAGCTGAACCCTGAGACAATAGAAGTTGGATTCCTCACTCACTCACTCACTCACTCACTCACACACACACACACACACACACACACACACACACACACACACAATGGGTGGGGAAGAAAGACTCAACCTTTAAAGAGCCAGTAATATAATGAAAATGAGAACACCCAACAAGTCAAGCTCCAGAAGCGTTGGCAGGGGGGGGCAAGGGGGCGGTGGGCCTCCAGGCAGAGGGATTGGGGCCCCGGGCGGCAGGCGAATGGGGGGTGTCAGGGTGGCCAGCGGCGGCGCAACTCGCACCGTTCAGTGGCGTGAGCAAGGAGCAGCAGTGGTGGTTTTGGCCCTCTCGCCCGCCCTATGCTTCGGTACTGTGCTTAACGGCTGCAGCCATTACGTCACTTCTGGCACAGGAGGGCGGTCGGTGAAATGCCACTGTCAAGCTAGCTCATGACTCACTTTAAAGCCCTCACTCTAAAGCCAACCTGAACAGTGAATAATTCTGACTTTTTCAGACACTAAAACTTTTGGGGTGGAATACGTGCGGCTTCCATTTCAATTCAGAAAACACCTCTGTGCTTCAGCTATTTGGAGGCTGGGAAATGATGCTACAGTTTCTTAGAAACAGAATAAACAGAAGCACCAGTAGTTAAATGAAAGCATCCGTTTTTGTAATATGAAGAAAAGCGATAGCAATATAAAGGAATCCATTTAGCTAAATGTTCACTGTCAGACACATAACAATGAATCTGTTTCTTTTATTACCATCTTATGTTGTCTGTAATCTCCTAATGGAAAATAATACGCTAGTGATGAGAACAAATACCCGGCTGAATGGGATGGAAGGTGGTGAGAGATTTGCTTTCAGGACTTAATGTTCTCCTTTTCCCCCTTCCATTGTCTGGGTTACAAATCTTCCTTTGACAAATATTGTATTAATTGACACCGGGCTTTGAAATATTACAGCTGCCAGCAAAAAGGCAGCTCTTTGGCCTTTGGAAAACTCTTCTGATTTTATCTAAAGGTCACTAATGAAGTAAATAGTTACTTACCAGGCTTGATCAGGATCCTATGCAGAGTTAGGAAACAGCACAATTCAACGCAACTCTCCACGCAGAGCCATTTAATCATTTGATTTTGTCTGTAAACTGCTTTGTGAACTTTTTGTTGAAAAGCGGTATATAAATACTGTTAATAATAATAATAATAATAATAATAATAATAATAATAATAATAATAATTCAGTGGCACCAGCATGGCTCCTGCTGCATCCTGCGGGGCAGTTTTCGCCTCCAGAGTCCACCTCGGGGAAAGGGATCATTTGTTCCCTTGTCCCAGGGTAAGCCCCTGCCAGCCAGGTGGGTCTACTTGGACTTGCGCAAGCAATATCACTGGCGCAAGTCCACATGGTCCCATGAAGGTAGATTGGGGGGTTAGATTCGGCGTGCATAACTGCCACTGAACCCGCCACCTTCCTGCTCCCAGTCTGTGTGCCGGCTTAACACAGACACCCACCAGTTCCAGTAAGTTCACACAGGGGGCAGGAGGAAGGCAGGGGTGGGTTGAATGGGGCAGTGACGGGGATAGGGAGGATGGCAGATCAGGACTGGGGTGGGGGTGTTATCAGCAACAGCGTCCACTGAAATCCTAATCTTCCAGCTCAATCCAATTTTCAAGCTATAAAGCTGACGCATGTCCAAGTAGACCCAGCAGGCTGGCACAGGCTTACCTTGGGGCAAGGGAACAAATGTTCCTTTACCCCCAAGGAGGCTTCCAGAAGCCTAAATTCCCCTGGGAGGTACATATTGGTGCTGCTGCATTGTCGCATGGGGAAGTGTTGGATTCTGCTGCTCCTCACTATAAGAGCAGTGGTTCCCAAACTTACCTGGCTCACGACTCCCCACAGTCTCTTCTTCCTGGCTCATGACTCCCCTGGTAGCTCCTCTTACCTGTTCTCCTGGGTGCCGCCATCTTGGATCTCGCGAGATTTTGTGAGATCCAAGATGGTGGCGCCCAGGAGAACAGGTAGGAGGAACAGGATGGTGGCGCCCAGGAGAACAGCAAGGAGGAGCACACACACACACACACACACTCTTTAAAAAAAAATACTGGCCAGGAGGAGGCAATGAAACAGAGTGGAACCATTGCAGGATGCTTGGGGGCAGGACTGACCAACCCATCCATGAGGCAACTGAAGTGATTGACTCAGGCAGCAGATTCGTGGGGGGGGGAGTGTCATCTCTGTCTGCCTAGTTGCCCCCACTACTCTTCCTTCACCTTCCACTCCCTCAGGGAGTCTCCCTGGATTAGAAAAGGAAGAGTGGAGAGAAGGAAGGAGGAAATGTGGAGAGGAACAGAGTGATGGGCAAGAACATTGGAGAGTACTGTAGGAAGAGCAGAGGCTGGCACATCATCGAGTAAGGGGGGCAGTCCTGAGGTTCTGTGGAACCTTTTGTGTATAGGGTGCCTTGATCCTAACCTGCCTTGTACCTAGAATGCTGGGCACATAAGAATCAACATGGGGCATTGCAGAACTCCAATAGCTCCCTAAATGATGTCCTTCCTGTGGCAGGACATAGCATGTAAACTGGCCCTTGCATGGCTTGTAGACAGATGGTCCCCAGGAGAAAGGAGTTCTGGAGCTGGAAACAGACACCTGTCAACTTGCTCCTCATTCTTGTGTGATATCTCTGTATATACATGGCACTGTCAAGAGGGCACAAACTGCTGACTATCATGGTGAAATATAGAGAAGGTGCATGTTTTAAGTTTCAACTACTTAGCCATTTATTAAAAAAAAAAACCAGTAGCTTGAATTGAGCTCATATGGTGATAGGGAGTCAAAGCAGAACCTGGAGGATGGATATGACGTGCTCCTGATAATACAAGCCTGTCAGGAAGCTGTTGTACACCATCAGCATCCTCTGAAACAGGAATGAACAGAGGAATTTGGCTCAACTTATAGACATTCATTTTGCTTCCCTCAAAATTCCTTGGCTGTTTCTTCTGAGCAGGAATCCCAAAAACTGCTGCACTGGAGAATTGATGTGGTGAGTGGACATGATGTTGAATTAGAACTGGTAAGGTGAAAAATAATCTCCTTTTAAAGGGATTATTACCTATACCTATTAGCAGAACCTACGGTATAATCTAGTCTCCTTTAGTTAACGGAACAAACCTAGGAACATTTGCTATACCCCTGAACTATGTGTTTTTCCTCTTGAAGTTCATGGGTCACCTTAGACCAGTCACTGTCTCTCAACCCAACCTACTTCTCAGCATCACACAGATAAAATGGGTTGGGGACCACAAATGCCACTGCTCTGAGCTCCTGGGTGGAAAGGTGGAACAAAAATGTAATACTTTTGTATTACATTTCCATTACATGTACTACATGTAAATAATACATGTTCCTTGAAATTTTGCTTTAGGCAAAATTTGGTAGCAATTCAAATCCCAGGTTTGATGAATTTTGCCCAATGTGTGGAGAGTTTCTTTATCAGTTTTGGATTCTAACTAGACAATATCCACAGGACGGCTTGAAGAACAATTTGCTTTAATGTTTTATGTGGGTCTCAGTTAGGGCTCTACACATTTCAGCAGTATTTTGAAAACTTTTGCTTCACTCAACATTTCTTACCTTACTAAAGACCTCCAAACTCATCTTGAAATTTGCTTCAGCAGCACTATTCTGAGCAACACTTAACAGTATCTCCCCTTCATGCCCTCTGTCAATATGGGAGATCAAGCTCAGACAAGGCTATGCAAGTGCTTATATTATCCCCCTGGTCAATACAGTTTATTAAAAGTTCTGGCATCACACCATTTTGCATCAGCAATCACAGGTTGCAAATTTAATTTGTGCAGCAGAGCATGTGCTGAAGACATAATTTTGTTGAATGAGTTTTGAAAAACAGATGCATGCAGGTACAAATAATTTAAGCTTCCCTTTATCCCTGAACTAATCATGCCTGCTTTAGCTTCTACCATATACCATTCAAAGTTATAAAAAGCTATTGATTTTTATTTTCTAATTCAGAGTAATGATGCTTGCATTCATGACGATACACACCACGAAACTTTAAACCTATTGGAAGTAAAACTGAATAGATCCGTAGATGCACTTTTTTCCTGTCTGGCAGCAGAATATCAAAAGCCTCAAAGGCTTTTGAGAATCCAGCATTTAACGATCCTTATGAATTGTTAGGTTGCACTCCTAAAAATACATACCTGAAAGTAAATTCAGTTGAAACTAATATGCCTTATGGCCAGTTCATAGATGCATGGTTATTCTTAGTAAACAATTGAAGAATCAATGATAGTGACCTGCATGTGTGAATAAATCATCCCAGTAGTACTAACACCACACCTCATCATTTCAACTCAGATGCAATGTTTTCCAACTGAATTAATTCACACATTCAATGGCCAGTTATTAAGGGTAGTTCATGCATATATATTCACTATGCGATGACAACAAGAAGTAAAATATTGAGAACTTAATTCCATACTTCACTTTCCACTATGTTATGCTCCACAGAAGGCTAATGCCCATTTGGGAATACTTCTTCGTTCTTAACCATAGCAGCTGCAAGAAGAATATGCCTTACTACTGCTTCTTAAAGTCCTGTCTTCCATTGCTGACTATAACATGTTTTGAAAGTTCAGAACTGGGAGCTCATGAGGTAAAATGGGAAGCTATATGGGTCTATTCACTGATCAGGAACATACGAGGCAGGAGATCATGGCCATGATGACAAAGCATATTCTATTAAAATAAATGGAGTACATGGAACAAAGCTTGGATCATGGCCATGATGACAAAGCATATTAAAATAAATCAGGGGCGTTCCTAGGGCTTGCATTACCCAGTGCGAGAGGTCAGTGTGTCACCCCCATGATGAACCTTCTCCCATGCAGTGGGTGGGGAAATGCATCATCGCCCCGCCCCCATGCCATTGCCCCACCTCCCGCTTAATCAAAATTACACCTTTAAATTTACAATATGCACAGCCTAATGTAAGTTTGCAGCCTAAACAGAGGCATCACAAGGGTTTGCGTCACCCAGTATGAGAGCATTAACTTTATTTTTTTAAAATATATAACAGTACAGGTAACAGTAACAGTAACAGTAACAGTAACCAACTTGGCTCTCAGAACAATCTCAGAACAATCAGTCTCATTCGTCTGTTTTGAGTTAAGGAAATCCACTTTTTGTTACACAAGGACATTGTGTTTTCTGTTTCCAGTTATTTGGTCATAACATTTGATATTTCGAAACGGTTTGTTTCATTGCATTCTACATGAGCTTACACATCAAATGATATATAACATGATGGTATAATTCTTAAAGACAAAGGTATTCATGATTTTGGCCACTAGTGATGTCACCCCCCTGAGGATGTCACATGGAGCGGTCCGTACCCCCTGCATTCCAGTACTAGCCAGCCATAGCTTTATAAGTTCTCATGTTAATGCCCTTTTATTTTAAGCCCAGCTACAGGAGATCCTTTAACTGGAGATATCAGTGACTGAACATGTAATCCTCTACAACTGCATTTTTCAACCAGTGTGCTGTGGCACATTGGTGTGCTGCGAAAGGTCCGCAGGTGTGCCATGGGAGTTTGGAGCACAGTGGTTGAAAATCGCTGAAACACTCTTTTTGGCCTGGTTCTGCAGCTCTGTTTTTAGGTGCAACTGACTGTAGTAACAAGTTGTCTGTCCCTCTTCCTCTGCCAGCAGAGAGGAGGAAGAGGGATAGACAATTTGCTACTACAGACAGTTGCATAGAAACAGAGCCACAAAACCCAAAAAAGTCTCTCAGAAGCTGTAAGTGTCATCACAAGAGGTGAAGATCATAGAAAAGACCATAGAGGTCAGTGTGCCATTAGAAAATAATGATAATTGAAAATCGCTGCTCTACAAGTCAAGCATATTTTGGGCTTCAATCCTATGCACACTTCTTGGGAGTAAGCTCCATTGAACATAGAGAGACTTACTTCTGAGTAAAAATCTACAGGATCATGCTGTTAGTATCTTCATTAAATTGACAGTCAGTTGACTCACGATCTTTTCGCTATTGATCATTAAGTCTGACAATTCTGTGTCACACAATTCTAATTTAAAATGTGTTGCATAACAAAACATAATATGAACTATGAAAGATCAAAGAGGATAGCTTACCTCAATCCAGTTGTGAATCTACACAAGAAGACGTTTTGCTTCACAATGCAATAATTCATAATGTCTATCCAGCCAAGGAGAATTTAGTCCTGATAGGAAAGACAAACATGCCATAATGACCAGAGCTGTCATACCAATTAATGAGCCGCATTAGCCCGGCCATTTGATTGGCCGGGCAAAACACGTGGGTTGGGGCGGCAAATGAGAGAACGCCGCAGCGTTATCACAGCTCTCAGTAATTTAATCCCGCCCTCCCTTGGCATAGTCTGGGATTAGCCGGTCGCCCGTCGGGGGCCAGGTAGGAATTTTTAGCCTCCAATCAATTGGCACTTTTTGGAGGTTTTTTCGCCTACCTCAGACTGTGTTCCCAGGGAGCGGTTTGTTAGTCAATGGGTCACCTGGTGGTGTGCGAGAATGGCTAGGTAGGTGAAAGGGATCGGCGTGCACCTTGAGGTCAGCAAGGTCAGGTGGTGAGCCAGGGCTGCTCATAACAACGACACTTATCCGGGTCGGTGAGGCTGGTTGGCAAGCCACCTGGCTGGAGCAGGTGAGGCCCAACAATGGCTTGGCTAGTATGGGTTAAACATAAAAAAACATAAGAAGAGCCCTGCTGGATCAGGCCAAAGGCCCATCTAGTCCAGCTTCCTGTATCACACAGTGGCCTGTGCGGAGTGACCTGCTCCGCTGTCTCAACCCCACGGGGTTGGCTGTGATAAGCTCCTCAGACGGTGTCCGAAGGGGCCTGGAGCCGGGGTGTTTGACCCCAAAACAAGCAGGGGGAGTTAAATGGTTAGGGCCATTTCCCCCGATTAGTACTCGCATGCCTTTGGGGGTGGGAAAGTTTACCCCCAGTTATAGCCTCTGCAGGTTTTCTTGTTAAATTATAAATAAACTGACATATCTCCATAACATGGCTTGTCTTGTGTGCTTATTTCGGGGGAGGGGGGTAAGGGTAATGTATATACTGCTTTTCCACAACAGTAGTTCACAAAGTGGTGTACATAGCAACATAAATCAATATATGGTTCCCCGTTCCCAAAGGACTCACAATCTAAAAAAATACAGAAGAGACACAAGCAACAGCCACTGGAAAAGATGCCATGCTGGGGTGAAGAGAGACAGTTGCTCTCCCCCTGCTAAATATAAGAGGACACCACTTTAAAAAGTGCCTCTTTGTCCGGTTAGCAGAGATATTTAGATAGTGCTATCAGTGTGTATAACCCAGCATTAAATGAAACTGATCTCTACTTTAAAAGTTACCATACCATACAAATCCAAAAGCCACAAGGAGGAGAAAACAAAGATGAAAAGTGGGCAAAAAAGACACACAAACATTCCAGGTCAGGAAAATTAGAAAAAGAAGATTCCATTACGCCTACTTCACACACACGTGCGTGTGCCCACACACACACACACACACACACACACACACACACACACTTGTGGGCCACAGATATAAATTATAATTGGATATTATGTGATATTAGCTTTTTCTAAATATACACATTCTTGGATGGCACATGTTTTTTCACTGCCAGGAAGATTTTTTAATCCAAAGTGCCAGATGTCCTATTAACTGTGGCCAGAATCCAAAGAATGACTGTAGGCTATCCCAAAGTCTTCAGCTCACCCAGCAGATTGTTTGACTTTCCCCCTTTGATCAGCAACCCCCGTGCAATTAAGGGTGGCACTAAAATTTCAAAAACGTGAAATTTTAAACAAATGTCAGGATTTCTCCCCAGAAGAAACAGCTGATAATTTTCAAGATGTGTTCAAGAATTTTCAACATGTTTTCAAACATGTTTCTAGATGTGATTATTCACAGGGGCGTTCTGCACATCCCTATGTGCCTCATCACAAACTAGTTTCACAGCTTCACAAGTAGTTGGTCTCGTGTAGCATGGTCAACTCGTAAAATAGATGGGGGGAACCCTTTGAATGAAAGGGCAGAGCCCAGATCAGATCCGGTGGTAAAGTCAGGAGTGGAGTCTAGTCTAGTGATTGATTTGTGGGTCCAAGGCTGAAGCCCATAAGGTTTTAGTGAGCCTGGGACAGAGCCCAGAATTTTGTGTGGTTCCAGAGGCAGAGCCCAATTATTTTCATCAGATCTAAGGATAGAGTTCTGTTTGGGGTTGGTCCAAGGACAGATGCAAGCAGGGATGTGGATCAAGACCCTGAATTCCAAGTCTTTGCTCCCAAGTCCCGAGTCTTTGGTTGCAAGTTGCAAGTCCCATCTGTTTAATGGGGAAAATATGTTTAAACCTGAATAAAATTTGACTTGTCGTAAAAGGCTCCAAGTCTCGAGTCGAGTCTTTCGAGTCATTTATGATCGCCAAATCAAGTCCAAGTCAAGTCATTGACACGACTTTGAGTCCGACTCGAGTCCGAGTCAATAGACTCAACTCTACATCAGTGGATGCAAGTACAAAACCTTTCTATTCACCAGAGGTGCACAGTATATAAACAAATAAATCGGGGGGGGGGGTTCATGCTCCCTTGCTTTTCTGGCAAAAACAGGGGAAGTACAGTAAAACCTTGGATTGAGAGTAACTTGGTTTGAGAGTGTTTTGCATAACAAGCAAAAAAAATTAATAAATTTTAATTTGATTAACAAGCGATGTCTTGCATTACAAGTAGGTTTTGGAGCCCGAGGAGCAGCTGCTCCGGGCGTGGGGCACTACGCTCAGGCTCCACCACTGAACGGCTGCCTTCTCACGCCGCCCTCACGATCGTGCATAGAAGGAAAGGCGTGTGGAGGCAGCCCTGTGAGGAAAGGCGCCGGTGAGACCAGTTACGCTTCTGCGAGTAGTCTCTCTCGCTGCGAGATTGTGGGTAATCATCTCCCAGTCTCAGTCCAGTGAGCCAACAGATAGCAGTGATCCTGTTAGTGATAGACTTCCTACACAATAACGTCCTACACAATAACATTCGTGATAGACGTCCTACACTCCTCCTTCTCTCTTCTCTCTCGTCTCCGTCACACCAGCCATGATTCTTTTCAAAGGTAAAATGCAGGTTAATTTGTTTTATTTTGACTTTATACTGTATTTTGTATTACTGTAATCATTTTTATATGATTAAATGGTTGTGGAACGAATCATCTGAGTTTCCATTATTTCTTATGGGGAAATTCGCTTTGATATATGAGCGCTTTGGATTACAAGCACGTTTCCGGAACGAATTATGCTCGCAATCCAAGGTTTTACTGTATTGCACGTTTTTTACTGGTCAGTTTGCAATGTTAGGCTTGGGACAATAGTGTGAAGTGTGAGCATATGTCGAGGAAAAAAAGTTTAAAGGTCTCTTGGGGTAATAGAACTCCACAGTTTCTTGGAATGTGGCTGTTTCGCATGTAAACAGATTCATTAGTCTTACTCTACAGAAATATTAATCCTGTCCCATATAAAAGCAGGATGCTGTATATGATCTTAGAGTCCTGTCCATTCGTACACTATGCTAATCATTTCTTATACTAAAGGGTTTATTTGGTTTATCTTTTCTAATCCATATTTGTGCCCTTAGGTAGAAGAGAAGAACACAAACAGCACAGAATCTTATTATGCAAAATGCTTTAAGAACTAATTTTCATACTCATGGGAAAGATATAATTATGATTATTAAAAACTCCATCTGGTTTGGCTGCATATGTTTGAGTCAGATCAAGACAAAACAAAGGCTGGACACTGAATGATAATTGTCTAGGAATGAAAACAATTTTGCTACTCAGATCAGCAAATGATAAATAATCATGAAATATTATTTTTCAATAGAGACTTAGAAGTCCCAGTTTTGCAAACAGAAAAGAGACTGTAACATTGTCATCAGCATAACAAGTCAGGTTTCTCAGTGTAAATGCCAGATTTTATTCAGTGAGCACAGCCTGCAAACTGCCATCTTACAGGCAAAAATATATAGTAAAAATCAATGTGCATTGATTTTACCAGACTGTTTTGCCCTGAAAATGGCATGTGGAACCTAATTAAGATATTCCAAGTCTCTGGAGGATTAAGGTGCACAAATTGAATCACAGGGTTTGCACCCTGTCCGATCCTACGGTGTGGTTACTGAATGCTTGCAGAAATCCATAGACAACTCAAAATTATCCGGTAAAAAAAGTATCATCTTGAGCTGGTCTATGTCATCGATTTGTATAGGTGATACCCTTTCTTCCTGTAACTTTCAGAAATAGTATTCAACAGCATACATCATTTAAGCATAAATGTTGTTGATACTGAGGAAAAAGAAGATGGGCATTCTTGGAAAAAGAAGTCCAGGCGGCGAGGGAGGGGGGCCATTGGCCGAGCCGGCCCGGGAGGGGGCAAGAATGGCATCCACCATATCCCCGTCCCCGTTCCAGCCGACGTGGCCATTACACGGTCTCCTCTTATTTCCGCCAGCTAAATAGCTGGCGGAAATGCGAGGAGACCCATCGGGGCTTCCCCGTTTTACACCAGGGGAAGGGGTCAAATGTCCCCTTTCCCTGAGTAGACCTCTGGGCCGCTCCGGAGTGGCCCTGAATGGGGTTAAGATCTGGCGGGCGGCCCTGGGCTGCCCGCCAGATAGTTAGGCAGGATTGCGCTGCCTGTTTCATGTTCTTATGTATGATTTCTGTAAGATCTGATTTTTGCATTTCACCCTTCCAGATTGACATTCCACATGATTTCTGCAAATCATTGTAGATTGGGGATTTATTCATAAATAAATTCAAATTGTGAATGTTTATATGATTCTACTATTTGAAGGAAGTGTATTCTGCGATGGGATATTTTTTTAATTGCTGCTTTGGCTATCAACTATTGCATTCTGGAAACATTCCCAAATATTTCATCTGCCATTTATTGATTTTGGGCCAACAGTAAATGGCCAATTATCATTTGCCAAAATATTCAAATCAGCAAACACAAGATCAAAACTAGAAGCTTATATCAATATACAACATCTTGCTCAAACATTAATTTGCTGCATTGTTCAGTTGTACAATTACTTCAGATGTTATTTGACAAGGGAAAATGGTGTGTAGAGGTGTTTTAAATAATACATTAAAAGAGAATACTTTATAGTTTGTGTTGCCTTTCATTTGATGTCTCAAAATGTTAATTAGTCTTCACGGAGTAACAACATACAATAAAAGAGCCTCTGCAAACAGCTGAATCCAAGGAAAAGATTAAGCAGTAAACCTGTTTACCAAGGAGACATGATGAACAATCAAAAACTTTATTACCATGCAATCCTGTGCATGTCTATTCAGAGATGTCTCACTGAATTCAGTGGGACTTACACCAGCAAAGTGTGTATACTAGGATTGCAGCCTAAGCAAACAAATTAGTTCCCATTAAGTAAGAATGATCTTGTATAGCCACAACAATATAGCTCTCACTCATTGTTGTTGTTGTTGTTCAGTCGTTAAGTCGTGTCCGACCCTTCAGGATCCCATGAACCATATCCCGCCAGACCTTCCTGTCCTCCACTATCTTCCTGAGTTCGCTCATTTTCATGTTCGTTGCATCGGTGATGCTGTGTAACCATCTCATCCTTTGCCTTCCCCTTCTCCTTTTGCCTTCAATTTTTCCCAGCATCAGAGTCTTCTCCAGAGAGTCCTCTCTTCGCATTAGGTGGCCAAAATATTTGAGTTTCAGCCTTAGTATCTGTCCTTCCAGGGAACAGTCAGGGTTGATTTCATTTAGGATTGACTGATTTGATCTCCTAGCAGTCCAAGGGACTCACTCATTACTGAATATCTATACTTTGAATGCACAGGGGATTTTGTAGTGGTGGTGCCTCTGGCAGTGGCTGGCTAAGCTACTCTAAGGTCCCAAAGGGGTGGGGCAAGCAAATCCCAAAAAATTTAACTGTCATTGGCTGAACTGCTCTAATTCTAGAAAGGGAAGAAGGGTGTGGAAAGGAAAGACAAAAAGAACTAGAAACAGAGGGTTTTTCATGGACCTCAAGTCTCAGGAGGCCAAAATAAACAAGGTGGGGTGAAGGGTTGTAAGGAAGTGGGTACCGTTAGAGGAAGAAGAACAAAAGGCCAGAGGGAGACTTCGGACATCCCAATCCTATCCATGCTGATGCAGCGGGACCACGGCGCCCATGCTGTATTATCCTGCACAGGTGACCTCCAGCCCGCCTCTTTGCACCCTGGATGCAACATTGGCTGCACTGGCCTTGCTGCATCGCAGGGCGTGAAGTTAGGTAGGATTGGGCTGTAGAATTGTGCCGTAAGAGAGAAAGCAAAAATGGGAGATAGAAGAGAACATAACATAAAAACATTAGAAGAGCCCTGCTGGATCAGGCCAAAGGCCCAACTAGTCCAGCTTCCTGTATCACACAATGGCCCCACCAGATGCCTCAGGGAGCACACAGCCAACATCCTGTTTCCTGCTGCCACTCCCCTGCACCTGGCACAGAGAAAACCTACTTCTAAAACCAGGAGGTTGCTTATGGCTTGTAACCTGTGATGGTCTTTTCCTCCATGAATCTGTCCAAACCCCTTTTAAAGGCATCTAGGCCAGGTGACATCACCACATCCCATGGCAAGGAGTTCCACAGATGAATTACACGCTGGGTAAAGAAATACAGTATTTTCTTTTATCCTTTCTAACTCTCCCTCCACTCAGTTTTAGTGCATGTCCCCTGGTTCTGGTGTTGTGCAAGAGGGAGAAGAATTTCCCTCTATCCACTCTCTCCATCCCATGCATAATTTTATACGTCTCAATCATGTCCCCCCTCAGGCGCCTTTTTTCTAGACTGAAAAGCCCAAATGCTATAGCCTTTCCTCATAAGGGAGGTGCTCCAGCCCACGGCATAAGGCCAGGAGCAGAAAAAGAGGCATAAGGCCACGAGCAGAAAAAGGCTGAAATTCACAATGATTTGAAATAGCCAGTCAAATGCTTGGCTGCAATCACCTAGTATTCAGTCGTGCAGTTCTCATTATATTAAAGATAAGGATCAATAACTCTTTTTTCTTCAGCTCTTCAGTACTTATGTGGTACAATGAGAGAGAACAAAGAGAATCCTTGCTTTTTAAATATAGGGGACCATATTTGAAAAACTGAAAAGACAGTAGTGGTCATGAATCATAGGACGTGGCAAAGGGTTTCTCGGAACAGTGTAGCTCAAGTACCTCCTAAAAGCCAACATGAAGCATGATATTTAAGCTTCATTAACGGACTTCCTGAAAGCAGCAAAAGATTCCTTTGCAGTACAGATCAAAACCGTAAGAATTCCTGGGAAAGATCAAGTGAGGACCAGAAATTATGGAAATACTATAGAACAATTCAGGGGGCATTTAATAAATTGGATACATCTACATCTGCTTCCTGCCCCCATCAGAGCACTAGGTGACTGCATAGGGATTTCACCTTAATTGATACTAACTGTGGGCTCCTTGGAACTGCACTTCTGCAATACACAGGCAGCCTTGTAATTTTTGCTCTGTGGTAAGCAGAACTCAAACACACAGCAGGGGTGACAAGTTTGGAGTGTTTTCAGGGTTTCAAGCCACACTGCTCTTTGAAGACCCCCGCAGCTTCAGTAATTCATGAGGTTGCACTGATAGCATTTCCTGGAGCAGGTGGGAGCCTTGGCTTTCCCCAGCCAAATCAAAGCACCATACATAGAGAAACAGCAAACACACACCCCAACAACTAGGCAACGGCACCTGGCAACACTCCAGCGACTGAATGATGTTATAATTAAGCAGTCTTTGTAAGGAGGCATGGCTTTCAATGGAACTCAGTAGGGAGCAGAGAGTCAGGAATGTCAGAACTCTAATCCTGGCTCTATATAGGAAGCTCTCTCTCTCTCTCTCTCTCTCTCTCTCTCTCTCTCTCTCTCCTGCTCGCTCACTCTCATTTTATATCCATGTAAAATGTCAAGGGTATCATCTTAACAGTGGCTCTTTTTTTGCATACACAACAAGCAAAAAGGGTCTCAAATCAGCATCTCTGGCAATAGGTTCCAGGTGGCTTGCCTGCTCCCTGCTTCAACTGTGATCGCTTGCTAGAGGTGGCAGGTGCTGACCTGGGGTACCTCCACTCTAGAACGTACTCTGGAATTGCCACTCTTCATTCACTCACTTTTTGTTGGACTTCTACATGACTTCATAAGAACGTACAAAAAGTCTTGCTGAATCAGAGCCAAGGCCCATCCAGTCCAGCATTTGATTCCCTACAGTGGCCAGCCAGACGCAGCTGGGAAGCTCACAAGCAGGAAGGAAAAGCAAACTTCTCTCCCATCATTGCTCAACAGCCATTGGTATTCAGAAGCATATTGCCACTGAATCTAGAGATAATATTTAGCCATCATAACTAGTAACCATGACTATGTCACCACTCAGAAAGCGAAGGTTTTAATAAAACAACATCAGCACAACAAGAACTGGATAAAATGCAAAAGGAAAATATGAAAAACTATAAAAAAATGAATTAAACACAGAATTGTATTCCATGGCCCAAGAATACTAGCTCAGCCATGGGTGGGGGTGCACGGAGACATATACATATCAAGGACTCCACATACTTTGTAGATAAAATCAAGAACCTGTGGTTATCGCCTGAAGCAAGATTAGTGAGCTTTGATGCTCACTGTTCACCAAGGTACCTGTACAGGAAGTGATGAATATTATCTATGAAAAATTCCCTACTGATATTGCAGGACTTTTCCTACATTGTTTGTCATCCACTTACTTTGTATGCAGAGGCGTCATTACGGTGGGGGCCCCAAGCAGCGGGTCGTGGGGGTGTACTTGCCGCTGAATCCGTCGCCTCCTCTGCCGCTCATTCCTTCTCGTGCAGCATGTTTGGCCCTCCCGCCCCCTGGGCGCTGTTTGGCTCCAAAAAGGAGCCGAAAAGCGCCAGGGGGGGTGTTTCCGTGCTGCAGTGGTGCGCGGCGGTGATGTCACACCCCCTAGGGGCAGGGCATGTGGTGTCCGTGGGGGACGTATGATGTTCCGTGGGGGGGTGTCGCAGCGGCGCCCCCCCACGGGGGGTGTAGGCCCGCTACTGTTTGTATGGAATATCCAATACTATGAGCAGGTTGATGAGGTAGCTATGGGGCGCCCCCTTAGCCCAGTTTTTGCAATTCTTTACATGGGAAAATTTGAGGATATAGCTTTGAAAACAGCAACACATAAACCTGCCATGTGGGTCAGATTTGTGGATGACTTATTCGCAATATGGGAACAGGGAGAGACAGAACTCGCATGTTTTCTGGAGCATTTAAACAGTCTCCATCCCTCTACCAGATTCACAATGGAGGAGCAGAGCAGGGAGTGGGCCAGGGAGCAGTTCGAGGGCAGTAGGGTGTGCATCTCTGCAGCACTAGCACACGCCAAGATCCTATCCCCTTTTCCTGGCCTGACATGCCCCCAAGTCTCCTCGGACCTATGCCAGCTAAACAAAACAATACTTTTGTGTGTGCCCCCCCCAATAGGATGTAGTGCATGCTCTAGCAGTGTGACTACATTGTGTTAAGTGGTGGGAGAGAGGATTGGGCCATAAATCATGTGGGTTCTGTTCAGATAGAAAATGTCATCTGAATCAGCCCTTTTCTTTCTTATCTAGCTAGATGAACTCAGATAATTTCCCGCCAAGAAGCTGCCACTTTCCCACTGAGGTGCTATCTTAGTCAGAGAGATGGAAAAGCCTTTGGCTGTCAATCTCCCTCTGAAGGCAGATAGTACAATAGGTACACACTGCTACAGTCAATGCTAATCCTTCGCTGCCCTGCATAACATTTTCCTCATTATTCTTTTGCATTTCAATGACATGCCTGCTTATTCGACAGGTATCCATTTCTGATTCCTTTGCACCTGTCCCCTCTGTACTGACACGGACTGGTGAGTCAGTAAAGCGATGTTTCTACGCCACTCACTGCCAGTCATTTTGTGTGAAAAGTTTAGCTTTGGCAAGGTTTCCTGCCATATTTCCCACAGCCCAGCATTTCCTTTCGTTCGCCACTCAGTGGTTCTGCTACTTTGTTCTCACAAATTACGCTCAGTTACTATGAACCCCTATCATGACATCAGCTCCAGCTGCCGCTGTAGTTTAATCCTTGGTTATTACGGTTCTTAGCTGCATTTTAACAAGTTGTGTAATTCAGCACATCGCTGCTCTTTTGCAAGCTGTCAGAGTTGCGGGTCTCCTAGCAATCAATCCGAGGTGATACCACCACAGATTTTCATGACGTTTAGCATGGAATCAGCTAGTTGCCAAAAATTAATGTTTCTTGTTAGATGAAGCCTATTCTATTTTAACTGTTGCTTTGTCATGCTGCTCTAAGACTGAAGTGCTTGTGCTGTTTGTTTCATAGTGGTTCACAACCTTCTTACACCAGTGTACTCAAGGCCATTTTACTCTTTACGTAGCAACTAACCCAGATGTGCCACTAACACAGATGTGGAACCCTTTTCACAGCATATTTAGTGAATGTGCATGGGGGACGCACATTCATAGCAGAAATCTCTGACCCCAACCTACACTATAGACCATTGTAGTTCATCCCCAGGTACACAACTGATTACAGTGCATCACACAGAGGAAGCCCTATGTACCTATTGATATTTTGAACTAAACAGACGTAGGTTGGGGGCATGGCCTGCTGCCTATCCTGCTTCTCTGATTATGTTCATTGCATGTGTGAAAGCTTCTTTTGCACATTCCAGCTATCTGATGATGACCATTAGGACTGAGCTGAAAAAGCCTCCTCCTAATTTTCTCTCCTCATTCATAGAATGAAAAGTTGCAAGCATTTGGGGGATTTTCAATAAGGCCATGAAAGGATGCAAAGGCAGCAGTGAACTCGCTACTGATGTAATGGTCTCCAACCAGGTCTCCAGCAGCAGATCCAGCAGCAGATAGGCGTTTTTTTCTCCCATGATTCCCCCTAGAGTGAGGGCAGAAAGATTTGCCCTCACTCTGTGGCTTCAGAACAAGGCTACATGACTAGGCTTACCAGATCTCCAACCAGGACAGAGTGCTAGACCTTTAGTAGAAGGAATGTGGGCAGGTGTCGCTTGTTAAACCTTAGAGCACAGTCCTGAACACAATGGGGCTTGCTTCTGAGTAGACATGCCTAGGATCGTGCTCTAAGGTTTAACAAGCTACACCTACCCACATTCCTTCTCCTAAAGGTCTATTTATTTATTTATTTAAAAAAAATTATACCCCGCCTTATCCTATGCCGAAGGCAAATGCCCAAGGCGGCTCTGTCTAGCACTCTGTCCTGGTTGGAGATCTGGTAAGCCTATACATGACGATATTATGATATTATTATTAGCAAAGGAATCAGAAGATGGTTCCATATCCCAAAGGAGCTCTCAATCTAAACACAAACACACACACACACACACACACACACACACACACACACACACACAGAAATGCCAACAAGCGTGAATAGGGCCATTTCGTCTCCTTCTGATTTATACAAGAGAGCCACTATTTTAAAAGGTGCTTCTTTGCCCAACGAGTTAGTGTACATCCAACCAACCTATAGTGTTACATTCTATGTTGAGCCTCCAGGGGTCCAGTTTGTCTTACTGTACGCTAGTTTGAATCAAGATCACATCCTGTCTGCCTAAACAATTACCAATTACTTCAGAGCTGTGTCCACCTCCAGAATCCACCCAATTATACTAGCAGAGTTCACAGTAGATATGTGGATTTGTGGAAATATGCAATATGACACAGTGCTGAGGTCAACTTGGCTCTGCGATTCCCTCAAGAAGGCTTTTGTGCATCTGAATTCTTGTGTGAGTCTTGATAGACATTCTCCTCGTCTTCTCCCTCTCGCACAACACCAGAACCAGGGGACATGCACTAAAATTGAGTGGAGGGAGAGTTAGAACATATAAAAGAAAATATTTCTTTACCCAGCGTGTAATTCATCTATGGAACTCCTTGCCACAGGATGTGGTGATGGAACCTGGCCTAGATGCCTTTAAAAGGGGTTTGGACAGATTCATGGAGGAAAAGACCATCACAGGTTATAAGCCATAAGCAACCTCCTGGTTTTAGAAGTAGGTTTTCTCTGTGCCAGGTGCAGGGGAGTGGCAGCAGGAAACAGGATGTTGGCTGTGTGCTCCCTGAGGCATCTGGTGGGGCCATTGTGTGATACAGGAAGCTGGACTAGATGGGCCTTTGGCCTGATCCAGCAGGGCTCTTCTTATGTTCTTATGTCTTGCCTGTTGTGTTTTGATCACTGACTTTTATGTCAACAGACACCAAACTTCAGCTGTGTATTGTGCCCTAGTAGGTACAACATATGGTAACAACCCAGTATACTTCTGATTCCTTGGTGCCTTAGTTACATTTAACAAACTCGTAGAAAATAATTTGCAGTTTGCAGAGCCCTTTAATTAAGTGGTTACTCTGAAGTGCAATGCATTTAGGAAGTGTATGTACACAATTACAAGTTGCGTGATGAACAGATACATCAGTATGTTTAGCACTTAACAGTCATTTTGCTTAAGGTTTGTTCCTGTGAATGCATAGGTACCATGCGAGATTTGAATAGGGTAACCCATCAGTGATAAGTATACCTTTGGATGTAAGAAACTATTGGACCCAGATAGTTTTGTTCTGCCAGCATAACGGCTTTAGTAGCAACCCTATTCTGACCCAGCATGTGTAAATTGAACATAAAATCACACTGTTTTCATCCTCATGAAAAGCCTACCTTAGCCAGATGAATTATTAGAACAAAGGCAACATTCAGCCATCATCAACGTTGAGTCAGAGAGGTCACCAGGGCACCTGGATTTGATGTCAGTGAAAAATAGAGCTAGGTATCAGCATACTGATGAATAATCACTGATGAGCAATTCTCCCAGCAACTGCAAATAGATGCTATATTACTGGGGACAAGCTAGAGCTTTGTGATACTCCAAGCTCCTAACTGCCTTCATCCAGACAGGCAGGACGAGTTCCATTGTCAAGCAGTGCCCTCACACCCTCCTGAAGGATTTGAGATCCAGATTATCAGAAGCTGCCGAGAAATCCAGAAGACATTCAGTCACATTCTCTAGAAATCCAGTCACATTCTCTAGAAATTCAGAAGACACAACAGTCACATTCTCTTCTAGAACCAGAACATCAACCAGGGCAACTAAAGTGGTTTTTCTTTCCAACTCAAACCAAACCTGACCAGTAGACATCTAGAAAGTTGCTACCATCCAAAGATTTTTTGGGAGTTGCACTACCATTACCTTTACTACTATCTTGCCCAGAAATAGCAACTTTGATACAAGTCTATAACCTTTCCAGATATCCTTTCCAACATTCAGCCATTTGTTTTAATCTATCTTGATCTTTATTTTTGTCTGATGCCATTCTCATAAAAAATATGCCCAATAAATGTTTTCAAAGCACAACATTAAACATAGCTTCTAGTATTTAGCAAAGAGCTGAGGATAAGATGTGAATTGTGTTTGGCCTGGAAAATATGTTGCAATCAGGAGCTTATACAACTTTACTCTCTAATGTGATGATATTTAGAGCAGAAGTAGGACAAGAAAGGGCACTTGATTAAAAAGAGGGCAGGGTGACTAGGGTGATGTTGAGGGATTCGACAATTAATTACAAATGTGTGGGCAGCAGAGTGCCATCGTGTTTAAGTGTTAACTTAATGAAGCATTGTGCCGTGTTCAATTATTGTGGGTCTGTCATTGCACTTACTGCTCTGTCAGGAACAAAACAGCAGGGCAATTTCGATACAGCATCTCTGAGGATTTTGATTCTGACCACTAGTAAAGTTTAAGACCTAGCTGGCCAGGTGTGAAGAGCTACACAGACAAAAATTGGAATAGCGACAATTTTTTTAAATCAAGAATTGTTGTTTTTAGCAAAGCAATAACTTGAATAACGGGGACAAACTAGTGTGGGGAGGGAAGAGTAAAAAAACCAAAAATGGCAGGTGTTGAGTTTTGAGGTTTCCGAGTCAGAAAGTGAAACACAAAAGGGAAGGAAGGAAAGGGATGGCAGTTTAAAGACAATAAAGAAGAGGAAAATGCAGGGATATGGGAAGGGATCTTCAGGACAATCCAAATGCAATCTAAAACAATTACATTTAAGTGTCATGTCTTTTGCAAGATTCTAAAAAACTGGGGGGGGGGTTGTTTGTGTTTTACTGGTTATTTTAAACATTTTTATTTGTGGACATCCCCTTTGCTCAGGAGAATGGTGCTGCAGGTAGGCATTGTCCCCAACGACCGGGGTGGGATGGCAACTCCATTGATGACCTTTGGTGATGAGTAGCAAAATGATACTTCTGTGGCACAAAACCCACAGGATAAGAAAACATATGTGAGTACTACTTCCAAACATGCACGTGTTCCATGGAAAATGTCCATTACCATGTGGATTTCTGCACATTTGTTTTGGGCCTCGGTGATTAGCCAGGAATTGGAACAGTAGGGTAAGATAAGTAGAGTAAGATTTTTATGCAAATGGAGCCCTTTCAGGAGCAGCGAGTGGCCTCACTGGGACGCAGTAGCTCACTGGGACAAAGTGGCAAGGTAAAAAAGACACAGCGAGTTAAGCAGCTGGGCGAGTTCAGCAGCGGGGCGAGTTCAGCAGCGGGGCGAGGAAGCCAGGCCCCACACTCTGCCCGGCACTGTGAAGAAGGCCAATTCCATGCTCGGGATCATTAAAAAAGGGATTGAGAATAAAACGGCCAATATCATTATGCCTTTGTACAAATCGATGGTAAGGCCACATCTGGAGTATTGTGTCCAGTTCTGGTCACCACACCTCAAAAACGATATAGTTGAATTGGAAAAGGTGCAGAAAAGAGTGACCAGAATGATTCGTGGGCTGGAGCACCTCCCTTATGAGGAAAGGCTGCAGCGTCTGGGGCTTTTCAGCCTAGAAAAAAGGCGCCTGAGGGGGGACATGATTGAGACTTATAAAATTATGCATGGGATGGAGAGAGTGGATAGAGGGAAATTCTTCACAACACCAGAACCAGGGGACATGCACTAAAATTGAGTGGAGGGAGACTTAGAACAGACAAAAGAAAATATTTCTTTACCCAGCGTGTAATTCATCTGTGGAACTCCTTGCCACAGGAGTTCTCCTTGCCACAGGATGTGGTGATGGCACCTGGCCTAGATGCCTTTAAAAGGGGTTTGGACAGATTGATGGAGGAAAAGACCATCACAAGTTACAAGCCATAAGCAACCTCCTGGTTTTGGAAGTGGGTTTTCTCTGTGCCAGGTGCAGAGGAGTGTCAACGGGAAACAGGTTATCTTGTTGTCTTGTGCTCCCTGAGGCATCTGGTGGGGCCACTGTGTGATACAGGAAGCTGGACTAGATGGGCTTTTGGCCTGATCCAGCAGGGCTCTTCTTATGTTCTTATGTTCTTAAGATGGAAAGGAGCAGAGAAGGGGTTTTCAGCACTGAAATCCAACTTGTAACTTATGTTAGTGGTTGAAGAATGACAAATGATATTCTGCAGGAATTTCTTGCCAGCTACCATCTTGGAAGCCTGCACCAGTAGAAACACCATACTGAGACATTAAAAAAAGCAAACATCTGGTTGTCTACTCTATTCATATGCTTGTGTTTTTATATGGTTATTACAAGTAAGATGTGGGAATTTGAAATGTAGGAATACAAATGGCAGGAAGCCAGTCTATTTATCATATCTCCTTGGCAGACTGATGTCTTGATCTTTGCGAGTCTCCTGAGCAGTAACATTTGTTTGGCAGCAAGGCTCAGGCAAAGAAAAACACAGCGGGGAGCTGATTAATAACGTACCTCTCTGAAAGTGGCAGTCCAGTTGCAAATTTGAGGGTCCATATATACAAAAAGCTCATTTGGAAGCTGGAGGCTTATCCGTGATAACTGTAGCTAGGATAACTCAAAGCTTAGCCATTTATAGAGGAGATCCATCACAGGACTTGTGTGGGTAATTGTTTCGATTTTTTATGTATGCAGCTGGAACGTGAAAAGGATTTCATAATCTGCCCTGACCAATGGATCTGATTAAATATGTCAACTTGGACATTTTCCCCACAATCGCAAGGCACCATAGGCTGCAATCGGTACACGGTTTCCTGGGAGGAAGTCCTACTGAACACAATGGAACTTGCTTCTGAGTAGATATGACTAGGATTGCACTGTAAGTGGCTAACAGCCCAATTCTAACTAACATTTACAGTACAACAGTGGGAACAGAGGTTCTGCTGTTGCAAATGACCATACGGCAGCACTCACTGCATGGAAGGGGGAACAGCAGGAGGCGGATTGGGGGAGGGAGTGGGTGGATTCCCTGTCCCTTCTCCCCTTCCCTCTCCCTTACTCTTCTTGGACTTATGCCAGCAAAATAGCTGGAGACCCATTGGAGAAGTGGAGGCTTACCCCAAGCATAGGGAGCAAAAGTTTCCTTACTTTGAGGAGGCCTCCACAACTAACCCCCCCCCCTCGGCACGCGCGCAGGATGCAGCACGTGCCCCGTTGATGTGACTGCATTGGCGCTGGGGGATTTAGTTAGAACTGGGCTCTTATTGTGGTATGAGCTGTTGTAGGCACCAATTTACTACATTCAGTGTTTAAATTGGGTTGTTTCTATTGAACTTTAATTTCTGTATTTATGCTCCACACACATTATCAACTTAACTTATTTGTTCACTAGATTATTTATTTTTCACATTTTTATACCGCTCTGCCTCCAAGGAGCTCAGGGTGGTGTACATGCTTCCTTCCCTCCTTTTGTCCTCACAACAACCCTGTGAGGTAGCTAAGGCTGAGAGATAGTGACTGGCCAAAGGTCACCCAGAAAGCTTTGTGGCTGAGCGGGGATTTGAACATGGATCTTCCAGGTCTAAGTCCAACACCCAAACCACTACACCATTGTTTCTCAAATTGTGGGTTGGGACCCACTTGGCGGCTCTGGTAAGCACTTTGGGCAATGTATTCTGGTCATGCACCCTGCACAAGGAGCTGTAGCTCTCAGCTGTCTCACTGCTGCCGACTCCCCTCCCCCCTCCTGGAGACCTAGTAAGTCCATAGATGGACATGGGTATTTCCCTGAATATGACAGGAATTTGTGTATATGTGTTGATGTACTACGTAAGAGGATAACAAAGGGTGAAACCTACATATTATGATAAATATATTAAGCTAAATAGCAACTGCAGGGAGCAGAGGCGTTTCTACGGTGAGGGGGGTACTGCAAGTTTCGCCCTGTCCTAGACTCCGTTTACAACCCAGAATGAGGAGGCCCCGCCCCCTTGCCGTCGGAGCCATTCAGTGCAGCGAAGGCAACGGGCAGGGAGTCTCCTGCCTATTGCCTTTGCTGCACTGAACGGCTCCGATGGCGAGGGGGCAGGGCCTCCTCGTTCCAGGTTGTAAACGGGGACTAGGACGGGGCGAAACTTACAGTGCCGCCCCCACCATAGAAACGCCTCTGGCAGGGAGGGTGATCAAGATCAGGATGTGGCCCACCAATGCAGGGTTTTCTGCTTTCCTGCTATACTACAGTTCTGACCAAGTTGTGCTCCCCCCCAAACTATTATATTGCTGTCAATAGAAGCTTCCTTCCCACAACTTATATATTTCAAAGTGCAATTTCCATTAGGACCATGAAATCAATAACCCTACTCACACACTACCATTCCAATTACCACCACCCCATGCCAGCTTCCGAAGTGGATCAGTTCCAAAGGATGCCTGGCTCTTGGCAAAACATTGAGTGTTGACTGAAAATGTAAAATGTACACAGGCTCGCTGACTTTCGGACATCCAACTTGCAGACGTCTGAGTTATGGACAGCTGCACCCGTGTTTTTGCACAAGCACAGTACGTCCTTTGCTGATGCTTCTGCACAGGTACAATGGTGCTGGGCTGTGGTGCTGGGCCAGTGAGATGGCAAAAACAGGCTGTTCCAACTTATGTTGATTTCAAGTTACAGCCAGCCCAATCCTACAGCCTGTCAGCCCATAGCACACAGCACTGCTGACAGAGCATGCACTGCATGCTGGGGGGGGGGGTTTGACCAGAAGGCCTGGGAGAGGTAAGTAAAAACTTTGATAACAAATGGTTATGTATGTAAATGCTGGTGACCCATTGGGGTTGTTTTTAATCTCAAGTGTTTTTAATTATTTTAATGTGTTTAATTAATTGTTTTAAAGTTGTTTATATGTATTTTAATATGCTGTAAGCCGCCTTGAGTGCCTTCGGGAGAAAGGCGGCCTACAAATTCTTTAAATAAATAAATAAATAAATAAATACCTCCCCATAGGCCACTTGGCCTCCAATGTTTCTCTTCGGACCGATGCCAGCAGCAAGTGTGAGGAAACTCAAGGGGCAGATCCGTGCCGGAAAGGGGGATAGGATCTCAGTGTGCAGGGCTGCCTCTGAGACCTTCCCCCTCCTGCCCCCAGTCCTTCCCTGAACTTCCCCTGCTGCCAACATACCTGGTCCAGTGGAAGATGGCATAGGACATGCAGACTGGTGGCGCCTGTGCGTGGCTTCTGCACTGGCATGCGTGGCCCACAGAATGACAGAGTGACTTTCACACTGTCCTAAGATTTACATTGGCAGAGCACGAGATTTGCCACTGTAAGACCAGGATAGGATAGGATAGGATTAGGGTTACGATAACGAGTTCCCAGCATGCACTACCAGCATGGCCAGTGCTGAGAGCATTGTTGGGCCTCTGAGAATTTGGACGCCGGCCAATCACCATGCTGCAGTTTCTGCACATCCTGTTCAAAATGGAGTATGCAGGAGACCAAGATTTGCTCTTAACATTACAGTCCCCTGGGTGCAATGCCGTTGCTAGAGAGGGGGTGGTACTGTAAGTGGGGCAAGATGCTCCTACATGCGAGTAAAGCAGCCCCGCCCACTCGCCGGTCGGAGCCATTCTGGGCGTGATGGCACCAAACAGAGTCGAACGGAGTCGCCCGCGCATTAGCTGTTGCCGCTCAGAATGGTTCCGACCGGCAAGTGGGTGGGACCGCTTACTCGCATGTAGGTGCGTCTTGCCCCACTTATGGTACCACCACCCCCTCTAGCAATGCCACTGCCTGGGTGTATTTGTTTTATTTTTAAATAGCAGCTGGGATGTGCTGCAAAATGAAGTCCCTGAATGAAGTGAGAACTATTCATCCCTCCACTGATTTGCTCTAAGGCACTTTCCTTTCATCCCCATTAAAAGCAGAGGTTGCAGGGTAACAGGACAGGCAAGTTCCCTATTCCCTGTCCTCAGGCGTGAAAGGTAGGGGCTCCTACACAAAAGGGTACAGGCACTCGCTTCTTGCTTCCGTTCTTCACCTGTGGTCAGAAAGTGGCAATACAGTTATAGGGCCTTTCCCCAATTTTGCTCTCACAATAGGCCTGTAAGGTAAAGTAAGGTGAAAGATAGTGACTTACCTATGTCACCCAGTGAGCATCATAGCAGAGAATAGTCTTGAACCCAGGTCTTCCCAGTCCATACCCGCTGGATTGGATAGCTGCTATACTACACAAGGACACAACTTAATGCTATTAGAGCACATGCCTATGCTTATTTCATGGAATGGGGAAAAGTCCCATTTTCTTCCATGGGGTCTACTCTCAGGAAAGTGTGCAAAGGATTGCAGCCTTAAACTTGTTAAAATGTGACAATCAACTGCATTGGTGCATATGTTAAAGTGAACAAGGCATAAAAGAGATCTCATACCATGCCTGTTATTCAAACCTTTAGAATTGTGATTATTGCTGCTCTATTTATGGAATGCTGTGAATACTGCCTTTTCACTAATTACTTCCAAAGGCATTTGAAAATTACTTAATCGCAACCTTTGTACCTAGCCAGATGTTGACATTTTATTTTATTGCTTATTAACGTGCACCAGGAAAAAAGCTATCGTTGTAAACAGACTAGGCACCAATATAGCACCATCTATAGCACTATCTAGGCACCAATATAGCAAGACATAGCAATCAGTCTAATGACCTCCATAAGCCCCCAGCCAATGATGTGAAAACCACTCCACTGTTTCGCAAGCCGCTCTTTCGCAGACTGCACGTTGCCTTTGCCCCACTGAATGGCTCCGAAGGCGGGGGGGGCAGAGCCGCCTCGTGCCGGTGAGTAACAGAGGTCAGTGTGGTGCGGAACTTAGCATTCCGCCCCACCTCCAGCAACGCCACTGGCCAGAGGTCACGCACAGCTTGCTGAAACTCCATCATCCTCCACCAGAGCAGGTAGGTTGGTGGTGTGGCTGATCAGATGAGGCAGACTGGGGAAGGGAGTGGGCCAGGCCAGGGTGGTTCAGAGGAGGATCTCAGTAGCAGATGTGCATGCTGAGATCCTATCCCTCTTCCTACCCCAGACCCACCCCCCAGGAGTCTTTGCAGACTTATGCCAGCAAATGAGCTGGTGTAGGTTCGAGGAGACCCATTGGAGACCTGATGACCTACAAAGTTATTTATAAAAACGTATATTACCTCTCCTGTTCCTCCCCCCCCCCTCATCCCATAGCATGCAGCCCATAGCATGCAGGCTGCACAATCCTGTGTACAGTTGCCTGGGAGTTAAGCCCACTGAACATAATACGGTATGCCTTACATTCAAATGAAAATGCATAGAATTACACTGTAAGGCAGAAAGAATTTCCTTAAGGTTTTCCTTTTCCGTGATGCAATGCTATCAGCAATTCATATTTATCTGTTCTACTTATGTCAAGAGATCTTCAGAATGATAATTTCTTGTTATCTAATTAAATTAATATGCCTGTGGAAGTAAGAGTGGGGATAAGAAAAAAACACAGCGTTAACCCAGTTATTCAGTTCTGGGTGTATTCTACCAGGTGCAAATCAGATAAAATGAAGCACACTTAAATCCCATTCAAATAATTTGATTTGAGGATCAAACAATCAGGTTCCACCAACAGATCAATCAAATCAAATTGAACATGAAACCAAATCATTTTAATGAAACTTAAGTGTGCTTAACATTCTCTGACTTCCTCTCTGTGGGCACAATCCAGTAAAGCTTAGTTGTGACTGAGGCCCATTGACAGTGACGGAACAGGATGGAAGCTGGTTGTGATGGGCAGCACCGATGCAGCGGGTCCATGCAGCCTGCACGGTATACAGCTCTGGCTGGAGCAGGATGGACATCTCCTCGGGGTTAGGGGACACCCAGCCCGCGTAATGGGGCTACTCAGATCTGCACCAGCCAGTCATCAGCGTGGAACAGAGCAGCCATGTGTAAGAAAAAAAGGCACTGCCGATCCCGTTCCCCTCCTGGGCCCAATCTACCGCCATCGCCACCCTCCCCTACCCCATTACGCCCCTCCCCGCCCTTCCCAAGCATCACTCAGAGTGGAACTTACCCACTCCATGGCACAGTCTGCTAGGCCCACTGCCAGGAGAATGGCACAGGCCTTCCCGCCACCACCTACTCTCCGGGTGTCACGACCGTGCTTTACGGCACATTTGTGACACCCTACACTGGCGCAACAGCCTCTGTGCCAGTGTTGCAATTCATTAGGATTGTGCAGCAAGTCCTGTTGATGGCAGTGAGATGTAGGTCCACATCATTGTCTAGTTTGGGATTTTTAACGTTAAAATAGGGTCTTCCTGGCCTGGGGGGCCTAAAACGGGAACCACTGCATGCGTGTAAGGGTTCTAGAATCCTTTTTCTCCAAATCAGTTTGCTGTCAAAAAAACTGCCCTCTGTCAAGCTTCTATGGCATGGGTTTCCTTCACCCTTCAAGCCTGCCTTGGTCTCTCCTCTAGCCTGACACACAAGAAATGACTGCTATTCCAAGCAGATATATTTCAAGTTAGGTTATTAACTACCCTCCTCCCCTGCCTGGAAAGAAAGAGCTGTTTTAAAATTATTTCGAAATAACTCATGCAGAGGACAAGCATATGCTCAATTAGGGGTACTGTGAATAGGGGCAGAGTTAAGCAGCATTGCAGCAAACTCCAGAGCAATTTGACTCTGTTGAAAAGCTCTTCCAAAATCTGCTTCTAGACTGCCATCTAGTTTGCCAAGTTTCGCCCTTGACTATTTTTACTTAAGGTAGTTATGTAAACCACTGAAATCAGCCATTTACATTATAAAGGATGCCAGTTCATTATCAACAACAGTAATGACAGCATGTAGTTGCACTAATAATTTGACAACAGGGGGATTAGGGAAACGTGGGCTCCTGTATCTTAAAGGCGGGGGGGGGGAATCAATTAATAAAAATAGCTGTGCACAAAAGACAATCACATTCTTTTTTTGAGCTCAAGAGGCAGAGTTAAAAATAAAATAAAAAATAGATTATAAGTTAAACTCATTATGCAAATTAATTATTTAATTTGCATAATGGGGCGGCGGGCTTTTCGGCCCCAGTACCACGGGCGCCTGGCTACCCCTCTGATTTTAACTAAGACTCCCCTGACTTGCAGAGTCCACTTACAAACTCAGCATCCTCCTGGCACAGGAGGCAAAGAGCTCCTTGGGAGTTAACTCTTTGTTAGCTGGACAGCATCATGGCTTGGCTGGCATTTTGCAAAGCACAATGCACCTCCTGCATCTTGTATATATCCCACACACCTTGCTGTCTCAATCCAGGTGAGCAGCTCTCTTAAGATATAACCCATTTTAGGGAGTCTAGGCCCCCAGGCACTGATAGACTGGCTTGAAATTAACAGATGTTCACATTTCCCACTCTCAAGTCAGGTAAGCAAACCAGACCAATGACTAACAGCCTGACTGTTTAGGAATCCAATTTGTCCTCCACCGTACCACCACCCCTTCCCCACCTTGTTTCCTGCAGTTCTGCCGACCACTTCTGATAATAGTAAAGATATATACAACAATGTTATTTACAGCCAGCAGATTTATGGCTTGATCCTATCAGCACTTAATGCCATTGGAATTAGCGTTCCAGTGGGGAAGGCACTTTCTGGCTGTCGGAAAACATGACATGCCGGAGTGCGGGGCCTGGTTGCCGCCACAAGCAGCCATCTCGGCATGCCAGCGGACAACGGACGTCTGCTGGAACCAGTAAGTTTGTGCAGGGGGTGGGAGGGAGGCGGGGGTGGGCAGGATAAGGTGGTGAAGGGGGCAGGGAGGAGGGCAGATCAGAACCAGGAAGGGGGTGTTTTCATTGGCAGCGTTGCACGCCAAAATCCTAACCCCCTTCCCGGCCTCGGTCCCCTGACCCAGGTCCACAATGACTTCTGCCAGAGATGTCGATGGCACAGGTCTGAGAAGATCTGGCAGGCTGGCACAGGCTTACCCCAGGGCAAGGGAACAAAATGTTCCCTTACCCTGAGATGCCAAAACTCCCCCACAGGATGCAGCAGGGCAGGCACCACATTGGTGCCGCTGTGTCGCCATGAAGGAAGTTGCGGTGGATTGGGCTGTATTATACATAGGCTTACCAGATTTCCAACTGGGACAGAGTGCTAGACCTTTAGGAGAAGGAATGTGGGCAGGTGTAGCTTGTTAATCATTAGGGCACAATCCTAGGCATGTCTACTCAGAAGCAAGCACCACTGAACACAATGGGACTTGCTTCTGAGTAGACATGCCTAGGATTGTGCTCTAAGGTTTAACAAGCGACACCTGCCCCACATTCCTTCTCCTAAAGGTCTAGCACTCTGTCCCGACTGGAAATCTGGTAAGCCTAATTATACAGGATCTGTCTAAATCCAATTGCTCATGTATTTAATTGAACGTACAAGCAGAGGAATTTTTCCATGCCTCTCTTCCCCAGAACCTGTTTTTATGCTTCTTTATCAGTTTCTTTTCCAATCATTGCTTGCTGCATAGCCAGGTTATCAAATGTGTGAAGACCAGTTCCTTTGTTGTTCTTTCAGAATTTCTTCCTTTTGATTCCTTCAGTTCAATGTGACTGTCAGGTCAATCCACAAGGCAATTAATACCAGATGCCTGGATTTAAAGTGATTAAGGCCCACTGAAGTTAATGGAGGAAGAAGAAAAAAACTGACAAAGCCAAGTGTATTGGTTTAACCAGGTTGCGGATCAGTGTGAAAGCACCAGAGGTAGACTATGGTGTAATTAAAGAATGCAAAGACAGTAAAATCAGGTAGATTGAAAAGCAGGTCATGACTCTTTACACGTCTCCAGTGTATTGGCAAAATGGGAGAAGAATTGGCCTAGCATGTTGGAGAGAGTGCAGTGGCGCAGAAGAACCTGACAGCCTACTGGATGATTTCTCTATTTACCAGCCCTCAGAAGCTGACAGCATTATGCAAGGGCCAGTAAACACAATCATGCTCACACACAGAGGCATTGCTCTTGGAGCGATGTAGGCAAGGAGCTCGAATGCTCTGTTTTTAAAGCCCTTGGATTTGGCGACATGAAATGCAGAGCATGAAAGAACAAATATGGGGGATGGAAATGACTTTTTGATAGCATTGTCCTTCTATTAAGAATGGATCATGGGAAGAGAAGGGGAGAAAAGAGGTCTCCAATTGCCCTTTTTGCAGAGAAGAATACACAGATTAATCCATGAGCCAGCTAAATGGTAATGTACTTGGATCTCAAGTTTTTTTCCCCTCACTGGAACAAATAGTTTGGCTGTACTCTCAGGATTTGCCAGGGGTTGGCTCTTCCCTTGGCCCACACCATCTTCAAACAGACCCGCCCTTGGTCGTCTTCATTGCAATCACACTGAGTGGAGCCCCCTATAGTGCCTAGTTCTGGCCGCCTAAAGATGAAAGACTGTTCATGCTCCCATCACACCTGCATTATAGTCGTTCCCTTCCCAAACAGACAAGCCTGGAAGCCTGGTGAAAGGCTACATTTGGAACTGTCTGTTTTACTTACCCAAGTAAAGCACCTGTTTACTAACCACATATCAATGTGATTGCTGAAACCCACCAGGGTTATTATAGAGGTTGGTAACGTTCAACAGCCTTCAGCACTTGCCTGGATTCCTGGTTGCCAAGGGCGCTACTGATTTAATGTTATTCTTATTCATACAGGAAGAATAAATAGATTCTTCCCCTGAAGAAAAGCCCCAGTGCAAAGTGATTAGGGCACTTAATTTCCAAATAATATAGAGCCTGCAACTTCTTCTTTTTTACCCTGAAGTATTACTGTATTTGTTGTTCCTGCTACTACAACAGCTCTCCCTCTCTCTCTCCTTCTCTCTCCCTCCTTTTTTTTTAATTGTAATGAAAAATAAACAGTTTCGAGTTAGAATTGTTGCTGTGTAGCGTAAGGTCTAAGTGAAGCCAGCTATCAAGTTTCCAGCTTGATGCCATCTGCTGTTTAGGCTGTCAACTGGCAAAGTTGTAGGGCTATGCAATGTTTTACGTACCGGCTGTGGCCTTAAGGAATCTGTTGGCAGTGGCTTTTGAATAATTCAAAAGTCTTAGTTTAATAAATGAAACATTGAGCCTAGGGAGGTTGTGTACCCTAATTCATCACAGGATTCTATCTAGCTGAAAGCTACAATCCTAAAAACTCTCCCACAATGGAATTCATGTCAGCAACAGGGTTGCAAATGATCGAATTTGAGACTCACGTCCTCAACCTTCTTAGTTCTGTTTCTTGGTTTAAAACTTGCTTTGTCTCCTAATCCTTAAACCAGGGGAGGGAGAGGAAATGCTTCTCATCCCTTTGAGAAGGACTTTCAGGTGCATAGGAGCTAATATTGTTTTTATTTTTCTCCCACTACTTATGTAACTCCGTGGTTTCCATGAAAAGATTGGTTTGTCTGTGTTGAGATCTGCCAGTCATTTACACTACCAAAAGCCTAAAAAGGGCATCACAGATTTTGTGAAACCGAGCCAAGAGGTTCTGCTCCCTTACAGTACTGGGCCGACATTCATTCCTTGCTTCCCCAGAAGCTAATCCTGACCATACGTTCTCATTCATTCACCGAGGGAGGTGTCTGTGTGTCTCCGTTCATCGTCATTCATAACAAACAGCTGCTTTTTCAAATAGTGGGACACGACTTCATTTGGGATGAAGGAGCCTTAATTGCATTACTATGTTCCATGAACACAACTATAGAAGGCCGACTAAAGTTTTGCTTCCTTGCAGCTTTCTCTCCAGCAAAGAAAACAACCTTCAGAGTTCTTTTAAAATGTGAGAGGTTTAAAACAAACAACAAAAAGGAAAAGGATATGCAAAGTAGGGAAATGATCAAAACTGCTTCAACCTAGAACAATACACAATTTGCTTTGCAAATCCACCTGAGTTCTCAACTTCCATTTTGTGTTGGTTGATAAGCCAATGTAATTCAACATGAACATATATACACAGCTATCACAGGCATCTCCTCCTCCCGGGGGGGGGGGGGAGCTCGACACCTAGAGGATGCTGGGAGGCCATGGTGGCGAAAGAATCAGCAAAGGCACTTGTGGAACATAACTTCAGGATGTTTAATGGCTTTCAACCATAACAAAAAGATTAGGGGCTCCCCTTCACCTCCCTCTTTAAGGGGTCATCATCCTGACCCCTTAAAGCCCTTGGTTCCTCCACTCTCTTGACTTCTGTGCAGGAATCATGTGGAGGCTCTGTGCACCAGGGCTGGTCCAGAGTATGGTCTGTGTAGGTACCACAGAACTCACATGATGTGCCTGGGGAGGGCCTCCCCCTGTAGCCCAGGATCTCAGAGGTCTTTCTGTCCTTCCAAGGTCACCCTCAGGCTCAGTCCAATCCTGCTAAATGTATTGATGATGAGTTGAGCCCTTGGACCCCTGACGCCCCCGACATGCCTCCTTTTCCTCCCATTCCAGTCAACTCTCCTCTTGCCTCTCTGCCTTTCCTCATCTCTGCCATCTCTGCTTTGTTCGCTCTTCCTCCTTCTCCTTCCTTGTCCCTGTACTTGCTACTTCCTCTCTTCCTCTTTGCCTCCTCCATAGTTGCTCTTTCCTCCCTTTTCATTCTCTCTGCCTTCCTACTTGTTTTCCCCGTTTCTCTGTCTCTCTCTCTCTACCTCCCACCTCACATCCTCCCTCCACCCCCTTGGGCTCCTCTTCACAGCCTTTAGGGCTGGAACCTCCCCCCCCCCCCGAATTCCAGCTGGCAGCCATCGGTTGAGCTGGCCCACAACCAGTAGTGGGGGGATGGCTGATGCCCACTAGAATTTGCGTCACTCGGTGTGAGAGCTCAAATCACTCTGATCCCCAGCTAATCAGCAGTGCTCCTCCCGTAACTGAGCAGGGCACTGAGGTCAGCCATGCTCTACAGCAGGGGTGGTCAAACCGCGGCTCGCAAGCCACATGCGGCTCTTTGACATATAATGTGCAGCTTGTGGAAATATGTTGACTGAGCTCCTTTTTGCATCACAATTAATACAAAAGGTAAATACAAATGTTCAAGCTTTATAATTATTTACCAGGTATAAACTGAGAGTCCACTGGATTAAAACGTAAGTTTAATGTTCACGGTGAGTAAATATATTTAAGAATGTAAATGCTGCTTAAATATTACGGCTCTCAAACATGTCTCTTGTGGCTCTCAAACATCTGAAGTTTATCATATGTGGCTCTTACGTTAAGCAAGTTTGACCACCCCTGCTCTATGGCAGCATTACAACATTCCCTTCAAATCAAACCAGAAGTCCCGCACTTCCACGTTTGAAAAAACTGGGCAGGGGCCAGGGAAGGAGTTTTCTTTCTTTCTTTTGAGCAGAGGTGGCAGCGGTGGACCCAGGGCAGCAATGGGCAGCGTTCCAGGTCACAACACCCCTGTGCTATCTCCAGGTTTACCAGCAGTAAATGCCTCTGGATGCCAACCGCAGGGGAACAATGGTGGGAGAGAAGATGGCCTTTTTCTCCTGCTTGTGGACTTCCCAGAGGCAGCTGGTGGGCCCCTGTGGGAAACAGGATGCTAGCCTAGATGGGCCTTTGGCCAGAGCCAGTAGGGCTTTTCTTATGTTCCTAGTATTTATGTCTGCTAAATACAGTAGATTGCATATTAGCATTAACAGACACATTGGAAAAAAAATACCTCTGCCCTGTTTTTCACACCGTACTTCGATAGCATAAGGTTTTGTAGGAGAACAGGGGTGTAAGGCACCCAAAGGCCATCCAGGTTTCTAGGTATCCTGTCATGACTATGTATGACCATTTAAGCTTATGACATTTGATTACTGGCCCAGAGTCTAATTTCTATTTAAATGCTAATTGCTGAATATTAAGAGTACTTGCTTATGCAAGAGTTATTTTTGTGTAAAGCTTAACACAGCTGAATCCATGATAGAGCACTCTGTCAAACCGTGAAGAATGTCAAACGTTCATGAGGGTTATGAGTGAGCTTCTAGAAGGCTCACCGTAAAGTATAGGATGAACACTTTTTCACATCCTTCTTCCCCTGGTTCAATGTCTTAAAGCCCAATCCTATCTCTCGCCGTTTTATAGCATGTAGCCACACCAACAGAGTGGGCACTCAGAGTGGGGGTGGGTGGGTAAAAAATGTACTTACCTCCTGGTAGGCTGGTTAATCATCTATGGGTCTCCTCGGACCTATTCCAACCATTTTGCTAGGGCAAGTCCAAGGAGAGCCTGGGCGTGCAAAATGGGGGACAGGATCTGCCCAAAGTCACTTCTGCCAGCTCCACCCCCTCCTGTTCTCAACGTGTTCCCCAGTTCCTCCCCCTCCCCTCATCCTCCCCTTCACAGCCTACAAACCGCCCCCCACACCAGCCTGCCAGCCCTGGCAGAGTCCGGGGTCAATGGAGGCAGAGATCCGCCGCTGCAGTGGCCTCAAATGACCTGGCAACAGTACGATCTTCATGCTGTCACAGGTACTTTTATGCCAGCAGATGCTAGTCCCACTGTTGTAAAAGGCCCATAGAACTGGACCGTTAATAATATTTTTATCCTATTTTTTTTTCAAAGATCTCATGGAATATGCCACAGCAATCTTGTAGGTTGGTCTACTAGTCAGTGATTAGCCCAAGGTCACTCACAACCCAACCCTATCCTTCCCCCCCCCCCAAGCGGGCCATGCTGAATCCTATGTGGGGAAGGTGCTGACTGGAGGTCTACTCATTGTAAGAGGACCTTTGTCCACTTACCCCGGGTAAACCCCCAGCCACCACAATGGGGCTACTCTGTTCTCCACCAGCTCTTTAGCTAGACTTACCAGTTCTCCAACCAGGACAGAGTGCTAGACCTTTAGGAGAAGGAATGTAGGCAGGTGTAGCTTGTTAAACCTTAGAGCACAATCCCAGGCTTGTTAAACATTAGAGCACAATCCCATTAAACACAATGGGGCTTGCTTCTGAGTAGACATGCCTAGGATTGTGCTCTAAGGTTTAACAAGCTACACCTGCCCACATTCCTTCTCCTAAAGGTCTAGCACTCTGTCCCAGTTGGAGATCTGGTAAGCTTATCTTTAGCTCACGCAGAAGCCCCCTGTAGGCAGAAAAGACCTGGGAGGGAGGAATAAGATATTGCGTGCAATGCGGCTGCCTATCCCGCCCCCCTCCTGGGCCCAATCCACACACACACCCCATTACTTCCCTTCCATGTCCTCCCCCACACCACTCAGAGCAGTCCTCACCCACTCCACGGCAAAGTCTGCTGGGCCCAGCACCAGGGGACAGTGTAGACCTTCCCACCCAAGCTGGCAAATCTTCGGGTGTCGCAATGTGCTTTACAGTGCTGAGGTCGCAGTGCCGGCACCAACGATTGCTAGGATTGTGCTGTCAGTAAACTTCACAGCTGAGTGGAGATTTGAGCACCAGCCTCGCTGGTCCTAGCTTAACCCTAGCTTACCCATGACATGACACTCACTCTAATTTAGCATCACACCACTGACCCACCCAAACCTTACAGATATATCACATCTATAATCATGATCACTGGCACACATTCTGACTGTATCTTTAACTGAACTATATAACATATAGTTCATGTACAGAATATAGACAGTTCATTGAAAACGTGTAACACACTTTTCAAAACTATCCTTTAGCACTTCCTATGTTTATGCCTTTGTTTTGAGCTGTTCACATTAAGCGCAGAAAGTAGCCTGCTGGGATGGACAAGGGAGGTCTTGGATTTGCGTAAAGCAACAAAGCACACAAAAAAAGTAAATGGGCCAGTAGAGGGAGGTGATGGAAGAGAACAATCATGGCAAATGGAAGAGTTGAAACGAGTGGGAGGCAAGGGAACGTACAAATTGTCACTGCGGTACAGGTAACATTTTCATCGCTATATGCTGTATCTGGGGATGAGAGGATTTTTCCTTATGGTTTCTCTGGCTCACTCTCCTTTGTATTCCACTCCTTCCGAATTGTAATTCAATTAGGAAAAGTTCTAAAATGCATTCTGGAATTGGTGCATGAACACCTTGCGACAGCTTACAGTTCCTTCAGTTCATTTGCATCCTAGTTTTCCCCCTCCCTCTGTGCTACATACCAGAGTGCACATGTGCATTGATAAAACACTTCAAAAAGTGAAATGATAAAGACACTGCACAAAGAGAATGTTGATGCAATCATGAATGATCACCGTAAGATTGCTTAATAGGAAGAGGAGAGATACAAAGGAACTAAAATCTGCTACAAATTGGGCGTGCTCAGCAGTCTGTACAACATTTGGACATAAAAATGGAATACTAGAGAATTTCTAATGTATGAATTCCATTTTGGAAATAAGACTAGGAACCCGAACCTATCCCCCACCAGCCCATAGCAGACAGCATTACTGCCGGAGCCTGCTATGGAGGGTGACCAAACGGCCCAGGAGAGGCAAATAAAACTTTTTCTTATTTACCTCCCTGTAGGCCTACTGGCCTCCAGTGGGTCTCCTGGACTTATGTCAGCTATTTTGCTGGCATAAGTCTGAGGAGACTAAGGGGGTGGTTCAGGGCATGGAAAGGGGGCATCTTGGCATCTTGGCATGTGCTGCTGCCATTGAGATTGTCCCCCTCCCACACCCTGCTCAGCCTGCTCCCTGCTCCAAACCACCCACGATCCTCCCCCGAATCGTTTCCACCATCGACTTACCTGCTCTGGCAGGGTATCTGGGAGCTGCTGTCATGTGCGTGGGGCCTTTAGTTGTATGCGCCCATAACCCCAAAGCGCATGGTGGATGGTACTGTCTCATAGTACGGCATCACATCAGAATACTTGTGTCTGTAGGGAGACATTTATCTGAAAGTAGTTCTACATCAACATTCCTCCTCACCATCCAGAAAGCTTAATCACGCGCTTTTCCTGAACGTTTGAATCAGTTGTTAGTTACCGTATTAGTCTGAGTATAAGACTCACTTTTTTCTCCTAATTTAAGTTTTTAAACTAGGGGTGCGTCTTATAATCAGGCTGTTGCAATTTAATGCCAGTGATTTAATTAATTTTTTTTAATAGCACCAAACTTTAAGGGTGCGTCTTATAATCAGGTGCGTCTTATACTCGGGACAATACGGTATTATGCCAGTGTGGCACTTGATGCTTCTCAAATGCCAGTGACTCAAAAACATTCTTAATCTTGTTTTGATGCGAAGTAAAGCCTGCTGTGCAATCAACACATGAGTTCTCTGGCTGATATATTGGGTCAGATGAGGTAGAAACAAGCTAGGCGCTTCTCTCCTTCAAAGCCATGACTTGGCTAATTTTTAGTTTCAAAAGCCAGCCTTCCTGCTGTGACTCGTCTCTCGTGTATGCTTGAGTTGAATATTTTTTTCCCATAGGCCGAGAACACAAAGGTAGCAGCAAATTTGGATGATTTTTTTTTAATCTCATAGACACTACGTACCCCAAGACTCTTCAGGATTTCAGGAAAAATTTGATACATGGTTTTATTGTTTCTCTAGAACGGAGATGATCTTACATCACAGTACTGTAGTATGAAATGCTACAAACCATAGTGTCCTTTATTTACCATTCCTGGCAAATAGAAGGGGCAGAAATGGAAGCAGTAACAGATTTTACTTTTTTGGGTTCCAAGATCACTGCAGACGGAGACAGCAGCCATGAAATTAAAAGACGCTTACTCCTTGGAAGGAAAGCTATGGCAAACTAAAAAGCAGAGATATCACCATGCCAACAAAAGTTCGTATAGTCAGGGCGATGGTGTTCCCAGTAGCAATGTATGGTTGCGAGAGTTGGACCATAAGGAAGGCTGAGCGCTGAAGAATAGATGCTTTCGAACTGTGGTGCTGGAGAAGACTCCTGAGAGTCCCTTGGACTGCTAGGAGATCAAATCAGTCAATCCTAAATGAAATCAGTCCTGACTGTTCCCTGGAAGGACAGGTACTAAGGCTGAAACTCAAATATTTTGGCCACCTAATGCGAAGAGAGGACTCTCTGGAGAAGACTCTGATGCTGGGAAAGATTGAAGGCAAAAGGAGAAGGGGAAGGCAAAGGATGAGATCATCACCGTTGCATCACCGATGCAACGAACATGACAATGAGCGAACTCAGGAAGATAGTGGAGGACAGGAAGGCCTGGCGGGATATGGTTCATGGGATCACGAAGGGTCGGACATGACTTAACGACTGAACAACAACAGTGGTGGAAGGTTGGCCACCCCTGGGTTAGCTGATCATGAACAAGCCACAGTGACCCTTAGGTTTTTGTGTTTCCATCTCCTTTGCACACATGGGAAGGAGACTTTGAGCACAAGCCTAGGTTTGTCTACACAGAAGTAAGTCCCATTATAGTCAATGGGGCTTACTCCCAGGTCAGTGTGGATAGGATTGCCCAATTCTAGGCTTATCTACTCAGAAGTAGTCCCATTATAGTCAGTGGGGCTTATTCCCAGGGAAGTGTGGATAGGATTGCAGCCTGAAACTTCCACTTTTAGTCTGAGTAAACTGCAGTTTCTCATTCTGTCCAGTCTCAGGAAATGGCAGTACAGCCAGCCATTGGCATCAATGGCAAATTGGGAGGGCGCTCCAGTCTGCCGCGGACAAAGTTGGCCTCCGAGTCCTACCTGCTCCTTCCTCTGCATGGGCTCTTTAAATGAAGGAGGAAAAGTGGTGTGCGCTGGGAGTAATAATCCGAGTGCACTCCATGTTTCCTCTCCATGTAAAGATCCTGTGTACAGGAAGGGGTAAGATCTGGGGGAAGTTTGGATGCACATTCAAATCTGAGGTCTGTGCCAGGTTTACATAAAGTCAAAATGACATAAGTCAAGGCTTACGTAAGGTGGGGACCTGCTGTATTGCAGCCCAACACACTGCACCAAATCCAAGCAAAAATGAGAATATAGTCATCTTGTTAGTCTAGTTTTTCACATGCTCTGAATGGATAAAAACCAACATTTACCAAATGGAGAAAGAACATTATTGCCAGTTTAAAAAATGGCAATTAATAATGATTGTTTTTATTCATTTGTGATGGTTGAGAAGCTAATGATGGATAAACTGAGTGAATGGTACCATTTCATTACCATGCCTCACTAGATGGCACTAAGGAGTTGTTTAACTATAGACTGGTGAAAACATTGATCGGTTGTTGTTCGGATGTAATCGCTTCATGCAGCTATCAAATGCTAAAGTGGTTAAAATGGTAAAATTGCCATTTCTGATTTTCGAGACTCTTTCAAGGAGAGCACGCTGTAATTATGAATAAATATTTTACAACAATCTGCCTGTGAAAATAATGCCATACACCTGTACAAGAATTATTCCTTAGCCATTCAGAGCCCAATTAATTAGCAATTTGAGAGCAAACCGTTCCATGGTTCATGGCTCAAGCAAGACATCGACTCCATAGACTGAGAAAAAAGAGTGATGGCTGGCATACAACTAAACAGTTATATACAGGGGACCCTGTTTCCTCCCTTTCTAAGGTTCTGCTCATAAATACAGTACTGGGCTGCAATCCTATTCATACTTACTTGGGAGTAAGTTCCATTGAACTCAGTGGGGCTTACTTCTGAGTAGACATGCATAAAAAAGGTAAAGGTGACCCCTGACAATTAAGTCCAGTCGTGTCCGACTCTAGGGTGTGGTGCTCATCCCCATTTCAAAGCCGAAGAGCCAGCGTTGTCCGAAGATGCCTCCGTGGTCATGTGGCCGGCATGACTCTCCTTGCCACAGTGCGTAGCATGCGGCTGGAACACGGAGCGCTGTTTACCTTCCCGCAAGCGGTACCTATTTGTCTACTCACATTAACATTCCTGGTCTTGGAACTTTGTCTAAGGTGCAATCCAGAGGATTGAAAGTTGGTAGATAGGCAAGAGAAAGCTGCAGTTTTAAAGATGAGAAAAGGGCGGGAACAAATCAAGGTTAATTAGACTCAGAACTGGAAGCAGTGGCTGTGATGACTAGAGTAGACCTCCGTTGTTGAAAGTTTTCCTTTTTTCTCTCTTAGAATCAGTCAAGCATTTCTTTCGAATAATTGGGAACCAATCCTGGACTTTCAATCCTCTGGATTGCACCTTAGAAAAAGGTCCGAGACCAGGAACGAAATGTCAGTCTTTTGCATAATTACAGCCTTGGATTTTAAATGTATTTTGCTCCTGCTCGCAGTTACTACTCGTTAGGACCTGTGTGCAGTGATTGGAAATTGTTTTTAATCGTGTTTGACTGTAATAGAATTCTACATGGCATCTTTTCCCGTATATCCTACATCGTGTAAAAATGACTGTACTGAGTTATTTCCAACTTTATCTTCTGCGATGATGAATTTATACTAACACATTGCAACTGATGCCTTCCAACTTCCCAGGCCCCCAATTGGTGAATCAGATCCCTGATACAAGATTTGCTTTAAAATAAGATTTTTAAAAGCAAAAAAAGAGATAGATCATGGCATAAACTGGTTTACCGCTCATTGATAGTTTCAAAGAGCGTAATGCAGAATAGGATCACATTGCACTTTTCCCTACTGACACCTTGAAAGAACAACACTATTATTCACGGACCCTACAATGAGCTTACAAGGACCTGAAGGGAAGCTATTTGCATGACTGAATAATAGGTCATAAAAACAAAAGTCACGCCAGCTGTGATTCCTGTGGAAAATCATCAAACAAAGGCTTTGAATTTGATATGCTACTTCTTATTATCTGTTGGCCTGACAAACCTTAATCTGTCTTCTTCTTCTTCTTTTTTTGCTACCTGAAACCTTTCCACAGACAAACTGCAGCCTGATCAAACACAGAGATTATCCATGTAAAAGGAAGGAGAACATCCCCTAGCAACAGAATTTTCCAGAAATTATAATCTTTTTAAGGAAAACTTGCACAGAAACGCCGTGTTTATTTTCCACTCCTCCCACTCCCTCCCTGTTCCTCCCCCCACCTCCCCCCCCACTGCCTTATCTGGCACTGGTGGATTGTGTCTTCACCACTGGTGAGCATGCGGGGCCACCAGCAACTACACTGGTGGTCTCATTGCAGTGGCGTAGCTAAGGGGGGCTGGGTGCCACGCAAAATGCACCTCGGGGGGGGTGGCACGTGCCGTGCACCCTTCTTTTTTAAGCCTTTAATAGTTTTAAAATAATAGTCACCTCGCGACATAAAGCCCCCACACAGAACCCCTGTTCATACTGACTGCTCTTTTCCCCCTTCGTCAGGCTCCATATGCACTCTAGTTCCTGGTTTAAAATGTCCCCGCCACAGGTTGCCCCTGTTGGGGGAGGGGGCTGCTGAGCTTTTGCAATTCTCTGAAGATGATCAGACCATCAGATAAGCGGCAGAGAGACTTAAAGAGAGTGACACTGACCTGTTGAGGCAGGAGGAAGGCAGGAAGGAACTGGCTGGGGGTGGAACGGCTGCAATCTCACTCACTCACACACACACAGAGGATGGATTCCCGAGCTTTCAAAGGTGCTCTGTAGAGTTTATAGCTCCTCCTTTATACTGGTTGTCTTTGCCCCTCTAATCCTACGATGTAAGAAAGACGTGGCAACAAAACAAAACACGGTCACCGCAGCAGTTGTCTTTCTCCTTGTACTCCTTCTAGTTGCTAGAGATGTCTTTCTCCCCCCCCCCCCCCAATGCAGGCAGATTCAACATAGTAGACCGTATGTTACCTTTTTCATCTTTATTTTTTAAGACATTTTCTACTTATTTTAACATTTTAATTAATTAATTATCTTGTCACAATTGGGGGGGTGTCAAAACGTTTTACACCCCAGGTACCAGATGACCTAGCTACACCACTGCCTCATTGCCCTTGCCAGCAGTGTCGGCGAGTGCAATGATGTAACGTGATGTATATCCAATCCAGGCAGTTCTGCCTAGATCCTGACACTTCCATTGGCAAAACATATGTTCCTCCAGCAGACTGTATTGGCTAGGATTGGGCCAAAAGACTATTCCCAGCCATCTGCCTCAGTTCCCATCTAGTTCCCTAGATGCTAGGAATTTAACTTAGAACTTGAAACATTAAGAGCATGTGCACTACCATTGAGCTATGGATCTTTCCATAGGTGTGCTTCACCATTCCATTGATTTCCAAGGGGTCATATAAATTCTTAACTTTAGCTGTATTTCCCCCTTTTAAAAATAAATAAATATATTCTATGGATCCTGAGTTCTGCATCCAGTCCCCAATGTTGTGCTTGGGTGGTATGATCCCAAAAATGCAAACAGCCATAGCTATGATGATATAGCACTCTTGGACTGAACTACAGAGGAACTGGGGTCCCAATAACTGATGGTGAAACACAAGCACTATGGGCCAAGAGCTTTGTAGGCAAGAAAGATAAACAAGTGGTAGAGAAGGGAACAGAGCTCCAGTTACAGACCATCTCTATAACCTTGAGAGTCTACTGTATTTATTTTAAAGCTGATGTGGGAAATTCATAAACATCTGGACATAATTGCTTCCTAGGCTTTAGTCTATTTGTTGGGGGGGAGTATTTGTTTTGTTTGCATTTTGTTGCTATCTTGTTTTAATTTTCGTCACAGGTTTAATTTTGTTTAAGCGTAATTCCATCGCTATTTTTCTATTATTATCAACAGCCTCTGGGAATCATTTCTCTATAGAACCGTTTGGAATATCAACAAAGAACAGGAATATGTTATATAGTGACATCGTTCATGACCAGAGGAGAAATACTCCCGTGTAACTGGTCATCCCACCATTTCAATTTCGGTTTTTCTAAAGCCTTTTTCTCCAAGACCCTGTAGCACATCTTGTAAATTGGGAATTCATAATAGACTGAGATTTAAAAACAAAAAAACAGACCACACATTTGACATGTTTTTCCAACTTACTTCCCACTGCCTTCCTTGGTAGCTAAATTCTCCCACCTCATACTGTGTTTTTTTGAGAGCTCCCATCCAATAGGAAGCCACTTGACTACATCCCCCAACAATTTGCTGCCTGAGGTGATGGCCTCAGTCAGCCACATGACTAGGTCAGCCCTGACCCTCGCGTCTCTCTCCTCCATCTTAGAATCTTAGATGAAGAAGAAACCTGTCATCTTCTGTGTGGTACCAGATTGCCAGTTGCAATGTATCCTTTGTAAAATGTAATTTTACTTACTGGTACTTTTGTTTTACCACATTTCCCAGCCAGCATTCTTTCTTGAGCTTCTATTTTTGTGTTTTGCTTTATTGGGGGGGGGGGGGGGTTATAATTTTGGATGCTGATTATAGAATATGTCTATACGTTGTATTCCTCATATAATGACAATTAAAATATATACTCCTCTAAAGCATCCAAAATAGCAACTTTAAATAGACTGAGTTTAATGATGGAAGTTAAAGGATTAAATGATTAACATAAAGCTTTTAGGATTGCTAATGGGCACATTTAAAAGAACAACATATTTTAGAGCATTTTTGGCATCAAGGCAAGAAAGTGGGATGGGTAGAAAATGAAAATAAAGCTCAAGATCAAACAATGAATTATACATACTGCTGACATGATGAATTTTGGCAACATGGGTTTGTCATAGTACAGTACATGTAGAACTGATTCTAAAATTACTTTCACATAACAAAATAATCTCCTGGATCTGCCCATTTGTAGAAACTTTGCCTCTTCATCTGAAGTGCAGAATTGTCTTTGTCTTCTCGTCTCATTCTTTATTCCTTCAAAATAATATAAACCTTTTTCCTTTGTTCTGAGGAAAACACACCTGCCTAGCGTGTGGGCTGTAGCCTCACTCAGCTAGGCACGACCCAGAATAGGGCTTGAGAGTGTTGTGTGATTGTATGGGGATGTCCGGTTAAGAAGGGATGAGAACAAAGAAAGGATGTCAGCCAAGATGCTCTCCCCTCACTCCCCCACCTCAGGTAGCTCAGCAAGAGGGCTGTCATTTGACAGAAAGACTTGCAGCTGGGTGGGAAGCTTGTACAGGTGGGTCCCCATATCCACAGATTCGCTATCCACAGTTTCAGTTATCCACGGATTGCGGGGACCCCTCCAGGCTGTTACTTTTTTCCCAGTAAACTTCGTTTCTTCCTTAAACAAACAGGAGAAGCAGGCTCTGGTTGCTTATTGCAGGCATGTAGAACGAGACTAAGTCCTAGAGAGGCTTTGCAAGGTTAACAGAAACCTTGCAGAGCCTCTCTAGGACTTAGTTTCGTTCTACTTGCCTGCAATGGAGGCTGCTTCTCTGTTTTAAGGAAGAAACGAAATTTGCTGAAAGAAAGCACCAATCACAGAGTTAAGTGTGATCCTCAGAGCTACCCACAGTGATGTTGATCTTTCCTTTAAAGGCGTGATATGAATTTTAACTGCTCGTCTTTACTCCACATTTTAGACATACTTGCTTCTTATTCCTGCTACAGCTTCATTTTGGTTTGTTTTTGTTTTGCCAGTGAAGATGCATTTGCTTCAAAGGGAACCTGCTAGAGTCTCTAGAGCAATCTAGTGTTCACCTAATAATGATCTCACAGACTTTGTTCCGCATGTTCCCAGATGGTTTTCGTGACAGAACTTCATGTTAAGCTGCTTTATTGGACAGATGTGCTATCAAAAAGAAATACAGTTTCCTGAGCAATATACTTTATAAGTCCTTCCAGACTCCATTGCAATGGAGAATTGTGAGCCATTTTGGATGGAAAGAAGAAATGGCCTGGGGCCATTTTAATGACTTTCTAGCTGTATTGACGCTTACTCCCACACAGAGGTTACACAGTCAGAGCTTAATTAGCACTAATATGGCCTTAATATATCTTCGGTCAAAATTAACATGCTAAGAAAAAGGATTAATTAATCCATAGCACAGCCTGACATCAATCCTGCCACAACTGGGAATGGTTAAGCCCGGGAGACCAGGGTGCTATTCCCAGTTTCAGTTGGACTTAAATGGTCGCTTCACTAACCAACTTCATTTTTATGTTTTATGCTTATGGCTGCTGTCCCAGGTTTTCTGCTTTGTCAGCTACTGTTGTTTTGTGATTTTATTATGTATTACTGTACTTGTTTGCATTGTAAACCTCCTTGGATGCCATGGTTTTCTTACCAGGGGAAAGGTGGTATATATTAGGTATATACCATAAGCTGTCGATCGAAAGGTCGGCAGTTTGATTCCCGCGACGGGGTGAGCGCTCGTTGCTTGGCCAGCTCCTGCCAACCTAGCAGTTCCAAAGCATGTTAATGCGAGTAGATAAATAGGTACCACTTGCGGGAAGATAAACAGCGCTCCGTGTTCCAGCCGCATGCTACGTGCTGCGGCAAGGAGAGTCATGCCGGCCACATGACCACGGAGGCGTCTTCAGACAACGCTGGCTCTTCGGCTTTGAAATGGAGATGAGCACCACACCCTAGAGTCGGACACGACTGGACTTAATTGTCAGGGGATACCTTTACCTTTAATAAGTAAATAAATAAAAATAAACTACTACCAGACCAAATAATGAGATTTTTTTTCCACATTTCATCAGATGGAGGAAAACATTCCACAAGGGTCAACTTTTAGAAACACTCCTGAGAAAATTGGGAAACTTGCTCTATTTTTAGGAGATTCTGTTGTGATACACACTCATACACACACACACACACACACACACACACACACACACACACACACACACTCCCTGTACATAGAAAACAAGCATGTGAGGGAGAGGGGCCAGACTTCTCCCTGACACTGTACGCTACCTTTCTAACTTATCCTAACCCCGTCTGTCTCCCTTCCACCGCTGTTACATGCCTCAGATTTATGCCTGTTAAACAGGAGGTGTAGATCCGAGGACTCCCATGGCTTTCCATGGAGTACGTGAGAAAACGTTCACTAACGAGAGAGAGAGAGAGAGAGAGAGAGAGAGAGAGAGAGAGAGAGAGAGAGAGAGAGAGAGAGAGCAGTGTAATTTTAAAAGTATGAGTTGTGGTTACTTTTTTGTGGTCTCCTCAGAATAACCAGCGATATAAGTGCTCCTGAGGAATATTTACATGTGGTACATGGTTCCTTTCCTAAATTGCATCCCTGGGTGCACTCCAAGAAAGCTTTAGCACTTGATTCCACTGATTTTGTATAAACTGTTCCAAGAGCTGGGAGGATGGGAGCAGTACCACCAAACTGCAAGAGCTGGAAGGGTTAAGAAGAATTCGCTGAGTCCTGGCAGCTCTCAGAAATGACTTAACAAGATGGACCATTGGCCTGGTGCACTATAGCTGCCCTTGTGTTAACGTTCCTAATGTCTGTGGGCCCAAAGGACAGATGATTTCATCATTTAGCTAATGAAATGTTATAGCTGATCCTAGGCTAATCAAGTCACATGTCATGAGACTGATTTCTTGTTAAGGGCAGAAACAAATCCAACCCCCTTCCCCCAGTATCACATTGCATAAGTTTTGGGGGGGACATGATTTGTTTTGTCATTTTCCTTGGGAAATATCAGGTACAAAAAAGCCAATGCTGGAGGCAGAAAATAGGACTAGACAGGCCATTCATCTGGGCAAAAGATTTTATTTAAAGTGATAGTTAATCCCTTTTGGTAAATCTCACCATATGTTTTGGGCATTCGGGAACTCTGATCCATCCGAAAGATATGTGTTGGCAGTGCACTACACGGTGTATGTCACTGTTAGCAACAGAGCATCATGCACAAGGCACGCAAAGCAGACGTTCCTACTTTTCAGTGAGTGCAATTATCACTTTCACTGCTTATTGTTGTATACATAGAACAGATGTTTGTACAGTAGAGGACATGGAATGCTACACACATAACGCATGAGTTTCTGCTGCGATGCTTTATGCTATTTGTTGTTGTTGTTCAGTCGTTAAGTCGTGTCCGACCCTTCGTGATCCCATGAACCATATCCCGCCAGGCCTTCCTGTCCTCCACTATCTTCCTGAGTTCACTCATTTTCATGTTCATTGCATCGGTGATGCTGTCTAACCATCTCATCCTTTGCCTTCCCCTTCTCCTATAGGGGTATTCAAATGAGGAATGGAAGGTGCCCTTCCCAATACTGCTCTCCAAGACCTTTTTCGTTGGCAGTGTTGAGGATTTAATCTGGAACCTTCTACATATAAAGCATGTGATTGACCACTGAACTGTGGCCAGTCCCTCCAATATAGTTCTAGCAATGCTTAGTGCCATACATGTGGCACATACGTTTGCTCCAGTGTAGCTGCTGCATGGTAGCTGAAATACTTTCACATGTTGCTTCATAAAAAAGCTTCTTTCTTATCCCATCTATGCTATACCCATCTCCACTCATTTCTACAATGCAACAACTTTACACCACCTTATGGCAACATAACCGCTGATGCTTCTGACTCCAAACCATCTGATTCCCCAGATCGTATTGGAATGTTGGCTCAGTATAACACAGGGGTGCACAACTTGGAAGTAGGTAGGGGCCAAAATGAATAGACTAAACTTCTTTGGGGCCGCACGGGGGGCGTGTCAAGGAACCGTGATGTCACTTCCTCAGGAAGTGACATCATGGGGTGTGTCCATGAGCCGGAAAATATCTGGAAAAGCAACATATTAATAAATAAATAAAGATATTTACAGAATGAAAATTCGGATTTGCCCTCCTGCCGCGAATCCGAGCCTCCTCACATGGAGCAGCGACAGCGCCAATGAGACAAGCCCCAAAACCTCCGCGCCCATTGGCACACAAGAGGAGACGCGGCTCTTCCGGCTCCTGGCCGAATGCCAGGAGACTCCAGCTGATCGGCAGCGATCAAACGCCGCCTTCAGCAACGGCCTCAAAGCCTCCGGGCCAATGGGCTCGCAAGGCTCAGTGACTTTGTCCTTCTCGCTTGGCGACCTAAGCGAGAAGGCTGCACAGCTACGCGGCTAGAGCAAAGACATCGGAGATCCCTCGGCGCTCTCTTCGTAAGCAACGCACAACAAGGGATCCCCGATTTCTTCGGGGGCCACCGGAAATCCTTCGGAGGGCCGCATGTTGTGCAACCCTGGTATAACACATGCCACCATGTTATGGAAGCCAGAAGCTAACCAAAGGGAGTAGCACCTAGTAGTTAGCACTCAGCACATTCCTTCCTGCTCTCTGCTTCTCTGACTTCTCTGAAATCCAATGACCAAGAAAGGCTGTATATAAATACTGCTGCTGCTGCTGCTGCTGCTGCTGCTGCTGCTGCTGCTGCTGCTGCTGCTGCTGCTGCTACTACTACTACTACTACTTGTAAGAGACTGCATTGGGCAGGAGGAAACTGATACATATTCACTGCCCCCAGCCCAAACTAAGGAAACCAGATGGAGGGCATTTGCGAAAATCCTCCCCTCCAAGGACAGCATAGAATCCAGTGGTTCTTGTATAAAACCAAATTGCAGTAGCACCCACAAACATTCAGATCCAACAGCCCACTGAATTACCCATGAATATGGGCTAGGTCAGAAAGGAGTCAGAATATAACCAGTTTATTAAAAACTCAAAAGAAAAAGCAATTAAACAAATGGATGATGGGGGTGGATAGAAGAACAACAAGCAGGCTGACAAAAATGCCTGGGCTTGGCTAGATGGCCACAAAACGATAGCTTAACCAAATTGGATGCAGTAACTAGTAATGCCCAACAGAGAGAGCCAGAATGCTACATGAGAGCAAAGCACACAAACCTCCAGAGTAGCTACAGCAGTGAAGTTTATACATTTGCTTGGAGAGGAAGTGCAAGCAAAACAAAATCAATTCCCTAAATGCATCTAGCTAGAAATACAGTCCCTATTGCTAGCTATTTCAGTTGTCCCATGAATGCTTTCCTTCTGAGCTTACTGGAGAGTATGTGGGTGTGCCTTCTGCAGACCAACAGCTGGCCCCAAAGGCAGACCTGGCAAGACATGCCCAAGCATCCTTGTGCTTGATCTTGAGAAACCTTAATGTGATGATGACTACCCAATTGGATTAGGAGAAACCACCTGCCCTCCATCCCACCCTCTTACCTAGACAAGTGGACTTGACTACCCAATTGGTGGATACATGCCAGTCTCAAAACTATTGTATCTGGGGAAAGCCCAGACAGATCAATCCACATTCTGCACATGTGGCTTTTTGAGAATGGTGTTTCAAACAAAGAACCTCTGAGGAGCACCCCAACATCATGGCTGCTGAATCTAGAATGCCAGGCAGTCTCTTTGGGTGGCAACAGCAAAGGGGCTCTGGGGCTAGAAATGTCCCAAAATGAGGGGAAACAAGCAAAAACATAGGGGGGGACAAGGCATTTATCATGCAACATTACACCAATGTAGTAGCCACTGCACCCCAAATCTAAACACCTATTTGCATCCTTAGCAGACCTATGGCCCAATCCATACTGTGTGGTGTGCCATCGTGGCCACCTCTGCAGAGAACAGCCACTGGTGCAAAGGCCAGGAGGCCACACACTGGAAGCAGTACCATGCAGACCAAGGTGAAGTGTTGCTGGCAATGGGGGTGGATTGAGGCGGGATTCAGGACTGGGGCAGATCGGGGTAGGGCAGGGTGGATCTCAGCAGCAGTGGTGCCTGTGGGATCCTATGCCCCCATCCTGAGCCTGACATGCCCCCTTGGCACCATAGGGGACCACAGAGTGGGAGAGGATGTAAGTAAAGGTTTTCATTACTTACCTCTCCCAACTGGCCTGGTCCCCAGCCAGCCCGCAGGATGCAGCAGACACTGCATCAGTGGTGATGCACCATTGGGTGATGCAGGATTGGACTTTTGCACCTGTTAGGGGCCTGATATGATTTTTGTATCTGTCATCGAAAATAATCACGCAGCTACATAAAAAGTAGTTTAATTACTGCCCATTACTGGTGATGCCCAAAACGTCTAAGAGTTTATCAGTTCTTTGGGATTCTTTTCTCTTTCAGAAACTGTCTCTCTTCTTACGAAACTACTCAAGCATGATTTTGCCATCTTATCTAAAAAAGGTCTTCAGCCTCTTTCCTGACAAGTTATCTTAGTACTTGTCAGTACTAAATAAAGTGAAACGCGGTTACATAGCAAGAAATTGTTGTAAATGTTTTGCAGAGGGTGTTCCAGCATGTGCACATGATGTACTTTGAGATATAGAATACAAAGCAAATTCAGCCACAAATGGTGGAGCAGGGCATTTGGGGAAAGATCTTTCTTCCGTTCATTGGCTGATGATGGGGGCAGTCTGGGAGTTCCTCTGTACAGTTGGTTGCGACACGCTTCTCCAAACCAGACATTTTTATGAACTTCTGTGAAGTCTTTTACTGTACTGTTACAATCGCCTGTTCTATGGTCATTTGCTACCTTTCAGCTCAAGGTCACAGCTATGCCCTGCCCTCTCCCCATGTTTTGCACAGATCAAAACATGGGGCCACATCACCAAAGGATGTAGTGATGGCACCTGGCCTAGATGCCTGTTTGGGTAGATTCATGGAGGAAAAGACCATCACAGGTTACAAGTCATAAGCAACCTCCTGGCTTTAGAAGTAGGTTTTCTCTGTGCCAGGTGCCAGGGAGGGAGTGACAACAGGAAACAGGTTATCTTGTTGGCTGTGTGCTCTCGGAGGCATCTGGTGGGGCCACTGTGAGATACAGGAAGCTGGACTAGATGGGCCTTTGACCTGATCCAGCAAGGCTCTTCTTATGTTCTTAGGTTCTTATGATCCAGATGGTGCAGCAGAGGAGGACATTGCATTTCTCACAGCCCAGCGTTATCCAGGATCACGCCATCTGCTGCCACAAGTCCTGTTACTGTGGCATGAAAGGCATGCCACCGTTGAGCATTTCAAAGCCACTGGCGCAAATGGCCAGAGGCTCCACACACCCGGCAACAACTCACTCAGGCTGTACTGGAGCAGGTAAGGTGGTGGCAGGGGCAGGTCATTGGTGGTTCAGGGTGGTTCAAGGGAGGAACCAGGACAGTTCAGGGGTGGGAAGGGAATGTATCTCAGTGGCAACAGCAGGAGCCAGATCCTATCCCCCTTTCCCAGCCCAACTCCCCCCCCCCAATTCTCCTCGGACCTATGGCAGCAAAAGAGCTGATGTGGGTCCATGGAGACCCACTGACAGCCAGGCAACCTGCAGAGAGGTAAGTATAAAATATTTTAACTACCTCTCCCAGGCTGTCTGGTCACACACACACACACACACACACACACACACACACACACACTCCATAGCATGCACTGCGTGCTCCGTCAGTGGCGCTGCATGCTATGGGGACTCATGGGGGAGAGGATTGGGCTGTCAGTGATGTAGCCTGGGATCTCCCACTCATAATGTCACTGATATTTCGTTGGTCATGTAATCACTTCTGTAAGCAATACGAGAATATTTCCTTCTGGTTAACTTTTATTTCCCCTTCGTTTGTTAACCATGAACCACATGATGAACTGCCTTGCATACCTTGATTAAATTTTAGTTAATGAAACTATATGAGAAATGTTTGCAGTGCTTAGTTAAATGCTAATTTGGTTCCTAGCACCACTGTAGAAGGAATTACCTTGCTTATTGTGGGACTTTTGAGCAACCTCTGTTAAAGCAATAAAGGCATACGCATTTTTATTTTTTATTTTTTTCAAAGCTGCAGGCTCATTTATTTTGGGGAAGATAGCAACAGTACGCTGTGCAGAAAGCAAATGGACCTATAATTACAATTAATACTGGGGCTGGTGTAAAAAATATACATCTTTAAGGCTGAGCTATAAATTCAGTCCTATTCATGTGTTATGTTCAGTGCGTGAAGTGTGCACAAGATGGTTGTTCTCTATGCATGTGTAATTATTCACACGTTACATTCAACATACATACAACTGACATGTGATCTCTGCTCTAAATTTTGGGGGAGCACAATCTAAGTGTTGACTTTTTAAATGGACACATGTACAGGAAGTGTGTTCGCTGATAGACACATTAAAAAAAACACAAATAGAGATGTTAAAAAATAGTAATAGCTTACCAAGCGAAGAAGAAATAGAACTTGCAACTTTGCATCTTGAAACGTTTCAGAAATAAACTGCCAAAGAAAACATAAGCAACCACAACTCCAAATTCTGGCCATTTTCTATGTATCCTTATATATACTGTAAAAATGTGGCTGGAGATAGCTCATTTTTAAGGGAGCTGAAAGCGGTATGATAAGAGCATTATTTCATCGTATAGACTCATTTCTTTTATCCCATGGTCATCTCTTTCATCTACATTTTTGAGGCAGTGAGAGAACACTGCTATGAGCTTACCATAGATCCTATGAGCAATGATATCCATCATTGCCTTTCTAGGAAAAAAACTACTGGCTGGTTCTGGCTCAGTCTCACAGCCCAATCCTAAACTAATCCCCCCTGGCCTATGCAGCTATGCCAATGGAGCATGCGCTGCATCCTGGGGGAGGGGCAGCTGTGTAGGTCTCCTCACGGTAATGGAACTCCGCTGCCCCAATTGGTCTCCTTGGATCTACTCCAGCCATTTTGCTGGCACAGAACTGAGGAGAGTAAGGGAGACAGAAGAGGAGAGGGAACAGGTCAAGATCCTGGTGCATGCCAGTGCTGCTGGGATCCACCCCTTCCCTCCCCCATTCTGCCTCCCACTACACCCTCCCCACCCAGACACTCCTCCATTCCTCCCCTCCCTGCCCTATCCTCCTACCACCCACCCCCACCACCAATTTACTTGCGCCAAACCGCCAGCCACATTTCTCTCTGCCAAGCTTCCAGACACATACACTGGCAGCCTTGTTGTTCATGCCAGCAGTGCATCATGTCTGCCACTGGGCTGGCACTTCCACCAGTGGAACGTGTGTTCGGCCTAGTTAGGACTGAGACCTCAGTTAAGTAGTAGCACTGCACATTTTTGCCGTCCACCTCAAATCAACTTTATCCGCATTGCATTTCTTTATCCGCAGGGCATTTCTTATGCCCTTAGATGAGAAAAGGACTTTCTAGATCCAGATTCACCACACTGTTACTTTATATTGTAAAACACTTTGCTCCAGCCTGCTACACTGCTATAAGGGAGATTCAATTACTACTAATACTGATGTCGTTCCCTTGGCATCAGTTGGCATTGCAGTTCCCTTGGCATTTCCTGTTGCTACACTTCTCAGATAGAACATTTTTTCATCAATCAAAGTCACTGACCTGCCCAGATTGCTCAGATATTAGTGCTAAGCATATGCATTTACACAGGAGATTTAGATGTGCTCCCACACCAGAAAATGTGGTAGCAGTGTCTCATTCACAGCCTCATATTTTTCTCATTTTGGTAAGGCAGAGGTACACTGGTGAATCTCTACATACGCCAGCACAACAACAGCCCCACTGGTGTAGGAATCCACTCACCAAAGGATATACCACAGGTGCTGGCAGAATGTTGGAAAAACACCATGCTGGTGTAATTCAGACACCGGCACAACTGCACCAGTAGAGAGGCCAAAATTTATGAAGAAAATATTTCTTTATTTTATTTTATAAATATTTATTTACCCAGTGTGTAATTAATCTGTGGAACTCCTTGTCACAGGATGCGGTGATGGCACCTAGCCTGGATGCCTTTAAAAGAGGATTGGACAGATTTATGAAGGAAAAGTCCATCACAGGTCACAAGCCATGATGGGTATATGCATCCTCCTGGTTTTAGTATGCCAGATCCAAGGGAGTGGCAACAGGATTTCAGGTATCTTGTTGTCTTGAGTGCTCCCTGAGGCACCTGGTGGACCATTGTAATATACAGGAAGCTGGACTAGATGAGCCTTTGGCCTGATCCAGTAGGTTCTTCTTATGTTCTTATGATGTAGGAAAAATGTAGGGCAGGAGATGTAGGGCAGGAGCTTGCCACCTCATAAGCCTGAAGATTGGTGAATGGCAGTTCGAGAAATACGGCTGTCAAAAAGCTGTGAAAACCCCTGTGAGGAGAGATAAAGCTGCCAGCTGCGTCAGTCAAGCGTGGGAGGCGAAGGCCAGTGAGGAGGCCAGACTGCAAAAGGATACCATCTGGAATGTAGTTGTTCATGAAAGATTGAACATTTATATATTGTAAAGACAATTTATATATATTTATATATTGTTTATATATATTATTATATATATATTTATATATTTATATATATTTATATATATTATATATTTATATATATTATAAATATATAAATTTATATATATTATATATTTATATACATTTATATATTAGGGGGGTTGGGGAAAGCTGTCCATGTAAACTGCCTTGGATTAAAGTCAAAGGAGAAATCCAATGACCAAGAAAGGTGGTATATACTACTGTATATTATTATTGTGTAGGAGGGATGTGGGAAGGTCAAGGGGGAGTTGACTTATACCAGATCCTAACCCCTCTTCAAACAATGGTCACGCCCCCAATACTAAAAAAAAATGTTAGACCAATGACAGAGCTGGCATAAGTAGGAGGAACTCCATAGGACAGACTGGGTGGGCTGTTGCAGTAGGCACCCTGTGTCAAATGCCAGGCCAGTGATTGGCCCATGCAGTGCTCCATCTGATAGGTCCTTGCGCTATGGCCTCCCAGCCAGGTGTGCCTGTTTGCAGTGATGGAAAGTGTTAAATGCCAGTTGAGGTGTGTGTTGCTTGCCTTCTGCTGTGGCCAGGTGATTAGAGAGCAGGTGTATGGAGTTCTAGACCTGCCTGCCTCTATTCTTTTGTCCCTGCCATGGGTGTTTGTGGCCTATCATACAAAAGGTGGCCTGTCATGCCTTGCTAGTTAGGGCGCATGCCGCGCATCCTTTAGCTGGGCTCAAACCCGACTTACCTGGCTCTCTGCCTGTGTCTTTGTGGAGTGACCTACCAGGATTCTGCTTGAGCTGCATGCTGCTGAGGCTCCCCTTGTGAGCTGTCGCAGTCACTCCCCTGGCAAAAAGGTTCATTCCAGGTGGTGAATGCCCTCAGAGGGACTCAAACCCTCACCGTGGAGAGACATGTGTCTGTTGCGTATGGCTGCAGCTATCTGTTGCTCTTCCACTGCAGCTATCTTTCTGCCCTTCTGTGCTGTTGTCAATGTTATTCCTTGGATGTGTGTGTTACTGTGGGTGGGGTGATGGGACTTGAAGCCTGGGTGCAGGAGTTCCTAGCAGTTCTTTGCTCTTGCCCCTTCTTTGCTGATGCTACTGTAGCTCCTGTCAGGGGTGGGGGTGGTCTGGCACCCTTATGTCATGTCTGTCTGTGTGTTTGTGTGTGGTATCCTTGGGGCACGTCCCCATGGTTAGAGGAGGGGCCTGTTGCTGTGCTGCTCATTCCCAGGGGCTGGTAGGCAGGGCTTCCCTCCAGCATTGGCTGCTTTTTGGCCCCATTCACTCTGGCATTGCTTCTCTGGTTGCCATCATTGGGACTGGGTGGATGCAGTGATTGGCTCACTAGGCAGGACACTGATGATGCATGGTCATCACACCGATGACACTTGGACATTGCACTGATGTCATGCCAATGACATGCCAATGTCAGGATGCTACTCTGTGGATGACAGGCTGTGTCAGGTTTCCATGGATGCTGTCGGTGTTGCTGGGAGGGCTGCACTAGCATTACTGGGAGGGCTGTGCTGGGGTGGCATTGCCTAGACAGGCTTATGTTATGACATCCAGTAGCGTCACTAGGACGCGCGTCACCCTGGGGCAGGGGACGCGTGTCACCCTAGTGACGCTACGATATCGGCGCGGGGGGCGACCCGGCTACCCCCCCCCCCGCATCGCCCTCCGGACGCTCCGAGGCCGGCCCGGGAGCCGGCCTCGGAGCATCCGACCCCGTCGGCGCTCCAGGGCCTTCTGAAAGAAGGCCCAGGCAGCGCGTTCATCCGGGTATTTCCCGGATTTTCGCGCATGCGCAGACCTTTTTGAGGGCAAAAAGCCCTCAAAACGGGTCTGCGCATGCGCGAAAATCCAGGAAATACCCGGATGGACGCGCTGCCTGGGCCTTCTTTCAGAAGGCCCTGGAGCGTCGACGGGTTCGGATGCACCGAGGCGGCGCGTCCGAAGGGTGTTGCGCGTCACAGAGGTGGCGCGCACGGGGTGCGCGCGACACCCGTGGCGCGCATCACCTGGGGGTGCCCCGCCCCCCCCGCCACGCTCCAGCGACGCCCCTGATGGCATCCATGTGACAAATAGGATTGGGCCATTGGTTAACTATAGAGTTCTTGCCTGCAGTTCTATAAATAAATTCCCATACAGGGATAAGCATGAACACTTTACTCCACTCTGAAAAGTTTGAGTTGAACATGGAATGGACTTGTTTGATACTGGGACCTCTGAAATTGCTGAAGGTTCTGAAATTGCTGCGGTGCAGTGGGCTATAGACCCTTCACGGGAAAATTTGCCTCCAGGTTGGCACTTGGAACTCCAGTTGGAAGGTTGGTTGGGATGGGATCTCATTTCTATATAAAATGCCATTCTGAACACCAAAAAATACATGTTTTATCCCTATTACTATATTTGCAGCCCAGTCCCAGTTCAGCACCGGAAACATGATAGCCCATTCCCACAGGGGTATTGTGTCCCACAGACACAACACCCCTGAGTAGACTTGTGTGTTCTTAAATATAAAATATAGCACATGCATTGCACCTAAAATGTGATAGCCCTTCAACAGAAATGCAGGACAGAAAAATGGACAATTGATCCTCTGGAAAAACTTTGTCTCCTTCTCAGAGCAATGGAGCTTCCCACTGACATATCACATTTCTCCAACTGTACACTTTTTCGGGGGTGGGGGGAAGGAGGGTTACAGAGAAAGATAATTGTCGATGCTGAAGAAAGTTGCTGAAAGTTCCACTGTGGCTGAACCGACTAAGCTATTTCCTGCTTGCAGCATCTGCTAAGCCTGGCTTCTATTGATCCCATGGTGGGAAGTAAAGATGTCAACCAGGAGGGAGGGTGGAAATGGAAATGCCACAGGCCCTCCCCTGTGAGTGTACAAGTCATGCAGAGAAGTGTAATTTGTCCTTCCCTGGACCAGCAGGGGTGACTCTAGCCCATTATGTGGTTGAGGCACCATCCAGCCACTAAGAGCTGAAGCCAAAGAGTAACTCCATGAAATCATTTTGTCAAGTTAGGGGGACTTATTTTTATCCCGCTGTGTTATTTTCAATTCATGGCTCGATTTGGTTTTGTATATCTCTTTAAAACGAATACTCTGTGCAGTTTCAGCATTTGCTTTCCTGTTTGTTTCAGGAAAGAGAACTGCATTCCTACAAAAGATTGTCCACCTCAGTTTTGTATCTTTATACACAAGTTGCCTGCATCGTTAGATGTCACTGTATTTACTCAACGTAACTGTAAGTCTCACACCACCTAACAGATTTCTAGTCCAATCCTATCGGACTCGTTATGACAGTGGAACAGAGTTCCACTGTCATAACAGGCCATAAAACACACCGCCGCCAGCCATTTTGTAGCTGCCGCCACACATACAGCTGTGGCGGCTGCTCACTATTGCAGCTGACAACCTGTTCTGGAGCAGGTAAGCTGGAACAGGTGGTGGATCATGGGCTGGGAGAGGTTGTAACCGAGTGTTCCAGGGAATAAACCAGGGGCAGAAGCCCCTTTTCCCTCCTTGGATATATGCCACCCAAATAGGTGGTGACTGAGGAGACCCATAGGCAGCTCCAGGGGCTTATGTGGAAGTAATGAAAAAAATATTTGTACTTACCTTCAGGTCCTGTTCCAACCTCAGGATGCAGCACATGCCTTTTGGGTGCGGCTGCATCAGCTCAAATAAGATTGAGGCCTGTGGTATTTTTTTTTTTAAGTTTGGGAGGAAGATGTGAGGATGGGAGTTTACCACATGCACATTGCGGAGGTTCGAATGCATAGATTTCTCTTGTACAGAATTGAAATAGTGAATATTGCTCTTTATCATTTTGCTCTTTATTCCAGTATGAAAAGTATCAAATTGAGCTAGCTGATGCTCATTTCCAAGTCTTCTTTAGGCTACCATTTTATTTTATTGCAATATGCCTAATGAGGACAAAATCTGTTTTGCAGCAGTCTTCTTGTTCTCGTCACATCCCCTCAAGTCAGCTCATTCCTGATGCTTTAGGTTTTCGGTGACTTTTTTCCTCAGCTCTTGCAAGCCATTGCGGCCGATTGTTCCTCGAGGCTCCCTGACACCAGCAGGGCACAGGTCACCCTCCCGTTGCTAGGGCTTGGTTTGGTTCCATCCTGTCAGGAAGTGGGAAGACGAATACAGAATCTTTCATAAGTCTTGCCGAGAGAGTATGAAATGCAAATGGCAAATATGTGAGGCAAACACTGTGTGCACCAGATGCGGACACAGAGTCATTTGCTAAAGAACTTCATGAATAATTTTGAATCGCGAGAAATCTCATGATCTGTTCGTGAACGAATTGGGAACATTAAATTTATCTGCCGAATAAATTATTCATTGTGAAATGTTATCCATCTGTGAATGCATGAGAGTCCTTCCAGATGTGTCTTACTGTCATTGTATTGGAGCACACACAAAACAGCATTTTATATAAAATTCTGTTGGTGTCGGAACATTTGTAATGAAGGGACTAGAACAATACCTCTATTTAGTGGAAGTCAAAAGTTGAAAGTGCTCAAAATGGCTATGGAGTGATCATGGGAGTAAATTATATTATTGTTGTTGTTGAAGCTTTGCTTTGAGGAATTGTGCCAATTCTGTGACGCAAGTCTTTCTCCGACGTCTCTCCATGCTTTGCCATCTTTGTGCAGTCTTACTGGTCATGGTGTGGACTATTTGTTGCATTTAGGGATGCCACGGTGCTCACAGGGTCATCTGAAGCATGGCAATCATGAGTTCTTTCAGCTCAAGCATGGCAAGAAAGCCCAGAATCCGTGGCACTTGTGGTGGCAGATCACTTGTGACAGATCACTGAGTCCGTGGCAGATCTAGCTTTGAGTTCGGATCAGGTAGGAGACGCTCTGAGAATCTTTTTACGCATTGTCATGGGAGCATAGGAAGCTGCCTTCTACCGAGCAGACCGTTGATTGTCTGCACTGACCAGGAGCACCTTCTCCAGGCTCACCTGAACTGATATCTGGAGCATGCCTAACTCTGCCACAGGCCCCTTTTGGGTACATGTGGATGCACATGGGCACTGGCGTCGCTCGAGGTGGGGCGGACAGCTACGTTCTGCAGCTTTCCACCCCACCGTTACTCTCCTGCACGAGGCGCCCCGCCCCCTCATCGTAGGAGCCCGTCAGCGGAGAGAAAGCAACGTGCAGAAGAGTCCCTGCTCGTTGCTTTCTCTCCGCTGACGGGCTCCTACGACGAGGGGGCGGGGGCGGGGCGCCTCGTGCAGGAGAGTAACGGTGGGGTGGAAAGCTGCAGAACGTAGCTTTCCGCCCCACCTCGAGTGACGCCAGTGCACGTGGGAGCCTAGTTCCCCCGCCCTCACCACTGCTGCCACCTCTTCATGCTTCTTCAAAATTGGCCAGACAGGAAGGACCCTGGGAGAATAAAATATTACTCTCTTGTTCACAAGATCTTCTGCACCTGGCCTGTTTTAAAGAAGTGCTGGGTGATATAGGATGTTAGGAGACAATAATCCTCCAGCTGATGACTGTCCTTCCATAAGAGCCATTGGGGAAAGCCTCACAGTGGCCCTTACCTCCTCCTTCAGCACCATTGCTGGAGTGGGAAGCAAGTGGCCCCAGGTTTCTTCAGAATCTCTCATAGGTAAATCGCCCTGAACTTCCACAAGTTCCCTGAACTCACACAAGTCTGAGTGGAGCCAGGAAGGTGGATCGAGGCTGGGAAGGGGGATAGAATATCAGCCAATACCACTCCCTTCCCAGCATCAATACACACCCCTCCCTGGCCCAGTATCTGCCCTGTTCCTCCCCCTATCTGCCCCATTCTACCCACCCTCCTGCCCACCCCCCACACCAACTTACCAGTGCTGGGGCTCCTTTACGGGCCACTGGCAAACGGCTGCAGCAACTCGCCACTTGCGCCAGTGGCCTGGCAGCACAAAATGACACGTCATCTTTTGCAACCACTGTAAATCACGCTCAAGTGAAATAGCAAGAAATATTTTTTTCTACAAGAAGGCTCAATGGACAGATTTTGGTGTCATGCTCGGAAGGTAACTAGTCTTGGCGTATAGTTTTGCCTATCTATGAACTGCCATTTTATTTTACTGACCTCTTTATGTTATAAATCTCTGTTTTAAAAACTGTCCCCAAATTACCTTTTACAAAGATGAACCGATAAATAGATTATAAATGCCTAACAAAAGTTATCAGTAAAACTGTTACCCTGTCACTGAAAAAAATATGACATGAAATGATCCATGAAATGATTGATTATTACGAAATTTAGGTCTCCATCTGTCCCTTGTGATTAGAATGACAGTATCAGAAAAGCATGTGTGAACCACAGAAAAGCCTCAGTAATTTTTAAAGCACCCTCCACACCCTCCACACTTCCCTCAGAAATCATGCAACAGTATTTTAAGAAAAGATTATTGTCTAAGAACTTATAACGGGGGATGATGTAAACATCAAATCTGGTTAGTCACGTAGCTGGTATTTTGGAACAATAAGCATGCAAAACCTTTCATGATTCGTTCCAGCTAACAGCTCTTGCAGGACCAAACTAAATGCGACATTAACAGTGCAATCCTATGCATGTTTACTCAGAAGTAAGTCTTACTGTATTCAATGGGGCTTACTCACAACCAGAGGCGTACGGAGGGCGGAGCGACTGGAGCAGTGGCTCCGGGCGGCTCCGCAGCTTGGGCGGCACTCCGGGGGAGCGCGCGCGTGCGTGCGCGCCCACCCGGTGACACAGCGGCTCCGCGGCTCGGGCGGCATTCCCCTGGAGCACCTGCCCGGCCTCGGAACTGGAAAAAGCCCTGGAGCGCCCCCACGACCGGCGGCTAGGGCTTTCTGAAGGCAGCCACTGCGTCGTGGCCTTATTTATACTTTTTTTCCTGCACATGCGCAGAACGTTAAACGTTCTGCGTATGTACAGGAAAAAAGTATAAATAAGGCCACGATGCAGCGGCCTCCTTCAGAAAGCCCTGGCCGTCGGTCGTGGCGGACGCTCCATGGCTTTCGGGGGAGAAGGCGGGCGCGCACGCAGTCACCCCCTCCCCGGCAGCGGCACCGCCGCCCCTTTTGGGCAGCGCCACGGAGGTGCTCCAGGCAGCCTTAGCTGCCGCGACGCCTCTGCTCACAACTAAGTGCATATAGATTTGCAGCCTCAGTCCTTTATGAGGATGCATGATGGGCTTGATGTTAACTGAGTAAACAGCAGACAGATCAGAGAACCCCATTGATTGGGACTATAAAGAGGGTAGGACAGCTTTAATTCTCCCCACCACCACCACCACCACCATATTCCCATAGTCCAGATTGCCTTCCCCCAGTGATGTAGTCTTGAGTCTATTGACTCGGACTCAAGTCGGACTTAAGTCGCATCAATGACTTGACTCGAACTTGACTCAGCGATTGTAAAAGACTCAAAAGACTCGACTCGAGACTTGGAGCCTTTTATGACAAGTCAAATGTTGTTCAGGTTTAAACCCATTTTCCCCATTAAATAGATAGGGTTCTCGCAACCAAAGACTCGGGACTTGGGGGCAAAGATGTGAGACTTGACTTGAGACTTGGACCCAGAGACTTGATCCACATCTCTGCTTCCCCCCCCCCCCCAGCAGCCATTTAACAAGGAATGAAAGTTCCCACTGGCACCAGTGGTGGCTTTCCCCCCTGTTAAATAGCACATTCAAAGCTCAATCTGGATCAGGACCATGGCAGGGAGTAGTATTAAACCCCCCCCTTCATTGTGATCCCAGTCCAAGGGACCATCTGATGCAGCTGCTTTTACCAGGCTTAATATCATGTGTAGTTTGGCCCTTAAAAAGCAAAACGGTTTGGTTTGTCACTCTGGTCCTTTACATCACCGGTATTTGACACAGTACGGCGTCAGAATGAAACCTGTCAATTCTCTGTGAACCTGGCTCATCACATTCTTATCTGCAGTTGCCCTCTTCCTTTCTGTACTTTGAATTCATGTACAACCAACATTATAGGTTGCAACGTCTAGAAGACGTGGATATTAACCAAGTACTGCTGTCATTCATAGCGCATTGTAATGTGGACGATGTGAGTGGAGCAGTTCAGTCAATGCGAACAAACAGGGTCCTTCTTCAGCATAGAAAACTGGACCAGATGGTTGTCAGGTTCCTTCCAGTTCTACAGTTCTATTTTGGCACACGATCCAAGCTGAAAATAAATTGTGTGAAAACTCCTGTGGTGTGGCGTGGATATGCCTTGACCTCAGATCAGATTTGCTGCTTTTGCTGGCTATCGATTCAAATGTTTTCATACAAAAGAGTCAAGCTTTAGATGGGGCATATCAGTAGACACAAACATGAGCATCACAGTACACTCAAGACGATCTTTTTCAATAAAACAAAAAATGATATCACTGTCCTTAAAGCAGGCCATTTGTTTATATCACAACTCTAAAGTGAACACGAGAATTCATTTTGCAAACACTCCAGAGTCATATTTCAGTTAATCATCATGATGAACTTTCTTTCACACACCTTTAAATACATTGTAGCTTTCAGCGGCCATCTGTGCTAAAGCCACATTTGGCATGGGTTCCTGTAGTACAATATTTAATTAAAACAAGCAGCTCGACTAAAGAGAAGAAAACAGTCTGATTTCGCTTAAAAAAGTAAGCAAAGAGAGCCAAGGGGGAAGGGTTTTCTCCTACAGGCCTTGAAGCCGTTTACACTTCATGGTGTTTTACATTAGAAGTGAACACTCAGGGGCACGTATTACTTTAAAAATAATGTATCAGCTCTCTACTGTCTTTAAAATTAACTACTAGTTAACTACATTTTAGTAAAAGTCATTGGAGTGACTATTTAAAACTGCTTTGAAATATAATTTCTAAAACTTTCATGGCCGGCAGATTTATAACAATTAAAAAAAATTATAACATTTGGGGGGTTTAAATAGCATTTGGTTTCCAACGTTTCACTCATTCTGTGATGAGTTTCATCAGGGAAAATGTAATAGTTTAGGTCCTGAAGCCCTCCAGAGGGACTATGCTACCCTCCGCAGGCCCCCCGAGCTTCAGATCACCGCTCCATGGCGATTTATGAACACTTCCGGTTTTCGCGAAAACCGGAAGCGGTTGTAAATTGCCATAGAGTGGCAATCTGAAGCTCGGGAGGGGGGACCTGTGGAGGGTAGTACAGGCCTCCCCGAACCCTCCGGAGGGCTTGAGGAACCCCAGTAAGTCCGAAAATTACATTTTAAAACTTTTTTCACTGCGGCGGCAGCAATCCCCAGGATCGCCCTCACTGGCTCCGCCCCCGCAAGCACTCAAAGTTCTCCCCGCCTCGTAGGGAGAACTTTGAGAAATGCTGATCTAGCCCATACCGTAGTAGCTTGCTAATCAAGATGTCTTGGGCAACCTTGTTGAATGCCTCACTGAAATCAAGATAAATGACATTCCCACCATCCATTAAGCATTTAGTAAATCAATTGAAAAAAGTAGACGAATTCTCTGGCAAGATTTATTTTGGACGAATTCTTGATGATTTCTAGTAATCACTGCATGGACATCCAGATGTGTACAAAACCTTGAAGCATTCAACAAGGTTCTAAAATTTGTTTGAATATCTTTCCTGCTTTGAAAGTCAGATTGACAGGTCTATAATTTCCCTCCTCTTCCCCCTTTTTGAAGACCAGGACAATATTAACTCACCTCCAGTCATTGACTGTTGAGAATTCAGAAGGCACCTTACAGGAAAATTTTGTTGAGAGGGAAGGAACCTATAATGGCCAATGGGCTTGTACCTCTTGTTATCTCACTCAATCAAACTTTATTTGAGTGTTTACTGACTGGAGGGCACTGTCAGAATTCTCAACAGTCAAACCTGGCTACTTCTCATATGGTCAATGTAACATGTATACAGGCTGTAAGTATACTTTATGGCCCAATCATATCCCCCAGTAGTACCAGCAGAACACTAGTTCCACCAATGCACGCTGTTGCAATAGCGCCAGAAAGTGCTTTGCAACAACACAGGGCCTTACTATGCTGGCGGGAAGGCTGGAGCCTTCCCACTGGCACCAGCAACCACAGGAATGCCTGAGAGACCAGGTATGTCTGGCAGAGGGGCAGGGGAGGGTGGTTGAGGGCAGGGAGGAGGCAGAATGGGGTGGAGAGGTGACAATGGGGGTGGGGTGTGTGTGGATCAGGGTTAGGAGGGGTCAGGATTGGCGCTGGTGCACGCCATATCCTATCCCCCTTCCTGGGCCTGATCCACCAACACGGATCAATGCGGACTTGCACAAGCTATACAGTTGGCACACGTCCGAGTTGACCCATTGCACATGCTGGGGCTTACAAATGTCCCCTTAACCCAAGGAGATCTCCAGCATACTAAATTTCCCTGCAGGATGCTGCATAACTCGCGCAGACGCCGCTGCATCACCGCGCGGTAGTTTAGTTAGGATTGGGCTGCCCTTTTAGTAATTCCAGCTTTCATGTCAATCATTGGTCATTCCTTATTTTGAGGACAATCCTGGGAATTATAAAGCATTTTACTCATGAATATAAAAACAAAATGATCATTATTGACTTTACATCTTCCTGAAGCAGATTCAGTCATTACTCAGTCTTGATGCACCATTAGCTTGATGCACCAGGCAATTTGTATATTACAAAAATATGCCCTTCCAGAATGAGGTCTTGTCTCTTAAAATTAAATTGGAAATCTCAAAACTTCCAGATTTTGAAGACTGACTGGAGGATATGTTGGAGCTTAGTGCTGAGGAAGAATAAAGGTGCTCTTGTACATCCTTATATCAGCTTTCTACCCTTAAGTGCCCCCAAAGGCAATTAACAACAATAATCAACTGCAATACAATGCAGAATTAAATAAATCAATTAAAAAGGTAAAAACAATAACATACAACACAAACTGAAGAGAGCAGTACAAGATAAATTAAAAATTGGAATAATAGTGTAATTAAAAAGGAACAGTCACAGCAACATAAATCCTATGAGAACAATCAGCATTATTCAGAAGCTTGGTAGAACATAGTGGCTTTCACCACTTTCCTAATGATACTGTGAGACAAAGCCAGCTGGGCCTCCAAGGGAGGAAATTCTAAAGATATCAAAAAGGCCACAGTCACCCGCAACATAGTGGTGGGATCCAAAGCAGGGCGTCATGCAGGTTGAATGACACGAGTCCCAGCATCACCCTCCTGGCGCGTCACCCCCTCCCGCCACATCACCCCCGGCGTCCGTCCCCCCCCCCCCGCCCCGCTATAGTGACGCCACTGGGGATCGGGCTCTGGAAACCAGGACAGTCCCAGGTTTTCCGGTACAAATGGTAAGCCTACCCAATGGTCTCATTTTGTTTCCCTGACGAAGGCTGCCAGTATTGACCGCCGAAACGTTGGATTTTTGCATGTTATTGTACAATTTAGTATTAAAGATTATTACATGGCTTCAGATCTCAAAATATTTTATTTCTCTGAGTCTGGATTAAGTTTGTGTGCCTACTCTGTGCTGCAACAAACCAACAAGGGTGCATCTCCGGCATCTCCTGTACTGCAATTGTTCTGCCCATCAGGCCCTGCCCTAAGCCCAACCAAGCGCATCCCTCTTTTGATCTGTGCAATATTGAAGAGTATGAGAGTAGTAGGGACTTAAACACTCTATTCCACTTCCTCCAATAGCAAATCCATACAATCAAAGTTGGTAATGCCTACTGTCTTTTTGGACTAGCTGCTAATAAATATTTCACAGTCAGGACCACCAACTGGAAAATATGCCTGTGCTGTTTGTCTATATTCATCTACATTGAATTATCTGATTATTATTTTTCAAGTGAAACTTCTGAGTTCTTGCCATCTAGCTCGATGGGGGCAGCTCTATATCAAAAGGCCTTTGGAAGTCCATGTGCAAAATGAAACCTTAGGTTGTAGGTCTTCACTTTTAATTATGCAGGTTAAAGCACAGAAATGCAGTCCCAGACAGGTACAGTAGGTGTCTCCCAAAGGCTTCCTACCTTTCTTCCTGAGACTCCAGGCTCTGCAATCTCTGAGGTGGACCCTTCCCCTTTTACATCATATAGGTAATACAGCTCAGTCTTCAGTTCCTTCTCTGTGGAGATCCATCTCCCTTGAAGCCTCACCAGAAGGCATCTCCTTAGCAGGGATGTGGATCAAGTCTCTGACTCCAAGTCTTGAGTCAAGTCCCGAGTCTTTGGTTGCAAGTTGCGAGTCCCTATCTATTTAATGGGGAAAACGGGTTTAAACCTGAATAAAATTTGACTTCTTGTAAAAGGCTCCAAGTCTTGAGTCGGGTCTTTCGAGTCTTTTACAATCACTGAGTCAAGTCCAAGTCAAGTCATTGATGTGACTTGACTCTGACTTGAGTCCGAGTCAATAGACTCAAGTCTACATCACTACTTCTTAGCCCCTGAGCCAGTTGGCTACTTCTTGAAGAGTGAGGTCCCTCTCTTCCAGCTTGGTTCTCTTGGGTCCTGAAATGGTTTTGCCTCCCTACACACCCAACCAGGCTCATCTCTGTCTGCTAAGATCCCATTGTCCTCCTCCCAGATATATTTAAGTCATCTTATCCTGCCCACCATCAACGTTTGATGAATCCCACCACTGGCTTCTGCCAGCTCTGCTTTCAGTCTCCCAACATCTGGGTGCAGACGTTTCCACAGCTGCCTGAACCTCCCAGGTGTCTTCCTTTCTAGTGGCCACCGTGCAGCTTGTTCAACACCAGCACAATGGTATTGCTGATGAGACAGTGCCATTAATTAACCTCTTTTTGCATGTGTCACTAGGTCAACCAATAACGTTTATCATCACATAGGCAACTTTTAGTCAGAAAATGTATCCTGATTTTAGAATGAACAAACTGTATGTGGCATGGGATTTTTAAAACGTTAAACACTAAGCTGCTAGATCTTGTGATGTAATACATTATTTTTGTAACGAGAAAACAGAAGGGAAATTGGCAGAAAAACAAAGTGCTCCTCAAAGGCGAGATGGCTTCTGATGTGTGCCTATGCATATAAAGCCACTTCACTCACAAATATTAAATGCAAACAAAAGGAAATCACACACACACACACACACACACACACACACACACACACACACACACACACGTCCTCCACTGCCAGGTGTAAATGTTCACAATAATGGAAGATGAATTTCAAACAAGATTGTGCAGCAATTAAAGCAGTAGTTGGGTTCTCATTCAACCATTATATTTACAACATAATCCTCAGCATGTCCACTCAGCCATGAGACCCATTAAATTCAATGGGACCTTCACCCAGGAAAGTGTCTACTATAGCAGAGGTTTCCAACCTTTAGATGCCTACATACCACCTACGCGGGGCTCTGGCCGCCCGCGTACCACCAGAAGAACGTGCCGATGACATCATTGGCACTTTCTTCCGGGGGGGGGGGGGGGCAATCTGCAGGCGGCCGCATCTTCAGCTTCTCTTCCCCAATCGCAGGGAAGAGAAGCTGAAGACTTGGCCTCCCCAGTCTGCTGGTGGCCACATCTTCGGCTTCTCTTCCCCGCGATCAGGAAGAGAAGCAGAAGACACGGGTGCGCCAATGTGCTGGCGGTCACGTCTTCAGCTTCTCTTCCCCGCAATCGGGGAAGAGAAGCCATAGACGCGGCCGCCTGCAGACTCTCCCCCCCCCCCCGAAGAACGTGCCAATGGCATCATCGGCCCTTTTTTCCGGTGGTACGTCCATGTCTTCAGCTTCTTTCCCCTGATCACGAGGAAGAGAAGCATGGTGCTGTGCTGTCATCTTGGCCGCCGGCAGCCAGTGTACCACCAGCTTGTGGTCCGTGTACCACCAGCTTCTGGTCCACGTACCACAGATTGGGAACCTTTGTACTATAGGATTGTAGTCTTAAAGATCCTATAAAACACAAAACAGTGGTAGGGGAGATAGAGAGAACCATTGGCACTCCTGGCCACCATTGCACTATTGATGTTCATGTGCCACACTGTCCATGTTGCCATTGTTCTTGAGTCACTGCTGCCATGGATTTTCACTGATACTGTGCCTGCGCACCTTCTTGTCAGCAGTGCCATTTCCAATTTCAGATGTGGGGGGGGGGGAGAGATTCTCAGTAAGTTCCAAAGGACTACTCTAGGATAGATGGTACTGTAGGTGTAGTTGGTATAGCACAGAGTCTATGTTATCAACATATTAGTAGCGCATTGATCAAACCAATCCATTCTTCATGGATTGTAATTTTGCTATGTCTGTGTTTTGCTCATTGGCTCATTTAATTGTTTATTACAATTGCCACTCAGTGAGCATGCTAGAGATCACAAGTGCTCCTAAGACAAAATTGTATGTGGCCTGAAACACAGTGCGGGGGAGTAATGGCACCCCCCCCTGCCCTCTCTAACGGCTAATTTTTTGTTCCTTGCCTCCTCTTTTGGATGTAGAGTTTAGCTGGAAGTAGGAGCACAGCAGGAAGTCATCAACCATCCTGAAACTCAACATGAGTTGTGACCTGTACCTTCGCTTCTACAAATTGAGAATTTATTATACTTGTTTACTGGGCTACTACCTAGATCAAGCTTTTGAACTCTTCAGTAACTTAACTATCAATTCCATCTTTTACCTAGTTTTCCCTTCATCTTGGTATAATACTGTCTTTTCACACATCAACTCACACACACACACACACACACCAGTCAAATAAAGTGACCCTGAATGCAACTTTATATCCCACAGAGTAATCCTCTAGCGTTTTAAAATAAAAAAGAATTAATGAATGCTAAAATTATAATTACAGTTTCTAAATAATTACGCATTCCATCCACTTGAAAAACTTTTTAAAAACTTAAGACAGTTCATATAATTATAATGATTATCAAGGAAGTAATAATAATTTCATTTCCCTCCCCCCCCAAAAAAAAATAGTGCCTCAAATGAAAAGGGGGGTGAACCCTTTTCGGTCAATCTGCCTGTGTAGAACAAACGCACAGGGAAAGGGGTGGCATCGTGGGGCAGGCTCTGCCCTGACCCAAACACATTTGTTTCAACATCTGAAATGAGCCTACATATGTACACTTGTATGTGTGTCAGGATCTCCCCATATGATGAGTAACCTGTAGGATTCCTGACTGTTCAAGGAGGTCCCTAAGGACACACACTTGTATAGCTCTTGATAATTTCATTAGACTAATTTCATAAGAACATAAGAATATAAGAACATAAGAAGAGCCCTGCTGGATCAGGCCAAAGGCCCATCTAGTCCAGCTTCCTGTATCACACAGTGGCCCCACCAGATGTCTCAGGGAGCACACAGCCAACAAGATAACCTGTTTCCTGCTGCCACTCCCCTGCACCTGGCACAGAGAAAACCTACTTCTAAAACCAGGAGGTTACTTATGGCTTGTAACCTGTGATGGTATTTTCCTCCATGAATCTGTTCAAACCCCTTTTAAAGGCACCCAGGCCAGGTGCCATCACCACATCCCGTGGCAAGGAGTTCCACAGATGAATTACACGCTGGGTAAAGAAATATTTTCTTTTATCCGTTCTAACTCATTTAATGCATGTCCCCTGGTTCTGGTGTTTTGCGAGAGAGAGAAGAATTTCCCTCTATCCACTTTCTCCATCCCATGCATAATTTCAGACGTTGAAATAAAAAGGATTCTTGTGCAGAACCTGCCATCAGGATGGAAAGAATGACAGGAACCAATCCAGAGAAGTACGCCGGCCTGGGACCAATCCACCATAGAAAATCCAAGAGGCTGTTCTAAATTTTTGTATCTCCTGTTTTTCTCATTTTTCTTTTAAGTTTTAGTAGCATGTCTTATACACCTTCTTCATCCCACTACTTTTTTTTCCTTTTTCGCACAATTTGAGAAATTAAATTTACACTTCAAGAGTAGCCGAATCATCTACAGATGGCTACACACAATCCACCCAACCATGTATCGTCTTTGAAACTAGTTTGACCTAAATAAGTGAGTTGGTTTCGAAAATGATATTCATCAGAAGCTCGGTATTTGGCATGTTGACTTATGGTTCGTCAGGTTTTCTGAAAGATCAGTTAGTCAAGATGCTCAACCATCAAGAATGCTGACTGGGGAGTCTGGGGCAATGCCAGTATGAATTTGATCTAACTAGAAATGGACAATTGTGCTACCACACCAGCAAGTGAGTGTCATGGGGAGGTCCACCCCCTCTAGCTTCGATGCGGGCACAAACCAAGGCCACGCCACCTTAGCATGAGGAGTTTAGTTCCCCAATCGGTTGTTTGTCCACTCCTGACCAAGGAGAGAGAGAGAGAAGGCACTCCTGAGCCACAGGAGAATTAAAGCAACTACTCCCTAACCAGGGGACTAGTTCAGGTAGGTATCTGCCACCAGCACTGGGTGCCTCCTATCCCTTCCAGTCCCAGGCTACTGGGAAGGGGTGCAGAGTGAACCGTTGGTCCCTGGGCTGACTGACCAAGCCAGCCAGGGATACAACGTGCAGCACAGGTAGTACGTGACAAAGCGCAAAGGCTTCAGGACTTAGACTCCATGGTTCCAAAGAAACACTCTCAGGTAAAATAGATAGGTGTTTATTTAGTTTAGGCTACGCAAACCAAGCATAGGAATACAGTTAAAAGATAGGAGCAACTGTAGTTGCAACAGTAAAGGCATAACATCCAAATACTAGAATACAGCACAAAATAATAAAGGAATAACTCCTCAGCTAAACACAGTGTCCCTAAACACTCACCAAGATGAGAAGGAATAGTCAGCCATCCTAGGCAGGATGGTGCAGGGCTGACTCGCCCAAGGCTAGGGCTGAAGCCAGGCCATAGGAGTAGCAGTAGACAGGGAGAACTATCTCCAACAAAGCCCAGTTAGAGAATGAAAAGGAAGAACACAAAATGGATGCCACAGAGTAGCTTAAGTAGACTTTTTGGGGTAAGATGATTGACAGGGGGGAGCAGACCAATCAAAGGGTAACACGTAAGGGAAAGTTCTCGAAGATGAGCTCACTCCCCTTCCCAGATCTAAGGAGCGCATGATGGCCAGCGCAGGTGTGGGAACTTAATTGAGAGAAGTTGTTATATCACTGTTCCCATGCAGATAAGAAATAAACAGGGTAGCTCAAAGCAAGGCTCCCAAGGCCTCTGGCCATGTCCCCATCACTGGGGCTCTGTAGCAGGAAGGCAGAAAAACCAAGACAGGAAATCTAAAATGGAGACAGACCAAAGATTTAGACAGGCCTTCACTACAGTGAGCTGGGGCTTACACAATTTCATTTCTCTTTTTAAAGCTTTGAAGAGAATATCTTTCAAAGGGTGTTGGGTGCGCAATCCTGCATAAGGCATGGGCGGCAGAACAAGTGTTCCGCCGCCCTAAGCCGTTGCAAAAGTGCCACTTGGCTGGGCCTTTACACTGCCTCCTCTTACTTCTGCCAGCGATTTCACTGGCGGAAATCCGAGGAGGCTGATCGGGCCTCCCACCATTTACACTCGGGGAAGGGGGCGAGCGTCTCAGCTGAGCTGCTACCAGATGGGCACCTAGCATAAATAAGGTCGAGATCTCACCTAGTAAGACTATTCTAGCTTCAATACATGTTACCAGTACAAGGTTTGTTCACACCTCACATTTGTAGTAGCATTGTTATTCTTGTATCTACCAAAAATTCTTTTTAGTAAGTTTGTCTCTAAGTTGGTACACTGAACAAAAAATGTAACCATCATGGTTTATAATACTTATTACAGTGCAATCCTGTGTAACCTTGCACCGGTGTAACAGTAGATGCGCTGGTGAAAGCACACTTATGCTAGTGTAATTGCACTTACTCTGGTGCATCTACTGTTACACCGGTGCAAGGTTACACAGGATTGCGCTGTTATTATTATTATTGTGCCATCAGTGATCTATGGGAAAATACTATATAATTTGTTAATAATTGAAAATTTTCTTTCTTTATTCATTCATTCAATTTGTGCCCCACTTTTTCCCAGATGGGCAACCAATGTGGCTTACAGCAACATGCAATCATGTATAAAACAATTCATAAACAATGAAAACATAACTAAAAGCAGCCAACAACAATGACCCGAGCATATAAAATACAAAACAGATTTAAAGATTTTTGCATTTTTCAAGAACACGCAAAGTAACTGGTAAGAATCTCAGCTGTTCTGCCTGTGAGCTTATTCCTCCTGATTAAATAGCTGGAATTCTGAAGGTGAACTTTGAAGAATGACATCTAGCCTCACTTTGCTTCTCTCACCCACCACTTCTGATTCTTCTCTGCCTATTGTACAGCATGAATAGAGGGATTGTGGCTACCTGCAAGGGAAAGGGGCGATGAGGCAAATCAATCACTTGTCACTCAGCAAAAGCAAATGTCAAAAGTGACAAGTGCACAGTTATTGATTGAAATCCTTAGGCTCCTGCAAGGAGGTAGAACTTCAAAGTATACAAAGAGAAGAAAGCAGAGAGCAGTTTGCTTTCAAAATGGGGGCATCTCATAAGTGCAGGAGAGGAAGAACATATCACACCCCACTAGTTTTTATACCACCTGCTAAATCCCCCCGGTTCCAAGTCTGTTCATCAGTGCCCACCGTGCAATTATCCTGGATTCCAGAAAAAGACATCTCTCCTTGCCCACAAACCCCAATAAGGCACAAAACCAAGAGTCTGGATTACAAATGAGCCACAACTTCACTGAACACTCTACGCCCATTTCAGTGTGGGCTTCTGCCTTGGAGGAAAACACTTGAATTGGCTGTTCAACTCATCCCTCTGTTTTGGGAGACCTGGCCCTGGCTTCAAGCTGCAGTTTGCCTCATTGCAATTCCAGTTTATCACCACCAGCCCCAACAAGGAGGCCCATTAGGGCCTCCAGCACTTACACCGGAGGAAGGGGATGAACGTCCACTTCCCCCAAGGTGAGCCCAGGCCGTGTCGGCACAGCCCACATCCCAACTAGGATGCGGCGACTGGCCTTTTAGGCTGGCCACTACATCTTAGGCAGGATTGGGCTGTGGGTGAGCCACTGGCGTCGCTGCAGGGGGGCGGAGCTCTAAGCTCCACCGCGTCTCTGACCCTCCGTTACATCAGAGCATGAAGCGGCCCCGCCTTGAGGCTTTCACCGCCTTGAATGGTTCCGAAGGCGAGGGGGCGGGGCCGCTTCGTGCTCCGGTGTAACGGAGGGTCAGAGCCACGGCAGAACTTAGAGCTCCGCCCCCCCCTTCAGAGACGCCAGTGGGGTGAGCTCCTTGGGTCAATTCTCAGTCTAATCTACTTCACAAGACTGGGAGAACAGAATAGGGGATGAAGAACCATGGACTTGAGCTCATTATAGGATGAGGATAAATGAGGAGGAGGAGGAGGAGAAGAAGCAGGAAACCATGGTAGCAGCCTGCATGCGCTCACTGGCTTTTCTGCACAGCGCCTATCTCATTCCCACCCTGCCCATGCGTTCAGTACACCCTGTTCAGTCATGTGACCAGGGCTAATGTCTTATGCTGAGGTATGGGTGCCACCCATGTTTTCAGGGAAAGGATGACTCACAATCTTAATGTCTGAGGTACGTCAGAGCATTCAGAGGAGCCACTTACCACCATGTCAAATCATCACCTAACGATGCTGTCTTCGTCTTAGCAACCACTACAGTGGAATGCCTTGAAATGATTAGCTAGTTATTTGCTTGATGATCTGCAGGGAAATATGAAAATTATTTCTGTGATACTGTATTAGCCACACACTTGAGCAGAATGCATCAACATAAGAGCACCACCGTAAATGACACTCTGCTGCCGAGCAAGAAGGATCCACCAATGGAAATGGCAGGCATGCCAATGGCCCACCCAGGCCTCACCAGAGCGGATAAAGTGGTGACAGGGGCAGGCCATGGGTGGTTCGGAGGCGGTTTGGGGTGAGTGTTGGCCAAACTGGGGGGTTCACAGGTGGGACAGGGAGGATCTCAGCGGCAGTCAGGCATGCAGGACCCAACCTCCCTTTCCTGGATCAGACACATACCCCTGACTCTCCTCGGATGTACAACAGCAAAATAGCTAGGGTGAGTCTGAGGAAACTGATAGGCAACCAGAAGCACCACTGACAGATAAGTAAAACAATTTTATACTTACCTCTCGTTGGCCTTCCCGTTGCCCCCCCCCCCATAGCATACAGCAAGTGCTCCATTGGCAGAGTGATGGCCCAATCCTATGGGTCCGCTGCACCACTGGAGCCCGCCACTGGAGTTGCGGCAGTGGAGTTGCAGCACCACTGGAGTTGCAGCAGTGCAGCATGCTTTACAGTGGTTGCAAAACACAACCTGCCATTCTGTGTAGCCGGACCACCACCACAAGTGGCTAGTGGCTGGGGCAGCACACCAGTGGCCTCCAGAAGAACCCCAGAGCCAGTAAGTTGGCATGGGGGTGGATGGAATGGGGCGGAGAGGGGAGGAATGGGGGGAGGTGTATCAAGGTCAAGAAAGGGGTGGTATCAGTGGCAGCAGCACCACTGATATCCTATCCCCCTTCCTGGCCTCAATCCACCTTCTCGGGTCCACTTGTGACAGCAAAATAGCTGGTGCAGGTCTGAGTAGACCCATCACGGCAGCGGAGGCATACCTCAAGCAAGGGAACAAATGTTCCCAGACACCTGGGACTGCCCCCTGCAGGATGCAGCATGCACTCCAGTGACATGGCTGCATTGGCACGGGGTTTAGATATGATTGGACTGAGAGTGTGATAATTTAGACAGTCCCACTTCAGATCCCCCGTTTGGTTTCTGAGCACTCTAAATTTCAGTGCACCTTAATTTGGCTTCAGTCATCTTTACACTGCTGAATCACATAGACATGACCATCATACAGGGTCCCTGCATACAACTGTTTCCCCACCTTGGTGTGTGTATGTTACACGTGCTTTAAAAAGAACTGCCAATAATAGCTGTAATGTCACATTGGACAGGAGGCAGAGGTCATAATGTGTGGATTGCTTGCCATCAAGTCAGGAAAAGTGATGTATTTTCTTACTGCAAAGTGAACTGCTTCACATGTTGGGTTTTTGGAACAGAGTGGCACTTTAAGAAAAAATGTAAGTAAGCAATATATATGTCCCAAAATTAGAATGACTATGCAACATAAAGAGGAAGAGGAAGGTCAAGAAGTAAAAACATCTGGTTTGTTTCATTAAAACATTTTAAGTTAAGGCATCAGAAGAATGAATTCAGAAGAAAACAGAAGACTGTGAAGATCAGATTAAAAAAAATTAGATGGCAGAGCCAAGAAATTAGATAAATGGTTTGAATCAAGACATAAAGTATCGCAAATTATTTTTAAAAAGGAGAATGTTGCCACATTAGTTCTTCGAGAGCTCATGTGAAAAGGGGAAGTGATAAATATCTGGATCAACTAAGTTTGGGAAAGATATATGCTGCTTGTAATGAGCAAAAAAGTTTTTATATGTGGTCCATAACATTATTATTGATGCTGGGCAGCTCAATCCAACTTAAAGATCGGGCAGACAGCCAAGGCTGTCCGCCCGATCCAGTGCTCCGCCGCGGGCTGCCTGCAGCAGGCAGCACGTGGCGGAAAGTCTACTTGAGGAAGGGGACAATTGTCCCCTTCTCCGAGTGTAACAGCAGCTGGGGCCAATAGGCCGTGTAATGGCCCAGCCGCCTTCCGGAGACCGGCGGAGACAGGGATCGGGCGGATGACATGTCCCCGCCCCCGCCCGCAACGACTGGGCCTATGGCCGCCCTCCCAGCTCTGCCGTCCCTCCCCCCGGCTCTGCCGTCCCTCCCCCCCATCTGCCGCCCACCCGAGCCGTCCGCCCGCTCCAAACTTACCTAGGTTTGTCAGCGGCCCGGGTCCTTGCCGGCGGAGCAGGGCAGACTGGCCTTGCGCTGGCCTGCCCTGCTCTAAAGTAGTCCGCAAACGTGCTTTACGCCACATTTGCGACTACTTTGGGCTATTCCGGGCAGCGGATCGCTAGGTCTGCCACCCGGAAGGTAACTCGGATTGCGCTGGTAGGTAGATATAGGGCCGCGGTGGCTTAGTGGTTAAGATGCTGAACTGCACACTGGAAGGTCAGTAGGACAGCAAATCGAGACCTGAGTGCCGTGTGACGGAGTGAGCTCCCTTCTCCTGTCCTAGCTCCTGCCAATCTAGCAATTTGAAAGCAAGAAATTGCAAGTAGATGAATAGGTAAGAACATAAGAACATAAGAAGAGCCCTGCTGGATCAGGCCAAAAGCCCATCTAGTCCAGCTTCCTGTGTCACACAGTGGCCCCACCAGATGCCTCAGGGAGCACACAAGACAACAAGATACCTGTGTCCAGTCGCCACTCCCTTGCACCTGGCACAGAGAAAACCCACTTCTAAAACCAGGAGGTTGCTTATGGCTTGTAACCTGTGATGGTCTTTTCCTCCATGAATCTGTTCAAACCCCTTTTAAGGGCATCTAGGCCAGGTGCCATCACCACATCCTATGGCAAGGAGTTCCACAGATGAATTACACGCTGGGTAAAGAAATATTTTCTTTTGTCTGTTCTAACTCTCCCTCCACTCAATTTTAGTGCATGTCCCCTGGTTCTGGTGTTGTGCGAGAGGGAGAAGAATTTCCCTCTATCCACTCTCTCCATCCCATGCATAATTTTATAAGTCTCAATCACCGATGCAACAAACATGAAAATGAGCGAACTCAGGAAGATAGTGGAGGACAGGAAGGCCTGGCGGGATATGGTTCATGGGATCACGAAGGGTCGGACACGACTTAACGACTGAACAACAACTCAATCATGTCCCCCCTCAGGCGCCTTTTTTCTAGGCTGAAAAGCCCCAGACGCTGTAGCCTTTCCTCATAAGGGAGGTGCTCCAGCCCACGAATCATTCTGGTCGCTCTTTTCTGCACCTTTTCCAATTCAACTATATCCTTTTTGAGGTGTGGTGACCAGAACTGGACACAATACTCCAGATGTGGCCTTACAGGTACCTTACAGGTACCACTGTAGCGGGAAGGTAACAACATTCCATTAGTCATGCCGGCCACATGACCACGGAAGCGTCTTCGGACAGTGCTGGCTCTCCGGCCTTAGACACGGAAATGAGCACCACACCCTAGAGTCGGACACGACTGGCTTTCGAGCAGGGGATACCTTTACCTAGAATAGATGTTTAATCTTAGCAATTTCAATTGATAGAAGCTTCCGTACTGTATGTTCTACTTATGAATGGCACCAGGCACAATTCAACAAACAGCTTCAACAGACTGATGATATCGCCAAAGGAGAAATTATTCTTGGTGGGGACTTTAACAGGGTGATTACCGCTAAGCAAGACTGAGCATCTAATACGGATACTCTATGAGCTTTACTGAGGGTTGTAGTTAAGGATTGGGAAAAAAAACTGACAATAATAACTATATGGAGATTTGTGCACCCAAATGAGAACTATATTTTTACTCAATTCCACATCAATCATACTCTCATGTAGATACGCTTTTTGTAACACCTAATGAATTGCATAAGCACTGAAAGTCAAAATACGGCCTGTGTTATATGCAGATCATGCACCAATTATTTTTAAACTGAGGGTAGACATATTCCCCAATCACAAAAGAATGGAAACGGAATAGTTCAGTCTTGTACAGTGTGGAAGTAGCTGTCAGTATAAAACAGCAACATTTGGAATTTTTCCAAAGAAATGGAACTCTAGAAATAAACTGGCCAATAAATTTGGATATTTCAAAGGCTTGTCTATGGACTATTGGCTATCCTTGTGAGAGAAAAAACCCAGATTTTTTTTAAAGAACATAAGAATCACAATTAATTAAAAATTAACAACTTTTTAAAAAATATCAAGACTGTAAAATTGAGACAAAACCCACACTGAATTGTATGTTGCTGCTAACAATATTTAATACAGTACTTTAAATGGACATTTCAATGAAGACATTTCAGGTATTTGCATGATTCCTTCTCTCCCCCCCCTCCCCCAGGCATTTATCAAACATACCAAATAAGAAGAGTTACTACCACTGCTATCAAGCACACAACAGATTTCTGGAAAGCTTCAACCAATAGTCATTGTGAGCAGGTGTCTATTAGATTTCAATAATGTTCATTTAAAACTGGAGCATTTAATTTGGGTAATATGTATCATTTATTCCTGTAAGCGGCTTTGTGTCTCTATGAGAAAAGAGAGGTAACAGCCCAATCATAACTAAATTTCTCTGCCAATGCCGCCATGCCAATGGAGTGTGAACTGTATCCTGCGGGGGGGGGGGCAGGGCAGGGGTGTCTTGGAGGCCTTCTTTAGGTAAGGGAATATTTGTTTCCTTACCTCAGGGTAAGCCTCCTTTCCCTGATAGGTCTATTTGGACCTGCATCAGCTCTCTGGCTGGCGCAACTCCGAGTGGACCTGGGGAGGTGGATTGAGGCAGGGAAGGGGGATAGAATATCGGCGGACCCACTGGCCACTGCCACTGATAACCACGCCTTTCCGCCCTCAACACCCACCTTTCTGCCCCAGTTCCCGGACCATTCTTCCCCTTCCCTGCCCTGTTCTGTTCACATTCCACCCACCACCCACCCTGTGCCAACTTACTGGCACCAGGGCATCCTGAAGGCCATTGTTCCAGCAGCAACTTGGTTGCGTAGGACAGTGTGTTGCATTTTGGAATGCCAGAAAAGCTATTGCACTGCTGGAATATGAGTTCTGACGGTGCAGCAGCCTGTTAGGACTGCTAAATACTTCAAAATTCTCAGTGATTGCCCAAAAAGTACATTGTTGTACTTTTATTTTGACTGTTTACTCAGACAATAATTTGCATGTCACATTGCAATGAACTCCCCCAAGTCCATATGCAATTGTAGAATTCTGGCTTAGCGAAGAGACCCATCAAGTGGTCACCTCCACAAGCTTTTAATACGTTTATGTGCCTAAACATTGGCTGAAATCTGAGTAATTCTGCTTATACAACGTGCCACTTTACTGCACTAGGACTCCAAAAGTTCAGCTCATTCCAGTGAAATTGGATAAACAGTCATATTGTGAGTTCTTGGAAAAGCAACCTGCAGATCTGCTGTGCTCTGCCGCAATATTCATAATTGCTGTTTGTAGCTGAAGGAAATAAGCAGCTGGAAAAGCATATAATGCTTGAAAAATAAATTCCTCCATTTTCAGATGTGATTTGACTGACTGCAATAGAGATGTGTTAAAATGCAGCAGCCAAAATATCTCTGGTGTCCATTACCAAGCAAAGTTCATTGTAGTGTGTGGGAACTGTTTTCAGTACTGTACTGTATTTCTATCCTGCCTCTCTTCCATCAGGAGACTGAGGCAGCATACATAGAGTTCCCAGGGGTGGCCCACCTCCAGTAGCGGAGGAAGCGATGGGGCGGGGGCAGTGGTCCCCCGGGCGGCACACGGGGGGTGACAAGTGCGCCGCAGTAGCAGCAATTCGGTGGCTGAAAAATGGCCGTGCAGCTTGCGGTGCCGCAAACGTTTTGCCCGGCCTCCTGGGCTCCTACCGATCTTTTGCCGACATTGTTCTCGCCAGGGGGGGTGTTCACGACCGTAACACCACCAGGGTGACGTCGCTAGCAGAGGCAGGGCTGGGCTAGCGATGTCACAGGGGGGTCACTCACTCTCCTTATAGAGTAAACAAGAAGGGGGGCTAACATTCTCCTCCAGCACTACTACTGAGGAGCATGGTGAGAGGACTAAAGGAGGAATGGGTGACTGCTGCAATTCTGGCCCTGCAATCAGGATGAGGATTGTCACCTTCCTTTTCGTTCTCCATGTCTTCGCTGGCTGTGTGGGGAGGATCTTGCGAGAGGAACTCCTGTGTCCTCCCTGCCCCACCAGTTTTGAGGAGATGAGAAGGTAGTGATGGTGTTGGCAGAGCTAATGCTCCCCCCAAATAAAAAAAGGGGTCAGAATTTGGGTGTCCCTTTAGCTATGACCAGGCCTGGGAGTTTCGAGGTAGCCAGCCACCTTATACATGCCATGAACCGATGTACCAGGCCAGTCGAACTTGAAAGGGGAGTGTTGACCGTATGATGCCGCATGATGATTGATATGAAGAAGTCAGTCGTAGAAGCCTAGGTAGTCTAGGTAGAGTCAGTCATAGTGGTATCTGGTGATACAAATGGCATCTCAAGATACCTTGAGGAGTGCACTGAACAGGAGGGGTCATCCTTATTGGACAGATGTATTTTGCCAGAGATTCCGCTGCTTGTGATACAATGAATGGGTTGTATGTTGTATGAAATGCCAATAAAGGTTTCTGAACTCTGATTTTACAATGAACGGGGGGGGGGAGTTTGAATCCAGTCTCCGGTCCCCAAAGTGGTTTCATTCATTTGCTGGAGGGTATTACAACAGTTTGGATCCACAATGCTTCCCTATACTTTTTAGCAAGGCTATCAGACACGTGTGATAGAAATCCTCCTACGCTGTCTTCCCTTCATTGTATATTTAAAGGGAGAATCTGGGTCTAAGACAGAACCAAAGAAGAGGACTTAGTATATAATAGCAGATGGATAGTACCAATTCCTGATGGGCTTTTGTGAAAGGTTTTAGATGCTGCCCCCTATTGTGGAAGTACAAAAGGGCACGTCTGACCTGCGCTGGCTGAAGAGCCTCTATTGTATGCCTAGGGTTGCCTGATAAAGCACATTCTGTCTGCTTCTACTCTCCTAGCACTCAATGCACCTTTTAGTGTATGTTCCTTGTGCCTCTCTAGTGGCAAGTAATTCACTTTAGTTTCATATTAGAGCATCATTACTGTACTTACATGCACTTATTGAATTACTTCATGTTTAACACAGTCCAGGTTGGGGGAAAAAAATGCTTTGTATGAATTCGTAGCTGCTTATTTTAATCTCTTCGCTCTGGTATCCTGAGTCCCAAAGACAGATGCATATATGCTGAGGAATTTATTTTTACTTGGGGCTTTTTCTGTTTACCAGGTATTTTTAACTTACATTACCCAGCTGTCATCAGTATTGTACATCATCATTTCAGTTGATTATTTTATATACTGTACTACATTTAGACTGCCTCCACAGTTACCATGGCAACTACTTCCCGCTTAAGCACAGTTGAGCATGTGGGTTCATTTTAATTTAGTTGCAGAAAGGGAGAAATGCTCTTGGAAGCCCTGAAATCATTTAGGTTATTACTGGCTTTCATTTCAGGTTCAGCAGAGGTAAGATTGTACGAAGTCTTTCTTCTCTCACTCTCTCTTCTCCTGAAAGCTTTGCTTGTGTAGTCATAAAAACACACACTTAACCAAAAGGAATGGGGAAGTAGGAAGGCTGAATTCCAATATTAGACACCGGACATATCTATACTACAACTTCATAAAGTGTGTGTTGCGGGCACTGCAGCTTTAAGAAGGATGTAGACAAATTGGAACAGGTTCAGAGAAGGACAATACAATGGCTCCTGAATTTGGATAACCCCAAAGAGGAAAGGTTGACCAAACCGAGCGTGTTTAGCTTTGAGAAGAGAAAACTGAAGGGGGACACAATAGCACTCTTCAAATACCTGAAGGGCTGTCACATAGAAGAGACTCGCAAAACAAGCAAAGGCTTGTGCTCTGCTGCCCAGACTGTAGGGTTTACAGCACAATCCTGCGCAACGGTACACCGGGGGAGCGGAGAGTAAGGCCCACTGGCAAAGAGGCCGGCAGCCCTCTCTCCCCCGGCCGTGCATACCGGACCGGGTAAGTCCAGCGCCGCACAGGAGCAGGACCGGGGTAGGGTGGACCGGGGAGCCATTAGCCACCCCCGGACTTGGAGAGGGTGGGGATAGCAGCAGTGAGATCCGCCATATCCCTAGCCTTACCATATCCACAGCCTTACCCGAGCGGCACGAATGTGTGCGAGCTCCAGAGCTCGCACACATTCGAGGAGGCCCATGGGCCTCTTGCCGCTTACACCGGGGGAAGGGGACGATCATTCCCTTCTCCCGAGTTGTTCCCAGGCTGCCCCAGGTCAGCCCAGGAACTCGATAGGATATGGTGGCCAGCCCTTTATCCTACACAGGATTGGGCTGTTAATCTAATGGGCTTAAGTCAGGGGTTCTCAAACTGTGGGTCGGGACCCACTGGTGGGTTGCGACCTGATTTCTGGTGGGTTGCACAGAACCTCCAATGAAATAGGGATATTTGAAATATGTGTTTTCCAAACTTTAAGCCTGCACCATGCATTCTTAAAGCTAAAAGCTCCAATGATATTGCAAATAGTAAGATGGATAAAGGGCACCCCTGACAAATCCTTCATTTCAAGAAAATACTAGAAGAAACTGCCCCATTTGCCACTACTGTACGTTTGCAACTGGGTTAGTATACATTAATCATGTATCCACTCCTTGAAGCAGCCTCCAAGATCAATGCAGAGGCGCCAACATGGCTAGTGTTGCCTCCTGCAGTGGAGGGGGGGAGTTGCAGAGGTCACCTCTGGGTAAGAGAACAATTGTTCCCTTACCTGGGGGTAAGCCTCCGTGGGGCAGGGAGATCTACTCGGACCTGCACTTGCTTAGTAGCAGGCACAGGTCTGTGTGGACCCATGCCGCAGGATCAGGTCCAGGAAGGGGGGTTGGATTTGGTGGCCATAGTGTAATCCTATGCACGCAAGTGCATTAAATTCGATTGACCACAATGTGCCTTATTTCTGAATAACTGTTCATAGAATCAGGTTGTAAACATTATTGGAATTATGAACCATGGCATCATCTGCGCTGATTAATTTAGCATCAGACATTAAATAGTTCATTAGAACAAACCTGATGAGTGTGGGCTTGTTTGTTTTTGGTTGTTGTTGTTTTGTATTTAAAAAAGTCAAACTGCAAAATGTAAAATAAACTGTACAGTGATGTTACATATCACTGTTTTGATCTCATAAGAAAATAAATAAATAAAAGAGATGATTAGAAAAAGCACAAGAATTTCAAACCCTGGGAAAAGAGATAAAGAGTTTAAAATAATACCAATTACTCTTGCTGCTACAGGCATCTGTTCCTTATCCTAAAATGTAATTCTGAGATTCAAACACTGCAATCCATTATTGGAAAACTGCAAAGATCAGTGAATCTCCAAACCTGTGCTAAGACATTATCTGGTAGTGCTATGGAGTGCATAGTCAACCTCTGGCAACAGACCACAGTAAGCAAAGTTAACCCAATAAAAAGGCATGGACTCCAATGTTAGACGGAAGTCCCATTCATTTCAATGTAACTTACTTTCAAGTAAGTGCACACCATATGGCTGGCGTGGATCCTAGTAGACCCATTGTGTGGGCTGGGGCTTTCCTTGGCAAGGGGACAAATGTCTCCTTACCTCGAGGAGACCTCCCGCTCAGTGGCTTAGCAAACGGGGGGGGGGGGATACACCCAGGGTTCTACACCAGAGTGTAACATGAGAGGGTGCCAAATGAGGCCAGCCAAGATGGCCACTGCCGCCTTCTTCACGCACCCCCTTCTGGCCAATCCACTCCAAGCTAGGCTGAGTAGCTTCTTCATGAAGAACATGAAGAAGACACTCAGACCAGCTCAGAGAGCAGTCACTTCTTCACTCCATCCAGAAGTCGCTGAAACACGCGGTGGCAAGATCTGACCACTGCCTCCTTCCTCCTCCTTTGGATACTCAACGATAGCCTCCAAAGGAGAAGAAATGAGGTGGCGGTTAGATCGCAGGCCCACCACCGTGTGATCCAGCTTCCCTTCTCTTTGGAGACCTTCAAGAGAGAAGGGCAGCCAGATCTCAGGCCCGCCATTGCTGTCTCCTTGCAATCCAGCTGCCCTTCTCCTTTGGGGCCAGATCGCAGGGCGGCCACCGCCAGTACCTCCCCGGAAGTGATGTTCTTGGGAGAGAATCTGGAAGTGATGTTATGATGCCACCGCCCCAGACAGCGCGGTGTGTAGGTATGCCGCTGCTCTGCTAAATCCCCCCCCCCCGTACAGGCACCAAGCAATCCACTACCAATCTGTACATTTTAATCTACAAGCTTTGCTATTGTTAGGATCTATATTCATTTACCAAAGTCAATGCTAGCTTTGAATTAGGGCAATTATTATGTCACAAAGAGATTAATGTATTATCAAATTAAAGCAAAGAACACTGGATGGATGGATGGATGGATGGATGGATGGATGGATGGATGGATGGATGGTTTGCCAATTTGAATGCAAATAGGATAAATTTAACAAAAGATAGAAGGTATTTCCAGACCAAATTTTATACATATATAGTGAACTTGTAGCAAAACCCACATCCTTGGGAAAAGGTAGCAGAGCTTGTTAGATAAAACCTTATGTTGTTTACTCATGTCACAACTTAGTTTTGTGTTGGGATATATAGGTAGTCTAGACTCTGTGCATAAAGACGTCAAGAACTGGCAATTGGTTAATTGGTTAACAATTGAGATAGCAATTCAATGCAAAGATAATTATTAGCCTTGGTTGGAAGAATGGACAAATGGATCATGGTATGCTATGTGTATGTTTAGGTTTGCTTGTTTGGATAATTTCTCTAAAGAGAGGGAAAGGGCAAATAAGATTAGAAGTTACTATGAGCATTATAATAGTTTTGTATTATATTAGAATAGATACTTGAATCAAAATATTTATTCTGAAAATATTTAAGTGTGTATATTCACATTATAAACTGATCTCCTTAATAATGAATTAGTAGCTGAGGGGGGAAAATAACACATATATTCAAAAATAGGATTAAAAAATGTATAAAGTTGGCAGATTATGGAACTGATAAAACATGTTTCATGACTTGAACTGTAATAAGATGCATTATTATAAGCTGAACTAGTGCCTGTAGTGGTGCCCAAATTCCACCACCACCCTTTTTTCAGTGTGTACATCCTGCCCCCACCCCCACCCCACCATTGCCTCCTCCTTCTCCATCACCCACTGCTTCTTTAAAACTGACTGGGCAGAGAGGATTCTGGGAGCAGAATCTCCCACAGGATACTTCTCACCCAAGTTGTTTTTAAGAGGCAACAGTCAAAAGAGGAGGCAGTGGGAGGCAGAAGCGTAACAAGCGTGGAGCGAAGGCAAGTAGTTCTGCAAGACTCCGTTACACTGGAGTCAGTGGCCCCTCCCCCTTGCTGTTGGAGCCATTCTGGCAGCAAAAGCAACACGCAGGACACTCCCCTGTTGCTGCTGGAATGGCTCCAACAGCAAGGGGGAGGGGCCGCTGACTCCAGTGTAACAGAGTCTTGCAGAACTACTTGCCTCCGCTCCACCCTTGTTTCACCTCTGGTGGGAGGATATGTTGGTGACCATGGTGACCTCATTCTCAGTCATGGTGCCTGGCCTGCAACCTCTTCCTCCAGTTCCGCCACTGCAGTCTTCAGCAGTAGTGCTGGGGCAGGAGGTAAGCTGCCCCCTCTCCTTTTCTCATCTGTTCTCCAAGGAGAGTGAGTGTGAAGAGGATGGTGCAGGAGGTGTGGGGCAGCTGGGCGGAAGTGGGTGAGTGGAAGTGGCAGGCATGGAGGGCAGGGCAGCCCCACTAGTTTACTGCCTTCCCCTTCCTGCTGCTCAAAGCAGCGGCTTCACCCAGCCTTGTTGACTATAAATAACAAGTGTTAAGAAAGAAACAAATGAAGGTAAATACAAGCTGCAGTTTTTGAAACATCTGTAGAGATTTGAGAGCTCTTGTGAGAGCTCGAACTTCAGCTCTGTAAGAACTCTAACTTCGGTTGATTGAAATGTGCTGTACCTAGCAATTAGTGCAGCTGCTGAGGTGTTATGGAATGTTTTACATTCCAGCTACTGGCATATTTTTGGTAAAAACTTCCAGAGGGGTAGGCATCTCCCAATACGTTGTCGTAAAAGGCCTGTTGATGATGTGAACATCGGGCCATTTGGGGCCACCTTAGCAAAGCGGTGGCAGTTCCACACACCTGCTGCTGTGGAGCCCAGGCTGCACCAACCCCAGTAAGTCGGGGTGGGGAGTTTTAGGGTGCAGAGGGTGGAGGGCAGTGGATTGGGTGGGAGGGGTGGATCCCGGCACCAGCAACTTGAGGAGGCCTCCAGCCAAAGCTCCCTTGCAGGATGCAGAGGGCAGAGGCGAAACAAGGGTGGAGCGAAGGCAAGTAGTTGTGCAAGACTCCGTTACACTGGACTCAGCAGCCCCTCCCCCTTGCTGTTGGAACCATTCCAGCAGCAACAGGGGAGTGTCCTGCATGTTGACTTTGCTGCCAGAATGGCTCCAACAGCAAGGGGGAGGGGCCGCTTGCACAACTACTTGCCTTCGCTCCACCCTTGTTTCGCTTCTGGCAGAGGGTGCCATGTTGGCGCCACTGCATCACCCCTGGGGAGTTACGGTGGATTGGGCTGTGTGGATGTCGTTTTGAGAGAGAATAAAATATGAATGGCATGTCTGAGTGAGGCACATACAGTATACGAATATTGCTGCAAATAATATGAATGAGTGTGTGGTCATATGAAAATAGGGAGGTGTATAAGAAAGGGACACAGAGAACATATTAATGTACATTAAAATACATCCATAAATTGATGTAGGTCTCTCCATCATCCTCCACACAAGCAAAAGTGTCAGTGTCTATGATTGGTTCTGTGTTATTTAGGCCAGGTCTACCATTCAACAAAAATGTCCTGAAGAGGTCAAATGGACTGTACCACTTCAGAATACAAGTGAGGGATATCACTTTTGAATGCTCCCCTACATAATACATTCCCTGCAAATAGGCAACTAGAACATCATGGTTCTAACCCAGCCTTTTGTCTGCTGTGCTGGTTTTCTATATTCAGAGTTTTGCACATAGGCGGCCATTCAAAAATGCAATCAACCACCTACAGTCTGAAGTGGCACAGTCTAATCTACCAATGCAGAATTCCACCACCCTCTTCTGCTCATGTCAAGACCTGGTCTCTCTTGCACAGACTCAAAGATGTAGTTTTCAGTGGCTTTTTACTATTAAGAAAACCTAGGAATTAAAAAGTGTTCTTTCAGCATTGCAGCCGAAGAGATGTTGTCTTTGAGGGCCGCTTCCATTTATTTGCAATGCTGTCCAGCTCTTCGAGGGTAGGAGAGACTGAAGTTTTATTTGAAACTTAAAAGAAAATGAGAGCAAATAGACTGGCCTATAGGAAGACTGTAAGCAAATATACTTGAGTCTAAACAATGGTACCTAAGATGGGAATTCATAGCACCATTGTACGAGTTAAGATGGGGTCGGGGGGGGGGGGGGAAGCGGTACAGAAATCATTTAATTAATTAATTACCAGCTGCATAATATCCTACATTTGAAAGCGGAAGAAAAGTCCCAATGTGGCCTAATCAAGTGTATTGATCTTGGGGTTGGAAATTAAGCTCCACTCCCAACATACACCGCATACTGAGGAACCTGCCCCACACCAAGACAGTCAGGAGAGTTTTACAGTAATTAACTAAAGCAATAGCACCACCTGCTGAGAGTTTCATACATAACCACACATTGCGCTTTGCTTTTAGCTAATTTGGTTGTGCCTACTGCAGCACAAATTTCCAGGTTCACCGAGCACTTGATACATAACAATGTTCCATCTAATTATGTAATGAGTACATTTACAGCGTTCACATCTACATGGTGTTAGAGAAGTACAGGTATTGCTGGTTCCTGTCAAACTGCTTTAGTAATCCAATGTTCTAGTAGGATCAACCCCAACGAGGTCACAGGGGCCTTTTTAAAGAAAGCTATTTGACAATTGACTCAAATTTACTATAAACATTGAATTATCAAATTTAGTACTAGGGGGTTCAACTACACAGAAATGGTATAATAAGGGGTCTGTAATGAGTAGTTCTCCTGCCAACCTAGCAGTTCCAAAGCATGTTAATGTGAGTAGATAAATAGGTACCGCTTGCGGGAAGGTAAACAGTGCTCCATGTTCCAGCCGCATGCTACGCACTGCAGCAAGGAGAGTCATGCCGGCCACATGACCATGGAGGCGTCTTCGGACAACACTGGCTCTTCGGCTTTGAAATGGGGATGAGTACCACACCCTAGAGTCAGACACAAATGGACTTAATTGTCAGGGGTCACCTAAACCTTTATCTAATGAGTAGTTGCCATGAGTCCATTTCCCCCCCCCTTCCATTCCTTTGTTTTTCTTTGTGTTTACAGTACTATGCCCTTTGTTTCGCTCCTCCTGAATGTGTTTACCCAGGAGGATTTCTAAAACTAATTCAAGAATGTCAACATGCATAGTTTGCCACAGCTTTCATTTCCTTCAGTTTCTGCCCAATCTTATGGGGGCCTTGTGCTGCCAAAACTATTGTTCCTGCAGCACAGGGTCCTTTATGGCTGTCGCAAAAGGCGACATGCCATTTTGCACAGCTGCGCTGTTGCCTCAAGGAGCGCATGGCCATGTGTCAGCGGCTATCCATGACCCCAGTTGCCAGTAAGTCAGTGTGGGGCGGCGGTAGGCAGGGGGTGGGCAGAATGGAGCGGGAGGGGGAGAAACAGGGTGGAGACCAGGGCAGATTGAAACAAGGAAGGGTGTGGTATCGGTGGCAGCAGTGCTGCCAATATCCTGTCCCCCTTCCTGGCCTTGATCCAACTTCCAAGGTCCATTCGAACTTGTGCCAGCTAAATCACTGGCACAGGTCCAAGTAGACCCAGCGGGGCAGTGAGGGCTTAACCCCGGGTAAAGGAGTAAATGTTCCCTTACCCAGAGGAGACATCCAGGAACCCCCTCCCCAAACCCCGCAGGATGCAGCGTGCACTCTGGTGTTGCGGCTGCATTGGCAGGGGTGATTTTGATAGGATTGGGCTGTGAGTCTCCATCTTTTGTCCTCTCTATGTTACCAGGGCACATGTGTGCATTGACCAAGCACCACACAAAAGCAGTCTGGACGTGATCATACATGTGTCTGCATCAAGATTCTATTTGTGAAGCATTTCACCAATGCACCCATACATGCCAATAAAACACTACTGAAAAAGAACCTTAATGCAACCAGGTGGAAACTCCACGAGTTCTATCTGCCAGCTAATCTGACATCCAGGAAATCAGTCTCTATACAGAAAACAGGAAAGGAAAGAAAAGAAAGGAAAAGAATGTGACATAGAAATGTCAACATTTGGGTTTCTTTTAGAAAATTGATGAAATAAAGGCATTGCAGATCACACCAAGCCATAGATTAGATTTCTGAGATCAAAATACATCCGTATGTACTTCATATGCCATCATTATGATTAGATCAGCCCATGATCTTACAGAAACATTGTCTTAAACTTTATGCAAAATAAGACAAAGATATGTATGAACACACCTCTGTGGGGAGATGCAAGACTGACTCTTCTTAAAAAATTTGTCTCCTGCCAAGGATCTAAAATATTAGCGTAGCTCTTGAAGAAGCACATAGTTATCAGCATATTTTATTCTTCCAACAAAGTTCTGCAACTCGTCGTAAGAGGTCTCCTGGGAGTAAATCCTATATTACTCATTTTTGCTTTTTCATCTGCAATATTACTGGCAACATTCCCTACATCACCCCTGAAAAGAAACCCAGACATGCTAACTGAGATGTTCTTACTTTATTCCCAGGGACAGACTCCACAGATGTTGCAGCACATTAGACCACAGCTTCATTTGTAAAATCATGTCCGAACCTCAAGCGTGTTGGGTTTCAAAAGTGTGTAATGCAGCAGTCAGAGATGTGACCAGTGCCAGAAAGTATGGCTTGCATAGAACTAGCATATCATAAATGGGGGCCCCTGTCAAACAAAGATACAACATGAACCGATAAATATAAACCCTCTTCTCACAGATTCAGTCTGTGCCCCCCTTCAACTGAGCCAGAGCTCCCCAGGGGGCAGGATGGCTCCCGTTGAAAATGCACTCCTACCTGGAGATGTCAGGGATTGAAACTAGGGGTTGAAAGCAGCGGTGCTCCACCACTGAGCAATGGCCCTTTCCCAATTAAGGGCTGAAAGGTTAGTTAACATCTGAAGAGACCTTGACAAAGGGCTGGTTTGGGGGGTACCTTGAACTATCCCCATCTGATTACAGTGTGCCACTTGTGCTGCACGCATGTTCTGGCTCTGCCATTATGTCCCCAGTTAGTTCTCTCACCGCTCAATCTTATACTCACTGGCCATCATCGTTGTGCCTCTTCTGCCGGGGGTGACTGCCGTAAAACAGCGCCATCGTAAAGGGCGTTCCAGCAGCATGCCCAGTAGTGCGCTGCTAGGGACATTGGTGGAAAGCAATTCCTTCCTGCCCGCGTAGTCGGATCTCCTGCTGCCCACCGTGTACGTCAGCAGGAGAGGTGGGAGGGGGGCAGAACGGGGGCGGGGAAGGAAAGAAACTGGGTGGGAAGGGGCGGGGATGGGCAGATCGGGTCTGGGAAGGGGGTGGGTTTGGTGGCAGCGGCCAAGCCTCTTCCAGGTCACGCTAATCCCTCCCTTTGTCCAGGCTTTCCCAGAAAGCATTACACAATGCATTCTGGGGTAAGAAAGCTGTTGTAACCGGTCTACTTGGACCTGTGCCAGCTAAATCGCTGCGATTCGCTGGCACAAGTCTGAGTAGATCCATGTCGGTGGGTCAGGCCTGGGAAGGGGGATGGGATGTGGCATCTGCCCTGTTCTGCCTCCACAGTGCTCAGTGTGGATATTACTTCTGCCAACACGCATGGGCCAGGAAACTGCTATGGTGTTGCAAAGTGCTTTGTGGCACTTTTGAAATGGCAAGCACCATGCAGCACACACTGTACCGGTGCAGGGATACGGTAGGATTGCACTGTGAGAGAACTAACTGGGAAGCAAGGAAGGGGCCAGGATATGTATGCAGTGTGACCACACATGTCCATAATGGCATGGGACAGTGTCAGGATCTGAAGAATTGTCTGAATAGGCCCAATGTTTGTTGCTGTGGACGGCATCGATCTACCCAATCATCCCAGTTCTGCTGTCATTTCCTGCCTTGGATCATTCCTTGGCTCATCCAGGTTCTGTCCTGGTTCTGCTCCTGAGCCCACCAAAATAATAAAAAATATGTTTACTAAAACTTGGCAATCCACTGACAGAGATTTGAATTGGGGTCCTGGAACTATTTCAGTCTGAAGTTCCATGTACACTTCCATGGGCATGAGCCAAACTAAACTCGGTGAGATTTCGTTTTGAGTAACCATGCATAGGCTATGGCTGTGAGAGTAACAGCCCAATCCTAACTAACATTTATGACAGCAGAACGGAGGTTCCGCTGTTGCAAATGGCCATATTGCAGAGTACTCAGTGAGCTGCCATATTATTATTATTATTATTATTTATATACCGCTTTTCAACAAAAATTTCCCAAAGCGGTTTACAGGCAAAATCAAAGGATTAAATACCAGCAGTTGCCACAGCTGCCTATCCATGGGAGCGCAGGTAATCCAGCACACGGGGTGGGCAGTTGGAGGAATGGAGCAGGGGGAGGAATGGGGGAGCATCTGAGCGGGGAGGGGGATGGCGGGAGGCAGTGTTATCAAAATTACCAGTTATTATTATGGGGAATAGCTTAAATATGCCAATTTGATATATGCAGGGATCTTGAGACCTGTGTATACCAGAGTTGGACTTCCAGAATTCCGTTTAAATAATATTGAGGACACACATGGGTGGCTTTCAATATTTAGTAGATAGTTCAGTCATACATATACAAAAATCCAATCATACACAACATACAGGGCTAGGAAACTTAAATAGAAAGAGACAGACGTTTAGCAGGTTTCCTTGGTTTGTACACACGGGTGATATTTACCTGTCCTGGAGAAGAGGAGTTGTCCTGGGATTGCAGTACTGGGTGTAGTAATAGAGAAAGAGAGAGAGAGAAAAAGGGGGGGACATGAGGAGAAGGGGGAGAAACAAAATGGCTCTAAGGTTCTGAACAAGCTGGGTTCAGGAACCATCAGAGTGGCTAACTGAGAAGTAATGCAAAGAGAGGGGGGTTGTGCAAGAGAGGGGGGTAAAGGGGGGGAGGAGAACAAGATAGAGCAGAGAGCTCACCAGAGTAAGAGCCCAAAACACAAAGGAGAGACTGGCAGGCTGTCTCTACTTTTTATAGGGCCAAACATATCCCGGGGGCACTTAAGCACATGGGGGGGGAAGGGGAGGAGAATACATTGCATGGACTAGTCACATGGGGAAAAGGCAAGGAGTGTACTTTGAATGGACCTTCGCCACACCTCTGGGTAAAACTACACACAAACAATAGGACAGGGGAATAGGGTGATCAGTTTGATGGTCCAGTCAAAGCGCTGGCTGATTCAATCAGGAGACAAAACAGAGGCTCTGGAGAGTCATTCCAGGTGGCCCTCTGTATTGTCTTCTCTCAGGACCATATTTAGCATATCAATTGGGGGGGGGGCAGAGTAGAGCTTGTGAGAGCTTAGACACGTGGCAGTGAGTGAAATGGTGGCTGCTGCTCAGGTTTTTTCCCTCTGGGTTCAACTCCTGGCTTGGGGAAATCCTTTTACAGCATGGCTCCACACAATCATGGTGCAGGAACACAGTGTGGCCCTCGCGTTGTGCCATAATACAGTCTGGTCTGGTACATGTTCCATTCTTGGTCACAGTCACACAACCCATTTCCCAAAGTCTCATGGCAACAAACATTTTTAAAAGTGTATTGGAAAACACGGAAGACTTCCCCCGAGGAGATAGGGTGTGGTGTTAGCAGTGGTTCCTCAAAAAGGCCTAGGCCTAGGGTATAAGGGGTTAACATCCAGGCTTCAGCAGCAGGCAGGCTACTCAGCTGCAGCCAGTAGAGGTCATCAGGTATAAAAGCAGCACCTGGAGGAAGGAAAGAATGGTGTGGGTTGCAGAAAGGAGAAGGCTTTTGGAGAAGGACTGACTGACTGACTTCTGGATTTACCTTGATTGACTTCTGGACTGGCTTGTGGGTTTACTGTGACTGACTTTTGGACTGGCTTGAGGAATGTGCTTTGGCTTTGAATGCGGACTGGCTTGAGAACCCTGACTGGCTTTCTGACCTTGGACTGGCTTTTGGACTTGGACTGCTAAACCTGTGAGTGTAAAAAGGGGAACTAATCAGCCCAGAGTGGGACTAGGCCTCCTAAAGGGACCAGACCAGGGATTTTCTGGGACAAAAAGTCTCTTGGCAACAGTTGATCAGGGGTGGATCCTAGAGGCAGCAGCTTGAATTGGAATACTATCCCTGTCCCTTTGCCCCTTCCTTCTACTTTACTCCTCTCGAATGTACACCAGCAAAATAGCTGGCATAGATCTGAGGAGACCTGTTGAGAAGCAGAGGTTGACCCTGAGATAAGGGAACAAAAGTTCCCTTACCTTGAGGAGGCCTCTGTGACTACTCCCCCACTGCAAGTTTTAGCGCATGCCCCATTGGTGCAGCTGCATGGGTGCTGAGGGAGCTAGTTAGTACAGTAATTGCAAGTAATTGCAAGGTTGTGAGGACAATGGGGGCTCAGTGGGGTTTATGAGGACAAACCAAATTAGTTTTTGTAATCTAAACTAGAAATAAAATGGGCTACAGTCAATCTGTTGTTTTAAAGCTGTTTTGCTATTACTACAATAAGCAGCAAAGCAAATAAGATAAGGAGGCATCACGTAATAGAATAGCACACCAGTAACGTTGATAAAGCATGACAATTTGGGACAAGAAATTGACCATTCACAATGTAAGAAGATTGAGAGAGCCACGGAAGCAAAAGACACTCATCCATCAAGAACCTGTAAGAGTGAAGACAGAAGTCATTTATTCAGAAGCCATAGTAGCAGTTCAAGGTTCTTTAAAGCCACAAAGATCCATACTTTCTATTGAGTGAGCAGGATATATACAAGTTATCGAAAGAACGGTAATTAAGTTCAAGGAGAGCTTTTCCTGATTAACAACAACGTGATAGCATTGCACATATGGAGACAAATCCTTATTCAACCAATGCACAGGCTTCTGTGCTGGGATTACAAATTGTCCTGTATTTATAGAGTCTTTCAAGATTCAAACAGTTGTTGCTTTTATGTGATTGGTGTGGGGGTTTTTTTCCCCAAGAAAAGATTGGTGCTGTTTAATCTTGCATTCTGTTTATGGCAGACAATTTATGGTTAATTAGAAAGCTTTGTTTTCTCTGCAACACTCTGTTGTTTTATAAGAGTCTCGCTCTGACATCTGTTGTTCCCCTTTTTCCCACCTTCTGCGATTGCTGCACACTCCAAACACCTCCATTAATCTTTTTTCTCATATTTTCTAACTTCTTTATTACATACATTTTGTATTGCTTTAGTTTTTCCATCTTTTTCTTTGCTCAGAACATTTGTGGGGAGGGGGGAGAAGAAAAGGAAGTTTTGACAGCAGTCTGGGCAACATACAAATTATTGCATTAAGGATGTACACAAAGCAAACAAAAAAAACAAACCCAAAAAACACTATCATAGGTAGAGCCATGAGGGGACAAGGGGGATCACTGCCCCCCAGCAAGTAGCTCACCCTTGCCCCCATTTCTGGATCCATTGCCAAATCTTAAACTGGAGTAGAATTAAAATAAGACTACAATTCTAAGCTTGCTTACCTTTACGTTAACTCCATCAACACCAATAAGATTGACTTCAGAGAAAATATATTTAGGATGGGATGGCAAAATGATATATGCAAAATATATTATTTTACTCCTCTTTCAAGAATTTCAAAACTTGCCCCTCAAAAAATGCACTTTGCTGTTCTATGTTCCCCTCCCGTATTTTTTCTAGGGCTACCACTGAACACCGTATTTCAGCCTGGAAAGGCATTTTGGGTCCCAGAGAAGTCATGTTATTGGTCCTACCTAAGCCCTGACTTCTGGAAAGCAGAACCCCTCAATAGTTCCATTCTGTTGCTTTTCTGATCTGAGCATCATCATGAACATGTCCTTCTTCCTTCTTGAACTTTCACCGTTCACTCTACCTAAAATATCATTCTGTTCACATTTATTTGCTTTTTGTTTCAGATCCTTCTATTTAGGAAACTTTTTGTCATTTTGCACACTTATCTGGATTCTTCAAGGTTTTCTCTGTATTTTGTTCATTGCCTGGGAGGCTGAGCATATTTCCAATTCCAATATCTCTTGGTAGAAGGGTCTAGTCACATACCTGGAATCTTCCATTTTTCTCCTGGACAATCAGTTGGGCAGGGAACGGTTTCTGTCTACCAAATACCACCTTGAAAAGAAGTCGCCACTTAGGAATCAGAAATGCCAGGCTTCTGCAAAGCACAAAATTTCAGAGCAGTGCAATGCTTGAATGCAGGGATCAGCTGAGACCCTTGGCTTACTTAAGCTTATGGTGGGCATGATTTGACTGAAATTGAGGGACAGTCAGGAGGTGGGACTTGTAGTTTCCTTGTAGAAGAATCCACCTAACGTTTGCCCCATAATTCAGGCACTGGGGTATATGGCAGCTAAGAACCCAAGGATGTTGCAAGGCAAGAGTTGTCGGGTGAGCTCATGGGTATTGGCATCTACATGGCCCAAATGTTTCCTCAAGGGGCTGCATAACTAGCTCAGGTACAAGCAACAACATAGTATACTGGAATAACTTCCTCCAGTAGCTTTGCTAGCCTGCCCGGAGGGTGGGGGGCTATGACACAAAACACATAATCACCCCTGCCCCCTGTACTCCTGGAAGGTTTCATTTCAAGCCTTGCAGGTCCTAGGGTGGGCAGGAGGGCCAGAAAAAAGCACCAAAACTGGTGCAAAACAAAAAAGCAGCCGCAGAGCACAAAACTCCTGCCGTGGCTCCTCCTCGCAAGGAGACCGCGGCTGTCACCCAGGGGCACTGCATCCCCCAGCTCCAGACCTGCTATGCCACTGACTTCCTCTCAGTGGCATTTAGATGGCTATCACTGGAAACACAATGACAGAGGAGTAGGACAGACATTGGTCTTATCCATTAAGGCAATTCTTATGTCCTTCACACAACATATCTCATCTGTCAGCCTTAATTCTAGAAGCCTGAGTTTGTGGGCTGTATTTCATCTGTATGATCTTTATACTTCCTGAGGTTATTGAGCTGCTGTAGCATTAAGCAGTGCCATCATCCACAGCTATAAATTGCACATTTATAAAGATTCAGCACTTTCTGAATTGGTTTTGAGTTCCCAATCCATTACATTTTGATACAATATTAATAAAATATACTTATTGGTCGTAGTGGTTGTATTGTTACAAGTGAAGGTATAATACATCCTCCTTAATAGCAGCATGCATCAATTGTAGGATTGCTTCTCAGTGCCCTGGAAGGCATTAGAGTAATAGATCAGTCAAACAGTTTGAGAATGGGCAAATGGGTCTATATACTACCTAAGTTAAACTATTGATGGTGCCAATGTTAAGAACTCCTAGTTGCAAAAGTATATGTTTCTCGTTTCCTAAACTCATTATGAGCCAAGCCCAAACTCCAGTGACGTTTGGGCACAGCTCATGAACAGCTCACCACCACCACCACCATTTAGATTGTGAGCACTTTTGGGACAGGGAGCCATTTAATTCATTTGATTTTGTCTGTAAACTGCTTTGTGAACTTTTTGTTGAAAAGTGGTATATAAATACTGTTATTATATTTAATAATAATAATAATAATGTCCTGCCACTACAGCCATTTCCTTGTCTTCCTATTTACCTAGCTTCCCTCCCTCCCTCCCTCATGCCTTGAACCCTGAAATGACAACTTCCCAGTTACCAGGGGCCCAAAGTAATGTTGTTGTTCTCTGAGTTTGGATGGTTGGCAACTATATGTTCCAGGACCTCTTGTACCTGGACCATTGTCACAACTCATGACATCATCTCAAGCACAAGGAATGCTGTGGCTTGTTCTTTCCAGGATGCCTGGTATCCCTCCTAAGTCATCAGGCATGCTGGAGACGTACATCTGCTAGGTTCCCAGGCTCACGGGATGCCATTCTTTCATTGTTCAAGGGAGGGAGGGACGTCTTCCTGCAGGCTTCCTCAGGTGAAGAGCGGCACGGCAGAGATCAAAGACTAATTGGGGACTTGGTCATGCATTCAGACAGAATTCACATTTTGGAATGGGCTTGGAATAAAGTGAGTTCCTTCCTTCCTTAGTTGAAAAGAACTCGGCCTGAGCCAAGAAGACTTAGTTTTTGCCCATCACTAGCTGAGCCTGAGCTCATCTCCTTGATTTCAGTAGAAATGAGGACAAATCCCCACAGACCTGACAGTGGGCTGGAATGAGGATTGAAGGAATATGGAACGAACCTGAGAGCCCAATCCTATCCTTTACCTTCCCCGCCAATGCAGCAGTGCCAAAAAGGCAGCTGCTGCACCCTGTGCAGGCGGGACCGGGAGGCTTCCACAGGGCAAGGGGATGCCCTTAAGCCTCTTGGCTTGCAACAGGTCTCCTCAGACGTATGCTAGCAATTTCGCTAGCATAAATCCGAGGAGAGAAAAGGGGTGGGGAGGCTGTAGGGGAGGAGATAGAATCTGGTGCAGGCCTTCTGAGATGATCCTCCCCCTCCCCCTCCCATGACCTTTACACACCCCGTTCTGCCTCCTCCCCGCCCCCATTCTGCCCTCCCCCGCCTTCCCGCTGGCTTACCTTTCCTGCACCTGTACAGAGGTCCTCTGGCACTGCTGGGAAGGTGGAGGCCTTCCTGCCGGCATCAGGCCTTTGAGACTGGTGCTGACTTCTTTACAGCAGTCAGCGCCAGCACAGGAAGTGCACCACCATTAGGTGGCACCACTGGCGTCGCTCGAGGTGGGGCGGAAAGCTAAGTTCTGCAGCTTTCCGCCCCACCGTTACTCTCTGGTACGAGGCGCTCCTACGACGAGGGGGCGGGGCGCCTCATACCAGAGTAACGGTGGGGCGGAAAGCTGCAGAACTTAGCTTTCCACCCCACCTCAAGTGACGCCAGTGCGTGGCACGCATGGAATTGGGCTGCCCGTGCATGATGAAATAGGTATGCGATTGTTTCATGATGAACCCAGTGTTTCAGTTGCAGCTGATAAGCAGGGATGTCTATCTGTTCCTCCTCATGCTTTAAGGTCAGCAGAAGAAGCCTTGTCAGGGGTGCTGCTGCCATCTGTGTTCTGCCAGGCGTTCTAATAAATGTACGTCGCTAGCACAGCTTTTGGTATGTCAACTCATGGGCATTTTGTTGAAGCATTCCTTTGGTCTTCTATGACTGGGTCACAACTGAGTCAATCAAAAGGTGTGCAATATGACACCAGTGATAACTTCAGGTGATTTCTCAACTAGCCTTTACACAAAGGAAGCAGGGGATGGGAGAAATCAAGCAAGCGACAGCAATTACTCGTCATCTGCTACTATTTAAACATCCTACTTTAACTTCCAAAACACTTCCATCATGCGATTCAATTCCATTTCTGCTTAGTACATGAGAGTATTTCAAGTATAACTGAAGTGCTTTCTCTCAGCAAGCTAAATGCATTTTGCAACTGACTGAAGCAGCCTATTTCAACCACTGACAGGAAATGACCGGAGCAGTCAGGTCAGACTGGGTGGAAAAGAACAGAATCCGTCTCATATTCAATCAGTCACCAATTACCATTTATCAGCAGGAGAGCAGATCTGAAATGAGTTTCTTTTCAAATGTAACTGTCTCTGCTCACTGGCTTAGGTGTGAGAATGCCTGAAAACCAGTCGTCAATGCCCAGTATTTACTTATTTTAAAATCTTTTTATCTGTCACGTAGTTCTGACAATCAAGGTTGGGGAAAATACCAAAACCTTCAGTTCATGAAAATGTATTGAGGCTTTTCATGTTGTTGTTGTTTTTAGCCCAAAAACCTTTATTCCTTTGCTTACACATATTCTATTCAGAGTTTTATTCTTATAAACAAAAATGTGCCAATCTTTGTTTGCAAGCATAGTACACAGATCAGTTTGTGGGGAAATCCTTATATTGCCAAAAACAAAACCTGAACTTGAGACTAAGCTAAACTAAAGCTGCAGCAATCTCTTCACTTGATTCAGGTCTTTCACTGCTTTAGCATTTACGTGAAAAGATATCTTAATAGTTTCAATGGATGCAGATATTAAACCTGTTGGTTCTTATGAATTTTCTGCCGATCCGTGGCATACTAGTTGACCTCATTTATCATGAGAAATTCCCACTGGAAACTCCTATCTTCGACGGGATGTTATTCTGTGAATGCTTGCCATGCGGACACTCGGCCCGTGATTTCATGGGTGATTGCTTTCTCTTTCAGCACAGTTACAGTGGCGCAAGAGGCAAATGCCTTCGTCCCCAGTTGTGCAATTCAGCACTGCCTCATATGATGTGTGTTTCTGCTCCAGCACACATAAAATCTGTTTCCATTCAATTGGAAAATATTTATTTGTGATCAGGGGAGAGCAGGGCCCCAACATCAAAATATTAATCCAGAAACAAGAGAAGAAATGCGATTCTAATTTTTCAGTTTCTCCAACTCTTTAATATGTACTCACGGGAAGTTTTTAAAAAAACATTCCCATTGAAAACTCATTTCATCGACAGCATGAACAAGCAGTAGGATCACCTCTCTTGGCACAAAGGTCAGGAACAGAATATGCCTGGAGAGCAAAAATTCATGGGGCTCCCCATGCTGCTAAGCAATAATATCCTTTAGAAAAGGGCAAAGCTAAAAATATGCAACCTTATGATCTTCCCACTGGTCACCGAACGGTGAGAGTCGTTTCCCGAGGACAATGTGTAGCAGTGTTAAGGGTCTTTTCAGCCCCCTTGGTCTAGGGCTAGGCTTCATCCTGAAATTAACTGGGGGGAAAAACACAAATGAATAAACAATAGCCAGTATTTGTATGTGACTGTTGCCCTGATTTCAATGAACCATCTCCTAATAGCCTGTTAGGATCAAGTGGCCCAATTGTGTTTTCTAAATATTTGGTGTGGATCTGGGTGTCTGTCAAACAATCAGATCTTGAGACCAGGGGGACCTGGCTGTCGGTTCAAGTGGGTCAAAAGCAGGTGTGTGGTCCAAGACAGACATAGGTTGAGTTCTAGAGCAGCAAACTGAGGGGGCCAGAGGCAGGTATGCAGCTCAAACCAGACAAAAGGTAAAGTCCAGAGCAGCAATGCGGCATCAGAGGGTCTAGAGGCAATGGCACAGACATGCAGGGTCAAGATCCAAAGTGCCAATCATGCAGAGATGGCCCAACTTCTGCCCGATCTGCAGCCCCTCTGGATGCTGACCCTTGTCCTTCCACCATGCAAACCCCCCCCCCAAAAAAAACAGTGTGGGTGGATGGCAGCAATACAGATCTGCTTCCTCATCAGTACACATGGAGCAGAAGCAACCCCCATTTTAGAGTGTATTCATTCGACAGGGTCTGTCATTGTAATAAGCTCCTTTACCCATCCTACTACTTAGCTTCATTTTCCCCCAGCATAAACTTGTGTTGTGATGCAAAACAAAACTTATGAATGAAAATCAATTATGGATAGTCTTGTCCATCATAAATCTGCATGTCCACTTTGCTGCAATAGCAAAGGGCATGGTCCAGTCCCAACTCGGGCACAGAAGAAACCAGATGGAGAGGAATCCACTAGGGCTCAGTACGGATCTGCTTCCCCATCAGTACACAGGGAGCAGAATCAGCTTTACACCACATAGATAGGGAGGACTGGATGTACACAAATCTCCCTTCCCTCGCAATGGTTTTACACATTGCCTATGTACATGCACCGGTAAGTGTGGGGGGAGAGGGGGTAGAAACAGGGCTATTGAGTCCTATCTTTGCATGAGTGCTATGTCTGTTGTTGTTGTTGTTGTTCAGTCGTTAAGTCGTGTCCGACCCTTCGTGATCCCATGAACCATATCCTGCCAGGCCTTCCTGTCCTCCACTATCTTCCTGAGTTCGCTCATTTTCATGTTCGTTGCATCGGTTATGCTGTCTAACCATCTCATCCTCTGCCTTCCCCTTCTCCTTTTGCCTTCAATCTTTCCCAGCATCAGAGTCTTCTCCAGAGAGTCCTCTCTTTGCATTAGGTGGCCAAAATATTTGTGCTTCAGCCTCAGTACCTGTCCTCCAGGGAACAGTCAGGGTTGATTTCATTTAGGATTGACTGATTTGATCTCCTAGCAGTCCAAGGGACTCTCAGGAGTCTTCTCCAGCACCACAGTTCAAAAGCATCTACTCTTCGGCGCTCAGCCTTCCTTATGGTCCAACTCTCGCAACCATACATTGCTACTGGGAACACCATCGCCCTGACTATACGAACTTTGGTTGGCATGGTGATATCTCTGCTTTTTATTATGCTGTCTAAGTTTGCCATAGCTTTCCTTCCAAGGAGTAAGCGTCTTTTAATTTCATGGCTGCTGTCTCCGCCTGCAGTGATCTTGGAACCCAAAAAAGTAAAATCTGTTACTGCTTCCATTTCTGCCCCTTCTATTTGCCAGGAATTGATGGGACCAGATGCCATGATCTTAGTTTTATTAATGTTGAGTTTCAAGCCAACTTTTGCACTCTCCTCTTTCACTCTCATCAAGAGGCTCTTTAGTTCTTCTTCACTTTCTGCCATTAGCTATGTCTGTAGAGGTATTCAATTATGCTCTGCTTCAAACAATATCTGGAAATAGGTCTCTAAATACTTGCTCATACAACATCTTTGGGCCAAACTAGGTGAGACGTTCATCAGGGGACTGACCAGGATCGAGGCCACAGCTGAGATGAAAATGAGCTTTTACCCTTTCCCCTGCCATAGCCCTAATCCAGATTGCCTCCCCCCACAGCTCTAGGAGGAAAGCTGTCATTGAAAGCTGTCACCCCACTGATCCTGATCCCCACAGCTGCTATTTAATAAAGAAAAACTAAAAACATAAGGGCAAACAGTTTGATTTACATCATCTCTGGTTTGGGTCTTATATGAGTGCTTCAGAAAGTAACTGCAAAATACCTATCCGTGCAATGTGAAAAATTGTTATTGTTTTCCAAAACTACCTTTATTGTCTTTATTCTGGGGCAGGAATCTCCTAAATAGGTTTATTGTTTTTGTTTTCCCCAGGAATAAAAAAAAAGTGTTTTATTGATATTACAAAATACACCTGACCTGGTATCAAACGATACATCAGATTGTTGAACGTTATTAAGTAGGCAAAACCTAACATTCCAGCATTACTTTTGCAATGAGATCATTATATGTTCAAGATGATGATATAATTTGAGATGTCAGCCTATCTCTGCATAGTCAACTTATCAAAGGAGTTTGTGTGCCACACATCTTATTGAGTCCTATAATAAGGAATGTTTCTGCTGCAACAGCTGCATTATATTTTATCACTGCCTTGCCAGAAGGCTGATAGCAGACCTGCTGCCATAGCATTACAGCTGCTTAAACAGAGACAGTTTTCAGCAAATCCAATTTGTTGAAGCAGGTCTACAGGGAAAAATCATTTTAAGTGCTATACTTTACTACACAACAGTCAAAACTGTAAAGTCCCAAGCATCCTTGTACAGTTTTTATTAACCCTGGGGCGACAACCTCTGTCCACTGCCCAAAAAGAGCTAACATTTGTTTAGATCAGTGGTGGCCAACCCGTGGCACGGCATGTGCCACATGTGTAGATAATCTTGAGCGTGCCACTTAAATAAATAAATAAAATCTAAGGTAATGAAAATATTTAAAGCACAGTGACAGCGCAAGAAGAATAAGGCGCCGTGGGGTGCAGAGACTTCCTCTAGAGACTTCCATCCTTCCTGCAGAGACTTCCATCACAGGCTTGGAAAGAAGCACTGGAGTTGAGAAAGAGAGAGGGACTTCAGCGCTCAGCTCGAGCAGGAATGGCAGTGCGTGGCACTTCAAAAGGTTCGGTGTGCCACTAAGTGGTACCCGTGCCGTGGGTTGGCCACCTATGGTTTAGATCATTTTGAGTGTTCAGAGCATTTCACATGAATTAGCTTGCTGTAACCCTTATGAGAACCCTGTAAGGTAGGTAAGTATTATATGGATGATGCCCAGTTCTATCTCTCCTTCCCATCTTCACCCATGGAGGCCCTGAATCAGTGCCTGTTAGTAATGGATTGGATTAAGACAAACAAGCTTTAAGTAAGCCAGGAGAAGATAGAGGCACTGTTCGTTAGGAGACTGACAACCCAGGATATGCATTGTCAACTCATTCTTGACAGGGTCACACTCTCCTCGAAGAATTGTCAGGTGTTGACAGTGGCTACGAGCACCAACAACCAGCTTTAGCTGGTACACAAAGCAACCAAGTCCTTTCCTGGGTCTGGAAGCACTAACAACATCTAGACTCGATGACTGTAACATGTGCTATGCGTTACACGTTCCATCTGAAGTCTGCCCAGAAATGTTAACTAGTACAGAACGCAGTCACTAGGCTCCTTACAGGAGCAAGGAGACAAGACCACATCACATCCCTGTTAATCCTTCACTGGACGCCTATACATTTCTGAGCACAAGTCAAAGTTCTGGTAATGACCTATAAAACCCTAAATGGATTAGGACCCGACCCAGATACTTGAAGAACCATCTTCTCACACCTGAGTCTGCCCATCCCGTGAGATCACCACAAGTGGCCTTGTTGCAGATGCTGTGCCCTCTTGATGTGCAGCTGGAGGACCTTTTCTGCTGTGGCACCCAGCTTCTGGAATGTTCTCCCTCTGGAACATAGGACTCCCCCCCCCCCTTCCTGGCCTTCCACAGGGATCTGAAGATCTTTTTTATTTCACAGTGCTTTTAATTAGGGCGTCACAGTTTCTGACAGATGCTTTTAATTTAATGATTGTTTTTAATTGACTGTTTTTAATTTTTATCTTGTCCTTTATTATGTAAGCCACCTTGAGCTCCCAGAAAGTTGGAAAGGTGCAGTTTAATTCTTTTAAATAAGTAAATAAATGAATTATTGTCACCATATTGCAGTTGAAGCTGAAAAATGCCTTGCCTAAGGCTACCTACTGGTATGTATTCATGGCAAAGGCAATCTTTGAACACATCCTGATTTTGAACCACTGTAGCTCAGTCCCTTAACCAAGTTATTTCATTTGCAGCATTTTTATTTTATTCACTTGAAACACCTAATCATTAGGCAACCTACTTCTATTTGAAGTGCTAAAGGTTTGGTGCCCCATGGCATAGACAAAGGTGTATGGTGCAGCCGCCTTTGAAGCTAAGCAAGTCAAGGTCTAGTTGTTGTCTGGATGGGCAAGTCCCTGGGAACTCCATGCATAACACCTTCTGGTCTATGACGAAACAGTGGGATATAAATCTAACATATACATAAATATCTGAAGTACCCTCTTCTCCCACATGATCTTGCCACTCCACTGAGATCTTTGAGGGAGGTCCTTGCTCTGTGTCCCACCACAGTGCCCAGACTGTGGAATCCCTATCCTAACAGCCACATGGGCTCTCTTGCTGTTGACTTTCAATATCTACTTTAAAAGTTATTCTATTCTACCCTGTTTCCCCTAAAATAAGACCTCCCCCGAAAGTAAGACCTACCATGATTTTTGCTGGCACTCATAAATATAAGAGGCCAGCGGGTGGCGCAGCGGGTTAAACCGCTGAACCATAAGCTGTCGATCGAAAGGTCGGCAGTTCGATTCCCGCAACGGGGTGAGTGCTCGTTGCTTGGCCAGCTCCTGCCAACCTAGCAGTTCCAAAGCATGTCAATGCGAGTAGATAAATAGGTACCGCTTGCGGGAAGGTAAACAGCGCTCCGTGTTTCAGCTGCATGCTACGCGCTGCGGCAAAGAGTCATGCTGGCCACATGACCTCGGAGGCGTCTTTGGACAACGCTGGCTCTTCGGCTTTGAAATGGAGATGAGCACCACACCCTAGAGTCGGACACGACTGGACTTAATTGTCAGGGGATACCTTTACCTTTTTTATAAATATAAGACCTCCCTGAAAGTAAGACCTAGCTAGGATCATCAGCCAGACAGACACTGTCTTATTTTCGGGGAAACAGGGCATGTGCCTTTCAGCACAATCCTAAAAGCGCTGCCCGATGGCAGCATACCTCCCGCACTGGCATTGACTGCTGTAAAGCAGTCTGCGCCAGTCACAAAAGCCTCCCCAAGAGCGCACTGGTCAGCGAGCTGCCAGGGATGCTGGTGAGAAGGCCTGCGCCTTCCCAGCCACATCAGAGGAACTCCATGCACGCGCTGGGAAAGGTAGAACGGCGGGAGGGCAAAATGGGCAAGGAGGGGGTGAAACTGGTCAGGGAGGGGCATGATGCGGGCAGGGAGGGGGCATAACGCAAGCGGGGAGGCTGCAGGAGGGGCACCATCTGTTGTGGAAGGCCCACACCGGGTCCTATCCCCCTTCCCTGCAGCCTCCCCACCCCTTCTCTCCTCAGACTTATGCTAGCAAAATTGCTAGCGTAGGTCCAAGAAAACGCATTGTGGGCTGTGAGGCTTATGTAAGGGTAAGGGGATTAAACATCTCCTTTCCCTGCAGAAGCCTCCCAGTCCTGGTCCCCCGCACAGGATGCAGCGGCTGCCATTTTGGCGCCACTGTAATGTCGGGAGGGGGTTGAAGAGGATTGGGCTGTCTGTTATATAGAACAGCTGAAATTATTCCCTCCCTTCTCAATTATCTTTTATGTATTCAAGAGTTGGTTCTGGGAATTTCTGCTAACAATAGCCTTGTGTTGTTGTTATGTTTCGGCGTGTGTGCGTGCGCTGTTCATGTTTTCAGTGTCTGCTCATTCTTAAAAGTTTTTTATTTAAGTTATTTGGTTATTGCCTTTAAAATGGTTTGTTGTTGTTGTTTTGCTGCCTTGGGGAACCACACTTTGAGAGACAGAAAGGCAAAATATAACTATGTTAATGTTTTAATCAACTTTATTTTCAAGTAGATTTTTAAAAAATACATGAAATTTAGAATGCACAGAAGTTGCAAACGTTCTACTCAAACAAGAACAAGAAATATTCTAACTGCACAAACATAAAAGGTTTCAAACATAAAATAAGTACATCTCCAATATTACAGTCCTTAGATTATGAGTTATCATCCAGTATCTAACAAAAGAGATCAAAATTATGTTACTTCAGCCTATATTTTCTTAGCTTGGTGTACGTTGCTAGTTTTTCCAGTTTCATAACATATCAAACCTTACCCAGCCATTCTGATATTGTAAATAAATTGGAGATTTTTTTGCTTAGTTGCAATGTATATCCTCACTGCCAATGATAATCTACAACAACATCCTTGGGTCTAAACTTAACCATTGTGTAGTATCTCCTTTATATGCCTTTTTATTAAGTTTCAAAATAGTACAACACTACCAGATATGTTCAAAATGGGCTGCATCATCTTTACGCCTCCAGTACCTCGTATCAGGAAGATTATATATCCTTTGAAGCTTTTTAAGTGTCATCTCCTGCCCAGAAACCAGGCAGGTGAGACAGAGAAGAATTTGTGCCAGTGCTGCTGTTCCTCCTGCAGCGGAGGAATGATTGGGTCTTCATTCGGCCCTTCTGAGGGTAAGTCTTTGAGTGGCATTGTGCGCATGCACTGCTCGAAGCCTTGCCCGGCCTAATTAGAAGCGGCTGAGCTGCCGAAGACATGGCTCGGCCTGCCGGCTCCCGGGGTGACACCCCGGAATGGGGTGAATACCAGGGGGGTGACGCACCAGTACTCCCGGCATGTCATCCCCCGGCGCGTCACCCCCTCCAGGCACCTCCTGGCACCTCCTGGCACCTCCGTGCATCCTGCCCCCCGCCACGCAGCAGTGACGCCACTGGGTGGGCTAGAGGGAGGCAATGGTTGATTCAGGCAAGGGGCACCCTGAATCTTACATTTCTCCCACCTCCGGCCCCGATACAAGCCACATCAGGTCACCTTGTTGTTCGGGCAGCCCTGGGCACGGCCACTTGGCCTGCAGTGCGGCCCTTTGTCCTGTGTCCAACCAGGCTCAATATGAAACCTGGCCAGAAACAAGCCTGAGTAAATAACATATACCCAGAAGAATAAAAGGCCCCAATAAAAGGCCTTTGAGATGTTTGAGTAGACAGCCACATCTTCCTTTGTTCATGTAATATAATGTAGCAGTACAGTAAGTATTTGCAAAATTTATCTTGAAGGTAGCAGAGGCAGTTGTTGTTTTTCCTGGTTTTTTGGCCAGAAAGAAAGCAATGGGAAATAGTAACAAATTCTGATGTTGGAAAGGAGTGGAGAAGCTGAAAGTCATTCCCAGATAGAAGCATCCTCCAGACTCAGGAAAACAAGCAAAGCAGAAAACAGGGACAAGACATGGCTAGTGAGACAAGCAACATGATGTCTCCTTTAATCTCAGCATCCCCCTAATGCTTCGTTGCCGCTCTAATTTGCCTGTGCAGCGTGCTGTTTATTCAGCAGCTTTCCTGTTAAAAAAAATAAAACACAAGACATTAAGCAGAAAGTCTGCCTGGTTTCTAGATGACACAAGCCAACAATTAAGGCCATTTTAAAAGCAACTTCTGCAGCCAATGCAAAAAGAAAAAACCTGATGGGGTTTTTGGCTAGCTTGAGCATCTAATCAACGAAATACTGCAAGGACAAATGTGGCACATGGGGGATACGTTATCCATAAAGTACATTGGTTTGTTAAGAGTGAATGAATGTGTAAATATGCAGATATAATGCAGCTTGTCATCTACAACTGAAATTAGCTGATATGGATTCTTTTGGGGTTGAACTAGATGAAGGATGAAGAAAGGGAGCTCTTCAAGCCTGGCAAGGGGGAAAGCTGTCCAGCAATGTAACCATCAGACAACAAGAATGCTTGTGAAATCACATTATATTTGCTGAATTTTATTTATTTTATTGTTCACTTTTTTAGACCACCCTTCCTCCAAGGAGTTCAGGGTGGTGTACGTGGTTCCTCCCCTCCTTTTTGTGCTCACAACAACCCTGTGAGGTAGGTGAGGCTGAGAGATAGTGACTGGCCCAAGGTCAACCAGGAAGGTTTCTGGCTGAGCGAAGTTTTTAACCTGGATCTTCCAGGTCTCAGTTCAACTCCCAAACCACTACACCATCCTGGCTCTCTTTACCACTTTAAGTGATGTTGGTAATAAAAACCAGGCTAAGTTAAAAACCAATGTGACTTGCAAGCCAAGTGTGGGCCCCATAATGAATCCATCTGTCAGGGTGCAGAGAGGCGCCACTAGCATCCACACGCTGATCCAGGGCAGTAGCACCTAGTGCTTAGCGCTCACTCCCTTCCCATTCCTCTCTCTTCCCCTTTGTTTGGCCATTCAGCTTACTGGAGAAAAGCCTTGGTAGTTTGAATCTGCTGCCACCAGTACAGGAGATCAGGCTAGCCAGAGGGGCTCCCTGGGAAGAACCCCCCCTCCTAAAACAATACTGAACATCAAGGGTCTGTATCAAAATCACTCTCACAGTAGCATCTGCAGTGTGAGGAGACATGACAATCTCACTGACTTTCCCAGAACAAGACAAAATTCAGAATATGCTAAAAAAAATTTTTTTTAAATGCTCATAAAAAGAAAAGAGAACCAATTGAACAAGAAAGAGAAGCAAAGAGCATGAAATTGAACAAGAAAGAGAAGCAAAGAGCATGAAATTTGGCAGAAAATGGGTCAATTTTCTTCAAACCACAAATCTGGTTAAAAATACAGACGGCCAGCAGATGGCGCTGAGGTGCTGCAGAATCTCACACATGCATTGTTAACTCAGAGCTCTTGCTGCAGAGTTCAATTTACTTTATAATGCGAGGGCACGGCATACAGGGAGGCAGACCAAACTGAAATAAAGTCCCTATCTGATCATACATGGATAATTGGACTACCAGCCCTTGTTTCACTCAGTCACAGAGAGTGGGCTCTACCCTGTCAATGCCAGAGAGGAAGAGAGTGAGCTTCTGTTTGGTTGGGGCTTCCCCCCTCGACTGAAGTGACATCAGATGTTACCTGATTGGATGAGCGCTAGCAACGTTGAAACTTGATCTCTACCTTTCCCTGCTCAGTCTGAGACATTCTTGGATTTCAACAGGAAGAGCTATGTTATGACGTTTTCAGCAGACAAAGGATCTCTGAAATGCTTGCTAGCAAGATGCTGGGGGGGGGGGAGGGAAATTACCCACAGAGAGACAGGCAAAACTTAACAGAGAAAGAGAACACATGAAATACAACGATTTCATGACACCATCAGAGGTCAACAGGAAGTTTCTAGAAATATTAATTTCAACACTGTCAACATAAGACCCTGACCCTATTATTGCAATAGGAGATGGGCTTTAGGCTGATCCATGCAAAATGCTTTCCTAATACGTGGAAGAAACGCATTCACACAGTAATGACAGCATTAAGTGGAACAGCACAATTATTTAGTAATGGTGGCTATCACTATGTTCATTTCAGGAGACTGTGCAGTGGCCAAATAGTTATTCCAGAAAGTTATGAACTTGAGGCCTGCCTCACACAGGCATAATCACCATTTGATGACAGCGGCATGAATTGAATGTGTGAATGTGCACTCACATATTTAACAACACAGCTAGAGCTATTGTATCAGCTCACACCTCTCAAAATATAATTCAAGTCTACTGAGTCAGTTCACTCAATCAGCTGCAGGTTATCCAGAGAATATTACAGCCCAATCCTATCCTATACTCTGCTCAGCGATCCACCTATGCCAGCAATGTTGTATCCTGAGCAGAGTAGATGGGATTGGAAGTCTTCGCGGGGTAAGGGAACCAGTCCTTGCTATGGGCCTCCTCAGATCTGTGCATGCCATTTGGCAGCACAAATCAAGGCTGCCCATGTCAGGTGAAACGGGTCTGAGAGGGGGATAGGATACGGCGTATGCCCATGCCACCAAGTCCGCTCCCTCCCAGGTCCGATCCGCCCTCCCCCCACCCCAGCTCAGAATGCCCCCAGAGCAGCCTCCCCACCCCTGCGCTATGTGGCCCAACCACAGCTTACCTGGGCCACACGCCATTGGGAACTAGCTCACAGAGGCTGTCCTGGGGCCAGCGCAACTGCCTTACGGCAGCTTTTGCAACAGTCCTGGGCCAGCACCAGAGGTAAATGTAGAACCTCATGGGGTGGGGGCCGCCGCTGCCCTGCCCCCACAGCCACCACAGGCCCTGCCCCAACATAGCGTGCCTCCGCAGCGCGGAAACTCCCTCCCCCCCCGGCGTTTTGGCTCCTTTTTCGTGGCAAACAGCGCCTGGGAGGGCCAAACCTGCAGCATTCTCGCTGTGAAGGAAATGCAGGAGAAGGCACGCGCCCTGGAGCCCACCGCCCCAACCTCCCCCAGTGCCACGTCGCCTCTGGCCAGCGCGGAGGTCCTATGCTGGCCTAGCAGCCGGATAGGATTCCACCGCTAATCAAGTACTGTATAAAGAAATCAGTTGCATATGTCTTAGGGACAATCTGTAAATTAGGGCTTCCGCATGGAAGATGCTGCCAGCTACATCCACACAATGAATCCTCCACAAAACAGCTGCAACATTTAGCACCACATGCCATATTAATCCTCCACACTAACTTTTTTTATTTGTTCATTTGTCTCTAGAATTTGTAAGTCAAGGCAACTCACAACAATCATAATTAAAAATTAATCAATCAGAACAAACTTAAAACACCAGATAATAAACCAGAACAACAGCGAAGGCAAAAGCCAATCCTCTAAAGCAGCACGCCTAAATAATTTAAAATGACAGCCCCCGTTCCAAAAGCTTGCCTGAAACTGGGGCAGAGTTTATCCTGTTTGCTAAGTAATAACCAGGAGATAGATCAATGTGCCTCTTTGGGAAGCTCTTCCACAGCCCTGGGGCTATTCCTGAGAAAGACCTGCTCCTTCTCACCATATTCATCATTATAAAAGGAGGAGATGTTGATCAGAGCCCAGGCAAACCTAATGGGCTGGTTGGAAAAGACAGTCTCCGTAAGATGCAGGTCCCATGATCTCACTCAGGCCATGAAGGGCTTTCAAGGTCAGAAGCAAAACCTTGATTTGGGCTTAGAAACTAACCAGCAGCCCAGGCAATGCCCACAAAGTGGCGGAACAGTTTCTACCTCCCTACAACTTTTGGAAGGTGGACTGTGGCATTCTGTATCAGCTGAATTTTCATAAGCCATCTTGATCATTTATTTCTTAATGGCTGTATTTCGTTTGTATCACTCCATCAAAATGTAAGAACACAAAGATAGATCCTCTCGCCTAAAGGAGCGGACAATCTAAACTTCAGATCAAAGGAGGCAACAGAGGGAGGAACAGAAGATGGAGGCAAAGCTACACAGGGGGTGAATATATGTTCAGTCTCATTGCACATACCGAGGGCCAAATGATATGGTATGTTTAGTGTATCAAAGCAAGCCGATATGCTTTTTTTCTACGTAGGAGCTGTGAGAGTCTGAACCAGACTGGAACTGCAGCATGCAGAAAGGAGGACTTTAATTCTTTTGTACGATCATGGTCCCAATCTGGATTTCCTCCTGAGGCTGCTGTTTGTCAAAGAATAAAGCTTCCACTGGTACCAATGGGAGCATTCCTCCAGGAGTAAATAGCAGCTGTAGAGCAGACTAACAGCGCAATCCTATCCAACTTATACCACCGGTGTAACCAGCGGTGCAGCGAGAATGGGCGGCCCCAGAACAGAAAGGCGATTCAAATCCTCTCCAAAGGGGGATTCAAAGGGGATTTGAATCCCCTTACCGTTCTGGGGCCTCCCGTTCTCGCTGCACCGCTGGTTACACCGGTGGTGTAAGTTGGATAGGATTGTGCTGTAATTCAGATCAGAACCATGGTGAGGGCAAAGAGTTAAAACACAACAAACATGCCACGGTTCCAATTTAAGAACTTAAGAACATAAGAAGAACCCTGCTGGATCAGGCCAAAGGCCCATCTAGTCCAGCTTCCTGTATCACACAGTGGCCCCACCAGATGCCTCAGGAAGCACACAAGACAACAAGATACCTGTGTCCAATCGCCACTCCCTTGCACCTGGCACAGAGAAAACCTACTCCTACAACCAGGAGGTTGCTTTTCCCCATAATGGCTTGTAAGCTGTGATTGACTTTTCCTCCATAAATCTGTGCAATCCCCTTTTAAAGGCATCCAGGCCAGGTGCCATCAACACATCCTGTGGCAAGGAGTTCCACAGATGAAAATATTTCTTTACCCAGCATGTAATTCTTTTGTCTGTTTTAATACTCCCTCCACTCAATTTGAGTGGATGTGACCCTAGTTCTAGTGTTGTGTGAGAGGGAAAATAACTTCTCTCTATCCACTCTCTCCATGCCATGCATAATTTTATACGTCTCAATCATGTCCCCCCATAGCCGCCTTTTTTCTAGACTGAAGAGCCCCAAATGTTGTAGCCTTTCCTCATAAGGGAGATGCCCCAGCCCACTAATCATTTTGGTCGCTCTCCTCTGCACCTTTTCCAGTTCCACTATATCCTTTTTGAGATGTGGAGACCAGAACTGGATGCAATACTCCAGATGCGGCCTTACCATCGATTTGTACAACGGCATAATAATATTGGCCGTCTTATTATCAATCCCTTTTTTAATGATCCCAAGCATGGAATTGGCCTTCTTCACAGCCGCCGCACACTGGATCGACACTTTCATCAACCTGTCCACCAGTACCCCAAGATCTCTCTCCTGATCCCTCACAGACAGCTCAGAACCCATGTATGTGAAGTTTTGATTTCTTGCCCCAATATGCATCACTTTACACTTACTTACATTGAAGCACATCTGCCATTTTGCTGTCCATTCTCCCAGTTTGGAGAGATCCTTCTGGAGCTCTTCACAATCCCTGCTGGTCGTCACCACCTGGAAAGGCTTAGTGTCATCCGCAAACTTGGCCACCTCGCTGCTTATCCCCAACTCCAGGTCATTTATGAATAAGTTGAAAAGCACCGGTCCCAAGACCGATCCTTGGGGCATACCGCTTTTCAACCTCTCACCATTGTGAAAATTCCCCATTGACTCCCACTCGCTGTTTCCTAGTCTTCAACCAGTTCCTATTTGGGTTAAGGACACAATCACCCCATCCCTATTTAGAACACACACATACGCGCACGCACACACACACACACACACACACACACACACACACACACACACGCCAGCTCTAATGATGCACTTAATATAACAGGTATTTTGGCACTTGGGTTTAATTTCATTAGAAAGCAACTTCAGGACTGTGCCAAAGGAAACTACATGTAACTGAACTGAACACTTATTCTTAAAATGTAACTCCACAGAAAACACTTTGAAATAATTTAAACCCAAGGGTAACAAAGGGATAGACAACCATGGTTAAATCCTTACTGTCCAGGAGAGGGCATGGTGGGTATATTAGACTAACAGTCCCCAAAAGTTTGAGTGCCCCCTCCTTTTCCAGTGCTGGGCCCAGACTATACATCTGTCCCAACAGAGCAAAAGAAACTCCATTGGTCAACCGCAAAGTGAATTCATTTCTTTCACATGATATGGAGACTCACCCCAAGCCACCCCACCCTGAAGGAGCACATTTCAGCAGACTCCACATGGGGGCCATAATAAGTGCTTAGGGAATAGCAACCACCCTGTATTTGTATATACTGTACTGGCAACTTTGTGTAGGCAAGTTATAAATGCAAATCATCCGTTGATATTCCAAGTCTTAACTTTAAAATAATCTTATTTATGAGTATCATCATTCCAAAGTGGTACTTTGGGAGGAATCTTGATCCTGTAGTTTTCATATTTATGCATAACTAAGCATACATATTATTTGCCGGTGGCTCATTATTTCAATTCGTAAAGTGTCATCTAATTAGCGAGTGAAAAGAAATAATGCAATGTGACCTTGCTGATGAATCACACACACGCACACCACAAATATGGAATCACCAAGTGCTAGAGGCAAAGAGCTTGCTAACAAACACTCGGGCTGAGATTTGTTTCTGCAGAGTGTTTGCCAGATATTACGAACAGCAGCTAAAACCAAGAGCCCAAATCTCACTTACAGGAAGGCCTGTTAAGTTGCATCAGCACCTTCCACAACTGAATTATTTACACTGTGGGAAATGACGAAGGAAAAGCTCACGGGGCCCCATCAGTGGGTTTGCCAAGCTAACGGCAGTGTTCACCAGAGCTGTGACAAGATGCCAACTAGGGAAACAAGTGCTCAAATTACAGGGAGGTCAGAGGACCCACCCATCCGCCTTCCTTTGCATAGAATCCTAGAGTTGGAAGGGGCCTTCAAAGCCATCTAGTCCAACCCCTGGCTTGAAGCAGGAAAATCCTCTCTAGATCATCTCCGAAAGGTACCTGTCAAGGCTCTGCTTAAAGACCTCCAGCAAGGGAGAAGCCACCACTTCCCTTGGTAATCAGTTCCATTGTCAAACTGCTCTTATCATTAAGAATTTGTCCTGAAATCTAACCTAAATATCGCCTCTTGCAGCTTAAGTTCATTCCATCTAGTTCTGTTCTCTGAGACAACAGAGAACAAGTCTTTGCCCTCTTCCATGTGACAGCCTTTCAGGTATTTTAAGAAGTGCTATTTTTTATTTTTTTTTATTTTTCACATTTTTATACCACCCTTCCTCCAAGGAGCTCAGAGTGGTGTACATATTTCCTCCCCTCCTTTTTGTCCTCACAACAACCCTGTGAGGTAGGTGGTGCTGAGAGATAGTGACTGGCCCAAGGTCACCCAGGAAGCTTCGTGGCTGAGCGGGGATTTGAACCTGGATCTTCCAGGTCTAAGTTCGACTCCCAAACCACTACACCATCCTGCTATCATGTCCGTCCATCCCCTCGGCCTTCTTTTTTCCAGGCTAAACAAATAGAGTTCCCTCAACCTTTCCTCTCCTCATAGGATTTGCTTTCCAGACCTTTGACCATCCTCCAGCTCCAGTTTGGCTGCGTCCTTAGTGTGGTGCCCAGTCCTGTAGATGAGGCCTGACCAGTGCAGAGGAAAATGAAACCACTTTCCAAGACTTTGAAGCTGTATTGACAGAGGGCAGTGGTCCTTTTGGATTCAGAAACAATAAGCACATCAATGGGTAAAGCAAATAATTTTTGTTGGCAACACAACCCAAGCAGTGCTAGCAATCTCAAGAAAGAGACTGCTAGCGTATAAAATTATGCGTATATAACATATAAAATTATGCATGGGGTGGAGAGAGTGGATAGAGGGAAATTCTTCTCCCTCTCGCACAACACCAGAACCAGGGGACATGCACTGAAATTGAGTGGAGGGAGAGTTAGAACGGACAAAAGAAATTTTTTCTTTACCCAGCGTGTAATTCATCTGTGGAACTCCTTGCCACAAGATGTGGTGATGGCACCTGGCCTAGATCCCTTTAAAAGGGGTTTGGACAGATTCATGGAGGAAAAGACCATCACAGGTTACAAGCCATAAGCAACCTCCTGGTTTTAGAAGTGGGTTTTAGAAGTAGGTTTTCTCTGTGCCAGATGCAGGGGAGTGGCAGCAGGAAACAGGTTATCTTGTTGGCTGTGTGCTCCCTGAGGCATCTGGTGGGGCCACTGTGTGATACAGGAAGCTACAGGACTAGATGGACCTTTGGCCTGATCTAGCAAGGCTCTTCTTATGTTCTTATGTTCTTAAAGCAAACAGGACAGAGAGCATGCTTACATTCCCAGGTTGCTGGGATCACTGATCCAGCAATGGGCGACTCCTACAGCCATGATCTTCTAGCCCATATTTTACTAGCTTGCTTATCAAGATGTCATGGGGAACCCTGTTGAATACTTTACGGAAATCAAGATAAATGGCATCCACAGCATTCCTACCATTAAGCGAGTAACCCAATAAAAAAGAGAGAGAAGATTTGTCTGGCAAATTTATTTTTGACAAATCCATATTGACTTCTAGAAATCACTGCAGTGATATCCAGATGTGTAGGGCTGACTGTTTCCTCGTTTATTCTAATATCTTTCCTAGTATTGAAGTCAGACTGATGGATCTGTAATTTACCAGGTCCTCCTTTTTCCTCTTTTTGAAGACCTGGACAACATTAACCCATCACCAGTCTTGTGGCACCTGTCCTGTCTTCCAGGATTTCTCGAAGATAATTGGCAGAGGATCTGAGAGTATGTCAGCAAATTCTTTTAGTACTCTTCTAGGATATAGTTCATCCAGTCCAAATGACTTGAATTCGTTTAGACCTGTTAGATAGTTTTTAGCTAGCTCTTTGTCAATATTAATATGCAGACCTGTCCTGTTCCCATTTACACTACTCTTGTGGAGAAGCACATTTCCCCCTTGGCCAAGGAGCCAGCACAAATGTTTGCTCAGTCTTTCCTTTGGGAGAAGATGGACACAAAGTAGGAGTTGAGTAGGGCCATCTTCTCTCTGACACCAGACAGTAACTCACAATCCTTATTAAGCAGTGATCCTACCGTTTTGTGATAGCCCCTTAGCGAATGGTTTCAAAAAGCTATGAGTGCAAAATTTGGCTAAAATTTGGGGGGGGGGTCAGGTTGTGGGGCTTATTAATTTTAATTATGCCCCCCTAACTTTCCCCATCATTTGAGCACTGGAGGAAACCATATTCTCCAATATTTCACAGATCAGAACACTGTTTTGTACAGATAATGTCCCTGCTTTCACACTCAAATGATCACGGTCAACCTGCCTGGTCCTTTACATATTGCTGAAAGTTTTTCTGTTCCGGCAGCATGCTGTACTCATTTATTCAGCAGAAGCCTGTGTCCTGCATAGGCTTCTAAAGCAAGAGGGTTTTGTAAACTGACCATAACAGGGTTTTTTTTTTCTTCAGAACGTTTCATCTCACAGTGGATCTGGTTCTGCAGCTCATTTGTCGATATTTACTATCTAGATACTTAAGTGGGAGACCGATGGGGCATGGGTGTGCTGCAATGCACTAACAAACACTAAGACGCTTGTTAAGAGAAACCTCCAGATCTCTCTCCAATACCACAACAGGGGACAGTGACTGAACACAGGGTCAGGTACCAGGAAAACAAGACTGTTCCTCATCAAGAAGGAGAGGGAAGCACTTCTCTCTCTCTCTCTCTCTCTCTCTCTCTCTCGAGAGAGAGAGAGAGAGAGAGAGAGAGAGAGAGAGAGAGAGAGAGAAGCTGCCTTGTCTGGTTTTCCATTTGTAAGGGCAGGAGAGGATGGGGGGCAGTAATGAAGTGGCAAGGTCTCAAACCAGTGCTTGAAAACTAACGTATTGTGAGAAGATTGCCCCATGTGTTTCAAACAATGGTCTTCCTTACAGGCAAAGGGCTTTCATGTGTCTGATTCGGGCACACCAGTTCAAACAACTCAAAAATATACTTTCCAAAAGACACATGAAGAAGGCCCTTACAGTGCAAGCCTATGCACGTCTGCTCAGAAGTAAGTCCCATTCTGTTCAATGGGACTTACTCTCAGGAAAGTGTTATAGGATTGCACCATTAGCCTCTGAGGAAGGCTATTGGTCTATTTTCACAGAATACATTGAAGTACTTTCCCACAGCAGTTTGAGGTCTGCCACTTCCCTTTCCTCTTTTAACTTCTATTCTGGGTCCCTCTCCCTGTAAAAACCAGAACCCAACATTCCCTCAGGCTAGGCTTACCAAATCTCCAACCGGGACAGAGTACTAGACCTTTAGGAGAAGGAATGTGGGCAGGTGTAGCTTGTTAAACTCTTAGAGCACAATCCTAGGCATGTCTACTCGGAAGCAAGTCCCATTGTGTTCAGTGGGGCTTGCTTCTGAGCAGACATGCCTAGGATTGTGCTCTAAGGTTTAACAAGCTACACGTGCCCACATTCCTTCTCTTAAAGGTCTAGCACTCTGCCCTGGTTGGAGACACTGGCGTCACTGGAGCGTGGCGGGGGGGCGGGCCGCCAGGGGGTGACGTGCGTCATGGGGTGACGCGCGCACCCCCTCGCGCGTCACCTCCGTGACACGCGTCGCCCTCCGGACGCTCCGAGGCCGGCCCGGGAGCCGGCCTCGGAGCGTCCGACCCCGTCGACGCTCCAGGGCCTTCTGAAGGCCCAGGCAGCGCGTCAATCCGGGTATTTCCCGGATTTTCGTGCATGCCCAGACCCGTTTTGAGGGCAAAAAGCCCTCAAAACGGGTCTGCGCATGCGCGAAAATCCGGAAAATACCCGGATTGACGCGCTGCCTGGGCCTTCTTTCAGAAGGCCCTGGAGCGCCGACGGGGTCGGACGCTCCGAGGCCGGCTCCCGGGCCGGCCTCGGAGCATCCGGAGGGGGCGACGCGATGCGGGGGGGGAGCCGGGTGGCCCCCTCCCCCCGTGCCTATAACGTCGCGCCCCTAGGGGGGGTGACGCGCGTCCCCGCACTAGGGTGACGCGCGTCTAGTGACACCCCTGGTTGGAGATCTGGTAAGCCTACCTCAGGCTCTAAAGTGAAACAGAACCTGGGGAGAGTGAAGAAGATGAAGGGGCAGCATTAGGCTAGGGTTGCCAACTCTGACTGAAACTATTTCTGGATATTTCTTTTTCCAGCATGACATAATATCATTAAGGCTGCTATCCTATAAAGACTTTCCTGGGAGCAAGTCTCATTAGACATACTTACTTTTGAGTAGACATGCCTAGGATTGTGCTGAAAGCCAGGGGTATCCTATTGAAGCCTCCAGGATGCTGATTTCTGGAAACTTCCAGACCAAGCCTGGAGTGTTGGCCAAGATTAGACAGATAGCAGCAGTTATTAAAGAATGTCTTTCAGGTAAAACAGCCATGTAAAAAGGTAAAACAAATTTTACTTCAAGGCAAACAATCAGATCTTACATTTGTTTGCCTCAGAATCCTACATTTCACAAACCCTCTGGTTTGCTTCATCAGGAAAATTGGTCCAGCATCTCTCCAACACAGAAATCCAGACCTCTCCAGCTCAAAAAAGAAGGAAACAATACACCATCTTATACTTCCCTTAATCAGCTGTATCCACTGGCGTCACTACAGGGGAGGCGGAGCTGTAAGTTCTGCTGAAATCGGAGCCTCCCTTACATGGAGGAACGAAGCGGCCCGATTTCAGCAGAACTTACAGCTCCGCCCCCCCCCCGTAGTGACGCCAGTGGCTGTATCCATCTCAGTTGGCTGCAGTCGTGTCGCTAGGATGCGCGTCACCCCAGAGCGGGGGCGCGCGTCACCTTTAAGGGAGAGGCTCTGCCCCCGCGCGTGATGTCACGCGCAGGAGCAGAGCACCTCCCCGCTCCGTTTTCGCCTCATTTTGGAGCCAAACAGACGCGAGGGCGAGCAGGCGGGCCCAACTGAAACATCAAAAATGTAAGTACGGGGGGGCGCAACACCCTTGTGCGCGCGTCGCCCCCGGGCGGCCCGCCCCCTGCGCTTCCCTCCTTCGACGCCCATGGTTGGCTGTTGCAGACACTGGCGTCGCTGCAGGGGGGGCCGGAACTCTAAGTTCTGCCGAGGCTCCGACCCTCTGTTACAGCAGACCACGAGCACACAACCTGCCCACAACCCCCTGCCTCCACCTTACCTGCTCTGGCGCGACCCGGGTCCATCAGCGGTGGGCGTGTGGAGCTGTACCAGTGGCTCTGATGCATTCAGCAGCGGCATACCATTTACAGCAGCACCACACCATTTAAAAGAGCCCATAGGATTGGAACGTAAGTGTATCGCATCACTGTCTCCAGCTGAGTGGTTGTCAATCACTCCTAGGGCAAAAAGGAAAGAGTCGCACTAGGGGATACTGTTGTGGTGAAACCAGATTCTGTGCTTCACCCTGGCCCTGGGAAATCCAGACCACACATATTAGGGATCCCACTGCAATGTGTGTCTACGAGCAGAGCAGTCCTCTTTCTGTATACACAGCATTCATCATATTGATGGACATGTTACTAATAGCAATAAACAGTGATGTAATAATAGTGCAGTTCCTGGTCTTTAGATCTAGATCTCTTTGATCAGTACTATCAGAGTGTTGATCATCCGTTAGACATGGAGCTTTCATGCCAGCATCAGAGACTTATTTGTTTTTTAAGGAAAAGCATTATGCTAATGCTAGGCAGGCAGACAAGAGCAGCATGCCCCTATATAGCAATCATTTGAGAAGTTGGGTGTCCACAGCAGAGGCGTCACTGGAGCGAGGCGGGCAGGGCAGACCGCCTGGGAGTGACGCGCACAAAATGTGACGCGCGGTCTCGCGCACGCACCCACGCGTCGCGCACGTCACCTCCCGCTCCAGGAGAAGGCCTTGGAGCGTCCGCCCTCAGCGGAGCTCCAAGGCCTTCTGAGGAGGCCCAATGCGCGACGTCATATTTATTAGGATTTTCGCGCCTGCGCAGAACATTTGAGGGCAAAAGGGCAGCCCTTTGCCCTCAGAAACGTACTGCGCATGCATGCAAAACCTTATAAATATGACGTCGCGCATTGGGCCTCGTCAGAAGGCCCACGACAGCCGGCCAGAGAGGATGTCTCCGGAGCCGGTAGCAGCGGAGCCTCCGCTGCTGCCGGCTCCGGAGACATCCTCTCCGACCGGCTGTCGCGGCGGCGCGGGGGTCATTACGGCGGTGCGCGCACCCTTGGTTTAGGGCAGCGCGCGCCCTAGTGACGCCACTGGTCCATAGTTTGGCTGGGGACACTATACACTGAGCAGGGGCAGGCCAGGTCCAGAGAAGCCCAGGCCATGTCCAGCTTTTGAGGCCTCTAGCCAAAAATAATGACACATGAAAACAACATAAGGCACCAAAAAAGGACAGAGACATCGCTTGAAAACCGTATTTCTTCGATTCTAAGACGCACATTTTTTCTAAATTTACCAATTCAAAAAAGGGAGTGGGTCTTAGAATCGATGAATTTAAATTGCACCCCCAAACGCCACCTCCTTACTTACCGGGGCTGGTGGGGGCTTCGGGGAGGCCTGCGCGACCTTCTGCAGGCCTCCCCAATCTTCAGTTCGACGAAAAACAGCTGTTTTGGGCCATTTCTGGTTTTCGCCGGTACATCTACCAGCGAGTTGCTGAGTGTTCTTTTTAGCTTTTGACAATGTCCCAAGGCGGGAGGAAACGTAAAGCAGAGGATTAAAAAATTATTTGTGCCTGTCTGTTCTGGATAATCCTTGAAAGCGGCACCCATATCACTGGGGATCGAGTAGAAAAGGAATTTCTTCAGGCAAGTTTTGGACGATATATTTCTTTATTTCTTCAATTTCTAACAATTTAACATGGCTGAAAATCCCATAGAACCCACGTCTGTACAAACCAGAAATGGTCGAAAACAGTTGTTTTTCACCGAACTGAAGATCGGGGAGGCCTGCAGAGGGTCACACAGGCCTCCCCAAAGCCCCCACAAGCCCCGGTAATAAGTAAGAAGGTGACGTTTGGGGGTACAATTTACACATAAATCCTTGGGGAATTTTTTTTCCCTGCAGGTGGTAGCAAAATTAAAGGTGCGCCTTAGAATGGAAGAAATACAGTATTTGTCACTTACCAAAGCACATGACTTGTTTGCTTACATTTGCAGCTCTAAGCTCAGAGTTTGTGTGACATTTTGGACAATAGGGATGGGCATAAAAAAAAAACAAGTTGCAAAACCTATTGCACACACACACAAAACCCCACACGTTTTAAGTTTGAGACCCCCTTTGGGCTCAAGGTTAAGACCCTCCTGGCTGCCCCCCCCATTTTGCTCTGAGCAGGGGTGGCCTCAGAGGTCAGCTGAGGGCCCACTGACTGAGGGCCCACAGACTCCCCTGGGGTACAACCACCCCGAAACACCCTAGTGCACCTGGGGGCTCTGAAGAAGCCCATTCGTGGATGGGGAGAGCAAGTGAGGGGGGGGCTGCTAGGGACAAGTGTCATCCAGTCACTCCTCTTAGGTTCCTTGACCCATCCCGGTCAAAGAGGAGCAAGGTTGGAGGGCATGTACCTCAGAGCACTGAGAGAGAGGAGTCCTCTACCTCGGATTTCTCTTCATTTCCTCCTGACCCAGTCAGAGAAATGGAGGGAAGCCATCTTGGATCACTCGGCAGGGAGGAGAGAGCATGCATGCACCACCACCACCCCCAGACTTCAGCACTGGCACCAGCACCGACACCGAGTAGCCTACATCATGATTAATCTGGCCTAGAGAGAACAAGTCCCAGGGTTACCAAGCATTTTTATTCCCCTGTGTTTTGGTTGCTCCCTGGTTGTGCCTGCATCTGTCTGAACTATCCTTCTCCGCCTCCAGCTAAAGTGCCCTTGTCTGCAGATCATCTGACAAAGCTGAAAGTAATCAAATGAAAATGGGAGAACCCTGTGTGCTGACTGTCTTCATAATGAGAAATGTTTTTCCTTCTGTTATCACCTCTTGTGGAGTTTTGTCAGCAAGATTGTTTTGAGACGCTGCAGATTTACAAACAAAAACTTGGGTGCAACTAAACATTCCCCCAGCCAGCTGCTGCCTGGCGTTTCTAAATCCGCTTTTATAAATTTGCAAACACCTTCTGGTTCTATGGCATTACAAATCCCCCCATCTACCAGCAGGATTAATAAACCACAAGCTAGCCTTGAGATACGACTAAGGGAAATTCAAATTGAGATCCAACTCAGGATTTTCAAAGCAGGGACTGAGAAAGCATAAAACCTATTCTAGGTAACATATAGTGATAAAATTCATGCAATCCTTATACAAACTGAACGGCACAACAAACTGCAGAATGAGTCTGATGCGGTGACCAAGCCACCATGCAAAAGCTGTTCTATTTTCACCTTCTCCGACTCTTATTTTAGGATTGCTTCTTGAGTTCCATGTCTCGGAATGAAAACTCTTGGCAGTTGTAGCAGTGAGACTTGGTATTAACAAGTAAGATTCAGAACATATGACATGCCCAAATTGCAGAAAAGTGCCATCTTTAGTTATATAAAAACCCCAGTAATACTAATAGTTCCTTAACTATTAGCTTTCCTAAGTTTAGCCTGATAGCATTTAAGACCTAATGGCTTACCAATCAGTGATCCCATTCCTATAGCGGTGGATTGGACACACAGTCCCCTCCATGTGCCAAGGCAATATGTGATAGAGGTGTTCCATATTGTGATAGAGGTGTTCCTTATGTGATACAGGTGTGATACATTATATGTGATAGAGGTGTTCCATATAATGATAGAGGTGTTCCTTATGTGATACAGGTGTGATACACATGTGATATACAGGTGTTCCTTATGTACATACCAGTAAGTCTGGTTTATGAAATCTTCCTACCCCTCTTTTGAGAGAAAGGAACTGTAGATATGAGCTTCCATGTGGAGTACCCACCCCACATTTCATGTTATATTACGTGTGGCAGAGGAGAGTATGTGTGTTACACCCACACGCACACAAGCGCGCGCGCACGCACACGCACACACACACACACACACACACACACACACCTCTACCATAAGAATTCGATTTGAGATTCTCTACCATGAGAATTGGATATGAACCAAACTGTAGAGAGTCCAGTAAATTGACTATGGACCCCAGACCTAAGAGCCTTGTTAAGTGGTGTTTTGCTGACTGTCGCAGTGACTAGTCAGTCAGCATTATGCGTCAGAACTTGAAGTTCTTTGTGATTGTTATACTTCAGTGCTCCCTCTTTTTTCTGTGTCGTCACCCAACTCAGTCATCCCTCAGTGCCAGTCTGTTCACAGTCTCGCTAATCAGTCATCTCCCAAAGTAATAATTAGAGCTAGTTCAAACCTACACACACACACACACACACACACACACACACACACACACACATCTTGTAAGGTACTATCATCATTGGGCAATACTTGATAGCGAAAATATGTCCTATTATTAGCAACTGAACAAACACCGCCAAATCCTTTTGTGCAGGGAGAAACAATATCATTAAGATGGGGAAGGCACAGTCAGATCTCCTTCATTGCGGAGGCCGCATGACAATGAAGGGGAGGTATGCCATCCATCCTGCAGTGGTCTCACAATCAATGTGGGCCAATCCTGTCATCAACGATGGTCACAAAAGTTGCAGGATATTGGGCCAGCCTGTCCCCAATGTCAGGGGTATGTCAGGGCTTCTCTCAGCACAAGAACATGTTTGGTCCTTCTTCAGCCTCCATGAATCTGGAAGTCTCATCATTGCCATACATTCCCTAGGTGGCCTTAGGCAACCCCCCCCCCCCACCTCCACCTGCAGTGTGACATTAATAATAACCTGGAGCAAAGCCCTGCACTGAGCCTCTCATGGTGCCCTCTGCTGGCTTTCAGTGGTATATTGGGTGCTACCACAGTCAATGTATCAGTGGCTCTGAAGATTCAGAGACAGTCTGGCTAGTCAGTCAGTCCTGGTATGAACATAGCTCCTCGGCCAGTGTCCCATCTAGTCCACCTCTGATGCAACCCTATGAGGCAGCCCTAGAAATGATGGCTCAGCTTTACAGCTGAGTAGGGATTTGGACTGAAATCTCCCAGTCCTGATCAACATTCTACCCCACACTGCCTTTCAGTTTATTTCAAGATATTATTTTTTCTGGAGTTGGGCCATCTGAATCAACTGATTCAGTTCAGCCCTAACTAATTAATTAGTTGCTAAACTTTGTGTGTTACCAAGATCCTACAGAGAGAGGTCCAGGTAACCAGCTTGGCAACCCTAGAAGAGAGTTTGACTCAGGAGGTCTGGCTCAGTTGGTGAAGCGGCCATCTCATATGCCTGAAGATCTCAAGGACGGAAGTTCGGGATGGCCGGAAGTCTGTCGGAGAGCTGCCGGCATGCTCTCTGTGCAGAGCCTCTGCAGAGCCTCTGTGAGGGATAAGCTGCAGAGCCTCTGTGAGGGAGAGAAGCTGCAGTTGGCACCTTGAGTGGGAGCTAAGGTTGCCTGTCAGTTGAAGCGTGATGAGATAGACGCCAGTGAGAAGCTGGACTGTGAAAGAAACCATCTAGAATGAAGGGTTCTATGAAAGACTGGAACATATTATTGTATTGTAAAAACCTCTTGGGGTTTAGAAAGCCTGCCTGTGTAAACTGCCTTTGAATTAAAGTCAGAGGAAAAATCCGATGACCAAAGAAAAGGCAGTATATAAATACTGGTTGTTATTATTGTTGTTGTTGTTGTTATTCAGTCAAGTGTGCTGCCACTCTTCTGAACCAGCTTGTTCCATATTTGCCATGTATTTGAAAACAACTGTGCTCATATACACTTATACACAGCTGATACTATAACCCAACCGAGCATCTACCAAATATGGATGGCAGTACCATTTATTCAATCTCGATGCATCATATCATGTGGCTGTCAAAGGTTTGGCCAATTACATTACCGTAGCAACTACTGGATCCATAGCCAAACTGACAAGAGTCCCAAATAATTGTTTCAACATCTTGATATCCAGGGATACTTTTGATGGGTATCTGAGACTTCTATAACATCATGACAGATCCCAAGCAGAAATTGAAAACGGAGAACATCACGTCCCTAGTTCAGAACTACAATTTACTTACAGAGATTTAACTAGAATCTGATGCAAGTTATAGCAACGCTCCTATTACAGATCAGGCTATAGTTTGCTCTGTAGTAAGCAAAGTCACAAATGATAAAAAATATAGTTGTATTCCATCATTGGTTTTAGTATGTCTCCTGAATAGTTTCATGGACCACAAAGCTTATATCTATTTCAGAAGCTCAGGAAGGAAGAAGGAAGCTTTTTCTGTGTGTATATTTGTCCTGGACCAGGGATGGCCAACCTTCCACCATTAGGGCCTCTGCGTTCTTAAGAGTTGTGTAGAAGCTTGGCAGCTGCAAGTGCTGATAGTGCTGCTAAAGCAGCTGCACCTGCTGAAATGCCCTCACCTATACAACCATTAAAGGACCAGGAGCATTCATGTTGAAAGGTTGGCCACTCCTGTCCTAGACCTATACCTAGGCTTACCAGATCTCCAACCGGGACAGAGTGCTAGACCGTAGAGCACAATCCTAGGCATGTCTACTCAGAAGCAAGCCACATTGTGTTCAGTGGGGCTTGCTTCTGAGTACACATGCCTAGGATTGTGCTCTAAGGTTTAACAAGCTACACCTGCCCACATTCCTTTTCCTAAAGGTCTAGCACTCTGTCCCAGTTGGAGATCTGGTAAGCCCAAACTACTGAGCTGGTGATAGTAGATATCATACCATTCAAATAACGTTTACACAGTCATACAAAGATCACAAATATCTCCCTGCCGATGCTAAAGACAGAAGTGTATGTTATGGGACTGTCACAGAAAACTACGGGCCTCTGTTGGGTTCTTCTGCTCCCCCTCCATAACATGTAGTACAACCATACCCTGAAGTCCTGGGTTTCCTGCGCTGGTTGGCAGCTGGCTGGACGACAGCACCTCCAACATCCGTAGCACCAAGGTAGTCTGTCCTACGTGTGTTACTTGAGTTATTCATGCAGAACTGCAAGTAGAACAGTCACTAAAGGAGAAGAGGAGTCACTTAACAGAATTCTCAAAGAAAAAGACTCACATATGTTTTTCCATTTAGGTCAGATTTGTCCTCCAGATTATGTTGCAATTTCAACATCAGATCCAAATATGATAGGCTATTTTCTCTGAGCTCGTGGGGCCATGGGGAAACATACCTAAAGGCACAAAGGCATGTGAAATGTAGGGCTCCAGTTGAATTAGACACTACATATATATAGTTGGCCCTCCGTATCCATGGGGGTTCCGTTCCGGACACACACACCCGGTGGATAGCGAGGATCCGCATAAAGCAAAATCGCTTTAGCATGGATACGGGAGTCACTTTAAAAAGTTGAAAAAAAGAAAAATGTTAAAAATAGTGTTTCTTACCTTTTGGCTGACAAACTGCTCTGTTTGCAGGGCTGTAGAGAGTGAAATCGCGCTCCAACAGCCTCTTCCAGGTCGCTGGACTTTCTCCCTCCCTTCCCCAGCCTCGCCCCAGTGCATTCTCCTTGAAAACAGTGGCGTCACTAGGGCGCGCACCACCCCATAGCGGGGTGCGCGTGTCACCCAAGTGACGCCTCCACCCTATACCCCCCTCTTACAAATCTTCGGCGCGGCCATAGGCCGTGCCGCGATTTGGGGGGCGCCCAACGAGGCGCCGCTCTGGGCGCCCCGGGCGCCCCCTTAATTGTTGCAGCAGGCTCGGGGACGTCTTCCCCGGCTGGCTGTACAGGGCCTTCTGAGGAAGGCCCGCTGCGTGAACATTATTTATAATGTTTTTTAGCGCATGCGCAGACCGTTCCTGAGGGAAAAGGGCAGCCCTTTTCCCTCAGGGACAGTCTGCGCATGTGCAAAAAACGAAGAGGCCGGGAGCCGGCTCACCCCATAGCGGCCCGCTATTGTCACTTGATGGTAGCGACGCCATTGCTTGAAAACATATGCAGGGATCCAGCTGCAATTTGAACATGGATTTCAGCAGGAATACAATGGTATCCTGAACCTGTTCATCAACGTTTGGCACAATCCTACTCTCTGGTTGTGTTGGCAGAGCATGCGCTCAGCCAGCACGCGCTGTTGCAAATGTGCTATAAAGCACATGGCAACAGCGCAGCAGGAAGCAGCACTGGCAGGAAGGCTACACCCTTCCTACTGGCACCAGCACATGGAGTGGCACCCACCATAGCATGGAAGCCGGCGTGGAGGGTATGCAGTGGCAAACTTAGTCATCATCAGCCACAACCAAAACATTTAGGGCAAGGCTGTCCTGGCTCAGTAGCTGCATGCACTGACATATCTGATTGGAGCATGTCAAAGTCACACCTTCTAGGTGTTGGAAGAGTGACAGCCTGACAACTAGACTTGTATAATAACAGTGGGCGGGGTATAAATGTTGCCCCCCCCAGCAGTAGGGGGAGTTTGTTGCTTAGTTTAAAGGTTTGAGGGTTGCTCTCTCCTACAGTTACTAGGCTTTTGCTTTGACTTATTTTCCCTGTTTGTTGTTTCTGTCTCTGTAGCAATGGCTGCAGTTCTTTCTTTGTCCCAGTAAAGTTCTTAACAAAAGTCAGTTTGCTGTCTGTGGAACCCCTCAACTCTGCTAACACTAAAGTGCCTTGAGGGCTACTACCCAAGTTCCATGAATGTGTGGATCAACCATTCCTCAAGGGGATCCATTCCCTTTCCCCCTAGCCCCAAGACCCTGAGGGACAGGTCCAAGGAAACTCCTTCACCAAGCAATGCCTCAGGGTTGTTTTTAAGTGCTCTAATCCTGCCCCCTGTGTCAGCAAAAGTCCTCCAGTTGTAATTAGCGCAAGAGAAAATGAATTAAACCTAACAACCCTATCTGAAGCAGTGCAGAGTAGGCAAAAAAAATCCCAATATCAAGCCAATCTAGGCTAAGGAATAATAATAATAATAATAATAATAATAATAATAATAATAAATCCTAGTTGGCCTCAAAAGTTGACCAGTAAATCCTGTACTGCTCCATGGGAACATTGGAAAGAGCCCGTAAAAGCACCAAATGATACTAAGAGGAAGAAACCACTAATTCGAAAGATACAGCTCCTCCCCTCAGAATCGAAATGCACACAGAGCATGCCACTGATCAAAACGTAGGGAAGTGGAGCCAAGTCCCATGTCATGTAATGGAGGAGAAGGAAGCTCCCAAAGTCTCACCTCCCCCATGACAACAGCAATTTGCCCTGCTCACCAGACTGCAGATTGGAGCACCATTCTGGGGTTCAAATTTGAAGCATTGCATGTTGTCTTAAACATGCATACCAACCTTCATTCCGATAGTCTTCAAGGGAGTTGTGTATTTTACATTTTCCTTCCCTCCTCCCATTTTGAGAAGAAGAATGATGAAGAGTAAAGCTGGTATTCTAACCTGAAATGAAGAATGGTGTCCTGAATATGTATACCACATTTCACTCAGAAATCTGAGTGTTCAATGACATTCTCTCATTACAGACAAATAGAATGCCAAAACAGATTAATTGTATCAAAGATTTCATTTCATCCAGTCAACCAGAACCGGATATTGTGCCACTTCATGGGGCCCCGTTGTCATCGCACACCAATGCTGGGATTCCTGTACTATAAGTTCAGGACTCTGTGAAGGTACCCCCAGGATGGCTTTGCTTCTGTCTTTGAAATGCAGTGAAGAGGCTGACCGCTGAAATCCAAAAATGATTCCTCAACACTGTTGAGCACCAGTAATGTCTAAAATATCAATGGCCCCCAAAAGCTCAAGGACCTTGTCCTTTAGTAGTAGTCATAAACTGAAAGTTTTATAAATCCAAGATTTGTGTAAAGAGTCCTGTTTAGCAATTGCAGTGCCTGAATACATTTTTTTTAACCACCATAAACATTTCAGTCTTGATCAGGTGGAGAAACATCAAGCCTACAACCAACTTCCTCGGTGATTTTTTAGCATTTCCCTGTAGTTTCCAAGGCCTTTTTCTCCTAGTAATCTTACCTTATAGATCATACGATGCCCTCTCATGGCCTTTATAGCGTTCTTTTAATTAGGTCGCTATACTTTCTTGTTTAAAATAAGCTGAAGAAACGTCACGCAGGATGTTAATATGCAGAGCGAGATCTCACAGTCAGCCTAAAAACAGATGTTTATAAGTCATTAGCCAGGACTTCGCTGGTGAATTGCCCATCTTCCATTGAAAAAGTAGGCTGGGGGGGGGAGGAATTAAAAATGTTTTCGTGGGGAGAGGGGTAGCACATGCTTGTTCACAGTTAAGACTGGGCTTGGTGCAAGACATTCAAGCATCTGAGGTGGAACATCCACGAGACATCTCCCATTACAATAATTATTTTTTAATTATGATAGATCCAAAACTCAGTGATCAGAAGGAGAAAATGTATTAGTGTTGTTCCATGAACTCTTACACTACACGTACTAACAGAGGATGCCTCACAGTGTAGTTGTGCCACAATGTTTCAGGGCTTAGAAGAGACATGGGGAATAAGGATCCAAGCCACACACTAAAAAAATCCAAGCAAATACAAACACCAAACAAAAGTTACTGCCCAATCCTATCCTCTGCCTGCCACACTATAGTATGCAGCTGCACCAATCGAGCTGCATGCTATGGGGGAGGGGCGATCAGACAGCCTGCAGGAGGTAAGTAAAAACCATATTTTTACTTACCTCCCAGTAGGCTGCCCAATAGCCTATTGGTCTCCTTGGACCTGCGCCAGCTACGGTATATAGCTGGCACAAGTCCAAGGAGAGCCAGGGGGCAGGACAGGCAAAAAAAAAAAAGGGGGGGGATAAGATCCAGTGTGCACAGCTGCCACCAGATCCATGCCCTCCCTCCCCCGACACACTGCCTGCTTCCTCCCCAACATGCACTGTTACTCCCCCTCCTCACCCATGACCCTGCCCCGCCCCGCCACCAACCTATCAGCACCTGTGGAACCTCCTGGAGCCACTGCCACACGCACCGCAGCTCTCACGTTTTGAGGCAGCAATCCGGCAGCGTGCATTAGTGACCCAGCTTTCACGCCACAGTAAAATGCCTTGCACTGCTGGAACACTAGTGCTGGCAGTGCGAGGTCCCAATAGGCTTGGGGCCATTAGTATCAGGCAAACTGTCCTGGGGATCACAGTCCACATGGGATAATAGAAAAGTCCCTCTCGTGTGTCACCCCCTGCCTCACCTCCGTGGCAGAGGGACCTGCAGGTGGGGATCTTAACACCTGCGTAGTTTCATGTGGGAAGAAGTGCTGATGCCAAACTGTAGTTAGCTCTGTAAGCCAATAAGTATGTTTGTGTGATGGAAACCTTTAGACTTAACAGACTACATTTGTCTAATCTGTCATTCTGGTTGATGAAGCTAATGCGTTGTTGGTTGGTCTCCACAGTTGTGCTTCTACCACCATTTAATTGCCTCTAGAAGGAAAATGACAGTGCAATCCTATACCCACTTACTTACTCAGAAGTAAGTTCCACTGAGTCCAATGGGGCTTACTCTCAGGTAAGTAGGTACTTACCCTCAGGTAAGTGCAAATCAGGTTGCATCTGGGCAGCCTGATCCTGTGTAAGGATCCTCAGCCCGTTCCGGGCCACTCCAGCATGACCCGGAGACTCCTTGGGAGAAGGAGCCAATGGGCCTCCTCGGATGTACATCAGCTCTCAAGCCGACATATATCCGGGGCGGCAGGAAAAGTCCGCCCCCTCCTGGACCGGCTCATCCAACACACTGGCGGCTGCAGGGTAATCCGGGATGCGGAATATGGGCTGCCGATCTGCGCGCCTGCGGCCCTTACTCCACAGGTGCCAAAAATGCACTTTAGGGCGCGTTTACAGCACCCTCTGCCTGTGGAGCGTGTGCTCCACAGGCGGACATTTCCACAGGATTGTGCTGTGAATTCGGTTTGGTGGAGGGTGACTGCAAACAAGAGGCAGATAAGAGTCATGACATTCAGCAATGTGATTGTGAGTGTATACACACACACACACACACACACACACACACCACATCACATTGATATAATTCAATGGCAAAGTAGAGTGTCTTCCTCTCCTGAAAGTGAAATGCAAGCCAAGATCTCTCCTACAAAATAAACATTCAATCATCTCTACAATTCACAGCTGTGGGTGTACATTAAACATCCTGAGAACACTAAGGTAGATTTTCGCCACCATCAACACAATGGTGTTTGCCTTCTTTGGTTGGGGTAAGTGCAAGAGCATCTAGAAAGGCTCTCAAGAGAAAAATCAATACATTTGTTGGTATTTAACACAGGCAGTAAAGTCTTCAAGTTGCTGTGCTCATCTCAACCTCTCCAAGGACTCTTCAGTCTTTCACAGCTGCTTGAAAAAAAAGAACAAACCAGCAGGTGTGATGTCTCCTGCCTGTTCCATGCAGCTCTACAAAGCCATGAGAGCACTCGTCAAGCCAGAAGTTGGCTCTCTAAAGACCAGCAGCAAATCATGTTATGCAATAAATCTGCCTTGATTGCCCTTATCGGGAGAAAGGCAGAGTAAAAATTCTTTAAATAAATAAATTAAATAAATTGGGACTCATTATATTGGTGAACTCACGGCCACCAAGTATAAAGACACCATTTTGAACGTCAGCAGTCAATAACTGAGATCTTCTTACATTCATATTTTTTGTGTGATTTAGACCTCAATCCTATCCCTGTCATTATGCATGCATGCAGCCATGCCAATAGAGGGTGCACTGGATGCTATGGTGGGAGGGGAAATCGGACATCCTGCAGGAGGAAAGTTAAAAAAAAAATATTTACCTCCCAGTTGGCCAGCTCCTGCCAACCTAGCAGTTCCAAAGCATGTCAATGCGAGTAGATAAATAGGTACCGCTTGCGGGAAGGTACACAGCGCTCCGTGTTCCAGCCGCATGCTACGCGCTGTGGCAAGGAGAGTCATGCCGGCCACATGACCACGGAGGCGTCTTCGGACAACGCTGGCTCTTCGGCTTTGAAATGGAGATGAGCACCACACCCTAGAGTCGGACACGACTGGACTTAATTGTCAGGGGATACCTTTACCTTAGGCTGTTCAAAACCTATGGGTCTCTGCTAGGACATACACCAGCCATTTTGATGGCATATGTGTGAGGAGAGAAAAGGGAAAGAGAGGTTATAAAAAAGGGGATAAGATCCAGCATGTGCAACTGCTGCTGCTGGATCCATCCCCTCCCTCCCCCAATATGCCCCGGTTCCTCCCCCAACATGCCATATTACTCACCCTCCTCACCCATGAAATGCCCCTCACGCCTCAACTTACCTGCTCCAGTGCAGGCCGCCAACCACAGCAGCAGGCATCCAATACTGCTTTGTGGTGGTGGCTCAGAAATGGCCACCAATAGTGTCTTGCTGCCGATTGGGCAGAAAGATTATTATTATTATTATTATCATCATCATCATCATCATCTCAGTAGCTACTTACCAGGGTAAAAAAGAACTGATAGCAGTAAATTACCCCTTTGGCTAACATAACACCATCCTAAACAGGCAACCTTAGTCTCAATCTACTCCCTTTGAAATCATCCCTATATCTATGCCCGGGTTACAAAATGCAAAAGACCTATCCGGATGCTCAGTGAAGAGGGTATGTGAGCCTGTAGCCACACTTGAGTTGTTAACTCACACTTGAGTTGTTAACAAAAATAATCCAAAGACGCCCAGAAGCATAAATCTAATTAACCTTCTTTATTGTGCTTCCCAGGTAGAGTGTGTGTTTACAAACTGCAGTGCAAATTGCTACACCTACAGAAAACTCATACTAGCCTCCCGACTTCGCCATCTTCGTTCTTTTTCAACTTAGTTTTCTCTCAGTTGCCGCATCCTGAGACGAATTAAGGCCCGCACCTGCTTCATGTATTTATATACACGGTGATTCTCATCTAGTCATCTCTATAACTGATTTTTCATCCCCCTGAGAAGTTACAAATCAGATCACATACGTAAGAAAATGGATCTTTGCTTTGCTTGCTTTAATCTGAACAGAAAAATGGTGTTACTTAGAAGATGCATTTGGCCTTAAGTTTAAAATCATTTTCTTTTGTTTTCTAGCCTGCATTGCCACCATTCACATGGGTATAGAAACAGTGAAAGGGAAATACACTTTGAGCTCTATGAAAATGCCTTTAAAAACACATTTGTGACTTGATCGTAACAACTGTTAGAGTGGGAATCTGGCTTCACTAAAGCCAAAGTGTCACATGGAGAATGACATCATTCATTGTCTTCTCCAGAATGAACCGGACAACATTCATTCTCTTCTTACAAATTTATTGTACAGTCTGTCATCAGTCCAAACCCACTTTAGAAAGAATGCAGAGTGAATAAATTGATTTTCCCAAAGCTTTGGTTATACAGGTGGCCCCCCATATCCACTGGGGATATGTTCCAGGCCCCTCCGTGGATACTTGAAACCGTGGATAAGAGCGAACATCCCCTCCATGGTTTCCTGAGGGCCCCCCACCCTGCCCCACCCTGCAGGCAGGCATTCTTGCCCTCCCCAGCTCTTATTTTTCTTTCAGCAAGCTTTGTTTCTTCCTTAAAACAAACAGAGAAGCAGCCTCCATTGCAGGCAACTAGAACAAGACCAAGTCCTAGAGAGGTTCTGCAAGGTTTCTGTTAACCTTGCAGAGCCTCTCTAGTACTTAGTCTCATTCTACTTGCCTGTAATAAGCAGCCAGAGGCTGCTTCTCCTGTTTCTTTAAGGAAGAAACGAAGCTTACTGGGAAAAAAGTAAAAGCCTGGGGGGGTCCCCACGATCCGTGGATAACTAAAACCGTGGATAGCGAATCAGTGGATATGGGGGCCCACCTGTACTCTCATAAACTGTTCTGTTTTCTTCCTTCTGAGTCACATCCATATGCCCAGCTACTTATATCTGAAATGGGTCATCTAGTAATATTTTGGAAAGAAAATATATACAGATTGCAGTGTTATGAATATTTCATAGTTTACCAGTACAATCCATTGACTGTAAGGATCCGCTGGATCCTATCCCGGACCGATCATGATCCGCCCGGAGGTCTACTCGGGGGAAGGGGATGTTTGTCGGTGTAGTGCAGGGAGGCCCCAATGGGCCTTCTTGGATTTCTGCCAGCTCTTGAGCTGATGTACGTCCAAAGAGGCTGTGTAAAGGCCGCGCCGTCCCAGGAGGGGACGAGGATATGGCGGTCGCCATCCCTGCCCCCTCCCAGGCCAACTCAGTCAACCGCCTCCGCCTGTGGGAGCCTTACCTTCTCCGGCGGCCGCAGAGACTATTGGGTGCCGGAGTGAGGGCTGCCGGCCTCCGCACCGGCGGCCCTTAGTCACGAGTCGTCGCAAAAGTATTTTACAGCACGTTTGCGATGGCTTAGAGCAGCAGAGCGCTCGCTCTGCCACTCTAAGTTTACGGTGGATTGCGCTCTACCTTAAGTCTGCCAAACACATGGTATGGCTCTGTTAGATTAGCAGGGATGGCTCAATGGGGTCTGATGCCTGATGCCACACCTCTGACCCACCACTGCCACTTCTGTTGCAGTGCATGCATAAGCATGCATACATTCCCCCCGCAAAGCCCCTTACCTCCCCCTGCACTCCTGTCTTGTGCATTTCTTTTCCAAAAATAGGAAGTGTCAAACTTCCTGTTTCATTTAAATGGACAGTGTGAGGAAAGAGTGAGGGGATAGGGAATCAAATTGCTCCTACCCATGTGGTTTTTGCAGGTGCAGGCAGTGGTGATTTGTTTCCCTACACCCTCACCTCACTCCTTCCTCACGCAGTCCCTTTAAATAAAACAGGAATTACAGCACTTCCTGTTTCCAGAAAAGAACCACTCGAAGGACCAAGGTAAGGAAGCGGACAAAATCAAATGATTAAATGGTAGGATCAGGTGTGTGTGTGTGTGTGTGTGTGTGTGTGTGTGTGTGTGTGTGTGAGAGAGAGAGAGAGAGAGAGAGAGAGAGAGAGAGCATGTGTGTATGTGAGCTTGTGTGTGTGTGTGTGTGTGTGTGTGTGTGTGTGTGTGTGTGTGTGTGTGTGTGTGTGTGTGTGTGTGTTTGTAGACACCTATTTACCTCTAGAAGGTGGATTCAAATTTTATTCATCCTACATGGAGTCTGCCAAAACTGCTGCTTTATGATGATATTCAGTTTTCAGATAAACAAGTGAAGTTGGGAATGACATGGTTATAGCTTCCACAAGGTGATATTTTACAAAAGGGTTGAGATGAATACTTTGATAGGTCAAGGGTATAAGGGGTGAGAGATCTATTTACTTTCACCTGACTCAGCCCACATTAAATTTATTTGCCAAGAAACAACAGGTTACCAGATAGTTCTTCCTAAAGTGTATATAAAATGCTGAAGTCCATGGTTTAATAACATGAATGGTGCCCCCAAACACCACATTTCAGTACTGCGCTTAAAGTAACAGACCTGCAAAAAATCAGCCAAGGAGTTGCCTTTAGTTGTGTGCTGCCAGCACAATCAATAAATATGTGGGTTTTCCAAATGACCATCCAAAAACAAGATAGCATTTTTGATAAAAACTATCTTTAGATCTGAGATTTCTGGATTTATTGGATTATTGGATCCATGAACTCACCAAAGCAAAAGCTGATTTGTGTAGGCTGTGATGGAATTTTTAATTTTTAAAAATGTTTAAATGGTGTTTTGAACATCAACATACATGCATCAGCTTGGGTTTCATCTCTCTTTTTTCAAATTTAAAAGAGCTTAGAGATCGCTTTGAATTTGGGGGGGGGGTATTCAGAAATGAACTTTTCCCATTTGGAAAATAGCAATCTATCATCCAAACTCTCCTGTCACCAATTTCAGGTTCAGCTCATTATTTCTTGCTTCGGTTGTTGTGTAACCCACTGCAACAGCCCTCCCTTCTGCTAGTCCCACTTTCCCAAAATTGATCTTAGCAACAGCTAGAAGGGCTGGTATGGAGGTCTTGAAGTGGAGTACCCCTTCAAGTCTTGAAGTGGAGTACCCCTTCAATGAATACCCCTTTAAGACCTATATGCTGCTGATTTCCTCTAAACCAGGGATTCTTAACCAGGGGTATTCATATCCCTTGGGGGTATGGGAACCAAATGATGGGGGTATGGAACTCGATCTATATATATTCCCTCTGTCAATTCTGACCACTCTCCTTCCCCTATCTTCTGAGATTCACACCTTTAAGGACTGCCTCTAGCTTTTTAAAAATTACACATGTGACTCTCATAAGGCCGATTTCTGTACACACCTCTGTAACTTTGTGGTACAGTTGAAAAATACACACAGCCTACCTATTAATCTTCCTATTGCAAAGAATGCTCAATCAAAGTCTAGCGAGAAAAATTCTAGTCATTTTCATTCAGGGTAGCTGCAGTTGCCTGGTGGTAATAAAGTTCCTGTGTCCTTAAATATTTACAGAGCCATTTATCCACATTTCTGTGCAAAGCGTATTTTGATGTCCATTTAGCTTTTCTTGCATCATTGTTTGTGTTAAATATACAGCTGAAGACTCAAATAAAGCTTTCAAATTTGTGGCTTACCTAGTACTCAAAATATTGAATTAATCTTCCTCTTTACAAGAGCAAGTCCATAATGTAATTGGATAGGCAAATCAAGGTAGTATGAAAGCTGCAACATACAAGCACAATTTCCCAACGTTAATTCCTTATTGGAAGAGAATGAACTGAGAGAAAGTAAGTGATGGGGTTCTGCACTGTGTGATATACAATGCTGGTAATTAGTTGCCTATAGGAAACCATTTAAAGCGTGCGCACACGCACACGTACACACACACACACACACACACACACACACACACACACACACACACACACTTGCTCTTGGACACAAATCAATAATGGAGAACGCCAATAATCAGAACTGGATTCACCAATAAAATGTATATGCTGAAGCATGGCACTTCACATCTTTCATGGAGTCATGCAATGCACACATTAATCTGCTCTGTGGTGTACTGCTCTGTGGTGTACCCAAGCCTACTGTCTTCTCCCGCATGCGTGGAGCTCAGTCTGCCTGCTTCCGCTGTTTCCTGGTAGAAATACTGTATTCAGAGAAAGAAGACATTTCATAAGGTGCTCATAACCTTTGGAAGAATATGATGGGTATACAAAAGGCTGGAGGAACACACCAAAAAGACAAGAGATTAGTCCAGTCCAGTGGAGCATGTCTACAGAGATTTGTTTTAGATCCAGTGACTTGGTAACACAACTCTGTGAAGAAGTGCAAATTATTTCGAGCAGACTGGAAGCGCAGCCCAAAGGACAGCTTGATATAGAAAGGACATCTTGTCATTGCAAGGGATTGGTTCAATATAAGACCACTGGAGTCCCTTCTATATATAACCAGAAGGGGGATCTGGCTTCCATTTTTTCAAGAGAAAGTTGAAAGGATTTCTATCACTCCAGGCAGTACGGCTAGGATAGCATAGGAGACATAGCATCCTCACGGCACAATCCTGTGTAAGTTGAGCCCTGGGGCTATTTCTATTTAATAGAAATAACACTATTTCTTAATACTTAAGCTCAGCAACAGTGGACAAGTGGAAACTTTTTTTCCTTCTTTTTGTAAAACCATTAGACATGTTTAGATTAACCTTCCTTCCACAGCCATCTTCTTCAGTTATACTTTTCCATGTTCACCAGTCATTTGAGATGGTATCTTTAAATATTTTATTTATTTTTATTTTTCACATTTTTATACCGCCCTTCCTCCAAGGAGCTCAAAGTGGTGTACATATTTCCTCCCCTCCTTTTGTCCTCACAACAACCCTGTGAGGTAGGTGGGGCTGAGAGACAGTGACTGGCCCAAGGTCACCCAAGAAGCTTCGTGGCTGAGCGGGGATTTGAACCTGGATCTTCCAGGTCTAAGTCCAAACTCCCAACTCCCAAACTACACCATCCTGGCTGTATAAATATTCTTATATAGCATGCATTGCTATGGTCTTCTGCCCAGTTACTCCAACAATACTCCATATTTAACTTGGAGGAACATTGTATCTGGTACAGGTTGAGTATCCCTTATCCAGATTGCTTGGGACGGGACATTGTCTGGATTTCGGATTTGTCTGGATTTTGGAATATTTGCATAAATATAATAAGATATCATGGGGGATGGGACCCAAGTCTAAACACAAAATTTATTTATGTTTCATATACACTTTATACACATATCTTGATGGTAATTTTATACAATATTTTATAATAATTTTGTGCCCCAGGATGTCTTGCGCTACACCAGTCAGGTGTTGGGAAAACATTGTTGTTTTTACAGTCATAGCCCCCAAAATGTCTGGATTTCGGAATAGTGTGGATTTTGGATATCCAGATAAGGGGTAATCAACCTGTACCATTAGTTGTCAACTAGTGCCCTCTGCTTTATGGTACTCAGTCACAAAGAAATTCAACAGAATGGTCAGAAGTAAACCTGTTGAATAAACTGCAATCTTAGTTAGAAGAAACTGAATCAGCACCAAACTGAATTTTCTTAACAAGCTCAGTGAAAGATTTTGCAGGGAGTGCAGGCATGTAACTCACCAGGGCTATCAAGACTCTCTGCAAAGTGCATCTGGCTCCTGGACCAAAAATAATAATAATCACCAAACTCCAGGATAATTTAAGAAGTGCAGCAATCAGAAACCAGAAAGCTTCAATTCAATACCCACCACTTTGCAAACAGGTTTCCAATCAATGGATATAAATCCACCAAATCTTATGAGCTTGAAGTTATTGCGAGAGAACAATGCAATTTGTGTACATTTCCCAGCTGTCTGATGGATGGCAGTCCTTGGGGCATCCGAGTGGCAGAGTTCACCCCGGATAACAAACATTATTCTTCTAGAGGGCCACAAACCTCTCGTTATTACCACACTCTGTACCTATCGATTGGACCCTCATTGCTCTTCTCTAAGTGCCCAAAAGTCAGGAAACAAAATATATTTATTGATTTCTATATCTAACGCACCCCCACATACTCAGAGAGTGCAATAAATAAAGCAGCAGCCCAAATGAAAAGGTCTGCTAACACTTTCATGCTCAAGCCTAATTTTGGATGCATCTCCAGATTCATGCACACAATCACTACTTTTCCATTAAAGAAAAATAATTGCATGTGATTGCAGGACTCAGAATGGAATCTGAGCCAGGTTTTCCAGGAAAAAGTCACGTCAACCTTGTAAGCATCCATGATACAATTTTTGCCTTCAAAATTACTCATAAAAGTATACCTATGATTAGCTTAATCATGGGAATCGTTAGAGGCTTGCCTGAACCTGAGCTATTACGAAAATGTGGCTGATGGGAAATATAACTGATGCCAGAAGTGTGAATCTTCAAATCAGCCCCTCTGAAATAAATGTCTTATCTACGCTACAGACGTATACAGTACTGGTTTATCTTCATTTCCCCTCCCCAGGGAATGCTGGGAATTAAAATTCTTGGGAAGTAGAATTGCTCAGCATCTCACCAAAATATACTTCCCATGATAATTTGGAGAAAGTCATGGCAGCTACAGCAATCTAAGAGGGAATGTTGCAGGGTATCCCCAGCCCTAGTAAGAGGAGTAATTCCTGCTCAGCCGCAGCACTCATAAAGCTTACACAAAATATGAGGAATTGGAGTGATCTCAATAGGTATGTGTCTTATTCGGGGTTTTGTAAGTCTTCTTGAGACGAGCAAGGTATAAGAGAGAGACATAACATATGATCTTAGCACATCAGCAGCCATAAACCAAAGATCTGCCTAATCTAGTAGGACTTGAACCAGGACTAGCCAAGACCAGCTCCTCCCAAGAAGGCATACAATGAAAATACTGTATATTTCCATGCTCTCTTGATTACTTTCAGCTTCTTTCATTCGAATGTTTAGAGAGAGCAATAAATACAACTCTGATCATCCACTTAATACACATTGATATTCTTATCTTCCATGGATTTATTTGGTTCCCTAAACCCTAACTGTAGACTTTTGTTTTCCCTTTTTTAAGCATTTAAAATTGAAAGGAGAAGCAGAAATCCTTTTCATGGCCAGCTCCAGTGGCAACTGTTTTTCCTACAATGCCTGGGAGATTGTATTAGTCCAAGGAACAGTTGAGAAGAAATAGCTACCAACAGTGGGGGCCACCATGTTTTGCTATGGTGGATCGTTTTCCCATAATGCCCCAGAATGACACAGCATCCAGGCCATAGTTTGAGGGTAAAAACAGCTCCTAACAGAGGCATTTACAAAAAGGACTTCTGCTGTTTCTTTTCAATTTTAAATGATTAATAAATCATGTTTAAATTATTATTATTATTATTAATATTAATAATAATATAGTATGCCACTCTACCACACTACAAGATAATTTCTCCACGCCCCCCCCTTACAAAAACAGATGAGGAGCAAAAACTGTTGCCATTCCATTCAAAATGAATGGTGACCTTATGATCCAGCAACTACCGGTAAATGAATAACAACCCAATTGTATCCGGCTGCTAGGCTGGCATAGGACCTCTGCGCCAGCCCAGGACTGTCACAAAAGCTGCCGTAAGGCAGTTGCGCCGTCCCCAGGCTGGTGCAGAGGCCTGCGCCGGCCAGATCCCAATGGCAAGCTGTGACTGGGCTGCATCGGGCGGGATCAGCTACAGCGGCATACGCCGCATCCTATCCCCCTCTCAAGCACATTTCACCCAACACAGGCAGCCTTGATTTGTGCCGCCAAAATGGCAGACGCAGATCGGAGGAGGCCTGTTGTGGGGACTGGGGCTTTACCCGGGGTAAGGGAACAAAAGTTCCTTTACCCCAAGGAGACTTCCAACCCTGCCTACTCTGCTCAGGATACAGCATTGCCAGTGCCGGCATAGCTGGATCGCTGAGCAGAGCGTAGGATAGGATTGGGCTATAAATGAATTTGTTCCTGTGTACAAGCCATGGGAAGCCTATTAAAGTAATATTGCTACGTTACGAATCCTTATTCATTCTTGCGTATTAATCTTTTGCAATTAAAATACAACTTTTGTTTCCAAACCAGAAATCCTAAATCATAGTCATAAAAGAAAGAAGGGGAAGTAAGATCAAAGATCACTTTAATTGAGAAAATGCAATCCATTTTTTTTCCAGAAAATTAGACTATTTTATATATAGAACATATTAAAATCATCAATGTATTTGAACATAATAAGTAGCTTCGGTTTATGATTGGGCATATACATTCACGTGAATCACAAAATAAACATTTCCTTTATCACTAAGTAGCACAAAATGTACCAAACTAAGCAGGAAGATCACCTGTTTTTGGCTCAAGCATGAGATCATAGATGAACTTCGCAAAGGTTTCAGACTGTTTAATAGTGCAAAATTAAGCATCCCTGTTAAACCTGGAGCTGAGGGTGGGAGTGGGTTAAACTAGGTCACAATCCATACCCTGTATGAAACTAGGAGGCACAGTGCAAAATGGGCATTCTGTTGCCTCACTAAAAGGTCTGTTGCTGGAAAGGACCTGAAGGGTCAGCTACTTCAACCTCCCCTCCCCCTTCCATTAAGGCAGCACTTGCCTTACTTAATCCATCGAGGCCAAATGTGCTTCCAGAATAGAAGATTCATCAATATATTGTAACATTGACAACTGATTTTGTAGTCAGGAAGCAAGTCCTAACCCTTGACGTTGTTTATATTATTGTATCTTCATTTCATCCCACCATGCACGACACTTCACAGCAAAGGACAGTAGCAATACTCCATCTTCCTCACGGCAGTCTGGTAAGTGGCTAAACACTAACCTCGAACAAACACACCCACCTCTCCCAATTTGTATTATTTTTTTCCAGGTTCAAATTAACAAAGTAGCAGCCCAATCCTAAGCAACTTTCCAATGCCGATGCAGCTGCAATGCAGCCCTGTGGTAAGGGAACCAATGGTCCCTTACCTTGAGGAGTCCTCTGTGACCGCTCCCCCACCACAGGATGCAGCATGCACCCCCATTGGCATGGCTGCATCAGTGCTGGAAAGTGAGTTCGGATTGGGCTGTTAACTTTGTTATGCAAAGAACAGGCTCCTGGGTTTGTCAATGCACACATTTGGAAGCACATTCAATGGATTTTAATAGCACATCCTTCCAAGTGTGCTTGGGTTTGAAGCCAAGGGAATGTAAAAATGTGTTCAAAATGTGTTTTTAAGGGAATTGGATGAAACCCTCTATGTACATGAGACAGTCCTGACACTGGTGAAATCAATTGATTTCATATAGGTCAGGATTAGGTTAGAAAGGGGGGGGGGACGGGTTAGCTTTGAAGAAAAACTGTGCATGAAAGGGCTGAGTAAGAGCAAGAAAAAGAAGTAAACAGGACAAATTGAAACTGTGTGTGCAACATGATCCTGAGCATATTCATTCAAAAGGAAGTTCAATGGGACTTACTCCTTAGTAAGAGACCTCCAGATTGCAGTCAATAGTAATTGCTTTTATTTTCTCTTTCTTTTCACTTTTAATTTATTTGTCCTCCCTTGATTACTGTATTTGAGACCCCTATAATTTGAACCTCTTGGGAATAAAAACATCTATGTCTAGAAAAAAAAAATCCCCAGACAGACAGTCAATGGGATAGGGTGGGCTAGAAATCTTTTAACAGGAACTCATCATCACTCAATCAATTTAAAAGACTGAACTCTACAAATCACTTACTTAGGAGCAATGCTGATAGGATCACAGATACTTTAATGGGACTTCGGTTGCACCATTCAAGAATACAAGTAAGCGGTTCTCTGAATCACAGCCTATACTGCCAATCCTAATCATGTCTTTAAGGCAGCCCATATTGCCTTTTAAATCAGCCTTCAGCATCAGCATAACAACCCTGCGTTGCACTGTGAAATTGGAAACATTCACTCCATACTAAACATGTTTTTGCTGGTACAATGTGCCAACTACTCAATCAGTGCACTTGCTGCGTAATGAGCAATATAGTGCACTCTGTTGCTGTATAGAGCATACTCTTTCCTATAGGAAGATTGTCATCATAATGCATGACATAATATTTAACTCTTAAGTCTGAGCTGTTAACTCTTCATATTTAACTCTTAAGTCTGGAGCTCTTAGGCTCCAGACTAACATACATTAATATGTCCTCACTGATTCTGATGGAATTTACATGTGCTTAGAAATATGGAAAATGTTTAACTTGGAAATATGTCCCATTGATTTCTACAAACTTTAGAACCCCTTTGATGCTACATTTATTTAAATCCATACAAGTGCTTCTGGAATTGAGACTAACAGCACAATCCTATTATGTTTACTCAGAAGTAAGTCCTACTATGTTCAATGGGACTTACTCACATGTAAGTGCACTTAGGATTGTAATGAGATACCAAATGTGTTCTGCCCGAATGTTAGGCTTTGCTAGATAGTCCCACAAGAACCTTTTCAGTAATAGTGTGATATTGAGTCCAGCTGTAGTTGATGGGGACTAACCTTACTACAAGACATAACCTTGCTCTGAAAGTAAGTTCAATATTGCTGCTTTAATAATTGTGCAATTGTTGTGCTTTTAACACACAATGGGATATGTGCAAGGAATGAAAAGAAAAAAGGAAATTGTTAAGATAGTAGGTGCTGCAGTGGGATACGGTGACCTTGTTGGTGTTTTTTGAAAAGTCAATGTAATAAAGGGCTACAAAAACATTCCTATGCTGGGAGGAAGAGTAGAGTAGTACTCAGCATCTAAAAAAATTACAATAATAATAATACACAAAATTGCACTTCCAGATATACTGAAAATGGAGACAGAGGTGAGGGACAATTGTGTCAATTATGACTGATGAAGTCACAGATACTAAGCAATGTCTGTTGATGCTCATGCTGCCGTATTCCACACAACAATCTAAATTTCAATGGATCTGCTGTTGGAGAAGACACACATTCCCACAAATAGGATACTGCAGTCTGAGAGCTGTGATATTCCTATGCAGAAGCACAGCCTGAAGGAAAGATATCAGCCTGAAGGAAAGATATCTGGCTCCTTCACCATAGGGCTGCAATCCTATGCACACTTTCCTTTGAATAAACACCATTGAACACAATGGGACTTACTTCTGAGTAGATGGTGCATAGGATTGTGCTGTAAGTCACTTTTTTTGTGCATGCTGTAACCTGATCATCTGGATTTCTCCTTGAGGGACGTATTTGAAAGATATCACAAGTAGTTGTCCATGAGTATTTTTTTCTAGGACAATCCCATGAGCTAAGTCCCAGCACAAATCTAATCTCCTGCTAATCTTTGCATCATCATCATCATCATCATCAATCTGAGCTGCTCACCAATTCTGACATAACATTTTTTTAATGTTTATTTTACTTTTATAAGAATCATTCCGAAAGCATGTCCATGGAAGGGGAAGCAAGCTTCACAGGAAATTGGCAATTACTAGTCCATTTATGTATGTTCAGGGTCCCAGCCTTACCTCTAACAACCTTAGCTTGATGACTTGTCAAAAAGTCTTACTGCTTGCAAAGCGGTGCACTGCCTTTGTGCAAGCAATATGTTTTGGACCCCAGCTCGATAAGCATTCTGACCTTGTTGCAATGCTCACTGAAGATCTCAGAATTGGGCAAACAACTCTGTTCCATTGCACAGAAGTTCCATCGCACAGCCCCCTTTGAAGTGAAGGAGTTTCCTAAGGAGCACTTCTACACTCTTGCACAAGTGCCATTCACATGGGGGGGGGGGAGAGAGAGAACTTTCAGAACTGCTCTAATTAACCCCCTTTCAGAGGAATTGTGGTGACTAAAAGGAGGGTTTTGATTGGAGAAAAGGGAGGAGCTAGGAGATCATCACTTGCCTCAGCCCTTAATTGCCCTTTACACTATGGAATCCTTGGAAGGTGGACACACCTACCTACCTACCAAGTTCCTTTAGTGATACTTTAAAGTGCTCTTTTAAAAACAAAACACGCCATGTAAATGCTTGCTATAGCCTGCAGTCTCCATGCCACATGCTCCGGATTACTCCCATACATTTCAGTAGGGTTTGTGCCTATATGGACTACGGAGCTTGTAGTCAGCAGTTGCACCGTACTTTCAAGCAAGCTTGTTCAAAATATACAACTATATAACAGCCTTCTTTTTATATACATATACACAGACACATTTTTTTAAAAAAAAAACCAATTTGTGGCCACTGTCTGGTGATGGAAAATTTAAATATTTTATAATGGCATTATATATTCGGTTTGGTTGATGGAATATCTCTTTGATCTGTCTATTGCTATATCTTGTAAGATTTTGTTCTTTAACCTCTTCACTCCTGCGCTGGGTGACCCAACTGACAACTCAGGAGTAAGCGACGGGAGACTTGCAGCCCGCAAGTTCAGGACAGCAGAATTCACCTATTTATTTGAAGCCTGAAGTCCCAAAAGTTGGTCCTACAATACAAACAAGAAGCAGAGATCCAAGTGAGGGCGGCAATCTCTTTATCCGGACTAAAATGTTGGAAGCACTTTCTCCTCGTTGTTAATGACTGCTAAATTTGCCTTTTCTGGTTTAACCCAAGGAACCAACCTGGGACTGGGAGACTCCCCCGTGGTACCAGGCTGTCACTTTCCCTCGTTTCCAGAAGAAACCTCTGGAAGCTGCTGCGTCTCTGAAGCGACTTTTGTGCAACTTGCCAACGAAGCTTTCGTTCGTTATGCCGTCTAATCAGCAGTATTTGTATTAAGTACCGCGCTGCTGCTTCGTCCTATGAGGCTATGTAAACATCTCTGGCAGGATTTCCCCCCCCCCCCCTAACATTTTGAACACGAAATCGTCCGAATCTAGCCAGCGGCTCAGTTGCTTCACCTTGCAACTAGACAAGAAGCCTCAGAGATTCTTCCTGCAAGCCTCGGCACACCTAGACACCATTACTCAGAAGTAAGTCCCACTGGGTTCAGTGGATCGTCTTTCCCTCCATAGCGTGCCCCGTTCCGTGTGGGAACTGAGTCCAACCCATTGAACTCAGTGGAGCTTACTTACTTCCGAGTAAACATACGCAGGGTCGGGTTGCCCCACACTTTCAAACAAACATACTCTGGTTTCAGTATGACCCGGGTGGTTGTGCCGCTGTAGGGGCTTCCTGGACTGTGGGTGGCGTGGTGATATATCTAAGGAGCGCTCTCTACAATACATCTTACAGTCAGACGAGTTCGCAGGATGAAGAGACCGCGGTAGAGGACACGGGGTTCCCCCATCCAACTCATCGAAATGCACGTTTTTTCCCCACAACAAGTCATCTTTCAGCCCCTCTTTGCCTTCTAACTTGCCTTAGTTGCTTCGCTCCCTTTCAGAGTTCGTGCTTACTCGGCCTTGAAAGAAACGAAAGTGTTCAGCTACTTCCTCTTAATTCAAGAAAAAATAGAATACAATAAACAGACAAGATGTCACTGTATGCATAGGGTGGTTTATTGTGGTTTAAACTAGGGCAGATACCCTGATTTATTTGTTTGTTTTCAGGTCTGCGATCCAGCCCACCCTAACCCAAATCCTATATCAGCCCAACTCCAGGGACAGCTGGATCAAATTGTTTCTGCACAGTTGGAGTAAGGAGTAAACTCTGAGAAGGAGTCGAGGCCGGGAGCAACAACCACAACAACAAAAGGACAGTCAGGCTTCCAAGGGCCGTCCTACCTTCCTGAGCCGTCTGGTTGGTAGTTCAGAAAAGGGACAGTGTGGAGGGTGAGCAATGAACATTGTCTGTCTCACATTTCTGGTCATGGCAAGATTGATGGACGTGACCCCTGTCTGAAGGAACCCAAAGCAGGGCAAAGAGGAGCCTTCATTCTAGCGCCCAAAAGTGGGGGAAGGGGGCTGAGATTACTTCCCCCTCCCAAATAAAGGAGTCATCGATGCCCAATCAAGAGGGGGCAGGAGGACTGAGATGCCCCAGCCCTCTGGTATATTCCTTCCAGGTCATCATGGGGCTAAGAGGAGGCGCGTCCGCAAAGCATCTATGGTAGCAGAAGATGCGTGAAGAAGTGCGTGTGAAGCCAGGGGAGACAGAGAGGAGGCAGAATAAGACACCCCGGGGGGCATCTGTACCCTACTCTCTCCCAGCCACCCATTCTCACCCCCCTCCCCCCAAAGTGTCCGTCGTCTTCTCCTCCAGTCACTGCGTGCAAAACTTGCACTTGACGATCTTCTTAAAAGCACTTTGGAAATCTTTGTTGAAGTAGGCATAGATGACGGGGTTGAGGAGGGAGTTGGAGTAGCCCAGCCAGTTGATGACCGCCCCCAGCCAGTCCGGCATGTAGCAGTCCGAGTCACAGAAGGGCAAGACCAGGGCCACGATGAAGAAGGGCAGCCAGCAGAGGATGAAGGTGCCCATGATGATGCCCAGGGTCTTGACCGTCTTCCTCTCGCGGGCCAAGGCCATCTTGCGTTTGGCCTCGGCGTTCTTGGGCTCGTTCTTGCGCTCGGTGGCCGGCGTGGCGGCGCCAGGGGAGGAGGAGGCGAGGTGGTGGTTGGGCAGGGGCAGGTGGCTCTTGGTGGAGTTGGACGGGGTCTCCTCCAGGATCTCCAAGGAGGAGGCGGCCACCACGGGGCAGTCCTCTCCCAAGCGGACGGCCCCGTTGACGCAGGTGCTGCCCGCCGCAGCCTTGGGCTCCACGGCGCTCTTCCAGCTCTTGGCCTGCAGCTGCTGGGGGGCCCCGTTGCTCTTCTTGGGCTCGCTGGGAGGCGAGGCAGAGAGGCAGGTGTCCTCCACCACCGTCTCCGGCGGCGGCTGCTGCTTCTTGTCGGCTTTCTTGACAGTCTTGCGGATGCGGAAACGGGCCGCCTTGAAGATGCGCCCGTAGAGCACCAGCATGAGGAGCAGCGGGATGTAGAAGGCGCCGAAGGTGGAGTAAATGGTGTAGCCGGGGTCCTTGCTGATGGTGCAGGCGTTGGGGTCGGACCTGTCCTCGGGCGTCCGCCAGCCCAGCATGGGTGGGATGGAAATCAGGAAGCCGATCAACCAGGTGAAGCTGATGAGGGCGGCGGCCCGCCGGGGCGTCCGCTTGTTGACGTAGTCGATGGGGTCGGTGATGGCCCAGTAGCGGTCCAGGGCGATGGCGCACAGGTGCAGGATGGACGAGGTGCAGCACAGCACGTCGAGCGAGATGAAGATGTCGCACGTCACCTGGCCCAGCGTCCACTTGCCCAGCACCTGGTACAGGGCAGCCATGGGCAGCACCAGCACCGACACCATCAGGTCGGTGACGGCCAGCGAGCCGATCAGGTAGTTGGCCACCGTCTGCAGGGAGCGCTCCAAGGCGATGGCCGCGATCACACACACGTTGCCCAGCACGGCGAAGAGGATCAGGGCGCCCAGCACCACCGACGTGCCCAGTTGGTAGCCCAGGCTGGCCGTCGGCGTCGGGCTCGTCGGCTGGCTGCCGTTGCCCGCCGCAGCCGTCGTATTGTCGGGCATCTCCATGGCGGGGGGAGGGGGAGGCGAGAAGGCAGCGCCTTCACTCCGGCTGCTGCGGCGGCGAGGATGGCGGGCAGCGCTTCCCGAGGGTCACCATGGCCCCTCGACGGTGGGGGGATGGCGGGGGTAGGGGGCGGCTGCTGGAAACACAAGCCCCTCAGCGGGCTAAGGAAAGGCAGCGGCTGTACTCACACCGGCGCCTCCGGCCAGAGCCAGTCCCAGCGCGCCGGCTGCAATTCCTTCCCGGCTGAGCATCTCCGGGAGCAGCGCCGAGCACCTCTTCTCCCTCGGCTGCCCTCCCTCGCCCTCCACCTTGCGCAGCGCCGCCCTAAGCCCTTGCTCCGTCAGCAGCCACTTGCTGCTCGCTGCCTCTCTCTCTCTCTCTCTCTCTCTCTCTCTCTCTCTCTCTCTCTCTCTTCCTGTCCTTCTCTTATCCTCCCCTCGCCACCCCCCGTCACTCACTTGCTGAGCTTGGCTTCTTTCAGCCTCCCGTCGGTCTTTCTGTCGCTCTCCTGCTCAGTTGGGCAGCTCCCTAACGGGTCTGTTACTGCTGCTGCCCCTTTTTTCCTCTCTCTTCTTGATACCTCACTTCTTTCCTCAGCCTCGGTCATTTATTTATTTGTTTGTTTCTCTGGCCTCCCTTCTCGGTCTCCTGTTCTGCCCCTACCGACCCACCGACCCAGCCTCCTCGTCCTTGCTCCTGCTGCCCTTCCGTAGCGCTCGTGGCTGCCGTTCCTTTCTGCAGCCGCTCCCCCCTTTTTGTAGCACTCACTGGCTGCTCCCGGCTCCCTCTGCCTCTCGCGCGCGCTCTCTTCCCTCCCTTTCCTCGGCTCTGGTTCCCTCTCCCCTGTCACTCAGTTGGTTTCCTTGCTCCTCTTTCAACCTTTGGGTTCCCCCCTCCTCTTGCTTCTCCCCCCCCCTTTCGTTCTTATTCTCACTGCTCTGTCACTGAGTTTATTGCCCACCGCGTTTGGTTGCCCCCACCGCCTTTCTCCTCCTCCCCATTTTATTCCCTCTCCCTCGGTCCCTCCCCCTCTCTTTCACTCCTCTCCTCTCCCCCTCCGCATTGTGCGTGTTAGTGGGTGTTTCTCCCAGGCATTTCGTTCTGGTGGTGGACTGGTCCCCGTCCTCAGTGGACTAGTCTGGAGCATCCCTTTGGCTCTCTCAGTTTACTAGCAAGAAGAAGGGGGCGACCCTCACCTCGGTGATAAACAAACGAAACCAGCCAGAACCTTTGAAGGAACTGGGCCACCGACACGTCACCCCCACCCCAAATCTCCCATCAGTGGCACATGGAAAATGAGGAGGAGAATCTTTACAACAGTAAAAAGTAAGTTTTCGCGAGCAGGGACTATGCACCCCCTCCCCCCCCCCCCCCACACACACACACACGGCATTCGTGTTGGCGCTTCTGGCTGCGCCCTCACACCTGCCCTGCTTGTAGGTTTAAGGAGAATGAGCTAAGGCTAAGCCTTGGCCGGACGCCACGCCGGAGGAATAGGGGAAACATGCGCCTGGCAAGAAAGGAGGGCTGGGGTGGGGACGCGATGCAGCTCCATCGCTTTATTTGGGTTCGTTTCAAGGCACGTTCCTTCTGGCCCGGACTCGGAGGGAGTAACTCCGGTAAGCGAGCGGCGAATGACTTGTGAGACTGCGAGGACCGTAGTACGGGATCCCCGTCCCCTCCTCTCTTTTCTTTCTAGCTAGAACTCGGAGTTTTGTAAGGAAGGCATTCCTTTTCTCTCTGCTTTCCTGCGGCGGCGGCGGCGACGACAAGGTTCCCGTTTCCTTCGCTTGCTTGCCAAGCCGCTGCGTTTCAGCACCCTGGACAGCTCTAAGCTTCAAGGGCATTTGTCGCCACCTGCAGGTACGCGCCACTTCGGGCTTTGAGTTTCATCTCACATACTGTACCTGCGGATGAAAACTCTAAATCCGCCTAGCTTGCCCCAGACATCTGGAGTGTGTGAATATAATCACGTTTTTTGCGCACAAGCAGTTTCCCATAGCACACGCTTCAGGTTTTTAAACGTCCCAGCTGTTGCTCCAATTCCTGTGCTTGAAAAATCCCTTTAATCTCCATGCTGTCTGTCTCACCCTACCACCTCAGGCTCCAGGTCAGTGAAGAAAGAAAGAAAGAAAGAAAGAAAGAAAGAAAGAAAGAAAGAAAGAAAGAAAGAAAGAAAGAAAGAAAGAAAGAAAGAAAGAAAGAAAAGCTGGGGAAGACCACATTGCACAGCCACGCAAAACTCAGTGGAAGAGCATAACTCATAACTCATAACTCAGTGGAAGAGCATCTGTTTTTTATGCAGAAGGTGTCAGTTCAACCCCCAGTATCTCCAAGGTAGGACAGAAACCATGAAGAGCCACTTACCAGTCAGCATCAACCATACTGAACTAGATGGACCAATGGTATAAAATATGTTCCTATTTATTGGCACAATCCTGCGTAAAATGCCGCCTGAGGAGTGTGCGCTCTGCAGGTGGAAGGTGCTGTAAACATGCCGTAAAGTGCATTTTCGGCATCCTTGGAGTAAGGCCTGCCAGCACACAGGCCAGCAGGCCTCACTCCACAGCGACCTGCTGCAGCCACTGGCTCCAGGTAAGGCTTCCTCCGGTGGGTGCAGGAGTGGGGGGTGTGGCGAGGGAGGGCAGCTGATGGCTGAGCCAGCCCGGGTGGGGGTGGTGATGTCAGCCACGATATCCCCGTCCCCTCCCCCAAGGAGACCCTGGGTCGTGCCGGAGCGGGCTGGGAAGTGTGCGAATCTTTACACAGGATTGGGCTGCCCATCTGTTCACCCACACACTGCCAGCCTTATAGTACTGTTGCAAAATATACATGATTGTGTACATGATTTTTCTAACTTCTTTCCTTAGGATAAATGATAATTCTCTCACTGAACTTTGAACAAAATGAGTTGAGCAGCACAACAATCAATAAAAGTGGGGGCTACACAGAACAGATTGCTGTCACAATGTCCTTGAAGTATCCTGAAATGGATTTGCTTATATGGTGCCCACTCAAATCATTTCAAAGCATCACAGTCATTTCAGAAAGTCTCATCCATATTGACTCCTGTCAGTTTCAACAAGTAGACCAGAAATAGGCTGTGGAGAGGTTGTCAACATATTTTAGAACCTTCCCTCCGGGTCCTGTACCCTCACACACATGCACACACAAAACCAGCCATGACACCAACACTCTGTGTGCACTCTTCCCTCTCTAATGAAAGTTGCATTGCAGGAAATTACAATGCAACCAACTATTGAAATTGCTGATCTCCAGAAGATAAAGGATGCTACAGCTTCACTTGACAGAATACAGCAAAAGCCTGAAAGGGAGAGTAAAATGAGAACAGTATCTCTGGGAACAATCTGAAATGAGCATCAGATTGGCACATCGTAAATAAATGTGTTGCTAGCCAGCAAACCTTTCCAAAGAGTTCAGAGGGGTTATGTTTGATGACAAATTTAGCTGAAATATTTATTTTGCTGACAAGAATGTAACTCATGTCTGGAAAAGCTGAAAATCCTGGGAGAATAACGGTGCTACCCAGCATTTATTTATTTATTTATTTTTGCAAAGTGTTTTTCGTGAATGAAAAGGTTTCAGCCCAATTTATCCTCATTTGATCAACATTCTGCCATCTCTAGAAGTGAGTTTGGAAGTATCCCTTCAGCCATTCTTTATAGCATAGATATTACTGCCTTGCTGGATCAGAGCAAAGGTCCATGTAGTATAGGATTCTGGTTTTGATAATGGCCAACCAGATGCCCCTTGAAAGCAGCTCGTTATGGAGGTGGTTAGTGCTGTTGATTGTACCTACAGTAGTAACTGATCATCAGACGTTCACTGCCCCTAAACACAGGACTTTCATTTTTAATTATCATAGCTACCATAGCACAAGACTCAGCTTTTCTCAAGAAATTGGGGGAATTTAGTGAAGTGGTCAAGTGAAAAACTGGTTGGGAAAAAATGAAATATTTGTCAATTTCTATGGAAGATTCAGCTGCCATTTTTAATTTCAGCTGCTTCTGGCCTCACACCAGTGCATGATGATGATGATGATTTATTTTTTATTTATTTCTGTATTTATATACCTCCTTCCTTATCCTCAGTATGCTCTTCAGATATTGCTCAAGGCGGTTTACATAGGCAGGCTTATCTAGATCCAACAAGGATCTTTACAATATTGTTCTATATAGAACCATACTATTCCAAATGGTTTCCTCCACGGTGTAGTCATCTTCACTAGCTACCGAACACAAGCCTCGAGCTTTCCGTAGGACCACCACAACTCATGCTGAACAGGGGAATTTTCCAGTTCTAATCGCTCTATCACTGACATTCACAGCATTCCCGTCCGTTCACTCACCACGGCATGCAACAGTGATGCCTCTCTGCCACCAAGGGTCGTAACAGCTTATTAATGATTTCTGGTTTGTCTCCCTCCCAGCACAAACAGGCTGTTCCTGCTTAGCTTCCAGCAGTCTTCAGGCAGTTCAACCTCAGGATCACACCTCCTGCTCGATGATGATGATGATGATGATGCAATCTGTGTGTAAGGTTACACAATATGAGATTGTGTAAGGTTACACAATATTGTGTAAGGTTACACAATATGAGAAGGTGGTTCCTTGTTCCAACAGCTCACAATCTAAAGAGGCACAATGGATATTGGGTATAGGTATACCATTAGTATAGTATACTAATTAGTATTAGTATAGTATATAGTATACCATTACTATGGTATGGTAGAGTCCAGAGTCCTGATTCAAATCTTGCCTCCATGGACCAACTCTATAGGTGGTCTTAGGCAAGCTACAGCCCCTAACAACAATATGGGGGGGGGATAATAATCACCTTATAGCAGTGGTTCTCTAACTCCTAGGAAGGCCCTTTGCTGCCCTGGCAGCCGTAAAACTGGAAGTGGGTTGCGATCGCGTCGGAAGGCCGCTCCAACGCTTGGGGAGGCCTGTGGAGGGGTCCATAGGCTCCCCACACCTCCCGACCTCCACTGCCACCAACGAAGGTAAAACGGACTATTTCGTCAGCAGCTGTGGCAGTGGCGGCACGATCCTGGATGCGCCATCGACGTCACCGCAGGTTGCCATGTCCCTTAAGGTTGTAGCAACCTTTTGTTCCCGGCTGGGGCATCATGACGCACCAGTTGGGGAACCTCTGCCTTATAGGGTTATTGTAAAGATTTGGACAAAATAATACACATGAAACATTTTGAACACTTGGATGTACTATACCAGAGGTGGCCAACCTTTCAACTTGAATGCTCCTTGCCCTTTAACGGGTGTATAGGTGAGGGCATTTCAGCAGGTGCAGCTGCTTTAGCTCCTGCTGCCCATTTTTAGCTGATCTTTTCTATACCTCTATACCTAACTCTATGATGGTAACCTTTCAGAGGGCAATGAGAACTGCACACAATGTTCCATAGTGTTGGCTCACCACCTATTTATATACTGTATTGGCATTGTGACACCTCATGTTTTATTTTCAGTCCCTTTCTTAATAATCTTTCATATTGAATTTTCCTGTGCCGCCACACACTGTACTGACATTTTCAGTGAGCTTTCTACTCTGCCCCAAGACCTCTTTGGTGGGTTGTTGATGCCATTTGAGACTCCGACTGTGCTTGGGATTTTTTTCTCTTAATGATTTTTTAAAATGTGCATCAGTTTACATTTATACATTAATCTCTGTGTCTACCATCCCACTGCCCACTCAGTCAGCCAGCATAGATTGTTTTTGAGTTCTGCACAGTCTGTTTAGGACTTCAGTAACTTCAAGTAACAAGCCAAGTTTGCAGAAAGCCAATCTCCCTATTCACTCCTGGTTCCAGGCAATTTTTGACTAAGGTGGCAATCCCAAGCACATGCACAAGGAAGCAAACCCCATTGAACTAAATGAGTCTTAGGGGGAAACAACACTTTGGAAGGAGATAAGTAAGGTGACAATTGTAAAGAAAATGTTTTATGTGACTTCCCCATTTGAGTGAATTGTTGGACTGTTTGAGTACAGAATGAAGATTACATCATTGCAATGTAAATGAAGATACATTAAATTTTACCATATCCACAGAATACACTTTGCCATTACTTTCTTTCATATCTTACATAGCTCTTGAGAAGATATCATGTTAGTCCTCAATGGAAAACTGGAATAAGAAGACTAATGAAGATTAACTGTCTTAAGGTCGAATTCTATTTGGTGGGTACACCAATGTAGCACAGATGCTGCCATGATATCCATCATATTCTAAGCGTGGCCAGCAAGGGGGGGAGGGGAGACACCAGAGTTCCAGCCAGCCACAATTCCCAGCAACAGCACTGCTGCTCAGACACTATCACCGATCAGTGTTACGATGGCCTGGTGACCGAGTGACACCGCACAGACACCACCCCCAGACCTGCCCACAAGACCGCCAAGTCACTTGAGAAGCCCATATCCAGGCACCAGCCCCACCCCCATGGAAGCAAGCGCATAGGCACAGCCTGGCAAAACCAGCCAAGCTGCACTGTCCCATGGAGGCCCCCATGAGCCATGATCCCAGACTCGACTGCCCAGAAGCAAGCCCCCTGGAATACAGTGGAGACTACCCCTGAAGAGACCTGCAGAGGACCAAGTTGGTGCCAGAATATATGGCCAAGACCAGGGAAGATGAGTCACCCATGGTCACCATGCCCACAGGCAGGTAGCCAGAGCAGCACCTCCACATGCTGCTGCCCACTAGACACTGCTACGTCTGCACAGCCCCACCCCAAGGCACCCTGTGCATCAGCCACATGGTTCAGGTCAGTCCAGTCACCTGTCTGGGGGTGCAGACAGCAGGCACTGGCCCCACTGGCCGGACACCCAAGTGAATGCCCATGCCTTCGTCTGGCTCCCCAGCCAGGATGTCCAAAAGGCAGTTGTGCTCCTGCAGCAGGGCAGTCACATCCACCCTCACCTGCTTCTGTCACTCTGCACCTTCTCAGGCCACTGCAAGAGCCACCAGAATGTCCTCCTGGTCCTGTTCCATGGCATCAATAGACTGCATGACCCTGTCCGGAGCCTCCACAAGCTGGGCCATGCCTACACAGACCACATCAACCACTGACTGCTACAGCTGGCTAATCTCCACGATGAGTGTCTGTTCAATGCAGCCTTACAGGGCAGCCATGTTGCCAGGCAGAAGCTGGGTGGGACGAGTCCCGAGGGCACATGGCAGTAGGGGGTCTCAACACCCGATACCTGTGGCAACACCCAATCTTGTGGCAACACCTGCCTGTAGGCAACACCATGGGCTCCCAGGCAGCCAGTCCTGGGCAGCTTGGACAACCAAAGCAGATGTGTTAGCGGCCAGGATGGTCAATGCCAGTGGGGACAGAGGCACAGGGGCTCCGGCTGCCCCTGCAGGAGAACTGCCCCTCAAGTCACTCCCTGAGGGACAACAAGCAGGGCTCCTCCTCCCTGCTAGTGCCTGAGCTCACTGGCAGCATCTGGATAGAGGAAGGATACATAGGACAGGAGGCCACTGGCCCCCTCCAGCATGCTCACCCTCCAGCAGGGTTCCATGCTGGCCAGCTGAGGAAGGTCCATACATGGAAGGCGGCAGGACATGGCTGGTCCCCAGCAGGCTGGATGGTCCCCAGTTGGAGAGATGTGGCCCATGCCAGTGGGCTAGGGGAGGCCAACAAAGTTCCCAACCCCCCCCCACTGGTCCCACTGGAGATTGACTCTACCAGTGCAGCTATGGGGTGCAGCACATGATAAGCTGGGGGTGAATTTGTGCATAGTACCCATCCCAGGCAGCCACCAGAGGCCCACCACATACTTGCCAGTATATCCAGGCCCTGTCCCGGATCAGGTCCCTGTAAAGGAGCATCAAAGGGGCCCCCTCCTTGAGGACCTGGGCAATGGTGGCACCATTGTAGTCCAGGCCAGTACCCAATGCATCCCAGACAGCTTTCCAAAGTGGGTCCAGCTGCTTGTGGCAAGCCTTTCCTATATGCTGATGGTAGCCACGTGTGCTGGTGGCCTTAGCAATGGTCTCAAAGAAGGCTAAGCACTGCTTGGCATAGCACCGGCCCAAGCCAAGGGCCAGATTCAGATCCTACACACTTACAGCAAGTTCAGCTTGGGCCATGTCCAGTTGGGTGCGCAGGAGGCTCGGGCCCCCTCTTCCTCAGCAGCAGCAGGGGTAGGAGGAACAGGGGCAATGGGAGCAGGAAGGAGCAGCTGCAGCAGGACCAAAGGAAGGAAGGCACTGCTAAGATAGCAGGTGACATTTGATAGGCTTGTTGCCTTTATATGGCATGAACTCCACATTGTGTCTAAGATAGCCATTAGGAAAAACAATGGCCTGGCCTAGCTGTTAATATAATCCCCTAGGCAAATTTCTAGGCAAATATAAGCCTAGGCAAATATAAATTTCTAGGCAAATATAAATTTCTAGGCAAATATAAGCCTAGGCAAATTTCTCAGTTTGCACCCTGCTAAGCCAGATTTCTTCTCAGCTAAAGTCCTTTGAAAAAAGTTTCAAAGGCAGTACCTAAGCACTCCTATCACCTTTCCTGCTGTAGGAAAAGTCAGTCACAGAGCTTCGCTCTCCCCCCCCCCCTCAACTACCCCTCTGGACAAGACTGAGCACTTTGACAGAAACCATGAATGTTGGCCGTTGTCACTGCTGGAGGCGGTAATGCAAGGCAAACCAGCTTGGCAGCCAGAGGGGTTGTATTTGCTTTGGCCTTAGCAAAAACAAACAAACAAACAACAACAACAACAATGGTTGACAATCTCAGCTTTAAGGTGTTGGAATAGGACCAGGATGAATTGGGTTCAAATCCCCACTCAACCAAGAAGTTCATTGGAAGATCTTGGGCCAGTCACCCTCTCTCAGCCCAAGTCACTTCACAAGTTGTGATGATAAAATGGGGAGGGGTGATATGGATACCACCCTGAACTCCTTGACAAGAGGTTGGAAACTATGCAATTAATAAATGCATTCCCTGGTTTTGAGATCCCTAATTTCCATTTTAAAAATCTGTTTGCGTCACCTGTCAATCTAATTCAGGATTTAATTGAAATACAAATGCTTTAAAAGGCTTTTAGAATGTGTTATGTAACAGGATCCTGCCCCCAAAGCCCATTTCACACTCCATAAAATCATGCCTTCAATTTTATCACACTGTGAAGGTTTTTTCCCCTGTTTAATCTTAACGCTTCTAATACAATCAACTTGAAATATTTTGTTCCCCAGTTCTAGTCTCTCTTATTGTTCTGCAATTATAAGATGTAACCTAATTTATACCCAAGAGAGCATTCTGGAGATATTAAAGACGAGGACAAAACAGGAAAGCGTTATTTGTGCATATAAAAGATTCCTTTTCCTCTTTTCTTGCATTTTTCACGCCCCCCCCCCCGACTTCTGAGCGGGTGCAATTGTTTCATAAATCATAATCAATATTTAACTGTAGTTAAGAATATAGTCCACACAAAACTATTGCAAAAAGACCAAATGCAAATTTCAAACTCAGCACTCCAACTTTGAAGAACAATAGAAAGACCAAGATGTAGAAGGTCTGGCATCGTTCATCAGACAAGAGAAAAAATCCGGTCAAATGTGACAGACAGACAACTGTCTTCCTTGCATCCCTTGAGCTGCCTTTGGCAGGGGAAGGAGGAACATTGCTTTCCCTGGTGTCTCTTTGGTGGTTGCTGGGCCACCAATCATGGAGGATGGCTGGCAGATTTTGCTCCTGCTGCAATGCTGCATAAGAGGAAATGCTACAAAAATGGATTTGCATTCAGAAGACGGAAAACATATCTAGATGTGGCGGCCTGTTTCTCTCAGGCCCAAACCGCACATGCAGCAATCCATGTGGTAATGGGCATTTTCCACAAAACATATTAGGCAGCAATATGCACACGGGTTTCCTTATCCCATGGCTTTCATGCCATGGAATATGCAAATAACTCTTTGCCCACGCATTACCCTCCTAATTCATGAGTTTGGATTTTTCCACATTAGTTTTTGAACGTGCAGTTGATATCTGTGAGTTTGGTAGGTGAGATGGCATCTTAGACTGTCCTCCTGGGGATCCCTTTTTTGCCACAGCTCCTCCTCTGGCTGGTCTGGCCTTTCAAAGGCAGCTGTTTCCTCCTCCTTGCTTGTGGCGAATAGGAGAGAAAGGCACAAAAGTGCTACAGTATATATCTGAACAGTAGTCTGAGAACCTTTCGACTGCATTGTTCATGATGGAGCGAAGCAATAGTGTATTTCCAGGGTTATCTGAGGGGCTGCATAACCCTCCCCCTGCAGCATGCATGTTTACTAATAGGTGTGGCCTCTGGTCCTATCCTTCACATGGGAGTCCATGAGGTCCAACAGGGGATGTGAGAAGCAGCAAGGATAGGAAGATTAGAGTTACAGAACCATGAAGAGCTCTAAGCGAGCAATTCACTTCAACAGGATCCAGAGGTGGACAAATACTTAAATTCCCATGGACATACATTATCCCTCCAGGATCCACCTCTCTGCCTAGAGAGCAGACAGACTTAAAAGAGCAGCTCTCTGATTTGGGATCTTACACTTCTTCATTCCGTTACATCCCTCCTGGTTCATTTCCAGCACTGGTGTACAGGATCAATGGAGTGTGAGGCTCTTGTCATGGGAGAAGTTGATGAGGGAAGGGGCTGGTTTGTCAATGAGTCAACCTAGGGCGTTCTACCTCTGATGTTTTGGGCTCTAGAGCCTCCAGCTGCATGATCTAACGTGGCTCCAGCCTAGTGTAAGGCTGGTCCTTCCGACCGAACTGCTTCCCATCTGCAGGTTCAGACTCTAAGCTACTGCTCACGACATCTTCACTGTTGCAACTGCTGGTTCACTCTTCTGTCCATCCTTCCTTCTCCATTCCATGAACTGTATAAGGCCTTGCATGGCATAGTGGCACTGCTTAATTTGCTGATGCTAGTGCAACACAGGTAGAGAGTCACGTGCTGGTGCAATGCTGTGATGCGATGCGTTGCATGTGTGAAAGGGCACGTGTTTGCGATCCTCTCTTGCTCAAGCAGGGCATACTTTCTGGAGCTGTAAGGCTCAGAGACTTGCCCAAAGACAGCCATTGAATCTATAGGGGAGTTTGAACTCATGTCTCCAGTGTCCTCAAGGCTAACTTTCTGCCCACTGGATCACATCAACTCCCAACGAAAGGCAGCTCTCCCCCTTTCACTGCCACGCAACGAGTCTTACTCTGTGCCAGCAGAATCTGTGCCTTTTGATTTTGATTAGAAACAAATCCTTGTGTGTCACATTGAATAATGCCACCTCTTTATAAGCAATGCTATTAAAACATTGGAACAAGCATCTTTATTGATTACAAGGGAAGGCAGCAGCCTTGATAGTTCATATTTAATCTTCAGGAATGCAGCCTTGACAGAGGAAGAGAAATAAGAAGCCATAAGTAAGGCATCATGATTGGTCACTTAAAATAAATCAAGGACTTCATTTTTAAAAAAATAAATTTTGATCAGTACAACTTGTTTCTCAAAATATTTGGAAGCTTAGATCTGGTCTACACATGCAGAAGAACAAGGTGGGGATGAGGTATTAGAACTCCGAGGGGATAGAATAGACTGTACCATTTCAGGCTGCAGGTGGGGAATGTCATTTTGAATGCTCCCTCACACAAAAAAATTCCTGGCAAGTAGGGGGAAAAACCCAGCTAGGACACCAGGAAGAAAGATTATAGCCCAGTCCATTTGCTGTTGTATGACTTTCTACTTGCAGGAACGTTTTCACATAGGGGAGTCTTTAAATATCACCCGTTTGCAGCCTGAAGTGGCACAGTCCTTTTTATCACCTTAGGATTCCATCAACTCATTCCAGCCCACGCTCCACCTAGTTCATTGCTCAGGTAGGATGCTGCCTGGAAGCTCTCTGTAAGTTTCTCTGAACTGTCATGAAGAGTGGGATATATGAAACAAACAACCCATTATGATATATTTCTCTGAAAAGTGAAGTCAAACGAAAACATTAAGAATGGTTTTCCCCATGCCAATACTCCGAATTAAATGTTTCCCTCTGAAGCTCCATCATGTTGTAACTAGGCCCGCAGTGGGATAGGATTGCCGATGTGATAAAAACTAGTTACTGCTGCATTGAGCTCATACAGCTGCACATTCCCTACGCACCACTGGCACAGGGAAGTTACACTATGCAGTGCTATGCCGGTGGTGCTGTGACACGGAAGTCTCTGCATTGCCCTGTGGTAGGAGACAGAGGTGTAATCGGAAAGGGATGGAAGAACGATTACCCTATCTACCACCCCAGTTGCCAAAGGTAGCAGGGGACTAGAAATGTTGTGGTGCAGCCTGGCAGTCCTCAATCACTGAAGACGTTTCCATGGCTGGCAAAGGAGGTGCATGGATACTGTGGCGTCGGTCGCTAATATCACAGTTCTTTGGTTTACTGTCTCAGTGTGGTTAGGATGCTGGCAACAAGTTACTATTGACCAGACACTGGCTAGCTTGAACTGGTACTAGCAAAGTCATGTTGTGGTCACCTTAATGCAATCATCAGATCAGGCTGCCTCTTAATTTATTTATGAACAGGGAGAGGGAAAAAGATATATTCGTTTGCTGGTTTATTACTTCTGAGGCTAAAATCTATAATAATCCTACCCAGGAGAACAATGAACTAGCCTTTCTCTCTAAGATTGGTTTTCCACCTCCCCACCTCGCCATCCCTAGTGACCCATTCTATTACTTTAGGCTCTAGCTACAATGATATATCTGCACTGCCCACAGAAATGGGCACTCCTGTTGACTCCCTTAAACAACTGTATCTTTTACCCAGGCCCCCCCTTTGTTCAAAGACCTTTTCAATTCCATTTGAACAAACGTATTTCTAGATTATGTTTGACAGGGTGTTAGGAGCTATATGGATTGATGTTTTAAATGTTCGCTTCAGAGTGAAAGCCTTCAGAAAGCTGAGATCAATGTCTAACAACATGTCTTACTGCCCAGTGCTATCCCCTACCATGGTATAAGGTAAAGGTAAAGGTGACCCCTGACAATTAAGTCCAGTCGTGTCCGACTCTAGGGTGTGGTGCTCATCTCCATTTCAAAGCCGAAGAGCCAGCGTTGTCTGAAGACGCTTCCGTGGTCATGTGGCCGGCATGACTCTCCTTGCCGCAGCGCGTAGCATGCAGCTGGAACACGGAGCACTGTTTACCTTCCCGCAAGTGGTACCTATTTATCTACTCGCATTGACATGCTTTGGAACTGCTAGGTTGGCAGGAGCTGGCCAAGCAACGAGCGCTCACCCCGTCACGGGAATCGAACTGCTGACCTTTCGATCGACAGCTTATGGTTCAGCGGTTAGAGCTTACTTTCAGGTAAATGTGAATGAGATTGCATCCTTAATTACTTTAAAAATCTGGCACATTACAGAATCTTGTCAGTGATGGTGCCTATTTTAGGGAAGTCGTTAAACAAATCTGCCCTAAGCTCTACCCTTGCACCTTTAAAAGGCATTGCAATTTTATTTTATTTTTCAAGTAAACGTTTAATTCGATTTGCTGTTTGGATACAATAACATGAGTTGTTTTATTGAATATTATTAATTGTAACAGTTTTGTATTTCGCATTTTGAGATGGGTACATTGTGTTGTGAGCCAAGTTTGCTATTTTTGTTACCAGTTTGCTGAACAAAAAGCGAGAGCTCAAATATCACAATAAAAGTGAACGCAAACTAGAAAGCAGTGAGCACAGATTAGAAAAAAAAAAATCCATAAGGAAGCCATTTGTAAATGGAAACCCTGATTTAGTTGGCTCTTGTGTGTGGCCGTCTTGTTTACAGTTGTTGCAGCAGGGAGCCCTGTGACTCATCGAGAAGAACGGAAAAACGGTGGGGGGTTAGTGGTCTAAATAAGCTGGTAATGAAGAATATTCTTCTTCCACATGTTGTGGCACTTCAGTATCATTCTAGTTAATAAGCAATGTAATAAGCCACACACCTAATCTTCCTTAGCTGTTTCTATTTTGAGCACAAAAGGATGCAAAACAGCCTGCATTGTTGCTGTTTCTTGAAAAGTGTAGTTGAGTAAGGATCAAAATGGTATCGTTTCTTATATTTAATATTGCTAGTTTATTAACTACTACTATGAATTTGTCTTTTATGTTTGCTTATTATGTATCCTACACCCTGCTCTTATGCGGGACTGTCAGTGGTCTTTCATTCAGATTATCGATCAGATCTATGCTTGCTTAGTTTCAGAAATAGTATAGCAGCTGTTGCTCCCAGGCCATTCGGTCTGTCCTCACTAGAGTTTCTTTAAGCACTACTATATTAAATGTATATATATAACAGGACAGAACAGGCACGAAGGCAGAGTACAACATAGAGAAAAACAGTAAAATGCCAAAATAGGAATGAAATATGAAGTTTAATAATAATCATAAAAATGAAAAAGAATAGTACAGTAAAAAAAAAACAACAAAATACAACCCCCAAACCCCCAAACCTTGTTCGGCAGGTACCCAAGACAGGACCTTCTCAGTGGTGGCACTTCATCTTTGGAACTCTCTCCCCGGGATAGCCATCAAATGCCTATCCTCTCTGTTTAAGTGCTGGCTTTAAAATCGGCATGTTTAACTGACTGCTCTTTGGCTCTTTTTATTTCTTGCAATTTTTAAAATTGTTTAATCTGGATATTGTTAAACTGCCCTGGGCATACATCCTAAAAGGAGGAACATAAATATTTTCAGTGAATAAATAAATTGAAATAAACATTTCTGAGTTAATATTTAACTTTGGGGAAAGCAATTGATCAGGCTAATGACAGGATATAAATTCCAGAAGGACAGTAGTGCTTCTGTTGTAAGAAAAACCATCTGGATTCTTGTCAAATCTCACTTGTTGTACAAACCTTTGTGGACTGGACTCCACTTTGTTAGTTGGTGAATAATTTGTTGAATCAGGACCTAGCAGAGCCAATGGTTTTAATCAATATTATGGAAAGTGCACAGTCACATTTTCACATTTGCTACCTGCTTTTGAACAAGAGGATGGCCTATTAATCTTAAAAAAATAAATAAATTGTCACATTGTCTGAATTCCGGTGTGACATTTTAATCAAATCAGATTCTGGATGTATTTTGTTCTGGCAGAGGTCCTCATGAATGATTATAACACCAGCCTTGACTGCCTTGTAATAACTAGTAATGTAGCTGTCGGAGCAAAACTCCATTATCTGTCAGAAGTTCCAGTGAAGTAGCATCCTCTCATTTTAATAACATTTAACATTCAGGCACTTGAGGGCTTCCATTAAAAAATCTTTTTTATTCCATGCAGTAACAGCTGCAGGAAATGACCTTCATGGAAACTGCCTTATTATTAGTGATGAACTGTACTGATGTTCTTGTACTCCAACTCTTGATACATGTACTGTATCCATTGCCTTGCGATGGTCTTTCTACCTAGCTGCTTGAGACAAAGCAAGAACCTCACTTGTGGTCTGTTAGACATCCCGTACGCACCTGCCCTTTTACACCTTCAGAAGGAAACTGAATGTTATGAACATCTGAAGTTGGCTTATGATAAGTTAGAAGATCATTGGTCCACCGCACTCTCTGTTGTGGCAGCAATTCTTCTGAGATGAATCTTTCTTAGCCCTGCCTGGAGATTCCAGAGATTGAATATGAGGGTTTCTGCATGCAGAGCAGAAACATAGGACCACAAAGCTACACCATTCCATCCCCATTTGTTCAATATTTTAGGTATAGCCCCAGCACCAGATCCTACATCACAGCTCTAGTTATGAATAACAAATGAGACTTGTAAGGGAATAATCGAAGACCCAACTCATATGTTACAATTGCTTGCAGTATGGGAGCTTGTTCTGCATGTTGCAGCCCTATGCTGCATTGGTAAGATCTATTAAAAAAGAACAAGATGGGTGGGATGAATGGCATAGGCGGCATATCTCATGCCAACTTCACGGCCTTCACGGTTTGGGTCCAGGATATCTGAGGGACCGCCTTCTCCCATACATTCCGGCCCGCTCTCTTAGGTCATCTGAGGGGGCTCTCCTGCGTGTACCACCTCTATCGCAAGTTAGGGGAGTGGCAACACGTGGGCGAGCCTTCTCTGCTGTGGCGCCACAACTGTGGAACTCCCTGCCAGGGGATCTGAGAACCACCCCCTCCCTCATGACTTTTCGGTGAGGGCTCAAAACGTTTTTGTTTCGTCTAGCGTTTGGGTGATGGGTTGTGGCCTGCCTCCTGTGTCTCAAGATGCTCTGCCATGCTGCTTTTGTGCTCCCTACTGTTGCCCCCCCAGTGGATTTTATTGATTTTATTGTTTTTATTGTTTTTAAATTAAGTATGTATTGTTTAAACTTACTTTCTGTATTTTAAACTGTTCTTAATTTTTGTTGTAAGCCGCCTTGGGCATTTGCCTCGGCATAGGATAAGGCGGGATATAATTTTTTTAAATAAATAAATAAATAAATAAACTTGGACTGATTTATGTTTCCAGTTTAAAGATATTACCAATGCACCATATGACCAGACTACCGTACCAGGAGACGCCCGCATGTCTCAATGGCAGCACGTGAATCAGTTCATAGAGGGTGATGTATGCAATGGGGCACTAGCATGTTTGAAGACGTTTGCATTTCATCACATACATTTTTAGTGGTTTGTAAACACTAAGCCTTGTAGAAAATTTGGGAAGGAAACTGCGAATTGTTGTTTACATCTCTCAAGCCCTAAGGCCATGACAGAACGATCTTTTCATTGTGAATCTTTCTTTGTTATACATTGACATCTAGAAGTAGGTCCCACCCACCCACTGTTGTGTGAAAATTGGCTACAGAAGAACAGCATTTATTCAAATGCCTGCTAACAATGCCACTTCCCTGAAATTTAAAAAAAGGTTTGTGCAGATGACTGAATGGTGGTTGCAAAAAGTGGAGACAGTTTCTCTTAACACCACTTGTCCACAGTCCTACTCACCACCCGTCTAGAGGAATATATTATACCCTGGGCCAGGGGTTGGCAACCTTTTTGAGCAAAGGAACTGGATGTTCGGCGATGATGTCATCATGTCATCGTCGAACCTCCGAGTTGCTGAGCTCTTGGAAGCAGCTGCGTGGAACTCAGCTTGGGAGGGAAAGCCTCCCATCCAATTTGCCGCACGCTGGACAGGGCATGGTAGAGCCAACTGCCCAGCCTTGTGGAGTCCCTGTGCCACTCTGTCATGCCCTGTCTGTCTAGCATGCAGCAAATTGGGAGGGAGGCTTTAAGCCAAACTCTGTGCAGGCTGGATGACTTTGGGCCGGATCCAGCCCACAGACAATAGGTTGTGACCCCGCTTTTTCCTCTATGGGAAAAAGGGAGGCTTTCCCTAAGAACATAAGAGCCCTGCTAGATCAGGCCAAAGGTCCATCTTGTCCAGCTTCCTGTATCTCACAGTGGCCCCACCAGATGCCTCAGGGAGCACACAGACAACAAGATTCCCTCTATGGGCAAATGGTAAGACAATCCCTAGTTTTCCCTTAGGGCTCTCCAGTCCCAGCTAAATAGAAAACCACAAAACACACTGACATCTGGGTGAGGCAGGCAGAGACAAAGATGTGGGGTGGTAAATTTCCTGCCTTGTTGTTTGCCTCCAAACATGCTGGGTTTGAAAATTTGTTTGAGATCACAAAACCTCTGTAGGTCTCTAGTGCTCTCCCAACCAAAGGAAGTCAAAGTTGAATAGTATTTTCAATTTGTTCCCCATTGCTTCGGACTTGCAAGGCAATGTTCAATGGGTGGCACCCAGATCTTTGGTACAGGAGTGTTCTGTGAACAGCAGGAGAATTCCACCAGTGACTAGTGCAAGGATGCCGCCCATGCAGAGGTGAAACTAGACTGGAGCGGAGGCAAGTAGTTCTGCAAGACTCCGTTACACCGGAGTCAGCGGCCCCTCCCCCTTGCTGTTGGAGCCATTCCGGCAGCGACAGGGGAGTGTCCTGCGTGTTGCCATTGCCGCCAGAATGGCTCCAACAGCAAGGGGGAGGGGCCGTTGACTCCGGTGTAACGGAGTCTTGCAGAACTACTTGCCTCCGCTCCAGTCTAGCTATGCCACTGCGCCCATGGGTACACTTCTTCTTAAACCCACAGAAGGAGCCTCTGCTAATGGCGCACTGCTGCACCAAAGGTCTTGATTCTCTCTATATCACTGTCAAACCGCTAATGAAATCCCCCTGCTCATCCATGGCCATCCATTGCCTACCTGAGTAAAACACCTTGGACTATCTCCAGTAAATATCCAAGCTCGGCTTTTAGAAGACCACCAGCAGAATATGGGATTTTTTATGTAGGATAAAAAAAATCAAGGGTTTTTAAGCTATAGGAGGTTAGGCAGTTTAAATATCAGAGGGCCATTTTGTAACTATGAAAGCAGTACAGCCATGAAATACAATGAGACACAGGGGGAGCTCAACTCTCTTTGTCCAGCCCTAAAACGCCCCCCCAAAAAAACAGCACACAATCAATGAACTCAGTGGAAACAGCCATAGTTGCTACTGTAATATGGATCGCTCGCACCAGACAAATAATGATTCCATATATTTTATCCAATTGAGCAAGTCCTCATTTATCTTCAGTTAGTCAGTCCATTGCAAGGACCTGTTGAGAAGCACTGAAAATCGCTTTTTCAAAACATTTTCCTTTCTGAAGAGTGTCCTTTGTGTATGTGCTCTGAGTTTATTGCTTTGAGATTTCTGTGTGTTGGGGGGGACTGTCAAGATTAGGTATTTTTCAACAATATTTACAATTTATTTGCCCCCTGTTTAGAGTTGCTCTCTTTAGAAATGTTTGAGCAATGCATTTCCTTACCAATTATTTTTCTTTATCATTTGTGCACACTGGTTTAGTCTTTTCATGGGTGTGGAGCTGCTTCTATTGATGTCATTGTTTAAAGGGAGGGAGAGCACAGGAGCATTTTAATCTATGCACAAATAAAAATAGGACAATTTTGGTAAGCTTTGCAAGGAGGGAAGAGCATAGACCATTTTGAATCTTGACAAAGTTCAGGAATATGATTATGCATGAATGAAATCTATGTTGTCTGCCTATTCCAAGCACATAGTTTGTGTACCTTAATCCATGAGGCTTTCTTATTCCAACAAGTTTTTAAAGAGAGCTGTGATGTTCAGAATTTATGATGTGAATGTATGATGTTTGGGTAGGTGTGGATGTAGGTTTATTACATGCTCATGTGCAGGTAGGTAGGCTGCATGTGCAAGGACCAGAGTTTCCTGGAGGGCTACAAAGCACCTCTGTACATTTTTTGGCAGGCACATTGCCTCCCCCACCGAGTCCCTGTATGTGCAGTATGAGTCACCCACTGTCAGGGCATGTGCATGTTTTCTTCATCACAATGCCTCTAAGCACAGCCCATCATTATTTCCCATAAGATTGAATGACTTATATTGTGAAGAAAGAAAATGGGTGCATTCAAGGATAGCTGGTGTGAAACTAAAACAGCCCTTTACCCCTGATGAATAACAGAGATGGGGTCTCTGTTAGGGTTGCCAACTTTTTGCCGGCTTTTGTTCCTGTGTCTCTAACAGGGGGCTTGTTCTTAACGAATCCGCAGGGTCTATTTTTTAGCTCCATGCTGTGAAAAGCTTCACCTGCTGATTTCTACAGGTCAAGCTGCTTCTAAGGCACAAGTGTAAGCTAGGCTGTCGTCCCGTCCGTCCCGTCCCCCATCACTTGGCAACCCTAGCCCCTGCAGCTCTCTGCCATGGAAGAAAAAACCCCACTGGTGCCAAGAGAGTCTGAGGAAAGCCCAGTTTTCATGACATAGGGTAAGTGAACACACATAGAAGGGCAACCACTATACATTCAGCTGGATGACTGGACAGTGTATGGTGTACACAGGAGACCACGTGATGAGGAGCATATGTGGTAAAGGCAGAGTTTCGTTACAAGGAATCATTGCAGTGACGTGCCTCAGAGTAAAAGCAGCAATTTGAAAAGGCCCAGGGGACTGCGATGTAGGGGTTGTGCATGTAAAACCATCTCTGTATGAGTTGGTTCTGGCATGCATAGTCCCTACATCACAGTCCCTGGGGCCTTTTCAAACCAGTCCATCCCTGCTTCCACTCAGTGATATGTCATTGCAATGATTCCTTGCAAAGAGCATTCCAGATGTGAACTGAAAGCAGTGCAGAATTGCCTTATTGAGGCTGCAGGCAGACAGGCTAAAACAATCAACCTACTGAGGATAATTGAAATGCCAATATTACTAATACTCGCTTTTTTGCCTGAAGAATGGGATTTGACTGAATAGAGCAAGAGACAGATGACAGATATACAACTCAGCGGTAGGATATAGGTCTTGCACAGAGAAGGTTTCCAAGTTCAATACCTGGCATCTCCAACTAGCATTAGGAAAGACCCCCCCCCCCTTATCTGAAACCCTGAAAAGCTGTTGCCGGTCAGTTTAGCTAGATAAACCAATAGTCTGGCTCAGTATATGTCATGCTCATATAACAGGAGAAAAGGTCCAATGCTGCTTGGAGGAGGCTAATAGGGAAGGCAAAATTATTGGTGTCGTTGCTGTACAGGAGGTGATAAAGAACACACCACTGGATGCTCTCATCTAAAGCCTGGATCACTCTTAGTCTTAACTAAATGTATAAAGCACAATTTCAGCTGTGAATCTTTTGGTTCCCCTTTAAATTCCTAACATTAGTTGAAATGTATATTCCAGATTACTTTTCAATCCAGTGTGAAATAGAACAGTTTTACTGTTTTACCTTCAACTTTTTTACTATCAAACCTACCCTCTGTCCTCCCAACACCCTTCTGCCACTCGGCGGGAAACTCACCTTCCCCGTCGGGCGCAGCTCCAGATCTGGGCTGGGGAGAGCAGCGCTGGCCTCAACGCCGGCGCCGCTTAATCCCAGGGTGCCGCAAACATGCTTTTTACGGCACGTTCACGACACCCTACACCAGAGGTGGCCAACCTTCCACCATTAGGGCCTCTGCGTTCTTAAGAGTTGTGTAGAAGACAGAATCTTGGCAGCTGCAAGTGCTGATGGTGCTGCTAAAGCAGCTGCACCTGCTGAAATGCCCTCACCTATACAACCATCAAAGGGCCAGGAGCATTTAGGTTAAAACGTTGGCTGGCCTACACAGTCTCTCCACTGGTCCAAAACTGGACAGGATTGTGCATATACCTACTAATATGGCCATGTAATGTACTTTTTTCCCAAGGGTCCAGAGGAAATAGAGGAAATGCGAAACCACCAGCCTCTATTAAGTCCTTTGGTCACTCCCTATAAATGACATGCATTCTACAGCTTTCCTCCCACTTTTTAACCCAGTGGTAGCATTAGGAGTCAGCCAGGTCAAGCACTGGCCAAGGTTCATTTCCTTGAGATGCCTACTTAACCATCTACTTAACCAGGCCTACTTAACCAGGCCAACTCCTGAACCCTCTACTACCAGTGGCAAGTCAGCCAAGGAATTTTGCGCCACTGCATCTCCATCTATACATGGGAGTATCCCTCAGAAACCTGAATCATCATGGAGTCTGTCTAGGGAATGTCCCTATTGGACAGTGGGAAGGCAGGACTAGACACGATCTGCCATCTCTTCGAACCATCTCTTGTATTTAGTAGCAATCTGATCTGAAGGCATTCGCAGGCGATAATCTGTACCTCCACTCCACTAAAAAAAATCCGCCTGCCAATCTCAGCGGCTAAAACTACTGCTGAAGGTACAGGAGCAGGCAAAGCCATTTTCCTTTACCAGTTGGCAATCCTAGAGGAATAGCAGGTAATAAGGTGTGAAAATTATTCTGCATTATTTGAATGTACATACAACTGTGTGTTATACATACAACTCTCAGATGGCACAGATATAGAAAAGAGAGTACAGGAAAAAAATATCAACAATAGCTATGAAATGCAAGAGGTACATGACTTCTTTGCACCACTGTTTCAGTGTCAATATGCCAATTCCAGTTTCTTCCAGGCTCTATTAGTCCTACAGCAAGGTAATTTAATGCCATGTAAAAATGTTCCAGTGGAACTGAATGTCAGGGCCTGCTAAGTCAAGGAATGCAGATAAAAATCATAAAAATATACTCACAAAACTATGAAGTGTGCTTCTAAATGAATTGCCAGCTTTTTCTTTGCACTGCCCCAATGCCAAATGCTTTCCGCTACTGTAGATGCATGAATCTAATACTTTGAATCTAATGAATCTGAAAAACACTGAATGTAATACTTTGTATTAGACCAGGGGTTGTCAACCAGTGGTACGTGTACCAGTAGTGGTACGCTGACATCCAGGACGTGGTACGTGGTCCCCTGGCTGCCAAGATGGCAGTCACGTGGCACCACGGAAATGGCGGCATGAGCTCTACAGAGCTGGCAGAGCCTGAGCGCGCAGGTTTCCAGGGCTGGAAAAGGCCCTCCTGCCCGCACTTGTCCCTTTACCGGCATTTTTTGAGCTCCAGTGCGGCCAAAAACTCAGCACGGTGGTACGCCATACCAAAGGGGTTGAGAACCGCTCTATTAGAAGTTTTGTATGGAGTTCTCCTGGGGCAGAGTCCCTGCAATCAGAATTCCGAGAAGACCAGTGTTAACAAAGTACCTTGTCATATATGTTGTTAGGGCAGCAAACTGTTTGTGCAAAGTACTCCCTTTGTGTGCAAAGTGCCCTTTCTCCATAGTTCCCATCACCACAGTTCCCACGTGTGTGCGCTAAGAGCCCAATCCTAACCAACTTTCCAGCACTGATGCAACAGCAATGCAGCCCCAGGGAGCAAACATTCCCTTACATGGAGGCCTCCATGACTGCCTATCCATTGCAGAATACAGCGTGTGCCCCAATGGCATGGCAGTATTGGTGCTGGAAAGTTGGTTAAGCAGTAGCGTAGGAAGGGGGCGGGGTGGTCTGCCCCTGGGCGGCATGTGGGGGGGAATCTTACTGGCTCCAGGGGTGACAAAATGGCGGTGGCAGTGAGAAAATGACGGCAGAGAATGCAGCGACACAGGCAAAGGCAGCGAAGGTGGTGGAACGGCTCGGAGGAGGCCCCTCCCTCCTATCCCGCCCATGAGAAACGTTTGACTCCAGCTGATGTCACATCTGGGCGTGACGTCACAAGGGGCAGGCAGCCTAGCTACACTACTGTGGTTAGGATTAGGCTGTAAGTATGCACAATATGAGGCCAAAGAGGTATAGCTCCATGCCATGTGTCCTGTATTCTGAGTTCTGGTATCCCTAGACCCTAGCAATGGTTTTAGTATTGGAGTTGGTGTGCTGTGATTGAGAAGTGTTGTCTGTGTCCTATACTCCACTGTAGGAAAGCGGTCAAAATGGACAAATGTGTACGCGTACCACAGGTTGGGAACTTCTGCTCTAGAACATGTCCAGAAGCCTCTGCAGCATGTGTAGGTTCCATGGTACAGACAGGCAAGGGATCTTCAGCAGAGAAGCCGACACGGAAAGGATTGTCTGAAGACAGAAAGTATGAAAAGCACAGGGGTAGACATTCAAGCTGAAGCACCTTTTATCGCATCAGCATCAGCAGCTAATTAAGTGTAAATTAACATGGATTTTAAATTTTAATTATTTTCAGAGCCCTTTTGTCTCTCTGATTTTGGGCTTATTTTGTACTTTGGAAAATGTACTTTGGTAGGGTGGGGGAGGGAGGAGCTGATTTTGGGAAGTGTGACTTGAGAAAAAAGAGATCCTTGCGTGTGTGTGTGTGTGTGTGTGTGTGTGTGTGTGTGTGTGTGTGTGTGTGTGTGTGTATGTGTATCACACACAGAAAGAGTTAAATAAGATATTTTTGCACATTTAAAATTATTTTAGTACTTTTTATTTAACGATTAATTACCGAATTCATTGATTGATTAATGCAATTAATTAGCGGTTAATTAGCAGGGGGTACTTCAGAAAATTGGACCGTGATAGGGGGTACCTGGGCCTCCAAAGGTTGAGAACCCCTGAACTAGAGTTTATGTGCTGCGGCCTGAATCTTCCTTAGTCACCAAATTTCTCATCACTACAGTGCAATCACTGATACATTCTGGTGCTGCATTCTGAGAAACTTCCCAGTTTCTCAGGAACAACCCTGAGTCTTTTCCTTTTTCTGCTCACTTTTCTTTGGACCCAAGCCGTTGACCACCACCCCCAACCCCATGACCGAAACATCAGATAATGCTGAAATGCTGTTTTGATAGCACAGAGTTTTGTGCCTGCTCTATTTCTTGTTTCCTGAGTGTACATAAGAACATAAGAACATAAGAAGAGCCCTGCTGGATCAGGCCAAAAGCCCATCTAGTCCAGCTTCCTGTGTCACACAGTGGCCCCACCAGATGCCTCAGGGAGCACACGAGACAACAAGATACCTGTGTCCAGTCGCCACTCCCTTGCACCTGGCACAGAGAAAACCCACTTCTAAAACCAGGAGGTTGCTTATGGCTTGTAACCTGTGATGGTCTTTTCCTCCATGAATTTGTCCAAACCCCTTTTAAAGGCATCTAGGCCAGGTGCCATCACCACATCCTGTGGCAAGGAGTTCCACAGATGAATCACACGCTGGGTAAAGAAATATTTTCTTTTGTCTGTTCTAACTCTCCCTCCACTCAATTTTAGTGCGTGTCCCCTGGTTCTGGTGTTGTGCGAGAGGGAGAAGAATTTCCCTCTATCCACTCTCTCCATCCCATGCATAATTTTATAAGTCTCAATCATGTCCCCCCTCAGGCGCCTTTTTTCTAGGCTGAAAAGCCCCAGACGCTGTAGCCTTTCCTCGTAAGGGAGGTGCTCCAGCCCACTAATCATTCTGGTCGCTCTTTTCTGCACCTTTTCCAATTCAGCTATATCCTTTTTGAGGTATGGTGACCAGAACTGGACACAATACTCCAGATGTGGCCTTACCATCGATTTGTACAAAGGCATAATGATATTGGCCGTTTTATTCTCAATCCCCTTTTTAATGATCCCGAGCATGGAATTGGCCTTCTTCACAGCCGCCGCACACTGGGTCGACACTTTCATCGACCTGTCCACCAGGACCCCAAGATCTCTCTCTTGATCCGTCACAGACAACTCAGAACCCATTAGCGTATATGTGAAATTTTGGTTTCTTGCCCCAATGTGCATCACTTTGCACTTACTTACATTGAAGCGCATCTGCCATTTTGCTGCCCATTCTCCCAGTTTGGAGAGATCCTTCTGGAGCTCTTCACAATCCCTGCTGGTCTTTACCACCCGGAAAAGTTTAGTGTCATCCGCAAACTTGGCCACCTCACTGCCTATCCCCAAGTCCAGGTCATTTATGAATAAGTTGAAAAGCACCGGTCCCAAGACCGATCCTTGGGGCACACCGCTTTTCACCTCTCGCCATTGTGAAAATTGCCCATTGACTCCCACTCGCTGTTTCCTGGTCTTCAACCAGTTCCTAATCCACAAGAGGACCTGCCCTCTTATTCCCTGACTGTGGAGTTTTCTCAGGAGCCTTTCATGAGGGACCGTGTCAAACGCCTTCTGAAAATCCAGATATATAATATCCACGGGTTCGCTCGCATCCACATGCCTGTTGACCTTTTCAAAAAATTCTAACAGGTTTGTGAGGCAAGACTTCCCCTTGCAGAAGCCATGCTGACTCTCCCTCAGCAGAGCTTGTTCTTCTATGTATTTTAAGATTTTATCCTTAATGAGACTTTCCACCATCTTCCCTGGAACAGATGTTAGGCTGACCGGCCTGTAGTTCCCCGGGTCCCCCCTCCTTCCTTTTTTAAAGATTGGCGTGACATTAGCTATCCTCCAATCCTCTGGCACAGTGGCCGTTTTAAGGGACAAGTTGCATATTTGGGTCAAGAGGTCAGCAACTTCATTCTTGAGTTCCTTCAGAACTCTTGGGTGGATGCCATCCGGGCCTGGTGATTTATTGATCTTTATTTTGTCAATTAAGTCTGAGACGTCTTCTCTTTTAACCTCTATTTGACTTAATTCTTTAGTCAGGGGAGACCGTTCCGGCAGCGGTATTTGCCCGAGGTCTTCTGCCGTGAAGACAGATGCAAAGAACTCATTTAATTTCTCTGCAGTCTCCAAGTCCCCTTTTATCACCCCTTTCTCTCCCTCACCATCCAGCGGACCCACCGTTTCCCTGGCAGGTTTCCTGCTTCTAACATATTTGAAGAAGCTTTTATTATTCCCTTTTATGTTGCCTGCCATACGTTCCTCAAAGTCTTTCTTGGCCTCCCGTATCATCTTTTTACATTTCTTTTGCCACAGTTTGTGCTCCTGTTTATTTTCCTCATTAGGGCAAGACTTCCATTTACGGAAGGAAGCTTCCTTGCCTTTTATAGCCTCCTTAACTGTGCTTGTTAGCCATGCCGGCATCCTCCTGGACTTGGTCGAGCCCTTCCTCCTTTGTGGGATACACTCCCGCTGGGCCTCTACGACTGTTGTTTTAAACAGCCTCCATGCACTCTGGAGCGATTGGACTCCTTTTACCTTCCCTTTCAGCTTTTTCTTAACTAGTCTTCTCATTTTGGGGAAGTCTGCCCTTCGGAAGTCAAGGGTTTTCGTGTCAGATTTGCTCGGCACTCTCCCTCCGACATGCATGGCGAAACAGATCGCAGCATGGTCACTGTTCCCCAACGGTTCGGTAACATTTACCTCCCTGACCAGATCTTGAGTGCCACACAATATCAAGTCCAGAGTCACCTGTCCTCTGGTCGGTTCCGTGACAAGCTGCTCTAAGGCACAGTCATTTAACATATCCAGAAATCCAGTCTCTCTTTCATGACCTGAGCATGAATTGACCCAGTCGATGTGAGGATAATTGAAGTCCCCCATGAATACAGTGTACTGTATATGTATACTATATACAGTACTGTCAATAAGGACTGTCTTCTATACAGCCTGAGAAAATGTTTAACACCTGAGGCTAATTCCAGTCTCTCAAAATCTCTTTAAGAAAGCTTGACTGAATGCAGGGGGGGGGGGGGAAGCAGGCAAGTAAAAAATGAAAAGATAAAAAGTGCTGATTTGAGTGATAGATCTAAAGAGAGCACTTCATCAAAACATATCAAATGGAACCGACTGGGAAATTAAAAGGGGGGAAGCACCCAGCAAAAGCTCTTTGTGAAAGTGTTAGAGCTGAATGGATGATATGACAACCCAGCACTTCATCACAGCTTAGTCATTTTAGTGAAATTGACAGCTTTAATTACTTTTCTTCTCCCCTTGGACTTGATGTCAAGGAAACACTAGAAGTTAATATTTGTCAATGTTTTCAGTACCAGTCGAAATTTTCTCAACTGCACCATCCAGCAGTTTGTCCCATCCTTTCTTATGTGACCAAATAATGTGGTCACATGATCTCAGCCATTTAGGGAATATCCTGACCAGCTGATGCAACATCAGAGATAAAGGTACTAAATATAGACTTACCAGATTTTCCAGGACACCGAGGGGGGAAAGTGACATCACGGGGGGTGGGTCAAGGAACCGTGATGTCACTTCCGCTGGAAGTGACGTCAGAGGGCGTGTCCGGCGAGCACAACCGGAAGTGATGTCACAAAGGGTCGTGTCTGATTGGACACACCCCCTGTGACATCACAGGGGCGGAAAATCTCTGGAAAAGCAACGGCGGGACGGACCGCTGAAATCCAGGAAAGTCCCGGCTGGATCTGGGACTATGGTAAGCCTAACTAAATACTGTATTGTCCCGAGTATAAGACACACCTGATTATAAGACGCACCCTTAAAGTTTGGTGCTATTAAAAAATTCAGTTAAATCACTGGCATTAAATTGCAACAGCCTGATTATAAGACGCACCCCTAGTTTAAAAACTTAAATTAGGAGAAAAAAGTGAGTCTTATACTCAGACCAATACGGTACCTCCCAGGTTGCAAGCCTGCAAATTTACCTGTTCACATACATTAATTTAATTCTATGACCATGGATGTTGTGATTAACTATACCTCGTAAAATTTAATCTAAAGACCATAAGCACCATCGCAGAAAGTGGTATTTCTCTTTGATCAGAGATTTGTTACTGGATATTTTAGCAATTGTTACCAGTTACTAAGATGATATTTTGATGCAGCGAATGCTGGATATGACTGTATGGTTTCAATAATTGCATTCGCCAGAACTGTGATATTTAATGTCGCAATTATCTTTCTAGTGAGCCAGTACTCTGGGTGCTACTAGGGGAAACCGCTGGAATGGAACATGATGAGTTATAAATAAACCTATGGTTTGTGACGTTCTGCCTTAAGGCAAGTATGAGTAAGAGCTAAGACAATTGGAACACTTGAGGGCTAAGAAGGCTGGTAGATGGGTTTTCAGTGAAGAAATCTGTGCAGACTTGTAGTCAGAGATTTCAGTAACATATCTGACCACAATATTTTCAGTAAAACGGAACATAAATAAACTTGAGCATATCAAGAATAGAAAATTTCAGCGAAAGCACAATTGGTATCAAGTTTATTCTCGCAGAAGGAAGGATATATCTTTCTCAAAATATGTTTTCTACTAGTATCTCCCACTTAGATGCTCTTTCCCTTAAAATATACAGTATATATGGGTTGGAGTGTTCACAATGGGAAAGCAAAGGAAGGGCCTTTCTTACCTCTCTCCCCATCACACACCTGTATACTGTTGTTCACTGACATGCAACATTCTTGCTGGGATACAAAGAACAGTGCAAGGAAGGAGACAATGACATAGTGCTGTTCTGTGAACTCTTATGCTAGAAGCTTTCCGCTAGCAGAATGGCACCTTTGGATCCAATCCTCTGTGTTTTTTTTCCAAACGTATTCTAATAAAATGCAGTCTAGCATCACTTGCTACAACACAAGACCATAACAGGATGAGCAGCCCAATCCTAACTAAACGCTGCCTGGAGGTCGCAGCAGTGCCAGCGTGGGCTCTGCTACATCCTGCGGGCAGCTGGAGATCATGCAGGGGTGGAGAGGTAAGTAAACATTTCTTTTTGAGCTGCAGCAGCTCTTTAGTTCAAGTAGAGGGAAGGAGGCGTGTTGGGGCAAAATGGAGGACAGGATATCGGTGGAGCTATTGCCGCCAATACCCGCCATCCGCCCACCATTGCCACCCTAATACACCCTAGAGGTCCCAATGTCCTCCCTGTTTCACCATATTCTGCCCCGTTCCACCACACACACACACACACACACACACACACACACACACACACACACACCACTGGCTTACCAGCACCGGCAGGAGTGAAGGGTTCGCCTGCCACTCCTCAGGCGCTGACACCTCTTGCAACAGCGCTCAGAAAATGGTCACCGGTGTCCATTTTATGACAGCAGAACTCTATTCAAAAAATCCCTCCACACACTGGCCCAATCCTAGTTAGGATTGGGCTATAAGCCAGAAAAGTAACCAAGGTAGCAATAAGTCATAAATCTTTAAAAGCCCTTTATTTTTATTTTTATTTAGTCTGCAACTCCATTATTTCAGCTCTTTCAGAGGCTCTGCTAGGCAAGTAAAGGGGTTGTAGGTCAACAACATAATATAAAAGGTCTGCTATTGTTTTCAAAATATAGTATCAGGGCAATAGATCTTTATCATTTGGCCTGTACAGTGGCTCAAGTGTCACTTTGACTTATCCTGATCTGGCAAATTTCATGGGCACAGTTCATGTAGAATGGCTTTTGGCACAACATCTGTCAAAAAGAATGGATATACCCCATAAATTTCAATGTGCAGACAATTATTTTCAATAATTGAGATAATTGAGATAACTCTTTTGATAAAAGAGTACCTTTATCTCTAATGTTGTGCCCGTTATAGAGACATACTTGGGTAGCCCAAGCCACCACCCCCTGAAACAGCAGCAAATTTCACCATCCATCCACCCCAAATCCCACCATGCACCCACCTCCCTCCTGCACATGCACCAGCACTACCCCGCATGCATGCCAACACACACCTCACAACACGGCGGCTTCCATATGCTCCTCCTGATGGAGGCCAGAGGGGCCTGGTGAAGGGGCCTCGAACAGCACAGAACATTCCACTGGACGGTCCTCTGCAAACGCAATGGTAGCAGAGAAGAAAGGGCACTTTGCTGCCATCACCACCATGGAACAGGCTCTACAGTGAGCTCTAGCCCATGTTCGGTTTTTTGCCACCATCACTCGAGACATCTAACCTGTCACTTCATCGTTTGCAGCTCCTCAGTAAACCAAGGAGCAGCTCTGAGTCTGTGACATGGCAGAGATCACTCAGGAGTGATCTCATCCACTGAGCCATTTCCCCATTCCACAGGTCAACCAGGGCTTCAGATGAGCCACCATCCTTGGCAGCTGAAAAATCCCCCAGAGCCTTCAGGAAATCTTCAGGATCCATTAGCCCCCAGAGGCGGACCATGCCATGCAGCCCATCGCCAGACGTAAGAAGCTGCAACAAGCCTTAACCTTAACAGTAAGTACAGGGTCACACACACACACACACACACACACACACACACACACACACACACACACCGTTATCCACAGATCCAGTATCCATGGATTCACTTATCCACGGATAGCAGATCCCCTGCACGACCCCCCAGGCACTTACTTTTACCAAAGAAACCTCCGTTTTTTCTTCAAAAAGACCGGGGTGAGCAGCCTCCTTGCAGGACTCACCAACAAGACAGAGTCTCTGCAACCTTGCTAAGACTCTCTAGCACCTAAGTCTTGTTGGTGAGGCCTGCAAGGAGGCTGCTCACCCCAGTCCTTTTGAAGAAAAAACGGAGGTTTCTTTGGTAAAAGTAAGTGCCTGGGGGTGGAGGGTGCGGGGGGTCATGTGCCCCCCACAACCCCCCCAGGCACTTACTTTTACAGAAGAAACCTGTAGCATTTTTTTCCAGATTGTGGCGCGGGCATGAGGGTCCTCCCGCTCGCACCGCAACCCGGGGGGAAAGGCTACAGCCCTGCCAATTCGGCCAATTCGGCAGGGCTGTAGCCTTTCCCTCTGGGTTGCGGCGCAGGCGGGAGGACCATCCCACCCGCGCCGCAACCTGGGAAAAATACATTTTAAGGGGGGTTCTTGGGGGGGTTCTTGGGGGTACATGAGGGTGGTAGTCTGGGGGCACAGGGGGCAACCGGAGGCCCACATAGGGGTACGCGGGCCTCCAAATGTTGGGAATTCCTGATATAGACAATTCTTGGCACTAACAAAAAGACAAATTATGTTACAGACAGAAATTATTTAATTCTCACATCGTGGAAGGTGCATTTGAGAACATTATACAGTATGCTCACACAAATCAAGCAAGAAACCATAGACAGCTGCAAATACGGAAATAGACCCTTGGTCCATCTAGTTCAGTATGTTGACACTGAACTGTCAATGGCTCTCCAAGGTTTCAGATTGGTTCTTCCCCAGTCCTTCCTGTGTTTGCCTGGTCCTGGAAATGCCCTGGGTGTGCCACTTACAGTGCAATCTTATGCATGTTTACGCAGAAGTACGTCCCGCTGTCTTCAATGGAGCTTACTCCCAGGTAAATGTACATAGGATTGCAGCCTCAATGCCTTTAAGGTGAGCTGATTTCCTAAACAGATGAGCCCATCAGTCTGGGCAGTTTGGAGTTTTCTCAGCAAAGAAAGCTGAAGTTGGCACGAACGCGGCTGTGTGAGTTGCCTGAGAGGAAAACACAGATAATGGTTTCTCTTTGAACAATATGACCACTAAGAAAGAGGCCTTCTGATATCATGAGACCAGGCAGTGGAGAACGCGATAGCTCAGTACTGCAGATTAGGCACCCAGAGAAAACTGGACACAGCTGATACTTTTAAAATGATACTGATATAACAAAGAGGACTTCATTAAGGGCAAGTTGTGTCCAAGACAGGCCACGTGCTATAATTGGTCGACACAAACACATAATATGGAATATACTATAGATTCTGAATATGGAGAGAACGCACACAGAGAGGACAGAACAGGATGTGAAGTTGAATGTCAAGGGGTACACAACAATAGTATACCCACAGAAGGAAAAGTGGCATTTTTTCTTTTGTCTTTTTCTCCCATACTTTGGTAGTTTTTGTTTTTAACCTGGCATTTTACTGGCCCTTCTGAGACTATCAACACACTTTTATTTTACCTTTTAATAAATCCCTTACAGATGTATTTGATAGATTTTTTTTATTTTCTTGTTTTTACCCTATCTGTTTTCTTCTTTTCCTAAAAAAAAATATTTTATCATCAAGCTTGTGGACTAAATTTCGTTTTGGCAACGTTCTTTGGTGGGATTAGTAACCATTTCTCTAAAGGAGCTTTCTCCATCTTACCAAACAGTCTTGAGAGAGTCAAGCAAGTGTGGTAGCTATGAACCTGATTATTTTCCTTTAACTTAGTGGGCATGGCTTGTTGAGTTAAATTAGGGAACTTCTAATGCTGTCCTGTACAAAATTGCTCAGGGCTGTATTCAGTGGGTTTTTTTTTCCCTGGGGGATGTATTTGGGATTGCAGCTTGAAACTAATCTAGCAAGCCTTTGGCTTTAACTACACAGCAGGAGGAGTTTAGATGGGCTTTTGAAAAACAGTACAGTATTATTTAGGAAAAGCAACAGCATTTGAGCTGATTTGTACAGTAGCAGTGGGTGCAGATGTGTACAGTATGTGTTATTAATCCCCACCAGTAGGGGGAGCAGTTACCTATTCAGTTCCTAATTTAAATGATTGTGGATTGCTGTCCCCTGCTTTGATTAGACCTCTGTTTAGCTTCCTTTTCCAGTTTTTGTTGCTCTGCCTGTATAACAAGGGCTGCCGTTCTTTCCTTTTTTGCAGTGAAGTTCTTAACAAAACTCAGCTTTGTGTGTGTGGGACTGATTTTTGGTTCTGCTGTATTGTGTAGCTTGGTTTACATTTCTTGTTTTGATTTTTTAATGTTGATCAAGCTACACAATACATCAGTTCCACTTTTGTTTCGTTTCTTAATATGCTCCATACTCATATGTGCCTTGCTGGCTCTCCCATAAATCAATAAGCCATTTGATGCATCTCAGTTACAATTTGAGGTCCGTGGTATTTTCTACTGGTTCAGCTTACCCATTGGGGTAAAAAAAATGCAACTTTCAATCTGGTGATGTGAAGATTAAATATGAGATCTGCTGCATGCAAAGCATATGCTTTACCACTGAGCTATGGCCCCTCCCCAGAACCTTTCTTACGTACTTCAAGTTTAGTTCAGGCAGGTGCCTTTCCTTCCCAGAGTTCTACGAACAAGGCTTCAAAACCTTAGAATGGCAACAAATGATATATCAGAGCGACAAAGCAGCTTGGCTTCCCCCCCCCCCCATCTCGCCTTGTTAAATTATGGCCAGCTAAGGTTCAGGGAGTTCACGATGTGATGATTAGCTATCATCATTCATACCAAATTGGGAGCTCCACATCAAAGAGAGACACAAAAGAGAATGACATGAAAATGCCACAAGAAGCAATCAAGAGTCTGGAAATAATTTGTTTTCAATAGCAGAGCTTGAGGCGGAAGAGCTCTTTTCACTCTTCCAGCTTTTCCCCACAGCATATTGTAGGTCTTATAGACAGCAAGGCTATGGCAATGGAATCAGTGCAATTATCTATACATTATTGTGCTACTCAGGACAAGGGTGCTTGGGACTGTATTTTAAATATCAACAATCAGTGCCGTCACCACTGGCAGCTTTTCCTGAGTGGATCTTCTCTTGGGCTGCTGCAGTTCCAGTACAACTATTAATGAATTGAAATCAGATGAATTCCTCTATCTAAGAACTGGAAAAATAGAAGTTAATTAGAATAATTCCATTTCCTTTTCTGGCTACTTATTCCATTTCATCCTTTCTGGTTTTCAGATATTCCTCGACTAAATACAAAATGAACTGTACTAAGTCAAAGAATAGAAATACACAATTATGTGGACTGGGCATGTTATGGATAGTGAAATTGAAGAGGCCTTGACCAATCAAGGCCCTTCAGATTCTTTGCATTATCAAACACATGGAATAATTATGACAACTGAGACTTTTGGACAAGCCTACCATGGAAGCAAAAGAAGAAAAATTTCAAGCTTTTTCTAAACAACCAAAATCTCCTCCATACTACAGTATTTATGATTCCCAAGGCCTTGTAGAGTTACAAATGATATATTCACAGATAGAAAACTTGTTCTGATGCTATCATATTACGTCTCCCTGGCCATATGAATCCAACAGAAATCCCACTGCTCTCATCTCTGGACTATTTTTCACTCATGTAGCTTTCTGCTCTACTTGATCCTAAAGCAGTAAGGTTGCAAACTATAATTTAAATCAAAATCTCGCATAACATTTCTATAAACATTGGGTTGGATCCAGAGAAAGTGAACCCTAACTAAGCACCATTGAAATCAAGTCACAACTAACAGCGCAATCTCGAGGAAGTAACGAATGGTGGAGCGAGCACTCCGCCGTTCGTAGTAATTACAAATGTGCCATAAAGCACGTTTGTGATGACGCAAGAGTAAGGGAGGCCGGCGCAAGGCCGGCCTCCCTCACTCCGTCGCCAGACCAAGGAAGCGCCCCCTGGAGGAAGGTAAGCGCTCCCCTGGCGGCCGCGTGGGCGGTCCGGCGGGTGAGGGAGGGGGGCCATTGGTCTAGCTGGCCCAGGAGGGGTGGGGGATGGTGCTCGCCATATCCCCATCCCCGTCGGGCCAGCTAGGCCACTACACGACCTCCTCCAACTTCCGCCAGCTATTTAACTGGCGGAAATCTGAGGAGGACCATCAGGCCAGCCCCGGTTTACACCCGGGGAAGGGGACGAACGTCCCCTTGATCCGGCGGGCAGACCTGGGCCGCCTGCTGGATCTCTACACAGGATTGTGCTGTAACTTGTCTCATTGATTTCAATGGTTCTTTAGTCAAGACTCATTTTCTTTAGATATAGTAATTACACTGAAACAGATGAGAACCGGTTTCCTTACAGGTTTTGTTCTTGCCACCAACATTTATTTAATTTATTTTTTCACATATTTATACTGCCCTTCCTCCAAGGATCTCAGCATGGTGTACATACAGTAGTTCCTCCCCACCTTTTATTCTCACAGGAACCCTGTGAGGTAGGTGAGGCTGAGAGATAGTGACTGGCCCAAGGTCACCCAGGAAGCTTCATGGCTGAGTGGGGATTTGAACCTGGCTCTTCCAGGTCTAAGTCCAACTCCCAAACGACTACTACACCATCCTGGCAAAAGGCACCAATGATTAAAAAGTTTAGACAACACTTCTGAGAAATGCTCTGACATCAACAAACTTTGTGGGGAAATTCATTCCATAGCTGAGGGGCAGCCACTAAGAATGCCTTTCTGCTTGCTCTTGCTGCCGAATGTGACACACAGTAAATTCAAGAAATGTTCCCTGGTTTCGTTATGTTTATTACTCATCATCAGCATAGTAGCAGCAGTAACCATAGGAAACTCCAAATAACTCCTGGGTCAGTACCATTGGTACTACCCATAGAAATATGGCACCTGCCTAGAAAGTATTTAAGAGTTCAGTTACCTCCAAGCCCAGGTTGGAAGAAGTTGCCTTCCCTGTGGGACCTGCCGGACGATCTTATATCTGACTGCTCTTGATTCCTTCTCTGCCTTACAACATTGATGTGGACCACAGTCTCAGCCTGTCAGTCCATTCCTTTTTCTCCCCACTCCAAACCACCTTCCTGACCTACATTCTGACCTTCTATATTGAACTGGCCAGTAATATATAATAATATAATAATATACAGTATTTATATACCGCCTTTCTTGGTCATTGGATTTCTCCTCTGACTTTAATCCAAGGCGGTTTACATGGACAGGCTTTCCCAGCCCCCCTAATGGTGTTTTGTTTTTGTTTTTTAACAATCATATATAAATGTTCAATCTTTTGTGAACAGCTACATTCCAGATGGTATCCTTTGCAGTCTGACCTCTCCCTGGCCGTTGCCTCCCACACTTGGCCGACGCAGCTGGCAGCTCTTATCACTCCTCATGGAGGCTTTTTTTCACAGCTTTTGTCAGCGGTGTGTCTCGAACTGGCCATTCACCGATCTTCGGGCTTTGTTGTTGTTGTTCAGTCGTTAAGTCGTGTCCGACCCTTCGTGATCCCATGAACCATATCCCGCCAGGCCTTCCTGTCCTCCACTATCTTCCTGAGTTCGCTCATTTTCATGTTCGTTGCATCGGTGATGCTGTCTAACCATCTCATCCTTTGCCTTCCCCTTCTCCTTTTGCCTTCAATTTTTCCCAGCATCAGAGTCTTCTCCAGAGAGTCCTCTCTTCGCATTAGGTGGCCAAAATATTTGTGTTTCAGCCTTAGTACCTGTCCTTCCAGGGAACAGTCAGGGTTGATTTCATTTAGTGATTGACTGATTTGATCTCCTAGCAGTCCAAGGGACTCTCAGGAGTCTTCTCCAGCACCACAGTTCAAAAGCATCTATTCTTCGGCGCTCAGCCTTCCTTATGGTCCAACTCTCGCAACCATACATTGCCACTGGGAATACCATCGCCCCGACTATACGAACTTTTGTTGGCATGGTAAGTCTTCGGGCTTACGAGACGGCAACTCTACCAACTGAGCCAGACCTCCTGCCAGTACAGACTCTTTTGAATTAGACTTCGGGGAGGGGGGGAGATTTGCTCATTCATTGCATTCCAACCTTGTAAGTCATATACTGCCTGATCTCAGCTCATACTAGTGCTTTACCCCCAACCCCAACCCCCAACCCCACAGACAGGTAGGAGTTAAAATAGGCCATTCTGGATTAGGTTCTTTCAAATACCCATAGTGTTCTCATGGGTTTCTCCTATAAACAGAACCTTCTTTTTAGGCAGCTCTTCCTCTACTGTTGTCTTGATTCCAAAGCACCAAATCAAAAGTAAGAGCAACCATCAAGGAAGGAGGGTGATGTTCCCATTCACTTTCTACGCACACACAAGAAGTACACTGACTTGGCTTCTTGGTTTCAGTTGTTTTCGCAATCATGAAGGCTGAGGGCCAAAATGTGCACTCCTTTGTCAAAATTCTCAGATGAAAATGGAGCTTTTGGCTGCATTCATCCCTCAGGAAAAGAAGGCTGAAAGATAATAATGGAGTCTCATTGTGTAGTAAATATTTCAGGACTTTACCATCACTTCTGCCATCAAAGAAGACATTAGCAAGATAAGCAATGCCCATAATGCTGCCTGAACATCCCCTTTCATAGTAGCAGGATCTTCTTATCTTCACAAACGTATTTCAGAGTGAATCTGTGACCCACCTATAAAACTGTACCAATATACAGTATACTAGAGAGACATTCAGCCCAATCCTATCCTCTTCGTTATGACAGCAGGACAGTCCCGCTGTCGTAAAAGAGCCAATGAGAGCGCACAGGGCGCACTGCCGCCGGGCCAGTTCGAGCATCAGAGCTGCACTGCCATGACCGCCAAACCAGGGCGGTGCCAGTAAGTTGGCACGCGGGGCGTTTTGCGAGCAGGGAGGGGGAGGCAGCGGGAGTTTCTGGGTGCATTGGGGGGAAGGCAGGAGGCAGGGAATGGAGTGGATCTTAGTGGCAAAATTGCACACCAGATCCTGTCCCGCTCATTTCAGTCCACGCTGCCTCCTTACTCTCCTCGGACTTACGCCAGCTCTAGAGCTGACATAGGTCCAAGGAGATCCATAGGCCATTAGGAGGTCTACCCGGAAGTAAGGGAACAAACATTCTCTTACCCCAAGGAGGCCTCCTAATCGCCCCCTACCATTGGATGCAGCACGCGCCTCCATGGTATGGATGCATTAGCGCCAATGGCGGGAGATAGGATTGGGGCAATAGTGAGGCATATCCTCCTAATCATAGAATTACATAATTAAAATACACTATCAGTCACATAATCCAGCTTCTTACCATAATGCAAAGGTTTCCCTGTACATAAATACCTCTGGCACACACCTAGCTGGCTTTTCTAGATGCAGAGCTTCCATTGGACTTCTTGATGCAGCCATAGCAAGAACCCTCATGATCCAGGTTGCTCACAGGATCAAAACATCCATCTGTGACCAATATGGGGTGAGAGCTAGAGGCTTTGTATTAGACAACAGAAAAGTACTATATGTGTTTGGTCTAAGGAAACAGACTCCCTAACTGCCACTACCAAACTACTTTTGTAGCTGGAAAAAAATGATCCACAACAATCAGGGCTGTTTTATATACTACAAATTAATGCACATCATGTACACAAGACCAGGGATGTGTGGTGTGGGAGCGATGGGTAAGGCAACCCCGCCCCCTCCTACACTACCAAAAATCGGCGCAGTCAATCTTTCTAGTGCACTTGCGAACCGCACTTCAAAAGTCAGCTGCGGCAATTTTGGATAGAGTAGGAAGGGGCAGGGTTGCACAAGATATATACATTACCAATTACGGTAGTTATATACATCAGATGGTCACATCTGAAGTACCTACATGCACTTATGATGCTACATATACATGCGGGAGAGAGAAACAATTGCCTGTGGCTCTGCAGAAAGTATGTAATGTGTGTACATGTGGTGAAATATGATTCTGTACACACATACTCGATATGCAAGATGTAAAGTGACCCTTGACCTCATCATTTAAGAGAGACATGGAGAGGAGAACACATGAATGTTGCCTTATGTGAAGAGTCTTGCCTCAGGGAAGAGCATTTTATCCTGATGAGCCTTCCATATGCCTAAGATGTCCATCTTTTTCTTTAAAAAAAAACATTTTAATGTTTTATTTAAAAAATCACAGAATGCAAAAGCAATATAAAAGGAAAAGAAAGGATTTGTACTAAGACAGAGAAAGAATCATACTGCTAAATATTGTTATTAAACTTCTTATTCTAGGATTGCAAAAATGATGCCTAATGTTCCACTTGTAATTTAGTTGGCACTGGGCTCTGATCCACATATGGTTGTCCATTTTATCATTTTAGCTATTTGTCAGATCCGTTCCAAATGGCCTTTAAGTTTATGAGTGGCTGCCTTTTTCCAATTTGCTGTCAAATTGTTCCTGGCTCTGCACAGAAGGTTTATAATAGAGACAAGGTTGCATGTCTCAACCTTTCCCTTTAAGTCACAAAGGAGTACAGTTACTGAGTCTAATGGAGCTTATAATCAGTAAGATCTTGACTAAGCAAATTTATTGCTTTCTACTATATTTGTATGTTGGGTACCACCAACAGATATGAATAATGTTCACTGGAGGAGAACTACATCTCCAACGCTTACCTAGGTTCACTTAATATTTTTTTAGTAATGTAAGTTGTATGTATTTGATACTATAGATATAGCATCTTATAAAAAATGTATTTCAAAGTGGTACAGATTAAACTTAAAGGATTGGCCTTCTTCCGAATCCATGTCGATCTGATATGAATCCATTTTCACACAGCTTGTAGAATTGACAAATATGTATATTTCATCTATTTCTTTTTGATATTGTTAATTTAATTCAGGATGAGTCTCAACAATATAGAATATTCGTTTTATAATCAGACCTTTATTACAATCTTGCACTATTAGATTTTTAAACAAAGATCCTTCCCTAATCCCACCAGAACAGCAATGTTGTCAAGTGTTCATTGCATGTCAGACTAGCAAATACCAAAAAGGGGGGGGGGGATTCTACGCTGGACATTTTAAAAATTGCTCTTTGTTGTGATAAGATCTGTAACATATAAAATACAGTAAGTCCACACTTAAAGTCGTTTCGTTTTAAAGTGGATGGGAAAATGCCATAGGAACGTTTATGTAGAGGTGGAAGGGAATTGGTTTACTTGAACCTCTAACTTCTTATATTATTATGGAAGGGATGGGTGGGGTTGGGCAAATGCACAGTGTAAGATTAAAATGCAGGATACACAGGGAAATTTCAGGAAGAGGGAAAGAAAAAGGGATACCTTTTTCATTTCCCACTCTCCAGAAACCTGCGGCTCTCTCTCTCTCTCTCTCTCTCTCTCTCTCGCTCGCTCGCTCGCTCTGTGTGTGTGTGTGTGTGTGTGTGTGTGTGTGTGTGTGTGTGTGTGTGTGTGTGTGTGTGTAGGCCAGGGTAGCCAGTCTCAAACTTAAGCCACGTCATTTAAAGCCCATCTAGGGAAGATTTCAAGAGAAAAAGAAAGACCAAAAGGTGGGGGGGGTTCCCCTCTCCACAAGCCCTTGTCACTGCTGCTGCTGCCCTAGCAGGCTCATCCTAAGGAGTCAGGTCTACATCATCGGCATTGGGGTGGAACTACCCAAAACTAGAGGTGGCTCAGATTTCCAGTAAACACAAACCATAGAGACCCAAGTCTTTTTTTATTTCTGAACTCAGTCCATTCACATCCCGGCCCTCGCCCCATGGGAAGTTACTGAATTCACACTGACTTCCAATGGGTCCTGAGGGCTCTTCCTTTCCTTTGCATCCTGCTTTGTCCCTTCTTCCTTCCTTCACTCCTCTCCACCACCACTGACCTCCCTCACGGTCCAGCTTGCTCCTGTTCTCTTGCTCCTACTTGCCTCACCTCTCATCAGCCCACTCTCCTTCCACCTCCATCTCCCATTCTCCCTTGTTTCTGCCTCCCTTGTGCTTTCTCTTCCTCTGCTCATCCTCTCCCTTCCATCTCTCTTTTCTCTCATTCCTCTATCTCATTCCTTCTGCTCCTTTCAACTCATCTTCCTCCTTTCCTCGCTCTCCTTTTGAACCCCACCCCACTGTCCCTTCCTTGCCCCAACTATTCTCAGCTGAGCAGTGCCCCTTGTGCCTTGGCGGGCATGGGGTGTCTTGGTGAGCCTAGGTGGTGACATCACAGCCTCGCCCCTGACCTCACAAGTGACAGCTACCCACTCCCTTCTGGTACACTTCCGAGTCACAGGTGAGGCTGTGAATGCCACAGCACCGAACAGGGTTGGGTTCCTGTTCCCGATTAGCTGGAGCCCTGGCGCAATGCACTCTTGTAAGGGGTTGGGAAAACACCGCTGGAATTTTGTAGCAGATCCATGCTTGTCCAAATATATTATATTTCTGGGTACAAAGATTAAGATAACCTGTAAATTAATTGTGTTAATGATAATAAAGAGCTACTTTCTGCTACAACAGTATCACCATTAGCTAAAAAAATGGGCATATTATCTCTGGTGACATAATCTACAGGTGCCAATTGCCGGCAGCCATATTTTTTATATATATTATGCCCATTAGAAGACTCAGGCAATAGTAAGTGCCCGCTCTTGGACGCTAATACAGATATTGATTAGATTAAATTTAAAAGCATAAAGCGACCCATTGCCCATCAAGAGATTCCAAAGGAAGCTGCCAGAAGTTTTTTTTTCCACATTTAAACAATTAACAACTCAATGAGAAAAAAGAAGTAAAGCTGGAAATGTGATGACTTTTCTAAAAATTGTTCTCAATATTATAGATGAAATGCAAAATACTGGATATGGCCCCAGCTTCACTTCAAAACTAGACAAGTTATTTTTTTTCCTGGACTTTCATTTTTAAAATTGTAAGTGACAACAATTTCATTTCATTCTGACAATGGGAGTGGCGGAATACACTCCTTCTACTTAGAGTTTAAGAGGTGTTTTACTAACAGCCCAGTCCTATTTTTTTTAAAAAAAAAACCCTGGCTGATGCAGCCACACTACCGGACCACATGCTGCAACTTGGGGGGGGGGGGGTCAGTCCCTGAGGTCTCCTCTGAACAAGAAAACGTTTGTTCCCTTGCCTGGGGATAAGCCTCCGCTGCCCAAATGGGTCTACTTGGACCTGCATCAGTGATTTTGCTGATGCAAGTCCAAGTGGACCCAGGAAGGCGAATTGAGGCTAGGGAGGGGGATAGAATATCAGCGACACTGCTGCCGCTGATACCGCCCCCTTCACAGCCTCAACACACACCCCTCCCCACCCTGTTCTCCACCTCATTTCTCCCCGCGGAACAGGGCGGGGATAGGAGACTCAGGGTAGTAGGCAGGTGGGTAGAGGCGGCAATGGCTCCGCTGATATCCATATCCATACGCTTCGTTTTGGCCCCAACACACCATCTTGTGCCAGTTAAAAAGCTATTGCAGGTCCAAGTAGACCCACAAGGGCCTATGTAGGAGTGGAGTAAAGTAAATAAATGTTAAGAGGTTTACTTACCTCTCCGCCCCCCCCCCGCCCCCCGCATGTCTCTGGCCACCCACAGTTTGCAGCGGAGCCTGTGCCGGTGTCACTGCATCCCATGGGCAGCCTTTAGTTCAGATTGGGCCCTAAGTAAATGTGGGCAGGACAGCAGCACTATTGCACAAGGCCAGAGGCGTTGCTCCGGTAGGGGCGGGGCCGTAAGTATCGCTCCGTCCTAGACCCTTTACCGAGCGAGCAGGAGACGGCCCCGCCCCCTCACTGTCGGAGCCATCCCGTGCGGAGGAAGCAGCAGGCAGAAAGCCTGCTGCTTTCTCCGCACGGGATGGCTCCGACAGTGAGGGGGCGGGGCCGTCTCCTGCTCGCTCGGTAAAGGGTCTAGGACGGAGCGATACTTACGGCCCCGCCCCTACCGGAGCAACGCCTCTGCACAAGGCTCAGGATGACTCGGGATTGCACAAGGGCGGCCTCCCTCACTCCGGCACTGGATCACCACGTGGACAGCGGCGGAAAGTAAGTGCTCCGTTGCCGGCCATGTGGGCGGTCCGGCCAGATGAGGGAGGGGGCTATTAGCCTAGCCGGCCCGGGAGGGGGTGGGGGATGGCGTCGGCCATATCCCCGTCCCTGCCGAGCCGGCTATGCTGTTACACGACCTCCTCTACTTCCGCAAGCTATTTAGCTGGTGGAAATCCAAGGAGACCAATAGGGCCGGCCAGGGTTTACACTCGGGGAAGGGGACGAGTAGACCTCCGGCCTGGCGCGTGCCGGGCAGCCAGTGCACAGGATCCTTAGTCAGCATTGCGCCCTTAATGAGAAAGGCACATTACCTGTATACACCACAGGAGCAGAAGCCCCGGATATTCAGAATCCACAGTCTGATGTGGTGTATCCAGGTACTGTCCCTTTCTCATGAAAGTCAAGTGCAAGGCCCGGAGGAGGGGGGTGGCCAGTGGACATGGAACGAAGGCATAGCCCCACTCACCACTCCACAGATCTACTGTGTGAAGGTTTATGTGCATTCACTCACCCTGATTATGTAATGAGAACAGTAAAGGCATCAAGTTGGGCACAGTTTTGTTGTTCATTTGTTACTTTGCTGCTTCTCTTCAGTTCACTGTTATGGGATGCAAAATGTTCTGGCATTTCCAGACAATTAATTGACCACTGCACAAACCAATCTGATTGCATGAACTATTTTCCAGGCCATCCCATTTGTTCACAATTTTCCCCCCAAAGAGAGCTATAAATTTAAATGCACCACCAATAAATCTTTTTGTAAGATGATGTAGCATTGCAGGCTATTCTCTAATGAACAGATGTGAAGTATTACATGTTCCAGTGATGAAACAAATTGCACTATTAACAACTTAATCTTATTTCATCAATATTTGATTTGTAGCAATCACTGAGAATAAATGTGCCCACAATCCAATGATATTAAAGTGATATCCACAGCAATGCTTCCAATTTTTTTATGAACTGCAGTAGTCTAAGCAGGAGATTATCAGAGCATGAATTACTGTGGCAAAGCTATTCCAGACCAGGAGAAGCCATAGTTGGCCTATGTTGGTGACACCACCTGGACCTCTCCAATGACAGTCTGGGAGACCAATCCTATCCTCTACCCTCCCACTGATGCAGGCAATAATCCAGCAGTGGGGGGGGGGGCAACCCAAGGGCTAACAGGAGAAAGATAAAAGAAAAGAAACATTGGAAATTAGAAAGCAGTGTGAGAAAATAACAGGAAAGTTGTAATGTAACTTAAGAATGAAATTTGTTGAGGATAGAAAAACAAATTACAGAACAGTGACTCAGATCGGAAAGCCTCCTGCGGAGAGGGAGAGAAGGCACACCATTTAATTTTTGTTCATTCCCTTCATTGCAATTAGAATGATGCAACATTTTTTTCTCATGTTAAACCGTTCAAACCCTTTTCTCTGCTACCCATGTAAAAGAAATGCTTGCACTCTCAAAGCGCAGAGTCAAATGTCCATGCTTGCCCATTTGAAGGATGACAGCAGAGCACACAACAGGCTGTTAGTTTAGTCAGAAGCAAGCAAATCCCATGGAGATCAATGGGACTTATTCCCACACGAGGGTCAAACTGCATGTTAACCATCACTTGAACGCATAATGTGACATTGGGTGCTTGAGATTTTTTAATTAAACAGCACAGGGGAAGAGCATGAAATGGGTTGGGGAAGACAGGTGGGGAAGACTTTAGCACTTTGCCCCTGCCATGGTTTCTGATCCCAATTGTTATCCCCCATGCATGGCTTTGATTGACTTTAAATTGAAACTTTCTTTCCCATAAGATATAGCGGGGGGGGGGGAGAGGACACAATCAAGGTCGGAACTGTGGCAGAAGCAAAGTCCTAAAAAAGACCATGTCCCTCACTGTGAGTTTTGACCCATTTTGGGGCCCTCCCCCAGGTCACTAAATGTATTTAGGTTAACATCTAGCTCTCCCCTAAGTGTGCATAAAATGCAGCACATGTTTATTAAGAAGTAAATCTCACTAGGTTCAATGGGACTCAGTCCATAGTGTGTTCTGGGCTGCAGCTTGAAAACAACTTTGGTCTATCCTGTAACATTGTTTGGACATCATTCAGACCTATTGTAAAACCTTCATTTGTGTTGTCTTTTGAGAGCTTTGATTATCCTAGATTGGGGGCGCAATCCTGGGGATCATAAAGCACATTCTCAATGCCTCAGAAGCAAGGGAGGTCAGTGCAAGGCCAGCCTCCCTCACTCCGTCCGTCGCCGGACCAAGGACATGGCCGGCAGAGGAAGCTCTCCCACCGGCGGCTGCGTGGGCGGTCCGGCGGGCGAGGGAGAGGGGCCATTGGATTAGCTGGCCTGGGAGGGGGATGGCGGAAATCCGAGGAGGCATATCAGGTCGGCCCCAGTTTACACCCAGGGAAGGAGACGGGCGTCCCCTTCCCCAAGTAGACCTCCGGCCCGCCATCTGACGGGCAGCCTCGGGCTCAGGATCTGGCGGGCGGTCCTGGGCCACCGGTTGGATCCTTACACAGGATTGCGCTGTGGATTTGTTATCTTTGTCGGGGCTTTAATTGGATATACATTTAATATATTGGTTATTTCCCTTTCTATTTTTTTCCCCCGGTAAGTAAGTCTTTGGGATGAGGCAAGCTCATACACAGCAAGCTCATATACAGCCAGTTCTTTGAACCTCAAAAAAACTCGGTAATCAGCCCCCACTGATTGATAGAAAAGTCTCATACATTGCAAAGCAATGCTCATTGAGAAGATAAAGGGCAGCACATTCCCCCAGGAATCTTCCAGACAAATCCAAGAGCTCTGCTCTCACATCTATCCCATTCATGTTGATGGCGCTTGTGCAGATGAAGTTCCCAGTGGATTATGCCCAATGACTTTATAATGAGCACCGCATAGTGATATAAAATGTGAAAATGAAAAAGCTTAATTGGCCAGCTGAGAAGCATTAGGGAGTGAACAAGTCTTCATTGACAACAAAGATAATAATACAGCCCTGGATAAAGCACCACTAATGACAGGATGTTCTAAACCCTAAGGATATCATTAAGTTAAAATTCAGGGTATCCTAAACATATGCTTATTTAAAGTGTGCTATTGCGTAGATACATTGCAATCACAGAGACCATAGAAGTCGAACCAAATAAGGAAAAGCTTTGTATTTGAAGGCCTTATTAAAAGGAGAGGAAGACATTTCTGATGAAAGGAATACAGCGAATATCTTAAATGTACCGTATGAAAATTCTAGTGGTGGTGTACTTAATCTTGAAAAGAACCTAAATGCCCAACATAAACATAAACACCATGAACACAAATCTGTCATTTAATCAAAGCAGGCCAAACCAATTTGGCATCATTTTTGAAAAGCAGAAAAGACATTTCAGTATAAACATATTCAACTACAAAACATAAACTACAAAAAACTTTAGCAAGAGTAAAGCAAACCCACAATTGCATAGAATTCTTATCTAACCAGAAATAGTCATAAATTTTTGAGAGCCACATGTATATTACATCATATAGAGAGAGTTTACTTTACTCTTGCTAAGGTTTTTTTAGTTTTTTGTAGTTAAAGTTTATAATTTCCATTATAAATGACTACTCATCTCTCAGTAGCTGCATCGATCATCTTCTGTATGCAGAAGAGATGCTGCATATGTTGAATGGCTGTTCTGCGGGTGTCACCCCCTATGGGGCCCTGCTGCGTGTGGAAAAGAACAGATTCATCAGTCTCCCTTCTACATATGGATACCCCAAAGGATCCTGCTGCATAGCGGTAATGAGGAAGTTTTTTTGTAGGCTGGCAAAACAAATCAAAGATCTGTTTCTGCACATTCAACATCCCCATTCATTCCCTGAATCGCCCACTCCACTACATTACATGGGCAGGACATCTGGCTCAGTTGGTTAGAGCGTTCGTCTCACAAATGCCTGAAAATCTGCAGGACAGCAGTTCAAAACGGCTGGAAGTCTGTCGGAGAGCTGCTGGCACGTCGAGCTGATAAGCTGCAGAGCCCTGTTTGGGAGTGGAGCAGCTGAAGCTGAAGCGTGCTGAGACGAATGCCAGAGAGAGAGAGAGAGCTGGACTGTGAAAGTAACATCTCGAATGAAGGGTTCTATGAAAGATTAGAACGTTATTATATTGTAAAAACCCTTTGGGGCTTAGAACAGCCTGCCCATGTAGCCTTGAATACTGTCCTTGAATAAAGTCGGAGGAGAAATCCAATGACCAAAAAGGCGGATATTATTATTATTATTATTATTATTATTATTATTATTATTATTATTATTATTATTATTACCTGCTCCAGTGCAGCATCCAGCAGCCGTTGTCACACACACAGGACCATCAGGCGTCTGCGCCAGCAGCCCCAAAGTGCACAACAGCAGTGTACCTTTTACAGTACCACTGCTGCTTTTATAATGGTGCTGTTATAAAACCCAATAAGATTGGGCCGAAAATGTAGTTCTAGATTTGATTCTGGCCTTCTTGTCTCTGTTTGAGGGGAACTCTACAAATCTGTTACACAAGGATCTAACAGGGTTCTTAATAGCAGTAGTAAAACCGGTTGTGTCGAGTAATTGGATAACTTCAAAAGAAACATTGCAGACACTTTGGTACAGTACCTAAACATTTGGCACCTGGCCTTGATGGAGAAATTAACTCATCTTCAACGACTTGGCTAAACTCAGCTGTATTTGTATCAACCTTGTTTATATTTATACAATATGTTAGCAATATTGGTGATTCCATTTCTCCTGCAATGACTCAGGCATGCTTTTGGCAAAATATGCTGGGTTGATGGGTGTAATCCTATTCATGTCTACCCAGAAGGAAGTCCCAGAAAGAAGCCCCACTAAGTTCAATGGGTCTTACTCCCAGGTAGGTGTACATAGGATTGAAGCCTTAGTCTGCTCTGATAGCTATAACTAGTAAATAACGTGGAACTAGTAATAACTTGGAACATGTACTTCAAAAGTGTCTTGATCTCACTGTAATATTTTTGGTATGGTTCTTTGATTACTGTTTGTTTTACATTAATTTGAAAATTATTTTAAAAATTAAAATACATTAAAATAAAATACATTTAAAAAAGAACAACTCTTGGTGTGAATGGACGCAACACAAGTGGGTCTGCTCCTGAATGGGGAAGGACAGGACAACAATTTTTTCAGCATGATGCTCTAAAACAGGGGTTCTCAACCTTGGGAGGTCCGGGTACCCCCTATCACGGTCCAACTTTCTGTAGTACCCCCTGTTAATTAACTGCTAATTAATTGGATTAATCAATTAATTAGGTAATTAATTGTTAAATAAAAAGTACTAAAACAGTTTTAAATGTGAAAAATGCTTTATTTAACTCTGTGTGTGTGTGAGAGAGAGAGAGAGAGAGAAAGAGAGAGAGAGAGAGAGAGACAGACAGACAGACAGACAGACAGACAGACAGACAGACAGACATGCAAGGATCTCTTTTTTTCTCCAAGTCACACTTCCCAAAATCAGTTCCTACCTCCCCACCCCGCCAAAGTACATTTTCCAAAGTACAAAAATAAGCCCAAAACCAAAATCAGAAAGACAGAAGGGCTCCGAAAATAACTACAATTTAAAACCCATGTTAATTAATACTTCATTAGCTGCTGATGGGGCAGATAAGGGGCAGGGCTTGGTGTACCCCCAGCAAGAGGTCTGCGTACCCCTAGGGGTACCGGTACCACAGGTTGAGAACCTCTGCTCTAAAATGATGTAAGTGGATTGCAGGGACAGGATGGGTACTCCACACATAACTGTCCCCTTTGTTCAGCCATCCCTATAGTTTTTGACAAATATTTGGGGCTCTATTTGCAGGCAGCACATACCAACATTCTTTAAGCCTGCTTGCCAATTCATTTGAGGATTTACAGTACATTTTAAAGGTACGGTATTTTAATAATGGTCGAAAACACCAAGTAAAGAATTTCAGCTGAAGAATGTGTAAATCATACGTACTAAATAGAAAAGGCAATGTACATGAGAAGCATATTCAAAATATTGTTGTTGTTCAGTCGTTAAGTCGTGTCCGACCCTTCGTGATCCCATGAACCATATCCCGCCAGGCCTTCCTGTCCTCCACTATCTTCCTGAGTTCGCTCATTTTCATGTTCGTTGCATCGGTGATGCTGTCTAACCATCTCATCCTTTGCCTTCCCCTTCTCCTTTTGCCTTCAATTTTTCCCAGCATCAGAGTCTTCTCCAGAGAGTCCTCTCTTCGCATTAGGTGGCCAAAATATTCAAAATATTAGTTGTACATAAAACTCCGGGCTGCTGCTGAAAACGTTGTTCTGTGTATATGTCATTCCATGGGCTTCCAAGTACTATTTTTATCTTCTACTGGATTTTTTTTAAATAAGGCAGTTTTCAAGACATGCACAGCTGCACATTCTGTAAACATATTAGTTTGCCGATGCAATTTGTCTTGAGCTTTCTAAATATTTAATCTATTATTTTACAAGACTGATTTAAACATTAAACTCAGGCGTCTGCTTTAAACACACACGCACACACGCACACACGCACACACACACGCGCGCGCGCACACACACACACACCAGATAGCAAAGTTTGTATTATCTGTCAGATATTTGATTCCTGGCGCAGGGAGAGAAGTGTGTGAATAACAGCCCGGTCCAGCCCAAGGCAACTGCGGTACAATTCAGGCACAATTGCAGCCCAAGTGCTTTAGGCCCGAGTTGTGCCTGAATTGTGCCTGAGTTGGGCTGCAATTGTGACTGAATTGCAGCCCGGTCCAGCCCAAGGCAACTGCGGTACAATTCAGGCACAATTGCACAATTCAGGCACAATTGCAGCCTAAAAGTGGGTGTGTTGGGGGCGTGTCGGGGGTGTGACGGGGGCGGTTACGAATTTTGGTCCGGTTCCAGACACTGGAGAGCCACTGACACGCCCCCTCGAGCCCAACTCAGGCCCAAAATTTGGGCCAGCAAAAAGGGTGGACCCAAATGTGAGGAGACCCATAGGAGCCATTTTACCTTACCCACACCAGCCCTCTCCTGAAAAGTTCTAACACCCTGGGCCCGAGTTGGGCCTGAGTTAGGACCGAACAGGTGTGGCCTAACTCTGGACATGGACCCAAATAGTTACCCTATCAGCACCCAGCCCCACCCAGCCTCTTTCCCACAAAAGCCCAGCCCCAGCCCTCCACTCTCTCTCTCTCTCTCTGAGCACATGGCGTGGGGTTCTGTCCCCCAGCAGCCACAAAGTGGGACTTTGAAAACTTTTCTAACACCCCACTTCTCTCTTCTCCTCTCTCCTCTCTGCCCCCCTCTAGGGCAGAGAGGGCTGTTCTGCCTGTGGCCAAACTGTTTACTGCTGTGCCTGGGCAGCTGTCTCCATGCAAGTGTTTGCTAACCCATGTCTTTCTCCCAGCCCCTCTCCCCCCCCCCATACACGCAACAACACCAGCAGGTAAGTGCAGGGTTTGTGCTGACATGTGGTCTGACGTCTGCCTCTTTGCATAGAGAAATATAGGTAGGATACATGCCTCTATACCAATGTCTTGTCTCATAGCTGCCTGCATAGCCTGCCATGATATGCCTCTATACCAATGTCTTGTCTCATAGCTGCCTGTATTAATGTGAGCACACAATGCCATGAGTGTGGAACTGTAACCCATATGTAGACACCAGCTGTTCCCCCCCCCCTTTTCTCCACAGGGTCTACCGACAGGTCAGTATTGCTAGGATTGCCATGGTTGTGACCCCCAAGTTGTGTTGTTGTCTCTCTCTTTGACCCCTTTCCCTTACAGGATCATGCTCACCGTACACCCAGGGAAGGAGCGCAGACCAGGCTATGTGTCTCACACCACTCAGCTGTGTTTGATTTCTCTCCCTGCAGACCTTTGCAACTGGCACACTGGCTCCTCTTCAATGGCGATTGCTACCACGCAGCAGCTGCCATGGAACACCCCCATGTTGTTCGTCCCCCCAGGAATGCCCACTACCACAAACCGTCCGGGGAGCACCCCTGGGCCTGCAGTCTGGTTGCCCCACGGTCACCTGCCTTGATGCTGCCAGAGAGGTCTGGGAGCCTGCCCTGCAACCCACCTCAGCTGCTGCTGCTGCCCCACCGCCCTGGCTGCCTACTTGCTGTCCCTCCCCTTTCTATGGAGCAGGCCGTGGTTCCATAGGGGAAGAGCCCGCATCTCCAGGTCCATGGGGCTCGCCTGATGCTGCTGCTGTGGTCCTAGAGGCTGCTGTGCCTACCCCTGGCAGCCACGCCCGGCCATCTCTGCCACTGTTCCAGAACAATAAAGATGCCCCTGGAAACACATGTCCCCAATGTTGCACAAGCACTGCCCCACACACCCACACAGGCAGGCCCCAGCACACAAGCCTCTGCATGAATCCCAGCCAGGGTCCGCCACAGCCATCCCTGGGAGAACACAGCAGGGGGGCCGCCGGACCCTCTGGGACCAGAGGGGAGGGGGGAGTTGGGGGGCCTGTCAGGCAGGCAAACACTGACGGGCACTGTGGCGCACGTCCGCCACGTCCATGAAGAGCCCTTTCAGCAACCGGGGCTCTCACCCACCCTCGGTCCGCCCATCACCGGCGTCGTGTCCGCCCGTCACCGGCGTCCGTTTCTGCCCTCTGTCCGCCCGTCACCGGCATCTGTTTCCGCCCATCAACGGCGTCCGTGTCCGCCCTTGGTCCGTCTGCATGAGAGGCGCCCGTTCCTGCATTGCCTCCATCTGCGAAGTGCCCCCTGTGCCCCTATCGGTCTCTGCAGACCCCTCTCCCTGTATCCCTCTCCCACCAGCCGTGTTGTCTGTCTGTTTCTGACCCACCCGTGCCCCTCCCCAGCACCCCCTGTCAGTGTGCCTGCCTCCCCTCCCACTCCCTGATGATGGACGCTGGCACCCCCCATGCCGCCAGAGCGCCTGCCGCAAGGTGCCGACGTTGCCCCATCTGGGGGTGTGATGAGCTGCGTGAGCCCTTCCCGCTCGCAGCAGACAAGCCCACGGCATCTCTCGGTCTTGGCCGGGGCACGGAGCAGAAGGCATGCTGGGATGCCTTCTTTGTGGGCATTGCCACGGCCCTTGAGGCCCAGGGCTTCAGGCAGCGCACGGGCTTGTCCTGGCGGAGGCGGTTCCAGACCTCATGAGACCCCCCCCCTTGTGCGTGCCGTTCCCACCCCCTCCTTCCCTTCTCTCCCCCGCTCACCCCCCCATGACTCCCACGTGCAGCCTCACTGTGGCTTGGGGGTGGCATCGCAGTCTGCAGGAGGGAGGGCAGTCGCACTCCCCCCTGCGGCAGGTGGCTGATGCCCAGGGTGCCCTGGGGCAGCTGGCACTGGCACAACCTCTGCCCTTCAGCTGACTGTCAAACGCGCAGTGCCTGCAGGCCCGCCTGTGGCTGCCCATCTGCTGCAACCGCTGCAGCAGCTGTGGTAGGTGCACGCAGACGGGCTGAGGAGGGGGCTCTTCGCTTCCACAAGACTGACAGCTCCCCACAGGAGCCTGCCTGCCTCTGCGGTAAGTTTTGCCGCGATCCTGGCCCAATGCTGTTGCCTCCAGCCTAACTCAGGCACAGTTGCAGCCTAACTCGGTCCTAGTTTGGGCCACAATTGGGCCACAATTGGGCCTCAACTGTGCCTGAGTTAGGCTGGACTGAGCCCTAAGTTTCACATTCTTCAGGTACACAAGATCAAATGGATAAGACATAGATATATATGAAAACATCTAGTTGAATTGGTTTAATTACTATGATTCTATGAAGTCTATCTTGGCAGACACATCTAATTAAATGTCAGTGGATCAGTGACTGAGAAAAAAAGGGGGAAAAAAGGAACAGGAACCAATCCTAAAAATGAGAAAGAGGGAGACCCTCAACATTACGCAAAAAAAGTGTTCTTTATTTATTTTATATAAAATCTTTATATCTCACCCTTCTGTCTCAATATGAGACTTTCATAGCAGACCACAACTGATCAAAACATAATCATAATAATATGTAGCAAAACAAAAACAAAACCATGGGGCCAAATCTGAAGGCATATCCCATTAAAAGTAATGCAGTGCGGATAAACAATATCCACATTCAGGTGTGCATCCAGATGTAGATATCACCCGTCTATACCACACTACTTTTAGTGGGATGGATGTTCAGATGTTTTAATCTCCATGATCCACATCTGCCCCTGCTGGTCAACAATGCACTTTGGAATGGGGCCCAGTTGCCTTGGCAATGTAGCATTGAGCATTGGCCCAGTTGCCTTGGCAATGTAAACATGTTCCTTTTGTAAAAGAGTGTGGAAAAGTTGCCCCTCAAAAGGAATACCTAGAATTTGTATGACACTTTCTGAGCATGCATAATGCTTTGCATGTGTTATCTTGACGTAGTCCTTACAACAACTCTGTAAGGTAAGCAAGTAACACATATTGCAGAGGGAGCGCTGAGGCTGAGAGGAAGTGGCTTGTGTAAAACCCTAACAAGACATGTTTTGGAGAGTGGCACAATGTTTGAAAAACATACACACCATTTCCGGTCAGCAGAGGCGCCGCTCCGGTAGGGGCGGTACCGTAAGTTGCGCCCGGTCCTAGTCCTGTTTACCAAGCCGGCAGGAGGCGGCCCCGCCCCCTCGCCATCGGAGCCATTCCCGTGTGGAGAAAGCAACGGGCAGGGAGTCTCTTGCCCGCTGCTTTCTCCGCACGGGAATGGCTCCGATGGCGAGGGGGCGGGGCCGCCTCCTGCTGGCTTGGTAAACGGGACTAGGACTGGGCGCAACTTATGGTATCGCCCCTACCGGAGCGACGCCTCTGCTGGTCAGCACTGTTTCTCCTCTACTAGACTATTAGCTACTAGAAAGAAAAATAACCCACCTTTTTCTTGGGGGGGGTGTTGTTTTTCAATTTATTAATTTTGCAACCAAAGTCTTCAGGAGTCTCTTCTTAAGCTAATATTCTTGTTCAGTGGGAATTCTGAACTGATCGTGTGGGGCCTTTGAACATAAGAACATAAGAAGAGCCTTGCTGGATCAGGCCAAATGCCCGTCTAGCCCAGCTTCCTATATCTCACAGTGACCCCACCAGATTGCCTCACAAGACAACAAGTTACCTGTATCCTGTCATCACTCCCTTGCATCTGGCATTAAGAGATAGCCTACTACTAAAACCAAAAGGTTACATATACCCATCATGGCTTGTAACCTGTGATGGACGTTTCCTCCATAAATTTGTCCAATCCCCTTTTAAATGCATCCAGGCCAGGCGCCATCACCACATCCTGTGGCAAGGAGTTCCACTGATTATTTACATGCTGGGAAAAGAAATATTTTATCTTGTCTGTTCTAATTCTCCCATCACTCAGTTTTATTGGATGTCCCCTAGTTCTGGTGTAGTGTGCGAAACCCTCTTTCCACTCTCTCCATCCCATGCATAATTTTATATGTCTCAATCATGTCCCTCCCTCAGGCACCTTTTTTCTAGACTGAAAAATGTCTAGAACCACCATTCCCATCACCAAAGTTCTCATGTGTGTGCTCTAAATGAGGATGACAAGCGACTAGATATAACCCCATGCTGTATACCCCATCATCTGAGATGTACCAGTGTAGTCTGTATCCTATGCCCAGGTAGTCTGTATCCTATGCTCCACCACCAGAAAATGGGTGGAGTGGAAGGGGTAGCAGGGATTTAGATTTGGGGGGGATCCCCTTAACATTGTTCGCTATCGGTTTTCCTCTTCCCATGCTAGCTGTGTCATTGGAGCAGCATTTTCCAGCATCAGGGGTGTGTATCATCTGGGAGCACTGGAGATATGGCATACAGTGGAACCTTGGATTGCGAGCATAATTGGTTCCAGAAACGTGCTTGTAATCCAAAGCACTTGTATATCAAAGCAAATTTTCCCATAAGAAATAATGGAAACTCAGATGATTTGTTATTCTGCAAGAGATCTTTGTGTGTGTCTGCATTATCTCCTGGGCTCAGCTAATTATGAAGCTGCCCTGCCTGCAAACTGTAGCTAACTTTGTAACTGTCTGATATGCAAAACCTGAGCCTAGTTCTGCAGAGTCTTTGCTAGAGGCAGATGGGGGAGGGGGAAACAGCTTGCTAATGAGGTCTGCAAGACTGAAGTTGCAAAGCAAAGTCTGAGCTGCTATTCTGCACAAACAGAGCCTCTAGCAGAGGGAGAACAGAGTGTTAATGAGCAGTTAATGAGGGCAGTTTGTTGCCCAGGAGACGCTATTGTTACTCTGCAAACACACAGAGAGATACCTTGGAGAACACAATGTACTCGTATTGCAAGACATTGCTCGTTTATCAAGTCAAAATTTAGAAAACAATTTTGCTCGTCTTACAAAGCACTTGCAAACCAAGTTACTCGCAATCCAAGGTTTCACTGTATATCGATTCCTCCTCATCTCACCCACATCCTGCCCAAGTCTCCACCCCATTTTGGTCTGCCTGCCAGCAGTAGTTGGGTAGACATTCAAGGTGTGCTGGTGTGTCATTGCGCTGGCATCTAGACATGGTCTGTTCTATGGCCAGTTGCTGCACCGGCAGGGCTGGCTTTGGTATAGGATTGGACTGAGTTATACAATAAGCAGTGAGGCGTCTTCGGACAACGCTGCCTCTTCGGCTTTGAAATGGAGATGAGCACCACACCCTAGAGTCGGACACGACTGGACTCAATTGTCAGGGGATACCTTTACCTTTATAATCAAGCCACAACTTTGAGTTTCCTTTTAAAATCACAAATGAAATAAAATCTAAATGTAACAATTATTTAAAAAAAATCAAGTGTTGTTCATTGACTGTGTCACATTTGTCAAAATGGTCATTCCCCCAAAACGTACTCTTTTAGCTGTTCACAAAAATCAAATGCAGTTAAAAATGCCTTACATTTTAGCACATCGTAGTTTCTTCACCGTACACATCCCATGCATCTGACTCACTTTGAGCAGAATAAATACCGTATTTATTGGCGTATAAGACGCACTTTTTTGTCTAAATTTGTGACCCAAAATAGTAGGGTGCGTCTTATACGCCAATACTAAAAAATCCCTCCCTCCCCCGCCCGTTTTAAAGCATTTTGGGGCTTACCGGGTTTTCCGGAGCTCCGTTGTGCTTTCTTCCCTGTCTAATCTATCCGATCTTCAGCTGTTTGTCTGGGTTTAATTTATGCACGAGCTTGAGTTGAGCTTCTCAGCAGCCAGCAGAGGGTGCTGTGCTCAGTTCAGTTCAGTTCAGCTGAGCTGCAGAGGCCTAGTTGTCCCAGCTTTCCTGGATGCAGCTTGGGTGAGCTTCTGAACTGGGCCTAGTTGGGAGGCTTTGGAAACTTTGCATAGGTGGGGTGGGGTAAGGGTTGAGTCTAGGGTTTTTTTTTGTACTTTTATGTTTTTTACTTTGGAAACTGTGCATGGATGGGATGGGGTGGGATGGGGTGGGGTGAAAGAGTTTAGTCTGGGGGTTTTTTGTACTTGGAGTAAATGTTTTTTACTTTGGAAACTGCATGGGCGGGTTGGGGGGAAAAGAGTTAAGTCTGGGTTTTTTTATGTACTTGTGCATTTATGTTCTGGTGCATTTTGTTCATGTGTCTTATTGCTGTGTGTTTTAAAAGAGATCCTGGTATTTTTGTGCAATTTATGTAAATTAGCTAATTAAGCAGCCAAGCAGTAAGTGGCCAAGTGGCCCAAAAATGCTTTAAATCTTTTTTTCTTGAAACCCAGGGCCAAAAGGAAGGTGCGTCTTATACACAGGTGCGTCTTATACGCCGATAAATACGGTAGTTATTTTAGAGAAAATGATTGCTTACAGAAGTGAAGTGAAAAAAAATATTATTTTGTCTAACTTGATTAAAAACTATCCCTTTTCTGCATATACAAAAAATATAATGGTTGCCATAATAGTATTACTCAATGGACAAATCAAATTTTGTCCTAAATCAGTGATTTAGGGCTCAGTCCAGCCTAACTCAGGCACAGTTGAGGCCCAATTGTGGCCCAATTGTGGCCCAAACTAGGACCAAGTTAGGCTGCAACTGTGCCTGAGTTAGGCTGGAGGCAACAGCATTGGGCCAGGATCGCGGCAAAACTTACCGCAGAGGCAGGCAGGCTCCTGTGGGGAGCTGTCAGTCTTGTGGAAGCGAAGAGCCCCCTCCTCAGCCCGTCTGCGTGCACCTACCACAGCTGCTGCAGCGGTCGCAGCAGATGGGCAGCCACAGGCGGGCCTGCAGGCACTGCGCGTTTGACAGTCAGCTGAAGGGCAGAGGTTGTGCCAGTGCCAGCTGCCCCAGGGCACCCTGGGCATCAGCCACCTGCCGCAGGGGGGAGTGCGACTGCCCTCCCTCCTGCAGACTGCGATGCCACCCCCAAGCCACGGTGAGGCTGCACGTGGGAGTCATGGGGGGGTGAGCGGGGGAGAGAAGGGAAGGAGGGGGTGGGAACGGCACGCACAAGGGGGGGGTCTCATGAGGTCTGGAACCGCCTCCGCCAGGCCATGCCCGTGCGCTGCCTGAAGCCCTGGGCCTCAAGGGCCGTGGCAATGCCCACAAAGAAGGCATCCCAGCATGTCTTCTGCTCCGTGCCCCGGCCAAGACCGAGAGATGCCGTGGGCTTGTCTGCTGCGAGCGGGAAGGGCTCATGCAGCTCATCACACCCCCAGATGGGGCAACGTCGGCACCTTGCGGCAGGCGCTCTGGCGGCATGGGGGGTGCCAGCGTCCATCATCAGGGAGTGGGAGGGGATGCAGGCACACTGACAGGGGGTGCTGGGGAGGGGCACGGGTGGGTCAGAAACAGACAGACAACACGGCTGGTGGGAGAGGGATACAGGGAGAGGGGTCTGCAGAGACCGATAGGGGCACAGGGGGCACTTCGCAGATGGAGGCAATGCAGGAACGGGCGCCTCTCATGCAGACGGACCGAGGGCGGACACGGACGCCGTTGATGGGCGGAAACGGACGCCGGTGACGGGCGGACAGAGGGTGGAAACGGACGCCGGTGATGGGCGGACCGAGGGTGGGTGAGAGCCCCGGTTGCTGAAAGGGCTCTTCACGGACGTGGCGGACGTGCGCCACAGTGCCCGTCAGTGTTTGCCTGCCTGACAGGCCCCCCAACTCCCCCCTCCCCTCTGGTCCCAGAGGGTCCGGCAGCCCCCCTGCTGTGTTCTCCCAGGGATGGCTGTGGCGGACCCTGGCTGGGATTCATGCAGAGGCTTGTGTGCTGGGGCCTGCCTGTGTGGGTGTGTGGGGAAGTGCTTGTGCAACATTGGGGACATGTGTTTCCAGGGGCATCTTTATTGTTCTGGAACAGTGGCAGAGATGGCCGGGCGTGGCTGCCAGGGGTAGGCACAGCAGCCTCTAGGACCACAGCAGCAGCATCAGGCGAGCCCCATGGACCTGGAGATGCGGGCTCTTCCCCTGTGGAACCACGGCCTGCTCCATAGAAAGGGGAGGGACAGCAAGTAGGCAGCCAGGGCGGTGGGGCAGCAGCAGCAGCTGAGGTGGGTTGCAGGGCAGGCTCCCAGACCTCTCTGGCAGCATCAAGGCAGGTGACCGTGGGGCAACCAGACTGCAGGCCCAGGGGTGCTCCCCGGACGGTTTGTGGTAGTGGGCATTCCTGGGGGAAGAACAACATGGGGGTGTTCCATGGCAGCTGCTGCGTGGTAGCAATCGCCATTGAAGAGGAGCCAGTGTGCCAGTTGCAAAGGTCTGCAGGGAGAGAAATCAAACACAGCTGAGTGGTGTGAGACACATAGCCTGGTCTGCGCTCCTTCCCTGGGTGTACGGTGAGCATGATCCTGTAAGGGAAAGGGGTCAAAGAGAGAGACAACAACACAACTTGGGGGTCACAACCATGGCAATCCTAGCAATACTGACCTGTCGGTAGACCCTGTGGAGAAAAGAGGGGGGGGGAACAGCTGGTGTCTACATATGGGTTACAGTTCCACACTCATGGCATTGTGTGCTCACATTAATACAGGCAGCTATGAGACAAGACATTGGTATAGAGGCATATCATGGCAGGCTATGCAGGCAGCTATGAGACAAGACATTGGTATAGAGGCATATCATGGTAGGCTATGCAGGCAGCTATGAGACAAGACATTGGTATAGAGGCATATCATGGCAGGCTATGCAGGCAGCTATGAGACAAGACATTGGTATAGAGGCATGTATCCTACCTATATTTCTCTATGCAAAGAGGCAGACGTCAGACCACATGTCAGCACAAACCCTGCACTTACCTGCTGGTGTTGTTGCCTGTATGGGGGGGGGGGAGAGAGGGGCTGGGAGAAAGACATGGGTTAGCAAACACTTGCATGGAGACAGCTGCCCAGGCACAGCAGTAAACAGTTTGGCCACAGGCAGAACAGCCCTCTCTGCCCTAGAGGGGGGCAGAGAGGAGAAGAGAGAAGTGGGGTGTTAGAAAAGTTTTCAAAGTCCCACTTTGTGGCTGCTGGGGGACAGAACCCCACGCCACATGCTCAGAGAGAGAGAGAGAGAGTGGAGGGCTGGGGCTGGGCTTTTGTGGGAAAGAGGCTGGGTGGGGCTGGGTGCTGATAGGGTAACTATTTGGGTCCATGTCCAGAGTTAGGCCACACCTGTTCGGTCCTAACTCAGGCCCAACTCGGGCCCAGGGTGTTAGAACTTTTCAGGAGAGGGCTGGTGTAGGTAAGGTAAAATGGCTCCTATGGGTCTCCTCACATTTGGGTCCACCCTTTTTGCTGGCCCAAATTTTGGGCCTGAGTTGGGCTCGAGGGGGCGTGTCAGTGGCTCTCCAGTGTCTGGAACCGGACCAAAATTCGTAACCGCCCCTGTCACACCCCCGACACGCCCCCAACACACCCACTTTTAGGCTGCAATTGTGCCTGAATTGTGCAATTGTGCCTGAATTGTACCGCAGTTGCCTTGGGCTGGACCGGGCTGCAATTCAGTCACAATTGCAGCCCAACTCAGGCACAATTCAGGCACAACTCGGGCCTAAAGCACTTGGGCTGCAATTGTGCCTGAATTGTACCGCAGTTGCCTTAGGCTGGACCGGGCTGTTACAATCATTAATTGTCAAACAAAATAATATACTGCAAATGGTATTTTCTTGTAGATTAAGCTGTAAGCCAAAATAAATTGTATATAAATTAGGGTTAGAATTTGAGACCTCATCTGGTCCTACGGGCCAAGAGCCAATTCAAACATCAGTGTGGTGGCAAAGCAGCAGGATAACTAGCTATTTTAAAAAATGGTAACTGACATTATTCATTAACATTTTCACCTACCATTGACACTAAACACTTTCTTATATCTACTCAATTATGTAAAAATATATACTGTCATAAATATTCAGGAAGCAATTATTTATTTATTAGCAGTAGCAAGATTAATACAGTATTTGCAAATCAGCAAAAGGAATAATAAAGACCAAGACCAAGGAAAATGGAATGGTTGAAAATAATATTGGAAATGCCTCACTTGGTAACACTTGACGGCATCCCAAAAACTCCAGCATTAAATATACAAAAGTTACAGAACCTTGAACACTTGGTGTAGTTTCTGTAACAGAACACTGATGCAACATTTATGTTATCTTTTGAACAAGTAAGTTTGATATAAACAAAATAATCATAAATATTTACGTCTTTGGTACAGTGGAAGACTCTGAACCATGTATTTACTTACAAATATGAAATTCAGAGAGTGAGCCCCACTGATCAGTAAAAATGTATAGGATCAAGGTGCACTTCTTATAAGAAAGGTATGCTAGCCTACAGGCACAGATACACTTCAGACCAACATACCGTGTGCATTCTGATGTCAGCCATCTATTTGCTTCAATGCAGTGGTTCACTCTACATATGTAAGGCATTGGCCTTCCTCCTTTGAAGTGACTAGGGCACAAGGAAAAAGAGTTAGCAACTCTCACCTTTCTTTCATTCAAATAAAAATTCTCTCCCCCATGTCTGGGATTTTTTTTTGGGGGGGGGTGTTTCTGGTTGTCAGCCACACCTCTTAACAATGCAGTTGCCTGAACAACTAGTTTGACCCTCAGAGGAAAGGCACCCAACTCATGCTATTAAGGAACATGTATGGTATTTATTTGAATAATTAATAATGGCAGGGAAATACATACCGGTACATTCCACTATCGCTTAGCACTGAATGGAATCAGGGGGAAAAAAGAGATTTAAACAATAAGCTGTAAAAGTAACTGTGAGATGGTGCTCGTGGGGGACCCCGGCAAAGGGGTCGTTAGGGCTGCCTCAGCCCCCGGAGGCTCTGCTGTGACCGGGGCGACCTCCAGCCCGCCGGACACGCCGTGGGGGACGGTTGTGAGAAAGGGTAGGGTACCTTGGCCTCAGGAGTGGCGAGAGGCTGGGGGAGTTCTGTTCACTCAGGTTCCCAGCCCCTGCCTGGCTTGTCAGCTACCTCTCCTGGCTACCGCTCCGAGGTCCAGCCTTGCTGACAGCCTTTTCATCACTGGCCCCTGGTAGCTCCTTATATCCCTGTTCCCCATGAGAGTCCCGCCCTTCCTGGCCCTGCCCCCAGCCTGAGAGCCAATCCCACCACCTCTTCCCTGTAGGTCCGCCCCCGCTGCTTGCCTTCGGTGGTGCTGCCTGTTCTCCCCTTGCTCCCGCCAACGCTGCCTGGGTTGTCCCCTGGGGCGGCCCTGGCATGAGGAGTAGGTCCGCGGCGTTTCCAGAGGCCCCCGTGGCGGCGCGGTAAGTGGTGGTGGTGTCCCTTGTCGCTCCGGGCGGTGGTGGGCTGCCTGGTGTGGTCGGAGGGGCCAGTCCCGCCCCCGGAGCTCGGCCCTGGCCTGGCGTTGCTCCGGGCGGCGTTGGGCTGCCCGGCGGGGTCGGAGGAGCAGGCCCCGCCCCCGGAGCTCGGCCCTGGCCTGGTGTCGCTCCGGGCAGCGTTGGGCTGCCCGGCGAGTTCGGGGGAGCCGGCCCCGCCCCCGGAGTTCGGCTCCGGCCCGACCTCAGGCCGTAATCCGTCCCCGAGGCCGGGCTCGCCTCTCCGGCATAGCCCGGCTGGGGACGGGGCAGTCCGGGCGTGGGCTGCCCGCCCTTCTCGGAGGAGACGGCTTGGCCATGCACCCCCTGGGTGCGTCCGAGCGGGTGGGCGCCCACTCCCGGACAGTAACATTTGAGCCTTTTGCATGCTTTCCAAAATTATGCATCTAGGATGCCAGTTTCTGTAATTATTTCTTTCCCAAAACAATGCATTTCAACATTTATAGGAGTTAATTTTCTAGATGTAAGTGTAGCACAATCATAAATGAGTTCCAAAAATTGGATTTCTTATAGCCAAGGCTTCGTATGAGACAGGGCTCAGTGCCACATCCTGTGGACTCAGCTCCAGAAACTGTGTTCAACACCAAGGCCCAGACAGACTTAGAATCAAGTACTGTCATAAACGAGAAGAGAGGACCTCTGAGTGTACATGGGGTTTACTTCCCTCATCCCTGAATGATCAGACTGTGCCTCATAATCTAGGTTTTAGCAGCAGGGCCTCCTTCTCAAGGTTGGGGTCCTACAGGTCCTCCACACCTTAACAAGATGTCATATGGCATAACTTTTGGCACTATTCTTCAAACACACACACATCCAATGCTACCAATTACATCAAAGCAAAATCATTTACAGCGCAATCCTGTGTAACCTTGCACCGGTGTAACAGTAGATGCACCGGTTCAACAGCAGATGTACCGGTGTAAGTGCACTTACACTGGCATAAGTGCACTTACACCGGTGCATCTACTGTTACACTGGTGCAAGGTTACACAGGATTGCGCTGACAATCCAGATTGCTATATGCCATTTCTTTCACAGTTCACACTGGCCAAAGAAATCCCTGATCATAAATGCAGCATCGTTATAATCATAGATCGTAGCTCTTTCTAAATTTTCCACTGTTACTATATGGACTACCTGTTTCACAGATTAAAAAGTGGGATTTTCAATATTCCATCTAATCTTTTTGATCAAATAAAAGTTCCCTGGGATAAACAGTCAGCAGATTATTCCAGATCTCATTTAGGGTTGATGCAGACACACAATAACTCTGTTCAGAGTGGGTCAGAGATGTTGTTTTCTTTCCCTCTGCTCACGATGGGTCCTCTCCACCTCATCTGGATTAGCTGTACAAGCATTTGTGATGCTAATGTTGCAAATGTGGATTGAGCGCTGCAGAGGAAAATGTGGCTTTTACTCATGGAAAAGCAATTCAGGCAACTATCTGCTACCATTCTTTACTACTTCATTCTAACACACTTTGGGCGTGAGTCTTATGGGTTCAGGGGCCTGATCTCTCATCACATAGGTTCATGCCTTAAGAAACCCTTGCTTTGTGGTGGCGCATATAGTTTGCAAATTTATTATTAATGTGGGGGCCTTTATTGACCCAATCTACTGGGTAATTTACAACCTTGAGAAGATCATCAACTTCTCAAACTATGAGCAGTTTTTAATGATGAAGAAATGAAGACATATATACAGCTATTGTAATAGGGCCAGCATGTGTTTTCAGAGGCTTGAGGGAGGGGGGGTAGGGGAGGGCCAGGCACCATCTGTACAGTGATGGGCAGGGACAGGTATAGCCCTGGGAGGAGGACAGGATATTACAAGGGAAGAAGAGACAGTCATCTGTCTGCCACCCTCAACCAACGGAGCCTTGTCTGAACCTGTTTTTTTTTTTATGACAAGTCAAGTCAACAATAAGAAACCTAATACTGTATCCAGTAAAGAAGACTGGGCACAGAGTCATCTGGCAGGATTTTTCTGGGTGGTCTTACACCTGGCCTTACACCTGTGCCTTACACTCAGTGGGATGAGTTGGACTCCTGGGCGGCTTCCTGTGACCACTTTGCAGAAAACACTGCACATAAAATCTTTTGCATGATCAGTCATGACTCACGTAGACATCAATTCAATTAGCCCTTTTGCTGATAGCACTTGTCCTACTGTTTGTTTAGTATGAGCATGCATGTGGACAGGATCCTTGCAACCTTCCCCCAGGTCTTTACAGTACAATATGCAGCTCCTTCCTCTCCACATAGTGACAAAGCATTTCCTACCAGATAATTGGGGGACAAGCCTGGTACAGGCAGCACAGTACAGGTGGAGTACAAGGTCAGCTGTCCATGCTCTTGCAATGTTCCTGCACCTCATATGGGGAGAGGGAAGGCTCAATTGTCTTTTTAGGGGAAGACAGTAGGTAATTATGGTGTGGGCTCTGCTCTTCCCATTCTGTCTATAACCCTTTCCCCCGAAATGAAAATTCCTTTGCCACTCCCAAAATGTGAACTTCTGCAAGTGGTGCATTGCTGTTTCCACTGTTTCCCTTTAAGACTGAGTACACTGAGGTGGTTTTACTGTCTTGGAAGCATTAGTATTGGAATCATGCAAGCAATTGTGCTTTTGCCAAACCATATGCATCTATATTTCTTTACCCAGCGTGTAATTCATCTGTGGAACTCCTTGCCACAGGATGTGGTGATGGCACCTGGCCTAGATGCCTTTAAAAGGGGTTTGGATAGATTCATGGAGGAAAAGACCATCACAGGTTACAAGCCATAAGCAACCTCCTGGTTTTAGAAGTTTTAGAAGTACCGTAGATTTTCTCTGTAAGCCAGGTGCAAGGGAATGACAACAGGAAACAGGTTATCTTGTTGGCTGTGTGCTCCCTGAGTCATCTGGTGGGGCCACTGTGAGATACAGGAAACTGGACTAGATGGGCCTTTGGCCTGATCCAACAAGGCTCTTCTTCTTATGTTCTTATCTGATTGAACCAAGATTTCACATGATCTAGCCCTGATCTCAGAGGAGCTGTCTTGCAACTCATTGTTTTTGTGACTCTTCATTTTGTCATTTCATTTAGGACTCCTGAAATTAATGATGAACTCAAATGTCTTTTTTTAAGCTGTATTTTTTGTTGCAGAATGGCAGCTTTCGTCTGCTGGACACTAGGGTGGACACTGGGGGGCGGTGTGTCATCCGGTCACCCTAAAGGATCTGTTACCTGACCCCTCTGTGTTCCAAAGGAAGGGGTGTGGCCCCTGACTCTACTTCCTCCTTCATCGTTTCTCATTCTCTCTTTCTTCCTTCTCCTGATGCCGAGATGACGTGGCATGCCTGAGCTCTGATGAATGGTGGCCATGATCCAAGCAGACCTCATGCAGGAGGCTCCCAGCTGTAGGGGGAGCTTCATCCTTTAAGTTAGAGTAACTTCTGATCTTAATCAGATGCTGTATATGAGCTGAACCGTGAGTAAACTTCTTCTTTTTGCAACTTAACTCAGCCTATGCCTCGTGTGTTTATTTAGCTAATAGCAGTCTGCCTGGGTGTAAGACGGAACAAACTCTGCTAAGAATCTCCTAGAGAACCTCCCAAATAGAGGTTTTTCCAACATTTTTAGTATATTGCACTTCAAAACAATCTCTCAGATCATGGTCTCATCAAATAGGCTAGAACCCAAAGTTCTTCCATTATTTTTGTCAGCACCTGCAATGTGCTTATTAGGGTTGTATAATGCAACAAGAAACAGCAATTAGTGCTGCATCCTTCCAACAGCAATAATTACTCAAGTCTCACAAAAGACCCTTGATGATCCCTCATTTTTGAAACAGAAGTGACAGCTTTTGTGAAGGGAGAGTAATAGTGATTTAGATGCATTGAGAAGGCAAAAACGGTGCAAATCCCTCTTCCTGAAAATCAACATATTATATTTATGTTGTTGTTTAGACAATAGACTGTCTCATTTTTAGATATTGCAGCAAAATTTCTCATGCATTGAAGACCTTTGACCCAATCATGTAATGATGTTAACAAACAGGCAGTGGCGTCGCTCTAGGTGTGGCGGAGCTCTAGGTTCCGCCCCACTCTGAACCCTTCCTTACTCCCCGGCACGAGGCAGCCCTGCCCCCTCGCTGTCGGAGCCATTCAGGGCGGTGAAGGCAATGCGCAGGAGACTCCCTGCACATTGATTTCGCTGCCCTGAATTGCTCTGATGGCGTGGCGGCGTGGCCGCCTTGTGCCAAGGAGTAAGGAAGGGTTCAGAGCGGGGCGGAACTTAGAGCTCCGCCCCACCTAGAGCGACGCCACTGCGAACAAGTGATCATATCACTGAAAGTTTCCCAAACCTGGAATACTCACAGTGTAGTTCAGGGAAACTATTCAACTGACCAAATATTGTCAAATGACAGTCAATTATTTGATATGCTAATTAATTAGAATGATATGAAAAAAAGAGTGAGGTTTATACTATTAAAAAAATCCAAGGGACAGCCCAATCCTACGTAAGTATCCGGCGGGTGGCCCAGGGCCGCCCGCCAGATCCTATGCCCTTTCCGGGCCACTCGGCAGTGGCCCGGAGGTCTACCCAGGGAAAGGGGATGTTCGTCCCCTTCCCCCAGTGTAAACCGGGGAAGCCTCCTCAGTAAGAGGAGGCCGTGTAACGGCCGAGCCGGCCCAGCAGGAGACGGGGATATGGCGGACACCATCCCCACCCCAGGCCAGCTCGGCCATTGGCCCCCCTCCCTCACCGCCCGAACCACCCATGCGGCCGCCGGGGAATCTCTTACCTTCCTCCGGCAGCCGCATAGACGTTCCGGTGGCGGAGTGAGGGCGGCTGGCTTTGCGCCGGCCGCCCATACTCCCGAGTCGCCGCAAACATGCCTTATGGCTTCTGTCGGTTTGCGACGGCTTCTGGCCATGAAGCACTCACTCCACCACCTTTTTTTGCGCAGGATTGTGCTGTTAGTTAACTGTTAATATGAAACAATAAAATTAAACTCTAAATAATTGTTAGGAATTATTTATAACTGTATTTAGTGACCAGCTGTTCTGACAGTACAGTAGCTTAATTTGGTGGAAGGGATAGGGTGAATGCTCTCAAAAAAAGATACAGGACAATGGGTAAATTTAATTAAGTAATTTAATTAAGTAATTTAATCCTGGGCCGACTGGCCGAGCTGGGGGTGGGGGGCACCGTTCTGCGGTGGTTCCGCTCCTACTTGGCAGATAGGTCCCAGATGGTGGTGCTGGGGGACGCCTGTTCGGCATCCTGGCCCTTGAGGTGTAGAGTGCCAAAGGGTTCCATCTTGTCCCCATGCTATTTAACATCTACATGAAACCGCTGGGAGAGGTCATCCAGGGATTTGGAGTTGGGTGCTATCAATATGCTGATGACACCCAGCTCCATCTCTCCTTTCCACCTGATTCCAGGGTGGCTGTTGAGGTTCTGGAGCACTGCCTGGAGGCAGTTGGGACCTGGATGAGGGCTAATAAGCTGAAACTAAACCCGGACAAGACAGAGATTCTCCTGGTCTGGAAATCCACGACGCAGGTACTAGAGTATCGTCCTGCTCTGAAGGGGATTGCACTCCCTCTGAAGGAGCAGGTCCGCAGCTTGGGGGTCCGCCTGGATCCGCAGCTGCTCCTGGATTCCCAGGTGGCGGCAGTGGCCAGGGGGGCCTTTGCCCAGCTTCGGCTGGTGCGCCAGCTGCAACCGTACTTGGATCGTGCAGACCTGACCACGGTGATCCATGCCATGGTGACGTCGCGACTAGATTATTGTAACGCGCTCTGTGTGGGGCTGCCCTTGAAGACCGTTCGGAAACTGCAATTAGTGCAGAATGCGGCGGCCCGTGTAGTCACTGGAGGTAGGCGGTTTGACTCCGTTGGGCCGCTCCTCCAACAGCTGCACTGGCTGCCGATTCGTTTCCGGGTCCAATTCAAAGTGCTGGTTTTGACCTTTAAAGCCCTATACGGCTTGGGGCCAGGATATTTGAGAGACTGCCTACTTCTATATAGTCCGGCCCGTCTCCTTAGATCACCTTAGACCTTTTGCGGGTGCCATCGCCCAGGGAGGTGCGTGGGGCGGTGGCCAGAAACAGGGCCTTCTCAGTAGTGGCACCAACCTTATGGAATTCCCTCCCCTTTGACTTACAAACTGCTCCCTCCTTAGACACTTTCTGACGAGGCCTAAAAACCTTCTTGTTCAAAGAAGCCTTCTGAGCCCTTGCCTTTTTTTAACATCTCACTGGTACAGGTAGGGGTGCTGCTGTTTTTATGCTCCTGTTTTAATTGTAGCAATAATCTTTGTAATTGATTTTTATATACTGTTTTTATTAATTTTCATTAATTGTTTCTTACTATTTTAAAATGTGATTATTTTTGTATTGTATTTTTTTGTATTGTATTTTTCTTTTTTCTATTGTAAGCCACCTTGGGTCCCTTCGGGGAGAAAGGCGGGATAAAAATATTGTAAATAAATAAATAAATATGTTGGGGTGAAAAAAGAGAGTTGTTCCCTTCCTGCTAGAGATAACCATTTGGAAAGGTGCCTCTTTGCCCAGTTAACAGGAGTAGCTTCATGGCTGAGTGGGAATTTGAACCTTGGTCTCCCCAGTCCGACTCCAACACTCTTAACAACTATATTGTTTTCAGATCTCAGATGTAAATATCTGCATTGTCATGACATATCTGTGCACAAGAAATGAGTCACAGACATCAGCCTGGGCTGTGAAACACGTTGCAACAAGTTATGCGTAAGTCATATGTAAGTTATTGTAGCAGACATATACGTAACACAGCCAATTGCAGCTCAGGGCCTTTCCACAATTGCTTAATGCATGCAACAAGCAAATGTTATTGTGCAATGCTCTCTCAGATGACTTAGTATTCAGTGAGAATGGCACACGTTGCTTTATGACTGCACCAGTGAGGGTAGGTAAACCTGCTTCCTTGTCACGGCCAGAAAGAACTCCATCCCAAGTATCAGTTGTCCTGTGATTGCAGAGATGTGGTCACTCCCGCCAGTTGGAGGGCCAAGAGCCAGTGAGATGTCTGCCTCCCAGTAAGAACGCCATCCATAGAAGTTCAGTCTGACCTCAACCGGACATAAATGCCTGTTAAAAACGTATCTCTCATGCTGGCATTTCCAAAATGATCATCTACCACTATTCCCTTTCATCTCCACCCCCCTATGTGTCTTATTAGTTTGTACACTGAAGACAAGGTCAGTATATTTTATTTCCACTGATGTTTCGTACCTGTCAGTAATATTTTAAACTGAATATTAATTGCTGAAAGCTTTGGGAGACCATTTTTCTTTGAAAACTTGTGATAAAAGCATAATTGATAAATAAAATATTGCCTTTATTATTAATTTTTCTAATGCCATCTACGTGCATGTCACTTTACAAAGGAATTGAAAGACGGGGTTGTCTATAATAACATTACTTTTTTAAACTGTGAGCGGAGGAACAGATATACTGCCCACCCCTTGCCCATTTTTAAAATATGATCAGAAGAAGTGAACTGAGGCAGTCATACAACAGGAACCACAAAGCCCCCAAGGAAAGGTGCAGGTGTTTAATGGATGTAGAACACCAACAAATAAAGGGATCGTAATCCTTATTTGAGTAAGGACTTAATAGTATGTTATTATCTCAGAGTATATACAACAGAGTATATACAACATGATTAGCGATAAAAGGGGTGCCTCTGAGCATGTAAGGAATATCCTTCCCTCTATACCCAAGTAACCACAGGCAGCCTCCACACCCGCATAATAGGCATATTGTAGCAAATAGGATACTGCTTGTTGCTTCGTTGGTGCTGAGGGGATAGAGGTATCTCTTTATTACTACATGCTCAGAGGTACCTTTTTTTAGTGACCATGTCAATGAAAAGTAAATGTACCCCAGATATTAAGTTTTTATGAAGGGGGGGGTTGTTGTTTTTAATGAAGGTTGCCCTCAGGACGGAGGCTTCCCTAAAGTCAAGAGTCCGCCCCATGAAATAAGGTCTTCTTGCAAGAGGGAGAGCAGCAGCAGCTTGTTGTTGTTGTTCAGTCGTTAAGTCGTGTCCGACCCTTCGTGATCCCATGAACCATATCCCGCCAGGCCTTCCTGTCCTCCACTATCTTCCTGAGTTCGCTCATTTTCATGTTTGTTGCATCGATGATGCTGTCTAACCATCTCATCCTTGGCCTTCCCCTTCTCCTTTTGCCTTCAATCTTTCCCAGCATCAGAGTCTTCTCCAGAGAGTCCTCTCTTCGCATCAGGTGGCCAAAATATTTGAGTTTCAGCCTTAGTACCTGTCCTTCCAGGGAACAGTCAGGCTTGATTTCATTTAGAATTGACTGATTTGATCTCCTAGCAGTCCAAGGGACTCTCAGGAGTCTTCTCCAGCACCACAGTTCAAAAGCATCTATTCTTCGGCGCTCAGCCTTCCTTATGGTCCAACTCTCGCAACCATACATTGCTACTGGGAACACCATCGCCCTGACTATACGAACTTTTGTTGGCATGGTGATATCTCTGCTTTTTATTATGCTGTCTAAGTTTGCCATAGCTTTCCTTCCAAGGAGTAAGCGTCTTTTAATTTCATGGCTGCTGTCTCTGTCTGCAGTGATCTTGGAGCCCAGAAAAGTAAAATCTGTTACTGCTTCCATTTCTGCCCCTTCTATTTGCCAGGAATTGATGGGCCCAGATGCCATGATCTTACTTTTATTAATGTTGAGTTTCAAGCCAACTTTTGCACTCTCCTCTTTCACTCTCATCAAGAGGCTCTTTAGTTCTTCTTCACTTTCTGCCATTAGGGTGGTATCGTCTGCATATCTGAGGTTGTTGATATTTCTCCCGGCAATCTTGATTCCGGCTTGCGATTCATTCAGCCCTGCATTTCTCATAATGTACTCTGCATATAAGTTAAATAAGCAGGGTGACAATATACAGCCTTGCCGTACTCCCTTTCCAATTTTGAACCAATCAGTTGTTCCATGACCGGTTCGAACTGTTGCTTCTTGACCCGCATACAGGTTTCATACAGAGCAGCAGCAGCAGCCCTGCGGTAATCCGCGCAGCGAGAAGCAACCCCTCGTACGTTAGCTAGATGTTGGCCGCGCGCCCCTCCCAGTCCGCTCGACCAAAGCCACCGACCCAGGGGGCGAGGGAGGAGGAAGAGGAGAGGAGGGAGGGGTGTGTAGGGAAAAAGCAGCCTTCTGCCACCGGCTCCAGTGCGCCTTCTCTGCCCGGGCGGGACCGAGCGCTTTCGCTGCGTTTGGCTCCAATCGCGGGCCGTTCGCGGAGGCGCCTGCCTGTGCCCGGGACTCGGCGGACCCGACATCATCGCCGGCCACTGCCAGGCCTCAGCCCCGCCCTCCGAGCGCCGCCAGAAGGGACCGCGCGCGAGGACAGGCCAAGCCAAGGCAGCAGGTAAATGGGCACGAAGACGAGAGTCTCAAATTCTGCAGCAGCCTCTTGCTGAGGCGGCGGCCTAGTCGCGCGGCCGAGCAGCCAAGCAGGCGCCTCCTCCTCTTGCTGCCTGCTGGGGAAGGTGGGCAGCTGTCGCGGGATGGGCAGCGTGGGAGGCAGGAGTGTCGTCGCGCGTGCTGCTTCTCCCTGGTGTGGAAGAGGAGCAGGCAGAGGGCCAGCCGAGCCAGGCGCCTTTCCTCCCAGGTGCCTGTGCGAAGAACGGCGGGCAAAGATGAGCCGGGTGTCGTTTTCTCGCCCTTGGGGCACAGCTGCCCCGCCGGAAAGTTCCCCTGCAAGAGCCCGGTGTGCCTCCACATAGCTCCCCGTTTGCGTTTCATGGTCATGGGGACTGTTCTGCACGAGGATTCCTGCAGCCCGATCCTATGCATTATTTTTAAAAAGCGCAGCAAAGCAGCATAACACGGTCATTTTTTTTTAATAATACTCCACTAAGAAAGTACACACACTGCACAGAGTGTCATGCGAGTGGCCTAGTTATAGCTTAAAGCAGTCACATTAGTAATAGTAACTGTAATTCTTGAAGCAGTAATTCTTGAAATTACAGTTAGGAAACGCTGCCCTACGTCTTGTAAGGTACCTGTCTAACAACAGTGTTCAATCTCTGGAAAAGAAAATACTGCACATATTCTTGTTTTCAGAAGATAAGGGAAAATGCAACAATAACTATGTGGCTGAACAAAAGAATTAGCAGTGCATGCACGCAACTGAAAAATGCCGTTTCTGTACAAGCTTTTATTTTAAAAAGCAAAGTACAAAAGTACCTTTATTGAGAAGTAAATTCCATGTTTTTATTTGTTAGACTAATATCCATTTTTTTTCTCAGCGTGTTCAAGGCACCTAACAAAATACAATTGCACAAAGCAGTTACAACAATTCAGTATGAAATCATAGCAAACTGAATAAGTGTCATATGGAAGATTGTTTTCTACTGAAACTTAAAAGCATTGCAGGTGGCCATTATATTGGCAACTGGTTTCCATTGGTGGTTGTGTTCAGCGGGGTTTCTCTGTATGCCAAGTGCAAGAGAGTGACAACAGGATACAGGTATCTTGTTGTCTTGTGTGCTCATGTTCATGGTAAAATAAGTTTAGGCTTACAGCCATAGTAGATTGTGCCCCAACTGTTGTGGGAGGGAGATGGTTCTTGACAGAAACTTGGCTCCTGTCAGTTAAAAGGCCTTTCATTGGTAGGTGAATTTATTTAATTTCAGTAATGTTTACCATGTTTTTCTATATCAAATATTCAGAGCAGGTTACAAAGCGGGGAAAATACAGCATAAAATGGGGGTTCTTTGTAATATGTGTTGTGGATTATGCCTCAGCTGTCGTAGTGATGAGAGGATGAGAGTAATGCCTACCACCACTGTTTACTAAAGAGTCATTTCACCCCTGGAACTTGTTGACTGAGACAGGGACTTTGCCTTAAATTAAAAGATGAACAAGTAGCTTTGTTTTGTTTTTCATCCTTTAGAAACATAAGAGGCCCCTATGATACTTGCTAAATGTAATGGTTGGTTCTCGGACTCAGATATAACCAGGAGGGCATTTGTTAATTCAGATTTATTTATTTAAAAGATTTCTATACCACTTTTCTAATATTCAAAGCGGCGTGCAACAAAAATAAACATACAAAGATAAAGCAATTCAATAAAGCCATTAAAACCAATTAAAACAATTCATAATTAAAATTAAAAGTTAAAAAAACAGTACAGAGCAGATTAAAAAATAATCATCTATAACATAAAGCAGCAACAAAAAACTAAAAGGGTTCCTAGGTAGTTCCTCCCTCCTCAAATGCCAGACGAAACAGGTGGGACTTTAAACCCCCGCCAAAAACCATGTAGTGAGGTAACCATGTAACAAATTGCTTTGTTGCAAGTTCAGTTACAATTCTTAATTCAGTAATACAACATAAAGTGTTTTAAGCCATGACACAAAAAACCCTTGGATTCTTACACATGCTGTTTGGGTTCACATGTGAATGTTGTAAAGGCAGAACAATAGGATGAAGAGAACCATTTTTAAAGTGGATATACAGTCAACAGTATATTGTATACTCTACATTGGTTCATTGGTTAGACTCCAACTAATGGAAGTTTTTTTACATTCATATTATTGTTGTAAGGGGTACAAAATGCATCATTATTTACAAGCTTATTGTTGTTGTTCAGTCGTTAAGTCGTGTCCGATCCTTCGTGATCCCATGAACCATATCCCGCCAGGCCTTCCTGTCCTCCACTATCTTCCTGAGTTCGCTCATTTTCATGTTCGTTTAGCTTATTCATATGCTATTAATGATATAGCACCACCAGTAGACTTTGCAGAGTTGCATAACCAAAAATGACAACTCCCTGCCTGCTCCTTTCATAGAAGTGCTTTTGTGTGGGAAGAGGCTGAAAGCTGTGACAAACTGAGCATGCTCCATTTTCAGAATTAATTAATTAATTAATTAATTAATTAATTAATTAATTATAGCACCACTCAGACTACTGGTGGTGCTATATCATTAATAGCATATTAATAAGCTAAGCAAACATGAAAATGAGCGAACTCAGGAAGATAGTGGAGGACAGGAAGGCCTGGCGGGATATGGTTCATGGGATCACGAAGGATCGGACACGACTTAACGACTGAACAACAACAATAAGCTTGTAAATAATGATGCATTTTGTACCCCTTACAACAATAATATGAATGTAAAAAAAACTTCCATTAGTTGGAGTCTAACCAATTAATTTAATTAATTAACTACAGCGTTAGATCAGGTTGAAGATTTGGAGAGATACTATCAGCTCAACTTCTTTTCATCGGATTCAGGTGTGACCGCAAAGGTGGATCTGGGATCCGTAATGGACTAGATGATGACTGAAGCTCAGGCCTGATACAATGGAGTTTGTGTTGGTAGATGGTCTGTCTGACAGGAGAGGTCATGTTTAACCTTCTTGATGGGGTTGTGCTCCGCTCAAATGATCCGTTTCATGGTGCTGATAGATCCAGCATTGTCACTGGAGGCCTAGATGGCATCTGTAGCATATAGAGCCATCTATCAACAGGATAGTGATAGCCTGGCTGTAATTGGTATCCTCCATGCCTTGGTAACCTATAGATTGTTGTTGTTCAGTCGTTAAGTCGTGTCCGACCCTTCGTGATCCCATGAACAATATCCCGCCAGGCCTTCCTGTCCTCCACTATCTTCCTGAGTTCGCTCATTTTCATGTTCGTTGCATCGGTGATGCTGTCTAACCATCTCATCCTTTGCCTTCCCCTTCTCCTTTTGCCTTCAATTTTTCCCAGCATCAGCGTCTTCTCCAGAGAGTCCTCTCTTCGCATTAGGTGGCCAAAATATTTGAGTTTCAGCCTTAGTACCTGTCCTTCCAGGGAACAGTCAGGGTTGATTTCATTTAGGATTGACTGATTTGATCTCCTAGCAGTCCAAGGGACTCTCAGGAGTCTTCTCCAGCACCACAGTTCAAAAGCATCTATTCTTTGGCGCTCAGCCTTCCTTATGGTCCAACTCTCGCAACCATACATTACTACTGGGAACACCATCGCCCTGACTATGCGAACTTTTGTTGGCATGGTGATATCTCTGCTTTTTATTATGCTGTCTAAGTTTGCCATAGCTTTCCTTCCAAGGAGTAAGCGTCTTTTAATTTCATGGCTGCTGTCTCCGTCTGCAGTGATCTTGGAGCCCAGAAAAGTAAAATCTGTTACTGCTTCCATTTCTGCCCCTTCTATTTGCCAGGAATTGATGGGCCCAGATGCCATGATCTTAGTTTTATTAATGTTGAGTTTCAAGCCAACTTTTGCACTCTCCTCTTTCACCCTCATCAAGAGGCTCTTTAGTTCTTCTTCACTTTCTGCCATTAGGGTGGTATCGTCTGCATATCTGAGGTTGTTGATATTTCTCCCGGCAATCTTGATTCCAGCTTGCGATTCATTCAGCCCTGCATTTCTCATAATGTACTCTGCATATAAGTTAAATAAGCAGGGTGACAATATACAGCCTTGCCGTACTCCCTTCCCAATTTTGAACCAGTCGGTTGTTCCATGGCCCGTCCGAACTGTTGCTTCTTGACCCGCATACAGGTTTCTCAGGAGACAGGTAAGGTGGTCTGGTACCCCCATCTCTTTAAGAATTTGCCACAGTTTGTTGTGATCAGAGCCGTCCCCAGTGGGGTCTGGCAGGGGGGGGAGGCATCCTCGACGCCCCAAACTAATTAGCATAATTTATGCTAATTAGTTTCCGCCGCTTTTTTTCGCTGATTTTCAGCGATTTTAAGCCTAGAACTGGGTTTTTTTCTAAGTATGTATGCTTTTACCGGCACTTAATTTGTATTTAGTTGCTCCCACGACGATTTTAAGCCTGCTCCCGGGCGCGCAGCTTCTGTGCACCCGGCCCGGGACTCTGTACCGCGCCCAGAAGCAATCTTCATAGTTTGCGCATGCGCAAACCCACGGCGTCTCCAGGGACGCTCCAGGGAGTAGTTTGCGCATGCCCAGAACGTCCCTGGAGACTCTGTGGGTTTGCGCATGCGCAAACTACGGAGATTGCTTCTGGGGGCGGTACAGAGTCCCGGGCCGGGTGCACAGAAGCTGCGCGCCCGGGAGCAGGCTTAAAATCGTCGTGGGAGCAACTAAATACAAATTAAGTGCCGGTAAAAGCATACATACTTAGAAAAAAACCCAGTTCTAGGCTTAAAATCGCCGAAAATCGGCGAAAAAAAGCGGCGAAAAAATCGCTCTCCCCCAGAGCCTCCCACCCCCCCAGGAGCCTCTGCGCCCTTGCGCCCTGGGGCCCACTGCCCCAGGGCCCCACATCTGGTGACGCCTATGGTTGTGATCCACACAATCAAAGGCTTTTGCGTAGTCAATGAAGCAGAAGTAGGTGGTTTTTTGGAACTCTCAGGCTTTCTCCATGATCCAGCGCATGTTGGCAATTTGATCTCTAGTTCCTCTGCCTCTTCAAAACCCAGCTTGTACGAACCTGTAGATTAGAGTGCTGCAATGCATTGTGCGTCAGCTTTCTTGTGAAGACTTCTCAGAAATTTCAGGTAGTACAAATGCTGCTGCTAGGCTTCTTAACTGGAACTAGCTCACAGGGAGTCCCAACTTGTCTGTGCTCAAATAAGCCACACTGACTGTCAATCTGATTGCAAACCCAATTTAGGTCATTGCCTATTAAACAACAAGCAGCGTGGGACCTGACTACCTGGAGGAACCTCCTTCCACCATGTAAACCTCCCCAAGCCATTACTTTTTCATCAGTGTCCTCCCGCTATCTAATGCTGGGTGGGTGGTGACTGGGGAGAGGGCTTTCTTGGGTACGGACCCTCGTATATAGAGTGCCCTTCCCAGCAAAGCTCATCTAGCACCAACCTTGATTTTTTTTTTTTTTTTGGCATCAGGCAGCGAATTTTCTGCTTCTTCAAGCATTCTAGCATAGACTGTAGCTGAATGTTTTGATTTAGGATGGGTCTAACTCTGGGGTTCCCAACCCTTTCCCCGCCGAGTACCACCTCCGGCGCCACTCTCCTGCTGTGTACTACTGGAAGTGACTGGCGATGACATCATCGTCAGTTACTTCTGGGTTTTCAGAGGCCAGAAAACGCAGGTAGGAGGCTCTGGGCAGGTGGGAGGGCTTTTGGCTCGGCCAAAGGAAGGAACCTCTCGGAAGCAAAAACGCGCCACTGAAAGTGCCACGTCGAAGCAGTCGGCCAAAGTACCACTGGTGGTATTAGTACCACTGGTTGAGAACCCCTCTAACTGATCCATTATAGCTACTCTCTCTCTCTCTCTCTCTGTGTGTGTGTGTGTGTGTGTGTGTGTGTGTGTGTATTCTGATATTATATTGTATATTATTTGTATTCCTATTATAGAAAGTACACCACCAGTGGTACATGTATAGCTTATAAATGTGATAAATAAATGAAAGAACAGGATGTACCTATTCTAAAGATGGTGTGTGTTTATGTGCAGTGGTTACTGATAGTGCTGGCAGGCAGCTATACCTTGACTGACTGGGCTTTTTTATGTTCAATTTAATACTGTACAACACCAAACCTTGGCTTCTGACCCAAGCAACTGTTTTGTCTCGTTCTGGCATTTTTTACTGATGTTTCTGTTTTTGTTAATGTTTTTTGTAATTTTGTTTTGCTTTTAATGCATTTTAGGGTGTTTTCAGTCTTTGCTGGAAGCCACCTTGAGTGCCTCCCTGATGGGAGAAGAAAGTGCAGGGTATAAATTTTTGAAATAAATAGATGTTATGGTCACAGAGGGAACATGCTGTCGCAGAGCAAAGTGGCAGGTGTTCCAAAGCAACGTATTTCATCTGTCTGTCAGGACTATATTCCTGCAAACAAACAATTTTTCCCACTTGAATTCAAGATGGCACCAATTCCTGTCACTTCAAATGTTCGCCCATGTGATATGTCATTTACGTTTGCAAACAATTTATTCCTTCTTGTAGCTTGTAAACTGACTCATCTTGTCCAGACCTAAAGAAAAGATTCATTTGATCTATCTTGTGGATGACTCCCACTTCATCGGGACATCATGTTGCGTCACTGTTCACACCATTTCTGCTACCTTTTAGATGGTTGTTTAACTATAATGCAAACTAGAATTTATCTTGAGTCACAGTGTACCGTTCTCTAAAAAAGGTGACATCATCATGCTCCATTCACTTTCTGTCTGTTATGGCCTTTTAAGGACACAGCAAGGGTCTGATTAGTGTAGAAGATATTTTTTCAAATTCTCAGATTTCTTAGAAGCACTGGACCTAAAGTTAATGTAGAGAGCTTTGCACAAACACCTAACATGTGCATGGATATTTGTAAATATATTTAATTTTTGTTTTAGTATGTGTGGTGCATACAAGTGCACCAAAGCAGACTGTATTATTCCTTTTCTAATTACATATATAAAGATATATCTGTTACAGTATGTGATGATGAATACCCTGTTCCGTCCCGTCCCCACTTCCCCATACTTTTCCTTATTTTGGGGCACTTCTAATTCAATGGGTTGTCATTTCAGATTGCTCATGAGCACTACTACGATTTGATTTTTAAAAAGAATCCCAGTGGTTCTGTGCTGTCCTGGGATGGTTTTTTCCCCCAGGCAGCTCCCCTCTGTCTGGTCTTAGTATCCTAGTAGATAGAACTACTAGATTTCCCTTCCATTCAGCTGTTGGTCCAGTAAAAAGGCAAAGCAGAGAGCAGGAAAGGGTGCATAAACACTAACCACTAGGCGCTACTCCCCTCAGACCCGGTCAGCCTGTCTTTTCCCAATACAATCCCTGACACAATAAAATTCCAATAGTCCTGCACCTTCAGGACCTAGGTGGTACTAGATTATTGGATATGCTGGACTGTCAGGAGATGCCATCCTGCCCGGAACTTGCAATGGGGTTACTACTTACATTACTTTCCTGGCAACGCCATCACTACTGTATTTACATTACTGCCAAGCCACTCAGATTGTTCCCATGTGGCTACCATAGCCTATCTCAGGGGTTCTCAACCTTTGGAGGCCCGGGTACCCCCTATCATGGTCCAATTTTACCCCCTGCTAATTAACTGCTAATTAATTGGATTAATCAATCAATTAATTAGGTAATTAATCATTAAATTAAAAAGTACTAAAATAATTTTAAACGTGAAAAAATGTCTTATTTAATTCTGTGAGTGTGTGTGAGAGAGAGAGACATGCAAGGATCTCTTTTTTTCTCCAAGTCACACTTCCCAAAATCAGCTCCTCCCTCCCCCACCCCACCAAAGTACATTTTCCAAAGTACAAAAATAAGCCCAAAACCAAAATCAGAGACAGAAGGGCTTCAAAAATAATTACAATTTAAAATCCATTTTAATTAACACTTAATTAGCTGCTGATGGGGCAGATAAGGGGCAGGGCTTGGCGTACCCCCAGCAAGAGGTCCATGTACCCCTAGGGGTACCCGTACCATAGGTTGAGAACCTCTGGCCTATCTCAGTTGCACTGTTGTTGAGCCAGGCATAACTGTGCCTGTACAGGGACCAGCAAGATCAGCAGTCTACTCCTGAGCCTGGAGCACTCTCAGATCATTTTGATGCCAGACTACTAGGAGTACCGGACAATTGTATCCCAGATTATTAGCATTTTACTGTACTTTAAATAACACATGCAAACAGTATGACATACATACACACACAAAATAGACATTTGCGTAGTGGGAACATATACAAATCTGAAAAACATTTGCAAGCTTCCACGATCGGCAAGTATGATAGAATTTAAAATTCCCATATTCCAGGTTCTCAGATCGGTTTAATATTAAAACAATTCAAACAGTTAAAAACCATTTTTCAATGAAACAGGATATATGGGTTTAAAAGCCATGTAAAAATTTTTACTAAAAAGAGAAGTTAAAAACCCTTTAAAATTGCCCGGAAAAATTCTTTAAAAGCACATAACATCTAGAATATACTTTAAAAAAAAGATTCCAACCATTAGGCACAAAAAAGACTTTAAACTCCCAACACCAACATTTCATCCCTCCCACAGGACTTTGTCAAGGCGAACACAGCACAACGCGCTGTTAGATGACATTGCCCCAAGAGAAGAACACTGCGAATTTATCCACCAGCTGCCACTCACAAGGGTGGGAGCCGTCAATTAGAAGCAGAAGTATCAATCTCCTCATTAAGCGAAGGTAACCTCGTGATCATCTGCTGGGTTACTGAGCGAGTACTTACTCTATTTAAAATTGGAAACCAGATCCTATTTACAAAAGAAAGTTCTTGCTGCCTGTTAAGCAGGTTCAATGATTTCCTCTGAGAAATTGCTACTGCTTCCAAATTCTGTTTCTGTTTAAATTTAGTCTCATTAAATAAAGTACGAGTCTTTATTTAGTCCAGTCTCCATTACATGCACTGCCACAGCTGATTTTTCTCCCTGCAACAATCTGGCAGCCCTTTCATGCTCTTGTATTCTGACCTTAATAGGTCTCTTGGTATTTCCAACATAACTCCTCCCACACTCACAAGGTATTTCATACACGCCAGGGTTCATTAGTGGGGGTCTTGCATCTTTAGGGTTGCGCAGCATTTGTTCAATTTTCACTGTAGGTGTGAATAAGGTTTTTACATCATATTGGCTGAAGACTCAGGCTATCTTGTCTGTAGTTCCTTAGGAAAAGGGAGAGACAACCACTGTTGATCTTTAATTTCCAAATTCTCCACTTCATTATTGTCCCCTGGCTTTGGAATGTGGTTTCTCTTTTTCAGTTGTTTCTCCCAGCGTTTGTTAATTTGTTTTTCCTTATAGCCATTAGCTTTTAATGAATCAGTAATGACGAGTCTCTCATTTGCCAATGATGGTGCATCACAGACATGTAATGCTCTGAATATCAGAGAATTAATTAGATAATTTTTTTGAGCTGGATAATGATTTGATGTCTGATGGAGATACCTTCCCGTATGTGTAGGTTTTCTGTACACTGTGTGTCCAAACGTTATATCTTTTTTTCTAGTAACTAAAACATCCAGGAAGGGAAGAGACTCATTATTTTCCATCTCCATAGTAAATTGTATTTCTGGACACAGACTGTTCAAATGCCTCAGAAAAATTTCTAATTCCTCCTCCCCAATCCCCATAATCCCAAATACAGAACACATCATCCACAAATCTCAACCAAGTAGTGGGTCTCAATTTGGCTGTTTGTAATGCTTTTTGTTCAAAGAATTCCATGAAAAGACAAATGCTGCGCAACCCTAAAGATGCAAGACCCCCACTGATGAATCCTACCGTGTATGAAATACCTTGTGAGTGTGGGAGGAGTTATGTTGGAAATACCAAGAGACCTATTAAGGTCAGAATACAAGAGCATGAAAGGGCTGCCAGATTGTCGCAGGGAGAAAAATCAGCTGTGGCAGTGCATGTGTAATGGAGACTGGACACAAGATGGCTTTTGATCAGACTCGTACTTTATTTAATGAGACTAAATTTAAACAGAGACAGAATTTGGAAGCAGTAGCAATTTCTCAGAGGAAATCATTGAACCTGCTTAACAGGCAGCAAGAACTTTCTTTTGTAAATCGGATCTGGTTTCCAATTTTAAATAGAATAAGTACTCGCTCAGTAACCCAGCAGATGATCACGAGGTTACCTTCGCTTAATGAGGAGATTGATACTTCTGCTTCTAATTGACGGCTCCCACCCTTGTGAGTGGCAGCTGGTGGATAAATTCGCAGTGTTCTTCTCTTGGGGCAATGTCATCTAACAGCGCGTTGTGCTGTGTTCGCCTTGACAAAGTCCCGTGGGAGGGATGAAACGTTGGTGTTGGGAGTTTAAAGTCTTTTTTGTGCCTAATGGTTGGAATCTTTTTTAAAGTATATTCTAGATGTTATGTGCTTTTAAAGAAATTTTTCCGGGCAATTTTAAAAGGGTTTTTACTTCTCTTTTTAGTAAAACGTTTTTACATGGCTTTTAAACCCATATATCCTGTTTCATTGAAAATTGTTCCAAGCCATGAAAACTTCCATACTACATACAGTTAAAAACCATTTAAAAGTTCAATCCTGTATGTTTCGCCAGCCTTACTGCTGGCTTCTTCAGAAGGTACTACTTGTACAGAGCCCTGTAGCAAGTCGTCTTGTGCACACCAATGTGACTGAAGAAGCTAGAAGTAAGGCTGGCGAAACATAAAGGATTGAACTTTTAAATGGTTTTTAACTGTTTGAATTGTTTTAATAAACCGATCTGAGAACCTGGAATATGGGAATTTTAAATTCTATCATATACAAAACTATTCCTTGACTGCCCACTTGCACCTTGAAGAAAGGGTGATGGTGGTGTCTGATTGGGAGGGAGAAGGTTTTCTCAGAATTAAAATATAAATATGCTGGATCTGAGAAAAGTGACTTTCAGTCCAACCCTAAGTGGGCCTTACACCGCCAGAACTTCCGGTGGTATAAGGTCATTTATGGCTGTCGCAAACGCAACACGTCATCCGGAGCATCCGGGCTACTGCTGTGAGCGGTGGCGGCAACCCACCAGTGCATCTTCCACATCCCTGGCGCCCATAAGTCAGCATGGAGGAGGCGGAAGGGAGTAGGCAGGGAGAGGAACTGTGATGAGACGAGGTGGACTGGGGGGGGGCGGGACAAGGGCTGGAAGGGGATGGTATTGGCAGCAGCGCCGCCACCGATATCCTGTCCCCCTTCCAGGCCTCAATCTGCCTTCCTGGATCCACTTGGATCGCCAGAGGCTTATCCCCGGTTATGGGAATAAATGATCCCTTACCTGGAGAAGACCTCCAGGACTGCCCTCCCCAGGATGCAATGCGCACTCCGGTGGCACGACTGCATCAGTGGGGAAGGGAAAGGATAGGATTGGGGCCTTAGATACCCAGAGCTGTCCATATCTTCCCTTTTGTTTCAGCCACCTTTTTTCAGTGTGTTACAGAAATCTTTAGTTACTTACAGCATTTTTTTTCTATGTAGAGTAACACACAGGGTCAAACTAAGGTGAGACATTTTGTCATCAAATAATTTCAGGCTTGTTTTTACTTTGAAACAGCAGTTGGATCAGGACTGTGGCACAAAGGTAGGGGTTGTTTAACCTTTTCTTTGTGCTGTTTTCCTGCTAAATGTCCCCTGCCAAAGCTGCTGTGAGGCCCCCAAAGTGCCATTTGATTAAACACACCCTACCTTTGTGCCGTGGTCCCATTCCAGATCATCACCCTGTTTGACTGATCTTTTGAAGTAAAAACAAGTCTGCAGCTAGATGACGATGCATTTAATGTTGCATTTAGTGTGGCCTTGATTTTTGAATAACTGTATCCAAGTGTAATAACAGGACAGAATTGTATGCCTGAAAATTTGACGTGCTACTACTGCTAAACACTTTAGTACTGATAGTGTGCTAGATAATGAGCATATTTCATAATTTTTTCTTTATGTTGTTTGTCTTTCTCACCACATATGTACAGTACACCTTTTGGGACAAACTTGTAGTCCAGGGGTGGCCAACCTTCCACCATTAGGGCCTCTGCGTTCTTAAGAGTTGTATAGAAGACAGGATCTTGGCAGCTGCAATGGCTGATGGTGCTGCTAAAGCAGCTGCACCTGCTGAAATGCCCTCACCTATACAACCATCAAAGGGCCAGGAGCAGTCATGTTGAAAGGTTGGCCACCCCTGGTGTAGTCTGTTTTTTTAGCACATACAATACCCACAGACATGGTTTTTGCTAACAAGGGAAAGTATTTGTATTTAAAATGAATTAAATACAGACTTCAGGGATTTTCCTTCCTCAGTGAAAGAGCTGGAGAAGAGTACAGAATATTAACAAATTATGCTATTTTTATTTGTCTCTAACAGATATAGAAGAAAGAAGAATTAAGATGAATAGTCAAGGGCAGGGTAACATACTTCGTTGCTGGAAGTGTAGAAAATACGTAGCTAATTTGGATTGCCTCATAAAGGACCAGGCTACAGATTTATTTGAAGTAAGTAAAAATATTTTTCTAGGCTATTGCCTATGTATGTTTATATATAATACAGGAATATTGGATGTAACAACTGCACTGTCCGTAACTCTTGTATCAGGAAGGACCCGATTACAGACACCGATCACCTGTTGAGTGATTTAAGCCACATTGTTTATCAAATAGAAACATATCCATATTTTTAACTTTCTGAAGCATATTCCAGGCAACATTTGCATTATAGAAATTATATATGCAGATTGTACAAGGTACAATTTAAATTGTGTTCGTTTGCTAATGGCAAGAGCTTAAGCATTTGGGATTATGGTTTCTTGGATAGGTTTTTTTTTCATAGTAGACTTTCTAGATAGGGTATTTATCTTTCCACGTTTTCTACATCTCTGCAGGTCAGACTATTGCAGTAGATTATTCGGGTTGCTTTCCAATCATGACTCAGTGCTATGAACTGGTTAATCATAGAACTGTGGGAGCAGGGGGAAGGAAGTAAAAACTGCCTATGATGCTAAATTGCTCCACCTATAAAATATGTAAAGATAGAGAGAGATTTGAACAGGCGGTACAAGGACTAGTGGGGTTAAACTTCTCTGTGTGTTAAAAACTAGATAAGTATCTTGCTGCACCAAGAGATGAACAAACAGACTCTACGTGAAGCACCTGGATTTTAAAAAGATTTTAGAGCAACGTCAGGATAAACATTCCTCAGAAGCATTTTATATAATGGGATGTTTTATACAGTACTCCCCCCATATCCGCTGGGGATATGTTCCAGGCCCCTCCGTGGATATTTGAAACCGTGGATAAGAGCGAACACTCCCTCCATGGATTCCTGAGGGGCCCCGCCCTGCCTCCCCTGCGGCCAGGCGTGCGGCGCCCCCCCCAGCTCTTATTTTTCTTTCAGCAAGCTTTGTTTCTTCCTTAAAACAAACTGAGATGCAGCCTCCATTGCAGGCAAGTAGAACGAGACTAAGTCCTAGAGAGGCTCTGCAAGGTTTCTGTTAACCTTACAGAGCCTCTCTAGGACTTAGTCTCGTTCTACTTGCCTGCAATAAGCAGCCAGAGGCTGCTTCTCCTGTTTGTTTGAGGAAGAAACTGAGCTTACTGGGGAAAAAGTAACAGCCTGGGGGGTCCCCGTGATCCGTGGGTAACTGAAACCGTGGATAGCGAATCCGTGGATACGGGGGCCCACCTGTACTTCATTTTATTGTGGCAGAATAATTTCAGCAACTCTGATTTTTATAATTATCTTTATTGCAATTGGTAAACCAAAGACATTTGAACATACTTCAATCCCATTGAAATCACTGTAAGTTAACTACATGTTGGTTGCTTTTTAGTGCACCCAATTTCAGTACTAGAATTGCTTTAGAGTTTACCCTGAAAGTGTCATTTGCTACAATTTTCAACAGAAAACACCACAGCTGTAAAGAATTAAATACACCCTATCCTCATGTGATCCGGATCCAAATTGTGGTCCCACATGCTTGGAACTCTCAAGTAAAGTTAAGCCTGTAACTGTGTGCTGATGAATTTAGGATCATATGTAGTTTGGCCCGAAGACCTTGGTTGCTGCTGCTAATACTGAGCTATGTGGACCAGTAGTCTGTCTCAGTTTGAAGAAAGATTCATAGGATCTTTATATATCATCTTAATTAGCTGGATCAGTGACATTTTTCAAATGTGTTGTACTAAGATCTTGAATTTTGTTTTTTTTAGCAAAATGAAAAACAATGCATTGCGCAGTTCCTGCTGACTTGCAGCATCAGTTAATTATCAGGCACTAGTTTCTACTTGCTCTCCTGCTGACATCCTTTATGATTCTGGTTCAGAGAGAAGAGCAAAGTGAAAGTGCACCATGCTGATGCTTTATCCACAATGAAATGCTGTATTTGCCAGGAAAGAAAGTAATTGATGGGAAATAACATTAATTTTCAGTCTTGCAGGCTAACATAAACATAGACTATTAGTAACTGCTATATTTTTAATCAGAGTGGATTACTCCTTCAGATTCAAAAAATCCCATTCTGTGTGTGTGTGTGTGCGCATGCGTGCGCGTGTGTGCGCGCTTTACAGCAGCCCTTGAAATACCTTGCCCCCTGTTGGAAGTAGAATAACCTGGAAGTAGAATAATCTAGAGGGAGAGTCTGTGAGGGTGGGTTATTTTTCCTGGTGTCTTGCAAGGCTGTCTGCAAGCCCTCCCTCACATTTCTCTGATGTTGTTGCATCACCCAGCAGGACAGGGGCTAGGTGAGTAACCAGCTACGCCACATGAAATACACATACCTGCAGTGTATCTAGCCACTCTTTGCAGATTGAAAAGTGCAAGCAGACGTCAACGGTTTTGCATCCGTCCTACTTTTTTCATTGGTACTCCTCACAGAGACAGACAAAGTGTGGTCTCTATATATTATATGCAGCATTCATGGCACTTTTATGTAGACAGAGAAATCTTGTTACAGAATTCCATGTTGTGGAATTGGCCATATGCTTATGCTGTTGGTATATATTTGTATCCCTGTTTAGTCGTAGGACAATAGTGTTGACTGGATATGCAGCCCAAAGCTATTTCTTACCTTATTTGACCTCCTTCTGCCAAGAGAGAACGTGCCAATCTTATAGACCCAGATATTTGTTGTCTTTCATATAACTATAGAGTTGGAAAGGTCCTACAAGATCATCAAGTAGGACCTGCCAATGTAGAGACGGTCCACAACTACAGCATCCTCCTTACATATATTTATATTTTATTAATACATTAAAACATAAAAAAACAATACATATTTCATAAGGTTATAGCAAGCGCAAAGCAATATATCCTACTAACATACTATTCATTATTTTCTACATATAATATCCAACTAAGCCAAAATATCACCCACATTCTATTCATTAAATCCGCATATCATCACATCGTCCTTCTCTCTCTTTAAAAAATCAATAAATGGTTTCCAGTTATTCACAAAAAGGTTAACTGTCTTTTCTTTAAACACAACTACGGCATCCTAAACAGATGACTATCCAGTATTGCCAATACTTTTCTCTCTCTCTCTCTCTCTCTCTCTCTCTCAGGTCTGGGTCTATTGGACCAATAAGTAAGACCAAATTACAGAGTGAACAGCCTCAAAATGCCTCTAATTATGCTGCCAGTAATCATGAGACAGAGTTTCCAAAAGAATATAGGTTTTATTGAAAATATATAAAATACAAAGAAACAATCAACGTTTACTTATAAGAGCAGTTGCTTAGAGTTATAGTGATTGTAGGTGTAGGATATTTGAAAATAGTTCTGTCAGGACAGGCAAGAGAGAGGGAGCAAGAGTCAGGCTGCCATTTGGGCCAAGTTTCCTCTGCCCTTGGTGTCCTAAGGGGAGAAGAAGAATGGCGAAAAGTTTTAAAGTAGGCACCTGTCATGAACCGCTGGCAAGGGTGGACGGGTGGACCCAACTGGCGACCCACCTCCGCCTCTGGCCACAACCCACACTTTGAGAAGCCCTGCTTCTCAAAGGTGACACACAGATGCCTTCAGTGATTTCAGCCTTCTGAGGCAGATTGTTCCTCCTTGGGAATAGTCTAAGATAGATAAGGCCTTCAAGGGTATCAAAGAGCCCAAGACACCTGCTGGCACACAGTCTTCCCCAGCTCTGTAGCAGGGTAAGGCTGGCTGCATTTTTAGGACCACCCCCTGGCCCACTCCAAGCTAGTAGATGGCTCAGGTGAGTAGCTCCCACAAAGTTCTCTCCTCTGACCGGTATCACTTAGGTCAGTCCTGGTCCCTCCAGTCGTCCATCTCTGTACTCCAGTTCCTCCAATCCTCCTCCTTGCTTTCTCCAGCTTCCACTTAGTCCCTTCTGTTCACCTTCCTCCTTTTCCACACTCTTGACCAGCCTCCCTTCACTCCTTTCCTGCGTTCCTACAGACTGAGGCTCAGCTTAAAAGGCTGACCCTGGACCTGCCCTCTCAGACAAATGTCATCAGCTGCTTTCTCCCATGTCTGGGAGTGTCCCATATTACACTGCGCTGTCAGGTTATTTTCCTTCATCGTTTGTCATAACGTCAGCCCTGAAAACATTTAAGCAATTAATTGGCTCTAAAACGTTTAAATGTACAGTAATTACATATTTGTGTAATGTGTATTCATGTGAGGAGATTTGAAGGAACCTGTAGTAGTTACTATTTTCTGAAAGTAAACCTGAGTATAACTGGACTGTGATCCAAATGGGCTATAGTTCAAGTTAAGTTACATGAGTGAAACAGCAGAAGTTATGCAGAAGTCTTTAATTCATACTTATGATATACAAGAGGTTTTTCCTCTTTTTCTGTATTACCAAATGCGCTGTACAGTTTTAGGATCTATTTACAATCAAACTCTGGGTTAAGTTAGTGAAAAATAGTGACTTGCCAAAACCCCAATCATGAACTTCCTTCCTGCGTGGGGATTTCTGTATTAGTACACAACACTACCTCCCCATACCATGGCCTTTTCAACCCACTGCTTTAAAATAAATAATGCTGGTAAGTTAAGCAATATAAATACAGAGCACGAGGAAGCGTTTTTTAAAATTTAAGATATAGGATTTAGGATGTTTTGTTTGCTGGAATATTAAATATTTGAGATATTTCTGTTAATTTTTTGTGTGTGCCTTTGCTGCACCCTAAGATGCCATTTTCATATGCTGCAGTGAATTGTATTTTTAAAACATAACTTGAGAATGCTGCTCTTGGCACTGAATGGTGATTAGTTAGAGTGCACTTGGTAAATCTTTTAAGAACATTTCAGTGTTGGGCTGCAGTTAGCCATATTATAAATTAAAGATCCTTTTTATTTTGTTCTTGCTCCCTTTTTTATTTGCCATCATTAAAAAAAAAAAAAAAAAGGGCAAAGCCCCTGACAATATGTGCTTGCTTCTCACTTTCCCAAGAGGCGAAAAGTTCCTGACCAGGGATGCAGCAGTGACCCAGGTTCATGCTTCTTTGGAAGTAGAGATCACTGGAGTCTTACTGTCTCTCCGTAACGTTTGCTTTATTTACACATATGCAGGTTGAGCATTGGAATGAAGTTAGATAGCACCACACAGGTTACAGCCTCAGACACAGGTTACAGCCTCAGACAGCAGCTTTGCACCCCAAAATGTGCTTTGCCCCAGTGCTGTTTTTGCCCTGTAGCTTCTGTTGTCACAGATCAAATGCTAGTCTTTGCCTCACTCAAAATACACACTGCCCTGCCCCAGAAACTGCCTGCAATGCTGCCTTTATTCTTTCAGCTGACCAGCCAAAGTGGGGAGCAAGTCATCTGCAGGGAGGGATGCACTAGTAAACTTCAAAGTGCAAGAGCTCTTCATAACACCGCCATAGCAACACACCCACAGCATGCCCCACCCATAGCCATGTCTCACTAAAATGCTAAAAGGAAAGAAGATCTTTTAACAGTCAAGTTTTAACTAGTCCATCTCCAGGTTCCCATTCCTAGTTACCAATCCAACCAGTTCCACATCCCGCCAGTTACAAAGTGTGCATGCACACATCTCTGTTTCAAAAGGAAAGCTCCTGCTGGCCTGGTGGGTCTACTTGTACCTGTGCCAGCTATATAGCTGGTGCAAGTCTGAGTGGACCCATGAAGGTGGATTGGGCCTGGGAAGGGGGTTAAGATTCGGCAGAACCTGCCCCCCTTCCTGGACCTGGGGAAGAAGTCAAAGACAGAGTGAAAATGAAAGTGAGAAACAAGGAGGTTGGCAAATATAGGATCAAGAGAGAAGGCAATGTGCAAAAATAATCTAAAAGGAGAAAATACATCAGAATACTATTAATATACTGGATCTTAATTTAACAGCAACCTCACTCTTCAGCTGCCTCTCAAGAAATGTGTAATGTGTGGCACATGAACATAGAAACTGTTCCAGACTGGATGATACATGTAATAGAAAAGGTAGGTTATTTAGGGGAACCTCTTTAATTCTCTCTAATAAATGTATCATCCAAACATCTTCCCTGTGTCCTACATAAAGTGGCCAGTATTTAGGTCTTGATAACATGTATTAGAATTATATCTCTGTTATTTCCTATTTTATAGTTGTTAAAAGCAGGAAAGTGCTTTTGGGGATAGTCATAGTAAACACATCCTTGTGGGAAATTTCTTCCTATCATATCTTTGTGTAAAGATGTGTATCAAGATATACAAAGTTTCTATGAAATTGTTCTGCTTAATGTTGCAGTCCTGTGCATATTTTGGCTGCTTAAATTCTATTAATGTGGGATTTAAACAATGTAATTATGCATAGGCTTATCGTTTACAAAACTGTAAGTAGGACTGATCCAAGGTTACCCAGTGCAATTCACAGTTGAGCAAGGATTTGAACCCAGTTCTCCCCAATTGGACAGCCCAGTCCACTGCAACTCCCTGCATGGCGATGCAGCTGTGTCAACCTGGCATCCCATGGGGGAGGTTCGGCCTCCAGAGGCCTCCTCAGGGTAAGGAAAAATTTGTTCCCTTGCTCTGGGGTAAGTCCATGCTGGGCGCCGAGTCTGCTTGAACCGGTGCCAGCGATATCACTGGCTCATGTCTGCGTGAACCCAGGTCAGGGTATCAAGGCTGGGAAGGAGGTTATGTTTTTGCATGTGCCACGGCCGCCAAAACCGCTCCCTTCTTGTCCCAAACCACCCTCCTCACTGCCCCATTGCCGTCCTGTTCCATCAACCCACCACCCCATTCCACCCATCCCTCGCCTCCCTCTCACTCCCTTTGTGAACTTATAAGTGCGTGTCTACTGGAACATGGAGCCAACCACTTGTGTCTACGACCAAGCCACAGGCGCCAGTGTTTTGTAGCAGCTGGAAAGCTCCATATGCCGCGGAGTAGGATCAGGCCACTAGTCTGATATTCTAACCCAGGGGTTCTCAACCAGTGGTACACGTACCACTAGTGATACATGGCCTGCCAGGAGGTGGTACGCGAGCACCAGGCTGCCAGGATGGCAGCCACCAGGGTGGCTGCACCGCGCCGGAGCCCTGGAAACGGCGGCACAAGTTCTGCAGAGCCCGAGCACACGGGTTTCCTGGGCTGGAAAAGGCCCTCCCGTCCATCCTTGTCTCCTTAGCTCTGTTTTAAGGCCTCTGGCGTGGCCGAAAACCTAGAAGTAAGTGGCGATGATGTCATCACCACTTATTTCCGGTTGTACTCAGCGCGGTGGTGGCCGCAGAGGTCATGCCACACAGAAGGGGTTCTTCTGCTCCCTGCTGGTCCCCTGCTCATGTTGGTCCCCTGCTCTAACCAACATGTAGCACTGACTCTCAATACGCAGCTTAGTACACTTTAAAGATCAGAGTATTTAAGAACATCAAAGAATATTTTGAAACAGTGACCTTGGGAAGATAACATTTTTTTTAGAAGTTTCAAAAATTAAATACTTTTTTTTTAAAGATCAGTTTGGTTCATTCATTATTTTTTTTTCAGCCCCCAATCAAAAGTTTACTTATTAAATAAACAAATATTTACGGCCCAATCCTATCCTTTCTCTCCTGCTGGTGCAGCTATGCTGAAAATGAGCGTACTGTATCCAGCGGGGGAGGGAAAAGATCAGGAGGCTTCAGAAGGGAAAGGGGATTTAAGCCTCTAACCCCTCCGCAAGCCTCCCACTCCGCAATGAATCTCCTTGGACCTGTGCCAGCTCTTTAGCTGGCGCAAGTCCAAGGAGAGAAAGGAGGCTCCAAAAAGAGGGGACAGGATCCAGTGCCTGCTTTCACCCCCTCCCACAGCCTCTCCGCCCCCATTCCTCCCTCTCCCTGCCCAGTTTTGCCCCCTTCCTGCCCCTGCTACTGCCTCACCTGCTCCAGCAGGTCCAGGGAGCACTGCCCTCTTGCAGCAGCACTCCCAAAATGGCTGCCGACAGAGCAATGTGCGCTCCGTCAGCTGCCATTTTATGACAGCAGAACTGAGTAAAATTGAGCAAAATGAATGGCTGCGCACGACAGCCCAATCTTGTATAAAATTGGGATGTTAATCTGTTCTGTGAAATACAAGTATTTTAATAATTGTTCCTTACCTTTTGGATCACAAAGAATTCTTTGTTTGTTTTCCTTCTCATTATCTATAGGCACAGTGGACAGCAGGAAAATTGAATTGCCTATTCTGTGGGGCCCGTTTGGGGGGCTTTAACTTTGTCAACAATACAAAATGCTCTTGTGGCCGATTTACAAATATCCATCTTTGCAAGAGGCGAACTGACTGCCAGACAGCTAGTTCAGTTGCATTAGCAATGTCGCCACTAGAACACTTGACACTTTGTAAAGTTCGGTCTGATTATAATAAGGAAATACAGCAGAGGTTGACAGGTGGAACTTTGGGAGCTCGAAATCAAGGACTTTCATATATGACCAAAAATAACAATGGCATTGGAAGATTAATGGACGCACTTTGCCTAGAGGTGAGATCAGCCAACTTGGAGATGAATAGTAAAAAATTACGCTTCAAAGTGTCTAATCCTAAAACAAGTCTTTCAGCTTCACTGGCCGTGAACGACAGCTGCACTGTAAAAGCTTTTCATAGAAAATCACAGAGCTTGGATTTGAACTTCAGAGAGAAGCCTGTCTTGCTGCCTACTTTATATGGAACTTCCACCACCAAGAGACCTGTTTTCTCCAGGCAACATGAAACACAGCCCTTTTACACAAAGGGTTGCTTACAATTCATGTCCAACCCAACACGTACTTATTTTCACAGCCCATTTAAATCAAATGACGGTGAGCTTCCCAAGAGTTTTTCAGTTACTTCCTACAGTGTATTAGCACAAAAGGAGACTGAATGTAGTCATAGTTTAGAAGCTTCCAGACATTATCTTGAGAGTTTTACTCCTGATCAGCAGCTGTTCCTGTCTTCTTCAGAGAGCGCTGCAGAAGAAGATGTTGGGCGGCTGCACATCGCGCCTCTTGATCTCCTTCCGCCCATGACACCCATTGATAAAAAACTGAGCAAAAGAAAAAGAAACAGATTAAACGGTTTAAGGAGAAAGCAAAGGTGGCAAGAGAGGTGGCTACAGAAGCAGGTACGTGTTGAAAAAAATTAGAGGTGTTGCATGATGAAATGCTGTGTGGTTATTGCGGGGAGTTTTAAAACATTGACCAACATGTCTAAAAATGCCATTGAGTACATATGAAACACTGATAGCACTGTGCAGATTCTGACCCTGAATCCAATTTTCTTCACACTTAGCTATGTATAGGATTGCTGATTGCTGAATCAGATCTTCAGGTATGGATGCTATTGCTGGTAGTCTTTTCTGACAGATTACCTCATAGCTTTGTAGTGTACTCCAGAAAACTAATCTCACAAAGTCAAGTTGCAGTGGACGTAGCAAGTAAGGGTTTTTAGCTCCAAACAGCCCCAGAGCATGGTCTGAAGGCACATAGTGCAGCATCCAGTCTCATCAGTGGCAGGATGGGAAACCAGTTCTTTGGTTGACTTGAGTTCTATCATGCAAAAAAAGAGGAGTGGGCAGCACAATCCACCGGAACTATCCGGCGGCGGAGCAAGTGCTCCGCTGCCAGAAGCCAATGCGAAGTGCTATAAAGCACGTTTGCGACAATTCGGGAGTAAGGGCTGCCGATGCTAGGCCCTCCAGCGCTGGATCTCCCATATGGCCGATTACTCCGGCGCTGGATCTCCCATGTGGCCGCCAGAGGAAGGTAAAGAATCCCCCAGCGGCCACATGGGCGGTCCGAGCGGTGAGGGAGGGGGGCCATTGGCTGTGCTGACCTGGGAGGGGACGGGAATGGTGTCAGTCATATCCCCATCCCCGTTCCAGCCAACGCGGCCGTTACATGGCCTCCTCCTGCCTCTGCCAGCTAAATAGCTGGTGGAAATCCAAGGAGGCCCATCGGGCCTTCCCCAGTTTACACCGGGGGAAGGGGACAAATGTCCCCTTCCCCTGAGTAGACCTCTGGGCCGCTCCAGAGCAGCCCATAATGGGGATAGGATAGTTAGTAGAATTGCGCTGTTAATATCATAAAAATGAGTGGGTAGCATTATCAGCTTTGGAATTAGCAGTATTGCCAGCTTTGGAATTAGCAGTATTGCTTGACACACATAATTGCTCAATTCAGACATGATGGCAAAGCATGGCTTCTACTATCCATAGTTCAAAACACAACCCTGGTTTAAGGTTTGAATGGTAAAAGCAACCCATGGTTAACAATTGCTTGCTACTTTTGTTTGCAGTACTGTATGCTCATCACTGTATGCTCAGTACTGTATGCTCAGTCAGGGCGATGGTGTTCCCAGTAGCAATGTATGGTTGCGAGAGTTGGACCATAAGGAAGGCTGAGCGCCGAAGAATAGATGCTTTTGAACTGTGGTGCTGGAGAAGACTCCTGAGAGTCTCTTGGACTGCTAGGAGATCAAATCAGTCAATCCTAAATGAAATCAACCCTGACTGTTCCCTGGAAGGACAGATACTAAGGCTGAAGCTCAAGTATTTTGGCCACCTAATGCGAAGAGAGGAGTCTCTGGAGAAGACTCTGATGCTGGGAAAGACTGAAGGCAAAAGGAGAAGGGGAAGGCAAAGGATGAGATGGTTAGACAGCATCACCGATGCAACGAACATGAAAATGAGCGAACTCAGGAAGATAGTGGAGGACAGGAAGGCCTGGCGGGATATGGTTCATGGGATCACGAAGGGTCGGACACGACTTAACGACTGAACAACAACAACAATGCTCATCACTCCAATTTATACAGTGCAGTAGCTTTTGACACAGAGTTATGGCTGTAACCATGGTATATCTGAGAACTGATGAAAGATAGTGTAGCATTGTGGTTAAGAGATTTACAGCACAATCCTGTTGGACTGCCCCGCTGGCAGAATGAGCATTCTGCGAGCGGTGACTGCCTTATGGTAGTCGTAAACAACCCTCTAACACATAGGTGGCCAACCCGCGGCACGCGTGCCACAGAGTGGCACGGCAAGGTCTGTCGGGTGGCACGCCTAGATAAGCTCTTCGCGGGCCAGAAATCCTCCGTGCCCGCTCTTTCGTGTTTCTCCCTGCCTCTCCCTGCCGATCTTTCCCATTCTGCTGGCTCGCGCGCTCCTGGCTGAACGCCAGGAGCCTGCAGGCGGCACTTTGATTGCCGCCAATCAGCTGTGACTCCTGGCGTTCAGCCAAGAGCCGAATGAGCGCGCACGCGTGTTGGTCCTGGGAGGCTAAATAGGCGCGAAGGATCTGTTCGCGCCTATTTAGCAGCAGCAGACGGGACTCTGTAGCAGCACACACACAGTCTCAGTCCCTCGTTGCCTCTTCAATCCCTCCGCATGGGATCAAAGAGGTATCTCCGCTGCCCGTTGGAGCGGAACGAACCGCTCTTCAGTCCTTCTCCTCTTGTTGCCGCGTTGGAGTCCCTCGGAGCTCCCTCGATCCCTCCACGAGGGATCAAAGGAGTCTCATCGCCGCTCACTGGAGCGGAACCTCCGCTGCTGCCGCTTTCCAAGGACGCCGAGGCCTGCTCGCTCAGAGCAGGGCCTCGCACGTCCTCTTCCTTCGTATCCAGGGCAGCGCCCAGAGCTGCCGAGGCCCCCAGCAGCAGCCAGCAGAGCAGCCCAGCCCAGCCCAGCCCAGCCCAGCAGCAGCCCACAACATTTTCTCGTCGTCCGCAGCAGGCAGCAAAAGCAACAAAAAAAGGTCAGACAGTCAGGGGGGGCGAACGGGGGTAGGGGGCGAACGGGGGTAGGGCTTGCCTGCTTGCCTTCTCCTGTCCTGCTGCTGCCTGCTTTATTTGCTTCCTGTGTCCTCCTGGGTGTTGGTTTGGTTCAATAAATTGCAGTCTAAAAGTGTGTGTGTGAGGAGGGGGATCCTCCAGCGGCCAGCCAGGGGCAGCTGAGCTTGCCTCGCTTTTATTCTTTCAAAATGCATGATGAACGTGTGTTAAGTGTTTCCATGTGTGTGTGGGGGGGAATTGCTTGCATAGGAATCAGGCTTGTTGTGTGAGTTTGATCCAGGCTTTTTGTTGTGCTTTGCAATTTACTTTTAATTTTAAGGAGAGAGAGAGAGAGAGAGAGAGAGAGAGAGAGAGAGAGAGTGGGCAAACTACAGAAGCACATGAGGAGAGAGAGAGAGAGAGAGAGTGTGGGCAAACTACAGAAGCACATGAGGAGAGAGAGAGAGAGAGAGTGAGTGAGTGTGTGTGGGCAAACTACAGAAGCACATGAGGAGAGAGAGTGTGTGTGTGTGTGGGCAAACTACAGAAGCACATGAGGAGAGACAGACAGACAGACATGCTCTAAGAAGGATATAATAATAAACCTTAAGTAACTGAAGGTGATTCTGTTTTTATTTAAACATGGTTATTTAATAAAATAAAAACACGACTATTTATTATTTATTTATTTACTTTATTTATTTATTTTTGTGGCACGCCCAAGATACAAAAAAACTAAAAGTGGCACATGTCATAAAAAGGTTGGCCACCACTGCTCTAACAGCACATGGAGCCTTCCCAGGCCATAGCCTTCCTGCACATGCCAGCGGATACCCCTGGAGCCGAGGGGTACTAGTGCCCCCACATGGTGGGGGCCGCCCACATGATGCGAGGGCGTGACGTCAGCCTGTGACTGCGATCGCCCCCCCCCCCCGTTTGGCTTCCATTTCGGAGCCAAACGGCACCAGGGCGGGCAGGAGGGCCGAAACGCAGCCGTCTGCGAAGAAACGACCGGGAAAAGCTGAGTGACACGCAGAGTTGCGCCGCCTCCCTAAAGCAGCGCCTGGGGCCCAGGGCACCAGGGCCCCCGTCCAAACGACGCCAATGGGAAGGCAGGATGGGGTGGAGGAAGAACAGAATGAGGTGGTGGAGGGAGGGCAGAACAGGGAGGCAATGGGGCGGAGGATGGACAGATTGGGTCCGGGAAGGGGGCAGGTTTGGCGGCGGCCATCACTAAATTCTAACCCTCTTCCTGGGCCTGATCCACCGTCTCAGGTCAATGCGGATTTGCGCCAGCGATTCCACTGATGCGGGTCCAAATAGACCCTCCCCGCACCACAGAGACTTACCCCCAGTAAGGGAACAAATGTTCTCCCCCCATGCAGGCAGGATACAGCGGTAACCTTTTTGGTGCCACTATGTTGGCAGGGGGCAGAGAATGGATAGGATTGGGCTCTGAGCTCGGTCTCAGGACTTCCCTGGTTCAAATCTCACCTGTGCTATAAACTTGCTAGATGGACTTAGACAAGGCTTTCAGCCTTAACTGTAGTATGGGGATAATAATGCCTACTTACCTTACAGAGTCATTGTAAACTGCTCTGATAATAGGTCAAGATAATATATGTAAAGTCTTAGCATGATCAGAAAGCAATATACAAATTGAGTATTATGTCATACCTACCAAACCGTAATTAGTACAAACTGGTTTGCAAAGAGTTGAGCTCCTGCAGTTTGCAAGCTTGTGTAAATATAGGGAGATAAATGTTTGAGTGTCTTTTTTCTGGTGGGGAGGCCATACTCCGCCACAGTATTTTTTTTAACCCTGAACACATTTCTTCCCACACACACCATTTTAAATAGAAAAAAAAATTCTATTGGATTTCATTAGACTTTTTTTTCACTTAGAAATGATGCATGGGGGGGGGGGGATGGAATCGGATAAAGTATAATTGATTCCAAGCATTTATTTGCAGGTGCTATGTTGGAGCCAGTACATTCTAAAACACTGTGCAATAAAGCCAATTATTCCTGGGAATGCATTCCTGTGAGGAATGTAACATGTGACTCAAGTCACCACAGACACTGTATCGCTGCCAAGAAGTTATTCCTACGATCACAGCTGTTAAGAAAACAGCCCAGATCTTACATCTTTGATCAGCCCAGATCTTACATCTGTGTTATTCACATAAATGCATCTACAGAAACAGCTGGAGCACATTGCATGATGAAGGTTTTGAATGTCTGATCAAGTCCTTAAGCAACATTTTTTTAAAGGACCATATTTTTATTGATATTCACTTTGAAGTGATATTGTAATGTCCACTCCCATGTCGCCAGGATCCCAAGGGGGTAACGGGATGTCGAAGGGGTTAGGGTTGGGCATGGTGAGGCAACTCTTACTGGCAGCGTACGTAGGAAAAATGACCAGGAGGCAACACTCGGTCAACTGCAACAGACTTTTTACTTGGTGAGCTTAAGAGGTACAGGTAGGGAGTCAGTAGGGTGTCCAGCTGCTGCAGGAGGATGTAGCTCACCGCTGTCAGCGGGGCACTGATGCCAGGGTCCGATGGCTGCAGGGTCTTGCAGCTTCCTATCTGGTGATACAGGCAGGGCACTGATAGCAGTTGCTTATTCCCCCTCCTCCTTAGTCAAAATATGGCTCTGTGTCCACTGGGCTTGGGCTGCAGTCAGCGGGCCTAGCCAGGCTGGGGCCAGCTGGGTTATCGTTGTCCCAAGCTAAGTGCCAGGGGAGGCTTGTGCAGCTTGTAAAGTAGCCGCCTGGGCTTCAGAAACCCTCCACATCTGGTCCTACGCTGAGCACCTGGGACGACTGAGGTTGCTTCCAGTGTGGCGGCCAGGTAAACCTGCCAGTCTTGCCTGGGCGTGCAGTGATGCCTTCCCTCCCGCGAGGTTGGGCTAGGTTTCCCAGAAGCAGCTTTTCATCGTGCAGCAAGCCCACCAGAGAGCCCTGGAGCATCATTGAGCCAGCCAGTGAGAATTGGTTTTGTTAAACGTTGTTAACATCGCAGTTTCCAGGAACTTATCTACGAAGTTGAGGACTTGCTGTACACAATTACCTGGGAATAGGTCCCATTGAAGTCAATGGAACTTACTTCTAAGTAGACATGCATAGGATTCTGCTGCCAGTGTCTTATATAAAGCTGTAGCAGCATACCCACGAATAAGTGTGTTGAGCAGCAAGACTTATTGGCATCACTAATCCTATCATAGAGTTTCAAATAACAAAAAAATAAATATAATTTGAGGGCGGCATAATTCTGCAATTATTTTTAAGGACCAAAGGCTGCATCTCTTTGTTTGTATGTACTACAAACGTAGTTTTTAATGTAACACTGTAATCCTAAGCATGCTGATTTCAGAGTGTCAACAAAAAAGAATAAGACTTTAAGCACTTCTGTTGTCGTAAGACCCATTGAATTTGATGGGGCTTTCTTCTGAGTAGACATGCATGGGATTACACTGCAAGACTCCTTCCATGCGTCACTTTCCTATAGTTGCCACCTGGCAACTGTATATATATATATATAAATATTTATTTTCTTCTCCCTACAAGATTTTGAATCCTAGCAATACTCCCTTGTTACCCTAATCTCTGCTTTCTTGCTTTTAGTTAGCAGCTTATTGCAAGATGTAGCCTCTAAACTGATTATGGCATCTATTATGTGGTTATCAGGTTGCTGCTGAATACAAACTTAGCAAGCAGCTGTCAAATGAATCCATGCAAAACTCTGTGCATTTTCAACAGAGTTATGATGATAAGGTGTTACATTATCTTAATAGAAGAGTTCAAAATTGGAGTATGAGCAGTTGCGCTCCATGGTTCAAAACGTTTTTGCTCTCTTATTCTGGGTCCCCTGTATTCAGAGGAGAAACTCGAGTGATCCAGCACAGCAGGTGCAAAACCATAGCAAGGTGCAAGTACCAGATAATCTGTCTGACAAAGATCAAGTGCTGACTAAGGACAGAATTCAGAAACAAGTAAATGTCAACAACCAGTGGTTCAGTCTGAGGAAGCAAGACACATGAAGAAATCAGGGAGTGATGGCAAAGGCCACTGGCAAAGAATGCTACAGCAGAAATCAGCAATAGTCTATTGCTCAGACAAAACTGTCCCAGATGCGTTTACAGCAGGGTAAGATCCTAGCAACTTCCCATGGAGTCATCTAACCTGTCACTGTGGGGCTGGAATAGAGCCTCCGGAAGGCAAACGCTTAAGTGTGACTGCAAGAAAAGAGCCTCAGATCCAAGAGGCCAGGGCTTCAGTTTTAAGTTCCACCATCCATCCCTGACTAAAGATGATGATTTGCATTTCTTGTACACAAACAAATTTGTGCTGATATGGGTGATGCTGCTCTGGTGGAGGTGGGGGTCAGTTCTCAGGGTCAGGAGAATGTCCTGAAATAACTCTATGTTCCCGGGAATAGGAAGTGGGAACACAGTAACATTTTTTTTTCCTGAGGAAAAGGACTTCCTTCCCCAGCCAGTTCTAGTTATATAAAGCAGATATGGGATGCTTTGGCTTAAGCTCCCTCAGGCTAAATACAGAGTGATGCAGAAAGAATCAAACAGTGCTTTCAGTCTCTCCCACCTCCATCAGTAACCATAAAAACCTGCCCCATCCATCCCCCCAAGGGTTGCTGCGGGACTGGGAAAAAAGCCATGGACTGGGAAAAAAGTCCATGATGAGTGTTCCAACTCATATTAATTTGTCTCTTCTGGTTCATGCTAGCTGGCCGTACTTTAGGGCGCAATCCTTTGTAAGGATTCGGCCTGACATTAGTCCCCTTCCCCGGGTATAAACCAGGGCTGGCCAAATGGGCCTCCTCGGATTCGGAGGAGTCCATGTAATGGCCTAGCTGCCCGGCAGGGACAGAGATATGGAAGATGCCATCCCCCGCCCCCTCCCGGGCTGGCTAGACCAATGGCCCCCTCCCTTGCCCGCCAGACCGCCTACGCGGCCGCCAGGGGAACGCTTACCTTCCTCCTGCGGCCACTTGCCCGGTCCGGCGACAGAGTGAGGGAGGCTGGCGTTGCGCCAGCCTCCCTTACTCCTGAGTAGTCGCAAATGTGCCTTACAGCACGTTTATGACATTTTCAAACGGCAAAGCGCGCGTTCCGCCATTTGAAAGATCCCCAGGATTGTGCTGCCTGTTTGTTTCTCTCACTCACTATTTGTTATATAGTCAGGTTTTTCTTTCTTGTTCCATTGGCTTATAAGAGAACCTTGTATACATTGGATTGCTTTTTCAAGTTGTCGTTCTGTTCCCACCACCTGTCTCAGAGAAAGAGGACTTCCTACTTGTTTCAGGATGTCTTCCTGTTCCTGAGTAGAATGGAGACTTATCTGTAAGAGAACAAAATCTCCATGACATCCCAGTTCTATTTCATAAATCATAAGTTTTCTGTGGACTGGTCATGTCTGGTGTTCCAATTGTTCATACAGAATTTGTATTATTTTGAAATTGGTGCATGTGCAATTTACTCTTTATGCAGCTTTCTATTTCCTTCGTTCAGCATGTTTTCCCCCCTTTCACCATGCAAGATATAATGTGCATTAAAATATTGCCAAAAAAAAAAATTGAGCAGGCAAATATAGTAAAAGTCCAGTGCTTTAACTAGCAATTGTGTGTTCTTATCTCACAGTACGTTACGTTACCTTCTTTTTTCAGTTCTTAGTCTCTCAATAGCTAACATTGGAGAGAGGCTGTAGGTTGGTGGAAGAGTACATGCTTTGCATGCACAAGGTTGCAACTTCAATCACCAAATAGGATAGAGGAAAAATTCCTCTCTGAAACCCAGGAAAACCCCTGCCAAGTTAGCATTAACAATACTGTACTGAGCTCAATAGACCAACAATCTGACTCTAGATAAGGCGGCGTCCTAACAGTATTAAACTTAATTTAACACATATGTTGCTTTCCCAAAATTTACCACTTTCCAAATATTATTTTTAATGGAAATGTTTGGAGAAAAAGAAAATGCAAACAGAAACTCAAAGAAACACATAAAGTTGTATTATGATAGTGATAAGAATTGTATTAAAAACTACTGAGAGGATAAAAACTGGGGGGGGGGAGGGAGAAAGCAACCCCTTTTGGGATCAGAACGCAGGGCCTCTCATTTAAAAGGCAATGATTTAATTGACTGTGCTACAGCTCAAGCTCTGAAGGAAGAAAACAGTGGCTGCTTCCGGTATTATTTCAGAGTGCTAGCAAGCTGGACAAGTTGTTCAACGGAAAAACCATAAAATGGTAGCTGCCAAAGAACGATCATATGCAAGGTGATATGATCAAAAATAAAATAACTGCCGTCACAGGCTCAGGCTATCGTGAACTTAAGGTTAGCAAAACGGAGAGGGCTTCTAATGGGAGACTGGGGTAGGCAACAACTGGCAAGTTGAAAGTTGGGTGAAGTAGAAGCTTTCAAGGAATGTTAACATGAATGTTGTGTGCATGATTGCATGCTGAAAAACAAAAAAAAATGCACAATGAAGACTGGAAGAAGTAGAAAGCTGCAACAAGGACACACACTGCGCATGCATAGTGGCCTTTACAAATTCCCAATATTCAAGCTGGAAGAATGGTCGAAAGCAAGTGACTCAGTGGTACTCTGCAAGATAAATCAGAGCTGCTAAATCCAAGAGGAAGTTCTGAATATCCATGTTTTGACCTAACCCTATTAAATATTTGCATTTTTTTTCCAATTCAATTACAGGCGACCCCCACTTAATGACGGATCGCTTAACGACGATCCGGATATATGATGGAGGTCCCCAGTAAAAAAGAGCAAAGGATTTTAAAAGACGCATTTTTTTAAATCCCCAGCTCTTCAGCTGTTTGGCTTTAGATAAGGGCTTTGAAGTTCAGCACTGGGGCTTTAAGCACAGCGTCAAAGCCCTTATCTAAAGCCAAGCAGCTAATGGGCAAGATAAGAGCTTGGATGTTTAACTCTGGAGCTTTAAGCACAGTGCTAAACTTCAAAGCTCAGCAAGACCCGTTTGATGACGGCTTCACTTTATGACGGGGATTTCAGAACGTATCCCCATTGTTAGGTGGGGGACACCTGTATTTCCATACTGTTAAGGCTGAGTTACAGTGCAAACTTTATTGTTGCTCCCTTAAATGCACCAAGTATGTTATAGAAAACATATTTCCATATAGTGTGGCTTCCAGGGTTGGCTTCAGGACCCTGCATACATGATGAGTGCTGTGGGCCCCTTTCTATGTGAGCTGGAGTTAGCTTGATGGGAGGAATTCAGCAGCAGCAGCAGCAGGTCCTTCTTGACCCACTCTACCCATAAATAAATGGCAGGTGGTTGGAAGTTCCTGATCTTAGCCCTGCAGACTTTTGAATGGGACATCAGTAGTCGCCTCTCCCACCCACCCTTGCTCCTAAAGCCTACAAGGCAGGCTTTGAAAGGTGAGCAGGAAAGAATAAAGAACTGCCTACATCCTCCTCTGCTTGTCCATGGCCCTTTTAAAGTCTAGTCAGATGGGGAGCTTCTTGAGCTCCTGATTCGACCTTTGCAAGCTTTGAAAAGTTTATGCGGTGAGGAGAAGAGGATGTTGGCAGCTTTTTCTTCTTGCCCTATGCTTCTTTCAAAGCCTGTGAGGGTCAAATCAGGAACTAGTGGCCTGTATGTATCCCACCCAAAGGCCCAGGCCATTGTCTCTTGTCCTACCAAGCCAACCTGTGACACCCCCTGTCGAGGATGTCACAGACTGTTCTTTCAAAAAGTAGGGTACGCTACCAGATATTGAATTAAAACAAAATGAATCAATGCATTTTGTGTGGCATGCCAAAGCATATACTGCAGTGGTTAGCCCTAGAGTTCATGTTTATCATATTTCTGCAGTGCAGATTTGGTATAATCTCACATGGCACAGTGTGTCATTCTACCAGAGCTGTATTATCTAGTAATGTGGCTAATCTGCCTTTTGTAAGGGGACTCCCTAGCAGGAATGCAATATAAAGACTGTGTTTTGTTTTTTTAACAGCAGGGGGCACCAGATTTCCTCTAGCTACAAAACAATGGAAAACTGTAAACTTTTATGAAGGAACATTGTATGGTATAGTGTGGTGCATTATTTTTGGAATGTTTTATAGATTAAAATACAGTAGTAATAGTGCTTATGTCTGGTGATTATAACTTTTAAGCATAATAGTGGTGCTTGTTGCCACTGCTTTAGCTTACAGTCTGCCAACATTTGTGTAATAAACAGTCTCCTGTGACTAATGTTATTACATATCCATACTAAAAATTGCAATTCTGAACAAAGTGTGATAGATGGCTGCAGTTTCTCAGCCAAGGAACTGCATTTCCCCCTTTTCAAAATCGGTATCAATTACTTTTTGGTAAGAGGAGGAACATCTGTCTTTGTTTAGGATTCAAACATTCCTGGGAAAGAATAACTGAAAATGATAAGGCAGTCAAAATACTCTCAATTATTACTCTCTTAATATCTGGCTTTCTCCTTAGACCTTAATTCTATTAGTATAGTTTCTGTTTTCTCAACTTTTTCAATACAAAGGGATATGGAAAATGATATATTCCAGGGGTGGCCAAACTTGCTTACAGCCCAATCTTGCCTAAGGATCAGACGGGCGTCCTTGGCTGCCCGCCGGATACCGTGCTCCGCAGCGGTCGGCCGCCCACCCGGCAGAAAGTCTACTTGGGGAAGGGGATGCTCGTCCCCTTCCCCGAGTGTAACTGGCGCTGGGGCCGATTGGCCTCCTCGGAATTCTGCCAACTATTTTGCTGGTAGAAGTCGGAGGAGGCCGTGTAACGGTCCAGCTGAGCGGTGGGGGTCAGGATTTGGCCAAAGCCGATCCCCACCCCCTCCCGGGTCGGCTGGGCCTATCGGTCCCCGCTGTTTGCTGCCAAACCGCTCCCCCGTCAACTGGATCCTGGTTCTGGCGGCAGGTGGGCAAGTCCTGCCGAACCGCTCCCCCATCGGCTGGATCCTTACCTGGGTCTGGCAGCAGGCGGGCAAGTCCTCCGTCGGCAGAGCAGGGGAGGCCAGCCTTGCGCCGGCCTTCCCTGCTCCTGAGTCGTTGCGAACGTGCTTTACGGCACGTTCGTGACGGCTTCGGGTGGCGGAATGCTCATTTCGCCACCCACCCAATCACTAGGATTGCGCAGTTAATGTAAAACCCACGTACGATAAACTTCAGATGTTTGAGAGCCGCATTATTTAAGAAGCATTTAATTTCTTAAATATATTTACTTACCATGAACATTAAACTTATGTTTTAATCCAGTGGACTCTCAGTTTATACTTGGTAAATAAGTATAAAGCTTGAAACATTCTTATTTACCTTTTATATTAATTGTGATGCAAAAAGGAGCTCAGCCAACATTTTTCTGAGAGCTGCACATTATACATCAAAGAGCTGCATGTGACTCAGGAGCTGCAGTTTGGCCACCCTTGTAGTCTGTCATAATATATTTTATATTGCTGTTAAGAGTCCAAGAAAATCTTTCTCAGCAAAATTGAAGGTACAGTACTCCCCCCATATCCGCTGGGGATATGTTCCAGGCCCTTCCGTGGATACCTGAAACCGTGGATAAGAGCCAACACTCCCCTCCATGGTTTCTTGAGGGCCCCCCCGCCCTGCCTTCACTGCGGGCAGGCGTGCACACACACCCAGCTCTTATTTTTCTTTCAGCAAGCTTTTTTCTTCCTTAAAACAAACACAGAAGCAGCCTCCATTGCAGGCAAGTAGAACGAGACTTAAGTCCTAGAGAGGCTCTGCAAGGTTTCTGTTAACCTTGCAGAGCCTCTCTAGGACTTAGTCTCGTTCTACTTGCCTGCAATAAGCAGCCAGAGGCTGCTTCTCCTGTTTGTTTAAGGAAGAAACGGAGCTTACTGGGAAAAAAGTAACAGCCTGGGGGGGGGGTCCCCGCAATCCATGGATAACTGAAACCGTGGATAGCGAATCCGTGGATACGGGGGCCCACCTGTATTTCTCTATACACTGTTGCCAATGACTAATACAATGAAGTTGTTTTACAGAAAACATCTGCATTATGGCTTATTAAACAAAGGGTTCAAGGGAGGGGAGCTGGTTTATGGACAACCATCTGCTTTGCCTGCAGAAGGTCCCAGGTTCAATCCCTGCCATCTCCAGATCGGGCAGAGAAGGAAACCTGTCTGAAATCCTAGAGAGCCTCTGACTGTCAGCATTAACAACGCTGATCTAGATGAACCAATGGTCTAGTATAAGGCAGTTTCCTATATTTTAACATGCAATCAAAACCAGTGGTGCCTACTGTCCTGATTATGAAAGTAAAATAATATCAACAAGTAGTTGTTGTTTTTTGTTTTCAACCCTTGTTTTCCTAGATTAATCACTTAATATTTCTGTGCGACTCCCTCCCCCCCAATATTTGCATCTCTCTTCATTATCCGTTGAATGCATCTGTTTAAACAAAGACTGTGTGTTGTGCACTTGTAATGACCAGTCTGGGAGACTGTGTTTCTGTTCCCATCTTAGACAATGGAAGTGAAGACGTATGCAGACTAGTTTTGGTGCAATTAAGGGAAAGACATTAGTGTTTGGGAGGAACAGCCCTCAACTTCATTTTTCCTCTGCCTGTTCTGTCCTCTCCTTCTTTTTCCCTTTACTCATCCCTAGAAATTACAAAATACAGGTACATCCTACCTAATAAGAGTTAGGCAGGATGAAAGTCAAGATAGCTGCCCATAGCACCCAGAATTATGCACGAAGGAAGAATAACTGTTGTTGAAGTTTGCATGAAAACATGCAAATTGAAGAGATATTGTAAATCTTCTGGAGCCTGGCCAGCCACATCCAGGACTCCGCTGCCCCCGACGCATTGGTCTGCCGCTGCTGCCCTCGACGCTGTTGGTGCCACTCCGCTGCTCCTGATGCTGCCACCAGTCTTCTGGAGCCTGGCAGGCCACATCCTAGCCAGCCAGGACTCCGCTGCTCCGCCGCGTCGCTCCGCCGCTGCCGCCACTTCGAAAAGGTTAAAAGTACTTTTTTGGGGTGCCGCCATCTTTGATCTCGCAAAATCTCGCAAGATTCAAGGTGGCGGCGCCCAAAAAAAGATACTTTTTACCTTTTCAAAGCGGCGGCGGAGGCTTCATCCAGGCCTGGAAAGCCGGGTTGGATCCCTGATCGCGGGACGGTCCCGAGCTTTCCGGGACGGATGGTAAGCCTATTTATTTACAATGTCCTGTTTTCTTTATTTACAATTTATTATGTGTTGTATGTTACATGTATACTTGATATGAAATCTGTGGTTGGGCTGTTTAAGTTATGCACATTTAGTTCTTGCTTTGTATTTTTGATGCAGGGGTAATTCCCCTAAAAGTGCGTTTACAGGTGGGCCCCCATATCCACGAATTCGCTATCCACGGTTTCAGTTATCCACGGATCGTGGGGACCCCCCAGACTTTTACTTTTTTTCCCAGTAAGCTTTGTTTCTTCCTTAAACAGGAGAAGCAGCCTCTGGTTGCTTATTGCAGGCACATAGAACAAGACTAAGTCCTTGAGAGGCTCTGCAAGGTTAACAGAAACCTTGCAGAGCCTCTCTAGGACTTAGTCTCGTTCTACTTGCCTACAATAGAGGCTGCTTCTGTGTTTGTTTTAAGGAAGAAACAAAGCTTGCTGAAAGAAAAATAAGAGCGGGGGGGGGACACGCATGCCTGCCTGTAGGGGAGGTAGGGTGGGGAACCCTCAGGAAACCATGGAGGTGGAGTTCGCTCCTATCCACGGTTTCAAGTATCCACGGAGGAGCCTGGAACATATCCCCAGCGGATACGGGGGGAGTACTGTATTTACAAAACAAAATCAGACATGTTTGTTTTGCTGTTTTGTATGCCCGTTTGTTTTGTGTGCTTTACTTTTGAATACAGTAATGCTGTCCTAAAACATCATATCAGAATTAGTAAAACATTAACTAACATTATGGACCTTCATTAACAGTTACATTGCTTGATACGTTTATTCAGTGTTATTTTTCAGCATACAACCCTTTTCCACTATGTTTGTTTTCCTAGAAATAGTGGTTTGCTGAAACATGTGGCCCATGACAGCGTCTCTCATTAAAACGACAAGGGATGCACAATTAGTACATTCCCCCACCAAACAGTGATAGTAGGTTCTGCTGTCTAGATAATTACAGCGGTGCTATAATTGCAGTTACAAGAATTCATGCAACTGGAAGTAAAACAGTGGGCAGGAAATGAGTCCTGATTCCTGCCATGTTGTTCTCGTTTTCATTTTCTATGAACCTGATCAGAGTTTGCTTTCCTCAGACAAACGATAAATTATTTGTTTAAACCCAAGAAAATGCTTTTTATTTCTTCTTCATTAGGAAAGGAATAGAAAATAAAATAGTTCTATCAGTATGCCATTATATACAGCTGTTATATGATGCAATTATATATAGCAGCTTGGGGAGTTGCCTGGTCTCACAGCTGCTCCTGGATTCCCAGGTGGCGGCTGTGGCCAGGGGGGCCTTTGCCCAGCTTCGGCTGGTACACCGGCTGCGACTGTACCTGGATCGTGCAGACCTGGCCACGGTGATCCATGCCACAGTGACCTCAAGGTTAGATTATTGTAGAGCACTGCCCTTGAAGATGGTTCAGAAACTGCAATTGGTGCAGCCCGTGCGATCACCAAAAGTAAGCGGTTCGAGTCAGTCGGGCCACTGCTCCCGCGGCTGCAATGGCTGCCAATTAGTTTCCGGGCCCAATTCAATGTGCTGGTTTTATTTATTTATTTATTTCTGTATTTATATACTGCCTTTCTTATCCTCAGATTGCTCTTCAGATGTTATTCATGGCGGTTTACATAGGCAGGCTTATCTAGATCCGATAAGGATCTTTACAATATTGTTCTGTATAGAACCCTACAATTCCAGCTGGTTTCCTCCATGAGGTAGTCATCTTCACTAGCTGCTGAACACAAGCCTCGAGCTCTCCACAGGACGCCAGAGATCATGCTGAACAGGAAAACATTTTCCCAGTTGTCATCGCTCTGTCACTGACATTCTTAGCATTCCAGTCTGTTCTCTCACCGCACCACGCAACAGTGACTCCTCTCTGCCACCGAGGGTCATGACAGCTTATCAGTGACTTCCTGGTCTCCCTTCCAGCATGAAAACTGACTGTTCCTGCTTAGCTTCCAGCCGTCTTCAGGCAGTTCAACCTCGGGACCTTCAAAGCTCGATACGGCTCAGAGCCAGGGGTTTTGAGAGACCGCCTACTTCCATGCAGTCCGGCCTGCCCCCTCAGGTCATCAGAGAAAGCCCCTCCAAATTTGCTGTCACCTTCAGAGATGGGAGGGGCGTCGGCAAAAAATAGGGCCTTCTCAGCAGTGGCACCAACCTTATGAAATTCCCACCCTCTAAATTTACAAACTGCTCCCTCCTTAAGGCCGAGCTACACCACACACGTCTCAGCACGTCTCGTCCAGCGACGTCCTCATGCGTCTGGTGTGTAGTCTCTTATGTCGACTTCACCGGGACGCAACGAACGCGTGTGGTGTAGCTTGACCTTTGGAGTCCTTCCATCGGGCCTGAAGGCATTTCTTTTTAAACAAGCCCTCTGAGTTACCGCCCAGCTTAACTATTTTAGAGGTTCAGCCTTTTCTTATAAGATCTTTTTATTGTTTGTGTACCTCGCTCTGTGTTTTTTTAGATTGTATTAATGTTTTTTAAGAGTTTTTATATTATATATTTAATGTTTTTATGATTTATATGTATAGCAACGCAGTCCTCCCGGGCTGGGCTGGCCAATCAGCCCCCTCCCTCCACGCCCCTGCCCGCCCTCCCCCCGCCTCTGCATCAATTGATGCAAGACTTACCTTCGCCAGTCGGTGCAGGGTCTGAAGGGCAGCTGGGTAAGGGTTGCCGACCTCCACGCCAGTGGCCCTTACTCTAAAGTCGTCGCAAACGTGCTTTATGGCACTTTGTGACAACTTAGAGCGGCGGAGCGCGCGCTCCACCACTCTAAACCTACACAGGATCGGGCTGTTAATCTTGTATTTTTATGATTTGTATTTATTGTTGTAAGCCGCTTTGGGTCCCCCATATGGGGGGGAAGTGGGATATAAATTCAATAATAATAATTAATAATATACTATTCGGAAAATCCCTTTGGTCCCGGAGATGTTTATTGTGTTTATCATGATAAAGTAAGGCGGGTAAGGAGGGTGGCCATTGGTCCCAGCAGCCCGGGAGGGGGCTGGCCATCGGCCATATCCTCGCCCCCGCCGGGCGCCGGAGCGTTACACAGCCTCCTCTTACTTCCACCAGCAAAATAGCTTGCAGAAATCCGAGGAGGCCGATCTGGGCGGCCGCCATTTACACTCGGGGAAGGAGATGAGCCTCTCCTTCCCAGAGTAGACCTCCCGCCCGGCAGCCACACTGGCTGCTGGTGCACAGGATCCGGCGGACGGCCATGGGCCGCCGGCCGGATCTTAGGTAGGATTGCACTGTAAATCTTTCTTATTGAGAGCAGAAGTTAGATCCGGTTACGTATTTGTTAAACTGGCATTCACTTTTTATATGACCATAGGCTGTTATGTAAAGTAGTAGTGAGAGCACAAGCTCTGCCTATCAGGAAATTATTAGATTAAAAATATTCCCATTTTGTACTTCTCTTTGTTAGCAGCTACAGTTGGCGTGTGTGTGTGTGTGTGTGTGTGTGTGTGTGTGTGTGTGTGTGTGTGTGTTCTGAAGGAAAAATATTTTTATTTCTTTTGCACTTTTCTTGCAAAACAGGAATTAGCTGCACATTTTCAAATCTTTCTGTTTTAAGAGTTATTGGGATTCTTTCCCCCCCTTGAGCTGAGTTGAAAGCTGTTGTATTGATTGTGGTGGTTGGGAGTCATCTGATAAATTATTGATCTAGCTTTATTTGGCAGGTATGAGTTTTCAGTGGATCTCTTGAAAGCCTTTGCATATTTTGTCATAGAGCTGCTGCTTTCGTTTTAAAGATACAATAGCATGAATGAATATTGTATGTGTAATATCTGCATAAATGAATATTGACTAAAAGCAGAGTGGAATCTCCAACCGAAGCCACTTACTTGCAAAACAGCTACATGGAAAGCAAACCTTTTATTAGCATGCATCTAAAATCCCTTATGGTACTTAAAATAATGCCTTGAAGTGGTAACAGATTCGTTGTTTGCCACTCACCCGTCTGAAGCTCTCAAAATGAAACTGAGTCTACACATGCAGCAGAGTGAAGTGCTAGACTAGACTGTGTACCACTTCAGACTACAGGTAGGCAACACCCCTTTTGAATGTTGACCCACATAAAATAAACTCTGTGCTTTCAGGTAGCGGGACCACTGCTTGAGAACTACTCACCACCGCTGAGGATGGGAGGGAGGAGGATGTAGTCGAGACACTTCCAACTCCCTTTCCTCTCCAGTGCCCAATGGGGATATTCCCAGAGGCCCTCTAGGGAAAACCCCATTTTCCTTAGAGAACCTCATTGGCTGCTGCAGGACATGTGACCGCCTAAAAGCCCATTTTGAAAATCTAGAGTCACACGATGATTCAATATTTTCAGAATTGACTCTTAAGCTGCTGTGTGTCTTGCAAGTGGCAGCCATAAGGTAAATTGATGGGGACCCTGCAGGAGTGTGGGATCCCAGAACATGCCCAGGTAAGACCACCCTTGGATATTGGCATTACCAGCGCAATCCACCATAAGGATCCGGCCGGTGGCCCAGGGCCACCCGCCGGATCCTGTGCACCAGCAGCCATACTGCCGCCGGGCTGGAGGTCTACTCGGGGAAAGGGACGTTTGTAACTCCAGGCCCGGCCGATCGGCGCGCACACACACAAACACCCAGCTTTATAAAGACTGGGCATGCTTAGTGACACCTCCAAGAGCCACAGAATGTTGAAGATGTCGGTTGGAAAACAACAGCAGCAGTTGGGGGAAATTAGCCTGCTCAAGCCTTTTGTAGTACCCTAGAGGTAGAGCATTAGAGAGTAACATTTTGTTGTGGGCCCCACTTGTTTCTTCTAAGAGTCAACTTACATGGTTGAAGGCCGATGAGTTTGAGTGCAGAATGGGGTCCAAAAATAAGGTAATTGTTTCTGCATATTTGGGGAACTTCCTAGGTATACAGAAGTAGATAAGTTTGTATATTGAAAGAAAAATATTTTTTAACAAACCAAAATGTTCCTCTGAATCTTCCAGGACCTTGTTCTTCCAGAACAAAGGAAATCTTGAGAGCTCATGAGCCAGAGTATGAGGGTTTTTTTTAAAGGGGGGGCTGGGAATGGAGGGCAGGAATAGAAGGTAGACAGAAAGAAGGAAGTGGCCTGGTTATATTTATATTTTTTTCTTTGGGGTGGGGGAATTGGGGTTGGGGGGATGCATGCAGTGAAGTTTAAAAAAAAAAATCTCCCCTACTCCCTACCCCTGCTGGAAGCCAGTCCTAAACAGACACTCTAGGGAAGCTCTAAGAAAATGGAAATACCCTTCTCGTCTTTTGAAAACTGTTACTATACGCTTTCTTCCCCAATCTTCAGGGAGCCCTGGAGACTTCCAAAAAGGGAGCATCTTTGAACTTTCTCCCTCTCTTGGAAAGGGGAACACAGAGATGTGTGGCCCTTCATACTTGCCACAGTCTTTTAACTACATTGTTGAATTTTGTTTTTATTCAGGGCACATTCGTTTGTTTTGTCTCCTAACACAGTGCCTAATAATCGCTGATATCTGTCTGCAAAGCACCCACAAAACCCTGATGCTTCTTCACCCACCATTTGGAAATTACTGAGCATTCACACGTGTCTGAGCAACTTGAGTAGGCCACGTACATGGCCCATGCTTGAATGTATCATGTTAATTTGCCTCCTGTAATAGAAATATTGCAACTTCCCTAGATGACTGTAAGCAGCTTCATTGAGAGCTGTATTCCCAGAGGTTTTTAGTCTGAAAAATGTAATCTTTTGAACAGCAATTATCAGGGAACTAGTGATGTCAGTTGCCATATTTTCTAATAAGTGACATCCCAATTAGGACATGGAGTGATCTGGAGGGATTAGGGAAGTTGCATAACAAAGAGTGTTGAAGTGATACTGCATTTAACCATTTTGATGGTTCTAAATGTCATCAGAAATTTTGCTAAATACTCAAATAGACCTATCTTCAGATAGCTTGGGGGAAGGGAATGTTTGTTCCCTTAAACCGGGTAAGCCCCAGCTTACCTGCACAGGATGCGAACACCTCTGCGCCAACTTGGGGTTGGTGCAGCTGCCTTACGGCAGCTTTTGCAATGGTCCTGGGCTGGCACAGTCGTCCTAGTGGCTAGGTAGGATTGTGCCCTCACAGTATAAAAAAGAAGAAGAAATCATGAGGGAGACACTGGAAAAGATGCTGTGCTGGGAAGGGTGAGGACAGTTGCTCTCCCCCCTGCTAAACATAAAAGAATCATTCCTTTTAAAATGGCCTCTTTGCCCAATTAGCAAGGATAATTAATTTAAATTAACCAAAAGTGAATTCTAATAAGACACAGAACAAAAAAGCAAGAACTTGAATAGAATAGATAAAATAAACAAAACGTTAAATTTCTGTCATTACAAACTGCTTTTGATATATCAGTCAAATTAAAGTAATGTAATATTTATTTTTCTTTAGCCAATTTAAATTCATCACTGACTTGAAAGCTACATTTAATGGTCTAAAAGCCTTCCTTCATCTGACTTTTCAGTGTTAGTTCAATTTTTTTGCATGTGTTTTATGAGGAACTTGGGGTAAAGATGCTGTGCTGGAATTCCATAGAGAATCCCATTAGCTGTTAAATAAGCATTTTTTATTATTTTTATTTTTAAATATCCTGTAATTTGACTAGTTATAATAGTTCACATTTATTTAGAACCCTAAAGTTTAAAATGCTTTACATACATTATCTGAGTAATAATGATTACAAAATTGTAAATTAAGCCGCTATCAAATTATTATTCCCATAGTTTGCCAAAGTTTACTTACAGCGCAATCCTACCCAGCTCCTCCACTGGTGCAGCCAGTGGTCGAGGGCAGAACGAGAGACTTTGGGAGGGAAAGGGGATTTAAGTCCCCTTTACATCCCCCTTTAAAGGGGATTTAAATCCCCTTTCCCTTCCAAAGCCTCCCGTTCTGCCCTCCACCACTGGATGCACTAGTGGAGGAGCTGGGTAGGATTGTGCTGTTACTGACTTTGAGACAGCTACCTTTCTTCCCGCTTCCTGCCCCCTATGCTGGATTACCTGCACTCCTTCTGTAAAGTAAACACAGCAGCCATGGAGTCAAATCCAGATCACATTGGGGGGGGGGGGCTCTGGATTGGGACCATAGTGAGACAAAGCCCCCTTCCTCCACAATCCCAGCTTGTATCTACCTACCCTTCCTACCTACCCTTCCCCATTACTGCTATTTAGCTCAGAATACCTAAGCACATCAGACCAAACACGTTTATTCGTGTATTATGTAGTTTGGTCCACAGCTACTATCCTAGAGTAACTCCATTCGTTTATAATGAATACTGCCTTAGCATTCCCAGTACTTATGGATTACTCATTCTAAGTACCATAAATAGACGGCACTCACTTTAAATGTAAACGTTGTGCTGAAGAAGATACTTTTTTTTGTTGTTCTCCCCATGAGCAATTTATCTCTCCCAAGCTGAAGCAGAACAGCCTGAGACATGGCTCTTTGCAATTCATAGCTCCAAAGAGCTTCTTAACCTACTTTGTTCTCCTTGATGTTTTTGACTTCTGTTTTGTATTTTAGTGAGAAGCCAGAGAGGGAGGAAGTGCAAGTGAATTATTAATGTAATACAAATACAGAAGCTTTGACCTCTTTGGCTAGCTGTGATCTATGAAGTTGAAGCATAAATTTGCCAGGAGCCTAAAACAATAAAGTACTGCACTAAATACCAAACCTCAGCCTGAGGGCACAGACACCTCAAAGGACCTCCTGTCCTGATTAGGAAGAAGGGACACCTCTTTAGCCGGAAAAAGATTTTGATGCTTCATTTCTTCTGGTCTAGGCAAATCCCTTCCTGACCCCTTTAGAACTGCTTGTTTCTTTTTGCTGTGCTTTTATGGAATTACTATGTAAGCCATGCCAGTCTTTTGTAACCTTGCATACTGTCTCTACCACTCAATCAGCCCCATCATTATGATGGAAATAGTAACTGTTGTTGAGTTTTTTACCTTTTGAGAATGCCCTCCATAGCTGAGGGTGAAACGTCAGGAAAATCTAGATTTTCCAGACCATGGTCTAGAAACCCCAAAGACCATTGTGTTGATCAAGTAACTGTAGTTGCTTTGAATGAAGTGGAAGAGTATGAAATGAGTTGCGGGGAGAGCCCCATCTGGCCAAATCCTAAGGCTGCCCCATTTATAACAGTTGAAAACAGACAAGTATGGGGGATAAGAGAAGGCTTTGGAAATCCTGCTCAACAATAACAATATTGCATACTTATATTCCTGATTTTCCTGAGGTTGAGAAGTTCCAGGCACACAGAAGTACCTTGGTTCTAGAGTCCTTTTAGAGTCCTAGAGATTCCTGTTGTTGTTCAGTCGTTAAGTCGTGTCCGACCCTTCGTGATCCCATGAACCACATCCCGCCAGGCCTTCCTGTCCTCCACTATCTTCCTGAGTTCGCTCATTTTCATGTTCGTTGCATCGGTGATGCTGTCTAACCATCTCATCCTTTGCCTTCCCCTTCTCCTTTTGCCTTCAGTCTTTCCTAGCATCAGAATCTTCTCCAGAGACTCCTCTCTTCGCATTAGGTGGCCAAAATATTTGAGCTTCAGCCTCAGTACCTGTCCTTCCAGGGAACAGTCAGGGTTGATTTCCTTTAGGATTGACTGATTTGATCTCCTAGCAGTCCAAGGGACTCTCAGGAGTCTTCTCCAGCACCACAGTTCGAAAGCATCTATTCTTTGGCGCTCAGCCTTCCTTATGGTCCAACTCTCGCAACCATACATTGCTACTGGGAACACCATCGCCCTGACTATACGAACTTTTGTTGGCATGGTGATATCTCTGCTTTTTATTATGCTATCTAAATTTGCCATAGCTTTCCTTCCAAGGAGTAAGTGTCTTTTAATTTCATGGCTGCTGTCTCCGTCTGCAGTGATCTTGGAACCCAAAAAAGTAAAATCTGTTACTGCTTCCTGGAGACTTTGTAATACCTGCTTTATTTACAAATATACAAGTTGAGCATTGGATGGAGGTTGATGACGGAGCGATCCTGCAAATAACACTAGGCTCCGTGTCTTTTCTAGGCATCTCTGCATCTCTAGATGCTTTGTTACTCACCTTGTTCTTTCCATTCCAGCCTGTCTCTCTCATACAGACCAAAATCTTCCGGTTTTCTTACCTCAGAAAACACACTGCCCAGAAGCTGCCTTTGTTCTTTTCCACTTTGATGGAAGGGGGGGGAGGGGTCACCTGACACTCTCAGCCTCAGCCCCTCCTCTCTGGTAGAGGTTACCTGAGGTCACACCAAGCTCCATTCTACTTCTAGGAAATCTTCCCATTAAGAAGCATACTGACCATTCACACCTTTGTAAGGGATTTATCTGAGCTACCACTCAGAACTCTGCATGTAAGAGCAGTTGATCTGCTACTATTTATAATCATAATTTCTCTGATGTGGTAATCTTCGGGGGCGGGGGGGTTCGTACCATAGTAGTTTTCTTCCTGACATCTGTCCTTGTATGGCTGATCTGAGGGCTTCTTCACTGCCATGTTAGCTCTGCCTAATTCCTGCTTAGCTGAAATGTTTCTGCCATACAAACCTACTTTACCTGATGCTCTCTGCCAACTTGATATTTGCCTTCATGTAGGTTAGCCCTGCAGTAAAGGTTCTCTAATATTGTAACTTCTTAGAGCCCTAAGAAGAGCCCTAGCCTTCTTAGGGCTCTTAGGCTTCTTAGAGCCCTAGCCTGCTTTCTTACATAAATAGCATGTGTAGGAAGTCCTGATCTAGACTGAGAATGTGGCAGGGCGATAGGAGGGTTTAAGCCTACCCCCCACACACACACGCAATGCTGTCTTGATCCAAATTGTCGTCGTCGTCCTCCTCCCTCCCCCCATATGTGCTTCTGTGCCCTGGGAAAAAAAGCTTCCATTGTAATGTGTAATATGTCTGTCACGTAATCTGTAGACCAGGAGTTTACAACACAAATTCCACATATCTAAATAATCAAAGTCTGTTCAGTCAGTCTTACACTGCTGCCATGTAGCAGCCCTCTTATAACCCACTCATTCTAGGGGAAAAAGAGACACTTCTTCAGAGGAGTAGAAGCTTGTGTTGTCTGAATATAGACCACAGGCTAAAACTGTTCACTTATAGGCCATATGGACAGGAAGCTGAAAACGGTCTCACAAACAGACACATCTTTATAAGAGGAAGAGGTAATTTGAGAGAGCAAAGTCAAGCATTTTCTCACCTTGATTTACACCTATCTCCAGGCACAGATTACACTGGACAACACGAAATTGGCCCTGAAATGGAAAGAGCAAATCTTTATTAATTTCAACGTGCTGAAAACAAAACAGACAATAAAATTTGTCGATTGGCTCTAATTTAGGAGAAGCAGTGCCCTCGGGCACTTACCGGTACATGTCTATGGAACTATCTATTGTGGATCTCTCACAAACCGTAGCCAATTTTGCATTTTCGTCGTCATATTTGTGATCAGCACCCCAAAATCTATAGGAAGTGACTCCGGCTTCAACCCTATTCACACTTACCTGGGAGTAAGTCCCATTGAACTCAGTGGGCCGTATTTCTAAGTATATATGCTTAGGATTGTGCTGTAATTTAATCTTGGGGGCATGACCTTTGTTAAAAATTTGTTGTCCAGTGTTATTTGAATTATTAATAGAATATGGTCAATAAAACATGCACAGCCCAAGGGATAACAAAGCTTTCTACTTCAGGCAAGATAAGTAAACTGTGTTATTGTTCAGTCACTGTAGTTAAACATTTTCTTTTCTAACCATATCTAGAATTCTTTACATCACTTCAAAAATACTATTTTCACATGAGAATTATCTTACTGATTAAGCTTGGAGCATAATGCTTTTATTCTCTTTGATTATGTTATACAAATGTATTGCATCTCTTATTTGACTCCCCTGACTGAAATCATTATTAATACAGATTTTTCCCCCTTTTTTCCCATTTGTAGACTATGAATGATAACCTGAATACAGAAGAGGAGCATGAAATCAGAAGAGATAAGGAAAGCTACTTGTGTGCCGTGTGCCTAGATGTTTATTTTAATCCTTACATGTGCTATCCCTGCCATCACATCTTTTGTGAACCTTGCCTGCGCACAATCGCCAAAGATAACCCAACAAGTACTCCATGTCCTCTATGCCGCACTGCAATTGCCCAAGTTTTTTTCCAATCAGGTATAAAATTGAATTTTATTAAAACATATGCCTAATTAACTATTATTGCCTTTTGTTATAAGAGCTAGCAAACAATTGCCTCTTCTTTTGAAATAAATATTAAGAGCTAATTAAAGAGTATGCTCCAAATATATTATATTGGTAGACGGTCATACCCAGGGGAACGTGGTACCAAAAAAGAGATGTGATGGGGGCCAATACGACTTGCAGCTCAATCCTATCCCCCACCACACTGTAGCATGCAGGCATGCCATGGAGGTGCACACTGCATGCTGTAGTGAGGGGACAATCAGGAAACCTGCAAGAGGTAAGGGAAAATGTTTTTTCCCTTACCTCTGCATGGGCCCCCTAATGGCCTATGGACCTTCCTGGACCTACACCAGCTATATAGCTGGCCTACGTCTGAGGAGAGCCAGGGGCGGGGCAGGCTGAAAAATAGGGGATAGGATCCGTCCTGTCCAACTGCTGCAGTCCTAGCTTATCTTGTCTCTGTGTAGCAGTAGCGGCCATTCAGCACCTCAGCATTGGCTGCAGCTTCCAAAAAGAGACCCCTGGCACACTCACAGACTGAAAAAAAAAAAAGGAGAAAGATCCATCAACAGAAACACTAAAAGAATGTTTCAGTTCTTATCTCTGTCACCAATCAAGAACAGAACCCTGGAAATTAAGGCAATTGCATAGTGACAGTTGCGTAGCTAGAGGGGGGGCGCACACTAAGTGGCGCAAGACGTTGCAACTCATCATGTAAGCGGCCCCTCCCACTCACTGTCAGAGCCATTCCAGGCAGTGACGGCAACACACAGGCACTCACGGAACCAAAGTCTCCTGTGCGTTGCCGTCGCTGCCCGGAATGGCTCTGAGTCCGGCGGCGAGTAAGGGGTCCGCACAGTAAGTTGCAGCATCTTACGCCACTTAGTGCACGGCCCCCTTCTAGCTACACTACTGAACAGTGGCTATCAAAAGCTGCAGAATGATCTAGATTCTAGAAGAACAGTCTGCAGAGAAGGCCTATCAACATTTTCATGAAGGCAGTTTCAGTGTAGAGTGAAGAAGATGAAAGCCAGGTTGAAATGGTAAATTAGCAGCAAGAAATTCAAAACATCTAGGATAAACAATTTCTTCCAAAAGTGTAAGAAAAAATGAAAGCAGAAAAATCGGATTCTAACTAGATGTGGAACAGGGATGGCCACCCTTCCACCAGTAGGGCCTCTGCATTCTTAAGAGTTGTGTAGAACACAGAATCTTAGCAGCTGCAAGTGCTGATGGTGCTGCTAAAGCAGCTGCACCTGCTGAAATACCCTCACGTATACAACCATTAAAGGTCCAGGAGCATTCATATTGAAAGGTTGACCACCTCTGATGTAGAACATAAACAGCAGCATGGTTAAAGGCAAAAAGAAGTACAAATAATACATGGTCTAGAGATCAGTGGTCTCCAAACCGTGACCCACTGTCCATCAGAAAATGGCGTCTGGACATGGTGCGGCCAGAAGCGTCGTTGGGGTAGGGACAGGGGGGCCATGGGCCCCAAGGCAATGGGCTCCCGTCGTCATCCTCGCACTGGCCCGTCTTGGTGTTGGGCCCTCCCGCCCGCCCTGGAGCCGTTTGGCTCCAAAAAGGTAAGCAAAACGGCAGGGGGGGTGTTGATTAGAGCCCCGCACACGCGCGAAACTGACGTCATGCCCCCACAGGGGGCGTGACTTGCGCCATCACGTGGGGGGCATCGCGTTGGCGGCCCCCCACGTGGGGGTGTAGTTGGCTTCTGGGAGCGGCAATGGCGAAGCCTTACCATTTCAACCCACAACCTCCTGTCTTCGCACCCGATCTTTGCAAAAATTCATGCCGGGCAGCCATTTCCCCGAGGAAATTGGGGCCCAGCCTTCTGGGGCAACGTACAGCAGAAGCGGCTGCCTGGCGTGAGTTTAATTTTTTTAAAATAAATAACTTTTCAGTATACAGTTTTAATTTAACTAATAACAGAGCCACAACCAAAGCAAAGCAAAACATAAAATATCAAAAAAGCATGATTATTAGCAAAAGGCCAAATGAAACAGAAAATCATAGAATTTACAACTAAAAAGTCCGAGTTTTCAGGCCGTTTATTTAGGTTAAAACAGGACAAGTCCTGTGTTGACGTTTCGCCCCAATCCATCTCAGGCATCCTCAGAAATGTAACAGCAGTTTCAGATGTTGCAACGCTGCCAGACACGGAACAGAAACTTTTTAACTATTTTTTTAAAGCTTGCAGCAATAGAGCCAATCAAACTTCACACAACCTGGTGCCCCTACTGAAAAGACCTTGTTACCCTCCCACCAACTGCACTGCTGTAGACGACAGGATTTTAAATACCTTAAACTGTAATTGTGAATATACTGCCTTATAAACAGCTAGGGAAGTCTTTTTCAAACCTCATCTGTGTTACAAGACTAATCCATAAGAAAGTAAGCTTGTTGTCTCAATGTTACAATGTTACACTTATAGCTGATGCCAAGTCATCCCAAAAGATTATTTATAACTGTCTAACCATATGGGGAGGGCAGAAAATTAATGAATTAGGGATAAAAGGATTGTACTGGGTTACTCTAAAAGATTCATAATGTCTTTCTCTCAGTAGACTGCTAAATTCTTTTGAAAACTATATTAAAATCTGGTTTCCACAGTAGAGCCGTGCAGCCTATTGAAGCATAGCATGGAAGCCTGCTACACTAATGATATTTGCTAGCAACCTAATTTCCTTTGCTTAAGTAGTTGGATATTCTTAATGTTATATATTCTTTTCAGCAAGTGTTTTCTGTTGCCGTTTCATTTGTTTACAAAACCCTCTTCTGAAAAATATGACTCTTTTGTCTGATGCTCGTTTCTTCAAAAGCTAGCGTTTTGTCCTATTTGTGGCAATCAGAATCTTATCAAAGTCTTCTTCCTTATGATTCTTAATAGTACCGCCGCCCCCTGTATCTGCAGATCCCATATCCATGGTTCTCCGTATCCACAGTTCTCCGTAGGCCCCCCACACCCATTACCTTCGTTTTTCTTCTTACCGGTGGCTCCAAGCAAGCATGTCTCTTCCTTTTACAAAACATTGAGCGCCAAAGAATAGATGCTTTCGAACTGTGGTGCTGGAGAAGACTCCTGAGAGTCCCTTGGACTGCTAGGAGATCAAATCAGTCAATCCTAAATGAAATCAACCCTGACTGTTCCCTGGAAGGACAGGTACTGAGGCTGAAGCTCAAATATTTTGGCCACCTAATGCGAAGAGAGGATTCTCTGGAGAAGACTCTGATGCTGGGAAAGATTGAAGGCAAAACGAGAAGGGGAAGGCAAAGGATGAGATGGTTAGACAGCATCACTGATGCAACGAACATGAAAATGAGCGAACTCAGGAAGATAGTGAAGGACAGGAAGGCCTGGCGGGATATGGTTCATGGGATCACGAAGGGTTGGACACGACTTAACGACTGAACAACAACAACATAAGCATGCAAGCTTATAGAACGCTAAGCAGGCAGGCAGCCTGAACGCTAGAGGGACACAGCCAGAATGTTAACAGGAAGCTTCCTGTTAATGTTCGCTTAGTCTCCTCTAAGCAATTAGGCAGTTTCCGTATCTGCAGGGGGGCCTGGAATGTCTCCCCCACGGATATGGGGCACCTATACTTTTATAAAAAATATATACAGTATCTCCTACTAATTATGCTTTTGCATAAAATCAAATATTTTCCGTGTATACAGCTGTTAGTCATATTAGAGACTAAGAATCTGAAATCATAACACATCCACCAACCCCAGTTTCCAAGATGAAAGAATGCAAAGAAGATCTTGCAGTTAAGAAACATGGACACAAAGTTCATGGGAATTTCATCACAGCCAGATAGCTCTCTGTGGAAAAAGCCAGAAAAACAGCCAGTGGACGTCTTGTTATGTAAATTTACCCTACTTATGGTTGCTGCTCATATAAGAACAGCAGCAGCTTATTTGCTTTTATGATTCAGACTTAGGCATGGCCAAGAGTTACAAGCAGTATAACTTTTGTAGCCTGCTTCTATGAATACTTACTGTGAGTTCAGTGGGGCAGATTTATCTGAAAGAGCTCATTCTCCTCAAATGCTTATAAATCTGAAGAAATGTGAAGATAGTTAACAATTACAAAATAGCATACATGGTGAAATGGTTAAGTTTTATATAATGCATCTTTTTTTCTTCCCAATGCTTTGCAGAACTGAATAATTTCACAAAAGTTCACTTTCCTATGGAATATCTGAAATTGAAGGAAAGTTTTCAAGAATCAAGTTTAGCAAAATGGCCCCTACCTAGCTGCAAAAAAGCATTCAGAGTTATTGAAGGTAAGACCGATATTGCTGATTATTTTACCTGAACATTTCTGACAACTTAGAATTTAAAATTCACAAATGTGAATTGGCCTATAGCTTCTGGTTTTCATGAGGACATCTTTCTCTGTAACTCTGTATTCTGTGTCTGTTCTAGAAGTAAACTGTATAATCCCCCTGGTGGCTGCAATCATCCTTAACGAAAGACATGCCTTTATGAGGGCTTGGACTTCCCGATAAAATGAAAGTCCAGTGGTAAGGTCATGTAAAAGATGGGATCATTGGAACATTTTTTAATCTGCATGTTCTTCCTTTCATTTCTGGCCACAAACCTGGTTTTCCCCTCTCCTTCGATTGACTCTCTGAAACTATCCATTAGGGTTGCCAGGTTGCAATCCAGAGAACATTACTTCATCTTTAGCATTAATAACACAGCTGGAGATTTTGCAGCTGCTACTGCTCCACCCATTCTTCTGCTCTTCAATTCAGCCACTTGCACTGGGGCAGTGCTCTGTGCAAAGAAAGAAAGAAAGAAAGAAAGAAAGAAAGAAAGAAAGAAAGAAAGAAAGAAAGAAAGAAAGAAAGGGGAATAGAATAATATTGAAATAATATAAAGAAAGAATAATATTGATGTGGAAGAAAGGGATGCATCTAGTTTCTTCAAAATCAGTTTCACAAGGAGCTAAAATGTATATAAATGACTTTGATACTGTTACCTTACATGTAAATTTTGCACTGGGCTTTGGTTTCAGTCATCATAAGATGTTCCTCAATAATGACCCAAAGGTCATAGCTGGATAGTCCTGGGGCATTGCACTGACAGACCACATAGAGTTGCCCCACCCTCTGGATTGGTCGGTGTGATTGGTAATTAACAAGATCAGGGGTAGTGTCTGAGGTCAGTTAGGTCAGTAAGAGAGCCTACCTGACCAGACAGACTTCTGAATCTTCAGTAACGGTGACAGTGGTAGCACCCAATGCACAATCAGGGCACCATAGAGGGCCTAGTACAGGACTTTTCCCCAGGGCCCCCAGCAACCTGGACAGGGTAGTCTAGGCACCAATTACAATATACTAGGTTTGCTGTTCATTCTTATCCTGGGCATTTTGCCATTTTCCTACATTTTGGTCATCATGCTCTTAGTTTCCCCAAGTTTCAAAATACCTTTTACCACCATGGATCACCTGCAGTTTGTTTTTCATTTTGTTCATCTGTCTGCTAATGCTAATGCTTGTGCAATCTGATATTATAAGCGGGCCTGCAGGCGTATCCCCTGCGCCTAAGAGGAGTGCTCCTGTTCAGGGCACCAATCAGCCTGCAATAGGAGCCTCATGGGGAAGAGGTTCAGAAAAGGACCCCTTTTTTCTTTCCCATTCCCTTGAGGTTTTCCTCAGCTCCAGCTGTGCCATACAGTGCTACAGGATCAGTTTGGGGGTTGACTACCAGCTCCAAACCTGAACAGATTTGCAGTGGGGGAGGGTGCTGGTTCTGGAGAGTGAAAAAATGAAAGTTTCCTTTTTCCTTTCCTCTTGAAACACTCCTGTATAGTGGGATAGTTTTTTTTTTTAGCTTCACAGCATGCGTCCATTCCAACTCTATCCCTTCTCCAGGATACTCAGTATAAGGGTAAGATGGCCAGCCCCTTCACTCCCCAAAGAAGTCCTAGGCTAAAATTAGCTGAGAACATTCCAGGTCTCTGATAGACCCCATCATAATATAAATTTATGAAACATTTTAGGGATTATTTGAAGCTCTGTTCTGTAGCAGCCAGACTGTTGGCCCAGACAGGAATAGTCCCTCTTAAGGGTACAGTATTCCAGGCCAGTAGATCTGCTGGCACAAAAGTGTCTCCTAATGAAGTGTTTAAAACTGGGTCAGCTGAGGCCATTCTTTTGACCTTGAAAGCAACAAGAAATGTTCCATGGTTTATGGAATTTGTATCATACTACTCTCAGGCAGCATTTACAAGCAAAGACTATGCTTTTCTCCTCATTCAGTGTGTGCGCTTGTCCCACTGTGCTTATGCTGAGCTCATATTTTTGCTGTTACATAACTGGCATAAATACAGACAGAACATGCATTCTTGCTAGTATTCTTGTTTGCCAAATGTCACTTTGAAAAGAATAGTAGTGCAGAATAAAATGACAGATCTGATGAAAGCAGCTTCCAAGAGCTGACCTGCTTAGATGTAAATAAAGGAAGAAACCTGCAAAAATGTTGGTTGAATCTTAGAAAGGGGTTATCACAGAGTTGTAGGGTTGGGGGGGGGGAAGTCAATAATTTTCCAATTCTCTACTCTGTATTGGTGCAGGCCATATCTAAAGCATTCTTGCCAGATATCTATTCATTCTTTTCTTTAAAACCTATAAGAAAGAAGCTTCCATAATCTCCGTATGAGGCTTATTCAAATGCTAAAACTCAGTGGCGATTCTACGACCGCCCCCCCCCGCGCCAGAAGTGACCTAATGGCTGCAATCGTTATGCACCATACCGAGGCGCAGGGCAGGCGGGAGGGCCAAACATGCCTACGACGCTCCTCACTCACCCCGACAAATGGGACGATTCGTGCCTCCACCGGCCCGCCTGCTGCGTGGGACCTGATCCTGCCGCCCGGGGGCCCACTGACCCAAGGCCCCCTCGCTGACGACGCCTCTGCTAAACTGCGTTTCCATTTTAGAAGCTTTCCTAATAATTACAGAGTTTGAGGGAACCTGGTAGGTCATTTCAACTTCCCAACTCTAGTAGGGAACATGTCTAGGCTCTGCTTGTCAAGAATATATACCCTTGTCTTCATCTTTTGGGTATTCTGCTTGAAATAAGAGTTCATTGAGAAAATTATTCTTCCTTAAATTGAATTTACCTAAATGAATCTAGCCAAATATTTGTCAAAGTTGCTCTTTAAAGATGTCCAGATATAGAGTACCCATGAAGCCCTTAGAAATCTGCTCCAGTGCTCCATTATACAGAGTTCTTCCTAAAGTTCCTTTTTCTCTTTCTAGCTTCTTCAGATTCCATACCAATTTTTATTGTTGTTACTCTTAGGATTCTTTCCAGGTTTAAATGCATTTCTACTTCCTGTGCCTTGCTTGTTAACGTAATTGATTATGCTGTTTGCTTTCTTTAATATGGTGCAAGATTGCTGACATATTCAACTTGTCAACCATTAAGAGTTCCAAGTCTTTTCTACATTGCTATTTATTAGACCTTTCTTAAATATTAATTGTGCTTTTTCCCTGTTCTTCCGTTGCACTTATCATTAAATTTCATTCTACTTATTTCTGCCCAGTTTTCCTATGCATTGAATATTACTGAATTATGATTGTATCTTCCAATAGTTTCTTGCAGTGCTTTCTAATTCAGTATTAACTGCAGAAAGATCTTTTAGTACCTCCTCTGAGTGCTTTAATACGTGTATTGAAGTAATATTACATTACTATTAATATTTAACCAAAGCATGTCTCCTTGTAGCTTAAAACTATTGCTTCTTGCCCTATTTGCCAGTGTATGATCAACATATACAGTAGTTACAGATCTTATTGGTGTTGGCTACATTGTTATTGCAAGCCAGCGGGTGGCGCAGTGGGTTAAACCACTGAACCATGAGCTGTCGATCGAAAGGTCGGCAGTTCGAATCCGTATGACGGCTCCTGCCAACCTAGCAGTTCGAAAGCAAGAAATTGCAAGTAGATTAATAGGTACCGCGTCAGCGGGACGGTAACAGCATTCCATGCGCCTCGATGTTGAGTCATGCCAGCCACATGACCATGGAAACATCTTCGGACAGCGCTGGCTCTTCGGCTTTGAAACGGAGATGAGCACCGCTCCCTAGAGTCGGACATGACTGGACTTAATTGTCAAGGGATACCTTTACCTACATTGTTATTAGGGTGGGTTTTTTTACCAGCCATATTTTGGACTTTGCCCTTACCCCAGTTTGAATAATCAACAGCATTTAGTTACATAATTTTTGTTCCAGGAATTGTCATGATGATCTATACAAACCAATAATCTCTAAAAGTCTAACAGCGCAATCCACTGGAAATACGCGGCGACGGAGCGAGCGCTCCGTCGCCAGAAGCTGCCGCAAACGTGCCATAAAGCACATTCGCGATGACTCTAGAGTAAGGGAAGCCGGTGCAAGGCCGGCCTCCCTCACTCTGTCACAGAACCGAGGAAGCGGCTGCCAGAGGAAGGTAAACACTCCCCCAGCAGCCGTGTGCGCGGTCCAGTGGGCAAGGGAGGGGGGCCGTTGGTCTAGCTGGCCCGGGAGGGGGAGGGGGATGGCTCCCGCAATATCCCTGTCCCAGGCAGGCCGGCTAGGCCATTACACAGCCTTCTCTGACTTCCGCCAGCTATTTAGCTGGCGGAAATTCGAGGAAGCTCATTGGGCCGGCCCCGGTTTACACCCGGGAAAGGGGAAGAATGTCCCCTTCCCCGAGTAGACCTCCAGCCCTCCGCATGGCGGGCTCCCGGCAGCATGGGATCCAGCGGGCGGCCCTGGGCTGCCTGCCGGATCTCTGCACAGGATTGCCCTGTAAGAAAGCAAGGAACATGTGTAAGGTTGTGGCAAATTATTTTCCTTTAGCAAAACTTGCAAAATGGTATACCACCCTACTTCTGTTTCCGTGTCTGCAAACTACTTGCTATCTTTTCTTTCTAAATTGTTTCTCTTAGGACTAATAAAATATTTATAGCATCTCTAAAGCCTTTTAGGTCATATCTCCCAAAGGTTCTGTAGGCTATGTTTTAAACATGATGCATTATATTTCTATTCTCAACTTTCTAGACTTTCAGGACATTTTAAGTGCACAACTATATGCATTGCTACAAAATGTATATGACCACTTCCTAATCAAATAGTTTTTGGTTGAAAAGAAAAATAATAATTTTTACTTTCATTATATCAGTGAAAACACAACATGCAAAAAGCAGCTGAATATTAGACCAGTGAGAAGTAAGCAGTTTATAGCAGAAAATACTGTCTCACAGGTTTGAATTGTTTCATATTGCCTGTGCATTTAGAAAGTTATAATGTCTGTGTTGGGGGGAAGGTAATTAGTAAAGATACCCTGTTTTTTATATTTGTTCATATATGCTTTATCCTGTACAGTAAGTTATGAAAAAATGGTATTGTACGACAAAGTTTGAATCACTGTCAATCCTGTGTAACTCTTGCACCGGTGTAACATTAGATCCACAGGTGTAAGTGCACTTATGCCAGTGTAACTTGCCATACACCGACGAATGCAGGACGGACAGAGGTGTAACCCCCCTCGGACGCTGCACATGCGCAGTTCTGACGCAGGACAGACGTTCAGACGCCCCGGAATGCCTCCTGCACTGGTGGAATTGTGCTGGTATCCATCCTGTGTCCGAACTGCACATGCACGGTGTCCGAGGGGGGTTATGCCAGTGTCTCTACTGCGTCCATCGGCATACGGCAAGTTACACTGGCATAAGTGCACTTATACCGGTGGATCTACTGTTACACCGGTGCAAGAGTTACACAGTATTGGGCTGTAACTGTTCTCTTCAGTGCCATTATATAATGAGCTGTATTCTCTTAAACTTGTAGTTAAGATAGCTGCACACATTGATCCAGTAATCATATGCCCGCTTATTTCATATGTCCATATAAATAATACTTTGCACCTGAAGATATAGCAACTGCACACTCCAAACAGGATACATTATCTTCCCTATAATTGTTCTGGAAAACAATTTCACTGTTGCAAGTCCGAGGAGAGAAAGGGGTGGATGAGAGTACGCTGCGGATAAGGATAGGATCTGGCACGTGCCATTGCCACCGGATCCACCTCCTCCCGCAGCCTCCCCACCCCGTTCCTCCCCTCTCCCTGCTCCCATTCCGCCCTCCCATCTCTTGTGCTTGCGTACCTGTTCCGAGAGGGCAGCCAGTGCAGTGACAATGCACGCGGAAAGGCTCCAGCCTTCCCAGTGGCGCTTTGGCAGCACGCACTTTACGGCTGCCTTACAGTAGTGGGGCAGTCCAATAGGACTGTGCTGTTTACTACATATGCCTTTCAGTTGATGTTTTTTAAAATGTGAAAATGTACTTTACAATGTCACCGGCACTAAATGCATTTAATGCTATTGGGTTGCATATATATGTAGGAAAACAGGAAGCTGCCATTCCGTTGGTCTATTTAGCTCAGTATTGTTTACACTGAGAGCCAAATGAGATATCACATTAAACATGTCATTGTCAGGGGCTTCCATTTACTAGCAGATAGTACTTGCAAGGAGTCGTAATTCGGATCAAAACAGATCACGCAAGTAGGGAGTATTTAACCCTTTACTTCCACACCATTTTCCTCCCCATGATCCCTTTCCCTTAAATTTAAAATGGCACTTTCAGGGTTAAATAGTTGCTTGGAGGGCATTTTCAGCAGAAAATGGTATAAAAGCGTTAAGCATCCCCTATCTATATGCTGTAGTCCCAGTCCAAATCTCAGACCTGCATGGCTACTACGTTTGAGTAAATTTAAGTCCCTAATTAGACAAGGATGCATTTAACATCTCACCTAGTTTAGCCCTGAATGGCAGTAACTCCAGATTTTTAGACAGGGCTTTCTCTGCCCTACCTGGAGATGCCAGAGATGGGCAAAGCAATCCTCCGTAGGTTTCCGGCGGCAGAGCAAGTGCTCCGCTGCCGGAAATCGTTACGGCACGTTTGCGACGACTCTAGAGTAAGGGCCGCTGACGCTAGGCCAGCAGCCCTTACTCTGCCGCCGGATCTCCAGGTGGCTGCCGGAGGAAGGTAAGGGATCCCCCGGCGGCCGCATGGGTGGTCTGGACAGAGAGGGAGGGGGGCCATTGACCATGCCAGCCCGGGACTTTAAATTATGCATATAAAGTAGGTGGTCTTCCACATAGCTATGACCTGCCTTAGCAGCACAGCCACTCAGCTTTAATGGGAGCCCCATGCAGCTGAAAATGGTTGCTGCGCACCACAAGAGAGTGGATCACTGGTGAGAGGGCAGGCGTGGTAACTCCATGGTCAGTGGCTGCTTCGCCAGACTGAATTGTGTAGGGGCGACAGTGACATGTGAACCGTAAGGCAGGGTCTCTTGCTTGCTGCTTTCTCCGCACAGGAAAGGCTCCGACAGTTAGGGGGCGGGGCCGCCTCCTGCTCGCTCGGTAAAGGGTCTAGGACGGAGCGATACTTACGGCCCCGCCCCTACCGGAGCGACGCCACTGCATGTGAACCCCCTCCCACCAGTCTATCACCTTGCTCTCCCTATTGGCACTCCAGAACTCAGCAATGATGATGACATCATCGCTGAGCCCTCCAGATGGATAGCAGCGCATGCTTGGCCACCGTAGGGCTCTGCACACTAAAAAAATAATAATAAAGGGAATTTATTATTAATTCCCTTTATAATAAAATAATAATAAAGGGAATTTATAGAGGGATTTGTTCACTTAGCAATTCAACACCCATCTATTTACTGTTATGATGTGAATGAGAGCTGACTCTCGCAGGAGCACACAAACATGTACATAGAAGTCATAGCCAATGGGCTATGACTTCTATGTACGTGTTTGTGTAAGTCATAGCCAATGGGCTATGACTTCTATGTACATGTTTGTGTAAGTCATAGCCAATGGGCTATGACTTCTATGTACATGTTTGTGTGCTCCTGCAAGAGGCAGCTCTCATTCACATCATAACAGTAAATAGACGGGTGTTGAATTGCTAAGTGAACAAATCCCTCTATAAATATTTCTCTAATTATCTGAATACTATTTTGGAATTGCATGATAAAAAGTGTCACCAGTATCTGTGAAACAACAGACTATTTTATATAATTTCAGCACAAGATGTGCTTAATACTTAAAGAGCAGATTTAAAATAGCAACAAATCACAATGTGATATTTCCTAACATCTCCTTGTTAATTACTTAAATTTCCCAATAATCATAACATGCCTGGGAGTGATGAATAACCATGAGCCTCTGATTTTCAAGATAATCTTTGGCACCTTATGGACATTTCATTAGCAGAGAGGGTTACATATTAAAGTCAGTAGGTTCACCTTCTGTGACAGTCCTACCACTGATTATCATATTTGGAGCAGTGGATGCAAAGTGGAGTATGTCTAAGCAACTCTGAAGTAGTTGAGAGTAGAACACATAAAATCATTCATAGTTTGGAGGGAATGCTGAGACAAGATGACTTTCATGTCATGAACAGCACAATCTTATGCATGTTTATTCAAAAGTAAGTCTCACTATTCAGTGAGGCTTACTTCCACTTAAGTGTGTATTAAGTGTGCCTAAAAAACTGTGCCTCTCCCTAGTTATCATTACACAACCACACATAAGGGTTTCATGTTTATATCCTTTCTACCCTGAAGCCATCCTGAAGCCATTGATTTTGACATGAAAGACTTGGGAACATTTGGTGGAAGATTTGGGGTTGGGTGGAGGACAGGGGAAGAAAGCTGTAGGCTCCCATTTCAACAATTTTGAGAGCTCAAAATAGTTATGGTCTGTTTTACATCTCCCCAGTCTTATTCAAGGCTTCTTACTAGCCTGTGAGAGTCATTAGTAAACTGTGGGAGAGGAAGGGAAGAACACTGAACACTGAGTAGGCAATGAAACTCTACCAATGTGGAGCTTACAATCTAAATTTAGGCAGTGTGAGGGGAAAACAATAGGGAGAGCCAAGGGCATGAATGCAAGCATTTGTGATTATGTATAGGCTTTGTTTCAGTTGGGAATGAGGACTAGGGTTAAGCCAAAAACTTCACAGAAGTGGAACCATGAATGGACCTCTCAGCTGCATTCGATACTATCGACCATGGTATCCTTCTGGGTCGGCTGGCCGAAGGCTGGAGAGAAGACAGTTGCTGTAGACAATTATGAGATCACCACCGCATGTACAGTGCCTACATCGTGTTACACAACTGTATAATTTAATTTCAAAAATGAAATTGAATTCCAAGCAATGGTTTAATGGTTAACATTCAGGTCTTAACGGAAAACGTTCGTCTTAACTCAAAAAAGCCATTTTTCCTTTAAACTAAAAACCTTCACCCATATTTGTTATCTTCATTAACAGCTGTTGCTAGCCACCTGCTGTGAGGCCTAAAAGGAAACCAAGCGACTGTTTTCCACATGATTTTCACACAGTGCTCACATCTCTATATAAATTACTTTGCACAATCATCATACAAGGATAAATCACTTGGCAAAATCCCCTGAGCTGTGAGAGACGCAGTTGTTGCTCACAGTTTAGAATGTGCTAAAGCGTTAGCTGCCTTTTGATTTACCTGCTTCCCCTTCGGTGAACTACTTAGATCAAAATATCTCCTATATATTTTCCATCACTTTGCCATTCTTCTGTTCATAGTGAAACAAAAAAGTCATGCTTTATTTTTGAATTATCTCATGAAATGCTAGCTAATTGACTTTTCGTTCGCCTTTTGTATTTTTTGGGGGGTGGGTGCGGCTTTCCTTTCTTAAATGGTACCAAAATCAATTGAAGGAAACAAAAGCTGCTGAAACAAGAGAGGAGAGTAGACTGCTAATTGAATCACAGACAGTTCATTTCCCAGAGCAAAGACTGACTGTCTCTGATTCAGTAATACAGTCTACTTTCACCTTCTTTGTTCTAAGAACAGTATACCTAACCTAAGCAAATACGGGGGTAGTCTGTTTAAGCAAATACGGGGGTAGTCAGCTGCCTTGGTTGCCCTTGTGGGAGAAAGGCGGGGTATAAATTCTATAAATAAATAAATGTATCCTGAAAACATAATAAATCTATTTTATTTTTTCTTGAGCACATATGCAAAAACCTTTGGGAACATTTTAAGCAACCAGTTAGTTCAATCAAAGATATGATTTCATCTGTTTTGTAGCTTCCATTGATGTCTGTACACTACCAACCTTTGGGCTTGTTTGTTTCACACAAAAAAAGACACATCATCGAAGCCTGTTTTATTAGCCCCATAAACACAACATTACCCCCTCTTCTGCTTTCCTGAAGCATTGGAGAGACCCGTCACTTAAATCCGTGAAGGCAGTGCTACTTTCTAAAGGCCTTCAAGTTGCTTTTCTTTGAACGATTTGGAGAAAATGCTTTAAGATAGCATAACAAGACATCTTGGGTATTTTCAAGATAAAAACCTGTTACAAGTCATATAAGAAAAATTGACAATTTTCCCATTTGTTATTAATCATCTCCTTGACTGTCAGTTGTTCTTTCTTACAGCCCAATCCTGTGTAAGATGTGGTGGCCGGCCTACAGGGCCGGCCGCCACATCCTCTCCTGTTCCCGGGCTGCCCTGGGGCAGTCCGGGAGGACCCCGGGAGAAGGGGACACTCGTCCCCTTCTCCACATGCAAGCAGGCTGAGGTCCTTTGGGCCTACTCGAATGTATGCCAGCTCTGGAGCTGACATACATTCAAGCGGGGGGAGGTAGGGCAAACTGGCCTGGGAAAGGGCTTGGGATGAGCTCGCTGCCGATATCCCCGCCCTCCCCCAGCCCGGGCCAGCCAATGACCATCACCCCCCGGGCTGCCCTGTTCCGCCCTCCCCCCGCCCCTGCACCAGCCGATGCAGGGCTTACCTTGTCCGGCGGGCACAGGGGCGGTCCACCAGGGAAGAGAGGGCTGCCGGCCTCTGCACCAGCGGCCCTTACTCTCTGGCTGACGTAAGCATGCTTTACGGCGCATTTACAACAACGTAGAGACCCGCGAAAAACCGGTGCTGGCGAAGCATGCACTCTGCTGGCACTTAATTACACAGGATTGAGCCATTAATCTGTGTACAAAGCTATACAGAATTCCAAAATTATCCTTTGCATTAGATCAGGGGCTCTCAACCCCTTCCCGGCCAAGTACCACCTCTGGCACTACTTCTGATATGTACCACTGGAACTGACTAGTGATGACATCATCGCCAGTCACTTTCAGGTTTTCAGAGGCCAGAAAACGCAGGTAGGAGGCTCTCGGCGGGTGGGAGAGGCTCTCAGCGTTCCCGAGAGGCTCGGCCAAAGGCAGCAGTCTCTCGGGAGCAAAAATATGCTGCCGAAACTGCCATGTCGGAACATGGTTTTGGCAGTCCGAGTACCACCAGCAGTCGGCCGAAGTACCACTGGTGGTACTAGTACCACCGGTTGAGAACCCCTGTATTAGATCTCTACTAGTGGTCTGGCACAAATAGGTTGTGCTACTCTTTTATCTTCTTTCCTTTTCCTGAGTAGGAGTGAAAAATCTTAACTGCTTTTGGCAACGGTGAAAATGTCCGGTTTTTGCAAGCTCCCATAAACTGAACTGGAGGGAAGAGGTTGCCAATCTGGGGAATAATCCTTGGGTAGGGAACAATGATATATTTCAACTTCAGTTATCTTGGCTTTAGCCAGCAGTTGCAGAATCAACTCACTTGTCACAATGGGAGAGATACCCAAATCAATCATGATTTATTTGATGCACAGATTTCTCTTATCCAGTAGAAAGGATTTGCAGAGTCTGCAGACATTATTCCAAACCCAGTGGCGGAGCTACATCCCCCCCCGCCTCCGGAAGTGACGTCAGTGGTGCTGTCGGTTTTAGAGCACCCAGAGGCGCACAGTGGGCGGGAGGGCCAAACCCACCGCCGCGGCAACCGCTCGCGCCAACAAAATGGCCCGTTTCGCCACGCTGCCAGCCGCCGTTACACCCCGCCCGCCTGCTGCCTGGGGGCTGCGGCCGCCACCCCCCCTGTCGCTAGGGGCCCACAGACCGCCCCATGCCCACCTCCGCTACTGTCCAAACCATGTATCTGGCAACATACTAAAAAATGAAAAGGGTGATAGCTGTCCATAAAATATTTTCTCTGAATTGGATTTTCTTTTCAAGCTTCAGGATTTCCGGTAATGCTGGACAGAAGGGCTTAATAATTAATAATAATAAAAATGTATTCCAATAAAGGTTTTATGAATGAATGAAGTAATAATAAAATACAGTCAGTTCTCGTTATCCACTAGGGTTATGTTCCTGGAAAACCGAATTAGTGGATACCACATCATTGAGCCTATGGGAAAAATGGGGTTAGGTTCCAGGCGACCCATTTCACCATATACCAGTGGTTCCCAAACTGGGGCATCGCGACGCCCCAGCCGGGAACAAAGGGTTGCTACACCCTTAAGGGGCGTGGCAACCCACGGTAACGACGATGGCGCGCCAGGGATCGCGCCGCCGCAACCGTGACCGAAAATGGCCATTTTACCTGCATTGGTGGGCAGTGGATGTCCGGCGGGGTGTGTGGGGAGCCTGGGGACCCCTCTGCAGGCCTCCCCAAGCGTTGGAGCAGCGCTCCGACACAATCGCAACCCACTTCCGATTTCGGGGTCCCCAGGCTCCCCACACACCCCACCGGACATCCACTGCCCACCAATGCAGGTAAAACGGCCGTTTTCGGCCGCGGCGGTGGGATCCCGGGCGCATCGTCGCGACCCCTGGGAAGGCCCGCTGCCACTTAGAGCAGCAAAGGGCCTTCCCAGGAGTTAGGGAACCACTGCCATATACTATATGAACTTTGTGAACCTGAATCTTACCTTGAGAAGTCTATGGACTGGGTGATAGCCAGGGCCGCATCCAGTATACCACATTGGTTCTTTGTTATGGAACAATTCCTAACTCTAACAAATTATTATTTCTTCCTAACAACATTATGCAAATATAAACGGTATTGTACAGTAACCTGGAAGCCCAGAGAGAGCACAAACAGTTCCCATTCTCTGTTGAATCCCAAATGGCATTCAACAGAAAAAACACACACAGCAACTCCAGAAGAGAGAGATTACCTTTTACAGTAAATGCAGCAAGGCAGGGAAATTTGCTCCCAGAGCAACGTAGAGACCCGCGAAAAAAGCTAAGTACACACCTGTAAGAACAATGGCCCCTACAGGATCGCCGATAACGAGAACAGACGGCGGATATGGAGAGATAGGTGACAATTCTGCCCCTCGCAGATAGAGAATTTGCAGATAACAGAACAGACTGTAAGTTGTTTCCCTGCTGGTGGAGGCAGCACCTGAAGGCGGGATCTGCCTGCTCTCAGAATCAGGTTCTCACAGAGAGAGGAGTCTCTTTTTAGCCTCCTTGCCACTCTGAGAATTCTGGCCACTGCCACTGTTTGTTATATGTTTGGATTCTACCTTTTGACATCTATTTATTCATTTTTGTTTAGGCTGCAATCCTACACACTCTCCCAGGAGTAAGCCCCATTGAACACAGTGGGACACTTCTAAGTAGACATGCACATGATTGCACTGTTAGATATTTATCCTGTCCCACCTCCAGAAACTCAGAGAAAGTAATAATTAAAAAATACTTTTCCAAATATTTTAATGTTTTTCTGAAAAACACTCAACTGGCAGGTAAGACTCTCTGCTCATTCACAGTCAAAAAAATCTTTGCCCAAGGAAAAACGTATTTGTAATGGACAAGGACAGAGCCACAGATGGGGCCTTGCAGGGCACATGTCAGGGGCCCACATGATACGAGTCACTCCACCAGAAGCAGCCACACAGGCTGCAACAGTGCCCTTAAAATGCCTTTGAACATTGAGAGTCACTAAATGTAAAGAGGAATTTGGACACTTCCACAAATCACGTGGCAGCTCCCTGAAATCAACCCCAACTGGCCTTTGGGGAGGGAAAAGAGGAGGAAGTGTCTGCATGGAGCAGGCCACCTCCTCAGAGGCCAATGCAGCAGGAAGTTGGCAGGAAGGGTGGGAAGGGGAAGAACTGCCCCCAGCCGCCACTGCAAAGCCCATGCAGCACCTAGTCAACTGGGCAGAGGCAATAAGAAAAGCAGAGGGGAAAATGCCAGGGGTGGGGCAAGCCAGGGCAGTGTACTCACATGCACAGAGGCCCAGCATACTCTGATAATGGGCAGACCCCTTCCTCCCCTTGGCCAATCCAGTATGTGACCATTTTAATAGAATTATGGCCCAATCCTAATATCTGATTTTTTAGCAGCGGGACAGTGTCCTGCTGCTGCAAATTGGCTGTCGATGATACATGGAGCACGCTGCTGGTGGCCATTTTTGAGCCATTGCCACCGGGGGGGGGCAGCAGTGTCAGAGGCCCGCTGCTGCAGCCAGCAACCTGCTCTGATACAGGTAAGCTGGCATTGAAGGGGGTGGTTCGTGGGTGGGTAGGGGGAGGAATGGGGCATGTTGGGAGAAGAACCAGGGTGCAGGGAGGGAAGGGTGGATCTGGCAGCAGTCGCTCACGCTGGATCTTATCCCGTCTTTCTAACCCACCGACCTGCCCCTTTTCCCTCCTCAGACATACGCCACCAAAATGGGTGGCGTATGTCCAAGGAGACCCATAGGCAGCCTGAAGGCTTATGCAGAGGTAAGTAAAAATACCTTTTATGAACAGAAGAATGTCCCGCTTGCCTTCAGGTCGCCTCTCCACCATAGCATGTAGCACATACCATTTTGGCGTGGCTACATGCTATAGCGTGGCAGGGGATAGGATTGGGCTCTCTATGTAGAGACTTTAGAAGCCTTTGCTACTTATATAAGCTTGGAAGTCAAGGCAGGAATCTCAACTTATACAATTGTCATGCTTTTTGATGCATGAGTGAATTTGTAAGAATCTTAACTCTTAAACGTGAGGCTTTTTGATCCTAGAATATAATTTATGCTTAAAATCTGTGATTGCTTTACTTTTACTCAGAGTAGTGAAGGGGGTTAGCCATGTGGTTCAGGTGGGCAAAATTGGGTCAGACGTTTTGCTAATGCAATATGAGATTATTTCGGTGGATTTCCACAGCAAGAACAATTACAGTAATAAAATTGCTATTCTTGAATGTAGAATGATTACATTATAAAGTCTAATCCAGAGTAAATGTAATGCACTTTTGCTTAAATCACACAGAAATAAAATCAAAGATTATATCTATTCATCTAAATCTTCTTGACTGGAGCAACTTAGCTAGTCACAACTAATGTCACTAAATGTTTGCATAATTATTCTTTGATTAGTGATTACAAGATGACTCAAAGGTGTTGATGCAAAAATAGCCCTCTGGCATATCGTGTTATATTTGCCATAGAGTGGAAATAAATAAAAGGGAATTGCATGTAGCCAGCTTGATTAGAGTCCTCTGGAGAGTGTACTACACAAAGAATTTATGTGTGGAAAGCAAATAGTTTTCACCCCGGTGGCAGGGCTTGGTCAGGTACAGAGTCACTCCCAACATGGAATTCAGAAGAAGTAAAATCCATGTTTTTAGTTTGAAATCCATGCAAATTTCATAGTGTGTTTTAGGGTGGTTAAAACACCCAAATCATTAAAAGCATGTATTTAAATCTTTTAAATGTTTGTGTAAAATCTGTGTTGGGCTTTTTCCCCCAATATGGGAGTATGCTTTTAAAAAGTGTCTTCCTAGCTGTTCTTTTAATTACTGTTCGTCCTACAGGTTTTCAGAGGAGCACAGATTCCTTTACACGAAGGCATTTTCCACATGCTGCTCACAGGATGGATTATCTGGACTTTGAGGATGATAGCCGGGGATGGCGATTTGACATGGACATGGTGATAATCTACATTTATTCCATCAACTGGGTCATAGGATTCATTGTGCTTTGTTTTCTCTGCTATTTTTTCTTTCCTTTTTAAGGACTTGTATTTTCTGTTGTTGTTTTTTAACCCAGCCATCATGCAAGGGAACAGACATGCCCTGATGTAAAGAGCGGATTATTAAGGGATTTGGGATTTACTGTACGAAATTGACAATAACAAGAAAAACTCAATGTCAGTTTCTAATAATTTGATTTTTCTGTTGTAGGCAGAGTATTTGAACTTGGTTTAAATTGTCATGTAAAGGAATACTTGTATTATAGAAAGAAAAGAATTGTCAAGTCACTTTTTATAGAATTCCTCCTTAAAATGGCACATGATTTCCTGACCCAACGTATTATTTTTGGTTCTGTATTATTGGCAACCTGTAAGCAAAGGAGGGCAGGTTCACACCTGAATAGTCATCAGTCAATATCTTCAACATTAAGCAATGACTGGCAGGCATAAAACAGCAATCACGATCTAACACCACAATAGATCTTCCATATCGTCTCAGGGCCAAGCTAGACATGACTTTAAGTTTAAACCCATAGTTTAGGCCTGTGTGTTTGACGTTTTTGTTTGTGTGTGTGTGCTTTTCTAAATAGCAGTTTTTGGAGGATGACAATCCAGATCAGCATGGGGGGAGGGCGGAATTCCCATTTCTCTCCCGTGGTCCCAGTCCAGGTTGGAGGGAGGGTTAAAATTGCTATTTGTCCTTGAAGGGAAGCTACCATTCAGGCACAATGCTTTTCTGTGGAGACAGTTCCCAGATTTATCTGTATCAAATGATGTATTTGAGTGAGATATCCAGGGACAAACATCCATGTGTAGTTCCTTCTTTAGCAACTCAAGATACAGTAGGGTTGCTTGCCCATTATTGCAAAGTGCACTTAGCTTCACATATGCATGCAGCATTAAGTGAAAGCCATCACAGACAAGTACCATCAAAAGAAATATACAGTTGGACCTCGGTATTCTCTCAGGGGTTCTGTTCCGGACACACACATCCCGCGGATACTGAAATCCATGTAAAGCGAAATCACTTTAGCTTGGATACAGGGGCCAGTATAAAAACTTTTTTAAAAAAGAAAAGGTTAAAAAACTTTCCTGCGACGGAGTTCTGGCATTGCTGCACCTTGCAGCAGCACACAAAAAATGGCCACTGACGTACTGCTGCACATTCTATCGCAGCCATTGTACGACAGCAGAAGTCACTAATGCTGTCATAATGGCCTCCGCACAACAGCCCAATCCTCAATAGGATTAGGTTGTGAATGTACTGCACATACGTACACACATAAATATCTCCGTTCCTTTCAATACATACAACCAAATAATTGGAAGTATATGGGAACTGTCTCACCCTCCCCACTAGCCAGTAAAAACATCCATTAGAGATCCTGTGATGATGCAGGAGCCTCTGGAGAAAGCTAGATGGGATTTCTGGGTGCAGCTGCTGCCTGAGATTCTTGACTGACTTGCACTACCGCTGCTTGGGAGTATGGGGGTGGTGTCAGGTAGGTCCAGGGAGTTGACAAAGCTTCAACCAGTGCCCAGTCTGGCTAATCATTGATACCACCCCAATGCCACACACCTAAAACAGGAAAATCATTGGCCACTACCCTCACATGGCACATTTCTTCCATGCAGGTCATTGTAGAAAAGGGGGGGGTCATAAATTCATTATAGTGCTACTTGTGGCTGTGGCTGTGTGTGCGTGTGCGTGTGTGTAAATCAAAATGAGTTTAAATGTTTTTTCTTCAGAGATTTAAAACACAGTTTTTCTCACCTTATGACTTAAGGTTGTTTTCCGTTCCTTTAAAAAAACATTATGACTCAATTGTTCCTGGCTCAGCAGAGAAGAATGTGAAGTACATTTACAGCCAAAATGTTCTTGCACTTCAGAGCTTTAAAAAAATGGGAAAAGCTATAAAGAAATAATATCAAGTTATTTCTTTACTTGACCTGATTGATGTTTTAGGATTTAAAAATGTAAACCAGTTATAAGAACATTATTACGGTGCTTTTAAAATGAATGTCACTAATACAAATTTCAGAATATATCTGTCCACCATTCAGCATACTTTGTGTGTTTTTGAAGCAGTGCCCTGGAATCCCAGTCCCAAAAATATGCAAGACAACCAGTGGCGAAGCTAGAGTCCGGTTAACCCGGGGCCCTAGTGACATCGCCACCACCCCAGGAGTGATGTCACTTCAGGTTTTTGTGTTTTTTTAAAGGGGCAAATGGCAGCAGGGAAAAAGGTAGGAAGGTGCCAGGGGGGTGCTAGAAGATGCTTCTGGCAGCCCCTTGGCTTACCTAGCGAACAGCTGATCTGTTTGGTGCTAGATAAGCGCTATGGGGGGCTCCAGGGGATACCAGAAGCCTCTTCTGGCACCCCTCTGCGCACCCCACCCCTGAAAAACGTGGTTGGTGCTGGACTCCACTATCCGTGCCTCACGGATACTGGGATCCAGCACCGAACAATAATTATTCACGGGGGGGGATTCTCTCTCGCACAGGCCTGCAGACACCTTTGTAGGCCTCCGCAAGCCTTTAAAGTAACTTTAAATCGCGGGAGTTCCAGTTTGAATGGAACGTCCCTTTCTCCTGAGGTGTGCTCCAGCTCTGCCAGCGCAGGCCTGATCCTGCACAGGATCCAGATGTTACGCAGGATTGGGCTGTGAATCAATTATTGGGAATATTAAATCCAATTTGGAAAAAGCCTGAGGGTAGTATTGAGGGAACTGATGTTGAAATCTTTTTTTTCCTCAATGCCTACTTACACATAAAGCATAAGCCCTTGTTGAAATACTTGGACTCCATTCTGTTCTACTAAATAAACAGTGATGAACACATTGTTGACTTCCTTGTGACTGCCTGCTTTTACTGAGCAAGCCATCAGTGTCATCAGTTTTTATGTCTGTGAACTGTTTTATTCTGGGATATATTGCTTACCTGGGGCTTACAATAACATCCAAGATGTGTTTGAGGCCCATTATGATCATTATTTTATGTTTGGAACAATTAAATTGGAATATTTTTGCAACCAGTTTCCTGTCTCTGCGATAATTCCCTATATGTGTCAATGATGGACACCTCCTTTTCCTCATCATAGTAACAGAATGTTATTGGTGCGTGTTCTCTGCATGAAAAGCTAAAAGAGCTTGAAGAATGTTGATTCCAAAATTGCTCTAGCATACCTACCTGCAACACTATCCCAGTAACACTGCAACACCAGCGTATGGAAGCCATAAAGGATAAAGATAAGACATTTAGAGGAAAGGCAAAAGGAAAGCCACGCATATGACAGGCTGCAGAGAAAAGGAGAACAGTTCACAGCGTCATGGAGTGACAGAGGGAAGAATGGACAGATGGATACATGTTAAAGGAAACTGGTATGAGCAACAGAGAAGGAAAAGGAATATTGGGAGGAAGGCGAAAAGGGAAAAAAATACCTAATATTGATGCCAGAGGGTTCCAAGGAAGCTTTTTCTGTCACAGGTTGCTTCAGGTGAAGGAAGGTGGGGTGTGATAAGCAACAGTGGAGTCCACTCGATTTTCTTGGAGATGGGCTCATTCGTTTTAAGGGGTGTTGAGGCTACCCAAGGAGTTGGATTTCTCAGATGGGTTAATCTTTAGCTGGACCCCCAAACAGTGGGATCATTCTTTCCTGTTTCAGCACATTTCCACATTTCTCAGTCTTGCCTGGAAATGATAGTTGCAATCAGTTAGTTTTGGCAACTTCAGGGGAGTGTTTCACTGTCTCTCCTTAAGAGGATTTACCAGGCTACGTGTGTGAGGCGATGTCCTCTCTGGCTCCAAGCTTGAGAGTGTCAGCATATTCCTCGTCAGGCATAGTGCTGCAACCTTTCACCCTTTTTTGCTCAGACCCAACTCTGGTGAAATTGAGGCAATACTTGTCTTGCAGCAGCACATCACTGGCAGAAGAGACGGCAGCTGTGCAGCGGAGTGGGCAGTTTGCCTCACACTTCACTGTGCACCTCCTTCCCCAAATCATATCTCTTTTGAAGGGGGCAGCAGGGCCAAGGATCACCTACCATAGTGTGAAATACCACTAGTAGAAAACCTAGGGCTTACATCCCAAAGAACGTAGACCCCAAAATAGAAAACAAGGCACCACCAGGTCCAGGAAGATATCAGCATGGTAATGGACTCAGACCTTTGCCCTGTTCCTGCAGGACTAATATTTGCGCTGATCCAAAGAGTTTGATATTGGGAGAATTAATTCTGCTAATTCCCCTGGATGTGTCAATCATGGAAATTGTACATGTTGTAGGTGTACGGTATGAATAAGGTTTTCAATGTTTTTATAATTGTAGATATTGTCATTAAGTTGGAATTACAGTAAAATAAAACGTGTAACTATATTATAATTGTGCATTTTTAATGTTATAGCAGCTGCTAATTACTTAATGTAGTACATTTGATTCAATTTTGATGTATGTGTTAAAGGATTATTGAAAAACGACGCGGGGCTCAGAAAAGCAACAGCTGCCGTTCCGATCCATCAAAAATTAATCTGAACTTTATTGCTGACTTCAGTAGGAGCAGGATTGCATCTGGATTCTGTAACTTCTGAGGCCTTGCAATTTAAATGTTCTGACAATGCAGTCAGCTGTTTTACTTTCCCACATGAAAATGAAATGTTCTCATTGTAGTCTATGGAACAAAATAAATACAGCCCCTCTCAATGATGAGCACTGGGTACTTTGAAAGTGTAAGATGAACAAGGCTTTCTCCCATCCTGCCCTGCAGGGTCCTTGTCCCACATGGTTTCTGGTGCATTGTCTCTATAGAACAAGATCACACTGAAACAAAGTGTGACCAAAGGACAAGCTGCTGTGTCAATCTATAATGTTATAAAACCCTCAATGCTGTATAAGAAAAACATAATCATACACTGTATTTCGTGTCTGAACATGAACTAGAATTAATGCAACTTAAATAGAATTATATTTAGCACTAATTAATTCTAGAAAAGAAATAAGGCTCATTGTTTTCTGAAATAACACTGTTAGTGTTAATTCAATGAAGTGAAAATATGTCTTTTAAAAATATTTTTTATAATATCACCTCTACCTACAATAATAACCGTGATGAAGATCTTCTATTATCACTTATTTTTGTCTATTTTCCTCTGTTGTGGGGCCCTTCTAACCTCCCAGAAGCTTCTACAGTGCTTGAGAGCCCAATCTTTTCCCTTGCCACAGCAAAACAGGTAGCACTGCATGCTGGGGAGGGGGGAGATCGGGAGGCTTGGAAGGGGAAAGGGAAAACATTTTCCCTTCCCCCTCGGTAAGCCTTCCAATCGCCAGTGAGTCTCCTTGGACCTGCGCCAGCTCTTAAGCTGGCGCAAATCCAAGGAGACAAAGGGTGTGTGTCAGCTGCTACCAGAGGGGATACCACCTGGCACGTCACCCACACTGTATGCCACCCACTCCTGCCTCCGACACACCTCCCCCCCACACCGTTCTGTCCTCCCTCCCACCCTGTTCTGTCCTCCCTACAGACTCACCTTTATCGGTGGGCACTCTTTTCCCCACCATCGTGTGCAGTCCAGAAGCAGTCCAGAAGCATGCTGCTCCACACGCTTACTGAATGTCATTTACAACGGTCGTAAAGCATCTACTGCTGCTGGAATGCTAGTAGAGCTAGTAGAGGCTTGGGCTGTCGGCGTCCTAAACCAGACTGCTGAGACATCTTGCTGCAAGAACATCTTTGAATACAGTGCCATTACAGAAGAGCCATAAGTCAGGGCAGTGAGGTCAGAGTGTGTAGTCAGTGCCTTCACCATCTGGCTTTTCCACAGAATAATAGATCCTAGCTAGCCTTCCTGCTGAGATTGGTATAAACCAAGTAATTGGGCACTCCAGCCCACCTGACCAGGTCAGGGGACTGCCCACACAGAATTCATCATGGTTCACTATATGGGTACTGCACTCTATAAACAACTCACTCTGATTCCCGAGTTTCACCATCTACACCGTTCCCAGTTAGATGATGGTTGAGTTTCCCAGAGATCAGAGCTAAGGACAAAATAGGGAAGAGCAGCACCAGACACCTTATGTCAAATAATCTCAGGAGACACCAGAGAATATCCACAGAAGCTGCCAACTAGTGACCAAACCTTACTCCAGCTCAGAACTATAGTAACTGTTTCACAGCATAATCTATGATTGCACTGAACTCTGTGGGATTTACTTCCCAGTAGGATTAGGATTTAGGATTTCACTCTCAGAGCACTTTTTCATAGACTGCACAAATTTTGTTTCTGTTAGAAATGGGAGATACAGCACAAGATGGATACATTGATCTGGCATACCCGTATTTTTCGCTCCATAAGACGCAGCGGACCATAGGACGCATTTGTTTTATGGAGCTAAAAATAGGGGGGAAAATATTTGCTTTTTTCTCTTTCCTCTCCCCTGCACCCCCATCGTATACCCACTTTTTGCACCCCCATCGTATACTCCCCTTTTCTCTGTATCCCAGTTCTGTTCCTGCTTTTTTCTTCCTTTGGTGTCTGTCTGTGTGTGTGTGTGTTCTTTTTTTTAAACATACCTGGGCTTGCGGGGGATTCCGGGAGGCCTGCACGACCCTCTGCGGTCCTCCCCGATAGATAAAGGCTATTTTCAGCCATTTCCGGTTTTTGGAAAAAATGGCCGAAAATAGCCTTTATCTCCGATCTGAAGATCGGGAAGGCCTGCAGAGGGTCGCGCAGGCCTCCCCGATCTTCAGATCGGAGATAAAGGCTATTTTCGGCCATTTTTTCCAAAAACCGGAAATGGCCGAAAATAGCCTTTATCTCCGATCTGAAGATCGGGGAGGCCTGCAGAGGGTCGTGCGACCCTCTGCAGGCCTCCAGATCAGAGATAAAGGCTATTTTCGGCCATTTCCGGTTTTTGGAAAAAATGGCCGAAAATAGCCTTTATCTCCGATCTGGAGGCCTGCAGAGGGTTGCGTGACCCTCTGCAGGCCTCCCCGATCTTCAGATAGGAGATAAAGGCTATTTTCGGCCATTTCCGGTTTTCGGAAAAAATGGCCGAAAATAGCCTTTATCTCCGATCTGAAGATCGGGGAGGCCTGCAGAGGGTCGCGCAGGCCTCCCCGAAGACCCCGCAAGCCCAGGTAAGTAAAAAAATTCCCCCCAACACATTTGCTCCATAAGACGCACACTTATTTCCCCCCTATTTTTTGGGGGGGGGAAGTGCGTCTTATGGAGCGAAAAATACGGTAATTATAGCATCGTTTTTGTGGAGGCTGTATTGCCAGGCTGTATTATTATTTTACACACTCCCCACTTTTCAAAGTGCTGAGAATGCATGATGAGGTACTGATACATTATTAGTTTCCTTTGCATTAAGGTGTGCTGGAAACTTAAGGTGTCTTTGTATTTACTATCACTCTCCGACTACCTCTCTCTGAGTCTAAACGGCTGACTCCAAACTTTCCCTGCCTTCCCTCTACTGGGAGCCTGTCACCTTGTGAAAGTGGAGAAGAGATTCCATTTGCAGGCCATTATGAACATATTCGTAACCACCAAAGAATACTTAGGTTCTTTTAAGGCCCAGGCCACTCATCAGCTGAGGTCAAACTCAGTCTTGGGAGGTAGGTACCCTTAGAAATTCTGGCAAGTTTAATTTTGGTTACATTAGGACATCTGCAGAATCCTGACAGCTGCTTTCCATATGCCTCTGTTACACCCAATGTGTGTGCGTGCGCGTGCATGCATGCGTCTACTGAGCTGACTCAAGATGAGATGCTGCGATATATTCATTTTTCATATTTCCCAAGTACAGTAATTTGAATTTCCTGCAGCTATTTTTATAAACAGATCGTAGTGCAATCTTGCTCACTGACCTGCAGATTTTTAAAGGAAGCTTTCTGCTGATCTTTGCGCTTTCTTTTCTGTAAAAGTTTTCAAATGAATTTGAAGCATGTAAAAACTAATCTTTCATCTAAGTGGCTTTAACCAGCACAGGCCTGCATAGTGAAAATTTCACTACATATTCATTAAAAATTCTTTTGCCACTGGTCTTTTTTCCCCCAGCAGAGATTTGATTGAGTGATGAATTTAAGTACGAAGTAGCTCAAAACCGTAATTGTCAACTGAATTTAGTATATTCTAGAATAGATAGTGAACTGTCTTGAATTAAGAATTAAGAATTAACTAACTAAACTGACTAAAGAATTAAGTCAAATAGAGGTTAAAAGAGAAGACGTATCAGACTTAATTGACAAAATAAAGATCAATAAATCACCAGGCCCGGATGGCATCCACCCAAGAGTTCTGAAGGAACTCAAGAATGAAGTTGCTGACCTATTGACCAAAATATGCAGCTTGTCCCTTAAAACGGCCACTGTGCCAGAGGATTGGAGGATAGCTAATGTCACGCCAATCTTTAAAAAAGGAAGGAGGGGGGACCCGGGAAACTGCAGGCCGGTCAGCCTAACATCTGTTCCGGGGAAGATGGTGGAAAGTCTCATTAAGGATAAAATCTTAAAATACATAGAAGAACAAGCTCTGCTGAGGGAGAGTCAGTATGGCTTCTGCAAGGGGAAGTCTTGCCTCACAAACCTGTTAGAATTTTTTGAAAAGGTCAACAGACATGTGGATGCGAGCAAACCCGTGGATATTATATATCTGGATTTTCAGAAGGCGTTTGACACAGTCCCTCATGAAAGGCTCCTGAGAAAACTCCACAGTCAGGGAATAAGAGGGCAGGTCCTCTTGTGGATTAGGAACTGGTTGAAGACCAGGAAACAGCGAGTGGGAGTCAATGGGCAATTTTCACAATGGCGAGAGGTGAAAAGCGGTGTGCCCCAAGGTTCGGTCTTGGGACCGGTGCTTTTCAACTTATTCATAAATGACCTGGAGTCGGGGATAGGCAGTGAGGTGGCCAAGTTTGCAGATGACACTAAACTTTTCTGGGTGGTGAAGACCAGCAGGGATTGTGAAGAGCTCCAGAAGGATCTCTCCAAACTGGGAGAATGGGCAGCAAAATGGCAGATGCGCTTCAATGTAAGTAAGTGCAAAGTGATGCACATTGGGGCAAGAAACCAAAATTTCACATATACGCTAATGGGTACTGAGTTGTCTGTGACGGATCATGAGAGAGATCTTGGGGTGCTGGTGGACAGGTCGATGAAAGTGTCGACCCAGTGTGCGGCTGTGAAGAAGGCCAATTCCATGCTCGGGATCATTAAAAAAGGGATTGAGAATAAAACGGCCAATATTATTATGCCGTTGTACAAATCGATGGTAAGGCCACATCTGGAGTATTGTGTCCAGTTCTGGTCACCACACCTCAAAAAGGATATAGTTGAATTGGAAAAGGGACATGATTGAGACGTATAAAATTATGCATGGGATGGAGAGAGTGGATAGAGGGAAATTCTTCTCCCTCTCGCACAACACCAGAACCAGGGGACATGCACTAAAATTGAGTGGAGGGAGAGTTAGAACAGACAAAAGAAAATATTTCTTTACTCAGCGTGTAATTCATCTGTGGAACTCCTTGCCACAGGATGTGGTGATGGCACCTGGCCTAGATGCCTTTAAAAGGGGTTTGGACAGATTCATGGAGGAAAAGACCATCACAGGTTACAAGCCATAAGCAACCTCCTGGTTTTAGAAGTGGGTTTTCTCTGTGCCAGGTGCAAGGGAGTGTCAACGGGAAACAGGTTTTCTTTGTGCCAGGTGCAAGGGAGTGGCGACAGGATACAAGTATCTTGTTGTCTTGTGATCCCTGAGGCATCTGGTGGGGCCACTGTGTGATACAGGAAGCTGGACTAGATAGGCTTTTGGCCTGATCCAGCAGGGCTCTTCTTATGTTCTTATGTCTTGGCTCTAGCCAATTAGTTAATCAATTGGGCAATTAAAATGTAAAAGGTTTTTTCTGGTGCTTCGGAAGTTAGACCTATTCTTGGGTATATTTGGGGTGCTGATTCCAAAAATGGCATCAGTTTTGCACTATCATCTCTAGTTTTGAAGATATGGCATAGCCACAGTATATGCAAAACGGGGTGGGGAGGCTGCGGGAGGGGGTGGATCAGCTGGTGATGGCGTCCACCAGATCCTATCCCGTCTTTTAACAGCCTCCCTGCCCCCTTTGTCTCCTCAAACGTGTGCCAGAAAGAACTGGCACAGGTCTGAGGAGACCCACTGGCAATCAGGAAGCTTATAGGGAAGTAAAGGAAAATACTTTCCCTTACCTTTCCCAAGCCTCCTGATCTGTGACCCCCACCCCCAGGATGCAGCAGTAGCATTTTAGGCGTGGCTGTATCGAGAGGGGAAAGGATCGGATTGGGCTCTAAACCACATTATTTTTCTGCTGGGCTTTGACATAATCCTTACAGTTTTTCTTTTTTAATGACATGGACAGGTATTATTATACTTTATTTAAAAAAATTACAGATATTGGTATGACCCAACCTACAACGGTAGGTTACCATCATAGCAAGTGCTGTATTTCAAGTACCATTCAGGTAGCTAAGCAGAAAAAATTGCAACTGCCCCATGCTCCCAAATCTTCTTCCTGCAGTGTTTCAGTTTCTTCATCAGTAGGACAGGGATTAATAAAATCTAAAGAAAAAAAGAATAGCCCTCCCTAACCTCTTTTGTAGCATGTTCTCGCATCTTCAGACAGAAGAGCTCTTTTATGATTGCACAATATTGCTTATTGATTGGCATAATAATTCCAAAGACAGTCATTATTTTTGGCAGCCATTACTCAACTACCATTACAAAATTAAAGCCCAAACCAGCCAGTTGTGGCTTGAAATGTGGCTGCCTGTTTGAAATCAAGCAGTGCAAATGCAAGGGTGATGCATTGTTCATCTCTCCAAAGACCAGAGTTTTGGCTGTAACTTTATGGCTGCCTGTTTGGAGGCCAAGAGAAATGACACGGCGAGTTCTTTTTCCCCAGGGTTGCATCCCCCTTCTTGCATCCCCCTTCTGTCTCTCCCCTCTATGTACGTTCAAGAGCTTTTAAACAAAACTAAGATGCCTACGAAAATAGCTGAAGCTATGTTCCATCCCCTATCTGTCCTTTTTGAGGCTCAATTATTCAATACTAGTAGCAGGTTGCAATGTTAAATTGTTCTGACAAGTGCTTTCCAAAATATCAATGAAAGGCTTTCATGTTAAGATGATTTTTTTTTACTGTAGAGACTTTAATTAAAACAATTATGTATAAAATCAGATAATAAGTCCTTTCGTGAAGATACAGACATTTCAATGAAATAAGTAGCAGGTATGAGCTCTGTTTTTCCAGCTGCTCGTTAAAAACACAACAAAAACGGTTGCTTTCTATTTCTCTTAGCAGAACTACCTGATGTATGCATGGAAAGTTTTTTCTCTTCACAAATATGTAAAGACTAAGATCAAGAGAATATATTAAATAAAATTGAAACAAAAATCAAAATGAATCTATCACACATCTAAACAATGTCACTTGTTACAGCATCAGACATTTCCCCAGATACCTTACTGCACATGAGATTTTCCTAACACTCGTCACAGCGCAATCCACTGGAAGGATCTGGCCGGCGGCCGGCGGCCCACCCGTCGGATCCTGTTCCCCGCTGGGTCGGAGGTCTGCGTTCATCCCCTTCCCCGAGTGTAAACCGGGGCAAGCCCTATCAACCTCCTCGGATTTCCGCCAGCAAAGTTGCTGGCAGAAGTCGGAGGAGGCCGTATAACGGCCTAGCCGCCCGGCGGGGGCTGGGATATGGCCAAGGCCATCCTCCGCCCCCTCCCGGGCTGGCTGAGCCAATAGCCCCTCTCCCTCGCCTGGCGATGCCCGCCAGATCCCGGCTTACCTGGTCCGGCAGCTGCAGGGGCGCTCTGGCAACGGTGCAAGGGAGGACGGCCACTGCGCCGACCTTCCTTGCTCTCGAGACGTCGCGAACGTGCTTTACGGCACGTTTGCGACGTCTCCCGGCGTCGGAGAGCTCGCTCCAGCGCCGGCCGCGTCATCAGGATTGCGCTGGTCAGAATCAGAACATTCACGATCATTGCTAGGAAGTGGTGGAAATGTGTGTAAACCTTCTTTCCTTGCCATTCGGAGCTGTCGCAGATGTTCCTTCATGTCCTGTGAAATGTGACAGATCCTTCCTTCTACACCAGGCAATGCAATTATAGCTTCTCTTTCATCTGTTTGACTTTCAAAGGCTTGAAATGAAATAATGAAATGTTAATGCAAAGTACTGTAGATGAGTAACATGTAAAATAACCTAAGTGAACACCTGAACATGTGCTAAACATTTTTATATGGCTTATAAAAAAAAACGTTTACCTTTTTTTACCTGTATTTTTAAGCTTTTCAAAAGGGATCATTTGCAACTCTGATCTACAAACCAGTTAAGCCAAAGAACTTACAGCCCAATCCTATCCATTCCTCCCCCCCGCCCCCCGGGCATTGCAGTGACACAAAAATGGTGCAGTGTGTGGGCCAAGAGGCTTCATTAGGGAAAGGGGATTTTAAATCTCCTTACGCCTGTGTAAGCCTCATGACCCGCAATGGGTCCCCTCGGACCTGCGCTAGCGATTTTGCTAGCGCAAGTCCGAGAAGAGGCAGGGGCAGGGAGGCTGCTGCTGGATGGGATAGGATCCGGCACACGCCTTTGGTGCTGGATCCTCCTGCAGCCTCCCCGCCATCATTATGCCTCCCGTCTTGCCCCTCCCTGCCCTAAATCTGCCCTCTCTGCACCCCGTTCTGCCCTCTTACCTTCCCCTCCCACCTTCCCTCCCATCTTACCTCCTCCAGCAAGTGTTGGGGATTTGCTGGAGCAGGCAGGAAGTGCGTTGTTGCTGGATTTGCTGGAGCGCCTTTTGTGACTGACACTGACTGCTTTGTGGCAGTCAGCACCATCAGAGGATGATAAGCAACAAAAGCAGGTAGGAAGCTTTAAATATACACTCCTACCTTGTAGTGTAGGAGTTACACGGACTTTCCATTGGTTTCTGGTGCTGGTCCTTACCTGTAAAGCCCCTTACAGTTTAGGCCCTCAGTATTTTAAGGACTGTATTCTGTCACAGGAAGCTTTGCAGGAGTACTAGTTAGAATCCAACCCAGTGTTTCTACTCATTCTTCACTCATCACAACAATACAGTACAGTACATATTTCTCAGGGATTTCTTCCTGTCTATTTATTTATTCATATAATTTATAGCCCGCCATTCTCTAGTGCAGGTCTTCTCAAACTGAGTCACGACCCACTTGATGGGTTGCGGCCTGATGCTGAGCTGGGTAGTCAGTTGGGCCCACCCACCCACATTTCGCTCCAAATTGGAGCCAAACGGAAGCAACCGGAAGCCACCTCCAGGGCATCAATCACCTCATCCTTCTGCTCCCATGTCAAGCTGGGCCTAGGACAGCCACCGCAGGCCTCAGAAGGCCTTCGGAAGTGACATCCAAGTCACTTCCGATTTCACCGACACAACTTCCGGTCACGTTCGACGGCCTTTCTGAGGCCCGCTAGAGGCAGTCCCAGGCTTGTGCATTGTGGGATCAGCAGGATGAGGTGGGTGAAGATGTGGGAGCGGCAGGACAAGGTGAGTTGTGGTGGCAGTGACTTTGAGAACAGCTGCTCTACTGAACTAAACTCATCGTTTTGCTGCATTAATAATACACACACTCACAGCATTATAACATTTAAAATTAAATTTAAAAAAACTTCTAAAAGTTAAAAACAGTAGTGAAATAGGAACACATTGAGACTCACAGTGCAATCCTATCCAACTTACACCACCGGTGTAACCAGCGCTGCAGCGAGAAAGGCAGGCCCCAGAACAGAAAGGGGATTCAAATCCCCTCCAAAGCCAATGTCTGGCTTTAAATCTCCCCTCCCCTCCAAAGCCTCCCGCCCTCCCCTCCCCCGCTGGTTACACTGGTGGCGTAAATTGGATAGGACTGCGCTGTAAATCCTGAAACAGTCCACAGGAATAGGCTTCTTTCCCAGAGGAGTCGATTTTCCTTTTGATGAAACCCCTTTTAGATTATCTTTGGGGAGAGCTATTTCAGTTGGGAAAATGGCATGGGGAAAGAGTTAATCCCTCCTACAGCACTGTGGCCCTGATCAGATTTAGACTCTCGCCTCAGACTCTGCACTCCTGACTGCTTTTGTGTTTTAAAAACACACTGGAGATCCTGTTCAGATCCCGAAGTCACATCTAGTTTGGCCACTCCCCAAGTGCCACAGCCCAACTCGGATATCCCCCCCCCCCCAATGTCTGGCTTTATCTTTAAAACAAAATTCAGTCATCACCTGTGTTATTTCTATTTGGTCTCTAGCCTCAGGGAAAATATAGCAAATCTGTATAAAATTGTTTTAGGAGAAAGGGAAAAAGCATTATACTAGCAACATTTGGGGACAGACGGACGGACTGAAACACAAAGTTCTTGGCCTTCAGGCTGCTCCTTCCCATTTTTCTTTAGACGCTATCGCCCACTCTCTAATCTGAAGATCCTTTCTGGTCCATGAGATATAAATTAGTCTGACATCAATACAAACAGAAGGTTTTGGCCAATTCTGCAGTTTTTTTCTGAAGCTTTTTATTAAATTAAATATGTTTCTGATAGATAAATCACAAGAGCATACAAGTTCATGTTGATATTGCGTAATTTAAACTGATGAGTATAGTTTAAACTTAGCTTATCTTCATAGTCCAAAAGGCTTTTAAATTGAATGAATTGGAAGAAAGATGTAAAGCCACAGAACAGCAAGAACACTGCTCTGGAGGGATGAATTTTCTGAATCATAGCCCAATGCACAATGCAGTTAAACTGGTTTGCAGAGTTCAGTGTGTGTTGGAGAGCAGCTGTTACACTGGCCTCAGAAAATATGATATACAAAGATCTCAGTCTACAGACTCCTTAAACACATTCACTCCCAAACTGTGCAGAGAAAATGCCATTGTCTCTTTGTGTTCCTTGTTCACTCCTGCTCCAATTAATGGCGGCAACCTAGGGCATCGCAAACGTGCCATAAAGCACTTTGCAGCACCCAGGAAGTAGGTAGTGCCAGCGCCAAGGCCAGCTCCAATGCCAAGCCCAGTGCCATGGATCAGGTAAGGTCTGCCCCAAGCAGCGCACAGGGTGGGTGGATCAGGCCCAGGAGGGGGGAGGGATCAGCAGCTTCGGCGCACACTGTATCCTATTCCCCCCCTCCTAGGCTTGAAAGCCTGACACACGGCTTCTCGGCTCTCAGCCAGCTAAATAGTTGGCGCAGATCCAAGTAGCCCCATAGAGTGGGCTGGGGCTTTAACAAGAAGACATGTGCCTGGTGGCCATGCTGCATCAGCTCTAGATAGGACTGGGCTATGTGATTCTATCAGGGCCAGTTTACCCAAGATGTATCTTCATCATGTATCTCTCCACAATCATTTGAAGAAATAGAAGTGTGAACTGTTCTGTATATGGATATAGCTGGTAGCAGTTCTTCCAACATGATGATAGGAATTGCTGAATTGCTAGCCATGATGATAGAAATTGCTGAAGCTTCACCCATGTCTTGCTCACTGTTCCCTCTAAGGTGCATGGCTGAGCGGCTGTGCACCTCCAAGCTGAATGCCACACAGCGTGGCGCTTGGCAGTGCGGACGTTCGGCAACGACATGTTGACATCATCAACGAACATCCGGAAGTGACATCGCAACACAGTTGTGATGCTGCGCAGCTACGGAAAGGGTTCCCTTACATTGTTTTGTTTCATGTACTCTGAGTTTTTTCTCCTTTTGATTGTAAGCCGGTCAATGGCTTGAACTTTTCTGTTGGTTCTGGCTTCAAAATACGGGGGTTTCCAGCTCTCCAGTACTGGTCTGGGAACGGGTTGCCCCCTACTGGCCCTGCCTCCAGAAGTGGGAGGGGCAATCCAAAAGGGTCAGGAATGCACCCCTTGCTGCATCAGAACAAGAATTCACAGGTAAGAATCCTGCTTTTTTCTCTCTTACACTTCTTTTTCACCAAAGACTTACTCTCTTTTCAAAAACAAGTAAATGTCTGTGAGACAGCCGTTAACTTGTGGAGCAGAAAGGGATCTGAGCTAATGCTTTTGTTACTAAGAAGATCAGCTCCCCCCAGGCATTACATTCTCTATGTAATTAGTTATGCCCACCTACCAGCACACGTTCACATGGATAATGACAGTCTGAACTGAACAGAACAGGACCAGTTATCCTGGACCAGGACCAGGACCTGCCCCCTGCAGGAGGAGGAGGAGACTTTGTCGTTCGACTGGCCCTGCCTCCAGAAGTGGGAGGGGCAATCCCAAAGGGTCAGGAATGCACCCCTTGATGCATCAGAGAACACCTGGCAATAGTCACAGATATATCAATGTTGCCTACATGACGATGAGATGCCAAATAACAAGAATAACAGCCCAATTCTATGCCCCACTGGCGCGCAGGATGCAGGGCCACTGGTGAATGTTTGTAAGGGATGTAAAGGATGTAAGGCAGGATGTTAAATGTTCCATGAGGTGCTCTTCTCATGGTTCCTGTTGTGACTGTTTAGAAACTAGCTGCGTAGACTGACCAGTGTGGTCCAAGGCCCACCTCCACTTCCTGTTTGTCCCTGCCATGACTGTTTCTGCCTAGCCATGCAAAAGTATGTTATTGGTTATGGCAAGCCACTAGTTTGGCCTTGAACCTGCCTGTTCTGTCCTGGGTTTCTGTGTAGTGGGATACCAGTACCCTGACTTGCCTGGGTGCTGTTGAGCCTCCCCTTGTGGCTCACCTCAGTCCATCCCCTAGCAAACGGGCTCCTTCCAGCTGCTGGTGTGTTTCTTTCACATGGCTGACCTCTCCCAAGGGAGTTTATCTTCCTTTGGTCTCTGTAGTCAAAAAGCTGTTTCTTGGAAGTGCTTGTGTGAGTGGCATAAGGGGTCTTGAGCTCCAGGTGCTGGGATTCCTAACAGTTATCTGCTTTTGCCTCCTTGCTGTCTGTGCTACAGTAGCTCCTGCAGAGGAAGGTGCTGTAGGTATCCATGTGTTGTGTGTGTGTTCATGTATTTCTAAACTACTTTTCCTTTTCTTAAGGCACAAAACAAAAATGGATAATATAGGATATAAAAGACATCATGCACACATACAGATAATATTAAGGAGCTTATTCAAAGAGCAAAGTCTTAATCACTGATTTTCACGACAGCTGTTGGAAGCTGTCCTCAGATACAGAAATGAGAAGGAACAAGGTGTAGACGTTGTCACCTGTTCTCCACTTGCCCCATTTTGGGTTCACATTCTCTTTATACTGTAGTGTACTTTTGATTTTCTCATGACCCCGCAAATAACAAGATTCCTCAATAACATTCCAAGTCTCATTGATTGAAAGGCAATATTTGTATCCTTTCTTTTGATGTATAAGATTCTGAAAACAAATTTATCATTAACTACTTGCTTCTCCACACATTCCACCTATTATCTTCAAACAAGAGTTATTTTTCCCAGAATATCGTTGTTTGTTAGAATACTAGCTAACAAACTGTCCTCCCTGGCTAATCCTATCTTAGGGGGAACGAACAAAACTGTTTTTCCACCAAGTGAACATGGAACTTGTTTTGCTAGTATGGAAAGAACCAGTTGTAGAAGGAGTAGAGTGAAACAAAGTAGAAGTTGAACAGGACAGAACTGAATCAAATTCATTTCTTTTTCAATAGCCACATCAGTAGGGCATAGGTTAATATCAAAAGTTCTAAGTGTGAGGACAATATTCAAAAAGAAACAAACAAAAAGGGGCTTTATAAGCCTCTTTTCACTTTCTTAGTGATCTTGCTATGATCACTAAGTGATCTTGCTTACATCTTGCTATGTATAAAGGACAGTACGTTTTATATGCCCAGTTCCACCCGCTCTACGCCCTCCCCCTGCCCCATTCCACCCGTGCCAGGCTTACCTGCTCTGGCAGGCCTTCAGAGGTCCAGCCTTCCGCCAGCACACCGGCAGCTTGCACTGGCGTCTACCACTTTACAGCTGCTTTTCAGCATCAGGCGCCAGCAGAACATGCGTTCTGCGGGTGCGCCAGCCCAATAGGATCGGGCTGTCAATTATTGTAAGACTGTTAGGTCTGCTTCAGCTCCTTTGGGTAAACATTTTTATTTCTTTTGTAAAATGATATAAGATTTATTTACCTATTAACGATGCTGCTTTTGATTTGGTAATTAAACTCATTCGGTGACCAGAAAAGCACGGCTTGGTTCCTTGAACAATCTTAATAGACTCAAAGTGATTAACAACAACTGTGGAAAGTATCTGTGCCGTTTCAGTATCAAACATCCGAGGACAATTTCGAAACATCATGTAGCCATCTTTTCCCTGGAAAGTCACAAAAGTGTATATGTTTTAGAGGGATACGCAAGAATTAAAACATATACTTGTTTATAAACACAATTGTTATAATTTGGAGTTACTGTATATTATGAAGATTTATTTACTAGCAAACAAAACTATAGAGACCTGAAATATATTTAATATGAATCACAGAACATCAAAGTTGGAGGTAACCATGGAGGTCATCTAGTCAAACCCCCTGTTCAGTGCAAGCAGCTGCTACAGCATCACTGACAGGTGGCCGACCCACCTCTCCTTGAAAATCTCCAATAGAGAAGAGCTCACTAATGCATGAGGCAGACTATTCCAACGTCAGGCACCTCTCACAGTTAGGAACTCTTCCTAATGTCTAGCCTAAGTCTACTTCCCTGTAGTTTCAACCCAATAGTTCCAGTCATGTGTGCAGGAGCCACTAGAACCAATGAGTTGAAACTACAAGGGAGTAGGTTTTAGCTAGACATTAGAATGTCCTATAAATGCTGAGAAGTTAATTGGAAAATCATGGTCTAGTAAATTCATCAGTCAGAATCATTTCTGAGTGTGTCCAGAGGGGCTGTCACTGTCCTGCTGCTTCCTGCCAACTACTCGGTCTCCCCATGGCCTCGGCTGGAAGAGACAAGGTTCCTTGCAATTCCTGTTCTTAGAGATCCCTGCTCAGCATTGCAGGAGCTTTGGAGTTGTTCCTCCTCCTCCTCAGCAATCCACCCTTTGCTGTTTTTCAAAGAGATTCCTACAGTAGGTCAAAAACGCAGACTGCACAGATTCCATGGCCAATGTGTTCCATTGCCTCTGTCTTCTAAGGTACACCACTGGTTATTTCTTCTCAATATGACATTGTCATAAAAAATCATTTTATCAAAGGAACACTTTTCAGTTCACAAGGGTTACTATAGTATATGAAAATACATGCTTACGTTAGCTAAGTATTCCTTAATTGCAAGTCGATAGATTCGATTTTTCTCTAGATACTGTCCTTGAATTTTTACAGAATCTCTTAAAATTCGGTGCCCTGGTTCTGCATTTGGATCAAATCCAAATTCTATTCCTGCTACTTGAGGAAACCTGAATATTAAAAAAACTGTTTATTTTTATTTTGATAAATAATGAATATTGTTCACAGTCCAATGCCATCTAGAATAGACAATCTGTTCTTCTCTGTTCTAACATATAAATACATTGATTAAACAAAGCCATGAAGATGGTCACCCAAGCCCTGTTCCATTTGAATGAATGTTACTAAGCATCTCCATCAAAAGAGCTGCCATTTCCTCCGCTGTCTTTCCTCAACTTCTAGTGAAGATAGGAAGAATGCTGGAGTGGAACGATTCCACTCCCAGGATCATCCCCTGCCCAGCCACTTTATAAGTGGCAGTAACAGAGGAGATAGTGAAGGAGGACAACAAGGAGGACAGTGCAGTGCACACTAGAGTGGGGAAATGCTAGTGAGCATGCTGGCGTGAGGAGCTTGGATGGATGGGTGGGTGGCAGAATTTTGGGAGGAGAAGCATTTGGCACTGTTTGGGGTGCTGGATCAGCGTGGACCATCGCGGCTATCTTTCTATTATAAAATGATGCCCAACAATATAAAACAATAAAATCACATAAAAGCTACAAGTAAGCATCTAACAATCAGACAACAATAAAAGAGCAGTGAGGCAGTAACAAAAAACAGAGCATAATGAGAAAAAGAGCATAGTATTACGGCTGGAAAAGCTCTGCATCTGTAAGTGAAAAACTAGCTGGAATAAAAGCCAGAATAAAAATGTCTACACCAGCCAGTGGAATACCTGCAGGGACACACCAACTGTGCCTCTCTAGGGAGGGTGTTTCACAGGCTATGCCCAATAACAGAAAAGCTTCTCTCCCAAACAACCAGGTTTCTGATGGGACACACAGGAGGATCTCCCCTGCAAATCTTAAAAGGCAGGCAGGTTGATACGGGAGATGGCCCGGCCAAACCTATCCTCCAGATATGCCAGTGTATCTCCATATATGCCAATGCAAAGACAGCCCCACCAGGGTAGAAGCCCATCCACCAACAGATGCACCATGGACGTTGGCGCAATATCAGAAAAAAAAACTGCACCAACATAGCTAGGATATCACACCAGCATGACTCTACCAGCAGAGAGGCTAAAATAGAGTGGAGACTGAGGTGTGACATGGTAGGCCCGGGAAGAGTCGACATACACTATACCGTATTCTCTTCAAGCAACAGACACAGCCCTGACACCAGAAAAATGCTATGCCAACAAAAGAGCTGGCGTAGGTAGGAGTAACCCCACAAGGAACAATGGAAAGGGGGGGAAAGCAGAAAACTGTATCTCCTGCCATCCCCCGTCCCACCCACTTTCCTACCACAGAGCATAGGATACAGACTACATTTGGCAGCCAATCACAGTATACCCACCCCAGTACTAAAGCCCTTGCCAGGGAGACTACAGCACAGATTATCAGATGCAGCATGGGGCTATACTTCTCTGGTCCTTCAAAGAGGAAGTAGCTCCCCGCTCCTTTTCTTTCCACGAACATACGCCGCCAAAAGTGGTGGCGTATATCCAAGGAGACACATAGTACAGGTGCCCCCTGGTTCAGAGGCGTTTCTACGGTAGGGGCGGTAGTGTAAGTTGCGCCCCGTCCTAGTCCCTGTTTACAACCAGGAACAAGGCGGCCCCGCCCCCTCGCCGTCGGAGCCATTCCATTCCAGAAGACTCCCTGCCCGTTGCCTTCACCGCATGGAATGGCTCGACGGCGGGGCCTCCTCGTTCCTGGTTATAAACGGGGACTAGGACGGGGCGCAACTTACAGTACCGCCCCCACCGTAGAAACGCCTCTGCCCTGGTCCCCCTCCCCACTGGATGCAGCGTGCGTCTTTTGGCATAGCTGCATCAGCGGTTGGGGAAGAGGATAGGATTGGGCCCTCCTCATAGTCCTTCTACTCAGTCCTCAATTGCATCACTGACATCAAATGTCTTGTGCCTTACTTGTAGGGAAATGCAACTGTATAGGAAGAGTAAGAACCAGTAGCGTCACTAGGACGCGCGTCACCCTGGGGCAGGGGGCGCGCGTCACCCTAGGGGCAGGGGGCGCGCGTCACCATATCGCGGCGCGGGGGGGACCCAGCTCCCCCCCCGTGTCGCCCTCCGGACACTCAGGCAGCGCGTCCATCCGAGTATTTCCCGGATTTTCGCGCATGCGCAGACCCATTTTGAGGGCTTTTTGCCCTCAAAACGGGTCTGCGCATGCGCGAAAATCCGGGAAATACCCGGATGGACGTGCTGCCTGGGCCTTCTTTCAGAAGGCCCTGGAGCGCCGACGGGGTCGGACACTCTGAGGCCGGCTCCTGGGCCGGCCTCGGAGCGTCCGAAGGGTGTCGCGCATCACGGAGGTGTCGCGCGTCACCTGGGGGCGCCCGGCCCACCCCGCCACGCTCCAGCGACGCCCCTGGTAAGAACCGTGCAGTACAGAAAAATGGATGAATGCTGACTCTCACAAAATTACAAATACATTTTCAGAAGCATTCAAGGGGAAAAGAGAGAAAAAATACACTACATACCTTCCGTCAAGAGCTGGGTATCTATAAACTCCATTTTCAAGAGCTTCCAGCAGTTGTTTACCTGTCACTTTGACTACTAGAAGGGCATCCAAGATGGGAAGAATAGTCAAAAGATCATGCATTGTAAAATCTCCTGCTGGGTGTATTCGATCTGAACGAAGTGTTCCTATGAAAATCAAAATGAAATCACCCATCAAAATCACAACATAGCCCTCTGAAACTGAACAGAAAAACAGTTAGTGTAATTGTCTTACTTAAAAGACAGCAATATCTAAATCAAGGCCAATAGCTAGTGTTTGGGGCAGTAACTATGTCGATCGCTAACAGCCCAATCCTATCCCCCCCCCCCGCTGGTGCAGCCACACCAAAAACAGGTGTGCTGTATCTAGCGGGATGGATCGGGAAGCTTCAGAAGGGAAAAGGGATTTAAACCCCCTTACACCTCTGTAATCCCCTTACACCTCCCACCCCACGAAGGGTCTCCTCAGACATGCGCCAGCTATTTCTCCGGCGCAAATCCAAGGAAAGAAAGGGGGTGTGGAGGCTGCCTATGGAGGGGATAGGGTCCGGCGCATGCCATCGTCGCCAGATCCACCCCCTCCCATAGCCTCCCCATTCAGTTTCACCCCTCCCGCTCCGTTCAGCCCTCCCCCCCACCCCTCCCACTGTGCTCTAGCTGGAGACCAGTGATCCAGCCACACATGCAGGAAGGCTCTGGCCTTCCCACCGGCACTCCAGCAACGCACTACTTCGCGCACTGCTTTCCGTTAGGCAGTCAGAACACTAGTTCTGCCAGCGCGAAGAACCCATAGGATTGGGCTGTCTATTCAGTCAGGGTTTAGTCTAAATGTTACATTAGGATGGGGGAGAGCCTGAATTAACTGAATTTAATCTAAATCTAAAACAGATGTGAGAGATAACAGAGGAAAGACTGGAGAATAATATGAAATTATTTTGTGTACTCAGGCTTAGTTATAGTGTAGGATGGGGTTAGGGGATCTGGTCAAACCCTTCATGAAAAAGGTGCTTTTTGATAAAAGATTTTTAAAAAATAAGGGGCATTACAAAGGTATTGTGGGAGGCAGCTCCAGGTGTAAGGGGAAGTAAGGGTGAAGATGTTTGAGGGAGCTGTACACCTTTGAAGGATGAAAGGTGGTGGAACTGGATGAGTGAAGATAACAGAGAGATGTGTCAGGGGGCATGGTCATAGAGGGTTTTGAACAAGAGGTTTATGCAGAATACAGTAGTAGACAGGAAGCCAATGTAGGAATTTAAAGGAAAGGTATGCCATGGCTGGCACGATGAAAGAGTTGGATTATTTTTGTAATAGAATGCTGGTGTCAGGGAAAGAAGAAAGGCTAACCAAGCGGAGTAGCACCTCGTGGTTAGCACATATACACCCTTTCCGGCTTTCTGCTTTCCCTTTCCTGGACCAGAAGCTGAATGGGGGTGGAAACTAGTAGTTTATGTCCACTGCCACCATCCCAGGCTACAGAGACCAGGCACAGGGGAGCCATCTGGGGAAATAAATCCCTTAGGAAAGCACTGAACACCAGGGGTTCTTCTTAAAAATCAAAATCACCGTAGCATTTGCAAGAGCAAAAAGACATGACAACCCACTGAATTACCCATGAATACGGCCTAGAGTCACAGCGCAATCCTATCCAACTTACACCACTGGTGTAACCAGTGGTGCAGCGAGAACAGGAGGCCCCAGAATGGAAAGGGGATTCAAATTCCCCTCCAAAGCCTCCCACCCTGCCCTCCCCCGCTGGTTACACCAGTGGTGTAAGTTGGATAGGATTGCGCTGTCAATGTGACAAGAGTCAGAATGTAACTAGTTTATTAAAAACCCAAAAGATAAGGAATTAAAATGGGGAAGGAGGGAGATAAAAGTACAAACAGGCATATGGAAAATGCCTGAACGTGGCTGGACACAGAGAAAAACTTCACCAAATTAGATACAGTAACCAGTAACTCTCAGCAAAATGGAGTTGGGATGTTACTCTAAGAACAACATCCCATTGCCCAAACCCCCACCCCTATGCATCTTGTCACTAAAGGCTGAGCTACATTGTCCACGGTCGTGTCGCGTCCACGTTCCGTGCGTGTCTGGTGTCCCGCCCCCAGGTCAAACAACAGGCTCTGATTGGCCGGACGTAGCGCGGACGCAGCAAATGTCGAGCCCAGCTCGACGTTTGCTGCGTCCGTGCTACGTCCGGCCAATCAGAGCCTGTTGTTTGACCTGGGGGCGGGACACCAGACACGCACGGAACGCGGACGTGACGTGGCCGTGGACAATGTAGCTCGGGCTTAAACCAGTGAAGTTAAGCTGGACATGGAGTGAAAGAAGGCAACCAAAGGCAAAATAAATTTCTTAAAGCATCTAGCTAAGATTACAGTCCCTATCACTAGCTATTTACATTGTCCAATAAATTCTGGTCCCTGCACTTACTGTAGAGTATGTTGGTGCGCCTTCTGCGAATCAGGTCAGGGCAGGACCTGGCACAACACACACGAGCATCCTTGTGCTTGAACTTAAATAACTTGGGTTTGATGATATCTTAGAGTTATCTAACTTGGAGGAGTAGAACCCACCTGGCTTCTTCATCCCATCCCTTTTACCTAGACAGGCAGGTTTGCTGCCCAATCAATCAGCAGGGCATGCCTATCTCTAGTTACTCTAGACAAGGAAGAACATTCCTGAATCCACAAATACATGTGGCTCACTGATAATGGAATGTCAAATAACAAGAATGTTGCAGGAGGATTTTCCAGCAGCTCTAAGACTGCTGAGCCTGCACAGGAGTTCTTGGGGAGTTAAAAGTTTCAAAAATAAGGACAAAATGAGGGGGGGGGGGGAAACAGGGTATTCATCACAGCTGGATAGAGTTAAGCAGACTGAGATGAGTGTCTGGGAGTCTAGAGAAGAGAAGGTTATAGTAGTTGTTGTCAAAGCAAAAGATGACCCAAGCAAAAGATAATCAGGGCATGGACAGGACAGAGAGGAATGACCATGTTCTTGCTATATTGCAGAGAGAGAAGCAACATTTTGGTGATAGACTGGATTTGAGAAATGAAGGAAGGAATGTGAAGTCAAAGGAAAGTCAAAGGAAATGAAGTCAAAGGAAATGAAGGAAAGAGTGAAGTCAAAGATAAAACCAGGCTCCTATGTGACAATGCTGACATTGTCAATAGACAAGGAGAGAGTACAGGAAGAGACCGCGGGGGGGGGGGGGGAGATGAAAAGTTCTGTCTTGGTGATACTGAGCATGAGACGATGATGAAGTATCCAATCAGAAATGCTGAACAGACAGTTGGAGATATGGGATTGGATACAGGGAGAATGTTCTGGGGTGGAGAGGCAGAGTGGGGTATCATCAGCATATACAGGTGATACTGAAAGCCATGTGAGTTGATGAAGTTATCCAGGGACAGTGTGTAGAGGGAAAATACTAGAGGGCTACAAACAGAGTCCTGAGGACCCAAACAGCAAGAGAAAGCAGAGGAAGAATGATAGGATTAGGTTGCCCAACAAATAGTTTATCTTTTAAGCGATGATATTTTTTTTAATGTCGTCGTATCACTTTCTTATTCAATTTCAGATAGTAATAACAATATGAAAAAAAACACCTGAATTAAGCAATGCTACATCAGCATGAGTGGCTTCCAACATTGCATTTGCTACCAGATTTCCCAAGTTGCTCTCCATTTTCCTAACAGTTGTAACACGACCATCTAAATCAACATCAATTGGGCAGAGAACTTCCTTTAAAAGGTACTACAAGAATAAAAGGTTTAAAGTACAGGTGATTAAAAGCAAATTCTCTAAACAGCAAATACTTACACTGGAGTCATGTGTAAACAGTCAGAAGGGGAGTGGGAAAAATATATCTTCCTAAAATCTACAAAGTATGGCCCAATTTAAAAGCAACACCATGGTGGGTTCCATTAGTGCTAAAATTACAGGGTAGATGCAGAGGGAGTCAGCCCTCTTATATTTCCTAATATATCCCTTTGCTACTGTTATTAGAAGGCTACATGAGGAGCCATAGTTTGGTTAAAAATGAGAGGAGTCAAGGGATTGTGGATTTCATTAAGGGCTCTCTACCATTTCTCCCATAATGTGCACATAATTTGGCTGTGTGTGCAACATTTGCACATTAGGGATTCATGATCCAAGAATACATAACACTAGCATGATAATGTTACATGTGCAGACTCCAGCAACTGGTTTATATGTGACACTGAGTGCAAGGAGTCCCACATAACTAAATAGTGCAATGTGCAGCTAAACTAAACAGGCAGGCCAATATCCTGTCTAGCAGGACATAGCGGTGCACATAAGGCACTCTCTGCATCCTGTGCAGGATTGTGTCTGCCTCGACGCAGCTGGCGGTCTCCTCAGGGTAAAGCAGGGGTGGGGAACCTTTTCCCTGGCGAGGGCCGTTTTAAATATTAGAAATTTGCTTGAGGGCCGGCCGTAACGCCGGGCGCCATTTTTATTTATTTAATTGATTTTTGCACCCCGCCCCCCATCGGCCTCTGGAGGCTCCGCGCTCACCGTCTGAAGCTGCCGCCGGGTCCGCACGTCACCTCCGGCATACCATGCCGATGTGGGCAAGAGCTTGCCCTCATCGGCGTGGTACGCATGTGCGAAATGGCCAATGGCCTGGTGAGAAGGGGTCGAGGCGGCGGCCAGGGAGGACATGCAAAGGCCCTCTCCCGGCCTCCGGAGGTGATGCGCGGACCCGGCGGAGCCTCCAGGGGCCGGTTGGGCGGCCTCCCGGCAATCTCTCCGGGGGCCGGACCGGATGGCCTCGGGGGCCTGATCCGGCCCTGGGGCTGGAGGTTAAAGGGTTGCCCACCTTTACCCTAACGCACCAGCCGCCCTGATGGGCCCCCTCAAATGCACACCAGCAATTTGCCCCCTCAAATGCACACCAGCAAGTCTGTGTAAGGCTCAACAGTCCCGGGATGGGAGATAGGTCTCCTCCACTGATCCCTCCCCTTTCTTGGGCCCGATCCACCAATCCCCCTTTCCTGGAACACCTCTGGAAGACCCTCCCCCTGCCCCTCCACCACCCGCCAGGGGACATACCTTCCCTGGCAGGCATTCCATGACAACTGGGCCAAGTAGTGATGTCAGCCTCTGCGCCAGCGCCACCTACTCAATGGGTGCTGCAAACGTGTCTTATGGCACGTTTGCAACACCTTAGACCAGTGGAGCAGTGCTCCATGTGCTTCTAGGCCAATATCTAGATAGAATAGCACCGTAAATAAACTAAATAGTGCAACTAAACTAAACATAAAATAAACACAGCATTCATTTGAGATAAACCGAGCATTTGTCTACATGAATAACACAGCAGCTGACTTTTCTAGCCAATGATAATGTTCTAAACTACCTCGGTTTATAGAGCACCATTGTATATCACTTTGGACAGTAACATAAGCAGATAAAGCTATAAAATGCAGGAGTTTTCAAATTTACCTAGACAAGCAGAAGTGCCTTATATCACTTATTATTACAATGGACAAAGAAGAGTTGCCAGTGATAGTTTAAATGTAGTGAACTCTTCTCAGTGCTAGAAGTTGCACTAGTCCACCTTCATCTGTACTGGGGCTGCCACCCAATTAAATAAAACTTAGCTTGCAATTCTATACACAGTTACTAGAGAGTAAGTCCCAATGAACCTAGTGAGACTTACTTCTGAGTAAACAAGTATAGAATTGCACTATTAATTAGATGACTTTTACAGCACAATCCTGTCTAGACATAGACCGGTGGAGCGATCACTCTGCTGTAAAGCATGTTTGCTGTACCTGAAGAGTAAGCGGCGCCGGCAGAGGCTTGCGTTGCTCGTCCTGTGCTGCAGGACGGATCACAGATCTAGGTATTGGCCTAGAAGCCCATGTGCTTCTAGGCCAATACCACAAATGGGCAGCAGTGCACCATGTGTAACAGCTCCAGAGGCCTCTGTCGGTGCCAGTAAGGTGGTGGTGGAAGCATGTCGTGGGTGGGGAGAGAGAGGGCAAAGGGAGTGGCAAAGGGTGGACCAGGGGGAGGGCAGGGGGTGGATCTCAGTGGAAACTGGGGCGGGGAGGAGGGTGTGTCGAGACCAAGAAGTCGGTGGTTTTGGCAACAGCAGGTCTGCTGATATCTTATCCCCCTTCTTGGCCTCAATCCACCTTTCTGGTCCACTTGGACTTGTGCCAGCAAGTAAATCCATCAGGGCAGCAGAGACCTCCCCCCGGGCAAGGGAACAAATGTTCCCTTACCTGAAGGAGACCTCCAAGACTGCCCCCCCCCCGCAGACTGCAGCATGTGCTCTGGTGGCACGGCTGCATTGGTGGGGAGATTTGAATAGGATTGGGCTGTATGTTAGATATGGAGTAGCAGGCATCAGACAGCTGATATGACATATTACATATGGGCTTTTCAAAGCACTGACCCTGCGTTGCACCTTATGAAATGTATGGGGATGGCTAGGGAACCTCTATAGCAATGTTTCCCAAGCTTTTTCAACCTGTGGCTCCCTTGACCATTGGCGACCATTGGCCACAGCTCCCCATTACATTATGTTGATGCCTGCCAATTGGCATTGCACTGTATTCCGAGAAGATTCCATGGCACTCCGTAGCTCCCCTGACTGGTTTCCGCGGCTCCCCTGGGAGCCACGCCTCCCAATTTGGGAACCACTGCTCTACAGGTTAGCATGTGAACAGCAGAGTCTGAATGGACATTGGCGATGCATCAGTCTGCCATAAAAACCAAAACAGCTTTCCATAAATATAACGTTTGGCCCACTATAAACAATTACTATTCATTTTTATTATGCTTTTGGTCTAGTGGCAAAAAAGACAATGGATGGGTAAACAAACATACCTGCAAGTTCTGAGCACTGTCATTTACTAATGATTTTATAACGGGATCTTCCTCCAAGTGCTGTAAAATGTCTGTTTTTTGAAACACATACTGAAATGATTCACCAACCTTTCTTATACTTATTTTTGTGAAATTTCTAAAATCAGATCCACTTTTCACAATCCATGTTCCATTAACCTTTTTAATCCCATAATCATGATCATGTCCTCCTAGAACAAGGTCTATTCCTTCAGTGCTCTGTGCAAGTCTCGTATCATTAGTCCATTTCATGTGGGTCATGGCAATGATCAATTCTGCTCCTTCGGCTTTAAGTTCCACACATAGCTGGTTGGCAACTTTAATATAATCAACATAGTTTAAGTTTGATTTGTTGATGGTACCTAATGTGTCCAGCCAATCTTCTTCCACCAATCCCATAACACCAATTTTCACATTGTTCCATGTAATAATGTTTTTAATAGTTCCATGTCCCAATGGTTCAGAGGTAAACATATCCTGTACATTACTGAGGAACCATGGAAACTGCATTTGTCTTATATACTCTTCTAAAGTATCCACACCAAAATCAAACTCATGGTTTCCTAGAAGTAAACAAATCAGTTTGTTAATATAATTGTATGTCATTTTAACAAATTATGTTATAAAATTACAGAGAGAAACATATGATTGTTAGAAACATATAGGTACTTATTTTACATTATCAGTTAAAAGACATATTGATTCTGCAGAGGACGACCCCCAAATGATACAGGCTAGAAAACCTGGTTCCATTGTATTCAATTGGGCTTACTCCCAGGAAAGTGTGTATAGGTTTGCATCAAGATACACCAACATTATCTCCACATACACTGGCACAATTATGGCCTTGTTGACCCAGGAGTCTGCTCACTGCCACACTAGCGTACCTCAAATGCCAGTGCAACTCCAATAGTGGAGAGGCAAAAACAGGGAGGAGATTGGGGTGTAATATAGGAGGAACATGAGTGGAATGAGAAGGAATTGAAATCATATCCTAAAACCCCTTCAATGACAGACATACCCCTGACACTGAAAAATGCTACACCAATGACAGAGCTAGCATAGGTAGGAGTAAATCTATAGGGGACAATGGAGAAGAGAAAAACGCTAGAAAATCACACCTCCCACCATCCCCCACTCTGCCCTTTCCCACGACGAGCATACGATGTGGACTACGCAACACAGTCAATCACAGCACAACCCCAGTACTCAAGTTCCTACCAGAGAGACTTCAGCTCAGATGATAAGTCATGCCGTACAGGGCTCTCTGGCCTCTCAAAGGAGAATTTGGTGATGGAGACTATGGTCTCCTAAGGTCAGTGGAGAGGCCCTGCTGCATGTGCCACCTCTGGTAGTGGCCAGATTGGTGGGAACAAGGAGAAGGGCCTTCTCTGTGGCAGTATCTTTATTATGAAACTCCCTCCTAGTAGGATTCAGGAGTGGTCAGCCTTCCCATGAGAAGGCTGCAGAATCAATACTCCTTTTTCGGTTTGACCTTCCCTTCTTAGGTTAGTTGCTTTTGGGTTTTATGGTTGTTGTTTCAGGGTATTTGATTTTATGGCTGCGGTGGCGGAAGCGGCAATGTTTTATATTATTTCATAAATATTTCATAATTTGTTTTAATTTCACAGTTCTTTATTATTTTATGATTATTGCACTTTATATTTTTTATATTTCATTTTACTGTGCTTTTTTTACTATATTGTACACCACCTTGAGTCATTATTTGGAGTGAAAGGTGGGATATTAATCACTCAACAAATAAATAAGTGCATATGGGATTACACAACCTTAGTATGTTTCTGGTATTTTAGAAATAATAGGTAACAAGTTGGGGGCCTGCAAAGAATCATGCAGTGAGAAAGGGAATTAAAAAATGTGAAATTCCCACAAAGTGCAATGCCAAAAGATGTGCCCCAAATTCCATAGTTCCTGGAGGGCAATTAGTATTTTTAGTTCTAATTTGTCTTCCTTTTTTTTGTTTTAATAGATAAACTAATATTTTACAGCATTCTGGAGAAGTACTTCAAGTATGCAGAGACCTCTATGTTGTCTGCGGGTTGCCCCATTTCATAGCGCTACTGATAAGCACAGGACGATTAAGTTCACTATTAGTATTACAATAGCAATAAGTAATAATAATAATAATTCAGCCATATTTCCGCAGGTTCAGGAGCAATTCAGATGTTCATTTTTCAGTATTGGATAAAATTAACAATCCAATCCTGTCTAACTTTACGCCTGGCACTGCAGCGAGGCTGGTGCAGCCAACGCTGCATCCCGGGCGCAAAGAGGTGGGCCAGAGATCACCTCAGGGGGGAAGGGAACATTTGTACCCTTATCCCAGGTTAAGCCCCAGACTTCCGAATGGGTCTCCTCGGATCCATGCCAGCTATTTAGCTGGCGATCCATTTCGGGAGAAATGAGCCTGGGATTGAGATAGGATACGGCGTGCACTGTTGCCGCCGATCCCACTCCCTCCTCGGCCCAATCCACCCACCCTGAAACACCCCCAGAATGCCAGAATGCTCTCCCCCACCCCTGCTTTGCGTGGCCCAGCAGCGGCTTACCTGTACCAGACGCCTTCCGGATCGAGCCCGCAGGGGCCGGCATAGACCTCTGGCCCAGCTTAGGGCCAGCACAACTGCCTTATGGCACTTTTGCAGAGGTTCTGGGCTGGTGCAGTTTTCCTACACAGGCCTAGTGGCTGGGTAGGATTGCACCCTAAGCATCTTTTGAGATAGGTTCCACTTTTATGCTAGCAAAAACCAGGATCATGTCTGATTCCAGCAGTGTTGAGGGGTGAAGCAACTCTCCAGTTTTGAGAAACAGGTTACAGGTATCCACATCAAGGTTGCTGGGGTTGCTGCTAAGCAAAGACAAGCTGAGGAAAACCTGAAGTCTGATATCTGAAGGAGGCCTAAAATGAGAAAGCTCTTAAGAATAACATGAATAGTAGTACTTACCAAACACAGCCAAGTGTACTCCAAGTGCATTCAAAATTGGAACCATATGTTTTCCTTTTGTTATAGCACTTAGAGCTGAAGGATTTAAACAGTCTCCACTAAAGATTATAAGTGGATTCAATAAACTGAACTTTTTGAGAGCTGTAGCAAATCTACAAGACAAAAATGTAAATTTCATCTTAGTTGTCTGGTGCTTTTAAAAATACAAGGACAATCATATTATTCTGTTTCTTACTTTGTCTTTGGGGGAAAGGAAATTGAATGCATGGCTGCATTGCAACTCCAGATTCTTCTGGGTGACACAAACTCTTTTGATGCATCCAGGTCGGGCTTGTGACTTAGGCATGATACGACTGCCTTAAATCTCTTTGGGAACTATTGTGGACAATCTTTGAATATCAGCAGGGAAATCCAGCCCTGTTGATTTTATTGAACCTGAACCCCGCAGTGACTTTTAATACCACAGAACGTATTACTGTATTTTCCATGATTAAAAAAAACTCTGTCAGGACAAGACATGCCCATATTTAATTGGTGACAATGATCTTGATGAAAAAGAAGTAGTGGGGGACTGTAACAACAACAACTTGGGAACCGTTCTACAGTGTTCTAGAGTCCTCCATTTGCCACTAACGTTTCAACAAATTACCTATGCAAAAAGAAGTTAAGATTTGAAACAATCATTTACATATAGCTATTTAGCTTCAGAGCTCATAAACAGACCTAATACCATTATAAATTACTAAGTAAGCAAAATTGATCTATTATTTATGAAAAGGAGCATCTTAGTTCACCACTGTGCCTTGATTCCCAGAACTGTATAACGTTCATTTATATTTCATATATATATCACAGAAAGAGAGAGAGTTCTGGAATTAGGAACTTCGGCATGTTTGACATGACACCACATCTTTCTTTTTTTTCTTTCTTTTTATCAAACCTAGATATTGTGTTGGGCAGCCAGTTTGCAGCTGAGCTGAATGAGGTTTAAAACTAAAACTGAATCCAGACTTGTTTGAAGTAATGGTAGTTGTATGTCTCTGAAATCCTGAGGAATGTATGGATGATCAAGCAGGCGCATACCTGGTCCCTGTTTTTGACCCAGCTTTGTTCCTGGATACCCAGATAGCAGCATCATGCCTTTTACATACTGCCCCAATTCAACAAATTTGACCTTTTCTGATGACAAAGAGTTCTAACAACTATCATCTTTCATTTTGTAAGATCAAGAGTTTCCTATTGCAATATACTCTACATGAGCCAGCTATCAGATCACAAACATTACTATTGGATGAGCCAGCTATCGGATCACAAACATTATCTTGTTTCTCCGAATCTGGACACTCCTACTCTCTCGATATATTTCTTTCCAATTAGGATAGGAAATGTACTTTCCAGTGTACAGTACTGTATTTGAATGGGCTTCTGAGGATGCATGCTCCTTTTTCTTTGCCCACTTTACTCTAGAGTCCACAACTCATGTGGGTGATAGCTGGGCAACACAGATGGAGATGTACTCTAGTCACAGTTGGTATATTACCTAATTGAGTCCAATAATATTTACTAGCAAGCTGCTACATTCTTGTGTAATTTATTCATCCCAGTGGGAGAGAATTTACTCTGATTCTGTCCATGGTCCTCAAAACTTTAATACATATCTATAGGTGGCAACACACTTAAGTCCTGATGAAAATAATAGGATATAACAGTGCATTACTGTGAACCAGATTGTGCCAGAACTAGACAACCATTAGATTCAAGTTTAATTATCTTTTCTTCTAAGGTAGATCTCAAATATTTCTGAACTGAAATTGTTCATCTTTAAACATATGCATATCTTTTAGAAGACAAGACTACGCCTTGGGCAGTCCAATCCTGCCTAACATCCACCACAGCGTGCTAAACACGCTGCACGGGATCTTAGCCCGAATCGGGCCAGTGCTGGCGGGGCTTGAGGTCGCCTCAGGGGAATGGGACGTTTGTCCCTTTCCCCTGGGGACATCCCCAGCGGCCCTATGGGCCTCCTTGGATGTGCGCCGACAAAATGGCCGGTGCAAATCCGGGAACGTTGTGTACGGCTGGCCAGGCCTGGGATGGGGGATAGGATATTGGCGGAGCATGCCACCAATATCCCCGCCCTGCCCCTGGCTGGCCACTGGTCCCCTCCCCTGCCACCTCAGCCCGCCCTCCCGCTGGCCAGCGCAGGACATACCTGCGTCCGGCAGCATGGCGTGTGGCCACGGGCAGAGTGAGCCGCACTGGCCTCAGTGCCAGTGCCACTTACTCCCACAGTGCCGCAAACATGCCTTACAGCATACAGAACTATAGCTCCGCCAGAGTAACTTTGCACAGGATTGCACCTAAAAAAAATACTTTTTATCAGATATTTATGGAGGTAACTGGAAAAATACCCTTTGAAAAATATTAGCAATTAGCAAGATATTATAAATGCATGATGGAAGCATGATATATAATATAATGGATAGAATGTTCAATTCAAGTTATAGTAAAGGGACTTGCTCAGCCACAAAGCTGACATGGGAAAATTACTATAGCTCAGCATATTTTCTGTGGGGATAAAATGGTATAACCTCATATTATACACTGCCCTAAACACACTTGAGGAAGAATGGGATAGAAATGTGATCAATAAAGGGATCATCTTATGCTAAAAAATAATGACAATCATACCGTCAGTAAATGCATTGAATGAGAGCGCAGGCTTATGCATGCTGGCCTCCCCTAACCTCAGCATGTTTAGCCAGTCTGAAACAGCCTGCACATGTACTGTGTAACTGTACAGTATAGATATATGCTCTGTACATATGACTGAGCACCCTGCCCTTTGCAGTGTTAATGATTGCACAGAGAGCACCTATGCTTCAATTTCATTCTGAAGCTTTCATGGCCAGCTGTCAATTGACAATGTTTCAGGAATACGGGAATTAAAGCCATGTAGTAAAAAGAAGCTTGAACTTTAATCGTTCTCCAATACCGTAGCGGGTCTCCATGTCAGGCAGCCGCACACGGAATAAAAATCACATTAAAATCCAATTTAACTGAGGTGGGCTCAGTTCCTTGGATTTTAATGTGATTTTTATTCCGTGTGCGGCTGCCTGACACGGAGACCCGCTACGGTATTGGAGAACGATTAAAGTTCAAGCTTCTTTTTACTACATGGCTTTAATTCCCGTATTCCTGAAACATTGTCAATTAGCACCTATGTTTATTTAGGACCATTTTTATCTTGCTTTTCCCCTCTTAAAAGGAGGTGTGCAAGGCGACTAACAATGCTAAACAACAGTTTAATAAAATGCCCAAAGAAAATAAAAACATCAGCAGCAACAGACCCACCCAAAACAAACAAAACCAAACAGCAACATCCACAGTAGAGTATTAAAGTAGAAAAATCATTCTCAGAGACAACAACTAAACTTTAAAAGACTGGCAGAAAAAATGATGATGAACAATAACAATAATTCCAGGGCAAGGATCTCCACAGAATCGGTGCCACTCCAGAAAACGCCCTCTTTTTCATCTCCACCAACTGCATCTCTGTTGGCACTTTCAGGCCTTCAGATGAATACACAGAAGTCAGGAAAGAGTACAGTGAGTGGATGTGATTCCAATATGTCCCCATGTATTTATGGAGCTTTAATTTATGGTAATTAATGGGGCTGAAACTGCAATGTTTATATTTCTTATTTACTATAAGAATAAATTTCTTATTTTTGGTTAAGTGGGTTGTGAATTTTATTGCAATTTCCATAAATATTGGAAATCTAAACAAAAGAAAGAGTCTAGAGCCCCAATCCTAATTTGGCACCAATGCAACCTTGCCAAAAAAGGTGCACACTGCATCCAATTGGGGGGGGGGTGTTGACCCAAGGGCAAATGGGAGGTAATTAAAATTATTTTTATTTACCTATAGGTCTCCTTGGACATACAGTACATCACCTCTTTTGGTGGTGTATGTCCAAGGAGGGAAAAGGGGCGAGGGTTAAGAGCATCGTTGCCACCGGATCCACCCCTTCTTACCTCCTCCCTGCCCCCGGTTCCTCCCACGGAATGCCCCAATCCTCCCCCTCCTTGCCATGATCGGCCCTGGCACCACAGTCTCCAGTTAAGGCCATTACCATGTAGTCAGCACCGCTTGCCATTTTTGACAGTGGTCCACTAGTGCGCTGTAGAGCAGCGTAGTAAGTCAGGCTGCACTGCTGGAATGCGAGGATTGGGCTGTAAATTGCATTAATTTGATCAATGTTGAAAAATAATCCAGTGTCATTCACAGAAGGTTCAAAGAGTTCCATAAAGATTTCAGAACCCAAATCAGAATTACTCAGCATCAATGACATATGTTTATACAGTATTTTTCTTTGTGACCTGAATTGCACTGCATATGTCCTAGACTGGAATGGATTGCTTTAGGATTTCATATTCTTGACTGATCTGCTCTTGACCCTCTGGGGGCCTTGCTAGGCAACTGTTTCTTCAAATGTGCAGTTGTTTCTCAGTTGTTGTTGTGTGTGGGAACCAGACATCAAGGACTCATTTCTATTGCAGGGAATATAAATTATTTCCAACACTCTAGCAGTGAATATGCATTTCTTTCCACACAACACTTGTAAGGGCAATGGGTGTGGGAATTGTGGAGAATGAATTTTTGCAAGTTTAACAGACACCTTTTAAGAAGGATATTTTTTGTTTATTACTTGATTAGATTCCCAGTCCTCTTTTACTCAATCAAGGCTTGCACAAATACAGAATTAAAAAAATAAAACTGGGCACAGCAGGGGCAATTTCCTCTGCATATGTTTTAGAACAGAAAGTACTTATAGTGCAGAGGATATCATTAGATTACATAAAGCCAATGGAAGAATGTTGTCAAAAATGTACAGGTGGGCCCCCATATCCGCTGGGGATATGTTCCAGGCCCCTCCGTGGATATTTGAAACCACGGATAAGAGCGAACACCCCCTCCATGGTTTCTTGAGGGGGCCCCCACCCTGCCTCCCCTGCAGGCAGGCATGCTTGCCCCCCCCCAGCTCTTATTTTTCTTTCAGCAAGCTTTGTTTCTTCCTTAAAACAAACAGAGAAGCAGCCTCCATTGCAGGCAAGTAGAACGAGACTAAGTCCTAGAGAGGCTCTGCAAGGTTTCTGTTAACCTTGCAGAGCCTCTCTAGTACTTAGTCTCATTCTACTTGCCTGTAATAAGCAGCCAGAGCTGCTTCTCCTGTTTCTTTAAGGAAGAAACGAAGCTTACTGGGTAAAAAGTAAAAGCCTGGGGGGTCCCCACGATCCGTGGATAACTGAAACCGTGGATAGCGAGTCAGTGGATATGGGGGCCCACCTGTATTAAAACATACAAATGCCTTTTCCTGAGTTGGTCCAGTTGGAAGGCACTGTTCAAGGATTCCGGTGATATATTTTCCAGTTATTGGGAACACATGGACTTATGCATGGGTGCAAAGCATGAGCTCCACCACTGAGTGATATCCCTTCCCCACAGTGTTTTTATTTATCGAATGTATGGATTTATATTCTGCCTTATCACAAAGTCGCAAGGCGTCTAACAAATCAGTATAAAAACACATCATAAAACATTAATAAAAAGCAGCACAGCAAATTCAAAAGAAATGTGCTTGTGTATATCTGAGAAGGTATGGGGGAGGGGACATTCTTCGACAAAAGCTTCACAAAAATAGTTTCTTTTTGTTAAATAACATTTTAGCTAAGAGCTTTCCAGTACTCATGTGTAAATAAATGGTTATACACATGTGCAAATGTTGGCACAATAATTATGGTGAACAATGCCTTAGAACAAGCTACTTGCAAGTTGCCATGCCCCTTTTACTCTGGTTAGAAAATTTCACAACAAGTAGCACTGCTCTTTCAGTCAAGAAGGAAAGAATGGTCTACAAAAGAAAAAAAACCTCAGCAAAATTTCAAAGGCATCCTATTAATAATGTACAAAGCCAAACAACACAAAAAGATTCAAAGGAGATAAGACCAACATATCTGAAATGTTACATAGGAAACCTCATATTTGAGAAAAGATCCATTATTTCCTGGTTTATTAGAGACGGTTTAAAAACTTTTGCATACACAACTAACTTCTTGCAACCCAGAAAATGACAATATTTCATTCCAAAAGCAGTCTTAAGAAATCTGTTGCAGCGCAATCCTATCCAACTTACACCATCGGTGTAACCAGCGGGGGAGGGCAGGGCAGGAAGCTTTGGAGGGGAGGGGAGATTTAAATCCCCTTTGAATCCCCCTTTGGAGGGGATTTGAATCCCCTTTCCGTTCTGGGGCCTCCTGTTCTCGCTGCACTGCTGGTTACGGCAATGGTGTAAATTGGATAGGATTGCGCTTTTAATCTGTAAGGTGCCACATGCCTCTGTTGTTTTGGGTACAGGAGACAAACATAACTATTGCTGTGGAATTAATCTCTAGAATTGACAATGTTTAATTCAAATGAACTAGTGGACATTCATTTTCTTGTTCTTTTAAACAAACACAGTCTAGGTTCTCCTCCTTCACTTCCACACTTGAAAATAGTGACATTTTTATTTTTTTAGGGAGCACAGACATTGGTGTTTGAATATGCATAATGCAGACCCACTTGTCATCATCTCACAGAAACAGAATGTAGATAACAAATCTTTGTAACAGCAGACTTAATACATTAGGTTCTCTCTTTACCCAACAGCTGTCATCAGACCAATGGGAGTTTTCCATGATTATGTGTGAAGTTCTCTTCTGTAAGATCAGGTTTTTGGTCTGACTTTTGGTAGTAGGGGGGCTCTGTCCTAAAACAGTGTCAGTACAGAAGAAGGATCTCTCACACACATGAAAATGCACAAATCACAGGGCTAAAAAAAGAACATAGGATTGTTGAAGAGAGAGAGACTTTCTCAATAACTCATGCCTGGGTAACATCTACTGGTGCTGTGAGTTATAGTCACTTAGTGCTCTTTGGAAGATAGGGCAAGTGGGGCTCATGGGGGCTATCACTCTCTGCATAGTTGCAGGGCATTCATACAGCTCAAATCAAGCATGCTTTCCCCGCTCTCAGCCTTTCTGCTGTCTCTTTCCCTGCTAGAATCCAGTAGCAGTGGGGACAGAGCGAAGAAGGCAGTAACAGGGCTTGGAGGCCATTCTGCATTTTTCACAGGGCCTCTATCTGACAGGCAACTAGAAGCATCCAATGCATTATATGACCAAGTCAAGTGCTAGGACTCAGGCCTATCTCTGAGTCCCACCTTCTGATCTGGAAGCTGCTAGTGATTAGCAGTGAATGAAAGACACTTTGCACATGTTTAAAGAAGCACATCTCTTTTTATTATTTCCCATGCTGATAAGACTGAGCCACAGCACTGAACGAATATGCTGAGACAAAGCCAGAGTGAGCTTTAGCTCAAATAAAACCCTGGGACTGTCCAGTATCTGTAATTGCCCCACATCTAGCCCCATGGTTAGGCTTACCAGATCTCCAACTGGGACAGAGTGCTAGACCTTTAGGAGAAGGAATGTGGGCAGGTGTAGCTTGTTAAACCTTACAGCACAATCCTAGGCATGTCTACTCAGAAGCAAGCCCCACTGAACACAATAGGACTTGCTTCCGAGTAGACATGCCTAGGATTGTGCTCCAAGGTTTAACAAGCTACACCTGCCCACATTCCTTCTCCTAAAGGTCTAGCACTCTGTCCCGGTTGGAGATCTGGTAAGCCTACCCATGGTTGGCTGCCTGAGCAGCCTGAGGCTTCAGCTAAGTAATGAAAGGTGTCTAAAAGATTAAGGTATGAAAAAGCCTTCACAGAAGCAGGGGAGGCAAGGTCGGGGTGATGCATGCATTTCCTTAATTCCTGGCAGTTATCTCCAAGAAACTTAGGGCACAATCCTATCCAACTTATGCCACCGGCTGAGCTCTGCACAATCCTATCCAATTTATGCCACCGGTGCAGCGAGAACAGGAGGCCCCAGAACGGAAAGGGGATTCAAATCCCCTATGAATTCCCCTTTTGGAGGGGATTTGAATCCTCTTTCCATTCTGGGGCCTCCCATTCTCGCTGCACTGCTGGTTACACCAGTGGCATAAATTGGATAGGATTGAGCAGAGCTCAGCAGGTGGCATAAATTGGATAGGATTGCACTGTTATTCTTTTCTTTTTTCCTCAAACCAAGCTAGAAGGGCTTAAGCATATACCCCCCCCCCCTTATGTGCACATGTTTCCACCCTGAGGGCTGGGGAGTTTCATACCTGGCAGCACCTCCTACTGGTTCTTCTTTCCTAGACTCCACCTCATAGACATCATTGAAGTGGAGAATGAGCAGGTCACTCTGGCTCTCATCCTGATCTGAGGATCCTGGACCAAGGCTGGTGCCTTCACCATTTTTATTTCCACCTCTGACATCTGAGGAAAGGGAAAAGCAGTCGTGCTCTTGAGAAAGCAGGTCTTCCATTGTCCCTCAATTGTGAGGGGAACAAAATGGCTTCTGGACACCAGTAGTGAGCCAGAGAGGGAAAGACTCTTGGAGTCACATGACCTGCTGTGGGGGTGGCAGAAGATATGCACTGTGGGGAAATATGGTACTCTGAGCAAGGAAACACAGAGAAGACAGCTTCACGTGTTTGTTTTCTGAGGGAGAAAAAAATGAGCACATTCCCAACAGATGTATCGAACACACCATAAACTGTCTTAAATCCCAGTGATTTTCTCTGGACTGTAGGCCCCGCATCCATTTTTATCTCTGATAAATTCCTCATAAAATAACGTCTCACTGGAAAGGACCTTGCTTCTCTTCCTTCAGGCAAATCATGTTTTTGATACTTCCCCAAAGATAAGCTGCACACAGGGCCCTAAATAAAACAGCTCTGTGCAACATTATTCAGAAACCATGGCAACAAGAAACCACAGACCTTCACAACTTCATAATGGCTGCAACCACAAGGCAATTGTAAGCCACTCCAATATGCCACAGAATGGAACTGTATCTCTCCAGGGTAGTGTAGTGGTGGTGTGTGTCTCATTCTTAAAAGTGATTTACAGTCCAAGCGTTCAGGTCACTGAGTTTTCAAACATACCGTATTTCTTCGAGTCTAAGGCGCCATCGATTCTAAGGCGCACCTTTACTTTCAGTACCACCAGCAGGGGAAAAAAATCCATCGATTGTAAGACTCACCTCCCTTCATTGAATCTACCTGCGCAGCACCAACTCTCCCCAGCATGTCCAGCGCTGCAGCTGACGATGACTGAGTACCTTTGCTTAGCATTTCTGGCCCCACCAGAAAGTGCCATTTCCTTTGTTACCTGGGCTTGGGGGAGCTTCAGGGAGACCTGCGCGACCCTCTGCGAATCTTCAGTTTGGCAAAAAACGGTGATTTTTGGCCATTTCCGGTTTTCGTGAAAACCGGAAATGCCCGGAAATTGCCGTTTTTCGCCAAACTGAAGATCGGGGAGGCCTGCAGAGGGCCGCGCTGGCCTCCCTGAAGCTCCCCCAAGCCCCGGCAAGTAAGAAGATAGCATTTTGGGGTGCTTTTTGGAGACCTTCGATTCTAAGACGCACCCCATTTTTTGAAATGCTTAATTGGGAAAAAAACATGCGTCTTAGAATTGAAGAAATACAGTAGGTTTCCCTCACAGAACCTGCCACCACTATGGTGGGTAACAATTCAGAACAAACAAGAAAGGTGACCGTTGTGTTGTTTGTTGCCATTTGCTCATTTGGAGCCTGAAAACAATGAAGAAATATATCTGCCTTTCATGGGTCTGCTGCTCTTCATGGTATCGGTTCATTCACTGAAATATGTTAAATGGAGCCCAGCATCAAAATATTCGAAAGATAAACTGGCTAGATTTAAAAACCAAAGTCAGAGCCGGCCAGGTGGCATCTCTTGTCTTTTAGACAATAGGGAACTTTGCCTCTCAATAGAATGGATAATCTCACCATTTGAAGTGAAAATAATGTCACTGGGATTCAAAGATAAATGCAAGCAGCTGTCATGAAAAAGCTATAAAATCAGACAAAGAGAACATTACCAAAATATATTAAAATTAAGATTGGCTTACCACTTTTTTTTTTCAGGCATAGGCTAGCTGTATGACTTTACAGCATCCAAACAGGAAGAAAATCAACAGAGCCTGCTTTTCCCCAGAGGGAAAGGTAGATTTGTGAAAAGATTTACCTGATGAATTTCTTCCTGTGTTTAACAGCGCAATCCTATGCATGTCTACTCAGTAATAAGTGCCACTGTGTTCAATAGTACTTGCTCCCAGGAAAGTGAGTATAGGATTGCAGACTAAGACACAGGAGCTGGCTCCTATCAGAAAAGAAAGGTGGTAACCCTCAGTAAACCCATCTGAAAATCTACTGCGGAAGCTTTCATGGCCAGCGATCAACTTACAGTGTCTCGGAGTTACGGGTTTAGAAGCCATGTCTGAAGAAAACTTGAAGTTTAATTTTCTTCGTTCCGCTTGCGGGTTTCCTGTATTGGCAGCCGCAAACGGACAAATACATTAAAATCCAAGGAATGCCGTGTGTAGCCTACGTTTCGTTCCGTGCCCCGGAACCTCTATAAACACAAGAATGAAAGAACATGAAAGATCTCTAAGGTTGAATCATCCTGAACAGTCTTCTGTTGCGGAGCACTCACTGAGCTTGGGACATGCGATCCGATTTGAAGAAACCCGCTGCCTTAAAAAGGAAAACAACTTTAAAATCTTGCGCCATCTAGAATCGTTGGAAATATGCAAACAACCTATTGATAAACTGATTAATAGGCAACAAAACCTAGTACTTACAAATCGAATCTGGTGGCCAATTATTCGCAAAAATCAAGCGGAAAAAAGCGGCAGCGGAGAAACAGGAAAAAAGCGGCAGTTCCCTTTAATGGAGCATTTGACAGCTAACCCGGTCATGGGGTGAACTCAGGTTATTTCCACTCCTAATCAACAGCGGTTTCCCGCGCTTTCTAGGTTTTTATACAGGAAGGTGACTGAGGCTTGGGTATTCATCTGCAATTGAATTAATTGCCCAGAAGAGGTTCCGGGGCACGGAACGAAACGTAGGCTACACACGGCATTCCTTGGATTTTAATGTATTTGTCCGTTTGCGGCTGCCAATACAGGAAACCCGCAAGCGGAACGAAGAAAATTAAACTTCAAGTTTTCTTCAGACATGGCTTCTAAACCCGTAACTCCGAGACACTGTAAGTCCATCTGAAAATCAAAGCAAATTGATTCATTGATTGATTTTGACTGAGTCAAAATGTAACCTGGAAGTATTTCAATTTGTTGTCCATCAACGTTTACAGATGAGTTCCCACTCTACTGTCAACTATGAACACAAAGATATATGATTCACAGCATGGTGCTCAATAATAGGCCTTCCCATGCATACCGTAAAAGGAATTTTTTTTCCTAGTTAATATTTTATAAATATTATACACACACACATTGTTAGGGTCCACCTTGGAAATATTACAACAGTTATCATTAGAAATGTTATTGGAAATATAGAACTGTAATGTTTCATACACTTCTCAGTTACTTTTTATTATTAAAATTACTTTTTTGAAATTAAAGCTTTTAATCCTAAACATATTTACTTGTGAATAAATATCAGATCATGACTTTTACAAGACCTACCCATCTCTGAAAATCAATTCTCAAATTGCAGATAATAGTGAAACGTACGATAAAAGCTATTCCACTATTTCCTCACTTCATTTTAATTATCTGATTGTTTCCAAGCAAATGGAATATGACTGAGTAACTATACTCAGGGCCAATGGGGGGGGGGGGGGTAAAGGAAATTGTACCTGGGCCCAGGAGCCAAAAGAGGGGCCCCAGAAATTTCCTGGGATCTCAACTGGCCTCATCATGGAGACTGAAGCCTGTACTGGCTGTGTCTCAGTGCAGTGCATCCGGATGCAGCACGAGAGTAGCGGACATGTCGCACCGCACCAAGGCACAGCCTGTTTACATTGAAGGTTGCGGAGAGGAGAAATTCGCCCCCTGCTCTCTGTTAGCCAATCAGTTAGTCAATCTGCTTTCTGTTAGCCAATCTGCTTTCTGTTGGCCAATCAGAATCGAGTCTTTTCAGACTCAACTCTCATTGGCCAACGCGTTGCTCCGCATCCCGACCCCACAGAACCAAATACTGCTTCCTATCGGCTGAACGAGGCCAAAGTTCAATTTGTTGAACTTTGCTCGCACTGCAACGCAGCTCTATTGTGATGCGGTGCAAGCTTGTAAAAGTGACGACACACCAGGATTTTTCAGCCACGTGCGGACGCTGCTCTCCACAATGCCCTGCAATGTGTGCGGTGTGTCTCCAGCTTGAAAGATGGAGGCCGGGCCAACCAGGAGGCCAGGTCTACCGGGCAAGTAGATCTGGGCGCCGCATTGGGAAGCCCGGTAGACCTGGGCTTTGGAGACTTTTCCAGCCGTTGCTGCCCTCCCCCTGCCCTGTTTTGCCCTTCCCCCTTTGAGAAAAGGCCCAAAAGAAACTTTGTACCCCTGATAAAACTCCTCTCAGAGGCCCTGACTATATAGCCTAAAGGCAGGATATAAATGTTTTAATATTTTATTTATTATTTGCATTTTTATTTCACCTTTTATCCCACACAGTCCTGAGGTAGCTAACTGCAAAATATACAAAATATAAAACATCTATTCTAAAACAACATGAAAATTGAAACAGAGATTAGAATGCAGGTGCAGCACACCTCCTCCAGTATCCTTAAAGCCCCAAAGCCTGGCAAAATACTATGTTTATAAGAACCTTTTTAAAAGCAGGGAGAGAGGGGGCCTCCAGGAGTTCCACATCCAGTGAGCCACAACAGAATAAGCCCTGTCCTGTGTGCATGCCTAGCAACCTAGCCTCATTCAGTGCCAGTCTGGAGTAGGGTCTCCCTGGAAGATCTCAATGAGTGGGCAATTTTACATGGCAGCAGATGGTCATTTGCGTGTTAAAGGTCAAAACTGTATGGGGCTTTAAAGATAAGAACCAGCACCTTCAACTGGATCAAGAAACAAATTAGGAAATACGTGATGCAAAAGTGGGAAGAATTACAAACATACTGATCTGAGGAAAAACATTTCACCCACATTTATCACTGAAGAGGCAAAAGGTTATGGGTGTTTTTATCTTTTTAAGTGTAGTTTGCTTCCATCACTGTTTACGCTATGGTCATCCATGCAGATTTCAAGAGCCTGCACTATGTGGGTGAAAATGGCAGCATCTGAGAACCCCAGAGAATTGTTGCATGTCTCTGTTGACTATATTGAGATGGTCTGACTTGGGCAGCCCAATCCTATGTAAGGATACCCGGCTGGCCTAAAGGGCCGGCTGTGGTATCCTGTGGCTGCCCCAGGGCAGCCCGGGAACACCATGGAGGAAAGGGACGCTTGTCCCCTTCTCCAGGTGCAAGTCTGCCAAGACCCTATGGGCCTACTCAAATGTACGCCAGCTCTGAAGCTGGCATACATTCGAGCCAGGGGGAGGGGGAACACCGGACCAGGAAAGGGCTCAGGATATTGGTGGAGCTCGCCGCCGATATACTGCCCTCTCTCAGCCCGATTCAGCCAATGGCCACCCCCCCGGGCTGCCCCGTTCTGCCCTCCCTCCACCCTGCTCACCTTTCTAACCCTCTGTAATTCCCACTGATTTCAATATTTTGATGGTTCTATATTGCAGCAGAAGTTGGTTCAGGTGCAGCTATGCAAGCTTAAGTAATTGTTATGAAAATATGAATAGCAGTTTCAACTGCTCTGATCACATGGAAGTTTGTGAGCAATTTTTTTCATGCTTGCATCTAAGTAATTTATTTTTCCACATGAATTCTTTCAGCAATTAGCTCAGTCTTGGGGGGGGGGGGAATGAAAGAAATCTGGCAAGAGGTAATAATTTAAACAAATGTTCATTTTCACAGCTTAAAAGCAGTTCTAGAAAGGTAATAGGGCACAAGAAAAAGAAACTATGCAGGCAATATACAGGCAAAATGTATACTTCCTTTTAAGAAAATCGTTGACAGGAATAAAAGTTTAAAAGTTAAACAGGAGCAGTGTCTGTAATTATAAGGCTTTTTGCAAGGAACAGCTGCAGGGCTTTCCCTGCTCCTCCTGTGACTTTGTTGCCCACGCAAAGGAAGGATGAACAATCCCATATGGTTGCTGTTGTGAGGGCCCAAAGCCAGTACTGTATGCAGATCTTGTGAAAAACTGCTGGTGAGCATATGGCCTTCATGTCAGTTGCAGCGAGTCCCCTCAAACTAATATGTGTAATCCTTGTGCAGATATTGGCTTTTGCCGGCAGACCTGATGTATCAGGTGTACAAAAAGGTGTGGCCTGGAAGAGAAAAGAGGACACCCGGCAATATCTCTGTCTCCTGTTCTCCACCTGGAATCTGCACAAGTTTGCACACTTAGCAAACTGTGTGTACGCTTCTGCTGTTCCCACCTGTCAATTGGTTTTACTGCTGAGGTCTAATGCTAGGCTGACCGTATCCAAAAAGGGACAGGGTGCCTATAGCTAAGAAGAGGGAATTTGGGAAGGTGTAGCTTGTTGCACCCTTCCATGATGAGCTGCACCTGCCCAAATTCCAGTGGTTAAAGGTATAGGCACCTGCAGTGGTATAATGTAAGTGACAAAAAATGCAAAGGAAAAACACAGTATGTCTTCACTTTGATTGGGATTCTGAAAACGACTTGACACCCATTCATGGTCTTTGGAACTGTCTCCCTTCCTTTAGATCGCCCTTTGAGCCCACCTTTCCCATGTGTTCTTTGACTTATCCCATTAATCCTCATTCCCAACTGTAACCAAACATTCAGTACATGTAATGGCATTCACGCCTCCGTGGCCTTGAGTTGTGTCCAAAGTAAAGAAAATACCACTGAAATCAATTAAACAAGTTAGTTGTGACGACTATCTCAAGTCTCATTAATTTCAGTGGGACTTGATCATGAATGAATGTCTTTGTTTGGATACACCCTCTTGTTTCTCCTTCCCCTCCCTCTGTTGTTTACCCATTGTCTATTTTGGACTGTAAGCTCCATGGGGCAGGGATCTGTCTGGTTTTGCCTATGCTACGCTGTAAGGCACCATGTATGTGGATGGCACAGTATAATAAACAATAAAAATGAAGCTCTGTGTCTTTAAAAAAATATTGCTTTCCAAATATAACAACTGCACAGTGTATATCAGTCATTTAAAGTACAACTAATCAGAGGTACATTCCACTAAAGATAACAGAATAAAAATGAACAAAAATATGTTTGCCATTTTCAGAAATTCAGAATTCATCTGTATATATTTGTTTTCAGTGTATCTGTAAAAAAAAAATCATATCCCATACAACATTATTTCTTTCTGGCAGCTCATCTGGCAAAATGTCATTTGAAACGTTGCCAGCCACTTCTGCAGGCTTTCCATCGACTTCATGTTCACACTCTGGTGGATAACTCTACATGCCTTTGATGACTTGGACAACTCCACCTGGGCATCTAATCATGCCTTGTAGTTTACAATGCTGTCTCAGCAGTTTGGGGGGTGGGGTTATAGTTTTGTTTTCAGAGTGTCACTCTAGTTTCATGTGCTGTAGGCTGTTATTAACTTCATTCATCATCTGCACCTCAACAGCATCTGTAGTAGGCTGTGGCTTTTCCTGGCAAGTCCTCTGCTTCTGGTGGTAGAAATAAATACATACATATTTACAGGGAAACATAATCTTAGCCAAATAATTTTAGCCCTCAGAAACAGTGTCAAAGGACCCAATGCGATAACTAAGAGGGCATGGTCCTCATTAGGAATCCCATGCAAGCTGCTCTCAGTTTTTTATTTAATTTTTAAATGTATATAATAGCTCTGTATTGTAATCTGTGTGAGAATTACACTTCAAAATTACATTTCAGAATTGGTATACCCTAAAAAGGATCACAGACATCCATCTTTTTAAAATGTTTATCCTGCTAGATTTTTTTCCACAGTGCTTCTTGCAATACTAGCTCTTGAAACAATTCTGAACATCAAGGCCTTAATCCAATACGTACATCAATATTTACATAAAGGCCTTAATCCATCAAGGCCTGTACCTATGGCATAACAGGGTCCTCTTTCCCCTCATTCCAGACTGCTATGGGGAATTGGATGCATGCCTCCCATGTCCCTGTGGATATTGGTTCATGTTGGGACACAAAAAAAACTGTAGTGTGTGGTGTGTGTATAAAAAAACTATATCTTTTTTGAGGTGTGGTGACCAAAACTGGAAGCAATACTCCAGATGTGGCCTTACCATCGATTTGTACAACAACATAATGATATTGGCCGTTTTATTCTCAATCCCTTTTTTAATGATCCCAAGCATGGAATTTGCCTTCTTCACAGCCGCCGCACACTGGGTCGACACATTCATCGACCTGTCCACCAGCACCCCAAGATCTCCTTCCTGATCCGTCACAGACAGCTCAGAACCCATTAGCGTATATGTGAAGTTTTGATTTCTTGCCCCAATGTGCATCACTTTTCACTTACTTATATTGAAGGGCATCTGCCATTTTGCTGCCCATTCTCCCAGTTTGGAGAGATCCTTTTGGAGCTCTTCACATTCCCTGCTGGTCCTCACCACCCAGAAAAGTTTAGTGTCATTGGTGAACTAATTGGTGTCATTAGCCATTGATGAACTAAAGGTAAAGAACTTCCCTAACAGCCCAATCCTACGTGGACGCCATGCTGAGAGCACAAGTCTGGAGCAATGTCCAGCAGATCCTATGCTCTGTTATGGTGGAGAGGCTGGTCGAGGGGATTGAGAGGTGTAGCACTTACTTGCTTGTTCCAAATGCTGCATAGCTCCCTATGGGACTCCTCTGACCTACACCAGCTCCGTTGCTGGCATAGTGCTTCGCAACCATGGGGGGGGGGTTGTCTGGTTTGGGAAGGGGGTTCGGGATCTGTTGTTCACCAACCACCTTGTCCTGCCCCATCCTGCCCTGCTCTCTGCCCTGTTGCAGCCTCTCTGCTGGCAGTGTTGCGCCAGCAGCAGCTGATATGTGCCCCATTAATGGTGGTGTGTGGCTTTCCAGCTGCTGCACTGACGTCTGTGTCGCATCTGCTGGCGGAGGGGCTTTTGCACTGGCAGGTCTGTCTGTGTGTTGGCATATGTGGCAGCACGCTGGTATTTTCCCTGGTTAGGATTGGGCGTTAAGTTTTCTAAAAACAAGAGTGGCACACATAAATATTATTGTGGATATGTTTGCTGCCTTGTTAGGATTTCATTGTCCATGCCAGGTCTGAATAATGAAAAGTCAGTTAACTTCTTACATTTCTGTTGCGATTCATAGTGCACATGTGTCCATATGAAAATGCACACATGCCCACTAAGATATTGGAATGCCTGCCCCATAATGTGCATATATGTGAATGTGCTCACAAAAATAAGCCCAAAACCAAAATCAGAGAGATAGAAGGGCTCCGAAAATAATTACAATTTAAAATCCATGTTAATTAACACTTATTTTGCTGCTGATGGGGCAGATAAGGGGCAGGGCTTGGCGTACCCCCAGCAAGAGGTCCGCGTACCCTTAGGGGTACCCGTACCACGAGTTGAGAACCCCTGCACTAAGGCACACATCTAAAATCTACTCCTTGGTCTACTATTTCACATCTACTCTCAGCAAAGTTGTGAAGACAGAACCATACATGAAAGCAGCAGAGGTAATGGTGAAGGGAGTGGGTTGTGGGCAGGAGGACTGGCTCAGTGGGCAGGAAGTCTGGCCTAGAGAAGCCGTCTCATATGCCTGAAGATCGGAGGATGGCAGTTCGAGACACCCGGAAGTATCTGTGAGCTGTCGAGAGCTGTCGACACACCGCTGACAATCTGCAGAAGTCCTCGGTGAGAGGAAAAAATGCAGAGCACTCTGAGTGGGAGTCAGAGTGTCGTCGGTCGAGTGTGGGAGGCGAATGCCAGAGAGAAGCCAGATTGTGAAAGGAAACCAATTGGAATGTAGTGTTTTATGGAAAATTAGAACTTTGTATTGTAGTTGTAAAAAAAAAACCCTTTGGGGTTTATAGATCGCTTGCCTATGTGAACCGCCTTTGAAGAGGAGAAATCTGATGACTAAGAAAAAGCGGTATATAAATGCTGGTATTATTATTATTATTATTATTATTATTATTATTATTATTATTATTATTATTATGTAGGCGATGGAAGCAGTTGGTGATCACTCCCAATATTGGCTTCAGAGTGTCTGCCAATGCACTAATGCTACATACCAGAACTCCAAAAGGCCTTGCAGCACCTGCAGCTCAGAAGCAGAATTATAATAAGTACAATGGAACATGTCACTTCGGTCAGGTTAACTGAACTTACCTCTTCCTCTACCTCTTCCTTCAAGATTTTTTACGAAGCCATCCTACTTGGAAGCATGTTTTCATCGAATTAAATGGGACTGATATCTGTGTAAACATGGTTAGCATCAAACTGGATTGATTCTAGAATTTTCCTCACTAGAGGGCCAGCCCAATCTTACTCAACCCCCCAACCCCCGCTGATGCCACCGCACCAATGGAACATGTGCTTTTATCCACAGGAAGGGGGTGGTTGAAAAGGACTCCTCGCCCTGGGGAGTTCACTTGCCCTGGGGAAAGCCTCCACCACTGCCATGGGACTCCTTGGATCTAAGCCTGCTGTTTAGCAGGCGCACGTCCAAGGCGTGTAATGGCTGCAGTGAGATGGACAGGGTTAGGATATTGGCGCACGTGAGTGCTGCTGATACTGGCCCTGGTCTGCCTCCCTTCCCGCCCTCTGGCTCACCTGGGAACATCCCTATTCCTTCCCATCCCCGCCATCGTCACACATACCTTTTTGTGCAGCAGTGCACTCAAAATGGCTGCTGGCTACATGCGCCACCACATGCGCCACCAGCATTTATATACCGCCACTACATGCGCCACCACAAACCATTTTACAATAGAGGAACTCTGTTCCACTATCATAAAGCCCTGCATGCACCAGCCCAATCCTATAAATACTGGACCGTCAGTCAACTGTCTATAGAAAAAATATCTGAAATCAACAACTTACATCAAGAAGCTGTTTCTGTTCTTGCAGAATTTAACAGGTCTGTAACTAATTTTACATGTGTATCTTGCATGTTTTCTTTAAGATAGCCTAATAAACAACCAGAGAGTTCAGTTATATCCTGGAATTTATTTAATACCTTGCCTGAATGTAAAGTCTAAGAGTGATCAGTGTTGCAATGCTTGAGGTAACATAAACATTCACAGAATCTTTTATCCATCCATTCATCCATTTGGAGACTACTGCTTTTGGCACTCAATACGGCTCACAGGATATCAAAGCATATCAAATCACAAGAACACAATAATAAAATAATACATGCAACCACCTCTCAATTGACGAATGTCCAAATGATGAAGTTTTGCTTTAACAAAGTATATTTTTACCTTTAATTTCAATTTGTGAAGAAAATTTCCTCTATAGCGAAGAAATCGGTTGGTGAGTGATTCAGTCTTCATAGATGTCTAGAATTTATCGCTTTGTGCTGCGGATGAATGCACTAAGTGGAAATGCATTATGGGTCTTCTACATCACATCATCCCATGATATGCTCTCAGTTTGTCAGTGTTCTTTGTGTGCAAAGCTCTTGAGTGATCTTGTGGGGTCAACACTGCCCTTAGTTTTGTCAATATGCCTCCCTTTAGCTGGTAAAGAGTCTTTAATTTTTTTTATTGAATATATTATGTCACTTTTGCATTTCAACAGTGGACTATGTTTTTCATTTTACACCAGTCAAAAGACATTGCATAAGCATTGACTGGTATTCATTGAATAAGCCTTGGCTTACACGTTTCCCCAACCAACTGCTTTTGCTGCACAAATTGCTTTCATAAATTGAGTGATGGGTGTATTACCACAAAACCATAATTCAATAAAATATATATAAAAAATACAACTAATCTAAAAACACAATAAGCATTCCTAAAGCCCGGGCACTTAAATGGGGCACGGTCCTGCATAGCAGACGTGACAACTCACTGAATTACCCATGAACATGGACTTGGAAGACAAGGAGTCAAAATATAGCCAGTTACTTAAAACCCAAAAGAAAAATGGAAATAGATAAAAATACAAGTAGGTTGATGAAAATGCCTGTCTTTGGCTGGATGTCTTTTCAAGTGGCTGTTTGCTGGTGTTCATCTTTTTAGATTGTGAGCCCTTTTGGCACAGGGAGTCATTTATTTTATATTGTCTGTAGACTGCTTTGTGAACTTTTTTTGTTGAAAAGCAGTACAGGGGTGGGCTCCACTATCTGCAGATCCCTTCACTTATCCGTGGATAGTGGGAGAACCACACACCCCACGTGCCACACCGGACATTCTTTTACCTTAATTAGCTGCTCTGTGTCTTCCTTTAAACAGATGCTTATAGCACAGACGCCGGCTGAGTGCTAGAGAGGCTCAGCCGAAGAACACCGGGCCTTTGCAAATAAAATTATAGAATCGTCAAGTTGGAAGGGGCCTTCAAGGCCATCAACCCCCTGCTAGAAGCAAGAAAATCTTCTCGAAAGCATCTCTCAAAGGTGCCTGTGAAGCCTCTGCTTGAAGACCTCCAGCAAGGGAGAACCCACCCCTTTCCTCTGGAATTGGTTACATTGTAGAACTGCCCCTACCTTGAAGAATGTCTTCCTGAAATCCAACCTACCAGTAAATCTTGCCTCCTGCAGCTTAAGCCCATGAAGCCCAATGGAGACATTGTTCAAGGCACGATCTAGTTCTACTAGATCTAATGGGCAGCAGCAGAAAACAAATCTTTGCCCTCTTCCAAGCTCTTCAGGTATGTTAGGAGTGCTATCATGTCCCCCCTCAGCAATTCCTTCCCCAAGCTAACTACACAGAGTGCCCTCAACCTTTCAAGTTTCCAGTGCTGAAATGAATATAGCTGGAAATGGAAGTTACGAGGCCATGCATGGATTGATCATAATTCCTAGTGAATGTTGGACCTTAATTTAATGGTCCAGTTTTGTCATTTCCAAAACTGTTGCTTGAATGGGCAAAAAACATAAACCAAACTATTATTATTTATGATATTTTATGAAACAAAAAATTGTAATTCCAATGTGCTTTCTTCTCGAGATATTTCTGAAATCCCAAATGGTGTCATATTCTCCATCTGTGGATAGACATTTAGAGCAGGGGTTCTCAACCTTTGGAGGCCTGGGTACCCCCTATCATGGTCCAATTTTCTGAAGTACCCCCTGCTAATTAATTGCTAATTAATTGGATTAATCAATCAATTAATTAGCTAATGAATCATTAAATAAAGAAGTATTAACACAATTTTAAAACAATTTTAAATATGAAAAAATGTCTTATTTAACTGTGTGTGTGTCTGTGTGTGTATGTCCTCTATAGAGTATTTGTTGTGGAAAGTGAACTTCACCATTGTAAGTACTGCAGATGCATTTGTAAACTGCAGCTATATGTCTGTGGAACATATAGTCTGTGTAAAATAGACTATGAATGAAACAGAAGAGATGGTCAGCAAGCACATCTTGATATCTCCATTGTATGCACTGATTTCCATTTTGGTTATTGTCATGCTTCCGGGTAGGTTGTCAAGGATTCTTTTTTTTTCCTAGCAGTGCAACTGAGTATGAGGGGAAACAATTGTGTAGGTGAAGCTTCACCCATCACACCATCTCCATACTGGAGAAAGGTTCACCACTTATTTTCTGTTTGTAATCTATCATGCCAGGAAAATAATGTTGATAGCCCTATTTGTGTGTGTTTCAAAATATTATCCTGGCTCTATATACATATTTTGACTCTTGGTTACCTGAAAGATAAAAAAATTCACATAATCTGCAATAAAAACAAATGCACCCATCAACTGCTGATAACAAAATATTCTTTGTACACAGCATTGGATTCTGGAAACTGCCTTTTAAACATGAGTCCAAGCAAGCCCAAGCTTCTTCCGTTACTGAACAGGCCACAGGTCCTGTTTTTCTGCAACTGTGTAACCATATATCACAAGTATACTTGATTCATTGAATACGTTCATGTTGTTTACTCCTATAAACACAGTGATTGCAGTTGCCATAACTGTCATACCCATGATGACAAAGCAACAGTTTAGATTAGAAAATGCATACCGCATCACTGGTGCAGTTAACTCCTTGTTATCGGCATGCGTGCTTGTACCAACTGCAGTTCCTGGCCTTCCCAGAAGCCACCATTTCTGCACTGTGGTCAGCACAGCATGCTGATTCAGTTTCCCTTCCTCACTTTGATTTGAGGGGCTTAAAGTGGGAGAATTCTACCAAACGAATCAGAACCCTATTCTTCTTGATATCCGTGATGATGGAGAAAGTACTTCAGAGATTAGGGCCTGCTCTACCTGAAACGATTGTGCTGGAAAAGAGTGGGACTTGGAACTACTTGGGACTTGTTCCTGTGGCACTCCTTCTGGTGCTCCCAAGGCCTAGTTCCTTGCAGAGCAAGAATGAATCAACACCATACACATGGATTGCTTTTTTTTTTTTTTAACAAAACCATGATCACTGGAGTTGAATCTAGAGACTTGTAGCATGTAATTGGACAGGAAAACAATTCTCATACGTCATATGACGTTTCCTTGCAGCAGTGATGGTCTAATTTCATTACACGTGAGAAGACCTCTAGTCTATTGCTGTTCATTAATTCTTTTAAGGGTCACCATGTCTAAGTACAATGTACATACTGTTCCTTTATTATGGTACAAGAAGAGAAATAACTACCGTGCATCTGGTGTAGATTATACGGTTGCCAGAGGACCCGTATAGTTAAGATCTTCCCCAATGTTCCGTGACATCATTATACAGGTTAAAAATTCTATAAGTTAATCATGTGCTGTGTGAAGAAGTACTTCCTTTTGTTGGTCTTCAATTTACTGCTAGTCCGTTTCATTGGGTGACGCTGAGTTCTAGCATTATGCTGTAACAAAGTTGAGCTTAAAAACTGACTTTGGGTGGCAGGCCGTAGTTTGTTGACCCCTGGCTTAATTAAGACTTTAGGCCATGGGTCAGCAAACTACAGCCCGTCATCCAAAGTCATCTGGCCTGCACGGAGCTCGGCTTGGGAGGTGTAGCCACCCGCCCAATTTGCCACACACCAGATAGAAAATGGCAGAGAGCCTGCCCAGGCTCGTGGACTCCCAATGGCACAGGAGGCTTTGCCTCCCAAGCCAAGCTCTGCGTAGCTGCTTCCAGGAGCTTGGCAACGTGATGACATCATTGCCGAACGCCCGGCCCCGTTGCCCGGAAAGGTTGTCAACATCTGCTTTAGACCTTGAGGGCAGGGATACACTTTTTTAAAGCAAGATTCTGCAAGAAAAGAACAAAACAGAAGAAAATATACATTTTGCAAAAGATAAATTGGTGCATACATGATGCATAGTAGAAATCTTCAGGCTGTCAGTGCTGAATCATTCCATATTATTTGCAAGTGGCTGTTTGAAAGGTCTGTACAGAAGGAGGTGGGGAAGAGCATTGTTTTCATTTTTCACATGGGATGCCCATGTGTCTAAGGCCACCCTCAACCAGTAGCTTGCCCAGTCAGAGGAAGAAGAGTTCCTATATCCATCATGGCTGATTTCAGAATTGAGTCAAGATACTCCAGCCTGGTTCATAGCTTCCTTATAAGGAGGGCTGACTGCCTTGCATGAGTAACCTTGACCTATCTGCTGTGGAAGCACATTTCTGCACAGCACTTGCTCTTTGCGCGTGGCACGCCATGATCTGGAGGGCACACCGGTTGACCTAATTCTGCGACTCTGCTTCTCTGTGCTAGCAGGCGAAAGAAGGGGGGAAAGTCTGAAATAATGGGGCAGAGCTTTGTGGAAGCCCAGCATGTGCTTGAGCCTCAGGTCGCGTGTCGTGTAATCCATTGCAGACCAAACTGACCCCAAACGTGCATAAGATCAATTTTGGACCATTCTCTGAAAACGCCTCTTTTTCAACCCCAGGGGGGGGGGGGAGGAGGGAGAACGCCAACTCTTGGCGCAAGCAAAACACTCAAGCTGAGCGCTGTTGGAGAGGCTGCAAAAGCAGCTTCCTTCCTCACTGCAGCTCTCCTCCCCTCGGCCCAGATTTCCCGTTGGGCTCTTCAGCCGAGGGAACCTTCGGAGACCGACTCCTGGAGAACGATTAGAGCTGAGCGATTAGAGCAGAGAGACGAATCCTCACATCGAGGCGTTGCGCCTGCGCGCCTCCGACTCCGGCTCATATACACACGCACACATGCATCCGCTCCCTTTCTGTTCTGCAGCGGCGGGGAGGGAGGGGGAGAGCTAGAAGCTGGTGCTCTGCTCGGAGGACACAAAGAAGCGGCTCCACTGGCAACGGCGCCGGGCTTGAAAAAGGCTGCCACCCCCCTCTCTCCTTCTGAATGGAAGCCCCGCTTTTCCGAAGCGCCCTTGGATTTACCCTGCCAGGAAACCGTGGCGGAGAGGCGGCGGCGGTGGCAGGTTCGGCGGGACCAGCGAGAAGCTATTGCTCCAGGGATTGAAATGCTGCTGCTGAAGGGAAGAAGTTGCTTAGCATCCCTCGCCCCGACCTCGTTGCTGTAGCCGAAGAAGAGATGCTGCAAGAAGGCGGCACGGCGATCGCTTACTCGGCTGCTCCACGGCAAGCAGAAGGCTCCCAGGCGCGAGAGCAGCCCTTGCAGCTGTGAGGGGGGCCAGCAGGGCAGCAGGGGCAGCTAGTGAGTCTGGACTCCTCGACGCGGTGCTGCCGCCGCCGGCGGGGGCTGGCGCGGTGGAAAACCTTTGCCCGCCCCGGCTGGGCTCAGCGTAGCAGCAGCGTTTGCTTCGTGGATGTGTATGAATGAGTTCTGCACCGAATGGGCGCAAAAAGCGCCCGAGGTCCACGGGCTCCATCTTCCAGATCAGTAAAACGCCGCTGCACGCCCGGGACTGTGAACGCAGGGGCAGCACCTCGGAGGGCGCCTACAAGACCCAGAGAGCCCTGGATGACTGCAAGATGGTGGGTAAAGCGCAACTGCTCTCGTTCTTCTCCCCCTTCCCTTCCCTCCCCCCCCTTTGAACACATTTTTTTTGTTGTTTGCGGTAGGTACCACTCCTCTCGCTCTCTGTCTCTCTTTTTCTTTCTCTCGTCTATTCCGATCACGTGCAGTTGCACTATTTTTAAAACTGCAGTCCGCATTTTGAGTTGACACCCTTTTTACTTAAGTCGTAATGGCTTAAAGACAAGCGATGTGCAATGACATGGGTAAAGGAAGTGCCGGGTAGCTCGCTCGTTTTGGATCAGAGCCCAGATGTGTTAAAATGACCATGATGTGGGGGGGGGGGAGCCGGGAGGTATGATCGAAGAAATACTAGATTCACCTATAATATGGCAACATGTTCTAGATCCCATGGAACCGTGCCACACAAATCCAGACCAAGCACCTGTAACTCGCCACGCTGCCCCCGTGTTGTAATGGCTAAACAAGTGTAGTGGGTAGAGCCTCACTGTAGCGGGGGTAAGAAATCGAGGTGTGTTCTTGCATCCCATCCCAATAATAGTGCTAGCAAAGATGACACACAAATTGAGGTACTGCCTTGATGTTGCTGAATAATCTGAGAACCAGCTCACCTCTGTTTCAGTCTTCAGGATCAATGAAAAGGGAATCTGCCACAAGTGTGATGATGATCTCCCCAAATCTGAATGAACTTGTATGCTTTTGAAAACTCACACCACTCAGGTTCACCACTACTGCTATCCTGCATGTTTCAGTAAACTAATCTTGCTCTTTTGAGCATAGCAAAATTCTTCATTGCTGTTAGGGCACAGCGGTAAAAAAAAAAAGGTGTTTTATGCACGCATACCAAACTTCAGTGTTATGCAGGGTAAACAATGGCTGCTAAAATTATATTGTGTTGAATCTTCTATAGGAAAAATCTTTTCCTTTGTGTTTAATTTGCCCATTTCTTTATCTCTCTCTCTCAGAATCTGCCACATTGAGGCCTCTTCTGCTTTCCATTTTGCTCTTTATAGTTAAGATAACTGTAGACAGCACAGATGCACCAAAAAAAGGCAGCTCCCCCCCCCCTTTCTCAGTCTCAGGCTTCAACTTGAAAACAAGCTCTTCATAAATCATTATGGCACTGAGATGTAGCACGGCAGAGGGATGTCTGGTACGTCCCCAGCCATCGGCCAGCAGAAGGGAAGCACTGTCTAGCCTTTGCCATCAGCCAGAAGGCTAAGGGCTGCTGAGGTGTGTGTTTTCAGTTATTACTGCAATTTATGGTAAGCCGTCTTGAGAACCCAAAGGTGGGGTATAAATCCTCTAAATAAAAACGATGTACCAACTAGATTGAGCTTTTAGTTTCTCCTCATCCCTGAATTTGTAACAGGTAACCAAAGAATAAAGGGAGGTAGAGGAGGTTTACTTCTTCACAGGTTAACTAGGGCAATTTTGAATTCTTTGTTTTTACCTTCAAACATGGCCCAGATAGCCTGGACCCCCTTGTGTTGAAGTAGACCCCCTTGTATTTTGTTGATGATGACCAGATTGGAAAATCTCTCTTGTGACCCTGTTGTTAAGTGTCTAGTCCAGATATATTGGGCCTGGGCTGGGCACCTTTGTTTAGCAGCAAAGGCTATCGAGACTAATTTAAGGTAATTTACATATTTGAGATTTGTGTAAGTAAGACAATTTGCATATACTGCTCATGATCCTATCCACTTGGTAGAACTGTTATATTTTGTAGTAGTCATTCTGACATTCTTACTCTTGATTGCAAAAAAACAAACTAAAATTAGTCCGTACTTTAAAACAACTCTGTATATGGACTTTGAAATAATGAACTCTGAAAAGCAATTACTTTGAACTTCTTTCTAGTAGTCTCCTTTTTTTCAATCTTAGCCAATTCTCATCCTTGCATTTCCAAACTCATTTCTGTATTCATGGTGAGGGCTAGAAAGGTAACCTTTAAAAAAACAACACGAAAGCTGGGATTTATAGGGTTCTAGTAAGGCCCTGTAAAAGCTTTACAGAAGTGCTGTTGAGGTTATCTGTTGCCAAACTCTGGCTTGGCCATTCTGTCAAATACATGTTTTCCTCTGTTTATGCCGAAGGATTTTCAGGGCTGAAAAGGATGTACGTGGCAGATTCATCTTCCTCCCAGAATGCAATAATGTCTCGGGGGAGGCCTGAACATATTGGTGGATAATCCCACTTTATAGTAATTCCTTGTAATTTTGTGTGTGAGAGCCAAAATCACTACTAGCAGATCTGCTTGATAGCGTGTGTGCTAACTGCTGATGGCAACAACAATTTGTGCAGTAGGAACAGAAGTGTTTTGATCATAAACTTTGACATGATTGCCTCCTATATGGTAACATACAGCTGTGGGATATTGGGGGGGGTTTTTTTTGAGACATTTAGGATGTGTTAGGATCCCTGTTATCATGGGAAGAGATGCAGTTTCTTTCTGCTTTGTGATAGTTTGAGGATTAAGGTTAAACACTGGACAACTCTGGCAGGATCTATATTTTTCCTTCTTCCCCAAGGAGGAATTTGTAGGTAAGCTGTTAGGACTCTTCCTTGTTCCAAATCACAGGCACATTCATTTTGTTTCCACAAAATATTTTTTTAGTTCAACAACAGTATTTGGGTTGAACAAAATAATAGTAATCTTGTTAGTACTGTTCTTGTAATATTTTACATGAGTTTGCTGGTGATGCATTTCAGCTGAGGGGCTTCTCTGCTTGCCTGTCTGTTTGTTTTACACAGGCCAGAGTGCTTGCAAGGAATACTAAGTGGTGATATTCCAATATACCTTATTAGTCAGTGAGTGAAGATTCTTGAAAACGGTGTTACAGGTAGGAGGAAAATAATTTCAAAATAAATTAGCAAAATCTCCAGTGCGGAAATAAATGGCACATTCCACTCCCTAGATGGGCAGCAAAACACAAATCAGTGGGGGGAAAAGGAGGGAACTATTTCTGGAAACATTATCGTCTTTCATGATAAAATAATCCCTTGCTTCTGGGGAAAGAGAGGCTCTTGTTGATGCCTGGTTCAAGTTTTAAGACCATTTTCAAAGGTTTGAGCTTATGAGATGTTTTTCCTCGCTAAGAATGAATACTCTGGGTGTACAGAGGCAGCTCCCACAACATTTTTGACTATACATATGTGTTATAATTGGGGTTATCCCTTCTGTTTATAATCTAAAGGAGCAAGCTTAAGTCTTGCTGGAGGAACATTTTGAGAAATACTTCCTTCTCTGCTAGTGCAATAACATACCTTTTATCTTTTTTATTTTTTTCAGCTTGTCCAGGATTTCAACACCCAAGTGGCTCTGTACCGCGAGTTGGTCATTTCCATTGGGGACGTCTCAGTCAGTTGTCCATCTTTACGTGCTGAAATGCACAAGACTCGAACCAAAGGATGTGAGATTGCCTATCAGGCACACCAAAAGCTAGCAGCAATCTCTGGGTAGGAGACTTTTTCCATTTCTTCATTTCAGCCTCTGGAATACACAAGATTCTGGATTGCGAAAAATTGTATCCAAATTGCAGCAGAGGCAGTACTAGATGGTGGTAGTTTTAGGTGACATACCGGTATATATTTGTTATTCTTAAGAAACCCTTGAACCATGCTGAACTTGCTTTTGTCCATACATTCACCGAAGTGCATGTGAAGGTCAGGGCTTAGGCTCTTCTTGTTTGGCTCTCATTTCTACCCTGGGTTAACTGATGTGTGGGTGCTACAGTGGGGAAGAGCCAGCCGCAATCTTCACATATCACAAGAACCTTCTGTATGCTATTGATTGATGCCTGGCGCCTCTTGTTCATTCTGAGTGAATGAAACAACACAAAGGGCATTGCCATGCTACAGACTACAATGGTCTTACATCTTCTAAGGAAGTCTGAAAGTTGTAGTTCTTTCAGAGTGCACTAGGGATTTCTTGCAGAGACTTATCAGCACCCTACAAGCTACAAGTCCAGGGCTGTTGGGGGGGGGGGGGAGCCATGCCATTTAAACTGGAATAGAACTGATACTTGAGTTTATACTACAGTATTGACAGAGGGTGGCAGAATTCCCACTTGTGGGATCTACTTTTGCTTTTTATTAAATCCCAAGGTCCACCAACCAGATCTATATGTAGAATAGAGGGTTGGGGCCCACGTGGGGGCAGAAATGCACTTTAAATTCAGGAACATGGTGTCTCTGAGCACATGTCCATCCCAGGTACCAGAATTGAGCTCCCAGTCTTCTCACACAAAATCCCACTCCTTATTTCTCCCAAAGCTTTCTTAGTTTCAACAGCTAATTTGGAATGGGGTCAGGGGAGCCTTTGTTAATGCTGTTGTTAAACAACTGCAAGTTGGAAAGTCTTACTATATGCTGCAAATCGTCTGATCTGTTGTTAGATCCTGATTAACATTCTGTCTAACAGTCTAACCCAAGTCTAGATTGCTCCTCTCTGAGCAAAATGGCATCCTAAAAAGACTGCGATTTAATGTTAAGATAAATGTGAAGCTTTATGGACAAATTATTTAACCATACTGTCTCTAAGGGTGCCGTCCTGTATGCACTTATCAGGGAGTAAATCCCACCCACAGTGGGGCTTATTTCTGAGTAGACATGCCTAGGATTTCAGTTTACAGACATTTGCTATCCATACAGAGCCAGTGTTGTGTAATGGTTAGAGATTTGGAGTGGGGAGACCCGGATTCCAATCCTGACCTAGCCATGAAGCTTAGTGGGTAACCATGGACCAGTCATAATTTGATAAGCTAGCCTAATTTACAGGATGGTTCTAAGGATAACATAGACAGAGGGAGAAGAACCTTGTATGCCACCCTGACCCTTATGTGCCTTGGCGAAAGGATGGGATAGAAATGTAACTCGCAGCATAAGCCTATGCATGTCTACTCAATATTAAGTTCCATGTGTTCAAGGATATAGAACAGCAGGCTAAGATTCTTGTTTTTTAATATGAGATTTTTATTGGTTTTTAGCACGTATTTTAGAACATAGCAAAGAATGTATTTTCATAATATAACGGGTAGTATTCATAAATAAATACACTGGCTCCCTGACTTAGGGATGTCTGAGTTATGGACATCTGAGTTACTGACGGCTTCGTTGGCGCTTTTGCATAGGTGCAGAAAATCCTTTGTGTTTTCGCGCAGGCGGAATAGCGCTGGTCTGGCTCTTTTAAGGTACCTACGTTCTGACTTCTGGACAGGCCTCCGGAATGAAACTGGTACGTACGTTGGGGACTTTCAGCCCAATCCTGTGTAAGATGTGGCGGCAGGACAAAAACCGCCACCCAGCGCCGGGGGAGCACGTGCGGGGAGCACGTGCTCCCCATGTGCTCCAGTTACACAGGATTGTGCTGTTAGTGTAGGGGCAAAAAACCCCCACCTAAAATGCTGCTCACTGAAAAGGTGGCTTTTGTGCTAGGCTTGGAGCAGGCTTAACCATTCCGGAAACTATCAGAACAAGGAGGGGATCAAGGCCAACTAAAAGATTGTAGTAGTGCTCTATGATGGCAGCGGTGTTTAGAGAAAACGTATGCATTTATATTTCTCATGGATGCCATCTGAGGTTAGGAGAGCTTTTTTGTTTTTTCATTTGTTCGTTTGAGAGACAGCAAATGACACCAGACAAATACAATAGGAAATGTCTATTTTAAAAAAAGCCGTTTCCCTCTTGCAGGTACAGTTTTCACCTGTAAAATTTACACCTTCATTTATACGCCTGCCAGTTAAATTTGTGGTGCAAAGTTGCAAACAGTTCACATTCAGTTTATTTATGTATCAAAACATACAGGTACTAATTGCACCTGCAAAAAGGAGGCTATACATTCATCCTTTTGAAAGCTTACCCCAGGTAAGTAGTGAAAACACTCCATTTGTGTACTGGATGCATAGTTCATAATAAAGATGCCTGATAGTGCCTTTCTGACAAGCATCATAAAGAACACTCCCTGTTTCCGCAGGTATTAATAACCGAATTGTCAGATATCTACATCTTAGCCTAGTATTAGGAAATATAGATAAACCCCCATTTTGTCACATTCCAGAAGTATTGAGAAAGTGGTGGAAATGGCATAATAAAGTGTTGTGATGTATTCTGGGATATGCAGGAAATCAGAGGCGTTTCTATGGTGGGGGCGGTACTGTAAGTTGCGCCCCGTCCTAGTTTACAACTCGGAATGAGGAGGCCCCGCCCCCTTGCTGTCGGAGCCATTCCGTGCAGTGAAAGCAGCGGGCAGGGAGTCTCCTGTTCGTTGGTTTCGCCGCAACTTACAGTACCGGGGCGCAGTACCGCCCCCACCGTAGAAACGCCTCTGCAGGAAATTTGATTTGCAGAGCAAAATGCTTCGTTAAGTAGTTAGAAATTAACTAACTGCTACATTACCCAGGGTATCCTAGTTTATTTGTGACAGGTACAAGAAATGTAGGGCTCATCTTCTCATCCACATTTCATTAATGTCACCTGTGATATGAGTGAAAAGGCTGGGCGAGAACCAGACTACCACAAACTTAGTGAACAGTTTGCATCAACCTGTCATAGCAGCGTGGCTTGTATGCATTTTATTGTAGCTCATGTATCCTCTCGGATAATGTGGATGCATTCCTTTTTTGCTTGTGAACTAATCAGTGTTTGAATTAATGTTCTGCTCAGGACTTTGGGGTTATTTTCTTTGGATTTTCTCAGAACCATTAGATTAAAAAATAGGAGGGAGGGAATCGTCACAACTCTTAGCCACACTGGTTATCCTTACTAGAGACTATAAATGGAACGTTCAGAAGAACTGGAGAGCTAATTAAGAGCATAAGTGATGGCTTATGCAGAGGCTTATATAAATCATATAGGAAAATATGTGTACATCTAGACATCTGTAATGTAATTCTGTATCCTAACTTTTCTGAAGATTAACTGCAAGATTTTTCTAGTCCTTTATCTTTTCACATTTCTCCGGTTTCTTTCAACTGTGAAAGTAAAAGTTCAGAAAACACTCTTCAAAAAGGAACATTTCTCAGCTTGTGGTTTTGAGAACCAATGCTCAGGAACAGTGTGATTAATTTGTAAGGTGAGAGATGTCAGTGCTTGCACCAGTCCAGAAAACGTGCCTAGAAGAACTGACTGCCAATCTTAGATATGTGGGAGCCGATACTCTGCACGTGCTCAGAAGTGTTCCATTCTTGTATGTTCTGGGCCTGAGTGCTTATAATTGAAAACACATTTGGGAGCTCTGGTTAACATAAGAACAAAAGTCTGACTGGATCAGACCCAAGGCCCATCTAGTCTAGCATTCTCTTTCCCACAGTTTCGCACCGACTGCCTCTGGGAAGACCATGAGCAGAAGAGAAAGGCATGCTTCTCTCTCACAATTGCTCTCCTGCAGTTGGTATTCAGAGGCATACTGCCACTGAACCTGGAGGGTAGTGTATAGGCAGCATAACTAGTAGCCGTTGATAGACCTATCCTCCGTTATTTTGTCCAATCCCCCTTTAAAGCCATCCGGGATAGTGGTCATCACCATATCTTGTGGCAGCGAATTCCACAGGCTTATGCACTGTATGAAGAAGGACCTCCCTCTGTCTGTCCTAAATCTCCTGCCAGTCGGTTTCATCGCATGACCCCTGGTACTAGTATTGTGACAAAGGAGAAAAGCTAACAATTCATAGTCAGTGCTGGTCAGGCAATGTTCAAATTCCAGATTGCGGAAATCATGGAAAATTGTGTAACCGTTCTTGCCTGCTCTGTGTAAGGAGCTGGCTTCGTGCCAGCGCTGGAGCCTTAATTAAGGTAATGGGCACGGGCGGGCTGTGGGGATAGCGTTCCCCCCCATCCGCAGGTTTCAGTATCCGCAGAGGGGGCAGGAACCTATCCCCTGCGGATACGGGAGACCCCCTGTAAGTAACCAGCAGTTTCTGGATTAATACAAATGTGTTTGGGGGGTGGGCATTGTTAAGGGAGAAAAGAGAAGAGTGTTAGATTACTGCAGCCAATATCATAGCTGCTCTGGATGTAGTTCTTGTATTGCTATGTAGTGTTATTTTGTAGGATTGGTGCAACTTGCTTACTAATGGGATTAAAATTATATACTGTATTATATAATGTGTAGTAATACCCCCTCCCCCGCTTTTGGCAGAAACACCCAACATTGCATCTGTATGTGTTATCTTTGCAGCTCTGCCTGTTCTTTTGCCAGTAACCTTTTTTATTTGCGGGTTTGGGACCTGCAGATTTGTTATACCGTGGGTCTTGGACCCATGAATGTTAATGCTGAAAAACCTGTTTAAAGAAAAAAAAAGCCCCCAAAGTGCCATTTTACTTTTTAAATGCCAAACCGCGCTGTTTTCAAGCTTCCACAAGGCTTCTTGAAGCTGCACGACCCACTTCCAGCTCGCACGAAGACTCTTCCCCCCCAGCCTTCGCACAACTTCAACAGTGGGTCGTGCAGCTTCAAGAAGCCTCATGGAGGCTTGAAAACAGCACAATTTGGCAATAAAAAACGCAGCAGCTGATAAGGGACAGTGTCTTGCGTACCCTCAGCCTGCGGTTCGCGTACCCCTAGAGGTACACATACCACAGGTTGGGAACGCCTGCTCTAGTTAGTAGACAGTTTCTCAAAGTGTACTCCTAGGTAAAATGGCGTTTTGGGGGCTTTTCCCACCTTTAAACAGGCTTTTTCGGCAGACCTGGCATCTGCGGATCTTCGCTATCGGCGGAGGTGGATGGATCCAGAATGGACCCCCATGGATAGCGAGGTCCAACTGTACTTGCATCGTGTTGCACTCTGGACAGCACTGCAGATGGGCCTACGATGACGATGATTTGGCTTTAGCTCCTGCTTAATTTGGGCCATTTCTCCTCTTCTTCATTTACCTGTACCACTTTGCAGGTTGAACAAAGACAAAATGTTCAGCCTTTTCATTAGCAGCTGCCCAAGTAATTTTTAGGGGCCCTGTCACACTATGCACTTTCAGAACTAACATTGCCTTCTGTGGATGGAGTTTTCATAGCTTTCGCGCTGAGAAGGCAGAAACATGCACTGTTATCATTGAACAAACAGTATTATCATCATAGACTGGCAACAATTCCATTTGCTTCAGTGGACACTCACTGGAGGCATTTACAATCAGTTCAGTAAACAGCAATAAACCGATTGTCCGGCCTGAACTGAGGAGGTTGTGGACTTGATGGTGGGGTGGCTCAGCGGCCATGCAGTGCTCTCAGAAGGATCAGGGAGAAGTGAAATGGAAATTGGGCAGCACCTCAGTTGCCATGGTAGTGAGCCTGCCCAAATCATGCATTTTTCAGTGATGTCTCTTCTTTGGGTTTCTCCTTCCCCAAATCTGAGTTTGGGTGGGCAGTGACCAGGAACACGGCCTCTCAGTTGTGGCACCCCATCTGGAACTGTCCGGGAGTCCGCAGGACCCCCGGACTTACCTGGGGTCCCCAGGATCCAGCGCCAGCCGTCCAAGGGTCGGCTGGCCCGATGGCACAGCCCCCGGGCAGTCCGCACCCCGCCGAGGGGTGTTCCCCACCATCGCCAGACAAAGGAGCACCACGCGTCTCCAGCCGAGGCGAGGGCCGCCGGAAGGCCCCACCCCTCTCCAAGGCAATGCCCGATGGACGGGGCTGAGCCCGCCAAGGCCCATTGCGGCGCCGGGACCGCAGCGGCCCCGCCAACGTCCCCGATGCCGGCTGGGCAGAGGGAACGACAAACTGGGCGTGCGCGGCCACGGACCCAGGGTTTCGGCAGGGGATGAGCCAATAGGCTCAGACACCTGCCAATCCCCGGGAGGGGCGGGCCTTCCGGGGGGAAGGCCGGGTTCCCAGGGAGGGGGCGGGACTTCCCCCTTACCTGACTATATAAGGAGGCAGCCGGCCAGTGATCAACTAGTCGGCTGTGAGGCTAGGGAAGCCGTGTCTCCCCTCCAGCCTAAGACCAGCCGGCTAGCTCCGGCTGAGAGAGGTGGCTTGCGTGGTGACTCAACCCCCACCCTCCAGCTACCCTGAGGCCAATGCTGACCCCTGGGGGCTACCTTGTTACCAAAAGAGCTGGTTCTTAGGGGAAATTAGCACAGCCCAATGGAACAAGGGATCTTGTATACTGGATAACAAATCAGCGTAAAGCAGTTTCCTTTTTAACTTAGCAAAGAGAGAGACTGAGAGAAATAACTTCAAATAAAGAAGTGTGGATTTATTAAAAAAAGGACAAAGGTAAAATTATTGCATACAGAGAAATAATATATATTCAGCAATAATAATATGCCCATGGTTGGACACCAATAATGGAAAAATACGTTTCTATTGTCTTAAACATAGTGTAAGTGTTCCTGTCTTGATGATGGTGGTTGCTTGTAATGCAGAGTGTATTTGGTGCAAAGGAAAGGGGGGTCAGGGAGAGAATTCTGGGTGTTCCTGCTTCTTCCAACCCAATTCCTAACAGCTAAGAATAGGGAGAGAAAGGGGGGGGAGGTTTCAGAGGTCTTTCATACTACCTGTCTTGTAGAGGAGAGCCTTGCCAGCGTAGCTGTTGGTAGTTTGGAAACTCAGAAGAGTTACAAAATGTAAGGGGAAAAGCTTTCCTTTTTAAGGAGTTTTTAGGGATGGTGCTACATGCAGGCTAGCTTATTCAGGATAAATGTGTAACTTTGGGGAGCTATGTTTGATGTGTAAATTGATAACTTGGGATGAGAATAGAAAGGAACTTCCCTAATCCTTGCAGGATGTAGGTAATCTTTTGTTGCTTCATGTGTCAGCTAACATGCAAATGGAGTAAAACAGTGGTGCCAGAAAGATGTCTCGCACCCAAAATGAAGTTTACCCAAGTTAATACAAACATACAGGTATAATACAATCATTTTGTTACAAAGTTACAAATTACTGAAATTGCATTCAGAAAAGCAAACATAGCTGCAGAAACAAAGGATGAGTAAAGGATTAAAAGTTGCAGTCCATGAGACATGATTATCTTTTCTTCTTCCAGGATGTGTGTTTATGGGGTAAAAGTTCATTTAGGCCTGAACCAAAGTTTTTTGAGAAAAACATGGCCTGTAATAGGTTCAGTTCATTTGGAGGAAGAGGTGCCAGTAAAACAGTTCATTTTGCACCTTAGTATTCCTTGGTGTTGTCCTATGAAATATCATGTTGCTTGATATCAGAGTTCATAAAACAGTATGATGAGGAATGAAACAAGGAGCGGTTGTAACAACCTATCGAGGCCCCAGGGCCCCGACCCTCAACCCTTGGGTGTCGGTCTGGAGACCTACACCCCGCCACTGGGACTAAGGGAGAGCGACCTCCCTTTGAGCACTTCCCTACCGGACTCGCCCAGGAGCACCCGCTCACAGGAACATTTCATCAGAGAACTTCACCTTGTTTCAACTCTGATATCCCTTTGGTGTCAGGCAAAAACTTTTCTTTTCTTTTTTGCGCTAAAAAAGCACAAAAAATTGTGCTTTTAAAAGTTTTTTTAAAACTTTGCTTTTAAATTTTGACCATGGTCTCTGAACCCGAAATTTTTCTCTCTAAACTAAAAACTTTTTTGTTTGGCCAGGCATTCTAGCAGGTGATATTGCTTGTTTTAATTTAGCTTGTGGTTTTGTCTGTTCTACTGATCCTTATTGCCATTTCTATTCTTGTACGTTTTACGTTTTCACTTTTTTAAATGTCGGTTTTGTTCTGATTTGTATGCTGAAAGTGGTGATATTGGCCCCTTAGAACTTTTAAAAATAAATAAAAGCAAAGTAACCGAAAGCAAAGAAATGTATGTCCTGAAGACTAACCATAATTCACCATACAGATAGCATATATGCATTCAAGTCCTTTTTAAAATCAATGGGGCTTGAATGTTCATAACTCTTCCACTGGATTTTGGCCCTTGGGGGTACTGCTGGTGAAGTAATACACAGATGAATTCTGATTCAGGCAGGAAAATGCCTTTTGAGCAGTTAGATTTTTAAGAACTGCAGGTTTACTTTGGTTTTGTGGTCAGAAGAACCTTGATAGAATTGTTTTGAATGCTCTAGTTCAGGGATTCCCAATCTTCAGAGGCCAGTGTACCCCTACGCGGGCCTCCAGCTGCCCCGCATACCCGCATACCTTTGGAGGCCCACTTACCCCTGCGTACCCCCTTCGTACCCTTTCCCTCTGGGTTGCAGTGCGAGTGGGAGGACCCGCCTGCACCGCAACTCGAAAAAAGTCCCCGAGATGGTCCCTGGTAGCTCCTCCTACCTGTTCTCCTGGGCACCATCATCTTGGATTTTGCAAGTTTTCGTGAGATCCAAGATGGTGGCGCCCAGAAGAGCAGGTAGGAGGAGCTACCGGGGGACATCTTGGGGACATTTTTCCATGTTGCAGCTCAGGCAGGCGCCCGCCTGCGCTACAACCCGGGAAAAAAACCCTTTAGCTGCTGTCCCTTGTTAGCTGCTGATAGCAGCTGATAAGGGACAGCATTTCATGTACCCTCAGCCTGCGGTTTGCGTACCCCTAGGGGTACGCGTACCACAGGTTGGGAACGTCTGCTCTAGTTAGTACACTGTTTCTCAAAGTGTACTCCTAGGAACCCTGGGGCTCCCTGAGACCCCTTCAGGAGCTCCACAAGCACAGGGAGAACGGGAGCTCCACAAGCACAGCGAGAACCAGCGGTGCAGCGAGAACGGGAGGCCCCAGAACAGAAAGGGGATTCAAATCCCCTTCAAAGGGGATGTAAATCTCCCCTCCAAAGCATGCCCTGCCCTCCCCCGCTGGTTACACCAGTGGTGTAAGTTGGATAGAACTGTGCTGTGAATCTCACTCCTGACAGCCTTCCAATCTCTGGAAAGAGCTTTTAAGATAGTGTGAGGGGCGGGCTGGTAAAGCCCTAGTAGGCGTAGTGTTGTATGTGCAGCCTTTCGTATTCTGACCAATGTAGATTAAATGAAAAATTCTACTGTTACTGGAATGCTTAGGCTGCTCATTAAAAGAAAAAAGAAAAATGGAAATAAGTAAATAATCTTCTGGTGCTGTTTGACCACAATTATTTGAGTTTTTAATTATTTAATTCTATAGTTGTAATGTCTTCCTTTTTTCTGTATAGTTCTCATTATAAGATTGCTCTTGCATCTCACCAGACACCACAGAAAAAAACACAGAGGGCTAAAGTCTCTTGTGGCTGTGCCTTTAATTGGAATATGCATGAGCCTTTCTACGCTCCCAATAAAAGCATTTAAAAGTAATTATCCTCAGTTTTCTAAAGCAAGCAGGCAAGCAAAAACTGTTTCCGGAGAGTTACGTGATAAAAATCAGTACTTTTTAAAGCAAGTTCACATCTAATCATGAGACTGTTTTAAGATGGAGAAAAACAAAATAAATGTTTTAACTGCTTAATGTGGGGCAGAACGCAATCCTACTGGAAGTTCAGGCAACAGAACGAGCGTTCTGTTGCTCGAAGCTGTCGCGGACGTGCCGAAAAGCACGTTTGCGACAACTCGAGAGGAGGGAAGGCCGGCGCAGAGGCTGGCCTCCCCTGCTCCGGCGCCGGAGCTCCCCTGCGGCCGCTGGCGAACCCAGGTAAGGATCCGGCGGTCGTGGGGGTGGTTTGGCGGGCAGGGGAGGGGGCCCATTGGCCCAGCCGGCCCGGGAGGGGGATGCCCTCGGCCATATCCTGGTCCCCGCTGGGCGGCTGGGCCGTTACACGACCTCCTCCTACTTCCGCCAGCAATTTTGCTGGCGGAAATCTGAGGAGGCCGACTGGGCCGGCCACCACTTACACTCTGGGAAGGGGACAAGCGTCCCCTTCCCCGAGTAGACCTCCGACCTGGGGGCAGCCTGGCTGCCGGGGAACAAGATCCGGCAGGCTGCCCTGGGCCGCCGGCAGGATTGCGCGATAAAGGAGATGGTATGGACCAGTAGAATGATTTAGCAGAAAACTGTACTCTGCAATAAGGCCATAATAAGAGCCCTGCTGGATCAGACCAAGGGCACAATCCTGTGTAACTCTTGCACCGGTGTAAACTCTTATGCCAGTGTAAGTTGCTGTACGCCGACAGAAGCGGGACGGACACCAGTGTAACCCCCTTCGGACACCTCACATGCGCAGTTCGGATGCGGAACAGACGCTGACGCAACTCCGCCAGCATATGGGGCATTCCGGGGCAGAATGCCCCCTGCATCCGCGGAGTTGCACCGGCCTCCATTCCGCATCCGAACTGTGCATGCGTGGTGTCCGAGGGGGGTTATGCCGGTGTCCGTCCTGTGTCTGTCGGCGTATGACAACTTACACTGGCATAAGTGCTCTTACACCAGGGGATCTACTGTTACACCGGTGCAAGAGTTACACAGGATTGGGCTGTCAAGGGTCCTTCTAGTCTCACTCCCTGTTTCCCAGTGGCCAGCCTACCCCTGCAGGAAGTCCACAAACGAGGCTTGATTTGCTTTCCAGCAACTGGTATTCAGTGCCATACTATCTCTGAACATAATAGGCAAACATCTTAAAATCATTAATAAAACAAAGGAGTCTTAAGAAGTGGGTTGCAGATGGCATTCCACATACGTGAATATGTAAGAAGGCTGCCCCCCTCTTACTTAAAAGTGGTTTGAAAAAGGACTGAGTAGGGTGCATTATTTTTGGAATATTTCTATCTTCATCAAATGCTCATTAAATCTTTCCTGTTTCAAGATTTAACAAAATTACAAGTAATGATCTAAAACAGAGGTGGCCAACCCGCGGCACGCGTGCCACAGAGTGGCACGGGAAGGTCCGTCGGGTGGCACGCGGTCGCACACGCCTCTCTTCTTCCCTGCTAGATTTTCCGGCTCTTCAACGGAGGCTGAAAGCAGCTAGCTGCAGCATGTAACTTGCCCTGTGCTCCTCCCAGCGTGCAGCTCAGCTTCAAAGTATTTCAGCATTGGCTGGGGCCACGCAGGCGCTGTGAGGAGAGAGGGACTGCGTGGAGCTCCAGAGATATCGCTCCCAGAGGCCCAGCGGCGTGTAAACCGCCGCTACGGGAAAACTGCGAGCAGCGCGGGCCTCCTCCTTCTCCTCCCACCCTCCACCCTATCCCGCCGTCACTCGCCTGGCCGCCGCGGCGCGGACCGCAGCATGGACAAAGGAGCGGCAAGGTCCCCCTCCCGCTCCCCTAACCCTCAGCTTCCCACCGCCCAAACCCTCCTGACGGCCCAGCAGGGCTCCGAAGCACGTCCGGGAGCCGCCGCGGTAGTGACGAGCCGGCTCCGCGATCCCCTTCCCACCCCACCCCCCGCAGCCAGCCGCGACGAACCTCCCTCCCGGTAACCCCCCCATCTCCCTCCCAAGGCAAGCTGAGCCGTGCATCGCACGTCCCGACGCACCCCTTCCCCCCCCAGCGCCCGAGCCGCCCGACCACCCCCCAGGAAAGTAAAGAGGGAAGAAGGCAGAAGAACGGAAGAAGGGAACAAAGAAAGAAAGGAGACAGCGACAAAGGGGTAGGAAGAAAAAAGGGGGGTGGAAAGGAAGCCCACGATCCCCCCCAACCCTCTGCCCAACGTGCCCCGAGCGGTCACGGACAAAGAAAAAAAACCCTCCCCAAAGACCCAGACCCCCAGAAGGAAACTCACCAGGCCCCAGAAGGGAGAGAGGGCAAACTACAGAAGCACATGAGGGGAGAGAGTGAGTGTGTGTGTGTGTGTGGGGGGGGGGCAAACTACAGAAGCACATGAGGAGAGAGAGAGTGTGTGTGTGTGTGTGTGTGTGTGTGTACTTGCATTAGACTACTACACCATCCTGGCTCATTTATGGTTCATTGTTACGTGCTCTAAGAATGATATAACAATAAACCTTAAGTAACTGAAGGTGATTCTGTTTTTATTTAAACATGGTTATTTAATAAAATAAAAACACGGTTATTTATTATTTATTTATTTACTTTATTTATTTATTTTTGTGGCACTCCCACGCTACAAAAAAACTAAAAGTGGCACATGTCATAAAAAGGTTGGCCACCACTGATCTAAAAAGAAGACTTCTATAAGCCTAACTTATCTAACTACAGTTCAGGCCCACTCTATATACCAGGGGTGGCCAAACTGTGGCTCCTAAGCCACATGTGGCTCTTTGACGTATAATGTCAAGAATATACAGAAATATGTTGGCTGAGAAATATGTATAATCTCAGAAATATGTTGGCTGAGCTCCTTTTTGCATGACAATTAATATAAAAGGTAAATAAGAAATTTTCAAGCTTTATCTACCAGGTTTATTTACCAGATTTAAACTGAGAGTCCACTGGATTAAAGCATAAGTTTAATGTTCATGGTGAGTAAATATATTTTAAGTATTTAAATGCTTCTTAATATTGTGGCTCTCTTACGGCTCTCAAACATCTGAAGTTTATCGTATGTGGCTCTTACATTAAGCAAGTTTGGCCACCCTTGCTATATACTGTATATATAACCCTGCAACAGCATCTATCAAGGCATCAGAAGGTAGAAACATCCTAGGTCAGTTTCACCACATTATGGTAAGATGGTTTAAATCGGTGTTCTTCAAACTTTTTCCCCCATGACCCAATGCAATAATATCGCATACCCTCACGACCCTGTTCCTGTGCATAGTCTGAAAATGCCTGACGTGGTATAAAACAAGATAACAGGTACTGGTAAGCTAATTTAAAGCTTTTGACTCCTTAGTCAAGATGTACTGTAATAATTTAATGAGATTCTTTATAATTAATCAAAGATACAACTAATAAAATCAATCTGTTTAAAATGTATCTGTACCAATCTGTACCAATTGGTACAATCTGTACCAATCTGTACCAATCTCTGGATGCGTTCAGGACATGCGAGGCAACGAGCGACTCATGAGAATACATGTGCTATCTTTGAGATGCATTTATTGTTGCCTGATACTATTCTTGTTAACTTAAAAATACTTTTTCCATAAAAACTTATTAAAAATACTGTATATAAATGGTACTAAATACAAGCAATACAGTATAAAATGATAATTGTAAATAATATTATGGTTTCAAAGTACACCAGTAAAGTAACTTATATGTAATAAAGGGCCCAATCCTATCCAACTTTCCAGTGCCAATGCAGCCATGCCCATGGGGTGTATGCTGCATCCTGCTGTGGGGGGGGGCAATCACGGAGGCCTCCTTAAGGTAGGGGAACGTTTGTTTCCTTACCTTGAGGCTGCATTGCGCTGGAAGGTTGGATAGGATTGGGCCCTGAGTGAATTATTGACAAACTTGAATTTCTGTTGTACTTTGCAAAACACACACACACACACACACACACACACACACGCAAAACATACATTATATTATTTTGTTTTGACCTTGCGATCCAGTGAAAAGCATGTGTTGCGACCCCTACTTTGGAGAACTCCGGTTTAAATGACTCACTTATTTTTGTGATTTCCATGTAATGTCATCATGGGGCGTACCGGTATGCATGCTGTAGTTAGCTGCATGAGCTGTACCCATGTATAATGCACATGCATCTCACGACACAGGAGATATGCATGTTCCCTATCAAGAGTTAAACAGAAGCTGCTGGAAAAGGAGCAGAGAGTCTCATGCTTCCACTGCCCTCTGCTTGTACAGTAATGTTCAAAGTCACCCTTTGTCTTAAAAGTGGTTGAATGGAAGTCTTCTAGAAAGAGATGCTTGTGATATGAGTGGTACCATATTTTGTACTTTCCAGGGTAACGGTATAAAAGTATAACCTAGCTTTGACTAGGCCTATGGAAGCGTGTTTGGGGGGCAGCCCCATTCAGCATCAGTGTTCAAAACGTGTCACTGCATGAGGCCTAGAAACAATTCTACTCAATAAATATTTGAAATACTCCCAGATCTCTTCTGTGCTTTTCCACATTCTGTTTTATTGACTGTTTTATTGTCCCAAAATGTTCTGACTCACCAATGCCCTAGTGTCTGCTGTTGCTGTTGATAACATTCTCATTGAAGCAGGAGTGTAAGGGTCAACAGGGGTTGACATTTCTTCCCCAAACGGTCCATAGAGACTCCATGTCATTAGATGTAGACATAAAAGGCTCCTAGTGTCACTTATTGGTGTTGAGGCATTCACTTTTTTTTAAAATCCATCTTCCCTGCATGTCTATGTTAGTGTTAAGAAAGGGAGTGATTCGTAATTAAGTTATCAACTTTTCAACTGGCAGCAGTATGTTGTGGAGATATGAGGAAGTGATCATGTTTAATGCTGTGAAAAGCTTTACCTGCTGAGCTCTGCACATCTGTAGTTAAGGGCACAAGAACAGGATGGCTAGCTTTTTTCTCGCCAGTTGGCAACCCTAACTATGTGATCTCTCTTGAGTTGCTACACTGGAGTTTCAGTAGAGATCTGAATGTATCCTGGAAGGCTTTCTTGTGCTGCCAAGTCAACATGCATTTCTCAAGTGTTGACATTGTACACTCTTTTTAAATTTGCTCAGTTGTCCACATGTACCAATTTAAGTTGGGCATTCCTGCCCGGTTTCCATATGTATTCCCCATGTTGCTTCATTCTGTGCCCAAATTCTTTATCCAATTGCAGAGGCGTCGCTACGGTGGGAGCGGTACCGTAAGTTGCGCCCCGTCCTAGTCCCTGTTTAAAAGCCAGCACGAGGCGGCACCGCCCCCTCACCGTCGGAGCCATTCCGTGCGGAGAAGGCAGCAGGCAGGGAGTCGTGCCGGCTTGTAAACGGGAACTAGGATGGGGCACAACTTACGGTACTGCCCCCATCGTAGCAATGTTTATCTTTTGCCTGAAATAAATGAGCTCACATTAGTCAAAAACTTCCACCTTCAATCCTCCCTTTCTGCAATCCCAGCTGGGTTACAGCCCACATTTCAGAAAACCATGAGCCTTAACTGTTTAAAAGCCTTTTTCCCAATGAGTCATGCAGATTATTTGCATTCCTTCCCTTGTGTTAGTGTTTCGGGGCCCATGCCCCCACATTCAGAAACATAGACATAATATAAAGATGTCCCTGTTAAAGGATAGTCTGAATGAAAGGCAAAGCAACTGAAAGAAAACAGATGATGACAAGAATTCAGCCAAATGAAAGATTTTTCTGTGGTGAAAGCCCAGTTGTGTCTGAGTTATAAGCTGATATATTCAGTAGGAAAGTGTAAAACAATCTTTCCTTTGTTCAGACTGCAATGCTAAATACACTTACTAGGGACTTATTACTTGGGCAACACAGTGGACTTATTTATTTAAAAGATTTATATACTGTACCACTTTTCCGGTGCTCAAAGCAGTGTACAACAACAAAATACAATAATAAAATACAATTAATGAAAATGTGAAATAAAACCAATTTAAAACGATACTGGTGACATTAAAAGTAAACAGATGTAAGATTGCACTGGAATAAGATCTGGGAAACTCTTTTTAAAAAGGGGGGGGCATTTGGATGTCCTTGGAACTCTGGAGAAGCATTAATGCGTGAACTAAATAAGCTTTCGGCGTCTTTGATCCTGCCCTGGCACTACTGCATTTTCCTGTAGTGTTCATTTAAATAAAAGAATGAAGACATTCAGACACATACTGTCTTAATGCATTCCATCACATTTTGAATCTCACTAAGGAATTCTTGAACATCAATTCCTAGTTTTACCACATATATTTAGTAAGTAAAGGTGACCCCTGACAATTAAGTCCAGTCGTGTCCGACTCTAGGGTGTGGTGCTCATCCCCATTTCAAAGGCGAAGAGCCAACATTGTCCGACGCCTCCGTGGTCATGTGGCCGGCATGACTCTCCTTGCCGCAGCGCGTAGCATGCAGCTGGAACATGGAGCGCTGTTTACCTTCCCGCAAGCGGTACCTATTTATCTACTCGCATTAACATGCTTTGGAACTGCTAGGTTGGCAGGAGCTGGCCAAGCAACGAGAGCTCACCCCGTCGCGGATTCAAACTGCCGACCTTTCGATCAACAGCTCATGGTTCAGCGGTTTAACCCACTGCGCCACCCGCTGGTATCCTCATGTATATTGCAATTTTATGGAGGGAGGGTAAGAAAAAATGACTGTAGGTTATGTTTTTAACTACATCTCAGCTATCATGCTAGTATTGTAACACGTATTACAACGGTATGTTGCATGCAAGAAATAACTCTCAAAAAGATTTTTATACCAACACGTAAGTTGTATTCAGGGATTTGATCTACTTTCTCACAAGAATCTTGTCAGGGTTGGCCCAAACTTTCCTGGTGCAGTATGCTAAATACTCCCCCCCAGTGTTGTGCCAGCCTCTAATCCTTCCATTATCCAATGTTCTTGCTAGGCACTCTCCTCCCCTTCACATTTCCGCTTCCTCTCTGCCCCCTTCTTCCAATCCAGGGAGTGGAAGGAGAAAGAGGAGTAGTGAAGGCAAGTAAGTGGACAGAGATGGGCAATGGGCAACCCCTTAAAGTGCTCGCTGAGGCAACTGCTTCAGGATGGGCTGACCCTGATTTTTCGCTCCATAAGACGCACTTCCCCCCCCCAAACAATAGGGGGGGAAAGCCTGCGTCTTATGGAGCGAATAATAAAAAAAGTAAAGAAAAAATACTTACCGGGGCTTCAGGGAGGCCTGCAGAGGCTCGTGCAGGCCTCCCCGATCTTCATTTCGTCAAAAACCGGCCATTTTCAGCCACTTCCTATTTTGACGAAAACCGGAAGTGGCTGAAAATGGCCGGTTTTTGCCGAAATGAAGATTGGGGAGGCCTGCACAAGCCTCTGCAGGCCTTCCCAATCTTCATTTCATCAAAAAACGGCCATTTTCGGCCACTTCCGGTTTTGGCCGGTTTTTGACTAAATGAAGATTGGGGAGGCCTGCAGGAGCCTCTGCAGGCCTCCCTGAAGCCCCGGTAAGTGTATTTTGCTAACATTTTTTTTATTTTTTTTATTTTTATTTAAAAAAAAACCTTTTTCCCCTATTTTTTGCTCCATAGGATGCATGCGTCCTATGGTCCCGATGCGTCCTATGGAGCGAAAAATACGGTAGTTAATATAGTAAACTGTGTTCAAAATCCTTTTAGTTAGATTCCCCTCTCTGCCCCCCCCGCCTCCAGCTGCAAGAGAGCATTGCTCCTTCAGAAAAAAAGCCCTTTTGTTTTATTTACTACATATAGGTTGAGATTGAATCTCTGATGAAAACGAAATGCTTTCAACTCATTCATTTGTGATCCGAATGTACAGGAGGATCATACATTTAAAAATATGGGGAAGTACACTTGGGCATTGCATACTTAAAGCAAAGCAATACTAAAATTAGATTTTCAAGAGCTCTGTGGAGTATTTAACAAAGCAGCTATGCAACTGTCCCCCCTGTAAGTGCTCCGATGCCCTAGTCTGAGCATCTTCCAGAAACTTCTCAAAGTTCTTCCCACAAGGCAAGGAGAATTTTGAGTCTTTGCGGGAGTGGGGGCAGCGGCGGCAGCGATCCCTGGGATAGCCGCTGCCATGCTGTCCCCGCCCCTTAAGGTGGCAGGGGACAGCAGCTGGTTCTCCTGGTGGGTCGTGACCCACCAGTTTGAGAAACGATGTGTTGAAGGTTGGTTCTGTTTTGGCTGCTTTTGGTGGCCAGGAATAGGATGACATCAATTATGGTCAAATGTTAATCGTTGCAAGCATCTTATCTATTCTGTTTTAACTGGTGGCTTTTCTGTATTCAAGATATTGTGTCCTGATCCAAGGTTATAGAATCAAATGGTGTACAAATTGAACATATAAATATAAGAATTGACCTTATTGGAAAATAATGCTTGTACTGCTTAAGCCCTGAAACCGCTTACTTTCATATACAGTACTACGTCAAGGGAATTATTTCTAATCAGTACTAAGAAATGTTGACAACTTTTCTTGAAGGGCCTAGAAATTCTTGTAAGCTTGGTTGAGAGAGCTGGATGTCTTTTTGTTAACTGCCTTTTGCTGAAGGGAATAAGTAGGACATACATATTATAAATAAATAAATCAGCCCAATACTCAGCATAAGTTGTGTAAGCTAAGTATCTCTGGTTATTCTGATTTCATCAGTCCGTGTAATTTTGCTTGACTAGTTTGCGAATCTCATTCTTGCCCAGTTCTTTTTTTTGGTAAACTCAGTAACAGAATTACAGGAGCATACAATAGAATTCATCTCTAGAATTCATGGCAGAAAGTACTGATATAAACGATATGCTGTTGTCCCGATACCAGCCAAACAGCTGGCCTCCCCCTTTGCTCATAACCCCGCCCCCTTGTTCAGTTCTGTCTTGCTAAGCCCAGTGCCAGCGTACTCTTCCATGGCTTCAGTGCCTCTCTCTGCGCTACTCTTCAAGCTGCCATTTGGAGGATGGGCACTGTCACCATTGTGGATAACATTGGCGCATGTTTGCTGACCATTTGGGTACTGTACTAGAATGACAGCTGGTGAACAATCTTTGAATACCCCAGGATGTAACTGGTTTTCCTGAATTTTTTCTGTTACCTTTTTGACGTTTGAACAAAGATAAATTGACATCATGAGTGTGTTAAAAGAACCTCAAGTGCTTATAAAAGACTTTATTTGGGACTGATGTTGTTGCAAAAAATGAACATACAGTATTGTGTTTATTTTGTTGTTTTTTATCCCTAAACATTTACTGATTTCGGGAAACATATGATGATTATAGTTCTCCCTCTTGAACAAACCCAAAGGTCAGCATATCTGGTTGTGGTTAGAAGCCTCTACATTTGTGGAGTGCTGGTTTTCCGCAAATCCTCTCTAGGAGAAATTGTAGTAAATGGCGTTAAGGTATAACCTAGTGACCTTTTTCTGCTTGCAAAAATATACGAAGGATTGTAACAACAGATTTATTGAGAAAGGAGGGTGGATCAGGCCTGGGGTGGGATCAGCGGCGACAGCGCACACCGAATCCTGGCCCCTTTCCCGGAACTGATCTGCCTTCCTGGGTCAATGCGGACTTGCGCTAGCAATATCGTTGGCGCAGATCCGTGTTGACCCATAGCGACTGCTGGGGCTTACCCCAGGGCAAGGGGACACATGGCCCCTTAGCCCGAGGTGACCTCCAGCAGCTGAAAATCCTCTGTAGGATACAGCGGTAGCTGCACCGGTGCTGCTGCATCACTGCATGGGGATTTACTGGTAGATAGGATTGGACTGTCAGTGTGTCAGTCGCATCTATAATAGTCTACCCGGTGTTGCAAAGCAACTGCATAAAAGACTTTAAGTGGAAAACATGTGGATGAAGGGGAAAGACTGGACTCAAAATGGCTTATTCAAGTGCCCTGCACAGGGAGGAATCTATGTCAGAACAATACTCCTTACAAGTCATACAGTAGTAACTGATTCTAAAGACATTTCAACAGAGAGGGAATTGATTTGCAGGGCTGGCCTTCCTCATTTCCTTTCTGTGGGATGCTGCTGTATTTTGGTCAGCATGTGTTGGTCAATGCAGATTACTCTGTGTACTCTCTGAATCTGTCAGATTGCTCAAGTTATGATTCGGTTAGGTTTCATGCATATCATTTTAGATGGCAAGTATTTTCAGTTTGCATAGAAATGCTGCATATGGACTTTGACCTTCTGTCTGTAGTATGCAAATTCTCCTTGGTAACATGTGAATGTTCATTCTGATTGAAAATTGGGCATGGGTTTTTTTTTTATGCGAGAGTACAGAAATGGCATGTGCTGCCACCAGATGAAAGAAATTACTGCTCATATGTATTTGTGAGTCAGTTCTGAAATAGGCCCAAAACGTTGGCTTTTAGGATTTCTACCAAGTTCTCTTAGAACTGAAATATGAAAACAATTTTGGTTGGCCTGTTTTTAGTTAGTGGAATGAAAGGAAAACAACCCCAAAATATCCATATGTGGTTTAAGGCACTTTTAATGGTCTGTTTCCAATGCTGTAATCTGGGGAAGCAATTAATGAAGTAGAAAACAAGGTCACTTACCTGCAACAGGTGTTCTCAAAATATCCATCCTCTATGGAGTCAGTTTCACCTCTCACTTCATCCATTGGTTCTCTTGGGGGACCTGCATGGAAGTTGAAATATGAGGGTGCAGAGCTAGAGACTTATTCTGAACAAGTCGGAACCCGTTCACTTCCTCTGGCCACTTTTCACAGACACTCTGCCTGATTTAGAGGTGTATGGAACAAGGTAAAAATACCCTCTTGAGCCAAAACCAAAATGAAGCTTAATATCAGCTGAAGTTACAGGGTATGAAGGATATGAAGTTACAGGATATACCTAAACTGCATATCTACTCCCAAGTAATCGGTATTCTTTGGGCTTGTTTTTCCAAAATAGAATTGATCTAAAAGTTGTCGGGCAGATTGAAGCAAATATGTTTTGTAAAATTGCAGCAAAGGAATAGGCGTTAATGTCGCCAACCAGCACTTCTCTGATAGTATTGTAGGATAAAAAATACACTGGGGTGCTGCAACATGCGGTACCATGTTGCAATAGAATGTACAAATCCTTCATTATATGGACTGCACATGAACCTTGTAGTCTGTCACACAACCTACTGGAATATTGATACAGGCTGTGCACAGATACCATGAGGCTTGAGTCATTCAAATGTACTGACAGTGGAGGACAGTCGTTTTATTAAGGAAGTTGAAAATGGTTTGAGAGAGGCATTATTTCATGCTGCACACATGCTTCTTTTGTCTTGCTGCTGTCTTTGGATAAACAGGTTTTGCAGGTTTTTTAAAATGTCCTACAAAATCTGTTTACCAGAAACAAAAGTGGGATGTGTACCATACCACAAGTAGCAATCACTCTTTCAAAACTACCTTCAGCACTCCAAAAGATCCTCTGTCTCTAGCCTGAATTGCTGCATCAAACTCTCACCAAAATGTTGTGACTCCAACACTAAAATATCAAAAAACCCAAGGCCATATCTAATCTGTATCTCTAGACTAGAGCTCTGAAAAGTGGACTTTTCAGAGTTCAGTTTTTGAACTTTGAAGTACTGCCTTCTAAAAATACGCTGTTTTGTATTTAAAAATTATTTTAGAACCTATTAATTTGATTACGTTTCTCTGTGTATGAGTATGGTTCTTTGAAAGTATTGGGGAGCCACAGGAGAACCATCCTGAACCATATATATAGTCCTATTTTCTGCTCTACCAGTGTCTCCCTTTCTGACAAAACATTCCTAATGAATCAAATAGGAAAGTTGAGATTGTTCATGGAAGAAACATTTATGCATTGTGGTATGTAAAACTTTGAATTATACAATTCTTCATCAGTCTCTATGGATAGGTAGCTTATGGTCACTTATGCAAGGCAGGCGTCGCTCTCGTGAGGCGAGGAGAGCGGGTCGCCTCGCGGCGATGCGCGCAGAAGGGTGACGCACGTGCGCACCCACACGCGTCGCCTCCCCTGCGCTCTTCGGCTCCGAGCCGGGAGGACGGTCCGAGGCCTTCTCCTGGCCTCGGACTCCGAGGCCGGGAGAAGGCCTTGGACCGGCGCTCCAGGGCCTTCTGATGAAGGCCCACCGCGACAACGTAATTTATACCTTTTTCGCGCATGCGCAGACCGTTCCTGAGGGAAAAGGGCAGCCCTTTTCCCTCAGGAACGGTCTGCGCATGTGCGAAAAAGGTATAAATTACGTTGTGACGTAGTGGGCCTCGTCAGAAGGCCCAGGGCAGCCGGCCGGGGACGATGTCCCCGGAGCCGGCTCCCGGCTGCAACGAGTGGCGGGGAGCAACATCGGGGGGCACCCGGGGCAGCGTCCCGTCGGGTCGCCCCCTCAAAAAAAGTTGCGACACGGCCTAACGGCCACTCCGGATTAATACTTAGGGGATGGGTGGTGGTGGTGGTGGGAATTAGGGTGATGCGCGTCATCCCCGCCGTGGGGCGGCGCGCGTCGTAGTGACGTCGGTGGTTTTTAATTAAGAAATAATGATCTTATTGTCCTCAAGTACATAGCCATGCAGTCTGCCGCTCACTTGGGACAAGAAGCTATTGCCTTTGGCCCATCAAGTGAGTCTGCCCATCTTTCCTGCGTGCCGGCTCTTGCTATTGCTAGCAGGAGTCCAGCAGCTGATATTACTCTGTAGTATTATGGTTGAGTGCCATGACTGCTGAATATAAGCTGTTTTCTCTTTTCATGCTACAGCTGGAGAGTGAAAATGAAAACTCGCATGAGCTCACACGCTGGAGATGTAGTCTTAAGGGACGGGGCAAGGGGGGCATGCAGGTAGCTTTCCCTTGATATTAATTTGTAAGAGGTTTGTCTATCTTGTCGTTTTTATTCTCTTGAACCAACTTTGCAAGAATTTTCTATGCGAGGATAATATATTTCTTTGCTTTTAATAAAAGGATCACCAGTTGTGACCCATGGGCTGAATCCAGCCCTAGCCCAGGTTTTTGGGAGGGTAACCTGTTGGGTTCTTCTCTGTAAATGGGAGAGCAAATCTTTCAGGTTAAGATGCTTGGGGAGTGATAAATCATCACAGGGGGACAGTCTGCTTATCAAGTTGCTTTGTGAGGGAGGATCTCAGTCTTCCAGACTGAAGAAATTAGCCATTGCTGGTTTATTCCCTGTTAATATTTACTGCCCACCCTATCCCTTGTTTAAGGGACTACGACTTCTGTTTTTCACAGAGGCTGGGAGCTAGTGATTTGCCGCACAGTGGCTCTATGACTAAGATACAATTTGTGAGCCAGTGCTATCCACTTTTGTGTAACATAGTGCCCCTCTGACAAGACTAGACCCATCCCAGTATTGACCATTGCCCTTAAGAAACATGGAAATCATTGCCCTTAAGAAAGATGGAAATCCGCCTGCAGCAAAGATAGTTTGTGTCTGCCCATGCAGCCTGAACTTTGTGTTTTTCATATATTGTAAATGTAAAAGACAGACTGAAATTTCCAGCATCCTACCTTGCTCTGCCCTAAGTCTTGATTGGCCCACATACCTGAATTTGGCAGATGAGTCAGCTTTTTTAAGTCTCAGCATTAGATAACTAATTGAAGAGCAAGCTACTTCAGAGTGCATACTCAAGTTGTCCTTTATGGATCTCCTGTGCAGAAACCGCTTCTTTGAGGTACTGTCCCATGCAGTTTGTTACATGATATGTGTGGATACCGGTACATCAACCACAGTGATGGAGCTGATTATGTTCCCACCCTGTTGCAGTCCTTGCAGGAGGGAGGCAACAAACTGCTGGGAAAGATGCATCCAGCCTTGCCCGTTTGGGTGACGGGCAGCCCACTCCTATGCAGCACCAGTGCAGTGTGGGCGCCAGACCCACGCTGTATCCTGTGCTAGAGAGGAGCGGGCTAGGGGTCTCTTCAGAGTAAGGGGATGATCACCTCAGCCTCTGCTATGGGGCTTATTCGGGTCAGCACCACCTAATTCGGCGGCACTGAACCGAGAAGCCCTATGTCGAGGCTGGAGGCCTGGGAGGGTGGATAGGATATGGCATCCAACAAGGATGCCGATCCCACACCCCTCTATGCCCTACCCCCGTTCCGTTATTCTCCCTCCCCGCATTTCCCCAACCCCAGTGCCGCTCGTAGTGGGACATACCCATTCCTCTGGCCTCTTCGACAGGCAGCACAGGTCTTGGCTCCGGAGTTGCCTACTCACCAGGTGCTGCAAACATGCTTTATGGCATGTTTGTGACACCCTAGGCCACCGCTGAGGCTGTGGCGCCGGCGAAGAGTAGAATTGCGCCATTACCGTATGATCCTCTATATGTTGGCTGAGAAGGTAACCATGCATAGGATTGCACTTTGATTCATACTTATTCCGTAGCTTTATAGGACTGTGCCACAAAGAAGCTTCTACATTAGTGCAGCTGTGAAGGACCTACCTGAACCTTCTATTCTGCTTGGGAATAAGGTGGGTTGATATAGCAACACTGTGTCAAGCAGTGCTAAAGCACTTGGCTTCTGTTGTAGGTTTTGCTCATGTCATGTACAGGTGGGCCCCCATATCCGCTGGGGATATGTTCCAGGCCCCTCCGTGGATACTTGAAACCGTGGATAAGAGCGAACACCCCCTCCATGGTTTCCTGAGGGCCCCCCCACCCTGCCTCCCCTGCAGGCAGGCATGTTTGCCCCCCCCAGCTCTTATTTTTCTTTTAGCAAGCTTTGTTTATTCCTTAAAACAGAGAAGCAGCCTCCATTGCAGGCAAGTAGAACGAGACTAAGTCCTAGAGAGGCTCTGCAAAGTTTCTGTTAACCTTGCAGAGCCTCTCTAGTACTTAGTCTCGTTCTACTTGCCTGTAATAAGCAGCCAAAGACTGCTTCTCCTGTTTCTTTAAGGAAGAAACGAAGCTTCCTGGGAAAAAAGTAAAAGCCTGGGGGGGGGGTCCCCCACAATCCGTGGATAACTGAAACCGTGGATAGTGAATCAGTGGATATGGGGGCCCACCTGTATTTTCAGCAACAAGTTTCCCACTATTTAAACTATAAGTTTTCAGGTATCTTAAAATATTTTGAAGGTTTGAGACTTGAAAACATTGAAGTATTTGAAAACATATACACCTCCCTCTTTGCCTTAGTTATCTATTACAAGTAATTGTCTATTAAAAATGCAATAATACTTACATCCCACCCAGTAGTGCTGTAAGAATTACTTAATACTATTCATCCTGCGGAGGAAAGACACAATTAACTGCTAAGTGGTACGTTTTTATTATCATTACTGTTCCTAGATATGACAAGCAAAGTTGTCATTTTAATGATAATATTATCCTTGAAAAGGCAAGTGGGACATATCAATCCAGTATCATCCTGTTAAATGGGGTGTGGGTGTGTAAGAATGAGCGTTATATCTATCGTCCAACTTCAGAGGTATTTATTGTTTTCTAAATTTTCTCCTACCATTGATCAAGGTCGTTGTTAGTGAAGTATCCTGGTCTCACTGACTCAGATATCTGCAAAGAGCTTCTGAAGGGCGTTGTTTCTCAAACTACAGCTTTGACTGCAAGTTTCTTTGCGGCTGCCAGCAAAATCTGTTGTAAAATTTTACAAGTGGAATAACATTCTTACATTAAAAAAATAATTTTCCTTTTCTTTTTGGTTGTTTAGTAGATTTGTGAAATGTGTGTTTTTAGTAATTTTTAAGGTCTTCCAGGGTTATGAATGTATTGTTTTTAATATGTGGGATTTGTTGTCATGTGACTCAAGCTGGTCTATGACCATATTTGTTAATAAAGTTGTAATTAGACATTAGAAAGTGGCCAAGGGAAGACAGGTGGAGCAGCAGCTCCATAGTTCAAGAGAGGGCAACCAAAATGATCAGAGGATGGAAAAGCTACAGCATTTGGGGCTTTTTAGCTTGGAGGAAAAAGGCAGTTAAGGGGAGATGTATTATGTATGGTATGGAGAGAGTGGATAGAAATAGTTTTTCTTCCTGTCTCACCGCTGCTGACCCTTCCTTACTCACTGGCACGAGGCCCCGCCCCCTCGCCTTCAGAGCTATTCAGTGGGGCGAAGGCAACGCGCAGAGTCTCGTGCCGGTGAGTAAGGAAGGAAGGGTCAGTGCGGTCAGTGCGCTGCGGAACTTAGTATTCCGTCCCACCTACAGCGACGTTGCTGTGTCGCACAATACTAGACTTAGGTGTCATCCAGTTAAACTCATTGGCAGGAGATTTAGGAAAGGCTATAGGAGGTACCTCTTCACACAGTGCATAATTAGTCCGTGCAGTTCATTGCCACATGATGACATGATGATGGCCACTAGCTTGGATTACTTTAAAATTGAATTTGACGAATTCATGGAAGACGGATCTATAAGTGACTTCTTGTCATGATGGCTGTGAGCTACAGATTTGGCAGCAGGATGCCTTTGAAGACTAGTTGGAGGGGAACGGTGGCAGGACAGAGGTATGGTTTTCTCTCCTGCTTCTTGGCTTGGTAGTTGATATAGCTGACGAAAAATGAGAACTGAAAATAAATTTGGTGTTTTCTACAAATGGTTTTCATCTTCATAGGAAGCTAAGTGACAGTAGGCAGCTGCATTTTAGAGAATACAGATCTGCTTTAAATAATAACTTGGGACAAAAAAGTTTTTTTTTTTTTTTTGAAATTTCTAGTTTGTGCTACCTTCAGGCAAGGATAAGAAGATATAGTTCTCAAAGGCCAGCTCTGTTTACAGTTCTGGAGTGGAAAACTTGTCAGCCTATCATAGTACTTTGCTCATCATGAGTTTGGGTTTTGTTTTGTTTTAAATAGGTTGTAACTTCAGTCTATGCCGACTCTTATCATACCAGAACATTTTAATCAATGATGTGCTCTTAATTGTGAGGGAGTTTCTGCACTTGGCAGCAGATACATGTATATCATAATATTTAGTTCCAGCCTTAGACATTATGCCTCCATCAAACTGATTGACCTAATTTGACCTAAAGCAGATAAAGAGATGGGCATATTTCACATTGATAATGTCCAAGGTTAGTGTTCCTAATATTTTTTGTAGCTGTTTTTAAAGATTCTTCCTAAAAGTTAAAGTTGTGTTGTTGTTTTTAAATGACCGCTGATTTTTGCATTGTATGTGTTGATTGCCAGCTTTGTAAAAATCAGACAATGGTGAAGCTGGAAAGAACCTTGGGGTTATCTTGTTCAACTTTTTGCAGTGAGATATTTCCAACATTTCTAACAAATTAATCTATATATAATAAAAGAATATTGCCTGTGAACATCCAGGTTAAAGAGGAGGTGACCGACAGTGCAATCCTGCCTACTCGTAGACCGGCAGAGCGATTGCAGGTCTAAGGTGTCTCAAACGTGCTGTAAAACACGTTTGCAGCATCTGACAAGTATAAGCAGCGCCGGCGGAGAGGGTTGCGCTGCTTTGCCGGTGCCGTGGGTCAGATGGATGCCGTGATGGAGAGGTGAGTTCCTATGGCGGAACGGGGTGTTTTGGGGGTGGGATTGGTAGGCCCGGCCCAGAAAGGGGGAGAGATCAGTGGCGGGCTCCTCCGCCATATTCTGTCCCCCTTCCCGGGCATGTTGTGTCTTACATGGGCCTCTCAAATGTGTGGCTGGCGCACATTCGAGTAGACCCATTGGGGCGGCTGGGGCTTTACTTGGGGTAAAGGGATGAATATCCCTGTAGCCCGAGAAGACTTCCGGCCCCGCTGACGCAGGCCCCATCCTGTGCAGGATGCAGCAACAGGATTGGACTGTGATGTATAGAAGTTATTAAAGGAAATAATAAAAATGTATTAAAGTCTAGATATTTTGAGTAGGTAGAAGATAGAGAATACACATATACGCACACACCAGTGTCATGGACCAGTATGAACTGTAGGTAATGTTTCATATGTGATGTTCAGATACCTTGGCGCAAGACTACTTGCCTTCTAATTTAGTGCTACTAATTAACTGCATTTGGTATCACTTCTTAGAATTCTTCTCAGTACTGTTGGTGAGTTTCTAATTTAGTCTTTGTCAACTGCACACCTAGATTAACCTGAAGTTCTACTAATTAACTGCATTTGGTATCGCTTCTTAGAATTCTTCTCAGTACTGTTGGTGAGTTTCTAATTTAGTCTTTGTCAACTGCACACCTAGATTAACCTGAAGTTCATTTTGTATCGAGTAAGCATTTAAATGCATAAAGATAATACAGGCAAGCAAGGTAATACCAGATGCAAATGGCATAGAGCTCTGCAAAGTGTAGCCGAACTCGGGTAGGCAGAATTAGCCCCATTCAGTGCTGTTCCTCTATCTTCTACTATTTTGCTGCAGACAAAGCTGTAATCAAAGCCAAGTCTTTTTGAATATCTTGCTCTGCACCCTTAATTAGGGAAGTCCTATTGTAATTCCATTTTCCATTTTTCATAACATTTTTCATAGCATGCTTAGAGTCCACTTGAAAGTACGTCCCTCTGATTTTATTTTTAAATATAGGGGGCCCCGTATCCATGGATTCGGCATTCGCGGTTTCACTTACCAGTGGATGCCAAATCCCTTCACACCCTCACACAAATCCCCTCACACTCCTCATGTACGTGTAACCCCCCCCTCCCGGCTGTTACCTTTGATGTTTTGATGTTGGTGTCTTGCTTAGAACAAACACAATAAGCAGTGTCCTGCTGCTTATTGCATGGAAATCAACAGAGACTAACAGCAAAATCCACTGCAGACTTCGGGCGGTGGAACGAGCGTTCCGCCGCCCGAAGCCATTGCAAACGTGCCATAAGGCCAGCCTCCCTCACTCCGGCACTGGGATGAGCTTGTGGCCAGGGGCAGAAAGTAATTCCGCTGGCGGCCGCCGTATGGGCAGTCCGGCGGGCGAGGGGGGCCATTGGTTTAGTCGGCCTGGGAGGGGAATGGCGTCAGCCATATCCCCATCCCCGTCGGGCTGGCTCGGCCGATACACGGACTACTCCAACTTTCGCCAGCTTTTTAGCTGATGGAAATCCAAGGAGGCCGATAGGGCCTGTCCTGGTTTACACTCGGGGAAGGGGACAAGCATCCCCTTCCCTGAGTAGACCTCCGGCCCACCGTATGGTGGTCCGGACATCAAAATCCTGTGTAGGGATGTGGCGCTGGATCCTTACACAAGATTTCGCTGTAAATGTTAGAGAGGCTCAGCAAGGTTAAGAGGAAGCAGTTTCCTCTTCCTGTTAACCTTGCTGAGCCTAGCATTTAGTTTCAGTCGACTTCCATGCGATAAGCAGCAGAAGGCTGCTTATTACGTTTGTTCTAAGCAAGACACCAATGTTACAGCATCAAAGGTAACAGCCTGGGGGGTTGCGTGCACTCGGGATGATGGGCAGCAGAGAACTGTGGATATGCCATTTGCCCTTATCAGTGTTTTTCACATATCCACCGGGGGGGGGGGGGCTGGAACGTATTCCCGTGGATACTGGGGCCCAACTGCATTTTTTTGTGAATGATTTCTGAGGTATTCTTGTTCCAAATCTGTTACAAATGCAACACGTTTGTGTGTACATCTGTTAGTACTACTTTTATCAATATCATATTTCCCAACATCTATACATCTATCTTGCTAAAAGGTAGAACAAGTTGCAACATGTAGGCATGCCTACATAGCTGTAGCCCATCAGACCTACCACAGTTCATCAGTCCTGTGGGGCTTCTGCCAAGTGAGATCAATAAGTCTCCTGTTTTTGCTGCCTGCAAGGTCTGGAAAATCCTGAAAGGAGTTGGTTGGCAACCCACAATACATGGCTAGTAGGATGCATTTGGCTTGGTGGATCACACATAGTGAAGGACTGATATATGGCTATAGCCATTTTTTTTTTACCCTTTCTTTGTTTCTAGCTCATGCTCAGAAATTGACACATTCATGAATCTAGCTCAACAGGATTTTGAGAAGAAGTCCAACCTGAAAGCATTGGATTCTGGCTACAGTCCACAAACCACTTATTCCAGTGTATTCCCGTGAAATGAATGAGAGTGCTTCAGAATAAGTGGTTTTTGGCTGATAGCCCAGGTCTTTTAAGGCATCTTCCTTTTACTGTAATGATCCATATTTCATCTTTAGTTAGTAAGCAGCCGTGATTTTTGAGTGTTTTCCATCCTTTAACTATGAAATGCTTTTTCTGTGAGGAAGAATAGTAGAATGCTTTTTGTAGCTGTTGGGAACAGGAATAATCAGCCCAACATACCTTAAGATGGTATTCACAGTGCTGGTGTGAATCTAACTTTTTTAAAAAGAAAATATTTATTGCATTTATATTTTGCCTCCTCTGAAAATCACGATGGCATAAATAAGGTTCCCATGAACTGGGTTCTGATGATACCTAGGTCAGTTTAGCTACAACAAGATTGTGGTGCTTTTATCTTCAGATCGTGCCCTATATTCTCCATTTTGTTCATTTCAGGGATATGATACAACCTGTATAAATATTTATATAGACACTTCTATAAGATTCAACACCATCACACATGCCTTTGTGTATCCGGTGTTGCTGCATCTGTTATATTCTGTTGACTACAGAAACTGGAAGAGTTGTGTTTTGTTAGCAATCCATGCAATGGTGTTTCTGAGTAAACTCCATAGAAATTGTTGAATCATCTGTCAGAGAAATGCTTGATGGATAGTTCCCAATGTATTTTCCCTGATTCACTTTCCTATTTTTATGCAAGTATGGCACAATATTTTTTTCTTAATAATAAGTTGTCTTTTATGAGAAATATTTGAAAAGAAAAGAGGGAACGCATACAGGCAGGATTGTCTGCCTACTTGCTGTGTGAGAAATGTCTTTCATATTTCCGAACACATTTGTCTGCCTTGCTGTTCAGCTGAGAAAGTGGCTAGTGTTATAGGAGTGGGATGTTGCAGGGCAGTGTATTTAAAACCTGAAATTTTGTCAAGGAGGAAATGAGTAATGGTGGAAAAGCTTCTCGAAGAAACTGCTTGCCCACCATTACTGATCATCCTTTGCAACCTGCAATTACAGAAGAATGCTGGGGGCGTTTTGGATTTGAGCGCGTAGCACGGTGGGAGAGCGTTAGAGTGAGACCAGGTTCAGATTCCTACTTGGATGCATAGCTTCCTGGGTGACTTTGGACCATTCATTCTCTCTTTATTGGGCCTTGACCTGGCTTTGAGCCAGGCTGCAGCTAGTAGATCCAACAGCACAGTAGGCAGATGATGGTCAGAGGGTCCAGGGATAGTAGATGTGATCAAGACGAAATGGGGTCAATTGCTGGATTGGGAAGGAAGAAGGACCAGAGACAGAAAGTGTAGGCAGGGCAATCTGTGCTGCTATTCTAGGTAAGCGATGTTGCTCAGCATGAAAAATCTGGGCCTGGAGAAGTGTTGTGTTGAGCCAGCAAGGCCCATCTTGGCTCTTCTGGTCACCTGTGCAGAAGAGGAGTAGCTCCAACTCTGGTCATTATGGTGTGTGTGCCTGCTGTTGTGTCAATCACTCCGTCCGTCTAGGACAGGGGTGGCCAACCTTTTGACATGAATGCTCCTGGCCCTTTAATGGTTGTATAGGTGAGGGCATTGCAGCAGGTGCAGCTGCTTTAGCAGCACCATCAACGCTTGCGGCTGCCAAGATTCTGGCTTCTACACAACTCTTAAGAACACAGAGGCCCTAATGGTGGAAGGTTGGCCACCCCTGATCTAGGAGATGGTGCAGGGAGGAAAGAACCTGAACTCTGTTGCCACAGTCTCCTGTTTGAGAGAGCTTAACATTTCATTTTCATTTTCAGCTTAACCTGCCTCACAGGGTTGTTGTTGTGGAGATAAAAGGAAGGCAAGCCAAGCCAAAATAAAAATATATTGGGGGGGGGGGAGAGATGTTTAGATGGTATATGACCCCAAGCAGACTGGCGAAAATGTATGGAAGGATGTCAAATAGTTGTTGGAAATACAAAAAGCAGGAAGGATCCTTTTATCATATGTGGTGGACATGTACTCAAGCAAAGAAATATTGGGTTCAGATACATAAACAGATACAGTTGATTTTAAAGATTAATGTGCAAATGAAACCAGAAGTATTTTTGTTGGGTATGAGAGATTAATACCCTCACTGGAAGATTGGTGGATAAAATTTTCGATTTTGCAGAAATGGACAAACTCACAATTTTAATCAAGGAAAATTCAGTAAACCTTTTTATAAATAATTGTAAACTGCTTACTGATTTTTTACGAGAGAGAGAGGGGGGGGACGATGTGATGATTTGTGGATTTGATGAATAGAGTGTTGGAGATATTTTGGCTTAGTGGATATTAACAAGTAGAAAATAGAGAATAGTATGCTAGCAGGAGTTATTGCTTCACATTTGCTATAACCTTTCGAAATATTATGTATTGTTTTGTTTTAATATTAGTAAAATAAAAAATATATCGGGACGGCAAGCCACTTTACTATGAGGACAAATTGGTAGTGTGCTTGTGCACCTAGGACTGAGGGTAACCATATTAGCAGCCCCTGCACTAATGCTGGTGGGTTCCAGCAATCATGCTTCCACATGGCTATTCTACATGGTTCCAGCAATCATGCTTCCACGTGGCACAACAGATTATTGAATATTTTATTATGATTATAAATACAGTTTTCTAGACCACTTTTGAACAAAATAGAAGTGCATGAAGTGGTTTACATAGCAAAAGTAAACTAACAAGTGGTTCCTAGCACAGGTTGTGCATCAAACATTCCAGGCCTGCCTGTTTCTGCTCTGTTGCTTAGAATCATCTTCCATTCCAACTCCTTGCTGGGTCTTTACCAGCCCTCACAGAACTGCTTCCAGACTGTAGCCATCACTCACTCTCTTTCCCTTTTTTATTCATTCTTCCAGCCCCTTCTTCCTCCTGCAAGGGCCTCTCCCTCCCTTTCCAGGTCAGACACGTAGAGGTTACCACAGGGGCTGTTAGAAACATAGTCCCTAGACTCAGCTGCCTCATTACACCAGGGGTTGGCAACCTACGACTCGCAGGCCAAATCCTCTGGCCCGCCAGCCAAAGTCATCCGGTCCGCGTGGAGCTCAGCAAAAAGGCTTCTGACCCCTGCATTACACCACGTACACAACCCTGAACTCTTTGGAGGAAGAGCAGGATAAAAATATAATAGTCTCGTAATGTTATGTACATCACGCTCTCACGAGGGGAGGAGGGGTGCAGTGAATCCCAACAGGCCTGGCCAGTTCACTGGGAGCACATTCCCAGCAGGCACGTTGGTGTGGACGCAGTTCTCTGAAGACCGAAAACGTTAAGAATCCTGTTAATAGGACACAGGGTTGTTTGTTGAACTTCCTGTGTTTTATGCGTCAAGTGTTGGTAATAAACCACGAGTTGTTTTATTCACGTAATGCATTCAGAGCAAGTAGCACGAGGAGCTCACCTCTAATATCACTGTTACGAGAGCTTTCTGGACGTTTCTTTCCAGCGCTGTGTTCCAAATAGAAGCTGCACTCGCAAATGTGGTTTTATATTTAGCAGAACAGCACTTTCTTTACCTTGCAATCCTGAGTTGCCTGGATGAGTACAAGCAATTACCGTATTGGTCTGAGTATAAGACTCACATTTTTCTCCTAATTTAAGTTTTTAAACTAGGGGTGCATCTTATAATCAGGCTGTTGCAATTTAATGCCAGTGATTTAATTTAATTTTTTTAATAGCACCAAACTTTAAGGGTGCGTCTTATAATCAGGTGCGTCTTATACTCGGGACAATACGGTAGTTTGCCTCTCATTAAAGAAATCTGCCATTTTGATTGGGAGCACATAGAAGGAATTATGTAACTTCAGGAGCCTATTCATTTTATTTGCTCTAATTATGAAGTGTTGTCTAACCTAAGCAGTAACCTCTCCCCCCCCCCCACAACTTCCTCTTATCTTTTGCATGCTAAGAGTTAAAAAGCAGTTTTGTATGATGTCAGGCGTCTCCTAGTGCCATGGGTCCCTTAGCATTTCATTTTGACGGTCTACCTGCCCCGTGGCTTCCTTCTCCCAGTGAGTTGTGTGCAGGGGGAAGGGGTTGTGAACTCTGTGGCAGACTTCCCCCCCCCCAATGTTTTCCTGGGGGGGGGCTTAAAACATTAAAGAGACTGGTTGATGCTGCTTGCCTGTGATGGACCAGTTCTGTCATAGGTGTATACTTCAGGCACGTGGCTGCCAGAGAGAGAGCCTTTTCAGTGCTGGTGCCAAAATAATGGAACTCTCTTCCAAAACATGTTCTGCTTCCTTTTACGCCAAGTTTATTTATTTTATTTTCACATTTTTATATTGCCCTTCCTCCAAGGAGCTCATGGTGGTGTAGATGGTTCCTTCCCTCCTCACAACAACCCTGTGAGGTAGGTGCAGCTGAGAGATAGTGACTGGCCCAAGGTCATCCAGGGAGCTTCATGGCTGATCGGAGATTTGAACCTGGGTCTTCCAGGTCCAAGTCCCAACACCAGAACCACGACACTTTCCTGGCTCTCAGTTTGCTCTCACATACCTTTAATGGCTTTTAGTGGCATTGAAGTTTATCCGCTGTCTCTTAGCCTGATGTTACTAATGGCGCAAAACTGTGTAAACATTCGCCAGCACGTTTTTGACACCTGGTGAGTAAGCGGCACCAGCGGAGAGGCTGGTACTGCTCATCCCGTCCAGGGCTGCAGCCAGCGCTGACGGATGCAGGTAAGTCCTGCGCTGGTCGGAGCAGGGGTGTGGGAGGGCAGACCGGGGTGGAACGGGAGGGGGTGATATGGTGTCTTAGGTTTATTATCTTGGCTTATATCCTAACTTCTGTTATGTTCACAGAATGGGGCTTTTCTGCTTCCCTCTTCCTTTGCAGCTCCCGCGCCACCCAAAAATCTGTTCCTGAGGATGACCCACTGAAACAGAAGGTCTTGTGGTGTGGGGAGCTGCAGCAGGAAGGAGGAAATCTCTGATAATCCCCCCTCCCCTCACTCACACATGACTGGAAGTGCCTTTCACTCTCTTCAGGCCAGTGTGTTGCATTTTAATGCATTTTTTTATCGTCGGCCTCCTAAGGAATTTTTTTTGGTGAAAGTTGGGATAAAATGCCTCAAATAAATATATAAATAAATCAGAACTGCAGTACTTGCACTTAAATTCCCTTTAGCCTTTCTTGCACTCTTTTCTCTCTCTCTCCCCCTCCCCCTCTGCTATTCTTATCTTGAACAACTTTTCTGGTTGAGCAATATTTTCCAGCAAGCAAATATGTGAGTAACGGTTCAGACTTTGTCATTTTGTGTTAAGTGATGTGTTCAAGGTTGCTGAAGAAAGCATCTTACGCTAGCAAAAGAACATGAGTTTGACTTTTTCTGTCGATGACCGAGAAGTTGGCAGTGGCACTCTGTGGCGCTGCACACGCACGCCACATGCATGCACGCACCCCATCATTGCAGACCCATGAGAAAGCACCTTTTTAACCTAGGTATAGGTGGAGGATTCACACTCTAGTTGTTCCTGGATGTGTAAACCCCAACTACCGTATTTTTCGCACTATAAGATGCACTTTCCCCCCAAAAAAACATAGGGGGGAAAAGCGTGCGTCCTACGGTGCGAAGTAAACATCGGGGGGAGGCCTGCAGAGGCTCGCGCAGAACTGCGCGAGCCTCCGCAGGCCTCCCCCGATGTTTACTTCGGCCCCAAAGAGCGATTTTCGGCCATTCCAGAAATGGCCGAAAATCGCTCTTTGGGGCCGAAGTCAACATCGGGGAGGTCTGCAGAGGCTCGCGCAGGCCTCCCCAAAGCCCCCACAGCCCTCCCCGAAGCCCAGGTAAGGACAATTTTCCCCCCTCTATTTTATGCTCCACAGGATGCATGCGTCATATGGACCGATGCATCCTATGGAGCGTAAAATACGGTAAGTATTCATGTGTATGTACAAAGAGATATTTCCAGTAATGGACATACTGCTGCCGTGTTGCCACGAAAAAGCTGTTGCTGGAAAAACGGAGTCATTTCTGAACTCTTAGAGCTAAAGCAGACAGTAATTGGACCATAGACCCCAGGACCATGGTTGCTTTCCCCCACTGTTGCTTTATGGAGAGAAGAGACATGTTGAACCACATGGACGCAGTGATCAGGAGACGTATCATGTGGCACCACGTCAGGGTTCCGTATAGCATGCCTGCGCCTCCGCTGTCCCCCCGCAACATACAATTAGATGAGTGGAGACAACTGGCAATTACTTTAATACCAAATGGGTGTTGAGAGCACAAATGTTGGGAGGTTCTGGGATTTCAAGTTACAAACCTCTGTAGATAACATTGCTTTATTTGATCAATCTGCTCTTCTCTTGGCCAACCTGTATTTTTAACTGCTACTGTGGTCGCTCCCAGAAAACAAGCTATCCCACTGTATGAATAGGGGGCTTTAGGAATCAACATGGGTGCAGTCAAATTGCAAAGGCCAAGGTATGACCTTTAAAATGAACTGCTAGAACTTCCTTTGTTTCTTTAGAAAAGAGATGCTACAGTAATCTGTGAGCTTTGATTTCTGAAGTGGATATTTTGTTCTGCTGTGAAACTTCTTTATATCTGATTCTGTCCTATTTACTTTTTTTGCCTCTGGGTTCTAATATGTAAATCATGTCAACCAGCCTTTATTCAGAAAATCAGTGAGCTCCTGTAAGGTGCTAGATTAGAAGACGACGTTGGCCCCAGGCCGTGTATAGTCATGTGCAACAGCTTTGTGGCCCCAGATGGAGATACATCTCTCCATCTTCATCCAAAGATGCAGTAGCATAGCCTGAGGGGGCGGCGGTGTGGTAAGTGCTGCATGGTGTTACACGGATATGCAAAGTGGCCCCTCCCACCTGCTGTCGGAACCAGTCCGGCAGCGAAGGCAACGCTGCCTTTGCTGCCGGACTGGCTCCGATGGTGAGTGGGAGGGGTCTCTGTGCTTTCATGTAACGCCATGCAGCACTTACCATCGCTGCCACCCCCTCTGGCTACGCTACTGCAAAGATGCATCCAGACAACTCATCAGAGTCCAGATGGCTCTAGCAGTGTGAACGTAGGTGCACATCCACACCCTGCTTCTGCATATGTGTCTCCCTTGCTGAATTGAGATGACTATATGTTGTTGTTTTTCTTCCCCTTAACAGATAATACTAAGGAAAAGAAGTTTCCGCTATTGTGTATTAAAAGCCACTGAAACCAATCCCATTCCTTAAGTGAACCTGACAAAGCATGGATAAAGCTTTTTATATAAGTTTCTCCTAATAGTAAACTAGGAGGCATTATTTGCAAAGCTGGCTCATAAGTAGCCCTCAGGCTTGTCCCTAGGCAACAGAACTCTGTGCTGCTGGTGTTTATATAGAGATACGTTGCGTGGCTTCATCTAGTTCCAAAATGCTTGCTACCAAAAGTACCTAATATAGCCATTATTTCAGATGATGACATTTATAAGCTGTGGTGTTTCAAAAAGGCTTCCTTTCATGACATTTAATAGCTATGGGCCAAGTTCCAAAGAAGTGCAGAGAGGACCATGTGGGCAGCTGGAGTGGTGTTTGTTGTTCTTTGCTGCAGCAGTTCCTGCTACTGGAGAGGCAAACCACTTTGAGACTGGACGGCAGCTTTTCTCTTCTGATGTCAGAAGTACGGTAGCAGAAGCAACAAATGATGCTTCCATCACATGCATAGTCTCTTACGAGTATTTGGATTTCTTCCATATATTCTATTTATGTATGCTGCAAGTTAAAAAGAAAAAATGCATAGAGGTCAGTGTGCTGTGTGTTTTAGATTGTGAGTCTGTGGACAGGGTTTTGTTTTGATCTTTTGTATCGCACCTAATTTGTATCGCACCTAATTTGTTTTAGGTGCTTTATAAGAATTATTTCTTTACCCAGCGTGTAATTCATCTGTGGATTCACCTTGCCACAGGATGTGGTGGCCTGGATGCCTTTAAAAGGGGATTGGACAGATTTATGGAGGAAAGGTCCATCACAGCTTACAAGCCATGATGGGGAAAAGCAACCTTCTGGTTGTAGGAGTAGGTTTTCTCTGTGCCAGGTGCAAGGAAGTGGCAACTGGACACAGGTATCGTGTTGTCTTGTGTGCTTCCTGAGGCATCTGGTGGGGCCACTGTGTGATACAGGAAGCTGGACTAGATGGGCCTTTGGCCTGATCCAGCAGGGCTCTTCTTATGTTCTTAATTATTCTTAACAAGAAGTTTCTTCCAAGGTAACTTCAGGGTCAGACTTTCTACCCTTAGGGGGCCCTTTCCCACTGATTGCTGAACCCCTCCCCGCATTACTGAGGATTATGGGGCATATCAAATCCCCTTTGAATTCCTCTTTTGGAAGGAATTTGAATCCCTTTTCCATTCTGGGGCCTCCCGTTCTCACTGCGCCGCTGGTTAAACTGGCACAAAAGTTAAATCGGATTGCGCTGTAGGTGTCCTAGCTGTCTAAGGCACTATTAGGTAAAACACAATTTATTAAAATATATCCAGAAATAGTGTGTGTTTAAATTGTGTGCGAGGGGGCAGTTTGGACAAACCGTGCCCCCTATGTGATTATGAAAGTTGGAAGAACACACCAGGAGGGGGTGGGACATGTACACTCCTATCCCACATTGTGTTTGGGCAAGGCTAATTCAACCTTCATATAATCCAAATCAGCCTTATTTTAAAGGACAATGTGGATGTATCCCAGCATAAATCCAGTGATTCTGTTGGCTTCCAAGTCCAGATTTGTACCTTTATGATTGGAAGGAGAACTTGTTCTAACCTGCTAAACTCAGACCTTAACATTTCAAAAAGAAACAAGAGTCAAAATCTTCAAAGATTAATATTCATAGCATATGCTTCCATATGTCAAGACAAGTGGAAGAGCTTTCCTATGAATTTGTGAACACTGGTGAGATTATTCAGCTTTACTAGCATATTCAGCAGTTTCAGAACAGGAATGTGATTTAACAGCAAGTATTCCAGCATATACATATATATAAAGCCTTTAAATTATCCCTTCTAGTTATGGTATGATATATATTCGAAATTAACTGTATCTGCTCTTCATCTTGCTGTTGTCAAGGGTGCCATACTGTGCTGTCATATCTTACTTAATCATGCATTTGCTTCATCACTAAAGACTCGTTACGTGCACAAGTAAGCATTAGCAGAGAATGGAAAGCATCATGATGAAACTAGAAGAACAGTGTCTGGGGAAAAACAACAACACATCAACAGTTATGAGTTCATCTTATTTCTGTAGACATTATTTGCACATTTAATTTTTTTAGGGTTGGGGCTCTGCATTTTAAAATTGATTTCCCTTTACGTAAATCTTGATATTCTGGCAGCTCAGTTCTTTTTGTGGTGTCACCAAAATTTAAAATCTGAAATGCTGCACTGAGTGTTCAGACACAGTACTACTTAGGTTTATGAGCCACTTTAAACAATGAAAGAGTTGGAGTAGATCAGTGGTGTACCCAGCTTCCTTGCCACTTGGAGCAAGTGTGGGTGTCAAAAAAAACAACAACCCCAGCCTGGTGACACCCGGAAGTGACGTCAGGCAGGAAGTAGGGACAGGGGCGCCTGCATCTTCAGCTTCTCTTCCCCGCGATTGGGGCAAAGAAGCCGAAGATGCAGGCACGCCTGGCTGCCGGTGGCCACGTCTTCAGCTTCTCTTCCCCATGATCAGGGAAAAGAAGCCGAAGACAGAGGCACAGGAGGGGAGGCTGACAAAGGCCATGGCTGTTTAAGCAGCGGGGGGGGGGGGCAGCCATGTCTTTGGCTTGTCTTCCCTGATTACAGAAGAGAAGCCAAAGACGCGGCCGCCCCAGCTGCTTAAACAGCCACAGCCTTGTACCACCGCCCCCTCTAGTATGTCACTGGAGTAGATATGTTTTCAGTAATGACTGAAACACAATGTTTTTTAAACATTAACTGTGCAATCCTGTCTAAATGTAGACAGGTGGAGCAATAGCTCCACCGGTCTAAGATGTTGCAAACATACCGGAAAACACGTTTGTGCCACCCAACAAGTAAGTGGTGCCACAGACAGGCCAGTGCCACTCTGTCGCCACCGCAGAACGGTAGAGTGCTGCAGCAGAGAGGTAGGTGCCCATGGGGCGGGGAGGGGGTGTTCTTGGGCATCGGATTGACCTGCCTGGCCCGGGAGGGATCGTTGGCAGCGCACTCCGCTGAATCCTGTCTCCCTTCCCGGACCTGGCTGGCGTTACACAGCTGGCTTGAATGTGTACCAGCAAAATAGCTGATGCACATTCAAGTAGGCCCATTGGGGTGGCTGGGGCTCTACTAGGGGTAAAGGGACAAATGTCATTTTACCCCGTGTAAACCTCCGGCTGTGCCAGCACAGGCCCAATCCTACATAGGATGCAGCAGGTGCCTTATTTACACTACTGCATCCTGCTAGACAGAATGCATCCTGCAGTAAATGTATTGTTGAATGTGCTGTGTTTTAGTGGTGCATAGAACATAGGGAGCTGTCTTATGCTGGATCAGACCATCTAGTTCAGTATGGATTTTACTGATTAGTTCTCCAGGGAGGGGTCTCTTCCCGAACAGGGATTGAACTTAAAAAGGTAAAGGTATCCCCTGACAATTAAGTAGGACCCTCCATATTCAAACCATGTTCTCTTCCACAAAGCTACAGCCCCATCCTCACTAGCGACAATGTTTCTCTTTGTGACTTGCCTTATATACTTCATACATATGAAGACAGTATACATATACAAACTAAATAATAAATAGTCTTACTACCGTAGTCTTTCCATCCTTTCTGGATGATATGGTAAACTGGTCTTCCAATTTGCAATTACAAAAAAGTATCATGCAACTGAGAGAGACAAACGAAGACCATCTTGCAATCTGCTGTGCTTTTTGCCTGAGGAAGATAATCGAATGTATGATCGAAACGTCGCCCATCTAGATTTTAATCTATAAAGTTTTTAAAAACGGAGTTTTTTTCTTGTTTTTAATGTTAGATTTTAATTGTCATGGCTTTAAGGTTTAGGGTTATATTTGTCTAGAGTTTATAGTTAAGAATTTTTTTAACTAAATAGAATTTTGTAAGTCAACTTTTATGGGAACAGCTGTAGCAAATGGAAACAATTTTTTTAAATCTCCGTTTTACAATTTTAATCAAGATCCATCGCAAACAATATAATTAGAAGCTAAATTAGTTATTCGTAAAGCACTTTGTAATATACTGTATTGCATTTTAGGAAGAATGTTTTTACAGACTGATAATAGGCCCCTCCACATATTTCATTTCCAAGGACAGCATTCCATCCCTGTCCATTTCTTATATTGATTAAACTGGATTCTGAGAGTAGCCTTTGGCCAAATGTAATGCTGGAAAGATTATGGTTTGTATTAGAGCTCCCTCTATGGGGATTAAATTAAATGTTTAAATGCTAGTTACTACTTAATGTAGGCGTGTTCTGTGTATCTTAGTAATACAGTACTTTGCTAATCACTTTGTGCTCAGCTAGCATAACTAACCCTTTACGTATTACAGATGGTGCAGCTGTCAAGGTAAAATATTGAATACATTAATGTACCTTGAGAGCTTCCCTTGCAGAAGGGAGAAAGGTGGGATAGAAAAATTTTAAATGAATAATTTGTGGATACCAGCAGTGCATGGCTCCTATTTGAGTAGACAACATTGGCAGGATTATACGATATTTGTAGCAAGCAAAGGTCTGTTTCTAAGCTAAGTCACTGGGAAGAGTTCATTGATTTTCCTGAAATACTAAGCTGCATAGTAGTACAGTAGTTAGATGGGATTTTGTGTTTCCATTTTGCAGTCTATTCAAGTAGGAATGTTTATGGACACCTGGTTTAGGAATGGTGAACAACGTGTAACCTAATGGAGGAGCTGTTCATAAAATAACGTTCAACAAATATGTGTTTCAAAGCCAAGCTGCATGAGTGACCTTCATAGACTTAAGCATGAGCAAGTTTTAGCGACTTGAAGATGGTGGGCATCAGACAGAAGGAGAAAAATAGTAGCTCCCAATTAGATACAGAACCAGCATCAGGCTGCATTGTTGGGCAGCTGCCAAGGACCAGAGCCCATTGCTGATCCCCTGACCATCTCTGTGCCAATAGCGTTCATGTTGTGTTTGACAAAATGGCTCTCTCAGGGCCTACCCAGGTAGGTTGGGGCCCATGGAGGGCAGGTAACTAGGGCCTTGTGGAACCAGGAACTGGCTCTGCCATGACGCTTTTCTCCTTGTGGTTCCTGTTGGACTTCTTGTAGCTTAAGCCAGGAACCAGGGGTCGGAAACAGTATCATGCTAACTTAATACATTCTGTAAGCCACATGAAGCTCACCTGCTCTGAAACCCCATGTACGAAACCAGCCATAATTGTCTGCTGTTTATTACTGTGACATTTAAGAACAGACTCATGAATATATTTCTTGTGAGTGCATTTCTAACCAAGCCTGTATTATATGACTCGCTACTCACCAGTAATTAAAACAAAAAGCAAAACATAATACGAGCAAGAAGTGACCCTTGGATCTGCTTTCATTGACTTTCCAAACACCTTCAGTGACCTGTATATGGAACTGCGTATTGATAAATGCTTTCTAACCACTTGCCTTCTCCCCCCGCCCCGTTTCTCTTCATGTCCTCTTCTAGAAAAGTAACAGAGGAATTAGAGCTCCACTTGACATTCAATAATATGATGCCTCTTGCCAGTAAACTTGCTGTCTGGAATTCTGTGCACCAGACTGTTAGACCAAAATATTGCTCTGAGAATCGGTGCCTTTAGTGTAGCGTCAGGGATATGGGAAGTGGAAGGCAAAAGGAAGAGGGGCCGCCCAAGGGCAAGATGGATGGATGATATTCTGGAGGTGACTGACTCGACCTTGGGGGAGCTGGGGGTGGCGATGACCGACAGGAAGCTCTGGCGTGGGCTGGTCCATGAAGTCACGAAGAGTCGGAAGCGACTGAACGAATAAACAACAACAACAGGGATATGGGCATAGGCACATTTCCTTCCACAGTGATACGTCAATACCACTGGTTACAGTTTAAAAAGCATTACCGGTAATAAGCACCATAGTAGCTAAAATTACAACTACTGGTAGCTACTGTGGTGCTTGATCACAGTTAAAATTAACAATGCTGTAAAAAAAAATGTGTACATGAAGTCCATAGATTGCACCAGAGGGTAAAAGGCCTTGGTCCAACAGTTATAAAAAGAAAATGAAAGATGTTTCTCTTGACCTCATGATCTAGCTGAGAACTTAGCATAAGAACACTGTTGAGAGAAGCCACAATGTACTTGCCCTTTATTAAAAGGGAGCTCTGAAACCTAGTACAGTACATGGAATGAATCTTAGCAGTATAACCACCAGGGATTCTTGAGAACATTTTTTTTTTTTACAAGTTAGGCTCGGAACATGAAATCTTGACCTCATGAGTATGATTTCAAAAGAAATCAATGAAGATAATGACCATGTGTTTGAGAACAGAAGTCAGCGATAACCTAGCAAGAACCTCTACAAAAATAGCATGGTAACAGGGCATTGCAGTACCTGAGGAGCAAATCAGCATTTACTGTAATTGAGTCTCCACGGCTTTTAGGATGGAAAAAATGGGTGCATGGTTAGAAACAACGGACATATTATGATATTTGAAATCAGTCATTACTCTAGAATTGTCTGGGGTGTAATGCAATAAGCAGATTTTGATCCATGCTGTAGTTACTTTTGACAAGAATCAAAGTATAGTAATCATTTTTCTGTTTAGTCTAGTTCTTATCTTTATGCAGTTTATGTGGTTTGAAATTCTCAAAACGTTTGACCAGATTAAACAAAAAATGAGAAAAGCGATCTTTTATCACATAGATCGTTTCTGAGTTCCCTCATAATTTAATCTTTAATCCCTCATAATTTAATCTTAATGCCACATTCTGATTTGTGACCCAGAGTTCCCAGATTCACACAAGTCACAGTTTAAATGAACAAAGATGTCAGTGGCATGCAGGCAGAGAAGGTGAGGTGAGGGGGAAGAAAGGCGCACATGGTCTCAGCAGGCTTCAGGCCACATTCCTGATCCAAACGAATCATCGTTGTTTGTTCATGTCAACTGGCCTGAGTCAGTTTACAAATTCAAAGATCCTTCTCTAGAGTTTAGCTAGAGACATGTGCTAGTGGCACATGTCTCTCTTTGAGGAACACAGACCTGCTGGAGAAGCATCTTTCTCCAGTGGCAATCCTCAGGGGAGGGGGCCACCGACGCCACACCCCCACGTGACCCGGGCGTGACGTCAGCGTGAAGCGCTCCAATCACACACACCCCCCGCCAGTTTAGTACCTATTTGGAGCCGTTCGAGCTCCAGGGAGGGCAGAACACCAAGACGGCCGAAGCGGAGGCGATGCATCGCGGAGGCAGGTACGCCCCTTCGCCGCCACATCCGGCCCCTGCCCTGGGGCCCACCGCCCCAACCTCAACGATGCTTCTGTCTTTCTCTAAAGCGATATTATTCTAACAGCGCAATCCTGTGTAACCTTGCACCGGTGTAACAGCAGATGCACCGGTATAACAGCAGATGCACTAGTGTAAGTGTACTTACACTGACATAAGTGCACTTACACCGGTGCATCTGCTGTTACACCGGTGAAAGGTTACACAGGATTGTGCTGTTCATGTGCTTTGTGAATTTGTCACTGTTTTCTTAAGACTCATGCTTAGTTCCTCGCTCAAGAATAGCTTATTAGTAACTATGGATCTGAGAATTCTAGCAGAACTTGGGTGAAGAACCAACCTGGCAGATGAAGGCAGCTGTAATATTCCATCACATGTTCTCCCCTTAGAATTAACTTCATAAAGACATTATTTCTTAGCAGTATTGCATAATTTCTAATTTGTATGGCCTGGGAGAAATAAACCAGAACCGTTTTGTAGAGGAGATTGTTTATCCTAAAAAATAAGCAACACACACAACACTAGAACTAGGATACATCCACTAAAATTGAGTGGAGGGAGTATTAAAACAGACAAAAGAAAATATTTCTTTACCCAGCGTGTAATTCATCTGTGGAACTCCTTGCCACAGGATGTGATGATGACACCTGGCCTGGATGCCTTCAAACGGGGATTGGACAGATTTATGTAGGAAAAGTCCATCACAGCTTACAAGCCATGATGGGGAAAAGCAACCTCCTGGTTGTAGGAGTAGGTTTTCTCTGTGCCAAGTGCAAGGGAGTGGCGACTGGACACAGGTATCTTGTTGTCTTGTGTGCCCCCTGAGGCATCTGGTGGGGCCACTGTGTGATACAGGAATCTGGACTAGATGGGCCTTTGGCCTGATCCAGCAGGGCTCTTCTTATGTTCTTATATACTAAGGGCCAGCGCTCCTTTTCCGCTGGTACTGACTGCTATAAAGCAGCAGTAAAGTGCTGACTGCTGTAAAACAGTCGGGGCCAGTTGTAAACAGTGCTCCGGCAGCGCACTACTCAGCACGCTGTCAGGGACTCCGGCTGGTAAGCCTGCACCTTCCTGCTTGCGCCAGCAATTTATCAGTTGCCCTCCAGATCAGGTAAGATGGCAGGAAAGGCGGAAGGGTGACAGGAAGGCAAAACACTGGTGGCGATGGGGTGGGGGAGGGCAGAACGGGGGGACAGTTACGGGGCAGGGGAGGGTGGATCTGGTCCGCGAGGGGAGCAGGTTCGGTGGTGGGAGCAGCCACCTTCTCAGACCCAATTCCGCAGCGCAGGTCCATGCGGACCTGCACCAGCTATTTAGCCAGTGCAGATCCTTGTAGACTCTCCACACCGCGGAAACGTACCCCTGGGTTCCCTTAAGATTGTTCCCTTACCCAGAGGAAGCCTCCACAACTGCTCCCCCACCTTTAGGATTCAGTGGTAGCTATTTTGGCGCCACCTCATCGGTGGGGAGGGGGGAACAATAGGATTGGGCTGTAAATAATGTTTTTAAACAAATTCCTGTATCCATTCTTCACTGTCCTTTTAGTGACAGAAAACTGAAGATCACGCTGCTCATTGAAAACGTAGTTCCTATAGCAACCAAGACCTTTTAAAAAAGCCACAAAAAGCCAGATTCAGTATTTCAAGTGTTCACATGGAGTTTCTAGTTCTTAGAAAAAAATTGATAGGAAGAACAGTCATCAGTAAATCTGATTTCTCAGCAGCATTTATATTCTTGAGCACACCTGTGTTCCTAATAGTATGTAATTTTGTTTTGTTCTGGGAGTTGTTATGCATGACTCCATAAGATGCATTTATCACAGCTTTATATATCTTGATAGCACCATATGAATGTTTTAGTGCTGAAAAACATGACATAGAGGATCCATGATTGCATTCCCTGCCATTTTTTATTTTAAAAACTGGAAAGTAGCCACGGCAGGGCTCTGATTTTGATTGGAACAATGGACTGGGAGAAGTTATTTTAAAACCCATTCCCTTGCATCGTTTGCCCTGATCTAAATGCCCTACAAAGCTGCTATTAGCTTCAATAGTGAAATGCAGGTAGTATATTAGGTATGTGTATTTTTCCAAGTGGGGTGAGTCACACCTTTGTGGGGAGAGTTGGATCGCAAAAGCAGCACAGAGGAAAGGGTAAAACACCCTCCTGCAGTGCTGCTGCCGTGATCAAAATCATAACCCTCCACAGCTGCTTTGTATCCTTTCACAAACCGTAGATCTGGTCACAAAGTCGCCAGTTTCAACTGAGAGTCCATCACAATTAATCAGTCCATTCTACTGACTTGTGAAATGCAGGCATGCGTCCTTGGGAGCACAGCAGCACTTTGTATAGGAAGGCAAGCCTATGCATGTCTACTCAGAGGTAAGCCCCATTGAGTTCAGTAAGTCTTACTCCCAGGTAAGTGTGTATAGGGTCGCAGCCTGAGTATACTACTAGATTTTCCCTAGGGAGTGTTGCAGTGTTTGTCGTTACATGTGCATACGGCCAATCAATTTGTCATAAACGTCACCTAATCCATGATGCCTTCTTCCTAAAATTCAGCACGATTTTCCCTCTAAGTGGGCTTCCTTGTATCTTTCAAGAATTGGTAGTGTCCAAAGTAGAGGGAATTTGGAGTAAGGTTTTTATCAGTGAGAATCCTGGGACACGATAGTCCATGAAAACGTCTTGTGCTGTAATAAATGTGTTAGCCTTTCAGGTGCCACAGGACTCTGTTATTTGAATCTAGCCAGAGCTAAGCGCTCTTAAAGCTCATTGATCTCAAAGAAGGCAGGAAGCCCAATCCTACCTAAGATCCGCTGCAGCGCGCAAAGTGTGCTGCGGCAGATCCTAAGCAAGATCAGGGCCATGCCAGCGGAGCTGGGACACACCTCAGGGACGTTCGTCCCTTTCCCCTGGTGTAAGCACCAGCAGCCCCAATGGGCCTCCTCGGATGAGCGCCAGCTATTTTGCTGGTGCATGTCCAGGGAGGCCATGTAAGGCCGGCCAGGCCCGGGAAGGGGGTTAGGATATTGACGAAGCTTGCCGCCGATATCCCCACCCCCCTCCATGGTCTGGCTGGCCAATCGTCCCCCCCCCCACGGTCACCCGCAACAGGGCTTACTTGTGTCCAGCGGTGTGGGTGTCTTCGGCGCCACTTACTCTGCGGATGCCATGAAAGTGCCTTACAGCATTTTTGCGACACCCTAGACTAGCGGAGTGCTCGCTCCGCAGATCTATACTTGCGCAGGTTTGCGCTGTTAAACATGATTTATTTCCTTTGTCTTCCTGTTCTGGGTGACAGTGAAAATACTAGTTCCGCTGCTCCAAATTGTTGATAAAGCCCATTTTATAGTTAAAGAGTTCAGTAGCTAACTAGTGATTTCAGTGGCAGAGTTCACTCTCTGTTGAAATTTAACCATTTGGAAGTATTAAATTTTTGCTAGATTATGCCGCTGGTTTGTATTGCTCCATTGAAAAGTTTACTTAAAATGTTTGTTATAAATAAACGTGGCTGCAATCCAAAGTCTTGTCTACAAATATGGTTATGTTCTCATCATTCTCATGCTGTGTTTCCCACATCATAAAAAGAATGGGAAAGTTCCTGTGCACACAGGACTGTGCTCTGTGCACGCAGTTGCGGGTTTTGAATGGCAGCTGAAAGCTCTGAATGATTTTCTTCACAAAGTCAAAGAGTTACTTTTTGTTAAAATGTTGTGATTTGCATCATATTATCTTGTTCTTTAATGGTGTCTAAGACCCCTTTCATCTGGCTTTAGTTACCATTTTTATTTTGTGTGTGTGTATTCTCTGTGTGCATGTGCGCGCATGCGCGCACATGTGTATTTTACTGTCTTTCACATATAGGGGTTGTATCCTAAGCTTTCCTTCCTCCTGTGAAAGGAAAGAAAGAATTCCTCCTGTGGGTTTTTTTTTTTGTATCATTGATGTTTTTATTGTGTTCTAAATTGATTTGTTTGGAAGACACCTTCAAGGGTTTTAGAGTTAAAATGCAGGATAAAATTTCCTAAAGAAATAAATAAGGCTGTAAGCCTTTGCATGCATTCATGGGGGTAAGACATGTTGAACATAAAAGGCTTTTTTTCCAAGTAAACTGGAATGGGATTACTCAGTAAACGTTCTATCATTTGGCACCAGTAGAAAACCACTTCCCCAAACCTCGCTTCTTCGTACTAATAAACCTTAGTTTTTGAAGTATTGAAAGTTGTACAGTTTTAAGTTTCTGCTCTTTGTATAAAAAGTTTTTATTTCTATTCAGTAAAATGCAGCAAATGTCTCAGATTCCAGCACTAGTAGTACAGTACTAAAAATAGTGGAGGTTTTTTTTTATGAATAGTAGCTTTACAGGATTAAGTTTTTGCTTAGATCAGTGCTGTGTTATCATGTATAATATGTCCAGATAGATTTTAACCATTCCACTTTGCTAGAAGGTGGAGAAATTTCAGTACTCACTTTCCCTTCTTATTTATAGCATAATCAAAACCAATTCATACAATCTTTTTTCATTTCATTTAACAGTTGTATCTTGCTTTTGTGTTCAAAAAGAAAGCTCAGTGCAGCTGACAATAAGGGCAAAACAGCACTGTAAAAATGTTATTTATTTATTTATTTATTTTATTTACAGTATTTTTATCCCGCCTTTCGCCCCGAAGGGACCCAAGGCGGCTTACAACAATAATAATAATTTTTTTAAAAAACACAATACAAAAATAATCACATTTTAAAACAGTAAAAAACAATTAATGAAAATTAATAAAAACAGTATCTAAAAACGATTAAAAATATGATTACTACAATTAGAACAGGAGCATAAAAACAGCAGCACCCCCACCTGTACCAGCGAGATGTTAAAAAAGGCAAGGAAAATCAATATCACAACAATAAAAATATATTCAACAGTAAATGAAAACAGTTCAGTTAATATTAACATATCAATGGCAGTCAATCTCAAGAATGTAAATAGCCAGTGGCGTAGCCAGAGGGGGGTGGCGGTGCAGTAAGTGCTGCTCAGCATTACATGGAGGTGCAAAGTGGTCCCTCCCACTTGCCATCAGAGCCAGTCCAGCAGCGAAGGCAGCGTTGCCTTCACTGCCTGACTGGCTCCGATGGTGAGTGGGAGGGACCACTTTGCACCTCCATGTAACACTGTGCAGCACTTACCATGCCGCCACCCCCCATCTGGCTACCCAACTGATAATAGCATTTCTGTCCATTAGTTCAGTCCATGCATTCCTCCTCTCCCCTGATTCTGTTATAAAGTCTGTCAGTCAATCAATCAATCAATCTTTATTGCAGTCACAGACCAGCGCAAAAGTTACCAATACAGAGCCAAAGGAAACATCATGAACATCAATTAAGACAAGAAATTAGAATAAAATAGACCCCCCAACCCCCAATCGACCCATACTTAATGCTATAAAATCTACAATAAAAGTTTGCTCTGAATTAGAATGTTAAATATATATATAAATCTATAATCTATACTAACAATAAAATGAGCTAAATAAGAATCAACTATCATATCAAACTATAAATTAAATACACATCCCATCAGAGGTCCCCTATACCAAGTTAGAAAGTCCACAATTTACCATCTTTCTTCGGATACTCATTGCAGCTGCAAAGAATTTAGCAACACTGTATGTAACAGCAGAGTTGGAATCTGATAGAAGCAAAAATCTATATTGCTGGCTCGTACGACCTGGTAGCTTAACTAGCAACGGAGAGATAAAGGTAGTAAAGTCTGTTATTTTTCTGTAGACAAGTCCAAGCCTGATAGAAACTGGAAATCAACTAACTAACTTCCCCTTCAGACCTTTAGAAATTCAAGGTGCTGTTTCCTTTTCCAGATCTTACTCAGGAGAAAGGAAAGAAGTAGAGAAGAGAAGGAGGCAGATAGCATCCAGAGATAGAAGTGGGACTTCTATCCATAGGTTTTGTTTCTTAATTCTTCCTGAAGGGTTTTCACTCATACATTGAGCCCATGTGGTCTCTTTCAGTCTGCCTATAAGCGTATAAAATGAAAAAAATATTTTGTCGGGTAGTTTATATATCTTAGGTCGCCTGTCCTTAGCTTGTCGTATTAGCATACCTGGGGAAGAGCAATACCTGTACAAATACTTTTAGCTCTTGACTGCTAAACTGTAGACCTATCCATAGAATTATATGGTTTGTATATATTTTTTCCCGAATAAAGTGTTTTAGAAACTATCTAAGATATATAAACTGTGCAGAGAAAACAAACAAAAAAAGCAAGCAATGATAATTTTCTGTTTTCCTTTTTTGCATATTGTTGCAGTCCAGAAGATGGAGAAATTCATCCTGAAATCTGTAGACTATATATCCAGTTGCAGTGCTGCTTAGAAATGTACACGACAGAGATGCTAAAATCCATGTGTCTCCTAGGATCACTTCAGCTTCATCGGAAAGGTATTCACATACAACATACTCTAATCTACTTGATCTTGTTTCAGTCATTTCAGTTTCTGTGAAATAGGACTTTTTCATAAGAACATAAGAAGAGCCCTGCTGGATCAGGCCAAAAGCCCATCTAGTCCAGCTTCCTGTATCACACAGTGGCCCCACCAGATGCCTCAGGGAGCACAAGACAACAAGATAACCTGTTTCCCGTTGACACTCCCTTGCACAGAGAAAACCCACTTCTAAAACCAGGAGGTTGCTTATGGCTTGTAACCTGTGATGGTCTTTTCCTCCGTGAATCTGTCCAAGCCCCTTTTAAAGACATCTAGGCCAGGTGCCATCACCACATCCTGTGGCAAGGAGTTCCACAGATGAATTACACGCTGGGTAAAGAAATATTTTCTTTTGTCCGTTCTAACTCTCCCTCCACTCAATTTTAGTGCATGTCCCCTGGTTCTGGTGTTCTGCGAGAGGGAGAAGAATTTCCCTCTATCCACTCTCTCCATCCCATGCATAATTTTATACGTCTCAATCATGCCCCCCCCTCAGGCACCTTTTTTCTAGGCTGAAAAGCCCCAAACGCTGTAGCCTTTCCTCATAAGGGAGGTGCTCCAGCCCACGAATCATTCTGGTCGCTCTGCACCTTTTCCAATTCAACTCTATCCTTTTTGTGGTGTGGTGACCAGAACTGGACGCTATACTCCAGATGTGGCCTTACCATCGATTTGTACAAAGGCATAATGATATTGGCCGTTTTATTCTCAATCCCTTTTTTAATGATCCCGAGCATGGAATTGGCCTTCTTCACAGGCGCCGCACACTGGGTCGACACTTTCATCGACCTGTCCACCAGCACCCCAAGATCTCTCTCTTGATCCATCACAGACAATCAGAACCCATTAGCGTATATGTGAAATTTTGGTTTCTTGCCCCAATGTGCATCACTTTGCACTTCCTTACATTGAAGCGCATCTGCCATTTTGCTGCCCATTCTCCCAGTTTGGAGAGATCCTTCTGGAGCTCTTCACAATCCCTGCTGGTCTTCACCACCCGGAAAAGTTTAGTGTCATCTGCAAACTTGGCCACCTCACTGCCTATCCCCGACTCCAGGTCATTTATGAATAAGTTGAAAAGCACCGGTCCCAAGACCGATCCTTGGGGCACACCGCTTTTCACCTCTCGCCATTGTGAAAATTTCCCATTGACTCCCACTCGCTGTTTCCTGGTCTTCAACCAGTTCCTAATCCACAAGAGGACCTGCCCTCTTATTCTCTGACTGTGGAGTTTTCTCAGGAGCCTTTCCCATATACCTTTCGTCTGTAAGTCTCCAAGCCACAGTCTCCAAGCCTAGGATGCCACAGGAATTGCATACCTTGATCCAGACCACTCCATGGTATACCCAAAGCTCTTGCACACGCACAGCCCAATCCTATCTTCTCCCCCCCCCCTGCTGATACAGCGGCACCAAAAAGGATACCGCTGCATCCTGCAAGGGGAAGCAGTCCCAGAGGTCTGTCTCAATGTCCCCTTACTTTGCAATAAGCTGCAGTGCAGACAGGTCTATTCTGAACTGCGCCAATGAAATTGCTGGCGCAGGTCTGCGAAGACCCATGCTGCAGGATTGGGTCCTGGAAGGGTTAAGTTTCGGCTGCTGCCAAACCTGCCCCCTTCATGGACCCAATCTGCCTCCGTTGCCTCCCTGACCCGCCCACCCCTGTTCCGCCCTCCCCTGCTGGCCTACCTTCGTCAGCAGGCCCATGGTGATCCGCCAGTGCTTGAGAAGCCTCTCCACCTGGGGAGAATCCTGTAGTACGCTAGTTTGCATGCTGCCGGGTCATCTTTTACAACTGCCATAAGGCAGTTGCCGCCGGCAGCACGCCTCTTCCTCTGGCAGCTGACCTGGATAGGATTGGGCTGTCAGGCTGTCACATTGGTTTCGGTGGAAAGGACACATGAGTGGGCACATGGATTTATAGATTCCATTGAAATAAGAAATATTTTATTTATCAAGACCACGAGTCTTAATAAAGTAAAAACCATATAAATAAAATAAAATTATGAAAATCATTTATTATAAATACAGCCTATCACATTTGCAGCTATAACGTTTTGACATATGCTTCCTGTTGCAAAAGAGACAATTGCGTGTCTGTTTCTGTTAGCTAATGGAAATTTGTGTTCTTGCTGATTGGAGCATTGAAATTATCAAGACAGCTATCGTGAGAGGTAGAGTCTCATATGTGTGCGCATGCCTGGGAACTTCTACACCCCTGTGAGATCAAGATGTTGGTTTATGTTACAATTCTTTGAAGTAAGACATTATTATTCTACTTCACATAAGTGGCATTGGGGAGAATTCCACAAACAAGGCATCGCAACCCGAGAAGGTTCTCTCCCCAGTCATGACCCACCTTACCTCAGTTGGGAGGTGGGAGCTTCCAGAGGAAAGTCTCTGAAGATGATCTCAGTATGTGGGTATGTTGAGGGACCCAGGTTCTAAGATGTGTAGGGATTCAAAGATGAGTACTAGCACTTCGAATTATGCTTGGTAATGGACTGGGAGCCTGTGTCAACCAGCTCTACCCCACGGAGCAGGAGGACTACTCACACAGGGCTGTTTCGACCACCCATCTCCAATGCCACCAGTGATGATGTCATTGCCGGGCATCGCAGACCCAGTAGAGGCCAAGAAGGGCTGGCCCAGGCAGCTAATTGAGAGGGAGTAGTGCCTTCAGAGCCAGGAGGTCTCAAAAGTGGGACAGGCGGGAGCAGAAGGAAAATGAGGAAATGAAGGGAGTGAGGGGGAAGGAGGCAACAAGGGAAAAATTCAGAGGCAGGAAAGGGAAGAATGAGGAGCAGGCTAGAGAAACAATCTCTCACACTGATCAGTGGGCTGTGCACTGAGGTGACCCAGGACTCTAGAACAGAGCATGGTGTATTGCAAAATGAGCTGGCATTTAGCAAATTGCTTTTCATCAGTATGCTCCAGATTGACTGCATCTTCAACTATGCCTAGCAGTGCTGGTTTTGGTGAAGCTCTGAATGGATGCTAGACAGCTAAGCTGGCACTCTGCACCATTTTCTGTGGAGAAGTCCACCGAGCTACCCTTACACACCAGTGCACACTCGCTTATTCATAGATGTGCCCTTGGCAGCGTGAGAGTACAGAGTAAATGTTTGCACTCATGAATGTACACTCGGGTATCTGCTGAAAAAGGTGCGTGCGTGCAGGTGTTTAGCAAAAGCAGACCACTTTGCTGACGTCACCTGCCTCATGGGTGTAGAGCAACCCTGCAGAATCGAAGCCTAGGGCGCTCTGTTGCTTTTTATATCTTCTATACAGTTCGGTTAGCTATCCAAGTTCAGATTTCTCTGTAGGGAGATGACCTACAGGAAAAAACCTGGGCTTCTTGTACAGGGCCGAAAACATCCAAACCAAAAATAGCTCCTCTACAGAAAGACGTTGAGCTGTTTTAGTACTTGCAAGCACGAAATCTTCCTCCCACACACTAATTGAGCAGAAGCAGAGCCTTTGGAGGTTGACTCTCTGTGTGTCTTGTGTTGGGGACATCCAAGGAGAGGGTGGGGGCAATTTTTAAAAGCACTGCTATGCCATACAAGGAGGGCATTTCCTTTCACCTGTTCCTTGTTAATTCATGCTGGTAACCATACTAGGAAACGTGTTTTCCATCAACAAACCCTGTTCTTTGGATTGTTACGAATTTCTAAAGCATTTTTATAGAAGTATAGGAGCACTTTTCTGTTTTTTCAACCTTCTCACACTAAGCCTCACAGTGTGGTAAGTTACAGTTTTTAGTATTGTAAAATTGTGTTCTTAGTGCGGCTGTAATGCCGTGTGTGTTACGTGGTTTGAAACTCACCTCAGCTATGAACTTGCTAGATGATTCTAGGCCAGCCACTGTTTTCTCAGCCTTTCCCTCTCCCGAGCTGTAACATGGCGATTATAACAGACATGCTCCACAGCATTGTTGTCAAGTTAATACATGTGGAACACTTAAGCATTATATTAATGCGAAGTATTCCCAGTAAATATTCATTTATTCAAACTCAGTGCTTCAAATGCTTGCCATCATCGAATCATTCTTTCTTCTTTGCTTCACTGGTAAGAAGCACCAAGAAAACTATTTTATGGAAGTTTTGCTCTTTTGTTCCAAATATATAGTTGCAATTCTACCAGAGGGCATTCTGACTATAAAATGTAAAAATCAAATCAGTTCAAGGACAAAATATTGTTTATAACATGGAGCTGAGGTTATCTAGTGCTCACTTGTATCCTTGTAGAAGAGGGATGTGACAGTTATCCTGTACTGAGAGCAATATCAGAAAATATCATGAGTGTGAAGCTGCAGGTAACTGTCATATTTCAGTTGTTGTTGTATCACAATTTACATATTTTCATGTACGTGGCAGATGCCATACCATAGGTGTCTAACACTAATTACACCATCCTACCCATGTGTACTTGGGAGTGTCATTGGGACGTACGATGTAGGCACAGCAGGTGAGGCAGCACCACCCCGTTGTAGTCCACAGAAGAAAGCCGCAGCTGAACCCGGAGTGGAGTTGGACTCCACTTCGCCGGCGTTCGTGTTCGCGCTCAGCCAATCAGAGCCCGTTGTTTGAACCTGAGGGCATACATGCCGAGACGCGTGCGGTGTGGATCCGCATTTAATAATAAGAATATTTATATACTGTTTTTCAACAAAAAGTACCGGTGTTCACAAAGCAATTTCCATTGATAAATAAATAAATGATTCCCTGTCCCCAAAGGGCTCACAGTCTAACAGCCCGATCCAAACTAAATCCACCCACCAACGCAACCACACCAAGGAGGCGTGTGCTGCATCCTGTAGTGCAGGGGGTAGCTGGAGAGGTCTCCTCAGGGTAAGTGAGCTTTTGTTCACTTGCCCTGGAGAAAAGCAGCTAATTAATTTAACAGTATTTATACACTTTTCAACAAAAAGTTCACAAAGCGGTTTACAGACAAAATCAAATGATTAAATGACTCCCTGTCCCAAAAGGGCTCACAATCTAAAAATGATGCAGAAGAACACCAGCAACAGCTACCAGAAAAGACACTGTGCTGGGGTGAAAGGGGGGCAGTTACTCTCCCCCTGCTAAATATAAGAGGAGCACCAAATGAAAAAGTGCCTCCTGCCCAGTTAGCAGCTACTACTGTCCCTATGTGACTCCTTGGTCCTGCGCCAGTGATTTTGCTGGCACTGGACTGAGGTGTGTAACAGCGACCGAAAGGCTGAAGGAGAGGGATAGGATTTGGCCACATGCTTGTTCTGCTGAACTCTTCCTCCCTCATTCTGCCTTCCTTTCCAGCCCCCTCCCCACCCAGAAACTCCCCCATTCCACCCCCTCCTACCTCATTCCCTCTACCGCCTGCACCCACCACAACCACACCTTACGTTGGTGGATGGTGGCTTGGCTGCCAGTGACTGCACTGGCGGCCTTGCTATGCTGGCCAGCGGCACTGGAGCATGCGACTTTTAGCAGAATCTAGGCACTTCCATCTGGATCCTGCAGGCTCCGCCAGTGGAACATGCATTCCGCCAGCAGAGAATTTAGTTTGGATTGGGCTGTAAAAAAGACACAAAAGAGACACATGGAACAGCTACTGGAAAAGATGCCATGCTGGGATGAAGAGGGTCAGTTGCTCTCCCCCTGCTGAATATAAGATGACACCTCTTTTAAAAAGTGCTTCTTTGCCCATAGTAAGGAACAAAAAATATATAAGGCAGTTCTTGATTATCTTGATAGATGGATGTGCTTGCTTTTATTTTCCTCCTTTTTTCTGACTCTAATATTGGCTTGAGTATTTACTTTAAAACTCATCTCTTCTCTGTAACCATGAGCACTAGACATATATCTTTCAAAATAAAATGTGGAGTTCTCTGAAGTCTGATTAATGCCTCAGGGAATGTAGCTGCGATAGAAGCTCTATTCCTTCTGTCAACCCTCTTCCTATTATGCTGCCCTTAAAGGTAGAGGAGCCCTTTACTCAGGGCCAGACTAGACAAGATGCTCAGTTATGTATAGTTTGACCCTGATTTAGTTTTATTTGACAAAATGCAGTTGTGGAACTGCAAAGTAACGTTGGAAACCAATGTACAGGAAGAGGCTCTGCTTTGGGGCAGGTTTTCTTTTTGAAATCACTCACTCTGGCTGCTTTTTCTTTCACAAAGAAAAAGAAATAACTTTTTCAGCTGCATTTTGTCAAACATAAGAAGTCAAGGCCAAACTATGCATTGCTGATTATTGTGTGTATTTTGGCCCTCAGCAAAGATTTTGGAAGCCAGTTGTCCTCTATATTGAAATAAAATTGACACACAACATTCACCCTTTCCTTGAAGGACTTACAATTTTCAGCATTGAGGGAGACAATTTGGAAGGGGAAAGAAGAGGGAAGGAAGACTAACAACGTAAACCAATATTTTTATTGAAAATAGTGAAGATCCTACATTTTCTTGCTCTCCCTTTTCTTGTACTTTTTTTTCTTTTTCTTCTGTAGACATGACTGGGTGGCCATGTGAAGTCATGGCTAGCTCTTGAAAGCCATTTTAAATGTGTTGTTGAAATATGGCCAGGAGAATCCATTATCGAAGATATTTTTCTTCTGGGCTAAATAACATTTCTCCATCATATAATTAATCCACTTCCTCAGTAAGCGACCTCATCCCTCTAACTAGCAGTAGAATGTGATTGTCATGGGCACCTCTTGGGCAGTGCGTGTGACATCACAAGTCCAACCTGCTATTTTATCTGCAGGTGTCCCCCGGTTAACGACGGGGATACTTTCCTGAATCTCCCCATCGTAAAGTGAAGTCATTGTTATGTGAGCCCCCCCCCCCGCACCTTTAAAATTTTAAATCCAAGCAATGTCTTCCCAAACCTGTGTATCCAAGCACTGTATATCCAACCCCCTCCATGGGCCTCAGAAAACTTCTCTGAAGCAACAGAATGTGACTTCCAGTTTACTTCCGTGTTCATGTCTTCCACTTCCTGTCGTTTTGGAGAAGCTTTCTGAGGCCCACGGAGGGGATTGGATGCACAGTGCTTGGATATACAGGCTTGGATTTAAAAGAATGTGACTTCCAGTTTACTTCCGTGTTCATGTCTTCCACTTCCTGTCGTTTTGGAGAAGCTTTCTGAGGCCCACGGAGGGGATTGGATGCACAGTGCTTGGATATACAGGCTTGGATTTAAAACTTTAAAACGTGCGTGGGGTTTCCGGGGGGTGGGAGGCTGACCGCTGTCGTATATCCAGGCGGTCATTAGGCGGCTCGTCATTAAAGTGGGGAGCACCAACACTGAAACATGCAGAAAGATCATGTAACATCCTCTCTCCTTCTAAATTGCTAAGATCAAGACAACCCTATACCTCTTTGGTAACCCTTTTATTATTATTTTTGTGTCTGTTATTTTCAGATTATGCATCCATCCTCTCCTGAGCTAAAGCACACAGCTTTCAATTATTTAAAAGAAATTTTTAAATCCTAAAACATAGCCAACCTGCACAAGTAGGGCTACCCCTTTGCACAAGAGATGACCTCCTCCCACTTGCATGCATCCAATGTAATGTTCTAAGCCTAACGTTCTTTGGGGCATGCTTCCTTCTTGATCATCTAGATATTTATTGATTTATATTGTGTCATCAACATGTATGGCACTTTACAGTAGAAGAGAAGTCCCTGCCCCCTCCCCCCCAGCTCAAAATCTAAAACTAGACAAAAGGGAGACAACAGAAGGAGGGCGAGGGGAGTGGTGCCAGGGTAAATGGGGAAAATATGCAATTATTTCTCATACTAATTATTTCACATATTTCTCAATTTATCATATTTCTCATCTCTTTAGGTTTAGCTACAATAGGGTAAAGAGGCTAGGGGGCAGCAGCAAAATCATCAAAGAAAAGGTAGGTTTTGAGGGGGAATGTGAAGGAAAAGAGGTGACATCCAGCAGGTGATCTGGGAAGAAGTTCCAGGCTAAGCCCTTGGAACCATACTCAGCAATCCTTCCAAACACTTTTTATACCACCCTTACTCCAAGGAGCTCAGAATTCTGTGTAAACAAGCCCATAAAATCATGGTGATAGATGCTTCAAGAAATATCATCCAACAGGTATTTTAAATAAGAAAAGAAAGAGACAGGCCCTTAGGGGAACATGGTGTGCATGCATCATGCATTGAGAGACTCTGCTGAATCTCTGACAGAAATTCAGAATGATGTAGATATGTTGCTCCAAGGACACTCCAAAAGAAATGCAATGCTACAATGCACCTAAGCTGCATACTATGCAGAATATAGACGTATCGCACAAGGAAGTTCATAGAGTAGTGCTTGTTTTGACTTTTGAGTGTTGTATTAGTAGCTAATCTTTGTAGAACAATACACAGACATCTTTGATCTTTTCTAGAAACAACAAATCTTTTAAATCCAAACTTGTTCAAACTATAGCCAAATGAGTGTAGAAGGAACGGCGTGGTTTAACCAATATTCTTATCCCCCTCGTTTTTAAATGTACAGGTGCTATAAGGAACAATGATAAAGGGGGAGGGGGCCTTAAGATATGGTGAGGAGAAGAAGATGTTTAAACATACTCATTTGTAATTTGGACCCTGAGGGTGGCTTTTAATTCATCTAAAATTGGCGTTGTAGTGAGGAAGATTGCCCTCAAAGCGTGCGTGTGTGTGTGTGTGTGTGTGTGTGTGTGTGTGTGTGTGTGAGAGAGAGAGAGAGAGAGGGGGGGGGGGAGGGGGGAGCAGTGGACAGCTGTTAGGAAATGAAACCAGGATGACATGAAATGTTTTGAAAACAACTCCAGAGTAAGAGTAGGGCAAGAATTACTCTGTGTGGTAAGACAGCAAGTGAAGGATCATTACAATAATGACTGGAAAACAGGCAGTTTTCAGAATGTGATGACTTGCAATATTACCACAAGAGGGCACTTGTACAAAGCCTCTTCAGCATGTGAAATGGGAAGGGAGTTGTCTTCTGGAGGCTGGTTCGCCTAAAAACTATATACATGAATTGTCCCTTAGCTTTTTTTGTTTTGTTTATGTGAGATTATTTTGCTGGTGGGAGCTCATTAGCAGTCTTAAAACACAGGAGAAAGCTTTAGTGTTGAAAGACAGCTAGGAAGCAGTCTCCTGTTTTGTTCATGAGCATAGAAGTGCAGCAGAGCTACCTGTCCGTCATGGTTTCCTGCAAGCGCAGAATGTGGTGTTTTTTTAGGCATTTTCAAGATGCAGCTTCCACTGCTCCTTTTTTTCTGCCTGGTGATTCAGTTGGTTTTTATGTATTGCTAATTTGGTGTTTTATGTTTTTAATCATTGATATCGGTTTTTCTTTAAAAAAAATACTGTGCTTATTGAGAGTTTTTTAAATGATTACAAACACAACATAAATGAAAAAATAATGAAGCAAGAGATTACATAGCAGAAATATCAGTCATGATTCAATATGAAACGCTTTCACAATACAGCAGCTGCACTTAAAACCTGGTAGACATACTATAATGAACCCTTGATTTAACGGACTAATGGGGGAAAGAGGTAGTCTGTTAATGCCAGAAGTCTACTAAATTTAAGGGGTAACTGTACTGAACTTCCTCTTTTGTTTAAATAGCCTGCTCAGAGGAAGGAGTGAGGTGTTGTTGCTGCTACACACACACACACACACACACACACACACACACACACACTAAAGCCACACATCCCTTACCTGTGGAGCTTCCTCCATGCAGGCCCTTTAAACAAACTGGAAAGTACAGAACATGTTGCACTCCTTCCTCCATGTGGTCCCTTTAAACAATGTCTCCCAGGTAAGGGTGTGTGGCTTTTTGGGGGGGGCGGTTCCATGTAGGGTTGTGGTTTCCATGTATTTGGGGGACTCCATAGGTACACAGAACTAGCTACAACTTTAAATTAAAAGAAAAAGGAAAACATTGCCCAAACAACCCTCCTGTTAACTATGCATGTTCAAAGACTCTTGAGAGTTATGAAATGTTTGCATGCCAGTTGGAAAAAATGAACAGCAGAACATGGGGGAAGGAGTCAGGGAGAGGGAATTGGCTTGCTTAAATCAATTGGCATTAGGGTTGGGACGGCGAAACATTTTGTTGCACGTCCCTCTTGTTCCCAAGCTGTTTCCGATGAGAAAGGGGCAGTTCGAAGAATGTATATTGACAAATTATTAATATTGCTTTTATTTTATTGTGTAAATCACTTTCGAAACATTTTGAGTTGAAAAATTGTATGTAAATAGACTAAATAACAGCTCAATGCATGGGATCCACTGCTGGAACTAGCATTCCAGCGGCAGAGTGCACTTTATTTATTTATTTTCTGTATTTATATACGTACTGCCTTTCTCATCATCAGATTTCTCATCAGATTTATTCAAGGCGGTTTACATAGGCAGGCTTTATGACATCATCAATGCCGTTACAGAAGCATGCTTCTGAGCCACTTCCGCACAGACGCCAAGAAACACTCCATGCGCGGTGGTAGCTGCCAGGAGAAGACCTGACGATGCCAATAAGTTGGCAGGGAGGGGTGGAAGGGGGCAGGGGGTGAGCAGAAAGAGGCAGAATGGTGTAGGACAGGGGGCATATTGGAGGTGGGAGGGGTATATCCTGGCATAAGCTATCCCCTCTGGAGCCTCCTGACATGCCCCCTTTGTTTCCTTGGACTTGCGCTAGCTATAGAGCTGCCACAGGTACGAGATGACCCATTGGGGATTGAGGAGCTTATGGAGGGGTAAGGCAAAATATTTTCCCATACCTCTACCAAGCCCTCCCAATCAGCCCCTCCCCACCATAGCAAGCAGCACAGCCTGCTTTTGATGTGGCTGCATGCTGTTGCAGGGAAAGGAAAGGATTGTGTGTCAGGGGTTCTCCCCCAGATGTCCTGCCCCCCCATGTACCCCCAGAACCCCCTCCATGTACCCCCCTTAAAATGTATTTTTCCCAGGTTGTGGCGCGGGCGGGTCCTCCCGCTCACGCCACACCCCGGAAAAAATGGCAACAGGCCTCCCGATGAGATCCGAGATGGCAGCGGCCAGGAAAACAGGTAAGGGGGAGCTATATGGGGAACATCGGGAGGCCTGTAGCTGTTTTTCCCGGGTTGTGGAAGGAGGACCTGCCCACCAGAGGCGTCGCTCTGGTAGGGGCGGGGCCATAGGTTTTGCTCCGTCCTAGTCCCTTTACTGAGTGAGCAGGAGGCGGCCCCGCCCCCTCACTGTCGGAACCATTCCCATGCGGAGAAAGCAGCAGGCAGGGTCTCTTGCCTGCTGCTTTCTCCGCACGGGAATGGCTCTGACAGTGAGGGGGCGGGGCCGCCTCCTGCTCACTCAGTAAAGGGACTAGGACGGAGCGAAACCTATGGCCCCGCCCCTACCGGAGCGACGCCTCTGGTGGGCAGGTCCTCCTTCTGCAACCCGGGAAAAACTGTTCTGCTGCCTGTCATCAGCTGCTTATCGCAGCAGCTGATAATGGGCAGCGTCACGTGTACCCCCAGCCTGCGGTCAGTGTACCCCTGGGGGTATGCGTACCACAGGTTGAGAACCCCTGTTGTAGGTGAAATAAAATTCAGTTGCAAAGATGGGCTTTAAAATATGGGGGACAATACATGATAAAACCTCTGGGACTGGGGAGGGTCTATAGCAGGGGTGGCCAAACATGCTTAACATAAGAGCTACATATGATAAACTTCAGATGTTTGAGAGCTACGATACGAAGCATTTAAATTCTTAAATCTATTTACTCACCATGAACATTAAACTTATGTTTTAATCCAGTGGACTCTCGGTTTATACCCGGTAAATAATTATAAAGCTTCAAAAAAAAATTAGTTACCTTTTATATCAATTGTGATGCAAAATGGAGCTCAGCCAACATATTTCCGCGAGCTGCACATGATATGTCAAAGAGCTGCACGTAGCTCGTGGGGCCCTGTTGCCTTGCATAGCTTGCTCTTTGGTCATTTTTCTGTTTTCTGACTATCAGAAGAAACTGTGCTGAACAAGCAAAACTTATGTAAGGTTGTACAATTTATTCAGATCACATAATTCAGTTTTTCTTATTGTAGAATTTTGATTTAAAACAAAACAAAGCCCACCTCAGAGTACACATAATTCTGCTGTCCAGCAAACATTTCTAGGGGGGAAATATCTGGGTCAAGTTTTTTGTAGGTGGTGATTTGATTGCTTTGTTTTGTTCTTGAACATTTCTAAGGGATGGAGCCTTGTGCAGTTCCCAAGATCATAGACAGTAAAATAGAGGAGAGTTCAGAAGTTCCTATTTTAGAAGATACATCATCTTCACCAGCAGACATCCAACAACATTTATGGCAGGTTTCCACGGATATTGAAAACACTGAGAGGTTTGTGGCTTATCTAATATTTGTAATCTGTTCGTTTTAATTATTATTGATATTATTCATCAACTGTGAGGCCTTACTGAATGAAGAACCACAAACACACACAAAAATTAATATTGACTATGTAGTTGCTGGCACCTAGGGTTGTGTGCAGGCAGCCCCATCGGATATAGGGCTCCCCATTATCATAGGGATATAATAGATAAATATTCAGTGTTCAATACTAATAGATAAATATTCAGTGACAGTACTAATCACCTATTCAGGAGAAGAGTGGAACATGTGCGACTAATTTTAACATCGATCCACATATACGACGGCATTGGTCCCTCAGTACGGTACCTTACAAAAAGTCGCTGCCGCTTTAAAAGCACAATTAAGTCAATGCAATATAGTGCAGTTGTAATAGAGAATGAATGGCAAGTACTCCAGATGTGTCTTTTTAAGTCCCCAGCCCATCAGTTGTTCGGAGCTAAACATCAAAGCACTAATCTGGTGCCAAACAGCTGATGGGCTGGGGATTTAAAAAAGATGCATCTTGAGTACTTGCCATTCATTCTCTGTTACAACTGTGTTGTATTGCATTACATTATGTGGGCTATACATGCTATACGGCCACTAGATGGTGATGAAGACTCACTTAATGACAGATTCATTTTACAAAGGTGTGTTTCAAGAAGGTATCTCGTCTTTAACCAGGGGGCACCTGTAGTGATGGGGATACTAGGTCTGGGGATCATAGATGGTGAGAGTACTGTCTGATGGTCCAGCATATCTCATAATCCAGCACCACCTAGGACCGCAAAGTGCTGGATTATCATAATACTACTGTAGAATGGTTAATATGCTTTTCACATCTATGGATCAAGTAATTCTGGATTTAATAGAAGCTAAGTGTTACTCTTTTTAATCTTTTGGCGTTCCATACACAATATAGCAATAAATGCAGTTTTGCCAAAATGTTTAGCTCAACAAGGAACTTCAGCCAGTCCTGGCTCATTGCTGATTGCAACTGTTTGCTCACAAGTGTACCTGGATGATATGCTAGTTTGTCAGATAAATGTTTGTCACATTCACACTCAGACATGTAATAGTAGTTATTAAACTGTGGAGTAACCCCTACCTGAAAGGGGATTCCAAAGATGGATAGAATCACGAACGAATCATCTTCACGGGATTAAAGGTCATAAGTATAAAAGTTATTTAATTTAAAAAACACAGCATGACATTTCATTCATTTATTTATGAATATCATCAGATGCAATGAGCCTGTAAAAACGGCCACAAGATGGTAAAGCTGAACATTCCGTGGCCAGTATTTAAAGGGAAACCCGGCACGTCTACTACAATAGAAGCAATTAACCCCCGGAAATGCAAAACAGAGGCAATCAACCGCTAGTAACTAGTCACTGCCACCCTGACATTTCCAGCCTCTATTGGTTACTCAAGTTCAATACCACACTGCGTAAAGACGAAGTCGAAATTTTGTTGATCATTGACAGCTCTTGTGGCCGTTTTTACAGTCTCATTGCATCTGATGATATTCATGGATAAATGAATGAAACATCATGCTGTGTTTTTTAAATTAAATACACTTATGACCTTTAATCCCATGAAGATGATTCGTTCATGTTACATTATTGCTGGTCATAACAGTTTTTGCTCCATTTTATGGATAGAATCCTGAAACAGGTGGTGCGGTATCATAGACATCTAAAAATCATAATGTGGGGGAAGGCCCTTTTTTGTTTGACAATTTTTTTGACAGTGCACAAGACAAAATAGTTAACCATTTTCAAGTAGTCAAACTCTAGGAACAAAGAGTTAATTAGTTCAGACTTCTTCCAGTTAACTGTTTGCCTTATATAATATTTACCTATTAGTAATTGGATTAAATGGCAAAAAAGGTGAGCAACTTCAAAATCTCTGTTGGATGTGAATAAGGGAATAGATGTTATTACCGTATTTATCGGCGTATAAGACGCACTGGCGTATAAGACGCACCTTCCTTTTGGCCCTGGGCTTCAAGAAAAAAAGATTTAAAGCATTTTTGGGCCACTTACCGCTTGGCTGTTTAATTAGCTAATTTACATAAATTGCACAAAAATACCAGGATCTCTTTTAAAACACACAGCAATAAGACACATGAACAAAATGCACCAGAACATAAATCCCAAGTACAAAAAAAACCCAGACTCAACTTTTCCCCCCAACCCACCCATGCAGTTTCCAAAGTAAAAAACATTTACCCCAAGTACAAAAAAACCCCAGACTCAACTCTTTCCCCCCACCCCTGCACAGTTTCCAAAGTAAACAACATAAAAGTACAAAAAAAAACCCCCAGACTCAACTCTTACCCCACCCCACCCCACTTATTCCCAGTTTCCAAAGCCTCCCCAACTAGGCCCAGTGCAGAAGCTTACCCAAGCTGCATTCATTCACCATTGAGCAGAGCTGGGAAGAGCATACCCTCTGCAGCTCAGCTGAACTGAGGAGCACAGCGCCCTCTGCTGGCTGCTGAGAAGCTCAACTCATGCATGTGCATAAATTAAACCCGACAAACAGCTGTAGATCGGATAGATTAGTCAGGGAAGAAAGCGCAAGGGAGCTCTCCGGCTCCGGAAAAACGCGGTAAGCCCGAAAAAGCTTTAAAACAGGCAGGGGAGGGAAAGGGATTTTTTTAGTATTGGCGTATAAGACGCACCCTATTTTGGGTCACAAATTTAGACAAAAAAGTGCGTCTTATACGCCAATAATATACGGTGATTTTGACAGCTCTCCAATTCCTCCTCCTTTAATCTATATTGGTGATTGCACTGGGAAGAACATACCCAAATGAAGTTTAAGACCTATTTATGCCAATAAAGGTTGAATCAATCAATCAAAATTTGAGAGCTACAGTGGTATTTATTATGAGAACTACTTATCCATTTCCAAAAACCCTTCAGCTCACGGTTTTGATTTTTTTAAATCCTTTTTGTCCAATCATAGTAGAGTTCTTAGAATTACAAAAAGCAGAAATTAGATTTTTTTATCTATGCTCATTTGTTCTGTTTGTTCTGTGCTTCATTTCTACAGGGATATGAGAGAAATGAAAAACCTTTTAAGCAAACTCAGGGAGACTATGCCTTTGCCATTGAAAAATCAAGGTAAGCCTTTCTCTTCTGCATGTACTAATTGGATATTCTTCTTTGTGGTTTCTGTGCCGTCCCATGTAGTGGAGTTGTGCACATGCACAGAGCTGACCTTGGGAGCTTCTGTACCTGTCTTGCACGTTCTCCCCCTTTTGATTTTTTTTCACATTTTTTTTTATACCGCCCTTCCTCCAAGGAGCTCAGAGTGGTGTACATATTTCCTCCCCTCCTTTTTGTCCTCACAACAACCCTGTGAGGTAGGTGGGGCTGAGAGATAGTGACTGGCCCAAGGTCACCCAGGAAGCTTTGTGGATGAGCGGGGATTTGAACCTGGATCTTCCAGGTCTAAGTCCGACTCCCAAACCACTACACCATCCTCTCCATACACTCCATGCCACACTATGTGCTTTACGGGTCTGAAGAATGCCCTTCAGTTCCTTTTCAACCACCAATGAAGCAGCATCTTGAGGAACTCTCCTTTTGTCTTTCACTCCAGCAACTTTAAGGTCACATGGCATTTATTATGGCAGGTATCTCATTAGCATGCTTACACATAAGACCTCTACGAAGTTGGTTCCTGTCAATGTTCAGGCCTCGTGCATTGTCAATTGCTCCAGATCAGTTCGTACATTTCCTACAGTGGTGGGCTCTCCCAGCCAATCTCTTTGCAAATCTTCCCTGCCATCCCACTACCCAATTCAGAAGAATAACCACCAACGCATCAATGTCAGGATGGGGAGCTCACTATGGCACCCTCAGAAACACTGGGACTTGGTCATCGCAACAGAGGAATGCTCACATCAACGTCCCTTTACCCCAAGGAGGCCTCCGCCTGTGCTGGCCCGATCCTGGATAGGATTCGCTGCAAAGTGCACAGGCCTTCCCAGTAACGCTCCAGCAGCGCACTGTTTCGCATGCTGTCAGAGCTCCTTTTGCAACTGGCGCTGACTGCTTTGTGATGCGTTGGGCCCATTAATGCTGAGATTGGGCCCTAAGTCTCATTGAACACAATGGGGCTTACCTCTGAGTAGATGTGCACAGGATTGTGCTGTTAGATTGCCCTCTGGTTGCCCTTAATGCAGAAGTGGGCAAAGTAAGGCCAGGAGGCTGAATTCAGTCTGCAATCGCTTCTAGTTCAGCTCCCCAGCAATCCGGCCCTCAGACCCTTCTTCCATGCACACACACAGCAAAACTGGCACTGCCAGCCTAAATCACAAACTGACAATGCAACTGGGAGTGTATGTCCACAGAAGAAGGCAGAGGCACTAACTGACCATGTGTCCTATCTGGGAGCAGTGGTGGTCAAAAAGAACTGGCTATAAAACAAGCAGTAGGGGAAGGAAAACTTCCTATTTTCCTTTCCAAAACTTCTCCAATTCAAAAATGAGATAGATAGATAGATAGATAGATAGATAGATAGATAGATAGATAGATAGATAGATAGATAGATAGATAGATAGATAGATAGAACAGTGAATGTTATGTCTTCAAAAAAAGTATTGAATGCAAAATATTTTTCTTAAAAAACTGGGATCAAAACTATGATGTTGTTGTCGTTGTTAAGTATACATTGTGAACCTTGGTACAATTTCCATATCCCAGTGTGGCCCTTAGGCCAAGACGTTTGCTCACGTTTGCCTTGATAGCACTCAGATTCCTCAGCTTGCAGGGGCAGCCTCGTCTTACCACATTATTATTATTATTATTATTATTATTATTATTATTATTATTATTATATACCACTTTTCAACAAAAAGTTCACAAAGCGGTTTACAGACAAAATCAAATGATTAAATGGCTCCCTGTCCCAAAAGGGCTCACAATCTAAAAAGGTGCAGACCACCACCAGCAAACAGCCACCAGAAAAGACACTGTGCTGGGGTGAAAGGGGGGCAGTTACTCTCCCCCTGCTAAATATAAGAGGAGCACCAATTGAAAAGGTGCCTCTTGCCCAGTTAGCAGGGGTAACATTGCAGGGGTGCCTCTGCTCTTGCACAACACAGAATGGAAGTCCTTCAGCATAAATGCTTGGTTGCTGCTCAACCTAATTCTTAACTTCTTTTTAACCACAGATGATAGCAGCCTCCTAAATTTGACACCTTATCCATTAGTACGAAGACGGAAGCGAAGATTCTTTGGACTGTGCTGTCTTGTCTCAAGCTAGAAGACCCAGAACAGAAGCGCACAGATGACCACAACCAATACAATTTGACCTTTAGTGGGATAAACGTAAATGCTCTAAGTGATCGTGTGTGTTTTCTACACTGCCCTAATTGCATTTCTTCCCCTCCTTTGAAAGGATTTTACAGTTTGTTGCTGACAAGGAGCAAATTGTAAAATCAATCTAACATTAAGAATATTTTTTAAAACTTTTTTTATGGCATACTGCATGTCTACTTTAAACCATTCTGTGATTAGATGCAAATAATATGAGGATTAAATAAAACATGCAGAGTTTTTTTTTAATTTAGTGTACAAACCACCACAGCCAATTGTGTACAGTACAATAGTATGACTGTAGCTCTTGCTAGTATGATGTTAAAATATTTGAACATATTCTATTAAGCAATCTTAATCCATAGAAAACTATTTAGAACAGCGAAACTGTGCTTAAGTTCTAAAATGCTAAAATAAACAGAGCCAATATTGTAAAAGAACATGCACAAACTCTCCTATTGCTTTTTGTGCTCTCATTCATATTTAGTCTTCCACTCTATATCTCAAGTTATCCAAATCTTCATAGTACAATATCTTAATTTCTAATACACAAGCAACATAGCATTGAAATGTTGATCCTGTAAATATAAAATAGTTATATCTACATATTGTACAATGCATAGAAATAGCTAGTTTACTTTAAAGGAAAAAAGTATCTATTTCAACTTTGGGAAGAAAGGACTAAACGTTTAAAAGATGGTGTAGGAAACTATACAATCCACAGATGTAAAGCAGATTATCCCATTTTGTTTCCATTAAAGGTTGAAGCATGGTGTCTGCACATCAACTTAGTGTTACCGCTTATAGGGCATGCCAGAAGTAGCTCTAACTGTAAAATATTAAACATTTTACATTGTTAATAAATATTTTTTAGTTAAACTAAAACATGTGTTTGGAGTAATAATTGAACTTCTCAGTGTTATGTATGGTCGCCTTCCCCCCCCCCCTTTTGTATGACTGCTCTATTTAGAAGAATTATTGCCATTGTTTGGGAATTGATATGTATCCTCCCTCCTGCACACATACTACACAGCCTGTGAAGTTTCATGGGAATAAAGAGATCAGTCAGGATGTTCTTGATCACAGTCGTTATATGACATTTAGGCAGCTGCTAGAAAGGAAATCTCTTGGACAATTTGGTAAACAAACCAATACTTTGTATTTATATGAATTTTAAATGTGGATAGTGAACCAGCAGGTCGTGGCAGAGCTAGGTCTGGGAACTTGGGTCACTGTTAAATGGCAGCAAAGCAGAGAGATTATTCGTACTAAAGCATTGGGAGATAGAGTACTTAATCCTTGTCTTGCATGCTACTTCCCCCCCCTGCAGCTCATCACCCTCTTCACTTCACCCAAACTGTTTTTTTTTTTCCTGGCAATCAAAACAGGAGTCTTGAGCCTACCTGGGGGAGAGGATTGCCAGAAAAAAAGCAATAATCACATCTGCAGCACAGATTGCTCCCTCATCCCACCCTTTTGCTGCTGTTCCTTGGATATCCAGGTTCTCAGACCTGGGTCTGCTGCTTACAGCCCAATCCTATAGGATCTATGACAGTGGATCTACCAATCCACTGCCGTCAGTCTTCTAACAGTGGCACAACTGTCACACCACCGTTGTGCGCATCAGAACCATTGGCGGAAACAGCCGGAGGCTCCACACATCTGCCACACACAGATCCAACCCGCATCGGAGCAGGTAAGGTGCCAGTAGGAGTGGATTGTGGGCAGTTTGAGGGAGGTTCAGGGCAGGGAGGACAAGGGGCTGTTCGAGGACTGGGTGGGATGGATCCCAGCAGTAGCGCGTGCCGGGATGCTATCCCTGTTTTTCCAGGGATACTGACAACTCCCCCCCCCCGCCTCTCCTTGGACTTTCACCAGCAAAATAGCCTGCGTAGGTCCAAGGAGACCCATTGACAGCCACGCAGCCTATAGAGAGGAAGTACATATTTTTACTTCCCTCTTCCAGGCCATTTGGTTCCCCCCCCCCCCCCCGCATGCAGGGCTTGCTCCATCAGCATGGCAAAAGATGGTGAGGGATAGGATTGGGCTCTGAGTGACTTGGACCAAAAAAAGACCTGGAAATTGTGCCATATTATATTAGGTTTTTTAATAGTACTCAAGATGGTGCATAAGGAGATCAATACATCGAGTATTAGTCAATGACCTGAAGAGTATGAGTAATGTAGAGCTGCACTGTCAAGGCAAGGCCACATATTTCTAGATTACAGTATTGTTTTAGCGACATATTTTATACAGAGAGAGGGGAACTCCATCCTAATGGGCAGCCCAATCCAATTCTGTATCTGCTGAATTGCAACGAGAAGGTTGTGTGACAACGGCATATGCTAGCCAAGTGGACCAGAATCTTTTTGCTCTGTTGTGCTTATCATTTGAAAATTCTAAGGCAGTGATTCCCAAGGGGGGTCACAAAGTACAGAAGCATTGTCAGTTAAAAGCATTATCAGTTATAAGGGGCAGGGCTTGGCGTACCCCCAGCAAGAGGTCCGCGTACCCCTAGGGGTACCCGAACCACAGGTTGAGAACCTCTGGCATAGAGTGTTGCAAACGTGCTGTAAAGCACATTGGTGTCACCCGGAGATCAGACAGCACCTGCAGGAAGGCCTACAGCACCTGCGGAAAGGCCTGCACCGTCCCGCTGGCACTGCATCCAGGAGCGCCATGCGCTGGAGCAGGTAAGGTCACTCCGAGCAGTGGGGGTGGGTGGATTGGGCCCGGAAGGGAGGCAGGATCACCAGCTCTGGCACAGTCGAATCCTATCATTCCCAGGCCTTTTTTCTTGGACTGCTCAGTTCCGTGCCAGTGATTGAGGTGGCGCAAATCCAAGTAGCCCCATTGCGCAGTAAGGGGGAAAAATGTCCCTTTATTCCAAGGAGACCTCCAGTTTGCTCCTAGCCAGCACAGGATACCGTGTGGACCGCATGGTCCTGCTGCATCGGCACTGGATAAGATTGGGCTGCTCATCTTTTCACCTACAATTTGTCTGTACAATAAAGAGCAGTCTTTTTTTATATCAGTCCTTTCGCCTAAAGAACTGTAAAATACGCCCAGCAGCACAAGCTGCAGTGGAAATGTGTTGTGTCAATGAATTGAACGTACCTTCCACTTACGCAGACAGAAAGTAGAAATGACATACAAAGGGAGAAGGGAAACTTGTAGATTCTTCTTTATGTTGAATGAATTAGTTTCAATATGAGTTCTGAAGAGAGGAAATTAACCTGAAGACTTGGAGGATTGATAAGAGTGTTCCTTGCAAGTATTTTAACTATTCAAAATTGAAGTGTATGGTAGCTGAATTAAAACTAATTGCAAAAGTTACCCTATGAAATTATTTTGTCTTCTAAGAAAGTAATAACCACATTCCGTTCTAGGTAACAAAACAGTTCACCTTGTCCATTTATCTATATTCTCTGACAAAAAAACAACAACCCCCAACCCCTTTCATTATACGATGATAGACACAGGGCAATAAAACACAGGACTTGGGTCACAACAGTTCAACCAGCCCCAAGAGAAATCCGATACAGAAATGTACGTAGTATCTTTTATTAGGCTAACACTAGTTTTTTTTTTTATGATATACAGTAAAGGCTTTTGAGCTGTGTGTGGAACAAAAACAGCATGAAATAGTGCATGGTTGGAAGGTTTATGCCCTAATCATTTGACTGCTTAGAGAACAAAGAACATTAATGAGATGCCCCAGGTAGCTCTCCAGCTTTCTGGAGATGCCCCAGGTTGGGAACCTCTGCATGCAAAGCATATGATCTACCACTAAGCTTTGGTGCCTGAAGATAGAGAGTCTTACTGCAACCCCAAACGAGAGATCTTAGAGGAAAATAGAGACTTTCAACACCTCAGTGTTGTTGTTTTTTAATATCCTTTCTAGCAGTCATACAGGTAAAATTCTGTCTCCCACAGGGCAAGACAGTCCAAGGAACTCATGAGTGACTAATGTGCAAACATAACAGTTCTTCACTCAAGGCTGAATAAAGAGGCTTGTGAGTTTTCAGAAACAAGAATAGCTGGTTAAGAATGTTAAAAAGAGAAGATAGGTAAGATTCAAATAGGTTAAAAACAGGCACTTAAAATTGGAGGCAAAATGAAATATAGTCTTACAGCTCAATCCTATCCTTCCACCCCCTCGCTGGTGCAGCCATCCTGAAAAACCGCATGCTGTATCCTGCGGGCTGGGGGGGGGAGCTGGAGTGTCATTGGTCTGTTCTAACTTGGTTTTACAAGCATACTATACCTTGTGTTGACCAACTTTGCATAATCCTTGCATCACATATCCCCTTCCTTGCACACCATAGCTTCAGCATTTTACAAAAGGCTGTAGCTAGTCACTTAAGTCGCAAACTTAAGAGGCAAACAGGCACTCCTACAAGACAAATGATCCCCAGAGAGCAATTCCAGCAGCCTCCAATTTGGACAGCACATTTAATTTTAGCTTGCTCCAGATCTCATTGATGAAACATCAGCTGATTATGGTCCATTAACTAGCAATCTCCCTACCAAGGGATGGTGGATTCAGCAGCTGTAATAAGAATTAATGATTAAAAGAAACTTGCAGTGGCGCTTAAAGCATGCTTTTATTCTGGTTGACAATTCAAAGGTACCGTATATCTTTAGTCAGGGCCAATCAGGCACTAATTTGTATTCTTTATATATTAAGACTTTGTTGATAAAGCTTTGCCCTGGACTAAATATATCCTGAAACACAAACACACAGTACTACACAAAAAATCCTGTGCGCATTCAGTGCAATGGAAAATAACCTAAATGAAATCCCTGTGACAAAAAGTATCATTAGTTCCTTTAGATTTATATAGGTGCACTGAACATAATGAAATTTACTTCTGAGTAGACACATTTGGGTTGCACTGTGAGTCAAATAAACGTGACAAGGCTCTGGAGCATATTGACAAATTAAACAGTAACAAATCACTGGGTTCATTTGGTATCCACTCAAGGGTTCTTAAAGAACTTTAATGTGAAATTGCTGATATTCTCAAAGAAATATGTCATCTGTCCTTTAAATCAGACTCTGTGTCAATGTAACACTGATATTTAAAAGGATCTGGGAAAGGGCGATCTGTGAAATTACAGGCCAATCAATTTAACATCTGTTCTGGGTAAAGTAGTGGAAATCATAATTAAAGGGGATACCTTTTGCTTTACCTCCCTTTTCTGAATGAAGCCTTATTGCCTTTTATTTCCTATAGTTTCCTGCCAGGGGTTACCTATAGTTTCCTGCCAGGGGATACCTTTTCCTTTACCTCTCTTTTCTGAATGAAGCCTTTTATAGTTTTCTTGATCTCAACTCATGAGCTATGCTGGCCTTTTTCTGGACCTAATGGTGTCTTTCCTACTTAGTGGTACACAGCAATAATCCCTTCCATGCCAGTGTGCAGACCCCTTTGGCTGCCGCCGTGTTGGAACCTTGCGGCATTTCCAGATGCAGAGCAATGACATCATATGTCATCATCACCAGACTTCCAGGACCGCTGAATTCCGAGCTGCATGGAGCTTGGCTACCCAGGGCTTTGAGCTATGTGTCTTAAAGGGAACACTGGCATACAGAGCAAAAACATGCATGTACAGTTGTCATATCGGACTATGTACACACAGGTTGTGTTAACTTTTTCCATAGTAGCATCTTCAATGTAAGCATTTTGGAGACTGTAAGGTGGTCTTGAGTAACCACAGCCTGCCCACAAACAACAGATGCAGCTTCCTAATGAGAGGACAAAATTCCTATATAACAGCTAGGGTTAGACATGGCACTGTGGATGCCCTCTGTTCAATCAGTGGATTCACTCTGCAGCCTTGAGCTGAGCAAGCATGAGCATCTCTCTCAGCATCAGTCACCGTTCTTTACAATATTAATAACACATACCTCCTTACCTTCCAGCTCTCCTGTAAAAGCAAATTCAAACACTATGCAAATTGAAAGAGTACATTGGCCATTAGGGGAGAGTAGCCTTGAGCCCTGACACCTTTTATTTTTGAAAGGAGGCATTTTCTGCTTGAAGTGTAAGGAAAAGAGCTAACCATAACTATGACTCGCGATGAAAAAAGAAGATGGACATTTCCTAAGCTTGGAGGGCAACGTCAAACAATTACTTTTCTCATGAGGTTTTGATCGTTTTTCTTTTGGTCTGATATTCATTCATTAAAAATACTGTATCCAACCTAACTGAGCCCATTAGGTTGCCTCCTCTCTTAATTTTTTCTCCCTGACGAAGGCATGTGCCTTCAACTACACAGATAAACCTAACAGCTTTTCCACGCATGAGGAAGTGTGTGAGGAAAGTTGCACCGGTTGAATTTCAGATGTCTGGGGAGGGGGGGGGGGAGGAAAGCGGCAATCTTCAGGGAGGGAATGAGGAGCAGGCAGTGAGGGAGGAAATGCAGGCAGGCGGGCTCAGACGAGAGCGTTAATAAAGCAGAAGCATTCAACTCCCCCCTCCACCAGCCAGGCGCAGCCACAGCCATGAGCGTTTGCGCGGGCTACTTCTTCACCCTCAACCGCTCCTACGTGGAGACTTTCCTCTGCCCCAGGCTGGGCGACGGCGACGACCTGCTGTACTGCTGTGGCTTCTCCGACCTGAAATATTGCTGCAGCGACCCGGGCAACTACTTCCCTTACAAGCACAGTTACATGTGGAGCCTCAGGTAAGGCAAGAGCGGGGCCAGCCGCCGCAGAAACAGGCGTGGTGGTGGCTGTTGCCGCCTGCGGGAGAAGAGTCCGCTGGCGACGCGGCGAAGGAGCCTGCGGAAAAGTTGCCCTGGTGGTGGAAGAAGCGGCGCCGCCGCCGCCATTTAAGGAGGGCAGAGGGGCGACAACACGGATCTGCCCCGATCGCGTGGCTAAGATCCCTCGTACTGTGGCCAAGTCTTACTTTAGGAGCAGCAGAAGAGACTGGATCACATTTTTGAATGCCGCCCGAAATGCTAAAGTGTAAGAAACTCAGTCAGAAGGCTGAGCTAGAACCTTTCTCGGCTCACCTGGCTGACTTCTCTGCAGCTAGTGTGTACTGTAGAGAACCAATGAGTTGGGCAGCAGTCTAGGTGCTTATTACCCGCCATCTGAAACACAGGGTGGGTAGGGAGCTGCTGCCCTCCCCAAATGGCAAGTCTGCACCCTGCCAGAAGGTCTTCCTCGTGTGTGGTTTGAGGCCACCTTTAATGTGACAAATATCTACCCAGAAAACTTCAATATAGAAAAAGAGAAGCATATAGAGATTGCCAGGGGGTGTTATTATCCAGTGGTGTACTACCCAGGTGGCAAGGAGGATGGGTGTCAGCATGGTGACACCCAGAAGTGACGTCAGGTAGGAGGTAGGGACTGGGGCGCCCACATCTTCAGCTTCTCTTCCCTGTGATCGGGGAAAAGAAGTCAAAGATATAGGCGCTGGAGGGGGCACAACAAAGGCCGCGGCTGTTTAAGTGGCTGGGAGGCAGCCGCGTCTTTGGCTTCTCTTCCCTGATCGCAGGGATCGCCCTTCAGCTGAGTGGTGTGGCGCCCTGGGGCAGCCTGCACCACCACCTCCCCGCTTAGTACACCACTGTTATGATCACACATATTTCTGCTCTACTACATGTTCTGATAAAGCCTACAAACACCTGTAGAAAAATGAGGTGGGAGAATGGATTGTACCACTTCAGACTGGTGGTGCAGGCTCACTTTTTATTTTTTAAATGCTCTCCTTACACAACTACCTGCAAGTGGCGCACAGTAGGGTACAGGTTGGGTTAGAGCTTTTCTCCCTCCTGCGCTAGTTTTGTTTTTACTTGCAGAAAGGTTTAAAAAAATATGGGGGAGCAGACAAAAATGGCACCCATCACTTTCAATCTGAAATGGTCCAGGCCATTCTATCCTCCCAACATTCTAAGTGCCTCATTCTGCAGCATGTGTAGACCAGGCCTTTTAGGACCAGAGTACAGTACTTGTTTACCTTACCTTAAGCAAGGTCTTGGCCCTGAGATGCTTGTTTTTTTCTTTCTATAATAGCAGCTATGGGGAGAGGGGGTGGTAGATCTCTGGAGAGCAGAGTAAAATCCCACCCCCATACAGTCCCAGCATGGATTGCCTTTTCCCACAGTACTTGTAAATTGTTCCCTAAGAATTTTTATTTAAAGTTTCAAACCCTTAAAAACTGTGGGTCGTGAGCCAATTTTGGGTGGGTCACGAAAAGGACCACCTCCGCCCAGCCAGACCAAGGCCGACCGTGTACAAGGCCTGCTGGGGTGGTACCCAACTGGCGCAGCACTTGATGCAGTCGGGAGCGCCACAAGGCCGCCTTTGGCCAACCACACATAAGGCCTTTGGCCAACCACACACAAGGCCTGCTACACAGCGGTGCAGCCCTTCCCCCGAGGTGATCAAGTAGACCCCAGAAAACGGGGATAGGATCCAGCAGGTGGCCTGGGCCGCTGGCCGGATAGTTAGGCAGGATTGGGCTGCCCGGCTAACAGATATTTGCCATGATTTATGTGCAGTGGGATGCATACACAGATTTATTGTATGTGCTAGCTACCTGCTCACTGCAGTGGCAGAGAGCAGATTGTGATGTATGCATAAAGGAATGCATCTTTAAATCTGTTTCAGTAACTGGAATGAATGAGCTGATATAGGCAAGGAAGCTTTGTGCATTGGAGCGCCTATATTTGGAATACAACTGGATCAAGACTAGTGATTTGCCCAAGTTTGTCTACCAACTCCGCAAAAGATACCGCATTTTTAAATTAAATTCAGGCCAGCACCGAGGTCATGATCTGGAGGCACATGGCTCAGATTTCTTGCTGAAGCTGTGCATGACAGGCTGCTTGGGTGGAAGAATGTCTGGTCTCCATAGCTGGCTTTTTAGAGAAAAGGTGGAGTACAATTATAGTGACAATTGCTTCTTTTAGATTAGAAGGATCTACCATTTTAGAAGTATAAGAACATCTGTGGACTACATACTGAGCAAGTAATAATTGAATATGTAGGATATGCCAGCTAATTATATTTAAGTGCAATGGTGGGAAAAATATTTTATATTGATTTGATATAATTCAATATAACTATGCAGTCAGTATTTGTGTTTTCTATTTGTTATTTAACATTAATATGCATTGTATTTCTATGTGTTTTAGTATAGGAGCATTGATTGGACTGGGGATTGCTGCGCTAATTTTACTTGCCTTCATCATTAGTGTCCTTGTGCTTTGCTATTTGTTTCTTTATACAAAACCTCAGAGATTAGATACTGGCCTAAAACTGCAGCATCTGGAAATACTTTCTGCTCAAGAAGGTAGGCATAGCATCCATCCAGCTAGCTGACATTAAAAAGAACTTCTAGGAGTCCTTAATTATAAAGGGCATGCTGAAGCCTTTTTTTAACTTTATGTTCTGTTGGAATGGCAATTAATTACACATCCCGTGGAAGCATCTGTGACAGTTAAGTTAAATAAAGACGAAACATTACATGGTGCTTATTTTTACTTTAAATTACTTGTAATTTGATACAATTGCAAAATGCTCTTCTATGGTACATATCTAACTCAGAACATTCATTGCTAAATGTTTTAGAAGCTGGAAAAAAAGTCCTTGCATTGTCAAATTTATGTAGTAATAATAATTGTAGCATATAAAGTTGTCAAGGCACTGCATATGTATTGCTGCCTTGCATGCATATGTAAGCCGCCTTGGGTCCCTTTGGGGAGAAAGACGGGATAGAAATATTGTAAATAATAGTAAATAAATATTGTCTTGTTAATCTTTACAATGTGACAGTACGTTTTATTTATTACTTGCTTCATCCTTCCTACTTCTTTCATCTTTACAACAACCCTGTGTAACACAAACCCACAGCCCAATCCTGACTATCCGGCCGGCGGCCCAGACCCCTCCTGAGCCGGCTCTGCCAATGCCCCCCCTCCCTTGCCGCCTGGACTGCGCCTGCCTGAGGATCTCTTACCTGACTCCGGCAGCCGCAGGGGCAATCTGGTGGTGGAGTAAGGGCTGCCGGCCTCGCACCGTTGGCCCTTACTCTAGAGTCATCGCAAATGTGCTTTCTGGCATGTTTGTGGTTGCTGGCAGATTTTTCCGCAGGATTGTGCCGCCAGTCAGGGAGGGGCCATTACTTAGTGTAGAATGCATAATTGGTATACAGCAGATCCCTGGTTCAGTTTCCAGCATCTCCAGGTAGGGCTGAGAAAGATCCCTCCCTGAAACCCGGGAGAGCTACAGTGTAGTGTAGACCAGAGGTTCTCAACCTGTGGTACGGGTACCCCTAGGGGTACGCGGACCTCTTGCTGGGGGTACGCCAAGCCCTGTCCCTTATCTGCCCCATTAGCAGCTAATTAAGTGTTAATTAACATATATTTTAAATTGTAATTATTTTCAGAGCCCTTCTGTCTCTCTGATTTTGGTTTGGGGCTTATTTTTGTACTTTGGAAAATGTACTTTGGTGGGGTGGGGGAGGGAGGAGCTGAGTTTGGGAAGTGTGACTTGGAGAAAAAAAAGAGATTCTTGCATGTGTGTGTCTCCCCTCTCCCCCACCCCCAGTTAAATAAGACATTTTTCACATTTAAATTTGTTTTAGTACTTTTTAATTAGGTACTTTAGCAAATTGGACTGTGATAGGGGGTACCCGGACTTCCAAAGGTTGAGAACCCCTAGTGTAGACAGTATTGAGCTAGATGATCTGATAGCTTGTTGGCATCGTATGATCTTTTCACTCTGTGTCTGGAACCATGCACATATGCATAATAAGTATGTTCACCCAGTGAGCTTCATGGCAGAGTAGAGTTTTGAACCGAGTCACATTCTAATATTCTATTCACTTCACCAATATTGCAGATTAGGAACTGTAGGTTTCATATAGATGCTTGCCAAAGGTTACCTAGTTTGTTCATGGCTAAGGTGTGATTTGAACCAGGATTTCTGGCTCATACCTCACACTGTTATCCACTACACTAGTTTACACTGTTTAGCATTGGTACCCAATTTTTCAAATCTATTGTAACACACAATAGATTTGTGGTCTATAGCTCTGCCCCCTTTAGCCCTGCCCCCTTTAGCTGCTCCCACAGCTCACAAAGGCCCCACCTGTGTTGTGCTCTTCGCCCCAGTGTCCCGCCCCTTCCCGCCACCTGTCTGGGCAAAAGCCCTATTGGCCATGGCCTGTCCGGTAAGTTCTGCATTGCTGGGAGGGGGCAGAGGCCACTGGCAGCGTCCAGGCCTGCCACGCTCTGCACTCCAAGCCACTTCAAGTGCTGCGTCGCTGTGTAGTGCCCCAGTGGGCCTTGTGTGTGTTGGATCCAAAGGTGGCCTTGTGGCGCTCTTGATTGTGTCAAGTGCTGCGCCAGTTGGGTAGCACCCCAGCAGGCCTTGTGCACGGTTTGGCTGGGCGGTTCTTTTTGTAACCCACCAAAAATTGGCTCATGACCCACAGTTTGGGAAACACTGCAATAGTGAGATACAGCTTTTAAGGGTTTGAAAATAAAATTTCTTAGTGAACAGTTTATTTTCCTTGGCCTTTTTGCTTTTAGATAGAAGCCTCTAATCTTTCTTACAGCCCAATCCTATCCCCCCGCCAGTCCATAGGATGCAGCGCTGTGGATGGAGTGCGTGCTGCATGCTGTGGGGGGGGGCAGTGATTAGACAGCCAGCGAGAGGTAAGTAAAAATATTTTTACTGACATCCCTGTAGGCCGCCTGGCCACCATTGGGTCTCCTCAGACATATGGTAGCTATTTTGCTGGAAAACATCCAAGGAGAGGAAGCGGGTGGGTCTGGGCTGGGGAAGGACAGGATCTGGCATGCATGACTGCTGCTGAGATCCACCCCCTCCCGCCCTCAAACTGCCCCCCAGTTTAGCCCATTCCCTGACCTGGTCCTCTCCCAAACCAACCAGAAAACGCTCCCTCCTCCACCTTACCCGTACTGTTGGAGCATTTGGGTAGTTCTGGCATGTGCAGGGAGCCTCCAGCCATTTCTGCCAGTAGCTCTGTAGTGTGTGGTGGAGGCATGACATTTGCAGTGTTGTAAATTGACTTACAGCAGCAGATTACTAGATCCGCTGCTGTAAGTGACTCATAGGATTGGGCCATTAGTCAGTAGAAAATACAAAGGCAGTAATAATACAACCCACCCACCCCAGTGGGGGGGGGTGCCGCTGCAACACCCCCCACGGGACGCCATACGCCCCCCATGGGACACCACACACTCCGCCCCTGGGGGGGGGGCGTGATGTCATCTTCGCGCGCCGCTGTGGCGCAGAAACACTACCACCCCGGCACTTTTCGGCCCCTTTTGGGCAGGAGGGCCAAACTTGCAGCCGGGAACGGCTGCACGAAGAGGAGCCAGCAGCGGAACAAGCCATGGATCCGGCGCCAGGTACACCCCCCGCGACCCGCCGATTGGGGTCCCCACCCCCACCGTCACGACGCCTCTGCATCAAACAGCTTTCACTGATAGCATTCAGAGGAGAAAGGACCCATATTTGGGAGCCAGTATATCTCAGATGAAGGTGCAAAGATTAGGATGATCAATGCATATTAAATATGACAAAATCAAATCTATTGGAGAAGATAACATTGGGCTATGCAACCCTATGCATACTTACCAGGGAGTAAGCCCAGTATAATTTGTTAAACAGTTCAGTACAGCAATATCTTTGGCACCAAACATATTATCCCCATTGACCACATGAGGAGAATCAGCTTCTTAATGCATTTTAGTATCTCCATCATCAAATGCTAGAAAGCAAATAGATTTGAATTTGAGCCCAAAATTCCACGGTAAGGCACGCCATCTATAATCCATTTAAAGCTTGTAACTATACTCATCCTAATGTGTTACTTTATTGCTTACTAAAAATACCTGTACTCTGTTTTCTTATCTGCAAAGCACCAATTCTTTCCTTCTCATCTTTACTTCACTTTAGGCAACCCTGGCAGAAAATGCAAAAACAGCTGTTCAAATGATGCTTGGAATTCAGCCAGACAAAAATATATCCAACCGGAAGAATTAATTCAATAAAGGCTTCGGGAAATCAGAAAAACCAAAACTGAAGTCTAACGTCCTGATAACTTTGCAGTGGAGTATAATAGTCAACAGTGACAAAATTATAATATATATTTTCCAGAGGTGGATGTGTTAGTCCATTGTAGCAAAAATGACAAAAAGAGTCATTTGGTTTCCTAAAAAAAGGCATTTATTTTGACGTATTTCATAAGTGTGCAAAAGGTGCCGCTGAACTTTTTTGTAGTTGTATGTATTTTACTGAGTCTATTAAAACATGTCTGTAATAATTTTATTTTATGCTATATTACCAGTACACAAATTTTCCCAATAATTTCAGATATTGAATAGTTGGAGATACATACTACCTTCATCTTTCAGTGCTATGAAACTGTTGGGTGGTTGAATCTTAAGAGTTTAAATAGGGCTACAAGCTGCTGTCAAATGGGCAGCCCAATTCTACCTAATTTTTGATCCAGTGATCCAATGAGGCCAGTGCAGACAACGTTGGATTGTTAGCAGAAAACTGGAGCTGGGAGGTCACATCAGGAAAAGGGAATTTGTGTTCCTTTACCCTGGGTAATGCCCCAGCCCCTGCTACGGGTCTCCTCAGATCTGCGTCTACTTTTTTGGCGGCACAGAAGTGGGAGCCCCCGTCTAGGGAAAACCGATTAGGGAAGGGGGATAGGGTTCGGCTCGCACCAGCATTGGTGATCCTGCCCCATTCCCAGGTCCAGTCTGCCCACCCCCTGCCATTGTCACCACACTCTCCTCCGCCCCGTTACACCCCCTCCCCTGTACATCTGTGCACCACGCACCACACGGATCTGCTATGCTGGGGCCGGTGTAGGCTTCTGCACCGGCCTGGGGCCAGTGCAACTGCTTTACAGCAATGTTTGTGATGGCTCCAGGCCGGCAACAGAACACAGTGCGCAGCCCTTGGGGGGGGGGGGGGGAGAGAGATAGCATTGTGCCTTAAATGGATAAGAAACACTTTTTAAAAGCCATTTTGACTGTTGTGCATTCCTGTAATACAACATAAGAACAAAATAGGACACCCTTTTCCTCAGACAATGTAACAATTTTCTTTACAAAAATTTAATTTCCCGTTTCCTTCAAAATTCATAAAACAATGTACATTTTTGTATATATGCTTTGGTAATATGCAAGTATATTTAAATTTAATTGCTTTAAAGCTAAAAACTGAACACTAAGGACAGTCCTAGTTTCAGTGAGAAAAAGTTCCTTAGGAGTGTTCGACATCCAATAGGAGTGTTCTTCATCCAGAAGAACTGTAGTGGTTTTCCACATAAGCTGTGAAACTATTCCAAAGTTGCTTGAGCGCTGTAGTTTCAGACTTTTGTTTGACTGACATGCAAGGGAACGTCATGCTGGTGAAGTTTTTGTGCCATGTGAATTACCAGTTCAGTAGCCCATAAATGCTGCTTACACTTGCACTTAATAAAAATGAGCTCTGCTAGAAACTTATTCTGAAATATGACTTGGCACTTGTCTACTTTCTGCATTTACAAATCAGCTTAAACCTGAATCCCTTTTGCCATTTTGACAACTAAATTGTTCTTACGCTTCTAGCGAGGGTCAACGTTTAAACGTTTCATTTTTTGTGTTTATGGGTGTGATCCCGCCAAGGTTAAGTACTGATTTAAGTGCAGGGGACTTTGGTCTTCCATTGAACTCAGTATACTAATATTGCTTCACGTTGACAGGGTTATGTCCTTTGTATATGCAACATTGTTACATTATTATTAATAACAAGAATATTTAATATTACATGCTGTTTAAAATAAATGATTACATATCTGAATCCTTTAATTGATATCACGATATCTCTGATTTCTTTGCAACATTGTCAGTGCAATCCTCACTAACTTAGCGCCGGCGGAGCACATGCACCACCGGCAATGGGTGTCGTAAATGTACCGTAAAGCACCTTTATGGCACCCAGAAAGTAAGCAGCACCAGCACAGAGGCCAGCACCGCTCTCTTCCCCAGTGGACACCACTGGTCGATGCAGGTAGGACCTGCACCGCTCAGTGCACCGCTCGGTGCAGGGGCAAGGAAGGGCAGGCCGGGGTGGCAAGGGGGGGCATTGGCTGGCCTGGGCTGGAAGGGGGTGGGGATATCGGCGGTGCACTCTGCAGATATACTATGCCCCTTCTCAGCCTGGGTCGGCCTTTCACAGCCTCCCTGGATACACGCCAGCTTCAGAGCTGGTGTGTATCCGAGGAGGCCCATTGCAGCCCGTGCCCTTGAGTTTAGCACAGGCCATGCCGTGCAGGTCACAATGGGCCTAGAATAAAGTGGCCGGCCCTTTAGGCCAGCCGCGTATCTTTACGCTGGATTGGGCTGCCCATCTCAGTTTATAAAGGCAAGACTTGTGATAAATCAATTACAGCAAGAGGCATCAAATATTTGGTTTAGCTCCCAGAGCTTAAGTCCACTTTGCCAGCCAATATTAAGGATCTCACACATTCCCCATAAGGACCACTTCCTCTGTCCCCGTTCATATAAAAAACTTGTCAGTATATATTGTGCTGTCTTTTATGACTCACAATGGCTGTAGCTTAGGCTGGACTAAACTAAAAGAACAAAACAGACTTTTTCCTTCATGGATCTGACATGTAATTTATTTAATAGCGCCTGGCTCTATCTTAGATTGTAATCAAATTACTGAATATTCTTGCTACTATATTAAAACACTTTTAGCTAACTGTACAGTACCTTTTAATGTTTATTGCAATACTAATAAAAGTAGGTACAGCCACAAATGTGAAGGAATACATTTGCTTTAATAAATGAGGTGGTGGTCACCCTGCAACACTCATGGAACCTTATTTCTGACCAGAGTGCTAATCGGGTAACTTGCTCTAGTAAAGGTAAAGGTATCCCTTGACAATTAAGTCTAGTCGTGTCCAACTCTAGGGAGCGGTGCTCATCTCCGTTTCAAAGCCGAAGAGCCAGTGCTGTCCGAAGACGTTTCCATGGTCATGCGGCCGGCATGACTCAACACCGAGGCGCATGGAACGCTGTTACCGTCCCGCTGATGCGGTACCTATTAATCTACTTGCAATTTCTTGCTTTCGGACTGCTAGGTTGGCAGGAGCCGTCGCACGGATTTGAACTGCCAACCTTTCGATCGACAGCTCATGGTTCAGTGGTTTAACCCACTGCGCCACCCGCTGGCTCTAGTAGTTGGTTAATGAATGCAGTACTAGTTAACTGACCTAGACTCTCATTACAGAGTGAAGATTTGCCAAACTTTGAATTAAGCTACTCTGCATGAGAAGTAAACTTGCACTTCAGCCGTACTGTTCTATTGCTTTGTGAAGCAGCAAAGGTTTTTGTCAGTGTCAGGATGACAGACCGTTTGTCTGAACCAAAATGACAGTTCTTCCATCCTTGAGGCATACATGAAGAGTTTGCAAAATACTTTTTTTCATGTTTATGCCAACAAACGTTCTTGCTTTTCCTAAGCAGAGAGCCATTTCACATTTTTTTCCTGATGGAGATTAGTGCCCTTCAGTTGAGCAGAGGAAATAGTTCTATTCCTTCAGCAGTCATAGTTGTCTTAATGCACAAGCAAGCAAGCACACAGGTCCAATGGTTGATCCAATGGTGCACATGGGGAAACTTGCATGCCACATCTTCTATTGTACCCCAAGAGGCTTTTAAAACTTTCCTCTCACCCCAGATGTTGCATCCTTACCAATGCATTTGCAAACCACATGGGGAGGACAGCACTTCATGAATGACATCACTCTGCATACATACCAAACCAAGGGAATAGTCTCTCCTATCTTAAGTAACAGATATACAGGCTGTTATAGTTTATTTAAAAGTTTTATAACATTCAAAAGTTCCCATTTGTTTTTGTTAAAGTTCTAGTAGAACTCTGACTACACCAATAATAGAAATTCTCAGTCTTAGCAGTATAATATTCTATTCCAAACAGAAACCTGACATTTCAGTTGACTGGAGAGAGATTAGAAGTTAGAAAGTGAAACCAATTCCCTTGCAACTATGAAATACAAAACAAAACAGCTATAATACATAGGGGAAATAAGCCTCTGCAGACTTTAAAAAAAGATTAATAGGAAAAAGATTTAAAAAACTAAAGATTAAAAAAGATTAGTTTAATAGGAGATATTTATAAATTAGGGCGAGTTTTGCAATATATATATATATTTAACTGGGCAGTATAATGAATACATCTCAATCGTTCTAGTTGTGCTTCTCAGTCACTAGAGGAATCTGAGCTATCAGAAGATGAAGAATCTTTCTCCTTTTTCCTCTTTTTCTTTCCTTTTTTGTGATGTTTTCTTTTCTTTGATTTACTCTTTTTCTCCTTTTCCTTCTTGTGGGATTTCTGTTTCTTTGATTTGGGCTCATCCTCTTCTGTGGCACTTGATGAATAAGATCTATAGATACAGTATTATAAATGAATTAATGAAACAGTGAATAAACCCCACAGGGTAAAAAACCAGCAGTTGCTAGAATAAACACGTCCAGTATACACAACAACAGTTTCTCCTAGTTTCCATACATGAACACCAGAAAGTACCATGCAAACTGGTGACAACAGAGTATGTGGTAGTTACAGTGGATCATAGTGTCCTTGCTTACTTCTGGAATAAGAACACATAACACAATATTACAGCTTGTCCCTCATTCCCCATTTCCTCTGAGAACAATTTTACTAAATACCTAAATGGCTTTGGAGCTACATAACTTACAGCACAATCCGACTTAACCTTTGTGCCGGTGCAACCAGCGATGCAGTGCGAACGGGAGGCCCCAGAATGGCAAAGGGATTCAAATCCCCTTTGAATTCCTCTTTTGGAGGGGATTTTAATCCCTTTTCCGTTCTGGGGCCTTCCGTTCTCGCTGCACCGCTGGTTACACTGGCACAAAAGTTACGTTGGATTGCGCTGTCAAGAAGTTAAGAAGGTCTAACACCCCACTGTGGTCTTCATGGTTCAGAGGCGTAGCTACACCCCCGTGGGGGGCATCGAAAACACCCCCACATGACGCCGCAAGCCCTATCCCCGGGGGTGTGACATCACTGCCGCTGCATCACTGCTGAATTTTGGCAGCGCCACAGCGCAAAAGCACCCCCCCGCCTTTTTGCCGCCTTTTCTGGGACATATGGAGCCAGGGAGGGTGGGAGGGCCGATCCTCCCACCCTCCCAGGCTCCGCGCGGCCTAAAAAAGGCCGCAAAAACGCCCCCTCTGACGTTCAACACCCCCATCGCCCTGGTGCCTCCGCCCCCCTAATGACGCCACTGCCATGGTTGACCAAGCATAGCATAGTGTTTGCTGAGTATTAGGAATGAATGGTGAGGCCACACAGAGGTGACTGTCTGCTCCTCAGCTTTGGAACAGCCTTCTGCTGGAGTTCCACAAAGCCCAAGCTTGGACATTTTCTGGAGAAAACCAGATCTACAAGAAGCTCCCACAAACGCAAACTAGTATGACCAATGTATTAATGGTATCAGAATGTTTACATTCTTTAAACGCTTCGTTTTGATTACATTGGAAGCTGCCATAGGAATCAAAACGCTTTGATTACATAGGAAGCTGCCTTATACCTAACAGACCAAGTAGGCTACGCTGCCTGGCAGCAGCTCTTGAGTAATACTTTTACTGTATTTATTTTTGGTAATAAAAATAATTGGTAATAAAACAATACATTCCAAGTAGTTTTCTACAATCTTTCCATGGTGTCATCATTAACAGAGAATCACATATGAAGAGAGGTTTTCTAAAGACCCTTTAAACCCTGCCCTCCTTTGCAGTTACAAAAATGCAAGTCAGAGCTTTCAAACACTACCTTTTTCTTGCTTTCTTTAATTTTGATTTCTCTTTGCTTTTCTTTCTGGCTTTTTTCTTTTCTTCCTCCTCAGCAACATCTGTGAATTCAAAATGTAAAATTTTCAAAACTTTACTGTGAAACAAAAAAGGATTATATTCTGGTCTGGCTGTCTCTATACACAGTAGGGCTCGGAAAAAATAACTCCTGTTTTAAAGCCGAAGGTAGACGTTTAAATTGCTGTATATAGTTAAGTCCTGCCAACCTAGCAGTTCCAAAGCATGTCAATGCGAGTAGATAAATAGGTACCGCTTGCGGGAAGGTAAACAGCGCTCCGTGTTCCAGCCGCATGCTACGCGCTGCGGCAAGGAGAGTCATGCCGGCCACATGACCACGGAGGCGTCTTCGGACAACGCTGGCTCTTCGGCTTTGAAATGGAGATGAGCACCACACCCTAGAGTCGGACACGACTGGACTTAATTGTCAGGGGATACCTTTACTATATAGTTAAGTACTGTACTGTATATCTTTTGCTTCTTATCTAAAATGAGCAAGAGGTAAGAATGGTGGCATGTTAGACATCCATAGTGTTACATGGTCAATATTTTGTTTCTGTTTAATTTCAAGGTGCACAAGAGACATGCATTTATTATACACATGTACTTGGTGTTAGGTTCCTGCCTGGGCAACAAGTGGCCAGAGCAGCACAGTGTTTATTGATTTTACAGGACTGCTTGGAAGAGGCCTCAGATCCACAAGCCAGGAAGGCTAAACCTTACATTGAATCATGTAATCACCCCCCTCCTCCTTAACTGATCCATTGAGTCTAAGGCTCCAAATTTGAACTGAGACTTGTTCACTCTTTAAACTCAAATAGTTTTCACGCCTCCAAAATGTAAACGAAGTCTACCAGCTCCAACCCCTGCAGGAGTAGCATATTTGGAACAGCCACCTCCCAGGCCTCCTAAGTTTGGAAAAACAAAGGAAAGGTTTCACACCTCCAAGGGTTCTCACCAATCTCATGATTAAGCTCAATCAGCCACTGCTCTCTCAACTAGATGGGAAAACAAAAGCAGAACCCAGCTGGGGTCCTTGACTGGCAGAGGATCCCCGGACTGAGTCGCCCTACCCAAGAATCTCATAGGATTCTTTGGGGCAAAAATGTATTAAAAAAAACTTTGCTTCAGAGCCTTGTGTTGTTCATTCCACTAGCTCCCCCCCCCCCCCCCCGGGACATGTTCTCCATTCCTTGGTCAGTTCATTGTACATTGCCTTGCCTTGCTGTCTGCAGATCGTGAACCTGTTGGTGCTGCGTCAAGTCACCCCGTTCCAGCCTCCATCCATGAATCACTGTGCCAGCTGACACACAGGACGGTAACACCCCACAATCCCCTTCCCTTTCCAGCCTTCCTTCTCTCGTCAAGTGCAACTGAAGCCCCTGAGCTCACGCAGGCTGTTCAGCCAAACTTGTGGGCTGCTTCTCTCTCTTCAAGTGTCCCTCCCTCCCTCCCAGAAAGGCAGCTTGGCTCCCTTTTCCTGTTCCTTTCCAGGCTACTGCATCATTGCATGTTAGGGCTTGCTTCATAGCCCACTTTCTGTCTTTGAGCCCCCTCTTTGCCCAAAGAAAATAACTTGGCTAGTCCTTTGCCACCGTGACCCTGCAACTCAACGCTCTCAAGCCTCACAGAATAAGGAAAGGTAACCTTGGTCCATGGTGCAATCTCACCAAAGACCCACCAAGTCCTCGCTATTTTCCTTGTCTTTCAGCACAATCCTAACCAACTTTCCAGCACCGGTGCAGCCGCAATGCAGCCCCGAGATAAGAGAACAAATGTTCCCTCACCTTGAAGAGGCCTCCATGACTGCCCCCGCACTGCAAAATGCAGTGTGCACCCTGTTGGCACAGCTGCATCAGTGCTGGAATGGAAAGTTGGTCAGGATCGCGCTGTTAGTCTCTTGTGAAGTTACACTGACTGCACGCTTAGAGCACAATGCTATGCATATCTACTCAGAAATAAGTCTCATTATGATAAATAGAACTTACTCCCAGGTAAATGTGTATTGGATGCACCCTTACAGCACAATCCTAACCAACTTTCCAGCACTGGTGTAGCCATGTCAACAGGGCCACACTGCATTTTGCAGTGCAGGGGCAGGCATGTTCCCTTACCTCGGGGCCATATTGCAGCTGCACCAGCGCTGGAAAGTTGGTTAGGATTGCACTGTGTTTGTTACCTTCCTTCTCTGTTTGCGAATGCTGTGTGATCGTGTGTGTGAGTGGAGCCATTTTCTGCTTTTGTTAGAGACCCAAGATAAGCCTTGAGCCTCTTTCCTAAACAAATCCCCAAAATCAATCCCTCAAGTCCTCTAGATAGAATTAGGAGCTTTAGTTGTCATCCTTTCCAGAGGCCTAAGCTATCGGTTACAAGTAAGTGGTTGTTCTGTGGGAGAGACTAGTTCTCCCCCCCCCCACAAGTGGGTGAAGTGCATTCACTTTTCCTAGGCTCACTGCTCCTTGCCTGTAGCCCTTGGTTCAGGCTACAGAGCTGCTCGCAGCCACGGTCTTTTGCCCTGGTCTGAACCACCAGAACTTTCTCTCTTCTTTCCCCCTAATCTCACCATTTTCTCCCTTTCTCCTTTCCTGCACTCCTTAAATCCCTTCAACTTCCTTCCCCTGGGTTCTGTTCGGAAGTTAATCTAATATCCCTTCTCCCCCCCTCCCCATATTTTGCCTCTCTGCTCTGCCCCTTCTCCTTCCAAGGAGGTTCCTCTTTTCTCCCCTCTCCATCTTCCATCTTCTAACTACTTTTCTCAGGGCTCCATTGTGTGTGACTGTTAGCTGCAGAGTTCCCTCTGTTCAGAGTAAGTGTGAGAGAGCCATTTTAGTTAGGCCCAGTTTGAACGCCTTTTTGGTTTCTTAAAGTAGTATAGTAAACTCTTCTGTCCTTTCACCCTTGTTTCTGTTTTCCTTTTACTGTGGGATTACATACTGTACACTTCTGGTCTCACCCCACTGTTTCAGGGACTCCAGCTGCCCCATCACAACCCTGGTAGGGGAGCAGCAGAGCAGGGGGAGTAGCTAGTTGTGTGAATAATGACCTGCAAATAAGGCAGACTGAATGACAAGGTTTTTATACTGTCTGGCTCATTTTGATAAAATAACTCACTCACAGCTTTGGAATCTGTGACGAACGTGTACACAGAGACTCCATAATACTAAGAATGCATTAACGGGGGGAAAAAAGAGATTGATTCTGTTGGAAAACTTACTTTTTTTCTCTGGCACAGCCTGCAGCTTTCCCAATTCCTCTTCTTCACTATCTTCACTGCTTGTACTGCTGACATCTAACACTATATCCCTTTTTGGGTCCACCCGGAGAAAATTTCGACATTCAAAAGTAAGATGACCCGCTGAATAAAATTGAACATAAAAATATTTTAGGAAATCCTACAAAAACAGGAAGAGTTACTGTTTGGAGGTAGAAAAGAAGAACCTTGTTTCTATTATAGTAGACAAATAAGGACAGGAAATCTTGATTCCTACAGAAAGCTCCTTTTAACAGTTAAATGATGCACTCAGAAATGGATGGAAGGTAGAAAAAGAAAATTGCCAATATTGCATTCACTTTCTTCCAGTAAAACTTGTTTAGGTGGCGAGTCCTAATGGAACTTCCTTTGATGTAAATGCTTGAGGATGACAGTCTTACATTTGACTGTTTTGTTGCCATAGGACAATCCTAGATGTGTCTACTCAGAAATAAGCCCCACTGCGTTCAATGGGACAGATGCCCAGGGAAGTATGCATTCGACTGCAGCCTAGGTCACGTTTAAGGTACCCTACTGCTGTAAAGGAATGTTACTGCTCTTGTGCCCAAGTTGGTAAACATTTCTCTTTCTGGCACCAGGCAGTCTTACCACAGTGTTTAAGTTCTCTACAAGAGTACTTGTTGGCAATGGCAAGGCAGCCTGTCAAGTTCAAGGATGAATGCGCACCAGTCTAAAACTGAAAGAAGTATGATTGTTATTTATAGGCCACTGTTTTCCACCTGAAAAGGCCTTCCAAGTCTGCAATCCTATCCACACTTACCTGGGAAATCAATAGGGTTTACTTCTGAGTAGATTAACATAGGATTGTGCTTTAAGTAGCTTACAACATAAACATATCAATACAGTCAACAACCTAAACACAAAAATAAACAATAAAGCTCTCAGCAGCAGAAACAAAGACGAGAAGAGCTAGTTCTTGCCATTTTTTTTTTAATGTAGTGAATGTTAGTTTTCTATTAAAACTGGATCTGGCCCATTCCCCAAGCTTAGGATGCTAAAATGCCAGCCATTGCTTATGCCCAGATTGTGAATGTAGATTTATGGGATTGCACATTCTCCCTGCCACAGTGTAGAGCAACATTTATTCTAGTCTAAAAGACCAACAAAAAAAAAAGAAAAGAAGAAAAAGGATAATTTTATTTCTGCCACTCTTCTTTGAAAACAACTATTTGAAAATAGTTTATCCATAAGCAGCCTTTAATTATCCTGTAATGGATGTTATACCAATGGGAAGGAAAAGAATTAACATACTTGTGAAGTACGAAAATATAACAGTTCTCTAGCACTCAGTCAGCTTCAGCGCTATAAGCAGCAAGCAGATAACAGCATTGTAAGCTCTTTTTTTTTGCACTGAATACATTTTCTGTATATAAAAAATCCTGCTCTAATATTTACTGTGGTCTAGCTCTCCTTGGCTAACCTCTGAATCTGGGAAAAGCAGAGTCTGAGTGGACCAGCCTCTGGATTTTAAGACACTTCCTTTTAACCTGTTTATGAAACAATTGCCTGAGGAAAAGAATAAACAAGAATCAATGCTTACCTCTTTATCCCTATCATAAGCCTGGATTACAGAAACTACTGTACAATGGAAAAAATCAAAGAGATACTGAGAATAAACCCTACACCGAGTTTCATAAACAGCCTTGTTGTCCATTATATTTCCCAGTCCAGTTCAACTATTCATACACTGTTGTACTCAAATTATGCCATATCAAACTAGTGCTTTTTGTAACTGTGATAAACCTTAGGCAATGCTTAAGGATAGCTTCATATTGTGCAGGTACTTACGATAGCCACATTTCTTGCATCCTGCCCGGATGTTATCTTTATTTCCACCTGAAAAAACCAAGGAGACTTTATGTTAGTTTTGGGAGAGGATGAAAAGGTGGAAAATAAAAGCAAACAGCTGATTTGCCAAACATAATAAAGTGATCATATTCTCACATACAACAAATACATAAACATAGCAGCCACGTAAAGCTCTACCAAAACTCACATTACATTATTGTACACAGTGTGATTTTTTTTGCACAATCAGTCAATTCTAAATGAAATCAACCCTGACTGTTCCCTGGAAGGACAGGTACTAAGGCTGAAACTCAAATATTTTGGCCACCTAATGCGAAGAGAGGACTCTCTGGAGAAGACTCTGATGCTGGGAAAGATTGAAGGCAAAAGGAGAAAGGGAAGGCAAAGGATGAGATGGTTAGACAGCATCACCGATGCAACGAACATGAAAATGAGCGAACTCAGAAAGATAGTGGAGGACAGGAAGGCCTGGCGGGATATGGTTCATGGGATCACGAAGGGTCGGACACGACTTAATGACTGAACAACAACAAGAGCAGCGGAGCGTGCGCTTCGCCGCTCTAGAGTTAGAGAAGATCAGGCTGCCCAAGTTGGTTCATTAAAAACAGAAAAGACACTGCCATACAAAGGCAGTGATGACACATACTTAAGTTTATTTGTATCTAGAAGGAGTGTTTTTTTAAAGTGGAATATCAGGATGTCAGACTCTGTTGTCTCTACTTTAAAAAGTAGCAACATTGTACGAATTCATCATAGGGCACTGACTCAAAATAAAATTAGACTACGTTAACATATAAACTAAGCATCACTCTAATTTGCATGAAAGCGGTTTTTAAAAGCCTCCACTGAATGAATCCATTTCCATAGAAACTGTAGAGGCTAGAATAAAATTAATACAATCATAATTATCTAAAGATACAGATGTCCTTCACTTTAGAAGGTTATGTTTTTCAAAAACTCTAGCCATGATTAACTCAGGAGTTTTGGAAGAATAATTTGAATAATTACAGATGTAATTATATCAAGCTTTGCCATAATAAAACAATCAATAGTGAGAAACAAGTGGTGGCACAATAATCCTGAATTTGAAATTTTTATTATGAGGTGTAACAAGTTCATCAGCTGATTCCTTTCATTCAGGCTCAGTAGAAATGGAAAAGGTGGATGGATTAAAGCAACCAAAAAATCCCCACCAACATGGTCCCATTTCTTCCTATTGTCCTTAAAAATCAATCCACTGGCAATTACCAGATCATATTATACAAAACATACAATAAATCAAATGTCGTGTATCTCCATTCCTCTGCTTGCATCATTTCTGGACTATTCTGAGATTAAAGAAAAAGACTATCAGATTTTTTTTCTTAAAAGGAAAAATGTTTTTCCTGCAGTATACCTAGATATAATCCATAGTGTTATTTGCATTTTTCTAGAGCAACTTTGGGCCAAATTGCTGGACACTAAAATGCAGAACGTGTAACAACTGATACCAGTCAAATACTCAGTTATTAGGAATCATATTTTCACTCAAGTTACACATTCATTAACAGTTTTTTAACAATTGCTCATATCAGCCTCTCAAAACACAAAGGGAAACAGCCTTGTTATGCAACACTTTTGCTTAGTTTGTTATGTGGTACTTTTGGAGCAATAAAACTATGCTGGGAAGTGGATACTGGCTATATCACTGAAAATCATCAATGGAAAAAGCATTTTTCTGTACAGGCCCTATGAATCAGTTAGGGCTAGAAAACAAGAACTGGCATTTTAAAGTCCTATGGATCTTTTTTCTGTTAAGGCACAAAACATTTTCTAGACAAGAACTAATCAATGTCAGAAGCGCTGTAATGAATTTAGGACTCTCATCCACCCGTGTTCACTTATTCATGATTGTTGGAGGCAAGAGTTTAACTATCCTGTGATAGTTATTCACATTCATATCATCAACCTGTACAGAACCTTGTGTAGCAATAGGAGATACCTGAGCTATATAGTCCTTCCCATGCAGACAGAACACATTTGACTGCTGCCTCATTTTATCAATCACAAATAATTCTGATTTGCTTTGTATTGCATCATAACCCAAGGATCCTATTTTGATTTTGTAGCTTTTGTTTTTCTTCTATTTACATTGTTTCTATTTGAAAGTGAGCCCTTTCAGGAGCAGCGAGTGGCCTCACTGGGACAAAGTGGCAAGGTAAAAAAGACACAGCGAGTTAAGCAGCTGGGCGAGTTCGGCAGTGGGGCGAGGAAGCCAGGCCCCACACACTGCCCGGCACTTCTCCTCTGTGGAGAGGTGAGAGGAAGAGAGGAGAGCTCTAACAACCTTGAAGAGAGGAGAGCTCCAACAACATTAAGGTACCCAAACTTTGATAAATCCATAACTTACAAAAAAAAAGCTATGCAGTTAGACAGCCAGCAGAGGGGTGGGGGCTATCCAGTGTTTTGCACTGAGTGTCACATGTATGACTATCTGCCTCTTGGGCACAAGTCATGGGTGTGTGCTCGGTGCAAAGAGCTCCAGGCTCTCAGGGAACGGGTTCGCTCCCTTGAAGCCACGGTTGCTGACCTGGAGAAGCAGAGACAGGTAGAGAGGAACCAGGGTGAGACTTCTAGGGATGTGGAGGCATCGTCCCACCCTCAGTTGGCCAGCTCCTCAGCTGTCAGGAAAGGGAGTCTCAGGGCTGGAGGACATCGCTCTAGAAAAGAGGGAAACAATCCCACAGTGGGGACCCCTTCTTCAGGTGATGGGCCCGTATCCAGTCGCACTATGGATACTCCTCTGGGGAGGGGGGGAAGGGGGCTTCTTGTCGTGGGTGACTCTATAGTCAGGAACATAGAGAGGGGGGTCTGTGACGGATGTGAGGACCGCATGGTGACTTGCCTACCTGGTGCGAAGGTTGCGGACATCACCTCTCGTCTAGATAGGCTGGTAGAGAGTGCTGGGGAGGAGGTAGCGGTTGTTGTGCATGTTGGCACCAACGACGTGGGGAAATGTAGCCGGGCGGTCCTGGAGGCCAAATTTAGGTTGCTAGGTAGGAAGCTCAAATCCAGGACCCCAAAGGTAGCGTTCTCAGAAGTGCTACCTGTTCCACGCGCAGGGCCAGCTAGGCAGGCGGAGCTCAGGGGTCTCAATGCGTAGATGAGACACTGGTGTCAGGAGGAGGGGTTTAGGTTTGTTAGGCACTGGGGAACGTTTTGGGACAAGCCGGGCCTGTACAAGAGGGACGGGCTTCACTTGAACCAAAACGGAACCAGACTGCTGGCGCATAACATTAAGAAGGTGGCAGAGCAGCTTTTAAACTGACTCCTGGGGGAAAGCCGACAGGAGCCGAGGGGCATCCGGTTCGGGACTCCTCATCCCTAGGGAATGAGGGTGCAGAGGATGGGGAACAGCAAAGTAATAACAGAGTAAGAATTGGGAGTGGTAGGGTGATGGGACATGACAGCCAGTCTAGCAGGACAGAAGGCTGCAGGAATAAAGGTGCAATCATGCAGCCCTTCTTGGGGGACCAGGTATATAAGTGCTTTTATGCAAATGCCCGAAGTCTACGGGCAAAGATGGGAGAACTGGAATGTTTGGTGGCTAGGGAAAACATTGACATAGTAGGTATAACAGAAACCTGGTGGAATGCGGAGAACCAGTGGGATACTGCAATTCCAGGATATAAACTCTATAGGAGGGACAGAGAGGGGCGTGTTGGAGGTGGGGTGGCCATCTATGTCAAAGAGGGGGTAGAATCCACCAGAGTAGAGCTGGAGGGGGGCTCTGACTCCTCCGTAGAATCACTGTGGGTTAGATTACCAGGCTCAAAGAGTGATGTAATAGTAGGGGCATGCTACCGTCCTCCAGATCAAAAACCTGAAGGGGATCTTGAAATGAGGAAGCAAATCAGGTACGTGTCAACGAGAGACAGGGTTGTAGTCATGGGGGACTTCAATTATCCTCACATCGACTGGGTCAATTCATGCTCAGGTCATGAAAGAGAGACTGGATTTCTGGATATGTTAAATGACTGTGCCTTAGAGCAGCTTGTCATGGAACCGACCAGAGGACAGGTGACTCTGGACTTGATATTGTGTGGCATTCAAGATCTGGTCAGGGAGGTAAATGTTACCGAACCGTTGGGGAACAGTGACCATGCTGCGATCTGTTTCGCCATGCATGTCGGAGGGAGAGTGCCGAGCAAATCTGACACGAAAACCCTTGACTTCCGAAGGGCAGACTTCCCCAAAATGAGGAGACTAGTTAAAAAAAAGCTGAAAGGGAAGGTAAAAAGAGTCCAATCGCTCCAGAGTGCATGAAGGCTGTTTAAAACAACAGTCATAGAGGCCCAGCGGGAGTGTATCCCACAAAGGAGGAAGGGCTCAACCAAGTCCAGGAGGGTGCCGGCATGGCTAACAAGCACAGTTAAGGAGGCTATAAAAAGCAAGGAAGCTTCCTTCCGTAAATGGAAGTCTTGCCCTAATGAGGAAAATAAACAGGAGCACAAACTGTGGCAAAAGAAATGTAAAAAGATGATACGGGAGGCCAAGCAAGACTTTGAGGAACGTATGGCAGGCAACATAAAAGGGAATAACAAAAGCTTCTTCAAATATGTTAGAAGCAGGAAACCTGCCAGGGAAACGGTTGGTCCGCTGGATGGTGAGGGAGAGAAAGGGGTGATAAAAGGGGACTTGGAGACTGCAGAGAAATTAAATGAGTTCTTTGCATCTGTCTTCACGGCAGAAGACCTCAGGCAAATACTGCTACCGGAACGGTCTCCCCTGACTAAAGAATTAAGTCAAATAGAGGTTAAAAGAGAAGACGTCTCAGACTTAATTGACAAAATAAAGATCAATAAATCACCAGGCCCGGATGGCATCCACTCAAGAGTTCTGAAGGAACTCAAGAATGAAGTTGCTGACCTCTTGACCAAAATATGCAACTTGTCCCTTAAAACGGCCACTGTGCCAGAGGATTGGAGGATAGCTAATGTCACGCCAATCTTTAAAAAAGGAAGGAGGGGGGACCCGGGAAACTACAGGCCGGTCAGCCTAACATCTGTTCCAGGGAAGATGGTGGAAAGTCTCATTAAGGATAAAATCTTAAAATACATAGAAGAACAAGCTCTGCTGAGGGAGAGTCAGCATGGCTTCTGCAAGGGGAAGTCTTGCCTCACAAACCTGTTAGAATTTTTTGAAAAGGTCAACAGGCATGTGGATGCGAGCGAACCCGTGGATATTATATATCTGGATTTTCAGAAGGCGTTTGACACAGTCCCTCATGAAAGGCTCCTGAGAAAACTCCACAGTCAGGGCATAAGAGGGCAGGTCCTCTTGTGGATTAGGAACTGGTTGAAGTCCAGGAAACAGCGAGTGGGAGTCAATGGGCAATTTTCACAATGGCGAGAGGTGAAAAGCGGTGTGCCCCAAGGATCGGTCTTGGGACCAGTGCTTTTCAACTTATTCATAAATGTCCTGGAGTCAGGGATAGGCAGTGAGGTGGCCAAGTTTGCAGATGACACTAAACTTTTCCGGGTGGTGAAGACCAGCAGGGATTGTGAAGAGCTCCAGAAGGATCTCTCCAAACTGGGAGAATGGGCAGCAAAATGGCAGATGCGCTTCAATGTAAGGAAGTGCAAAGTGATGCACATTGGGGCAAGAAACCAAAATTTCACATATATGCTAATGGGTTCTGATTGTCTGTGACGGATCAAGAGAGAGATCTTGGGGTGCTGGTGGACAGGTCGATGAAAGTGTCGACCCAGTGTGCGGCGCCTGTGAAGAAGGCCAATTCCATGCTCGGGATCATTAAAAAAGGGATTGAGAATAAAACGGCCAATATCATTATGCCTTTGTACAAATCGATGGTAAGGCCGCATCTGGAGTATTGTGTCCAGTTCTGGTCACCACACCTCAAAAAGGATATAGTTGAATTGGAAAAGGTGCAGAAAAGAGCGACCAGAATGATTCGTGGGCTGGAGCACCTCCCTTATGAGGAAAGGCTACAGCGTCTGGGGCTTTTCAGCCTAGAAAAAAGGCGCCTGAGGGGGGACATGATTGAGACGTATAAAATTATGCATGGGATGGAGAGAGTGGATAGAGGGAAATTCTTCTCCCTCTCGCACAACACCAGAACCAGGGGACATGCACTAAAATTGAGTGGAGGGAGAGTTAGAACGGACAAAAGAAAATACTTCTTTACCCAGCGTGTAATTCATCTGTGGAACTCCTTGCCACAGGATGTGGTGATGGCACCTGGCCTAGATGCCTTTAAAAGGGGTTTGGACAGATTCATGGGGGAAAAGACCATCACAGGTTACAAGCCATAAGCAACCTCCTAGTTTTAGAAGTGGGTTTTCTCTGTGCCAGGTGCAAGGGAGTGTCAACGGGAAACAGGTTATCTTGTTGTCTTGTGTGCTCCCTGAGGCATCTGGTGGGGCCACTGTGTGATACAGGAAGCTGGACTAGATGGGCTTTTGGCCTGAACCAGCAGGGCTCTTCTTATGTTCTTATTTATGAACATTACTTTTGAAAAATAATAAAAAAGTTAAAAAAGGCATTTTTTCCTCGATTTATAGTGCAATCCTATACATGTTTATCCATGTATAGGATCCATGTTTATCCATTTACCACTGTGGTCAAGGGAGCTTACTCACAGATAACCACGTATATGACTGCAGCCTGAATGCTATGATGGACAAACCCAATCTCATTCAATACTGACCAATTAAACAATTGTGAAAAAGAATCTCCAACTGTGATATCTTTACTAAAATTAAGGAAGGGGAAGGTAATACTGTCGCTTTTCTAGAGAGAGTTCTACAATCAAAATCTGTAGGTTTTGTCCTTAAAGGAGGGCATGAACAACATTACAGACTCCTTGATGCCAGCATCATGTTTATAGGAAAACATGGATCGTTTTTATAGCTGTTTTAAAAACCTTGCAGTACTTCTAAAAACCCTTATGTCACTGTTTATGCAAGTACTCCACCCACTTAATAACATGAAGAAACTGTAATTATATTATGCTTTGATGATATGCTATTATCAAAATCATCATTATGTTATTAGGGTGCTGTTTCAGTAAACAGTGCCACCTGGGGTAGAAAAACTGAGCCATTATCTACTCCCTTTGAATGTTCTCTGAGGAAGTGGCTGAGCAAGCTGTCCGCTGCAATGCTCTAGGAAACCCGGCACAAGTTAGATCCATTTGTTTAGATCTGGGCCTGTCCCAATCTCGTATTAAGTTTGGGGGGAGGGGGCTCAATATGTGAAGCAAAAGCAGAGTTTGAAGAGGCAAGGGGTATTGGTATTGGAAGGAAACACAAGCAATGGCAGTGAGAGCAGCATGGTGGCTGTTAGAAGGAACAGCAGTGGGGTCTATGGGTGGCAATATGGGGTAACAGCAGGATGGTGCATTTCTGATGCCTGCCTGAGCAGCATACATTTGAGAGCAGAGCCTCTGCGTGTAATGTAGCTCAGCCTTTAGGAATTACATTTCCATTCCTAGAGCGCCCTGGTTGAGGGCGCTTCCCAACACTACCTCAGAGAGCTCTTTTGATGCTGCCAAAAGTCAGGGGTTGAAAGGACTTTGAAAGGACTTTAGCAGATATCAGGAGAAGTGTCCATTGTTTCTGAGGCCTGTTAAATTGAAGATTTGCTGTATATGCAAATCACAGACAGAAAGGTAAGGACAAGCACATCCAAGGTGGGAACCATGCAGGCTGACAAATATATTACTTTATGTAGTCTACCCTTGTACCTGCAAATGGAGAAAGCACCAACCTTTCAACAGAATTTACAGAGCAAGGATTGCTTGCTTTGTATACAGACTTTGCACCATCCCTGGGATTGCCTTCCAATGTGACATTTGTATTTAGCATCTGAAACAACCTCTCCAAATTACTTTCAGGGCAACCCTATGCACGTTTACCAGCAACTAAGTTTCACTGAATCCAATGGACGTTACTCTTAAGGATTTTGTAGCATTTGCCAACCGCAACTGAGAGATCAGCCCTACATTTTTGCTGAACGCGGGGAAGAAACTGAAGTTACCTATTCAAATCTCCTACCCCATAGTTAACAGAAAACGATCCTAAAAACGTTGATTTGTCGTTTAAAAAAAATTGCCATGTTACACAATTCAAACAAACCTTGCACTTCAAGTTCCTGTCTTTGGAAAGCAAAGGCGGCCCCGTAAACTAACATTATGAAATGTACTGATATTTGAGAAATTCAGTATTTGGCGATGATGGCTTCCATCGCCCCCAAACAAGATGGAAGAGCAAGCCCAATTGTCCCTATTTCGGTTCAGCTCGAATTCACAGTTCCCTCCAATGCCCGCTTTTTGTTTCTTCCCCCGTTTGAACTACAGAGCAGCGTGGTGGTGGTGACAGTAGCTTTCCCACCATCATGGAGCCTCTACCCCGCCCAGTTCTCACCCAAGTTGGCAGCTCAGGCTCACCTGGCAACGCCATGCAGCCCCAAAACCCCAACCAGCCTAGGACTGAGCGCCCACGAAGTCCAGTTCTCGGTCGGGCGATTCGGCGAGGGCACTACTTCTCCGCCGGAAAGATTTGAGCGGAGCACAAGGGCTGTCCCATTAGGCAGGGGAGGGAGAAAAGGCTCAGGAGGAGGAGCAAGGACTGAATGCAGCGCAACATGTTTTTGCCTCCCTAAGACACGGGTCTTGTGTCCCCTTAGATACCCCCGTCTATGCCAGGGCGACTTTTTTCATGCCCTTTCTTTAGTATCTCACACGCGATATCCTGCCATGCAACTTTCAGCACAGCAGGAAACGCTACAACACCTGTCCACCTGCTACTTCCGACAAAGATCTGACCGCTTCAGGTCGGATACAAACTGCTGGTGGAATGTTTCTTGATCGGAAGAGTTTGGGCCGAGCACAACGAGCTGTACCACTAGCCGAGGGGGAAGCTTAGCCAGTGTTAGGTAGGCACTGATGATAGTGGCACAGCCCGGTTTTGCAAAACCGGTGTTTCAAGCTCTCTCCGAAGTGCTAAGTGGAGAGCTTCCTCCTCTCTCTCGAGATGGAGACTGGATGCCTGGCTTGTTTTTATGTTATTGCCTCCCTCCCTTCGCCAGAGGTGGTGGCTCCTAGTTCCCAACATGGCGGGAGGTTTGCCCTGGTTTGCCTTGTAGACCGACGTTTTCTCACCAGTTCCGGGATAATTGCGCAGTGAAGTGGTTGCTTCCAAGCTCGAACTATGAGCAACATTTACATCCAGGAACCGCCGACTAACGGCAAGGTGAGGGGCCACCCTGGAAAAAGAGCGGCTTGCTTGTGCCTAGACGTAAATGCATATGTAAGGTCGAATAGCGACTGCTGCAGGGACGGGAGGGTTGCTCTTGTGTTTCTATATTTTCAGGGACTGTTGTGTTCCTATGGACTCAGTAGCTCGATCCTAATTACGTTTTTTGAAAGCTAAGGTTGCAACACTTTGCACTTGTATTTGGGAATAAAACCCATCAACTTCAATAGGCTTCAGAGTATGTATAGGATTGGATTGGGCTGTTAGGTTACAATCCTATGCATGTTTACTTGGGATTAAAGGCCACAATTCTATGAATGCTTATTTGGGTTTAAACCCCATGGAAATAAATGCAATTTACTTCTGAATAAGTATGCATTAGGATTAGGCTGATAAAAATAGGACCAATTAAGCGTGTTTGGGGTTGAGAAAGAATGACATGATCCATACTAAATGGAGTGTGTTCCAAGTATCCATACTAGTCACAGATAATCAAGAATGGCTGCTCTATCAAACAAAAACAAAAAGTCTTGCATGAAGATTCTGTACCCTGGAAATTGCTTAAAAGCCCCAATATATTTTGAATTAATACTCTTTTTCAAGGGCTGATTTCACTTAGTACCGTTTGTGCACACAAGAGAACTGAATGCTTAGACATATGCTTGAGTAGACAGACATAATCTGTAAGGAAAGGGAGAATTTGGGATGCAGTCAGCAGCTATTCCTGTGGCTATAATGACACCTTTTCATGACAGTATAACATTTGTTGCTGACTATATCGCAGTGGGTTAAACCACTGAACCATGAGCTGACGATTGAAAGGTCGGCAGTTTGATTCCGCGTGACGGCTCCTGCCAACCTAGCAGTTCGAAAGCAAGAAATTGGAAGTAGATTAATAGGTACCGCATTAGTGGGACGGTAACAGCGTTCCATGCGCCTCGGTGTTGAGTCATGCCAGCCACATGACCATGGAAATGTCTTCGGACAGCGCTGGCTCTTCGGCTTTGAAACGGAGATGAGCACCGCTCCCTAGAGTCGGACACGACTGGACAACTGTATTTATTGGTGTATAAGACGCACTTTTTGTCTATATTTGTGACCCAAAATAGTAGGGTGCGTTTTATACGCCAATACTAAAAAATCCCTTTTCCCCCCCCTTGCCTGTTTTAAAGCATTTTCGGGCTTACCAGAGAGCTCCCTTGTGCTTTCTTCCCTAACTAATCTATCCGATCTACAGCTGTTTGTTGGGTTTAATTTATGCAGTGCATGAGTTTAGCTTCTCAGCAGCCAGCAGAGGGTGCTGTGCTCAGTTAAGTTCAGCTGAGCTGCAGAGGGTGTGGTCTTTCCAGCTCTCCTCGGAAGGGTAAGCTTCTGAACTGGGCCTAGTTGGGGAGGCTTTGGAAACTGCATAGGTGGGGTGGGGTGGGGTGGGGTGGGGTGGGGTAAGAATTGAGTCTGGGGTTTTTTTTGTGTGTACTTTTATGTTGTTTACTTTGGAAACTGTGCATGGGTGGGTTGGGGGAAAAAGTTGAGTCTGGGGTTTTTTTGTACTTGGGATTTATGTTCTGGTGCATTTTGTTCATGTGTCTTATTGCTGTGTGTTTTAAAAGAGATCCTGGTATTTTTGTGCAATTTATGTAAATTAGCTAATTAAGCAGCCAAGCAGTAAGTGGCCAAGTGGCCCAAAAATGCTTTAAATCTTTTTTTCTTGAAACCCAGGGCCAAAAGGAAGGTGCGTCTTATACGCCGGTGCGTTTTATACGCCGATAAATACGGTAATTGTCAAGGGATACCTTTACCTTCTGTAATCTGTAATCACCTGGCTTTTACCTGAAATAAACATTCTGTTTGATCATGTAAGTGCCTGTTGAAGGTTTTGTTGACTTGGGCCCCCCCAAAATGGTGTGTGAGCCAACTCTGAAGACTATATGTCAGAGTTTCCATACAGCGTCTTAAATTCTACTGCTGTGCTTTTGTGCCCCTTATGACTTGAGTCATAACATTCTATAAGAAAAAATGTAGCTCTAGAACATACCATTAGAGACACTTTGATCTAGCAGTTATGTTTGCAGGGGTATCTGTAAAACCAAGGAATAAAATTGTGTTATGCCCAGTCACGTCTTGATGAGGATATCTAAACTGATAGATTTGCTGTTTGTCTCTACGCTGCTCTCATTTTGTGAGTAGTTGTATGTCTACATTACTTCTGCTAGTTAGTTATTTGCTGTTTATTTTGCTAACCTTGCCCATGAGGATCATATCATGTGTTACACCATATTTGATGTCATTTACCACATGTATGCTGTTATATAAAATAGTTATATACTGTACTGCTTTTCAACAAAACAAAGTTACAACTCAGTTTACATAGCAGAATAAGTTTTTTAAAATGGTTCCCTGTCCCAGCGGACTCGCAGTCTTTAAAAAAAGTCACAAAAGGCACCAGCAAATGGCCCCTGGAAAAGATGCTAGACTGGGGACTGAGGCAGTTTGCTCTCCCTGCTCCTTTTAAGAGAGCCCCATTTAAAAGGTTCCCACTCATAATTTGGATTTTGACACTGCTTGAACATACACACACAAACCTGTGAGGATAAATTCTTAGAAAAGTATGTGTGTGGTGCAGCATACCCTGAATGCACACACACCCCTGCTCTGAATTAAAGGGAGTTTTCTGCCTCTGAGAAATGGGCAACTCCTTTAATCTAGACTAGAGTGCTTCTAAAGGGTATACTCAGGGGACTCATGGGTTGCCTTTGTTGGTGTTCAGGGAATCCCAGTTATCTGGACAATTGCAGACCTGTGTGAACAGTGCATCAAGGCCACGAGCCTCACCGCAACTGGCCATTGGGAAGAGGGGAACACAAGGGAGGGCGGTAGCTGCTGCTCAGGATGCACTAGTGATGTGACGTCAGGGACTACAGCAGTGTTTCCCAAACGTTTTTGACCTGAGGCTCCCTTGATCATTGGCGACTATTGGCCACGGCTCCCCATTCCATTATATCGATGCCTGCCAATTGGCATTGCACTGTTTTCCGAGAGGATTCCGTGGTGCTCCACGGCTCCCCTGGCTAGTTCCCATGGCTCCCCTGGGAGCCATGCCTCCTGGTTTGGGAACCACTGGACTATAGAATTCAAGAACGTATTGAACCCCGAGGGCAAGGCTGGGGTTTATGGTCTGGTGAAGCGAATGAATCTGGATGACCTGAAGTCCAATGGTTGGTGGTGCCGACACTTTTTGTTGCCTTTGGGGGTTTGAAAGCTAACCCTCCCCCCATTTGCAGCCCATGATGAAGGGTCTCTTGAGAAGAAAGAGGAGAGGGGGATTTCAGACCTTTCCATCCCAGGCAAGGGACAAGGGGAAGTCAGCTGTCCCAGAATAAAAACCAAAGAGTACAACAAAGTATTTTGCCTTGGTGATCTTCCTGGTAATCCATGTATTATTAAGAATAATTAAATATCACTTTTCAACAACAGCAAAAATTCCCTACAAGGTTTACATAACAAAATAGACTTTCCCTCTCGGATGTGATTGTTCCAGCTTGTCAAACTGGAGATCATCTAATTTAGCCTCTACACAAAAAGCTTCTTGGGGAATTCTGAACCAGCTATAAATGTCTCTGCAAGTATCTGTTGGGAACTGTGAATCCCCCTTTGTATGAAGTGAAGATTCATCTCTTGCTCCAGGCCAACTTGAGATCAGTTTCCTCAACCTCACTCCTTCAATGGAAGAGAAGAAGTGGAGTGAATGCTAATATTTTGAAAGGGACTGGTCCGTTGGTTGTGTAAATAGCTGTAACAATGGAAGATTGGATTAAAGTCAGAGGAGAAATCCAATGACCAAGGAAGGCGGTATAAATACCGTATATTAAAAAAAAGATGATCTATGATTAGGCTATTACTGTTGTAGTGGTAATGGAGAAAGAATCTGGACATATGGGTGTGTATGAGAGAGTGTTGATTACTGGAAAACGGGAATAGGTGTGCTGACTATCATTAGGGAAAGGATGAGTTTTCCATTCTTGCTCTCTGTCCTGCTCATCAACACTAATGTGACTATGAGCCCAATCCTATGCATGTCTACTCAGAAGTAAGCTCCATTGTAGTCAGTGGGGCTTACTCATAGGTAAGTGTGGATAGGATTGCAGCCTTTATCCAGTTTATAATAAAACGGCCAACCTTATGTGTGCTTGAGCCTCATGGGCCCATTCAGTGCCAGCAGATCAAACCCATTAAGGTACACAGCAGCCACAAAGCTGAAATTTAACATGTGGTGGAGCATACCTTCTTTTACTAGTAAAGTCTGAAATGGGATCTTTGGCCTCTTTCTTCAAGACTCCAGGCCTTATAATAGCAGCCTGCATTCTAGCATCGGAAGCCAAGTTTCAGGCATGATGCAGTTTTGGGCTGTGGGAGTCCCAAACCATTTTGGGTTTTGCGAAGAGAGATTTGCAGAGGCAGCCAAGAATATTAAGTATTAAAATGGGGCAAGCCATTCACGCATCAAACTTTTTTCTTCGCCTACTTTAGCAGGACTCATGAGTGAAGGGGAATTCCTAGTGGTCATCAAGAATGTAGTTATGCCTACAGAGTGCAAGCTATACACTAGGATATGTATATGTTTGTAAAGTGGACTTATACTTCTTTTATAGGTGTTATTGAAAACAACAGCTGGAGATATTGATATTGAACTATGGTCAAAGGAAGCCCCCAAAGCATGTCGGAACTTTGTTCAACTTTGTATGGAAGGTAATCATTAGGAAACGTAGTATGTAATTATAGCTTGCATGTATAAGAGTCCTGCTGGATTAACCAAAGGTCTGTTAAACTTAGCATCTTGGTTCCCACAGTGACCAACTAACTATATGCCTCTGGAAATCCCATGAGAAGGACTTGAAGGCAGTAGCCCTCTCTTTCTGTTGCTTCCCAAAACCTGGAATTAAATGGCCCAATGCCCTTGAACCTGAAGGTTTTAGTAAAAAACATACCCCTTTGTACATTTCCTGGTTTAGAACAAACCACAGTTTATCCTTGCATCTGGAACAAACTTGGTAAACAGATTTATTCAAATCATAGTTTTAATTAGCCAGGATATTAAACCATGGTTTACTGTTACTTCTGAAATGGAGCGTTATCTGCCCACCTTTCAGTTTATCAATACAGGTTGAGTATCCCTTATCCGGACTGCTTGGGACGGGAAGTTGTCTGGATTTGTCTGGATTTTGGAATATTTGCATAAATATAATGAGATCTTGGGGATGGGACCCATGTCTAAACACGAAATTTGTTTGTCTCATATTCACCTTATACAAATAGCCTGGAGGTAATTTTATACAATAGTTTAAATAATTTTGTGCCCCAGCATGCCTTGCGCTATGCCAGCCAGGTGCTGGGAAAAAGTTTTAAGTGTTTTAAAAGTGAAATTTGTTTGAAGAGATAAAGGTCCAATTAAATTCAGGATTCTGCTAACAACAAAACCAATGTAAGCTGCCCTAATACAAGTTTTCTTTTCAGATTATTATGACAACACGATATTTCACAGGGTTGTACCTGGATTTATAGTGCAAGGAGGAGATCCAACTGGTACTGGGTCTGGTGGAGAGTCGGTTTATGGAGCTCCGTTCAAGGTAGAGCTCTGTTTTACTTGGGTTTTATTTTCCATTTATTCTACTGTTGTGTAACTGTGGTTTTGATGTACATCAGTAAAAGCCTGCAACAGTGCTTCAGTGACAGTTAAAGGCCACTCCTATGTGTAGCAACTTAGAAGTAAATCCAGTTGTCTTCAATGGGGCTTACTCTCTAGTGCAGGGGTTCTCAACCAGTGGTAGTAGTACCACCAGTGGTACTTCGGCCAACTGTTGATGGTACTCAGACCACTGGACCACCAGAACCCTGCTGCGACACGACGCTTTCAGCGGCACATTTTCACTCTTGAGAGGCCCTCCTGTGTTTGGCCCAGCCTCCCTGGAATGCTGAGAAGAGCCCTCCCACCCGCCCAGAGCCTCCTACCTGTGTTTTCTGGCCATCACCAGTCACGACCAGTGGTACGCAGCAGGAGAGTGATGCTGGAGGTGGTACTCAGCTGGGAAGGGGTTGAGAACCCCTGCTCTAGTGTGTGTGTGTAGGATTGCAGCTTTCAACACTTCAACAGATCTTAAATCTGGTGATAGAGATTGGAGCCACATGCTTAACTTCAGTTTGGCTGGATCTTCCTCAGAGTTTGAAGACGTTTATTCCTGTCTATTTTTTAGAATTCTGCATATAAAGCTCTTGTAATAAAATGCAGACTGTTAATTAGTAAGAAAACAGTTCTTAAGGTTTGGGTTGAACTGACTTGATGGCCGAACAATGGGTTGGAAGAGAGCCAAATCCCAGACTGTTCAAGATTTCCTTTGCATATATACTAGTGGCCATGAGAGGGCTTTTCTTTTTAAAAAGAGTCCTTTTTGTGTAAGGAACTTGCAGTTGTGTTGTGTCTTTGAAAGTAAACAACGGCTACTACTTGCTAACCAGAATAACATTTAGAAATGAAGCTCTTAAACGTGTTGCTTCTGATGCCATTGAAAGGGATCTACTGTATATTCATATGCTACTGAAAGACATCACTCTATTCTACAGTTCTTAAAGTGGTGGTAATTTTGCTGCTTCATTGACCTGTGAGTTGTATTTAGTTTTTCCAAAGAATATATTAGTTTGGTCATCATGACATAAGCAAAGCAAGCAAGTGTTATAATGGGCGGCTGTTGCTATAGAAGTTGGTGGTAAATAGTGCTTTTGATGCAATATTCTTGAGGTCATGCTACGTGTATCAGTGGGTTGAATGCGTAGGAGCCAATTAAACTTGTGTACTCACTGTTCTTCCTCTTAATTTTCAGGATGAATTCCACTCACGATTGCGCTTTAATCGGCGAGGACTGGTTGCCATGGCAAACGCTGGGCCTCATGATAATGGCAGCCAGTTCTTCTTTACTTTGGGACGTGCAGATGAACTTAATAGCAAACACACCATCTTTGGAAAGGTTTGCAAGACTTCTTTCCCAAATGCCAGTTATTTCACTGAATTCATAGTGAGGTTTTATGTTTGCTCAAAAAAGTCTGATAAGAAATCCGGTAAGAATTGTCAGGCTCTTTACACAAAATCTTTGATGAAAGAAGAGGTAGATGATTTGGTCTCGGCTTAAAACAAAATACTGTACACCACAGTACCGTTTATATTTATTCAGCCCGAGTGGTAACAGAAGTACGAGAATGAAAGGAGGAACAGTATATTGATTGTATTTAGAAGAAATAAAAAGCTGTCTTACCTAAAAGAAAAAGCCATCCTAAAGGCAGGTGCATCATTCTTGCAACACTTTACAAAATGTTTAAGTAATCCAGGCTGCAGTGTGTCCTAGGAGAATCTGGCTGAAGAGCAGGTAGCTTCCGATGACTCGAACGTTCAAGCTGAACTGCATTCTGGCAGCATTCCCTTCACATTAGTTCTTTTCGCTAATAATACATTAAAACCCTTTTCAGACTAGGTCACAGATCGCATGTTAGAAGCACCCCTCTGTGATCAAAAGCCCAGGCCAGTCTTGTTGCTACCCAGAACACCATGTGTGACTTTCCACCATCTCCCACTTCAGAACAGAGGCTGAAGTGTTTGGACCTCTCCAAGTTATAAGGAAGTTCCTGTAAGGTCTTTATCAAATTTGTGTTTATTGTCTGAGAACATTTAAGAACATAAGTAAAGGCCTATCTAATCCAATGTCCTGTTTCTGACGGTGACCCACTAGTTGCCTTTGGGGAAGCACCACAGGCCAGAGAAAAAGCATAGTTATCTCTCTCCATTGTTCCCTTGCAAATGGTAATTCAGAGGCGTGCTGTCACTGAAACTGGAGGTAGCACACAGCCATCATGACTGGTAGCCATTGATAGGCCTGTCCTCCATGAATTGGTCCAATACCCATTTTAAGCCATCACCACATCTTGTGGCAATGAATTTCAAAGACTAATTACGTACTGTGAGAGGAAGTATCTTTATCTGTCCTAAATCTCCTATCAATCAGTTTCATTGGACAATTCCTGTTTCTAGTATTGTGAGAAAGGGGGAAAAAAACTTCTGTCTCCATGCTATTCATACTTTTATCTCAATCATATCCCCCATGTCTTCTTTCTAACGTAGAAAGCTCCAAACATTATAGCCTTTCCTTGTAAAGACGTTGCTCCAGTTCTCTGATATGATTGGTTGCCTTCTTCATGGTGTGGTGACCAGAATGGTACCACAGTATTCCAAATGTGGCAGCACCATAGATTTGTATAGGGGCATTATAATATAAGCAGTCTTATTCTCAGTCTCTTTCCTAATAACCCCTAGCATGTAATTTGTCTTCTTCACTGCTGCCTCAAGTCATGCAGGGTTGACTTTTTTTATTGAGCTGGCCACCACGAAGCTAAATTTCCAGGTTTGTCACTGATAGCTCAGACTCTTCAGTGTGTATGTGAAGCTGGGATTCTTTACCCCAAATGTGCATCACTTTTACACACTGACATTGAACTGCATTTGCCATTTGGTTTCCCATTCACCCAATTTGAAGAGGTCTATTTGAACCACTTCACAATCTATTTTAGTTTTCATCATCTTGAATAGCTTGGTGTCCTCTGCAAACTTCGCTATTTACCCCTAACTCCAGCTCATTTATGAACAATTTAAAAATCATCCATCTCAGGACAAATCCTTGAGAGACATCAATTCTTACTGTCCCCCACTGTGAAAATTGCCCATTTATTCCTCTTCTCTCCTTCCTGTTCTTTAACCAGTTACCAATCCATAGAAGGACCTATCTTCTTATTCTATCATGACTAAGTTAACTCATGGCCCAATCCTGTATAAAATGTGGCGGCCGGCTGAAAGAGCCAGCCACCTCATCCTATGCCGTTCCCGGGCTGCTCTGGGGCACCTCGGGAGAAGGGGACGTTCATCCCCTTCCTCGGGTGCAAGCCGGCTGGGGCCCTATTGGCCACCTCGGATGTACTCTAGCTATGAAGCTGACGTACATCCAAGGTGGGGGAGAAAGGCCAAGTATATCAGCAGAGCGCACCACTGATATCCCTGGGCCGGCCAATGTCCACCCCCCTGGCTGCCCCGTTCTGCCCTCTCCCGCACCGTCTGGTGCAGGACTTATCTTCACTGGCGGCCGTTGGGTCCAGAGGGCGGCAGAGTGAGGGCTGCCAGCCTCCGCACAAGCAGCCCTTACTCTAGAGTCATCGCAAATGTGCTTTACAGCATGTTTGCGATGCTTTGGAGCGGCATAGCACGTGCTACGTCGCTCCAAAGTTAGAGAGAATCGGGCTGCTCAGAACCTTTGTTGAGGGACTCTGTCAAAAATGTTTTGAAAGTCTAAGTATACAATGTCAGCTGGATTGCCTCTATTTACATGCCTGTTGACACTCTTAAATACCTTGGGAAGGTTATTGAGGCAGGACGTACCCTAGCAGAAGCCATGCTGATTCTCTTTCAGTAAGGCTTGTTCTTCTAAATGCTTCATAATTTTGTCTTCTAGTGTGCCTTCTACCAGTTTACCTGAAACAAGTGTTAAGCTTCTGATTTGTAATTTCCTAGATTCCCCCTGGATCCCTTCTTAAATATTAGTGTTACATTAATAACCTTCCAGTCCTCTGGCATGTGGGCTGATTTAAAGGACAAATTACATATTTTTGTTAGAGTAGCAGCAAGTTAGACTAGCAATTTTAGTTGCTTAAGAATTCTTGGGCAGATGTTATCTGGACCCTGTGATTTGTTTTTAATTTGTCAGTACTTTCCAGAATCTCATCTCTTTTTGCTTCTATTTGACTTAGTTCTTCAGACTCCCTCTCTGAGAAGGGCAGTTCAGACACGGGTATCTGCCCTGTGTACTGTAGTGAAGACGGATCCAAAGAATTCACTCAGCTTCTCTTCAAACTCCATATCCTGTTTAAGCTTTCCTTTTGTTCGCTCATTCCCTTTTATTCCCAGACAGCGCAATCTTATGCAAGTTTGCATGGCCGGCCTACATGGCAGGCCACTGCATCCTGCATGGATTGCAGCCTGTGCCGGTGCGGGCTGGGCTCACCTCGGGGGCGGGGGGGGAAGGGACATTAATCCCTCGTGGGAAAGGGACATAAGCGGCGCGGGCCCCAATGGGCCTCCTTGGATGCGCGCCAGCTCTTTAGCTGGTGTACAACCAGGGAGACCATGTAAGGCCGGCCCGGGTTGGAAAGGGGCATAGGATATCGGTGCAACTCAGAGCTGATATCCCCACCCCCTCCCAGCCCAGCCAATGGCCCCCTCCCTCACCACCCCCATCCCTGTGCTGACCAAGAAGGCCTTCTTGCCTTTTAAAGCTTCCTTGACTCTACTTGTGAACCATGTAGGCATTATCCTGGAACTGACAATGCCCTTCTCTCTTGCCAACCCCTGCTATGGAACCCACAGTTCTTTGAGCATGAGCATAAGAAGATGGATTTTTTTTTTTTGGTTTAAAAAAGATCCCTTCCTCCAGAGAATCAAAATCCCAGAGATTTCTTAACCAATATGCACAACAACCCTGTTTGCCCAATTTTAGTAAATCAAAAAGGAACTTATTTGGGGTCATGAGGATAGATGGGGAAAATAAGGGGCAAATGGAACAATCACAGAGCAGAACAAAACATAGTTTCTAGCCTATGTTTGAGTGAATACAAAGAAAATTGTATTAATTAATGGAAATTATTGCCGTAACCACTGTGTTGCACACTTGGCAGGGAAAAAAAGGTAACTTTCTGAAAACCAGTACTATTTGTTGTAAAAATAATACAGCGTCTCAAATTGCTCATCTTTTTCTTCTGTTGAAATGAATGACTTCTAAAACAACAATTAAATAGATGAAATGATGATCAAACAAACAAATGTACTGCATAATGTTTCAAATATTTGAACAGGAAATATCTACATTAAGGCTGAGCTGTGGCATTACTCATGAGAAACGTTAGGACAAAGGGATGGGATGTTTGAAGGGCACAGAATCTCTTCACTCCACCCCACAGCCCCACCCCATGAACCTTACATTTGTTCCTTTTGTAGCAAAAGGATGATCAGCATCACTCTTCCTGTAGTATGCAGTGCTGGAAGATCAAGAAGTTGCACAGCTACTTGGGTAATGCAGGGACACGTTCTTTTCTTATAAGAACATAAGAGCCCTGCTGGATCAGGCCAAGGGTCCATCTAGTCCAGCTTCCTGTATCTCACAGTGGCCCACCAGATGCCTCAGGAAGCATTCAAGACATGATACCTGTGTCCTGCTGCCTCTAATACCTTGAGTTTTATCTAGTTCTTCCAGGTCTGTGCTGAAGTACAACAACAGAAGATAGGAAAATGCCCTGAACTGGATGAGTCTTGCTAGCTCCCAGCACTGAGCTGCAATATAGCACCAGAAGACAGGGAAGCATCCTCACGTTGCCTCACCAACTGGGCAACTCTCCCTGACTTCAGGTGCCTTCAGCTAGGGAATGTTGCCTAGGCAACAGGGTGACTCTCCCTCCTTTACCATGCTGTGGTGCAGCATGTAGCTGAAAGACAGGGAGGAATCGCTTATATAATCCGAGAATTCAATCAGATCTCCCCTCCCTAAAGCACCAGCAAAAATTTTGTGTGTTCAGTTTCACAGCCTGCAATGAAGGCTCTAAAGTTAGTGGGTCTGTTTGGACTCAGCCCTAGTCACATTGCTGAACAGCACAATCTCTCTGCTCAGAAGTACCATTCTGAACCTCTCTGCTCAGAAGTACCATTCTGTTCAATGGGGCTTGCACCCAGCTCCATTGAACACAGTGCGACTTACTTCTGAGTAGACATGCATATGATTGCACTGTTACAGCACAATCCTAACCAACTTTCCAGCGCTGATGTAGCCGTGCCAACAGGGCGCACACTGCATTTTGCAGTGCAGGGTCAGTCATGGAGGCCTCTTCAAGGTGAGGGAATATTTGTTCTCTTACCTCTGGGCTGCATTGCAGCTGCACCAGCGCTGGAAAGTTGGTTAGGGTTGCACTGTTAGTCTAGTAGTGCATGAGCCTTTGTACTTCTATAAGGCTGCAATCTTTTATACACTTATCGGGGAGTAATGGTGCAACACAGTAACAATGAATTCAGTGAGACTTATCTCAGGGTAAATGCATATAGAATTGCAGCTGACGTCTCATTGAACTCTGGGACTTCTGAGTAGACATGCATAGACTTGCATATCAATTGTATTTTTTCAAGTCACAGTTCTTGCTAGCAGAAAAAAGGCTCTCGATGAATGTAAAGTGTAAGTATAGTTTAAATACTGTTAAACTTATAGCTTTTTTGTAGTTAGTTGAAAGATTTTGATATATTTATTTAAAATGTACTTTAATTAAATGTTGGCTTTCAACATTTTTAACTTTTTTTAAAAAAAGTTTTTCTAATTTGGCAGATTACTGGAGATACCATATATAACATGTTACGGCTTTCAGAGGTGGAAACTGATATGGATGAAAGACCAGTCAATCCACATAAAATAAGAAGCACAGAGGTAGGTATAAAGTTATGAAGATTAAAATATTATTTTTGTCCTTTTCTTCAGACTAACATTGAATGGGATATGTATTCATTTATCTTAGTGGTTTGTTTTTATGTCAAAATAGTGATCAGAACATGTTGTACTGTATCAGAAGTTGCTGAGGGATCCAACAGAATTGGCATTAGGTGTTCTCCCTGTTGACTTTCAGGTGTACATTGTCCACCATGGCCACTAACACCGCCTCAGTCCTATTGTCAATCCAGAACCATGATTAAAAAGGGTCAAGGAATTATGTTTCATTCTAGAATGAGTGAATCTATCCTACCACATGCTCAGTTAACTTCCCTAAAAATGGGAAGTTTGATGCTGCTCTATGTTTGGCCATCTCATTTTTCAATACCTTAGATCAGTGGTTCCCAAACTTTACAAGAAAGTTGGGACTACTGTAAGTAGTTGTGTGGGGGGGTGCGAAGCCACTTCTGGGATCACGTCACCACCACCGAGGGGGGGAAAAGGGAAGTTTCACTTACCTGGGGGTCGTGCCAGCCCTCTGGAGGGTGTGGGTGCCTCCCCGCGCCTCAGAACAGCTCCCTGACGCGATTGACCCACTTCCAGTTTTCGTCCAAAACCAGAAGTGGGTCGCGATCACGTCAGGGAGCTATTCTGAGGCGCGGGGAGGCCCCTGCACCCTCCAGAGGGCTGGCATGACCCCCCAGGTAAGTGGGAACCCCCCCTTTTCACCTCAGCGGTGACACAATCCCGGACATGCCGTCACAACGTCTCCACCCCCCCTTAAGGGGGTAGCGACTGGTTCCCACTGGGCTGGGGCATCGTGATGCCCAGTTTGAGAACCTCTGTCTTAAATGAAAGATGCTTAATTCAAGCAACTGCAACAAGTGGCTATTTTGACACTCCTGGCATAGACACTGTATTAACCATGGTGTTCATGTTGGATTGGATCTGAACAATTTTATTAGCAAACAATTGTGCAAAATCAGTGAATTGTTCCCACTTCTACTTATGTCACATTTTGCCCCCAGCACAGTTGCCATGTAATAACTTGGTGCAGTGTGGTTACATCACAGGCTATGACTCTGTGCTGACTCTACAGACCACTTTGTTGCAGAGTTAGGTGGAGAAACTGACCTAAATATGGGTCAAAATTGACTTGGAGAAGTGTGTGGGTGGTGGTGGTGATGGTGAGGTTTGTATCCTAACCTTTTCTGGAGCACAGGGCATCATTGGGAGCTCCTTTTCATTCCTTAAAGGAATGTTCTACTTGTGTAAATACTCCTTCAGCTCTCACAGGGTTTGACCTGTGCACAGGTGCAACCCAATAAAACTCATTTCACAGCGCAATCCAGTCGTATTGTAGGGTGGCGGAATGAGCATTCCGCTGCCCTAGGCCATCGCGAAAGTGCCATAAAGCACTTTCGCGACAACTCACGAGCAGGGAAGGCCGGCCTCCCCTGCTCCGCCGCCTGGGCGGTCTCCCGCCCGCTGCCAGACCCAGGTAAGGATCCAGCGGGGGGGGGCTGGTTCCGGGAGCAGACGGCGGGGGCTGATAGGCCCAGCCGCTCCGGGAGGGAGCGGGGATCGGCCTCGACCGAATTCTGTCCCCTGCCGGACGGCTGAGCCATTACACAGCCTCCTACGACTTCTGCCAGCAAAGTAGCTGGCAGAATTCTGAGGAGGCCGATCAGTCCCAGCGCTCTTTACACTTGGAGAAGGGGCCGAGCGTCCCCTTCCCCGAGGAGACTTTCCTCTGCGGGGGAAGCTGCCCGCGGTGGAGCACAGGATCTGGCGGGCGGCCTCAGCCGCCCGGGGGATCCTTACGCTGGATTGGGCTATCAATCTTCTACAACTCCATAGTGCTTGGAGATCAAGCTTAAAGAGGTCAGATGTCTTACAGTGTTTCATGCCTTCTCCTTTTGTAAATTGCAATGTATGCTCGATTGTACTGTACAGTATAACAATTGCATTGTTGGGGGCATGTTGTACCTCGGTTAGATTGACTGAGGAACAAAAAGTGACTTGCACTACTGTGCAGTGTCATTTTTTTGTGTACAAAAATAACGTTATTATTATTGACTTTGCTGCTGCTCTGTTTCTATACTGCCAAAGAAAAATACGGTACATGTTGATTATATACAGTATATTTTTTTCCAACTGGTGTTCTGCTAAAAGCAATATGCTGGGGTTCTTTCGTATTTTGGGTATATATTTAACTCTACCCCCTCATATTGGATTAGTAAAGTGCACTTTTTATTCAGGCAAGTTTTTTTTTAAAAAAAGATTTGTAATGTATTTTTCTTGTAGGTTTTATTTAATCCTTTTGATGACATAATTCCAAGAACCAGTAAAAAGCTGAAGAACGACAAAGCAGTGGAAGAAGTAAAGAAGGCAAAATCCAAAGGCACAAAGTAATTACAGTGTTTGATGGATAACTTCTTTTTTTACAAGCTCAGTTATAAAATTGTGTGCAAAAATTTAAGGTTAATATATCATCATTGAATCAGGATGGAGCCCTATGAAATAATTTAATTGAATAATTTAAGGTTAGAATAATAAAGCTATATTAATGAATATGGATTTTAAAGAACATTTTAGAGATGCTATCCTAAACACTTACTAGGGAATAAGCCACATTGAATACAATGGAGCTTACTTCTGAGTAAATTTCTGTATAGAAATTAGCATTACTTCATATAGATTGTTTTACTGGAAAATTGACATTTCAGGACACTTTGAATAACATTTTTTCCTTTGGTATTTGAAGAAATTTTAGCTTGCTCTCATTTGGAGAAGAAGCTGAAGAGGAGGAAGTGGAAGTCAACAAAGTTAGTCAGGTACAGTTCTGAGCTGATTGCCTAGATATCTTTGAAACTTTCGCTTTTTGTTTTGAACCTGCATTTTATATCGACAATGAGATATGGGGCATGGCAAAGTCAGATAAAGCATGAATAAGAACAATTTCTGCTGTAATTTTATCCTGGTAAAATGTGGTGGTATTTCAACATTTTGATACTAGATAATCTGGTCTTTTTATGCATTTGGGTTTGAAGATCTGAGGATCCTTCTTAAGTCAAACCAGTATGACTTTGTGTATCATGCTGAGATGAGCTGTCTTCTTTCAGCCAGACCATATAATTTGTCCTACGCCCAGCTTCCTATTGGCTTCTGGTGATCCTGCCTCACCGTAATAGCTTCTTGTTAAGCTCTTGGCCTTTGTCTGTGCAACAGGTAACTTGCTAGCTGGTGTTCTGAATGCCTCCGTTTTGCTCATTCCAAGCATGTAAAATTCTTCTCCTCTGGCATCTATCTGCCTCAAACCCTGCATACACCTCATTCATCTTCCTTTCTGCACTTGTCATGAAGCCCTTCCATGGATATATTCTTTGATATGGACCTTTTTTTCAGTTTTAATTTCTTTTTCGGTGATGTGAATGGATTGCCCTTAGAATCTTTCTAGTGACAAGACTTGATAGGATCCAGGGTAATGGCATGCTCCTAAAATCCTGCAGAGAGTCCTGTCAAGGTTTGCTGTGTTTTGTGCCCGGACGCTGACAAGAGTGCTGGCATCTCGGTTACTGACAGTTTCCGATGGTTAGCTCAAGGCTTTTCACATATTTTATTTCTTTTTTAAAAAAGCATTTTTATCCCACCTTTCTCCTTCCAAGAAAGAGGTGCCCAAGGCGGCTTAAAGGAAATTTATTTATTTATTTATTTATATTTACAATATTTTTTATCCTGCCTTTCTCCCCAGAGGGACCCAAGGTGGCTTACAACAACAACAAAAATACATATAATCACTTTTTAAAACAGTAAAAAACAGTTAACAAAACTAAAAAAAACATCTAAAAATTGATTTAAAAGATTACATTTGAAACAAGATCATAAAAACAGCAGCACCCCACCCGTACCAGCAAGATGTTAAAAAAGGCAAGGACTCAGAAGGCTTCTTTGAACAAGAAGGTTTTTAGGCCTCGCCGGAAAGTGTCCAAGGGAGGGACCAGTTCGTAAGTCAAAGGGGAGGGAATTCCATAAGGTTGGTTCCACTACTGAGAAGGCCCTATTTCTGGCCACCGCCCCTCGCACCTCCCTGGGCGACTGTACCCGCAAAAGGGCCTTCTCTGATTATCTAAGGAGACGAGCCGGACTATATAGAAGTAGGCGGTCTCTCAAATATCCTGGCCTCAAGCCGTATATTAAAACAATAAAAGCCATAATAAAAAACCAAATGATACACAACAGAAGCAAGCATAGCAGTCACAGGCCCCATAAAACCAAGAGAAGCCCCCCCCATCCCCAGAACATGTAGGAATTAATGTGAAATATTCATGTTGATCATAATGTATCACACCTGTGAAACACCTGCACGTAAGATAATCGCACTTAAGATTAACAGGTGGGTCTCATGTTGATTCATATCTGGAAACGTCTTCCCTGCAGAAATTGTGCAGCTTGTGAGGCAAGATTCATTTTAGCAATGTAAACTGTATGCTCCAGTTGCAGTTGTCTTGTTGGACTATTTATTTGATGAAATTGGTACATAGATAACATTTTCTCTGTACGGTATATGCTTCAGGAAGTACATGTCTGCGGTAGTATGTGGCAAAAACAAATGTGGCAGAGGCTATCTGAATTTGCACAGACAGTCGTTGCATCTAATTCTCAAACTGTTGATTTGATTGTCTACCAGTGCAATCCTGTTCATGCCTACTCAGAAGTACGTTCCGTTGTGTTCAGTGGGGCTTACTCTCAGGAAAGTGTGTGTAGGATTACAGCTCCTATTGCTTTATTTGTGACATTTTAAAGTTTTATATTGAAGATATATTACTATGATTTCTCTGTGTAGGAAAAATGATGCTATATTTCTTTCCTGATTGAAATGTTATGTGGAATTTATTTAAAGACCCCATGGTTCACTCTTATTTTTGCATTTTTAAAAAATTCTAGAGTATGAAGGGGAAAAGCAAAAGCAGCCATGACTTACTGAAGGATGATCCCCATCTGAGCTCAGTCCCTGCCATTGAAAGGTTAATACTGTATTTACTTTATTCAGCAGCTGCATCAGCTTTTATACATTGGATCTGTGTGTGTGTGTGTGTGTGTGTGTGTGTGTGTGTGTGTGTGTGTGTGTGTGTGTGTGTGTGTGTGTGTGTGAGAGAGAGAGAGACACCGACAGACCGACCTAGCTGCCACTCTCTTGTTTTTTGGATTTGAGGCTTTCCTGTAATGTCTCCTGCCCATTCTTTATCTGAGCAGAACTATGATTCTGAGACAAAGGAACTGTAGGTTGAGCCTCCAGATGCTGCCGTAAGAATCCTAACTGGGAGGGGAAGAAGATTTTTCTACCACCTTGTACCTGCATTTGCTTTAATGCAGAGTTGGTGAGCTTTCAGGAATTCTTTGTGTTGTCACTGCCCCTCCCCCACAGGAATTCCTTGGAGAGAGAGGTTTTTTTAAACATGACTTAATTCTTCCATTTCTCTCTGTACCTTCTCTGTTTTTGGTGATATCGTTGATTAATTGGATTTTCCATTTAAATATAAGATTAAAATAAGACAATTGCCAAAATAATCAAGCAGCTCATTAAACAATGAGCTCATTAAACATTTCAACAGGGTGCACCACCTTCATTTCACTTTGTGATACTCAGCTGATTTCTCAGTATATACTGGTCTTTTCCTTTTTTTCTTTTTTTGCTGCCCTTCTTTTTTATTTCTCTTTTGCTATTTCTAGTTGTCCTTGGTTCCGTCTCCTCTTTCCTGCTCCCCCATCTCACCTCCTCTTTCCTCGAAAGTCCAGATTATATATTTCCGTGTGAAGTGCATTTTATGTATTCAGTTATATAAACGGAAGTCACAGAGACAGCAGTGAACCCCACGTATTACTGTTCCGTTAATAAAGTACTAACGAAAGAACAACAGATTTGGTGCGGGGTAGCAGGATTACTGTTTTGTTTTGAAAAGGTGGGACATTTTTCAAAGATGGAACAGGTTTGGTGGAACGAAAGGAAATGATTGGTTAAAGTAGGGGTGGCCAACCTTCCACCATTAGGGCTTCTGCGTTCTTAAGAGTTGTGTAGAAGACAGAATCTTGGCAGCTGCAAGAGCTGATGGTGCTGCTAAGGCAGCTGCACCTGCTGAAATGCCCTCACCTATACAACCATTAAAGGGCCAGGAGAATTCATGTTGGATGGTTGGCCGCCCCTGGTTAAAGGGTCAGTTCCATCTTGGTTACGAATATTTGCTAAACACTTTACATCCCTTTCTTATTTGGTATAATTCTGACAACTAAAGTATATAAATAGACGAGTGGAGCTTTTGATCTGAAACTCCTGTGATGATAACATGTAAAGTCTTTGTGTTCGTATTAATATCCGTGCCCTTTTAAGTGCAGATCATTTCAAATATTTTGGAAGAAACCGCTTACATGTGTCATCTTGTATTTCAGTGAAAAAGCAGGTGACAGTCATAATTCAGATGAGGTGAGTACCATTGCTATTCCAACATGACCCCGTTTCACTGTACAATTATAATATTCATAAGAAAGCTGTGCATTAGAGTTTAAACTTACTGAGTGAAATACCCCAGAAAAGTAGTGTGTAAATATATTCATATTTTTTTTAAATGCATACCGATGCCATGCCAGTATGACACTTCAGGCCTGATCCTATCCAACTTTCCAGCGTCGATGCAGCCCAAAGTAAGGGAACAAAATTCCTTTACCTTCCTTTATGCCAGAGGTTCCCTAACTCCTGGGAAGGCCTTACGCTGCTCTAAGTAGCAGCGGGGCCTTCCCAGGAGTGGCGATGACACGCCTGGGATCGTGCCGCCGCTGCCACCGCTGCGCCCGGGATCGCCGTTTTTACCTTCATTGGTGGGCAGTGGGTGTCCCTTGGGGGTTGCGGGGAGCCTGCGGACCCCTCCGCAGGCCTCCCCAAGCGTCGGAGCAGCGCTCCAACGCGATCGCAACTGACTTCCGGTTTCGCGTAAAACCGGAAGTCAGTTGCGATCGCGTTGGAGCGCTGCTCCGACGCTTGGGGAGGCCTGCGGAGGGGTCCGCAGGCTCCCCGCAACCCCCAAGGGACACCCACTGCCCACCAATGAAGGTAAAAACGGCGATCCCGGGCGCAGCGGTGGCGGCGGAGGCGCGATCCCAGGCGCGCCGTTGTCACCGCGGGTTGCCATGCCCCTTAAGGGCATAGCAACCCTTTCTTCCCGGCTGGGGTGTCGCGACGCCCCAGTTAGGGAACCACTGCTTTATGCCAACAAAGGTTTCTGTATCTGTATCTATCTGTACCCTTTACCCTTAGGTGGCCTCCATGACTGCCCCTCCCCACTGCAGGATGCAGCGCATGCCCCATTGGCTTGGCATTAGGACAAGCATTTCCACTCATCCCTCTTGAGGAGGGCTTGAACATGATACAGCCTGAACATTTCCTGATAGGAAATATTTCTCTTGTATAAATATATCCTAGGTTTTGAAATCTGTTTGCACCTATGTAATTATCTATTGTCACCAAAATACTCTGGATTGGTTCAGACATAACACCAAAACATAATTTGTGCTAACCTTAGAGTCCAAACCATGATTTACCGTATGCTCCAGACATACAGGCAAACCATGATTTTGCAATTTCCTCTTCCCCCACCTTCACTGAGAATTCCTGAATGGTGTCCCAAAGAGCAGCCTTTCAGGGAGGCCAATGTCTCAAACGATGTTGGTTTAAACCACAGCTTACTCAAACTGTGGTTTTCAAGTCATCTTCAATTTGTGGTTTCAGATCTTAGTTTGGTGGACACTTTATGGCAGTGTTTCCCAAACATTTTCAACCTGTGGTTCCCTTGACCATTGGCGGCCATTGGCTGTGGCTCCCCATTACATTATGTTGATGGCTGCCAATTGGCATTGCACTGTTTTCTGAGAGGATTCCGTGGCTCTCCACGGCTTCCCTGGCTGGGGGGAGCCGCGCCTCCCAGTTTGGGAACCACTTGTTTATGGGATGGTATTGGTTCAGACAGCACAACAAACCATGGCTTAGTGTTTACATGTGAGCCCATCTCTATATGTCCCTTTTGTGAAACGAAGCTTTCAGAGCTATATATGAGGGAGGGAGAGAGGGAGGAATGAAGATGCTAACACAGCAAGTTGTTTGCTTAGGAAGAAGAGAAGGATGAGTCCAGTGATGATGATGATATGGATAGTGATGAGAAACATCAAATGAAGGAACGTATTGCGAAGAAATTAAAAAAAGATACCAACCTAGCTGTTAAAAAATCAACCACAGAGGAGGAAACGGAGAAAAAAAGTAGCCGCAGGTGAGTAATGCATTTTTTGAACACGATGCATGTAGTAAAGAAACCTTTCAAATGTCCCGCAGTTGGCATTCAGTGAAACATTGGTTTGCTCGTAAGTTGGTTCCTGTGAAGATTGTTGATCCTTAGACGATCCCCTTTTCTTATTTTCATTTTGTCATCTGCCCCACCATGTACCCTGCTCCATGTAAACCCCGCCGTGGGTCAACTTGGACCTGTGCCAAGTTGCAATATCATTGGCGCAAGTCCGTGTTGACGCAGGAAGGTAGATCAGGCCCTGGAAGGGGGCTAGTGCTGCTGCCGAACCCACCCCCTTCCTGGGCTCGATCCGCCCTCCTCCTCACACCCGATGTCTCCTTGTACTGCCCACCTCCACCCCACTCCACCCCTCCCGACCCCTGCGCGAACTTACCGGTGGCAATGGGCTTTCCACTCCCTGTCATCGTATGGACCCGGCCACTTGCCACTTGTGGCAGCGACCAGGCCACACTCGTTGGTGCCTTCACATTTGTAACAGCCGTAAAGGGGTTTATGCTGCCAGAATGCTCTTTCCAGTGGTGTAAAGGCTCATTAGGATTGGACCATAAGACTAGGTGCAAGGTAAGTTGAGTAAACCCATCTTGCTGTGTAAGCCGGAACCCCATTGCAAAAAATTACTGCCACTGCATATCGGACTGATTCAAACTGCCTTCCCCATGCAATTATCTAGCAGCAGGACGACATATGTGCACACACCCTTTCACCATGTGATGTGGATGTCCGTATCTAGACTGGTCTTATGTGTCTGTTATGTGGTTGTTATAATCTTTTGTATTGAGGTTCTTGTTTACACAATGTACAGCAAGATGTGTTTACTCTACTTTTCTTGCATTGAATGATGTGACTGTAGCATTGGGGTAAGCTGCTTAACATCTCTGCCTTTCCAAATCTGTGTATGCTGAAAACTCCACATAGCCTTATATCATATGGCTGGAGAAATAAATCTAAAGCATGCTGTGGAATAACCTAAGGTCTTATTGCATGACCAGTGGCCCACAATTGTTGGCTGACTTGGCTTGCCAACCCACAATTTTGGTTACCTGCAAGTAAGTCCCTATTACCTCTGCGCTTCTGCTCTGCACATGTGGAGCTGGGCTGTACTAAGCCAAGATGCATCCAAGATGCCTCAAGGAGTGTCACTAAAATAACCACCTCTCCTGGTTTTCCTCTCCTCTCTGGAGCAGGAGAGGAAAGCGTGGGGTTCGGCTGCACTTCACTAAGTGCAGCTAGAGCTTGCTCCCAACTCTCACCAGAGGACACCAGCATACTCAACGTGGTGAGATTGTGGAGGCCTGAGCATGATCATCATTCATATTGCAGTATCCTGTGTTCCCCAAACAGGAACTCTTATGCTAGAAACACTTTCTAGTACAGGGGGCCCCCCGTATTCACTGATTCCTCAACCACGGTTTCAGTTATCCACGGTTGAGGAATTCCCCCCCCTGCAACCTCCACAGCCCCCCCCCCGGCACTTACTTTTAGCAGAAACCTCCGCTTTTTTTCTTCAAAGTTCCGAGCCTGCAGCTTCCAGTTTTAGTCCTGACGAACAAGACTTAGAGTCTCAACCTTGCTGAGACTCTAGCTATCACCTAAGTCTTATTCGTCAGGCCTAAAACTGAAAGCTGCAGACTCGGAACTTTGCAGGAAAGCTGTGGAGGGTGCGGAGAGGGGGTGCCGGCCCGTGGGGGGCCGCGCCGGCCCTCTGAAAACCGCGGGGGGCGTTCGCCCATTTCCGTGGTTTCAGGTATCCACGGTGGGGGCTGGAACGTATCCCCCGTGTATACGGCGGCCCCCCCTGTACTGAATGCTTTTCAAGAAGCAATTGGAAAATGATGGTAACACACAGTTTTTGTTCTTTGTACATTTAAGTGGTGGTGAATTGCTGATTCTGTGTCTTTCTTACTCTCAGAATATACACTGAGTAAACAGTGGAAGGTTTTTGTTAGCATCCATTCCACTAAGATCTTTGACATTCTTCTGGTGAATTGTTTATAAACCACAACTTCTGACCATTAACTTGACAAAAATGTACTAGTTTGTACATTTTGCTCCCACAGTGATGACATACACAATGTAGCTGTAAATGAGAGAGCTAGTCTTGTGTAATGGTTAATGAGTCAGGCTGGAACCAAGGAGACCCGAGTTCACATCTTCACTAAGCCATGAAGCTCCCTCAATGACCTTGGATCAGTCGCTCTTCCAGTCTAAACTACATTGCAGGGTTGTGGTGGTGGTGTACACTACCCGTAGCTTCTTGGAGAAAGGGTGGGATATAAATAAATAGTTCTCAGAGCAATGCGCATACAGCATTACACCATTACAAATATCTGTACTTGAGAGTTAGTGTTGTATTCCTGTGGTCCTCCACAGGATCAGGGCCCGACCTGGCTGAGTCATAACATCTCTGGTACATCTATCCCCAACCTCTTCGACACACCCCTGCCACTTGGAGAGATTTAAAATATTTATCGACCCTTCTCAATGTATGAAGTTTAGTTTCCCCCCCCCCAAGACTTTTAATTAATCAGCAAACAAGCTTTGAAATTAGACATATAGAAGACAATATGAGCAATCTTTGAAAAGTCCAGTCATGTGCCTACCTAGAAGTTGACTTTTAATCGACAGCCTTCAACTCTTTCTCTAAAGCATTTCTGTTCTTTTAATGTTTTTATTTATTTGCCACCCTTCGTTAGTGTCTTCACCATTTCATCAAATTATGAGGTATAGCCATCGGCGCACATTAATCGTTGTTCTGACTTTTCTGTTACATTACAATAAACGATGGTTATGAACTAGTACAGTTAATTTTGCAAGCCATTGTTGTCTTATCTGTTTAAGATCTGTTTAAGGTCTACTAAACCTTAATAGAAACTTCATTTACGAATTGTGGGCTGCACCAAAACTTCATTTGATTTCAAGATGACTGTTGCTTTGCACAGATGTGCTGGAAGCTGGTGATATAGTGTATCCTCCAGGGAGATTTTCAAGGATGCTGATTCAAGTTTATGTTGATCAAAGCATGCAGTGATTCATGGGGTCTTGGTGTCAACAGTCATGGAATGGAATCCCTAGAGTATGACTTCAGTGGGAGGTTCTGGGAATGTTTTATGAAACATCTGATAACTATCAAAGTTTTCATCTCATCAGAAAGTTAGCTCAGCAAGGAGAGTGCTGACATTTGAAGTACTTTATTTGGAATAACAGTTTACATTTAAGACCACACTTATAGCAAATCTGTTGCACTGGTCTAACTGGTACATTTCAAGCTTAAAAAAGAAATGCCTTATTTGGTTATGACTGTTCAAGAGAGAGTCTTTCTGTGCTATCAAGAATGGCTAGCCTAAGCCCAAGGGTGGCTACTTGCATTGCATTTTGGGCTTTATAAAATAGAAGCTATGAGCTATGCCGTGCAGGGCCACCCAAGACAGACAGGTCATAGCGGAGAGTTCTGACTAAAAGTGATCCACTGGAGAAGGAAATGGCAACCCACTCCAGTAACCTTGACAAGAAAATCCCATGAACAGTACCAAAAGGCTAAAAGATATGATGCCGGAAGATGAGCCCCTCAGGTTGGAAGGTGTCCAATATGCTACTGAGGAAGAGCGGAGGACAATTCCAAATAGTCCCAGAAAGGATGAAGCGGTTGGGCCAAGGCCAATAGGACATTCAGCTGTGGATGTGTCTGAGGACGAACATGAAAATGAGCAAACTCAGGATGATAGTGGAGGACAGGGAGGCCTGGCGGGATATGGTTCATTGGATCATGAAGGGTCGGACACGACTTAATGACTGAACAACAATGTTGTGAAAGGTGCATGAGTGTGCAAATTGCTACTTTTATCTTTTTGAGGCACCTGGAAATGGTGAACATGAAAGGATCTGGCCTCCTCTTTATGTTTTTAAAGAGGAAAGGGGTGTGTGTGTGTGTGTGTGTGTGTGTGTGTGTGCGTGCGTGCGTGCGTGCGTGCGTGCGTACACACCTACCTGACATGGCACATATACAGGCTGAGTATCCCTTTTCCGGACTGCTTGGGAAGGGATATTCTTTGGATTTGTCTGGATTTTGGAATATTTGTATGAATATATTGAGATACCTTGGGGATGGGACCCAAGTCTAAACATGAAATTAATTTGTCTCTTATACACATAGCCTGAAGGTAATTTTATACAATATTTTTAATAATTTTGTGCCCCAGCATGCCTTGCGCTATGCCAGCCAGGTGCTGGAAAAAATGTGTTTTAAAAACCATAGCCCAAAAAATGTCTGGATTTCGGATGTCCGGATAAGGGGTAGTCAACCAGGATGGTGTAGTGGTTTGGGAGTCGGACTTAGACTGGAAGGTCCAGGTTCAAATCCCCGCTCAGCCACAAAGCTTCCTGGGTGACCTTGGCCCAGTCACTATCTCTCAGCCCTACCTACCTCACAGGGTTGTTGTGAGGACAAAAAGGAGGAGAGGAAATATGTACACCACTCTGAGCTCCTTGGAGGAAGGACGGTATAAAAATGTGAAAAATAAATAAAAATAAAATATTCATATAGTTTAAAATGTAAACAATGAAAGCCGCTGTCATTCTGATAGATATGCCTATATAAGATCCTTTGTAAACAGATTGTTTAGGATGAAAACACAGTTTAGTATTGGAAGTTCTCAATTGTAAGCACCAAAAATCTAGTTACCGGTATGTTGTCAAATTGCTCATGTTGTTGCATTTATATACACATCCTTCAAAGTGAGGAATATTGAGTTTTATCTTAAATTTCAAATATTAATTGACTTTAAAAACTAAACTGAAACTAAAAAACTTTTAAAAGGTCAAGTTACCTTTAAAACATTGAAGGTTTTTGATGTCTTGAGATTGGTCACTTGGGCTAAAATTAAAATTGAAACACCTCTGACTTCTCCTTTTAAAGTAATGGTCCGCTGAAACGTTCAGTTGAGTGTTTGTCCTGTAGGTGGTGCTCATATGCCACACATTTGTGACTTGCCACTTGCTTGATTCCTTCACTATTTCTTGAATCTTCAGTCTGAAAGCTCATACCAAAAGAGCAGGGAGGTGCGATAGATGATAGAATAAAGAGAGTTGAAGCTTTACAGTTAAACATGTTTGCAGAACTGTAGCCATTCTAGACAAATACATTTCTAAATAAATCAGCAAAGTAGGACTACAACCTTCAATTGGTAGGCTAATAAACCAAAGCATCAGTTAGTTAATAGATAGGGACGAGTGTAAATCAGTGAGGGTAAGCATAAATCAGGAGAGCAGAACACACAAGACATTTTTGGCACTGGGTATTGGTGTTCATCAGGGCCAGCTCAGCTATGAAGCAAGTAATATGGCATCAGTTGTAGGTGATGAGGGGCAGCAGATTCGGGGTGCCCTTTACCAAGTCTGCTGTCTCTCCCCAGCCCACCATGGATGGAGCTGCATTCGTCCACTTCCATACCTTGCTCCTTCCTCCCATGGAGTTAAAAGTTTAACGGGCCACTGTCCCTTTAAGCTCCACACAAGAAAAGAAAGGAGTGCTTCCCTAACCCTTCAACTTGCTCCTTCCTTGCGCGGTCAACAGGAAGTCCTGCCTGGTTTTGGAAAAGAACTGCGTGAGGAAGGAGCAAAAAGGTAAGTTTTTTTTTTTTTTTAAAAAGAGGGTACATGTCAAGATGGATGCAGCAGCCATGATTCAAGGATGATGTCAGGAGGCAGACCACATTGGGCCATCCCTGGTGTTCGTTTAACTTCTCCTGCCTTCACCACTTCCCAGCATTACCTGCTCATAAGGATGTGGACTCTCTCTCCTCCTCAGTTGCTATGTAGTGACAGCGGATGATGAATGCGAAGCTCTACCCTGCAAAAGAGCCACTGCTGCCACATTCAGTGTAGTTTTCAGTGTGTTCAGGTGGCTTTGTAGTATTGCGGCCTCTGCTGTTATACAAAGAGTGGGATTTAAAGAATTATTGAACTGAAGTTTTGGAAACTTGAAATATGTCAGAATTCTCTCATAACAAGACAAATTGAAGTTTCTGGTGCCTACCCAGGGCATGAAATACAGTTCGATTTCTGTATACAGTTCAGTTTCTGTGAAGAATTCATAGTTTAATTGGTACTATGATTTTAAGTTGCATTTAACAGTACATGTCCTCTCATTCTAGATCCACAGCTATGTACTTCCACATGCTGTAATCTGCATTCTTTTAATAGTCTCTCTGCACCGGATGCCATTTAATACTTATTTTGATTGTTTAAGAAAGGGAACAATATCTGATTCACAGCGTAATCCCGTGTAACTTTGCACCGGTTTAACAGCAGATGCACCGGTGTAAGTGTACTTACACCGGCATAAGTGCACTTACACTGGTGCATCTATTGTTACACTGGTGCAAAGTTACACAGGATTGCGCTGTCAGTGTATAATTAACTAATGAAATTCTATCCATGACCTTGGTGCTTCCATAACACAACCTTTAAAACTACATTATTTAACTTGTTCATGAAGGAATTTTTGGGAAACTGAAATCATGACTTGCCAGTAAACAGGCACTGTAGTTGTAAAAGACAACAGTATATTCAAATAATGAAATGGTATAAAAGCTATGTTGTATGTGTCATGTTTCAGGCAGTGGGTGAATATACTACTTATATGGAACGTAAATTCTCTTAGCAGAGCCCCTTGTGAAGATCTTTTCCCCACAAATGATTGATTATTGTTTCTTATGTCCCCTAATACAGCAAAAAGCCAAACAGTAACATCTGTTAGAAAGAAAAATAGATTTTAGAAATTCATCCCATTGTTCTTTAGCTGAAGTCATTTCCACTGCCACCAGTAGTGAGGGTTCAGCCTAATTGGGGCCCTTGGCTAATACACTACCTGGCTGACCCCGATGCCACCGCTGTAACAAAGTCTCAAATCATTCTATTTCCTAGCACAAATGTCTTATATCTTTAGAACTTATTTTATGTATTTTAAATTATGTATTTTAATCTGTTGTAAGCCGCCTTGGGCATTTGCCTTTGGCATAGGAAATAAATAAATCTCCTACCATATTCCTTTTTTTATTAGTTTACCCAGACTTTATGCTTACTATTGCCTACGTGTGCTGTTTACCACTCAGCCTTTCAGGACTTTTTAAAAATCCTATCCTCTTTATTTATTTTCTCATTTTAATATCACCCTTCCTCCAAGGAGCTCAGGGTGGTGTACTTGGTTCCTCCCCTCCTTTTGTCCTCACAACAACCCTGTGAGGTAGCAGAGGCTGAGAGATAGTGATTGGCCCAAGGTCACCCAGAAAGCTTAATGGCTGAGTGGGGATTTGAACCTGGATCTTCCAGGTCTAACTCCAACTCCCAAACCACTACACCATCCTGGCTCTCCTCTTTTATTGGGAAAAAAATCTATCTTGCCCTTCTGAGATTCAGAGTGGTTTACAGAATTTAAAAATCATGGGAGATGGAAGCTGCTGACGAACCTCGCAAAGACACTGAGAAGGCATCGTGAGAGGGTGGAATGCGGAGGAGTCAGCTAGAGAGAGAACATTTAAGGCAACTGTCCGAGGGTGAACTGCAGTGGACTGTGAAGCTTGGAAGTGCAAAGCACAAGCCAGAAGGAGGGCTGCACTCGGAAAGGAAAACATCTCGAGCATGGAAGGTTCTATAGAGGAATAGAACAATATTGTAAATACCCTTATCAGGTCTAAAGATAGCCTGCCTATGTAAGCCGCCTTGAATCAATCTGATGAGAAATCTGATGAGAAAGGCAGGATATAAATACAGAAAATAAATAAATAAAATTAAATTAAAACAGGAAGTTAATATTGTACAGGCAAAAGCAACAGCAGCAAAAATCCAAAATCAACCACACATGTGACAGCAGTGAGTTAAAACTGAAACAGCAAGCAGCATGAGAGTTGATCCTTGCGAAAAAGCAAGCATTGCCAAAAAAGATGGGTCTTTGCCCACTATCAGAAAACAAGCAATGGAAAGGCTTGCAGGGACAGGGAGGCCAATGTAGTGAATGTGTTCTTATAGATGATCACCAACCACACCTGAGTGCAGTTGTTGGCCACTAAGCTCACCTAGTCTGTAACTGTTATGAAACTGCTATAAGGAACAATTGCACATTTAAACAAAATGATGCGCACAGAACAATGTATTCAAAAATGGTATGTATATACTGGAAGTCTCACTGGACACTGTGCTCACTAAAAAAAAAAAGCAGCATTTTTACCTGCTTTCTCCAATTATTAAAGTTTACAACTTGCATTGAATTGATTATTCCTTTTCAAGGCATGAGAGAAATAAATCTTTGTCATATGTTAAAATCTTAAACTCTCTCACTGGAGAAAGGGAAGTGACTGAAGAGAGGGCTCGTTCAGACGTGGAGCTGGGATTGAATTCTACTTTTGTGTGATGTCCTCTAGCTTCTGGTGTCATATCATGCTCAGGAGGAAGGATTCTATTTAATCTTGGTTTAGATTAAGCCAAGATTGACCATGGTGTCCAAACCAAGTGGGTTGTGGCTTTTTCTGAACTGAGCTGGCAAAACAAATCAGGAATTGAAACTAGAATACAATCCCAGCTGGATTAAATCCAGGTTCTGCCTGACATCCAAAATGACCCAAAGCATTTTCAGTGTCCAGGGTTAAGGACAGGCCCAGTTCCATGCACAGTAAGGGTGTGCGTTGGCAGAAAGGAAGTGATGAAATGTACAGCTTGGTCCTTGGTTTAATTGCACTCATTATTACTGTGTGTTTTGGGCATGAAAGAGTGTCTGAACAGCTGTAACGATTATTAGTGAGAGCAATGTTAATAAATGGTTGACATGAGAGTGTTTGGGTGGTTCTTTTAAAAAGTTCTGGTCATATTGCATAAGTGCATTGTTAATATTCAATGGCTGTTAAAAATGAATGAATTTCTCCTTTTATGTTTGGGAAAGCATGAACATAAATGGAAAAATGATAGACAAGCACACTAATCTTGTTAGTAGGGATTATCCAGCATTACCAATTTGCTTGGACTGGATTGAGACTTTTACCTCATTCATGTTTGTGGGCTGATTATATTTATAAAATATGACAGTGTTTTTCCTATTTTGCTCTGTGTGAAGTCACTAACTGTGCTTTCAGAATGTTTATTTCAATTTCTTTCAAAACTTTAAACATGCCGCATGCGCCTATTGCTATGTCTGTATGTGGTATTTTGTTGTTGCTGCACATAACCTCTTGCTGAAGGCTAGATGTGCTAATTACACAGCTTTTAAAATTATTTTAAATGGAGGGTTCTAGATTCTTAGGCAGCTTTGGCATGAAAATGATTGTGATGAATAGGTTCCCTCAGGCCTAGGCTCAGTTTGTGTGAAGGAACAGAGCAACCTCCCCTTCCTCAAGTAACAACAGCTTGTGCGAGTCAGGTGCTTCCCATGATCACATGGAGCCCCCCCCCCCCCCGGAGAGGAAGGAGTTCACAAACTGCCCAACTCACGCAAAAGATAGCTTTGTGGTAGATGGGACATGCTGGCGCTGTTGCACAAACTGTTGTTCATTACAAGAACCACTTCACATATGCTGTTCAGATGTAACTTTTGTGTAAGAAAAGCCCATGTACATTGTAACGTGACAAATGCATCAAGAAAACATGATTGATAGCAGGTTCCTGCAGCATAAACAAAATAGTGTGCTTAATTTAATTGCATTTAATGTTGTTTACGGTATACATGGAGAGGGGATGTAGTTTGTTGTTTATGCACAGATGCAGGCACCGTGGATTTAAACTAACAGTTCTAGGCTACTTAAGATTGAGGAAAGAATGAGAAATATCTTAGAGTAAATAATACTTTAGTGCCCAAAATAATAATTGTAGAAGTTTTGATATTTTATATCTCCTAATTATATTACTTATTTTAAACACAGGATACTATGTGTATCCTTTTATTTTAAAATAGCCTTTAGGAACATTTTTGTTATGAATTTTGGAAAAACTGTCTCCTATTTTGCTCCTACAATTTTTCTCTACAGTGTTTCCAGACCACTTTTAGAATACAGTACTGCATTTTCGTTGCTTATTCCAATTCATTTTATTAATTAAAAAAGTACTTAATGCATTTAGCATGTACTGTATGTTTATACCACAGAGTGCTCTGTAGGCTAATTCTCCTTCTTTGGTTTTCAGGGTGAGATTTAATCGGTCTTTAAACATCTAAATTTTTTGGCTATGAGTTGCCAGAGAATCTTGTCTTGTGCGGTGATCTGAGCTGTTTGTCACCAACAAGCTTTTATGATTGTGAAACTTTGTAGCAGCAAGTTGGTTGTTCTTTATTTGTTGGGGGGGAGGTAGGGGGGGAGAAGGCTTTGCTCTGGGTCACACTTCCTGTGTTCTCCTCCAGAATCAATTAGATGCAGTATTCATTATGGCATTGTGATGGCACCAAGGGACTGAGAACCACATTGTTTTGCTAGCCACTGTACAAATACAGGACAGAAGGATAATCCCTGGTCTAAAGCACTAACAAATAAGATGGACAAAAGGACAAGTGGGGGAGTAGATTAACATACTACTAGAGTAAACAGAAAACTGGGATGCTGGGTTATTTGAGTTTCAGGCTCTGTCTTTTAACCCTTTTATTTCATTATTTCTGTTTTGGTGCTTACCCATTATTAAACTAGACAGAGCAGCCTTTTATTTAAGATTGGTGATCCAAATTGCTTAACTAGTTCTGTGTGCCCAAAGGGGCTTCTGAATTGTGTTTCTCAAATAGTAGAGCGCTCCATGCCATATGGCAAGCCAATTTTGAGACTTAAAAAAATACACCACAGCTTGATACGGTAAGGAGAAAATAAAATATTTTTTTAAAAAAATAATTAAGCCTTATTCATCTGGGCCCTTAGGTCTGCCTGGCATAGCTCTTTGGATCCTGCCGTATGTTTGGATGGAGCCAAAGGTAACTTGTTTGCCTTGACTATGTGAAACAACCTCATGGAGGAGGTATTGTTTTGTAGCTTCCATTTACCTTTTCAAAAGCAGTGCAAAGCTCTCTTTATGAAAGCTTTTGGGACTAGCTAAGAATCTAAGATGACACTCTTTAGTTCTATAGCTTGGTTTGGTGTTCTTTTTTTTTTTTTGTCCATCTATTTGTACAAAAAAAATTGGTTTATGGATGCTGCGATTTAAGTGATGTTGTTAACATTGTAAGCCCCCTTAAGCAATGGAGAGTTTAGGTAAAAACTGATAAAATAGAGGAGCCTTGTTTCCAAACTTGTTTGCCACAGCACCCGCTTGGTTATAATGTTAGAAAGATTTGAATCCACTTGTCTTGGAGTAGCTCCAAATACCTGTGTTTGACTCATTAATAGAAACAGGTAGAGACTTCAGCTGCTTGCCTTTGCTAGTGATCTGAAGATGCCTGGTGTCATTCAGTGGCTGAAGTTAAATGGGTCCTGCCTTAGCCTTTGCCTAGATAGGAGACAGTTTGGGAGTTAACATGTTAGCCACTCTGAACTCTTTGAAAGAAGAGCAGAGTACAAGTGCAATCAATCAATAAAATATTATATCACAAATCTTCAGCCAGCTAACTGCTATCCTGCAAATTTATGTTTGTCTTTTACTTCATCCAAGATCCTTCTGTTATGTCCTAATGGCGTCACCGTTAAACACACATTTTTCTTAATGGTTTTGGTTTGATGATGGTGTGCAGAAAGAACACCTGTGTTTTACTGTGTAGTGAAGTATACTTCATTGTAAAAATGAAACAGTTGTGATGTTTGTTTTACCCTCCCAAACTCATCCACTTCCCCTTGTTACGACTGTAGGGTCTGCTACATATTAACTTGAGTGGCCTTTGTTCCTGAACATCTGGGAGAGTAGGAGTGGCCGGGGGAGGAGGGGAAGGGTTGGTTTCCTATGGTCAAAGTCACTATTTAGAAATGCTATAACTTTTTCGTTGCTGAGTCAGTTCCCTGTCAAATATCGCATTGTTCCAGGAGTCTCATATTTAAAAACAAACACATATCAACAGGTTTGAAAGAAATGTGTTTCAGATGAGCTGCTAGCTAAACCTCATCAATATGTTTGTACATGAATATAAACTTAATTGTATGATTTATTCCTTCAAGGTTCTATAAGTTTTCTACATACATACCGGTATCTCCCACCCCACCCCCTTACTAGGATTCTTGAACAATCTCAGCCAGTCTCTTCATGTAGAGAGCATGATTGGCAGGGCCTTGAAAGTAGACTATAGTATATTAAACACAAGCACAGATTGTTTAGGCGCAAAAACTGTATCCCAGCACTGAGATTTTTATTGGCTCAGCTTCAAAGCATGTTAATAGGTATAGTCTTGGCCTGAGACAAAGGCTCGATTGTTGCAGTGGTGTATTTCATCCTGCTGCTGCTTGGCAAAAGCCAGTGTACTTTTAAGTGAAATTTGTGTGTGCACTTGTCTAGTCACCTGGAAAAAAGGATACTTAGCTGAACCGTGAAAATGCAGTTAGTATGGTGGGAAGGTGAGAATGTGTAATCCTTATTACACTGTAGATTGTTAATGCCATATTGGGGAGAAAGATATCATTTTAAAGCACTACAGTGCTCTTGATTGTTTAGCTGCACTTTCAGTTTTTGTAGTTTAGCTGGACGGATTTGGCAGTGGTATTGCAATGCACTTCTTAACTGCTAAACTTTTTATCCTCTTTTTCCCTCCTCTGGTTTCAGTGGATTTGAGTAACATGGGAAATATGCATGTTTGGGTTTCTGCATTTCTTAACCAAGAGTATATCTTGATAGCACTGCCAAGATGCAGTATCTTCAGTCAGACCCATCGAAGCTTAGGTTCTTTTTAATGAGTTGTCTTGTCCCTTAGTTTTGTGTTCTAATTCTTTTTGTACTGTGGATTTAATGCAGAGTTTCCAAAACTTTTTCGACCTGCGGCTCCCTTGACCATTGGCGACCATTGGCCATGGCTCCCCATTACATTATGTTGATGCCTGCCAATTGGCATTGCGCTGTTTTCCAAGAAGATTCCGTGGCACTCTGCGGCTCCCCTGGCTGGTTTCCACGGCTCCCCTGGGAGCCACGCCTCCCAGTTTGGGAACCACTGATTTAATGTGACTGTAGCAGAAGAACCAAAATGTACTTTCATTGCAGTTATCAGCACAATTGTTTGGCAGGTATGCCACTAAATACTAATCATGCTTATAATCTTAAGGAAGGCCAGAAAAAAGTATCTGCAGGGCAATATTTAGACTTAGGAGAACTCATATGAACACATGGAAGTGGCCTTATCCTGACTCAGACTATTGGTCCTGTTAGCTCAAGATTTTCTATTCTGATTGGTGGTAGGGTAGCGCTTGAGGGTCTACCTGTCCCTCTAACTGGAGATACCAGGAATTCAACTTGGCACCTTCTGCATTCAGAACATGTGCTCTACTACTGAGCTAAGGCACCTACTTATGAGCAGGTTTGGTTTTGAAAATATAACAAGCAATGTGACAGAGTCTGTAACTGACAGCCAGCAAACGACATTCAAGAGATGAGATTTGGGGTTGTCAGCAGCAAGATTAGCCTCTGTGGTGTGTCCTAAGTAGATCTTTCTGTTTGTTCCCTGTATGAATGAATGACAGCCATTCAGAGAAAGGTGAATGATGTACTTGGAACACTGTTAAAATTGGAAGAAAAGACATCTCCTAGCAGGTGACCTGAACTCTCCCAACAACAGACCAAGGTGTTTCTCTGCACCTAAGCATCTCTTTTAGGGATTACTTACAGTTTGCCCATCATAATGACAGGCAGTTTGTTAATGTCTAATAAAATGAAACATTTTATTACTCTTGGCAGTCCTGGAGTTAGTCATTCACTGAAGGTAGCGGTCCATAATTATTGACTGGCTTTTGTTCAATGGTGGTTGCCTCCAAGGTGGCCCCTCTTTCGCCCACTGCACATTTTCTCTCCTGCTTCAGAGCAGGAGTGGGAAGCATAGGGGAAAGTAGTATTGGCGGAACATAGCCGAGGTGCCTGTGGACACCTTGACCGGCCGTGGGCATAATAGTCTCTTCCCTGCACTGGAATAGGAGAGGAAAGCATGGGGCTCAGCTGCTGTCAGTAGAAGTGTCCAGGGCACCTATGCTGAGCACAGCCAACCCTCTCTAGAGGGTGACAAAGGTGGCTAGCAATATTGTGGAGGTCTGACTGAAGGCACCTGGCATTTACTCCTGGGCATGTAGATTGCCAGGCAACTTGTGATTTGTGGTCCAAGCAACCTGTACAGGTGAGCAAACACCTACCCTTTTTTTTGGGGGGGGGAGTTTGAGGCTGGAAAAAAATTGCACTTATCCCCAAACAGTTCTTGCACTGTGGTTGGGTAACTAGGGAGCCTGAGAGTGACCCAGTGTTTCTGACTGTTCCTGTCGGGTTGAAATTTCTGTCAATGGGTACTGCCCAGCCAAATAGCCCAAAGGAGACCATGTACAGGGAAACTTTACTTCAGTTACTATTTTGGGAACAGCAAATAACCATTAGGTACAAGTGAGACTTGGCACCTGAAAAATGACCTTTGCCAAATTTTACTCCAAGGCTAAGCCAGCTTTCAGGTAAATGACAGGAGAGCAAATCTGTGAGTAATATTGACATAAACATGTCATTTGCAATGAACTAGCATTCAGATGGAAGACATTTAAATTCATAATGTGCATGGAACCAAAAGGAAGATTTACAGCCACGGTGTGAACAGGAATTGATCCACCATCAACACAAAAGGTGAAGTAGGAGAAGGCACACTTATATAAATTCACCTCATACCAAGTCATCTGGTAGCCAAATCCAGCTGTGAGTGACAAAAGGTAAAATAATTCTCAAGGAGGCACACTGATGCAGTACCCCCGGGGAATGGCCCATATCGTTCTGTGTAGTTGTGTCCAGTTTTGTTGTGAGCCTTGGCTGTGGGGTGTGTGTGTGTGTGTGTGTGTGTGTGTGTGTGTGTGTGTGTGTGTGTGTGTGTGTGTGTGTGTGTGTGTTTGTTTAAAGACTTGGGCTAAAAGTAAACAATGGTTTGCAAAGACAGTTATTTGGCCTACCCAATGCAGAGGATGGTAGGAGAGTGGCAGGAGGAACTTGATTTGGTAGATGGGAAGAGCTTCAGCTAGAACTTCCAGGAACAGCATGTTTTCCAGAATGGCTGCTATTTTTCTTTCACAGAATTCTAATTTAGTACTCTTTTGGGGGTTGCTATCACCACTTTTCCATGTTATGCCCATTGTTCCCTTTAAGCTGTGCGACTCCACGGCTGCACCGCTCGAAATCCTCCAAAGCCCAAGCTCCATGCAGCTTGGAACTCGGCATTCCTGGAAGTCGCGTGTCTGGAAATGCCACCAAGATGCTGCACGGAGGGCAAGGGAATCCACGCAACAGCGCGACCCCCTTCCTTGACCGTTGGCGACCATTGGTCGTGACTCCCCATTATATTATGTCGATGCCTGCCAATTGGCATTGCACTGAGGATTCCGTGGCACTCCGCGGCTCCCCTGACTGGGAAGCCGCACCTCCCAGTTTGGGAACCACTGCCTTAGGGGGAATATTGTTTATGCTCCTGACTTGCTTTTTCGGTAGAGTTTAAAGCCCCTTGCTGTTTAGATTCAGGTGTCTTAGTACCAAATGAGTTAAATTGCACTGTTTGACAACTTTTCAAATTAAAGAACAGCAAAGCACACCGTGGTCACAGTTGGATAATTTCACAGGAAAATTGCTTTTTAATGAGAAGTATATCAGCAGTGCAGAGCTTTTGAAGTTCGTTTTAGGTTTGACTGATAAGCAGCCATACTGAGCTCATTGATGGAAAAGCATCGTTTTCTGAAGAAAACTCTTGTTAAAGACTGGAAGTCACAGTTACGTCATGGCTTGGTTAATTGGCTGCACCTGTCATTTGTTAACTGCGATAATCCAATAGTCTCTAAACCACTTGTTGAAAGGTCAGCAGGATCAGGAAAAGGGCTCAGTTTACTGAGGAAAATTATTAGATGTTCTAGCTTGGCAGCCTGTTGTGCTTGTTAAGTTCAAATTGTCACTCTTAAATCACAATGTGTGCTTCTCACTCAAAAGCACCGCAAATAATCATGCTGAAGTAAGTAAATATTGCTTTTTCCTCAGTTCACAGTTTAGCTAGTACCCTAACAATTTACATATTAAATTTATTTTTCTGGATTTGTTTGAAGAAAACATTTAGATTGAATTTAAATTATTTAGAGAACAGGGAAGCTGGGCTGGTTCTCAGTGTAAGCTCCAGGGGATGTGTGTTTTTCTTGGTGCTCTGTAAGCTTAGAAGTAATCTGATGCTCTGCAGCCATGGCAAAACAGAGCTTGTTACTTATTTATAATAGCTCATCTTTGGTACGATAAAAACATAAGGTATTATCGATAAATTAGATATTCATGGAATATACTGTATATAGTCAGTGGTTTTTATATCGGTTTTAGAGTTTCTTTGGTTTACTACTGACATGCAAAGGCTGAACAATTGTCACATTCTTCTGTTGCTTCAGTAGATGCAGCTGAAGCCAACATGTATTAAAAGTAGAAGAATGTTTGGTCTGAGAAGCACTTTCCTTTTATTCGGCTTTCCTATAGTCTACAGCTAAGGAATTCCTGTGCTGCAGGCAGATCATCTTCACAGCCAGTGCAAACAGTTACTCAAGATGAGAGGAGCCTCCTCCAGTCATGTTGACCACATGGTGGTTCTCTGCTGTGCATGTAGCCTCGCAGGTGGTCTGTCAGCTCTGACACCCATTGCTTGTTAGGCATAGATAGTATGGTGACAGAAAAGAGAGCAGAAATGGGACTCATCCAGGACACCCCCTCTCTCCCACATTTCCATGCTGGTTTCATTAGATAGGGGCTCTGACAGTGCAATAGCTGTAATTAAAGCTGCCTGCACCAAGGCTGCTGACTTTGGGTGCTATATAGGGCAGGGATGTGAATCAAGTCTGTGACTCAAAGTCTCGAGTCAAGTCCCAAGTCTTTGCCCCCAAGTCCCGAGACTTTGGTTGCGAGTCCCTATCTATTTAATGGGGAAAACGGATTTAAACCTGAATAAAATTTGACTTGTCGTAAAAGGCTCCAAGTCTCGAGTCGAGTCTTTTGAGACTTTTACAATCGCTGAGACAAGTCATTGATGTGACTTGAGTCCGACTCGAGTCCAAGTCAATAGACTCAAGTCTACATCACTGGTACAGGGATGCTCATGTTAAAGAATACTAGTATGTCTTGCTTATATTGTTTGCAACTGGTTCATTAAACACACATGTTCCTACTGAGAATTAGGTTAACAGATTGCTTTGTTGTTTCCAGAGTGCTACCTCAGTGGAGCCACAGGGCTTATAAAGCTGAGTTGCTCACTGCTGTGGCTCACATTAATGATGTCAGCTCTGACTTGCTGACTTAAGCTGCTTTCCTCTTTGGCTTGCTTATGAGGCTGCGCAGACAGGGCATTCCACATGGCAGTCCCATATTCCTCTTCCCCAGTAGGTTAGGCATCACACTGCTAATGAAGTTGCTAGTTAACTTCTTGGAATTATTCAAGATGATGGTTCTGATCTTTAAAGCCATAAATGGTCTAAGCCCAGCTGAAGGATACGTATTCTCTACTAATTTACAGCTCATGTGCCTGCTTCCATATGAATTACCTGATCTGCGTATTAAATCCGTGGGTGACTATTTGTTCCATGTTCCTCCACTGTCTGGGTAAGGTTGATGGTTATTATGTAGAACTTCCTTGGTGACTGCATCACAATTATGTATGTAATTACCTTCTATGGAGACCCATAGACTTCGCTGCTTTTTAATTTCAGAGAGAGCGCTCAAAAGCGATTATCTAGTATTAACTTTAATAGAATCAGTGATAATGGTGCAAGATCTTGAGCAATTTCAGGTTCTCCATCCAGGTTCTCCATCCACTTGACCAGATCTGCTGCCTAATTTTGGGGCAGATTTGCCACCCTTGCTAATTTGACCCCCCCCCCTTAAAAATACTGTGACTGCCGTTGCCACCATCCCTTCCTCCTCCTTATCTTCCTGACTGGTTAGGGAAGTAGCCAGTGGGTGAGACGAGGCGTAGCAGAGTTCCCTCCCTTAACTTCTTACCTTCAGGTCTGTCGTCTCCTGCCACTGCCGCCACTGCCACCTCCCGCTTGCTCTTGCTGGCCCAGGAAACAAACAGGAGGGACAGAGGAAGCTGGGAGCATTCCCAGTATGCTCCGCTCATGCTGTTTGTTTCAACAAGACTGGGCAGAGCAATGAGGCAGTGACGGATGGAGGCCCTGAAAGTAAGGTGGAGGCATTGGGGGGGGGGGCTACAACACCTCCTTCTCTTTCTTGCCTGCCTGGCCATCTTGCTGGGCAGCAAGAAGACAGATCCTGTTCTGATAGTTCATGAACGCAAGTAATCAAAACAGGATCGCGGTGCTTCTTCTTCTTGCAGCTCCATTGCTGCGATTGCTCACAGTGGTGGTGCTGGAGGAAGAGATGGGTTGCAGCTACTCTAGTCCTCTCAGTGAGCATGAGGAGGACTGGAGAGCTGACTGAAGCAGTTCAGGGGGTGGCAGGCAGATGCAGCATGTGGGGCACCCCTCCCTCGTCAGTTCTCTACTCTCCCTCTGAACCCGCCAGTCTGAAACGGCCACTTCTGTCAGCCTCATTGCTGTGCTGACTCTGTTCTCCATTCTTCAGCAGACTGGATGGTAGACAAAAAGGGGGGGGGTCTGAAAAAAAAGTGAAATAGCCCCGAGTCTGCAAGTTTTTGCAAGCTGAGATCAGTGTCTATTACCTACTGCAACTAATAATCTAGAACCTGCATAATTTCTTTTATACTTATTTTAAGACTGTAATAGACTGCAGAATTCTCAGTCTGTTTCATCATGCCCAGCTCTCTTTCCCCCTTTTTTTCTGTTATCCAGCAAATAGTTGACATCTTTGTGTCTCAAAATTTTAGGCCTAGCTTGATTGATTTTTTAATATATATTTTTAACACTGTGGATTGTTTTGTTCTTGTTATGGATGTTGAGTTTGACTTTGCAGTACTTTGTATTTTCTGATTGTGAGTTTCTAAGTGTCCTTTGGGGCAGGAAATCAAGGAATAAGCTTTAAATAAATGGAGGATTAGCATGTTTAGCTTTTATTAAAGTCGCACAAAAGGCTCTGATAACTCAGAGTGTTGCAGCCAATTTAAGATAGGATTGAGGGACCTTCTTTTAGTTCTAACTACTGTTTCTTCCTTCAGGGTTCTGAGGGTTAAGTAGCTGGTTTGATGGGGCTTTAATTAATAAGTTTATTGGCAAACATGTGTTTCTCAGTGTCAGTGTGTTCATTGGAGGTATTTATTTACATATTCACTGTTCCAATCCCTTTGGCTCATTGCATTGTTTTTTCTTTAGCGATTGCTGAAATGATAGTTCCTGTCTGTTGGCAGAAAAGAACAATTTTGAATGGTGGCTATTGTTCTCTGAGTGCTGGAGCCCTCTGGCTACACAATCAGCAAGGATGCCTGCTAAGACAAAGTGTCAATGTTGTCTCCTGATCATGGGAATAGGCGCTTGCTGCTAAGTTATGGCTGTAAGAAAAGCCTTGGGGTGGGGGGAGGAAAGGCGGATATGGGAAAACTGTGCTGTCCTTGGTATATTCCTCTTTTAAAGCATAAAGTTGTTTCACCCTTCCCAGTAAGGACTAGAAAGTACTACAGATACTAATTATGCATTATTTGCTTGTTGGCACCATTAAACATCACAGACAGCATGTTTCGTGAAAAAGTCAATATTTTGCATTGTTTAGCCTAAAGAAGAGGTACTTAGAATTCTGTTTCCTAGGACATTGTACTGCTGACCTGAAAGTCACCATTTTCAACAATATAGTGAAGGGAAATTCCAGTGTGATAGTGCTGAACTAAAATTTATCAGCAGCTTTGATTCTAGTTGGTTAGGGCTTAATAGAGTCAAGGGATTTCTCTCCTGTTACAAGCTCTAAATTAACCTAGCAAGGCTTGAAGACTGTAATCCTCTCAGGAAAAAAATCATCTATTACAGGTTGAAGACTGTAATAAAATACTGAAGACTGTAATTGTCACATGTTATGTTAAAGAATAATGTATGTTTATTTGTACATGCATTAAATCAGTACACACCACCGATATTCTATATTTCAAGAAGTTCATTCCCTCCCTATATTTTCTTGTAAAAAGAACACTATGCACTGTAATTCCAGTGGAAAACAAATCTATGGGCTGGTTCAGACAATACTTAGGCCCGCCCCAGGTGTGCAGTTGTTCTTTAGGAAAGCACATCCATGAGTGTCAGCCTGTGTGGGACTTGCAACCACATGTTCACCCCAGTCTGATTGTTTGTGGCAAAAGCTGGCAGTCGGTTATGCCTCTTCAAGGCTGAAGGAGCTGGGTGTTAATTAGGAATTGACTACAGCTGAGATTCTCAGGTTGGCAGGGGGTGAGTTAGGTTGCATCAGCCAGCGATGTCAGTGTTCTGGAAGGTTTGGATAACCTAGGGTCCGGTTTGGACAGAACAGGATCGAAAGTTAGATCTTAGCAGCAGGATTATACATGTAAGAGGCTATCAGGGTCCACCCAAACTACTATGGATGTCTACCAGTACTACTGTCGATGGTGCTTTTGTCGGTGGCCGGTTTTCACGAAAACCGGAAGTGCCTGGAGATGGCTGCAAAACAGCGATCCAAAGATCAGGGGGCTGCAGAGGGTCGCGCAGGCCTCCCCCAAGCCGCAGTAAGTGAGGGGGGGCGTTTCGGGCACTTTGGCGGCGGCGATCCCTTGGATCGCTGCCGCCGCCATGCTGTCCCTGCCCGTTAAGGGGGCAGGGGACAGCAAAAGTTCTCAATGGTGGGTTGTGACCCACAGTTTGAGAACCAGTGTTCTACCCTATTTTTAAAGAAAGGCCACATGATTAACTCACTGACTGAAACTCACTGGGTATGGCCAGGATGTAAGTGCACCATGAACACATGTTCACGTGTGGGGTAGGACAAGCAATTTAAGTGGCCCTATGACAGGCACATTGTGCACAGGGGCAGTAGCATCAACAGCTCTTGTGTTATTGGCAATTACTGTTGTTGTGAATGGTCACTATGCTTGTCTTAGCCACAGTAGGGTAATAATTTTATTAGGGAAAACTAAACTTTTGAGTTTTCCAGAGTTTTTCTTTTATTAAGCAAAACAACAACTGGGGGGGGGGGGACCTGGTCATGATGAAAAGCCCAAAGTCTGAAGTTTGGCGTAGTCTTAAAATTGAGCACAAGGGTTGTTAGACTGTGTTAAATGAAAAAAAATTCATATTGCACCAAAGGTGACTTGGTCAGAGGATCAACAGTAGCCATTGACTGTGCCCAGCACACCACCTAAAATTAAACTTCAGTTTTGCTAGTATAAAGACTACCACGTTTCACTCTAGTCTTGCTCTATTCCTCACAAGGTCCCCATGTGTTCTGCTTAGTGATGAAGACTGATCTGAGTCACTGCTAGTGTTTATATTGTTATAAAGAATGAACAGCCACTGATGTTTGTTTGACTCCAGACCTGACATGAAGGCAAGCCCTGATGTAACAGCCACACGTGCCCTAATGGAATATTTAGACCATTTGCTGCATGACTTATTTAGCCAGCAGATCAGAAAAACTTGTTTGAACCAGTGAAGTAACGTATCTCACCTCTCTATATTGCGGGAGTCACTTTGGGCACACACAATGAACAGACAAGTGTGTGAAATAAGCATACAAGAGACATCTGAGGCTTTGGGGTGGGGGGATTGAAATAGGAGGAGAAATCCAGATGTGGAGTGAACAAAGACAAGTAGTCGTAGTCTGATCTTCCTAGATCAGAGGAAAGGAGCAGCTTTGTCACTCAGGCAACAAGGATGCTTAACCTTTTATAGCACAATGAGGAAGTCTTGCAAGAATGGGGAGGGGCTACTGCCAAGCCTGCTGGAAAGCTTTTAAAAGCCACCCAAACTAGAGGCCGAGGAAAAGGTTCCTCTGTTTGCTCTCTGGTAACCCAGGGAGAAGTAGGAATGCTTGGAGGATGGATGAAGAAGGATTCAGAGTGCTGCAACTCCTTACACTTTCCATCCGAGACCACCGAGGGACCACATTGGGCTGCCTGGCTAGGGCCTGCTGGTTAACCCCTGGCTTGCCACATCAAAGCATCATTAAATAATGTTGTGGGGAGGGGGGAAGCTTGAATTTAGCAAGCTTTTTCTCTTTGTTTCCATTTTTATTGCCCTAATTTTTTAAAATGGCTGGAACTGGTTAACTGAACTTTTCTCCCAATATTAAAAACAAATGTCATGGTGTTCTTCAGGGTGGAACTACGCATTTCTCCTCTACCGTATTTAAAAAAAACCCAGCCATTGTTTCTTCTGGGACCAGCAGGGCAGTTGTCTAGCAAAGAAGTGGGAGGCAAGAGGAGGACACTTAATTGTTCCTTCATCTGCAGCTTTCAAGCTCCATCTCTGCCAGTCGCTTCTCTGCATCTGGGGGTACAAGACTCATGTTTCCATTGCAAGCATAGGCTGGGAGAAAAGCATATTGGCAAAGTGATGGAGCTGGCGGAGAGAGAGGCTGCGGCTACTTCTCCACTGGAAATTGTGCTTTTCTATCCTCACTTTGCAGAGTAATTGCAGGAAGACTTATGAAGATGTTCCACTCCTTAGCTGTAATTGAATCTGGTTATTTATGTGTTGCTCATTGTTATAAATCAGGGGTGGCCAACCTTCCACCATTAGGGCCTCTGCATTCTTAAGAGTTGTGTAGAAGACAGAATCTTGGCAGCTGCAAGTGCTGATGGTGCTGCTACAGCAGCTGCACCTGCTGAAACGCCCTCACCTATACAACCATTAAAGGTCCAGGAGCATTCATGTTGAAAGGTTGGCCACCCCTGTTATAAATGATTGTGAAGCTTGCTCAGAAGACAGAATTCCTTAATTAGTACACATAGCTCCAAAATTCCTCATTTTATGAGCTTTAATTTGGCATTGTACTTTTGTAGAACTAGTGCAGGAGGCCATGAGGGTTCTATGCCATTCATGTGTTTTACAGATACAGTACAATATCATGTTCATCAATAGATTTTAAACTTCTTAACTAAAAGTAAATCCGTTTCTTAGGCATTAATTTATCATACCTGACCAACCAACCGGTGTTTCCTGACTTTGCAATCCAAATAACATTTCCTCACTGCTTTACTGTACAATCCTGACAAAAGATCCGGTGAAAGCACGGAAAGCACATTTGCGACGACTTTAAGGGCCGCCAGCACAAGGCCGGCAGCCCTTACTCTGCTGCTGGATCGCCCCTGTGGCTGCCGGAGGAGGTAAGAGATCCCCCGGCGGGCGCAGGGGCAGTCCAGGCAGCAAGGGAGACCAGGGGTTGGTGGATCCGGCCCGGGAGGGGCTGGGGATGGTGGCTGCCGTATCATCCCCTTCCAGGCTGGTGCGACCCTTACACGACCTCCTCTTTCACCAGCTAAACAGCTGGCGGAAATCCGAGGAGGCCCATTGGGGCTGGGCTGCGCTACACTGGGGGAAGGGGACGAATGAGTAGACCTCTGAGCCGATCTCGATTGGCTCAGAACGAGGATAGGATCTGGTGGGCAGCCTGGGCCGCCCGCCGGATAGTTAGGCAGGATTGCTCTGCTCATTTCTGCAAGATTTAAAATAAGTGTATTTTGAATTAGAACATTGTAGTTGTGAAGATAAGGATGCCTTACACATAACAAATTTTGTAAGGTTGCATCAACTAAAATGTAAATATAGTACAAAGCTCAGATCCCCTAGTATTCACTACCTACAACAATAACAAATATGTTTAAGTTATTTCATAACTTGTTTTCCATACTTGTATGAACAGACTTGGATGTGAAGAGGGAAGAACATTGATTTTTTTTCTTCATGTTCTTTTCCTGTGTTAAGTCATGTCACAAAGCAAATAAAGTTGGTTTCCAGCCATAAAAACAAGACCAAACATGTCCTTTGTGCTTAATTTGGGAAAATCTAAAAGTGTCCTGCTGCGGTCGTGTTTGTCAGAGCTAAAAATCTTATGATGTGGGGTAATGCAAAAACAAACACACAAAAGGCCTGATGGAGGAAATCTAGGCTTAAGAAGGAAAAAAAATAATCCATATATTTTGAGTTGTTAAATTAAATGTTCTGCAGCTCAATTTTGCCTTCAACTATGTTTTATGAAATTTTATTCATTTCAGTTTGTAATTAGAGCTCTAAATTGCCTTATCTGTTTTGTTTTTAAATAGCATAGTGTGTGTGATTGCTATCTTTAGTCAGATAAAGATAAGGTATTTTACTCCAAACCCAAGGAACATAAACCACCCTTGGGATATTGGTGTCACATTCAACAGCAGGGAAAGGCTATCTAAAACTCATTAGTGCATAGAGATTTGCAGGTGCAAGTCCCTTTGCCCCTCAACCATTTTTAACATTCCTTAGAAGTGAGTCCCGGACTCTCTAATTCACAACTTCTCTAAGACTACAATAGGCTTCTCTAAGGCTATACACATTTTCCTGGGAGTAAACCTCATTGAACACAATGAGACTTCTGAATAGGCATCCCTATGATTGTGCTGTCAGTATGAAGAAACTGTAGGTCATTCTTACTTTTCTTTCATATATTGAATGAAATTCACATTTCTACATGAGACTTTATGGGTGCAATGAATGAAAACCCTGTCTGCGCCCTTGGATGTATATGTGTCTTGCTGGTATGGTTCAGAAATAGATATGTAATCTCTCCTACTTTATTGTTATTTACTGGCTGTGTCAGTGCAAAGATCTCTTCTCGTCTGTTCAGGCAAACAATGGAAATCCCCATTCAACTTTGCAACTTTTTTTCTATTTGCTAGGAAAATTTTTTATTTATTAATAAATAATTTATTTGTTTTTTTTCTATTTACTTAAAAACATACAAACTTTCCTTACAAGCAGAACCATTCGCCTGGCTGCTGCTCTTTTGCTGTAATGATGCATAAAGTTGGTCCTTGTATGAGAAGTCATGTCCGCATTAAGGAACAGTTCAGACAAGGCACCATCTGTGTAGAGCAGAGGTGGCCAACCTTCCACCATTAGGGCCTCTGTGTTCTTAAGAGTTGTGTAGAAGACAGAATCTTGGCAGCTGCAATTGCTGATGGTGCTGCTAAAGCAGCTGCACCTGCTGAAATGCCCTCACCTATGCAACCATTTAAAGGGCCAGCATTCATGTTGAAAGGTTGGCCACCACTGGTGTAGAGACTAACCTGGTGTTGCACCCTTCCACCAGGCATACATTTTCCATCTCCAGTCCCATCAGACATCCAAAGAGGGAAGCAGCAGTCATGTTCATCAATATGTTTTGATAATTAACGTATGGCTGTCTATACTTTTCAATGTTTCCAAGGTGGTTTAAAAAAAGACATAATACCAGGAAAATACAATATAATAAAAGCAGAAATTAACACAATACTTAGAGTAGTTTTAAAAATCTGGGAGACAGAAATTGGAAAGACAGTAGTGCAGTCACCAGGCAGGCCTCTCTGGAGAGAGAATCCTAGAGATGCAGTACAGGTGGGTCCCAATATCCACTGGTCGTGGGGACCCCCCCCCAGGTTTTTACTTTTTATTTATTTTTATTTACAGTATATTTATCCCGCCTTTCTCCCCGAAGGGACCCAAGGCGGCTTACAACAGAAAAAGAAAATACAATACAAAAAATAATCACATTTTAAAACAGTTTAAAAAAAAAATAAAAATGAATAAAAACAGTATCTAAAAATTGATTAAAAACGTGGAGATTGGTACTTACCGTGAATTCCCCTTCTCTGTGGTTCCGGTCTGGGTCAGTGTTAATGCTGCAGGGGAGGAGCTACCCAGCATTAACACTGGGCCAGACCTGGAACCACTGGAGAACGGGGAGATTGGTACTTACCATGAATTCCCCTTCTCTGTGGTTCCGGTCTGGGTCAGTGTTAATGCTGGGTAGCTCCTCCCCTGCAGCATTAACACTGGACCAGACCTGGAACCACTGGAGAAGATCATAGCACAATTAAAACAGGAGCATAAAAACAGCAGCACCCCCACCTGTACCAGCAAGATGTTAAAAAAGGCAAGGGCTCAGAAGGCTTCTTTGAACAAGAAGTTTTTTAGGCCTCGCCGGAAAGTGTCCAAGGAGGGAGCAGTTTGTAAGTCAAAGGGAAGGGAATTCCATAAGGTTGGTGCCACTACTGAGAAGGCCCTGTTTCTGGCCGCCGCCCCTCGCCCCTCCCTGGGCGACGGCACCCGCAAAAGGGCCTTCTCTGATGACCTAAGGAGACGAGCCAGACTATATAGGAGTAGGCGGTCTCTCAAATATCCTGGCCCCAAGCCGTATAGGGCTTTAAAGGTCAAAACCAGCACTTGGAATTGGGCCCGGAAACGAATCGGCAGCCAGTGCAGCTGTCGGAGGAGCGGCCCGACGGAGTCGAACCGCCTACCTCCAGTGACCACACGGGCCGCCGCATTCTGCACTAACTGCAGTTTCCAAACCGTCTTCAAGGGCAGCCCCACGTAGAGCACATTACAATAATCTAGTCACGAAGTCACCGTGGCATGGATCACTGTGGTCACTGCGCGATCCAAGTACGGTCGCAGCTGGCGCACCAGCCGAAACTGGACAAAGGCCCCCCTGGCCACAGCCGCCACCTGGGAATCCAGGAGCAGCTGCGGATCCAGGCGGACTCCCAAGCTGCGGACCTGCTCCTACAGAGAGAGTGCAACCCCCTTCAGAGCAGGACAATACTCTAGTACCTACATCGTGGATTTCCGGACCAGGAGAACCTCTGTCTTGTCCGAGTTTAGTTTCAGCTTATTAGCCCTCATCCAGGTCCCAACCGCCTCCAGGCAGCGCTCCAGAACCTCAACAGTCCCCCTGGAATCAGGTGGAAGGAGAGATGGAGCTGGGTGTCATCAGCATATTGATAGCACCCAACTCCAAATCCCCGGATGACCTCTCCCAGCGGTTTCATGTAGATGTTAAATAGCATGGGGACAAGATGGAACCCTGCGGCACCCCACACCTCAAGGGCCAGGATGCCGAACAGGCGTCCCCCAGCACCACCATCTGGGACCTATCTGCCAAGTAGGAGCAGAACCACCGCAGAACGGTGCCCCCAACCCCCAGCTCGGTCAGTCGGCCCAGAAGGATACCATGGTCGATGGTGTTGAAAGCTGCTGAGAGGTCCAGCAGAACCAACAGGGATGCACTCCCCCTGTCCAGTCCTCGGCGTAGATCATCCACCAAGGCTACCAAGGCCGTTTCCGTCCCAAAGCCCGGCCTGAAACCAGACTGAAAGGGATCTTTTTTCCCAGTAAGCTTCATTTCTTCCTTTAAACAAACAGGAGAAGCAGCCTCTGGCTGCTTATTGCAGGCAAGTAGAACGAGACTAAGTCCTAGAGAGGCTCTGCAAGGTTAACACAAACCTTGCAGAGCCTCTCTAGGACTTAGTCTCGTTCTACTTGCCTGCAATGGAGGCTGCTTCTCTGTTTGTTTTAAGGAAGAAACAGAGCTTGCTGAAAGAAAAATAAGAGCTGGGTGTGTGTGCACGCCTGCCCACAGGGGAGGCAGGGCGGGGCCCCCTCAGGAAACCATGGAGGAGCTGTTTCGTCCTATCCACGGTTTCAACTATCCACGGAGGAACATATCCCCAGCGGATATAGGTGGAGTACTGTACTGCCCAACCGAGCAACGCTTCTCTCCAGTCACTACCCTCCCAGGCTTTGGAGGTTGTCTTTCAGATGGCTGCGGAGTTGGGCAGGTTGATGAGGGAGTAGGTGCTTTGAAGGTGAGCACTTTGAATTATGCTTAGAAACAAACTGAGAGCAGTGGAACTCTTTAAAAGTTGGCAAGATGTGCTCCCAACAGCCAGTCCCAGTTAAAGCCACTCTATTTTGGACCAACCCTGACTGTTCCCTGGAAGGACAGGTACTGAGGCTGAAACTCAAATATTTTGGCCACCTAATGCGAAGAGAGGACTCTCTGGAGAAGACTCTGATGCTGGGAAAGATTGAAGGCAAAAGGAGAAGGGAAAGGCCAAGGATGAGATGGTTAGACAGCATCACTGATGCAACGAACATGAAAATGAGCGAACTCAGGAAGATAGTGGAGGACAGGAAGGCCTGGTGGGATATGGTTCATGGGATCACGAAGAGTCGGACACGACTTAACAACTGAACAACAACAAATTTTGGACTGACAGTAGGGCATGGGGAGTGCGAACCCTTTTAGAACAGGATCAGCATCATTTCTCTGAGCAGACGAACCACCTCCCCAAAGAATTTTCATCTGCATTCAGCCAAAAGTTTCTGGTGTATGATGACTATAATCCGGGGGTTACTCGGGTGCAGTCAAGGTCTGCATGTTGTTACTTGATTTTCTTTAAACAGCAGACAACCTTCCCAAGCACACATCTTGAATGTGTGAATTCCCCTCCCCCCCCAGTGTTCCTGCAGAGCTGTGAAGGTTTCATGGCCCACAGTAATGGACACAGATCTTTTTGTTTCCTTTCACATTTCTGCTGTGATGCTTTGAGTTTGGATGTTTTGCTGTTGGTGTTTCTAAGATGCCTTGGGTGCCTTTTTTTCAAAAGGAAAAAACAAGGCTATAAATGCTTTTAAAATATGAATTTTGTATGATTTTAAAACTCCTTTCGTTTCTAGAATAAGAAAAAAGACCTTCTTTAGTTCATCGCCTAATTATTAGTAATTCACTGCTAACATAGCATTCTTATTAAGTTGCAGTATTCATGTGTGTGCAACGACCATCAGAAGAACTAGACAGCTTTCAAAAATTATTGTAGCATTTCAGTGCATCTCAATGATAGATGTGATACCAGTTGAAACCATTTTCAAGAGACTTCTTAGCTATCATGACTTGGGGTGCAATCCTGACTGAAAAGCCGGTGACGGAACGAGGGTTCCATCACCGGGAGACATCGTGCACATGCTGTAAAGCATATTCTCGACGACTCGGGAGCAAGGAAGGCCGGCGCAGAAGCTGGCCTTGCTTGCTCCGTCGCCGGAGCGCCCATGGTGCTGTCAGGTGAGGCAAGTTGGGATCTGGCGGGGGCGTTTTGGCGGGCGAGGGAGGGGGGCCATTGGCCTAGCCAGCCTGGGAGGGGGAGGGGGATGGCCTCGACCATATCCCCGTCCCCGCTGGGCCAGCTAGGCCATTACACATCCTTCTCTACTTCCGCCAGCTGTTTATCTGGCGGAAAGCCAAGAAAGCCGATCGGGCTGGCCTGGCGTTACACCCAGGGAAGGGGATGAGCGTCCCCTTCACCGAGTAGTAACACCATCCAAATGGCTGCTTTTAACCAAAGCAAAGCACATTGGGAAATATCTCTCACATCATGTCTGGGCTGCTCCCATTACACAGGGAACACACTGCCCCTCCCTTTTCCAGTGTAAATAGTGAGATTTAAAGGGATCTTTGCTTATGTTTTTAACTGAGACAGAGTATGTGTGGAAATACAGGGATCCATTCTTTGGGATACCAGGGGCCAGGTGGAAAGCCCTTAGGATGAAGTTGAGCACCTGTGTTCCCGGTTGCCTTTCCTTATCATATGTGTACCTCATACTGCAAAGAAGCACTGCTTCGGACCTTTAACACTTGGCTGTATTTCATAAGCAGATTTTTATAGATTAACGTTATATAGTGGTTTTAACTATTGGATGATTGTCTCCCAATAATGAATTTGTGTAATATATACTACAGATTGTTGTTTTTAAAATGTATGTAGTGTTCTAAGTAGGCTGTAAATTCCATCTTCACCTTTTAAATGCATTATTTGAATATTTTCTAGTTTTTAAAAGAACAGTGCATACATTGTAGTTGTTGAGATTAACAGCTTGCTCACAGTAAAATGTTGAAGTTTAAATTTAATATCTGAGCTATGGCTAAGTGTTATCTCTTCCATTTGTACACAGTTCAGTTTCACTGTTTTAAAGTTGCTTTGGTCACTGAGGTGAATAAAGGAACAATTATATACACTGAAATACAAGGCATGTTACAGTGATCACTATTTGATCTTCTACGTAACTTTTGTTACAAACTTCCTAACAGCAGTTTTTATCATTGATAAAAAAAATTGTGGTAAAGTACTATGTAGAGCTGTACTATGAAATGGGAGTTTTGAGTTATTGTGGCTTTAGGCTAAGCCGTATTTACTTATTTGGTAAATGCAACTTCAATAAATGGATTTTTTTTATTTCCATCGTTCTCAGAAATCTCTCTGAAGTGTTGTATATAGAAGGATGTGTCTTAGATTTTAGCTTAATGACTGTTAAAGAAGATTGTAGATGGTAAATACCATTTACCATGGTGATTGTTTATAGATCTGTATATAGGCACATTCGCAAACCAGGAAAAATGAGTACTTCAGCACTTCTCAAACTGGGTGGTGACCCGATTTCTGGTGGGTCTCAAACAACTGCCCACCTGAGCCTCAATTTCTGGATTGCCGAGCTTTTGGCTGCCTGAGCCTCTGCTTTGCGCTCTGAACTTTGGCCTCCTCTGGGTTTTGTCGCGTTGTGTTCTCAGCAAGAACATGACGCGACAAGGGCCAGAGCGACTGAAGTCCGCCAAGCAGAGGGTCGGGTGGGCAGCTGTTTGCGAAGAAAAAGTGAAAGCACAGCAACCCAGAAGTTTTGGCGTTGACGTGATGACCTCATCACATTACCACAAAACCTCCCGAGTTGCTGAGCTCAGTGAGGTAAATGGGTTGCGGAGCGGGAATGTTTGAGAACCACTGTCGTACTGAATAGGGTTAATACTTAGGCCGCAGTACACTGTAGTACTTAATAGGACATAGAGCAGGGGTGCACAACAGGGGAGCCTCCATTAAAGCGGATCCAGCGCCACCAGCCCCTCTGATCTGCCCAGGGGAGGCCCCGGCTGCCTCTAATCCTGCCTGATTGGAAGCCCCGCTTTGATAATTCTGACAGGCCGACACATCGTGAGCTGACCCATGCCCCCCCTCCGGATCTGCCAATTAATTACCGACGGTTTCCTGTGCAGCGGTAGGAAGAGACGCGACCGTCGGCAGCGAGACAGAACCCTCTGCGTCGCCAGAAATAGGACCCAAGCAGGGAAATAAGTTGGGGCGTACGAGGACCAGAACCTATGGGTCGGATGTTTCCTTTGTGCCCCGCTCCGTAGCTTTCCAGAGGCGCTCAGCTGGCAGCTGTTGCGGGCACAACGCTGGGCTAGACGGGCTCTTATAGAAGATGAGAGAAATTCAGAGGACAGACCTAGCGGTGGCTATGAGCCACGATCACTAAACGGAACCTCCATATTCAAGTGCAGTTTACCTGAGGATACCGGCAGGGTGGGGAGCCCCTCCGTCGCTTCAAGACTTGCAGGCACAGTCCCCAATTCAAAGGTATTCTTCTTGCTTGTTTTTTTTGGGTTTTTCTTGCAAAGTGAAAATTTCTGGCTTGCAAAGTGCGTTATGCTTTTTAATTTTAAGTGGGGCATGGCTGGTGGGGAGGGGGGGTTTGCTTGCAAAGGAATCAGGCTTGTGATTTTTGTAATGTGCTGCTTTTTGTAACTACTGTCCTTTGAGTTTGAACCTGATTTCTGGCTTGCAAAGTGCGATGTGCTTTTTAATTTTAAGTGGGGCATGGCTGGTGGGGAGGGGGGGTTTTGCTTGCAAAGGAATCAGGCTTGTGATTTTTGTAATGTGCTGCTTTTTGTAACTACTGTCCTTTGAGTTTGAACCTGATTTCTTTGCTTTTCGTGTTGCTTTTTGTGATATTTTCCGGCCCATGGACACGCCCCCTGTGATGTCATTTCCTGAGGAAGTGGCATCACGGTTCCTGGACACGCCCCCTGTGATGTCACTTCCTGAGGAAGTGGCATCACAGTTCCTGGACATGCCCCCCATACGGCCCCGGAGAAGTTTGGCCTGTTCATTTCGGCCCACACCTACTTCCAAGTTGTGCACCCCTGACATAGAGGGAGGGAGGTATTTGTGTGTGTGTGTGTGTGTGTGTGTGTGAGAGAGAGAGAGAGAGAGACTTGCTATGGAACTGGTAAACCAAACTATGATTATGGTGCAGTAGTTGCTAGACTTGAGGAAAGATGCAAGTATATTTTCTGACAAATTAAGCTGCATTGCAACTCAGAAAATTACTAAAAATACAAGACAGAATGTAGTGATTAAAAACCAAATGTTTCTTGCCATGCCAGTGAGTTCTGGCTTTCACAACTGTGCTATATTTCATTTTATATTCCATTTCATATGTCATATTGGAACACTTTGTAATTATTTGTAGGCAGGTTTATTGCAGTTGCCCCTCGTCTTACGTGAGGGTTATGTTCCAGAGTCAGTACATAAAGCTAAAATTGCATGTACATTGAAAATCCCTGACATTGGGAAAAAATAGGTACTCTCTTTAAAAATTATGAGAAGCGGACAGGAACCGAAGGAACAGTAGCTTCTTTCCTCATTCCTTAGCCTCAGGCATACTTTCAGGCATGTATTTAGTAAGTGGAATCAACTTCACTATAAACTGTTGTTCTTTTCTCTTTTTTTGGGGGGGGGGGCAACCGCATATAGTCAAATTTGCACAAATCAACTGCGCCTGAGATGAGTGGTGACTGTACTTGATTTCTCAACACTTTGATGTCAGCTGAATGTATGATCCAAACTTCACTAAAAAAAGTTTGGTAACATTTGGACCAGCACTTCCGCTTTGGAAGCTCTCTCTGCAAGCAGAAACTTCCTCTATGAATAGAGTGTTCCATGTGTGCAAAGACTGCTTATGTCTGTGCCAGGATCACTTGTGTAATTGGAACAGTCCCTGTATTTATGGAGGAAGCTCCTGAGGATGAAAGCAGGAGTTTGTGGCCTTAAGTGGTGAAGTGAATAGTGGTAGTCTCCAAGTTTTTGGTAACGGAAGGTGTGACTTTCTAAGATTTGACTAGATGCTGGTGGTTGTTGGGCGAGTAAAAGAGTCGGGGAGCTCCAACCACACTTCTCCCTTTCCTCTCTTACCATTAGGAGAGCTCCTGCCCTACTGTGTTTTACCTTTTGTATATTAGGTATCAATCTTCTTCTGATTAATGCCAAAGGGTTTCGGTGATGCTGCAGAACTGATAATACTGAACAACAAATTTTAACAAAGGCCATACCTCCAAGATTAAATTAGTCGTTTCTTATAGATTTTGAGGGGCTGAGCACGAATATGACAACAAGAATGCAAAATTGGTTACGGTTTGTGAGAGATCAACAATAGATTGTTCCATAGACATGTGCTTGTAAATGCCCTAGGGCACTTACAACACCTATGTACGCAATGCAGACTGCTTCTCCTAAAACAGATTAGACAGACTTTGTCATTTTTGTTTTCAGCACGTCGAAATTAGTAAAGATTAGCTCTCTTCATTTCAGGGCCAATTTCGTGTTGTCCAGTATAATCTGTTGGGCATGCAAATATATACGAATATATACTAGATTTGATTCATGAGAAATTGACATGCTACTAGTGCAAGATTTTGAACAAATGACTTGTATTACCTACCCTTAAGGCAGTATTTCTGTGTTTTTGTTGGGAGAAGTCGGTACATTCCTGGAAAAGAAACATTAATTTAAGCAATGACACCATGGTTTCAGAGTGCTAATGGCATGCTGTGGCATGTATAGTAACAGGTGTGCCCACCTCGTTTTTAAAAGTTGCTTTCTGGTTGTTCTGTAATAGTCTTGAATCAAATTTCACTAATTAGCTGAAGTAGGCAGAAATTGGTATGATGATTTGTAAGCAGGATAATGAATGAAGTCTCAGTATTTTCTTTGATAAGAAAGCCATTATCCTGAATGATTTCAGAAAACATTTCAGTGGAAAAAAATAGATGTGAAGCCAGTGTAATTTGTTCTGCCGCATGATAAAGCACTTCCATTATTTTATTTATTTATATATTTCTATCCTGCTTCTCCATCTTTTGAGGTGGTTGTAACATGAAACCAAGTGTGTATATATCATTAGACATAGCAAATACCTGTACAGTTTAGCCTTGATTAGAAATTTCCAAGCATGGTATAGGTTTTCATTATAAGTTTTAAATGGAACTGTATTAATTTTCTTTTTGTTTCTGGAGTATATGGCACTTCTTAATTCAACAATTTCAGAGCACAAATATTTTTGCTTACCTAAGTAAATCATTCTTTGGCCAAGCCCCAAAGGCCTCTTGATACAAATGATACGTGTTCAAGTTGAAATCATATCAGGAGGACTTGGGGGCTGGGTGGCAAAATGACATACAGTACTTCAAAGTGTGGTTTACTTAGGTAAGCAAAAACTGACTTCTGCCTTGTCTCTGTGATGCCATGTTTACTTCTAGATCGCTATCTCTCTCATGCCAGTGAAATCAACAGTGAAGACCTACAACTGAAGATAGTTATCCATTCTGGATGCAGGAATATTTATTTAAGAAATGTATACCTTTCCTTTTGGCTCCCGAAAAAGTTCCTAAGGCAGTTTACCGTTGTAACACAATTATCCAAAGCAATAATCCAACAGAATCTAGCTTAACGTAGCAATATAAATGAAACATTTGACAAAGAAGTATTTATTATATCAGCGTATAAAGCAGCACTAAGTTCATAGTTTTATCAATACATCCATAAAATGAAAATTATTAAAAATGTAAAAGGCCTGAGAAATAAAAACCTTTCATCTGGCACCCAAAAATGACAAGGTCAGCACCAGGCCAACCTTCCTGGGTGGGCATTCGGTAACCAGAGTGTCAATAAGTCCTGTCTTATTGCCCCCCTTACAAATCTTATATTCGTAAGATCTTCACTCTTCAGAGATTAGCTTCCAAGTAATCCTGCCACCAGAAGTTAACATAAGAGGACGCTAATGTGGAGGCAGGTAATCCTTCAGGTATGTTGATATTGCATATTTACTCCCTCTATTTCTGAAGGCCTTAGCCCTGTGTTGATTGTAGTCAAAATGGGACTATCCAAAAAGAATATGGAGGTTTCTGAGTATTTGCTGGACTCCAGAGGTTTGCATAGGTTCAGAAATTTAAAAGAAAGGGAAGGCTAATAACCCCCAAAACACTTTCTGGGGATTCTAAAGGTTAAAGGGAGAGAGTCAAGATTCCTAAAGAGGCAACACTGTGCATTGGAACATACACTTCCTGCTCTGAAATCTCAAAGGTGGGAAAGAAAGGGCTTCCAGTTTCAACATGCCTACATTAAAATCCCCAACATACATACTGGTTCCATTCCACTGGTCTGTCCAGAAGTTGGAATGTACGTACCTCAAAACAGTGGACTCTTGATGGCCCAATGCCATAAAACGTGCACAAAAGCACCACAACAGATGTACTACACATGCTTGAAGGCTCCGATGTAGCCGTCTGCAATTCGGACATCCGTAAGTCGGGTGTCTGATTCAGGAAGCCAGTGTACAACAAACCCTTTGAACTCCAGTGTAATGCTGAGTTTGTGAAAGGGCAGGGGGATGCATATGAGAGAGTAAGAGAAAAACACACACACCCAGAATTGGCAATATTGGAAACAAAGAGAGAATAAATGCACAGACAGACCTGGGAAGATAGGAAACAGAGAGAAAAAGAGAGATAAGACTGTTTAATGTGGAAGACTCCCACCCAGCAACTGCAGCATAACAGTTTGATTCAAGTCATGTTTATTCTGAAGTAAGGCCCATGGAGTCCCGTGGCTCTTACTTCCAGGAAGATGTTCTTAGTACAACATTTTGTTGCTGGACACTTTTTGTTAACTATAAATATTGAATTAAATATACTGGATGTAGCTTGGTGTAGCTTGGAACTCCCCAACCCAGGACAACATCACCATTAATTCAATGAAGGTAACTGATCTGTGCACAAACACTGTGTTGCACGTGGATTGGCTCAAGTAATATAAATGGAACCCTGTGCATCTAAGACTCTGTGTGTACCCCAGAATGCACATGGAATTTTGAGTCAGAATGATCTGCTATAATGTAATATCTATGCATCTTGAAACAAATGCTTTTTTATTCTTTTGCGATTGCTCTAGTCTAGTAGTATATTCCTGTGCAAGGGGCTCTTTCTAGGGTTTCTTCTTAACTTCGCGTCCCCCCACAACATTAGGGTCTTTCACCTGATATGCAGTGTTCCCATTGTAAAATATATTGTTAGATTTGCTGCAATATAAACAAAAGTTGCTACTGTTCCTCATCAATCTCTCCCTCTCAAATTATAGAAATTCTTTTCTTTCTAAATGTCTGCTTTGTTTTCAAGAAGTGGAATGGTAGTGGTGGAGCCTGGCAGAGAGATCAGTAACTTTATTTCAGCCAAACTTCTGACTAATTCTGCTGTTTTACATCCTGCTGCACACATTGATCTGCTATTGGGCCGGAGAAGGCTCTGAAATTCTTCACTTTTTTATGCTAGTCATAACAGGACACTTAGCTATGCCATTCCTCTAAAATACAGGGATAAGACGTTTTCCTGTATGGCGGCCCGCAGCCTTATACAGTATTTCAAACTCCCTTTTGTACCTCTTTCCTTGAGTGGCTGCTCAAGCCATTTGCCCAACAAGCTTCATAGCCAATGGGTAATTTTGTTTTGTTTTGTTTTTACAATTAGAGAGCATTCCATATTATTATGTGACATTATACAGTGTTTTACCAGAAATAGAAATATTCACATTATTGAAAGTCTGGTGCAAGCAAATATCTATAACAAAGACCTAGTTTTCACAAACAGCAGCTTGAGGTGATAAACTCATATCTGGGCTGCACCACTTCAACCTTCAGATGTCTCCTTTACTGGCAGTTTTCTATGTGCAAGGTTTCTGTTTTGTAGGGAGAGCACTCAACCTGGAGTCCCTCTGCAGTCTGAAGGGATGCAATCCAGGCACAAGTTTCTGCCTCATCTACTGTTTGTGAGAACTAGGCCGAACGGAGGCATAATAATAATAATAATAATAATAATAATAATAATAATAATAATAATTATTATTATTATTATTATTATTATTATTATTATTATTATTATTATTAACATTATTATTATTATTATTAACAGTATTTATATACCACTTTTCAACAAAAAGTTCACAAAGCGGTTTAAAGACAAAATCAAATGATTAATTGCTGTAACTGGTGCTATGGTGGTGATGAAGAGAGATTTAAAGGTTAAGGACAGGGTAATGACCGACACACACACACACACACACACACACACACACACACACACACACACACACACACACACACACACACACACACGGCCAATGGATCAAGGAAAATTACAGGTGAATGTTATAAACAGATAATGCAGCTCACATAATGTTGAATGACCTTTGCTGTGCAAATGCTCCCAGTCCTCTTCAGATGTTCTCTCCCTGCATTCATTAAACTGCAATGAGGGTGGAATGAGAACGTGCCTGCTGACTGCACCCCTGTACTAATGAACTCCCTAGCCATACCCCTGGAAATGCTTGTATTTAGGGTTCCCAGTCACATGGAGAAATGTTCCCGATGTTCAGCACTTGCCTGTGTAGAACGGGACGGGGACCTGGCGACATAGCTAGAGAAAGCTTTGGTGCAGGGACATGAGTAGCTGGTGCACTCGTGTGCCCTCTCTCCTCACGTTCAGTTAACTTACATAAAGGACATCTGAAGAGGACCATATGCACAAAGTTACGTGTTGTACTTTTGTATAAGCTATATGAAAACCAGTTCCCAACATTCCTTCACGCTCTCCTGACATTCTGTCATGCTTTGATGTCACCAAGAAACAGACCCTATGCCATTCTGTGGGACATAGTGAAGAGACTACAGTGTTGGAAGAGGGTCAGATGTGCTTCGCACCCAAGAAACCAGGTTCATCTGCCTAGGTTTAGCCTCCACTCAAGGGTGAATACACCCTTTTCTGCCATATAAGTAAATGACTACCTTTCATTTCTGTTGAAGTGTTAGAGTTGGTGACACCATCATGGTGGTAGTGGACAAAAACTGCCCCAGATACTGCTTTATGCATTATCATGGCAGGCATTTTCATTAGTGAATAAATATTTTTGGAAGTTATTTCAGATCTCAAGATCAGAGGCGTCTCTCTCCGATAGGGGCGGGGCTGTAAGTATCGCTGCGGTCATAGTCTCTTTACCGAGCGAGGAGGAGGCAGCCCCGCCCCCTCACTGTCCGAGCCAGTCCCCTGCGGAGAAACCGGCAGGGAAGAGACCCTGCCTGCTGCTTTCTCCGTAGGGGACTGGCTCGGACAGTGAGGGGGCGGGGCTGCCTCCTCCTCGCTCGGTAAAGAGACTATGACCGCAGCGATACTTACAGCCCCGCCCCTACCGGAGCGACGCTAGTGCTCAAGATGTCTTAATGTGCGGACTCTGGTTAGGATAATTAATATAGAGAAGGCTTGTTGGTTTCATGCCTCATTTCTGAACGTATTCACCCTGTCATCATGAGGTATCTCTTGTGCAATTGAAAAAGATACTTAATAAGTGAACCTGGAGAGATGTAGATTCTTTGTTGAGTACTGTGGACATACAAAGCTGGCTTATACTGGTCTACGTAGCCCAATATTGTCTACCCAGGCTGGCAGCAGTTGTGTAGGATCTCTGGCAGAGCTCTTTTTCAGCTGTACTGCTTGAGGGCCTTTAAGTGAAGATCCTTGGGGTTGAACTTGGGACTTTCTGCAGTTCCACCAGATACATCTTCCCTAGATAAAACATCCAATTTGATGGCTTATTTTTCCAGGATGTAGAGGCAGGGTTGCAAAGAAAAGGAACCAAAAAGGCGGGAGTATTGTCATGTGAAGTACTCTGTAAAGTCACCAAGGCAGATATTGTGTTTTCAATTTACTACCCACCTTTCAACTGAAGTTTTCAAGATAGCCATGCCCAAAAACACATCTCCCCAAATAGTTGATCCACTTTTACTCAGCAGTCTGTTTAGCTCTAACAGAGGAGGGAGATGGATATCTTCAAAGATGTCACCTTGCATGTAGAAAACTGGGCTCTAAGGTGTAATTGTGCTCAAGGCTGTTGCATTTGGGAGCAGAAGCTGAGAACTTCATGGCCTGGTTTATGTTGTAGGAGCAGGAAGGCTATTGATTGCTGATTGTTCTCAGGTCCTAAATATTGGCACAGATGATGCCTTTCTATAGAACAGTTGAACTAAATGCTAGCAAGGAAAATGAATGAAAAGCCAGGGAAATAGGATATTCCTTGTTGTAGACTGACACAGAAGACAGACGGGATTAAGACTTGCTCCAAATAATCAGGGTGACTTTTATGAGGAAAACAGAATGCTACTTTATCTGAGCCACATAGAGCCAACATTAAGCACCTACTGACAAGTGTACGAAAGAAGGAACAGGCTCACAACCATTACAATAAAGGGTTCATTATGGGAAGAAAATGTACTTTAGAGGAGAAAATACCTGCAAAACAACTTTAAGATCTAGAAATGGAAGGTATGTGGGAGACAGTCCAGACATGGAAGAAGATTGATTTACATAGCTGTGAGGCATAAACATTTTAGCAAATCAGTTCCTTCACAGTTTTTGTTAGCTCTTTTGTTATTATTGTTCCACTTAATATCAGAACTAGTTAATTACATACAATTAGTAGTTCTTATCATGTTGATAGTATCTGAGAGTTATTGCACAAGTCTGAAGTTGGTTATTATTCTGAAATGGATAATATTCCACAGTGGAAGATGCTTTTTTAAAAACAGAGATTACCGTATTTATCGGCGTATAAAACGCACCGGCGTATAAGACACACCTTCCTTTTGGCCCTGGGTTTCAAGAAAAAAAGATTTAAAGCATTTTTGGGCCACTTACCGCTAGACTGCTTAATTAGCTAATTTACATTAATTGCACAAAAATACCAGGATCTTTTTAAAACACACAGCAATAAGACACATGAACAAAATGCACCAGAACATAAATCCCAAGTACAAAAAAAACCCAGACTCAACTCTTTTCCCCCAACCCATGCACAGTTTCCAAAGTAAACATAAATTCCAAGTACAAAAACTCCCAGACTCAACTCTTACCCCACCCCACCTATCACAGTTTCCAAAGCCTCCCCAACTAGGCCCAGTTCAGAAGCTTACCCAAGCTGCATTCCGAGGAAAGCTGGGAAGACCACGCCCTCTGCAGCTCAGCTGAACTGAATAGCGGAGCACAGCACCCTCTGCTGGCTGCTGAGAAGCTCAACTCATGCACGTGCATAAATTAAACCTGACAAACAGCTGTAGATCGGATAAATTAGTTAGGGAAGAAAGCACAAGGGAGCTCTCCGGCTCTGGAAAAACGCGGTAAGCCCGAAAATGCTTTAAAACGGGTGGGGGGAGGGATTTTTTTTAGTATTGGCGTATAAGACGCACCCTACTATTTTGGATCACAAATTTAGGCAAAAAAGTGCGTCTTATACGCCAATAAATACGGTAGTTATTACTGCCTCTGCAAAGCCACCTGCTCTAGTGTGGTTTATATTGCCTAGATTTTTTTTTTAATTTTAGGATAAGAATTCTACCAGACCTGCTACGAATACTCTCAAGTGTTTTATTAAATTGCAAGGGTGTAGCCCTTGGCAGTATTTAATATTTGCAGTGGTCACTCATTACCTATACTGAAATATTTGTAAGAGTGAATTAAAATAGAATTTCTTCAGGTAATATTTATCCTGCACCAGGATTTTCCCTCCAGATTAAATGCCAACAATAATAATTTCCTCTCTTCTGTGTTTTATTCCAGATGTATTTATTTTAAACCAAATTCTGTTATGGCTCTGGACTGTTGATGAATTCTGAAATTACATACGCATAGCTTAACAATGCACCTTGATGCCAGAACCTTCTCTCTAGCAGAGCAGTTGACCCTCGTGGTTCTGGACTCCTGGGGGCAGACTACTACAGGCCTATGGAGTTTGTGATTTTGATTCAGTTTGCATGTCTGAAACAACTCTTGGTCCATTTCCTTGTCCAGAGCCTACAGTTTGATCCTGGTCTTTATTAGGTCACAAGCAGTCAATAGGACTTTACTTCAAAACTTCCAGAATGTAACACTGCCTATACTCTTGCACATTATTCTCTTTTCTGTTTGGAGAACCAGTCTGGCTTTGCTTTCAGCCCCCAATAAAGGTGTGAAACGTTCCTCTGGGGAAATCTCCTCCTTGTTTCACCCCAAGAGAACTTGGAGTTGTTCTTCCGAAAAATGTGAACCAGTGTGGAAATTAATTAGGAACTGGCTTCATTAGAAATTCATTAGAAGAGGGGAAATTCATTAGAAATCTGGATAGGTTTTTGGGTTCACATCTGCCCCTAGCTGTAGATGCTGTTGTCTCCCATTTTGTCTCCCATGTTGTCTCCCTATGCCCCACAGATGTCTCTGGGGCACATTCACTTCATTTGATTATGTAAGGAAAAGGAAGGGGAAGAAAATGTACTGACTCCATCATTTAGACCCTGTTATCCTCATGCCAGCGGGTGGCGCAGTGGGTTAAACCACCGAACCATGAGCTGTCGATCAAAAGGTCGGCAGTTCGAATTCGCAACGGGGTGAGCTCTCGTTGCTTGGCCCAGCTCTTGCTAACCTAGCAGTTCCAAAGCATGTTAATGCGAGTAGATAAATAGGTACCGCTTGCGGGAAGATAAACAGCGCTCCGTGTTCCAGCTGCATGCTACGCGCTACAGCAAGGAGAGTCATGCCGGCCACATGACCACGGAGGCGTCTTTGGACAACGCTGGCTCTTCGGCCTTGAAATGGGGATGAGCACCACACCCTAGAGTCGGACACGACTGGACTTAATTGTCAGGGGTCACCTTTACCTATCCTCAAACTCATGATTCCATGCTGAACCTGGATCTACAGGTCCACCTACTCTTGTCCAGATTTGCCATGTGCTCCAGTTGCTATGTATGCTGTGGAAATACGGTAGGCGTATTGGAATGCTTTACAGGGGGTGCACAGAAGATGAGCTAGCTAGGGCCTGTGCATTAGCATTTCTTTGGTAAAATATTAACCTTTTAATGAGAATTAAAATTTTATATCTACTAATTCATTGGTATATTCCAAAATATTTAGACTAATCCTATGCACACTTTATGTCACTGAACAATGGAAGACTTCTTTCTAAGAACACATGCATATGATTGTGCTGTTAGAGCCCATGTACGTGTTTAATCTGAAATAATTCCCATAGAGTTCAGTAGGACTTCAGAATAAGTTTGCATAGGATTGCAACTTTTAGTCCATTATTATCTGAGTAGTCTGAACAGTTAGGGTTAAATCTTAGTTTCAGTGGACTCCCTGGTTTCCTGAAGTTTGGTCCGCTAATTTTTGGAACTATTAAATACATCCTTAAGGCATTTACTGCTGTGTCATTATAGTGGCTTTATGAACTTTTCCTGCTATATTTATTTATTATAAAGATGGCAGTAATTTTATCCTGCCACAAAAAGAACAACTTGCATACAAAAATTTTCAGTAACAAAATACAGTGTGAGGTTTTGACTGCTCTATTTTTATATTCTTAAAACATCACGGCAATTTCACTTGTGTGAACTTCAAAACATCCCATGTTTTATTTTGAATTATTGTTGAAAATCTAGCCAAAACCTTTTGGTCTAGAAATTGGGCTGAAATATTTCCCATGTGATTTTCAATACTTCCTGCTTTCGGTCAGTTCAGGAACACTATAAGATTAGGGTGTTTTTTTTGTTTTTGGGCATAGTTTTTTTTAAAATGCCCAAGAGATTGAGAAGAATTGAATGCTTGTTAAACATCTTCACTTCTCTAGACCTATATCAGAGTAATTGATGTGATTGCATGCATGCTTAAGATGTAGGACTTCAGCAGGCTGAACTGTGTTCTGGACTGTGCCCAGTGGACAATCACCATCAGAAAATTAGAAATGAATACCGGTAAGTTACATTCAAATGGGTGGCGCTCAATATAACTTTGCACTCAGTTCTGTTGGCATGAATCCTAAGAACCATTCACCAGCAGGTTTACTGGAACCATTCACCAATCCCAAGAACCATTCACCAACAGGTTTCCCTGCCTCTTCCTTCCCACTGCAACCCCCTTCTCCTGCTAGCTACTCTTGAAGGCTGAAGGGCCCTCTGGAATGGTGTTTGATGTGGTTTGAGAGGGAGTTGGAGTAAATCAGGGATCCCTATCCTTGTGTGAATGGAAGTGCCTTCCGCTCATGTTAGGGCTGTTTTGGTTTCATGCCACCTCTAGGATTTCATAGTCTCATTTCTTCTTATTCAGGGCTGTGCTTATCCTGAGATTCCTCTGATGTGCAGAATTGGGGGCAGGTTTCAGTATCTCAAGAAGATCAGGTTACATTTGCAAAGTCTCTTGTCATGAGGCTGCAAAGATAGACTTGAAAGTGTGTGGTGAAATCCTTGAAACCAAGCAGGAAGGGACATGGGAAGTCTCACAGATGTGGATCTTTCCTCTTTGATGATGTTCCTTCCCATAGGTGAGAAGTGATTGTTAGCTGGGAAGGGGAAGGGTTGCCCCCAGAATAGTGAGGCTTTTGATGTGTTGATTCCTTCCTCTGGAGGTAGGTTTGGGAAGATGGAAGGAAGGTAACAGGAAAGTGTGAGATCTTCTCCTCCTTTTGAAGAAGATTTGGAATGGCTGAAGTTAACACTTTCCATTGAAATAAGTCAGGGTCTCAGAGCAGCCTGGCACCAGTATCTGGGAGTTACTCCCTCATGAGCAGAAGGCACATGCCTGTTATCTGATGGGCACGCTAAGGCGTGAAGGACATCGATCTTGAGGTGACACTTGGAAGAATTCTAGGACACCTGCAAGATGCCTACTGTGCCATGGAGACAAAAGGCAGATCATGAGTCAGCAAGAATTAGCAAGGGATGTACTTAATGGAGAAGTAGCTGAGGCTACAAGGCCAGCAGTCCTTGCAGGGCGTTTGTTTCTGCCTGTAGTAAGACACTGATAGTCAAGGCGTTTTAGAATTAGCTCTGTGCTACTGTATTAGGTTCTAATGATGAGTTCATTCTAAGAACAAAACAAAACCACAAAAAATGGTTAGCTCTCTGATTTATAACTCTTCTGAGGTACAGTACTCCTGTCTGGTTTGCTGTGGCTAACCAAAATACTACAACTCAGTCATGATATGAACTGAAACCCATTTTACATAAGTCTTATTTAGTCAGCCCCAAAATGTAATTCATTCTGTAGAAGTTCTGTGCAATTCTACAAGTCTAGTAAAACCAGCACAGTGATTTCATTTTACAGAATTCTCCTAGCAGACTGCAGTGCTCAACAAAGGCTGGATTGTTTCTTTGTGAGACTCTTCAAAAGTTCTGGGCACGTGGCAGAGACTTGGCCCCTTACCTGTAGTCTATGACCAGGCAATAACAAAAACAAGGAACATAGGCTTGTCAGTCTATATAAAAATATTGTTATATATTTAGCAAGTAAAAAGCAGTGATTAAGCCATGTTAAATTTACACATTTAGATAAGGTAACTTTTAAAGAAACGTTTTCTTGTCACTCCAAGAAGTTTTTTGGCATTCTTCTTTCCTGTAAAATGAGCCATTTTTTTGATTAAATGCACAAAGATAATGTGGTTCAAAGTGCCTGGAGTAAGGAATAATAACAGTCTCATAATGCAAAAATATTGCAAGTATTTGGAGAAAATTTGTGGTTTTACACAGCTTCCCCACCCCCTTCCAGTAGAATCTAAGATTTCATGAAGATTTACCATAAAACTAGAAGCACTGAATACCAATCTTCTCAGTACCCTTTTAAGAAAAGTTTTGTATATTTCTTCTATTTTTTTTAGCCTCTTAAAAAAATCCAGTAGTTCTTGAGAACTGGTGTGATCTTTTCTTTATTTCGTCTAAATACCTGCTAATACAGCATAAGTACATTTTGCACTGGTATACAGATGGTAATAACTGATTTATGGTGCAATTCTATGCACCCTCTAGGCTGGCACAGCACATGCTGCACCATCCTAGGGTGTCACAGACACGCCGCAAAGCACGTTGCAACACCCTGTAAGTAACGGGTGCCGACAGGAAGGCCTACACTGTCCCACCAGCATGGAATCCAGACCCCGTGTATGATGGAGCAGTTGCATGGGGAAGCCCCATGCATGCCGCTCCGAGTGGCATGGGGAGGGTGGGGGGAGGGCAGTTCAGGTCCAGGAGGGGGAGGGATCAGCGACGCTGCCACATGCTATATTCTATCCCCTCTCCCGGTCCTCTTTCCCCAACACAGGCCTGCTCGGTTACCCAGGGTAAGTGGGCAAATGTTTGTAAGCGGATATACCTCCAGCCTCCTCCTTCCCTAGATAGGATACAGCATAGGTCACACAGCCCAAGCTGCATGGTCTACGCCAGGGAAGGATAGGATTGGGCTGTCACTCAAAGGTATAATCAAGCGTATAGATTCCCATTTTGCCTGCAAGCTAGCTGCCTGCCTGTGACGGATTAGAATTGCCTAACTGCCTGCATGTTACCAGGCAGGCAAACTTCACATTTTTGTTTACTTTTAGGCCACAGATAACAATTCCGACCTAGCAGTTCCAAAGCATGTTAATGCGAGTAGATAAATAGGTACCGCTTGCGGGAAGGTAAACAGCGCTCTGTGTTCCAGCTGCATGCTACGCGCTGCGGCAAGGAGAGTCATGCCGGCCACATGACCACGGAGGCGTCTTCGGACAACGCTGGCTCTTCGGCTTTGAAATGGGGATGAGCACCACACCCTAGAGTCGGACACAACTGGACTTAATTGTCAGGGGTCACCTTTAGCGTTACCTTATGCCCATGGCATATATCAGTGGCATTACTTTTTGTTCTTTATATAAGTGCATGTAGAAGTTGCATCTAGATGTTTAAGTTGAATAAATAATACTTGTTTTGACTTGAAGTGCAGGTCTGGGTGTTCCCTGCTTTTCTTAAGAAACAGGAATTCCCCCTCTCACTCCTCTTCTTTTTCTCTATGGTCATTACAGAGGCACATGCATCAGGCCAAACGTTTGTAGAACGTAATCACATTTTGGTATGAAATCAGAAGTGATGAGCCACGGTTTAGGATTGGTTTTCCAACCAGAACTGGAGACCATCATTTCAAGAAGATTTGCAAGCCATAGTATGTACTTACTGTGATTTGCTATGACGGCCATGTTGGTGAACCAGTTACCACCACTGCATCATCTCTGGAGGATGCCACACCTTAGACATGGAAGTGCTGAGCAAATGGCAAATGAGAGCACACGAGCTTCTCACTGATGGTGCTGTGGAGGTGCTCATTGGGGCCTCAGAACCGTAGCAATTGAAGGGATGATCCAAGTGCCCTTTTCCAGCTCCAAGCTCAAGAGGTGGGGGCTGGGCTTATGCTTATAATGCTGGATTTTCTAAGTGTTCCAAATCAGAAGCGTCGTCAGGGTAGGGGCAGGGGGGCTTTGGGTCCCAAGGCGGCGGGCGCATGTGGTGGCGGAGGGGCGCACTTGCCTCCGGGAAGCATTTCCTCCGTCGTTTGTCTTGGTGCTGGGCCTGCCCTGGAGCTCGTTCGGCTCCTAAATACCTAGTAAAACGGCAGGGGTGTGTGTGATTGGAACTGCGCTGGGTGCGCGTGTCAATCTGACGTCACGCCCGGGTCATGTGGGGGCGTCGGGTTGGCGCCCCCTCCCAGAATCGCCACTGTTCCAAATGCCTCATGAAAGCAAGTGTCAGTTCTCCTGTCAACAGAGGGCTGGGGCTTCCTGCATTTGCACTGAGCTTCCAAGGTTCAGGTGACTTAAAAATGTAGCACAACTGCAGAAACTATCTTTCCTCAAGGGAATTGTTCACACACTGAATTCCAGAGGACCTTTGTATGGTCAGGTATGACCTTGCTACCTGGTGGTGTTATGATGTTACTATTTTAAAATATGTATACTGTATACTGCTTTTTAATTAAAAAAAAGTTGTTCACAAAGCGGCCAGTTGCATCCAAGTCATAGGGCAGAGTGCTTTGGGAATAAAATTAATTCCACCAAAAATATTTTTATCATCTGTGTTTCTGAAATAAGTGTTTGGGATGTTATGATCTGGCTCACAGTTATCCTATGTGTTTTTGTTTTGTTTTTTTGATGTGCTAGAATAGCAGTCAAAAACAAGGCGATCCTATTTTCCAGGTACTAAGAGAATGTGAACTTGAGTTGTGACAGAGTTGTAGTTATTCTTGCTGGAAATGGTCTAATTAGGGAGACAATCTGTTCGTGTATTCCATAGTAAAATGTTCTGTGATGCAATCTATTTTATATTTAGTCTTGCTGGCCAGCCATCAGTGTTACAAAATGCAGTGGTGATATTGATGTTCCACAGCTGAAAGAAAATAAGAGCAAAAACAATGTCTCATCATAGTAAATCATATTTAGATACAAAAGTCCCCAAAGGTCACTCCCTTTTAATAGTTGCAGCTTTGAAAATGTGTGGCAACTCCTGTGTAGTTACTTATGTCCCATTTTCTTTCTTTGCTTGTGTGACCAGTGCAGACAATGCATTTTGGGAGTTGAAAGAAATTTCTATTGATATAAATAAAATGCGTACAGTGGTATATGCAAAATCACCATATTATGTGCACTGAGCACTTGAGAGTCTACTAAACCACAACAGATTCAGAATAACTCCAGCAAGCTATTTCTTTAAGTTTAATGGGCGATTGCTTACAGGACTCGGATGTGTGAACCTTGAGACAAATGTCATTTTAAAGTGTGTTTTTCTGGTCTTTGGCTTTATTTATTTTAAATCACATTTTCCAATTGTTGCATTTTTTTTTAGCCTATACTTTTATTTTATCTCCTGTGTCAGGCTTGTCTTGCCACCATATTTCGTGTAAAATCACTGATGTATGCATTATACATAAGAAGCTCCCATAGTTGAAATTAGAAAAGAAAAAGGTCCCATATTAAGATTTTGTTCTGGATAAGGCAGCAGGAAGTCTGCCTTGCCCCTTTTTGTGTCTTGGAATTTGGAGAATCTGGAACTAGACCATAATGTGGGCTGACATTAAACCAAAATGTTCATGTTGGTAGTGAGGATCTGGTGTCTTTTCCAGTGTTCCAGGGCCACAAGAAGACTGAGCCCATACCCCTCTACCCTTTCCAAGACTATTGTTTCCACATATTCAGTATGTTTATGATTAAGTCAGCAGACTGGAGAACATGAAGGGTGTGCTGTTCAGTGTAGAATCACTTCCATCTGTTGTAAATTCTTGTCAGATGTTGGGAAACAGCAGGCAAAAGCTAACAGCAAGTGCTCTATCCATGTTCCAAGGAAGAAGTTATTTGTTGTATAGGCTTATATTCTGCTGTTAATTAATTAAATGTACTTTTGTTATTTCTCAACGTGCTCATTTATTTGGGCCACAGTCTGGGGAACCGCGCTACTAACTGCACATTCTTGCTGAATGAGTTTCCCGCACTTCAATCATGGCAAGCCACTTTTGAAACTTGGAGAGTTTTGAAAAGCAGTTTGCAATGCTGTATTGGGGGCATAGGGCTACCTTCCAACGAAAAAAGTCAAAAACACCTAAGTATGCTGCTTCTAATGATTGAGTATGCTGCTTCTAATGATTAAGGTTTTGTGGCTGAAATAACTGAAATTTCTTTGTAAAAAATAAAAATATTATATAAAAAGCAGCCCTCTCTATGTAAGCATTTTCAATATCAGAATACAAAGCAGAGCTATGCAAACAGTGGTACCGCCTTCAAGAAATGAATAAGAAAAATGACTAATCTCAGATATGGAAGATCCTGTATTGGTATTGAACTAAATATAGACTCAAACTACACAGTAGGAACAAACCTACTAACAAACAGTAGGGTGAATTAGCTGCTGAGAGACACCAGCTGTTTTCTATGGTATGATCAGGATTCACTTCTGAAACTGTGAGGAAGCTTCCCCGTGGAATTCTAAACTGGTGGTGAAATTTTGTCCATCCAGCACTGTTTCACAAATTATGGTAAATCAGGTCTTTAGCAAGGTGCATCCCTTGATTTTTCTAATTTGAACATAAGATTTTTGGATTTTTGCAGTGGAGAAGATAACTAATAAGGTCTCTTGTGCGATTTAGAAATATTCATATACAGTTGGCCCATTTTATCCGCAGGGGTTTGGTTCCCCAACCCCCCCGCAGTTGTGAAAATCTGCGTTAAATTAAATCCTTGGTGGGGGGAGCGGAGGGGGGAGTTGCCACAGTACCTTATTTTCAGCTGCACAGGGCCTGTCACCCATTTCTTGCCTTCTAAGTACTCCAAAATGCTTCAAACAGTTATAAACAACAACAGCAACCGACCCCAAGCAACTTCTAGTTGGGCAACGTGAACCAGAAGTTGTTTCCAATCACAGGGTTTTTTTACTGTTTTTTTTAAGTACTTAGGAGGTGTGCAGGTGGTGGGCCCTGCGCAGCTGAAAAATAAGGTACTGTGGTGCCGCCCCCAGCCCTCAGCAGGACTCCTACTTCCAGGGTTAGCTACCCTCATTGAGGCAAATCCGCAGGTGGCTAATCCATGAGGGGGGAAAGGGGCAACTGTAATCAGATATGTTCAGAGAGAAATGTATGGTAATGTCCCTTAATACAGTTGTTCAGAAGTATTGATATTTGAGGCAAGACCATCACTGATGTAAGAAAGTCCTTCTTTGTCCATTTCCAACACATACCCGAACATCAACTACTGTAGTCATATGTTGAGTCTTGGTGGCATAAATAGATAACTCTTCAGATATAGATATCTATTCAGTAACTTAAAATTATGATGCCATGCTTACTTAACTTACATAGATTTTAGAGGTAAGGAACACCCAACTTCGTTTCAGGTAGATCTGTGAAGTTGCTGATTAAAGGCCCATTCCCAAGAATTCACCTAAGAAATAGTTTGTGTTCAAGTTAGCGAACCCAGTAACGTATTAGAAAAGAAATACAGTATCTCGTTTAAAGTAGCAACATCTGTTCTTGATTAGACACTTAAAGTTCATAAGGGCTTGCATTATTTGAGAGATCAAAAGGTTGCTCCCAAGAAGGTACTGCATTTGAAGGTATTTCAACTAGAAGCTGATGGTCCTGCATTATAGATTAGACTTCTGACTGATAGAGTATATAATGCTCTAATAATTCATTAGTCTTTAAAGTTTCAGCATTCTGCCCAGTTAAAAGGTGCCTACATCCAGTTCTGGGCAGAATAGATAGGGAAGCTGAGCGCAGGGAAGGGGGGAAGCTTTGCATTTCTGTCTATCCAAAACAGGTAACCATTTCCCTGCTAACTGGGCAAAGAGGCACCTTTTAAACTGGTATCCTCTTACATTTACATTTTCCTCTTACATTTCACAGGTGAATTTCCAGGCAAGCGTCTTGTTCAGTTCAAATTTACAGGTAGTTTCTGTGCCCCATAGCTTGGAGGCAGATGGAAAAGTTGGAGAAATGTTTAGTGAGCTTGCAAAATGTTTACCTTATTTGCAAGTCAGGGCAATACTAGATGAAGTAAACACAGACGTATTGCCTTCCCTTCCATCTTACAGCATCACACATCCAAGGGAGTATGACAAATGTGTGATGTTCCAGTCATGTTCTTCCTGTTCACGGTCTGGAGCAGTAATTCAAATTCCTGGATGCCAGCATTAAGGTTTATTTTTTAGGTGCTTGAGCATAAGGGATTTTTGTAGCCATGCTTATTACTTCCCAATGTGATATTCACATCCTAATCAGTTGTGTCCTTTTCTTTGCAGAAGTCTTCCACTGAGGTTACAGTTTTATGTTTAAACTCTGTTGTTGATCATGTTTGTTCAAAGTTCTGAGGAGGAGAGCCTCAAGTTGTTAGGGGAAGGGAAAAAATTGTTTCTCAGGAACACTGCATACTGGAAACACCTTGCAGATGGTGGAAATAGTAGACAGGAAGGATACTTTTGTGGTTGAAGCCTGTTACCATCAGTCAAAAAGCCCAGGTTTCCATGCTGCTGGTGTCACATACTTCCATTTAAACTTCATTTAGAAGACATTTATGAATAAGCCATTTATGGCTTTATTTTCAGAGATCCTATTTTCGGAATGTTGAGCCAGTCACTTCTGTGTGATCCAGTTTCTTAAAAGCTAAGATTAGTCTAGCAAGACTTTCCTATTTCACCCATGTAGTTTGACGCTCTAAAGTTTGAGAGTTTGAATATTTATCTATGTGATCACCATAGAACTACTGGTATTGCTTCAGGCTGGTCTGTTTTGTTTGTTTGTTTTGATTTAAATGTGTTTATTTATTTTACTGTGTTAGCCTCTTTTGTTGAAAAGCAGTGTATAAATATTCTTAATAATAATAATTTTTATCCCAACTTTCAGATAAACATGGCTGACAGCAGAAATTAAAATGGTCTATTTAAAACAGGGGCGGGGAACCTTTTCCCTGGCGAGGGCCGTTTTAAATATTAGAAATTTGCTTGAGGGCCGGCTGTAAGGCCGTTTTTATTTATTTAATTAATTTTTGCCCCCGCCCCCCCCCCCCATCAGCCTCCGGAGGCTCCGTGCTCACTGTCCAAAGCCGCCGCCGGGTCCGCGCGTCACCTCCGGCGTACCATGCCGATAAGGAAAGAGCTTGCCCTCATCGGCGTGGTACGCATGTGCGAAATGGCCAACGGCCTGGTGAGAAGGGGTCGAGGCGACGGCCGGGGAGGACATGCAAAGGCCCTCTCCCAGCCTTCGGAGGTGACGCACGGCCTCCCGGCAATCTCTCCGGGGGCCGGACCGGATGGTCTCGGTGGCCTGATCTGGCCTTGGGGCCTGAGGTTCCCCACCGCTGATTTAAAACATATGTTTTAATAGAACAAATAGAACAGAAGTGAAAATGAGACCAGCAATAAAACAATCGGCTAGCGGCAAAGTCAGCAATAAACAGCAAGAGCACATGATGATGATGATGATGGTGTATATACCGCTTTGCAGCAAAAAAGACGCTTACAAAGTTATTTACATAGCAAAAATAAATGATTTCCTATCCCTAAAGGGCTCACAATCTAAAAAGATGCAAAAGAGACACCAGCAACAGCCACTAGAAGAGTCACTGATTTCGGTTGAGGAAGACCAATTGCTCTAACACTGTTAAATATGAGAGATCCACCACTTTAAAAGGTGCCTCTTTGTCCAGTTAGCAGGGGTTTACTAATATTAGAGTAAAAAAGGTAAAGGTGACCCCTGACAATTAAGTCCAGTCGTGTCCGACTCTAGGGTGTGGTGCTCATCCCCACTTCAAAGCCGAAGAGCCAATGTTGTCCGAAGACACCTCCGTGGTCATGTGGCCGGCATGACTCTCCTTGCCGCAGCATGTAGCATGCAGCTGGAACATGGAGCGCTGTTTACCTTCCTGCAAGCGGTACCTATTTATCTACTCACATTAACATGCTTTGGAACTGCTAGGTTGGCAGGAGCTGGCCAAGCAACGAGAGCTCACCCCGTCGCGGATTCGAACTGCCGACCGTTCAATCGACAGCTCATGGTGTAGCGGTTTAACCCACTGCGCCACCCGCTGTATCATCGACTAAAAACATGGGAGAATAAAATTGTCTTCACCAGGTATCTAAAAGCTAATAGAGGCCAAACAAGTGCCTCCGAGGAGGCCACTTCACAATCAGGGTGGCCACCACTGAGAATGCCCCAGTCCCCATCTCCAGCACCTCCTAAACTTTGAAGGCACTTGAAACACTGCTTGTAATGAAGATCTGTTTGTTTCTTTAGGCAGGGTGGCAGCTTGACCTCTAGACCATACCTCTTGCCCTACTGTATCTACTGTCCAAGTTTCTTTTTTACCACTTTCAGATATATACCGTATTTATTGGCGTATAAGACGCACTTTTTTGTCTAAATTTGTAACCCAAAATAGTAGGGTGCGTCTTATACGCCAATACTAAAAAATCCCTTTTCCCCCCCACCCGTTTTAAAGCATTTTTGGGCTTACCGCGTTTTTTTCCGGAGCCTAGAGCTCCCTTGTGCTTTCTTCCCTTACTAATCTATCCGATCTACAGCTGTTTGTCGGGTTTAATTTATGCACCTGCATGAGTTGAGCTCAGCAGCCACCAGAGGGCGCTGTGCTCCTCAGTTCAGTTCAGCTGAGCTGCAGAAGGCGTGGTCTTCCCAGCTCTCCTTCCGATGCTGAATGAATGCAGCTTGGGTAAGCTTCTGAACTGGGCCTAGTTGGGAGGCTTTGGAAACTGTGCATAGGTGGGGTGGGGTAAGAGTTGAGTCTGGGTTTTTTTTTTGTACTTTTATGTTTTTTACTTTGGAAACTGCATGGGTGGGTTGGGGGGGAAGAGTTGAGTCTGGGGGTTTTTGTACTTGGGGTAAATGTTTTTTACTTTGGAAACTGTGCATGGGTGGGTTGGGGGGAAAAGTGTTGAGTCTGGGGGGTTTTGTACTTGGGGTAAATGTTTTTTACTTTGGAAACTGCATGGGTGGGTTGGGGGGAAAAGAGTTGAGTCTGGGGGTTTTTTGTACTTGGGATTTATGTTCTGGTGCATTTTGTTCATGTGTCTTATTGCTGTGTGTTTTAAAAGAGATCCTGGTATTTTTGTGCAATTTATGTAATTATGTAATTTATGATTATGTAATTATGTAATTATGTAATTTAATAATTACATAATTAAAAAAATTATGTAATTTATGTAAATTAGCTAATTAAGTGGCCAAGTGGCCCAAAAATGCTTTAAATCTTTTTTTTCTTGAAACCCAGGGCCAAAAGGAAGGTGCATCTTACATGCCGATAAATACGGTAATATGCATGGATGCGCACGAGCACTGCTGTGGGTTTTCTAAATAAAAGTGCAAATTTCACAACGCTATGCCAGGAGATGTGTTTTGAACATTCTGCCATTCAGCTTCAGTGAATTGTGCTTAAATTGGTACGTTCTGAGCATTTGATCCAGTGCTGCAGATGGTACTGCTGCTAATGTTTTAGAATTGGATAAGGCAGGGGCACGCGGACCTCTTGCTGGGGGTACGCCAAGCCCTGCCCCTTATCTGCCCCATCATCTGATTTTGGTTTTGGGCTTATTTTTGAACTTTGGAAAATGTACTTTGGTGGGGTGGGGGAGGGAGGAGCTGATTAATTATTCAAGTTCTGGTCCACCCATCAAAAAGGATATAGTTGAATTGGAAAAGGTGCAGAAAAGAGCGACCAGAATAATTCGTGGGCTGGAGCACCTCCCTTATGAGGAAAGGCTACAGCGTTTGGGACTTTTCAGTCTAGAAAAAAGGCACCTGAGGGGGGACATGATTGAGACGTATAAAATTATGCATGAGATGGAGAGAGTGGATAGAGGGAAATTCTTCTCCCTATCGCACAACACCAGAACCAGGGGACATGCACTAAAATTGAGTGGAGGGAGAGTTAGAACGGACCAAAGAAAATATTTCTTTACCCAGCGTGAAATTCATCTGTGGAACTCCTTGCCACAGGATGTGGTGATGGCACCTGGCCTAGATGCCTTTAAAAGGGGTTTGGACAGATTCATGGAGGAAAAGACCATCACAGGTTACAAGCCATAAGCAACCTCCTGGTTTTAGAAGTAGGTTTTCTCTGTGCCAGGTGCAGGGGAGTGGCAGCAGGAAACAGGTTATCTTGTTGGCTGTGTGCTCCCTGAGGCATCTGGTGGGGCCACTTTGTGATACAGGAAGTTGGACTAGATGGGCCTTTGGCCTGATCCAGCAGGGCTCTTCTTATGTTCTTATGATTTTGGGAAGTGTGACTTGGAGAAAAAAAAGAGATCCTTGCATCTCTCTGTGTGTGTGTGTGTGTGTGTGTGTGTGTGTGTGTGTGTGTGTGTGTGTGTGTGTGTGTGTGTGTGTTTTCTCCAAGTCACACTTCCCAAAATCATAAGAACATAAGAAGAGCCCTGCTGGATCAGAGTTAAGACATTTTTCACATTTAAAATTGTTTTAGTACTTTTTATTTAACGATTAATTACCTAATTAACTAATTGATTTATCCAATTAATTAGCAGTTAATTTGCAGGGGGTACTTCAGAAAATTGGACCGTGATAGGGAGTACCCAGGCCTCCAAAGGTTGAGAACTCCTGGGATAAGGGAACAGGAGCAGGCTATAGTCTTGTGTGCTTCCTTCCTTTCCTTATCAGTGCAGACCCTCCCCCAGTAGCTTTAACCACAGTTTGTTTAAAACATTTGTACTCCACCTTTCTGTCCTATTAAAGGGATTTTCAAGACAGCTGGTGGTACAACATTAACCTGCAGTAACCATAGTTCACTAACCTAGTTACCTTTTAACCAGAGTTTGCAAAACTACTTCAGGCCTTTGTTTGAAATATTGGTTAACATGAGGACTCTGGTTAGTTGATGCGGTCACATTTCTGCTCATCTTGTGGTGGTCTTTCTGATCTTTGTTGAAATTTTACAGCTGCTCTTACCTCTCCATTGTTAAATATTGCACCTTGTGTAAAGGCTCCTGGAACTGATCTCTCAAAGATGCTCGAAGCACTGGGCATGTGACATTGCAACCCTGCCCCTTCTTTCCTGTCTTGTCCCCAAAATATTTATTTCTGCTGACAGTGTTAGGACCATAGATCAGAGGTTCTCAACCCTTTCTCAGCAGAGTACCACCTCTCTCCTACTGTGTACCACCGGAAGTGACTGGTGATGATGACATCATCACCAGTTACTTTTGGCTTTTCAGGTTTTTGGAAGCCAGAAAATGCAGATAGGCAGGCTCTGGGCAGGTGGGAGGACTCTTCTCAGCATTCCTGAGAGACTCGACCATAGGTAGGAGCCTCTCGGGAGCAAAAACATGCCACCGAAAGTGCCGCGTTGGAGCGGGGTTCCAGTGGTCCGAGTACCACCAGCAGTTGACCGAAGTACCACTGGTGGTACTAGTACCACTGACTGAGAACCCCTGCCATAGATGGCTTCTGATTCTAAATACCTTTTTGCACAAGTGAATAGGATCCTTTTTTTCTCCCTGCAATACTTCCTATATATGAAATCTCTTGGAGAAACTTCAATGTGAGCCAATTACAGAAATGGCTGTTTCTGCTACACGTACAGCTCAGTTTTCAATGAAGTTCTGAGTGTAATCCTGTACATTTTCTGTGTAGGAAAACACAAGACACATTCATGTGTGTTAAGTGACCCTAAGAATGATGAACAATAGTATTATGAACTATGAAGACAAACATGCAGTGACATTTAGGGGGAAAAAAACACCCAATGGTTTTTACAGTGTGGTCTTGGTAGAAATGGAGTTCCCATATTCCAGTAACTTTCAGAGTGTGTTACAATTCTGTTATCTTAGAGTGCATTTGAAAATGGCCTGAAGAACTTGGTTTGAAAGATGAGGCAGCAATCATATCAGCAATTTAAATACACATAGTTCCATGTCGGCTTCAGTGTGATTAAATAAAAACTGTGCTATGTGAGTATGCATTTTATGCTATGGTTTTTGTGTTGATAGCTGCTTTAGAATTTTTGTTTATATTGCTACTATATTGGTTTTGTTATTGTTAACTTCATTGTAAGTAGGTCTCTTGAATGGCCCAGTGGGGAGGAAGAAGCAGGCTATTAAAGCTTTGTATGAAATAAACTGATAGGTGGCTGATTTCGAATGGTCAAAAGGGAGTATTTCTTCACATAGCACATAATGTATCTGTGGAATTCACTACTTCAAGATGTTAGTGACCACCAACTTAGTTGACTTTAAAAAGGGGATTAGACATATTTGTGGGGGACAAGTCTGTCTCTGGGTATTAGTCGTGATGGCTGTATGGTACAGGTTAGTTATCCCTTATCCGGACATCTGAAATCCAGACTATTCCAAAATTCAGACATTTTTGGAGCTATGACCACTAAACATATTTCAGCACCTGGCTGGCACAGCACAAGGCATGTTATGGCACAAAATTATTAAAAATATTGTATAAAATTACCTTCTTGTTATGTGTACAAGGTGTATATGAAACATAAATGAATTTTGTGTTTAGACTTGGGTCCCATCCCCAAGATTATCTTTTTGCAAATATTCCGAACTCCAGGCAACTTTCCGTCCCAAGCAGTCTGTATAAAGGATACACAACCTGTACCTCCAGATTCCGAGGTCGTGTGCCTCAGAAAACCATTTGCAGGAGAGCTAAGGAGGAAGAGAGATCTGCCTTCAGCTCCTGCTTGTGGACTACCCTGAGGCAACTGATGGACCTCTGTGGGAAACAGGATGTTTCAAACCGTTTACAAATTTATTCATAAGAAAAATAATGGTTCTATTGTATTTCAAGCCATATTCATCGGGGCAAAAACCCTGACATTTCTGAAGATATTTTTTGTAAGAAACTTCTGGGAGATTGTGGCTCCTTTTGGAACATGATTTTTGTAAGAAACTCATTGTACGTTTGCTATTCGCGGTTCCCTGATGAAGACCATAGTTCAAAGCACACTGGGACAGTTATTTGTCATAATGAAATTGTCTCCTGCATGTGTTGGATTCTGTTGCTGCTTTTGGTTTGTGGTGCTGCCCTCCTTGGTTTTGTTTCGCTAGAAGCTGCTTATACCATTTTATTTCTGGTGGTGTTGGAAGACAAACCTTACCGTTTGTCGAGTTAAGCAGCTGGGCGAGTTCAGCAGCGGGGCGAGGAAGCCAGGCCCCACACACTGCCCGGCGCTTTCCTTGAAGAGAGGAGAGAGGAAGAGAGGAGAGCTCCAACAACCTTGAAGAGAGGAGAGCTCCAACAACATTAACAACATTAAGGTACCCAAACTTTGATAAATCCATCACTTACACTCAAAAGCTATGCAGTCAGACAGACAGCAGAAGGGTAGGGGCTATCCAGTGTTTTGCACTGAGTGTCACATGTATGACTATCTGCCTCTTGGGCACAAGTCATGGGTGTGTGCTCGGTGCAAAGAGCTCCAGGCTCTCAGGGAACGGGTTCGCTCCCTCGAAGCCACGGTTGCTGACCTGGAGAAGCAGAGACAGGTAGAGAGGAACCAGGGTGAGACTTCTAGGGACGTGGAGGCATCGTCCCACCCTCAGTTGGCCAGCTCCTCAGCTGTCAGGAAAGGGAGTCTCAGGGCTGGAGGACGTCGCTCTGGAAAAGAGGGAAACAATCCCACAGTGGGGACCCCTTCTTCGGGTGATGGGCCCGTATCCAGTCGCACTATGGATACTCCTCTGGGGAGGGGGCGAAGGGGGCTTCTTGTCGTGGGTGACTCTATAGTCAGGAACATAGAGAGGGGGGTCTGTGACAGATGTGAGGACCGCACGGTGACTTGCCTACTTGGTGCAAAGGTTGCGGACATCACCTCTCGTCTAGATAGGCTGGTAGAGAGTGCTGGGGAGGAGGTAGCGGTTGTGATGCATGTTGGCACCAACGACGTGGGGAAATGTAGCCGGGCGGTCCTGGAGGCCAAATTTAGGTTGCTAGGTAGGAAGCTCAAATCCAGGACCCCAAAGGTAGCGTTCTCAGAAGTGCTACCTGTTCCACGCGCAGGGCCAGCTAGGCAGGCGGAGCTCAGGGGTCTCAATGCGTGGATGAGACACTGGTGTCAGGAGGAGGGGTTTAAGTTTGTTAGGCACTGGGGAACGTTTTGGGACAAGCCGGGCCTGTACAAGAGGGACGGGCTTCACTTGAACCAAAACGGAACCAGACTGCTGGCGCATAACATTAAGAAGGTGGCAGAGCAGCTTTTAAACTGACTCCTGGGGGAGAGCCGACAGGAGCCGAGGGGCATCCGGTTCGGGACTCCTCATCCCTAGGGAATGAGGGTGCAGAGGATGGGGAACAGTCAAGTAATAGCAGAGTAAAAATTGGGAGTGGTAGCGTGATGGGACATGACAGCCAGTCAAGCAGGACAGAAGGCTGCAGGAATAAAGGTTCAAACATGCAGCCCTTCTTGGGGGACGAGGTATATAAGTGCTTTTATGCAAATGCCCGAAGTTTACGGGCAAAGATGGGAGAACTGGAATGTTTGGTGGCTAGGGAAAACATTGACATAGTAGGTATAACAGAAACCTGGTGGAATGCGGAGAACCAGTGGGATACTGCAATTCCAGGATATAAACTCTATAGGAGGGACAGAGAGGGGCGTGTTGGAGGTGGGGTGGCCATCTATGTCAAAGAGGGGGTAGAATCCACCAGAGTAGAGCTGGAGGGGGGCTCTGACTCCTCCGTAAAATCACTGTGGGTTAGATTACCAGGCTCAAAGAGTGATGTAATAGTAGGGGCATGCTACCGTCCTCCAGATCAAAAACCTGAAGGGGATCTTGAAATGAGGAAGCAAATCAGGGAGGTGTCAACGAGAGACAGGGTTGTAGTCATGGGGGACTTCAATTATCCTCACATCGACTGGTCAATTCATGCTCAGGTCATGAAAGAGAGACTGGATTTCTGGATATGTTAAATGACTGTGCCTTAGAGCAGCTTGTCATGGAACCGACCAGAGGACAGGTTACTCTGGACTTGATATTGTGTGGCACTCAAGATCTGGTCAGGGAGGTAAATGTTACCGAACCGTTGGGGAACAGTGACCATGCTGCGATCTGTTTCGCCATGCATGTCGGAGGGAGAGTGCTGAGCAAATCTGACACGAAAACCCTTGACTTCCAAAGGGCAGACTTCCCCAAAATGAGGAGACTAGTTAAAAAAAAGCTGAAAGGGAAGGTAAAAAGAGTCCAATCGCTCCAGAGTGCATGAAGGCTGTTTAAAACAAGAGTCATAGAGGCCCAGCGGGAGTGTATCCCACAAAGGAGGAAGGGCTCAACCAAGTCCAGGAGGGTGCCCGCATGACTAACAAGCACAGTTAAGGAGGCTGTAAAAGGCAAGGAAGCTTCCTTCCGTAAATGGAAGTCTTGCCCTAATGAGGAAAATAAACAGGAGCACAAACTGTGGCAAAAGAAATGTAAAAAGATGATACGGGAGGCCAAGCAAGACTTTGAGGAACGTATGGCAGGCAACATAAAAGGGAATAATAAAAGCTTCTTCCAATATGTTAGAAGCAGGAAACCTGCCAGGGAAACGGTTGGTCCGCTGGATGGTGAGGGAGAGAAAGGGGTGATAAAAGGGGACTTGGAGACTGCAGAGAAATTAAATGAGTTCTTTGCATCTGTCTTCACGGCAGAAGACCTCAGGCAAATACCGCTGCCGGAACGGTCTCCCCTGACTAAAGAATTAAGTCAAATAGAGGTTAAAAGAGAAGACGTCTCAGACTTAATTGACAAAATAAAGATCAATAAATCACCAGGCCCGGATGGCATCCACCCAAGAGTTCTGAAGGAACTCAAGAATGAAGTTGCTGACCTCTTGACCAAAATATGCAACTTGTCCCTTAAAACGGCCACTGTGCCAGAGAATTGGAGGATAGCTAATGTCACGCCAATCTTTAAAAAAGGAAGGAGGGGGGACCCGGGAAACTACAGGCCGGTCAGCCTAACATCTGTTCCAGGGAAGATGGTGGAAAGTCTCATTAAGGATAAAATCTTAAAATACATAGAAGAACAAGCTCTGCTGAGGGAGAGTCAGCATGGCTTCTGCAAGGGGAAGTCTTGCCTCACAAACCTGTTAGAATTTTTTGAAAAGGTCAACAGGCATGTGGATGCGAGCGAACCCGTGGATATTATATATCTGGATTTTCAGAAGGCGTTTGACACGGTCCCTCATGAAAGGCTCCTGAGAAAACTCCACAGTCAGGGAATAAGAGGGCAGGTCCTCTTGTGGATTAGGAACTGGTTGAAGTCCAGGAAACAGCGAGTGGGAGTCAATGGGCAATTTTCACAGTGGCGAGAGGTGAAAAGCGGTGTGCCCCAAGGATCGGTCTTGGGACCGGTGCTTTTCAACTTATTCATAAATGACCTGGAGTCGGGGATAGGCAGTGAGGTGGCCAAGTTTGCAGATGACACTAAACTTTTCCGGGTGGTGAAGACCAGCAGGGATTGTGAAGAGCTCCAGAAGGATCTCTCCAAACTGGGAGAATGGGCAGCAAAATGGCAGATGCGCTTCAATGTAAGTAAGTGCAAAGTGATGCACATTGGGGCAAGAAACCAAAATTTCACATATACGCTAATGGGTTCTGAGTTGTCTGTGACGGATGAAGAGAGAGATCTTGGGGTGCTGGTGGACAGGTCGATGAAAGTGTCGACCCAGTGTGCGGCGGCTGTGAAGAAGGCCAATTCCATGCTCGGGATCATTAAAAAAGGGATTGAGAATAAAATGGCCAATATCATTATGCCTTTGTACAAATCGATGGTAAGGCCACATCTGGAGTATTGTGTCCAGTTCTGGTCACCACACCTCAAAAAGGATATAGTTGAATTGGAAAAGGTGCAGAAAAGAGCGACCAGAATGATTTGTGGGCTGGAGCACCTCCCTTACGAGGAAAGGCTACAGCGTCTGGGGCTTTTCAGCCTAGAAAAAAGGCGCCTGAGGGGGGACATGATTGAGACTTATAAAATTATGCATGGGATGGAGAGAGTGGATAGAGGGAAATTCTTCTCCCTCTCGCACAACACCAGAACCAGGGGACATGCACTAAAATTGAGTGGAGGGAGAGTTAGAACAGACAAAAGAAAATATTTCTTTACCCAGCGTGTAATTCATCTGTGGAACTCCTTGCCACAGTATGTGGTGATGGCATCTGGCCTAGATGCCTTTAAAAGGGGTTTGGACAGATTCTTGGAGGAAAAGACCATCACAGGTTACAAGCCATAAGCAACCTCCTGGTTTTAGAAGTGGGTTTTCTCTGTGCCAGGTGCAAGGGAGTGTCAACGGGAAACAGGTTATCTTGTTGTCTTGTGCTCCCAGAGGCATCTGGTGGGGCCACTGTGTGACACAGGAAGCTGGACTAGATGGGCTTTTGGCCTGATCCAGCAGGGCTCTTCTTATGTTCTTATGTTCTTAATATGTTGTTCCTTACTAAGCTGATGAAACCTGCTTTTGAATCATTTGGTTCTTGTGAGCTCAGGATCCTAACAAGGAAGGTTTTTATCCTTAGTGGAAGTGACTTCAGCCTGCAAAGTACAGTGTGTAAGCTGCAGTGTCTAAGTGGCTGATCCACCCTATGCTATTAATACTAAAAGTGTTTTTACATCTTGAGAGTACTAATACGAACTAATCCAGACAGCAGCCCTCTTTATTTACAGATGGGAAAACTCAAATGCAGAAAGGTGAAATGACTTTCTAAGGCAACTCAGCCCTGGACAGGGAGAAGAGCTTTTCTCTGCTTTTGCTGCTTTTCTATCTTAGTTTTGTGTTCAGTTTGCTGCTTCTCATAGTTTAAGTTTAAACACTTGGAACATGTTTGCTCTCAAATCAGTCAGTAGATGTTTTCTGCCCTACTATTTTATGTTCCTTGTATTGAGACTCTCTTCTATCAATAAATGAAAGCTGGTCTCTAGAAAAGTGCATTGTTCTCCCCCCCCCCCCCCCGTTCCATTACAATACTCCAAGCAGTCCACACCAGGAGCCAGAAACTCCTGTTGAGTAAAACTGGACAGATGCATTTTCAAAGCAGCTGTTCCTTGAACTTAATATTGTGGCAAAAGCCCATAAAGCATTTGTTTCACTGGACAGATCTTCAAAATCTACGTTCTCTCTGTCACAGGCAGTGTTTGCAAAAGTGATTTAACTTTTCTATGCATTGGTTTCCTCCTTTCAGTAGGGAGAGAGAGCCCTGTCTGCAAGGGTTGTTATGAGTGTTAGTTAATATTTGTAAAGCACTTGACGATGAAAAGCACAAAATAAATATTAAGTACTTGACAAAGAGCAAAGGCTTGGCCTTGTTCCAGATTGTAAGTAACTCATCTTCCTTAGCTTGCCAAATGAATCTAAACTAGTCAGAGACGAGGCTTGTTCAGTAAGACATTCAGTCAGCCAGCAGCTGGTAGAGGTGATACATACAGACTGTAAATATAGGGAGGATTGGGTCAGGGAGAGATTTTCTGTCCCTGCCTGCCTGCTGGGGCCACCCCCATTTAACATCCCTGCTGCCAAGTTTATTTTAAGAAGAGTGGACATTTTAATGTACTGCATGTGGAGGTACAGCACATGTATATCCCTGACATTTAAAAAATGATGGCAGGAAAATGGCCAGCAGCTAACAGGGGAATCATAAAGTCCAAATCCATTTTAAGGATTCTGATGTGAGACCATCTGGCCCAGTTAGCACATTTGGTCTTGTCCGAATCCACATGCACACCTATAGCATGAATTATTCTACACTTAGGACTCAATGGGGTCTGCTCCCCCACAGTAGTGGGTTGCCCCAGGTCTTCCTTAGGCAGAAATAATTACCCAAATCACAGGAGTCCTGCTCTTTCAGTTTGGACCACACCAAACTAAAGTTCCCTACTATGAATTGACACTGGTATACAAGCAGAGGCGTCCTAATATGGGGGGTTCAGTGCGCAGCGCCCCCAGCGCACTGCTTCCAGGGGGCGCGCGCCCCCCCAGGACCTGCCTTTGGTCCGTTCGGTCCAGCGGGCCGCGGCAGCAGGAGGAGGAGGAGGAGGAGGAGGAGGAGGTGGTGGAGGCCGAGGCGGGGAGTGTTGTGCGCGAGTGAGCGCTCGCTCGCGCACAGCACTCCCCACCTCCGCCGCCTCCTCCTGCTGCTGCTGCTGCCGCGGCCCGCTGGACCGAACAGAGCAGGGGAGTGACAACAGAGCAGGCGGAGGTGGGGAGGTGTGCGAGTGCTCGCGCGCGCCTGCCCGCCTCTCCTTTCCCCTTCCCGGCTTCGTTGGTCAGCGGCCCAGCTGGGAAGGGATGTTAAATGGGGTTTAATGAGCTGCTCGCGCCCCAGCTGGGCTGCTGACCAACGAAGCCGGGAAGGGGAAAGAAGAGGTGGGCAGGCGCGCGCGAGCGCTCATGGGGGCGCTCGGTCCCCGCCCCCCACCCCAGGCGCCGGGAGGGCGCAGAACGCCACTGTATACAAGAAGGCGGAGTTTGTGCCTACCAATCTTGTTAATCTCAGTTTTGGAGGATAGCTCAAGCACACCAGGCTGAATCCTGAAGATCTGACTCCTCAGCTTCCTGAGCAATGCCTACTGCTACAATCCAGAGAGAGAGAGAGAAAGAGAGAGGTTGGTCTTCGTGTGATTGCTTACCCTGGTTTCCTACAGAATGATGGACCTTCCTCTACTGGGCAGCAAGGATGCTGTTCTCCATCTTGTGGACTTACCAACAAGGAAAGGAAACTTCTAGTACGCAACCTCCCTGTCCCTGTTTCTCGCCACAGCAACGTATGCACTGTTGCTTAGGAACGTACTAATATGAACTAATCCTAATAATTCAATTCTTGAATTAGACCAAGGTCTGCGTAATGTTCTTTGCATGAATCCCAGTGACCAGTAGGCACTAGATGGTCCAACTGAAATTGGCCAACATTTATCTCTTGGTTACCCCTGCTTAGAACTATAGCTGTACATTGGTTAAGCTCAGCTTGGGATGTGGACCCGAGTGTTACCAAACATTCCCAGACCTCTTTCGGTCTATGCTTTCATGGTCTGTTTAGGGTGTTCTAAAAGAATATTTGCCCAATTATACTGTCCATATCGCCAAAGTATACCAGTCAATTCCTGTAACCACTCAAAAATACCTTCTTGTTCCATTCAATCACCTGTGTGTCCTGTGTTGTATACAAATGGTATATGGTTGCATTTCTTACTGAACTCTTGCAACCATGGTTTTATAGTTGTGGTGAGGAGCTGTCTATATCTTTGGTTTAACTCCATTTTGATTTCTCAGTCTTTTGGATTCTCTGCCTGCTTGTTGCAGTGCCTTGGAGATTGGCAGGTGTCCAGCAATCATGAAGTTGAAGTTTTGGTTCTGTTCTGCCTTGGGAGTCTTATCTGTATAGGAACTGAGTTAGTTAGTCATTCCCTCATTATTCCAACCACCTGTGTTAAACATCACAAGACTCTTTCAGTTGGGAGGGGGATGAGGAGTTTGAATGTGTGTCATCATTTGATTGGTCAGTTGTCTTTGTCCATCCCCTGATCCCCAAAAGTGTATTTAAACCGTCCTTTTGAGGATCCATTTTGGAGCATCTCATTCTCACTTACTTGCCTGTGTGCTATGGTGTTCTGTGGAGTTGGCTTCCTGGGCTGAACTGCCCTGATGCCTCCCAGCCAAGCCTGGCTGGGTGGGCCCCTGCACAGCATCCCTGCCTGGGATGGCTGAAAACCTTATTCCATCTTTGGTGAGTTCTTTAGGGAAATGTTAAGCTTAGGAGTTATCTCTTTTTTGTGTTATGTTCTGTTCTTCTGTATGTTGAATGCCTTATGTATTTAGCAGTTTACTGCCTTATTTATTCCTGTGTCTCTTCTATGCCTTTTGCATAGTCTAAATTAAATAAAACAACTCTATTTTATACATTGTGTGTTCCTTGAACCAACCCAAGCTAAATCCAAAGTCTACGCTGGCCACACGCTACCCTGTTCTCTTTCACGTTAGGTCATTTGACTGCCCTTGGTCAGGGAGTCACTTGACCCACGGTCCTGTACTCTGCAGCCCCCCCGGAAGCTGGGGTTTGGGGGGAGTTAGGAGGCCCCCAGCTGGTGGCAGTCTACCATTGTCCCCCTTGTTTTGGGGGTGCCCCCCTCCTTGGTTAGGTTGGGGGGGGAAAGGAGCAAGGGGGAGTGGCGCACGCCGGTTTGCTGGCCTTGTTCTGTGCTGGACTCAGGGTGGCCATAACCCCCCCTTCTCTACAATAGTGTTTTCAAACAATTACAGATTTATTTATTTTCTTTTGTAAAAAGTATTTCAGTATCATCCTGAGGACCCAAAGCAAGGTATCTGATACCATTCCCACAATTATTGTTGCTATCTTTTCATGTGGTCAGCTATTGGATGGAGAAGAGAAGGACTTTCTTTTGTTATTGTCAGTGCCTAGAAAGCCAAACACAAAAAGAGGGGGGGTGTCCAAGCTGTGCTGAGGCGAGTGGCTTCATTTTTCATCACGCTCAACGTAAGAACAATACTGCCTGTGTGACTGACATAATGCTATGGTAACTCAGTTAATCCTGCTTCAGAATTCTTTAGGACCTACAATAACATGGGATTTTCAAAGAAAAGAAATAACTCCAAAGATGCATCCTATCTTTACAGAGTCTGTGAAAGTGTCTTTTTTGGAAGTCATATGATTGGACGCGTAATTCAAAACTACACTGTCTACAGGGGTTCTGTGACTGGATATCCCAATGTTTTCTTTTTTAATGAAATGCTGTGGGGTGATGCCAGTTTCATTAGAGAACCATCATTGAAAGGGTGATTTAACCCTTTCCTTTGTGCTGTTTTCTTGAGTAAAAATCCCGCCTGCTCTTTGCCATAAGGGGAAAAATGCATTTTCTCCCCCAAGATCATTCCCTTTCTTCCAGCAGCTTTCCCATTGCTGAAGTTTATTTTAAAAAAGGAAAAAGAGATCCACAGCATATGTTCCGCAAAATGTGTAGTTTGACTCTTAGTCAGACTTATGTACCCATGGTATAGAAGTGCTGATCTGGAAGTTCTGAATGTCGAGAAAGTGTGCCAACAGTGCCAACTTACTCACTCAAGTATTATTTCATCTATATTAGTTCCGGGCAATGTCAGTTTCTAAATGAAAATGTTTAGAGAAGCTGACAAAAAGGTAGGCACAATCTATTTTGAAACTGAACTTAATAGAACTTAAGTTAAGGACTTTCAATTCCTATTCATTCAGTAATGACAGTTTCGAGTAGATACTTAAACTTCTGCCAGTGAAATCAAAGAGATTTAAAAGTGCTTTACTTTGGCTGGTTGATATCCAAAGTGAATGGACTGGGACAATGCTATTTTCAGCGAGTTAGCCTAGAAAACTTACTGAAAATATTTTTTCACTGCAAACTTTTGTTTGGTTTTGTACCAGTGTAAACACAGAGGCAGCTTTCCTCAAGGAATTTTGGGAATTGGAGTTTGAGTTGCCTAATCCTACTTGTACAACTACAATTCCCAAGATTTACTGGGGTGAGGAAATAACTGTTTTACAATCCTAATGTAACTGAATTAGGTTGCTATCCAGAAATCTTGCGTAGAAAACTGATTTTTTTTTGTATGCCAGTGAGTTATTTCTTTATCTCTTTAATCATAAACTATGCTGCAAATATCATGCCAGATAATACAATAGTTGTCCTGCTATGAGAAATAAGAATTCATTTAGTTTCGAGTTCCAGTAGTAAGGATCCTGGGTTAAGTCTCACCCTGTGTTGTTATTTATTAACTTGATGCTAAATTGCTTTTATGGAAGGTTGGAGAAAATAGCTGAAGTCAGATCTAATGCAGGAATGTGCTGTGCAAGCTTCACCCCACAGCTCTGTCAATACCCTTTAATTCGTCTATTATTCCAGACTTGGCTGCTTGCTCTTGAGTGATGATCTTTTACTCCGTGATGGTTAACTGTGAATGAGGTACTTATAGAAAGTGCCAGACTGATAATCCTGGAATATGAGGTCATTGACAATGCACAGGTACAGCGTAGACAGCAATACTGAAACCTTATTGCACTATCCAAAGGAATCACTTGGGGTTGATAGAATAGCTTCCCCCCTCTGCTTGTATCATCCTTCTCTAATGAAAGTATAATTTGTCTTACTGGCGAGCACTCTAGCTCTGCAGAGAGAATTAGGTTGCTTCTCTATGATGAAGTGCCATTTACATAGCACTATTGAAGTTCTCATCATGATAGGCTGTATGTACATAATGCATTTTCAGCTCTGGTTTTAGAGTGCCGTCTTCCCATCTCCAGTGCTGTCATTAAATCTTCCACCATTGGGACTCTGTCAGCAGAGGAAACCAGTCCAGAATGACTGGACCCTGTCTAGGGTCTTGCCCTGCTTTTTTCCCTTTTTTCTTGGAAAGCTTTCATTTGGTAAGGCAAAGAAGAGGCCAATGCCACATAACACTGGTGGCAAGTTAAAAAGGACCCTAAGGTTAGGATTGACCATAGTTAGCATCAGTACAGATGTGACACTGGCAGCCCAATCCTAACTAGGACACTAGACTGCCCTTTATGACAGCAGAACACAGTTGGCCATTTTAGGTCTGTCGCTGCGAACGGCAACGGTGCCAGAAGCCCACTGCTACCTCCAACAGCAAAATAAGCCAACAGTGGGGGCAGGGAGAGGAGGGAGGGAGGGGGAGTTTCTGGACAGGGAAGAAGAGGTTGGTTCTCGACAGCACCGGCTTGCGCCAGGTCGTAACTCTGTTCCCTGTCCCCTTCTCTCTCCCTTACTCTTTTTGGGACTTGCGTAAGCAAAATAGCTTGCATGGATCTGAGGAGACCATTGGGGTAGTGGAGGCTTGCCTCGGGGTTCCCTTACCTTTAGGAGACCTCCGGACTGCCCCCTACAGGATACAGCGCGCTCTGCATCGGCAACAGGGGCTTTAGTTAAGATTGGGTGTAAACCATGGTCAAGAAGAGGAAGGAGAAAGTTTGCAATGTAGAGTTGAGGAGGAAGGAAGGCTAAATAAAAGAGTATACACCTAGAAGCGTACAGTGTGAATGTAATGAGCACATGTTCACAAACTTATATACCATACCACATAGATACATTATTCAGGGAGCTGTGATTGTTTGCATCTCTCTGTTCATGTTGTGAAAACCTCAGATTTGGCTCTGAGAAATGTGTGAAATGATGACAGATTGGGTAGGAATGTAGATGGGGTGGGACTGTTTGGTCTGTTGGTGACCTTGACCCACCAGAGCAGTTGCCCACACACAAACTACAACAAAACAGTGCAGTAATAATGGCTGATTAACAGAAATCTCACCCACTGCATCAAATGTCAATTGGAGGAGTTAAGTTTTCTACCCTTTTAAAAAAAAAAAGAGATCTGTCTGAACTTGGGCAGAAGAAAGGTGTTTTACTACTGGGCAGCCCAATCCTGTGTGGCTAGGCTGCATCGTGGGCGTAGAGCCCGCGCTGCATCCTATGAGACAGGACCCAGCACCAGTGCAGCTGGAACACTCCTCAGGGAAAGGGGTCTACTCGAATGTGTGCCAGCTATTTTGCTGATGCACATTTGAGTGGTCCGTGTAACGGTGGCCAGGCCCGGGAAGGGGAACGTTGCCGATCCGGGCCCGGACAACCAATCCCCTCCTCCCGGAATGCTCCGCCCCAGCTCACCTCCACCCGGTAGGGAACTTATCTTCGTTGGCGGGCACTCCATGGTATCTGGGATGGATGGAGCGGTGCTGGTCTTGGCATTGCCTACTCACCGGGTGCCACAAACATGCTTTATGGCGCATTTGCAGCACCCTAGACCGGTGGAGTGGCGCTCCGCCAGTCTAAAGTTTAGACTGGAGTGTGCCGTAAGACTTCTAATGTGGTTTCAGAACTTTATGTTAGAATATCAAATTAGCATGTTGGCTTTAACTTTTATTACATTTATTGCTCAACTCTTGTACCAATTGTATTTTGTTAGCTGCTTAGAGATTTGTGAAATTAGGCATATAACAAAAATGTAATATTTTGCTTAAATAGAAACAGTTTATAGCTCAGATCTAACACAAATGGATTGCTATCACGGATTTACTGGCTATCCATTTTGTTTTCTTCTGAGCAGCTAAGAAAATTGAATTCCTCTAAACATTGTTCTCTACAGTGAGGAGCTGCGAAAGGAAGCACGACAGCTGAAACGTGAACTGCTAGCGGCAAAGCAAAAGAGAGAAGAAAATGCTTCCAAACCAATAGAGAACAAAACTGAAGGTAAGAGATAAGGTAACATAACATATGCTGGAACTTGTATACTGATGCAACAGGATAACTTTCTCAGGAAGGGCATAATGCCAGATATTCTCAATACATCTCAATTTCTTGTTCAGCCTTTGCGAAGAAAAGCAAATCTCAATAACAATTCCTCAGCCATATTCAAGTTTCCCTCGCTCACCTGCTGCTTAAATTTTGGAAGTCTTACAATATTATTTTTATAGATATAGTTTGCCACATGCACACCCTTCAGAAGTCTTGCCCATTTACTTTGTCCCATATTTGTTTCCTTTATTGTCAACATTTATATGCCGCCATTCAGTATAAAATAATTTTAGAGCATCTTACAAATTGGCAAAATAATAAAATCTAAAACCAGCTATCAAACAACATAATAATAAAACAGCAGATAAAAGAACTGTTAAAAAAGTCTGAATAGAACTAAAACTGGCTGACCTTAAACCTTCCATTTTTGGACAAGGCACTTGAGTTTGTAGTGGCGACCCAACTCCAGGAATTCCTAGATGGGACTAATTACCTCCTAGACCCATTTCAGTCTGTTTGTTCTGCTGGAAATCTCAGCAGCATTCAGTATTATGGTATCCTTCTGGATTGCCTGGCTAGAATGGGACTTGCAGAAACCTTTCTGCAATGGCTCTGGTCCTTCCTGGAAAGTAGATTCTAGAAAGTGGTATTGGGGGACTCCTGCTGCTCAACACTATGGCTGTTGGTCTTCAGCATTTCACAGGGTTTAATTCTGTCCCGCATGTTGTTAACATCTGTGTGAAACCTCTGGGAGAGGTCATCAGGATGTATGGGTTTGAGTGCCATTAACATGTACATGACACCAACTCTAAATCTCAATTCCATCTAATAGCTGGGAGGCTGTAGCAGTCCTTAATTGCTGTCTGGAGTCAGTGATAGGGTGGATCAAACAAGAGCAAACATGCTGAAATTAAATCTGGACAAGACAAAGGTGCTATAGGAGACCCACAATTAAGGTTATGGATTATAACACTAATAGATAATGTTGTTGTTCATTCGTTAAGTTGTGTCCGACCCTTCGTGATCCCATGAACCATATCCCACCAGGCCTTCCTATCCTCCACTATCTTCCTGAGTTTGCTCATTTTCATGTTCGTTGCATCGGTGATGCTGTCTAACCATCTCATCCTATGTGTTCCCCTTCTCCTTTTGCCTTCAATCTTTCCCAGCATCAGAGTCTTCTCCAGAGAGTCCTCTCTTCGCATTAGGTGGCCAAAATATTTGAGTTCCAGCCTCAGTACCTGTCCTTCCAGGGAACAGTCAGGGTTGATTTCATTTAGGATTGACTGATTTGATCTCCTAGCAGTCCAAGGGACTCTCAGGAGTCTTCTCCAGCACCACAGTTCGAAAGCATCTATTCTTCGGCACTCCACCTTCCTTATGGTCCAACTCTCGCAACCATACATTGCTACTGGGAACACCATCGCCCTGACTATACGAACTTTTGTTGGCATGGTGATATCTCTGCTTTTTATTATGCTGTCTAAGTTTGCCATAGCTTTCCTTCCAAGGAGTAAGCGTCTTTTAATTTCATGGCTGCTGTCTCCGTCTGCAGTGATCTTGGAGCCCAAAAAAGTAAAATCTGTTACTGCTTCCATTTCTGCCCCTTCTATTTGCCAGGAATTGATGGGACCAGATGCCATGATCTTAGTTTTATTAATGTTGAGTTTCAAGCCAACTTTTGCACTCTCCTCTTTCACCCTCATCAAGAGGCTCTTTAGTTCTTCTTCACTTTCTGCCATTAGGGTGGTATCGTCCGCATATCTGAGGTTGTTGATGTTTCTCCCGGCAATCTTGATTCCGGCTTGCGATTCATTCAGCCCTGCATTTCTCATAACGTACTCTGCATATAAGTTAAATAAACAGGGTGATAATATACAGCCTTGCCGTACTCCCTTCCCAATTTTGAACCAATCGGTTGTTCCATGGCCGGTTCGAACTGTTGCTTCTTGACCCGCATACAGGTTTCTCAGGAGACAGGTAAGGTGGTCTGGTACTCCCATCTCTTTAAGAATTTGCCACAGTTTGTTGTGATCCACACAATCAAAGGCTTTTGTGTAGTCAGTACCTTAATAGATTACCTCTAGTGCACACACACTTGCCCAACTGAGAATGGAGAAGACTGCTTTCTGCACAGTCTGCCCTGGGTTACATTTCTTGGTCATATTAGACTGAGAGTGACAAAGGGTGCCAGGATCAGATAAGGGATTTGCATGTCAAACAGAATGATTAACGTTGACATTTTCTATTGATATGGTCTCAAATCCTTTAGGAAAGCACTAAATTCTCATTAACTGCAGAAGTGGTAGGAGTTCAGTGACAGGTTTTTTGTTGCTCCTTGCAGTGTTTTTCCTCTGTTCCCACTGTGCCCATTCCTATGCTTCAGTTATGCTGCCAGTATCTTCTGCCACAGCAGCAACCAAAATACATCTTTTAGCCGTCTTTCAACATTCCTTTGTTATCCTGCTGCCAAAACAACCCAGGGTTTAAAAATTCATTTAAAAATACCCCTGGCTTTGTGGTGTAGAAAGCTTGCAAGGCTCTGACCTCATAAACCTAGTTTAAACAGTGGGTATTGATGATGTACCGTCTCAACAAAGTAACAAAGAGTCTTGTGGCATATATTAAAACGAACAAATACATTATGTCATAAGGTTTCATGGGCCAGAGTCTACTTCATCAGTTGCATCTGTGATCATTATGCCAGAGAAAAAGGAGACACTTGCAATGACAGAGTTAACTCGCTGCATATTGTGTTGATGAGAGTTGGCAAAGGGAGAATGGGGGCCTGATACTATAGGGGTTAAAGAAGGGGCAGGCTTTATTTATTTAGAAAATTTATATTCCACCCTTCCTCCCCAAACAATGTGGCACCCAGGGCAGCTTAAAATCATAATTTAAAATACTGTACCATAAAAACAAATTACAATAAAAAATTCAGCATTTAAAATGACAATAAATAAAAACCATTCCAAAAACACAGAGCACACTGTTTAATCAAACAGGAAGAACAACAGAAACTAAAGAGGGAAAGCTAACCAAAATTAACATATTTTCAGTTCCCGCTAGAAGGCCTACAGAGAGGGCTTAGATCTCAACTCGGCTGGAGGGAGTTCCATAGTACTGGCACTGCCGCAGAGAAGGCTCTCCTTGCTGCCAGTCTAGCCTTAGCCTCAGTTGGCATATAGGTCTATGAACCTGTTTTTTACTGAGTAGGGCCATTCATCTCTCAAGACCAGTACTGTCTGCTCTGACTGGCAGCAGCTCTCTAGGATATTCGGCTTCCTACTACCTACTACCTGGTACTTTTTTTTAAGCTGGAGATGTCAGTGATTCAACCTGGGGCCTTCTAAAGGCAAAATATGTGGTCTACTTCTGAACTGTGCCCCACCAATGAATGGGCTTTCTGGGAAATGAACCCAGGGGCGGTGCAACTGGGTCTGCTGCCCAGTGCCACTTCCGGGACACCCACTGCTGCAGCACACTGAAAAAGGGCAGGAGGGCGGAGGGAAAGTTGCTTATTGTGCTCCATTGCATGGTTTTTGCCATCCTGGAAGTGCTGGGTTTCTGTTTTTTTGTTTGTTTGTTTGTTTGTTTTTAAAGGGACTGTGCAAATGAAGGAGCACCTTTTGTTTGTGTGGTCCCTGTAAATCATGTGATGGAGCATGGTACAGAAGTGGATTATCTGCTTTCCGCTTGGTTTTAGCAAGCAGGAGATGGATCAGTATGGCTCCCATCTATGGTAGGTGGAGGGAAGCGGGAGCAGACTTGGAGTGAAGGGCACCTGAATCCGCTGCTTCCTTGCCATCTGCTGCCAATACATGTCAAGCCATGTCAGGGTGCTTCAGGGCTGGGCCAACCATGCCAAGACCACTCCACCCAAAGTGGGAATCAGTCCCCTAGACCAGGAAATCAGACCTGAAGCATTCCTGACACTGTGGGCAGGTGCTGTGATATCCACCGAGTCCAATGGAGGTAGAGAGGAAGAGGTCAATGAGTGTGAACAGAAGCAAACACATGACTTGAGCTTACAGGAGGCTGGGGGAATTCCAGCTTGAGGTAGTTGGCAGGTGCAGCTGTGGGAGAGGAGCGCCAAAATGGGCCATGTCGAGGCCTGGCTAACTGCAGAGCCAGACAAGAGAAGGGCTGCCAGATTCTGCGGCTCCGGGGTTTGTGGTGGGCACTATCTTAGACATTTTGAAATAATTAAGGCCAGCCTTAGGCATGCATTTCAGCTAAGAAGCTATCAGATTATGCAGACTGATGTTCTTTGGTTCACCCTTTTTGACCTTTAAAGAACAGTGATAGTGATTTTTTTTTTCTGCATAGGAAACATCCTCAATTAACCTGGTCCTCTCCGCTGGTCAGACTTGTCCAATGTTAGTTTGTTTGTTTGTGTTTCTTAAACAAACAAACATTCTCTCAGGTTTTTGAGTGTAAATGTTTGATTCAGGTTGGCAGCCAATAGAACTGAACCCTTTACAGATGCAGGTTTAGGCAACGTTTCTAATCTGCTTTAGACGGATAAGGTGTCAGTTCCTTTCTGGTGCATTATCAAAACAATGCCTCAGTTGTGAATTGGCAAAATGTAGACCATAGAAAGCAACCTGAGCCTTGAAAATAAAGAGAGGATTAGAAACTGTGGTTATTTGAGATACCCCTGAGGCAATTTGTAGGTCACTTTCAATCATTTAGAGCCATATTAAGTGGGAATGAAATCCATAATAATGCTACGGCAGTATGCAAAGGTTATCGGCACCCAAAAGAAATGTGCATTTTTGGCCCAAAAGTATTATCTCTCCGCAGGACCCTGTTATGGGCATCACACCCTCCAGCTACTGGGAATGCTGAACAGCAAAAGGTGCAACTTCATTATGTACAATTTCATAGTAACTCTGTTGTGAACTGCACTTAGCTGCTACTTTGGATTTCACGATATCTTCTGTGCAGAAGACTGTAATCAGCGGCTTCATCTCTGCCAGCAGGGTAATATTGGCATGGAGAACACTTCTGGATGTCAGTCCATGTCAAGCTGGGGCAGGCAGAGGCACAGATGAAGAACACCACTGTGGTGCAGTGGTTAGTGTGTTGTCTAGGACTGGGGAGGGTTCAAGTCTCCACTCAGGCATTGGTGCTTGCTGGGTGTTCTTGGTCCCATCATTTTTTCTCAGCCTAGCCAACTCACAGGGATGTTGTGAAGGTAAAAGAACACTGCTCTTGCAGGAAGAGAGGGAGACACACATATAAGAAGTACAATAAGAAAGGGAAAAGTGAAAGTGGTTTGTAGCTAGAACAAAGAGCAGCAAGAGCAGAGTCTCCTAACACTCCTAGCAAGAGCAGAGGACTCCTAGTTGGTCAGAGTGCTGGGCAAGCTTGATTCAGAAAGATTTTAATGCGGTTTTTAATGCGAATATAGCCAGTGGTTCGTCTCTAAAAAGAGGGCAGGTGGATCCAGATCGCCCTGCAAGCTCCCTGCTTACTTGAATTTTCCAACACTACCAGCTCTGCTATCACCTTAGTGATGATGCATCTTGTTTCCTCATGGTGTACTGCTGTGGCATCACAATGTGGTTTGTATTGTATAGAGCTGGTGTTGTGTAGTGTCTAAAAGACTGGTCTGCGAATCAGACTACCCTTGGTTCAAATATCACTTCTGCTGTGAACTTGCAAGGTGGCCTTAAGCAAGCCACTCCCTCTCAGCCTCGGTCTTCCCCATCTGCAGTACGAGGACAATAATACTTACCTTATCCTAGAGGCTGGTTGTAAGGACAGCATCAAGATTATACATGTGAAGCACTTTGCACACTCAGATTTGGTGTTTGGAGACCGTTCTGAACTGCATGACCATCTTGATTATCTTTTCATCATATAATCAGAGGGCTGGTTCCTTCCAGCTCTATAATTTTATGATTCTGTATACTTCCACAACTTCTAAGGGACTGGCACATTTATTTTGAATTTTGTGTCAGTCTCTTGCAATCAAACCACTCATGTGTACCTTGAAATTACCAGTGGTGGTCGTTTTTCCAGCAACCGATTCATGCATTATGTTAAATCTTTTCCTCCTCCTGAAGAAAGAAAATACCCTGGGGCTAACAATAATTTCACTTTTTTCTTGTAAAAAGAGACTGGCATTGTTTCAAGATATGTCAGTGCTGTCCCATCAGATTACCATAGAACAGGATGTGCATGTGAAGATGCCGAGGGGCAGATCAAAATCATTGTTCCCTCTTCTGTGCCAACATGCGTGTTCATGCATTACTCTGTTGTCATTCTTGACCTACCTTAATCCCAGTAATAATGGCCCTCCTATCGTGTGTGTGTGTGTGTGTGTGTGTGTGTGTGTGTGTGTGTGTGTGTTGTATAGAAAGTTGTTCCCCTCTTGGTCCCCAAGAATAGAGAGGCAATATAAAAATTAGTCTTACTATTTTACAGCCCAATCCTTATGTAAACTTCCGTGCCGAAACGAGCATTCCTGCGCCGGGAGTAGTCGCAAACGTGCTGTAAAGCACGTTTGCAACTACTTGCGAGCAGGGAAGGCCGGTGCAGAGGCCGGCCTTCCCCGTTCCAATGACGGAGCTCCCGCCGGCCACCAGACCCAGGTAAGACAGGATCCGGCGGGCTGGGGGGGAAATCGCCAGGCGGGGGGGTGGCCATTGGCCCTGGTGGCCCGGGAGGGGGCGGGGGATGGCCTTCAGCCGTATTCTAACTCCTGCTAGGCGCCGGGGCCTTTACACGGCCTCCTCTACTTCTGCCAGCAAAATAGCTGGCGGAAATCCAAGGAGGCCAATAGGGCCTGGCCCCGGTTACACTCGGGGAAGGAGACGAGCGTCTCCTTCCCCGAGTAGACCTTCCGCCTGGCAGCCATGCTGGCTGCCGGTGCGCAGGATCCAACGGGTGGCCATGGGCTGCCAGCCGGATCCTAATCAGGATTGTGCTGTTAGTCTGAGAACTCCATGGACTATAAGATTGTCTGGAGAGGCCTTTCTCTGAACGTCTAGTCTTTCAAAGTTAGATGAATGGCTATAAGAAACAGGGGCCCTTTTGTGGTGGCATACCTTGTGTGAAATTTCTTGCATAAGGAGCCCCACCAGGCTCACTTGCTTACCATCTCTGGTAGACTAAGACTGGCTAGAGAGACCTTTAACAATTGCCACAGCTATTCCTGGCATTGGCTGTTGATTGCTGTGGATCGCTGAAAACGACAAGTTTTTCTGGCCCTCCCATCCTAGAAGGCTTGAAATAAAGCCTTCTGGGAGTGCAGGGGACAGGGCGATGACGCAAAACGCATCATCGCCCCCCCCCCCTCGGCCTTGCAACACAACTGCTCTGGATCCATCCCGCTGTGTTGAAGGTGCTTTTCTTCTTCCATCCCTACTAATGATTGGAGCTGCCAACACTGAGGCCTTATGGCTTGGTTTGTTTACCATAAATATAAGCATTTATATTTGTGCATTTACATGTTTACAAAAGTATAAAAAGTTTAGCTGACAGGAAAAAAATGCAGGGGAATCACTGAAACGTGCTTGAATGGCATTACGTAAGAGTTGCATGTTTGTTGTGATTATATGTGATTACTCTCCAGTGAAGAGAGATTCTCAAAACATGTTATGGCAATGTTTTATAGAAGTTAGGCAATAAATATGCAGTTTGTCCCCAGTAGCTTCTGTTTCCCTTCTTCTTACTATCGTTGTTGGCCATGATATTACATACTGTTTAGACAAGTACAGATTGAATAGCACCTGTTTAAAACAAAACAAAAAAATTAAATTAAGCAATATAGCTTTAGAGAGAAACCCAACTAAGAATCAGATAATAATTCCAGTTTGTGTAATCGCATCTAACTTTTGATAAATAATTTGAGCATCAAAGGGCCATTTGTTGGCAGTGGGGACGGTTTTTCATATGTGAATCGAAAATGTTTTTTTTTCTTTTGGACTGAAAACTAGTTGATTCTCATTATACATGAAATATCTGCCAGTTTTTATTACATGAGACACGGCAACGTTTTTTCATATGTGATGTATTTGTGTCTTGTGGCTCTTTTGTCGATTAGATGCACAGTTCAGGATATTTCTCGTTGTCCCAAGGGAAAATGGTCTGCTAGGTTACTAGGGTATGTCACTTGAGACTTTGCAAATATGAAATAGAAGTGGTTGCCCCCCCCTCCCCTTTTTGGTACAAGCTGCTTTCTCTCCAGAGACCTGTCAGTCTTGGGTCTTATGCTATCCATTTAAAAAAAGATTGACATCAGGGCTCAGTATAGACTTACTAATCTGAAGCCTAGCGCATTGCTTTCCCCCTATAATTATCAGTCGTTTGATCTTCCACTAGTGTCATTTTGTTCTTCAAGTTTCTAGGCTCCATAATCATGTAAAAACAGGGTCTGAAGTGGCCTTGTCTGTTTTGTGAATTTTAAACATACTGCAATAGTATAAGTCTTCCAAGAATAACTAGAGCTTTGGAGAAGAGGTAGTTAAGACAGTAACAAAACTAACAAAAGTGATTATTAGGTCATGAAAGCATTTGTTGCTCAATATAATAGTACTCTGATTGAGCAATCATTCAATTGCTATGCATTTTTTATAATTTTATTTTCAAAGACAGAAATCACAAAAACAAATGTTTTTCCATTGTTACATACTTACAATAAGCATTCCAGTACAAAATAAGAGGAGTCAATTTATCCCCTTAATTTGTTGAGACAAATATTCTATTCTGTCAACAAACTGTATTAGTAAATACATCTGTCTCAGCAACTTCTAAAACTTTAACAATCCATTTGAAATTGTTGGAATAGAAGCAGGATTCCAAGACAAATCTAATACAATTTTTGCTGCAACCAAAAGCCAACTTCACGACTTCCAGCCGTCAAAACATTTAAGAACGATGTCAAAGGTTCACATTTTAATCTTTGACCTATTGTTTGTAACGTAACCTCAACAATATTTGAGTCCGAATTATTTGAGCAAATAAACACTGAAAGTGAAGTGATTGACACAGTGCTAACCAATAACTTATTGGTTACCCCACATGAAACCTTTTTGCTTCTTTGTATTCTTTTGTTTTTCCTCATTATTAGCAGGATGAACTCTGTTTTATGGTTTTTAGAAATGTGCTTTTCCTTGTTGCTGTGATTTGTGGTTTCCTTGGCCCAGAAAGACAGGCCAAAACAAGAAAGCCGTCAATAGTTACCATTAAACTATTAAGAGTGGCAGCCAGTTGTAACAGCTGGAGAGGCAGTGCCTGGAGGCAGTTATAATTCAGCATCCTGTAGGACTAATCTTGGGAACTAAACAAAAGAGGGACACACTGTTGCTGAAAGTTGGAAACCTGAATCCAGTCTAACAGATAAAGGAAACATTTGTCTATTATCTTCTCATCAGTAGTTTGTATAATTTTTTCGTCCTGTGCTATCTTAATGTACTGAATACTGCGCCATATGATCTTGACCCTAATTCTTCTCAATCACTTATCACCGTTATAGACAAACATTGTATTACATTATTCCATTTGCATTTCTTTCTTCTACTCATTCATTCAAAATGTTATGCTGCTATGTTTATAATGGCCCAAATAAATCCTCAAACAGTTTTCTTCACACACATCCTGTGTACTTTATATAAGCCTCAATCTTTTCAGGATTAAAGAAATAAATTTGGATTTTAAATTTGTTGTATTAACACCAGGCAGTCATTTTTCACATCAACTTCAGTTGGGGTGTGGGGAAATAAAGCAAAGAGGGAGGGTTATATAGTGAATCTGACTTTTGATGGCCAAATTGAGAGTTTGAGAGTTTGATGGCCAAATTGGAAGAGGGTCAAAGTTTGAGAGCCTGAGGAACTAGGAAAATGTTTACAGCGCAATTGTATGCCTGCAGCAGAATGGTATGCTTATTGAAAATGGATTTGAACAAGTGCTACTTCAGAATTGATTTCTTTAAGGTTAGGGTTTTACATATTCCTGTTCTTAGACCAGGAAAGGAAACTAGATGCAAGGAACTGCTGGTGTTCCAGTCTCTTCAAAGGAAGCCTACTTTAACTTCTGTTTAGACTGCATTTAATATACATAGGTGCAGAAGCTTTCTTACGGTGGGGGTGGTACTGTAAGTTGCGCCCTGTCCTAGTCCCCGTTTACAAGCCGGTACGAGGCCTGTTGCCTTCTTCGCATGGAATGGCTCCGATGGCGAGGGGACGGGGCTGCCTCGTGCCGGCTTGTAAACGGGGACTAGGACGGGGCGCAACTTACAGTACTGCCCCCACCTTAAGAGCGCCTCTGTGACTGCAGAGTATTAATGTGTCTCTTGCAGGCCAATTCCATATATTCTTTTCAGCTGCTTACCTGGTATTTAAAAGTATAGTCAACCTGCATCTTACGTGAGGGTTAAGTTCCAGAGTCTGCACATAAAGCTAAAATTGCGTATACTCAAAATTACCTTGAAAACCCCCTTGCATCTGAGCAATAAGTACTGTCTCTTTAAAAATTACAAGAGGCATGTGGCAACTGAGACCGACTTAGGGAACAGCAGCTTCATTTTCTGCTCTTGCGCTCATTCTCAGGCATGTATTTAATAATTGGAATGGTGTGTGGAATCACCTGCTCTATTTTAAACTGTTGTTTTTCTTTGTGTTTTTTGTTTTGTTTGCCAAGTCCATGTAGTTGAATTCTCACAAGTGTGCCTAAGAGGCGGGCTGACTGTACAGTATTCACAAATTATCTCCTTGTGTGAATGGTATAACACTGGAGGGAGGAGCTCATAATTCAGCTTTCCCAGGTAGTCGCAGCCTCACCTGCCATTCAAACAGCAAATCCAGGTCTGGAAGCAACTTAGGCTCCTCAACTGGTCACATAGGGAAACAGTTACCTGATGCATCACATGCATATCAATCATCTCCAGGTCCCATATTCCTGTTCAGTGTCATCCTTATGAGGAAAGGCTGCAGCGTCTGGGGCTTTTCAGTCTAGAAAAAAGGTGCCTGAGGGGGGACATGATTGAGACGTATAAAATTATGCATGGGATGGAGAGAGTGGATAGAGGGAAATTCTTCTCCCTCTCGCACAACACCAGAACCAGGGGACATGCACTAAAATTGAGTGGAGGGAGAGTTAGAACAGACAAAAGAAAATATTTCTTTACCCAGCGTGTAATCCATCTGTGGAACTCCTTGCCACAGGATGTGGTGATGGCACCTGGCCTAGATGCCTTTAAAAGGGGTTTGGACAGATTCATGGAGGAAAAGACCATCACAGGTTACAAGCCATAAGCAACCTCCTGGTTTTAGAAGTGGGTTTTCTCTGTGCCAGGTGCAAGGGAGTGTTAACGGGAAACAGGTTATCTTGTTGTCTTGTGCTCCCTGAGGCATCTGGTGGGGCCACTGTGTGATACAGGAAGCTGGACTAGATGGGCTTTTGGGCTGATCCAGCAGGGCTCTTCTTATGTTCTGTTCTTGTTTTGTCTTGATTTACCTTTAAAGCTGTTTGCCTCAGAGATTCTTTTATTTGTGCATCCCAAACTGAAGACAGAATCCTTCCGCTGACAAGATCATACAGACCAAAACAAAACAGAACCCAGTGTTTTGCTAGCAACTAGCCAATCCAAAAACAAACTTAAATGTTCAGATACTCTATAGGTAACTATGGGCATAATCCTATCCAACTTATGCCATCGGTGTAACCAGCGGCGCAGCAAGAATGGGAGGCCCCAGAACGGAAAGGGGATTCGAATCCCCTTTGAATTCCCCTTTTGGAGGGGATTTGAATCCCCTTTCCATTCTGGGGCCTCCCGTTCTCGCTGCGCCGCTGGTTATACCAGTGGCATAGGTTGGATAGGATTGCGCTGTATGTCTGTGGGGCAAGGAGCACCACTAGGGTTCAATCAGATCAGCGTTGACCAAGACCCTGTCTCACTAATCTGAATCCTGAACACAGACACACTCCATACCAGTGATGCAAATCAGCTGATAGGCTCATGCTACAAGTTTATCCCACACCCCAACCACAAATGGGAACGTTCCCCAGGGGTACCTGAATTTCGTAGGGCCTCCACAGGATTCACCCACTAGCCAAAGGGCCTGTGGCTGCTATCGCCTGCCATTGGTAAGCTGGCAGGGTGCAGGGACCCATGTACCATGGGGACACCCAGTACAGCACTTTATTTCAGGGCCTCCAGCAACCTGGTCCACACGCTGCTAAGGGTCTTTAGCAATTGCATAAGCAAAAGATGATGTTCCATCCAGGAACTGAATGCATATAAATGTCCATTGTTTACTTCTTTACACAGCAAGACTGTTTTGTTTTTTACAATTAAAATTACAAGTTTAAGCCTGGAAAAATAAATACTTTAAATCAGTGGTTCCCAAACTTACCTGCAGCACGATGCCCTTCTCCCACTGGTGCCAGTCGTGGAACTCAAAAATAAGTGCCAATGTCACGATGATGACATAATTGGCACTTACTTCCGGGTTCTGCAGCCTACGAAGGCCCGAAAATCAGTGTAAAAAGGTAAGAGTGGGAGGGCCCGAAAAAACCTAGAAAACACTGCGCACAACGGACCAGAGCCTCTGCTTCGCGATCTGTCGTGTTGCCAGCCAGCCAACCAGCTCAGCCGGTGCAAGTCTCACGTCCTGGGGACTCGTCGCAATGCCCACTTTGGGAAACTCTGCTTTAATAATACTGCTATTTTTGGCAGTGAATTGCTGCAAATATTTAAAAACAAAAGTAATATAGAATGCAGTAAAAACAAATCCCAAACTCCCATATTTTGTAACCTGCCATAGTTTTCTTACTCTACAATGGGGTGTAGAACATTAATATTGTAAAATGGAGTTACTTAAGCACCAGTTTGTAAAGCCAGCCAAAACCAAAATGGCCTATGAATAGCATATTATTTTCTCTCTAATAAACAGTGTCAAGAGACAAAGGAAAGAATTATTCCATGCAGTTGAACAGACATAACAACTTAAGGATATCTGAACAACAGTGGTCTGACATGCCACTTATTGCAATGTTTTATATTTTGCATATGCCAATGCTGGAATGCTAAGGTGGTACAGGGTAAACATCAAATACTTCATTTCTTTTAGTTCACTAGGAGCTCTGTAAGGTCGGCACAAATGTTATCAAGGAATGCCTGTTCTATGCTGAGGGGTTGAGAACAGACTTCCTGCTTGCAGCCAAGCAACCAAACACACAATCCTATATTTTCCCAGTTAAAGCTCTGGAGGGGTGGAATCTGTCTCAGAATGGTAGCTCAGGGTGCAAAGCCCCTGGAAAATATTTAACTGGCATACAGCTATTACATATCCTTACAAGTTCCATGCCACCAAGCAGTGTCATCCACAAGTGATATCAGACCACTGCAGATCAACCTAACAAAATTTAAACTGTCTCACAAGTAATATATAAAAGTGAATTCATAGTAACTAACGGGTAGCCCGATCCTGTCCAGGGCTGTCGCAGCGTACAAATGTATGCTGTACCGGATCCTGGGCAGTATTGGACCAGCACTGGCACAGCGGGAGGCCACCTCGGGGGAAATGCCCCAGCCACCCCTATGGGTCTCCTCAGATGTGCGCTGGCAAATGGCCAGCACAAATCCGAGGAGCCCGTGTAAAGCTAGCCAGGCCCAGGTCGGGGGATAGGATCTGGCAGAGCACGCCGCTGAGGATCTCTCCACTCTCCCAGGCCGGCAGGCCAACCCCCCCCCCCCCCCCGTGCTGCCATCCCTATGCCCCTTGGTGCCCGGCACAGGACTTACCTGTGTCCACCGATGGCATCCTCTCTCCAGCGGAGAATGAACAGCGCCAGCCTCACTGCTTACTCTTTGAGTGTTGGACTTAGGGACGTTTACCTTTACGACACCCAGAAGTGGCAGAGCGGCCGGCGGGCGCAGACTGGATCGCACCGTCAGTCTGTGAGCCCAACAGCAAAGTGCATCTATAACATGTATATATGCAATATATTTAGGAATACATTGTTATGGCATTTAGAAGACATTCTGGAAAATATTCACCCATTGTAAAGAGGGGGAATACTGAGCCTGAAATTAGTCCCAAGGACATTAACTCATTATAGTAAGAGAGCGGGTGTAACATAGTGGTTAAGAGACTGAGCTGTAAATTGAGACTTCCCTGGTTTGAATCTCTGCCATGAATTCACAAGTAACCTTAGGCAAGCCACTTCCTTGCAGCCTGAACTTCCCAGCTGCAGTATGGGGATAATAATGCCTACCTTACAAGATAATAATAAATGCACACTCAGGAAGTGCTTAGTATTATTGTAAACTAAACCATGGCAAAGAACTCAAGATACACAGCTCACGAAAGTGAACCAAACCACATACTTCAGATTAACACACTCAGAGTTTGGTAATGGATGCTCGTCTGTGTAAATAAAGAACTAATGTCTCCATATTAGAGTTGTAGAGTGCTGTGACTATCAAGACTTCTTATGAGGGTGTGTACACAGCTGTTGATCGAAAGGTCGGCAGTTCGAATCCGCGACGGGGTGAGCTCTCTTTGCTTGGCCAGCTCCTGCCAACCTAGCAGTTCCAAAGCATGTTAATGTTAGTAGATAAATAGGTACCGCTTGCGGGAAGGTAAACAGCGCTCCGTGTTCCAGCCGAATGCTACACGCTGTGGCAAGGAGAGTCATGCCGGCCACATGACCACGGAGGTGTCTTCGGACAATGCTGGCTCTTCAGCTTTGAAATGGGGATGAGCACCACACCCTAGAGTTGGACACGACTGGACTTAATTGTCAGGGGTCACCTTTACCTTGACACAGCAACACCCTCCCCCCCCGGGGTCTGGCCACATCCCCTGGCATCTTACTGAGAACCTCTTGTGCAACTCCCTCCCCTGATCCAGGCCAGCAGCTGGGGCTACACTTGATCCCCTGAGAGCGTAGGAAAGGGAAGAGGGGATTGCCTGTTTTCCCTTTCCACAAAGCCCACTCTCTGGGAGAATCCACAGTTAGGACCTTCCCCTTGGAAAAGCCCCTCCCTCCCCAGAGGTCTCAACCACAGTCAGCATACCTAGTTTGACTGGTGCTGTGACAAGGGACGCAATCCAGGTGCAGCTATGCTGTAAGCAATTCCCATTTTTTCCTGCAACATGAAACGCTAATATAGTTTACCAACTCTTTGGTAATTCTGATGGCTGTTAATTTTTCAATCAGAGTTAATTATCTCAGTGGATTATATCTGTGTGTGTGCATGCGCCAAATACATAATTTGAAAGTACTAGTTAAGAGGTAGTTTATGCAGCCATGTTTTCCTACCATACGTTGCACTTGAAGCATCACAACATATATTTTTGTTGATTTCTAAACACAGAGGAGGAAGACACCCCAAACAGTATTGTTGCAGAATATCTGCAAGAGAAAAAGAAATATGAACAGTTGAGGAAGCAGCAGCCGAAGAGAGGATCTTCTCGTGAAGAGCAGGTAAATAATTCAACCTCATGAAACTGTAATGATTTTTGTGTAAGTGACAATTCAAAAGATCAGAAAGGTTATCTTTTAATTTTGTTACCTTAATTGCATATATTACCCATGTGTTGAAAGCTTTGCTTAATTTAAGATCAAAAGATGGCTTAAAGCTTCCCATGAGTCAGTGGTCTTCAAAGTGTGTTCCAGGGAACTCTGGAGTTTCTCAGAAGCTTATTAAAGTTCTTCAATGAGAAGTAGCAGCAGACAGCAGAAAGCCAGCTTGCCTCTTGTCTGTATAATATGCAACTACGTGGGAATGTTGAGGGTGTTCTAGAGTACAGTACAGTCGGACCCGGATTTGACTCAACACGGATGGCAAAACTGTGGAAGAGGGAGTCCAACCGCACTACATTACCTCTATTTTCAGCGTTGCTGGTGGCCTGCCAGCTACTTCCAGCTTCCTGCGTGTGTCCAAACCACTGAAAAATGCAGCCAGGAGTCTCTGGCGCCATTTACAGGTTGCTTCCAGTAGTGGCTTTTGTTTTTCCGGTCAGTTTAAACAAACTCGGGAGAAGGGAAATGCCGAAGATGCTGGAAAAAGGGTAATGTGACACCGCTCTTGACCACCACCACCCCGAATTTCATATAACACTGATTTTCTTATCCACTGTGGTTCCAGGAACAGAACCCCCCAGCGGATAAAAAGGTCCAATTGTGTACTGTCAATTCACACAGAGCACTAGTGAGGCCCAATAGGCTGGCTACCAGCACAGACTGATATTGTCTATAACACCCTACAGCATGTTGTACAGTGATTCCTTGGAAGATATCAGTGTGGAAAGAAAGAACGTTGGAAAACCTCAGCTTTAATGCACGAGCACACGCACATCCCAAACTATGCTGTATAAAAACGTATTTATACCCTCCAGGGGATACGCAGAGGAAACAATATAAAATTCTGCTGGGCCCTGATTTGCACATAGACATGAGTGCCCAACAGAGAATGGGCTGTTGCGTTCCATGCATTGCGAATGAGGAGTGTTCTCCAACTGATAGAAGACAGCAAATCAGTCTTGTTTGCATGGAGAGCTGTGTGCACACTGGGGTCCCAGCATGTTGGCTGAGCGTGTGGGTTGAGGCATGTGGAATTGAAATGAGGCAGACGAGCTGGCATCTGATACCTGGAGAAATAATTTGGCTTGCAGAATTTGGTTATATTTTGTAATAAGCGTCAGCATAACTTTAAAAACAGCGCATTTGCTCAGCTTTTGTCCCATGCCATGATGCATACTACATCAGTTAAAGTGACTGTGAGTTAGAACCGAAGGGCAAGATGAACTATGTAAGTTTTCAAAAGTCATGTTTTTATTTCAGACATTGGCATTACTGGATAGATTCAAATCAAAGCTAAACCAGGCAATAGCAGAAACTCCTGAAAATGAAGTGTCTGAACCTGAAGTGGAGGATGATGAAGGATGGTAAGGAAAATTCTATTGCTTAGATTCAGAATGACTCTGCTTTGGAAAAACACGATCAAAATGGTTATTCATCTCTAAGCCAGAACACTTCAGTGGTCATTATCCAGAATCCATATGTGTGAGATCTTGCCAGGATGTCGTTCAAATTTAAGAGTCCGAATAGCTAAACCACCTGTTAAAGTTGGCTAAGGTTAAGAAACCATTTACAGTTTGGTAGTAATTGAGGAAGCATGCTAATTGAACGTATCATACAAGCCCCACAGCTTGTGGCATACATGTTGGGATTTCATTGGGTTACTAGATCAGTGGCCAGAGAGTAGGAGCTAGTGATGTACATCAGTAGAGATGTTTCTGTATGCAGGATGTCAGCTCTTTCCCTAGCGTCTACTATCCCATCCAGAACAAGAAAGGAAGAATACGGCCATTGCCAGCTGTTTACATAGCACCCTGAGGATTCAGCCTGGGTTCTTAGCACAATACAACTTGGTGCCTATTCTGTCAGCAAGCAGGAGACCACTGGGCAACAAGAAGCCCCTGGGAGGGCAAATATAACCACAAAGCAGATAGTTGGTAGCAACTCGTATCAGACTGGAGCCGCAGGACCTTGGACAGCTCTGAGCTAACAACGTGCTCCAGCAAGGACTAAGCCCTTATATTCTCTCCTGAAGTGGCCACCTGTCCTGGGCTCCACCCTTTGGGGTAGACTTAAATGTTTTAAATTTCACAGAGAGGCCTTGCACCCAGAACCTTGTTCTCTGTTGCCGCTCCATCTGGGTGTATTGTGTCTGCCAGGTGAGGGTGGAGTGAAGACTGGAGGTCCTTAAGGGCAAGAGTAGCAATTCATTGAGTTATTTCAGCCCATGGGGTTCTCAATCAAGGAACTTCATATTTTGAGGGTTCTTAAGGTGGCTGGGTCTGGTGTCCAGATGTATCTAGCCCATGCCGTCAAAACCTTGACTCCACAAGATTTGCAGGCACTTCCGCTTCTGAATTAATACCCTGGGCATTGCTTGAAGACCAGAAGAAAGGAAGACACCTATCACCATTCCTTATTAGAAATTTTAGATTGCTATTTTATTTGTAGTGATCCTTGGGTAGCACCCATAGTTTCCTTGCTCCATAGAAAGGGAAACTATGGGTGCTACCCCTTTAGTATCAGATTGTTGTTTGGAATAAGTTGCATTGGTTTCTTGGAAATATATTTTCACAAGATGGTCACTCCAACAAGTTGATGTATAGTTAGAGAAACAGGTAGTACGGGTAACGCAGCCATATCTATGTAAAAAACACAGCAATCCGACTGAGGTTTAAAAACAATGACGATTTTATCTGTGTTTAACTATGTATTCCCGGACAAACAGAAATTATTAAGAAACCACGGCTGGACAAGTGAGCCCAACGTTTTGTGTCCTAATCTGGACACATCTTCTGGGGCAATCCAAAAAGGAATGAAAGATGTTATAGTTCTCGGCGTCTCGCTTCGTTGTTTTGAACTTCCAACAACAACGAAGCAACAAAACAACGAAGCGAGACGCCGAGAACTATAACATCTTTCATTCCTTTTTGGATTGCCCCAGAAGATGTGTCCAGATTAGGACACGAAACGTTGGGCTCACTTGTCCAGCCGTGGTTTCTTAATAATTTCTGTTTGTCCAGGAATACATCATTAAACCCAGATAAAATCGTCATTGTTTTTAAACCTCAGTCGGATTGCTGTGTTTTTTACATAGATATGGCTGCGTTACCCGTACTACCTGTTTCTCTAACTATATCTGCTGGCCATGAAAGCTTTCGAATGAAGTTGATGTATATCATCATCTTCACCATCCTCATGCAAGCAGCATAGATCTAAGCTCACCCTGTTTTTCCCAGTTGTTTCCTTTTTTCGGCATCTTCATGAGTCAATCTGCAAACTTCTTGGAGGAGCATTAAAAACAGTTTAAAGGAGCTGATAAACTTTAAAATGGTTTAAAGGAAGGAGCTGATAAATAGGAAATGAATAAAATACACTTGCTCATCTTGTGCCATAACTAAATGCACTCAGGCTGTATTGAGTTTCAATATTAAGCAAGCCTAACTATTTTGATATTTTGAGTTGTAGCATGTTTGTAAGGAGAGGTGTCATTGGCTGAATTCTTTGCAGCTACCGTGGAAATCTATACAGTGTTTGAATTTCATCTACTTTGACATTCTGTTATGCAGCAGACTGTACCTCAAGCTCTGTCGTTCCGATGTGATTATGATTTTCCTGTCCTTTTTCTTATGCAGTTGTTTGTTGCTGAACTAACTTTTGTTCTGCCACTATAAATAGCACAATAGCAGCGCAATCCTGTGTAACCTTGCACCAGTGTAACATTGCAAAATTACTTATGCCAGTGTAATTGCACTTACACCGGTGCATCTGCTGCTACACCGGTGCATCTACTGTTACACCAGTGCAAGGTTACACAGGATTGCGCTGTAAGGAGATTTAAATTGAATTTTAATTGATACTCCATTTTCAGAAATTATTTTTTCTCCTTTTAATACGAGGTTTTGAAATGGCTGAACTAAATAAAATAAGCACTGCACAGCACAAATAAAAAAAATCAACCATACATACAGGTAGTATTTGTGCACCTGTGCTGTATTTGAGCCGTGAAGCTGTATCCTACTTTAAAGTTCTGCCAGCTTTACTATACAGGAATTAAACTCTTCAAAATACAGATACTGAAGAAGAGCTTTGCCTGTTCCTCCAATCAGTTATATTGTTGCTGGTGTTTTACTGTATATAGAATTACAGCATGGTTGGATAGCTAAGCTTTTGATCTCTACAGTTAAGAGTCCCGAATTATAAACTAACCTACGGTATAAACTGAGGTGGTAGTGAACATTTTCTCATCACCTTGAAGAATTTTTTTTTTATTAATTGAAGTGTTACATGTTCACTTTTGTCAGAGTGTTAATGTGTACAGGTGTGTGTCATGACATGGTAGTTTCACAAGATTATAAACCTAGGAAGCCTCTAATCCTTAGGGCATGTTCAGATGCTGCTTAGACTCTGGGATTCTAATCGGGGTGAGAGATTTACTTCTTACATCCTACTTGTAGTGATGAGAACAAGGTTGGGAAAAAATGAGCCTAAAGGATGGCTTATCCCAATCTCATCCCAAATAAAACCCCAAAGGCAGAGAAGCTTCTGAACAGATTCTTTGTGGTGAAAGGAAGAGGATGGCAGAGGTCAAGATGGCCACAGTGCTTACTGGTTAGTGATGGTCTTTTCTCCCTTGCTCTTCCATTCCCAATACTGGTCAGACTGGGTTTAGTGGGGAATTGGTAGTGTTCCGCTGCCACCACCCAAGGCTAGGAATCTGGATAGGAAGAGGCCACCTTGGGAAAGCCTCTCACCCCAGGTTAGCAAGGAGCTCCCCAAAATCAATCTAGGACAGTCTAGGAACTGCAAGAAGCCAAACCAGAAGGCAGGGAATCCACATTCTGACCTCACTGCCCTGACATCAGGCTCGTCAGTAATTACAATGAATTAAAAAAGGACGAGGGCTACCGCAGGAGCCTGTCTCAGCAGCTGTTAAGATGCTGTGACATCACAGAAGTTTCTGTAGAGATTAGAAGTGTCTAAAATATGCATAAAAATAGGGGACAAGCAGAGATTTTCACCACACTTTTAAATACCTCAGCCAAAATCTGGACAACTTGTACAACAGACTTTATATACCAAGTGGGGCATTAGATTTTTTTTTTCTTTAATAGCAGCTTCTCACCACATTGCAGGCCATTTTTTAACTCAGGAGTTTCAAAACCAATTTGCAATATAGCACAAGGGTGGCAAGAAAGAAAGAAAGAAGGCAGGCAGGCAGACCAACCCTATCTAATTCACTGCATTGCATTGCAGCAGTGCCACCTGCTACAATGTGGCACTTGCTGTATGACGGGTTTCAACATCTGGAGGCCTTTCAACGAGTTTCAACATCTGGAGGCCTCCTCAGGGTAACAGAACATTTGTTCCCTTGCCTCGGGGTAAGCCCTTGCCGGGCCAGTAGGTCTACTTGGACCTGCGCCAGTGATATCGCTGATGCAAGTCTGCGTGGACCTGGGTTGTGGGTTTGAGGACAGGACGGGGTTAGGTTTCAGTGGAAGCCGGTGCCGCCAAACCCTAACCCCATCCCATTCCTGATCTGCCCTGCTTCCATCACCGGCCCATTCCGCCCATCCCTGCACACACTTACCAGTGCCGGCGTGCATCTGGTGGCTGCTGGCATGCGGAGCTGGCCACTCGCTCTGGTGTGTCGCATTTTCGATAGCTGGAAAGTGTTTATCGCCACCAGAATGCTTGTTCCAGTGGCGCTAGGCACCAATAGGATTGGGCCATAAATTGCACTAAGCAAAAGAGGAAAAGATCCAAAGGTGGTACAGAAGATTGACTCAATCGTTAGAAAACTGTCCAGTCTGCTGTTCCTTTTCATGGGCATTTTCCTTCTGCAATAGAGGCAGGCTCTCTTTCTTCACATACTTTCTATCTTCACAGAAAAAGACACAAGACCAGGTGCAGAAAATATATGGTTTAGATCAGGGGTATCAAACTCGTTTCATACAGCAAGTCAAATAGCATTCGTGGCATATGCTGAGGGCCAGAAGTGATGTCTATTAAGCAGGAGTGATATTAAGCAGGTGATGACCAGAAATATGCACTTTTTTTCTCACTTAGGAACTCATTAGCTGCAAATGAAGAGAAAATGCACAAATCTTGACCATATTTTCAAGGTATGGAAGAGCCCGATTATCATGCAGGGCGCCCTTTTAGCAGCACTTCTGCCGAGCCATCATTTTGCATCTCAGCAGCTGAGAGGTGCTCTGCAAAGTAATGTCTCGGCAGAAGCAGTGCTACTAAAAGGGCAGCCTGCATGATAATTGGACTCTCCCAGCTCACCCGCAGCGTCTCCCTTTCTGACCCCTCTTGGTCTGCCTCTTCCCCTGTACCGTTCCTCACCTCTAAGGCCTTCTTCCATCTCTCCCGACCAGCTCCTTGGCAGAAGCGGTGTGGCTGAAAGGGTGGCGCTGGGAGAGCCCAGTTATCACGTGAGACAGATAAAGAGCTTCTGTGGGCTGGATTCGGCCCGCAGGCCTTATGTTTTGACACTCCGGTTTAGATTATCTTGATCAAGCCACAGTGAGCCTTGGATTCATGTTCTCCCCTACCCACTTTTCATGTACAAGTGAAGGAGATTGAAAGCTTCTACTTTCAGTTTGGATAAGATGTAGTTTCCTGTTAGGTCTGAACTCAGTAAACTGTGGTTTATAACAATGGATAGTTCAAACAAACCAGAAATCAAATTGTTTGGTTCAGACCTAACAGGAAACTGATTTGTTCAATGCCGAAAGTGGACACTTTTAATCTCTTTACCTCATGTGGAAGAGATGGGAGGGAATCCCGCCAAAGCAAATGAAGAAAGAATCTGTTCTCTTGCAGCAACTTCAAACACATTGAGCAATTTTTTTAAAATAAAGTCAGTCTTCTATAGCATCATATTTGCTATTTTGTCTAAGTTGGCCAACCAAGGTTGCACTTGTCCTGCAGTTCGGAATTGGAAATGAGGATCAAACTGTGGTTCCAGTTCTAGTGTGCAGGGCAAGTGGAAACCATAGTTTGTGGGTTTATACTGAATGGCAAACTATGGTTTACTGCAAATCAGGAAAGGAAGGAGAAAATTGCAGCATGGGAGGGAAGGAGAAAGCAAGTGAGCCCAAGGATCCCTTAGAGAGTCAATCATGCAGCATCAGGCATTGCATCTTAACCAGCCGATTGCCTGACCTAAATCGTGACAACAGTATGTTTAAATTATAGCAGTCATAGCCATTCTTCAATTTCATGCTGGCTGTACTGGAGTGAAATGCTTGTTGAGAATAATGATATTCAGAATCTCAGTAACCTAAATACTATAAAAAGCACAAAGAATCTTATGGTTGAGAGAGAGGTTTGGAGAATAAAAATTAACATTTATTTTTGGATTCCAATTCCGCCCCCCCCCCCCTTACTGCCCTGAGCTGGATTGGGTGGCTGGATCCAATTGCAGCAACTTTGAAGGAATTTTTAGTTCCAACTTCCAACCCACCCCTCAAAATGCAGCAATGTGCTTGATTTATTATAAAGTGTGTGTGTGTGTGTGTGTGTGTGTGTGTGTGTGTGTGTGTGTGTGTGTGAGAGAGAGAGAGAGAGAGAGAGAGTGTACATGTGATATGCATAAATTATATGATTCCTAGACCATTTTGTAGGTTATGGTTGCTGGTTTTATGGGAAGTGAAAGCCAGCCAGTATGCCTTACTACTGTCAGGGTGTGTTATCTGAAGTAAAATGATTGCCTTTAAGACATTCTTATGTGTCCACATGAGTGGCCACACATTGAGGTATACTTTTCATTTTCTGTCAAGATAGAAGCCATTACCAATTTGTTATATTTTCTTTTATTTGGCAATCTTTTCCCTCTGCATTTTTGGCTGACTTGGCATGTTGGCATGGAACACAGCAGACAGTTGGGTACTTTTCAGAAGTATTTTACTTCTCTGTGCAAAAACATTTTAAAAAATTACAACTCTACTGTAAACAGTGTGTGTGCTGTTTGATAATTACTACCAGACTTTACTATTTTACAAGGCATTTGAGGAAGCGTTGTTAAAAGATCTAACGCGAGCTTGATAGTATAAAGTTTCATGCTAGAAAATCTTATTGGGAAAGATTGCCGCAGTCTGAAACTCGGCGACAGTTCTGTCTGTACCCGTTGTTCTCCTGCCTCCACAAAGCGGAGCTACAGAATGTAAAGGACATACAAAATGCAGGTCATAAGCACTGACAGGATGCTTGTAGGGCTGTCAATGAAGCCTCGTGCAAACCCACTTATGACCCTCTCCTACATGACAAACTTTGATTTGGCATGGAAAACTGCAGTTACCGCATTTATTCATCTTTTCTTGGCAGCGGGTGAAGATGAGGTGTTCAGTGCTGATAAATTTAACACCAGCTATTTTCATGACCATTATTAACGAGGTGCTTTTGACTTGCCTTTGGATTTTTGTTTCAGAGTTTATGTTTATAGTCTCATTTTCCTGACACACCATGGAGGAGAACTAAGGACACTTGCTCAGTTTCCCAAATAGCTTGCTTGATGAGTCGCCTATAAAGCTCCATTGTATTGGCTCCTGTACAGCACATTTCATGATTTGGCAGCTTCAGCAGAGAAGGACAGATTGAAGTGCATTGCAGACTGGTATATGGGTTGCATGGGGGGAAGGCAGGTATACACCCATGTACTTTAGAGAACAAGAGTACATTCTGCCTTCTGCTTCACCTTGTGTTGTCTTCAGACAAAACAAACAAACCCTTTGTTTCTATGTATATGGAACATTGGACGATGCCTTATTCTGAGCCGGTTCATCTAGCTGACTGGCAATGGCTCTCCAGTTTTTCAGGCAGGGGTCTTTTCCAGCCCTACCAGAAGATGCCCAGGGATGGAACCTGGACTTTCTGCTTCTGTCCGTGAGCTATGGCCACTCCTCCTCTTCTTCACTAGAAGAAGCTTGCTAGGGTAAACTCGGAGACCTTCTAACCTGACAAATTCGTGTATCTATAACCCAGCTCCCTGGATTGGTGGGTTTATGCACGTAGAGTCTGACTCGATTCTCAAAGGCTTAGTAGGAATAGGATCACCAGAAGCAGAGGTACCAGTTTAGCCTGCTACCTAATGGTATCCCTGAGCACCTGACATACAAACATATTGCAAACTCTGAGGACACCTACAGCAGGAAAATCCAAACAGAGAAGACTCCAGACTGGGAGCAAGATCTGCATGATGACTATCTATGAGGGCATGGAGTGGAAAGTTTATTGCGTCAATTACACATGAAAGATAAAGCCATACCTGTGCATTAAAACAAAATCTGCTATTCTGTTCACTGAAGATCTGTTACGTAGGGGAAGCTGGAGGCTTCCAAGGCGACTCAGTACATCTTTGCCTTTTGCAAAGGAAAAGCACATGAAGCAAGGATACCGTGCACACAGTAGAGGTGAATATCTGTTTTCCTTCTTTCTCCGTTATGTAGAGAGAGGGCAGCGTTCATCCAGCACAGTCTCACCCAATTTGGCAACTTAACGCAATAGATTTGGGTCTTGTCTGCTAGGTGGTTTAAATATTTTTGATTATGGGGGCTTAATTTTCTTTTTGGATCCAGATTAAGTTGGTTTGGGAGACGGTTATATAAACATATTCCATTCTGGAAGCGATTACTCCAGCAGTTACAAAAGCATGCACAACCCAAGTTAATATATTAAGCAAGATAGTTAAATGCATTCCCTGGCTATCCTTCCAGTGTATAGCATCAGGCTATTCAAGTGTCTGCATTCCAAACTTAGATGTGCTTGATTTTTTTTAATGCTTCCTAAAACATTTACATGCTGAAGACCCTGCTTCTGGCTACAATTAAATTTTCCAAGGGCACACAAATGTTACAATAATTATAAGTTATAAACAAGATAAAAGTTACATGAAAAGTCAGACTACGAATATATTTTCAGCTCTGACAAAATTTTGGAGATGGGCAACAAGCTAAGGACTTAATTCCCCGCTAAGTCGACAAAGCATGAGTGATTAGCAGCCCCACAAAATGAATGGTTCATTTGCATGAGCAACTATATGAGCTGAGCAACTCATAAAGCAGACCTCATGCATACTGATCTGACTTCCTTGAAAGAGGGAGGAGATACATACGGAACAAATAAATAAGGACTGTTGGTAATGGAGGAGTTCTTCCCAAGCAATTGAGTCTAGGAGAATTTGACACCCTGATGTGATATTTTTACTCTGCCTCACCCTATATTAACTAGGAAGATCCTTTGTTATATGGCTCGTGGGTTGACTGAGGACATTCTAGTGATCAAATGAGGTTCCACTAATCTGATTAATCAAAGAAAATATTTGGCTCAGACCTGGGGCTGTCCCAGAAACGAATGGCCCAATCCTATGCTTGGTCATAAAGCGCTTTGCAACAGCGCAGGGCCTTGTGGCACCGGTGGGGGAGCCTTCTCCGCTGGCACCAGTAGCCGCAGCCAGACAAGGTTAGTCAGGGGAGGGCGGATTGGGTCTGGGAGGGGGGGCAGGATTGTGGTGCGCGCCATATTCTATCTTCCTTCCCGGACCTGATCTGCCACCATGGATCCAAGCGGGCTTGTGCCAGCAATATCACTGGCGCAGGTCTGAGTTGATCCATTGCTGCTGCTGTCCCCTTACCCTGTGGAGACCTCCAGCATGCTAAATTTCCCCATGGGATGCAGCGTAGCCCGCACCAGCACCATGTGGGGATTTAGTTAGGTTTCGACTGTAAATCACTAGTATTCTTAATGTCCCATATAAAAATAAGAAACTGAGTAATCGGTGATCTCCATTGTGTTGTCCAGTGTTGCTCCAGAAGAGCTCCTTGGGTTCCCAGGAATGGAGGAAGAGCCAGACTTCCCTTCAAGACTTTCTGGAAAGTACCCCGTATTTATCGGTGTATAAGACGCACTGGCGTATAAGACGCACCTTCCTTTTGGCCCTGGGTTTCAAGAAAAAAGATTTAAAGCATTTTTGGGCCACTTGGCCACTTACCGCTTGGCTGCTTAATTAGCTAATTTACATAAATTGCACAAAAATACCAGGATCTCTTTTAAAACACATAGCAATAAGACACATGAACAAGATGCACCAGAACATAAATCCCAAGTACAAAAAACCCCAGACGCAAATCTTTTCCCCCCACCCCACCCATGCACAGTTTCCAAAGTAAACAACATAAAAGTACAAAAAAAAAACACTCCAGACTCAACTCTTACCCCACCCTACCTATGCAGTTTCCAAAGCCTCCCCAACTAGGCCCAGTTCAGAAGCTTACCCAAGCTGCATTAATTCACCATCCGATGAGAGCTGGGAAGACCACACCCTCTGCAGCTCAGCTGAACTGAACTGAGGAGCACAGCGCCCTCTGCTGGCTGCTGAGAAGCTCAACTCATACACGTGCATAAATTAAACCTGACAAACAGCTGTAGATCGGATAGATTAGTTAGGGAAGAAAGCACAAGGGAGCTCTCCGGCTCCGGAAAAACGCGGTAAGCCCGAAAATGCTTTAAAACGGGCAAGGGGGAAAGGGATTTTTTTAGTATTGGCGTATAAAATGCACCCTACTATTTTGGGTCACAAATGTAGACAAAAAAGTGTCTTATATGCCAATAAATACGGTATACCCATAGCTGGAGGCCAATTTAGGCTATAAAAGAGAAGCTGACTTTGTCACTGCAGACTGCCTTGGTGGTTCTTCTATTTTCCTTTGTTTTAGAGCAGCACTGCACCAATTTCCACTGCAGTGTGGCTAGCATTGCTTCCTGCCCCATTGCTCCAGTAATTAGGAGCAGGCCATTGTCTTTGTTGGCCTTCTGGCTGACAATTGTAGAGACTGAAAGAAGTGCCATGATGCCCCCATTGAGGGATCCTAATGCTGACAAAAGCTTCCCTTGACGAGACATATGGCTCCCCTTAACCAGATCTACCCTGGTCAAGTACAGCAGCAAGTGTTGCTGCAGCAAATCTTAATCCCATGCAGCAGAAAAGTACTTTACAGGGGCATTTTGCTCCAAGCATTTGCTCTCTGAAGCAGAACACCAAATGGCCGCCCGTTAAACATCTGCCTGCCCTGAACAAAAAGGTCTTATGAAAGATGTGAGTAAGGTTGATGCACAGCAATGATTCTTGAGCTTTCTGCTCCCAGAGAGCCCTTTCTTCTTTCTTTATACTTTATAGAGGAAACCTCTGCATGCTGACCATGTCACCTTTATGAGAGGGTATGATAGCACAGCTAGCAATAAATTAAACTATTCTGCAATGAAGGTAATGTAGCCATTATTTTTCTATATCCATGCATTAATGATGGATGAAACGGATTGTTTGAATTTAATAGAAATAATAGCAATAAATGTTGATACTTTTTACTAGTATAATTGACAACGCAATCCTGCCTAAAGAAAGGCTGGCGGAGCGAGTGTTCCACCAGCCTAAGGAGTCGCAAATGTGCCAGAAAGCACGTTTACGGCTCCTCAGGATTAAGCGGTGGAGGCCGGCGCCCCTCACTCTGGCACTCACCCAGACCTGCGCCAGCTGCCACAGGTGAGTCCCACGGTGGTCGGTGCAGGGGCGGGGGGAGGGCAGGCAGGGGCAGCGAGGGAGGAGGTCATTGACCATCCCGGGATGCAGGGCATGGATATTGGTGCTGAGTTGCACCGATATCCCAAGCCCCGTCGCAACCCGGGCCGACCTTACACGGCCTCTCTGGATGCATGCCAGCTAAAGAGCTGCCGTGCATCTGAGGAAGCCCATTGCAGCCCACGTCACTTGCACCGGGGGAAGGGGATGAACTTCCCCTTCCCCCGAGGTGAGCCCAGGCCATGTCGGCACAGCCCACAATGGGCCTAGGATGCAGCGGCCAGCCCTTAGGCAGGATTCATCTGTAAGTTCCTTAACATAAGAAGAGCCTTGCTGGATCAGTCCAAGGGCCCATCTAGTCCAGCATCCTGTATCTCACAAGGGCCCACTAGGTACCTCTGGGAGCACACAAGACAACAAGATACCCATATCCTGTTGCCAGTTCCTTGCATCTGGCATTCAGAGATAGGCTACATCTAAAACCCAGAGCTTGCATACAATCATCATGACTTGTAACCTGTTATGGATTTTCCCATTGAAAAGCATCTAGGCCAGGTGCCATCACAACATCCTGTGGCAAGGAGTTCCACATATTAATTATGCGCTGGGTAAGGAATTTTTTTTAATCTTGTCTGACTGTTCCACCAATTTTAGTAGATGATTCTTGATTTCGTTATTGTGTGAGGGGGAAAAGAACTTTCCTCTTATCCACTCTATCCATCCCATGCATGATTTTATGTGTCTCAGTTGTGTCCCCCCTCAGGGGAGGTGCCCCAGTGGTTTCACATAGCTAATGTTTAATACATCCTTAGTCCAACCAATAGCTTACATCAGGTTCAATGAAAACACCATGTAGACCAGACTGGAACTATCATAATGTACATCTAGAATAGTTCCCTGGTTGATCTCCCTTAGAGCTTGAACTTGGTCAAGAAGTAGGACAGAAATCTATGTAATAATAAACAACATGAACTGATTTTAACTAGAGATAACCCACTTACTCTCAACTATGTCACAGCATGAATGAGAAAATGGGAGAGACATGTCTTGTCTATTGTAAAGGAATTATAGGTGTAGAAATAATCATGGCTTCGATGTGAGAAGTTCTAGTGCTGTTGGTTTCAACAGGATAAGGACTCTAAGCAAAAATCCCTTAATAAGAGGTGATGAAGCAAAGAAAGTTTGCAAGATATATCAAGGAATGTGACCTGGTAACTGGAAATGTCACTTCAACATGTGGGAGTCCTGGTAGGCAAAGCTCACATGAAATAGAAACAAAGTTATTTATAGGAGGGGGACTTGTGGCTTTATCTTGGGTTAATGTAGTCTCACTCTGGCGCAACGAAGAAATGTATCCCATAGAACAGAGGAACCTCTTCACCATGTTTACTTGCTGATCGGATGCAGAACCATGGCATTGGGCCAAGGATGAGAGCGGAAAGGAGGGGATCACAGGCAAACATGTTTTTTCCCCATAATTTGTACCCTATCTTTCCTTTACACAGAATGGTCAAGGTGGCCTACATAAATTGAAACAAGTACTGTACAAACCAGAATAAGAATCTAGTCCAATCCAAATAATAAAACAAAACCAAAAAGCAGGAGCAGATCCACAATAAAATAATCAAGGACAGCAAATAGACAGTAAGCCAAGCACTTGCCTAAATAAGAGAGCTTTTCAAAGGCAGCAAAATAAAATAAGCAAATAACCAAAGGAAGAATAAAATAACCGTTTCTGGGAAATATGTTCCATATTCTGGGTGCTGACAGAGACTGCACTTTCTCATAATCTGACCAGCCACACTTGAGGTGGGAACCCCGAAAGCAAGATGATGTTAAGCTGTGAGTTGATTCATAAAACGGTTGCACCGTTGACGATTCAGATATTTATAATGTATCAGAATGACCTGTTCTCAACTTGCTTTTTGCTTATTTCTCCCCATGTATGTAACTAGATGAGGATTTAGTTGAAGAAGCCAACTGTTGTTCTTCAAGAATGAGAAATATGTAGTTATACTTGTCCCTGTTTGGAGTCATAATATGTAGAGATTTAAACTTCCCCGAAATGTTGAAGCCATGGGGGGGGGGGGGGGGAGAACAGAAATTTGAGGAAAAATTGAAATATATTTACTTATTTTCTTATCACATCTAACATGGCGTTACTATTTTTAAGAACATCAAATGCATTTTGTGTAACTTACTTAGCACTTACAATTGTACTGTTTCCTATGTTTATGACATTTAGAAGTATAAAATGCCTTTGTATTATTTGAAGAATAAACCCAGGGCTAGTGATGGAGCTGCAAGCTGCTGCACCCTAAGGAGCCTAAGCATACTTTTGGGGGGCAGTTGAGAAAATAAAAGGTAAAGGTATCCCTTGACAATTAAATCCAGTCGTGTTCGACTCTAGGGAGCGGTGCTCATCTCAGTTTCAAAGCCAAAGAGCCAGCGCTGTCCGAAGACGTTTCCATGCTCATGTGGCCGGCATGACTCAACACCGAGGCGCATGGAACGCTGTTACCATCCCACTGACGTGGTACCTATTAATCTACTTGCAATTTCTTGCTTTCAAACTGCTAGGTTGGCAGGAGCCGTCGCACGGATTCGAACTGCCGACCTTTTGATCGACAGCTCATGGTTCAGTGGTTTAACCAAAACAGAAACCATCAATGCTGTATCAGTGAAAGAGCTTTTATTTGGGCTTAGAAACAGGCCCTTCTCCTGTCAGCATTGTCCAAAACCAAAAGAAACAATAAAACAAGATCTTGCAGCACCATGAAGTGACAGTGGGATGACTGTGCACACCACAAGCAACAATTCACCTTTGAAAATTTCCAAGTCTCCCCCCCAAAAAAATTAAGAAGGTCTGTCTCTAGTCTGGAGCTCAGGAACCAGAAGAAGGCAACGTTTCACCCAAACCTTCAAGTCTCTCCCACAAAGTGTTTGTCCCACAGCAGACCTTTTGCAGTTTCTGTGTCTTTTTACATTGTGTTGCATTTCACAATGGTGTCTCAGGCATTTGTGGGAAGAGGAGATGTCTGGAATGAACAATTTGCTCACAGGGTCTAAATCAAGAGGGCATTGCATACAGGCAGGGGCATGCCAAGGGGAGTGCAGACCACATCAGGTGCAACCTTCACAGGGGGTGCCTGAGCCCCACTTGGCAATTTTCAGCCCTCTCTGGGCGCAGCTGCCTCCTGTTCTCACCGAACAATGTGTTTTTGCCATGCTTCCAAGAGCAGGAGGCGGCTGCACCCGGAGAGGGCCAAAAATTGCCATCTAGAGGAGGCAATGCGAAAGCCCAGAAGGTGGGGGGGGCGCGATGTGATTAGGTCATTGTGTCGCCTCTGGAATGCTGGGCTCTGCAAGGTAATCCACAAGCAAAAAAGACCCTGTAGGTTCCTCTGGTGAGAATGGCACCCTCAGGGTGCAGAAATGCATCTTGGATTTGAGATTTGTATTGTATGTTTACATTATTTCAGGAATTGTAGTACCCTGCCAAAGCATTCATTATTCTCGAACAGCATTTCTCAAAGTGTACTCGGGTCATTCCATGTGAAATCAACCAATGAAAAATCCTTGACGTCATGGATTTTGTTCATTTTCGGTACATTTGTACATTACCTTGAGATGTTTAAAAATTATTTTTTTCAGATTTTTTTGTCCATCCGTTTTTGAGATATTGAATGTTCAAAATTGCCAAAAAAGGCCAAAATTCATTCGTCACCATACCTTCAAACGCCAGTTACAGGATAGCGATGAACGCTACAGACATGGGACAGGTGTCGTTTCAAAGCTTATGAATAGGGCTTCCATTTGATATACAACATGACCCCATTGTAAATTTTAATGAAATTCAAAAATATTCAAATTATATTAATTTTGAAATTTTGGAAAATGACCAGGAATTAAACCCCTCAAGTCCATTTTTCTACAGTTTACATTGATAAAATTATGTGGTAAACTGAAATGAATCCAAAAATTTATAACAGGACTTATAGAGATAGATTTATAGAGAATGAATTCACTTTCTATTCTTTTACAGGATCAGCTTTTTGGTAAAACTATCAAAATCATGAGCTTTTTACTTCTGTTTGTAGTTTTAAATTTTTCCTTTAGTTGCTGAATAATTTCTGAATCAGCACAGTGACATTTTTCCTCATCTAAATCATCTTCAGAAGTAAAAAATAATTATTATTTGTATCTAAAGTGCAAAGAAAAGATGGGGAAGATTAAAAGGACCTACAAAGAATTATTATTTTTGGATTCATTTCAGTTTACCACATAATTTTATCAATGTAAACTGTAGAAAAATGGACTTGAGGGGTTTAATTCCTGGTCACTGCCAACAAGAAAATTTAATTTTTGTATGATACCATTGAGATACCATCTTGAAATTTTGATTGATTGACTACAAGACATATACCTTTAAGTGTGGTTTTTTTTGAAAATTTTAAAAAAGTTCGATTTTCCAAAATTTCAAAATTAATATTATTTTTAAACATTTCATGGTAAGGTACAAATGTACCCAAAAAGGGCAAAATCCGTGACATCAAGTTCCAAAATGTATTTTTTATTGGTTTATTTGACATGGAATGACCCACTCCTAGGAGCCCTTGGGCTCCCTGAAACCCCTTCAGAGGATCCACGAGTATACCATAAGTGACCACCATATGCGCCCTGCCCAGTTTGCTCATCTGCAAATGGGTGGGGGCTGTCATTATGCCTCCTTGATATTGCTTTAGCACTTCCTGACTAGTGAGAAACCTCAGGCTGTTGCCCATATGTGTGACTTATATGTAGAATATTTGCAAAGAGCAAAAGAGAAGCATAGTCATTTCTGATTTTCTTTTTTGCTCTTTGTCACTGGGTGTTAGGTCTTTGTTACAAGACAGCTAGCTAAAAGTATAGAGTAAGTAACTTCCTTCACTACATTTCTGTGTATTGCAGTGGTAAAAGCCCTGGAAGTAAGTTTGTTTGTTTGTTTGTTTGTGTGTGTGTGTGTGTGTGTGTGTGTGTGTGTGTGTGTGTGTGTGTGTGTGTGTGTGTGTGTGTGTGTGTAAAAAAGAAGATATGCAAGATCTTTTTCTTTTTACATCTTTCTTTTTTACACACACATACGTGCCAGAATTCTACTTTTAAATAATGCTTCCCCAAGTTTTATGTGTTTGAGAAAGGGTCTGCTTCTAAATTTTATTTCAGTATATGTTTATTAGAGCCTGCATTTAATATAGATATTTAAATATAGAGATGTCCAGCAGTTTGTATACAAAGTGGCAAGCTTAATGTTAAGTGTTGTTGAGACGATAAATATTAGCTGCATATGAACCCAGTCGTCATCTTCTTGATTGTGTACAGGAGTGCCCAAATTGGAATGTGAAAGCATGCCAGAGACAGACTGGGTCCCTTTACATTAGGCATCCCAGAACACTGCAGGAAGTTTAACTGTGTGAACTACAGAGGCTGTTCCAATCATGCCCTAGACCAGTGGTTCCCAAACTGGGAGTGCAGCTCCCCGGGGATCCACGGAAACCAGCCAGGGGAGCCACGGAGTGCCATGGAATCCTCTTGGAAAACAGTGCAATGCCAATTGGTAGGCATCAACTTAATGTAATGGGGAGCCGCGACCAATGGTCAAGGGAGCCGAAGGTTGAAAAAGTTTGGGAAACACTGCCCTAGACTGTGTCAGCCATGTTGTCCAGCAAAGGACTTCCAGATGCTAAATTTGAACAGTAGGAATTGGTAAAACCAAAATCATACTTAAAGTCCCAATGGAACCATCTGAAAGTACCCAGATAGACCTTCAGGTGTGAAAGGCTGATTTTCACCCCTGAAGTTCTATCTAGGTACTTCCAGATGGTTCTTGGACAGCTTCCATAACGTGCCTTGAGCCATACACAGTATTTTGAGTATTCTGTAACAAATCCTTTGGGTAGTTATGAATAGGACCGGAAAATATTTTAAAGTTATAGGCATCAGCATCACATTTCTAGGTACCTACATGTCCAGACGTCTAGGATTTTTCCAGTCGTAGTCATAAAAACCAGAGCTGACTCCACTAGATAAGATTTTGATTGAAGGACTCTCCCCCTCTTCATAATTGTCTGGTTCTGTTTGAGAGGGAGCTTACAACCCCTATAATATTTCTAATACTGTTAAGATTTTGCCAAGTACTCCAGTCCTTGTGTCCTTGACTCCTCTAAGCCTGGGATCCACAGAGTACTTGAAAGATATGAGCCACAGGAGGACGTTAGACTAATTGGATTATTGATCTGCTTCAGTTCGGAAGTTCCTATATTCACTAAGACATGCTTGGTAACTTTGTGTACATCAGCACGCTGTCTGGGCTGACATCTGGCCTTTGCATTATCATGTCTCGTATCCATCAGACTGCTGGTGCGTTCTCCTTAAAGCTCTTGGTTAATCTTCTTTATCAAAACATCTGAAATATGTTTCTGAAGCAGTTTGGGGAAATGTTTTAAATACAGTGTATGTGTGAACTGTTCCTGTAAATGATAGAACAAAGGCATTGTGTCTGTGCCTTGCACAGTGGAAATACTGACAGCATAAATCATAATGGTTTTTATATGTCTGTGTTTCTGATGCTATTGCAAAACTAGTCGCATTTTTTGTAGAAGCATTGTGTCAGGATTGCGAGTCCTCATGGCCTGGCTTTTCATGGACACATTAATATCCCACTAGACAGGTTGTTCAGAATGTTTTAAGAGCAAAATGACCACAATGGGCCTCATAAAAGAAAAAATATATATATAAATCTGTGGAAGCAGATTTACAAAGTAAAGTTTATGCTGTCATCAACCTGATTTCTGTAAAGAATGGAATGTTTGCCTGGAGATGTTGGATGAATGACGTTCTCAGTAGCTTAGGCCATTGGGTGGTGCAATGCAGCACTGTGTTCACACATGTGCACGTGTGTACATAAAAAGAGGTATGCACAAACAGAACCAACAGTGCTGAACTCTTAAGCTTGTTCCTGAATCGTGCGCTGCCGAATATAGTGATAGTGATTATAGTGATTAAAGCATATTTTTGCTGCTCCTGCACTTTTTAAGCTGCTTCTTTAGGCAGAGGCAGCATTATTAAGCTACAGTGAGAGCACATTTTCTGTCTCCAGGCTGGTCCTCCTCTTTGGCAAACCCAAGCTAGAAGCATTGCTACAGCCAGTGGCTGTATCACAGTGGACCTCGTACGTGTATTTGAGATCTGTACCTATGGAAATATACAATAAAATACAGTACATCCCTGTATTCTGATTCAAGGGTTGGGCAGACTTTAGGCTTCTGAAAGCTACTTCAAATTTTGTTTGTTTTTTTCAGTCTTGGTAGCTACCATTGTGGAATGGCAGTTTGGGGAGGGGAAGTATGTCACTAAATAGAGGCTTGGAGGAGGCAGAGGCAGTTGTAAAATAGCCACTTACACACTTACTTATATTGTTTGTTTCTTTTTACACATACTAACACAAAAAAATCAGTATTACACTCAGGACCTAACCCTATCCAACTTTCCAGAGCTGATGCAGCTGTGCCAACGGGGTGTGCGCTGCATCCTTCGGTGGGGAGGGGCAGTCATGGAGGCCTTCTCAAGGTAAGGGAATGTTTGTTCCCTTACTTCGGGGCTGCATTGGCACTGGAAAGTTGGATAGGATTGGGCCCTCAGTTTATTCTGCACATGTACCAAGCAACACTGGTTTGGGATTTGAAGCTGAGCTCCTAGGAGCAGAGAATGACACACGAAAAATATTCAGACCACCAAGGTGTGTGGGGGAGGGGAGAAGGAGATAGACAAGAAGTTCAGGAGTGCCTTTAGATCACTGACGGAGCCACTCATAGCTCTGGAGTGACCTTCTGCCCACCCTGACCAAGCTGACCACTAATTCATCAAATTGCAAACTAAGTACTGTACAGTCTTAAGCAAAATACCAGTTCAGCTAGCCAGAATGCATCTCCCCCCTCCCCCCGCCGCCCTTCAAAGTCCTGTGGAAAAATACATGTTCTGCACCTCTCAAAATCCTTCCTTTCAAGACAGACATTGATCACCTCCATTAGTGGTTCTGTTCCTCAGTAGTAAGGACTTAAGAAGATCATCCCTCTGGTCCATGAATCCTTGTAACAATGCATTGGGACATTCTTTCAATCCTGCACTTATTTTTATGGGATTCTCATGGTTATATGATCTTGTGACTTTGGGATATTGGATCTAACTTCTTAAACAACCTTGGGGACCATACCAGGATAGATGAGAAATTTGATAGCATTGAAGTCAGGTTTCCATGCCTCTTTGTGTTTGTTTTCTTTAAAATGTGACACCAGGGCTAAGCCTTTGGTTTGTTGTCACAAGTCTTAGGCTCATACTCCATCCATGCACAAAGGGGAGAGATCGAAAGCTTCTGCTTAACTTTCATTTTTTAACTAACCACAGTTCCTCGTTACATCTGAACTTGAGGAACAGTGGTTTGTTCAACCTATAGTTAACAAATCAGGTTATCAAAGTATGGTTTAGAGCAGGGGTTGGCAACCTACAGCCCGTGGGCTGAATTTAACCCGCCACCCAAAGTCATCTGGCCCATGCGGAGTTCGACTTGGGAGGCAAAGCCTCCCACCCAATTTGCCACACGCCAGACAGGCAGAGCCTTGCTGAGCCTGAGCAGATGGCTCTGCCTTGCCCTGTCTGGCACACAGCAAATTGGGCGCAAGGCTATGCCTCCCAAACCAAGCTCCGTGCAGCCGCTTCCAGGAGCTCGGTAAGATCTGGCCCCTTTGCCCAAAAAGGTTGCCAGCCCCTGGTTTAGAGCATGTGAGTCAATATTGTAACTGGCTTGGCTTGCTAGTAAGAGACTGAAGGAACTGCCATGCTTTATTTAATGTATTTATTTTAAAGATTTGTATCTTGTCTTTCAAGCCAAAGTCTTATGCTGGCAATGCATCTATTGCAATTCTTACCCCAAAATTCTGATTCTAATGAACTGCCTCTTCAATTTATTTTCTATCTGTTTGGGTATGTATTAGTTAGCAATAGTTAGCTATTACCCAATTATCATCATCATCATCATCATCATCATCATCATCATCATCATCATCATCATAACAGTTCCAGTTTTGCCTAGAAATTCAAAAATGTTGGCTTGATTCATTGAGGTCTTTTCTAATTACTGGCTTACCATATTGCAGCAATCAAGATCATTTCAGTGCAATTGAGGGATACTTCGTTTCCACTATCCTATTTGTCTGCAGTTTGCTGATCTAAAGCGTTCTAGGTAGGCTGATGGCAGTGATACTCTCCATCTGATCCAGACTTGGTATTCTTTCCAGAATCACATGCTCAAACATAGCCAGTAATGTGCCACTTGGATGAGAACCATATCCTTGATAGCAGCTTAACATAATGTAATTCACTATTTCTGGCACTTAAAATCTTACCTATCCTAGAGATAAGAACCCCTCTGTGACACATGGCTATATACCTCTTGGCTGCTGTTTGGAGAATGGATTTTTTTCCCTTAACTCTCCTTTCCAGGACGTATGTTTTTAGGTAAGGTCTTGAACATTTCTTTCATTTCTGAATTTTTGTTTCTGTTCTGTGTATCTGAACATTAACTTCTTCCCTGGATTGCCTCTGTTTTTATTATTGCTTTTGTAATGGTGTTTTTTGTTAACAGTTCTGTAAACTCTCTGCTTCTGTCCTACTGACCTTTCAAACTTGGCAAATGTAGCCAAACAGGATGGAGGGAGGGAAGTGGGACCACTGAACAATCCTTCTGGCCCAAGTCTTCCGAAGACTTGAAATGTTTGTTCAAAGTTCCCAGCATTTTAGGCTTGAGGGGAAACAGTACCAAGGGGTCATTAGTTAACTGGGCCATGTGCAGGATGCAAAATATCTGGTCTTCAAAGCTGCCTCTCGTTTGGAGCACCCAGTAATTGTTGCTCTGTGCTGCTGGGAGCCATTATTGACTGGCTTCCCATGCAGTGGGAACCTTGTCAAGAACCTCGAAAGGGCACCTGTTTCAGGGGAGTCAGCTGACAATCTGCATTTTCTGATGCTAGCCAAGGTCAGATGCTTCTGTAATTAATCAGAGCCCTTCTGGGCAAACTTGAACGTTCCCTGCCTAACTTACATGTTGAATATGAATGGAGAGCACAAAACCATCAATGGCGAGTTAATTTCGTTCTTTCACTAGTGAATTGAGCCCCTGAAATGTCTCCTTAGAAGCATCTGCCAGATGATAAGAAGAGGTGGTTCTGTCTAGGAGTTGTGATACATGTTACCTCTCTTATAGCCCACTGGCAATTACAGTGAAATATGTAATCAAGAATTTCTCTTCCCATTTCCACCCTCAGAATTGAGGAGATATGTTACCTTGCCGGGACCTCATTTAAACCTCCATGGATTTGTTTATGAATTCTCTTCAGTAATTAGTTTTATTGTTTGGACTTTCAAGACGATATATCCATCTTTCTTCCATTGCCCCAGCTAATTAGCCTCTTTTATCACAGTTTCCCTCCCTTAAGATTAATTAAATACCCCACTTGGTTTTTAAAGTTCATTTTAAGATTTGTAGGGTGGTGTTTGTTTTTTTTGAGGATTATGGATGCAGCCCACCAAGTACTGCAATAGCCTTCATTTGTTTCAATGAGACTTGATAAGCCACCCCATGTAAGTCCAGTTTCAATTAAAAAGAGAGGGTGGAATGGCAGAGAACTGGGCTACACCACTTACATTGCCAAATTGCACTAGACTGAGTTCTTTCTGGGCCTAATGCTATTATTTGCTACACCAACAAAGTAAGTGGTAAACAGGGACCTGGATCGGTCAAAACATCCGGACTGTGTGCCAGCAACCAAGATTGTCAGTATCTAATTCATTCAACAGAAAGAAGCCACTGTTGTTTTTTTAATGTGAACAGAGTAGGTAAGCGGATAGATATGAAGGATGCGATTAAGAAGACTGACCTTTTGATTGATCTGTGGCGTTTCTCTCCAGATGAAATTAACTTTCCACATCCTTGTGACTGTTTTTGGAACCATTTACAGCCCGATCCTATGCAGCATTAGGCACATCTACGTCCACTGGCACCTGTGGACTTCGGACAGGTATCATTGCACAGGATCAGCCTCTTGCTTGCCTGGTTTGACTGCTACACTTATTTTGGGATTGCATTCTTTATTTTCCTCCCAGATACTTTTCTCTCTCTCTCTCTCTCTCTCTCCCCCCCCCCCATGCGTCTCTTATGCAGTTTGCTCTCTTTTTCTCATCCTGTCCTTTTCATTTTTTACACTTCCTCCTCTATTTATTTTTCTTTTTGGTCTCTTCTGTTTCTCATCTGTCTCTCCTCTTCCTGTGCCACCCGCTCCTCTGCTGGAAATGAAAAGAGTGCCAGTGAGTTCATTCTTCCAGAACAGCTAACACTTCTTTTCCTTGGGAAAGAGACCTTCTTTGCTTTGATCTGTGGATTCACTCGTCTGTTTTGTCTGCCTGCCTGTTTGGTGTGCAACATTTCTAAGGCAAATGGTAGAAAAGTGTTGCAATATTTTCTGTGTTGTTTGTAGTCCTACTTTTCAAGCATTGTGATTCACAGTATTTGCTGGAATGCTAAAGATTGTATGGACACAGGCACACACACAGGTCTCTCTCTGCGCTTCCACACCTTATAGCTATCTAGCTTGCATGATGGGCAGCAGCTGTATGTCTCGAGCCAGGGCTCCCAGCAGCTCGCCTCCAGCACTCAGCTGCTTCTGCAAGCCTAGTAGACCGATCTCTACAAGGACAGCCTGTCTGAGCCATGCAGTCAGCTGACTCTAAGAGCCAGTGCCTGTGCACCAGGCCCTATAAAGTGCTGGCTTTAGAGGTAGCACTTCAGTCTGAACCATCTCGTCTCCAGCTTGAAGATTCTGTTGAACTCCTGCTTCCTTTTCCTGCTTACTGTGTCTGACTTTGATCACACAGCTACCTCTGGCCCCTCTGACTCTTGGTTGCTGCTCTGAAAGTTGACCCTTGCCTGCTTTGAGCCATGCACATGCTTCTGGATCACTTGAGCCAACCTCTCCAGGTCCCAGAACTGAACCTAGAGGCTTGTTTCACCATGTGAAACGCAAGTCCCACTGTCATTTCTGTGGAACGTTCCACAGAATGTATTTTTTTAGTTTAGTTTCAATTGTGGTTAATACCCTTTCGAGTGGCACTAAACACGCTTGCTTACAATTAAGTTCCTTTCCAAAGTTAAGGCTGTGATCCTGTATGCACTTACTTGGGAGTAAGTCCCATTGAACTTAGTGAGACTTACTTCTTAGTAGATATGCATAGGATTAGAGGTTTTTGGACTGCCACCCTTTCTCTAGTACTGTACCTTGTGAAAAAATGTGTCCATCTGAAATTAGTAGGGCTCAGTCCTGAGAGTAGATGTGTAGAATTTGGGCGGCCAGTCATGTTCAGAACTTTTAAGAAAGTCGTGCATTGTAGAGATGGAATGTTAAAAGCAAAAGAAGTAGAAGTTCCTGAAACATAGTTAGGCTCTACCTAACAAATAAAGCTTTGAAAGTCAAAGCTTGGAAATCCTTTTAATGTGTCTTTGGAAATAACTGCAGCAGCTGTCAGAAAGTTTAAAAAGCCAGCTGTTTCCTCTTTCAACTTTACTGACAGGGTGAACCCGACATACCATATAAAATACAGTGGTGATTATTTACAATAGTCATGTCTTTGGTGTGCTTTGCAATACGATTAATCATGCTAAACTAATTTGATTTTAAATATGGAAGTGATTTGTAGGTTTTCTTCATGATCTCTTTGCCCTGTGATGTTTATCCTGGCATTGTACAAGGGGCATATTTCTAACCAGCCTTTGTTTTGTGCATGCATCAGTTTGTTTAGGCAACACTCGTGGTTGTGTCTTCAACTTTAATGTACCTTCAGGGCACACAAAATAGAATGGGGCAAAACGTTTGTTCCTCAATTGTAGACATTCTTTGTAGTGGCAGTAGGGGAATCTGTTGGCTGGGGTTTTCACCACCACTTGGCACCAGATAGGGTCCTTTCGAGCAATGATATCCGGGGGGGGGGACACATGCTCATATTCTCAACTGACCCTGTCACTATGGCTTTGGTGGTTACTCTTTTGAAACATACCAACATCGGGTGACAAAGGAAGGTAATAACCTGCTTCCTATCCTCCCAATTTTGTGATATTTCAGAAAGGAAACCAACAAATCCTTTTAATTGAAGAATAGTCCTGTTTTCTGCCATTGAGACAGGGTCCATCTGAGCACACAAGTGCCCTGCTCTTGGATGGTATAATTGTAAAAGGCTCCTGCATGCTGTTACCCTTGGCCAACAGAGTGCTGGACTGATACTACCGTAAAAAAACACCACACAGACAGGTCTTCCTCAAGGAGGTTAGATATACAGGATTACATTGAACTTCTATTCTTTCATTCAAGTTATACTTAAAGTTCAGGCAGAACACAAAAGAGCATTAGTAAGGAAGTATAAGTTGTGGTTATGAATATGCTTAGACCAAAATCTTGCCTCCAACAGTTATATCAGCAAGGAGGTGAATCAAGTCTCTGACTCCAAGTCTCAAGTCAAGTCCGAAGTCTCTAGGTCCAAGTCTCAAGTCAAGTCCCAAGTATTTGCCCCCAAGTCCTGAGTCCTTGGTTGCAAGTCCCTATCTATTTAATAGGGAAAACAGGTTTAAACCACTTGTCGTAAAAGGCTCTAAGTCTCAAGTCGAGTCTTTCGAGTCTTTTACAATTGCCGAGTCAAGTCCGAGTCGAGTCATTGATGCGCCTTGAGTCTGAGTCAATAGACTCAAGTCTACATCACTGTATATCAGTCATGGAAAACTTAAGCAACCTGTCTATACTGTGTGTTTAAAATAATAAAAGAAGAAATATTCTATATCTGGTTATTTATCATTCTGCCCTGTTAATTTCTGGAGATAAGTACAACTTGCCCAGTAGCTAACTTAATGTTCTGGAACTTCAAAAGATGAAAACGTAGAAATGTCAGCACACTGATGGCACACAAATTGTACAGACAGAGTAATGCTGTGCTGAAAACTGTGGAGGTTGATAGACAACCCAGGAAATGTTTACATGTGGTCTAGACAATACACTCACCTCATGGTGAGTTGATAAATCACTTGTCAGTTTGAATAGTTTAGCAGCATTATCACGTGCTGTTTCCTCCTCAGGAATCCATACCAAGATACTCATGGCTGATCAGATCCATACCGGGGCTTGCTTCTGAGTAGACATGCCTAGGATTGTGCTCTAAGGGTTTAACAAACTACACCTGCCCACATTCTTTCTCCTAAAGGTCTAGCACTCTGTCCCGGTATGGATCTGGTAAGCCTTATTATTATTCTATTGTTGTTTTATGCATGGCATTCCTATAATTTAGTTGACTTATATCGATACCATTTTTCTTCCATAGCTGTTTGTGTCCTTGGCAGAGTGGTCAAGTACATGGCAACTAGGCCATATGTCTGTCTATGCTTCAAGTACCGGCAACTGACTGCTTTACCTCACACTGTGTGAGGCTTTGTCTATACCAGGGGTTCTCAACCTTTAGAGGCCAGGGGACCCCCTATCACGGTCCAATTTTCTGAAGTATCCCCTGCTGCTTAACTGCTAATCAATTGGATTAATCAATTAATTAATTAATTAGGCAATTATTCGTTAAATAAAAAAGTACTAAAACAATTTTAAATGTGAAAAAAATGTCTTAACTCTGAGTGTGTGAGAGAGAGAGACATGCAAGGATCTCTTTTTTCTCCAAGTCACACTTCCCAAAATCAGCTCTTCCCTTCCCCACCCCACCAAAGTACATTTTCCAAAGTACAAAAATAGGTCCAAAACCAAAATCAGAGAGACAGAAGGGCTCCAAAAATAATTACAATTAAAATTCATGTTAATTAACACTTAATTATCTGCTGATGGGGCAGATAAGGGGCAGGGCTTGGCGTACCGCCAGCAAGAGGTCTGAGGTCTAAGGGTACCCATACCACAGGTTGAGAACCCCTGGCCTATACCATAGTATTACAGCTATCTCCACTTCCTGGGAAAATAATTAAGGCAGACTCTTCCTCACTAATACAGTTATTCTGCTGCCAATACTGATGCTGCTCCTTCTCACTCACTCTTCCCACTGAGGCTAATCTGCTCAGCTAATCTCCCCATCCCTGTGTTAGTTTAGGGAGAAAGCTGAGCCGATTGGCCAGGCAGAAGGAGGCACTTTCCCCTTCTTGCTCTCTCCCCCCATCAGCTAATTGGCTTGACTCTCTCCCTTGCGATAATGTAGGGATGTGTGGCGAAAGCTGAGCCAATTAACTGTGGGGAGAGCGGGTGAGAATCGCTTCATTCAAAACAACATATTTAATTTCCTTTACTAGTATACTGATGCATCACGGGATGTCAAATTTGTAAAGAGAAAAAACGTTTTAAAAAATCATCACACAGGAACACTAAAGAAGAAAACACACATGGGATCAATCCATCTCCTCCACGGATTACTCATACATCCGTGGTAGGTGTGTCATTTAGACTAGGCTTTAATTTAGGCTTGTTGACTGGAATCCTGTAAGCATTTGGGAAGCTAATCTTAATCTGAACAGTTTTGTTGGATTAGTTATCGGCTAGGTTCAAAAGAACTACCTTAAGCGTATCTAGTGGATTTCTAAAAATGTTTTCTTTTGAACAGCACATCCACAAAAGATATCACAAAATATTGTTGAAATTGCCGTTTGTTTCAAATGCAACATGCCTTGCAACATGAGAAGCTGCTCTTCAGGAAACAAGCCCCAAGTTTGTGCTCTGGATTCCAGACCCATTTTTGAAATAATTCATTAAAAGCATAAATAGTGCAATCTAATGATGAAATCTTGTTTTTTCACGTTGACTAAGGAAAATTACTTTCATTCTCAACTAATCTTTGATTTATACAGGTTAATTTAAGATGACGTTTCCAGTGTGGGAGGGCCCAGGCATATGCTAGGGAAGGTTTGAGCTCGTTTTGCATCTCTGAGATCCTGGATTTTGTTGAACCTTGATTGTTGCCTCCTAATCTAGCTGGGTAGCGGGGTGGCGCAGTAGGTTAAACCACTGAACCATGAGCTGTCGATCGAAAGGTCGGCAGTTCGAATCCGCGACGGGGTGAGCTCTCACCGCTCAGCCCAGCTCCTGCCAACCTAGCAGTTCGAAAGCATGTTAATGCGAGTAGATAAATAGGTACCGCTTGCGGGAAGGTGGCAGCGTTCCATGTCCAGCCACAAGCTACACGCTGCGGCAAGGAGAGTCATGCTGGCCACATGACCACAAAAGCGTCTTCGAACAGCGCTGGCTCTTCAGCTTCGTAACAGGGATGAGCACTGCACTCTAGAGTCGGACAAGACATACACACTTAAATGTCAAGGGATACCTTTACTAATCCAGATGGAACTGCACTCTAACTGCAGGCTGTCCTAACCCCCCTTGCGGTTTTTTACAATATATAAATGTCCAATCTTTCATGAACGGCTACTTTCCAGGTGGTATCCTTTTTACAGTCTGATAATTCTGCTGTGTGGCGCCTTCCACACTCAACCGACGCAGCTGGGAACTCTTATCTCTCCTCCTGGAGGCTTTCACAGCTTTTTGTCGGTGGCGTGTCTCGAACTTATCAAGTTCACCGGTCTTCAGGCTTACAAGACAGCAGCTCTCCCAACTGAGCCAGACTTTTCTGCCCAGCAAAGTACCTTCGCTGCTGAATGTTAGATGTGGTTGACAACATGCGTTTTCAGGTTTCTGGTGTATTCTAAATTATCAGGGCTTTATGTACTGGAAACAGCTCTATAACAAGTCTGGATGTGTATTCTCATAGGAGACTGTAAAAGTTAGGCATGCTTTCAGTTTGTTACGATCAGTGATTTATGCAGGCACATGAGTCCAGAATTTATTGTGCTGGGAATCACAACAAGTCTGTTGTTCAAGTCCCTTTCTCTTCCTCAGAAAAAGCCATTTAAGCAGGATGAAAGAAAAATACATGAAGAATTTTGTAATAATCTGTACTGTACTTATCACGCTTTGAAGTGAATGAGAAATGTGTTGTTACACTATCTGATGTACAATCATCCCTATTCCCTTCTTTTACTAAAGCAAACTTACTTTGCTTTAGTAAGCATTGTTGAACATAGTGGGATTCTCTTCTGAGTAAACATGCAGAGAGCCAAGCTTCAAAGCTCTGAAGATGTCCATTTAAATATAAATAAAATATAAGCTGCTTTTCTGCCTAATGAAAGGCTTTCAAAGTGGTTTACAACAGAATAATAAAATGAATTATCAGGTTTCAAATGAGGGGCTACCCAGTGGTGTTGCTGGAGGGGGGCCACAGGCAGGGTGATGACATATTTCGCGTCATCACTCCGCCCCGGTGTCATGATGTTGCTCCCGGAAAGGCTCCATTTTGAGTCTTAAGGAGCAAAGAAGGGCAGGAGGGCCATTCTCCCACCCTGAAAACTGCCCGAACAGCCTCTGCAGTTACTGTGGCTGCGAAAGCAGCTGCAAGGGCTGTGAAAACTGCTGCCGCGGCCACTCCTCACGAGAAGACTGCGGGTGGCACCCAGGGGGCGCAGCACCCCCCCCCCCCCCGGCCTAGTGATGCTACAGGGATTTTCCCTGTTTTTCTAGTGGAAAATATACTATTGATGGTAGCAGCACCTTGTGTTTGAATTTCGCATGAAAACTGGTAACATGAAGTTTGTAAGTATGAACCTTTCAGTTGGCTCTAGTCAGTTGCTGGCCTTTCATGTTCTGGATGAGTTGGAGTTCCTCAAGAGCAGCTCCCACATGCAGCATATTGCAGTATTCCAGTCAAGATGTTACTAGTGCATACTGAAGAATGGCCAGGTCCTTATTCTCTAGAAACACTAGTGAAGCTGAAAGAATGAACTCTTAGCTACCACCATCCCCTTGCAATGCCAAATCCAAGAGCACTCCCAAGTTATGAACCTTCTGATGGAGATGGCATCACACACATGCGTGTGCACGCGCACTCCTGAACTCCTGTGAAGGTAGAGCAGTAGTCTCACAGCCCCTCCTTCTGAAACCATCTAACAAGGTCGGAGTGGGAGTACAGTACTGCAGAGCAATGCCTGCTTCCAACCCATGCAAGTGATCTAGAAGGATGACTGATGGTATTGAAAGCTGCTTAGAGACCCAGGAGAGTCAGCCAGGGTTACACTTGTCATGTCTCTTTTCCAATATAGGTAGCCAGTCAGAGAAACCAAGGCTATTTCTATTCCAGCCCCTCAACCTGATATCAGAATCAAACTGTTTGAGTTGTGTTTTGTGCACGATAGTTCAACTAATGGTTATTCTATTCAATATCATTCCTCTCGTAATAGGAGTAGTGTATAAGAAAGAATAGTAAAAACTATATACTATCCAGCACTGCAAATGCTTTGTGATGGTTTAGAATATCAAGTCAAAACCTTTAATGGCATAAAAGAACTGTAAAGAACAAATATCAAAGACCCAGCCAACCCAACAAGTACATTTACCAAACAGGTACATTTTAAAAAAAACCACATAAAATAACAAAACAAATAAAAATGTCTATAGCCCTTGTCACTCACACAAGGGCAGAATTACAATCAGAGGTGCATCTGGTCCAGATGAAGATATTTGGCTACCAACTGAGGAGGGTGACTCTCATTTTTCCCATCCAATAAAAAACAGATAGTGTCAATATCCGAACCAGAAGAAAAGATCAGAATTGGCAACAAAAGCGGTTGACGCAGATCATTATAATGGGGGCAATGAAGAATCATGTGGGGGAAATACAGCCTGGGTAACACTCCGCTGATCTACCAAATCTGGCTCGTAGAACATTTGAGGGAAATATATTAAATCTTGCCAAGATGAAGGCTCTGCGCACCAAAGGGGTAAATAAAGCACCAAGATAACGGGAGGTATTTTAGAATGTATTTAAGTTCATTTGTATAATATTTTTCTCTTACTCTTAAGCCCCATAGAAGACTAGCTTTGTTAAGTGTTCTTTCATCTCTAGTCCTCAAAAAAAACCCCACATATTTACAAATTCAGAACTGGCTGCTAAAAAGAGATGCAAAACTCCTGTCTTCAGAGGGAAGAAGTGGGTTTTTCATCCTAAGTTTTTGATGAAAAGTATTAATCCTACAGGCATGAAGTAAAACCACATGCAGTTCAGCATGTTGTGATGTGGGAAAGTGTTTGATTTCTTAACAAGACAAAACCTTGGTTTAAAATTCTGAAACCTGTTATTAGTGTAAAGGGAAGGAGAGGAATATCCTTTTTAGTGAGGTAAAAAAATAAAATTCTTCCTAATACATGATTCCACATACTAACAAGGCCAGAGTTGATCTGCTGATCCAGTCCAGGCTTTCCTGCCATGTATAGCCAAACAAGATAGTTTTAGGCTCCATGTTGATAGCTTCAATTAATCAAATTCCCTATGATATGGAACCTAATACAAACATGGTAAAAAGAGAGCTAATTAATGCTGGAAAGAATTGGCTTGAAAGGGGGTTGTTAGTGCTTAATGTAGTATTCCTAGAATGAAAGACATTTTGGAAGCACTGAACATGTGCCTTCAAGTTAGTCTGTATGCACCTATGGAGTTCATCCTTTCTGTCAACAGCAGGAGTTTTCAGTTTTTACTGCATCATCCATGCTGAGCAAAACTGTTGACGAAGAATGATATGATTGATGGAGAAGCTGCAAAACTTTCTTGGTTGATAAAAGGATGTCTCTAGTTGCCAGAAGTCTCTGGGAGACTCAGTGTCTTGTCTCTTCAGTGCTGTGGCATTTAATATAGAGAGGAACGGCCAAATCCTATTGGGTCCTGCTGCCAGCGGAATGAGTGTTCCGCTGGTGACAACTGCTGCAAAATGGCCATAAAGCATGCTTAAGCAGCGCTGCCCAAATGCTAACAGGAAGGCCAGAGCCTTCCCGCACACGTTACTGGACCGCTGGCCACCCGCCAGAGCAGGTAAGCCAACAGGGAAGGACTAGGGGGGAGGGTGGAACAGGGCAGGGCGAAACTGGGCAGGGAGTGGGCAGAACAGGGGGTCGGTAGGCTGCAGGAGGGGGTGGATCCGGTGGCAATGGTGCATGCCAAATCCTATCCCCTCCATGGGCAACCTTCCTGACCCCTTTTTTTCCTTGGACCTGTGCCAGCAAAATTGTTGGCACAGGTCCAAGGAGACCCATTGCAGAGCAGGAGGCTTACAAAGTGGTAAGGGGATTTAAATCCCCTTTCCCCTCTGAGGCCTCCGTTCTGCCACCCCCTGCGCTAGACACGTCCTGTTTTTGATGTGGCTGCACCAGCGGGGGGGCGGGGAGGATAGGATTGGGCTATTAGTCACTTTTTGTTACAGCCAGATAGATAGGATTTCCTAGGGATTTAACAGTCAGTCTGTGTACACTTTCTAATTTAACAAACAAGTAAATTACTGCCTGCTGTAGTCTTCATGTTAAATAATTGCTTAGGCCTCGTCTGAGTGAAATATCTCAGGTCAGCCTGGCCAACCAACATGACTGCCTTTCTTTTTCTTACCAGGATGTCACATGTACTTCATTTTGAAGATAAAACCAGAAAGGTGAAAGATGCAAGTGTGCCAGATGAAGACACTTTTGAAATTTATGATCCTCGGAACCCAGTTAATAAGAGGAGAAGAGAAGAAAGCAAAAAGATTCTGAGGGAAAAAAAGGCAAGGAGATGAAATGACTATAAAGCTAGCCAGAGCCACTGGAAAAACGACTACACAAATGTTCTGGCTCTGTAGTCACCGCTATCCCAAAATATATCACTTACAAGGTGTGAAAAGGAATCTGGTGTCTAATTTGGAAACAGTACTGTCTCCTTGGTTTTGTGAATTGTGATGTAAAATAAGCATGTGTTCTCAGTAAAGTCCTTTGAAACCATTTTTAGCCATTATTGTAAATAAAAATAGTTCTTCATTTTCTATTCTGTTTATTTCAATGTATTTGCATTGTTAATGCAGCAAGCTCTGTACTTGCAATTTTTTTCAGAATAGTGCAAGTTATCTTTTCCGGTTATTGAACAAAATAACCTAATACTAACAAATTGTCTGTTTTGGAGAGCAAGATTGTTATCATCACTATTTTGTTAGTATTTTTATGGACAAGGGGAATACGGGTACAGAAGCCATGTAAAACACACAAAGTCCAACTGAGATAAAAAACAAAAATTGATCCTGCTCACGTTCTTCAAATTTCTTTGACTGTGCAGACAGGCAGAAATTCATTAAAAATCCACAGCACAACCTTAGAAACCCGACGTTTCTAAGGTTGTGCTGGTGAAAAGCGGTATGCCCCAAGGATCGGTCTTGGGACCGGTGCTTTTCAACTTATTCATAAATGACCTGGAGTTGGGGATAGGCAGTGAGGTGGCCAAGTTTGCAGATGACACTAAACTTTTCCGGGTGGTGAAGACCAGCAGGGATTGTGAAGAGCTCCAGAAGGATCTCTCCAAACTGGGAGAATGGGCAGCAAAATGGCAGATGCGCTTCAATGTAAGGAAGTGCAAACAGTGATGCACATTGGGGCAAGAAACCAAAATTTCACATATAAGTTAATGGGTTCTGAGTTGTCTGTGACGGATGAAGAGAGAGATCTTGGGGTGCTGGTGGACAGGTCGATGAAAGTGTCGACCCAGTGTGCGGCGGCTGTGAAGAAGGCCAATTCCATGCTCGGGATCATTAAAAAAGGGATTGAGAATAAAACGGCCAATATCATTCTGCCTTTGTACAAATCGATGGTAAGGCCACATCTGGAGTATTGTGTCCAGTTCTGGTCACCCCACCTCAAAAAGGATATAGTTGAATTGGAAAAGGTGCAGAAAAGAGTGACCAGAATGATTCGTGGGCTGGAGCACCTCCCTTATTAGGAAAGGCTACAGCGTCTGGGGCTTTTCAGCCTAGAAAAAAGGCGCATGAGGGGGGACATGATTGAGACTTATAAAATTATGCATGGGATGGAGAGAATGGAGAGAGGAAAATTCTTCTCCCTCTCGCACAACACCAGAACCAGGGGACATGTACTAAAATTGAGTGGAGGGAGAGTTAGAACAGACAAAAGAAAATATTTCTTTACCCAGCGTGTAATTCATCTGTGGAACTCCTTGCCACAGGATGTGGTGATGGCACCTGGCCTAGATGCCTTTAAAAGGGGTTTGGACAGATTCATCGAGGAAAAGACCATCACAGGTTACAAGCCATAAGCAACCTCCTGGTTTTTAGAAGTGGGTTTTCTCTGTGCCAGGTGCAAGGGAGTGTCAACGGGAAACAGGTTATCTTGTTGTCTTGTGCTCCCTGAGGCATCTGGTGGGGCCACTGTGTGACACAGGAAGCTGGACTAGATGGGCTTTTGGCCTGATCCAGCAGGGCTCTTCTTATGTTCTTATGTTCTTATGTTTCGTTTCTTTCAACCCAGAAACATTCTCAAGGAGCAGTCTGAAGACTGTTGGATTCCCCTTGTCCATAAAAATTGTACCTGGGAGTAAGTCCCATTCAACTCAGTGGGACTTACTTCAGAAGGGTTACACTGTCAATCTGCTCCTAACTACACTTGCTTGGAAGTAAGTTACATCAACAATAATCTATAGTGGACTCACAGAAGTGTAGGGCGTCTGTCCATCCCAGATGCTCAAGACTATGCCGCCCTGAAGCCAACAAGGGAAATTTACAGGTAAGCTCAAATTTCCCTATTTCCAGTTGGTGGTGGTGGTCATACAAAACACAGATTTCTAATAGCTCTTGTTAAATAATAGTCCTAATTTTATGACAATGAGCAGAATCCATCAGAAAGCTCCACTGAAATAAATGGGAGATGTGCAAGAGCTTGGCAGATCTCCTGTGCAGCTCCTAATCATTTTGATATGACTTGTGCAGTAGAGCCTGGTGGATTGTGCCCTATCTAAATTATATATCAGGGGTGGCCAAACTGTGGCTCCTGAGCCATATGCGGCTCTTTGACGTATAATATGCGGCTCTCGGAAATATGTTGGCTGAGCTCCTTTTTGCATCACAATTAATATAAAAGGGTAAAGAAGAAATTTTCAAACTTTATAATTATTTACCAGGTATAAACTGAGAGTCCACTGGATTAAAACATCAGTTTAATGTTCATGGTGAGTAAATAGATTTAAGAATTTAAATGTTTCTTAAATATTGCGGCTCTCAGACATCTGAAGTTTATCATATGTGGCTCTTACGTTAAGCTAGCTTGCCCACCCGTTATATATGTAGAAAGTCTAATAGGAAGTAATTATTCTTTATTAAGATGTATTAACCAAGGTCATTTTCAAAGCTGAAGTACAACTTTGCTGATGTTGTTTTTAGAATGAGTTCAATAACCTTATCAAGCTACAATTACAAAGTTTCTTGATAGGGTCCAACGTGTGATGTACATAAACCTGTCTCATCATGCTAATATGGTCCAAGTGTTGCCAGTGAGTTTAATACAAAAATATTATTTAAATGTGCCATGTAATCTCTTTCAAGATAAGAAGAAAGAAAAATGGAGGTGTGAAGAGAGCTTTGTAAGAGGGTTGTCACTGTCCCCATCTTAATGTGCGAGGGTATGAAGGAGTTAATAGGAGGTGCAGACTTGAATTGTGAATGATGAGTCGAAGTTCTTGTACTTTTAATTTGCTGTTTTAAATGACACTCTTAAAAACAACTTCACATCCATGGACTCGCAACAACATACCTTTGATGTATTTTTTTTCCTTATAAGTACAAATTGAACCGAGTTTTTTTTTTATAGAAAAATCAAACAACTCAATCCCACAAACAGATGTTCCTAACACCCTAATCCTAAACACATTTGTCTAGAGATAAATCCCATTGATATTCAAGTAAGTATTCTTACCAGCCAGGGCCAAAAGGGCCTTCTTATTAGTAGCAATGCTATGGATCAATTGTGACTTCCTTTCCCAGACAGGCAGTATAAAGTAGCCATAAGCAACCTCCTGGTTTTAGAAGTAGGTTTTAGAAACTGGACTAGATGGGCCTTTGGCCTGATCCAGCAGGGCTCTTCTTATGTTCTTACGGCTCCATAAGATAAAATACTTCATCCACTCTCATATCACAACTGGTACCTACTGCAGACAATGCAGTTTCTGTAGGTTCATATCCTGTGAAGTACAAAAACTAAATTAATGCATGTCTATAATTTCAGAGATTCACCACAAAACATGCACAGCCCTAGTTAATGACTACCGGCCTATACTTAAAACATATATCGAATTTCTTTAGAAAACAAACAAAAACTCAACATATGTTCAGTGGAGGGACATCCTAAAGAGATGGCTGGTAAATTCTGCAGGACTTGACTAGATTTTTTTTAATGCATGAGAAGCAAATTCTTCATGGGCAGAACATGCCTGGCCTGCCCTGCCCAAAATGGTACCAGAATAGCAGCTGCCCAAAATGGTACCAGAGCAGCAGAATAGCGCGCGCTCTGACTCCCTCCCCCCGCCCCGCCCCTTAAGGGCAAGACGGAGCGTCCCGGTCGGCGATATGGTAAGCCTACTCATTAGCAGGACCACAACCCACACCACCTACGGGTGCTTTTCACAAACTCTGGCATCCAGTGCAAGATCACACCATAAAATAGTTATCTAGTATAAAACTACACCTTTATACTAGATAAGTATGCCATAGTCTTCAGAGCTAATCACGTTGGAACAAATCAAGCTGTATCTTCAAGACAGCTGAAAGATATGCTCTCACAATACTTGCAAATTGTTTTGCATCTAACATCTGGAAGTTAACATTTGTAATATTTTCTTTTAGAATGAGAAACTGGTTTGTAAACCAAGAATAGTATACAGAACAAAAATGACTACCAGAGTGGATAAAAGTCAATTATTTTTAAAGCATAAAAAAGTAATTTTTTAAAATTTAAAAACAGATTTTCAAATTGGACATTTTAGCTGTAACAAGTTCTCTTTTTAAAATGACTTGATTTATAAAGAAATCTGAATGCTAATTCTAATATACAATATCTTCAAACTGACACTTTTATGAATGGCTATTTTCCATTGTAAAAAAGATCTGTGGGGGAAACCATCTTTACAAGTTTCGTCTAAAAACCAGAAGTGGGTCACGGTCGCTCCAAGGAGTCGTTTTGAAGCACGGAAAGGCCCACAGAGGGGGACGCAGGCTCCCTGCACCCTCCGAATGCCACCACAACCCCCAGGTGAGTGGGGACCGCCTTATTTATCTTGGCAGCGGTGCTGTCACCCACCCACCCCTGCACACACTTACGACGGGGGGGGGGGGAGTTTGGGAACCGCTGATATAGACTTATGAACTATACAGTAAAGAGAGAAACCTCAGTTCAGCAGAGATGCATCAACAGGAAAAGACTTGAGGCAGTGTGTGCACCACAGATCTCCAGCCTCACCCAGCTTTTGGGTTAGCCAGCTAATAGAATATGCCTGCAAGACTATCAGTGCAATCCTATGTAACTCTTGTACCAGTGTATCAGTAGATCCACCGGTGTAAGTGCACTTATGTCAGTGTAACTTGCCGTACGGCGATGAACAGACACCAGCGTAACCCCTCTCGGACGCCGTGCATGCACAGTTCAGACGCAGGACAGACGCCAGTGCAACTCTGCCGGTGCAGGGGGCATTCTGGGGACGTTCAGACACTCCTGGAATGCCCCCTGCACCAGCAGAGTTGTGCTGGCATCCGTCCTGCATCCGAATTGTGCATGCATGGAGTCCAAGAGGGGTTACGCTGGTTTCCGTTTTGCGTCCATCAGCGTATGGCAAGTTACACTGGCATAAGTGCACTTACACCAGTGGATCTACTGTTACACCGGTGCAAGAGTTACACAGGATTGTGCAGTATAAATGATTAGGAACTTAGAAATTATTCTAGCTGCTGATTGATAAAATGCTGACAATAACAGACATGTTTAGAACGGAACCTTATTGTTGTCGTCTTATCTTTCTTCTTCTATAAAAGCATGCTGGATGGCCTGATCAACGACGCTAACAAAAATTTTTACTTAATACCTTCACTGGGTAAAAGGAAAACATGGCCAACATGTCTGTACAACAAACAACTATGCAACAATTAGTGCAAATTAGATTGTCAAAATGGAGCAACATTAACAGCCCAGTCCTATCCTTTTCCCCACCATAGCATGCAGCAGCACCAAAACAACCACCGCTGGAATACTAGTTCCAGTGGCGAACCCACATGTTAGGATTGGGCTGTAAATCAATATATTTTAATGGCTACTATAACTATCAATTAGTCTGCACTTTCATCTAAATAATTAATGAATTTTTAACATCTAAATCAATCCACTCTGCCAACCATTAAACAAACACTGTACTGAACTGGCATTCCTCCCATTGCTTGCCTGCCAATCATGGGCACAACCATTTAGGATGCTCTGGCATCAGCCAATGAAAATGATTGGGAGCCATGAAAGAGCACTGCTAGTGTGGATCCCTTTCATTTCAATGGGGCTTCCTAGAAAAGAACCTCCAACTTGACTGAGCCCATGTTTGCCCATGAAATAGATTTCTTGTAATATACAAAATGAGCAGAATAGAGACTGCAATAATTCTTACTGAATTACCTAATTTATTTGGGTTCTGAGCTGTGTCTGATGGATCAGGAGAGAGATCTTGCAGTGGTGGTAGACAGCTCGATGAAAGTGTCGACCCAGTGTGAGGCCGCTGTGAAGGCCAATTTCCATGCTCAGGATAATTAAAAACAGGACTGAGAATAAAACGGCCAATATTATGCTATTGTACAAATTGATGGTAAAGCCATACCTGGAGTAGTGTGTCCAGTTCTGGTTGCCACATCTCAAATAGGATATGGCGGAACTAGAAAAAGTACAGAAGAGAGCGACCAAAATGATTAGTGGGCCGAGAGACCTCCCTTATGAGGAAAGGCTACAACTGCTCAGTCTAGAAAAAAGGCACCTGAGGGGAAACATGAGTGACAGCTCAATCCTAAGCACGCTACCCATGGCGGTACACCTCCTGTGCTGGTGGTGACTGCCGTAAAGCGGTCAGCGTCAGTCATAAAAGTCTCCCTGATGATGTGCTGCCGGGGACGCTGGCGGGAAGGCCTGTGCCTTCCCAGCCATGCCAGAGGACTTCCGGACGCGAGCCGGGAAAATTAGGTCAGCGGGAAGGTGGGGGAGGGCAGGGAGGGGGCAAAACTGGGTGGGGAAGGGGGCATACCGGGGTGGAGAGGCCGTGGAAGGTGGAGGATCCTATTCCCCTTCCCTGCAGTCTCCCTGCCCCTTTTCTCTCTTCGGACCTACGCTAGCAAACTTGATATCGGAAGCCTCCCGGTCCCGTGCCCCCTAAGGTGCATTTTTGGCGCCACTGTCATTTTGGCACCATGACATTGGCAGGGGTGTGAAAAGGATCGGATTGGGCTCTGAGACATATAAAATTATGCATGGGATGGATAGAGTGGATAGAGCTAAGTTCTTTTCCCTCTCACACAGCATCGGAACCAGGGGACATCCATGAAAATTGACTGGTGGGAGAGTTAGGACAAAAAGTGCATAATTAATATGCACCCAGTGCATAATTAATATGTGGAACTCCTTGCCACAAGACGTTGTGATGGTACCTCGCCTAGATGCTTTTAAAGGGGGACTGGAGAGATTTATGAGGTTAAAATCCATCACAGGTTACAAGCCATGATGACCTCTAGGTTTTAGAGGTAACCTATCTCTGAATGCCAGATGCAAGGTAGCGGCAACAGGATACAGGTATCTTGTCTTATATAATCCCAAAGGCACCTGGTGGGCCACTGGGAGATAGAGGAAGCTGGACTAGATGGGCCCTTGGCCTGATCCACAAAGACTCTTCTTATGTCCTTTTATTATTAGATCTAGAATCTCATTCAAGAAGTTCTGATTGATCAGATTTTTAATCTATCAATTAAACTTGCATATATTATTCCTGTCTCTATAAAAATGATAAATATAATACTGAGTAGATTTGTTAGTCCACCTAAGCACATCAAGTACAGCACACTCTGTTCCTAAGAGCAGCCAGGCTAATGCTTCTAAGCAGTCTGCAAGCAACAGCCTTCCCCCATTTCGTGCCCCCAGGCACTGGCGTCGACAGGGGGAAGCGGGCCGCCAGGGGGCGTCGCGCGTATAGGGGTGACACGCAATCACCCCCCACTTACAGTTTAGAGCTTGAGCTGGGCCCGCCCGCCCTCCCCTGTGTCCGTTTGGCTCCAAAATGAGCCGAAAACGGAGCGGGGAGGGCGCTCTGCTCCTGCGCGTGACGTCACGCGCGGGGGCGGAGCCTCCCCCTTAAGGGCGACGTGCGCCCCCGCTCTGGGGTGACGCGCGTCGTCGCAACGCGACTGCCCCCAGAAACTAGTGTTTGTGCCCCCAGAAACTCTGTGCCCTCAGCTCCATTTTCACTTTTTCTTGCCCTCTCAGGAAGGGACAATGGTACAAAACCATAGGGATGGGCTATGATGATTCTTTATCCCTCCTTGGTTTCTTGCTTTCTAGTCCCATGGCAGCAGCAGATATCCACTGCCCTTCCGTCTGTCCCCAGCCTGGTTTATTCTCCACGGCTTCATACTGGAGAGCTGCTGCCACAGGAGTAGAACTGTATATGGTAAAACAGAATAAGATTGGCAATTGGCACCCCATAAAGTTCACCATGCTGAGTTCATCCTGTATGCAGAAATGAGGGTGGTGGCACTCATTTTTTCTAGCAAAAAACAGCTCCAGGATCTGACAGCAGGCTTGATTCCCTACCAAGTGTGGAATGAGTTCTTCCAAAAAACAGTCTAACAGAAGCACAGTTTAAGGGATTCTTCTATTACATCTGACAAATAAATATTGTTTATTGGGACTGAGGGTATAATGTACATTTACTGCATCAGTTTTAGGATCACACTTGAAGTCTAACATGTGGTCTGTAATTACAGCCAGAGAATCTGGGTACAAGATGAAAACTAAAAAAGGAAAGTTTGTGGGCTCAATTCTCATCCCTCTTTGATAAAGCGAGTTTTTTTTTTCCCCAGATAGCTTGGCAATTCATATCTGTTGGGAAAGGAGAAAGAGGAAATTTTAAAATCTCTGCTTTCCTTTACCCTTCATTACGTATAATGGTACTATGGGTGCTTTCTAAAACAAAGAAAGTATACTATAGTCTGGCAGAAAAGTCATATGCCTAGAGACCAAGTGATTCAAAATTACCTATTGTTTCTTTTTTTGTTCAATGGCCCTGAATTTTGGCAGTAAATTGGAATATTTGTGACCTTTGAAGCATGCCTGACAATCCTGTAATAAAATTGCTCCTAGCTCATTCTCTTAATATAAGTCAGGTTTGGGGGAGGAAATAAAAAGTAGACACTCCAGACAATTTGGCACCAATTGAATAAAGAATAATGTAAAAGTCATGTTTTGCTTTACAGGGGGCCTCCCTGATAAGCAATTTAAGAGGAAACAAATCCAGAATTGCTATCTACCTAGCCTCAGCTTTCCAGACACTAGTCTCTAGGAGGCCAGTGCATTAACAATCAGCAGCGATTCCTCTGTGGTCATTCTGGAGCATTTTCTATCTAGAGTCTAGACAGACATGCCAAATGATTTACTGATACTCACTCACTCACTCACTCACTCACTCACTCACTCACGAGAGAGTTCCTATTCTCTGATTGGCAGTCAGCCTCCCTTCCTATGCTCATTCTAGCTGCTCTGCTGGGTTACCACTCCCATTTCCTTCCATCATCTTGCTCAGAATACCTGCCCTTTTACTCCTTCCTTCACTGTGCTGCTTGTATAGTACAGTACTCCTGCAGGAACGTCCTGCAAATTGCTAGACACAGAATGTGCTAGCTCAGCTCCCTGAGCTGAAGGGGTAGGTGGGCAGACTCTGTTCCATATAATACAAGAGTGATGCCTGCCATGACATCTCAGCTTCTTTTGTAGGCTAGAACAGGGATTCTCAACCTGTGGTACGAGTACCCCTAGGGGTATGCGGACCAATGGCAGGGGGTACGCCAGAGCCTGCCCCTTATCAGCATCAATCAGTAGTTAATTACTTGTTAATTAGAACTTAAATGCAATCACACAGAGAGAGAGAGAGAGAGAGAGAGAGAGAGAGAGAGAGAGTTAAGTAAGACTTTTTCACATTTAAAATTGTTATAGTACTTTTTTATTTAATGATTAATTAGCTAATTAATTAATTGATTAATCCAATTAATTAGCAATTAATTAGCAGGTGATACTTCAGAAAATTGGACCGTGATAGGGGGTACCCAGGCCTCCAAAGGTTGAGAACCCCTGGGCTAGAAGAAACCAAGAGCACTATAAGAGTTGACGTGTCTACATCACAACATCTCTTACATGCCAGCAGTGCAGTGAAAGTTATACAAAATCTTCATCATGGGTAAACAGGGGGCAGCATTTGGCATGCCGTTTCAACCGTTGGGAAGTCCTGGGCAGGCCCTGGCTAAATGGAACGTCCAAGTTCAGAAGCTACTGCATGCCAGTTGTCCAAGTCCTGCTTTCTGGAGATATTCATTGGTCACAGCTACAAAGAGGATGCCGAACTAGACGTCTCTTTGGTCTGAACCACCAAGTCTCCTTTGATGTCCTTACATATTTATTTTTATTTAATAAATGTTCCTTCACCAAGGGAATGCCCAAGGCGTCTAACAACATTCATAAAACAAATAGTACATAAGATCAGTTGTATAGATCAGTGTCGTGCCTGTTGAAAACTCACATAAAAGACAAAAGGTCATTATAAGTATAAACAATGCAAACATCTAGTGATTCTCACCATACCTACAGTACCTATGCGATTGCATGCACATACATAAAGAATACACAGCATCAATTCTGAAAAGACAGGGTCATTTTCAGTCATGAAAAATAAACTGGCGATCCAGGCTATTCACTTATGTATATACTTCCCTGCTATGTGAAAGGTACAGCACAGGAACTGTCAATTCAACCATAGACCATATTCCCTGACCTGATCCTGTGGTTTCCTTAGCTTTCTTATCACCATGTAGAAAGTTAAACTAACCAGGAACATCTGCAGAATGCTTCCATCTTAAATATACAAGACAGGACTGACGGCACAGTAAATGTAATTGGCATGTGTATATCTTAAATGAGGTGTCACTGACTAAACCCTTTTCTGAAAAAGGACATGACTTATGAATGATGTTTTGCAGGAAGAGCCATACCTGCCACTTTATCCACGAGAACAAGATGAATGCCAAGGCCCTTGGAAGTATGGAATTTTACTACATTATGCCACAACTTTCTATTTTTTCCCCTCTCCTGGCCTGTACATTAAATCTATCGAGAATGTTCCATTTCATCATCTCAGAAAAAGTTCTACTACTTGCGTCGGTCCTTCTCCAAGTCACAGACTATGTGGTGATAATGTTTTGCTGTCCTGTCTCCCATCACAACTCCTTTTTTTTTTGTTGCGCAGAAGCAGGTCTGAATTATCTCGTTTCTTACCGCAGTACTTTAGATCAATCCCCCAGTTCAGTGCACTGCTTCCCTAAGATAGAACATCTGCCTTTGAACAACATTCCATCTGAAAGAGTACAGACATTTTTCAACAATTTTCTATCATCTCCATGGTCATGTAAAGTCATAACACAAAGCAATGGTATACTTTCAGATGTTTTGAGTACAGTATATGGTTTGGAAATATCACTCTTCAGACTAGCAGAGATCATGCGTAAATGAAAGATTAGTTAGCATACTTGAAATAGAAAAGTGAGTTTGCTAGACAGGTAGAAGACTTCCTGATATAATCATTCCAACAATGGCCAAGAAGAAACTTTAGAAAAGCCCAATATGAATGCACAGTGCTGGTGAGATCAGTTTCATAACTGGATGCCTTTATTAGGGATATGTCCATAATGGCTTCATCTGCATAACATGGAACCTTGCAACACTTGAAGAACCTGGATAAAGAATCCCCCCCCCTTTCCTTATAGCCTAATAGTTCAGCTCCTCATTGTTGAAAATGAGGAGAAAGTTGAAATACAATCACCAACCTGAAAGTACCATTGGCCAGATGAAAAACACAGCAAATGTCTGCATTGCTTACTAAAAATGTTAGGACCCCAATCCAGTTGTACTCACCATCAATTAATCATGCCCAACAACTCGTGAAGCCGGACCGGAGATGCATATTCCCATTCATGTGAAATTGGTTCAATGGGACTCAGAGATGATGGGAATAGAAACGTGCAGCATTGTCTGCCTGCTACATGTGCAGAAAACCACATACACAAGTGGATCTCCCTTGCTGGACTGTAGCAAATATAGTGAAGTATTTTATGGGGGGGGGGGACAGGAATTACACGTACAAGTATAATCTATTAGGTCCTAGTTGAAAAATCAAATGAACGCTACATGAACGCTGAACATAGCAGGTTAGTGTATTATTAAACAGGAATTCATTTCAGTGGGGCAGAAGAACTTCACAGTGGACTGCGACCTTAGTCTATGCCCCAGAGATTTATCCTGAGATCTGTACAGAAAACAGATCTGCATTCTTTATTTTCAGCCCCTGTCCAAGCTGACACAAATGAAGTGTGCATAAATATACTGCTAGAAGAGGTCACTGCTGTTTTCCTTAAATGAAAAAAGAACAAGTCCATTGCTGAAATGGTACCAGTAGTGAGATCTGTTCACAGCCAAAGATGTGTTCACAAATCACCAAATAAGGTTGCTTTTGTATTTTGCATCAGACTGGTTGGGTTGCAAATTTATTTTAAAGACTGAAGAAAATCGCAGTTCAAAGACAAAACAAAATCAACCGATAATATATATTCTGTAATATTTTGATAAGCTTAAGCCTGCCCTCCCTAACAGACCTTCCCTTTGAAAGGCTCAGGCATCAGCATGTCTATAATGGGAAAGAATTCTATTCACTCTTGCTGTGCAATCTAGATTCTAGACGGTCTTGTTCAAGGGTGCGCTCTGAATTGACAAGTGGTGCAGGGAGGAAAAGGATTCTCCCTATGAATTAGTCAAAAGAAGATGAATGCTTCCAGGTGAGACCTTCTGCTGTAGTGCTCTTATTATGAGCGATTGGTGTTTTACACCAGTACACCTCTAGGGCAAAGCCAAAACTTCACCACTGAACCTTTTTGGCTCAAGAGTGCTTTTTGGGAGGAGGTCAAAATATTTCACAAACCCACCTCTTGCGCACCTTTTTTTGCTGGTTTTCATCATTTGTTCATAGTGCTGGCAGCAGTGCTATGAAACACCAGGTGGTTGTCTATCCCACTACTGATGGGTTCCACTTTTAAATTTTGTTTTTTGTTTTTAAACCAGCCCTCACTCCCTGATGTAATGATGTAGCTAAATGTCATTGGCTATGTGGCATCAGTATGAAGCTAATCAGAATAAGGGCAACATTTCTTGCTTTCACTTTGACTTCTTGTTGGTAAAAAAAAAAAATTTAAATCACACCCGCTCAATGTGTATTATGTGCAACATATTTCTAATTAAAAATACAGTTTTTAAAATGGCTCCAGTAGCAGGGGGTAATATGATCACCATTGCAGCAAACAGGATGATTGCTGTACTTTATCCCTATTTATGTTTATGGTATGCAAAGAGAGTGGCAAAGTTTGGGGCAGGCTTTGACTCTTCCCCATTTGGCACCCACAACATACACATGGTAGATGGCAATCTCTATGTTGAACACTATTAATCAAGATGGACTAACAGGATCAGCATGGGTAGTAAAAACACCACTGCACAAGCAAAAACAGGTACCTCTATGAACACTAAGTTTTCAAGCATCGTTAGGCACTTCTTCAAGGAGGAGCAGATTCAGAGCCCAATCCTTATGGCAGTCATAAAAGCCCTTCTGACATTGCTTTCAGAGCACCAGTGGGAAGGCCAGATCCTTCCCCCACGCACAGGAGGATCATCGTGGACCTGCAGATGCAGATAAGTTGTGGAGGAGGCAGGATAGGATGGGGGTAGGGCAAGACGGAGCAGGCGGAATGAGGTGGAGAAGGAGGCGGAGCAGCTCTGGGGAAGGGGGTGGGTTTGGTGGCAGCAGTGGCTGTCAAATCCTAACCCTCTTCCCAGACCTGATCCTGCAGCCCAGGTCCACGCGGAGTAGACTCCTCCGTACTGTGACTGTGCTTACCCCCGAGTAAAGGAACGAATGTTCTCTTACCCAGAGGAGACCTCTGCGATGATGCAGCGCAAGCCATTTTGATGTCACTGCATCGGTGGCGGCGGCAGGGGGGGAAGCATAGGATTGGGCTGTCAGACACACAAGTGGCTAACAAAATAAAATGTCAGTAAAAATAAACAAAATAAAATAAACAAAATAAATGTCAATATCAAATGAAAATAAGCTTCCTAAAGCAGCTATGTGTCCCTTAAGGCAGTTATAGAATGGCTGGTTGACCAATGTTATTAACCAATATCAGTATAGTTTTGATTGGGCCAATAAAAACATTAATTTGTTAGACTACACATAAGTCAAAAAGTAACATAAGACATAAAGATTCCCCTTTCACACACCAATTTTTTTAACTGCATTTAAAAAAAAATCTGGATGAAACACTGACTTTGTATCTAGAATTAAAATATAGCAGTCAGAATTAAATAAAAAGAGTAAAACAAATACATCTATTACTCAGCATAGAAAACAAAGAGTAAAACAAATACATCTATTACTCAGCATTATGCTGGCAGAGGTAGTAATCCAACATAAATTTTTTAAAAGTTTTCCATGCAAATTTTGTTTAATTGACTTTTTTTACTCCAAGAAAAACCATCAGGGACTATTTTAAACACTTCAAGCAATATTGGTCTTGATAAGTCAATTTATATAGTGTGTTTCATGGAGAAACCCAGACATGTTGTAATTATGCAAAGCATAATTATCATACTGAATTAGAGGCAGGGAGAGATAAGACATACATGGTACACCAGAGACAAGTATGTCATATTCAATCTTTCAATCATTAACCTCTTCTTTGATGTGGTACTGCAAGTACTCAGCACTTTTTATGTTCCTATCTGAAGTGCTTGGCTCACATTTCCTTTAACCTTGATAGGAATTTTAGCCTGTATGAGAACCGAATTAAAAAACCCTGAACAGAGATCTTAGAGTATTTATGATGTAATAAATTAAGCTATGAAAGCTGTGCCTAAAATTCTCTAATGCTGATATTTGCTTTGAAATTGGCATATTTGACACGGTCAAACTCATTATTGAAAAAAATACTCACCTAGGTCAATAGTTTCTTTTTTCCCCTCAGTGCTCCTTGGCATCATTTGTTTCCCTGGCTGCTGCTTCTCCAAACTCAAAAACAAATTGAGAGGGGCCCCACAAGAACCCACAAAGAAAAGACAAAGGATCCCAATGATATGAAAAGGGGGATACAATCTCTTTAACAATTTATGTGAAAAACACAGAGAAACCTTGAGTGCCCTTGCCGGGAGAAAGGCGGGATACAAATTATTTAAATAAATAAATAAATAAAATAATTCACAACAGAGACGCAATATATTACTGTGCATCAATGGTCAGTAGTGACCATACATAAATACATAATATGCAGTAAAGAAACGTACAACGATGCAAGTCCAGATATCTCATTTTGCAAACAACAAAATTCACATGAGAGCTGGTTAGCGTAGTGGCTAAGAGACTAACCAGCAAATCAAGATTTTCTTTGTTTGAATCTCTCTTTGGCCATGAACTAATCAGATGGCTTTAGATCACTCAGCCTCCCCTCCCCAGCTGCGCTATGGGGATAACAATACTTACCCAGTATTATTGTAATGTCACCATTAAGCAGCGGCGTTGCTAGCCCGGCCGCTGCCCAGGGAGGGACCGAGGTGACATCACAACGCCTCGTGATGCCTCCCCCCGCACCTATGCATTGCACTCACCTCCGGAACGGCTCCGTTTGGAGCCATACGGAGGCAAGAGTGGGCGGAAGGGCCCAGTTCACACTGCCACCTCACCGAGCACCCCCCTCACCAGCGGAGATGCCAGGAAACAGCCACTCTGCTGCCACGAGGGAGGCAGTGGCCTGCCGCTCCCTGCCAGCTACGCTACCGCCATGGGCAACCCAAATCTGCGTAAGGATCCACGGCCGGCCTATAGGGCCGGTCGTAGGATCCTGAGCCCTTCCCGGGTCACTCCAGCACGACCTAGGGACTTCTTGGGAGAAGGGGACATTCATCCCCTTCCTCCGGACATTCATCATCCATGGGTTCATAGGAATTTAGTCTAACACCAGACCTTGCTTAACACCCTAACCCCAAACCACATTGGATTTTTAACTTTGCCAACCATGCTACACAGTGCAACTGTGTGTTTCAATTGTTTTAATGGAAGCTTTTGCTTCTCTTTCCTTTCCAGTTCCATACAATGAGTATTTCTCCTAAAGCGTTTGCCCTTATATACTGAGGGAGCAGTCAATGTTTCCAGGACAGTGTCCTTGGGCCCCGCCATTAATCCTTGGATTTTGTTTTCAGTCTGAAAATGTCTAAACAAGCTGTTAGACTACACAATGAAGCAACTTTCTGCCCCTTCCAATACTTTGCCCTCAAACACACATCTACAACTAGAAGTTAATTATCTCTGTACTGTACGGCATATGGTAAGAGATTCATATTGCACAGGCTGGAGGGTTTGTTGCATTCTTTTGAGCATTTGACTGTGTATGTGTTTGCTTTCCAATTATTCCATTGCTCCAAGTATTCAATTGCTGGAGGGACCAGCTCACTGTCATATAATTTAGCCTCAGTCATACCTCAGATAATATTTTTATAAGGTCACTTTGCAGAAGTATGTCTAGCTTACCCAAATGACAATATTTTTTAAGCCAAAGGTTTCTCTTTGGGGATGGAAATATTCCAGCTACTGTACAGTTTAACGGGCAAAATGGACTGGCTAAGAAAACACCATTTGTAGCAAAAACTGTTATATATAGTGCATAATTAAGGAGCACAGGCTGATTATTGGAAAAGTGGCCCAACATCGGCCCCAGCCAGAAAAGCCACAGTAGCAATGAGCTTCTGAGTTTCTCTATCCAATATTATTTTTGGAAGATTTCATCTTATCCAAAAATATGAATGCACAACTCTGAGAAACACTTCTGAATATGGTGGCTATCTAAATATTAAGCCTGCCGCCATAGATTTAACTGCCTATTCCAAATCAATACATAAAATTCACCGCCTCAGGTACCTGCCTCCCTAGCCTCTGTCTCCACAAACACAGGTTTGGACTCCATTAGGGAAAAGCAGCTCAGCAGCTTTTCCTAGAAAAAGTGTCACTAGGTTCAGTTGGAGACACAACTGTGCATATTACAATGTGACTTGTCAGCACAACCCTGTGTACGTGGACTCAGAAGTTAGTCCCATTGTGTTCAGTGGGGTTTACTCCCAGGAAAGTGTGCATAGGATCGCACCCTGTAGCCGGTGCCATTGTGATGGTTATTTTTTAAGTCCTCCAAATTGAACTTCAGCCTGAGTGGCTGGGAAGGAATCTTGCAGGTAATAGATCACTGCAACAGGTAAACAAAAGCAAGAGAGAAAAAAAAAACGAAAAAAGATCACCTATGCATATTACGCAAAGTTTTACGTAGATGTCTGTAACAGAGATGGAGGCCTTGCAAAATCAGTACCCACGTATGTGCAACCCTCACTCGGAGTACTAGAATGGACTGCTCTGATGTGCGGAGGGGGTACTTACCTTGCTTTAGCCGCGAGTCCTGACAAAGCAAAGTCCTTCTCAGTCTCCCAGCTATTTCAAAAGGGGTAACAGCTGCCAGGAGGAGGAGGGGGTTAAAACATGCATGGTTGCCGCTCCATGGTTCATGGAAGGAGGCTTACTTAGAGTTATCTAGATATCTGCTTCATGTTTCAGACACCAAATCTCTTATCAGACTGACAGAGGTGAAGGGCTTTTAGGCCTCCCATCAGCCCCCCCCCCCCCCGCAGGAGGGAATTCCAAAGGCAGAACAAGCTCCAGAAGCTCCTACCAGGCCTGCAACTTAGCAGACGGGCAAGCACGTTCAGCAGGCAGGCTGAGCCTCTTTCCCCCTTCTTCTGAGCAACCTAGCAGCAAAGCGCGGGAGGAGGGAGCAAAGTCTCACCGCTTCTAAATTAATTCAGGGGCAGCAAGCAATGCCATCGTCAGACGGAGCGCTCTAACTGCTAGTCACCAGCTCAGCTAAACCTTAGCTCACCTCTGGCGGGCCGCTGAGGGGCTGGAGCTCCGTTGTTCGGGAGACCAGCAGGGGGCGCGACCCCCAGGGCAGCGGTGGTTTCAACTGCAAGAAGCAGGAGAAGCTTTGCATGCATGCTGGCTTTTCAGTCTTCTCTACTGCCACGGGCTGGTGGGGCACCTCACTCTTTTTAGGGAACAAGCAGCCTCCTAGCTGACTTGTTAGGAGCTCATACCGGTAGCTTAGGCGAGAGACAAGCTCCTTGCTCCAAGAAACCTTGACCTGGCCCAGTCCTTGTGCAGAGGACAGGTAAGCCTGTCCAACCTTGTTTGCAGCCCTTCCAGTGGGGAGTTATCATCAACACAGGACACACCCCTCAGCTGCTGCTAGAATGAAACCTGAAATGGTTCTTGTTGGTATAAATAGCCACAGGAAAGGCAACCTAGTAAAAATGGGCCTACTGAATGTGAGAGAAAACGGTGTTGCCCCTTTTTCTTTCTGGCTTCTAAAACAATTGGGGTGGAGGTGGGCAGGCGATGCTTTCGCTTCTGTTTTTGAGAACTCATTCATAACGTATCGCTATCTTCCTCCTTTCCCTCCTCCCACTCCTTCTGTGCTTAGCTGGCAATTTTTGTTTTAAAGATGGGTATCCTGCTTATCAAAATTCATATCAAGGTGGCTAACTCTAGAAATAAGTCAATAAAAGGAATAAAGCTTAGTGAACACACACATTTATGCATGTTTACTAGTCCCACCACTGCGTAAGGAAAGGCTGGATAAAAAAATGTTCAACGTTTTGTTGAACAGCATATAAATAAGCCACTTCATAGGATACTTCCTTGGCCAGCTCCTCTTCACGCATTTACACTGTTAGCACGTGCTCCACCACATCACAGCACACTAGTGCTTTTTAGCTGCATGATGGAGAACTCTTCATCCGAATCACTCCTCTATATCTGCTGCTGCTATGTTAAATGTAGTATGAAAAAAATGCAGTTTCAGATTGAGAAAATGCGGTTTCAAATTGAGTTTCCTTTCCTCTCCTACTCAGTTTCACAATATTCCTTTTTAACAGCGCAATCCTATCCAACTTACACCACCGGCGTAACCAGCGGTGCAGCAAGAACGGGAGGCCCCAGAATGGAAAAGGAATTCAAAGCTCCTTTGAATCCCCCTTTGGAGAGGATTTGAATCCCCTTTCCGTTCTGGGGCCTCCCGTTCTCACTGGACCGCTGGTTACACCGCTGGTGTAAGTTGGATAGGATTGCGCTGTAAATATCATGTCCCTTAACTCCCAAATCCTCAGGATTGTTTTCTTTCAAAAACTTCCACTAACTTAGCAAAAAAGAAATCATCCTTCTTAGGATGGATGGTACAATGGCAACAAGAAGGAACTGTATTGTCAAGGACAGACGGGCAGTTTCCAGCCTCAGTTCGAGAATCCTCCCTGTTGAGACCTTGTGGGTGAGCAACACCCTTTGCATGGACCAGACTCTACTTGAGCGCTATCAGTTCTAAGCCCCGCCCATTAATGACTCTTACTCCTCCTTCCTTCTTTTCAGATGGCTCATTGGAAATAGAGTTTCTAAACACAGCTGGAGCAGAGAGGGGCCCTCACCACCCTTCAAAAGACTATCTTGAGTGGTGTGCCCAATTATTTTTATGTATTGAACCAGGTGTCACACTTAGTGGTTAGGCTTTCAGTTCTGGTTCAATGCCAAAGCAACCAAGATATTTTAGGTTTGTGTCCATCCTCTCTGAATTGGTTTTTGGATTCAGGTCTGGATTCCGTTTGACTCCTTGCTTATCTCTGTGAATGTAAGGAAAACAGATGGGGGGGGCACAGATAAGCCACTTTGGCTCCCCCCTACGGAGAAAAAAGCGGGATATAAACTCAGTTAATAATAAATAAATAAATAAATAAATAAATAAATAAATGTGGCTTGAAGGACACTTGTGAGTGAGATGTAGATCTATCTCAAGCTTCCTCCATCAGCCCAGAGAAAAAGAAGGAACTTGGGGATAGACAAAGCTTTATAAACGTTTTACAAATGTATCCTTCCCTTTCTCCAGAGAATGTCAGAGCAATGTGTGGAGTTGATGGGGTGCGCTGGTTTTGCTTTGAACTGGGACCTGAACCCCCATCAACTCCACAAAATGTTTTAGTCCATGACAACCCTGTGAAGTAGGGCAGACTGAGAGCTAGTACTTGCTCAAGGCCACCCAGTGTCACTGAGCAATGATTTGAAGCTAGGTTTTTGTCATCCAAACCCAATACTCTAGCCACAGTGCCACACTAGCAACTAGAGAATGCCTTTCATGAGTAGTTTCTTGTAAGACATATGTTATGGTCAGAGAGGTGTGGTTTACCACATAAGCAAGCAGTCTGGTATGTGGCACAACATTTGGCATTCTGACATGCTTAGCATTTTCTTTAAAGAGTCTTTCATATTTGTGATGAATGTGGGCAGTGCCTGGTGAAGCCAATATTCTAGTAGGCTAAACCAGAATGCTGGTTAGCACGGGCTTTCCGGTTCACATCAGTGGAGAGGGTTGCTTCATATACACCACTGCAATGAATATACATCCCTTGCACATGTAAACGTTTTATGTGCACACTGATGGCGCAATCCTGACTAAAGAGTGGCAGCTCCGCTGGTGCCAGGTGTGGTAAAAGTGCCATAAGGCACGTTTTTGACACCTGGCAAGTAAGCAGCACCGGTGGAGAGGCCGGTGCTGCTCACTCTGCCCAGGGTCACAGCCAGCAACGGCGTACACAGGAAAGTCCTGTGCCGGTCGGGGCAGGAGTGTGTGAAGGGCAGACCCAGGGCAGAAAGGGAGGAGGCGATTGACCGGCCAGGGACAGGGAAGGGATTATTGGCAGCATGCTCCACCGAATCCTAGCCCCTATCCCCGGCCTGGCCAGCCTTAAATCGGCTCCTTGGCTATGCGCTGGCCATTTTGCCGGCGCACATCCAAGGAGACCAATAGGGGCCGCTGGGACTCTCCCAAACTCCCCTTTCTCCCAAGAAATGCTCCAGCTCTGCTGGCAAGGGCCCAATCCTGCCCAGGATATGGCACAGCATGCATTTGCAGGCTGCTGCAGCCCTAGACAGGATTGGGCTGACCGTCTGACATGTGCAAGGAGTTTAATCAATGTGCAATTCTATTCTATTCTTTTAGCTTTCTGTCCCAAATATTAAAAGCATGTTAAGTACAAAAGTACATACAGTACTGTGTTTCTCCCAAGAAGGGTATTACAATCTGAAATTATTTAGCTTTCATTATTGTGCAGAAATGTTTTAGAAAGTGTTGGTAGTACATTCGCTAACATTTAACATTTGAAAAACAGCATACAGTATTTGTATTGGAGATTTTAAAAAACTGTTTACTGATGCTTTATTAGTGTTAAAGATTTGATTTTGTAGATATTTGATACAAACAAAAGGTAAACTATTAGCTGAGGAAAGAATTTACTTTCCATGTGTATGTTAAACCTTTAAAAGGAGGTAATGAAGGGGTGGGCTTTTTTTTTTTTTTTTTGCAACTAGTACTGTCTGAGGATGCTGGTTTGACTGATTGTAGGAAAAAGACTTGTCCTTTTTTCCCCGAACGTTTGTGTTCTGAGCCAAGAACAAGGAGCTGGATTTCAGTCTGAAAGTGACTAAGATTCCAATGTCCACATAGTAGCAAAGCACTCCCATATGCTACAAGATGTTACTGTTCTTGGAGGCATTCTTTCAAAATCTAGCAGCTTCCAAGTGATCTTGATGTCTGCAGATTTATTGGGCTACAGCAAACAGGACTTGGATAAACAGAAGCATAAGATGAGACCTCACAAGCTGGAAAGGAAGATGAACATGTAGTTCAAATGTGCAAAAGTCCTCCCAGACAAAAAGCAGCACATGACCCAGTGGTATAGCTAGCCTCCTCACGGTGGGCAGCACCAAATGACACCACATGGTCACAAGCCCTGCCCCTTGCTCATGATATCATGAGCCCCACCCCTTCGGGGGGTTCCGGTGGAACCCCCCCCACATTTTCCCACTGGAAAATGGCCATTAGACATCCGCCTGTGCCGGCAGGGGGGCGAAAAAGTGCTAAAACTGCCGCCGCCGGCTTGTGCACCCCCCACCGGTGCCCAGAACGGTCCGCCCCCCGCCCCCCCATTCCTACGCCACTGACATGACCTGGCTGTTGTCTATATCTCACGAGATATATCTGAAACAAATGTGAATAGCTTCAAGGACACAGCATATGCAAGATCACTTGACACAGGTTACAGTATATGACAGTTATCTCATCATAATGATGCAGAAAAATATTTTCCTGGTTTCTGTTCATATCTGCCTCCCCAGGTCACAGGAAAAACCTCACATTTGGCAAACTTAATCTTTCCTCCTTTCAAGGAGAGCATACACATTAGGCTGACTCTGGGTGCAGGGAGACTCCCGGAGCTAACTCAATTAAGTCTCCCAGAACTCAAGGATAGGACCATCAAGGACCATCAAGGGTCCTCTGACTAGCTCAGCCCACTATTGTTCCCATTGTTTTCTGTAAAATGTAAATCAAAAGTCTCTTGTTTTTCCTGTATGACTCTGTGACTATGCACATTCTCAGCAACCATGTGATATTCTGCTTGGAAATGTATAAAAACTGTTCTCACATGGAGCAAAGGGTCAGTGCCCTTCTTGGGGTGCTGTCCACTGCGCTGCGTAACCAAATAAACCCATACTTTTTCCTTGTTCACCAGTCTTCCTGGTCCTATTAATTATCAGTCTGCTTAAAATTCCGCTACAATAACCATCACCAAAGTGAAGAAAGGATGAGAAAAAAGGATGGATTTCCCCCTTCTTCCCCAGTATTACATGATATAATACCTTGAAACCAAGTCTCCACACAAGGATCAGAATTTTAGCACAGAGTCTACATGCATATAAGCTGTATGTATGTAGGTTTCCTTTGCACAATCTGTACTGGTAGATTTTTCCCCATGGGACTAAATAGTGGATTCAGCAGACAGTTAGATCAGGAGGCAGCAAGAGAGTGTGCTGGCAAGCCCTGCCCCGCTGTTGACAAGTACAGTGTTTCTCTGCAGCAACAAGCATTGTACTTGAGGAGAGATGCTACATGTGATTGAGAGCCCTACTCAAGTCTTCATCTCTATCTCCTATGGATATGACTGCATGAGGAGTTTCTCTTGAATGTGCCTGCTTAAGCTCACCCCCATCAATAACTGCGGGCTTTACAGTTTCAGAGGGAGAGACAGCAGCCATGCTTTTCTGTCTCTCCCTCCAATTTTGTTTTTACATATGAATATGGAAAATATTAATATAGCAATTAATCCAGTCTGATGAAGCCCTCCTCCCTTCTCTGTGACCTTTTTGGTCCTGAAAAAGGTATTGGCTGACTGTTGTTTAGATTCTCTCTTGTGGACTAACCTGATTACCTGCAATTTTTGCTGGCATCATTAGTTGCCATATTAATTCGTTAATCATTGTAATTACACACTAAAGAAACCACTACATTCTGGATAAGAAACTAGGGTTTCTGGGATAAGGGAATAACACTGAAGGGAAGTAACTAATTAAAACAAAATCTAAGACTTCCAAGAAAGAAGAGCTAAAACAATACTATTTGAAAGGACAAAATGTATAAGTAGAACATTTAGTAGCTTGGAAAATGAGCAAGGAGCACAGTAGAAAAGCTACTAGAGAAGCCAAAATGCAGGGATACACTGGAGAGATCAAAGTGGAGACTTTAGTGATAGATTGATATTTTGCTGAGAGTCTGAATGATTTCTTCATGTCAGAACACACAAAAGGAAAGACGATAAGAGGTCTAGTAACTCTGGCTTGTTTTCCTAAGCTTTGGGGAGTGAATTGTTGAAAGGATTTCCTTTCATGCTACAGCAGATAAGGAGGCAATTAGGACTACTGAAAGCTAACAAAGTGCTAGAGCCAGAAGATTTAAATCATCAAATCATAGGAGCAGGCAAGGAACAATATTTGTGGTGACTTATTCATAAAAAGTGACTGGAGAGATAGTGATGGTGCTTTGCAAAAGAAGGAGCCACCAGATCTCCCAGGTGCAGAGAAAGTATCAAGATTCATTCGGAGCATTACATGTTTGAGACCATGCAAGAAATAAATTAAACTGGCAAAGTGAAGACATAGGAAGTGCATCTGGGCAATACCCATCAAGATGCATCTCAAACCCCTGCTTACTAGGCAAAGAGTTACCTTTTAAAGTGGTGACCTCTTATGTTTACCGGTGGGGGGGAGCAATTGTCCCTCTTCACCCATGCCATCTTTCCAGCAGCTGTTGCTGGTGCCTCTTTTGCATCTTTTTAAGATGGTGAGCCCTTTGGGGGCACGGACCTATTTATTTATTTAGCTATGTAAACTTTTTTTTGTTGAAAGTGGTATATAAATATTAACAATAATTTAGCAGGTGGAGAGCAACTATGTCTATCCTATTAATCAGAGCACAGTGTCCCCATCAATGGCTGTTGTTGGTTTTCTCCTTTGTGAGCCCTTTTGGTACAGGGAACAGTCTTGTCTTTTCTTTTGCTATGTAAACTTTTTTGATAACATTTTTCTTGAGAGGCAACATAATTAGTGATATTGAGGAACATTCTGAAAAAGAAAATCATAGAAATTTCAATCTTTTTTGAGATAAGTTCCAAAAAGTGTGCTAATTTGAGCATTATTGTAGAATCTACAGTCCTCGTCTGCCATGGCTTCTTCGCCACATTGACTATTCAACCACTCAAAATAGTTTATATGAATGAATTCTACATTTATTTTAGAATTATTTAGGAGATAATCTAAACATTTTTATAAGATTGTTCCAGGTACATTACCTTTAACCAAAATTTTCGGTTTTGGAACTAAAAACGAAAGGTACTCTTGTTTTAGCATAGCCTACACCTACATTTCACAGATGAAAATTTGTGACATTTTTGGCAAGAGTACCTTCAAACACATTAGTAAGAAAAATGCACACTCATATGAATGTATGAAGCTGCCACTGATGACACAATCCTGTGTAGAACTGCGCCGGGGGAGCGCGCACTATCCTGGCACAGGGTGACGTGAAAGTGCTGTAAAGCATTTCCACGGCACCCGGCAAGTAAGGACTGCTGGAGCAGTGGCCGGCAGCCATTACCCCGGCTCCTACCCAGCCCCTGTGCCCACTGGAGCAGGTAAGTCCTACACCGGCCGGGGCAGGGGAAGGGCAGATCAGGTGGTGAGAGAGGGCGGCCATTGGCTGCCCTGGGCCTGGAGAGGGCGGGGATATCGGCGGCAAGAGACGCCAATATCCAAAGCCATCTCCAGGCCCGAGTTGCCCCAACACCGTGGCCTCGCATGTATAGAGCTCGTGTAGATTCGAGTAGGCCCATAGAGCCTAGGCTGGGTTGCGCCAAGGGAAGGGGATAATTGTCCCCTTCCCTTGAGGTGCAACCCAGGCTGCTCTGGGGCAGCCCTGGACCTGGATAGGATGCGGCGGCCAGCCTTTTAGGCCGGCCACCGTATTGTACACAGGATTGCGCTGTAAGTCAGATCCTGATTCCATCTATCTCAGCATTGTCTACTATAACAGGCATCTTTTCCAGCCCTAACTGTAAATACCAGGGACTGATTTGGGGACCTTCCAAATGCAACAGCATGTGCTGTACAGACTCTATGGATTGAGCTAGGGACTCAAAAAGCCAGCAAGAAGGCCTCCGTATGGAGGATTGTTGACAACATGGCCAAGCCTCTGCTTAAGCACCTGGAGGGTCTAGGTCTTGCCTCCTTAACTCTCTCCTTCCCCCCCCCCTCAGGTGGCTCATTGATAGCGTTGAGGCAGGAAGCTTTTGTGCTTCCTTGATAATGCTGTTTCTCCTTGCTGTCATTCTACCATTCACCCCCAGCAGTGTAAGTTCTTTCTTTTTTTGCTAGGTTAGTGGAGCTTTTCGAAAGAAAAGAGCCCTGAGGAGTTGTGGATTAAGTGAGATGATACTTTAAAAGGAAAAAGGGCTATGGGATTGAGTAAGACAGGAAAGAAAGCAGTGTGTGTTCAGCAGCTTTAACCTGATTAATAAAGTGATTACTTTTTTATTTTGCCTGAGGCCTTCTTGGGTGGCTGGACTCAAAGTTTTCCCCCCTCTGACCACTAGCTGAGAAGACTTTCCTCCCAGAATAGAATCATGGCATATTATTTTGATGAACACTGATATACTAATTTTCAAGAAAAAGTTAATAAAACGGTTTATTTAATAGCAAGAAAACAAGGATGCAGGGCCCCAGCATTTGCCTGAAGTTACAATGTATGGACCCAGTGTTCCCAGGAAAGTGCATATCAGATTGCAGCCTAAGTCTCTCATTGGCTAAAAAACCTAAATACAAATACTGTACCAATAAAGCTTGTGTCTGATAGCCGCATCCAGGTGTAAATGGCAGCTCCGCATAACTACTAAGGCCTGGGTGGTGGGTATTCATTTAGATCCTATCTGTACATTCATTTCACTAATACTTTTGTTTTGATTCGTTGTCCTCTCACCCAGTTCTCTGACTTCTCACATTCTCCAAGGTCAGACCATGTCATCTCGGGGTCATCTAAGCCTAAGGGCAGAGCAGGGAAATAGGCCTTCAAAACAATAAACTACACAGAAGAGAAATGGCACAGAAACAGCCACAGGTGCAAACTCTCCAGTAGCTGATTTCCATATATAGACCTATAACAATCTCTTTCCCAGGACTTCAAAAGCAGCAAGGCCAACTCTGTATATTATAAATCATGGGGCAACTGCTACTGAAGAGTCTTCTTCTGCTAAAAATGAATTGATTTGTGTAAAGGTGGAGAGGATAATTTCAGATTTCTCTTTGTTCATTTTTATGAGTGGTGTGTGCAGCATAGCGGATTGGCTGCACAGATAAAATGGAGGTAGAAGGAATAGTTTGGAAAGCTAAGCTATCAGGAATGTTCATTTTTCAACATCTTATTTGTATTAGTAGCTGTGGCTAATGCTTTTACAAACAGTATTAGGTTTATCTATACAGTATTCCATTTGCAGCACAGTCTATATTTGTACCCTTTCTATCAGCCCAATCCTGTGTAACTCTTGCACTGGTGTAACAGTAGATCCCCCGGTGTAAGAGCACTTATGCCAGTGTGACTTGCCGTACGCTGATGGACGCAGGACGGACACCGATGTAACCCCCCTTGGGCTCCTCACATGCGCAGTTCGGACGCGGAATGGACACCGGTGCAACTCTGCCGTTGCACCCCAGAATGTCCCCTGCGCCGGCGTCTGTTCCATATCCGAATTGCACATGTGAGGTGTCCGAAGGGGGTTACACTGGTCTCCGTCCTGCGTCTGTCGGCGTACGGCAAGTTACACTGGCATAAGTGCTGTTACACTGGAGGATCTCCTGTTACACCAGTGCAAAAGTTACACAGGATTGCGCTTTATATGTTGCTCAAATTACTGCTCCTAAAATGTGATGATAATTTTTTTTTTGCTGCTCTATTCACTCTCTGCTGTGTTAAAAGGTTTGACACTGATTATTATATCTTGTTTGACATCTGTTGGGGGTTACGTGAATGCCTTACTTCGTCAGGTATAATGAGAAGGTTGTCATGGATCCAGGCTTGCATGTGTTTGTCACTATTAGAGCAACTTTGGTTTTGCTTTGCTTTTAACATCTGCAAACAATTTGATCCTACTCAGAGTATTTGCCAATATTTCACACTTCTTTTTAAATGTGCTGGCAGGTAAGATTTCCTGGAGACACACAACAGTCAGGAGTAGAGCTGAAGTTATATGTCTTCCTTGTTTGATTCAAATACTTGTTCTTGCTACCCCTCGCCTCTTTTCTTTTTAAAGTTAAGAATAGGAGATTGAGGACTTTTGGTGTTAAGAAAAAGCATTTGAACACCTAGAACATAGTAAAGAATTGAGTAAGATTTATTTTGGAAAAGAAGATATCATATACTGTACATTCCAACATAGATAATCCAGTCTTCTGCTTCTACTACAGTGACTTAGCTCAAAGCCCTAAACCAGGGAAAATGCTTAAGAACGGCTAAAGTTTATAGGAGTTATATCATTATCATTTTATCTGTCCTTGGCTTCATACCCTTCTTGGGAATGAGGTATCCCAATGTTCACTGTGTATCAAATATATAGATATATCATTCTGTATTGGGGTAGCTTAGTCAGCATTTATTATTTCAAAAAATTGAAAATGGATTCCAGATAATAAGGAAAATTTCTTTCTCCATCTGCACGGAGAGGTTCAATCTGCATGGAGAGGTTCAATTAGTGTCTCAGTTTTTCTATGATGAGGATGTTCCAGATCCTTATAATCCACTGTTACACTATGTGTATATGGCAATCCTTCCCAAAAAGGTAGGTACAGTGGGCCCTCTGTATCCATCGGGTATTGGTTCCGGGACCCACCCCCCCACGAATACCAAAATCTGCAGATACTCAAGTCCCTTATTTGCATATAACCTACACATCCATGACGATGGACCCACCGAAGCCCTGCTGTGGCAGGTGCTTGCAGCTCCTGACATGAGCGCCCTGGCACTGCTCGAGCAGCCTCCTCAGCCGCCAGCACTGTGGCCATTGTGACAAGGGCTCACAGCTCCTGACATGAACGCCCCTGCACTGCTTGAGCAGCCTCCTCAGCCACCGCCAACACTGCAGCCACCATTTCCCCACCCTCAACGGCTTGGCCCTACTGTGCATGCTCCACAGAAACTTCCACCGGAGAAACACAGAGAAAGCGGTAGCTAGGAAGAGTGCCTGCACACTTCGAGAAGGGCAGAAGTTCTTGGCGTGCAACAAATTATGTATTTATTTTTTTAACCAACTGATCCGTGGTTGGTTGAATCCATGGATATGGGACTCGGATGCAGAGGGTCCACTGTATAACCAGTTTGACTGCAGATTGCAAATATATTATGTTTATCATCTTTCTTTGAATGCCTAACTCTGTCATCAATGACATAGGTATTGATGTGAAGGACAATAACTTCCTTGTAATGGCTTGATGGTTCCATTTTTTTTTCCGATCTTACAGCAGTGCTACCAAGTGTGTAAGATATTGTCTGATCTCCCACTTCCAACATTCATTACAGGGAGAGAGATCCATCTTATACAGCTGATTAAAAATAAGATGCAGCAATGTCATTTCTAACTGAGTGTACTTCATTTTAGGGATCACAATGGGACATAAGGAAGGCATGATGTCTAATGTCTATTTGGGAACTTCATAGACCTCTTTTTTCATGGCCTGACAGATCTGCCCTCCTTTCTGGGCATAAGGCTCATATCTGAGTTCCTGAAAAAGTAATTGCATATGCAACTGAAGTTTAAGCTAGCTCATCCATAACAATACAATTCCTCAAGAATTAATATTGGGGAGAACAACGAACCTTAGATGTTCTAATTTATACATTGTTTAATAAAATACAGTAGTATACTACCAATTTCAATAACTTTTTGGATATATCTTTCCATAGGAAACCCAAATACAGTTTCAAATTGATGTGGGTGATTCTATTATTATGCTGACGTGGAACTGAAGCATCTTACCATCTTAAATTGGGACTGTTTTTGCACTGTAGAAGCTCATAGTCTAATTTCTCATAGTTTTATTTGCAAAACCCAAGATGATAGATTAGAGTACGCCAAATATTCTTCTACTAACTCTTGTCCAAACCATGTGCAAAACAGTGTATTGATCTTACTGTAGCTTCTTCAAACTCTGTTTCTGAATACTGAGAAGGCTCAGGAAGTCGAGATTTAACTTGTGTGGCCCAATTTGATGGACATACCCTGAGGTCTCAGTTCCACAGGTGATTAATGCACATGAAACAAATGTCTGCTTGTCTGCCATTGGCTGTAAAAAAAACACCCATCACCTACACCTTTTAAACAAATACTGGTTACTGAAAGGATGGATCAAGGAGTAACCTCTGGGCTAGATTCTAGGAGCAATCTATTTCCCTTTGTTAACGTGTATGCCTTGAAGTTCGATCAGCTAAACAGTTAAGGCAGAATAGTATGAATTGACTAAATACAGTCCCATCAGCTTCAATGAGAAGGGGCACCCCACATATCCAAACAGTAGAGCAGCTGCAGACAGTTTAAAATACTGACCATTTCCTCTGCATGCCCCAGCTGCAACCATAGTCCGTGTTTCAGTATGCCTATGAGCTGAGCAAAGTTAATAACCGGCAACTGCTCTCCTGTAGTTGATGTTACAGCAGGGTGGGATATAGTAAGACACATACCGGTATCTTACATATTACATTCCACTTGAGTTACTGTGGTGCACTGCAAACTACTGGTACATTAGAACTTGCCATTGGCACCATTGATGACTATTGGTGAGAATTTGACTGTGATATGCTTGTCTTTGATGACAAAGAAAAAATGGTCAGGATTGGGGGCTCTATGTGATTTCCTTCATGCATGCTCAAGATGAAACATATTTGGTACCAGGAAGAAAAATGTCCTCGGATCACATTGGCTAGTAAGACATGATAATAACTATTATTAGTATTAGTATTATTCTTGCTAAGTTATTATCCAGATTCAGTTGCTGGAAATACAGTTGCTGGAACAAACGTCAGTTCTTGCATTTAAAGGAGATTAATAAAGGAGTTCTTGCATTTAACGAATTAATATAATCTATTAATCTTTCTACTTTCTATAACCGTCCCTGGTGGTTTATGACTTCCAGCCCAATCTTATCAGTACCGCCCAATGGCGGCACGCCTCCCTTGCTGGCGCAGACTGCCATAAAACAGTCCGCGCCAGTTGTGAAAGCCTCCCCGACAGCACGCCGACAAGTGTGCCGGAGGATGCCCGGACATGCACCAAGAATGGTGAGCCGGGGGGGGGGGGAAGGCGAAACAGGGGTGGAGGGAGGGTGGAACGGAGGGCGGGAAGGCCATGGAAGGGGGGGATCCGCCACGGACTGCCCACCCCAGATCCTTTCTCCCCTGCAGCCTCCCCGCCCCTTTCCTCTCCTCAGAGTTATGCTAGCTTAGCTCCAAGGAGACCCATTTGTGGGTTGAGAACCTTACTCAGGGGTAAGGGGATTGAACGTCCCCTTGCCCTGCAGAAGCCTCCCAGTCTGCCCCCCCCCTGCACAGGATGCAGCGGCTGCCATTTTGGCACCGCTACATTGGCGGGGGGAGAGAGAATGAATAGGATTGGGCTGTTAATCAACCAGTCCTCAACTAACTGCCTAGAGCTTCTTTGTGTGACAGAAACAGAAGATTCAGACCAGCCAGAGTTGCAGCATTCTGCTGTGCTTTAGGTTTTGAGAACCTAATTCATTACATTAATAATAATAATAATAATAATAATAATTTTATTATTATTATTATTATTATTAATAATAATAATAATAATAATAATAATAATAATAATTGTCCGGTGTCCGGCAAGCCGAGTTGTCCGGTGACAATATTATTGTCCGGTGACAATAATAGTAATAAATATTATTGTCCGGTGTCCGGCAATTATTATTATTATTATTATTATTATTATTATTATTATTATTATTATTATTATTATGTGACAATGTATATAGACCAGGGGTTATCAACCTCTTCCTGGCCACCGGAAGTGATGACATTATTGCCAGTTACTTCCTGGGTTTTGGGTTTTCAGAGGCCAGAAAATGCAGGTAAGGGATGCTGGGTTGGCGGGAGTTCTCAGTGTTCCTGAGAGGCTCAGCCAAAGGCAGGAAAGTGCCACATTGAAGCAGGGTTCCGGTGTCCAGCAATCCGAGTATCACCAGTAGTTGGCTGTAGTACCACTGGTTGAGAACCCCTGATATAGACCACTGCATAGGGTGGGTGTTTGGGTGTCAGTGCTTAGAGCAGAGGTTCTCAACCTGTGGTACGGGTACCCCTAGGGGTACGCAGATCTCTTGCTAGGGGTACGCCAAGCCCTACCCCTTATCTGCCCCATCAGCAGCTAATTAAGTGTTAATTAACATGGATTTTAAATTGTAATTATCTTCGGAGCCCTTCTGTCTCTCTGATTTTGGTTTTGGGCTTATTTTTGTACTTTGGAAAATGTACTTTGGTGAGGTGGGGGAGAGAGGAGCTGATTTTGGGAAGTGTGACTTGGAGAAAAAAGAGATCCATGTCTGTCTGTCTGTCTGTCTGTCTGTCTGTCTGTCTGTCTGTCTGTCTATCTGTCTGTCACACTCACACACACACACACACACACACACACACACACACACACACACACACAGAAAGAGAGAGAGTTAAATAAGACATTTTTCACATTTAAAATTGTTTTAGTACTTTTTATTTAACGATTAATTACCTAATTAATTAATTGATTAATCCAATTAATTAGCAGTTAATTAGGAGGGGGTACTTCAGAAAATTGGACCGGGATAGGGGGTACCCAGGCCTCCAAAGGTTGAGAACCCCTGGCTTAGAGGATGCCTTCTTGGGATAGAAGGTGAAATTAGGTGATCCTCAGGTTCCTTCCAATCCAGTGATTTGTTGACTTTAAGGACTGGCTCAAAATATTCCTGCATGGAAAGTCATCAGCACAGGAAATAGTGTGTCATCCTTGTAGCAGTAGTAACGTCTAAGAATTGTACATGCTCTGTGTACTTAACAGTATGTATTGGGAAGCCGTGGTCAATCGTGCCTTTCTAGCACATGAATGCGTAGCAAGCTACACACATCTGATTGTCGGCATAGAGAGTATTTGCACAATTGATTATTGCATGTGACAACTGGAGATCAGCATGGGACTGTGCTCCATACTGAATCACTTTTCTGTTCTACACCATCCTTTGCATAATTTATTTATTTATTTCTGTATTTATATACCGCCTTTCTTATCCTCAGATTGCTCTTCAGATGTTATTCAAGGCGGTTTACATAGGCAGGCTTATCTAGATCCGATAAGAATCTTTACAATATTGTTCTGTATAGAACCCTACAATTCCAGCTGGTTTCCTCCATGATGTAGTCATCTTCACTAGCTGCTGAACACAAGCCTTGAGCTCTCTGCAGGACGCCACAGATCATGCTGAACAGGGTATTAATTCTGGGTAAGTTTCCCTCCACTGTCACCACTCAGCTTGGCCAGCTATAGCCTTTGTAAATTCATATTTGCATTATTTCATCTAAAGTTATCTTCAGGAAGAATCTTGCAGATCTAAAGTATACCCCTTTTCCTACCTGGAGACAGAAGGTTTAGATCAAACCAAATGATTTAGTCCAGGTTCTTTTACTCCTTTCTGACTATTAATTCTGCATGCTCTGTGAACCCAGACAGTTTTTAGTTTGTTTTTTAATGAGCAAAACCTGGAAATTTGAAGGCAGTTATTACCTGCTGCTTCTGCTTTCCTTTCTCCTATTGTTCATTTGAGGCTTTCTTTCCATGTCAACTTTCATTTCACTCCAAAGAGTGGGGTTTAGGACGTTTAGCCTCTGCCAACATCGTCTCCAGCTCTTGGTTGTGTAGTGTTTTCTAAAAATAAACTAGACCTCCAAATAGACAACAAGAAAGAAAATTGTTGTCAAAAATCTCATGCTGCTGCAGTTGGCTTCTTTTCAGTTGGTGATAACACATCTTGAAACAAGATATTTATAATTTGTTAACTTTTGCATTTATCCTCACAATCCTAAACCATAATGGCTGTCAGCTATGAAAACACTGAAGTAACTAGGAGGATAAAAGAGAGATAAAGAAATAATTGGAAACAGAGCCACAGGCTTCATCTTGCACCTTCTCAACATTTGGATACTGTTCTAGTTCGCCAAGCAGCTTCTTCGAGTCTGCAGTGTCCTCTAATTCAGAGCACTCTTGGGGTTCTGCTGCTCTTTCCAGGTTTTCTTACACAGCTTAGTTTAATTTTCTGCACAGATACTCTGCCTGGTAGAGTGCCATTGAAGAAGTGCTGTCTTATAGAGCTGCATTTTATAGGAGCAGTCAGATGCCCAAATCAAGTTAGTGGCCATAAAGTATATAAAGTTGGATTGGAAATCACAAATGCCTCTGCACATGAGATTCCTCTTCCCCTTTCTACTAGCTAGGGCTGCCCACATGAAACCTTAACAACAACCACAACAACAACAAAGTTAAAATGAACATGCTAAAGTGTCTTTAATCACTGTGCTCTCTCTCTCTCTCTCTCTCTCTCTCTCTCTCTCTCTCTCTCTCTGACAGAGATGACTTTATCAAATGATATTTTGCAGCATATGAAAGGGAACTGTAACAGTTGTACAATTTGCATTCAGCCTAACATCAGTCGGACCGTTGCTTCGGCAGCTACACTTGCTGCCGGTTTGGCACAATTCAAAGTGCTAGTTTTGACTTTTAAAGCCCTTAACGGCTCGGGTCTAGGGTATTTGAGGGACCGCCTCCTTCCTTATAATCCGACCCATACTCTGAGGTCATCAGGGGGGGCCCTGTTAACCGTGCCGCCATTGACGGAGGTGAGGGGGATGGCGGCACGGAACAGGGCCTTCTCGGCAGTGGCGCCCCAATTGTGGAATTCCCTCCCCCTGGAATTGAGAACGGCTCCCTCCTTAGAGACCTTTCGGCGGAGCCTTAAGACATTTTTATTTAGATCAGCATTTGATGTCTGACATGGCGGGCTGGCTTTTTAACAGATGGCTTTTAACAAATGTAAATGTGGATGACCCACTGAGACTGTTTGTTTTAATTGTTTTAACTGTTTTAATTCTTGATTTTAAATGTATATATGTATTTTAATGTTTTTATTGTAAGCCGCCTTGGTTGCCCTTGTGGGAGAAAGGCGGGGTACAAATTCTATAAATAAATAAATAAATAAATAAATAAATAAATAAACATAGGTAGCCAAATGGATTGTGCCCCAATTCTCATAAACAACAAAAAGAGTTGGCGGCTTTGCTATGCATGTGAGGATGTATAAAAAATTCAGGGCATCTATATGTGGTATGAGACTCTTTGTTCTTTTGTACACAAAAGTATGAAGTTTGCTCATGGCTATGATTGTGTGTGTGTGTGTGTGTGTGTGTGTGTGTGTGTGTGTGTGTTCTTGTCCATGCCATTTTTTCCCATGAAGATCCCTTGAGAGGGGGAGTGGGGAGGAGGCAGACACTTGTATTTTATTATTTGTTTGTTTGTTACAGCTATTCAGTATTAAGTTCTTCAGACTGAAGACTAATGAGTAGTTTGGCCCTACATAACATATTGCCTGTGTAGCACAATGGTGCCATGTCTGAGTCCAGATTAGAAGGCTGTGTTATTTAATCACGCAGGAGTCAGGGTTCCTCCTTTTATAGAGAGGATTTAGCTCAGTAGTAGAGCATACGTTTTGCTTGCAAAAGGTCTTGGATTCAATCCTCTGTCTCAGGTGGGGCAGAGACCAATACTGCCTAAAACCCTGGCGAGCCACTGTAGTCTGTGTTGCCATTACCGACCTAGCTGAACCAAGAGGTTGACTCAGTACAAGGCAGCTTCCTAGGTACCTATGACTTTCGGAGTGTCGTACAAGAATTAAAAACAACAGTGAACAATAAAATCAATAAAGATTATTAAAACCAGTAGAGCAAAAAGCCACAAGTCTCTGCATAAAAAAGCAAGTAAATGACCAAGATATCTGAAAGGTCTTGGCAAATAAAAAGGTCTGCACTTGGCAACAAAAAGATATTGGCTTTGGCAACAGGTGATCTTCCTGGGGACAGCATCCCAAATGTGGTGTACCACAATCTCAAAGGCACCCTGATTTTTAGGCAAATCTGAAAATAAGAAACAAATTTCCCCCCAAAAGGGCATGATTCATGTCAAACTCTATTTGGAGCTTCCAAAGTCTTTTTTTTTTTCTTATCAGAAAGCAGTCATGGGGCTGATTTGAATTGGGGGCTATGGTTTGGGGGAAAGAGATTTAATCTGATCCAAGTCCTATCTCCAAAGCTGCTAGTAAGGCTAATAGTAGCTTAGGGAAATATTTTCAGTATGGAAATTGGTGTGTACATATGGTGTGCCCCCCCTCCCAATGCCATGGCCCCAAACCAAATCCTTGCCACATCTGCTTTTTTTTTTTTAAAGAAAGATAAGACCAAAAGAAAAGTAGCTCCAAGTAGCTTACCATCGATTTGTACAAATCGATGGTAAGGCCACATCTGGAGTATTGTGTCCAGTTCTGGTCACCACACCTCAAAAAGGATAGAGTTGAATTGGAAAAGGTGCAGAAAAGAGCGACCAGAATGATTCGTGGGCTGGAGCACCTCCCTTATGAGGAAAGGCTACAGCGTCTGGGGCTTTTCAGCCTAGAAAAAAGGCGCCTGAGGGGGGACATGATTGAGACGTATAAAATTATGCATGGGATGGAGAGAGTGGATAGAGGGAAATTCTTCTCCCTCTCGCACAACACCAGAACCAGGGGACATGCACTCAAATTGAGTGGAGGGAGAGTTAGAACAGACAAAAGAAAATATTTCTTTACCCAGCGTGTAATTCATCTGTGGAACTCCTTGCCACAGGATGTGGTGATGGCATCTGGCCTAGATGCCTTTAAAAGGGGTTTGGACAGATTCATGGAGGAAAAGACCATCACAGGTTACAAGCCATAAGCAACCTCCTGGTTTTAGAAGTGGGTTTTCTCTGTGCCAGGTGCAAGGGAGTGGCGACTGGACACAGGTATCTTGTTGTCTTGTGTGCTCCGTGAGGCATCTGGTGGGGCCACTGTGTGATACAGGAAGCTGGACTAGATGGGCTTTTGGCCTGATCCAGCAGGGCTCTTCTTATGTTCTATGTTCTTATGTTCAAGCACATTTTTCCAGTTATGGCTTTTTGGTCTGCAAATAAGAACCAAATTGCATGTTGCCCTAAACATGTAATGTGGCCCAGTGTGTTTTGTTTTTTTAAAAAATTGGGGCCAGGGAAGCTGTGAAAGGGAGCAATACCATGGTGGGATGGGGGTTTGGGGCCTTTAGGAGCTTATCGCTGCCCTGCTTCTGCTTCAGTTTGTGGCCTCCCAAAGCCACTAGTTTTTTTGTTTTTTTTAAAAGAGCAAACATAACAGACCACATTACACATTTAGGATAACATGTAACTTGACCTTCAGTGTACTGTCAGACACTGTAGTAGACACTGGCACAGTTTGACCCTGGAACACGTAAGCCAGCCACTTTTACAATATGTAGTGTTGTAAACATAGTACCACACACGAATCCCGTAAAGGCTGGTTGTGGCCAAAATGGAGAGTTCCGTTACCTGTGAACTGTTGTTTCTGGAAGAGGAAAGAGTGTTTCCGACAGCAGAGGTTCCCAAATGTTTTGGCCAGTTATGTTTGCCCTTTGTTTGCCACCCAGAAAGCCAGGCTACAGATCTTAAGGCATGAGTGGGAGTATACGCATAACTGGTGCCAGGTTGCTCCAAGCTCTGGGAAACTGGTGGCCCAGGCTTCCTGATGGGGCTGAAGTACACCTCTCAGTGTGCCTCAGATTTTTGGTTAGGACGATGAATGGTGAGTGCCTCTTCCTCCTACCCTCGGAGGGTGGAAGGGGAGAAGGTGCTTTCACAGTTGTCACAGCCTGCTTTGGCCACAGCAGCAACTCTTCTCCCCCTCCCCAATGGGCCTCTGCCTTTGCTTCCATCAGCCCAATCCCTCCTCCTTTTATGGGCTAGTCTCACCCTCCTGTCAGCCCAGGCATGCCTCCCTATCCTGCTTGTCTGTTGTGGCATCCTGGCCCATCCTGCAACTGGGCAGCACTCGGTGGTGACGTAATCAGCAAATGCCCCTAGCCTTGGTTGGGCTACACACCCCTCTCATTGGTAACAGCCACTGCCTTACATGTGAATGGTATCTCCCCATACTAGATCTGTTTGTTCTGATTTATAGTAGCTCTGTAGTGCCTTAGAAGATAGAGTCCTGTGTCTTTCAGCTGGAGATGTCAAGGATTAAACTTGGGAGCTTTTGCATGTAATGTATGTCCTCTGCCTGTGGCCCCTGAGGCCATGAAGGGGTGGCGGATACTAAGCAATTGCTGCAGCACTGCATACAAGAGAACTGCTTTTTCTAGTATCCTTACAATCCACTGACACATAATGTTTGATTGGCTAATGAATTTCAAGCCGGAAGCTTCTAATTCATGTACATATGGAACACCGACAGACAAGCATGAGACCAGTATGAAAAAGTGGACGCACAGAACAAGCTTCCTCCTGTCAGCAAGCTCTTGCACTGTGTTTATTATGCTGTCGAGTGGCAATCCAGTCCTTCCAAGGCTAGCAAGTTTCAAATATAAGGCTCTGTGTATTGACATAGTGTAATAAGTATTACAGTAGCTTTAGAAATATGCTTGATTACATGTCTAGGATCCATGTCTAGGATCTTCAAGCTGTCTTTTCACTCGTTTGCACTGACAGAAGGTTAAAAGAGGATGGGGGAGGGAAAAAGAATGCAATAACCTCTTGAAAGTGAAAAAGGCACAAGAAAAAATGTATTTTGGAAGGAATCTGGAGTAGTTGGAAACTGGTCATAGCTGACAGTAAGCTGACAGCCTAAACCAACAGGTAGCTCTACCACAGGTGATAGTGCTGGCCAGGCAAGACTTGGTGTTGGAATTGCCTCAGCTTCCAGGCTGGTTCTTGAAGATGTGGTTTTCTTTACATTGGTAAGTCTTTCCTGAGGCATCTTTGCAGAAGGTGAGGAATAAGGGAGAAAACTGGAAAACAGACCCCTTTACACTGCAGCAGCTTAGAGCTAGAGTTGCCAAAAACCAGTTCACCAAATCCAACATCTTATGCAAATCATCTGCTAACTGTACAAATTGAGTGGCAGATTGGGGGTGCTGATCACTGCAGCATTTCCATTCCAAATTATGCTTATTTATTTTAAAAAGACAGATCCTCCCTTCTCAATGGAGACTCAGGGTGGCATATAAAAATTAAAAGCAAATATGCTTATACAACCAAAATAACAAATGAACAGCACATGCAATAACAAAACAATCAAAGGGAGAACTACCAAAACTTACAAAACAAAAATTATATGAAATCTTCAGAGACTTGACAGAAAGGCCAAGCCTTCAGATGGTGGGCATGCGGAAGGGGCCAAGTTGCCCCCACCCAGTGCTGTTTTACAGCAAGGCACAGATACACCAGATAAAGTGGATCGGTATCCATCCAAAGCAATCCTGGGCTTATTTGTCTATTTGTTTTAGCATTGTTATGTACATATAAGGAATTGTTAAACTAATTGTACTTTTGCCAATTTGGCCAGAACACAAGTCACCTACCACTGACCAACTACAGACAAAAATTAAACAAACATTTTGCTGCTGTTAAACCTCTTTTCCTATGGGTTTTTTTAGCTTCTGAAGCCAGGAGGTCACTTGGATCATGTATACAAAATTGGTAACTGCATTCCTGACTCTGCTAAATGCCACGATGCTTGCTATTTTCCAAAATAGCTTTGCAAACAATGACAATTACTGTCCAGACATTTTCAAACACAGCAGGGTATTGGCTGAGGGAATGATGGAAACCCTGAAAAAAATATAAATATTTTGATATGTGCTGTAAATCAAATTTGTGCACTGGGGACGAGTGGATTATCTGGTCAGCCAAAGATGCTTTAATCAGGGTGGCTTTTCAGTGCTTATTTACTGGGATAGTAATCAAAGTAGCCTTTTTTCAAACTTTATTTTTCATGTTTGGCAAACTAACATTAACTAAAATGGGGGTAAATACTATATTTTGGAGAATAAGGGATCAGTCCAGCTTAAGTTCCGGGCAGCAGACCTAGCAATCCGCCGCCCGGAATAGCCTAGAGTAGTCACAAACATGCCGTAAACACATTTGCTGACTACTTTATAGCAGGGCAGGCTGGCGTAAGAGGACTCGGGCGGCCGCCAGACCCAGGAAAGTGTGGATCCGGCGGACAGCTCAGTCGGTTGGTGGACCGGGGAGAGGAGTATGATGTATCAAGGCATAAAGATCCAGGATTCTCTGAAGTAATTTAAAAAGGAAATCTATGTGATGTTAGCTTGACACAGTCTTTCTATTTTAAAATTCTGTTTATATTTGTGGGTGGCTGTAATTTATGTATCATCTCAGAAGAGGTGATTTTACTGAGTCCCCAAAAGATATACCCTCAACCCGATTCGGAGATGGAATTGAGACATTCAGATTATGGGCATTCACCATTTGTAATATCTCATCATCATAGGTGCTGTCCCATGGGAAAGCTCATGTGGAAAATGGGATCATTATCATTGCTAATCATAGGCCATATTTTGGTAGGCATATAATTTACCTTCATTAAATTGTCAAGTGGGTTATACCTGGAGACAAAATGGTACAGAATCAAATAGACTTCAGTGAAAAATGAAGAATTATCCAACATCTAATATGTTAGTAATTATTATCTAAGGTATTTGAAATTCCTTTGCAGAATTAAAAAAATATTCTGTCAGACAATAACAAATCTGGATGTGGTAGAAAATTGTCTGAAAAAAGGAGGCTATAAAGGAGGATATAACATTGGCTATGTTAGAGGGAAATGGGTAGACATAGGGTAGACAAAGGTCAGAAAGAGATTAATATTTGACCACTTGGGAGTATGTTGCTGAATTAAACTAGAATAAAGTTTGGTTGGTTTGTGTGATTCGGTATACAGTATCTTATTTTTTAAACAACTGACCAGAAAAGTTAACATCTTTTCATCCTATATTAAAGAATATACTGTATTAAAGAAATCAGAAGTGCTAGTTCTGAGGCAGCAATTGTTCCATCAGTTCCCTGGCTTGTCATCCTTCCCTGCCAACTGTGGGGTAAAACCAAAGCCTACAGTTGCTCTAGCAAAATCCCACTCCTCATCATAGGACCATGATCACAATCTGGTAATAGTTGTTCATAGCTAACCTACTTCCTTTGGTCTGCATGGAAGCCTTATTGAATGAATTGTTAGCAACCAACACTACTAGATCCCATGACTTTTCCACAAGGCGTCCAAACATACTCATAGCTGGGGAGAAGACAGTGAAACAACAGAGAGTGATAACAGATCAAGTAACCTTTCACTTAACAAATACGTTTTCAACAAAGTAAATATTTGAGCTTTCAAAATTCTTGCACAGGGATGTCAGCAAACAGATAATGACTATAATAAGGCTCATTCTTTAAAACTGCATTTTTATTTTACTAAATTATCTATGTTAAAAACAAATCTGTGCCTGGTGTAGAATTTTACTGCATCAAGTGTTACAAGCAGCAGAATGCATGACATGTAAGAACGAGTGTTAGGAAAAATGAAAATAAATTAGCATATAATTTACAAAAGCAAATAAAAATAACAATGTAACAGTGTACCACATTAATACTGCGTATAAAATAATAAGCAACTACTCACAATAGTAGAAAGGTTTTTTCATTCTGTATTGTTAACGAAACTTATGTTATATCCATACCATTAATAAAGATCCCCCAACATGGACTGTTTCTAGGTTTGACAGGTTAAACTGTAGGCATTATTTTTTTCAGTATGACAGCTTTACTGTTGGTGGCATTGCTCAATGGAAATATCTGCAACACATTGTGAGTTTAATATTTCTACTACTGAATTCCTAGGCTTTCCATCTCTGTGTAGCCTATACAAATGGTCCTATTGTCATTATTTAGGAATATAATACTTTTTAATATTTTAGCTTAGGTTATATAGATGACTATAGTGTAGCAGCAGCAATTCCTGTGATGTGGAACCTAATGATTTTATCTCTTGTAATCAGGCTTTTGTTTCAGGTCTGGAGTTACATGTCAGTCCATTTGTAATCCCAATACATTCTGTATTTCATTCCCTTTAGCAATGCAAGTTAACATTGCTCCTGGGAGTTTCTTAATTTTCAAACTCAGTGCTCTTCTTTGCTGCAGAGTAAACATTGGACTCCCTGGTCTTCTAGCACCAATGAAAGAGCAAACAGTGTCTGTGGAAACACTATTTGCAATGTCAATGTCCTAAGTGAGGTAAAAGGAGTTTTGTTTGAATAAATTCCATCATTTCTTGTTAGGTGAAAGAAACATTAACTAATAAATATATTCATGCCTCAGAGCAAAGCAGAGTCTGATAATTGTAGTCTCATGCCTAGAAAATGCCCTTGCAACATCTATCTCTTTTATCATATTTTTACTTAGCCAAGGTATGTTAGCACCAAGATTTTTTGTTAATAGATGTACAAAGGCCACTCACTGCTTCGCTATACTGCTCTTCATGCCTATAAGTTAACTCCCAAATGTGTATATTTTTCCTTTATAAGCTTCCATTTCAGCGAGAGCTATGTACACTGGAATTGAGAGCAGTGAATGGCTCCAAGTAAACAAAGTTGCCAGGAATGGAATCCACTGCAAAGTGAAACATACTGTCAAGAGGTAGAATATGACAGGAGTTTGATGTTCATGAGTAAATGGGCTACAGAAAACCCCAATGATGGATTGTTAAAGTTTTTTTTCCTGCATTGTACGATACTTGCGCTCTCAATTTTTCCTGTTAATTCACATTAGTAAATATTGTTCAACACATTTGGCTTACTGCAATTCGTTAAATATACTGACATGTTTAGATGTCATATACATGTTATAAAAACTTGTCTCATAAAGAGTATTCTTTTTATAAAAGTGCCATTTGACTTCTAGTGTTAATACAAGGTGGTGGTGTTCACATCATCTCAATTGCACTACAACAAAGGAGGCAAGTTGGACACAAAAGCACATTCATCAAGTACCTGCTACAAACTGCAAGTGTTCAAGTACAATATAATAATAAAACAAGTACCCACTTTCCTTATCTCTTTGTTGTGTCACTGACAAAGCAGGGAATGGGGGAGAAGTATGGCCATTAGTATTAGCTCACACTGGATTTTGGAATCTCTTTTACCCAATGAGCTTGGCTTCACATTTAAAAACAATTCAGAGTGTCAATATATTGATATGGTGAATATAAAAACAATGGTACTTTGACTTGAAAATTATTCCCATAAGTTATGTATTCTTTGGTTGTTTATTTTGTAAGAATGTTCTAAAGTGGGTATGTCCATATTTTCTCTCCTCCATTGTCTCTCATAAATCAGTGGTCTCCTATTGTAATAAGGAAGGCAAAATGCAAAACCCACTGGAATTTTCAGCATAATCAGCAAATTACACAGTCAGTTTACCATTGGTCATTACAAACTAACAAAACCAGTTAGATGTCTGCAAAATGGATGCCTCTCTGTAGTGAAAAAGATGTCTTTCTGAAGTGAAAAAATTGTGACTCTGAAGATATTAGCCTTAATCATCCTCTACATAGGCAACTAAATAATAGGAAATATGTTCTTCGTGGCTGGAGTATGACTCTTCCATTGTTCTGATATATTCCCTTTTAGTGGAAATCCTGATTTAATTGAAAAATGGGAGGAAGGTGGCTATAAACATACTTCTTTGTTGTTTGATGCATCCAAGCAATAATTGTTGCATCTCTTAGCAATATGTTCCTCATCATTCTAGTTTTGTTTAGCTTTAGATATGGCTCACAGCAGTCTTCATGAAATATGGATTCTTCTGTAGAGAATTAGATGAAACAAAGGAAAATACATTTCTTTTACTTCTGATTTATAATTGTTTCTAAAATAATATTCCCAAGCCCACTTCTTTAATTTAAGTTGTGGTGCTATGTAGTAAGATAAAATAGTTATTAATTATAAGCTATGACAAGATTCTTTTAATTCTTCTTTTCTTCTGTAGTTGACCAAACCATAACAGCTACATTTTAAACAATATTAAATACAAATGGATTCAGTGTAATTGCTAAGTCCATAATAAAAATTATCTTAATGGTCCAAGGAGGTAAACAGACTATTGGATTTAGTCAGAAGTACACATATGTTCCACCATAAGTTACTCTGTATGCACTGTGTGTATTTTTCCAATTTGGCATGCCCTCCTCATACTGTGTCCAGCACTTTGGATGAATAAATCCCACTTCACAGAAGTTAAAATAATATTGAAATTCTGTCAGCTGGGGCTGACCAGTGGTTACATTTTCCACAGGGTGATGCATTTACAAGGACATCTGTCTGGTTCCACTGTGCAGCGATCTTTGATGGACACAATTCCACAATGAAATAGCAAGGAACTTTCAATTTCTGTAGGTCAATGTCCTTGGCAGGTCTTGCAGCACATCTGTCTGAAGTATGCTCGACTACAGAACTTGAACTTCAGCACCAGTGGGCAATAAGCCACTTTGTTCACGTCTTTGCATTCTATTGGACAAATACAAGGCAAAATAACATAAATTTTAAGAGCAAGGAGGAAAACAAACAAGATTTAATAAGTTGCTTCTGTATCTGTCCTCTGTATCAACTTCTCATTCTGGTAAAGTAATTAAAAACATGCATATATGTCTTGCCCAATAGCAATCTTCAAGCACACCAGCTCTGAAGAGTTGGGCAAATACAGGAGGCCCCACGGATCTGCTATCCGTGGATTCACTTATCAATGGATAGCGGGTAGCCCCTCCTCGTCCAGTACCTTAATTAAGCTTCCAGCGCTGGCGTGAAGCCAGCGCATCTCTCTCTTTAAGCAAACGACGAGCCGGCTCCTTGCACAGAAGCTTCCTGTTTAATACTGGGAGCCTATCTAGCGTGTAAACAACTTGCCTGCTCTGTGCAAGGAGCTGGCTCGTTGTCAGAGGCGTCACTGTAGCATGGCCCGCGGGGCTGAGGGCCCCAGGGTGACGCGCGCAGAAGGGTGACGCGCGCGCACGTCACCTCCCCTACGCACGTCACCCGGGAGGCTCCGAGGCTGGGAGAAGGCCTTGGACCGTCCTCCCGGGTCTGTGCTCCTGGGCCTTCTGAGGAAGGCCCGCTGCGTGAACGTTATTTATAACGTGTTTAGCGCATGCGCAGACCATTCCTGAGGGAAAAGGGCTGCCCAGCGCATGCGCAGACCGTTCCTGAGGGAAAAGGGCTGCTTTTTCCCTCAGGAACGGTCTGCGCATGCGCTAAACACGTTATAAATAACTTTCGCGCAGCTGGTCTTCCTCAGAAGGCCCAGGACAGCCGGCCGGGGAAGACGTCCCCGAGCCGGCTGCAACGATTGAGTGGGCGCCCCCCCAATCGTGGCGCGGCCTATGGCCGCGCCGAAGATTAGTAAAGGGTGTGTGTTGGGGGGGAGGGGTCACTAGAGTGATGCACGCGCCCGGCCCTGGGGCAGCGCGCCCCCTAGTGACGTCTCTGCTTGTTGTTTGCTTAAAGAGAGAGATGTGCTGGCTTCGAGCCAGCGCTGGAAGCTAAAGGTACTGGGTGCGGGGGGCTGCGGGGATAGTGTTTCCCCTGTATCTGCGGATTCCGGTATCCATGGAGGGGACAGGAAACTATCCCCCGTGGATCCCCCCCCCGTAACTGAGTTTCCCAAAGGAGACAAGAGCTCCTAAGTAAATATGTTTGCCATGTTGCAAAGGTGGATTTCTCTGATGCTGCTGTATCCCTTGACCATGTTCACGCCAGTGGTGGCAATTTGCAGGGATGGGGACTCGAGTCAAATGACTCGACTCGCAAGTGCGACTGAGTAACTTTCCCCCCGACTCATACTCGTACTCATACTCATGACCAACTGACTCGCACTCGCGACCCACTGGACCCGCACTTGACTCGCACTCGTGGGGGTAACGACTTGCCATTTCCAAGTCATTTTCCAAGTCATAGGGGAAGCCAAGTGGGTGCTTTAAAAGCCTCAGAGGTCCCCACACACACACCCCACACACCCCACACAGACACCCACCCACCCCATTTTCTGGGGGAAAAAGCCATTTTCCCCAAAGTGACTCGACTCATGACTTGTGACTCATGGTTTTTGGCCTTACTCGTACTCGACTCGCACTTGTGCAAAAATGACTCGTACTTGCCCAAAATGTTTGACACTGACTCGCACTCGGACTCGCACTCGTGCAAAAATAACTCGTACTCGCACTTGCACTCGTGACCTAGTTACTTAGATACATCACTGGCAATTTGTATGTCAGACAGGAGGGACTGAGGGAAAGCAGAGCATAGTGGCTCGGTCTATGCTGGTTAGTGGGCTGCTACATATCCATTAGTCCTACACCTGTTTTGAAGTAAGAAGAACATTTACCCATAGAAAATGGATAAATTAGACTGATAAGTCTAAGACTGATCAGTCTTAGATCAGACTGATCAGACTGATGTCTGGTTTCAACAAATCAAAAATATTACCTATTCCCTTTCTTACATTCAAGATCTGGTCAAAATGACTTTTAATATAGTGCTACTGAAGAACGTTCAATTTTAAAGTAACAGCTTGGCTAATAAAATACCTTAAAAAACACAGCACATAAAATATAAAGGAAATTGAAGCCTGCCAAAAACAGATGAAACTGCACCAAATATACAATTTCAGGTGACCCTGCAAAACCTGGATACAGCTGCCACCTGTACTTTTTACAAAAGTAATTCTGTGTGCTGTATCAAATACTCTGAACAACAAATGTAATGTTACCATCATCAATGGCAGCTTGCCATGACCTGGCCTACAATGCTCTAATTCTCCAGTTATATGACTGTATAACAATGAGCTAGAGCAGTTGTTAATTATGACAAGATGTCATCACTTTATTTCATCCATTCTTACAACCCTAGATCTTTGTTGCTGCTCATTTAAGGACTAATAGTTACAAATTTCAAAAGTCAAAACTGTGTTTAATCTTATCACGATGGCTCTGATGCAAGCATTTGGTTCCAACAGACTGAATAAGTACATTCCACACATGTTGTAGATGCTCTGTACAAGTTGTAACTATGAGGCAGAAGCTGCTAACAATTTATTGGATTCAAAATGAAAGCTACTGCGTTACACTAGCAGCCAGTGGTTCCCAACCCCTTCCGTGCGGCGTGCCACCTCTGGGGCTGCCGTTGTGTCAAATACCACCAGAAGTAGTGATGATGTCATCGCCACTTCCAGGTTTTTAGCCACAACAGAGCCCTGAAAACACTGGACGGGTGGGAGGGCGTTTCCCAGCGCAGGAAACCTACACCCTCGGGCTCTGCCAGCCACCCAGAGTTGCTTAATGTAATTTTCAGGGTTCTGGTGCAGCTGCAATGGCAGCCACCATCTCGCCGCCTAAGTGCTGGCGTACCACCAAACTGCAGTCCACATACCACTAGTGGTACGCATTCTACATGTTGGGAACCTCTGCGCTAGCTGAATTTAATTTCAGACAAAACAATGTCATACTAATCGTCAGGTCTAAGAGAAACATGCAGAATTACAATTTATTCTGACTTCATTTGAGATTCAGGAATATAAACTATAGCTATACACACACATGTTTCCCATGCTGTATATTATCCCATGATAGACCATTAACAGCTCAATTCTATCCTTCCCCCTTGCCTGCTGATGCAGCCGTATCAAAAGGTACACGCTGTATCCAGCCCGGGGGGGGGGGCAGAGTGGGGTGGCTTCGGGAACCTTCCGCCCCACAATGGGTCGCCTCGGATGTTTGAGAAAAGGGGGTGGTGAGGCTGCTGCCGGAAGAAATAGGAGCCAGTGCGCACCATCTCCAGCAGATCCACCCCCTCCTGCAGCTTCCCCCTCCCCACTCCATTTTGACCCATCCCTGCAATCATACCTGCCTTGCCTCTCCCACCATCTTACCTGCATCCCTCGCCATCTTACCTTCCTTCTGGGTCTGCTGATGCAGGTGGGAAGGTTCTGGCCTTCTCACTAGTGCTCAGGCAGCATACTAATCAGCATGCTGCCTGAGCGCACTTTATGGCTGCTTTTCAGCAGCCACCACCAGTGGAACGCACATTCCACTCACAGCTTGGCCCATGTTAGAAAAACATTTGGGCACGTGCTTTAAGGGCATAAAACACACAAGCATGTTGAAACAACCAGCTCTTGCCAGCCCAGCACTATTGTGCCTGCACAAAAGCACCACAATGGATTGAAAACACCGATGTAGCTCTCTGTAACTCTGATTCCATAACTCAGGGATCCGGTGTGCTCTTTTTTGCATTAAATTACATTAGTAAAATCCAACTTACCTTCTGTGTTGGAAATGGGAGTACTGTCACATTTACTTTCACACTGTTGCATTGATTGAGGTCGAACATTATCTGAACAGTCACTGGATGCTTGCCCTGTATATGAGAGACATTGCACGGTCCGCATCTGTTGTCCAAGGCCACACTGTGCAGAACACTATGTGGCAAAGGGGGGCAAGAAACAAAAAAGAAAGCAGGGCGTATCAAATACTAAGTACTAAACAGAGTAGCAATGTGGTGAACAAAGATTATCCATTCACATACTAAAAAAATTACTAGGCTACTTGATGTTAAGGACTATTATGGGTCAGTGTCAAAAAGACTATTTGAGGAACTGTCATTGCCTCATTTTAAAATTTGAATTGGTGAGTGTATTCTGCTTTCATAAGCAAAATCCTACTTACTACTAATCTTCTTCCCCAAAAGAGCTTTTGCAACTATGGACTTCCCATTTCTTTTTCTTAAACCAAAGTATCCCTGTTTTACAGCTCTCAGAATTGAAACTGAAATCAGATCAAAGCAGGGTAAAACCAAGTCACGACCCAATCCTATGGGTGCATAACATTGCCGGAAGAGCATTCCAGCAGCGTTAGGCACTTTCAAGCTGTTGCAAAAGGCGACATGCCAGAGCGTGCAGCCTGGCCGCCATCACAAGTGGTGAGTGGCTGGGTTCACATGCCAGTGGATGACAGATGCCCGCTGGCCCCGGCAAGTGTGCACAGGTTGTGGAAGGGAGGCGGGGAGGCAGAACGGAACAGGGGTGGGGAGGAGGGCAGATTGGGACTAGGAAGGGGGCAGGTTCGGTGGCAGCGGCGTCCACTTGAATCCTAACCCCCTTCCTGGCCTCGATCCCCCGGCCCAGGTCTCTGTGGACTTGTGCCAGCTATAAAGCTGGCGTAGGTCAAAGTAGACCCAGCAGCCCAGCACAGGCTTACCCTGGGGCAAGGGAATAAATGTTCCCAAGGAGGCCTCCAGATGTCCAAACTTCCCCGTGGAATAAAGTGGGCACCACGTTGGTGCCGCTGCATTGCCACACAGAGAATTGCAACAGAGACTTTGCGGAGGGGAAGGTCTTTTGGTTTCAGTAGTAACTAGTTTTTGCATCTTCTTCCAATTACAAAGTGAATAGAAATATATTACATAGCAAGATTTGATAGTCCAAGTCACTCTTAATGTATTATCCTGTCATATGAAGCAACTGATATTCATTATCTAGACTCACATAGCAAGCACTCACATAGCAAGCTTGACTGCATTACCTGTCCCCAGTCTCCAGTAACCCATCGTGGAGGAGGACATCTGCCCAAGCTACAGCGCATGCGGACTGGTGGTTTGTTTTCTTCTTGACAATGTGCAACTGGAAATGTTTTTGAAAGGTCACCACTTTTACAAAGAACAATACGATGCTTGAAACCGGGACCGCATTTTGGAGTACACTGGAAGCAAAGAGACACACACATTTTAGGCATTAAATATAAAAAAATTAAAATGTGAAAATCACTGTTTTTCCAGAATAAAAATATCCACTGCATCTATAACTAAAGACTGAGTATCCTTCTTGAATGTAACAGTTATGCGTATCTGAAACTATGTAGTGACAGTGAAATTTTTGTAAATTTCTGCATAAAGTGGTTACTTCACTTCACCATTCCCTTGTAGATCATTTTCTGCATATACAGTAGTCAACAAATTTGGAGGTATTAAAAAAAGGCTGCAATTCCATCTGTAAGGTATGTTCTATCTCTCTCTCTCTCTCTCTCTCTCTCTCTCTCTCTCTCTCTCTCTCTCTCTCACACACACACACACACACACACACACACACAGAGTGTGGCTGTGTGTTTTTGTGTGTGTCTCAACATGCAAAGGGCAAAGATAGCATTGGTTTTGTTTGTTTTAATGTTACTCAGTTTTGAGAAAATTATGTGATATTCTGGATATAATTGACTATGGCAAAAGAGGTCTGAAGATTGTTAACCTTCTATTCCTATATGAACTTTCCTGTTGTTCAGTAGGGTTATCTGGAGAGCCTTGTCTCTTACCTGCTAACAGACATTCAGTGGACCTCAATGAGAGAAAGAGCCTTCTTGGTGGCAGGATCCTACCTGACGTTGATTGAAGACACTGCTGTTTGAGAAGGCAGTTTAACAGTGACTCTTCTCTGCTGCCTTTTTGATGGTTGCTCTGTTTTTATATTTGTAAGCTGCTTTACGTTTATCAGTTTAATAAGCAAATAAATGAAATACATTTTAAAAGGCCTAACATCCCTTCAGCTTCTCCAGTTCAGTGAGGGAAACACGTGTTGGAAGTACACTTCTGTGTATGAACCACATGTTAGATCTGGAACTGTGTGTGCAAAAGAACACTGAATTGGGAACCATGTGTATGATAAAGAACAGGTGATCAACTTTGGCGGTTTCGAGATCCACTATGGCACTGCTGTGGTGCAGCTATGCTGGATTGATATTCATTAGCTGCTAGATCTAGCTGCACCATGGCTGGCCTAGTTCCAGCTACTCATAATAAACTTACAGCGTAATCCTGCGTGAGGATCTGGCAGGCGGCCCAGGGCCACCTTCCAGATCCTACGCCCGGGCTGCCCGTCCGATGGCGGGCCGGAGGTCTACTAGCTACGCCACTTCCCCGTCTACTCGGGGAAGGGGATGCTCATATAATGGAAACAAATAGCAGCTTGGGACGTAACACTGGCAGTACTTAAAACAGCTTTATGGTGGGGAATCCACTAGTGTTTATACTAGTAATATTAAGATACAGTTATATTACTTTCCCTATACAAAAAATATTTTTGGTGAAAAAATCTATTACCAGTGTGGAAACTAAAGTAAGGACAATCTAGTTCCCCATGAACCAAAACCATCACTAAAACCCAATGAACTGAGTTTTTTCATAGGAAAAGAAAGATAACTATACAAACGAGGAGCAAAATTCTCCAGTACTACATATTTCAGAATGTTGTATTTGCACAATAGACACAGGCAACAATGACTAATATTAATATAAAGGCTAAAAGAGAAATGCTTGTTTAACATTTTTATGAGTCCATCCCAATGTTCTAAGAGCCAAGCTTAGCTATACTACCGCTGTGTTTGAATGTAGATAAGAATGCTTAATATTGTGGGGTGGAGAGTAACAAGACTAAAAAGACTAACAAAGAGCATGATTCAGCTAAAGTAACAGGCACAGCCCTCCCATGAGATGGGGTGAAGCAGCTGCTTTGAGCAACAGGTGGAGGGAGCCAACTGGCAGGGGGTGCCCCACACCTCCCCCAGCCCACTGCATGCCAGGCCAATTCCACCCAGCCGCTGCCCCATGCTCTTCTAATTCACTCTCCTTGTACAGTAAGCAAGATGGGGAGGAGGGATTACTTCCTCTTCCAGAGATGCTGCCAAAGAACATGACAGCAGAGATGGAGGAGGAGTTGGGGCAGCCATGCAATCTTGTTCCCAATCACTCTCCGAGGGTCAAGAAAAGGACTGCTGCCTGTCTCTGCCTCTTCTTCCAAGATTCGTCCCACCTGGCCAGTTTTGAAGATGAAGCAGGTGGAGGAGGTGGTGGCGATGGGGGAACAGAGCATGCATGTGCTTGTGTGCATGCCAATTCTAGATTTTGGTATTTAACGCAATTACAAGTTTACTCACTTCTGACCAATCCAAAGCAACCCACTGTGGAGGACAAGACTGGTTGTTACAGGATTCCTTTTCTATGGGCTGGTGTGTTAAACAGTGACTGCTGTCCAAGGTCTCCTCTTCTGAAGGTCCAATCTTTCTGATACACAGAACTGTTCGCATTCTCATTCCACCATCACAGGTCTTACTGCATTCAGACCAATCTCCTATAAACCATCTGCAAGAACATTTGAAACAAAAATTTAATCATTCAACAAATTAAACAGATATTAACACAGTAACCAGCACACCTAGTTGAACATACATGAAATTATTAACTGTCATGCTTCCTTAAATCCTACTGAAAGTATACACAGTCCTAGTCAAAACATTACACTTCACCACACATCATTTTCTGTTTTCACGCTGTGTTGCTGTTCATATAGAACGTGTGACATGTACAAGGTCAGCCCATCCATGTAGTGGACTGAGTTGGTTGCCTTAGGTGGTGGATTAGCAGCTGCCACCATCCATCTCTCATGTTTGACTCCACTTGGTTTTGCTCTTCTGATGTTCACTGTATTTGAAAAGGAGGAGAATGGAGTGGCGGAGAAAGTGTGAGGATTAGAGGGGTGGCCTAGAATGCTCCCCAGAAAATTCTCTAGGCAACCCTTCTCTCCTCCAACTTTCTCTTCTGTTCCATCCTTCTACTTTCAAATACAGGGAGGATGGGAGAGTGGAGTAGCGGTGCTCTTCCTGCTCTGCTGCCAAGCCAGGCAGTGGCAGCAGTAGGGCAGGTCATGAGGCGGCGGCAGGCAGCATTGGCCAGAGGGGAGACTATTTAGTCATCAGTATTTTCGGGTGGTCAATAAAGCACTGGCACGAATATTATTATTAAACTATTCATACTACTTGAATTGGGTTTTCTTAATACAGATTATTATTATCATGAATTATCCATTAGATTCTGATCATTATTTGGCCCTTGATTTGTTATCTCTCTCTAAACTCTGAACCCAGTAAGTAAAATTGGCAATATTTTGCACTATAGTATTTTCCAAAAGTAATATAATCAAAAACATGGACAAGAAATGAATAAATGACCTCATGTATTTAGGTACTTACTCAGGTGGGCAAGGCTCAGTGTTACATGCTCTTTGATTCTCTGGTGGCTTACTATCGGGATCACAATATTTATTCTGTACTATGGAGCTGTCATCCAGCCTTTTGCACACTACTTCTTGTTTCTGCATACCTTGGAAAGAGGTATATCATTAATGATGTTTTCACTTGGATTGTGATTAGCCTCCCCTTATTTCAGGCCTACACAGTTTGTGACTCCTACTACTACACAGTAATCAAGTCAAATGAAGCCAACCAGCCTGCCTGGGACTTGATAAACCTCTTGCTTGGGGCTATAAAAATAGGAAGACTATCACGCACATGGCAGGTCATACACATGGGTGGTGGACTGCATTCAGTATAGTGGATTACATGTTGTGCAACCCTGCCTTAGCAGTTCTTTCTTAAATTTTGGAGAGCAGAATGAGATAACTAACTGCTAACTGGGCAAGAGGCACTTTTAAAATTGGTGCTCCTCTTATATTTAGCAGGGGGAGAGTAACTGCCCCCCTTTCACCCCAGCACAGTCTCTTTTCTTGTGGCTGTTGCTGGTGGTGTTCTGCATCTTTTTAGATTGTGAGCCCTTTTGGGACAGGGAGCCATTTAATCATTTGATTTTGTCTGTAAACCACTTTGTGAACTTTTTGTTGAAAAGCGGTATATAAATACTGTTGTTAATAATAATAATAATAATAATAATAATAATAATAATAATAATAATAAATTTATCTAAGACTCCTGTACCACCACAGTAATATTCACACACACACACACACACACACACACACACACACACACACACACACACCGGTATTACTGTTTTCTAAACCAGTTAGCATTTTAGGCAAAGAGCTTAATGTGGACTCCTTATAAAATATCACCAGCTATTATATGGCTGCATTTTGGATAAAAATATCTGTATCTGTTTACCTGTATGGCTTTAAAGATAAAAATGTCAGATAAGAGTACGATGCTCCTGAATTTATTACTCTGGTACTGCTCTGTCCATGACAGCTTCCCCATTCACATTCATTTGAACATGGAGAGTTACTATTGAAGTGAACATCCAGACACACAGAAGCTCCATGCATGCTTCAGAGTGCACACGTAGCTTTTCATTTGCATGACTGTTTCTTGTCTTATTTTTCCAGCTCACAATTAATCATAATACAGCCTGGGACTGCGGTACCTTCGTGACCACCTATTCCCATAAAGTCCGACTCATCCCCTTAGATGTTCTGGTAGAGCCCTGCTAAAAGTTCCACCAGCATCCGAGGTAAAAGCGATGGCGGCGAGAAACTGCGCCTCTGGAACATGCTTCCAGGGGATCTACGCTCAGCCCCCTCTGTAGAGCAGTTTCGATGAGGCTTAAAAACATTTCTATTTCAACTAGCTTTCGAGGGGGGAAGGTAGGGGGGACTGTCTCACTGCCGTCTTATAATTATAGAACTGTTCTCTTGTCACTAATCCCGGCAGAAGAGTCTGGCTCAGTTGGAAGAGCTGCTGCCTTTAAAGCCCGAAGACCGGTGAGATAAGTTCGAGACACGCCGCCGGCAAAAAGCTGTGAAAGCCTCCAGAAGGAGAGATAAGAGCTTCCAGCTGCGTTGGTCGTGTGTGGGAGGCGCCAGCCAGCAGAACTGTCAGACTGGAAAAAGGATACCACCTGGAAAGTAGCTGTTCATGAAAGATTAGACATTTATATATATTGTAAAAAAACCCCAAGGGGGGTTAGGACAGCCTGCCCACGTACATAGGCGTCCCCTGATGTGGTGCCCTGGGGCGGTGGGCCCCAGGGCGCAAGAGGCGGAGGGCCTCTGGGGGGGCGGGAGACATCCTAGGTTTCGTTTTTGTTTTTGATTTTTTCCGGGTTTTTTTCGCTTTTTTAAAAGGTTTTTTAGGGGTAACGGGGCTTCTAGGTCTATGTGTTTGCTTTGCTGTACTTATCTGGTGTTTATAGGGCCTCCCGACGATCTCTCCAGCGACGATCTCGCTCCTCTGCTGCCGCTCTGCTAGCGCGAACTCTGTAAGCCTAAGCGTTACAGAGTTCACGCATGCGCATAGCAAACAGCCATCACGCATGCGTGAACTCTGTGATGGCTGTTTGCTTTGCGCATGCGTGAACTCTGTAACGCTTAGGCTTACAGAGTTCGCGCTAGCAGAGCGGCAGCAGAGGAGCGAGATCGTCGCTGGAGAGATCGTCGGGAGGCCCTATAAACACCAGATAAGTACAGCAAAGCAAACACATAGACCTAGAAGCCCCGTTACCCCTAAAAAACCCGCTGGAGGCCCTATAAACACCAGATAAGTAAAGCAAAGCAAACATATACACCTAGAAGACCCGTTACCCTAAAAAACCTTTTAAAAAAGCAAAAAAAAAAACGGAAAAAAACAAAAAAAACACGAAAGTAATTAGCATAATTATGTTAATTAGTAATTATGCTAATTACTTTGGGGGCGTCGAGGGGTGGGCCCCACCCTGTTCTGGGGCTAGGGACCCCACTGTGGCGGCCACGTACACCGCCTTGGATTAAAGTCGGAGGAGAAATCCAATGACCAAGAAAGGCGGTATATAAATACTGTATATTATATTATATTATTATTTAGTGAGGAATGTTTTATCTATTCATTACTGTTATTTTATTGCTGTGTTATTGCTGCTATTTTACTGCCTGTTGATTGTGATTTTTAAATATTAATATGATAGTAATTTTTTTAATGTTAGGTTTGATTTTACTGTAAGCAGCCTTGTGCAGTTTTTAACTGGAAAGGACAGGTATAAATTCATAAAATAAATACAGTTGGTCCTCTTTATCAGCGAGTTCAGCACCCGCAGATTTGACCTGCGGACGGCCCGGCCTGGGAGGGGGCGGAGATATCATAACAGGGCTGCACCAATATCTGGGCCGGGCCAGCCTTACATGGCCTCCCCTTACACGGCCTCCCCGGACACGCGCCAGCTAAAGAGTTGGCGCGCACCATTGGGCCCCCTGGCGCTTACACTGGGGAAAGGGTACGTTTGTCCCCTTCCCCTGAGGTGAGTTCTGGCTGCACCGGCACGGGCCGCATCCTGCCTAGGATGCAGTGGACTGTCATTTTGACCAGCCGCCACATCTTAGGCAGGATTGGGCTGTCAGAGAAAAGCACTTAAATGAAAGGGAAAGATGGTAGGTAGGAGGAGGCTTAAATTTTTCAAATTCTTATTCTAGAAACACTTTGATTACAAAATTACATTTGTGAAACATACAAAATATGTTTATATTTATTAGAGTCTAATGTGCGTGACTCTCTCATTTCTAACAGAGCTCTTTTACCATACATCCACTTAGCAGCTTGCCATAAGCAGCAGCTATCTACATTTTATTTTTGAAAAGCTGTGCAGAAGGAAAGACATTTAAAACTTTAAACACAAGATCTGTTGTATTAGTTTTAACTGACGGCTGCTACTTAGTCCAAAGCAGGATATTTTTAATAAACCCAGGGAGACTATTGGCTCACAGTGGGAAGAATCTTGAAGCCAAACAAGACAGACAACCCAGATGTGAACTGACTAGCCAAAACACATGTTGATTCAGTTAAAAATAAGCTATTTTGTAAAGCCCTTTATTATTGGATTTACTTTATGGTACAATAATGGTAGGTGCCTAAATATATTTCATACCACTGCTACCTCACTGAAATGCTATTGTAAATTTTCCATTAAACAAAATGATTAAAACAAACAAACAAAAATAAATAAAGGTAGAGGCTACTTTTAGGCAACAGACACTGGCCCCAGTTTGAGGACAGACAAGCACCAAAGGTGGCTATGAACCTGCTTCTGCACTTGCAGGTTCCCCGCAGCTCACTGGTAGGCAGGTGGTGCTCTCCCCACTACTAAACTGGTAATGGCCTTCTTGTGCCACACCAGGCACTGGACGCAAGTTTTTTTTCAGCCTCCAGCAGCCTTTTACTAGTCTATCCACTTGTGGAAACCAGTGTTTAAGTGCAAACTGGCTTCTCTGAGTTGAAGCAAACGTGCATAAAATCTTCTGCACCCCTGTAAATTACCAACTCTGAATATAAAACATGTCTTAAAGAAACTGGAAAATACTGCCGAGCAAGTCCATTTATATCATTTGCAAATCTGCAGATTTATAAAAGAGGTTCTCAAAGTGATGTCATAACCCACCATTGGAACCAAAAGCTGCTTCCTGCCCCTTTAATGGATGGGGACCGCATGGCTGCATGGTGGCAGCGGCAATCCAGGGGATTGCCGCCAGCGCCAAGAAAAGAAGTTTTAAAGGGTGATTTGTGCACTTACCAGGGGTCCTAGAGCCCTCCGGAGGGTTCGGGGAGACCTGTGCTACCCTCTGCAGCCCCCCCCCCCCAAACTTCAGATCGCCTCTCTGCAGCGATTTACAACCACTTCCGGGTTTCGCGAAAACCGGAAGTGGTCGTAAATAGCCGTATCTGAAGCTTGGGGGGGGCCCCCTGCAGACATTAGGTATTTTTAGGCTCTGTGCACATGGATGGACACCCCTCCATGAAGTCGCCCTCTCTCTTGTGGCTTCCTTCTCATCCTTTTTCTTCTGCCTGCCCATCTGCTTACCTGGCTCATTGTCATTGGCGGCAACTACAGCGACACGTAGGTGGCTCAGCTGCTGCTGCTGGCTACCCTGGCTTGGTCACTCTGCATAAAAAACTACCTGTGGGACCAAGCTGATGGCCAGAGATAGGTTGGGGGAGAAGAACTGTCTGCATAATTCGTTGCTGCCAATGGCAACGACCCAGGTAAGCAAGCAAGCAAGCAAGCAGAGGAAAGCCTGCCAAAGATGGTCCCTCTTCCTTCATGCCCCTGCCCAATCCGCTTGTAGGGTCCCTGGAGAACAATATGACGGGGGGAAGTGGGAGCACCTGAGCAAACTGTATCCCCCCCCCAACCAATCAGTCTTATCTCAGGGATCCTCTGTGTGTCCCTGGGAATAAGCCAGAACATAGAGTTGTGTAGCACAGGGTCCCACAACCTTTTCCCACCAGCATACCCCCTCCCCCAGCCCCCCGATTCCCCCCAAGCCCCGCGTACCCCCGCATACCCCCTCCCCAAAAGTGCACCCCCCCGAATGTGGGGAAAAGGTGCTTTTTCCAGCTATGCGGCACTGCCGGGCCCGCTCGGAAGACCCGCATGGCCGGAATCATCCCCCATTGCTGTCCCTTACCTTTTCCCGGCCATTTGGCGCTGCCGATCGGGTCCTACGGCTCATGCTGCAAGCCGGAGGGTCTCCCTCCGGCTTGCAGTGCGATCCGGAGGACCCGATCGGCAGCGCCGCAACCTGAAATCGTCTCCGGTAGCTCTCCTTTACCTTAGCTTGCAGCAGCCGCCATGTTGGATCGCCGTTAAGTCTCGTGAGATCCAAGATCGTGGCTCCCAAATCTCACGCCGCAATCTTGAATCTCGCGAGACTTGGCGGCGATCCAACATGGCAGCTGCAAGCTACGGTAAGGGAGCCGCATGGCCGGGAGAGCTCTCCAGGCCATGCGGCGCTGCTGATCGTGTCCTCCGGCTCGCGCTGCAAACCGGAGGGAGACCCTCCGGCTTGCAGCGCGAGCCAGAGGACCCAATTGGCAGCGCAGCATGACGATTTCGGGTTGCAGCGTAGCCGAGCGGGTCCTCCGGCCGCGCCACATGGCCAAAAAAAGAGCTTCTCACCTGGTACATGCACCCTTAGGGGGTACACGGTGGTACGCAAAAAAGCATCTCGCGTACCCCCAGCCAGTGGCCTGCGTACCCCCAGGGGTGCGCATACCACAGGTTGAGAACCTCTGGTGTAGCGTCTCTAGATTTTCTTAGCAATATGTGTGACCTTGTTTCACCACTAGGGTTGGCCCGAGGGACCATTAGGGGTCATCAACTGACCAGCATGTGCCCTGAGTGGCCTGTTTTCTGGTGCCACCCCTAGTATCACACAGGGGTCTTTTCTAGTCTTACTTGGAGATGGCAGAGATTGAACCTGGGACCTTTTGCATGCAAATCATATGCTCTCTCTGCATGAAAATGGTAGAAAATGGAAACTAAAACAAAAGTAATGTATACATAGAAAAAACATTTAAATTTCAAGAATATCTGAAAATAAAATTCTGACAGCCCAATTCTATCCTTTTCCCTGCCATAGCATGCAGCCAACTGCAAAACAGGCTGCACTGCATACTGGGGGGGGGGGGGGGGAGATCAGGAAGTTTGGGAAGAAAAGTATTTTCCTTTACCTCTCCGTAAGCCCCTTGACTGCCAATGGGTTTCCTTGGACCTGCGCCAGCTCTTTAGCTGGTGCAAGTTTGAGGAGACAAAGGGGGTGGTGTCAGCTCGTTCCACAGGGGATTGCATCTGGTGTAAGTCGCCCATGTCAAGTGCCACCCCTATCTCCGACACACACCCCCAGCCCTCTTCCTTTCCGACCTGATTCTCCCACCCTGCCAACTTACTGGCGTCTTCAGGGCTCCTCTTTGCTGCCGCCGCACACGGGATCTTCTTCCACCATCTGCGGCGGCGGCAGCCTGGAAGTGAACGGCTCTGCAATTTCAGGACACCGTAAAGCAATTGTAGGGCCCGATAGGATTAGGCTGTTAGTTCAATTTAACGAAAATATGTTTTACATCTACCTATTCTTTCATCTTTGTTATAAAACATCTTACCTCCAGCACAAGTGGCAGAACATTCTGACCAAGATAGGTGATTCCACGTAAAACCAACTTCATTGTCACCACTGCCAGTGCGAGAGATGGGAACGTTGAATTTATACATTATTCCCAGGTTCTGCTCCTGTAGTAAAATCTGCAGTTGAAAATAACTGGTTATACCATTAAAACACTTGAAAAGAGTGCAATGATATTTAATCAACATTTGATTAGAACTTTACTCCCAGGAAACAGTTTGAAAAAGTAGTGCAGATATTTCCAGAATTTAAACTAAGTACTTCTGTTCTTTCAAACTGAAACAGTTGAGTGCCCTTTTCAAAAGCAGCATTACCCATAGTTCTTGCAGGGGAAGAAGGGATAACTAGAATATTTTTCATATAATAAATTGTCCTGCAAAGTAAGATTAGATTCTGAAATCTCAATGGAATTGGGTATAAGGATGTTCAAAAGAATACAATCCAGATTTAAAAAACACAACATGTATGAATGCTGTTGGAATATTTGTTAAATCTAGGAAGGGACACTGATAAAACATAATAGTTTTTCTATGTATTTCTAAAACAAAATTAAACTGTATTTTAAAATATACTGGTTTTCCATCAATTTAGGCAATGTCATGCAGCAGAATCTGTTTTTTAGCAGATTTTACATAGTACCTGTTTGCCCCATGACAAGAGAACGTGAGACTAATTGTGCTGACTCCAAGTGCATAGAATGAGTTTGCCAGTTTAGTTATAACAGAGACTACTAAAAGAGAAGCTAGGGAACTCATTGAGTCAGCCTTGTTTGAAACATCAGATGCTCTAACAACTGAAATATTAAACATCAATAATTTGAGATAAACCCTTCAAAAGAGTGTGGTTTCTTGAGGATGACACAATGAAGCAGGTTTGGTATGTGAAGAAAATGCATGATAAAGTAGGTCCTTGACTTAAGGAAGTCTCGGCTTTATGTAAGCCTTGCATAGATTCTGCCACACTGTGCAGGTTCTTTAAACAAAGCAGGAAATGTGGGATTACTCCTGGCACACTCTGCATTATCTCTTTTGTTTAAAGAGCCTGCACAGATGAATGAGCGATGCTCATTCTGCACACTGCATTCTGATTTGCGGAGCATAGTGATCTGGCCTCAGCTTCCCAGTGAAGTAAGATTAAAAGGCAAAGGGACAGATCTCTGTGCTCCTAGAATCAGAATGCAGCAATCTCGTTCATTCCTCCATGCATGCTCTTTAAATGAAAGAGAAAGCACAAAGCATGGTGGGAATACTCCCAGTGCACTCTGCATTTCCTGCTTTGCTTAAAGAGCCTGCATTTAGGAAGAGGCAGATAAGGCAGACTGATTCCAACTTATGGAAACATTGACTTATGTAAGGTTGTCCGGACTTAACCCTTAGATAGTTCAGGCCCCTACTTTACTATTTTTAAAGGACAAAAGAGCAAGTATCCATCACAAAATGACTTTTTAAAACTCTAGTAATAAATTACACTATATGTCTTCATACATACTAAAAGGTAAAGGTATCCCCTGACAATTAAGTCCAGTCGTGTCCGACTCTAGGGTAAGAACATAAGAACATAAAAAGAGCCCTGCTGGATCAGGCCAAAAGCCCATCTAGTCCAGCTTCCTGTATCACACAGTGGCCCCACCAGATGCCTCAGGGAGCACAAGACAACAAGATACTTGTATCCTGTCGCCACTCCCTTGCACCTGGCACAAAGAAAACCTGTTTCCCGTTGACACTCCCTTGCACCTGGCACACAGAAAACCCACTTCTAAAACCAGGAGGTTGCTTATGGCTTGTAACCTGTGATGGTCTTTTCCTCCATGAATCTGTCCAAACCCCTTTTAAAGGCATCTAGGCCAGGTGCCATCACCACATCCTGTGGCAAGGAGTTCCACAGATGAATTACACGCTGGGTAAAGAAATATTTTCTTTTGTCTGTTCTAACTCTCCCTCCATTCAATTTTAGTGCATGTCCCCTGGTTCGGGTGTTATGCGAGAGGGAGAAGAATTTCCCTCTATCCACTCTCTCCATCCCATGCATAATTTTATACATCTCAATCATGTCCCCCCTCAGGCGCCTTTTTTCTAGGCTGAAAAGCCCCAGACGCTGTAGCCTTTCCTCATAAGGGAGGTGCTCCAGCCCACTAATCATTCTGGTTGCTCTTTTCTGCACCTTTTCCAATTCAACTCTATCCTTTTTGAGGTGTGGTGACCAGAACTGGACGCAATACTCCAGATGTGGTCTTACCAATGATTTGTACAAAGGGATAATGATATTGGCCGTTTTATTCTCAATCCCTTTTTTAATGATCCCGAGCATGGAATTGGCCTTCTTCACAGGCGCCGCACACTGGGTCGACACTTTCATCGACCTGTCCACCAGCACCCCAAGATCTCTCTCTTGATCCGTCACAGACAATCAGAACCCATTAGCGTATATGTGAAATTTTGGTTTCTTGCCCCAAAATGCATCACTTTGCACTTCCTTACATTGAAGCGCATCTGCCATTTTGCTGCCCATTCTCCCAGTTTGGAGAGATCCTTCTGGAGCTCTTCCCAATCCCTGCTGGTCTTCACCACCCGGAAAAGTTTAGTGTCATCTGCAAACTTGGCCACCTCACTGCCTATCCCCAACTCCAGGTCATTTATGAATAAGTTGAAAAGCACCGGTCCCAAGACCGATCCTTGGGGCACACCGCTTTTCACCTCTCGCCATTGTGAAAATTGCCCATTGACTCCCACTCGCTGTTTCCTGGTCTTCAACCAGTTCCTAATCCACAAGAGGACCTGCCCTCTTATTCCTTGACTGTGAAGTTTTCTCAGGAGCCTTTCATGAGGGACCGTGTCAAACACCTTCTGAAAATCCAGATATATAATATCCACGGGTTCGCTTGCATCCACATGCCTGTTGACCTTTTCAAAAAATTCTAACAGGTTTGTGAGGCAAGACTTCCCCTTGCAGAAGCCATGCTGACTCTCCCGCAGCAGAGCTTGTTCTTCTATGTATTTTAAGATTTTATCCTTAATGAGACTTTCCAACATCTTCCCTGGAACAGATGTTGGGCTGATCGGCCTGTAGTTTCCCGGGTCCCCCCTCCTTCCTTTTTTAAAGATTGGCATGACATTAGCTATCCTCCAATCCTCTGGCACAGCGGCCATTTTAAGGGACAAGTTGCATATTTTGGTCAAGAGGTCAGCAACTTCATTCTTGAGTTCCTTCAGAACTCTTGGGTGGATGCCATCCGGGCCTGGTGATTTATTGATCTTTATTTTGTCAATTAAGTCTGAGACGTCTTCTCTTTTAACCTCTATTTGACTTAATTCTTTAGTCAGGGGAGACCGTTCCGGCAGCAGTATTTGCCCAAGGTCTTCTGCCGTGAAGACAGATGCAAAGAACTCATTTAATTTCTCTGCAGTCTCCAAGTCCCCTTTTATCACCCCTTTCTCTCCCTCACCATCCAGCGGACCAACCGTTTTGCTGGCAGGTTTCCTGCTTCTAACATATTTGAAGAAGCTTTTATTATTCCCTTTTATGTTGTCTGCCATACGTTCATCAAAGTCTTTCTTGGCCTCCTGTATCATCTTTTTACATTTCTTTTGCCACAGTTTGTGCTCCTGTTTATTTTCCTCATTAGGGCAAGACTTCCATTTACGGAAGGAAGCTTCCTTGCCTTTTATAGCCTCCTTAACTGTGCTTGTTAGCCATGCCGGCACCCTCCTGGACTTGGTTGAGCCCTTCCTCCTTTGTGGGATACACTCCCGCTGGGCCTCTATGACTCTTGTTTTAAACAGCCTTCATGCACTCTGGAGCGATTGGACTCTTTTTACCTTCCCTTTCAGCTTTTTTTTAAACTAGTCTCCTCATTTTGGGGAAGTCTGCCCTTCGGAAGTCAAGGGTTTTCGTGTCAGATTTGCTCGGCACTCTCCCTCCGACATGCATGGCGAAACAGATCGCAGCATGGTCACTGTTCCCCAACGGTTCAGTAACATTTACCTCCCTGACCAGATCTTGAGTGCCACACAATATCAAATCCAGAGTCACCTGTCCTCTGGTCGGTTCCATGACAAGCTGCTCTAAGGCACAGTCATTTAACATATCCAGAAATCCAGTCTCTCTTTCATGACCTGAGTATGAATTGACCCAGTCGATGTGAGGATAATTGAAGTCCCCCATGACTACAACCCTGTCTCTCGTTGACACCTCCCTGATTTGCTTCCTCATTTCAAGATCCCCTTCAGGTTTTTGATCTGGAGGACGGTAGCATGCCCCTACTATTACATCACTCTTTGAGCCTGGTAATCTAACCCACAGTGATTCTATGGAGGAGTCAGAGCCCCCCTCCAGCTCTACTCTGGTGGATTCTACCCCCTCTTTGACATAGATGGCCACCCCACCTCCAACACGCCCCTCTCTGTTCCTCCTATAGAGTTTATATCCTGGAATTGCAGTATCCCACTGGTTCTCCGCATTCCACCAGGTTTCTGTTATACCTACTATGTCAATGTTTTCCCTAGCCACCAAACATTCCAGTTCTCCCATCTTTGCCCGTAGACTTAGGGCATTTGCATAAAAGCACTTATATACCTCGTCCCCCAAGAAGGGCTGCATGTTTGCACCTTTATTCCTGCAGCCTTCTGTCCTGCTTGACTGGCTGTCATGTCCCATCACGCTACCACTCCCAATTCTTACTCTGTTATTACTTGACTGTTCCCCATCCTCTGCACCCTCATTCCCTAGGGATGAGGAGTCCCGAACCGGATGCCCCTCGGCTCCTGTCAGCTTTCCCCCAGGAGTCAGTTTAAAAGCTGCTCTGCCACCTTCTTAATGTTACGCGCCAGCAGTCTGGTTCCGTTTTGGTTCAAGTGAAGCCCGTCCCTCTTGTACAGGCCCGGCTTGTCCCAAAACGTTCCCCAGTGCCTAACAAACCTAAACCCCTCCTCCTGACACCAGTGTCTCATCCACGCATTGAGACCCCTGAGCTCCACCTGCCTAGCTGGCCCTGCGCATGGAACAGGTAGCACTTCTGAGAACGCTACCTTTGGAGTCCTGGATTTGAGCTTCCTACCTAGCAACCTAAATTTGGCCTCCAGGACCGCCCGGCTACATTTCCATACGTCGTTGGTGCCAACATGCACCACAACCGCTACCTCCTCCCCAGCACTCTCTACCAGCCTATCTAGACGAGAGGTGATGTCCGCAACCTTCGCACCAGATAGGCAAGTCACCGTGCGGTCCTCACATCCGTCACAGACCCCCCTGTCTATGTTCCTGACTATAGAGTCACCCACGACAAGAAGCCTCCTTCCCCCCCTCCCCAGAGGAGTATCCATAGTGCGACTGGATACGGGCCCATCACCTGAAGAAGGGGTCCCCACTGTGGGATTGTTTCCCTCTTTTCTAGAGCGATGCAGTGCCGTCCCCAGCCGATTTTGCGTGTGGGGCCCGGTCCTCGGCCCCGCCCCTAAAACTAATTAGCATAAATTATGCTAATTTTTTTCGGGCGATTTAAACCTACATTTTAACCCTACAAAAGGGGTATTTTTAAAGTGTGTATGCTTTGCGGCACTTAACTTTTGTATAGGAGCCTCCAGCGATTTTTAAGGGGTATTTTTAAAGTATGTCTGCTTTGCGGCACTTAACTTTGTTATAGGAGCCTCCAGCGAAGCGATCGGCTCTCTCCAGCGACGTTCTCTTCCAGGGGCGCAGATCGGCGATCTGAGATCGCTCCTCTGCAGCCCCTGACCAGAACTGCTCATCGTAAGCTCTTCCTTTGAGTTCGCGCATGCGCATAGCAAACAGCCATTCACGCATGCGCGAACTCAAAGGAAGAGCTTACGATGAGCAGTTCTGGTCAGGGGCTGCAGAGGAGCGATCTCAGATCGCTGATCTGCGCCCCTGGAAGAGAACGTCGCTGGAGAGAGCCGATCGCTTCGCTGGAGGCTCCTATAACACAGTTAAGTGCCGCAAAGCAGACATACTTTAAAAAAAACCTTAAAAATCGCCGGAAAAAGCGGGATTTTTCCCGCTCTCCTCCGGAGCCTCCCGCCCCCCCGCACCACCTCCCGCCCTTGCGCCCTGGGGCCCACCGCCCCAGGGCACCACGTCAGAGGACGCCACTGGAGCGATGTCCTCCAGCCCTGAGACTCCCTTTCCTGGCAGCTGAGGAGCTGGCCAACTGAGGATGGGACGATGCCTCCACATCCCTAGAAGTCTCACCCTGGTTCCTATCTACCTGTCTCTGCTTCTCCAGGTCAGCAAGCGTGGCTTCGAGGGAGCGAACCCGTTCCCTGAGAGCCTGGAGCTCTTTGCACCGAGCACACACCCATGACTTGTGCCCAAGAGGCAGATAGTCATACATGTGACACTCAGTGCAAAACACTCGGTAGCCCCCACCCCTCTGCTGGCTGTCTGACTGCATAGCTTTTGAGTGTAAGTTATGGGTTTATCAAAGTTTGGGTACCTTAATGTTGTTGGAGCTCTCCTCTCTTCAAGGGAAGTGCCGGGCAGTGTGTGGGGCCTGGCTTCCTCGCCCCGCTGCTGAACTCGCCCAGCTGCTTAACTCGCTGTGTCTTTTTTACCTTGCCACTTTGTCCCAGTGAGGCACTTCATCCCAGTGAGGCCACTCGCTGCTCCTGAAAAGGGTGTGGTGCTCATCTCCATTTCAAAGCCAAAGAGCCAGCGTTGTCCAAAGACGCCTCCGTGGTCATGTGGCCGGCATGACTCTCCTTGCCGCAGCGCGTAGCATGCAGCTGGAACACGGAGCGCTGTTTACCTTCCCGCAAGCGGTACCTATTTATCTACTCGCATTGACATACTTTGGAACTGCTAGGTTGGCAGGAGCTGGCCAAGCAGCGAGCGCTCACCCCGTTGCGGGAATCGAACTGCCGACCTTTCGATCAACAGCTTATGGTTCAGTGGTTTAACCCGCTGCGCCACCCGCTGGCCTTCTCATACATACTATATCTATACAATACTCCAAATTATGTGCCTAACATATTCACTTCTGCATATAACCTACCATATAATGTCCTGGAATTGGGGAACAAAGAAATTCCAAAGGAAAGCTTACCTTTATGCAAGCAACAACAAAGGCAAAGAAAAAGGATAGAGACAAATCATAAGCAGCAACAAATACAAACACCATGATCCAAAGAGCTACTTTGAGCTTGCTCAGTGGAATTTTTTCCTTCTAATACATCCATGTCATACCACTAACTGATTTAGAAACGTTCTTCATTTTCAGATCAGCTTGCTATATTGGAGGAGACTTGCTGGAGTTGTTAGAAACACAACTCCAAAGCCCCATGGGCACATGGAACTAATTATGCATGATATGGAGAGAGTTTTTCTTTCTCTTTCACAATTTAGAACCAGGGGTCATTCAATGAAACTGACTGGCAGGAGATTTAGGATGGACAAAAAGAGGTATTCCACACAGGACATACCGGTAATTAATTGGTGGAATTAATTGCCACAAGATGAGATGATAGCCACTAGTTTGGGTGGTTAAAAGAACTTTGGACAAAGTCATGGAGAACAGGCTACTAGTCATGATATCTATCTAGTTGCTATCTCCAGGTTCAGCGGCAGAATGCCTACTACTAATGCTTCCTTAGAGGAAGTTGGTGGGCCACTGTGGGAAGCAGAATGTTGAACTAGATGGGCTATTGGCATGGTCCAGCAAGACCTTTTTTCATGTTCTTATGTGTCATGGTTCCTTAACAGCATTGGGAAAGGAGTTATAGGCAAACTGGAAATCCTTTTCCTGGAAGACTAACCAATCATGTATCTGATGGAGTCCAAAGCTCAAAAATCAAGCAATCTGGTTCATTTTTTCCATGTGTATTTCTACCATTTTCAGTCCCAGCCTGTAGACATTAACTTGCATGTTAGAAAAAAATGAAATTATTTTACCATGACTATGAGGTTTTCTGAGGTGGGACCTAAGGCTTCCAAAGATTCTGGTTCATCTGCTGGCCTCTTGTAATGGAAAGCTGTCCCAGCAACATCAAATTTTCTGGGCCAGTCGATAGTCCAGGCACCATTTATATAATAGTCATCCTCTTCAGATTTTAAAGCTTTAAAAGAATTACAAAATGCTTCAACATAAGAAGCAGCACATACATATAAGAAACGTTACTGCTAACTAAATTAGTTGCATATCATTGAATCTGTTTATTTTGCATAAGGCTGTTCATTAAATTATTGAATTTTGTAAGCTAATTATTTTAAAGAAAAGTGGGTTAAAGTTTTTGAATAAAATGAAATAATCACTAGTTCAGGGGTTCTCAAAGTGGTAGGTCGCGACCCAACACTTGGAGAAGGGGCAGATCGCTACCCCCTTAAGGGGAGTGGCGACCTGCAATGGCGGCGGCAGCAATCCAGGGATTGCACTGCTGCCAGGGACAAAAGGGGACAAAAAGTGCCCCTTCAGCAGGCCTCCCCAAGCCTCCAAAACGGCTCCTGGAGGCAATTAAAGCCCACTCCCGGTTTACTTCCTGGTTTCCATGAAAACCGGAAGTGGCCTTTATTCGCAGCTCCCTGCACCCTCCAGAGGATGGCCCGCCCCCGGTAAGTCTAAAAATACCCCTTTTGTCCCTGACAGCAGCACAATCCTCGGATCACTGCCGCCACCATCGCTCCGCCCCTGCAAGCACTCAAAGTTCTCCCCTACTCATGGGGAGAACTTTGAGAAACACTGCACTAGTTGATAGCATGTATTTAAGACGCATGTAAAATTCAGAAGCTCTAGAGTTCAGCATACATACATACATAACACTTCAGTTCACATCACAGTTCACATCACAACGGAATATTGTACCCCCCAATACTTCTGATATCTAGGGCTACACAAAAAGATGAAACCAGAAGTCTGTAAACCTATGAAATGTACACTCATTAATCCTCTAATGAATCAACCACGTACAGGTGGGCCCCCATATCCGCTGGGGATATGTTCCAGGCCCCTCCGTGGATACTTGAAACCGTGGATAATAGCGAAACCCTCTCCATGGTTTTCTGAGGGGCCCTCCACCCTGCCTCCCCTGCAGGCAGGCATGCTTGCCCCCCCCAGCTCTTATTTCTTTCAGCACGCTTTGTTTCTTCCTTAAAACAAACAGAGAAGCAGCCTTCATTGCAGGCAAGTAGAACGAGACTAAGTCCTAGAGAGGCTCTGCAAAGTTTCTGTTAACCTTGCAGAGCCTCTCTAGGACTTAGTCTTGTCTTGTTCTACTTGCCTGTAATAAGCAGCCAGAGGCTGCTTCTCCTGTTTCTTTAAGGAAGAAACAAAGCTTACTGGGGAAAAAGTAAAAGCCTTGGGGGGTCCCCACGATCCGTGGATAACTGAAATCGTGGATAGCGAATCAGTGGATATGGGGGCCCACCTGTACTGTAGATTTCAACTGGAACCATCTGACAGCCCGTCCTATCCCCTGCCAGCCTAGACCATGCAGCACAGCTGATGGAGGGTGCACTGCATCCGGGGGGGGGGGGTAGAAGATCAGACGGCTCAGGAGAGATAAGTAAAAATCTTTTTTTTTACTTACCTCACCATAGGTTGCTTGGCCTCCAATGGGTCTCCCCAGACCTACACTACCTATTTAGCTGGCATAGGTCCAAGGAGACTCGGAGGGAAGTTTGGGATGGGGAAAGGGGGATTGGATACGCAGCTGCTGACAAGATCTTTCCCCCTTCCACTTCCAAACCGCCCCTGGCGCCCCACAATCTGCCCCATAACAGCCCCTGCTGCCACTTCACCTGCTCTGGTGGGTGATTTGCAGCCTGCCGCTGGTGGCAAAGGACTCTCCAGCTGCTGTGCCATCGCTAGCAGGTCACAGAATGGTGGTAAGGTTAGGGCGACAGCGGACCACAAGATCCGTCAGTGTATTGTACTTATAGGATTGGATCGTAAATATCTCTGATTTGTGGAATACAAAATACATAAAGCATATACTGGGAAACGGCAGAGAGGGGCAATTTTGCCTAATCACCAGATCACATATTCACAATCTAGAGAGCAACTGGCGTTTTGTTATAGTTGAAAGAAATATTTGCAAATACTTAGAATTTGGTTAATGCTCAAATTTGTCATTTAGTATTTAAAATTCATATTTTCATTTTGTATGAGAAATCTTACTGCAACATTCAGCATTTGAACAGAGATGTTTGCATCTTCTGAATGCTTTGACTTTAATAGGCATCAAATACGAAATCTCAAAGCTGCCAAATACTATGTACCTATGAATTATTATACTAGAAAGAAATATATTTATTTACAAGTAATATTTTATTTATTTATTTGCAAAAAAAACCCTCAATCCATTTCTTGCAATGAAGCAGCCCTAATGAATAGCCTCAAGGCTTGAGGGGTTTAGTTATGTGACCCCACCTTCACCTGCCCCCCATTACCTGTCAGACTTGGGGAAAAAACACCCCAAAAAGACGCTTAAACATTTATCTCTCTATATTTACACAAGCCTGCAAACTGCAGGAGCTCAGCTCTTCGAAGGGCAATTAGCAGCTATCTGATTTTTGAATAGCCTCAGGGTTTGTGGCAATTACTTATCTGATCTTTCCATCACCTGGGACCCACCAGAAATCAAGTCGTGACCCACCAAGTGGGTCCCGACCCACAGTTTGAGAACCCCTGCTTTAAGGTATTAAAGACCAGTTTAATAAAATCTGACATTATATTAGCTTTTATATACTGTCAAAATGCCAATTACCATGGCATGTCAACTATCAAAGACAAGCATTAAATACCACTCTATGCCAACTATTAATACTGTCAAATACACAATAGTGTTCAATGTTAACTAACAAATGATAAATACTGTTTCATGTTAACTATCAAATTATGTCAAACATCAAGCACTGAAATCAACCAACACTGAATTAAAATACAGATAGAAAATACTTTGAATATTTATAAAAAGTATTCATAGAATATTCAACATTAAAAACACAGAGGACAATTTTGAGAAAATGTATTTCCACTCTAGGTTTAGTTTATTTGCAGTATTTTCTTTTCAATACAAAAACTTTTAGTTCACTTACATCACAATGACTCATTAACACATGGCAGAGGACAAGGAACTACATCTTCAGATGCAGTTAGGTAGACGCCTCTCAAGCTAAGATATTAAAACAGCCCTACATGCTGGGGGCAGACTTCAGTATTGCATGTGACAACGTGAAACTGGCTTCTGTAGTGAACATGAAATCTAGGCAGCAAATTGTAAAAAACTCTTCATAGACTTCATGTAAGCCATGTGTTGCCAAATCCCAGAGTGTATTATATTTTAATTGTATTAAAAATGTTTGTGTGTCAGTACAGATCACACAGCACTCCCAATAGAAAAAATATTACTCACTATTTGCACATCATCAGCAATGTGCATGGTTTTACTGAGCTGCAGTAAGAAGCAAGCTCCTGCTGAGAGGAGCTTTTTAAAGAGAATGTTACAGTCAAGTATCTGGATGAACTTCAAATAGTGTAAAATATTTTACATTACTGTATTTGAAGTTCTTCAAGATGCCATTGTAATAAAATTAAAAAAACACCAGCAGCAAAGCAATGACTGCACAACGTTGGCGGGATGACTGCTGTAGCCAAAGCTTGTCCAGCACAAAGGGAGAAGAGGAAGAGCCTAGGCAACATCATGTAGTAGGGAGAGCTACAGGGGACTATTCTGGCCTGCGGCGTGGCTGAGCGGGTCCTCCGGCTCACGCCATAAGCTGGAAGGAGAGGCTAGGAGGGAGAGGCCGCAGGCCAAGAAAAAGCGCTTTTTTCAGCTTTCAGGGTGTGTGTGTGTGTGTGTGCACTTTTGGGGAGGGGTACGCAGGGGTTGGGGGGGGTCGGGGGTTCTTGGGGGACGAGACCAGGGGGTACCCGGGCCTAAAAAGGTTGAGGGACCCTGATGTAGTGCATCCCACCCAGTAAGTCTACCAGCATCCATGGAAACCCCAACACAGCCCAGCATCTGTGGATGATCAGTCTGATGTCAGCATGACATTATCCTGACCTGCAAAGAGCCAATCACTACATCTACCAAGCCCCAATGCTACTGCACAGAGAAGGACTGCTAGGATGAACGAAGCAGAGAGCGGGGACAGGTGCAAGTCCAATCAACAGCCATCACTGGGATGATGCCCCCCCCCAGCAGTCCTTAGGAAAGAATACCACAACAACAGTCACCACTACCACCACCACCATCATCATCAACCATGGGGGATGCCACACACACGGATGCCAAGCCACCCCCACTCTCTACAGGAGCTACTGTGGTGTAAGCAAAAAGGGGGCAAAACCAGAGGACTGCTAGGAATCCCAGCACCCAGGGCTCAAGTCCCCTAATGCCACTCACACAAACAACCCCCCCGGAAATACAGGTACCCCTCAAAACCGCGGTCCCCGTATCCACGGTCCCACTTTTACGCAGTTTTCCGCTCTTCCCCCCTGCACCCATTACCTTCCTTTGTGTTGGTAGCAGTGGCGCCAAGCAAGCATGTGTCTCGCTTTAACAAAATGCTAAAAGCAGCATGGTCATGACTAGAACTACATGTCCCAAGATCCTCCCCGGGAAGCTTCCTGTTTCCTGTTAACATTTGGGCTGAGCCTCTCTAGCATTGAGGCTGTTTGCCTGCTTCTGTGCTATAAGCAGCATGCTACTTATAGCGTTTCGTTAAGCAGGGGTGGGGAACCTATTTGCGGTGGAGGGCCATTTCCCCATGGGGGAAATGTGTCGCGGGCCGTGTGCCCCTCCACCGCAAACGGGCGCCCACCCCAGCGCGTGCGTGCCCCCCACCCCCACGCCCGGCCCCCCATCGCTCTCCTCCCCCCACCCCCCCATCGCTCTCCTCCTTACCTTCTTTAGCTTCCGGCCCCACGCACACTCACCTCGCCCAACTCCTTCTCAACCCGGCTGTTATGGACATGCACAGAAACAGCCAGGTTGAGGAGTCACGCGAGGTGGGCGCGCGCAATGGGGGGTTGGGTGCGCGCTCACCTTGCGCGACTCCTCAACCCGGCTGTTTCTGCGCATGTCCATAACAGCCGGGTCGAGAAGGAGTTGGGCAAGGTGAGCGCGCGTGGGGCCTCCGGTCTGAGCGTGCGTGGGCTGGACGGGATGGAATCGCGTCCAGGCTCGCGCGGGCCAGACCGGATCACTCCGGGGTCCGGATCCGGCCTGCGGGCCGCCGGTTCCCCACTGGTGCATTAAAGCAAGACATACGCTTGCTTGGTGCCAACACAAAGGAAGGTAATGGCTGCAAGGGGCACGGAGATAGGATTTGCTCTTTTCTGCGGTTTCAGCTAACCGTGGTGAGAGTGGGAACCTACTCCCTGCTGATACGGGGGGGGGGGTTGGCTATACTTTTCAACCACAGTTGAGCAAAAGATGGAAGGGCTCCCGTGGCAGAGGGCAGCCGTGTAAATATACATGTCTATCTATGGCAAGGAGGGTTTGACTCCCCCAGCTGTAAGGAACAGTTTTGCCTGGGGAGGGTCTGAGACAGGTCACAATGGGAACCTCTTCGGAAGTCTTTCTTAGAGATTTATGTATAGATGGCTTAATTCTTATGTATTCCATTTATATTATGTATTTTTTCCATTTTTTTTCTTTTTCCTTATTCTTTTCTTGTTCTGGGGGGGGGGGCTCAAAGCGACATACACCCATATCCACCATATCCACTGTTGGCATCTGCCAGCGTGGCTGACAGTATGCTTCCCCTCACCCCAATGCAACTGACTGCCATACACCATGGCAGCAGAAAACAAGGAGCTCATGAATACCAAGTGTCCCCCCGCTATTGGAGCGCAGAGTCAGAGACTGCTGCAGACCCTGAGAGTAGAGAGGCCTCTCCTTCCACTCCTGCAGAGTCCCATGCTGAGTTCATCTGAAGTGAAAAACAAGTAGGATGGGGAAAAGAGATCCCTATCTACTAACAAAGAAACAACAAGTATGATCAGTTCATAGATTTTATTGCACAGTATTAAAGATGAAGCAGCATCTGAAAGAGAAACACACAAGATGCCAACTATCTCCTTCCAGCAGGGATACTGTGCCATTGCAAGTTATCCGATAGACAAGTAGCAGGTGTCAGTGAGGTCTGGCTGGAGTGCAAAGCCATGGGGCCTGTCTGGAATGAGTAGGTTAACAACTTCACCGACCAGTAGCTATGCTCACACTGGCAACCTGTGGGCCTCCCTTGGGGTTGGCACGGTGTCTCTGTGGGTCAGCTGCCTGTGGGGAGCAAGGAGGAACACAGAAAACAGGATCAGTAACATATGTTCTCTGGATTGAGATGCAGTGTTGGGTGGGGGGGAGGTACCACCACAGTGTACATGCAATGGTGACCTCTTGAGAGTGAGAGCACAGTGGCTCAGAGCATTACCGTTCCCTCTCCTGGGGGAGGGGGGCTGCAGTGGAACTCTGGGAGAAGCTACTGTTCTGCCCCATTTGGTAATGCTGCACTCCTAGAAAACAAAAGGGCTCCAGATGAGTGTTTGGTCAACAGCAGCAATGGTTAGAGTACCTGGCATTGACCAAGGGAGAACAGACATTCACTGCTCTTCACTGTTGCAAAAGGAAGGGGTGATTCGTTCCATAACAAAGACACATGTGACAATACTGAAGGGTTAGTATTGGGTGTGTGTGCGTGTGTATTTGTGTGCAGAACATGAGACAGACAGGCAGCATCACTACATTGCAACATGGCATCCCCTCCACTCCTTTGCTTACCTGAGTGGGTGCATGCATCATCCTTGTTGGGGTGGTGAAGTGGAGGTTCCACTTGGGTATTTGTGTGTTGAGTCCTCCCGAGGCAGAGTCCCTGCAATAAAAATTCTGAGAAGACAAGCATTAACACAATATCTTGCCATATGTGTTTGTGAGGTACAACAACAGGTTGTTTGTGCAACGTGTTCTCTTTGTCTGCCAGGTGCCCTTTCTCTATAGTTCCCTTCACCAATGTTCCTGTGTGTATGTGGTCTAACTGTGTGCAACAAGAGACCAGAGAGATATAGCCCTATGCCACACACCTTATAATTTGAGATGTAGTCTCAATGGCAAGGGCTTAAGTTTTGAGGCTGATGCTGTGTGATCGGCTGCCAAGTGTAGCTGTAGCCTATGCTCAGCCATAGAAAAGTGGGTGGGGTAGAAAGGGTGGTGGGAGTTGGAATTTTCTGGTGTTTTGTCTTTCCCCATTGTTCCCTATAGATAGAGGTGGGAGAAAATGTGTGTGTGTGTGTGTGTTTTGCAGATTTCAGTGTTTAACCAAAATGAAATAACAGAAAGCGGTGTTATATGTTTTAATTCCATTTTTTTCCATTTTTATCAATTGTAACTGCTTTAAACGTGTACTAGCCACCATACCTTCAAATGTCAATAACTATGATGGCTACAGACATGGGACAGGTGTCACACTAAAGCTTATGAATAGGGCTTTCATTTGATATACAACATGACACAATTGTAAATTTTCAAGAAATTTAAAAATGTTCAAAAATAAATAAATAAATCCTGTTATAATTTTTTATTCATTTCAGTTTACCACATAATTTTATCAATGTAATTTGTAGAAAAATGAACTTGAGGGGTTTAATTCCTTGTCACTGCCAACAAGAAAATTTAATTTTTGTATGATACCATGGAGATACCACCTTGAAATTTTGACTGACTGTCTACAAGACATACAGGGGGGCCGCCGTATCCGCGCGGGATACATTCCAGCCCCCACCGGGGATACTTGAAACCACGGAAAGGGGCGAACACCCCCTCCACGGTTCTCAGAGCCCCCCTGGGGGGTCGTGGGGGCGGGCGCAACTCCCCACGCCCTCCACCCCCCCCCCAGGCACTTACTTTTACAGAAGAAACCTCCGTTTTTTTCTTCACAAGGACTAGGGTAACCAGCCTCCTTGCAGGCCTCACCAACAAGACTTAGGTGCTACACAGTCTCTGCAACCTTGCTGAGAGGTTGCAGAGACTCTCTAGCACCTAAGTCTTGTTGATGCGGCCTGCAAGGAGGCTGCTCACCCCGGTCCTTGTGAAGAAGAAACGGAGGTTTCTTCTGTAACAGTAAGTGCCTGGGGGGTTGTGCGGGGTGGTGGTGTCTGGCTATCTGTGGATAACTGAATCCGTGGATAGCGGATCCGCAGATGTGCAGGGCCCCCTGTACCTTCAAGTGTGATTTTTTTTAAATTCCATTTTTCCAAAAACTCAAAATAAATGTTTTTTTGAACGTTTTTTAATTTCTTGAAAATTTACAATTGTGTCACGTCCCATATCTGTAGCCAACATAGTTATCTTGTAAATGGCATTTGAAGGTATACTGGTTAGTGAATTTTGACGTTTTTAGGCAATTTTGAAAATTCAATATCTCAAAAACGGATAGACAAAAAAAATCTGAAAAAAATAATTTTTAAACATCTCATGGTAAGGTACAAATGTACCAAAAATGAACAAAATCCATGACATCAAGTTCCAAAATGGATTTTTCATTGGTTGATTTGACATGGAATGACCCGTAGGTGGTATACGTTGTATAATGTCAGATGAAGAAAGATGCAAAATTACATGGTTTTATTTTATTTTTGCAGATTTTTTTTTTAGCAGAAAGCAGTATTATGTGTTTTTATTTTGTTAACACCATTTTCTCCTGCCTCTACCTATAGGTTTCCTCCTGCCTATGCCAGTTCTGTCATAGGCATAGCATTTTTACAACATTGGGTGTGTGTCTGTCATCTGAAGGGGGTTTAGGATATGGCATACATTGACTTGTCCTGCCCACATTTCCACCCCATTTTGGCCTCCCTCCTCCAGTGGACGTTGTGCCAGCATGTTGTTGCACCAGCATCTAGAGCTTGTCCACCATCAGGCCAGCTGCTGTGCCAACAGAACTGTCATGCCAGCAGACTGGCACACTATCAGTATAGGATTGAGCAGTTTATTATATAAACTGAAGGGTTAGCAAAATTCAGACATGAATACTGAACAAAGATTGGTAATTATTTTTGTTGAACTGACTTCGTACGTTATCTAGCATTTCTGTCATTAATACTTTGCGATATAAATATAGAATAGAATATAAACACAATAGAATATAATAGAATATATAGAATAGAATATAAACACAAACACAATAGAATACAAACACGAACATTTATCATATTCTGCGGAAAGAAATTTAGTTTGAGACATAAAATCACATGAACGTTCCACAATTCAGTGAGTAGATTTTAATACGGGCTCCAACATTTGAAATGTCCATAAAGTGACTTCAAAGTACAGTGGGCCCTCTGTATCCACGGGGTTTTGGTTCTGGAACCCTGCATAGCTGTGGAATGCACTTTTGGAGGAGGTCCACCAGGCCCCAACATCAGCTTCCTTCAAGTGCTTTCTGAAGACTTTTTGTTTGGTTTTTTTTTTTTTGCTGTTTTTAATTGACTGGCTTAAGATTTTTCTATATTGTTTTATGGTTTTATTGGTGGCTACTGGAATTTAAATCTGCTGTTTTGGTTTATTGAACTTTCTCTTTTAAAATTATTGTATTCCTTGTTTTATGTTTTGATTATGTTCACCACTTTGTTAAAATTTATTTTAAAAAGCAATTTCAAATCTACTAAATAGAATAAAATAGAGGAATATGCAATGTTATTCACGTTTTCTGTCTCTCCCTCTTGTGCTGCATGACAACCTTGATCCCAACTTAATTGCTAGCATTCCCTTTGATTCTTCACACTTTTGAGGTCTACGAAACTACTTTAATAATTTGAATTTCCACATTGCCATTAACTTGCAGAAGTGATACACAAGATATAGGATCATATTATATATGTAAACTATAGTCTATATATGTTCTATGACACCCAACAATGGAAACATCTTAACAGGTCTGAAACATCTCTGGAGTAGTAATGGAAGCTAATTCCAACCCTACTAGCATTGCAAACTCACCATTTTAAAAACAGACAAAATATGAGAAATCTTTCCCTCATACCGTGTGCCGTGAAAGGGACTACACAGGGGAAAGAAAGGGACATTTAGAATAAATTCATATGAACAGTGGCTACTTCTGAGTGGTTGCATGTTGTAAGAGCAGTGGCTGTAACTAGAAGCCATGTGGATCAGGATGATGGTGTACTTCCTTCCCATACCAGCATCTCATTCTCTCTGGGGGTCACTAGTGCTGGCATGGGAAACAACAATGTCATCCAAATGATCCACATGATTCTCAGTTATAGAAGTTACCACTGAGATATGGAAACTGACTATATGGAACTGGTAACCCACCAGAGTGGCTCATATGAATCAGCCTTCTTAATTGCATGCTATTACTCCAAAGCTGCTCACTGCTTTCCTATTACTCTTGCTTGTCACCCCACTGCTTTTCTGCCCCCCTTCCTCATTTTCATGCTACCCCAACTATGCTTCTTAGCAACAGCACATCCTTGCTCCTTGTCTTACCGCCATACAGGAAAGGGCTGAGTTTCACATCATGAATTTACATAAATAACTCTTAGCACAAAAATAAATGAAAGTTTACCTCAAAATGTGTCTCTAATTCTATGCGATCTGTCATGTACCTTAGGGCTACCACGACATCTTGGATGAGATATTTAACACGTGATTTGTAACAGTCTACTTTTTTTTATTAATATCAGCTGCAGAGAAGCCTGATGTGGATTGGGACCATGGCAAGGGGAAAAGGGTCTTTTACCCTATGCACCTTCTATGGTTCCGATCAGGATCCCCCCACCAAAGCTGCTATTTGGGATGCTTCCATTGACATCAATGGGAGTTTCTCTCTCAAGACAAACAGTAGGCCTGGGGGCTCCTGATCCAGATCAGGACCATGGCAGGGGAAAAATGGTTACAGCTCCTCCTTCCCCATGCCACAGTCCCAATCCAAATCCATCCCTCTCCCACAGTTGATATTTAAGAGAAAAGAGATGTATAGTTAAAATATCTTGTCCAATTAGCCCAGAATTTGGTATTTGAATCTGGCAACCCTAATTAAATTTTTACACATAAAAGCATACTCTTACCAATGTAGTTCTTTGACACTGCAACTTCTTTGATTTCAATGTGAACAGAACCTTTTGGAATCTGAACCACTTCCATGTAGCCTACAAGGCAAAGGAGAACCTTTTTATTGTTAATATCTACATTTAGGCATGTAAATGTTCTTGCAGTGACAATACAAAACTGAAAGATTTCAAATGTCTGAAACAGTGACAGAGATAAATAATTGTGTCATTTTGAGTCATAGGAGTCTCAGGTGACAATGCAATGGGAAACAATCACCCCCAGAATGATTAAATAGGAAACAATAATACCGTATTGGTCTGAGTATAAGACTCACTTTTTTCTCCTAATTTAAGTTTTTAAACTAGGGGTGCGTCTTATAATCAGGCTGTTGCAATTTAATGCCAGTGATTTAATTAAATTTTTTTAATAGCACCAAACTTTAAGGGTGCGTCTTATAATCAGGTGCGTCTTATACTCGGGACAATACGGTATTAACCGTGCAATCCTATTCATGTTTACTCAGAAATAAGTTCCATTGTATTCACTAGGACTTACTCTCAGGTAAGTATATATTGGATTGCAGCCTAACTATACTATTAATTGAATCTATTTTCTTCCTTTATGTGAGGACTACACATTTAAAGGCAACCTTCTTTTATGCTACAGCAGAGGACTATAGAAGTAAGAACAGACAGTGTTGGGTGAAAAAAGAAGTCACAACTCTGTTAAGATTAACCAGCTTCAGCAACAGTTTGGCAACAGACAGGGACTCAAGCGTCATATAGAAACTGAATGACGCCAACCTGACTGCTGGGCAGAACATTAAGGAAGTGAATGTCATCAGCCAGAGGCCATAGCTACCTTTAGCCACTCCCTCCACAGTAGGTATCTCACATAAACAACAAATTGTGACCTATGGCTTTACACTTACCTCCTCTGGGCAATGTGTCATTGAAAAAACCTTCAATAGCTTCACATGTACTTCCATCTCCTCCACATACCCGACACCTATCTTCTTTAGCATCAGATCCCAAAATATTGTCACACCCGACATGCTGAAAATCGATACAATCAGAAAAATTATGGAAATAGTGTTTCTTGTGTTCTTAGTTGAAAATGTGTTTTTGAGAACTTTGTGGACAAAGTGATGGTATTCTTAACTTATTAAAACCATAATTGGAGAGGGCTGGAAGGGGGTCTGAGGCAACAAGAAACTGAGTTTGTGCAAAATAGTGGATTAGGTAATAGTGGATTACCTTCACCTGCCTTGCCCCCACCTCTGTCTGGAAGGATAAGAGAAGTGGCTGTCCTGAAGACAGTGCTAAAAGGGGGTTTCAGACAGTAAGCGTTGAAGCTTTGCCTCTGGCAGGTTGCCTTCACTTCCTTGGCTAATTGTGGAATCTCTCATCATGTATTTTCTATTTTATGGTGATGACAAAAATATTCAATAATGACAAACAACAAAACTGAAGCTATTTTTTTACACCCTGGTTTTAAACATTTGTAGTTCATATATTTGCACTTCATATCACATAAAATGCCACGTCACAGCAAGTTTGATTTTGTTACATAAGATTGGCACAGCTGTTGCCATGCCCCATTTTAAACACTTTTAGATGCTGGTACACAGTAGCATAGCAAGGGCCCTGCGGTGGGGGGAAGCCTGCCCCGGGCAGCAGCTGTGGGCAGGGGACGGTATCGCCGCCTGAGTCTGCAGCCAGCTTCCATGATGGGGCCTGGGGTGGCCGAAAAGAGCAGTAAGCAGTCTGCTTCAGCATGTGTTTTTTCACTGAAGGGCCCTCCTGCTTGTTCTTGGTTCCATTTGGCCCCAAATTCCCTCCATATATATGCTGGTGATCCGGAAGCAATTGGCGGTGACGCAATGATGTGACGACACACTGCCATACTACTTCCGGGTTGCCAGGTTCCGTGCCTGCGCATTGGATTTCAGGGATGCCAGGGACGCTGCTGCTGGTACATCACAGAATCAGGCTGCTACATTCTCAGTAATAATAATAAGAAAAAATCCAGCAATGATCATAGTATTTTCTAGTTTCCTGACACAAGCTCTAAACCTCATAATCTTAGAAAATGATCCATATGGGGTACAATTCAGAAGCATGTGTACACAGCATTCCTGAGAATTTCAGATTGTTCCACTGTTATCAGAAGTTCCTCTAAAGCAGGGGTTCCCAAACCCTTCCCGGCCAAGTACCACCTCCAGTGCCACTCTCTTTCTGAGTACCACTGGAAGTGACTGGCGATGACATCATCACCAGTTACTTCTGGGTTGTCAGGTTTTCAGAGGCCAGAAAATGCAGGAACGAGGCTCTGGGCAGGTGGGAGGGCCCTTCTCAGCATTCCTGAGGCTCAGCCCAAAGCAGGAGCTTCTTGGGAGCAAAAACGCACCACCAAAGGCACCGCATCGGAGTGGGGTTCCAGAGGTCCAGCGGGCCGAGTACCAGCAGTCAGCCAAAGTACCACTGGTGGTATAGTACCACAGGTTGGGAACCCCTGCTCTAAAGAATATCCCAAGTTTTAAAAAGCAGATTAGGGAGGCTGGCACAAGAACTGCTACTGAAACTTGGGGGAGGGGGGAGAGAGAGAGATGGATATTTTCTTTTTGGCAATTCTTGGACTAGAAGAAGCTGCTGATAGAAAAATGTTTTTTTTAAATTAGCTTGGTATAGAGTCTATTACTGCTAAATACTAAGTAAATGTATAAAAAGTATGGCACCTTGCATTCTCCATTGATACAGATATCCAATGAATCTGCATTGCACTGCGTTCCATCTATCACTGCAGGGGCACGTTCAGTGTAAAAGTTATAACCTTCTGCTAAGCAGTTTAATGCACAGGGCTTAACCCCACCTAGACAAAAGACATTTTTTTTAAAAAAAATATGGATTTTCCCAAAACAGACACACGTGCATTTTTATACCCATAAGTTCACAGCCCAAGATATGGGAGCTTTGTAGAAACTCCCCTGATAGTCCTGCTTTCCTCTCCTGACCTCTTCACATTTGTAATCTTTCTTCTGTTTCTAGCATTAATGCTGGGCCAGGCCCGTCTCTCTTGATGCCATTGGCTTAGCTGCTCTGACGTCAAATTGGCACAGGGCAGCCTTGCGGCCTTAATGCCACATGTGCCCTTTAGGGATACCATTTGCAACCTTTTGTGTATTTGTGTACAAATACTAAATCCTCCTTTTATTTCATGACATAACACTAAACTCAGGGTATTTTTTCAGTAACTTTTATTTATTCTGTCAGTGGCAATTCAATAATTGGTGAACTGGACTTGCATCATAGACCTGAGAGCTTCTTATGGAAAGAACTGTAATGTATTACCGGTAAGTAAAAATGTATGCCTTTTCTAGTTAAGAAAAAACAATGTCTTATATAAACAAAGTAAAATAAATAAAATGTGGCCTTCCATTATAAAAAGGTTCCCTGCCCCTGGGTAGGCAGATGCTAAAAGGGCTTGGAATTAGAATTCTAATATCAATGAGCAACTTTCTTGAGTTAAACAGTGTAAGTATTGCCTAGGTGCCATAGGATTTTATTGGAACCATGTGGGTACAATTTGGTCCAGACAGATATGCAGAAGACGTTTGCTGTTTGGAGTTTTATTTAACTTCTAATATTATTTGTATTATTTTTTCAAAAACTGTTCTTTCACATCACTGCAATCCTAAAGATCAAAGCTCTTTAATTGTCAATTTATATTCAGAACTATACATTTCACAATGAGGGGAATTCTGCTGAAAAGTTAGCATGGGCAATGCTTGATTCTGTTCACAGGGCAAACAAAAGTTTTTTCTAGGGTTAGCTGTAACTACTTTGTAATACTTAATTCATTTTGCTTTTCTTTGCTCAAGGAGGACACACTCCCTTTTTTGCTTTGCAATATTCTCAAGAATAGTTTGGTATAGCACGAAGGTACTAACATGCAGCATTATAAACTCTCATTTTTCTATTAATAAGAATGATGCACCTACAACTAAAATCAACTGCACAAGAACATGGAGCATGATCCAGTCATTTTGCACAGGGCTAGGGGGTACATAGTTGTTTCCCAGAGCACAATGACTCTGCATCAATTACTGTCTATACTACTACTACTACTACTACTACTACTACTACTACTACTACTACTACTACTACTACTACTACTACTACTACTAGGAATATTTATATACCAGTACTTTTTTAAAACAAAAAACATTCACAAAGTGGTGACATACCATGCTAGGTTGAGGGTCACATCCTTTACCTGGCTTGTTGATGCACCAGGCTGCATTCTAGGGACTACTAAGAGGCTAGGCAGAGCAGCATCCATCCCAAATCAAGTAACATGGATGCCAGATCCAAGATGTGTCATGCTGCTGTTTGGCTACCCCTCTACAATGTGGCCTAGTGAACCAATGATAGTCCAATAAGAATTGCAACACACCCTGAGATGGGATAACCCCCTGGTATAGCCATCCAGAAAGGCCCTGCCTTCCAACACAGTGGCTTAGCCACAGACTCTCTCTGATTCCACACACTCCTCTCAGAAGCAACCTGCCAGGAAGAATTGGTTTAGCTGTACTGAGAGGTGCACTGAGCTGGCCGTTGTGATATCATGGCCTGCTGCTCAGATACAAACTTGAGCTGGGGGGAGAGCTTGTCCATAGAACCTGAATATGTACGAGCCACAGTGCATTCCCCCCATTTTCAAGGTCCATTTGAACATGTAGAGGCCTAACCTGGATTATACCCATTATTATTAAAGTACACGTTACCTCCTGTATATGGCTTCCAGTTGTAGTATTTTCCTCGGAAAGGCATATTGTCAAAGTCTGCACATTGTTTTTCTCGAAAATCACGGGCTCCCAAAGGACATGGCTAATAAAAATTAAAGCAAAAAGTTAATAGACTAAAAGCCCTATATGCGTACTAGTATGCAAAGCAAGCTTATGTACATGTTGACTCCTTTATCAATTTCATTTTCAATCAACGGGGATGCTCTTTTAGGTTCAGACTTTCATAAACAGAATGAAGCCCCTGCAACTAGTCAGAAATCAGAACCTCTATTGGCATTTGAACAAAAAAACCAAAAAACAAAGTTGACATAACAAGGAAACAAAAAGACAAATTTAACAAGAAGAGCTAATACCATGATTGTGAGTACAAAGTCTCAAAAGATGTTTTAAGAAAACTCCTGCAATCTCTATAATGAAAGGGGCCTGACCTCAGATGACAAGATATTTCTCAAGATAACACCGGTACTAAAAATTCCTCTCGAAGAGCTGAGTAAAGTGGACAATGCAAAATCATGCGAGAGAGGGACTCTACTGAGCCCAACTCACAGGAACAACATCTTTCATTATAAAGTGTCTTAGTAAATTTGCCAAATAATACTGCTGAGGGGAAAACATAGCATCTGGCCAAAGTGAAGGCTCTGCGTTTGCATGGACACTTCAACAGGGTAAGATATAACGCAAATTGGCCAGTCTTAGTTGATATCTGCAAACTCAGCGGAGAGCAATACTTGCTCACAGCGCACTGGAGTTCCTATGCTTGAATGTCCAAGAGTCTTCTTTTGATTAGATGGAAAGCGGCCATATAAGGCAATGATCCCAGAGTGTCAATCTCAGTCCCCATTGAATGACTCTTATTGGCAAACTCAGGGGAGCCTACCAGGGGTAACATGTCCTCTAACAGGCAGTAAAGGAGGCTACCCTGATTTGGGTTGAAATATACCGGTACTCTCAGCCAAAATTTGGCTGCTCTTAACCAGGCTACTAGATTACATGATAAAAGTACTTGCAAGATAAAAGTACTTGCAATTAATCATAAAATAGATAGCAAATGTTCGTTTGTTATTCTGTATTTTTGAATGTATTGTTCAAAGTTATGAACTTTGAAAAAATGTAAAGAAGTATTTGTGCTTGACTGTTTTGGACAATCCTGAGAAGCGGTTATTACAACATCTTTGAACCGAGTTTGAAAGGAATCTCTCCAGGCAAGTTTTAGTATTTGTATTTCTTTATTTTTTTCAATCTTCTATTTCAACATGACTGAAAATCCCATAAACTCGATGTCTACATATGTAACAAGTCATGAGAATCTACATGCCAGTCAAAGATGGATCTGATAAAATTAACACCTTTCTGTATCGCAAGACCTGCTATGCAAATGTAGTAGGAACATGGAATCTTTCCTGGCAAGCAGAGAAGAGCCAGGTAAATCTGCCTTGTGTAAGTAGCTGCATCAAGACACATGCTGAATCTAGCGCCGGGGCGGGGTTGGGGACAGGATGACCTGAGGGCAATTGGGAGGCAATCATAAAACATTTATACAGTATATACCTCCTGGTAAGCCCTGGGGGCACCTATGGGTCTCCTCAGACATACACCACCAGTTTTAGTGGTATATGTCCACGGACAAAAAAGGAACAGAGAGCTCCTCAATGGAGGGAAGGGATAGGATCCGGTGCACACCATTGCTGGTGGATCCACCACTCTCGCTGCCTCCCTTCCCCTGTTCCTCCCCTCTCCCAGCCCAGTTACATCCCCAGTCCTTCCCTTCTCCCCCCCCCCCCCCACCGTTTACTTACTGGGTCCAGTGGGTGCAGTGAGATCTGCTGGCAGAGTTGCGGTGCCGCTGCCTCTTGCAGCAGCATGTGCAAAATGGCCACTGATGGCACGCTGTGTGTGCCATCACCAACCATTTTACAACAGGGGAAGTTGCTTACGCTGTCATAATGCTCCTCACCCGGCAGCCCAATTCTGCATAGGACTGGGCTGTTATTCTATGTAAGGGAGAAATACTATGAAATCTGACTGGCTTTTAGCTCTTGAATAAATTTAGGTTTTTGTATTTGTGTCAATTGTAAATATTTTTACATGCATTTGCTCCTTTCTATTTTTTCTGTAATAAAGATTATTCTTATTAGAATCAATTTCCTATGTTGGTTAAACCTATATTGTGCATCAGATTTTTCTGTTACGGATTTTCAGGATACCCTTAAGCAAGCTATTTATCTGTGCTTTGCATGTAGTTTTGGCTGCAAGGAAACATGTTTTGCTAAAGATGTTGCTAAATGTGTGGTTAAATGAGGATGGGAGGATTACAAGACCCCCAATATCTACAAGACACTTCTTTCATTTACACCACTTGTGATTGACAAGATATTCAGAAAAACAGGTAGCTATTCCTCAGAACCACCTTCTTTTGGTGAAAAAAGACAGAAACAGCTATTAGCACTAGTGTCACTACAGGGGGGGGTGGAGCTGTAAGTGCTACTGAAATCCGAGCCTCCCTTACACAGACGAACGAAGCAGCCCCGCCCCCTCACCCTCGGAGCCGTTCAGAGAAGCGAAAACAACAGGCAGGGAGTCTCCTGCCTGTTGTTTTCGCTTCTCTGAAAGGCTGTGTGGGTGAGGGGGCGGGGCTGCTTCGTTCGTCTGTGTAAGGGAGGCTTGGATTTCAGCAGCACTTACAGCTCCGCCCCCCCCCTGTAGTGACGCCAGAGGCTATTAGGATTAAAAATATCATCCTGAGGAAAGCAGTCAAGGACTGCATATTGCCACTGATTCATAGGATTTTGCCCTCTATTTCAACAACACAAGAGAAAAATTATCTTGTATTGTTGAGGCACAGAAGAGTTCAGTGGAGAGAACAGATTAGCTGCATCCTCAAAGAACGTCTTAGCTAAAATAGTAAGAAAACTCCAAGAGAATTATACAGCTGCATGCTCAGCTGAGGCTAAAAAAAATTCAAAGCACTTGGCCGTGATCTGTCATCCTTTGAGTGTTTTAAAGATTTAATCAGTCCTGCACTCTGAGGAGACCCTCTCAAAGGAGCGGCCTCAATTATGACCATGTTTTTCTTCCCCACAGCAATGGACCTGAGCCAGCACCTCACCATTACAATTGTTTTCAGAACTTCTGCCTCCTGTTTTCACTCCTCAGGAAGCTAGTCAGTATACATATTCATGTTCTCCTACAAGCATTGGTATCAATTTATGAAGGGTTGGAAATGCATCATCTTGAGTCTCAAAGCCACTGTGAATGAATGCTCTGAATCCTAAATTATCCAGATTCCTGCACTGCTTCTCAGACAGAAGCACCTGCACCAGTTGGCAGCTATGACTACAATTTGGAACAGTTTCCATAATGAAGGAATTCAGAAAACGGTGGCTAGTTTTCTCCAAATGATATACATTTTCTTCACTCTCTTAAAAGGTGTTTGGGACTGAGGCAAGCTCCTTGCAACAGTCCTTTACTATTTTCATCAGTCTTGTATTTGCTATGCTGCCACTCTATGGTGTTGCGCAAGTGCTTTACAGCACTTGCGTGACACCCTGCCCTGGGGCAGCTCACACTGCCCCAGGACTTCTTCTACACAGGATTGCGTGGTAAAACAATTACCCTCACATATCAATTGGCAAAAAGAACTATCTGCTTTTTTGAAGAGTCATTCTACCAGAATGGTCTCTTCTTCTGCAGCAAGCACTTGTGCAACACCCGGAGAGCAAGCAGCACCGGCACTGCGGCCTGCGCTGCATGCTCTACCGTTTCCCTGGCCCTGCGCCCGCCAGACCGGGTAAGATCTGCACTGGTCAGGGCAGATTGGGCGGCGAGGGAGGGCGGCCATAGACCTCTTGGGGCCTGGGGATACCGGGGGCCAAGATCCCTGGTATCCAAAGCTCCCTCCAGGCCCCCATTGCGCTGACACGAGTGGCGTGAATGTATGTGAGCTCCGGAGCTCGCATTCATTCAAGTAGGTCCATTGGTCCTACCGCCGCTTACACGGGGGGAAGGGGACAATTGGGGCAGCCTGGGAACTTGATAGGATGCGGGCCAAGTGTTAGAAGAGGCATTTCTTCCTCTGCATGGGCCCTGATATCAGATAAATAATCTACTGACCATTTGAAATGATACAGTGCTGCTAATGTAAAGGCAGAGAGAATGCTTAGCATCTGCTCTAACCTGGGTCTCTCTTTGGTCAACTTTCTTCTAAAACAGGGGCTCTCAAACCCTTTCCGGCCGAGTAGCTCTCCTGCTACACCACTGGCGCCACTCTCCTGCTACGTACCACCGGAAGTGACTGGTAATATCATTGCCAGTTACTTCTGGGTTTTGGGAGGCCAGAAAACGTACGTAGGAGGCTCTGGGCAGGTGGGAGGACACTTCTTAGCAATCCTGAGAGGCTTGGCCAAAGGCAGGAGCATCTCGGGAGTGAAAATGCAGCGCTGAAAGCACCATGTCAGATGTTCTGGTGTCATGTTCTGTTGATCCACCAGCAGTCAGCCAAAGTACCACTGGTGGTATGAGTACCACTGGTTGAGAACCCCTGTTCTAAAGCATTGTCAAGCTACATTAAAGAGTTCCTCACTTCCCTCCCAAGGGAAGTCTTTGATTGGGGACTTAAGTGTCTAGAAGGAGAATTGTTGATCTTAAACAAAGTATACTTTCAGGTTAAGCTATGGAACAGATTGTGTTCTTTGATGAGCAATCCATGAAATTTATCACCATATTAATTTGTTACTTAATCAGCTTTGAAGCCCAAACTAATAAGATTGGAACCAATAGGGTTTTTTTTCCATCATCAAGCAATTTATTCCAGAAAAGAGCTGGCTGTCCCATAAATACTGGTATCTGACCATATAGGGCAAATGGTTACATATTTTGGTTGGCATACATAATTTTGATTGGCATTTATTCCTTAGTGAAAGTGGAATAAGACTTTGTCATCATAATATCTAACTATGCCTCTTTTGTTTGTTTTTGTAGAGGTATGTTACACAATTAAAGAATTAGATTGTGAGTGATTGAACAAAAGATAATATTCTTCCTCTTGCACTTTGTGTTCCAGTCTACTTGATGTTAGCAACAATGAAGATGGTTTGTTCCATGCATCTTTGGCAACCTGAATGTGCACAGACAGCATGGGTAGTACCATAAGAACAGAAGTTTCTCAATCCTTTTGCTATTTGGGTCTTTGGAAGTGCTATCAATAAAATATACACAGGAGCAGAGGATTGGTTAAGATATCATAAGAAATACTTTACTCACAGTTCATAGTTGTATACATGCATCTTCTGATTGCTCAGAGACCCTACTACTTTGGAACAGAGAACCCCAGAACTGTTCCCTTTGTGTGGAAGTCTGGTGAGGATGGCCTGGTGGGCATGGAGCCCTGGCAGAGCACATCCTTCTCTTTTGAAGTTTGGAGAGGAAGAGAGAATGTGAAGGGAAGGAAGGAAATAGTGTAAAGGACCACACCTCCTGCAAGAACCAAACTGCATCCAAATTCCAACAAGAAAATATATTTTGTTGACAGCTGTTGACCCAGCCCGGAACTGGCCATGTTGGCGTTTGATACAGCTCCCGTAGGGGCATTGGGTGCATGCGATTCCTTTCCAAGCAATCAACAGGCTCCCGCACTTTCAACGTTCGCTCTACATATAGCCCTGGGTCTTCAGTACAAGGTTAAGCACATCTTTCAGCGCAAGCTGAGTTCTCTATCTCTGCTTTTGAGAAAATCCGAAGGGTCTGGATGAAACGTCAAGCCAAAGAAAATTAAAAGACTTGTCTCACCGCTTCTGTCCGCTTTGGAGAATCCACTCAGATCGCCCGCTTTCTAACATCGGTAGGATCAGAGGAACAGGAATCTCAACAGACTAAGTGTAAGAACTCTTTTATTTCTTCAAGTTAAGAGCTGTTTTCACATGGCTAAAAAACCCATAAAGATTACCTCTTTGTATAAAAAATAAAGTACAAGTATCTCCCACTTTTCGATGGACCACTTTTCGACGTGTTTCAATTATACCTGGAAGTGATTCATTCAATGCATGCTCTGCTCTTTCAACCTATTTTGCCATCTTTTTGTTAGTTCGTACTGTGTGTGAGAGGAGCGCTTTCTGCAGCCCGCTTTGCCAGCAAAGGGACATGAGTGTGTGTGGTTGAGGAGCACTTTCTGTAGCCCGTGTTCTGAGCACAGGGACGTGTGTGTGTGTGTGAGGAGTGCTTTCTCAAGTTGTTTAGCTTTTGCACACATTCGCAAGTGATATTTACATTTTTCAGCAGCTAAAAATAGACTGGGTTCCGCTTTTCAGTGGTTTCTGGTTTTTGTCAGTGCTTCGGTCCCTAACCTGTTGAATGAACGGGGGACACCTGTAGTTTTGAAGAAAAAACTGAGGGAAATACTGTCTAGAATGCTAATGGAGGGAGGAAAAACACACAAAACTCAGTTCCTTCAATGCTGCTAAGGCAGCAGTCAAATACAGACTGATAGAAAGTGCATACAGCTTCCCCTAATCAAGGGCAAGGACTAAACACACTACAGAACTTGGGAAACTTCTGATATTTGCTCTGTGAAAACACTGAACTCCACTATGTGACTGCACAGAGACCATGAAGAATAACGAACCTTTTTGCTCACTGATTTTATATTTAAAGAAATACCTACTATGGAAATGCTATACAGCAGCGGGGGTGGGGACAGAGGCAGCAGCAATCCCAGGGATTGTGCCACCGCTGGGGGGAAAAGTGTCTTTTTTAACTCACTGGGGGTCCTAGAGCATTCTGTAGAGTGCAGGGAGGCCTATGGACCCCTCTGCGGATCTCCTCAAGCTTTAGATCGCCGCTCTGCAGCAATTTACGACCACTTCCAGTTTTCGTCTGAAAATCGGATGTAGCCATAAATTTCCGCAGAGCAGTGATCTAAAGCTTGGTGAGGCCCACAGAGGGGTCCGCAGGCCTCCCTGCACTCTACGGAACGCTCCAGGACCCCCAGTAAATGTAAACGTGCATTTTTACACTTTTTCGCAGCAGCCCCCACCCCTTAAGGTGGCAAGGAACAGCATCCGGTTCCAGTGGCGGGTCACGACCCATCACTATGAGAAAACAATGCTATACAGGAATTTGTTATCCATTAAACATTTCCCATACCTGAATATCTGTTCAAAAAGCAAACCAGTGAGCACACAAAAAGTTTGCATCAGAATGTGTCTCTAGTGGTCACATGTTAGAGAAGAAAACTGGGAAGTATGAATGAGACAGAAAAACCAGTTTTTTAAAAAACATTTTTATCTCACCTTTCCCTTCCCAAAAGGGAGGTATCCACAAAAAAACCACTATAAAAATCAAATATTTACACAATTAAAAAAACAAACATAGCAGTAACAGACCAAAGGAAACCTCCAAAATGAACATTATGCCAACTCAAGGACTTGGCAAAAAAGAAAAAGTGTTTAAGAGATGGGGAACAGAAAGCAGGGAGAGGGCCAATCTAATTTTTCAGGGCAGTGAATTAATGTTAAAAGTAGATTATTCCAAATCTGCATATAGGATGGAAAGACGCCTAGCTTTGAGCCTGCTCAGATTAGACTATGTATTTAGAATAGAATAGATACCTTTATTGGCATAAACACATCAAAAAACAGACATACATAAACAACCAAAAATCCCCCAACAGATCCAATGAAAACAACCACAATCCTACAAAAAAATTCTTCCCAAACTGTCTCACTATGAAGTATACATCAAAACTCATTTCCCGAGTAGCCACCACCACAGAAGCAAAAGTTGCAATGTTATCAAGTGTCCCATTATCTTCTGTTGACAGAAGGGCTCAAAGAATATCTGCCTCCATCCAGCCCTGAAAACACGTCAGTATCGAGTTAAGGTGTTTCTGAGGGAAAGACTCGTGCAGAGAGCATGATAAAAAGATGTTCAGATGTCTCCACACACTTCATGCCACATGAACAGAGCCTTGCTGAAACAGGTATTCCTTTGTACAGCCCCCATAAAAGGGCAGAAGGGAGAGCATTGCACCTTGCCAGCATAAAAGCCCTTCTTAGCTGTGGGTTATGCAACTGATATAGATAAGTTGACAGCTTCCCAAACTTTATAGGCAGATGGAGATGCAATGGAGAACACGTTGTATTAGCTGCACTGATTAACTCTTGGCACTCAATGTCAAGAGTTCTCTGGATGAAGGAAGGAGGGCATTCTTAACAAATGGGTATGCCCCTCCTACTCCTGGAGGCGGGACCGGACTTCAGACGAAGACTCCACCCAGTGGGAGGGCATCCCCTCTTGCCCCAGTCCGGTTCCGCCTCTTCAAGAGAAAGGACGGACTTCTGTGAGCTCGTGGAGCTCAGCGTTTTCAAAGACTCCTCAAATCATTTTGTAGTCATCTGTTCTTCCCCTGTTTGTGTGCTTCCCTGCCCCCGTTCCCCTACGTCGGAGCCAGCTGGGGCTTCCCTCATCCCACGGGAGGGAGCAGCTCTGAGTGCCTCTGACGGAGCGGGCTGATTACTGAGGCGTTCCCCACACGCCTGTCGTTGCAGGCCCTGCCTCCGTCCTCCTGCCTGCGGTGATTTCAGTGATCCTGGTAGGAGAGAGCGACGCGATCAAAAGAAGGGGGAGGAACATCTCCAGGACGCCTCCGGAGAGCGGACGAGGGCCTCCTTAGAGGCTACTGCCGGTTTCTCCTCACACACATTTTCGGCGCCTTTCCCTCAGCAGCGCGCCAAAAGCGGGAGGCGGAGCCAGTTCTCTGGGGTTCTCCCGTCGTTCGGCAGCCTTTCCCCTTACAAGCGGGACTCCAGCAGCTGCGGGGCGCAGCCGCAGAGGCCCTTTCCTTTTCTCTCCGCTCCTTTTGAAGCAGGCAAGTCATGACGGAGCGGGCGGGAACGGCCAGGGGGATTGCCCCGGTTCAAAAAGGGGGGGAATCCTCACAGCCCAAACCTATTGATCCTGCCCTGGAGGCTAGGATTCTTGAGCTTGTTCAGGTGGCAGTAGCAGGGGCCGTCAAGGAACAGGTCAAGCCCTCCTCTGACTCTAAGCGCTCCCCTCACAGGGAGAAAAGGCGCAGGTCACATAGCCCCACAAGGGGGGGAACGTCTTCTGAGGACTATGTTCAGACCCCACGCAAACGGTCTAAGAAATCAAAGTCTCACAAGCGTAGCAGGAGCCACAAGAGCAGTAAAGGCTCTCACAGGGAAAAGAGGGATACCCTCCTTGGTTCCCCGGTCTCTGAGGGGTGGCTGTCTTCTGGGTCCAGCAAGGAGGAGGGGGAGCTGTCGGGTCATGAGGAAGAGGACAAGGAACAACATCTTAACAGACTCTTCCCAGCAGACCTCTTTCCTAGGATGCTGGAGAAAGTGGCCATCACCCTGGAATTGGCGGCTGAGCCTGTTCCGGCTCAAGAGCCTTCCACCATCAAGGCGGCTTCCTCCAAGTTACTGCCGAGGGGTCCTTCCAAACCCTCTATTGTTCCTTTTCCCGAGGCCTTTCAGAGAGTGATCAATACGGAATGGGCTAATCCCATTCACCCTAAGCACTCCGCCAGGCTTGTTAACAAATTTTACTCCCTACCAGAGGAGGCTATGGCTCTGTTGAAGGTCCCCACTGTGGATCCCCCCATCGCTGCCTTGTCATCTGCAGCAGTGTTGCCCACCGAAGGCGAGGGAGGTCCGAAAGACCCATGTGATCGGCGTGTTGAGACTTCCCTTAAAAAGAGCTTTGAGGCTTCCTCCCACGCTCTCTGAGCCGCGGCGGCAAATTCCCTGATGGCAAGGGCCTCTGTCTCCTGGGCTGAGGAGTTGGAATCGGAAAAGGGTCTTTCCAAAAGGGTCAGGTCCACTTTAAGAAAAATTGCCCTGGCTTCTGCATTCTCTGCAGACGCCTCGCTTGATTCTATGCAATTCTGTGCGAGATCCGTTGTGTCCAATGTGGTTGTGAGGCGCAACATCTGGCTTCGGAATTGGCAAAGCGACTCAGCCTCGCAAACCAGGCTGGTTGGCGTACCTTTTCAAGGAACTAAGTTGTTCGGCCAGGCCTTAGAACCCCTATTAGTCAAGGATAAGGAGAAACGTAAGGTCCTTCACTCTAGTAAGAAGGAGCTCCCCAAGGCTAGACCTGTTCAGCCGCAGTCCTTTCGGAACACCTACAAGTGGGATGATAGGAATAGAAGCAAGAACCGCTGGAATAAATCCAGGGTCTTTCCTAAGAACTGAGCCCAAGGTGGACCGCCCTCCGGTCACTCCAAGTCCCGTAAGGACCATCGTGGAGTGTGACGCCGGGCAAGGAGGGTCCTCCTCAGATATAGGGGGATGACTTTTGGAATTTGCGCATCGCTGGACAGACGTTACGAGTGATGTGTGGTTTCTACAAACCGTAAACCAAGGCTACACGTTGGAGTTTGTCAGGCATCCACGAGACAGATTCTGGAAGGTGCCGGTCTCCAGGGACAAGGGGAAACATTCTCTCCGTCTTCAGGTGATTCGGCACCTTCTGGACATCGGGGCAGCGGAGCTGGTTCCCTGCTCTCAGAGAGGGAGGGGAGTCTATTCAGTGCTGTTCCTGGTGCCCAAGAAGAACGGCGAGTGGCGGGCGATTTTGGATTTGAAATGGTTAAACCGTTTCATCCAGAAGAAAACGTTCAAGATGGAGACGTGGAGGACGGTCATGTCCGCCCTGGATCAGGGCGATTTTTTGACCTCGATCGACCTCTCGGAGGCTTACCTCCACGTCCCCATCCTTCCTCGCCACCGCCGTTTTCTCCGATTCTGTTATGGGGGTCTGCACCTGCAGTACCGGGCCTTGCCCTTCGGGCTAAGCTCCGCCCCCCGCGTGTTCTCCAAGCTCCTCATCGCACCAGTAGCTTTCCTCCGCCAACGGGGGATCGCGCTATTCCCTTATCTGGACGACATTTTAATCAAGTCGCCATCCAGGGCACTGGCGGAGATCCAGGTTCAGCAGACCATCGATTGTCTCCAGCACCTGGGTTTCGTAATCAACCTGAAGAAGAGCGAACTCATCCTGACCCAGGAATTGGAGCACCTGGGGGTCTTGGTGGACACCAAGGAATTCAGGATAGCCCTGACACAGGAGAGGCGATCAAAGGTCAGAGTAGCCATTCACCAGGTTCGGTCGTCTCATCAGGTAGATCTCATGTTCCTGTCCTCCATCCTGGGAATGATGGTATCCTGTCAGGATGTGGTGGATTGGGCACGGGCACGGATGCGGCCCTTACAGCGGATTCTAGCGCTCTACCAACATCTGATAGAGCAGCAACGCCACCACTGGTTACCGGTCTCCAAGGAGCTCCTGGACTCCCTCCGTTGGTGGCTCATCGAGGGTCGTCTGGACCGGGGTACCAGTCTCCACCAGCCGGAGCGACAGGTCATTACCACGGACGCCAGCCTGTTGGGCTGGGGGGCGTTCACACAGGGGGCCATAGCTCAGGGAACCTGGTCCCTGAAGGAGGCTTCCCGAAGTATCAACTTCCTGGAACTCAGGGCAATCAGGCTAGCATTGCAGGAGTTTCGGAAGCTGGTACAGGGTCGTCACGTGTTGATAAGAACGGACAACACGACGGCCAAAGCTTACATCAACCGGCAGGGGGGGACTCGCTCTGCCCGCCTAGGCCGGGAGGCGATGCTCCTCATGGCCTGGGCCGAGGAACACCTGGCTTCCATCAGGGCGGAACACCTGGCTGGGGATCTGAATGTCTCGGCCGATTATCTGAGCAGGAGACGCCTTCACGAGGCGGAATGGAGGCTACACCCGGAGGCGTTCGCCTGGGTGGTCCACAAATTGGGTCAGCCCAGGGTGGATCTTTTTGCCTCGGCCGTGAACACCCAGCTACGCAGATTCTTCTCCCGGTCACCGGAACCGGGGGCAGAAGGCGTAGACGCGTTGCAGACCCAATGGCCTCCGGGTCTTCTATACGCGTTTCCACCAGTGATGATTCTCCCCAGAGTACTAAGAAGAATAAAAGCTCTGGGAGCAGAAGTCATTCTCGTAGCGCCCAGGTGGCCCCGCAGACCTTGGTATCCAGACCTCGTCAATCTCTCCTGTAGCCCGGCCCTCACTAGTCCCGTTCGGGAGGACCTGCTCACGCAGGGTCCCATAAGGCATCCTCAACCGCAATTATTCCATCTAACAGCGTGGAGGTTGAGCAGGGGGCTCTCAAACGCTGCGGGTACTCTGACAGAGTCATAGCCACCCTCCTAGCCTCTCGTAGGGATTCCACGAAATGTTCCTATGGTGCCACTTGGAGGAAGTTCCTTGCATGGTGCGGTCCCAAAGGGGTTGACCCCCTTCAACCCAAGGTTCGTAATATCTTGGACTTTCTTCAGGACAGGTTGGAGATGGGTCTTAGTACCAACACCTTGCGCAGGCAGGTGGCGGCATTGAATAGTACTCTTGGGGCCGATATGGGGATCAAAATGTCCACTCACCCACACGTGAGACGTTTCCTTCGGGGGGTCCATCTGATCAATCCACCTACGATCCATAGGACTCCCAACTGGGATCTGAATACGGTCCTCAATGCACTTATGTTCCCACCATTTGAGCCCCTGGCCACAACTCCCCTACGGGAATTGACCCTTAAGACAGTTTTTCTGGTAGCCATCACCTCCGCTCGGAGAGTTTCGGAATTGGGGTCACTCTCAATTAACTCCGGCTTATGCATCCTCCATGAGGACATGGTGGTGCTCCGCCCGGACCCTGCCTTCATGCCCAAAGTGAACTCGGTTTTCCATCGGGCGCAGGAGGTGGTGTTGCCCTCTTTTTGCCCAAAACCCGTTCACCCCCGAGAGAAACAATGGCACACTATAGACGTTTGGAGGGCCCTGAGATTTTATATGGACAGGACGAAGGAGTTTCGCCAGACCGAAACCCTTTTTGTGGCCTATACGGGGCCGTCAAGAGGGAAACGGGCCTCGACCTCCACCTTGGCTAGATGGTTGAGAGCCGCAATTGTATCGGCTTACCAGGCTTCCGGTCAGGTGCCTCCTGATGGGATTGTGGCTCATTCTATCCGGGGGGCGGCCGCCTCTGCTGCCTTTGAGGGCTCCAGTTCTGTGGCTGAGATCTGTCGAGCGGCCACCTGGTCGTCGATCCACACTTTCATTAAACACTATAGGGTGGATCTGACGGGGGACTCTCAGGCCCACTTTGGACGTAGGGTGCTTCAGAGAGTGGTAGCTCAGTGATGAGGCTGCCGCGCCTGTCCCGCCCTAGTTCCGTTACTGCTCTGTTACGTCCCATTTGTTAAGAATGCCCTCCTTCCTCCATCCAGAGAACATAGGAATTCCTTACCTGGGAATATCCTCTTCTGGGAGGAGGAAGGAGGGCATTCGCCCCGCCACTAGTTGGCGCGGCAGCATTTGGTGACAAAGCCTGCCCTTTGTGCGGGCGCTACCTGATTTGTTAGTCCAGAGAAGGGTTCTCCTTTGTGTTTCCCTTGTTCCTGATGTTTTGTGTTTGGGGTTCTCCTCGTTTATGAGGATTCCCTCTTTTGGGGTTATTCCCTGCGTTTTTTTTCAGTGCAGGATGTTTTGCACCTTGCGGTGTGGTCTCACGTTTTGTGGAGGTGTTTTCTCTTCTATAGCTCTTCAGTTCCGGACTGGGGCAAGAGGGGATGCCCTCCCACTGGGTGGAGTCTTCGTCTGAAGTCCGGTCCCGCCTCCAGGAGTAGGAGGGGCATACCCATTTGTTAAGAATGCCCTCCTTCCTCCTCCCAGAAGAGGATATTCCCAGGTAAGGAATTCCTATGTTCTCTCCCTAATAGTTCTAAATGCTGCAGCCAACCCCATCATGCCTAGCGTCTCACTGTCAAGCCCCATCATTTTTAGCTTTGTAAGCAGACTAGAAACCCCACAAGGCAAAGATGTGTCTGATAGTAGGTGGTAAATCAGACTATCACTTGGTAGGTGGTAAATCAGACTATTCAAATTTTACATACAATATGAAGGATATCTAGTGTTGCTGGTAGCTGCCAACACTTTTGGTTTCCAGATTTCATAGATTATGTTTATTCTAATCCCCTCAATTCTAACATTAGCAAATGTGTTATCTATCAAAAGGCCAAATAATGCTCTGAAAGCCTTTGAAGAAGAATGTGTCTACAAGGAGTTGTCTATGCAGATTCCAAAGGATGAAAGGGGTCAAAGGAAAGGGAAAGAATATTAGTTTGTCTTTGAAGTAAAAATGCAGCTAAAGAGAATTTTGTTTATGAAGAGTCAGAACTTTAGGGAGTAATACTTCTGAAATTACAAAAGGAATAGCAAATGCTGACTCAAGACAAAACAAATCAGTTGGTGTAAGAAACACGTTTTTCATTCAAATAATGACAAGCATGCAAAACTTGTAGCCTTTTAATCCAATGTTTCTCCCTTTGAAGAGTAATAAAGTCCATCATAAATCCTGAAAATGGATCTCTCAGCAACTTTTGTTGCATAAAACCCAAATTAATAACTTACAAGCAATGACTACAGTTTTTAGTCACTAATATGGTTACAGCACAATTTAAATTTCCAAATACTATCATAACATTTTTCCATTATTATCATGACATTATACATGTCTGCCCTTTTCTTTCCACAACAATTGCATTCTATAATTGCAATAGCAAAAGGTGTTTGTGGCCGATATGCAATAATGAAAACATAAACCCCTGGAGTTATGAAATTTATGAGTGAATAAAATACCAAGATACCAAGAGCAATGTTTAGCTATTTAAAATATTGTTAAATCAAGAAAGACAGAAATAAATGAAAACCTACATAAGGATATATGTATATATAGGATTGTGTGCTTCCTTGAGTATCATAAGGCACAGAAAGTTACCGTAATTAAGTTTGAGCTGCATTTCTGTTAACAGAGAAATCATGGAGATTGTACAGAAATATGTCTACTCCACTGTCTTATAAGGGTGTTATGCAGTAAAGCCATCCATGAAGTACTGACTTTCCCTACAGCAAGTCCTTCATATTCCTTTCATACCACCTTCTGATCTTATTCTGCTTTTCAGCTTTGTATGTTTCATAAAGTGAGAAATAGAAACGTTTTATAGTTTATCTATCAAATGTAAGATCAACAGATAGCTCTCAAGTCCTACTTCAGGTGTTAATTTTAATTTATAATGTAGCCTGGATCTGGTGTATATTAGGGACTGCCTGTTGTAAGAGCATATCTGTCCATTTAGATCTGCAGATACAGCCCTGTTTATTCATTATGGAAGGTCACACTGGCAGGGATTCAAAACTTGAGGGTCAGTGTGATGCAGTGGCTAAAGTGTGTCAGACTATGAAAGGGGAAATTCACATTCAAAACTCTGCTTAGCCATGAAGGCCACTTGGTGACCCTGAGTTATCTTTCAGCCAAAACACCCTCACAGGGTTGCTATGAAATAAAATGGGGGGGGGGGGGAGAGGTAGTCATACATGCTGCTTTCAGCTTCCTTGGAGAAACAGTGGAACAAAACTGTACAGCTATATCTTTTCTATTCATGGGTTTGGGACCTGCAGATTTGTTACTCCGTGGGTTCCGGACCCGCAAATATCTGCGCTAAAAAGCCTTTAAAAAGAAAAAAAAGCCCCCAAGCACCGTTTTACCTTTTAAAAGCCAAACCACTGCGTTTTCAAGCCTCTACGAGGCTTCTTGAAGCTGCATGACCCACTTCTGGGTCGCGCAAAGGCTCTTCCCCCATCCCAGCCTTGTCCCAGGGAAAATTCTGGGACAAGGCTAAGAGGGGCAAGAGCCTTTGCACAACCAGGAAGTGGGTCATGCAGCTTCAAGAAGCATCCTAGAGGATTGAAAACGCAGTGGTTTGGCTTTTGAAAGATAAAACGGTGCCTTGGGGGCTTTTTTTTCTTTTTAAAGGCTTTTTAATGCGGACCCTTATACATGGATCATATAAAATACATGGACCTTTGCTATCCGTGGAAGGGGGGGTCCGGAACGGATCCCCTGCAAAGAGAGAGAGGTCCAACTGTAATTTTAAAAAAATGATATTTTCAGTGGTTCCTCAGTACTCTTGAATTCTTTACTTAAAATGGCCACTTCAACATATCCCCAAATACTTATAGATATAATCTTTTAATTTTCCCAAGCATTTAAGATGAACATATTTTAAACATCTCTTGTATCACCAGCTCACTTTTAAAAAACAGCATTTACTTTTATTTTTTGTTCTATAGCCATGAGCTGTTTTATGGCGGGTTTTATTTCTCTCTGCATATTTGTTTATGTAAATACCTGCCTCGAGCATCTTGGCAGACAGGCAAGTTACAAATGATTTAAATATACAAAGCTTAGTTACCCACAACTTTGGACCTAGGAAAGACATGCTTTGCTCTCTTTCTTAAAAGTTAATTCTCTCTCAAAGTGGCTGTACTTCTGAATTTCACTGAGTTTATTTTATAGATATATATTCTACACTTCAATAAATACTTCCAAGTTTTATAAGAAGAAAGAAAACTACAATAAAAATAATAAAAATCTTTTAAAACACACAATAAATTAGCAGATAAAAACAGTTACACTGAAAATCTCCTTAGATGTTAACAAGCCTGGGAAAATCAAAAAGGTCTTTGCCTGGCACTGAAAAAGATATCAATATAGGCACCAAGAAAGCAGCCCTGGGAAGAGAATTCTATAAGTGGAGGACAACAACTAAGGCTCTCTCCCCAGTTGCCACTTCACCTAGATCAGGGGTGGCCAACCTTTCAACATGAATGCTCCTGGACCTTTAATGGTTGTATAGGTGAGGGTATTTCAGCAGGTGCAGCTGCTTTAGCAGCAGCAGCAGCAGCAGCAATTGCAGCTGCCAAGATTCTGTCTTCTACACAACCCTTATGAACACAGAGGCCCTAATGGTGAAAGGTTGGCCACTCCTGACCTAGATGATGGGGGCATCTGGAAGAATTCCTCTGAAAATGATCTCATAACAGACAGAGTGATGTGGAAACAGGTTCCTCCAGGTACCTGGATCCCAAACTATGAAGATAATTAAAGGTAAGCAACAGTACTTTCGACTGTGTTCAGAAACATTCCAGGAGCCAGTGGAACTCTTAACAGCTCATTCCTATCTAGAATGCAACAGTGGTGCACTGCCCCTTTCCCCTGGGTAGAACCCCAGCAGGTCCGATGGGCCTCCTCAGATATGTTGGATGGAATCAAAAGTTGCTTAGAGGTCCAGGAGAATCAACAAGATTGCACCCTACCCCCATCCTTCTTCCAGTATTGTTAAATCCATCAGGGCAAAGCAAGCTTGAAACCAGAATAAAATTGATCCACATAATCAGTCTCATCCAAGAGCACCTGGAGTTGTACATCAACAACCCGCTTAAGCTTCGTGTCCCAAACCGAGATTATTTACAACTGACTGACAGTTTTTACAATCTTCAGGTTCTAAAGAGCCTCTCTTACAGCTGCCTCTTTTTTGAAACGGGGTCCAGAAAGCCCCTCCTTGAGAAGAGGCATTTATTACCTCCTGGTCCAGGCTGGTCAATCTCCTTCTGCAAGATGTTATAAGCCAAGATGGACAAGAGCTGAGTAGACATGATAGGCTGGACTCTTCTAAACACTTTGATTATATCTTCAGGACACAGCAACTGATTCATTCCATAAAAGAAGACTAGACAGTGCTCTAGACCAGGGGTTCTCAACCTTTGGAGGCCCGGGTACCCCTATCATGGTCAAATTTTCTGAAATACCCCCTGTTAATTAACTGCTAATTAACTGCTAATTAATTGGATTAATCAATTAATTAATTAGGTAACTAATCGTTAAATAAAAAAGTACTAAAGCAATTTTAAATGTGAAAAATGTCTTATTTAACTCTGTGTGTGAGTGTGTATGAGTGTGAGAGGGAGAGAGACACACACACATGCAAGGATCTCTTTTTTCTCCAAGTCACACTTCCCAAAATCAGCTCCTCCCTCCCCCATCCCACCAAAGTACATTTTCCAAAGTACAGAAATAAGCCCAAAACAAATCAGACAGACAGAAGGGCTCAAAAAGAATTACAATTTAAAATCCATGTTAATTAACACTTAATTAGCTGCTGATGGGGCAGATAAGGGGCAGGGCTTGGCGTACCCCCAGCAAGAGGTCCGTGTACCCCTGGGGTACCCGTACTACAGGTTGAGAACCCCTGCTCTAGACACATCGTTTGACTCAACTGTAAAACCCACAGCATCCAAGCTGAGAAAGATACGAGCAATTCTATCCTTGAAGAACAGGCAGCCCCATCCTATCCTACGCTCTGCTCAGCGATCCAGCTATGTCGGCGCCGGCAATGCTGTATCTTCAGCAGAGTAGGCAGGGTTGGAAGTCTCCTCGGGTATGGGAACTTTTGTTCCCTTACCCTGGGTAAAGTTGCAGTCCCCACAATGGGCCTCCTCGGATCTACGCATGTCATTTTGGAGGCTCAAATCAAGGTTGGCCGTGTCGGGTGAAATAGGCCTGAGAGGGGGGATAGGATAAGGTGTACATTGCTGCCGCCAATTGCTCCCAGGCCCGATCCACCCTCTCATCCACCAACCCGCTCCGAAACGCCCCCAGAACACTTCCCCCCACACCTGGGCCGTACGCGGTTGGGATCTGGCCCGCAGAGGCCGGCACAAGTCTCTGCACCGGCCAGGGACCAGCGCAACTGCCTTACGGCAGCTTTTGCAACAGTCCTGGGCCAGCACAGAGGTCCTATGCCAGCCTAGCAGCCGGATAAGATTGCGTCGTTAGTGACATGTCACAGTGAGCCTCCAAGTGCTCTTCAATATCACTTTCTGGGGCAAGTTGCAACAGGTCTAAACCACCCAGAAAAGATATATATTCTTTTCAGATGGATGGCATCTGATGGCTATTATGGTCGTAGAGAATTATTATTTGTTCGTCATCATCACCACTACGTGTAGGTTCAACACTGAGCTTTTACTAGTGTTAGCTGGATTAATAACAAGCATCCCAAGCATACTGCCTCACAGGCATATAAAATAGTTTCCATATTAAGCATCCTCTGAATATTATTGATTCATAATTGTTTTACCATGTATGTAGCAGTATATAATACCTATAAGTCCCATATTGTCCTATATATCTGGTCTTGTAGCACTAGTGCTAAAAAATGTTTTCCTTTCTATTTTGACATTAAAATTAAGAGAATAATGCTCTGGAAAAACCTGCTTAAAATCAGGGGGGGAAAGAGATGATAGATTAAATTTCAGCTAAATTTTGATTTACTCACATCGGTATTACAGGAGCGATAGCGTTTCCTTTCTCCAAGACAATATTTACCTCCACCTGAAGGTCTGAAAAACATTGTATAAATTATATGAATATGTACATAGGAAGTAATTAACAATGAATTCATATACTGAAAGGCATATTTTATGTCCCAACATAGATATAGGACGCAGCACTTTTAAAACTTCAGATTTAAGCAATACCAATTGAACTTGAAAAAATACATTTAAAAAAGTAATAAATTAGAAAACCAGATTTTGTAGAAAATGAAGGTAGCACATTATTTCTGTTATATATGTTTTCATGTCTATCAAAATCAAATCAATATAATGTGGAAACGTATTAGTCTAATAATAAACTAGACATTTATGTTTACATATCTATGTGTGGCACTAGTGAAATTCTACAACAATGACATAGCATAATATCCTGCAACGTTGCATTAGAGTAGGCATTATTACTTCCAAACCTAGGTACTTCCATTGCTGGTGCAAAAAGTGTTAGTATCAGACAGGGATGAATAAAGGTGTGGGGGGAAAAAACTATTCCATTACAAAGCTGGTGGTTTCAGATAACAGTCTGGTTCTGATCTCAATGATATAATAAATCCAGACCTCAAAGGTTTTCATTTTTAAGGATCCTATGCATTTGCAATTCAAATCTGTGGAACATTTTACTTGTCTTTACTAATAGAAAAACTTGTGCCTAAATGACTGATATTTAAATAAAATTGGGGTTTTTTGTGCTATTTTACTTTTACAATCTATTGTGGTAGCTATAGATAGCTTTAAATGTTATACAGTTAAAGTTTAGTACTATGGTTATTTATGGGAAATAGTCATTTTGTAGTTATAACTCAAAAGGAGAATATTGGCTAGGTTCTAAAGAACTGTGCAACTCAAAGGAGCTTCGCACTTATGTCTCTTGACCTAACTCTGCATGGCAAATTATTCTTGAAACTGAGAGAAGTTTTCAAAAATATTTGTGATATTGCATTGGGACATTCTGTTAAAAAAAAAAATAACCGAGGTAGTACAAGCTCCTGGGAACAACTAAGACAGTTTCTTCAATCTTGGCTATTTTATTATTAAAAAGCATCACAAGTTTAATTGGCCCAATTCTAACTGGGCCGGGTGCCGGCACATCACGGATTGTTTAGGCAGAGGCTGCTTTAAGGCAGTCACAAAGCAGCCTCCACCGGTGTGTGCTGCCAGGCCGCTGTCAGGGAGGCCAGAGCGGCCTCCCACATGCCGGCAGACGGCTGAAGACCTGCCGGAGCAGGTAAGGCCATGCAAGGGGTGGAACACGGCAGGGGAGGGTGGAATGGGAGAGAGGTGGGCGGAATGGGACGGTGATGGGTCGGGGAGGAGAGCGGGTTCGGTGGCAGCAACACACGCAAAATCCTGACCCCCCCCCCTTCCCGGGCCTGATTTGCCTTCACAGATCAACTTGGACTTGTGCCAGCGATAGAGCTGGTGCAGATCCGAGTTGACTCATAGCAGCTGCTGTGGGTTACCCCGGGGCAAGGGAACAAATGTTCCCTTACCCCAAGGAGGCCTTCAGTGGCCAAAAATCTGCCATGGGATATAGCAGAAGCCACACTGGTGCAGGGATTTCGTTAGGATTGGGCTGTATTTCACTTGAACAATTCAGAAGACTTCAATCACATATTAATAAAAAGAAAGATAAAAGTGAATGACAGATATGGGATTGAAAGCCATAATGTTAACAATTTTATTGATTAAAACATGGCTGATAAAGATAGCCTTATCATCTTTTTCTGGAACCCAAAGGAGGATGGAAGTGACATCACGGGGGGCGTGTCATCCAGCCACGCCCCTTTGTGGCATCACAAGGGTGTGTGTCAGCCAGCCACGCCCCTCTGTGACATCACAAGGGGGCGTGTCAGCCGGCCACGCCCCTCTGTGACATCACAAGGGGGCGTGTCAGCCGGCTACGCCCCCCTCTGTGACATCACAAGGGGCGTGTGATGGCCAGTGATGGCCGCCAGCTGGCTGGGATGAAAACAGTGCTGGCACTCTGCACGTGCTCAGAGGCACAGGGAAAAGGCAAAATACAATACTGTATTTTAATAATGTTGAGCTGGCTGGACCTTTCCCGGCCCGTAACCCTAGCCCAACCACAGCAGTTTGTCTTTCAGCAACTAAATTCAAACCATTTAAACATCCTGCTTTCTAGACTTTACAACCTTCTCCCACTCTGAACAACTCCACAGTCTCATACATACATTCCTTCCCTTCCCCCAAGCAAGAATTTGCTCCTGCCAAGCAAGTTTAGCTTCAAGTACAGTACTGTAGTTAAAAAAAAACAAAAGCCACTGCCAGAGACTCCTTTTGTGTTGCTAAATGCATTAGATTTGCATTGGAATGCGCTGGAGGATGCTTCAAACAAAAGCTCTTCCTCTATAGAGTTAAAATCCGATTCACAGGGACTTCTGGTTACAATGCGAAACTGAATCTAAGTTTTGGTGCCCTTTGAAGTGCTGGGAATTCTGGGACAAATTGGGGTGCTGCCTGGTTCTGCCCGGGACGGCGGCGCTATTCCAGGCTGGTCAAATCAAGGACGATGGTAAGGCTAGATAAAGACATATTCTAAGGCAATAAAATCTGGTTTAAGGATCAAAGTAAAACCGACGTTTCGCTAGGTAGTATTCCTAGCATCTTCAGGGTAAAAACACACAGGAAGCAGTGCTTCAAGTGGCCTTTCTTTCCCAGACCTGATCTTAACTGGCCACAAGCACTGAACAGAACCTTTTTTTATATCCAACTGTAAAGTTTCTCACTGTTGATACTTAAAGCTACAGATAAGCTTTTTTAGATAAGATCTGGGCTCCTTCGCTTAATAAAGTCAATTGACAGTTTGTTCAGCAAAACCTTTAACAACTTATTAGACGGTTCCGGCTTATGTGTGCAGCTTGTTAAGAAAAACAGAAGAGCAAAGATGCAACTGTAGCACCTGTGTGTTTCATGGCTTTCAATCCCGTATCTGTCATTCATTCATTAATCGTTGCTGGCCATGAAAATCTAAAATCTTACTTAAAGATAAAAGTATTTTATGAAATATATTTTAAAATGTTTATTATGAAGAAAGTTTCAGTAACTCCATTATTTTCATCCTTGTGGCTGATACGTAAAAAGAACTGGAGCAAAATAACATGATTAGGTGATGAGATAGTTATCACAAAATTCTAGGGCAGCCTGGGATTTATATATCACCCAAGCTGACCTCTTGTCCTGAATCATTTGTGTATTATGTAATATGGTGTTATGATATAAAAGTATTTCCTGTGATTTCTGATCCGTGATAGAAATTTAATAGAAGATAAATTATCACATAGTAGTTATATGAACACTTGTCTATAAAATCATGTAAGATGCAATCTCAATAAAATCACTACTCAAGTATTTTACTCTTTTCTGAAGAGTCAAATATAATGAGCACAATCCAACCTCAAGTTAAGCACTTTTGAGTGTCATTCATAATAATGGGGAGGAGAATTAAGCACATGGAACTTAAAAGTACTCAGCAGTGGCAAGATGTGCCCATTGTTGTTAAATAAAAAATTTCTAAAATCCAAAGGGTCATACAGTGTGCACAGAGCTCCAGTATGCATATGGGATTTCCTGTTTTGTTCTTTGAGAAGGTGAATGGTTGGCACAAATGATGGGAAATGGTCATGAGCACATAGTTTTCTTCTGATAGAAAAGGAAGCGCTCTTGTTCGAATGGAGCCTGCTTCTTTTAATCAATATGCTTTTAAACGCACAAAAAATATGTTGTGTATGAAAATAGTGATTTAAGGTATGTTTCAACACAAAATATATTATGGTGGTATTGAGGATGAGAAAAATGTTGACCATTTTTGAACTGTGATGTTAGTAGTTGATGCTGAATGGACCCTGAAACAAATTACACCAGAGTGCATTTAGCGAAACTTCAGAGACTACGCTGAAGAACGTGTCTCTAAGGTTTCTGCAGTGGTGATTAGGAAGGAAAGTCCAGTCCTATAGAGTTCAACAATGAGATGAAGAGCAGCTGTTTTAAAAAGCCATGCCATAAAAACACTCCGTCGCCGTAGTGCCTGCGCGTCTGCCAGAGGTGAGTCAGGATTCGGTAAGTGCGGTTCGGTGGGTGAGGAAGGAGGGCCGTTGGCCTAGCTGGCCCGGGCCAAGCCCTCCAAAGCACAGTATGTGATCAAGCTCCCAGTGAAAGTATTTGTGTGAGAGCTTGTGCAAGGGGATTTTAGAGGAGTAATACAAGGAATACTAAATGCAGATAGTGAAAGCAGAAGTGGTAATTATTACTGGACATTAATGGGACAAAAGCAACAGATAAGTATAAATATACCAGCATATGAAGCTTGGTACTGTATTACAAAGTTGGAGTAAAGAAGCTGAGTGTAAACCAGAATTACTTTGTTCCTAGAAGGCAGATGAATTGCCACATGATATTTTAATTTCAAATGTTTTCATGGACTTGTTCAGTCTGATGCCAGAATGCACAAAAAGCCTGCCTCTGTTTTGTAAGTTTGTTTCAAGATATTACAAAAGTCACTCTTAGGAAGTGTCAGGAACTCCTGATTTGGAAGAGGAGACCTTGAAATTAAAAGTTTGAAAAAAAAATTCTTTATATTTGCCCTTCAAAAAAGAACATGGGTAGATGCAGGTTGTTGGGTAGGTTAAAAGTTTAGGTTGAAAGTTTGGGTATGGAAGATTAAATAGGATATCAAGCTGGATCTGGGAAGCGTACAAAGTAATGAGGAATCCTGGTGGAAGGAAGAGCTTCTCTTTATCTCCAGGGGAAGCTTGCAGAAGACTGCAACACCTCATCCCATGACGTTCTGGGCTGTGTGTGTAACTTCTATTGCAACCATCCAAAGGAGGAAGAGCTATGAGATACTATGGCACTGACAAACAAGCACCAGTGTGCTGGCTTTGATTTTGATACTGGCTATAGATCAGCATGCAAGTACTATGTAATTGAGTCGTATCTCAGTTCATATGGTCAGCTGTGCACCAGCTTGTAGCCAACATAAACCATGCAACAGCACTTGATTGAACAAAGCCCAAACTCCCTGTTTACATGGGAGAACGCCCATCCAGACATAGTGCTTCCTTTCCCCTTTAAAGTTACCCCTTCTAACAGGAATTCCACCAAGAGCCTAACTCCCCTCTTTGCCTCCCTTTCTTTGTTTTTCCTGACTGAATATTAACCCCAGAAGATTCCTATCTCCTGTAAATCCCAATTCATTCCTTCTCTCTTGCTATCCCTTTTCTCAATTTCCTCTTCCTCAGGCTGTTCCTCTTCCTCACCTGGCACTAATAGGCATGACTGGTACTGTAACTTAGGATTTGACAATACTCATACAAGCATAGACATGTACTCACATGGAGACACATACAGTGTTGTGAATTACTAACAGCGCAATCCTGGGGATCTTTAGAATGGCAGAGCGAGTGCTCTGCTGTTCTAAAGTGTAGCGAACATGCCATAAAGCACATTTGCGACTACTTGGGAGCAAGGGAGGCCTGCGCAGAGGCCAGCCTCCCTCGCTCCGTCGCCGTAGTGCCTGTGCGTCTGCCGGAGGTGAGTCGGGATCCGGTAAGTGCGGTTTGGTGGGCGAGGAAGGGGGGGCCGTTGGCCTAGCTGGCCCGGGAGGGGGCAGGGGATGGCATCGGCTATATCCCTGTCCCCGCCGGGCGGCTAGGCCATTACATGGCCTCCTCCAACTTCCACCAGCTATTTAGCTGGTGGAAATCCGAGGAAGCCCATCGGGCTGGCCCTGGTTTACACCCGGGGAAGGGGACGAGTGTCCCCTTCCCCGAGTAGACCTCCGGCCCGCCAGTCGACAGGCAGCCTGGGCTCAGGATCCAGCGGGCGGCCCTGGGCTGCCGGCTGGATCCTTATTTAGGATTGCGCTGTTAGCCATGGACCTGGATACTCCATGATTAAAGGAGCGTTTTTCCTGTTCATTGCAAATGCAGGACTTGCTGTTGGCTTTATCTGTGATCAACCAGTTCACAAAATACATTGCTCCACATGAGTAGCTACTTGGAAATGGTTGGAACAAATTGAGTTTAGGGAGAAAAAGGAGATGGTTGAATTGGCCCTAAGAGAGAAACTGTTTCATGCTGCTCTTTGACTCCAGCTTTTTGGAAGGCAAAGAATAAGCTGGGGAGGAAGCTTAAGATAACAGTCAAGGGGCACAAAGCAGAAAAGAGTAGATGCAAATGCAAGTTGTTTCAGGAAGAGCAAAAGAATAACAACTGTATGAGAAACAAGGAGATAGGAAGGCAGCAATGTGAGAATAAGGCAGCATGAAGGACTGCAAGGCTGTTATGGGTCCAGTATGACCATTGGCTCAACCCCTATCCAGAATTCAGCTGTTGAGATTCCATAGCTTCATCCATACCAGTAAGAGTCTGATGAGAGGTGATAGGCTGATATAGGGCCCTGTGGTTTAGCTTGAGATTATTCATATGCATGTGATAATTTACACACCTTCTCTTACACAGAAGTGCTACATAAAACGATTGACATCTATTTTGGAATTGACTACAAGGATGAGATTGTGACTGGATTCTTTATGCTTACTATATAAAAGATCCCTGAAGAAGACAACTGCTAAAGTGGGCATGAAACTGCCATTCCATAGACAAAGAAGTTTACATAATTAATGAAAAACGTCAAAGTATGGTTGAAATTGGACTCATCTAAAGTTATTTCATAATTTTATGTTCTGAATTCACAACTCCGGTCTAATCTATTGTGGTAATTACAGATCCCTAATGCATGTGTATATTTGTAAGTAGTATCTTCAGATAGTTCTCATTTCTTCATACCATGCTTTCCTACACAAAAGTGTTTCCTTATAAGTGTTTCCCACCTGACATGGCTGTAGTGCTCAACAGCAAATTTGAGTTGGTTGTCATCTGATGCTTTGCTACTCAAGAGCAAAGGAGCCCTTTACAAAGTCCTTGTCCTGAAACCCCCTTACAGAATGTAGGTGAATTAGAGCTCTGGACAAAAGGCAGGCTAGTGAAAATGCTCTGCTAGGACCTCCTAAAGCCACCACTGGGAAACATGCCATCATTTAACAAAGTAGTTGGAATTGTGACCCCAGAATATTTGAACAAGTATTCATACTCATACAAGCATAGACAAGTACTCACATGGAGACACATACAGTGTTGTGAATTAACAAAATGATAATATCATTAAGAACAATGAGAACAAAATCCCTACTACAGCAAATTCGTGTCAACACAATAAAGGACTGCCTTTCCTGGAATGCTAATGAAAACAGAAATATGTGACCAACTTGTGGATACTGAGAGAGGTATACGTGACTGATCACATGGTGTTCCTGGGAAAGGGGAAAGACGAACTGTGCATGGAAGTAGCCATTTATGAGAGTATTTTAGATGTTGGATTTGTTATGTAATTATAGATGTGGCTTCATTTTCTCATAGGAGCCGAAAACTAAAAACCTTTGTATTTTTTGATACACTTGCAAAATAAATTCTTTGGTATCTGAACAGCAGAAATATATTTTAAATTAGCTTATTGAGTGGGGTTTACGGATTGGTTTGTTTGAATAAAAGGGAGGCATATGAAGGAGAAAGAAAAGCCTGCTAAGTATTAATCATAGTATCTACGTTTATAGCGTATGTTTAATGCGTATACTTGAACATCTGAAAGTATGTTGAGTGAGCTTATCCTGGATAGTTAGTCCTAACTACCAGTTTGAAGACAAGTATTGGCACAGCAGTGAAACATTTTTACAGATAACATTTGAAATCACATTTGAAACATTTCCAAATATGCCTTTTTTGCTGGCTCTGGCTTACTTTAGCTACTTACGCTGGACTGTCACAGTGTCTTATGGATGATGAGACTCCTCCCCCGCAGGTTCTGCTGCACTCTCCCCATATTGACCAGGGACCCCAACCCCCATCTATGCTCTGGGGCCAAGTGCCAAAAGGTACGCACTCTCCCTGATAACACCACTGAAAAGATTTCATAGAAAACACAGAATTAGCTTTGAATTGATAGACCTGACCAAATTATAGGCATCAGCATTCCTTTTATAGATAACATACAGATATTTTACTTTATGTAGCCATGTTTAGTCAATGGTGAAGGCAAATGCTATTTGTTATTTATCTTTAGTTAAGTACTGAATTATAAATCCCTAACACACATAAAAGTTTAACAAGATAGCATTTTTTCATTTCATACACAAGCCTAATATTTCTCATTTAAACAAGTTGCAAGTCATTGAAAATCTTCAGACATTAGGAACCATTTTACGGGTGTTTAATAGAAAAGTCTCTCACCTATACTTGGAATAATAGTTTAATAGGACAACATGGAAAATTCCCCAGTTAGGAATTTTTATGAGGATTATTGCTTTTCCTTTAAACACTGAAATATAGATGTTACAATGGAAGAGGAATTTCAAACAGTATTTCATCTGCACTTACACTGCAGACATAATAAAAGTGACGCCAAGATACTAGAAACAGGGTACAAAAAAATCTTTATATTAACTGACTAGCCAGTTGTTCACAGACTGAATTAGCATATGGACTAAATTTTTTAAAACAAACAATAGTTAAGTCTTAGACCTGGCAATATATTTTTTAACGTGGGACACAGGATTAGTATGAGACAAATACCTATATTAAGACATCCCTTGAGCTGGAATATTTTATTCATATCAAATTAAGCCAAATCCTGCAGACCTAATTTAAGCCCAAATTTGGCGGTCTCATTTCACTGTAGAAAATCCAGAAGAATGCTGCAGAAAATTAAACAAGTTGTTCTATCAAAATAACTGAGGCAGTTTGATCTAACACATTTTAAAATAAGAATTTTACCTGATCACGGATTACAGATATTGCACATTTACAGCGCAAGTATGTCTACTCAGAGTAAACCTCACCAAGTTCAATGGGACTTACTCCCTGGTAAGAGTGTACAGGATTGCATCCTTAACTATCTTAGGTATGATCAGGGTTTTCTTTATTGCAAACCACATTGTTACAAGAATCTTATTCTATGTTGTCAACTACATATTGGTGCAAACATTACTAATTATATTGAAAAAGAATGTTCCTTACCCATGTTGTGAGCAATACGATTGACAAAAAATAGGTACAACAGCAGACAGATTTTAGGTACAGGAGAGGAAGCTACATAATGAAAAACCTTTGAACCACTTCAATTCATTCACTCTCCAGCTTGCAATCCCAGAAACATTTAGTGCTCCAAGAAAAGGGGAAGGATACTGAGAGGAATTAGAGAAGCTTGCGCCTGTCATTATCAATTACATATTAATTATAACTACTACATAACGTTATCACGACATGCAGTAAATCTCTTTGACTTTTCCATAATACACTTGAGTAGGGCTTTGGCAATGCTGCATACCATCAGGTGTAGAGATACTGGATATCTCTAGATATTGACAGGGGACATTTTAATTCAGATCTGAAGTTCCTTACACACACACACACACACACACACACACACACACACGATTTAGAATCAACTTGGATTTGGTGCTGACTTAGCTGGTGCACTTAGCTGTCAGCATCAGAGTTTAGGTGACACACTGGGGCAAAGGAAGCAACATTTTCATTTACTGAAAGGCCCCCAAAGCTAGTGGCAGTATTTACACAGTACTGAAATGATATATGATATACAGTAATAAGGTTGACTCAATCATTTGAATAAGGGATACATCTGCTAGTAAGTTAACAACAGCCATTTTCCAGTCTTTCAAAATTCCAATATGATCTGGTAGTTCTCAGTTTTGGAGAATATTGGCAATTGCTTGAATCATTCTCTTTATGGAGCAAGCGCTAAGAAAAGATGAGCCAAGAAACTGAAGTCATACAGTTTTCCTTACTACTTAATCAGTCAAAGAGTTTTCTACTATGGAAATTAAAACTTTAAGCTCTGATTAATCAGGGATATGTCGTACTTTGAAGAGTCAGCATTGGGCAAGTATTCCCCAACGCCTTTCTGAGCTGCATTCCACATAGTAGATAGGAAGTTATGCAAGACAGGTTTTTGTTTCCTGAGGTTGCAGTTCTATCTATTTCAGGACCAGTGATGCAGTGAGAAATCTTGAAGTGCAGAAGCTCATGATGACGTCCCCTTACCCATGGCCCCACTAAGACTATACAACAACAACAAAAATCAACTTTAAATTTCTTACTTAGAGTGTTTTCTTCTCGTGCCACTTATTTCTGCTTCAAAATTTATGATACCTCATTTAAAGATCTAGCTCATTGGTTCTCAAAGTTCTCTGAACAAGGCTCGGTGAACTCTGAGACTTTGGGGGAACGGGAACAGTTGAGGCAGCGATCCTGGGGATCGCGCTACCACCAGGGGGAAAAGTGGTCACCATTACCTCACTGGGGGGGTTTGACTGCTTCTGGGGGTATGCGGAGGCCTGTGGACCCCTCCACAGGCCTCCCTGAGCTTCAGATTGGTGCTCCACGACGATTTACGACCACTTCTGGTTTTTGCAAAAACTCGAAGTGGTTGTAATTTGCTGCGGAGTGGCGATCAAACTCGGGGAGGCCTGCAGAGGGGTCCGCAGGCCGCCCCACACCCCCTGGAAGCTGTCAGGACCCCCGATAAGTGTAAAACATGAGTTTTAAAATTTCTGTGGCAGCAATCCTTGGGATTGCCGCCGCCACCACCATGCTGTCCCCACCCCTTAAGGAAGCAGGGAACAGCATCTGGTTCTAGTGGTGGGTTGCGACCCACCACTTTGAGAACTGCTGATCTAGCTGATTTCATCCCAAAGACTTGGAGTGAGCTGCAATAGTTTAAAACAAATATATAGAAACTGAAAAACTGAATTTAAAAAATATCCCATATATCCATTTATTGTATTTACACGCGCGCGCACACACACACACACACACACACACACACACACACACACACACACACACACATTTATAGAAATATAAATAAAAGCTCAGAAGTAAACATGTCTTGTGTTCAATAGGACAAACATGCTGCTGTGTTCAACACAACTTACTTCCAGTCTGCAGCATTTGGTGTTCCTGGATCATTCACTGAGCTCTAAGGCAGTTCTTAACAAAAAACATCCAGGTTAACTGAGACACGTATATTTACACTAAGTCTCAGCTTAAAATTCTCTTGAAAACTTTCAGCTCAAAATCTTGAGTTCTAGCAGAGAGAAAACTGTCCTGCTTTTTTTCACTGCCATTGCCACTGTTTCATGGTCTTTGTGGTGTCAAACCTAGCTTTCCAGTATTATTTATTTATTTGATTTCTATCCCACTTTCTCCCCCCATAGGGGGGACTCAAAGCAGCTTACAACAATAAAATGCATATAAATATAATATAAAACTTTTAAAACAATCTAAAAACACAGCACAACATATAACAAAACAACAAAACAGGAGTAAAAGGGGCTGGACCACTAAAATAGTTAGGCAGTTGGTAACTGTCATTTTTTTTCTGCCAGGCATCCCTAGAGTGGGAGCAGGAAGCACTGTCCTCACTCAAACTGGCTCCAGGACTATGCTGTCATTGCATGTGCTCACATGTACACAGAGAACCAACCAGACCACAAACTGGAAGCCCAGTTCTCTGGTCTTAGATGAGGACACCCTTTGACATAAGGAGAGAATGGATAATAGGTGCTAGGGCAGTATGCTGGTAGCTACTCAGTTTGAGTCCAATCAGCCAGCTAAGAACACAACCAGATCAGTGCTGGTTAGCCTACAGGAATAGCAAGTGGGCCAACTGAAGTGGATATTTCTCTTGTCTATACCTGGAAAACAAATAAGGGCCTTATCTAGGTAATGGATAAGCATATATTCTTCCTTCTCATTCAGCAGTGTTATCTTATGGGGCATATTAGCTCCTTTCCTACTAATTTCAGCGGGTTGATGGGCAAGTTTATCAAACTTCATTGTTGGCAAGTGGCAAGGGATTTTGCTTCCCAACACAATGGTTCATCTCCTGGTATACTGCCACTGTCACGATTCGCATTTGGGCACTAGACAGGGAACACAGTCAGTAGAGCTAAGTGGGAGCAGGTTCCCTTCAAAATCCTCTGAGGACCCCACCTTCAGGACACTTGGGAGTTTGGCCTCTCATGCCAGTTTACCATAGAAACTAGTGACCAGTCACAGCCCAAGGTGGTGGGCAGCTCACGCATCAGCTGTCTTAACACATTCTTCCTCCTGGGTCATCTAACATGCATTCTGGGCAGATTCATTGTCAGCAGATCGACTGTCAGCAACAGCAGCATGTCCCTGCCAGCATAACACCAAATTCATGGAAGCTCCAAGTAATAAAGTCATGGACTGTTTCAACCGAAACTTGTTATTCTTTCTCTCTTCCCCACTCTGCTTCAGAATTCTCTAGTACTCTGTTTTATACACAGAAGGAAGCTACATTGATTAGTAATTACTATTAGGATTTTCCAGGTGAAAATCTTCATATGAATGCAAATATTATTCACAAGTCCTGTTAATAAAATATTGGGAGCTGATTCTGAATACTACATAAAGATAAAGCAATAGATGAATTTAAGTTGCTAGGATTCTCTGTTGTTGAAATAAGTCTTTCTTCCCAAAATGATGACATCTGTGCTAAAAAGAGAGAAGCAGGATGGCTTCCAGCAAAGTTGCTACTTCATAGATTGTTTTTAAAGCCTACAACCAACTTACCCTTTTTTGGAAATCATAATGGCTAGTGCTCCGTTGGAGGAGAAGTAAAACCCATGATAAATACAACTATTATGCATTTTGATTTATCAGTAATTACATTTGCACACAGAAACTCAGACACATCACAACTTCAATATACCGTGAAATTTAGTACAGGATTATTGAAAAAGGATGCGTAGCTACAATGGAGCAAGGGGGGGGGGAATACCCCAGGTGACAGCTGCTGTTTGCCCCCCCCTGCCCCATTGTAGCTACGCAAGTGCCCACATCGAACATTTGTAATGTGCATATGAAACTTGGACAGTTTTCTGCCTTTTCATGTCATGATGGTTGTAGTATGTCAGTTCATTTAAGAATAAATCAGCTTTACTTTTGCACCATCCTTTTTCAATAACCCTGTATATTTTCTTTTAATAGAGCCTTTCCTAACTTTCCAGCAGTGCTGAGAAATGTTTCTCTCTCTCTCTCTCTCTCACACACACACACACACAGATATGTAATTAACAGCGCAATCATGAGGATTGCGTCAGTGACGGAACGAGCATTCCGTTGCCGGAAGCAGTCACGAACGTGCCGTAAAGCAAGTTCGCGACTACTCTGGAGCAAGGGAGGCTGGCGCAGAGGCCAGCCTCCCTTGCTCCATCGCCAGATCACCCAAGCGTCTGCCAGAGAAGGCAGGCAAGGATCTGCCGGGGGCGGTTCGGCGGGTGAGGGAGGAGGGCCATTGGCCTAGCCGGCCCGGGAGGGGGCAGGCCTCGGTCATATTTAGCTGGCGGAAATCCGAGGAGGCCGATCGGGCCAGCCTGGTGTTTCTTCTCTGAGCGTCCCCTTCCCTAAGTAGACGTCCGGCCCGCCGGGGCTCAGGTTCCGGCGGGAGGCCATGGGCCGCCGGCCGGATCCTTACGCAGGATTGCGCTGCCCATAGATGATAGAATATTTTCTTCTTTCACATACAAATACACATATCCTTCGGAATTATATTCTGCCTTTCCAAGGGGCTTAGGGCAACATACGAAGTGTTTTCTTAAACTAGTGCATTCAGTCGTTGACTGAGTATTTGAATTTAGGTTATCCTCAGTTCTACTCCAACATTTTATCTACTAATTATTATTACTTAGTAGATAAAACATTACACACACACACACACACACACACACACACACACACACACACACACACACACACCACTGATTCTTCTACAAGATCTATTTTGTAACAAGAAAAGCACTGTCAGTATCAGGGGTGGCACGACCTGGAGTGTTGTCTCATGCCACCAGCATGGCAGCAGCACTGTAGAAAACAAGGGGAAAACGCTCCTTCTGAGCTTCTTGCATGTCAAACTCAGAAGTGGTTTGCTCTCCAGGACTCACAGCCCAATCCTACCCAAGGCCTGCACCGGTGGAACGTGTGTTCTGCTGGCGCAGGCAGCCACAAAAGCGCAGTAAAATGCTTTGTGGCAGTGCAGGGAGTCGGCACGCCGGCAGGAAGGCCGGAGACCTCTCGTTGCTGACAGAGCAACGGAGGCCTGCCAGAGCAGGTAAGCCCAGTGCAGGGGAAAAATGGGGTGGGTGAGGGTGGGGATGGGGTTGAATGGGGCAGGGGGAGAGTGGAACAGGGAGGACATGGGGTGAGGGTGGTTGGATCAGATCTGGTAAAAAATTTGAAATGCTGGTAACAAGATGTGGACTAGCTGGACAATCTATACCCAAGTTTTCTTTTTGGCAGGTCCAGATGACTGAATTAGATTGTTCAGCATCTTCTTTTACTAAGGGCGCAATCCACTGGAAGATAGGAACGGCGGAGCGAGCGCTCCGTTGTTCAAAGATGTTGCAAACGTGCTCTAAAGCACGTTCACAATGCCTCAGGAGTAAGGGAGGCCAGCCTCCCTCAGTCCGTCGCCAGACCAGGATGTAGCCGCCATAGGAAGGTTGGGAAGCCGCTGGACTGTCCCACCGGCGGCCGCATGGACAGTCCAGCGGGCGAGGGATGCCATTGGCCTAGCCGGCCCAGGAAGGGGCGGGGGTGGCGCCTGCCACATCCCCTTCCCCGCCGGGTGGCTAGGCCGTTATATGACCTCCGACTTCCGCCAGCTCTTTAGCTGGCGGAAATCCGAGGAGGCCTATCGAGCCGGCCCCGGTTTACACCCGGGGAAGGGAACGAGCATCCCCTTCCCCGAGTAGACCTCCGGCCCACCAGTGCAATGGCAGCCTGGGCTCAGGATCCGGTGGGCGGCCCTGGGCCGCTGGCCGGATCCTTAGTCAGGATTGCGCTGCCCGTGATATATCAAGAACCTTCTCAATGTAGTTTAACAAGTCAAGATAGATGTGACATCAATGGTCATCCACATGCCTTAAATCAATGGTTCTCAAACATTTTAGCACTGGGACCCACTTTTTTAAATGACACTAAGAACATAAGAAGAGCCCTGCTGGATCAGGCCAAAAGCCCATCTAGTCCAGCTTCCTGTATCACACAGTGGCCCCACCAGATGCCTCAGGGAGCACACAGCCAACAAGATAACCTGTTTCCCGTTGACACTCCCTTGCACCTGGCACAGAGAAAACCCACTTCTAAAACCAGGAGGTTGCTTATGGCTTGTAACCTGTGATGGTCTTTTCCTCCATGAATCTGTCCAAACCCCTTTTAAAGGCATCTAGGCCAGGTGCCATCACCACATCCTGTGGCAAGGAGTTCCACAGATGAATTACACCCCGGGGAAAGAAATATTTTCTTTTGTCTGTTCTAACTCTCCCTCCACTCAATTTTAGTGCATGTCCCCTGGTTCTGGTGTTGTGCGAGAGGGAGAAGAATTTCCCTCTATCCACTCTCTCCATCCCATGCATAATTTTATACGTCTCAATCATGTCCCCCCTCAGGCGCCTTTTTTCTAGGCTGAAAAGCCCCAGACGCTGTAGCCTTTCCTCATAAGGGAGGTGCTCCAGCCCACGAATCATTCTGGTCGCTCTTTTCTGCACCTTTTCCAATTCAACTATATCCTTTTTGAGGTGTGGTGACCAGAATTGGACGCAATACTCCAGATGTGGCCTTACCATCGATTTGTACAAAGGCATAATGATATTGGCCGTTTTATTCTCAATCCCTTTTTTAATGATCCCGAGCATGGAATTGGCCTTCCTCACAGCCGCCGCACACTGGGTCGACACTTTCATCGACCTGTCCACCAGCACCCCAAGATCTCTCTCTTGATCCATCACAGACAACTCAGAACCCATTAGCGTATATGTGAAATTTTGGTTTCTTGCCCCAATGTGCATTACTTTGCACTTCCTTACATTGAAGCGCATCTGCCATTTTGCTGCCCATTTTCCCAGTTTGGAGAGATCCTTCTGGAGCTCTTCACAATCCCTGCTGGTCTTCACCACCCGGAAAAGTTTAGTGTCATCTGCAAACTTGGCCACTTCACTGCCTATCCCCGACTCCAGGTCAATTATGAATAAGTTGAAAAGCACCGGTCCCAAGACCGATCCTTGGGGCACACCGCTTTTCACCTCTCGCCATTGTGAAAATTGCCCATTGACTCCCACTCACTGTTTTCTGGTCTTCAACCAGTTCCTAATCCACAAGAGGACCTGCCCTCTTATTCCCTGACTGTGGAGTTTTCTCAGGAGCCTTTCATGAGGGACTGTGTCAAACGCCTTCTGAAAATCCAGATATATAATATCCACGGGTTCGCTTGCATCCACATGCCTGTTGACCTTTTCAAAAAATTCTAACAGGTTTGTGAGGCAAGACTTCCCCTTGCAGAAGCCATGCTGACTCTCCCTCAGCAGAGCTTGTTCTTCTATGTATTTTAAGATTTTATCCTTAATGAGACTTTCCAACATCTTCCCTGGAACAGATGTTAGGCTGACCGGCCTGTAGTTTCCCGGGTCCCCCCTCCTTCCTTTTTTAAAGATTGGCGTGACATTAGCTATCCTCCAATCCTCTGGAACAGTGGCCGTTTTAAGGAACAAGTTGCATATTTTGGTCAAAAGGTCAGCAACTTCATTCTTGAGTTCCTTGAGAACTCTTGGGTGGATGCCATCCGGGCCTGGTGATTTATTGATCTTTATTTTGTCAATTAAGTCTGAGACGTCTTCTCTTTTAACCTCTGTTTGACTTAATTCTTTAGTCAGGGGAGACCGTTCCGGCAGCGGTATATGCCCAAGGTCTTCTGCCGTGAAGACAGATGCAAAGAACTCATTTAATTTTTCTGCAGTCTCCAAGTCCCCTTTTATCACCCCTTTCTCTCCCTCACCATCCAGCGGACCAACCGTTTCCCTGGCAGGTTTCCTGCTTCTAACATATTTGAAGAAGCTTTTATTATTCCCTTTTATGTTGCCTGCCATACGTTCCTCAAAGTCTTGCTTGGCCTCCCGTATTAGGGCAAGACTTCTATTTACGGAAGGAAGCTTCCTTGCCTTTTATAGCCTCTCTAACTGTGCTTGTTAGCCATGCCGGCACCCTCCTGGACTTGGTCGAGCCCTTCCTCCTTTGTGGGATACACTCCCGCTGGGCCTCTATGACTGTTGTTTTAAACAGCCTCCATGCACTCTGGAGCGATTGGACTCTTTTTACCTTCCCTTTCAGCTTTTTTTTTAACTAGTCTCCTCATTTTGGGGAAGTCTGCCCTTCGGAAGTCTGCCCTTCGGACACTGTATCAGGACCCACCTTACGAGACTTTAAAAAAAAGTGATCTAGAAATAAATTTATTTATTTATTTGCAAGTAAAGAGCTCAGCTGCTTGCAGGGTAATTAGCAGCTATCTTGCAAACTGCAGGGGCTCAGCTGTTTGAAGGGCAATTAGCAGCTACCTGATTTTTGAATAGCCTCAGGGCTTGTGGCTATTACTTATCTGATCTTTCCACCACCTGGGACCCACCAGAAATCAGGTCGCGACCCACCAAGTGGGTCCCAACCCACAGTTTGAGAAACACTGCCCTAAATAATATGCAAGAGAGATTCAAAATAATCTGTAATATGATGAATTCTGATCATGTGCTGAAATGGGCAGTCCTCAAGAGGAGTAATGTATTACCAACTCTGCCTGTAAAGTAAATGACAAGAGGGTCATTCCATGTGAAATCAACCAATGGATGAAACCTTGATGTCACGGATTTTGCTCATTTTTGGTACATTTGTACCTTACCATGAGATGTTTTTAAAAAAAAAATCAGATTTTTTTTGTCCATCCTTTTTTGAGATATTGAATGTTCAAAATTGCGTACAAATGCCCAAATTCACTTGTCACCATACCTTCAAACGCCATTTACAAGATAACGATGAAAGCTACAGACATGGGACTGGTGTCATTTTAAAGCTTATGAATAGGGCATTCTTTTGACATGACACAATTGTAAATTTTCAAGAAATTCAAAAATATTCAAATAATATTAAGTTTGAAATTTTGGAAAATTGAACTTTTTTAAAAATTTCAAAAAAATCACACTTAAAGGTATATGTCTTGTAGTCAATCAGTCAAAATTTCAAGATGGTATCTCAATGGTATCATACAAAAATTAAATTTTCTTGTTGGCAGTAACCAGGAATTAAACCCCTCAAGTCCATTTTTCTACAGTTTACATTGATAAAATTATGTGGTAAACTGAAATGAATCCAAAAATTTATAGCAGGACTTATAGAGATAGATTTATAGAGAATGAATTCACTTTCTATTCTTTTACAGGATCAGCTTTTTGGTAAAACTATCAAAATCATGAGCTTTTTACTTCTGTTCGTAGTTTTAAAATTTTCCTTTAGTTGCTGAATAATTTCTGAATTAGCACAGTGACATTTTTCCTCATCTAAATCATTTTCAGAAGTAAAAAATAATAATTCTTTGTAGGTCCTTTTAATCTTCCCCATCTTTTCTTTGCACTTTAGATACTTTCTTCTTGCACACCGGAGACTCACCAAGGGAGGTCAAAGAGGCATTTAAGTGGGTTTGGACAGTGGGTTTTTAGTGAAGCTTTCTAGGACATTTTTGTTGTGAAGCTTCTTTATTAGTCTTTATTAAGTTTATTTATTATTTATTTATTTATTTTAGGAATTTGTAGCCCGCCTTTCTCCCGAGGGCACTCAAGGCGGCTTACAACATATTAATACATATAAATACATTAAAACAATTAATTAAACACATTAAAATTAATTAAAACACAAGATTAAAAATAAACAACCCCAGTGGGTCACCAGCATTTACATATATTAAAAACCATTTGTTAAAAGGTCAGCCCACCATGTCAGACATTAAAAGCAGTCCTGAATAAAAACGTCTTAAGGCCACGCCGAAAGGCCTCTAAAGAGGGAGTCGTTCTTAATTCCAAGGGGAGGGAATTCCACAATTGGGGCGCCACCGCCGAGAAGGCCCTACTCCGCGCCGCCATCCCCCTCACTTCCGCCAATGGCGGCACGGTCAACAGGGCCCCCCCTGATGACCTCAGAGTACGGGTTGGATTATAAGGAAGGAGGCGGTCCCTCAAATACCCTGGACCCGAGCCGTTAAGGGCTTTAAAAGTCAAAACTAGCACTTTGAATTGTGCCCGGAAACGAACCGGTAGCCAGTGTAGCCGCTGAAGCAACGGTCCGACTGAGTCGAACCGACAAGCCCCGGCAACCACCCGGGCCGCCGCATTCTGCACTAGTTGCAGTTTCCGAACAATCTTCAAAGGCAGCCCCACGTAGAGTTTAATTCATTAACTGTTTGATAATTACATGATTTGAAATATGGAGGAGAATAAGTGGTCAAAAACTGTTGCAGTCCATTTTTTAAAAAAAGGGGGCACTGGTTTAGTAAAAACTTGAGGAAAGTAACTGATTGGATTGTTTCACTAAATAGTGAAATCAAACCACACATGAAGAGAAGCCTTGTCAGATGGAAAACAATATACTTGAAAAGGAAATTTCTCCTGAGAATTATGAGATTCCTGGTCTTAGTCATATTAAGGAGTCTGAGTATTTGGACCCTGATACAGCTTTAAGCCACTTAAATGCCTCTTATCTTGTAAATGGCGTTTGAAGGTATGGTGACAAGTGAATTTTGGCATTTTTAGGCAATTTTGAACATTCAATATCTCAAAAACGGATGGACAAAAAAAATCTGAAAAAAACAATTTTTAAACTTCTCATGGTAAGGTACAAATGTACCAAAATGAGCAAAATCAGTGACATCAGTTCCAAAATGGATTTTTCATTGGTTGATTTGACATGGAATGACCCAAATTTGTCATAGAAGGCACAGCAACGCTCAGTCTACAAGAGACACCTCAGATTCACTAGGTCTTTCATCACCTGGAATAATTCAATTAAAAAAGCAATATACCGTACAGCGACAGCAGATTTCTCTGCCACCACTGCAGGCTGGTCTTTAAAAAAATTATCTATGCTTCGGCATGAACCAACCATAATTTGAAGTTTAATTTGTCTTTCCTTCAGCTTTGCTCATCTCTTATCTGAGAATGGATAAGAAGGGGTCTTATCTGAGAAGGGGTCAAAGAATGGATGAGAAGGGGTCTTATCTGAGAAGGGGTCAAAGAGGAGGATGTATAGAAGCGGATGTCGCAATTACCAAGATCAACCTATTATACAATTGAAAAAGTCTATCAACAGAGAAAATGTCAGTTTGATCCCTGGGAAAATTCTAGAATCCTATTATTTTACAAACTAAGTTAACTAATAATATATATTTTTTGGTCATTGGATTTCTCCTCTTACTTTAATCCAGCGGTTCTCAAATAGTGGGGCGCGCCCCCCAGGGGGGGCGCGAGGCTCCGTAAAGGGGGGCTCGGGCTTGCAATAGTTAGTGTATGCTTTGCGCCACTTAACTAGATTGTAGGAGCCTCCAGCGACGATCTACTTCGCCGACGATCTCTTCTGGGGAGCAGGGAGCGCTTTGCAGTGTTCACGCATGCGCAAGACGACGATGTTGCCAATCGTCGTCTTGCGCATGCTTGATTCACAGCGTGAACTCTGCAGAGCGCTCCTAGGTGCGTTACAGAGTTCGCGCCGGGGAGCAGAGGAACGATCTGCTCCCCGGAAGAGATCGTCGGTGAAGTAGATCGTCGCTGGAGGCTCCTACAATCTAGTTAAGTGGCGCAAAGCATACACTAACTATTGCAAGCCCCGCGCTAGTGCTAAAAAACCTTTTAAAAATTTAAATATTTACAGTCGCGCGGGGGGGCGCGAAATTTTTTCTTCTTCCTAGGGGGGGCGTGACAGAAAATAATTGAGAAGCACTGCTTTAATCCAAGGCGGTTTACATGGGCAAGCTTTCCCAACCCCCCCTAATTTTTTTAAACAATATATAAATGTTCAATATTTCATGAACAACTACATTCCAGATGGTATCCTTTTGCAGTCTGGCCTCTCACTGGCCACCTCCCATGGTTAGCGAACACAGCTGGCAGCTTTATCTCTCCTCACAGAGGGTTTCACAGCTTTTTTGTCAGCGGCATGTCTCAAACTGCTGTTCACTGATCTTTAGGATTATAAGGTGGCAACTGTACCAACTGAGCCAAACCTCCATTACTAAATTAACTACACTATATTAATGATTTAGTTAATTTTATGAACTAGCAGTCCAGGCCTGCTTAGCTAGGCTGCAGTGCAGGTGTAGAGCCTATGCTGCATCCTATCTAGAGAGGACCCCGCACTGGCGTGGCTGGAGCACTCCTCAGGGGAAGAGGATGTTCGTCCCCTTACCCTGAGTAGAGCCCCAGCTGCCCCAATGGGTCTACTCGAATGTGCCCCAGCTATTTTGCTGCAGAACATTTGAGAGGGCCTGTAACAGCGGCCAGGCCCTGGAAGGGTATAGGATTCCTGGGCCCAGCTGACCAATCACCCCCCTCCCAGAACACCCCATTCCCCCCTGGCAGGGAACACACCATTCCGCCACCTGGCAGGGAACCTACCTTCCCTGGTGGGGGCAGCATTATCTCCGGCGTGGGAGAAGTGGCACCGGCCACAGTACCGGCACCACTTACTCCCAGGGTGCCGCAAATGTGCTTTACAGCACATTTGTGACACCCTAGACCTGCAGAGCGGTGCTCCGCCGGTCTCAACTGTAGACAGGATTGTGCTGTAAGTTAACTAATAATGGAAAATATTGACCCATGGAGACCGATTGCAGCCTCCATCTACTATGGAATCGTTGACAATCACATGAAAAAATATAGTTGTGTGAATCTATTTTTAGACACTGCTTTCAGCAAGAGTTTCAGTTGTCTTTAGGCATAGTGTGCTAGTAGTGCATTTAGATTTGCAATTCTTCCAAAGGGCCATCAGCCAGGAGGTGAGGGAGTATTGGGAGAAAGCAAAATGAGCTGGGGTACAGAGAAGAAAAAACAAAAAGCTGTCAGAAAAGGTCAGAAAGTTGGTCAGGAGAGCAGTTGGCTGATGCAAGCTGGGAGGAATCTTGGCTGCCAGGAAACCAGTTTAATGAGTTTCAGACAACCTGAAACTCCACTTTGAAGGTTCAGAGTAGCCTAAACTAAATGGTTACCTGCTCACAATGGCTGCAATGATACTGCCCCTTTAGCGTATAAATGAAAAGTTGAAGCTTTACAAACAGCACTCTTTAGCCATGGTGTACATTCTCCCTGGGTGAGAGATAGTAAAGAGAGCATTTCTCCTCCCATCACAGTAGGAAAACAGTCCTTTTAGTTAAGTAGCTAGTCTAAATAGCTAGTATAAAAGTTACATTATGAATTTTGAAATCAGATCACTTTTTAAAGAAATATTTTATTTATTTATAGGTATTTATTTGCTGCATTTTGGCCACTAAAAGTTCTCTCAAGGCAGCTCAGATAATAATTAAAACTAGTAATCCACAAAAATCTCATTCATTAACATTAAAACAACATAATTTAAAGTAAATAGAACAAAATTAGAACATACATTATATGTGTTGACATGCTCTTAACTGTTGTTAAACATGGTTACTTACCTGTGACAGTTGCTCAACTGTTTGCTGTGCAGTCACACATATGGGAATGCCCCTAGCCAGATCACAGGTAGAATTTCCAGAAAGCTTCACACATGAGAAAGAAATGCCCCTTTATCCTCACACATGCACTGCAGATATGTCACAAAAAGGCATGGACCCTGTATCGTCCCACTCTGTTTCTCACCTGAAGACCACAGGGCCAATTGTTCAAATAGTAACAATCTAATATGATACCACTATGCAGTTGCTTATGGAAAAACAGGTGGTCAGTGAACGCACAAAGAACCATTTGAAGAACAGTTATAGGTCAGCAAAATGGTTTTATTATTCATGGTTTGTGTGCAGTGCCATGCTTGGATACCAGGAGCAGAAAGTGAGGTGAACAAGCTCTTCAAAATTGCTTCCCCAAAACTTTTCTTTGGCTTGAACACCCAAACCACAATGTGTAATTAATATGGATGTACTGTAATTAGTTTTGGCTGCCTCTCTGCAATTGTTCGAAATGGCAAGGCTTGGTATGTATGCTGTGGATTTTGTGGAGTGTGCCCTTGGTAGAACTTGGTACAATTTCCCTTTGATCTCATAGCAATTCTCCATTGTTCTTAGCAGATACTTGGGTAGCTGCTTTATAAAAAGGTAAAGGTATCCCCTGACAATTAAGTCCAGTCGTGTCCGACTCTAGGGTGTGGTGCTCATCCCCATCTCAAAGCCAAAGAGCCAGCGTTGTCCGAAGACGCCTCCGTGGTCATGTGGCCGGCATGACTCTCCTTGCCGCAGCACGTAGCATGCAGCTGGAACACGGAGCGCTGTTTACCTTCCCGCAAGCGGTACCTATTTATCTACTTGCATTGACATGCTTTGGAACTGCTAGGTTGGCAGGAGCTGGCCAAGCAACGAGCGCTCACCCCGTCGCGGGAATCGAACTGCTGACCTTTCGATCGACAGCTTATGGTTCAGCGGTTTAACCCGCTACACCACCCGCTGGCCTCTATGTATAGCTGCTTTATACTGAGAGTTATATTATCACTGGATCCCACCTCCCACAGGCTAGAAAAAAATTGTTTGGCATGCACATTGATCATGTACATGCAAAGGCCCTTGCTCATTTGAAGCGGAGTGGAGTGCCTAGTTGCATCTAGCCTAGATACAGTACAAGTATCACTTTTCCAGTGGGAGAAACATTTATAGCTTCTACTTCAATTGCTCATCTAGCCAATGTGAGTGTATTAAGATAATCTGACACAATAGTCAACATAGATGGCAGGTAGAAAGCAATGGAAAGGGCTTTCTCATGAGAGATGCTAGTATAAAACGAAAGTTCCATTTTAACTTTTATAGGCAAGACACAGGAATTGGATTTAACAGTCCTTTTAGGAATATTTCACAAGATAATTGGATGTGTGTAGTATAATGAGAAAACTACTGTATGCATCTTTATAGAAGTCCAACATTCTGTTCATGAATAAGAGGCAATTGTTCTAAATATAAATGCTTCAGAGAGGAATGAGTATATGAGCAGCCAGCCAAAATAACCTGTACTGAAGTGATAAGACCAGGCTATAATTCTGGGACCCTGAAAGTTTTCTCCTCTTACTTAGAACTCTGTCCATCCGTAAAAGGGAGATTTTTCGTCTTCTGTCTGCCGTCATACTGTATGGTTGAAAATCTAAATCACACATACATTCAAAGTTGGTTGTGGGCTAGTAGACACCCCCCACAATCTGCTACATGTCTAGCTGCTGTTTAGCCAAATGAGAAGCTTCCATGCATAAATATCTGTTAGCTTTTTATCGAAGAAACCCAACTTCTCCCCAAGTAAAAACTGGTAGCAGGCCTTGAGTATTTGGTAGAAGCTACTTTTATAGTCATGAATGCAGATGAGTAGACTTTTCAGCACACTGAGGGCGCAATCCAGATGAAGCTGCCAGAGCGAGCGCTCCAGCGCCGGAAGCAGTCGCAAACGTGCCGGAAAGCACGTTTGCGACTACTCGGGAGCAAGGGAGGATGGGTGCAGAGGCCGGCCTACCTCGCTCCGTCGCTGGAATGCCCGGGCAGCTGCCGGAGGAGGTGAGTCTGGATCCGGTGGGCGCAGGGGTGGTTCGGTGGGCGAGGGAGGGAGCCATAGGCCTAGCTGGCCCGGGAGGGGGTGGGGGATGACTCCCGCCATATCCCCATCCCTGCTGGGCCAGCTAGGCTGTAACTATTTAGCTGGCGAAAATCTGAGGAGGCCCATTGGGCCGGCCCCGGTTTACACCCGGGGAAGGAGACGAGCATCTCCTTCCCCAAGCAGACCTCCGGCCCACCATCGGACGGGCAGTCCGGGCGCAGGATCCGGCGGGCGGCCCTTGGCCACCGGCCAGATTCTTAGTCAGGATTGCACTGTAAGTCAAATTACCATCTCTCTCATATGGTGATGAATACAGAGTAGATCTCTGATGCGTTTGAGCAGCATCCACTACCAAGGGAGGTGGAACAACAAATTTGTATCAGCAGCCAAAATCTTATACACGTTCTCCACTCCCTTAAAGCAGCCAGCAGCACCAAAGGAGGTTTGAGCCTTAGGAACTTGAAGAGGGACAATCTGTAGAATTATGGGAGTCATCACCATTGTTCCTAGCAGCTGGACCACAGTATGTTGCATCAAACTGAATAAGCACATTGAGTACAGGAAAGGAGAGGGGTATTTTAATGCTGTATTAGTGCAACACAGTGCTAGGAGGCTCTACAGATAATAGTTTTAGGAACTGTAATGTGGCCAAGAAGGACAAGCAATCTTTCGTTCAGAGGCAGTTCTGTGGAGATACTTTGAAATCCTGTTCTCTCCACATAAGACCTCATGTTCTAGACTAGGCAGATCTGGATCTTTATCACTGAATTCAGCAAGGATGTCTGAGTTTTGTGGATCGTGCTCTCCAACAATCCAAGTCCTGCTGCAGAACACTGTGATGAGGGAATTTTTGGCATTTCAACCAACTACTGCAGATGCTAGAGAAGAGGCATGAGTCCCTCTGGATTATGAGAAATATCTTCAGAAATATGATGTGTCAGTTCCAAAGGCACAAGCTCGTGCTTCTTCTTTTTTTAAGTTGATTCTGAGAAAGAGGTAGCCTTAGGGCACTCACTAATTTCAAGTTCAAACATGAGGTGGGCTCTGCTGGCCACCACTTAGAGCCCTTTGATTTTAATGCTCAGAACTTTCCTTATCCCTAGTATGTGCTATAGGCTCACAGTACTTGGCAGGGCTATGATGCCTCCAGAGCATGGACAAGGGGGGAAGCCTAGAACGTTCTAGACAATTCGACCTGTAGTTTGTGCAGGCACATTTCCATATGTGAGGTTAGCACAGAGACCACAACAAAGAATCGTAACGTACGCACCCCTAAACATGATACTGTAATTAAGAATGTAAGTAGTAGAATTTGCTGTTTTATAGAATAATTGTGTGTTCACTTACAGCCAAATTCTATGCACATGTACTTGAGCAAATCCCACTTTGCTCTATGAAGGCTTCTTCCAAGTAACTATGCATAGAAGTGCAGTCTTATAAGACTGAATTTGAACATTTCTTTCTGAGAATCACAAGCATTTTATATCAACTTTTCCCAGTCTTGTATGTGTTTCTGGATCCCACATGGGCTGTAAACAATTGTACAACAATCTCAATAAAGAGCTATTTGAACTCACCCCTTTTTCAATACTTCCTGTCTGGCAAAGGGTACCCTCAGCTGCTGGAATACTGTTGGTAACACAGCGGTTACTTTTGCTGAGACACCAAAGCTCTCTACACACTTCCTGGGAAAGAAGGCAAGAAGCAAGTTGTTCAGAACAACGGAATACATTTTAATCAAATGCTTCCTAATTAACACACATTTATCCTGAAAGGGCAAGACATTTCTCTATATACATATATTAAAAAGTGAAATATATTTTAGAATATTTCTTAAGATATTTAACAAGAACCAATTTACATCAGCTAGTTTTAAAACCAAATTGATTTTTTTCAGTGAACTTCTGGTTTAAAATAACATATAGTAAAGATGCCTGAATTATTTATCATAAGCCTGATTAACATGTTGGGCTGAATGCAGAAATCTTATCATGGGTAAGCATGGTAGTAATCTCATTTTGTGACAAACAGTACAGGTGTCTGGCTTGAAGGACACGAGCTCCTAATGCTTTATGTGAACTGGCCCTGAGTCTAGCGTGTTCTACCATCAAAGTCAGAAATTCTCAACATAAATTTTGAACTGTGTGTTCACAAATGGCCTTTCCTGCAGTGGGATTGTATACATGTTTCAGAAGAGCAGGAAACTCCCAGTTGCTAGAAAATGACAGAGGCAATGAGACTTCTTGCTACCTGGACAGGGAAGGGGGACGTTTTAGTACCTTGAGTGCAGAAATGGCCACTCTCTCTTGGCCAGGCAGAGCCACTCCTACTACCACCAGAAACATAGTTTCTGCAACACCAGTTGCTTCCAGCAACCACAGCAGAGGAAGAGTACTTTCCTACTCTCCATGGACGCAGGTCCCCTCAACTCACCATAAGTCACCCCTAATCACAACAGAGTAAAAACTGATGTAGGGTCAGCAGGCTTGGGCCTCACAGCATTGTACAAAGAAAGCAAAATATTTCCCTTTCATAGCACAGTGCTGGGAAGGGGGAACATTCTGCAGGGTTTGTATCCTCTGTCAGAATCACTCTTACTGATCTTTTGCTGCAGATTTCCCCAGGAAGCTCAGAAGTATTGTAGAATCTTCCCACACTACCATAATCAGAAAACAAAACACAAACACACACACAACCCACTCCCCCCAAGTACTGCCACTGATGATATTCACTTTCCATTGTGGTTCCAGCAGTAAACCTATGAAAAAACTACTGTGAAGACTTGTTAGCATGATCAGTCATCCTGGAATTACAACTATTCAATTCACTTAACCTCTGAACTGTTTACACAACAAAACGTTGAAGGTAGTCAACACCACATGACAATATCACAGGCTCCTAACTAGAGCTAATGCTTTTTGCACTGGTGGGCCTTCTGTGCCTTTAACACCTAAACGACAGGCAGACATTCAACACATTTGGATTTTCATCATATGTGGAAAGCTTCCTTGTTGAATTTCTGGGTATTGCACAACTAAGGGATAGCAGTCTTATCAGAAAAAAAGGTGGCAGCCTAATCTTGACTCGCTTCTTTCATCTCAGGATAAATTATCATTTAAACTATAATACAGTTTAGACTGCTGATAGATGGAGTTACAGTTTCACAAAGGAACAGTGACTTGTGAATCATTCAAGGTAGCCAGAAAAGGTGTGTGACAGAAACATTCTATTGCTCCTTGTTCAGGTAGACATGCATTATCTCAGAACAACTCAAGAACAGGATATTGGACACAGACTGTAAACAAGTCTTAAATTGTTTCCATTTAAGTAAAAACTACTTAAGATTACTGCAACTTCTGCAGACTCCTACTAAAAGAAGTTTTATTTTTGCTGGTGAATTTATTTCTCTTTCCCACCCAATTGCAGAATGGTTTATTCTTAAAAATGTACACCTCAGGGCATATAGTTTTTTCTGTGCCTGCCACCTTTATTTATTTGTGTTACATTTGCAACCCATAGTTCCTCTAAAGAGCTTAGAGCGGGATATGTATGATTTCCAGGTAGTCTCTCATTTCAGCTCTGGCCAAGAGCAGACCTACTCAACTTCAGAAGAGGAACCACATCAGGTGCCTTCAGGTGTTTCTGCTGCATATTCGTAGAACCTTGAGTTGTGAATAAACTGCATACTGAAACTATTCTTTCAGTTTTGTCATTAAGATTTTCATGAATTGTTCATGTATTTACTTTCAGCACCTGTCTATATCAGAAATAAAAACATAAGAAACAATATGCTGCATTCTCCCCCTCCCCGCTATGTAAACTGCTCTGCAAATGGGAGTTCATTGCCACTGACCTTCTCCCCCATGCAGAGAGCTATGTTCATAGCAATGCTGCACCCAACACCCAATATATATACAGTATATAATGCTGCACCTCTCTCTCTCTCTCTCCTCTCTCTCTCTCACACACACACACACACACACACACACACACACACACACACACACACACACACACACACACACACGGTGTATATATAGAGAGGGGAGGAGGAGCTCAATCAGGCCCCAAATGTTCCAGTTTGGCATAGTCCTGAAGTACAGTACTGTAGTTTAGTTTTAATTTTGTCCCTTAACAACTTTCAGGTTAAATAGCATATTTGGAGCATAGCTGAGATCTGTGAGTATACATTAAAACCACACATTTATAACAGCATTTGAGGAAGGATTTTAGATAAACCTTCTCACTGCAGTTTTACTATCAAGGTTCTAAGGCAGGGGTGTCTAAGGTTCTAAGCAGAAATGACGGACGCCCGGCGCGTGGCCTGCGTCGCATCACGTTGACGCCTCCCGCCCGTTTTGAACTCATTTTGGAGCCGAACAGGCTCCAGGGAGGGTGGCCGGGCCGATACAACGCGGCGCTTCGCGACGGTAAGTGCTCCAAGCGCGCCCCCCTGCCCGCCCAAGCGCCCGGAGCTCCTGCTCCACGCACTCCACCCAAGTTCCGCCGCTGGTTCTAAGACTGGTATTGTGCATCATATAAAGTGTGTGTGACACACAGTGACACACACTAACTTGCCCCTGCTAACTGGGCAAGAGGTACTTTTTAAATTGGTGCTCCTCTTATATTTAGCAGGGAGAGAGTAACTGCCCCCTTTCACCCCAGTACAGTGTCTTTTCTGGTGACTGTTGCTGGTGGTGTTCTGCATCTTTTTTAGATTGCGAGCCCTTTTTGCACAAGAAGTCATTTAATCATTTGATTTTGTCTGTAAACCACTTTGTGAACTTTTTGTTGAAAGTGGTATATAAATACTGTTAATAATTTATATATATAAATTTCTTTTCATCGTTCTCTTCTCTTGTCCTTTTGTTCCTTGCCCCTTCATCCCTTTCCCTGTATTGGCCTTTGCTGTTTATCAGTCTCTCTTTCCCTTGCTGTTTCCATTCTGAGGACTTGTCATCCCTGTCTCTTTCTCTTCTCAGTTCTCGGTCATAATCATCTCTCTCTTTCCTGTCTTTCCTTCTCTGTTTGTCATCCCATTTTTCCTTCCTATAACTATCCGCAGACCTAGGACGCTCTTTCTTTTTGTAGTCTTTGTGACTTTGCTCACAATCCCTTTCCCTGTATTGCCCACTTTTTTCTTTTCTGTATTGCCCATTGGCTTGTTGAGGCTTGGCTTTGATTGCTGCCGAACAGCTGATTGTCGGCGATTAAAGCCAAGTGTCGACAAGCCAGTTGCGCAGCCTCAGGCTTGCGGGCACTTGGCTTTGATCGCCACCAAACAGCTGATCGTTGGCTATGAAAGCCAAGCCCTGACAAGCCTGAGGATCCGCAACAGGCTTGTTGAGGCTGTGCAACTGGTTTGTCCATGCTTGGATTTGATCACGGCCACAGCTGATCACAGAACAGCGATCAGCTGTTCCTTGATCACAGAACAGCTGATTGCGGTTGCGCAGCCTCAGTTATGATGGATGGGGGTAGCGCGAGCCACTTGAAGAAGCTCCACAGGCCGCATGTTTGACTACACTGTTCTAAGGCATTTATGTCAAGTCCTACATAAGAAATGGAAGAGTATATTATGCACTGGATTAGTGGATAGATAAAACAGCATTAACTGCTTTACATAAGAACATAAGAAGAGCCCTGCTGGATCAGGCCAAAGACCCATCTAGTCCAGCTTCCTGTATCACACAGTGGCCCCACCAGATGCCTCAGGGAGCACACAAAACAAGATACCTGTGTCCAGTCGCCACTCCCTTGCACCTGGCACAGAGAAAACCTACTCCTACAACCAGGAGGTTGCTTTTCCCCATCATGGCTTGTAAGCTGTGATGGACCTTTCCTCCATAAATCTGTCCAATCCCCTTTTAAAGGCATCCAGGCCAGGTGCCATCACCACATCCTGTGGCAAGGAGTTCCACAGATGAATTACACGCTGGGTAAAGAAATATTTTCTTTTGTCTGTTTTAATACTCCCTCCACTGAATTTTAGTGGATGTCCCCTAGTTCTAGTGTTGTGTGACAGTGTTGTGTGAATGCGCTTTGCATTGTCATTCCCATTAAGAGGTGGAGAACTTATAGTAAGAACTGCCAACATGTTACTCAAAGTGGCATTTTGACTTTTAAATCCAAATCTATACAAATTTAAATGAAATGATACCAGAAATCACTTTTTGTTAGTGCCTGTAAAAACAGTTTAAACGAAAATAAGGACCAACAATAACTGTAAACAAATGTAGAATGGATGCTCTCATGGCTTGGTACAATTTTCAAAGAAATAGGGTATATTGGTTCTAAAGCCATGTCAAAAACAAAAACTAAAAACTGTGGAAGTTTAAAATCCGTTTAAAAGCACACAAATCCAGGTTCATACACTTTTAAAATGCTAAAAAACTAATCAATTAACTGTCTTCTCAAGATCAAATTACCCACAAAAGTTACTGTTATTTTTGATTATTATTTTTACTCATTTTGAAGCATGGTTTGAAAGTGTATAAAATTCCATATATGAAAGTTCACAGCTAAAAAAGAAATATTTAAAAACACAGTATAATTTTCTTATTAGTGTCAGAGTTTTTTCTTTCTACAGATACATCTCTGTGTGTTTTGGATATTCTACAACTATGAAAACATTATTTAAGATTCATTGACTACTTGCATTCTGTTAGCTAACGGACTGTTTTGACCCATATTTATTTTTAACTATGATAATACAGTCAGACCTCGCTATCCACGGGGGATCCATTTCGGACCACCACCACTCGCGGATAGCGAGGATCCGCGGATACCGGGGTACACGCTAAAATCAGTTAAAAAAGGGGAAGGCAAAAAAAGCATTTCTAACCTTTAGCGTGGACCCCGCGGATCTGGGACCCGTGGTGTGACAAATCCGCAGGTCCCAAATCCATGGATGGAAAGGGTCCACTGTAACAAATTCAGTCACTATAAGCAGAGGAATGACGTGCTCAGCAGTGGCATAGCTAAGAGGGAGCCAGGGGTGTGTGCTGTGCACCCAGGTGCCATGCCAACCGGGTCTTGCAGCAGCGGCAATATGAATGGAGCAGAGGGCGGCAGGCTGGGGGGCAGCAGGCACGGGGGAAAGCGGGCGGCGGTGAGCGACCTATCTTTTTCTCCACCACCACTAATGTCTCCAGCAAAAAACATGACTTTTGCCGCTTTTTTTGCTGGAGACCCAGGTGGCGGCAGCGAAAAAGGCAGGGGCAAGGTGAGTGGGCGGGGGCGACAGGCTGAACTGGGGAGGCAGCAGGCTGGGGGGAAACGGGGGGGGGGAAGCATATATGCAGAAGGGCCCAGGCTAAGTCTTCAGCAACTCCAGTTTGATGAGCTTAGTAGCAGGACTTGATAGTTCTGTGCATGAGACCCTGAAGAGAGGCTGGGAGTGCGAGCAGACGATCCACAGCTAAATGGACAAATGCCAGTGTCATAACTTTGTATGCTGAAGAAGCTCTCCTACAGGATTGGCATTTTCCCCCAGGTTGGACACCTCACACACACCCCTCCGCCTGATCCCTCATTTTGTTTACTGTTATAGTCTACCTTTAGACTGATACCCCACTAACTACACAATCCTGTAGTTAGTTCAATGTTAGTCCCCAAATTGTGAGGAAGAGGGGGAGAGAGATGAGGCAGATTTGTACCCCAGCAACTGCTATTCAGTGGCATACTGTAGCCTCTGAGCCTGAAAGTTCTATATAGCTGTCATGGCTAATAACTAATGATATGCCAATCCTCCATGAATTTGTTTAATCCCATTTATTTATTTATTACATTTCTGTTCTGCTCTTCAGTATTGAGCCTCCCAGGGCATCATACAAATTAAGCAAAGAACACACAATAGGGAAAACAATAATATAATAAAAGATCAAACAACAAAAACTATGATACTTACAGGGGCAGCAATAAAATCAGGACATAAAAATCAGCAGAACAAATAAAACAGACTAAAGCCAGCTGTGCTGCATGCTGAGGGAAGTAAGTGCTAATTTCCCCATGCAGTAAGTTCCAACATAGAGAATGGTGTTTTTCTTCAGTTACTTTTCTCCACTTCTATTTCATTACTTATTCTTCGTTTCTTTTTAAAGACATTTTCTAGTTATTATATAATATTAGTTATGTTTATTTATATATCTTGGCACAATGGGGAGGTGTCAAAACATCTTATGCCCCCGGGTGCCAGATGCCACTGGTGCTCAGAAAACATAAAAGTTTTAGAGTCTAATGCAGGTTCTCAACCTGGGGTACGCGTACCCCCAGGGGTACACGGGCCGCAGGCTGGGGGTACACAAGACGGTCCCAGTTATCAGCTGCTGCGATCAGCAGCTGATATGGGGGAGCGGAAAACAGCGAAATTCCCTCCGGTAGCTTCTCTTACCTTGTCTCCCGGCCGACTCCATCTTGAATCTTGCGAAAATCTCGTGAGATTCAAGATGGAGTCGGCCAGGAGACAAGGTAAGAGAAGCTACTGGAGGGAATTTCGCTGTTTTTCCAGGGCTGCGACGCGTCCGTGCAGCTTCTCCCGGTTGCTCCACACCCCGGAGGGTGAAGCTACAGCTCAGCCGAATTGGCTGGGCTATTGCTTCAACCTCCGGATTGCGAAGCGACCGGGAGAAGCCGGCTTCACGTGCCTCAGCCCAGGGAAAAAAACTAAAATCCCCCATTTTTCCCAGGCTGAGGCGTGTGCGGGTGGCTTCTCTCGGTTGCTTCACAGCCCGGAGGGTGAAGCTACAGCCCAGCTGGCTGGGCTGTAGCTTCACCGTCCAGGCTGTGGAGCGACCAAGAGAAGCCGCCCGCACACACCTCAGCCCGGGAAAAACAGCAAAATTAAAGGCACTTAGCTTATTTCGGCGTGCAGCCATGGGGCAGGAGCAGGAACTTGTCTCGGCGAGGAGGAACTGGAAGTGGAACTGGAGCAGGAACTGGAACATCCTCTCTAGGAAGCAGGCAGTCTCGCTGGTGAGTCTCGATAGGTGCACATGCGTCCTAGAGAGGGAATTCCAGTTCCTGCTCGCCGAAACAAGTTCCTGCTCCTGCCTCATGGCTGCACGGCAAAACAAGCTAAGTGCCTTTAATGGAATATCGCTGTTTTTCCAGGGCTGAGGCGCGTGTGGGCGGCTTCTCTTGGTCGTTCCACAGCCCGGAGGGTGAAGCTACAGCCCTGCCGATTCGGCTGGGCTGTAGCTTCACCCTCCGGATTGCGAAGCGACTCTGAGAAGTCTTTGGGAAATCACTTTCTAAGGCTATACAGTATTTACATCTTGCTTTTTTTGGCACAATTTGCTGCTATTCTGACTGAGATCTGTTTATGATGTCTGAATTGCATTTCATGCCCTATTAGCCATTTTCTTCTGGATTCCCTTCTGCAACCTGGGGTACCAAAGGGTTGATATTATGTTCTCTTACCACATGTGTACTGCACTGCATTATCACCTGCAATATTCTTAAGCAGTCTAAGTACTGTAGTTGTTTTATTCTTCCATATTTCTGCTCCTCTGCCTTTCCTCGTCTCTCCTCCCCACCTCCAGTGCGCACCTCCAGTGTGCAGCTCCTTCCAGCATGCAGCCAATTCTTTGTTCAACTGAGAGGTTAACCACAATTCAGAGAAGGTCCCTAAGGTGCCTCTGAAGTTTGAAGACATTTGTCCATATACAGACAGCTCTTGCATATTTGGTAGCATGAGAATGTGGGGTTCACGAAGAGCCTGGGACTGGAGCCATTTCCCACCAACTCTGGTAGAACCATCAATTAGACTAGGGATCAGTTGCAACATCTCCGCCTACTAGTCCCTTCCTCTGCTTATCCTGGTCTTTGGGAATCATGTCGGTGAAACAAATAGCTTGAATGGCAGGTATCAATACAGCCCACCTGTTCTGTGTCATATCCTGTGTCAGTACAGTTTCTGTGTCAGTGTATGTGTCAGAATAGTTTCTGTACTGGAACTTCATCAGATATTACAAATTAGACTCTCCTTTAACGGGTTATCTGGTGGAGAGCAATGTACAATGGCAAATAGTTCCACATTTTTGTTCCTGGTCTACTCATTTTTCTAATTCATTTTCTTCTGATTCAATATAATATACATCTTAGATCCTGTTAGTTTAAAATCATTTGTAGATGTTACCTCTGCTGAGTCTGTACTACTCAATACAGTCTCAAAGAGGAGAAATATTCTAAGGAGAAACCATGCATACATAATTGTATCAAAAGAAGGAAAAGCAAAGAAGAAACCCCAAAAGGTCACTTGTTTAGTTCATAGCTTTTTAGAATTTTATTATCAATTTCAAGTTTAATTATCTGAATCAAAATTCAAAATATAATTTAAAGAAGATTCCTGACTTTCTTAGTTAGAATTTGGAATTAAATGCTTCATTTCTACTTTCATTTACAGTTTGGAATCTTCTGATCAGTTTTATTATAACCTATTTTAGAAATAGAAAATGTACACAAAGCTCATATCACTGCCATTTTTGCTGGTAAGTCCAGTCTTGATAAAATCTGAAACCTTTAAAAAAGAGACACAGGTTGCATACTTTTGATCCTTACCCAGAAGGTGTCAATTTAATTCGTAAATCTGCCTTCAAGTGCTTCCTTAAAGTGGCATTAGGTGAAAACTATTTCCAATATTAGTTGCACCCAGAATTTAATCATACATACAGTTTAAATGCTGAATCCAACAGACCATTTTTAATTTATAATACAGGTTGATTACCGCTTATCTGGACATCTGAAATCCAGACTACAGTATTCTGAAATCCAGACATTTTTGGGGCTATGACTTTTTGTAAAAACAATCTTTTTCCAGCACCTTGCTGGCATAGGTGGCATAGGGCAGGAGTTTGGCTCCGTTGGCAGAGCGTCTGCCTCACATGCCTGAAGATCTGAGGTCGGCAGTTTGGGACGCCCGGAAGTATCCGTGTGCTGTCGGAGAACTGTCGGCACGCCACTGACAAGCTGCAGAGTCTCTGTGGGAGAAAGCTGCAGCTGACAGTTGAAGCGTAGGAGGTGAATGTCAGTGAGAGGCCAGACTGTGAAGGAAACCACCTGGAATGAAGACGTTCTATGAAAGATTAGGACATTTGTAAAAGACGTTCTATGAAAGATTAGGATTACTGTAAAAAATCCCTTGGGGTTTAGCAAGTCTGCCCATGTAAAACCGCCTCTGAATTAAAGTCACAGGAGAAATCTGATGACCAAGAAAAGGCAGTATATAAATACTGGTTATTATAATTGTAATTATAGCGCAAGGCACAAAATTATTTAAAATATTGTATAAAATTACCTTCAGGCTATGTGCATAAGGTGTATATGAGACAAATGAATTTTGTGTTTAGACTTGGGTCCCATTCCCAAGATACATCATTATATTTATAAAAATATTCAAAAATCCAGACAAATCCAAAATCCAGACAACTTCCCATCCCAAGCAGTTCAGATAAGGGATACAGGTGGGTCCCCATATCCACGGATTCGCTATCCACGGTTTCATTTATCCACGGATCGCGAGGACAAACCCCCCCCCCCAGCTTTTACTTTTTTCCCCAGTAAGCTTCGTTTCTTCCTTAAACAAACAGGAGAAGCAGTCTCTGGCTGCTTACTGCAGGCAAGTAGAACGAGACTAAGTCCTAGAGAGGCTCTGCAAGTCTCGTTCTACTTGCGTACAATGGAGGTTGCTTCTCTGTTTGTTTTAAAGAAGAAACAAAGCTTGCTGAAAGAAAAATAAGAGCTGGAGGGGCGCGCACGCCTACCCGCAGGGGAGGCAGGGTGGGGGCCCCCTCAGGAAACCATGGAGGGGGTGTTCGCTCCTATCCACGGTTTCAAGTATCCAGGGAGGGGCCTGGAACATATCCCCAGTGGATATGGGGGGAGTACTGTACTCAACCAGTACAATTCTATTTCACCCTCTTGATCTTTTACATGTCTTCACATGTACACTGTTCCTGTCTTACTAATAAGGACACCAAAACAAATGCATCTATGAGCCACCAGGCCCAGCCCAGCGGGCTGATGTGGCTTGTGGCAGTGGCATATGACAAGGGCGAAAGGCGATGGATTTGGGGGGCGCGCCCTTCACCTAAGTCTGTTGCCACCTCCACCAGCCCACTATGGACACGAGCCACGTAGACCTGCTTCCTGCTTGCTAAAACCACTTTCTTACTGTGAAAGATCATCCACTTTTTTACTGTGATCATCCACATAAGATCATCCACTTTCTTACTGTGCTCTGTCATGCATTTCTCCCAAATCAGGAAGCGTGGGCTTTCTGTATTAGGAACCAGGTGAACAAAGGAGCCCTGCGCAATGGAGCACAGTAAGTGGCTTTATTTTTAGCACACTGCAGCAGAGGGAGCTGCAGCAGACCCAGGGCGGCATGGCATTGGGCAGCATCCCTAGTCACACTGTCCCTGGATGCAACAGCAGTAAAACAACTATTTTACTCAGAAGCAGCTTCATGATGTCTGTCTGTATTAATCTGTCAGACATAATGTAACTGCAGAGTAAATAATTCAACATATAAGGTTGGAGTCCACTGGCTGCAATTCTAAATGTTTTTTTTCTGGCAAAACGCCACTGAAGTCAGCAGAGCCCCACATCAAAATTTCAGCCAACAAGTTTACCGGGGGGGGGGGGATTTCTCTTAGTATGGATGGTACAATATATAATTATCAAATGATTATTATTATAAGAGAATACAGGAAACTTCCTTCTACTGAATCAGATCACTGGTTTATCCAGCCCAGTATTGTCTACTCTGCAGGCAGAAGCCCTGCAACCTGAGATCCTTTCAACTGAAGACGCAGTGCATTCAACCTGGGACTTTCTACTGGAAAATCTTATTCTTTATCACTGAGCTATGTCCCTCTTCATCAGTTTTAAAGCAAAAATTTCTAAGCCAAAAGGGTTTCTGGTCAAAAATACAATATGTCCCTGATACAAAGATCTTTATGCAAAGCAGCATATGTTGAATATGTCTTGCTACATACAAGGATGTGTACATGTTCACATCACCTAAATAGCTGCTAACAGGGTTTGACAGTACTGATCATCTGCTGGAGGATTTAAGCGAACATGATATCAGAGCTGACTTTACATAGAAAACTTCCATGGTGGCAAAATCTGAGACCATATTGACTATACTTACAATTTATTATTCAAGAAGTATAAATTGTTCAAACTTATATGTGAAATCAACACATTATTCAAAGAAATCCATTACCATTCGAATGTTTTCCTTTATTATATAAATAAATATTTCTCTTTATGTTAATAAATCTTTTTATATATACAGTCGGCCCTTTGTATCCACGGGGGTTTGGTTCCCAAAGCTCCAGCGGATACAAAAAAGTGTTGAGGGAAATCCGCTGCAAGGGAGGCAGGGGCAGGGCGGAATCACAGTACCTTAATTTAGCAGTGCCAGCCCACTGCCCACTCCTGGACTCCTACATGGCTTCCCAGTGCTTCAAACTGCTGTAAGGAGTTTTTAAAAAACCAATTCATAGCAACTTCCGGTTTCACATTGCGACCAAAAGTCGCTATGAATCGGGGGGGGAGGGGTAAAACTCTTTACAGCAGATTGAAGTACTGGGAAGCCGCTAGGACAACGGTTCTCAAAGTGGTGGGTCGCGCCCACCATTGAGAACTTTTGTTGTTCCCTGCCCCCTTAAGGGGCAGGGACAGCATGGCAGCGATCGCCGCCGCTGCCAAAGTGCCCAAAACGCCCCTCACACTTACTGGGGCTTGGGGGAGCTTCGGGGAGGCCTGAACGACCCTCTGCAGGCCTCCCCGATCTTCAGTTCGCCGTTTTGCACTTCCGGAAGCACCCGAAGATCGCTGCAAAACGGGAGGCCTGCAGAGGATTGTGCAGGCCTCCCCGAAGCTCCTCCAAGCCCCGGTAAGTGAGGGGGGGTGTTTTGGGCACTTTTGCGGCGGCGGCGATCCATCCCCGCCCCTTAAGGGACCGTTGGGGGGCGGTTTCGGTGGCAGCGGTGTTGATCTCCTGGCCCCGCACACTCTCCCTTGCGGGGAGAACTTTGAGAAACGCTGCGCTAGGGAATCAGGAGTGGGCAGCGGGCCAGCGCACTGCTAAGGTACTGTGACGTTGTGCCCGGCCCCCGCCTAACCTCCCCCTGTAGCAGATTTTTTAAAATAACTTTGTGAATCCGGGATCCACAATGAGACAAATCCGTGGATCCCAGATCCACAAATGGAAAGGGTCCACTGTATTGTAATATACAAATTTCTAGCATACAAACCTGACCCCTATGCAAAGCATATGTTTGTTCTATTACACTAGATGTGAGATGCTCGCCTAATGCCCATTGTTTCAGTAGCAAGTTAGAACAGCTGTTTCCAATAATCTAGTGCAGTGTTCTCAAATTCCTACAGGGGAGTAAGGAAACCTGTAAGTGGTTGCGGACTCAGCGGCGATGGCACATCCGGGGTTACGCTGCCGTGGAAAAAAGGTTTTTTCACTTACCGGGGTCGCACCAGCCCCCCGGGGTTGTGGGGGGTGTAGACCCCTCTATGGCCCACCCACGCCACAGAAGAGCTTCCAATCGCACTTGGAAGGTACTTCCGGCTTTCACCGAAAGCCAGAAGTAGCTCCAAAATGCGATTGGAAGGCATGGGGGGGGCGCATAGAGGGCTCCAGAGGGCCAGCACGGGTGTGTGTGTGTGAAAATACCCCTTCTTCCATGGAAGGACCCCGAAAGTGCTGCCACTGATGTCGCTGCACGTCGCCACACCCTTTAAGAGGGTAGCAACTGCTTCCAGCCAGCGTGGTGATTCTCAACTCATCAGTTTGAGAACCACTGATCTAGTGTGAAAATCATTTGAGAACACTGACCTTCTAGGTCAGGACTAGAGCCACTACCAGTAAGGATACTTACATTTTTGAATCAATACTAGGTGACCCAATAACTCAATTTCAGGTGCTTTTACAGAGGGCCCCATTATAGGGGTCCCCATTTCCTAGAGTTTAAGTCCTCAACTTTTTGAGGAACTAGAGATAAAAAAATTCCCACACTTATGTCCTTTACTGCTGTAGCTGTGCTGGCATATCTTCATTCGCCTCTGAATCCTTAAAGGGCCATTCCTGATAGTTAGATTTTGTCCTTACAGGACCTGCATACTCTTCTTTCTCCTTCCCACACTCTCCAAGCTCTTAAAAGGCCATCATTATTGATTACCGTATTTTCAATTTTGGCATTGTTGTTGCCATTAATTGGAATAACAGGAAGTGTAACCCCCAACCCGTGCCCATTTACCTCTCCCCCTCAGCTTCCTGTGCTGTCAGCGCTTCTAGTAATGGCTGCAGAGAGAATGTGGTGCTCCCAGCATTTCCTCCAATGGCCACTACAGAATGAGGAGGCGGCAGAGGCCAACATTCCCTCTGCACTCATTACAGGAAGTGGTGGCAGCGGCACTGGACACTGAGATGTGAAGAGGGGAGGGGTGGGGGGGCTTACCTCTCTCCAGCATCCACTGCCATTGTTACCACTTGCTCCAATGGCCGGAACGGGAATGCTGGGCTCTCCTTATTCTCCTCTGGCATGCTACAGCTCAAGAAGAGGATGGAGCTGACCTGGACTCCATGGAGGCAGCAGATAGGCACAGGGCAGCCCCCACCAACTTGCCGCCTCTCCCCATTCACTGACTGGCACCAAGTTTTCAACTCACATCATAGATGAGCTGCCCGGGGGGGGGGGGACGACACAAGTACTGGTTCATATGTGTTCAGGACTGCATGCCGTTCTCTACAGTCCCAACATTATTCTATTGTTTCTTATAGGAGAAAAGTCCCCTTTTTAAAGTCCAATGAATGTACGTACGGTCCCCTATTTACTGTAAATACAATTGGAGGAAAATTCCCCTTTATAAATTGCTGTAAGTTCAAGCTTTCTAGTCCCTAACTCCAATTTATAAAGGGGACGACCTATATCATCTTGCGATCCAATTAGAACAAAAGTACATATTCTCCAAGTTCAAATAGATCTTAATTCTGTTTTCTGAATAACTTGGTAAAAAAAAGTTACTAGGTGAAGGAAGCAAAATTTTATCCATCAGCTCAAAATCAATGCCTGCATTTGTATATCTAAAAGCTAACAGTTCTCTGAGAAATATGGGCAATTGTAGTAAAAACATAAACTGAAGCTGTAGCCTTTTACAAGATCAAGACAAGATAGATGACAACCTGTAACGGTGTATCTTAGGGCTCCATGACTTCAGTTTGGAATTCGGATGCTTGTATTTGTAGTAAATTAAAGAAAGCTGAACCCATCTAGAGAAAAAAAACAGCAAATCAAATTATCTTCCTGTTGCCTATATGTTATAAATGATGGAGCCTTTTTCTGAATGTCATGCAGAATTTTACATATAGGCATTTTGAAATCACACGTCTAAAATATCCTACATATTGGCAAAAGAACAACACAGCTCAGTATAAACTTAACTGCATGAAGATGAACATGCTGTGATGTTTCTAAAATCTAGATTCTAATGGAAGTCAAAGGTTGCACAAAATTAATTTTTTCATATTCACAATACTGAGAAAAATAAGATGGGAAATACATTGGTAAACACATTATAATAAATTTAAAATATTATAGTATAATTTTGAAATACCTTAAAACATTGTCATTCCTTCAGCATGTGCTAATCTCTAGTATGCTGCACCTCTTGATGAGCATTTGTTAAAAGAGAGCATTAACAGAGTTTCTTGGATTATGATTTCCAATTCAGAGCTGCAAAAATTTCCAGCCAATAGGTTTCCACCCTCATTTCATCCATGTGGTTAATAATGTTTTATATATATATATATGAGGGTGAGTATTAAAGAAGTGTGAACCTCAGAAGGTTCAACGTGTTTGGTTAGGTTCAGATAAGCACCCAAAAATTACAAATCTTAATGCTCCATTTTCAGAAATGCCCATTATGAAGCGGTGCAGCATGTTATCAATTCATACATGCTGAAGGAATTGTGATATTTTTAAACTCTGACTACGTTATTATATTCTCATCTTATTTTCCTAAATATTGGGTGCTTATCTGAACCTTACCAAAACTATGAGCTTCCCATCTACCAAGTGTGAAATCCAAAAAACTTATATACAGTAATCCTTGCCCCAGAGGCTAACTAGCATCTGAACCTTGTCCTGCATTATAAGCAACTGTTCTTTCCACTTGATTCTCACTGGAATCAAAACTGATGTCAAAAGTGTCCAAGGCTCTGCTCCAGACCCTCATTCATCTATGTATTACATCTGCAGATTCTGCTGGGTACTTTTTAAAGATGGCTAAGACAGAAGGAGTGGAGGTGAGAAGTGCCTTAGCAGCAGGGTTAGAAGGCAAAAGATTAATAGAAAGACTACTAGGCATCAGAAAACAGAACTCAACATGTGGCTCCAAATTAAACTATCCATTTGAGTTGAAACATACTGCAGAAATAAAACTGATGACTAGATAAATAGGTACCGCTTGCGGGAAGGTAAACAGCGCTCCGTGTTCCAGCCACATGCTACGCGCTGCGGCAAGGAGAGTCATGCTGGCCACATGACCATGGAGGCGTCTTCGGACAACGCTGGCTCTTCGGCTTTGAAATGGGGATGAGCACCACACCCTAGAGTCGGACACGACTGGACTTAATTGTCAGGGGATACCTTTACCTTTTTAATAACCTTTTAGTTCATTCGAGAATGATCTGGCATGATATCACTTTAAGACATAGGTAGCATATGCAGATTCCTAGAGTTCCATAACACAAACGGTCATTTTGGAAAGATTCTGAACTCTGGATACAAGATACCACTCTGCATCTTTACACCTCTTCACCTTGCATTGCAATATGCCTCTGACTATCAGACAATGCACCAGCCACAGCAATAGGTCTGAACAATAACATAATATCTGACGCAATTGCAACTACTGTACAGTGGCGTCGTTTTGGTAGAGGCGGGGCTGTAAGTATCGCTCCGTTGTAGTCTCTTTACCGAGTGAGCAGGAGGCGGCCCCGACCCCTCACTGTTGGAGCCTTTCCCGTGCAGAGAAAGCAGCAGGCATGAGACCCTGTCTGCTGCTTTCTCCGCAGGGGAATGGCTCTGACAGTGAGGGGGCGGGGCCGCCTCCTGCTCGCTCGGTAAAGAGACTACAATGGAGCGATACTTACAGCCCCACCCCTACCGAAGCGACGCCACTGCTACTGTACAAGTGCTTCAGTACATGCAGATTGAAACATTGCAAAAGGGCTCATTCACACTTCAACTGCATTACTATTGCTCTCTGATCACAAGGAGATGATGTGGAACAAGATCCTGATCATTGGTCAAATGTGAGCAGGCAGCAGCAACAATACAAAGTAGCACTTAAGCTCAGGTGAGCACTTAATCTTGGCATGATTTGATATAAACAATCAGAATCAGGCCTGTATTGTCCCCCACATTTTCTGCTGTGGAGTTTACAGCAGCTTGCCAGGGGAGGTGGAGGCAAGGTTCAGAAAAGGAAAATTAGACAACCTTCCCCCCCCCCATAGTGGCTCTAACTTTTTTTTTTTTAATGTCAGGATATCCCATCACACACCTTCCGTCACATGTGTTTCAGGCCTTAGTTAATACACTCACAATGGTATTTACTGTTTTGGCACCAATGTCCTATTGTTTTTCCATTATAACTTGACTGTACAAAGGCAATATGGCTCATAGATTGCAAAAAAATGATATGTATCCTAACTGTTTCCTCAACTTTCTAGAAATGAAGAGGGTCCTTTACTAACATTTTTACAGTGCAATTCTTTTTGCGGGCGGCGGAACAAGCGTTCCGCTGCCCGCACTAGTCGCAAACATGCCGTAAAGCACGTTTACGACTACTTTAGAGCACTTTAGAGAACTATTACTCGGCCAGCCGCCGGACCCAGGTATGTCTGGATCCAGCAGGTGGGGGGAAGGGTCGGCGGGTGGGACGGCGGAGCCGGGAGGGCGGCCATAGGCCCAGCCACCCCAGGCGGGGGCATGGCTCCCGCCATATCACGGTCCCCGCCGGGCGGCTGGGCTGTTACATGGCCTCCTCCGACTTCCGCCAGCAAAATAGCTGGCGGAAATCCGAGGAGGCCTATTGGCCCCAGCCGCTGTTACACTTGGGGAAGGGGACAAGTGTCCCCTTCCCCGAGTAGACTTTCCATCGCGGGCTGCCTGCTGCAGGCTGCCCACGACGGAGCACGGGATCGGGCGGATGGCCTCGGCCGTCCGCCTGATCCTTATGCAGGATTGGGCTGTTAGGGTGTTTTTTGCCTTTTTTTATTGCACACTGGGGCTGCTCATTTGGAGCTCAATACATACAGGCCTGAATGCTGCCATCCATATATTCTTATTTTGTGAGTACAGATGGCACAGTTTAAAAGATTAAACATGTCGGAGAGGCCAGGGTCAGGACATTCATGGTGAGCTATTGCAATCCTGAATCCCCATCATTATTGGAGCTTCAGTGTTCACAAGCCTCTAGTCTTTCATAAGATATCTGTACAGCTAAATTATGTACTGTCAGGAGAAGAATATCTATATTGTTATATAATCTATATCTACGCTAACAGCAAACTCAGGTGATTAAGTGCCTGTCAGATAGGAAGAAAAACAGGGTCATCACAAAATAAACTAGTGATTTCTGTATACTTGGGGATTCCCTAGGTAGAGAGATGGACATAAGATTAAAATTAAAAGAATAAAAAGTAAATAAAATAAATAAAAAGTAAAGAGAATACCCTAAGACCAGATGATGAAAGCTGAACATAGTGGTCCCCAAGACTAAAACAACAAGAACAAAGAACCAGTACAATGGACCCCTGCTATCCGCAGATCTGGCATCTGCGGATTTGTCCCAATGTGGATACAGGGGCCACTGTGACAACGTTAAAGAAAAAAAAGTTTTTAAAAAGTTCCTTACCTTTTTGCTGGCAAACCGATCCGTTTGCAGGGCTGTAGACAGTGAAATCGTGCTCCTACAGCCTCTTCCAGGTCGCTCAACTTCCCCCCTCCCTTCCCCAAGGTTGCCCCATAATGAATTGGGGCAAGCCTAGGGAAGGGAGGGGGAAGTCAAGCGACCCGGAAGAGGCTGTAGGAGCATGATTTCACTGTCTACAGCCCTGCAAACGGAGCAGTTTGTCAGCAAAAAGGTAAGGAATGCTAATTTTAACATTTTTTCTTTTTTTACGTTTTTACAGTGACCTGACCCCATATCCGCGCTCAAGCGATTTCGCTTTACACGTATTTCAGTATCCGTGGGGTGTGTGTGTCCGGAACAGAACCCCCGCAGATACCCAGGTCCAACTGTAATGACAGAACAATGGGTGTGTGTTAGAGAGAAAGATGACAGACAGCAGGCTTGAGCCTTTAAGTTATAGTATCTTAGAGATGGGTAGAGTTGGAGAGATGCAACATTTTGTTGCAGATTCTACTTGTTCAACTCTATTTGAAAAATGTAAAATGTTAACACATGCAAAGTGAACATATGGGAACCAAGACACTGGGGAAGGAAGCAATAAAGATTTAACATGTCTGCTTATCTGCTGTACAGCAAGTCCTCACTTAAAGTTGTTTCATTGTAAGTCATTTCGTTTTAAAGTTATTGAGAGAAAAAAAAAATTCCTGGCCAGGGCCATTGCCTATGTGGAGTTTGAACATTGTCCCCATTTCTGTGTGGGTTTCCTCTGGCACAGAAAGTTCACATTTATGTCAATGTTAGAAGTGTTTTGGATCTTTATTTAGAAGTTTGGTGATGTTTCTGTGATCAGAAATATGCTGTAAACTCTTGTTTACATATACTAATTAGCCTACGGTAAAATTGGTTTCGTTATAAGTCATTTTGCAGTTTCCAAGAACCTATTGACAACTTTAAGTGAGGACTTGCTGTATTCAAATGTTTTCAGAGCATTTTCATTTATGCTAGCTATGTGGAGAAGCACTCATATCTTTAATATTTATCTCAGCTGATAGGCTTCATGTGCTTTTCTCACTTAAGAGGCAATTCACACTAGAGAACCAGTGATGCAGAGTCTCAAAGAGACTCTACTTTTGGGGGATAGGTACAAATATAACAAGATTATTCTCTGTTCCCCAACACTGCACTGATTTTAGTGAAAACATTTGAAACTGAGAACAGAATCTTGTAGCATCTTAAGAATTAACTCAGTTATTTCAGCATAATTTTTTATAGATTACACTTCACTTCATCAGATGCACAATGTAGTCTACGAAAGTGTATGCTGAAATATATATATATCTGCCAGTGGTCTATAAAAGATACAGTAATAGTAATATTAATGTCTAGAATCTATTACCAGCTCACCACTAGCAGAAAAGAGCTTTACAGATAATAAAATGCACTATAGCAAGTCTACCATCTGTGTAAAGCATTCAGCTCTATAAAATGTTTCAAATCTCACTTTACCATATAATTCTGTGGATTGGAAGTAAACCAAAAATGAAATACATTTTTTCTCAGCTGCAAAATCTCTTAATTTTATTAAGGAACACATTCAAACTCACGTGTCAGTTTCTTTTGTGAATTACTCCAGAGACAAACTGGCAATAATCAGTCTCTATGCAGGTTATCAAGTAGTGAAAAAGGCAGGTACAGGAAACTATCTCCAAAATTCTACTTGCACTGTTCTAGGTACACGTACATGTGTAGCAGTAGAATCATTAACAACCAAGGAGTGCAGGAAGAGTAAGGGCAAGGACTAACAGCAGCTTCTGTATACGCAACGCATTGAATACTTAGAGATACAGGGAAAACTATCCTACTGTATTATTTTGCACCTTAACAAGCTTCAGATAGAGTAACTGGTCAGGAACCTTATTCCATGGCTTCCTACTGCTGTAGTAGCATCAGCAACACAGCTACCACCCTAATGCTGCAACAAAAGGTTACTGATTCATGCATGCTTGTGATTACATCGAGTGAAGTGTAAACATAGATATAAGCAGAGCGCCACCAATGATAGCAGCAGTACTTTTTTCAGCCACTTTTCTGGGAATAGCTATAGCTATATTTCCTTGTTCACACTTGAATTCTTCAATATAAATGTGTGCCCAACCATAGGTTGGAATTGTTCGAGTAGAGAAGAAAGGTTCCAAAATATTTCCAAGGTTCTAAAATGTTCCAAGGTTCTAAAATACTTGTGAATATTTTTAAAATAGTGGAGGACAGGAAGGCCTCGCGGGATATGGTTCATGGGATCACGAAGGGTCGGACACGACTTAACAACTGAACAACAACAACAACAACAATCAAGAGATAATTTATATGCTTGCACTAAGGACATATAATGCCTTGTAGGTTTTAAACTTGATGTAAGAAGAGCAACAAGAACAGGAGAGCGAAACAGAATTACAGTGCAATCCACTTTAACGTTAGAGCAGCAGAGCACGCGCTCTGCCGCTCTAAGCCGTCGCAAACGTGCCTTAAAGCACGTTTGCAATGACTCTGGAGTAAGGGCCGTCAGCATGGAGGAGGGCAGCCCTCACTCCACTGCCCCACGAACCCTGCGTCCACTGATACAGGTAAGTCCTACACCGGTCAGTGCAGGGGCGGGGGGAACGGTAGGCAGGGGTGTGAAGACTTGGAGGGGGCAGGGATATCGGCGGCACGCTCTGCTGATATCCTAGGCCTGTTTCCGGGCCTGGCCGGCCTTACTCTCCCACCCCAGATGTACGTCAGCTTCATAGCTGGCATACATCCGAGGAGGCCTATAGGGTCCCAGCTGGCTTGCACCGGGGGAAGGGGACGAATGTCCCTGTCTCCCGAGCTGCCTGGGGCAGCCCGGGAATGGCATAGGATACAGCAGCCGGCTCTTTAGGCCAGCCATGTATCTTTAGGCAGGACTGTGCCGTTAGAAAGAAAATATGAAAAGTAATCAATGCAATTAAATGGTTGTTCATGGCCAAACATTCTAAAAATAACTGATGGATTTTATTTTATTTTACAAAAAGGATATTTAAGGACCAAAATACAAGTAATGTTGAACAACAAATTAGCATCTATCATGTTGGAATATTCCAGTGGCTCAGTTTGATAGTTTTTTATCCTCATGAAACTAAAGGCTGATCTACACGACAGCGTCGTGGAGCGTTTTTTAATCCGGCGGAGCCGCCGGACCTCCGCCCCACTGCCGCGTACTCCAAGTCGAGTGTTCTATTTTTTAGGGGGCGTGACGGCAGAGCTTGGAGGTGGCTCGCGGAGCTGCTGCAGCCTACCAATCACAGGAGAGGGGGGGAGGGTGGCTGAATGCCAATGTGAACGACAACCAATCACCTTGGAGGTTACATCCACACAGCAACTGCGCTTTCTTAGGAAGGCGGGACAACATGAGGGGCAACAGGCTTGAAGACACTCCCCCGCTTCCAGCGCGGAGGCGCCAGGCAGAGGCGACGGCGGAGCCTCTGTCTGTCGTGTAGATCAGTCTTAAAGCACTACCGCTCAATCATGAAGCCAACTGACACAGATTGCGTCAGTGGCAGATGACAAGGGGAATGAAGAGGAGGTGGTTTCAGGGTGCCCTTTACCCAGAGTCTGCTGCCACATCCCTCCAGCCTACCATGGACATGAGCCACATTGATCCGCTACCCACTCGAGCGAGAAATAGATCATCCACCATGCTCTTTGTAAGGTTCTCTCACACTGGAAATTCAAGACTTCCAGTTTTATTAACGGGCCCCACTCAAACAAAGGAGCTCCTTCATTCACACACAGCGCAATCCTATCCCCCATGATGTCATGATGTGCTTAAAGCATGTCTGCGACGCCTGAAAAGTAGGCTGCACCAGTGCCAGGGCCGGAACCACCACCAGGTCCAGCGCCCTGCGCCACGGAGCAAGTAAGTTCTTCACCAGGCAGCATGGCGGCGGGGGGGGCAGACCAGCCCTGGGAGGATTATCTCTGTAAATAAAATTGGAAGTTCTACACTTCCAGGTTTGAGGAAACCATGCAAGGAGCACGATAAGGGGCTTCCCCCCCAAAAAACGCCATGGCAGGGGTGCTGGTGGGCAGCGTTCCAAATTGCTCCACGCCTAAATTAAAGACATGTGCACTCAGGATGCATGCATGTCTTAATTCTCCCCACATACTTGGATGAGTTTCCTAAATCGTGCTGTATTTTTTTTGTCTGAACTGTCTTCCTATACATGCTATTTGGAGTGCATATAGAACATCTTCTATATGCACATTGTCTGAACATCTGTCTTCCTATACATGCTATTTGGAGTGGTTCAGACAAACTGCCCTCCCCCCACACACAATTAAGGAAACTGGTCCAGGAGCAGGGAATGGGTCACAATGTGTGTGTGCCATGACATTTTAATCATGTGGGGCTGGTTTTGGACAAAATGTATCATCTGAACTGGCTGAAGATAAATGAATAAATGGGATACAGCGGGTCTTATCTACAATCTACCTTGATTTGACAAGAAGATTTGTTTATGGATCATTCTGGTTTCACTTTTCTGTGAAAGTATCCACAAGATACAACCAAGATCAGTGAAGGTAATCAGATCTTGCCTCCTTTAATACAATGGTGGTAGTGTTGAAACTTTTGTAATGTGTGTAGGTTTATTCGCTATCTACACTTTTCATTGGTAGCTAAACTGGAGTAGCGGTTCTCAAAGTTCACCCCACGAGTAGGGGAAGTTGTAAGAACTTGCAGGGGTGGGGCGACAGCGGTGCCAGTACTCCAGGGATTGTGCTGCCGCCGGGAAAAAGGGTATTTTTTAAAAAACGGCTCTCTGGAGGGTGCAGGGTAGCCTGCGGTCCCCTCTGCAGGCCTTCCTGCATTTCAGATTGGCTCCCTGAACTGATCAAGACCCACTTCCGGTTTCAGACAAAACCAGAATTGGGTCTCAATCGCTTCAGGGAGTCTATCTGAAGCACGGGGAGGCCCACAGAGGAGGTCGCGGGCAATCCCGCACCATCCAGCGGGCCGGTGCAACTCCCAGTAAGTTAAAAAAAAAACATTTTTCCTGCTGGCGGCAGTGGGACTTCACCTTAAGGGGGGGGGAGCGACTGCATTCGGTTTTTGTGGTGGGTTGCGACCCACCAGTTTGAGAAGCACTGGTCTAGAGCTTATCATAATGACAATGGCTCATCTTAGCCCCATATAGTGAAGGCAATGGGCCATCCCACTCCCATTTATCAGTTTTCCTCCCCCTCATGAACAGTTGCTTTATTCCCCAGAAATACAGATGTCAAAAAATAAGAATTCTCCCAAGGAATCACACTCTATTACACCCATAGGCTTCCCTTTGCAGCAGTTAAATAGCCAGCAGATGATTTCATGGGAGTATTGTACAAGTAGCACTATTGATGTACTGTATTGTCCTGAGTATAAGACGCACCTGATTATAAGACGCACCCTTAAAGTTTGGTGCTATTAAAAAATTGAATTAAATCACTGGCATTAAATTGCAACAGCCTGATTATAAGATGCACCCCTAGTTTAAAAACTGAAATTAGGAGAAAAAAGTGAGTCTTATACTCAGACCAATACGGTAATTCTGAAGTTAGCTTTGAGCCTAAATACTAGCATTCATCTCATTTATGGGAAAGAGAAGAGGCAAATGAGGGAAATTGCATGCACAGTTGCCTTGCAACAACTATGTTGTTTAATTTGCAATAACTGACAGGACCACCTGCTCCCATACAAACCTGACAAGTTGTTAAGATCCTCATTGCTGGCCCTAGGTGTCCCCACCTTCAGAAGTGAGGAGGGTGGCTACTGGGTATAAGGACCTTTCAGTAATGGCATCTCATCTGTGGAACTCTCTGTCCTTATATGTTTGCATGATGCCAAAAATTAATGTATGCTATCTTAGAAATGTTATACTGAAAGGCAGAATAGAAATATTTTAAATAAAATACAATATACTGTTCTTCTTTTCCATGTACAGGCTTCATTCCAGTATGAAGTAGGCTGCAATGTTACAGTAACAGAAGATAAAGTATGGAGCTTGCATTTAGGATGAGAAGCTAGATTCAGCCTGCAGAGCACCAGCTGTCTACCCCAAATTTGCTGTCTACCCCAAATTTACAGTACAGGATATACCTTCGACAGCTTGACTAAAACTACTTACAAATATTAAGTTTGGAGCATTTGGGGAAGGTATTAGGTATTAAGTAGGGGTATGAAGCAGTGGTGTCACTAGGGGTGTGTGGCCTGCACTGGGCGACACGCTGGGAGGGGGCGATGCACTTCTGCCCAGTACCTCTGGCACTTTGGTGGTCTGTGCTTGAAAACACAGGCTTTGCCAAAGGGCCGGAGGTCCCCAAGCAGCCTTGCGTGCCTGGGAGAGCCTTCCTCTGCTCATGCAGGCACGCGAGGCGGTGGAGCCTGTGTTTGAAACCAATGCCCCGCTGAGGTTCTGGAGGTTCCCGAGTGGCCTCGTGCACCTGCATGAACAAAGGAGGCTCTCACGGGGCCTCTGGAATTTCAGAGGGGGAAGGGGCGGACGTCGGCTTCAAATGGCTGCTGACACGAGTGGTTGGTTTTTGTTCAGCGGCGGCCGCAGAAAAGGCAGAGCTGCTTTGCCCCCAGAGCCACCTTGACACAGCTGGGCCCTTCCCTAGCCCAGAGGAGGCCTGGGGAAGTCCCCAGTCTCCCAAAGAGGGGCCTGTTGCACAGCCTCGCCAGAGGGAAAGCGGCGCGGCAGCGCACGCCCACTGGCCAGAGCTGCCCCTATCTGGCCTCTCCCTGCAGAATGCAGGCAAAACGTAGGCAAAGAGCAGAACACAGGCAAAGAGATAACTTCCAATTAAAGTTTGCCACAACCAAAGCACACATCCTGGAAAGTAAGCTCGATCGAAATTAGGGAATGTCTGGGAGTGGGACTTATAAATGTGATTTGGGTGTGCATGCGCATGCGTGCGTGTAAAATCCAGTGGGAGATCAGATGCTCTATCCAGGAATTTGGAAAATCCTTGTGTCTTTTAACCCCCTCCTTTTTTCTTCTAGAAGGTGTCATGAAATTAAAATAAGCTTGGATTTCACCTTGGCTTGGATTTCACCTTGCTTAAGTACTTTTGCCTGGGTTATGTGATGTAGACAGTTATTTAATAACAGACATGTATAAGTAGTATGGTGACATCTATTTACATTAACTTGGTGGACAGAATGGGGGAAGGGTGGGCGGAAAAGTCACTTCAAAACATTATACAGTAGATCTCTTCTAAAATCCTGCATGTTTTTTATTATCTTAAAATGTGGCAAATGAAATGTTATGAGACTGGAGTGGGCATTATTTTTCACTCTCTCCCCTATTAAAATCTTTTTACGTACCATCTGTATTCTTCCTTATCTTACATGGTCATTAATTTCTCTTGAAAATGGGATATATTTTTGCTATTTAAAAATGGGGAGGGAGCATTTTAAATAAGTTCATTCATCCAGTAATACTGTATTTAATAAGCCTGCCTGATCAGCAGACCTTCTGAGGACTACCATGTCTCTGTATGAAAGTATGGAACTTTGCTTATCCTTAAATGTTTCAGAAGGCTTCAGTCTGAAACTTAAAAAAGGACATATGCACACTGTTAAAGAGTGCAGATTTCTTTGAAATGTTCCCAGTATTAGCTTCTGACTACAGTATATGTGTGAGCTTATAAATTTTCTTGTTGTGAAGTTCCAAATGCAATTGGCAATGAGATACGTTAAGAGGGAGCTCGGGGAAGGGTGCCACTATTAAGAGAGTGACAGGACATGGAAGATATGGCGGTAGAGGTTGGACAGGTTGTTCAAGGAGGAGGGTCCATCATAGGCAGATTGTCCCTCTTTCTGGTCCCTCCCCCAACTCTCCGATGCCTTGGCAGTGATTCCCTGAATCTGAAGTTATTGCTCTTGAATGCCAGGTCGGTGAATAATAAAACCCACATCATTCAGGATTTAATTCTGGATGAGGACGCCGACCTGGTATGTATTACAGAGACGTGGCTGGATGAGGCGGGAAGTGTAGGTCTCTCCCAACTTTGTCCACCAGGTTTCCAGGTGATGCAGCAGCCACGATTGCAGGGACGGGGAGTTGCAGTGGTCTATCATGAAACCATCTCCCTTGTCTGGTGCCCTGTTCAGCAGTCCACTGGGTTTGAGTGTCTGCATGTCGTGTTGAGAGGGTCAGACAGGATTGGAATTCTGTTGGTGTACCGCCCACATTGCTGCCCAACTATCTCCCTGCCTGAGCTGACAAGGTTAATCTCGGGGGTGGCATTGGAGTTCCCCTGGGCCTGGCTATTAATGCTGGGGGATTTCAGTGTTCATGCTGGGGCCCCTGGGGTCGGTGTGGCTCAGGATTTCACGGCCGCCATGAGCCTGTCCCAGAAGATTGTGGCCCTGACACATGAGGCGGAATATGTGCTGGACCTGGGGTTTACAGCTGCACAAGGAAGTAGGGATCTGGATGTGGAGGAAATTAAGATCACTCCATTTTCATGGGCAGATCACTTCCTGGTAAGGTTTAGGCTTACTGAAGCTTCTTACCTCCGCAGAGGTGGGGGACCGCATTCATTGTATGGTCTGCCCCCGGAGGCTAATGGATTCTGAACGTTTCCAGAGGGCTCTGGGAAATTTTCCAGCTGCCAAGACTAGAGACTCATCTGAAGCTCTGGTTGACCTCTGGAATGGGGAAATGGTCAGGACAGTGGACAAGGTCGTTCCTGAGTAACCTCTGCCATGTCGCAGACTCAGAGCTGCTCCTTGGTTTACTGAGGAGCTGCGAATGATGAAGCGACAGGGTAGACGTCTTAAGCAACGGTGGCAGAAAATTCGTGCCGAGTTTGACCAAACACTGATTAGAGCTCATTATAGAGCCTATTCTGTGGCGATGATAACAGCGAAGCGTGCTTTCTTCTCTGCTACCATTGTGTCTGCAGGGAACCGTCCAGTGGAATTGTTCTGTGTTGTTCGAAGCCTACTCCATCAGGCCCCTCCAACAGACCAAGAGGAACACACAATAGCCCGCTGTGACATGTTTGCAAAGTACTTTGCAGAACATGACCTGAATGCCAGAATAATAATGTCTGACTATGTCCCCTTGGTATCTGCTGGTCCAGTTTTGTGGGATTCTTTTCAGCTCGTACAGTCTGAGGATGTGGACAGACTCCTTTGGAGTGTGAGGCCATCTTCCTGCTTGGTTGATCCTTGCCCAACTTGGCTTATCAGATCTGCTCAGGATGGGGTTGGCTGAGTGGACGGGGAGGGTGAATAACTCCTCCTTGATAGAGCGGGTGCTGCAGCTTGCCTTGTGGAATCCCTTCGTGGATTCCACAGTGTTGGACAATTACCAGCCAATTTCCAGCCTCCAGTTTCTGGGCAAGGTGATCAAGCGGGTGGTGGCTTTGCAACTCCAGAGGGTCTTGGATGAAGCGGATTATCTGGATCCCTTTCAATCTGGCTTCAGGCCAGGCTTTGGGACAGAAACACCAGGTTGCCTTGGTGGATGACCTACGCCGGCGACTGGACAGGGGGAATGCGTACCTGTTAGTCCTGCTGGACTTCCCAGCGGCTTTAGACACCATCAACCATGGCGTCCTTCTGGGCCAATTGGCTGAGTTGGGGGTTGGGGGGCATCGTATTACGGTGGTTCCACTCCTACTTGGTGGATAGATCCCTGATGGTGGTGCTGGGCAGAGGCGTCGTCTGATACGGGGCGGTGGTGCGGTGGGCCCCAGGGCGTGGGGCGGAGAGGCTCGGGGGGGCGGGAGCCTCCCCAAGTTCCGTGTTTTTTTTCCTTTTTTTTCTTTTTTCGGTAACTTTTCACCGATTTTAAGTAAAAAAAAAAAGCGGGTATTTTAAAAATTATGTATGCTTTGCCGGCACTAACTTGAATAGGACGTTCCCTCGACGATCTTCCTGCTCCCAGGCGCTTCTCCCTGAGCGGGACTCTGTACCGCCCCCAGCAGCACTTTCCATAGTTTGCACATGCGCAGACCCACGGAGTCTCCAGGGTCGTTCTGGGCATTCGCAAACTCCCTGGAGCGTCCCTGGAGCGCCGTGGGTCTGCGAACGCGCGGTACAGAGTCCCGCGGCCGGGCGCACGGAGGAGCTCCGCCCAGGAGCAGGAAGAACATCATCGAGGGAACGTCCTATTCAAGTTAGTGCCGGCAAAGCATACATACTTTTTAAAATACCCGCTTTTTTTTTTTTACTTAAAATCAGCGAAAAGAAAAAAGGCAATAAAACTGTCGAAAATAGGTTTCGATTTTTGACATTTTTATTGGGGGCCGTTGCGTTTTCCGCCCCATATGGGGGGCGCCTGGCGACGCCACTGGTGCTGGGGGATGCCTGTTCAACACTCTGGTCCTTGTGTTGTGGGGTGCCACAGGGTTCAATCCCGTTCCCCCATGCTATTTAACATCTACATGAAACAGCTGGGAGAGGTCATCCAGGGATTTGGAATGGGGTGTCATCAGTATGCTGATGACACCCAGCTCTATCTCTCCTTTCCACCAGATTCCAGGGTGGCTGTTGAGGCCCTGGAGTGCTGCCTGAAGGCGGCTGGACCTGAATGAGGGCTAACAAGCTGCGATTAAATCCGGACAAGACAGTTTCAACTGGTTCAGAAATCCACGATGCAGGTGCTAGAGCAGGGGTTCCCAATCTTCGGAGGCCCACGTACTCCCTACGCGGGCCTCCGGTTGCCCCGCGTACCCCGGACCTTCGGAGGCCCACATACCCTTTCCCTCCAGGCTGTGGCATAAGCAGGAGGACTCACCTGCCCGTGCCACAACCCATAAAAATGTCACCGAGATGTCCCCAGTAGCTCCTCCTACCTGTTCTCCTGGGCGCCGCCATCTTGGATCTCATGAAATCTCGTGAGATCCAAGATAGCGGCACCCAATTCTCATGGGGAGGGTGGAGCAGGGTGTTTCTGGGATGGGATTGGTTGGCCGGGCCGGGGAAGGGAGAGGGATCAACTTCAGCCTCCTCTGCCATATCCTATCCCCCTTCCCTTCCAGCAAAATAGCTGCCGCACATTCGAGTAGACCCATAGGGATGGCTGGAGCTCTACTCGGGTTAAACATTCCTTTACCCCGAGGATGCAGGCCCCTTACTGGACAGGATGCGGTGGGCACCTTATCTGCACCGCTGCATCCTGCTAGACAGGATTGGGCTGCCAGAAATTTAAGTTCACTGGACACAACTCCAAATTCCTACAATGAAGTTGCTTTGGCCATGTCTTCATAGTGAATATATATGAGGAAAATTATATGTGTGCAGAATTGTCACACATCATCATCTAAATGAGAAATTCATACAAATTCTACACAAAAGTGATTTCTGTGTAGGAATTTTATCATGGGTGAAGCAGTTCTAGCACTTTCTCAAAGAAATGTTCCTAAATAAAAGAATGAACATTCCAAACTAAATATATTGTTCTCTGCTTTCTAAACTTGTGGGCCCAGTTCATTGGGATGGTAGTGAAGAGGTTGGAAAGCTAATCCTGATAAGATGGGAACAGAAGCGTCACTAGGACGCGCGTCACCCCAAGGCAGGGGGGCGCGCGTCGCCCTAGTGACGCTCCCGCGTCACCCTCCGGACGCTCCAAGGCCTGCCCGGGAGCCGGCCTCGGAGCGTCCGGAGGGTGACACGCGCGGGTGTGCGCGCGTCACCCCGTGGTGTGCGTCACCCCCTGGCGGCCCGCCCCCCCACCACGCTTTAGCGACGCCTGTGGATGGGAATGAGAGAAGAAACATTGAGAGGGAATTCAACAACCAGCAGCTGGAGAAAAGACCTGCTTGATTCATGCCCTTTGGGTCAGTGCCTAGAGCAGCTGGTTTCTATTTACATCTCATCCTATTCTGTACTATCTAGACTATCCCACCTGTCTGCCTGTATGGGGTATTTCCTTCCCAACAGGCAGTCAAGGTAAGTAAGCAGCGTTGACATCTTCGTTGGTGCCAAAGCTTATACAGGTGTTCCCCCATCTGTGGGTCCTGTATCTAGAGTTTCAGTTATCCACAGATCAAAATTAGTGCCCCAGAATGCCTTACAAAGCCATTCTGAATCTCGCAGTGGCCATTTTACACAGTAGTGCAAAAACACACCAGCGGTAGAAGAGCCATCTGAGCCATTCTGAAACCATCCGCGCCATTCTGAAGGTATGTATATGGGGGTTCGCTACTATCTGCTGTTTCAGGTATCTGCGGTAGGTCTGGGAACATATTCCTTGTGGATGCGGGGGGGACGCTTGCAATTCTTACTCCAGCAGTTCCTCAATAACAACCCACCTATTGAAGCACTGTCACAAAGAATCTTTAATATGCTTTCATTCTAATCTATAAATCTCATCTGCAATCAGATCTCCACACCATCACCTTATGCATTAGCTTAGGGAAGCCTAGAAGGTAGTACAATTTTTGAGGGAAGCGCAAGTTGAAAACGTTGGAGAAATACTGTAAGCCTATGAAATGTTAACAGAGTTCTGTTCTCCTATTCTGTTCACTTCCTTGCTCTTGCTTCCTTCTCTATCACAGTATAGGCATAACTACATATTATATGTATAAAATGCTTGTATCTTTTCCCCCATGGAGGCAAAAGCAGCTGAGAAACTTTTATGTGGAAAGCAGCCCTAAGGGAAAGAGTTAAGAAGAAATCCTTCACCTTTGCAGATCTCCCACTTCAAAATGCAGCCACAGTAGATGAACTGCATTTTTAACAGTGCAATTCTATGCACGTCTACGTAGAATTAAGTTCCACTGAATTCAATGGGACACTCCCAAGTGAGTACAGGATTACTGCCTAACAGCCCGACCTTAAGGGCACACTATGCCGGCGGAACACACGTTTTGCCTGCATAGCATGCTTTCCGGCTGTTGCAAACATGACTCAGCCAGAGAGCACAGCCAGAAGTGGCAAGCAGCCAGGTCTGCATGGTGATGAACCGCAGACACCCGTTGCCTCAAATAAGGCCACGTACAGAGTCGGAGGGAGGCAAGGGAGGGCGGAACGGGGTGGCGATGGGGGCAGATTGGGCTCAGGAAGGAGGCAGGTTCGGCGGCAGCAGTGGCCACCGAATCCTAACCCCCCCCCCCCTCCTGGGCGTGATCCGCCTTCATGGGTCAATGTGGACTTGCTCCAGCAATATCGGTGGCGCAGGTTCAGGTTGTACCCTGGGGCAAGTGAACAAATGTTCCCTTACTTCAAGGAGGCCGAAGCTCCCCTGTGCGATTCAGCAGACTTCATGCTGGCATCACTGCATTGCCGTGCGGGGGTGTTGCGGTGGACTGCACTGTAAAAGTCTCCCCCAAAGAATCAGAGAACTATACATAACATGTAGTTCTTCCCTAGTCCAAATGCACTGCATGATCACATGGGTCTACAGGTGGGCACGGAAGACTCGGAAGACCTTGGAGCATGGGTAGAGGCTCCCATGCTTAGACAAAACCTCTACCCACAGTTCTTTGGAGCCCTTCTGTTGACTACTGCTACATTATGTTGTCAAATCAATATTGGATATACACTTTGAGAAGAGGCCAACGAAAGATATGATTTGTGTGTTCAACAGCAATATGCAGCACATATCTAATTTTGCAATGCAAACTAAAACGTATCTCAAGTGTGACTAGTTCACATAATTAAATTATGGCTGCAATCCTATACACCAGAGGTTCACAACCTGTGGTATACATACCACTGGTGGTACTTTGTGCAAACACCAGTGGTACGGAGCAGGCTGGTCCTTATCTCTCTTCTGTCTTGCAATTCAGTGTTGTTCTGGTCTTGCCTGTGGAACACTGATCCCCCAGGGCCTCTTATCTGGAATAGCAGTAATTAGCTGCTAGGAACAGTAATCAGCTCATTCTCTTATCTGCCTTCTGATCTCTCTCTCTCAGCTGCTTCTCCTCCTTATCTCCAATCTGTTCGGTATTGCTTCCTATATATATAACATTGAACCACTAGGTGGCACAGGCAAGAAGGAGAAGCAAGAAGAAGCAGGCAAGCCTTTTATTTCCAGTTTCTTTTTACTTCTATTTTATTGTTGTATTTGAGCAAGCTGCTCAAATTGCTGTATTTGAACTGTATCTGAGCAAGCTGCTGCTCATATTTGCGCTCATATTTGTAGAGATTCAAATCAATAGGCATGAATAGGAGGGGGGGGGAGCAATGAAACGTAACTGTCCTGGGGAAAGATAGGTCAAAAAACAGAGAGACTGAAAACTGAGGATGCATGATATTCTACTCCTGAAGGGAAGCCTATCAGCTCTTTTGGATAAGCTTCCAAAGCAGGAAGTAGATCTGTGAATACTACTGTTTGAAAGAAAAACAACCACCACCAGTGGCTTAATTGCTGCATTTGCTGACACTATCAGCTATCTAGTGTACATATTTAAATTAAATATTATAATTTTATTTATTGGCACAGGTGGTACTTCATAAAATTTGACTGTGACAGGTGGTACACCTGGTGACAAAGGTTGGGAACTTCTGCTATACACAGTTACCTGGGAATAAGTCTCATTGAATTCAATAGGTCTTTTTTCTGAGTAGGCATGCATAGGGTTGTGCTGCGTCTCCAAGTTTAAGATTCTGAATGTATACTAAAATGGGACGACTATCTACAGAGAAAAGAAGAAAGGTGAGTGCGAAAGCATATGAACTGGATATAAAAAAGGGGAAAAAACAGAAGGGCAGAATGGGAGCTTAAATAGAAACAATGAAGACCTTTGCTGAGAAATCAAGAATAAGAGACCTAACCAGTCAGTCAGCCAACCACATGCAACTTTTAAATCCACTGCTATATGAACTGCCAAGAGTCATCCCAAGAATAATATTGTACTTATCACCCCAGGGACATTAAAAATGAATTCCCTTTTGTGCTATAGCTCTAACAGAAGTGATTAGTGGAAATGATTAGGGACATTATTATCTAGGAATTTTTATACTTGGCTAAACATTTTAATTCTAAAATTTATTTTATTTGAAAAGTACAGTATATAAAATAATATGTTACTTGGCAACAAAATCTACAAAATGTACTTGTTAATACCATTTTCATATTTAATTCCAGCCGATGATTCTGCAGAATGTGTTACTGATGTTTTAGCCTACAAAAATGCTATATCAATTGACTGAACTACAACATGCCATTAAATTATTTTAAATTGGTTTGAAGAGTGTGTGTTATTCAAATAATAATAAATACTCTTATAATGGGAAGAGAAAGAGAGAACATATTTCCCAAAACACCTGTTAATTATTCTATGTGACCTGTTATGAGTGTTGTTATAATAATCATTATTATTGCTACTATTCCTTAATACTGGGAAACATGAAATTAAGATGTATAGGCTTGTAATATTTAATACACATGATAGTATAATACTGTGACTAAAAGACTGAATTTAAAATAATGAATAAGGTAGCATGTTGTTTGCACTTGAAAGTTTAATATCATGTGAGTCTGCTCTACCCAACTTTGGCAACAATTTTATAACTAACTTCAAGGAACCAGGAATGGGTCAAATGAGTTGAGCTAAAGCTCTGAGATGGTCTGCCTGATTTAGAGGGATATTGCTCAGTTCACTTTTAGTCAAACATTTGGGAGCATAATATATACAAATGACTCAACCAAAAGATGCAGCATAAACACCTCTCGTTCCTATTTAAAATAGCATTATTGTGCAAATTACTAATGGAAAATTACGTAACTTATTATTACATCTAACTAACATTTATATCATGAAGAAACACACACAGATGACTAAACAGTACACTTAGCATAAGGATTAAGAGTTCTTACCCCATATTTACACTGGCGGGATGTTGCTCCATACTGAAAGCGACACTGTTCATCAGCATCATACACCTGACCTGGGGCCACAGCAGGATAAAGAAAGTCACGCTTGGGAGGCTCATTATCAAGGCAAGTACCACGGCCTGAACTGAAAGGAATTAGGGATACTATTAAGTAGTATCAGAGACAAAATATGCATCCGATTCTCATGCAAAACAGATGTTTCAAATGTGCTGAAAAAGTACACATGCTAAAAACATAGACCAAGGAAAAAACTAAAAGATTAAAAACATTTTAGTAGTATGCACTTCACTATTTTATCATTGTTCTAACTGCTCTATTTATTTTAACTGAAAGTATCACAATTGGTGAATAGCTAACAAAAAGTAGTAAATAAATGTAATCCTGTCCTTTAAACCTGTCCTACAAATATCAATAAACACAAACTGAAAGCCCCCTTGAGCACACTGAACTTAACCAAAGGAAAATTATTTGACCAGTGAATGCTTTCCAACTAGTTTTTTTTAGACATCAAGTGGACATCATTTGGACATTTTAACAATTGTGCATGGTGTCAATGCTTTTTAACCATAGTTAATTGCTTTTCCCAAACGTATAGAAAATTCCTAGTTAACATACGAAATTCCTAGACCTCCTACTTTGGCAAGGCTCTCCTCTTCAGGACAGGTAGCTATATACCACGCTGAAAAACTCTCTCTCTCTCTCTTCCCCCCCCCTTTCCTCTCCCTGCCACCATTTTGCTGGCACACCTCCAAGTAGCCCCAAAGGGGCTGCTGGGGCTCAACACGGGGGAAGGGAAGATTTTACCCTTACTTAGAGGCGATCTTCAGCCCCGCACTGGATGCAGCAAAGCCTGCCCCGGCACCGCTGCATCTGAGCGCAGGGCTTTTAATAGGATTGATCTGCCCGTCTCTTTGCTGAGTTAAAGGGAATGCTCTACAATACATGACTCTGATCTGTTATCCAGTCTAAGATCCCATATTCCAAACAGGGCTGTGTGAATCTCCCTAAAATCCAGCTCTTATGGCAACAATGCTGGATGCAGGGCCAATGGCACACGTCTGCTGCATCCAGCACACCATCCAGGGACCAGGCCAGTTGGGAAAGAAGTAAAATTCTCATCTTACCTTCCCAGCCACTGCATGGTCCCTGATGGAACTCCTCAGATCCATGTCAGCTCTTTTGCTGGCACAGCTCTGAGGAGCCTGATAAGAGCATCTATGGCCCAGGATGCGGGTCCACGTTGTCCCACTTGGATCCCCGTCCCTCTGCCAGCAGAACCCTGCCAATGGCCATTCAGGCTTTCCTGCTGCTGCACTAGTGGTAGCACTGCACATATCGGCAGAAAGGCTACTGCGCCAGCAGGGCCCTTGTTGTGCTGGCATACTCGGCAGTACACCAGTACAATGGGCCCAAAGAATTGGGCAGTAAATGCTTGATGCTGGTTTTAAAGGTTTGTGGCTTACACTGTTTCTCTGTGGTTCAGACATAAGTTGTTGACATTGGGCAGAATCATGGTTTTCACACAGGTAGTGGAACAAGAACGAACTGTATCCATAAGTAAAAAAATTAACAGTCTTATATGCTGGAACAATCAAGCAGAAGTACTACCTTTTAAATATTGAGAAAAGATGAAGATAAAGTCAAAACTATTCTTCATATTTTTACAGCCCAATCCTACCTAAATCCTCGCGTGGCGATCCAGCGGCACCAGCATAGCTACCGCTGTATCCCACAGGTGATTTTCGGCTGCTGGAATTCTCCTCGGAGTAAGAGGATATTTATCTCCTGGCCCCGGGGTAAGCCCCAACAGCCGCTATGGGTCAACTCGGACCTGCGCCAGTTTGATCGCTGGCACAAGTCCCTGTTGACCCAGAAAAGTGGATCAGGCCTGGGAAAGGGTTCAGGATTCAGCATGCACCGCTGATCCCGCCCCCTCCTGGGCCTAATCCACCCTCCTCCCTGCCCCTGTCACTGCCTTGTTCTGCCCACTCACTCCCCCATCCCAGCTCCCGTCCCGTTCAACCCCCTGCACGGGTTTCCCTGCTTCGACAGGTCTCTGTGGGTCTGCTGGTGCACAGGAGGCCACTCTGGCCTCCCCGCCAGTGGGCCCTCTTCATTGGTAGGCAGAGGCTGTTTTGCGAATGCTATAAAGCAGCCTCCACCAGTGCAACACTAGTTACACCGGCAGTTAGGATTGGGGTGTTTTTCTACTGTCTGCCAGTGACTGGTATATTACAACATTTAAAAAGCAAACTTAAAAGAAAGATACAAATAAATGAACAGATATTGTAAAATGAACACACGCTGTTACAAATCTAAATCTCAAATTACCGGTATGCCATTAGAAGATTAAGATCAAGTCACAAAAAGTCAGTAGAAAGAGAAAGGAAAAGTGTTTAATGCTTCCATAAGACACTGACGGCCCAATCCTATCATGAAATTTACAGCAACGGGACAGTGTCCCGCTGCTGTATACTGTTTTGTATGTAAGTCAGCTGCCGGTGGCCATTTTCAAGGTGCCATCACAAAGGAGCGACAGCACTGGCGACCCGCTACCATGGCCACAACCTGCTCCAATACAGGTAAACTGGGGGGGGGGGGAGGAGAGAGATTGTGGCCAGGGAGGGGAAAAAACAGAGCATGATGGGGGAGGAGGCGAAGGCTGGGAGGGAGAGGGAGTATCTAGCACCAGTTGCACACACTGGATCTTATCCCATCTTTCGAAAACCTCCCTGCCTCTTTTGCCTCCTTGGACATATGCCACCAAAATAGATGGCATATGGCTGAGGAGACTAGTAGGCAGCCTGAGGGCTTGCATGCAGATAATATTTTTTACTTACCTCCTGGTTGCCCCCCCCCCAAACACACACACTATAGCCTGCAGCATGTGCCTTTTTGGCATGACTGCATGCTATAACAATGCAGGGGTAGGATGGCGCTCTAAGTTACTTATTCACATGATCCTTTTTGTATGATAAAATGTGGGTTGAATTATGCAACTTGCTACCTACATATCATCACCACACAAAAACTACTGTGTCAATCAGTCCGTGGGGGTTATTTAATCGGACTCAGAAGGGAATTCCAAATAATGGTATTACCACAAAGATTGCCTCTTTGCTATCTGGTATGGGTGCAGTAAAGATAGTAGAGGGTTTTGTTTTGTTTTGTTTTTTGCTTGAGATTCAGGGGAGAAGAGTTAAGGAGTGTTTTTGCACAAAGCCAGCAATTTTGTCCAGAAGACTACAGCAGGCGAGTTCGAGTCACAGAACACTGGCGTAATATGTTGCCAATGAATGACCTTCCACTCCTTCCCCAACAGACAGATCACCATGTCGGCTTCTAACACTCACACTGTACACACTGCAACAGTCAGGGAAAGAAAGGCATTAATAGCAGTCACTATGTATATTTTCCAAACGAAATGCTACAGCTTTATCAATGAATGTAAAGTACTCCTGGACACTGCCTGAAATTTCATGTACTGCTGTAATCAAAATCATCCTAAACTGAAAGCCTGATTCGCCAAAAAAGGTCCAATGTCAGTGTGACGTAAATATAGAATGCTATAAATGGCTGCTAGACCCCAAATAATCCTCTTTAGTACGGTACATGTTGTCTGGAAACATGAAGAGTTGAAATCAATCACAAGTTGAAAGTATCCATCAAAATTAGTTCTTCAATTTAACATTGCTATCACCTTTCAGGTGAGATTTTTTATCAAAATTTTCAGGGAAGGGATAGGCACAGCTCTGGAATCTATAATGATCAAAATCACATTACTCTACATAAGAACCACATGGCCAAAAATATTTGCAAAGCAATGCAACAAAAATCCAGACTAAGCTGATACAATGCAATGTATAATCACTAACTGCTCAGAAGAAACATATATGAAGCCAGTAATTATGTGGTTCATACATAGGGTAGCCTTCAGAGTGTGCATGGCCACTGCCGGGTCTGTGGTTGGGACACATTTGTGTAGAGGCATCAGTTGTGTTTACCAGTATCTCCAGGTACACAGTTTCCCCAATTCCTTTGATAGTGGCATATTCTTTTGTTAAAGGTAAAGGTATCCCCTGACAATTAAGTCCAGTCGTGTCCGACTCTAGGGTGTGGTGCTCATCTCCATTTCAAAGCCGAAGAGCCAGCGTTGTCCGAAGACGCGTCCGTGGTCACGTGGCTGGCATGACTCTCCTTGCGGCAGCGCGTAGCATGCAGCTGGAACACGGAGCGCTGTTTACCTTCCCGCAAGCAGTACCTATTTATCTACTCACATTGACATGCTTTGGAACTGCTAGGTTGGCAGGGGGGGTTGTTAGTGGGGTTTAAAAATAAAACAACCACTAGAGACTGACTTGTCTACATCACTGCGATGTTACATTGCAAACGGACATCAAGTACTGTCAGATCCCAAACTTTTGATTCTTACTTAAACATTGGTTGATTAAATAATAAATTGTACAGGTCTACCACATTTCCAATTTCTTTACATTTCTATTTTCAATTATTAATGTTCTTACTAATGATTATTATTAATTAAAATAATTAATAATCTTATTATATCAAATTTCTGGAAGCTTTTTTTTGTCCTGACTGTAAAAACTTGTAATGATTTTTTCTTACCTTAAGAAAAATTAAGAAAGCCAAATTCTAACTCTAAAGTTGGTGGTCAATTACAAATAAATTTCATCTAGCTTTTTTGTGAACGCCAATCAATATCTACAGTATTATTCAAATTATCTACAAGAGAATATATGATACGATATGCAACACAAAAAGAAATTACATGCAACATAAAAGCCAGGCCTCTAAAATAGTACATCTGAGACAGTAATGCTAAAACAAAAAATCCATCTCACGTTCACACCTTCTTGGATGTAGTCTGTACATTTAAAAGGGGCTAAACTGGGAGAAGACCTGCATGGGCAGCACCATCAACTTGGCTAGAGCCAGTCACCAGTTTAGGGTTCAACCATTGTAGCAGGGTATCCCCTTTCCTCCTCCCTGCCAACTTGTGTTCCTCCAACAACTGACCAGCCCTGTTATACCAGATGAAGGTAACCTGTTTGGCAGGAAAGATCCTCATATGTAGCAGCATGCAAAGAACCTACTGCTACGTGCAACAATCTCTGGACTGGAGCTCAAGTATATGTTGTTGTTTTAATCATTGCATATTCACCCCAGCAAGACATGATGGAGTGTGAAATTTTGCAAGAATCTATCATCTCTCTTCAAAGACTACTTACTCTAAAAAACTGGTGATATAATCTCTGCTGCAGGCTGACCATGAGAAAGGGTTGGTGTTTGCTGTAATGTGAGCTGCCATAAGTTTTGCCGCTTCATGACCTTTGGTCCCACAAGAATTTCCAATTCCATCATGGTTCATACCAAAACTGTCCAAAAGAATGGGAGGGGGAGGGAAGGAGTCCATTATTTTATATGGAATATAAAATTTTATATTATATGATTTTCACACAAACTTAATGAAAAATATGCACAATGAACAAGAATTAAAACAAGTAAATATAATGAATTCAGTCTAAAAGCTATTGGTGAAGAGATTTAGTCTTGAAGTCTTACATAAAACATAACACAGTACTACTGTTTATATCTGTTTTTTATATAAGGTTGTCCAAATATTCAACTTTAGTTCAATCTAATCTTTTTACTAACACAATATGTTTGCATTAAAAAGGATTTAAAGAAGATAAAGTAGTTACTGTTATGAATAGTAAAGCAGATATATTAAGCAGCTAGGCAATATTTCAAATTATGAAATGAGATGACTCAATCACATGTTAGATATCTAAACTCTCCGTGCAAACTTTACAGACCACTTATTGTCTTCAAGCACCATTCAAATACATGGGACAATAAAATGATTCATTAACCTCCTTCCTCCAAACACAAGGCTTCAAAAACACAGTCATGCGGTGTGGAATATTTCAGTGAGATATATCTACTCTACTGCCATAGGGATTTGTTTTTTTTTTTTTATTAAAACACATTAGTTTAGTTTAGATATCATACCAAACCACAGTTGATACTAACCATAGTTTAACCATGGTCTGAACTTCCATTAATGTACTGTAGGTAAACCATGGATTTAAATCTGCTTGTCTGCTTATATTGTCACTCCCATTTCCATGGTGCAGCAATAGGAGTTGTAACATCTACTCTGACTGGCAGCAGTGTTCCAAGGTCTCAGACAAAGGTCTTCCCCAGCTCAGCTACCTGAGATCCTTAAACTCAAAATATCAGGGACTGAATCGGGAGTTTATGCATGCAAAGCTCTGTTACAAAGCTATTGTCTCATTCCTATTCCCCCTGCATCCTGGTTAGGCTTTCTTAAACCAAGCTTGTCATGATGTTTGAATTGAGCCTTTGTGACTTTTGACAAATCCCATCACACTGGAGGGAGAAGAAGGAACGCCAGCAAGACAGAATCCATCATCACCTCCTCTACCTGCTGTGCTTTCTAAGCTGAACTATGCCCCTCCCCCTCCCAGAGAAACACCAGTTGTCTCTGAAAAAGATGAGGACTCTGTTTTTAGCTAAATATGAGCCGCCTTGAGGGTCTCTTAGAAGGTGGAAAGGCAGCATACAAATGCTCAGATTATTTTTAATTGCAATTTCATTCATACAAATACAGTTCCCCCAAACGTTTACATCGTTCAACTCCCCACTCTGCCTGAGATGCATCAGGTGCAGATGTGTGCTAAGACAACTCCAAACTATCTTCCTACAAACAAGAAGACTTCAAGCTACCACAAGCAAGTTCTGCAATGAAGTAGAATTCCTGAAGTACACTTGCATTTCGTTTCCTTTTCACGACTTCTGCACCTCTCAGATGAACTGCTGCACATTATTTGTTAAACACAAATGCGGTTTAGAGGATTAAGGTAGAGGTGAACAGACTTTAGACTTCTGGGAGCTAGTTTGTTTTTCTTTTTCCATTTTTTACCAGAGCCTTTGGAGTTACCAGTGTGAAATGGTGGCTTGGTGAGGTGAGTCTGTTGCAGTGGTGGCTTTTACAATAATTTACATTTTTCGGTTGCTTTTACACACACACACACACACACACAATTAGTAGTGCAATGTGCTCCATCCATGCTCCAAACAAGGCTGTGCTGGAATTTGAACCAGGGTTCAAAAGAAGGCAGAGACACAAGAAAAAGTGTCAAACTACCAGAGGGGTGGGCAGGCAAAGGTTCAGAAGCGATTTTACACCACTGTTGGAACTCCTGATAGTTCCAAAGTGCCCTTTACCCTCCACCCTCCCCAAGATTAAGGGAGAGGTCCTGCTAAAGCAATAATGAAACAAACTTCCAGGTGCATGAGTAGATTTTGCAGTTTCAAATAACTCAGATGAGATACCCTGAGCTATACAGTATTGTACATCGCTTTTCAATGGCCACTTTGGGCATCACCACAAGAAGAGGGAAAGTGGGGTATAATGCTTTATATAAAATTATAGGTAAATAAAAATATCAAGTGGCTTGCAATAGAGGGCCAAGGAGATATTGCAAACCCTCTTTTAGGGACTTAGTGGCAATCTTAAAACACAGTATAGCTGTTGTTAGCTGGATACTTTCTCTCATATACTTCCTTAGTTACAGGGAATTTTGAACCCAGAAACTCTTCACATGTTATGTTTATGCCATGGACCTGATGTAGCATGACCCCTACCCATGCCAATCCAATACGAAAAGTGCTAGGACATGTGGGAAAAACCTCCTTTGCAAGCTCTTCACCACAACAGTGCTGAACTGTTTTAAGCAGGGGCGGAACTCGAGTGGAGCAGCTGCTCCAGGCGCGAGGGCGGGGCGGGGGGAGCACTTAACGTCGCGATGTGGCTCCTCGTTTCGGCCCACCCTCCCTCCCTGGAGCTCGTTCGGCTCCGAAATTACTTCAAAACCGGTGGGGGGGCGTCGACGTGATGTGACGCAGGCCCCGCCCACGCTCCGGGCGCCGGGAGGGCGTCCGTCATTTCTGGTTTTAAGGAGGCTTGACATGGCATGGGAGTTGCTGACATGGGGAGGAGTCTAAGGGAGCAATCCTATGTAGCCAGTAGGCCGGCATAGGACCTCTGCACCGGCCAAGACCATTGCAAAAGCTGGGGCCAGCGCAGAGGCTTACGCTGGCCTCTGCGGGTCAGATCCTGATGGCATGCAGCCCAGGTAAGTTGCGATTGGGTCGCACGGCGCAGGAGCAGGGGAGGGCGTTCTGGGGGAGTTTTGGGGCGGGGTGGGGGAGGGTGCATTGGGCTTGGGAGGTGGCGGCAGCAGCTGCAGCGGCTTACGCCGTATCCTATCCCTCTCTCAGGCCCATTTCACCCAACACGGGCAGCCTTGATTTGCGCTGCCAAAATGTCAGGCGCCAACCCCGCCTACTCTGAGGATACAGCATTGCTGGCGCCAGCATAACTGGATCACTGAGCGGAGTGTAGGATAGGGCTTCCTGTAGCCTAGATGTGTTCATGTATCTTTGTAATGTAGTAAAGAGATGCAATACAGTGCATCCTGTGCTGCAAAAATAACATGAGAAGTGGAGCCCAAGAAATTTCTGAATTTCTTTATAGGAAAACTACTGTTTGGTAGGAGCATTCAAATATTTCTTATTTTCTTTCTAACCAAATACCACCTAAAGGCAATTTTACCACTGACTGCAGAACAAAGAGATCTTTACATTGAGGATATTTTTCCCCTAGGAAAATTATAAGAATATCATTATGTCCAATGAAGATAAACTTGAACTTCAAGATGTATTTGAAATTCTCTCTTCTCTTCAGGAAACTTCTAAAAAAAATCAATACCACAAACCCACTGAACAGCAGGGATACAATATTCATTAGATGACTGGCTCATTTATTTCTTGGCTGACAAAGTGAATGAGTAAAAGCTGGGAAGAAAATTTGAAGAGCAGATTGAGAGGAATCATATGTAGAAGGATTTGGTAATATGTCTACGACAAAGGTTTCTGCTTTAGGGAAACATTAAAGATTTTAAAATCTTGATAACTATGCGATTTCAACAGATCAAGAACAACAGAGGAGCTGAGATAATATTTGGGGGGGGGATCAAAACACTACCTTTTAAACACTAATTGGTTCTAATAAAAGTATCCTCTCACAACAATAAGAGATTTCATTACTGTTCAAAAGTAATCAATTTATCCAAAGAGCTATTTCCTCCCATGGGGAACCACTATTGTGCTATAAAATTCTCCTAAATTATGCTACCAGAGATTGCCCACAAGTTCTGCCATCAAGAAGCAGCAAGTTTGATTATTTTAACTTAGACTAGATAGAAAAACCATGATTTTCATCCATCTACTAATACAACCATCCGTCTTGAACTACATCAAAACTGAACTACATTAAAAAGTGTGCATGTTTATCTCAGCAAGAGTGCATCAATTGCTATAACAAAAGATTGCTTAACTTCTTCAACAAGGGAGAAGAAGTGAAGAAAAACAAGGGAAGAAAAGACAATCATTTACCAGCATATGTAGATAGTGAGCTCCTCTTTGTCTATGAAGAAAATGTTTCTCATAAGAGAAACATAAGCCTTACAGTCTATCTGTATAACGTAGTACAGGATATAGGCTGCAATCCTATCCATACTTACCTGGGAGTAAGTCTCATTGACTATAATGGAACTTACTTCTGAATAGATAAGCATAGGATTGGGCTGTAAGTGTGTGAATGTAGGTGAAGAACTGGGTATCCTTTTCACAAAAAAGAGAGTTGATGCAGCACAGTGGCTAAGACTGCAATCCTATACTCATTTACCTGAGAGTAAGCACCATTGAGTGGAGTAAACATGCATAGGATTGCACTATAAGAGACTGGGCTGTAAACCAGAACTTCTTTGGTTTGATAGTTCGCCATGAATATCACCAGGTTGCCTTAGGAAAGTCATTCCCTTCTCAGCCTTCACTCCCCAGCTACAATATCAGGATAATAACATTTACTTCATTTATAGGGCTGCTGTATGGACAGCATCAAGAATACTATATATGAAGTGCTTTACACACAGAAAGAGTTATAAATGTTAAGTATTATTACTAAGGCATGATCCAGGCACAATGATAAACCATGGTTTAGTGCTATGTGAACAAGCCTGAAGGAGCTATGGATTCAGTCTCCCTCCTCCTTCTCTCTCCCTGTAAGAGAAGGAAGATAAAAGCTTCTGGTTTCACTTTAAAACTAACTGCAGTTCCATGTTACATACAAACTCAGGAAATTGTGGTTTGTTAACTGACTAACAGCACAATCCTGTGTAAGGATCTGACCAGCGGCCCATGGCCGCCTGCCAGATCCTGAGCCCCGGCGGCTGTTCTGCCGCCGGGCTGGAGGTCTACTCAGCTTCGTCCCCTTCCCCGGGTGTAAATCCAGGCCGGCCCGATCGGCCTCCTCATGCGGCCATCCGGGGCCATCCCCCGTCCCCTCCCGGGCCGGCTAGGTCAATGGTCCCCTCCCTTGCCTGCCGAACTGCCCCCGCGCCCCGCCGGATCTCGACTCACCTCGTCCGGTAGACACTCGGGCGCTCCAGCGACAGAGTAAAGGAGGCCGGCCTCTGTGCCGCCTCCCTTGCTCCAGAGTAGTCACAAACGTGCTTTATGGCAAGTTTGCGACTGCTGCCAGAGACGGAACGCTTGTTCCGCTGCCGGCTTTTTTTTTTTTTTTTACAGGATTGCGCTGCCAATCAAATCGTTCCAATTAAATGTGTTTTCACTGATCATATTTTTATCACCCACAAGTATTTAAGGAAAGGCTATTAAAAACTTCCTCCTTCATGGATCATTGCCTTGTCGTGGCGAAGGGGCTTGCGTAACTCAATGAAGCCATGAGCTATGCCGTGCAGGGACACCCAAGACGGACAGGTCGTAGCAGAGAGTTCTGACTAAAAGTGATCCACTGGAGAAGGAAATGGCAACCCACTCCAGTAACCTTGCCAAGAAAATCCCATGAACAGTACCAAAAGGCTAAAAGATATGACGCCGGAAGATGAGCCCCTCAGGTCGGAAGGTGTCCAATATGCTACTGAGGAAGAGCGGAGGACTATTCCAAGTAGACCCAGAAAGAGTGAAGCGGCTGGGCCAAAGCCAATAGGACGTCCAGCTGTGGATGTGTCTGAGGTTGAAAGGAAAATCCAATGCTGCAAGGAGCAATACTGCTTAGGAACATGGAATGTGAGGTCTATGAATCAAGGCAAGCTGGATGTGGTCAAAAATGAGATGATAAGATTGAACATTGACATCTTGGGAATCAGCGAACTAAAATGGACGGGCATGGGCGAATTTAAGTCAGGTGACCATCATATCTACTACTGTGGGCATGAATCCCTTAGAAGAAATGGAGTAGCCCTCATAGTCAATAAAAGAGTGGGAAAGGCAGTACTGGGGTGCAACCTCAAAAACGACAGAATGATTTCAGTTCGAATCCAAGGCAAACCATTCAACATTACAGTAATCCAAGTGTATGCCCCAACCACTGATGCCAAAGAAGATGAAGTTGACCGGTTCTATGAAGACCTACAATACCTTCTAGAACTAGCACCCAAAAAAGATGTCCTTTACATTATAGGAGACTGGAATGCTAAAGTAGGAAATCAAGAAATAAACGGAACAACAGGCAAGTTTGGCCTTGGAGCGCAAAATGAAGCAGGGCAAAGGCTAACGGAGTTCTGTCAAGAGAACACGCTGGTCATAGCAAACACTCTTTTCCAACAACACAAGAGGCGACTCTACACATGGACATCACCAGATGGTCAATACCGAAACCAGATAGATTATGTGCTTTGCAACCAAAGATGGAGAAGCTCTATACAATCAGTAAAAACAAGACCTGGAGCTGACTGTGGCTCAGATCATGAGCTTCTTATTGCAAAATTCAGACTTAAACTGAAGAATGTAGGGAACACTACTAGACCAGTCAGATATGACCTAAACCATATCCCTTATGAGTATACAGTGGAGGTGAAGAATAGATTTAGGGCATTAGACCTGGTAGACAGAGTGCCTGAAGAACTATGGATGGAAGTTCGTAACATTGTACAGGAGGCAGCAACTAAAACCATCCCAAAGAAAAAGAAATGCAAGAAAGCAAAGTGGCTGTCAGATGAGGCTTTACAAATAGCTGTGGAAAGAAGGGATGCAAAAAGCAAAGGTGAAAGGGAAAGATATAAACAACTGAATGCAGAGTTCCAGAGAATAGCAAGGAGAGATAAGAAGGCCTTCTTAAATGAACAATGCAAGGAAATCGAGGAAAACAACAGAATGGGGAGGACTAGAGATCTCTTCAAGAAAATTGGAGATATCAAGGGAACGTTTTGTGCAAAGATGGGTATGATAAAGGATAAAAAAGGCAAGGACCTAACAGAAGCAGAAGAGATTAAGAAGAGATGGCAAGAATACACAGAAGAACTATACAAGAAAGATCTGAATGTTCCTGATGACCACGCTGGTGTGGTCACTGACCCAGAGCCGGACATCCTAGAGAGTGAAGTCAAGTGGGCCTTAGGTAGCATTACTAACAACAAAGCTAGTGGAGATGATAATATCCCAGCTGAGCTACTTAAAATCCTAAATGATGATGCTGTGAAAGTGCTGCATTCAATATGCCAACAAATTTGGAAAACTCAGCAGTGGCCAAAGGATTGGAAAAGGTCAGTTTACGTTCCAATTCCAAAGAAGGGCAGTGCCAAAGAGTGTTCAAACTACCGTACAATTGCACTCATTTCACATGCTAGCAAGGTTATGCTCAAAATCCTACAAGCTAGGCTTCAGCAGTATGTGGACCGAGAACTACCGGACGTACAAGCTGGGTTTCGAAGAGGCAGAGGAACTAGAGATCAAATTGCCAACATGCGGTGGATCATGGAGAAAGCACGAGAGTTCCAAAAAAACACCTACTTCTGCTTCATTGACTACGCAAAAGCCTTTGATTGTGTGGATCACAACAAACTGTGGCAAATTCTTAAAGAGATGGGGGTACCAGACCACCTTACCTGTCTCCTGAGAAACCTGTATGCGGGTCAAGAAGCAACAGTTCGAACCGGTCATGGAACAACTGATTGGTTCAAAATTGGGAAGGGAGTACGGCAAGGCTGTATATTGTCACCCTGCTTATTTAACTTATATGCAGAGTACATTATGAGAAATGCAGGGCTGAATGAATCACAAGCCGGAATCAAGATTGCCGGGAGAAATATCAACAACCTCAGATATGCAGACGATACCACCCTAATGGCAGAAAGTGAAGAAGAACTAAAGAGCCTCTTGATGAGAGTGAAAGAGGAGAGTGCAAAAGTTGGCTTGAAACTCAACATTAATAAAACTAAGATCATGGCATCTGGTCCCATCAATTCCTGGCAAATAGAAGGGGCAGAAATGGAAGCAGTAACAGATTTTACTTTTCTGGGTTCCAAGATCACTGCAGACGGAGACAGCAGCCATGAAATTAAAAGACGCTTACTCCTTGGAAGGAAAGCTATGGCAAACTTAGACAGCATAATAAAAAGCAGAGATATCACCATGCCAACAAAAGTTCGTATAGTCAGGGCGATGGTGTTCCCAGTAGCAATGTATGGTTGCGAGAGTTGGACCATAAGGAAGGCTGAGCGCCGAAGAATAGATGCTTTTGAACTGTGGTGCTGGAGAAGACTCCTGAGAGTCCCTTGGACTGCTAGGAGATCAAATCAGTCAATTCTAAATGAAATCAAGCCTGACTGTTCCCTGGAAGGACAGGTACTAAGGCTGAAACTCAAATATTTTGGCCACCTAATGCGAAGAGAGGAGTCTCTGGAGAAGACTCTGATGCTGGGAAAAATTGAAGGCAAAAGGAGAAGGGGAAGGCCAAGGATGAGATGGTTAGACAGCATCACCGATGCAACAAACATGAAAATGAGCGAACTCAGGAAGATAGTGGAGGACAGGAAGGCCTGGCGGGATATGGTTCATGGGATCACGAAGGGTCGGACACGACTTAACGACTGAACAACAATAACAATTAAAAACTTCATGGAAATTTCAAACAATGAAAGTACTGGGATTTATAACTAGGACCTCACATATACAAGTGAAGTACAGGTGGGCCCCCATATCCGCTGGGGATATGTTCCAGGCCCCTCCGTGGATACTTGAAACCGTGGATAACAGCGAACACCCCCTCCATGGTTTCCTGAGGGCCCCCCCCACCCTGCTTCCCCTGCAGGCAGGCATGCTTGCTCCCCCAGCTTTTATTTTTCTTTCAGCAAGCTTTGTTTCTTCCTTAAAACAAACAGAGAAGCAGCCTCTATTGCAGGCAAGTAGAACGAGACTAAGTCCTGGAGAGGCTCTGCAAGGTTTCTGTTAACCTTGCAGAGACTCTCTAGTACTTAGTCTCGTTTTACTTGCCTGCAATAAGCAGCCAGAGGCTGCTTCTCCTGTTTCTTTAAGGAAGAAACGAAGCTTACTGGGAAAAAAGTAAAAGCCTGGGGGGGGGGGTCCCCACGATCCGTGGATAACTGAAACCCCGGATAGCGAATCAGTGGATATGGGGGCCCACCTGTACTTTTGGCAAAAGCGAACGCAGTAGATATACTCACCTTGAGAGTATTGTACTATTGTGACAAATTATTAAAATATGTCATTTTTCTTGATAAGAGGAGTAAAGAAAATTGGGTGTTTGATGCAGTGGTGTAGGATTGGGGGGGCGGTCCACCCCCAGGCAGCAATGGGGGGAGCAAACTGACCCAGCCCCGGAGATTCAGCAGTGGTGTGGCGTCTCTTCTTCGCACTGCTTTTTACTTTTTCCACTGCCCTTGGCAGTGGGCCCCGCAGTGCTGCTGCCAAGGCTTCCGGAGGGACAGGGAGGTGTTTGCGGCCCTCCCACCTGTCCCTGGTGTCGTTGTTTCGGCCAGTAGAAAGCCGTGTGATGTCACACGGCAGGGGCGTGGCTTCTGGGTGCCATCACGCGGCAGGGGCATAGCCACGTGGGGGGCATCATTGTGGCCAGCTGCCCCGGCATTACTATGCCACTGGATTGATGGTGAAATGATCGAAGTTGCTAGGTTTGTGGGTCTCCAGGAATGAGAGCACAAAGTCAGATCAAATGAAAAAAGTGTTTATGGTAATGTATAGCCCATTACATGACAAACCCAAATGATTCACTCTTTTCTCCCTTTCACATTCAACTGCTCATTACCATATTGTTCCAAGTATAGACTGCACTCCCCCCTAATTTACATCTTTAAAGTAGGGGTGCAGCTTACAATCAAGATGTTGATTGTAAAAAAAAAAAACACCAATAAAAATACCTTTGAAACTGCAAAGCCAAGCCTTAGGGAACCAAGCCTCTCTCCCTAGTTAGTTTCAAAAGGTAAAAGGGGCTTCTTTGCTGAAAACAATGATCTAACTTCTTATCTGTAGCCTGCTGAAGTGGTAATTAAGCTGGTAGTAGCTGGCAGTTGAAAACATTAACCCTTAAGTACCAGCCCTCCACAAGCAGTTGTAAACATTAACCCTTAAGTACCAGCCCAAGGAGGCTGTGGAAACTAAGATATTTCTTGATCCTGCAGCTTGAAAGTTGAGAGTGCTATATCTTGCTCCTGCATAGGCTTGCCATATCCAAAGGGGGACAGAGTGCCTACCTTTAACCATTGGAATTTGGGAAGGTGCAGCTCATCATCATGGAAGGGTGCAACAAGCTGCACCTGCCCAAATTCCAAAGGTTAAAGGTAGGCACTCTGTCCCCCTTCGGATCTGGGAAGGCTACTTATACATTATTATAATGTTGTTGCTATTTTGTTATAGCAAACATTATTTCAATGTTTAATATTAGAAGAGTTTTGAGTCTTTATTTAGAATTTACAATTATAAACTTTATTTAGAAGTTTGTTGATGCTTTTGTGACCAGAAATATGCTATAGGAACCTAACTCTTGATTACTTATGTTAGCCTATGGTAAAATTGGTTTTGTTATAAGTTGTTTCACTTAGTTGCAGTTTCCAGGAACCTACCTACAACTTTAAGTGAGGACTTCCTGTACTGTTTTACTGTTCTACTAATGTGTATATTTTATAAGTTAAGATTTTATTTTTTTAAAATAGCACCAAACTTTAAGGGTGCAGCTTATAATCAGGAGAATTTTCTGCCAATTCTGCAGAAAAGATTTTTTTAGTCTTGTCCATGATCTAATGGCCCAATCCTATCCTCCATAGCATGCAGCCATGTCCATGGAGGATGCACTGCATACTATTATGGGAGCGGGCATCAGACAGCCAGGGAGAGGTAAATGAAAATATATATTTACCTTCCGGTGGGCTGTCTGGGTCTTCTCAGACCCACACCAGATTTGTTGGGGTAAGTTTGAGGAGAGTAAGGGCACAGGTCTGGGCCAGGAAAGGGGGATAGGATCCAGCATGTGCAACTGCCACCAAGGGCTTCCCCCTTCAGCCCTTGACCTGCCCTTGGGTTCGGCTCACTCCTTGCCCCAAACTGCCCACGAACTGCCCCCTCCACCACCTGCACCAGCGGAGAGTCTGGGCAGTTCTGGTGCATGCACAGAGCCTCCAACCTTTTCTGAACCTTGGTCATGGCCAAACATTGACTAATATCAGGTTCGTAGCTGCAAGAACATCTGCGCTCCAGGACTAACTCCTAGGGGAAACTAGCAAACTAGTATTTAATACTGAGACTGAAGGGAAACTATGTGTTATGTGCAAGTGTGTAGAATCAAGTCCCAACCAATTTTCTATATGGATAGAATTGTTGTGTACACAGTAAAACACATGCACATTATCACATCACATGGAAGTGCAGGCAACAGTAGGCCCTCTTGAGGGGCAGTGGCTCTAGTATTCGACCAAGGATGCTGTATGCTGATCCCAAGCATGACTACCTTGGTAGGAAATTTGAATGGGTTTATGATTGCGATGATAAAAGCATTCATTAAACTGAATCAGAAACAGAATGGTGAGCAAAAGTGTTCAGTTCGAAAGCTGAAACTTACAGCCTGATCTAAACTGTTTCAACTTTATATTTGTTGTGATGCTGGTGTAATGTTGCTGCAGTGCCAACATGAAGTCATGTTTTGTGATGTTACACTGGAGACACACCCTATCTTGAGTATTTAACGTTGTTGGAGCAATAAGTCATTTATCGCTGGTCTATAGTGAATACCTACTCCCCCCCAAACCCCACAGATTAAGAGAGATACTACCAAACTATGATTTATAAAGATTTAAAAAAATTACTCACTTGTGACCAATTTCATGTGCGATGGTAAAAGCTGAGCCTAGGCCAATATCTTCATTAATGCTACAGCTCCTTTCAGGTTCACACATTCCAGCCACAGAGGCCAAGCCTGAACAAATAAAAGGAGACACAAAGGGTCATGCTAAGGTGTTTCAATCTTTAAAAAACCCTTGTTATAAAAATGCCTGGATTCTTTTTAATAACCTCCATGCATAGAAGCAGCAGTTGGCAAAAGGTTAACTTTCTAGTCATTGCAAAATCACTGGGGGGAATTTCACTTTGCCGGCTAGACATTAATATTTTTTGAACTGCAGTCACTGCTGGAAAATGTCTAGACTAGGGGTTAGATTTATAAATTTTACTTCTGGTAACTGGGGACCACCTAGTAACTTGAGCCAGGAGAGGGAATTCAAGCAAGTATTTCTATTTTAACATTCTTGAGGTTGCAGAAAGCAAAATGTATCCACATTATTTTTCTAAAGAGATCTGTTTAAGTTTAGTGGGTTCATAAAACATACAAGCAACATTTTTAGCTATAAAAAAACCCAAGTGGTGTATTTTTAGGAATTTTTATGAAAACAAAAAACTCAGTGCACCAAATGCAGGGAAAGAGGCATATTAACGGCATTCACTAAGCCATAGAGACTTCAATGTATCACACTTGTCTGAATCTTCATTATCACTACATACATGTATTCTTAAACATTTCTAATATGAAAAATACATCAGATATTGACAAAATATTGTTCATGTCTTTCAATATTACACAGAATGTACGCTACTACATGACTGATTTGATGCCATTACAGATGAATTGGGGCCTGCACCCTTAATGGTATTCTCCCTGAGGACTCCATCTGGGAAAAATATTAAACATACCCTCCTTAGGGGATTATATGCCCTGAAAATATATTGCTACAAAACAAGGACTGGAAAAAGGATACCATTGGTATTTAGGATAGTTTATTCTCTTGATAAGAAAGGAAAATCTACTTATGCCAAATTTCTTGTTAAGGGTGGGTCAAAAGAGACAGAACACATCAGTGTTGTCCTAGCTTTGGACCTTTTTCAGTTCAAGATTTATTTAGACCAGGGTTCTCCAAACTACGGCCCACGGGCCACATCCAGTCCCCCATGAGGTTGCATCCACCCCACGGAGTCAAGCTGCCTTTTGAGAGCATCCAGTCACCATACTGCCTGTGTTTCTTCCAAGCGGAGTGCAGTCTTCCAAGTTGGCCTCTTTTTCGCTGTGCTCTGCTCCAGAGGTGTTGCTACAGTAGGGGCAGTACCGTAAGTTGCGCACCATCCTAGTCCCGTTTACAAACCGGCACGAGGCAGCCCCACCCCCTCACCATTGGAGCCATTCCTTGCGGAGAAGGCAGTGGGCAGGCCTGTTCCACAGTGTTCCTTCCGAGAGCGGAGCGCAGTGAAAAAAGAGGTTGGCTCAGAAGACTGTGCTCAATAGAAATACAGGCGGCGCAGCAGTAACACAGCACTCTCAGCCTCAGTTCCGCGGGCTAAATGCACTGAAAAGGCAGCTCTAGAAAAAACAGGTAATATTTTTACCCTCAGGCAGCTATTAATTTTTATTATTTTAACAATGTGTGACAGCCTTACACAAATTACTCTGTGGTTTTTACAAGTGGAGGGCACAGCATTAAATATTTAGTCTCCTCAAATGCAATACTAACAATGCAATCCTAATTTACCAATAGTTGCTGTTATCAAATGCTATTTTGTTAATGCAGCTGAAAACAAACTAGCAAATCAAACACTCTGGGCCATGTGCTGACCTGCTTTCCCCTCCCCTTGATATTTTTGCCATAGCTTTCCTAGTCTTTATGAAGGCATCACAACAGCAGTTAGCACTTTTCTTAGCTGTTGTGCTTTCTAGTTCTCGACACCCAGTGAGTAATGTATTATTTATTTATTGTTTAGAGACCCCTAATTTAGAAATAGAGCCCTACATGGCTTAGACATGAGTCTTGTTTCATGGCTACCATCTTCCCCATTACCTTCTGTAATCTCTTACAACGCAATCCTACATAAGTTGCTGTGGCTGGCCAAAATGGCCGGCTGCAGCATCTTGCACAGGATGCATGCCGCACCGGCATGGCCTGTGCTCACCTCGGGGGAAGGGGACATTTATTCCTGAGGAGCTGCAAAAGTGCTTTCCGACACTTTTGCAACTCTTTAGGCCGGCGGACCGCACGCTCCACCAGCCAATAGTTAGGCAGGATTCGGCTGCCCATTCTACTGATTATACGGGGGGGAGGGAGTATCTACAGAACCTCTATCCGTGGATTCACTTATCTGCGGATTGCGGGGGGGCCCTCACCCCCCACAGCCATTACAGTACCTTATTTAAGTTGCAAAGCAAGCGTCAGCATGGGTCTTGTTTAAACCAAGCACTATAAGCAGCAGCCTGCTGCTTATAGCACAGCTTGAGACTCAGTAGAGCTGGCAGCCTCAGTGCTAGAGAGGCGCTGACATTAACAGGAAGTTCCTGTGGATACGTTAACAGGAAGTTCCTGTTAACATCAGAGCCTCTCTAGCACTGAGGCTGCCGGCTCTACTGAAGACCCGTGCTGGCCCGTTTTGAGTCATTGCTGAATTTATACATCACTTTTGCACATCTATAAGGTAATGGCTGTGGGCCCCCCCCCCGCGCAGAAGATAGCGTTCACCCCCATCCGCAGGTTCCAGATATCCGTCAGGGGGCGAAGAACCTATCCTCCGCGAATACCGGGGCCCTACTGTAATAGATATGTACCAAGTCCATATATCAGAGATCAAATGTAATCTTAAGGTGACCCATTGGTGTTTGTTTTAATTGCTTTGTTTTTAATTATTTTATTGTACTTTGTACTATTTTAACATTGTTTTAATTCTGTAAGCCACCTTGGTTGCCCTGTCGGGAAAAAAGACGAGGCATACATTATTTAAATGAATGAATGAATGAATGAATGAAATATAACAGTGTACCCTGTACCTATTCCACTTATGAAAAATCTCAGGAATATTCTTAGAATATATTATTTAGATTGGCTTTCAGTGACTAGAGTTAAGTGGATATGGGTGAGAGATGAGGACAGCCTGATTTTTTTTATTTTTTGAATAGATTTTAAATCTATATTAGTGTTACATAACCTCTCTCTTGGAATACACTGGGACAACAGTGAAAATAGACAAAACAAGTACAGTAAGTCCAGTCGTTTAGTTTTAAAGTTGATGGGACAATGCCATAGGAACATTTACATTTATCAATTAGCCTATGGTAAAATTGGTTTCATTATAAATCATTCCACTTAAAGTTGCAGTTTCCAAGAATAACCTATCGATAACTTTAAGTGAGGACTTGCTGTATTTAAAGATAAGTGGAAATTACTTCATCGGTCATAATTTCTGACAGGTAAAGCTTATGTTATCAAGGTTTTTCTCCTCAAGATATTTCATTTGTCTAAATTCCGTTTTTATTGTAACCAAACAATGTTTTTTGTATATTCTGAATTCTAGAGTAGTATCTTTAGTACTTCTACAGCCCAATCCAACGGAAAAGCGGCAGCAGCAGAACACGTGATCCACCAGTACTGACTACCACAAAAGCACTGTAAAGTGTTTTAAGGCAGCACAGGGAGCCGGCGTGCCATCGGGAAGGCCAAAGCCTTCCTGCACACACCAGCTGAACGATGAAGGCCCACTAGGTAAGCCCAGCGTGAGGGGTGGAATGGGGTGGAAGGAGGGGAGGGGACTGAATGGGGTGCGGGAGGGCAGTATGGGGAGGAGATGGAGCAGGGTGGGTGGATTGGCCTGGGAGAGGGGTGATATTGGCGGTGGTGCACGCCGAACCCTGGGCTCTTTCCCAGGCTTGATCCGCCACAATCAACGCAAACATGTGCATCCCTTTACCCCAAGGAGAATTCCAGCAGCCAAAAATCCCCCACAGGATGCAGCGTAGCCCGCGCTGGGCTGTTAAAATGGCTGTCATATGTAGAGGTGATTGTTTTTGTTGATAACCAAATAAAAACACAAGACTCCATAATACGGCTTTTTAAAAGCATTGAAGACTGCAATGTAATGATATAAAACCTGATGCTTAAGAATTCGCACCTGTGAATAAAAACACAAAACACCACATTTTGCATTTTAATTCAACAAATTTTCAAAAAAATAATACCATTTTCAAACACCTCTAGCCATATGTCATGCAAACTGTTTTCCACTGTGGATTAGGAGAGGCAGATTGGAAGTCATCCTTGAGACTAACGAATATGAAAAATATTTCTCTATTTTACAGATTAAAAAGTTAACACAACCAATTAACTGCCAATAACAACCAACAACAACAACAACAAATTACACACAAATGACCCAAACCAAACCACACTTAGCTACATGGCACGGTGTCAGATAACCGTTGCTAACAAAATAGCAGTTCCTGTCACAGTTCTTTTACAGCGCAATCCTATCACCAGCTTAGGCCAGCGCAGTGCTGCTGCTCTGGCCTACAGAGTCGCAAATGTGCCATAATGCATGTTTATAGCACCCCGGCAAGTAGGTGGCGCCAGTGTCGAAGTCTGCACCACCGCCCACCAAGTACTAGAAGACCCTGCACTGTGGAGCGGGTAAGTGCTGCTCCAAGCAGTGCAGGGCGGGGAGGGGGAGTAATGGGACAGAGGAGAGAGAGAGTGGGCAGATCGGGCCTGGGAGGTGAGAAGGACCAGTGTCCATGTTGGAAGCTGTATCCTATACCCCTCCAGGCCTCAAGCCCCAAGACGGAGCTGGCAGAGACCGATTTGCCCCATTGCGGCGGCTGTGGGTTTACTCAGGATAAGTGGGCAAATGCCCACTTACCCGAGTAGACCTCCAGCCTGTCCCTTTCCTGTGCTGAATCGCCTACACCAGGGGAGGATAGGATTATGCTGCCCATCTATCAATTTTGTTCCTATCTGTGTGTCTGTTTTTCCTCTTCTTTTCTTTTTTGTCTACCCACTTTCTTCTCTCTGTTCTTCCTTAAGTCTTTCTTCAGCAACTTCTCTTTAGTCCCGTCCCCCCCGCAACTACTATCAACTGACTTTTCTTCCTCTTTCACATCATTCTATGTCCCCTGCATTCCATAATGTCAAATAATTGCATACTGTACTTCTTCCCCACCCCTTCATAATAACATCCTAATGTATTCCGTTCAAAGGTGCCCTTACCCAAATAGTTTCTTCTACCTCAAGGAAAGGCCGGGGATCTACTGCCAAGGGCCAGGACACTGTAGATTAGAAAGGGCTTCTTCTGTGGACTGGAATCTTTACCATTAGCCAGCCCGAGTCCATCTACAGCTCCTTCTGCCTCTGGAGTGAAGATCCTGGAACCTGAAATTGAATCATCGACTACCAAGGGCCAGAAAAGACTATCTTTAATTATTTTGTACCTTTGTTTGAGTTTTAACTGTAAGCCCGTCTTGGATGAAAAGCAGGGTATAAATATAAATAATTCCTTATAGCATTATGAAATTCACCACAAGTGAAAAAACAAAGGAGAAAAAAAGTCTACATAGTGACAGTTGGAGGGGGATAGGTAGAAGAAAAAAGATGAGAAAAAAACCATCAGAGTGTAGTGGTTAGCATGTCAGACTAGGACTAAAAAGATCTGGGTTAATTCCTTATGAAGCTCATTAAGTGATTTGAGCCACATTGATCCTTCTCAGCTTCTTTTTATTGAATTTTATCTAGATATTTATATCTTGACTTTTTGGCCCCAAAAGGGCTCCCCAAGGCTTCTCACAACAATTCAGAGCAAGCAACAAAATATATTGAAACAAAATAAATTAAGCAATTCAAATTCAAAACAACAAATCTAATACAATCAAAGACAGACAATGGGAACACAAAAAAGCACAGTACAATCAAAACAACTGAACCACAAATCTAACCAAAAGTTTTAAGAAGGTGATGAAAACACAATATCAGCCCAATACTACCTAACTTTCCCAGGGCTGATGAAGCAGTGCCAATGGGCGCATGCTGCATCCTGCGAGGGAGGTTTCAGGTCCCGAAGCCCTTCTCAACATAAGGGAACATGGTCTACTCAGATCTGTGCCAGCTATTTTGCCCAGGTTGGGGAACTGAGGCCAAGAAGGGGAATAGGATATCAGTGGAGCTGCCAATATTACCCCCTCCCTGCCCTGGTATCTACCGTGTTCCTCCCCCTACCCTACCCTCTCTACTCACCCCCCCCCTCAGACTTACCAGCGTCGGGGCTTCCCCGGTAGCTACTGGTGTGCGGTGGTGGCAGCGCAGCTGTTCAGAATGGCAGGTCACATTTTGTGACTGCTGTAAAGCACACTGCACCGCTGGAACGCACATTCCGGCAATGCAGAGGCCCAATAGGTCTTAAAGTGGCCATCTAAGTCTCAATGAGGCACAGAAGACCCCGAACTGGGGGCTGCAATCAAAAGGCATCTGTCATGTCCCCCCACAAGCTTTCGAGTGTGAGAAAACACCAAGCAGGACCAAATGATGAACAAAACGTGGCTGGCAAATTCATACGGAGACAGATTAAATATCCTGCTTCCAAAACATGCAGTTTTAAAAAGTAATCACCAACACCTTGGATTGAGCCCAGAAGCACACTGGTAACCAATGAAGATGGAATGAACGGGAATCACTGGTTCTCAAGCACAAGTTCAAATATGGGCCCTTGCTGCTGGAACCTGTACCAACTGAAGCTTCCAAAGCTTTTCTAAGAGTAGCTCCACATAGAGTTAATTGCCATAGTCCCTAGAGTGGAATGCAACTGGCACACCAGCCAAAGTTTAGCAAAGGCACTCCTGGCCACGGCTGTCACCGGACCATCCAGGAGCAAAGCCAGCTCCATGAGCACCCCCCAACTGTGAACCTGATCTTTCAAAGGGAGCACTACCTCATTAAGGATATATTCTCAAATCCAGATTAGCTCTCCTCATGTCCAGTAAAACCTCTGTCTTGTCTGGATTAAGGCTCAGTTTTTTAGTCCACATCCAGTCCATCAATGAGTTCAAGCACCAATTCATCACCACCACAGCCTCTCTAGGAGCTGAAAACAGGCATTGAAAATGTTCAATACATATCTGTTGCCCTTCAATATAAATATTTCCAGGGCAATTTATAAGTTATGAGGTAGTCTAATGTACCTCACAGGGACAAAGTGGGGGAAGGGAAAAACAACCTTGAGTTTCTGAAAGAGAGATATAAATGCCATAAATAAGTAAAATAAAGAGAAGCTGCAAAAGAAAGATCCAAGACAGAAAAGAATGAAAAACAAGAAGAAAGCAGACAAGATATCAGAATGAAGTGGAAAGTTTGCCACAACATAACAGAACTGAAAGAAATGTGCCAGAAGGAATTGTTCAGCTGTTTCACTAACAACAGTTAAACGTCATGCAATGTAACCAACAGTAGTTTGGGACTGGGTCATTATTGGGTTGTTTATCCATTATTATAACTGTTAATTGGTTGCATTAACTGTTTTTAATCTAGAAGATAAAAATATTCACATTCATTAGACTTAAGAGCAATTACCAATCTGCTTCACCTTATCCATACTTGAAAACTGTGTGCATTACACACATTCTACTCTTTTTTATTCTGAACAATGATAGTCTAATATCTAAGCACCCTCTATTATCATTATTAATATACACTAAAAGTGAACTTAAGTTGCTGAGTGCTTATCAGATTAAATGTGAAATAAGGCCATTACAAAGCAAGGTAGTAGTTTCTACCTAGCCAGGGGATTTCAGAGGTGTGCAGGTGTGTATACATTTGCAATTTAAAAAGAAAAGAGAAACCTCCAACAATCCGGTCTGATACACACTGACACAATCCTAACCAACTTTCCAGCACTGGTGTAGCCATGTCAACAGGGTGCACATTGCATTTTGCAGTGCAGGGGCAGTCATGGAGGGGTGATGAGGAAACATTTGTTCCCTTACCTTGGGGCTGCATTGTGGCTGCACCAGCACTGGAAAGTTAGTTAGGATTGTGCTGTGAGCATGCTCAGTGGCTCCCAGGAGCCATGGAATGTTAAATTGTTAGTTGAACAAAAAGCAATAGCAGAACACCAATAGGGCTGACCAGAGAGAATGGAAACTGGTCGTTTTCAGCCTTTAACAGCTGAATGTAGTCTGCAGGTGGTCATTGTTAGAAGAGCAACAGCAGGTAACGTAGACTTGTATAATCACAACAGGTGTGTAAATGTGGGCCTCCTCCAGTAGGGGAAGTTCATAGTTTGGTTAAAGGCTTGTGGGTTTGCTTTCTCCTACTTTTTACTAGACTGCTCACTTGACTTCTTTTCCAGTCTTGTTGTTTTCTGCCTGCATGTAACAATGGCTGCAATTCATTCTTTGTCCCAGTAAGGTCCTTAGCAAAAATCAGTTGGCTGTATGTAGAACTGCTTTAATCCCTCAGCTCTGCTAACAGGCATTAGGGTTGGGGAGATGTACTCTTTTATAGCAGGTCCCACTTGTTCCCTCTAATAGTAAAGTCAGTGACCCCATTTCAATTGGTTTGGAAACAAAATAAGGCCATTGACAAGAGCAAGGTTGCTGCATACCCAGGAATGGATAGAGGGAAGAGAAAATGGTGGCCTGGTTGCTGAGGCAAGCAGGTGCCCTTCACACACACCCACTCTGACACAAGGAAGGTGTGCAAGTGCATGTTTTATGCTCTTGTTCACTCATTCACTTTGTCCTCAGCCTGTCAATGAGACTCTGTGCAAAAGGCAAGAGGAAACTGTGTGGTTAGGTGCTTCCAGGTACACAGTAATTGGTCTGCTTGCCTGGCTTCTCAAAGTCATACAGGATACAGTATGAGATGAGAGTAAGGAAGTTTGTCAGTGTACCTGCAGGCTTCTTTTCCACTTTGCAAGTGAGAAGGAAGCCCTTGAGTCAAATCACAGGCAGCAGTTGATGAGGAAATAGAGTCAATGGTGGGTGGTAGAGGTGACCTACTTAAGCACTTGGCCCATTCACAGGCAGTCTTACTCAAAAGTAAGTCCTCTGATTGCAATGGGGCTTGCTTCCACAAGAGTGTGCACAGGATTGCAGTCATGGAGTCTGATTACACAGAAGTCTTTAAGTACAACAGGAAGAGACTAAGCTAGTGATGCAAGTTGTTCTCATTGCCACCTTCACTACTGATGCTTCTACAGCTGGGATTGAATCCACCCCCACAGAGGGTGGGAAAACCAACTGCTTTATGAGCAGGAGAGGAAGAAGAAGCCAACAAGGTAAACTGTTACCATTGCCAACTCTTTAAGTAGCCTAATACAAATAGTGTATGCCTTTTACTCTCAATGATTTATTATTTTTATTGCGTTTATGTTAGCCACTCTGGAAGCTTTGGCAGCAAAACACCAGGGTAAACATGCTTAAACTAAGGCTTACTTCCAGATGAGAGTAACTAGGTAGCTGCCAATGTATCATCCCCTCTTATCATGCAGTCATTCACACAAGATGTCAGGGAAAGGTCTTTTCTAGGTCTTTCTATCTGAGTTACTTTTCTGAACAAGAGTGCTAAGGATTGAACCTTGGACCTACTGCGTGCAAAGCATGTGCTCTCCCACCATGCTATGGCCCCTCTATTGTAAATTTAAATTGCAATCATGCACCCAGTTGAATGCAAGAGTCATGGCAATCAATGGGATAAGCGTGTGCATAACTAAATGAAGAACTGCAGCTATAAGTAGGCTTACCAGATCTCCAACCGGGACAGAGTGCTAGACCTTTAGGAGAAGGAATGTGGGCAGGTATAGCTTGTTAAGTCCTAGAGCACAATCCTAGGCATGTCTACTCAGAAGCAGGCCCCACTGAACACAATGGGGCTTGCTTCTGAGTAGACGTGCCCAGGATTGTGATCTAAGGTTTAACAAGCTACACCTGCCCACATTCCTTCTCCTAAAGGTCTAGCACTCTGTCCCGGTTGGAGATTTGGTAAGCCTAGCTATAAGAAGGTTGTGACAATGTATGTATGTAACAAGAGTCCCACAAATGATGGCCAGCTGCAAGGGAGTGGCAACAGGATATGGGTATCTCGTTGTGTGCTCCCTGAGGCATCTGGTGGGGCCACTGTGAGATACAGGAAGCTGGACAAGATGGGCCCTTGGCCTGATCCAGCACGGCTCTTATGTTCTCATGGTTGGCGATGGAAGCCAACCAAAATTTGTGTTCACCGTGGCCCTGGCCTTTTGACGTCAGGCTGATTTTTAGAGGCAAGCATTTCCAAAGTACAGTATGAAATCATGGATGATCACCCACCTCCCTTTCTAGCTCCAAATTCAGGAGACGGTCTAGGGATCACCTGTGTAACACTGCACCTAAGCACTGTCCAAAGAAAAGCAAAACATGGAAAATCCTGTTCTTTGACATGGGTATAAGTAAGACTTCTACTTCTTCCTCTGGCCCCCTTCATCTGTCTCTATAGCCACCACTGGTTTAGACTCCTCTTCACCTCTTTCCTTCTCAGCACCAGTTAATGTTGAGTGTGTTAGCCATCTCTACATCCCCTCCCAGCACTAGACAATGCCTAAGTACTTGAGCTCATGCTGCCTTCCGCAAGCTGGCCCAAGCACCAACTGGAGACGGCTGGAAAGAGTGGGAATGCACAGGTGGAGAACAGCAACAGCTCATGTGCTGAACAGTGGCTGGCACTGGGAAAGGAAGCAGCTCTCCTCAAATAGTGCTTTAGTTGGCAAGGGACAAATTGGCAGTAGGAATGTCCACAGCTCAGTGCTTAACGGAAGACCCCAAGGGAACTCCGTTTGTGGACCTCTGTATATGCACCAACAGGAACACTTAAGCCATACTCTGATGAATACAAGCTATAGGACCAAGCTAAGAATTTGAATTTCTGCACAATGCTTTTAGCTTGAGAAGGCAACAGAGTTCTAAATCAGAGTGCAGCACCTGACCTAAGTATTTGTACCAGGTGCTTGACAGATGGGCCTTGGAAAAAGGAATCCCTGAAGCTACAAAACAGCTGTAGACTTATTCCATGAAAGCAGCTTAATGCAGTTCCTCGTATGGTTCCCTATACAGCAAATTAGAAATGAAAAGTCAAAATGTCTGCCCAGCAGCAAAATTTCGTAACCCTCCCATAAGACACAAGAACAGAACTAGGACCACAACAATTAGTGGGAGTCTGTGCCATTTTACATAAATATTTCTTTTGTGCCCCTGAGGAATGTAACAGTGATGAAATCAGACCTAAACAGAGCATTTTGTAAAAAAATATATAATTTGCATCATTTGGAGTTCATCTCTTTTCTTTTGCTATTTTGGGAGTCAGCCCCTTTTTCTCTATCTCTCTCATAAACATTAAAGGCCAATTTAGAGAAGCAGATAAAGAGGGATGCATTTTCTGGAAGAAAGTCACACAAGTTGTGAACTTTAAAACTAGTAATGGTAGCAGCTGGAATTATTAGTACTGAAAACAGTTTCTTTAGAAGAACAACACTTATTGTGGAACCATTTTTATGCAGACCAGTGGGTCTTGCACTGAAAGTTCCCTATCAGATCAATGCAATATACGGTATTATAAATTCTTGAGGACTAGATGAACAAATGACATTAACAAAGCCCACTTAGTATGGCAATATAACCTTTCCTGGAGTGAAAAGTGTATCATTCCAGCAATATCGTATAGAAAACATTTTTCAGTTCAAAATTCCAATGTTACAAATTAACGCTGAGCAAAATTTTAAGAAAATGGTCCAAGGCTTCAGAGTTAAAAACATACATATTCCCGGGAACATGTATGTTTTTAACTCTGAAATCTGGACCAGTCGTGAGAACCTGAGATCGTAGGTCCAAGGTTTCATTATTTATTTTATCCTATTTATGAATTAATAACACGTTAATCGAATGTTGACATAAAAGCACAGAAAACAGCATAAAATATGCAAAACAACCATTATAGAAAATAATTTGGGTATGGCAAAGAGGACAGTATAGGCTTTTATACCACGTGGGATAATCAGATAAGTGCACGTTCTCTTGAACACCACATTTTCAATACAAGTTTATGAGTTCTTGTTCTTTCCTGAGAGTCCTCTTTGTATTTGTGAAAAAGCAAGTCTCAAGAGAAAGAAAGCAGTGAGGCCTTTTCCCTCCTTCCTGATTATTGCTTTGATTATCTTCTAGGCTCTTTTAGTGATATAGCTGTCAAAAATAATACTGCATATCTTAAGTATCATTTCTTGCTAGCAAATCATATTCCCCAATTCATATTTTACAAACACATAAAGGTGAAGGAGTTATTCTAAGAAATACAGTCTATTGAATTAATAACAAAACCTGAAACAATTAAGCAATCAATTCTAACTTAGGTTACACTTTGCAACCTTACCCAGTGTTCCACAAGGCTTGTTTTTATATGTGCAGATATCATATCTGTAAAAGGGGGAAAGTAGATATATTTATAAGACGTTCAGCTTGGTAATACATTGTTATATTTATCACATTTCTGTAGTGTAACTCCAGTTGTCAAACTGCAATCACTGTAATTATGTACAGCCAGCTGGAGTGTCGGCTCTGCATTCTGGTGCAAACCACAGGCTGCAGTATGCTCACAGCCTCTGGCCTCAGGCCAGCGGGACACCTGCCAGGAAGGAAAAAAAGGTTAAAGTGGACCTTTGTAATCTCTGGCCTTATAAAACAGTCTGCCACTCTGTTATGAAGTTGCAGCAGCAGGTCTGCATAGCATTACTATTTCAACAAGAAAAATGAGCAAATTATTATTTTAAGCCTGCTGAAACTTTTCTTCTTAAGGATATCACTTATTTTATGATACTGAACAGCTATGTTTAGATCCTAATATTTTATATCTTGGATTCTTTATTGACAATGTAAATGTTTTTGTCTGAAAACCGGAAGTGGTCATAATTGCCGCAGAGCTGCAATCTAAAGCTCAGGGAGGCCCGCGGATGGGTCTGAAGACCTCCCCGAACCCTCCAGAAGTTGTCAGGACCCCCGGTGAGTTAAGGAAAAAACCTTTTCCCTGGGCGGTGGCACAATTGTCCATGAGTTGACGCTGCTGCTCCTGCCCCACTGTCCCCGCCCCTTAAGGGGCCAACAAGAAACAGCAGTTCTCCTGGTGGGTCGCAACCCACCAGTTTGAGAACTGCTGTTCTAAAGACAATACAGTATATTATAGTTAATCCTCTGATGGGAGTTAAGATTAATAGCAGCCCAAGCCTAACTAAATCCCCACGTAGTGATGCAGCAGTGCCAGCGAGGGCTACACGGCACCCCATAGGGGTTTTTCAATTGCTGGGGGTCTCCTCAGGATAAGGGGACATTTGTCCACTTGCCCTGTGATAAGCTCCAGCAACCGCAATGGGTCAACTTGGTCATGCACCAGTGATATCACTGGCATATTTCCGTGTTGATCCACGCAGACGGATCAGGCCTGGGAAGGGGGTCCACCGAACGAACCTGCCCCCTTCCTGGCCCAATCCACCTACCCCCCCCTCCTCCCTTGTTCCCATTGAATTGATGCACTGGCATCAAAGGCTGCTGAGATCACTGCTTCTCTAACGGAACAGGCTGGGAGCTTGGTAGGCTGCCTGAGTGATGCATTCTTGAAGCCAACATCCTAAAGGCAGCAACCTTCTTCTTTGCAATCAGTGTACTGAAGGCCTCAAACAAGGAGTCTGAATGCCTAACTTCTTCTGGGTGTCTGATGTAAATCTGTACACCTTGTGTACATTCAAGGTGTGCCACTTTCTTTTAGGTGCTTGGGGTTAGGATGAAGGAATAGACATATGTCATGTCCCCACTCTGAGAAGTTGCTTGAAGTGCGACTCTGATAGGGCAGGACCAGCTAGATCAAACCAGTACTGGACCCCAGTCTCAAGCTCTGACACCAGGCCTGAGCCTGAAGAGACCCTGGAACTGAAGACCCTAGAGCAGCATTTCTCAAAGTTCTCCCCGCAAGGTGGGGAGAACTTGGAGTGTGTGCGGGAGCGGAGCCAGCAGCAGCGACGATTCAGGGGATCGCCACAGCTGCTGCCAAAACTGCCCCCGAAACGGCCCCCCGCACTTACCGGGGCTTGGGGAAGCATTGGGGAGGCCTGTGTGACCCTCTGCAAGCCCCCCGATCTTCCCATACTATCCCCGCCCCTTAAGGGGGCAGGGGACAGCAAAAGTTCTCAATGGTGGGTCGCGACCCACAGTTTGAAAACCAGTGCCCTAGAGAGACATTACCTTCTGAACCTGAGCCCCCTGAAAAGGTCACTTCCATGCTGGGAATCTCATGTTCCTCAGTGCCTCTACACCAGCACAAGGCTCCAAGTGACCTGAGGAATGTAAAACTCCAAGCTAAAAGGAGTACAGTACCTTCACTATCCAGGCACAGATATGGAACCTAAAAGAAGTCTGAGCTGCAAACCTTTGTGCAGCAAGTATTTTTAAACTAAATTATCACAAGTCTGCCGATTATAAAAAGTTAGTTATTTGTGTGCAGCTTCCAAGTCTAAAAATATCTTGCGTATGCAGAAGTTCCAAAGCACTTGAGGAGCTCTACAGGGGTTTCCCCATCTACTACAATGTAAACTAAACATAATTTCCCAGTGTTGGGAAGACTTTGATGGGGAATCCATGTGTGCCCCAACTTTCTTCAGGAGCTCTGGATGATGCTACACAGGTATTCTCAGAAGCAAGAACCACTGAATTCAACAGACTTACTCTCAAGTAAACGTATATGTGCTTCTGCGTGTATGTGTATAGGATTGGAGCCCTCAGACTCTTGATTTCTTGTGCCATAGTATCAGCTTAATCTTAAAGAATGTGGTACACCACAACAGCATTTTGCCTTAAAATAAAGTACATAACTCATTCGGTTTCATCCTCAAAAGCCTCAAAACCAAAAAAAGCTATTTAAATCAAGGAACGAAAAGCATAATATACATGTCACATTTCTCAATGGAAATAGCTGTTCTATTATTAGTTTGCCATGTCTTTATAAAAGTTGCTACAAACCAACCACATTTTTTACTCTACAATATTTCATTCCACTACTGTACTTCATTTGGGATAACATGTTACTGTGAGATACAAGAAAGGCAGGATGTAGTAGGGCAGTGGTTCCCAACTGGGACGTGTGGCTCCTAGGAAAGCTCCAGAAACCAGCCATGGGAGCAGCAGACTGCCACTGAATTCTCTCATAATGTAATAGGGATCAACATAATGTAATAGGGAGCTGTCGCCAATGGTCAAGGGAGCCGCAGGTCAAAAACGTTTGGGAAACACTAGGTTTCCACATATGTACTGTACCTACTGGAAAGGTGGCAGGTAGCTCCATGTATTGGACTGCCAGCCATGAGCCTGATGTATTTATTCCATTTATTAATTGGAATTTATTTATTCCTTTTTTATTCCATGTATTTATTCCATTTGTTAGACTGAACCCTTTTGGGACAGGGAGCCATTTAATCATTTGATTTTGTCTGTAAACCGCTTTGTGAACTTTGTTGAAAAGCGGTATATAAATACTAATAATACTACTAATACTAATACTAATAATAAATACAGGGTGGGTCTATAGTAGGTATACAGTACTGATCAGGTCATGTTATTTTTTACTTTTTCATTATGGTTTATTTTTATTGTGTAACAGTGTCGGGGACAGGTTCCAGGAATATTGCAGTGTTGATAGAGGACATTTCGAGCACCGAAGAGACTAACCATGACTTGATCAATACTGTATACAGTACCTACTTTTGGCGCACCCTGTGTATCCTACCCTTTCTCGAAGGAACTATGCTACTATGAGCTTACCCAGGGTACCAAACATGTTAACAGACACATGACAATGAAAGAAATGATCAACCAACCAGATTAGTTTGCAATCGTGCCTGTGCACATTTATTTTAGTGTGCGCATCACCACTACCCCAGTTTTAAGTGGTAAGGATTGCATGTTAGTTTCATGCATGTAGGAATTTATCTGAAAATTGGAAAGAACACCAACTCAAAAATGTTCTGCAAACTCATTACCTCAGTATGCAAAGTGCACTGTTGGCATAAATAACTAGTGAATGGAAATTTGTACCATTGGAGCTCTGCACAGGTTGCATAAGCTTTTAATCACTGTTATGCTTTAGTTTAAAACAAACACTACAAGCAGCTGACAGTTCAAATTTGAACTATGTTTATCTTTGCTCAGACTTCTAATGTGTAGAAGTTCATTTTAATGCGTAATTGGAATATGCAGACCATGTTTTAAGTACAAGTGAGGACATCTCTAGAAACTGTAAGCCTAATTATGCTAGAAAAATACAGTGATAATTAAAAGTATTACGAATAGTATGCAATTCAACACTACCAATGATAGATCCATAATAAATTAACCATCTTCAAAGAGGTATTTTAAAAGGGAACATTTAAGCTTATTGTAACAATTATTTCCTATAAATGTAAGTTGTCCAATATAGGCTACATATATTTCCCCATCTTACATTTGCCCATGTTCCTACTGTATCGTACAACTCTGAGCATTCCTTTTATAACTACCATAACAGAAGGTTAATCAGGTGAAATCAGCAATAAACAAAGTCACCAAGATTCACATCTGATAATTTAACCATGTTCCTGCCTGAGGCCCAAAGTCTTTTACATTGAACCTATTGTTAAAAGAAGCCAGTTTCAGCACTTTAACCAGACAGGCAACATATATTTATGTGGAGAGATTAGAATTTGGGTTGTCAGGACTGATTGCCAAGGTACCCCTTCAAAGGTTTGTAATCACATAGCAACTCATACCAACCCAGCGTGTAATTCCTCATGAGAACCAGAATTGTAATTCCTATTAGGGGGACAGCAAATTTTACAGGCTCAGAAGTTACAATTGCTCTTCTACGTTAGCTCAGGAATTCTGTAATTTGTTTTTTAAGAACATAAGAGCCTTGCTGGATCAGGCCAAAGGCCCATCTAGTCCAGCTTCCTGTATCTCACAGTGGGTCCCTCCAGATGCCTCAGGGAGCACACAGCCAACAAGATAACCTGTTTCCTGTTGTCACTCCCTTGCACCTAGCACAGAGAAAACCCACTTCTAAAGCCAAGAGGTTGCTTATGGCTTGTAACCTGTGATGGTCTTTTCCTCCATGAATCTATCCAAACCACTTTTAAAGGCATCTAGGCCAGGTGCCATCACCACATCCTGTGGCAAGGAGTTCCACAGATGAATTACACGCTGGGTAAAGAAATATTTTCTTTTGTCTGTTCTAACTGTCCCTCCACTCAATTTTAGTGCGTGTCCCCTGGTTCTGGTGTTGTGTGAGAGGGAGAAGAATTTCCCTCTATCCACTCTCTCCATCCCATGCATAATTTTATACGTCTCAATCATGTCCCCCCTCAGGCACCTTTTTTCTAGACTGAAAAGCCCCAAACACTGTAGCCTTTCCTCATAAGGGAGGTGCTCCAGCCCACAAATCAATCTGGTCGCTCTTTTCTGCACCTTTTCCAATTCAACTATATCCTTTTTGAGGTGTGGTGACCAGAACTGGACGCAATACTCCAGATGTGGCCTTACCATCGATTTGTACAAAGGCATAATGATATTGGCCGTTTTATTCTCAATCCCTTTTTTAATGATCCCGAGCATGGAATTGGCCTTCTTCACAGCCGCCACACACTGGGTCGACACTTTCATTGACCTGTCCACCAGCACCCCAAGATCTCTCTCTTGATCTGTCACAGACAGCTCAGAACCCATTAGCGTATATGTGAAATTTTGGTTTCTTGCCCCAGTGTGCATCACTTTACACTTACTTATATTGAAGCGCATCTGCCATTTTGCTGCCCATTCTCCCAGTTTGGAGAGATCCTTCTGGAGCTCTTCACAATCCCTGCTGGTCTTCACCACCCGGAAAAGTTTAGTGTCATCCGCAAACTTGGCCACCTTGCTCCTTATCCCCAACTCCAGGTCATTTATGAACAAGTTGAAAAGCATCCATTTCAAGACCGATCCTTGGGGCACACCGCTTTTCACCACTCGCCATTGTGAAAATTGCCCATTGACTCCCACTCGCTGTTTCCTGGTCTTCAACCAGTTCCTAATCCATGAGAGGACCTGCCCCCAGTTAATATCCAGTTGTTCGCTCGCATCCACATGCCAGCTGACCTTTTCAAAAAATTCTAAAAGGTTTGTGAAGCAAGACTTCCCCTTGCAGAAGCCATGCTGACTCTTCCTCAGCAAAACTTGTTCTTCTATGTGTTTTAAGATTTTATCCTTAATGAGACTTTCCACCATCTTCCCTGGAACAGATGTTAGGCTGACCGGCCTGTAGTTTCCCGGGTCCCCCCTCCTTCCTTTTTTAAAGATTGGCGTGACATTAGCTATCCTCCAATCCTCTGGCACAGCGGCCATTTTAAGGGACAAGTTGCATATTTTGGTCAAGAGGTCAGCAACTTCATTCTTGAGTTCCTTCAGAACTCTTGGGTGAATGCCATCCAGACCGGTGATTTATTGATCTTTAATTTGTCAATTAAGTCTGAGACGTCTTCTCTTTTAACCTCTATTTGACTCAATTCTTTAGTCAGGGGAGGCCGTTCAGGCAGCGGTATTTGCCCAAGGTCTTCTGCCATGAAGACAGATGCAAAGAACCCGTTTAATTTATCTGCAGTCTCTAAGTCCCCTTTTATCACCCCTTTCTCTCCCTCACTGTCCAGCGGACTAACCATTTCTCTGGCAGGTTTCCTGCTTCTAACATATTTGAAGAAGCTTTTATTATTCCTTTTATGTTGCCTGCCATACGTTCCTCAAAGTCTTGCTTGGCCTTCAGTATCATCTTTTTACATTTCTTTTGCCACAGTTTGTGCTCCTGTTTGTTATCCTCATTAGGGCAAGACTTCCATTTATGGAAGGAAGCTTCCTTGCCTTTTATAGCCTCTCTAACTGTGCTTGTTAGCCATGCCGGCACCCTCCTGGACTTAGTCGAGCCCTTCCTCCTTTGTGGGATACACTCCCGCTGGGCCTCTATGACTGTTGTTTTAAACAGCCTCCATGCACTCTGGAGCGAATGGACTCTTTTTACCTTCCCTTTCAGCTTTTTTTTTAACTAGTCTCCTCATTTTGGGGGAGTCTGCCCTTCGGAAGTCAAGCGTTTTTGTGACAGATTTGCTCGGCACTCTCCCCCCGACATGCATGGCGAAACAGATCGCAGCATGGTCACTGTTCCCCAACGGTTCGGTAACATTTACATCCCTGACCAGATCTTGAGTGCTACACAATATTAAGTCCAGACAATGGCGTTGCTAGGCGCCTACGAGGTTGGGGCGGCCCCCCCGGAGCCCCCCAATAAAACTCAAAAATTTTAGGTTTCGGTTTTGAAACCTATTTTTGACAGGTTTTTTAACTGTTTTCCGGGGTTCTATGTGAAACCCGGGGGGGTTTCGGGCATCTGTGTGTGTAGTGTGTGCTTTCTCCCCACTTATTTGTTATCTCTGAGCCAATCGGAAACGCCCCGAAGTTCGGGCGCCCGGGGCCCAAACTTCCTCCGGCAAGCGCCCTTCAACTCCGGCAAGCGCCCAGAGCAAGCACTTCTTCGTTCTGCGCTTGCGCAAGTCCTGCACAGTTAGCGCACGCGCAGAACGACAAAGTTTCCAATCAACGTTCTGCGCCTGCGCTAACTGTAGAAGACTTGCGCAGGCACAGAACGAAGAAGTTCTGGGCGCTTGCCGGAGTCGAAGGGCGCTTGCCGGAGGAAGTTCGGGGCGCTTCTGATCGGCTCAAACAGATAAGTGGGGAGAAAGCACAAACTACACACACAGATGCCCCGTTACCACTAAAACAGTTAACCCCCCCCCCCCGGGAAAACCTTAAAAAAACGGAAAAAAGGTTTCAAAACCGAAACCTAAGGAGGTCCGCGCCCCCCCCGGAGCCTCAGCACCCTGCGCCCAGGGGCGGTGGGCCCCCCGCCCCGTACCAGACAACGCCTCTGTCCAGAATCACCTGTCCTCTGGTCGGCTCCATGACTAGCTGCTCTAAGGCACAATCATTCAGCATATCCAGAAATCCAGTCTCTCTTTCATGTCCAGAGCATGAATTGACCCAGTCAATGTGAGGATAATTGAAGTCCCCCATGATTACAACCCTGTCTCTTGTTGACATCTCCCTGATTTGCTTCCTCATTTCAAGATCCCCTTCAGGTTTTTGATCTGGAGTGAATAAAAAAAAATTCTAAGTAAAACAAAATTTTAACTAAACTAATTGCTTTTTAAAAAGTCACTATCAGTATCACTGCAGAGAGATGTACACTTCTGTTATTTCTAAATTATGAAACATCTATTAGGACCTAGTGAAACACTGAGAAACTGGCTTTGCCAGTTGCTGGAGATGATGCTGAGGGAAGCTCGTTAAGAGTTCTCACAGCTCTCGTGGAAGCTTTCAGCCCTTCTAGCTACTATCTGCTGGACTCCTATGTTTATGAAAATAGTATTCCTCCCAAACTGTAAGCAGGATAACCTTTCCAACTCTACATGAAACAATCCTTTTGCAATATTCACATTTTGAAACATTTTTAATGTTTGGCTCATAAAATCCACACGTCAGAACTGGAACCATAGGTCGCACAAGCACTCATCTGGGACGGATCACATATAGCAGAGGTTCCCAAACTGGGGTGTTGTGATGCCCCAGTCAGGAACAATGGATCACTACTCCCTTAAGGGAAGTAGCAACCTGCGGTGATGGCGACAGTGCTTCCGGAATCGATCTGGGACCCCTCCACAGGCCTCCTTGCACATCAAAATAGCTCCGGATCGCAATTGCGACCTACTTCCAGTCTGAAAACTGGAAGTGGGTAGCGATTGAGATCTGGAGCCGTTTTGAGGTATGGGGAGGTGTGCGGAGGGATCTACAGGCTCTCCGCACCCCCTGGAGGCCCCACAAGACCCCCAGGTAGGGCTAAAAAAGGTTTTTCCCCAGTGGCGGCAGCATGATCCTGTAAGTGTCGTCATCACCACACCACTCCCGCAAACACTTACAAAGCTTCAGAAAGTTTGGGAACCTCCAACATATAGAGATAAGAAAATAGAGACACTGGGTGACAGTGTTATTTTCTTACTAGCAGTAGCAAATTGGCTTTCTCCCAGACAATCCCTGCAATAACACCGAGGCCACCTGGGAGAAAGTCTGTAGGCCAATGGGAGCAGTGACTTGCTCCTCCTACCAACTCATTGGACTTTCCATCACAAGGTTCCTGTGTCACTGCAGGGATCACCTGAGAGGAAGCCCATTGGCCTCCTGAGAGGAGGAGGAGGAGGTAATGCCGCATAGTAGTTTAAACATGCACAGCATTTCCTTCTCCTTTTACCCTGCCCACGGACCAATGGAGAAATCTAGTGGGAAGGGCGGAGGAGGTGAATCCAAAGTTGACTAAGTCTTTGCTGCAATGCTTTCTCCTCAAACCTCTGGGGGTGGGAGGTGGAGTAATGCTCTCACCCACCCAGTAAGTTGGGAACCAGGGGTCTCTGGTTGAGGTCTCTGTGCAAGTGCACAGGGATTTAGATCCTGGCCTTGCTCCAGAGAATAGCGCAATCTGATGCCAATCCTGGCACAAGTGATCATATTTTCAACTACCTCTAGCAGCTGTCTTCAGGTTGGTAATTAAATAGCTTTTTAAAAATTACAAATATTTAACCTTAACGAGAAGAAATTAAATTCAATTTTATGGCACAATACTATGGTCCGTAAAGCAGTTTGTGACGGCACGCCTGAAAGTTGCGCTGGCGGGAAAGCTTGCGCCTTCCCGCCATCACCAATGCAGGGAGCAACGCATGCCAGTATAGGTAAGAGCAGTGCTGAGCAGTGGAGGTACGAGGGAAGGTTGGAATGGGGCAGGCAGATCAGGTCCGGGAGGGGGCAGATTTAGCGGCGCTGGCGCAAGCCATATCCTAACCCCCTTCTCAGGACCAATCAACCAACTTGGGTGCATGCGGACTTGTGCCCGCCAAATGGTAGGCACAGGTCTGAGTAGACCTGTTGCGGGGGCTGGGTTTTTTCCTAAGGAAAGGGGACGAATGACGAGGGGACCCTTACCTTGAGGAGACCTCCCACTTTCCCTCACAGGATGCAGTGTAGCCCACACTGGTACTGCTGCATCGGTGCGAAGAAAGTTCGGTAGGATTGGGCTGCCTGAGTCTACACACCAAAGTGAAAAGCAGGTAAGCATATACTGTACTTGTCTTAGCCATAGTGTATGAATGTCTAAGCCCAATAATACATTAGCTTGTGCTTCAGAAGTTATTTTTAATCTCAACATCTTGTGAATGCTCTTTCACCTTCAAGATTATCTAGCCCATGGCTTCTCAAAGTGTGTGTTGCAACCCACTTGGTGGGCTGCGGCCCGATACTTAGGTGGGTCACGTTCTGGGCCCTGCCACCCACACTTGCTTCGGATTGGCTCCAAATTGGAGCCATTCCAGAAGCATTGGGAAGACCCAGAGGCCTCTTCCGGACCAGCAACCCACTCTACCGGCCTCCATGGGCCTCAGAATGGCCCGCAGAAGCGCCTGGAAGCTACTTCCAGTTTCGGACACAACTTTTGGTTTGCTTCCGAAAAGTAGCTTCGGAACGCTTCTGCGGGCCATTCTGAGGCCCACGGAGGCCGGTAGAGTGGGTTGCCAGCCCCGAAGAGGCCTCCAATCTACCCAAATACGGTCTGTCTGCCCTGGAAGGACCATTGCATCGCAACCCACCGGGGAGGACAAGGTGGGTTGCGGCACTGAGTGTTTGGGAACTACTGATCTAGCCTCTAAAAACAGTTTTATTAAATCATTGACATTACCTTACAGCTCTTCATAGGACTATTCCATAACCCATTACATTTTTAAAAGTAGAGAAAAGCTGTGCTACTTTATCGTAATGTAAGATCAATTAACTCCATGCAGGTAAAACTCACTAAAAGATTTTTGTTACAATTTGATGATATATTTATTGAAATGAAGAGTTAGGGTGTACAGCAAATGAGCATCTAGCAATGAACTTTGAAGGTGGCTTTTATTTTAAATGCAGCTCTGGTGTTCTATTATGGTGAGGGGGGGAACAGGAAAAGCAAACATTTCTATGGTCTCCCCCCGCTGAGATGGAATGTTTCTGTCTCATTTTAACAACTACCCATTAAATCTCATGAACCATATCCTGCAGTTAATGGGCTGTTAAGATTTTAAAGCTTTGCTAGTTCTAATGTAAATCCCCAAACCCTTTTGCAGTGGTGACAAGACATACTACAACCATAGCAGGAAGAAATCACATCAGTATAGTTTGATTGTTTGAAAATGAACCAAAATACACACATTGGTCATGTAGTTTGATGGTGAATTTTGTTTGATTGGACATTTTTAACTGCAATTATGCATTCCAGTGGTGCAGCATACCTTAGCGTGGCTGCAAAACGTGACTTGCCATTCCATGCAGTTGGGCCTCCTGAAAAGCCCCAGTGCTGGTAAGTCGGCATGGGGGTTGGGCGGGGGGGTTGAGCAGGGAGGAGACTGGGGCTGGGGCAGGGAGGTCAAGGCCAGGAAGAGGCAAGATCAGTGGCAGCAGCTCTACCAAACGCCTATCCTCCTCCCCACGTCCTCAGACTTGCACCAGTAAAATCACCAGCACAGATATGAGTAGACCATTGCGGCAGTGGAGGTTTACCTCCAAGCAAGGGAACAAATGTTCCAGTACCCCGAAAAGACCTCCAGGACTACTCCCCCCTTGCAAGATGCAGCACATGCTCCGGTGGCATGGCTGCATCAGCAGGGGTGGTTTAGATAGGATTGGGTTGTTAGTTGATGCAAACTAAGACCACAGTCTTTGCCTTGTCAGTGGCTCACAGAAACATTCTGAGCATGTGAAAGCACAGCCACTATCTCCTTGCTCCTGCAAACATCCATTCTCTGGAACAGTGTATTTCTGGAAGAATCCCCCTTGCCCCCTTTGTGCTAGGCTTATCTCAGTGCACCAGGTCATAGCACAACAGTACAAGAACCTCAACAATTGTGACTTCTCCTCTGCCTAAATGTATGCTACTCGCATCAACAGCCAAACTACAATCTGAAGGAAATGGGCCAAGGTGCTGGGCCAAGGTACAACTGCTGTGGATAAGTAGAGGCAGCTAACATTGTGAAATAAAATATCACTGAGAAACACTGAGAAACACTCAATCAAAAACAATTTAAATATTTTGCTGACTAGAAGCATGCTGTGAAGGTGTGTTTTTTTCCTACAGCACCATTGTAATTAGCCTATCTTGTTTTTGCTGTAGATCAGCAGAGTCCCTAGGTATTTCGGCCTAGAGGGGACTAGGTCACTGTCACCAAACAGCAGGTGAGCATCTATGATGAGAAAAGGGCAAACCCTTTAAGGCTACTAGAGAGAAATGTTGAGCTGCACGGAGGGAGAACATGTGTGAGAGAGAATATTAGCCCACATCACCACTTTAGCATCAAGGCAGAACAGGGCAGGATCTTGTACAACAACAGGAGGCACAAGGCATAAGATCTCAATTCAACTACCACTAGACTAACAAGTCCAAAAGAAGAATTAAAAAAGGGAATCTGTCTCAGTGTTCGGGGGGGGGGGGGAGAGAGAGAGAAGTGAATAAGAGTATATGATCAATTGGTGGCATTGCTTTTCAAGCATTCCTAGGTCCAAGAGAAGCAGTGGAAGTGATTCTACTTACAATTTTTCTTTAATGATTTATACTTTTGCAAACAAATGTAAGCTCTCATTACCATTTACTGGGGCTGGAAAATGGTGACATTAAATCTTCAAAGTTCAACAAACAAAGTTATCATATTTTTTATTATAATATCTATGTACTTCTATAATTATAAATTATATTTATAGAATTGCTGCCTGCAAGCACTGCAAATACTCTTTTGGCACAATGTCCACTAAAATGCATAGCCTATTTAAAAATAGCGGTTTCTTCCATTTTCTTTTGTTTAATCGTGTTTTGACATAAACGTACGCAATTACTCCTTATGTAACTCATGGTAAAACAGATTTGACACATCTCAGAAGCAACACTCCTATCAATTAACAGATTTCAGAGCAATTTTTTAAATGGTGCATAATTTTGAAAAGCACATATGAAGACTACTTTATTAAAAATATAACCTTTCCAAGAAATTTCTAAGTGGCTTTCAGCCTTCAGTTTACTTGTTCAACTCAGCTAAGGAGGGTCAAAATAGACATTCCCATAAACGCGTAAGTTGTCCTTCCAGGTTTTTAAAAGTAAATGGTGCAGGGGGAATACTGATGAAACAGGCCAAAACCACTGCGTGCTTTGCTCTTGACGTGGTTCTAATCTCAACTGCATCCTCCCCATGCACTATTTTTAAATGGAAAAAAGTTTTGTTGTTGTTCAGTCGTTAAGTCATGTCCGACCCTTCGTGATCCCATGAACCATATCCCACAGGAAGCCAGGCCTTCCTGTCCTCCACTATCTTCCTGAGTTCGCTCATTTTCATGTTCGTTGCATCGGTGATGCTGTCTAACCCTCTCATCCTTTGCCTTCCCCTTCTCCTTTTGCCTTCAATCTTTCCCAGCATCAGAGTCTTCTCCAGAGAGTCCTCTCTTCGCATTAGGTGGCCAAAATATTTGAGTTTCAGCCTTAGTATCTGTCCTTCCAGGGAACAGTCAAGGTTGATTTCATTTAGGATTGACTAATTTGATCTCCTAGCAGTCCAAGGGACTCTCAGGAGTCTTCTCCAGCACCACAGTTCAAAAGCATCTATTCTTCGGCGCTCAGCCTTCCTTATGGTCCAACTCTCGCAACCATACATTGCTACTGGGAACACCATCGCCCTGACTATACGAACTTTTGTTGGCATGGTGATATCTCTGCTTTTTATTATGCTATCTAAATTTGCCATAGCTTTCCTTCCAAGGAGTAAGCGTCTTTTAATTTCATGGCTGCTGTCTCTGTCTGCAGTGAACTTGGAGCCCAGAAAAGTAAAATCTGTTACTGCTTCCATTTCTGCCCCTTCTATTTGCCAGGAATTGATGGGACCAGATGCCATGATCTTAGTTTTATTAATGTTGAGTTTCAAGCCAACTTTTGCATTCTCATCAAGAGGCTCTTTAGTTCTTCTTCACTTTCTGCCATTAGGGTGGTATCGTCTGCATATCTGAGGTTGTTGATATTTCTCCCGGCAATCTTGATTCCGGCTTGCGATTCATTCAGCCCTGCATTTCTCATAATGTACTCTGCATATAAGTTAAATAGGCAGGGTGACAATATACAGCCTTGCCGTACTCCCTTCCCAATTTTGAACCAGTCGGTTGTTCCATGGCCGGTTCGAACTGTTGCTTCTTGACCCGCATACAGGTTTCTCAGGAGACAGGTAAGGTGGTCTGGTACCCCCATCTCTTTAAGAATTTGCCACAGTTTGTTGTGATCCACACAATCAAAGGCTTTTGCGTAGTCAATGAAGCAGAAGTAGGGTTTTTTTGGAACTCTCATGCTTTCTCCATGATCCAGCGCATGTTGACAATTTGATCTCTAGTTCCTCTGCCTCTTCGAAACCCAGCTTGTACGTCCGGTAGTTCTCGGTCCACGTACTGCTGAAGCCTAGCTTGTAGGATTTTGAGCATAACCTTGCTAGCATGTGAAATGAGTGCAATTGTGTGGTAGTTTGAACACTCTTTGGCATTGCCCTTCTTTGGAATTGGAACGTAAACTGACCTTTTCCAATCCTTTGGCCACTGCTGAGTTTTCCAAATTTGTTGGCATATTGAGTGCAGCACTTTCACAGCATCATCATTTAGGATTTTAAGTAGCTCAGCTGGGATATTATCTTTGCTAGCTTTGTTGTTAGTAATGCTACCTAAGGCCCACTTGACTTCACTCTCTAGGATGTCCGGCTCTGGGTCAGTGACCACACCAGCGTGGTCATCAGGAACATTAAGATCTTTCTTGTATAGTTCTTCTGTGTATTCTTGCCGTCTCTTCTTAATCTCTTCTGCTTCTGTCAGGTCCCTGCCTTTTTTGTCCTTTATCATGCCCATCTTTGCACAAAACGTTTCCTTGATATCTCCAATTTTCTTGAAGAGATCTCTAGTCCTCCCCATTCTGTTTTCCTCGATTTCTTTGCATTGTTCATTTAAGAAGGCCTTCTTATCTCTCCTTGCTGTTCTCTGGAAATCTGCATTCAGTTGTTTATATCTTTCCCTTTCACCCTTGCTTTTCACATTCCTTCTTTCCACAGCTATTTGTAAAGCCTCATCTGACAGCCACTTTGCTTTCTTGCATTTCTTTTTCTTTGGGATGGTTTTAGTTGCTGCCTCCTGTACAATGTTACGAACTTCCGTCCATAGTTCTTCAGGCACTCTGTCTACCAGGTCTAATGCCCTAAATCTATTCTTCACCTCCACTGTATAAGGGATATGATTTAGGTCATATCTGACTGGTCTAGTGGTGTTCCCTACATTCTTCAGTTTAAGTCTGAATTTTGCAATAAGAAGCTCATGATCTGAGCCACAGTCAGCTCCAGGTCTTGTTTTTACTGACTGTATAGAGCTTCTCCATCTTTGGCTGCAAAGCACATAATCTATCTGGTTTCGGTATTGACCATCTGGTGATGTCAATCTGGTGATGTGTAGAGTCGCCGCTTGTGTTGTTGGAAAAGAGTGTTTGCTATGATCAGCGTGTTCTCTTGACAGAACTCCGTTAGCCTTTGCCCTGCTTCATTTTGCGCTCCAAGGCCAAACTTGCCTGTTCAGTTTATTTCTTGATTTCCTACTTTAGCATTCCAGTCTCCTATGATGTAAAGGACATCTTTTTTTGGGTGCTAGTGCTAGTTCTAGAAGGTGTTGTAGGTCTTCATAGAACCAGTCAACTTCATCTTCTTCGGCATCAGTGGTTGGGGCATACACTTGGATTACTGTAATGTTGAATGGTTTGCCTTGGATTCGAACTGAAATCATTCTGTCGTTTTTGAGGTTGCACCCCAGTACTGCCTTTCCCACTCTTTTATTGACTATGAGGGCTACTCCATTTCTTCTAAGGGATTCATGCCCACAGTAGTAGATATGATGGTCACCTGACTTAAATTCGCCCATGCCCGTCCATTTTAGTTCGCTGATTCCCAAGATGTCAATGTTCAATCTTATCATCTCATTTTTGACCACATCCAGCTTGCCTTGATTCACAGACCTCACATTCCATGTTCCTAAGCAGTATTGCTCCTTGCAGCATTGGATTTTCCTTTCAACCTCAGACACATCCACAGCTGAACGTCCTATTGGCTTTGGCCCAACCGCTTCATCCTTTCAGGGTCTACTTGGAATAGTCCTCCGCTCTTCCTCAGTAGCATATTGGACACCTTCCGACCTGAGGGTCTCATCTTCCGGCGTCATATCTTTTTGCCTTTTGGTACTGTTCATGGGATTTTCTTGGCAAGGTTACTGGAGTGGGTTGCCATTTCCTTCTCCAGTGAATCACTTTTAGTCAGAACTCTCTGCTACGACCTGTCCGTCTTGGATGTCCCTGCACGGCATAGCTCATGGCTTCATTGAGTTATGCAAGCCCCTTCGCCACGACAAGGCAATGATCCATGAAGGGAAAAAAGTTTAGATGAAAGCTTTTTCTACTAAAAGCCTTTTTTCCAATTAAAAATAGCACACAGAGGGGCCATGGTCAAGATCAGAACCATGGTGGGCCAAAGTACTTAAGTCTCCCTACTCCCCAACACAGTTTTCCTCTGGTATGTCATCCCACTGCACATTACTTAAAAAATAAAAACAGAGGACTCCTTACATGTTTAGAGTCGCATCTAGTTTGACACTAAGTGACATCCCCTACAGGCATTAGATGAGAAGTGCTTTGGCTAACTTTATAGCATCATTTGTGTCTGTCAACAAAGCTAGGTCCTTATTCACAAATTCATGGCGCAATTCAGTGTAAAAAAACGCTGGGGAAATGCGTGCTCCCCCGGCGCTGGGTGTCGTAAACGCACCGCAAAGCTGCCGGCCCACTCTCCCCAGTGTACCGTCCCTGCGCCCGCCGGACCAGGTAAGCCCTGCACTTTGCCACCAATCTGACATTGACACACACCCCATATAGCCCAGGGGCGGACCGCCCCCATTCCTACGCCTCTGGACTTACCTAGCCCCACAACGGCTGAGTCCTATGAGGGTGGAGCGGTGGGAGGGCTGTCCTGTGCAGTGGCAGCCACCGCAGGTTCCCCCAACATCCAGCCGAGCCCGGATGAAGTGGGGGGTGGGGTGTCAGGGGGCAGGGCTCTGGGTGGCGTGCGCCAGCTGCAACATCCAGAACGGAAAGGGTCTTGGCATGCCCGTCGACTTGTGTGGACAAAAATGCTCCTCACGGCAGTGCGAACAATGGGGGACACTCTGGGAGAGCCGGAGCAGAGGCCTGAAGACTGCTCAGGCCGACCATGCTGCTCCAGGGTGGCCAAAGATCCTGCCCCAAACACCAGGACAACAGAGCAGCAGGACCCATTAACAGGGGGCGGGGCCTGGGGAAGAGAGAGGGGACACTGACATGGGGAGGGAGAAGATAAGCAGGTCAACACCAGGTAAGGCCAATAATGGGGGAGGGAGATAATAAGCAGGCCAACACAAGGTGAGGCCAATAATGGGGGAGGGGCCGCTGGATGGGGAGGAGTCCAAAGGCACTGGGTAAGGTTCATAAGGTGTCTGTTGGCCTGCGATGAGGGTCTACAGTGGTGCTTCTGAGGGCTCTGCCCATTGAAATAGAAACCCACGACTGGAGAGCAGGAGACTCGGGTGCCGTTACCTCCCCCCGCCCTTAAACTCTGAGGCCCGACTCAAGACCTATCCGGACCCCTGGGGTTAGCCGCCGATCTGGACCCAATAATTGTCACACCCACAATTATTTCTAGATGAATTGAAGTTTCCTGCATTTTCTTATTTCTTTTAGTTGGGAAGTTTTAAAGTCTGAAGAATGTTTACAACAAAGTCAAGACATGTATGCATAATGCTATTCATTCTGATTACAAAATACAAAACACTCATGCTATATGGTAAATCTTTTCAAATTTCAGACTATAAATGGTTTGCTTCAAGGCTGTATAACAATCCAGATTTGAAAACAAGCTTGTTTAATACTTGAAATGTATGCTTTCAACTGTCAAACACCTAGTTTTTCATTTAAAATGAAGTATTTTTTTATTTAAAAGATTTCTATACCGCTTTTCTCAAATTCAAAGCAGTGTACAACAAACATATAACAAAACAACAAATACATAATTAAAACCCATTAAAACCATCCACAATTAAAATTAAATATTAAAATATAATTACAATTAAAAGAGTACAGAGCCGATTAAAATTGAAAAACAAACATATCGCAGCAGCAAATGTAAAAAGGGTCCCAAAGTCCCAAATTTAAGTAGATAGCAGCTTTGACAGATCACCGAATTTCTATTCCTAAGAACATTTCCTAGATAAAGCAAATGGTTAAAGATACTTTTAAAAATAAAAGATCTGTGTATGTATGGTCCCTGTCCAGGAATATGCACACGCTTCTACTTGGACACAACCAGCCTCCTAAAATATGGCAGGTACTATCAGCTATAACACTTCTCTGAAGGGACAGGAAATCTGAGTTTAGTTCCCCCCCCCCCCCTTCAAAACAGGTTATCAGTGCATTTGGTCTCACCATGAGCTAAAATAATCAAGAAAAAAGAGGTTGAGGAAAAGCTAACAGCAAATACATTAAAAACCTTTGTAAAAGTGAGCCATAAGTCTGCCTTTGAAGACTGCCATAAGGCACGTTGCGACAACGTGCGAGAGGCCCTGGTCGGTGCAAAGGCCTGCACTGGCCCATGTGCACCAGTGCTCTGTGGGATGTACTCCGGAGCAGGTAGGTCAGCATGGGGGGAGGGGTGTAACAGGGCAGGGGCGGCAACAGGGGGTGAACAGATCAGGCCCAGGAGGGGCAAAATTGGTGGCAGTGGCGCACGCTGAATCCTATACCCTTTCCAGGCCTATTTTCCTTACATGGGGCCTCTCGAACATATGCCAGCAGACTAGCTGGCACGGATCAGAGGAGACTCATTACAGGGACCAAGGCTTTACTCAGGGTAAGGGAACAAAGTTCCCTTATCTCAAGGAGAACACCCGCTTTCTGCACAGGACGCAGCGTTGCCTGCACTGTCCTCGCTGCATTGCTGCGCAGAACATTAAGTAGGATTGGGTTGCCTGTATTATACCTGTCCACCCTCCAAACTCTTTCCCTTAGCTCTAAATACAGACCAGAATATTAATTTCAAACAACCAATTATTATCAAAAAATAATGTTAACATTCTAAACAGGAAGAAAACAGCTTTCTTTTGCAGTTCAGAAATCATTGCTCTTTTACCATGTAAGGAAAGTCACAGGTCTAAGACTGACATTAGATTGGAGAAATCTCCAATCCAAAAACAGAAAATTGCCTACAAATACTTCTAATTACATTATTATTCCTTACTTACAAGTTTAGAATTAAGTATATGAAGAACAAAAACCATTTGCTTGTATAGCACTGATACTGGTAACTACATCAAACATATGTGATATATAGAACATATGAAATGAACCTCTAGGTAAGCGTGTAACAATGCAATCTTAATTACATAGACAATGAAATATTAATATATTATGCTATCTGCAAGAGCACAAGACTCCAGTGGGACTACTGATGCTTCCTCCTGCACCAATGCAGGGGATGGGGTCAGATGTAAGAGCAAAGATGCATCTTATGAGCACCTTGGGCTAGCACTGGAACCCTTGCTTTACACACAGAATGGGGTTGCAAGTATTACAGTATTTGAAAGTTATCAATGAAGCATCACTAATCTGTGCCAGCTCAGGGTTTGCTCCATAATAGTTTCCTATGAAACTTTAGAACAATAGCAGCAGTATGATAAATACTACTTCAGCCTTTCCTACCTTATTTTGAAAGTTGGTTTGTTCAATCCTACAAGCATTAAATACAGGTGGGCCCCCATATCCACAGATTCGCTATCCACGGTTTCAGTTATCCACAGATTGTGGGGACCCCCACAGGCTTTTACTTTTCTTCCCAGTAAGCTTCATTTCTTCCTTAAACAGGAGAAAGAGCCTCTGGCTGCTTATTGCAGGCAAGTAGAACAAGACTAAGTCCTAGAGAGGCTCTGCAAGGTTAACAGAAACCTTGCAGAGCCTCTCTAGGACTTAGTCTCATTCTACTTGCCTGCAATGGAGGCTGCTTCTCTGTTTGTTTTAAGGAAGAAACAAAGCTTGCTGAAAGAAAAATAAGAGCTGCCCGCAGGGGAGGCAGGGCGGGGGGACCTCAGGAAACCATGGAGGGGGTGTTCGCTCCTATCCACGGTTTCAAGTATCCACGGAGGGGCCTGGAACATATCCCCAGCGGATATGGGGGAGTACTGTATACAGATCATTCATTTCAAGAATGTATCATTGCTGCATTTAATGGAATCAAAACTGAAAACTATGTAACTTTTGGACTATTTCCACTACTGAATAGAAAGTAGTAATTTGGTCTACTTACTATTTAATGTTTTTTTTATTATGTCAAATGTAAGCAACTTTTTTTTAACTCTCTGTATCATTACTAAAACAAGCAACTTTTTTTAAACTCTGTATCATTACTAAAAATCCAAACTTTCAACTCTAGGTCTTTCTTTTTGTGTGTGAAAACAGACAAATGAGAAACAGAAAAGAGAAGAAATGAGATAATTTCAACAAACCATACCTAGTAATAAGGACCGCATTATCATGGTGGGCAATTCCATTTTCTGGAATGGTGTTTCCATCACTTTGGTGAGACAGAATGGATTTCTGCCACTTACAGAAGCTATCAAGGGACTTGTCTGCATGGTGATTTATCTCCAAGTTTGGCTGCAATACAACATGCATACCAGAAATGTTCCAAACAAATTACTAGGGTCAGTGGTTAAGACTGCTGAAGTCTAAATCTGATCTATAATTAGAACCAGTGATTTCTAGGAATAATTTTTTCTTGCCAATTCTTATCTGTGTTAAATAAATCTGACCTACAGTTTATTTTGTGCATACATTTTATAAATTTAGTTTCAAACTTCAGTAATGCTTTTGTTAAAAGTAAGAACTATAGAACAATTTCAAATGTTACATTCTCCCCCCTACCCCCAAATAATCTTCATTTGGGAAAAAGTAACAAACAGAAAACAAGCTGCAACAACAACTCCCTAACAGTCAACTCTCACATATAATTTTCCCCAAATAAAAGTGACCCATCTTGAAAAACATTTTAAATGAAAAACTTTCTAAACTTTCTAATTTTAATATCATAAATGTCTGCAGATTAGGTTTTATTATTTAACACAATTTTTCTAAACAATCAGGTGTCTTTTATTATTATAAATTAGATGGCATTATTATATTTTAGGGATCTTATGTTGAGTCACATCTCATTCTTACCTGATCTTCTGTGAGGACAATTAAACGAGTAACAATAATATTCACAACGTTTCCTAGGCTGGAATCACGGTAAAGTTTGGCAACCTGACCTCCAGAAAATAAGAAAAGACAAAAAGTCAGACAAAAAAAATCTGCAAATTTGATAAATGCGTCAAAAATTGATTTTTTTAAAACTATCAAATGAGTTAGCAATCACTGCAGATTATTAAAAATATTGACTAAAATGCAACCAAATTTGGCAGGGAGGCTTGGAAAAAAGGATTGAGAGTCATCCCCAGCCTCTCACCATCACCCACACATACCACATCACTCCCATTGGAATCTTGAGCCCACTCCTTACAACAACGTTCTGCAAGCCTGTTCATAAATACTAATCAAATGTCCATCATTATGATGGTGTATATCTACTGCATCTCTGTGGGGTACCTACTGGTACAGATCAGACTATCCACTACCAAAGGTTATGGACAGGTTTCCCCCCACTACAACAGAGTCCCCAATTTTTCCCTATAAGAATTAATGGTAACCATTCACATATCTAAGAGTATGCAAAAGAGTACACTCAAGGACACAGGTGATGTGATAACTAAACCCATTCTCCACCTATTAAAAATCAAACTCTTCCTTATCTGCAGATCCTTGCCCTGGATTCTAACTTCTCCTGTGCATACTAATCTTCTATGCTGAGGGATTTTTTTCTGTGGGCAACCATTCAGCCACGTGAGCTCCTACCTGCAATCTGAAATTATGACACAGGTACCATGTCTTTGAGGACTAGGATCCAATCACAGTAGAATTTGTCAGATTTTTGGGAAAGTGGGATAGAATACTGGGAACTGGCATTTATATTACAGAAACATTCTTAGCCCAGATACCAAAGTTATACCTTGTAACAGAATTCTATTATCCACTCAGCTTCTGGGGTACTACCTGTAACAGTTGCAGTAGCACCTAACATATCCTATTTGCTCCAGAACTACCTTGCTATTTCATTTCATGGACATTCCCTTAAACATTATTTGCTTAGTACACATGCAGTTTATGAACTCTTCTTCATCTTTTGTCCAGTTGTGCCAATAGCTATTGCTTCTCCAGCACCAGGGTTTAGGCCAGTTCCTAGCACTGATAAACAAGAACAGGATATTCTCTTGTGCTAGCACAGGGAGACCTACACTAATATTTCCATTCTATTACAACAAAGCAGAGGCCCAGACTTTAAGTAAGCCAAAATCTTTTAAATAAAGCAAATGTAAACACTCACAACCCCCATTTTGATAGCAAAAGCAATGAAAAAATGCTTGACTAAACATAAAAGTAATGGCACTAAGAAGCACTGTTAATAGGACAAGCAAGGAAATATGACACTGAACAGTGATGTTGTTGATGGGGGGCCGTGGGCAGGGCGATGATACGTTTCGTTTCATCGCCCCACCCCCGCGTCGCTATGTCGCTCCCGGAAAGGCTCCATTTGGAGTCTTACAGGAGCTAGGGCGGGTGCCAGTCTAAAATTGGCCGGAATGGCTGCCGCAGCTGTTGCAGCTGTGGCCGGTTCAGCTGCAAAAGCTGCTGCCACAGCTGCTCCTCACGAGGAGACCGCAGGCAGCACCCAGGGCACAGCAACCCCCTGGCCCCGGCTTAGCTACACAACTGACACTGAAATACACTGAACTAAGATCTCAGTACTGAAAAAAATAGAAGATAAGCCAGTCTTGTAATTTTGCGTTTAAACTGTTGTCACTTCAGAAAATAAAAAAGATACATCTATCTTTGGCTGTATCTATACTTGCTTTCTTTCCTAAAATTATTTCAAGACAAGAAGGAGCAAATAGTCTTCTCCTTGCCTTGGTATATCTCTAACTGTGCTGCACGTTTGAGTCAGTGAAGTGGTTCTCCGGCAGCAGCCATCCACCACCACCATCCTACCCCCAGCTGTAGGGCTATCAAGAAGGCAAGTTTCCAATAACTGTCGAAAAGCAGTTGTTAGAAGCAGTGGGCACCTTAGACAGCATCATGGAAGTGCACAGGCACTGCCTTGCTAGTGCCTGAGCACAGCTCATGTCAACAGGAGTAGCTTGTAGGCAGTTAGCAACTGGGGACAATGATCCTGATGCTTTAATACAGACATTGTAAGAAAACCACGTACATTTTAATGAGGTACTAACTTCCCAGTGACAAACATAACAAACTGACATCACTTTGGATAAGGAATGGCCTGCACTGACTGATACCCAGGGCACATCTTGGAAAACATAGATGGGAGGAACATATTCTTAGGTTTTGAATCTAATATCATTAATGCCCATAACGTTAACATTAGTTACATTAACACATAGAGCGATCAAACTTACAATATTCATGACGCTCAAAATATAATGCTCAATATCCTTGCGACCATGGTATCCCACCATCATTTTGTCTGCTACTACCAGAGTCTCCACAAAACGTTCAGTGCTTATTGATCTCTTCGGTCGATGGTGACTACTTAATGTGTGATTAATTGGAACTAAAGTTGGAAAAGTATTGTTCAGCCACCAAGATTTACTGCTCCCTGTGAGGTCTTCTAGGAATCAAAATAATTAGTGACATCAAATGGGTTGCTATATGAACATCTTCAAGTACATCCTTTAAAAAAATATATTAACATCGTTAAGAATATTTATATAGTGCTTCTTCAACAAAAAAGTTTAAAAAGCAAAATAAATAAATAAATACTTAGGTCTTAAAAAGAGTTTGTCCTAAAAGAAGAACTCCTCTGGATTTTAGGTCAAGCAACACACTTCTAGGTCAGAAATAGCCTTTCCACAAGTGGAAGTTAAAGATGAGGGGAAGGGGAAATGGTTGTGTGAATATGCAAATTTAATTATTTGAACTGGAGCTTGCACATGTTTAAACATTTGTTCAAAGTATAAGTAATCCATATATGGTATTCCATATTTTGCAGACATGAATATGGAGTTGGGCTAATACATAACATGCCTACATGTTCAAAAATTGACAAACAGGTATCTATTTTAAGGTGACTAAAAAGATGTCGAAATGGAAAAAAGAATTTGATCAATATGAGTCTGACCAAAGCTAAGTATGGGCTTTAACTTTATGCTGCTTTTGAATGGGCTTATATTTGAATTAAGTCTGTGATTATGATGGCATACTGTGTTTATGATGTCATGCCGTTGGTGGCCATTTTGCACATGCTTCCGCAACTGGTGGCAGCACAGGAGGCCTGCTGCCGGACCAGCGAAGGTACATGTGAGAGCAGCAGGGGCGAATCAAGGTGGGTGGGGAGTGGGAGGAACCAGGCAGAGCAAACTGCGGGGAGGGGGGAGGACTGGGGGTGGTATCGGCAGCACTCATGTGCGCTGATATTCTAACTCCATCCATCTCCCTTACCACCGCTGTTATACACCTCAGACTTTCGCCTGCTAAACAGCAGGCGTAGATCAGAGGAGCCCCATGGTGGCAGTGGTCACTTTCCCCAGGGTAAGTGAACAAAGTTCACTTAGACATTTCCAACAGCCCCCTCTCCGGCAGATGCAGTACATTGGCATGGCTGCATCAGCATGGGGGATTTCTGTAGGATTGGGCTGACAGTCTCTCATACTGATGCTCAGGAGACTATTTCATTGAAATTACAAGATGTTTCATGGAGCTACAAAAGGTCTGCAGCATTCCTTAATTATTAAGTAAAACCTTTTCTTTAAATGCTACAGGCCTTTTGTGACACATGGCTTCCACAGCGGGGACATTTCATCCATTTGCTCTAGTGCTGGGAGCCAGCCTCATTCCCTACAGTACACAGTACATAGCTAAGGGTTAAACTAGAACATGTGAAGTGGCCCAGTGATTTGGGGCTGTTTTTGTTTTGTTTTTTTTAATGCAAAACAGAGCAGGATTGCAGTGGGAAGGAAGGTAAGTTTTAGGACTTTACCCCCTCTGCAGTTCTGTTCCATCCTCTGTGCACTCTTAACTGGAAATGAAAGGTTCCACTGCCATTCGATTGAACCTTTTCTTCCAATTAAGATATCATGGGGGGACACAACTGGGATCAGAACTGCAATGGGGGCAAAGACCTAAAACTCCCCACCTCCTCAGTGCCGTTCTGCCCAGTCTCCCAACTTCCCCAGCTGCCATTTTTAAACCAACCATAAATCCGCCCCATTCCTCCCCTTCACTACCCCATTCCACCCAACCCTGCCTCCTTCCCACTCCTCATGCTGACTTACCAGCACCAGGGGTCGTTGCAAGACCACTGGCGTGAGGCTGTGACCACTCACTGCTGGCAGCAGTGGCCAGTGGCCTTTCCCAAGGGTGCAAGGCTCCTCAAGGCCTGGAAGGCCTGCACTTGAATCCTCCACCATAGAGACGACATGCTAGAGAGGCCAGCAATACCTGCAAGGAGGCTGCAACCTTGCAGCATCTCTCTAGCATGTTGTCTCTATGGTGGAGGACTCAAGTGCAGGTTTTCCAGAGCATTTCATCCTCGGGAAAGATTGAAGCTTAAATCAGTCAAAGTAAGTGCCGGGGTGGTGGTGCCAGGGGGGGATTGCATCTGTCTGGCTGATGATCCTAGCTAGGTCTTACTTTCAGGGAGGTCTTAGATTTGAGTGCCATCAAAATTCATGCAAAAATAACTGTAGGTCTTACTTTTGGGGGAGGTCTTATTTTAGGGGAAACAGGGTATTACCTCATAAACATTATCTTTAAATACATCATATTGTGGATCTTAGCTTGGAAAAAGGAAAAAACTACTTTCTATAGGGTTCCATTGTGCAATCCAAAAGAAGAACTGGTTGAACTAAACTTACTATAATAGAGTTCTAATATACAATTTCCTTTGAAGAAAACAGAAGTAGTATATTTTATCACTGAAAAGGAACAAAGCCATTACTGGAGTTCTGACATTTACCTGAGACACCACAATGGGTATGATCATAGAAGAATTGGTGGTACATTCCAGATTTTTTGTAAATAACATGAGGTTGACCACTTTCATAACTAAAAACAGTTGAATTGTCAGTTGTGTTTCTCAGAGGCTCAATAAAATACTCTTCATCTTCTGTAGCAATAACACCATGCTTAAGACAAGAGGAAAAAAGAGCACAGATAATGATTACCCATATGTATGATTACCCATATGTCTAAAAATTTCATTTGTCATTTCATACAATACTTTGTATGAATATTTCCTTGCACTAAGGATTAACAAGTTACTATTACTAAGCACAAATCCACATACACAATATACAATGTACGTGTCAGTCCTTCTGTCAGTGAAACTGTCAGCACTAACTTCAGTAAGATCAAGTCTTCTTCCAAAATACAATATTAAAATGAAAAAGAGCATTATCCCATACCAGGCAGGTTTTGGTTCTTAATTATATGCACAAATGAACTGTGCTTCCTAGATATGTGTACACATTAAAAATTAAAGTGGGGCTTGTACACCTCTCCGAATGTCCTGGGGTAGGTTAGCTCACTTATTTATTTTAAAATTTTATAACCTGCATTTTCCCCTACCATTAGGGAGGCACTCAAGGCAACTCATGCATCTCCCTTTGGGGAAAATTAACAAGCATTAATCACAATCGCATATACAACTCACATCAAAAGCAACTCTCACTATGTATTCTATTAGTCTGAAATAATTGTGGTCAGTGCCAGCACTAGGCTGCTGAGGACCCTGGGGAAATCTCTGCAGTGGCCTCCCTATAATGCCCCCTAACAGTGCACTACCATTGTCATCGGTACTGAGGGGTCAGATCGGGTGGGCTCTCTGATGGTCTTGGGCCCTTAGCCAGGGCTTGACCTGGCCAATCTCAATGCCACATCTGCTTGTGGCGGAAAAGTAAGAAGTCTCAGTGCAAAGTGCTAATAATGAAATAAAAAAATTATCTATGAAGATAATTTCAGACGAAAACACTTTCAACCAAACTGTTTTAGATAATGAATATAATAATGTTGTGGTAGCCCACAGATAAATGGTTTACAGCCCAATCCTAAAGGGCCAACCTGCTGGCTGAACTAGTGCCAGTGGAGACTGCCTTATGGCAGTTGCAAAATGGTCTCTGGCAGCGTGCGAAGCTGTGTGCTGCTAGCAGTGGCGCAGCTAAGGGGGCGTAGCCTGGGGCCCCGGGTGACAGGCCTCTGGGGGGGGGGTGTTTGCCACTTAATAATAATACATGATTATTTATTGATTGAATTTATATCCCACCTTTCTCCCCCATAGGGGGACACATTTTTATTAGGGTGTGTACTATACTGTAAAGGTCTGGGGAGGTGAAACGTTACATCCTCTGTAGTTTGAGATAGTCTTCCTGCCCGCTTGACCCTTCCCCAGCTTGGTTAATATGATCTGTACGGGTTGGGCTGGCCGATTGGGTGGAACCTATTGTGAATTCATCTTTGCGGGAGGGAGTGATGCCTAGCATCTTGAAGACCACAGTTGTGCGCCCCCTCCTAAAAAAAATCTTTGGATTCCTCCAATTTAAATAACTATCGGCCAGTTTCCAATCTGCCTTTTTGGGGTAAGCTGATTGAGCGGGTGGTGGCGTCTCAGCTCCAGAGGATACTAGATGAAACGGAGTATCTGGACCCTTTTCAGTTTGGCTTCAGGTGGGGCTTTGGGACGGAGACAGCCTTGGTCGCCCTGTTGGATGATCTTCGCCAAGGACTGGACAGGGGGAGTCCATCCCTACTGGTCCTTTTGGACCTCTCGGTGGCTTTCGATACCATCCACCATGGTATCTTTCTGGGTCGGCTGGCCATGTTGGGACTAGGGGACACTGCATTGCAGTGGTTCCGTTCCTACTTGGCTGACAGGTCCTAGATGGTGATGCTGGGGGATGCCTGTTCGGCGCCCTGCCCTTTACCGTGTGGGGTGCCACAGGGTTCTATTCTGTCTCCCATGCTTTTTAACATCTACATGAAACCGTTGGGAGAGATCATCCGGGGATTTGGAGTTGGGTGTCACCAATATGCTGATGACACCCAGCTCTATCTCTCCTTGCCATCTCGCTCCAGGGAGGCTGTGGAAGTCCTGGAGCACTGTCTGGAGGCGGTTGAGGTCTGGATGAAGGCTAATAGGCTGAGATTGAATCCAGAAAAGACAGAGGTCCTACTGGTCAGGAAAGCTTCGATGCAGGTACTGAGTCACCTGCCCATTCTGAATGGGGTTACACTCCCCCTGCAGGAACAGGTGCGCAGCTTGGGAGTACTTCTGGATTCACAGCTCTCCCTGGAAAGCCAGGTGGCGGCTGTGGCCAGGGGTGCGTTTGCCCAGCTTCGGCTGGTGCGCCAGCTGCGGCCGTACTTGAGTCGATCGGACCTGACCACAGTGGTCCACACCTTAGTGACTTCAAGACTGGATTACTGTAATGCGTTCTACGGGGGGCTGCCCTTGAAGATGGTTTGGAAGCTGCAATTAGTGCAGAATGCGGGGGCCCGGGTGGTGACTGGAGGTAGGTGGTTTGACTCTGTTGAACCGCTGCTTCAGCGGCTGCACTGGCTGCCCATTCGTTTCCGGGCCCAATTCAAGGTGCTGGTAATGACCTTTAAAGCCCTTCACGGTTCGGGTCCAGGATATCTGAGGGACCACCTTTTTCCCATACATTCCGGCCCGCTCTCTTAGGTCATCTGAGGGGGCTCTCTTGCGAGTGCCACCTCTATCGCAAGTTAGGGGAGTGGCAACACGTGGGCGAGCCTTCTCTGCTGTGGAGCCAAAACTGTGAAACTCCCTGCCAGGGGATCTGAGAACCACCCCCTCCCTCATGACTTTTTGGCGAGGGCTCAAAACATTTTTGTTTCGTCTAGCGTTTGGGTGATGGGCTGTGGTCTGCCTCCTGTCTCTCAAGATGCTCTGCCATGCTGCTTATCTGCTCCATACTGTGTCCCCCCCAGTGGATTTTATTATTTTTAAAAATTGTTTATGTATGGTTATGTATTGTTTAAACTTTTTAATGTATTTTTTAAGTTATGTATTTTAACTTCTGTTGTAAGCCGCCTTGGGCATTTGCCTTGGCATAGGAAAAGGCGGAATTTTTTTTTTTAATAAATAAATAAAAATTCTGTGAATGTTTTGGGATTAATTAGTAATTAATTATTAATTATCATAGCTATTATACGTAATGAGTTGGTTGGGACTTGAGGGTGGTGCAAAAATTTCATGGTGCATCGGACCCTAGCTCCTCTGCAGCTGCCACCTGTGAGCAGATAATCAAAACACAGGAAGAACTCTCACTCAGTTTCCACAATTAACAACTAAATTTACAATAATACTAAGAGAAACTTGCAATTGCGCAGAGCTATTTACTTGTAAATCTGGCTTTGGTATGCTGTGGAATCATACATACTAGTACTTGCTCAGATCACAAGCAAGACCTTCTAGAAAACTCAGGAATGTTAGGATTGCTCCCCATCTCCACTTGCTCATGTGCAGTAGATTCTCTTAGATAAGGTAAGCAGGCAAAGCCAGTATCACCTCACTCAGTTCTATCTATTGAGTTGCAAAGAGCATGAGCAACAAAACAGTTCTACATGAGTTTCATGGCTTCAGGATAGGCTTCTACTGCAGAGGATGATGATATGTCCGGTTGCTTAGAGCAGGGGTTCCCAACGTTCGGAGGCCCGCAGGCCTCCAACCGCCCCTACGTATCCCCTGAACGGCTCCCCCCGCATATCCCCTCTGGGTTGCGGTACGAGCAGGAGGACCCCCCTGCGCCGCAACCCAAAAACATAGGCTACAGGTCTTCACTGTCCCGTCGTACAAGCCTGCATCCTACCTTTTCTCGGCGGCGCCATCTTGGATCTTGCAAGAAAAGATAGGATGCAGGCCTGTACTGCAGGAGACAGTGAAGGCCTGTAGCCTTCTTTTTCGGGTTGCGGCGCAGCTGGGTCCTCCCGCTTGCACCACAACCCGGAGGGAAAGGCTACAGCCCTGCTTAATTGGCAGGGCTGTAGCCTTCTTTTCCGGGTTCTGGCACGGGTGGGAGGATCCACCCGTGCCGCAACCCGGAAAAGAAGGCTATAGGCCTTCAAAGCTTGCTCCAAAGGTGCCGCAAAAGTGCTTTACGGCACTTTCGTGACACCCAACGCCGGTGGAGCACTTGCTCTGCCGGCCAATAGATTTGCAGGATTGCATTGTAAGACAATGTCATACTTCCAGAGACCAGGAGGGCATGCCAACCAACTTAACTGCAAGGGCTGAGCCACTAATAAAAAAATGCTAGAATGAAAACTAGAAGACTTAAAGCTTGGGCTGATGGAATCAAAATATCATGAGAAACCAAAGTTGAAGAGGGTGACCCCTTAATCTGGTACACAGAATGAAAGAAGGGCCAGAAGGTTCTGAAAACAGGTAGCTGGTTGCATTGGCTGTCTCAGGTTCCAAAATATGATTATGAACCAAGCCTGGTAGCAATCTCGTACAGACAAAGCAATTGCTGGAGCCAAGAAGATGTCAGCACCAATAAAAGTGATGAATTATTGTGGGAGTGGGAACAGACTTCACTAAAATGATGAGTAGGCTTTTAACGGTCCAATTGTATTGGGTCTCACTGCCAGTGGAAAGCGCATTCTGCTGCGGCGACTACTGCAAAAGCATTGTAAAGCACATTCCGACAGCATGCTCAGTAGCATGCTGCCGGGATGCCAGCAGGAATGCCCAGAGCCTCTCTCGCACATGTCGTCGGCTCTCCTGCTGCCCACTGGAGCAGGTAAGCCAGCAGGAGAGGTGACGGGTGGGGGAAGGCAGAACGGGGATGGAGGGGGGAGAAGCTGGGCAGGTAGGGGTGCGTAGGCAGGTAGGGGAGGCTACAGGAGGGGTGGATCCGGCAGCAGTAGTGCACGCCAGATCCTATCCGCTCTGGCAGCAGCCTCCCAGCCCCCTTTCTCTCCTTGGACTTGTGCTAGCAAAATCGCTAGTGCAGGTCCGAGGCAACCCATTGCGGAGCAGGAGGCTTACACAGGAATAAAGGGATTCAAATCCCTTTTCTCTGCTGAAGCCTCCCAATCCGCGCCCCTGCTGAATACAGCGTACCTGTTTTTGGTGTAGCTGCACAAGCATGGGGGTGGGAAGGATAGGATTGGTCTGTAAGAAGATGTTACAGTCTGTGGCATTCCAGACTCATGATGACAATGACAAATCTACTACAAGGTGGAGTTTCACAACAATCACAACGATGTGCTTTGAAAAATTCCGGTGGCCATAAAAAACCATAGGACAAGACAACGTATCGCCAGCATATGTTGCTGCATTGGACCTGAACGAAATAATGGTTTCCTCTCTAAAATGGGAACAAGGAAGTAGGTGTCTTCGAGATCAAGGAAGATTAAGCACATACTGCAATCCAAATGGAGAAAATGTCTCAGCATCTGGAATTTTTGCTCACTAAAATATGTTATCAGGTGACAGGGGCACAGAACTAGATAGCCACCCCCTCACTTGATCACTATGATGCAATAGCTGCAAAAGCCTTGATTCCACTTTTGCCAAATCAGCTAAATTGATTTTCCAATTGAGTTTCTTTACCTCAGATGAAGGGAAGGGTGACCCAGGGTATAATGATGGTGGAATAGCAGAGTGAGGAGGCTGGGGGAAAGAGCAAAATTCTATAGCTTAAAGGTAGAGACACACCGGTTGCGTTGCGGGGCATTGCGGGGTGTTGTGGAGAGCAGCGTCTGCGCGCAGCTGAAAAATCCCGGTGTGTCTTCACTTTTACAAGCTCGCACCGCAACGCACTAGAGCTGTGTTCCAGTGTGAGAAAAGTTCAACAAATTCAACTTTGGCCACATTCAGCCAATGATAGGTGGCGTTTGGAGCTGTGGGGGTGGGACGCGGAGCAACACGGTGGCCAATCAGAATAGAGTCTGAAAAGACTCGATTCTGATTGGCTAAAAGAGAGCAGGGGGCAAGTCCATGCGGCTTTATTTGGTGTGCATTGGGTGCATTGCATTGCAATGCGGCACATCAGCTGCTCTCGCAACACAGATGCAGCACACCCCGATGCGTGCGGTGTGTCAAAGGCTTAACTGTGCTGAATGACTGGTAAGATCCACACTGCTCCTTGGTAATCTATTGCCTGCAGAACAGAAAGGACCAGTAGTGAGGGCTGAAGTGGAGATCTGCAGATAACAAGTAGTAACAAAAAGTTATTTCTCTTTCTAAAGCTTTCATGGCCTGCGATTATCCAACAATTTTGTACTGATACGGGTAAAGATGCCATGAATTAAAAATCTGTTCTTTATTGTTCTTACAACCGCAGCGGGTCTCCTGAAAGGCAGACGCTGCGGAGCATAAACATAAAAAACCAAGAAAAAAGTTATTTTTAAATGTGTTCATTGGGGTGGAAGACCCTAGTGTCTTTTAGCTTTGATTTGAAGAAATGGTGTTTGGACAATTGCTGTTGCTGCAGCTGCCAGCAGGATGCAGAAGAATCCTGAGTATAGTGGCTATGAATGGAGGAACTGCTTAATGCCAAGACAAAGATTATCTCTGTCTGTTGTGAAATTAACCAGAGAACCTTAAGAACCTGACTTTATGTTCTCCCTTATTTTCTTGCCGCTTCTGCCATTATCTCACTAGGTGGCCTTAATTAAGCCACAATCGCTCAGCTTCAGCCTGCTCTTCATGTGCAATTTGGGGACACTAAAACGGACTTAATACACACGCACAAATTACTAGAAGTGTCTCAGGCTGTGTCTAGCCTTTGACAAGGGAAAAGAAGAGAACTGCTTTTATTACTTCCCCATTTAAACACTCTAATAAGCCAAAAATTAACACACAAAAGTGTGAATTTAAAATAATTTAACCACTATTAGAAGAAAAAATTTCTAATATCTACTTCTGTTTCAGACAAATTAATCTGCAATTTTGATAGTGAAATCCTATGCATACTTTCCTGGAAGTAAGCCCCATTGAACACAGTGGGACTTACTTCTGAGTAACCCTGCATAGGACTGACTATCAGTTATTTGCTTGATCCTATACTCATTTGCCACCTCAGGAGTTTACAGGATCAGATCATAAAGAATACTATGGTTTGGTTCTGGTTATGCAAAAAAATAAATAAATCCTTGCCTTTTTTGCAGACCAAAGACAGGAACAGTCAGAGTCATCAGATTTTTCAGTCTCTTAAAGTCTGGCCAGACAAACGTACCTGCAATCCTAACTTTATTTACTTAGATGGAACCTCTATTTACTTTAATAAAAATAAATTCTAAGATTACAGCTTTAGTCTTATCAAGCCTCAAGCCTGTTTATTTCTTTCACAGATTTGACTGCTACTAGTGTTTAGAATTATCTTCCATAATGATAAATTCAGTTCACCATAACATGTCAGTATTGCAAATATACTGTACATCCATTTCCAAGATTATAGAATCAATCATCTTCTCCATTAAGGTAGCACTACTCCATTAAGTGAACGAATCAATTTGCCAAATGCTGCATATGCATTAATTATTACAAGTTCATAAGAGGTGCCTAGCTGTAAGTACTTGGCATTATCATCATATACAATATCAGGAGTAATAGATATGACATTTTCTGTGTTCTGCGTCTATCTGTGTTCTGCGTCTATTATCTATTCTATTACGTTTACATACTGAAAAAGCTATTATTTACCAAACTTGTTCCTGGCTCCAGTATAAACTTGGGAAATGGGCATTTATTTATACAGCTACTTGCATGCTAACTGCTCAAATCTGTGATCATGGTAAGACATCATTTGTCAAAGATGCAGATTACAGATCATAGAGTAAAAAATTAACAGCCCAATTCTAACTAAATGCTGCCCACAGGGTGCAACAGCACCAGCACCAGCACAGGCTCTGCTGCATCCTGCTGGCAGCTAGAGACCATGAGGGGGCAGAGAGGTACGATAAGTAAAAATGTATTTTACTTACCCACCTCTGCTCCCGCATAGTCTCCAATGGGTCTACTCAGACCTGAGCCAGCTCTTTAGCTGCCGCAAGTTTGAGAAAAGAGAAGGAGGCATGTTGCATGCGAAACAGAGGACAGGAGATCGGCGGAGCCATTGCAGCGGACACCCACCCTCCACCTACGCGACACACACACCCCAGGAGGTCCTGATATCCCCGTTACGGCCACATTCTACCTACCCTACACTCCCCCCCCTTACCGGCACTAGTGGGAGAAAAAGGACTACCCTGATGTTCCTCCTGCGCTGCTGCCTCTTTTGACTGTTCTTGGAAAATGCCACCGCTGACATGCAGTGCACATCAGCAGCAGACATTTTACAACAGTAGAACTCTGTTCTTCCATTGTCATAAATCTTTCCACAAGCCAGCCCAAATCTAGTTAGGATCAGGTTGTATATCTTTCTTCCTTATGCTAGAGCTAGGCCTAGAGCTAGGATAGTACTCTCTCTTTTTTATTTATTTCCTACCTCGTGACAATAAGGGGACACTGTTCTCTAATCTTTTATGGTTGGTTTTAGGGATTACGGTACATATGCTAGTCCAGATGTGTCAAAAACAAGGCTCACAGGCCAGACGTGGTCTGCAGAAGTTCTACAGCCCTTGGGCTCTCCCAGCACCACCATCAGCTGCTCTCAGCTGCTGAGCTGTGCTGAGGTGCCACTGCTGAAAGGGTGGTCTGTGTGAAAATTGGGCTCTCCCTAGTGGTGTCCCTAGAGCGAAAGCAACACGCAGAGAGTCCTGTGTGTTGCCTTCGTTGCTCAGAATGGCACTGACGGCGAGTGGGCGGGGCCACCGTGTAACGCTGAGTAGACCTGTGCGCAACTTACAGTACCGCCCCCCCCTCTAGGGATGCCACTGGCTCTCCCATATCTTCAAAATATGTTCAAGATTTTCTCATCTGTCATTTGCAGCTAATGAGTTCCTAAATGAGAAAAAGTGCTTATTTATGGTCATTGCCTGCTTAATGATATCACTTCCAGTCCTCAGCAGGCATAATGAATGCTATTCGACCCGTTGTATGAAACGAATTTGACACCCCTGTGCTAGTCACTCGCCCCAGATTCTCTTTTAGATATTGCTCTGACAGTGTTTTGAGACCTTCGTTATACAAAGTTATTCCTTGTTTTGGAACAGACTCCCACTGACTCCTAAGTTTGTCATTCAAGTTGGTCTGAGAGAAAATATTTTTAGACTTCACAGCAGAGGACTGTTGGGGGAGGGGGTTAGTGATGTTAGTTAGGTCAGCTTTTGGTGAAACATGGTGGTACATTTCTCTTCTCTTTACATGATAAGTTCTCCCCTTTTCTAATATTAGATAAAATAATTTCTGAACAGCGAAGTTCTTTCTCCCCCTTTGTTTAGGTGCTCAAAGATAATACAATAGCAGAAGCAAGAAGAAAAGAGCAGTAAATAAATCCCAAAGAGTAGTTCCCATTCTGTTAGGGTACAGACCAACAGTTAGTAGTATAGTACTGTACTCTGAGGGCCCAATCGTATCCAACTTTCCAGGGTCGATGCAGCCCTGAGGTAACGGAACACATGTTCCCTTACCTTGGGGAGGCCTCCGTGATTGCTGTTGGCACCACTGCATCAGTGCTGGAAAGTTGGATAGGATTGGGCCCTGAGCTCCCATGTTCTACTGTTTACAGGATGAAGGAATCCACATGACTTACGGTTGCCAACTTCTGCCCCAAAGGCAGCTCTCATGTCTATATGGAAAGTAGGGTAATTATCCCCAGAGCTGGTTCTATATAGCCCAATAAATCTGGGAAGCCTTGAACCAGCCCCTCTGCTTAAACTAGGTATTTTCTGCCTCAAGTAAAGGGATGCTTAATCCCAAAGCCATTGTAGAGACTTGTCTTGGGCACAGGATAAATTTTACATTTATCACCTATCTGGATAATTAAACAACTGTCAAAAGTAAAAGCACTACAATATTTATGTCTGAAACTTCAGAGGTCAGCATAAGGATTTCTGAAACCAAGGACACCTGGACTTACTATAGCTGTCTATGAAATGAAGTTTTTCTGCCAATGAAATCTGTTAACCCTAAAAACTACAAAATAATTTTTAATACACTTTTCTTACCTCACAAACATAGTGACAAAGCAGAACTGGTCTATTCACCCAAACCTAGTGAGGGAAAGGGGATCTAACAGTAACCAGCTCACTGTATTAAATGGATACAGGCAAGAGAAAAAAAACCCCTCAGTTAAACACCAACATGCAGCTGGAAAAAGCTGTAACAGAGTTAATTATTTCAGCTATGATCAGAAAGAGAATGAAGTGCAGTGTTGTAAACACAGGCACACTGAGGTATCTCACACAAAATGGATACCTCATCATGGAGGCTGTGTGAATTTGCATGCACCATACGTGCATTGGTTTCTGTGTACAGCAAGTAGTTTTCGTGGAGCAACTTGCTGCATGATTCTCCACGCCACCCAAAACTGCCCACAGAAACTGTTATGGCAGTGTGGAGACAAAATTCTCACAGCAACCCAATGATGTAAGTTAGGTTGAGAGAGAGAGTGAATCGCCAATGGTGGCTATCCCCTGAACTTTATGGCTGAGCGATGTCTGAACTCAGTTCTTCCCTGCCCAAGTCCAACATGCTATTTACTACACCACAATGGCTGCTTCTCCAGTTATGGACCAGGATCCAAATCATCATGAAATTGAAACAAATTCTGTAAGCCCATGCAAACTTTACACTTATTTTTTCTTGAGCAGCAACCCCTCCCCCTACCGACATGGGACAAACTGCTTCTGAAACTGAGGGAAGCCCTAGGGCTAGGCTATGTGAGCTAGGAAGGAAACGCAGTCCTTTCATCCTGAGAAAGGCTGTGATAAAGAGTGTTTCTTCTGAGTGGTAATTTCAGAGGAAATAATTTAGAGAAAACCCCATCCCAGCTGACTCACTCAGCAAGGGGGAAAGGGCCAAATCAGCATGGACAGGCCCATTCCAAACACTGAGAAATTCAGATCAGTAATTCAATTTCTGTAAAGATAATTAAACATTACAACCTGAAGTTCCTATATATACCCAGTCAAAGCTGGCATATCTGTGTGGAATAGTAAACCAACCTTCACATATCACAAATGATACACCTTAAGATTTACTACAGTAATGAATAGTGTGTTGGTTTCCAAACATGGTGTTCTCTTTTATCAGTTTGTAACTGACTACTCTATAGTTATTTTTAGGTTTGAATTATAGTACTGTACAACAGCAAAAGGTTTTTTCCATATAAGACTTCCCGCTGAAATAACCTAGAGTTTCATCAACAACAAGCGGACAGCTTACAAAAAACACAGCTTGTGCTTCAACTGCACATTTGTTTTAAAACAACCTTTTGCTATGATTTATCATCATCAATACTGCAAGAATTCAGCTTCCCTCCACGCTTTTGTATTTGTAGGCCAAAGTGTCGTTCTCCCCCCCCCCCAAAAAAATTGGGCCAATAGATGAAACTGGATTTCAAAATAGTTAGTGTCGCATACACAGAGCTTACATCACCCTGTCTGTTAAAAAAAAGATATACTGACTCCTACTGTGAATCTAATTTCATATTATGCTTATTACACATTCAAAGCCACTGCTTGCTTGTAAATTTGTTTACATTAGAAATTACTACTTGAAGCAAACTTCTAAAACTAATAATTTTTGTTTAAGAAATAAACCTTTATTTCAATTCCTTTTTTTAGGGTCTTTTCAGACAGTAGACTTTTGTAGCACAACAACTGTACAAATAGAAACAAATCACACACGATAGCGCAGACATTATCGAGCATACAGGACACTTCAGCCATGTCCAGATAAGTTAAGCACATTTGAGTCTCATTGAAATCAATTGGACAAGTTACTTGTACTTAAGCCCCGTCAATTTCAATGGAACATGCAGCCAAATCCTGTGCATGTTTTTCACTTCACTGAGTTCAGTGGGACTTTCTCCAAAGCAAACATGTCTTAAATGTGATTAACTTTCTCTAGATCAGAACCACAAAGTTCCTAGAATGGGGCGACAATGTCAAGAAACACGAACAATAAGAACTGTAATAATTTTTATTCTTCTTTTTTTGTAATTATGTAAATTTAGAAAATCTCAATAAAAACAGTTTAAAAAAGAGAGTTGTAATTGAGATACACTAGTGTGGACACATATTCATTCTTTCTATAAATGTAAAGTACCAAGAATATCAGCATGCTAGAATACATAATGTGCACTTACCAGACCATTGCAGTTGCTTAATGCTACTTTACTTGTACTGTGCTGGTCATGTAAATATCCCGTGTAATGACAGTTGTCTAAAAAGTCATGCTTCCACTGAGGTCCGTCTTTCCCCCAGTATTCAACTGTGAAGTGTTTGGAGACCAAATCTGTGTTGAGAGTCAGGTTTAAATGAAAGTGCTTGCCATAGGCAGAAAGTTTAAAAAATAATTTAGATACTGCCAGTTCTTGGTCATAATGTTCAATACTCCTCTTCTTTCTCCTGGAGGGCTTAGTATTTTTCACAGTAAAGCTGAGGAAGGCTCCATTATGATCAACCCTTATTGGGATTGTTAGTTGGTAGTGTTCAAGGTAAGACAGGAATTCCTCTTTGAAACCACAAGGTAAATCAGTCCAAGAAATGCGTATAAAAGAAAAGAAAATATAACAGGACATAGGACGGAGTAGTACAACATTATCCACATTTTACTAAACTCAAGTACCTTCTACATTCATGCTCAGGTGAGCATATTCATAATAAAATTAATCTCCCACTAAATACAATATCCGCTTTCTAAAAGAAAAATATGAATCTAGCCTTAGTAGATTATACTCATATATTTCAGTTTACTAAATATTCCTCTGTACCACTTGTTCATTGCAGGCTAAGTTCTGCTATTGGAAGGATATATAAGCAATTACGTATTTACCTGCTAGAAAAAAAATGAATGGGAACAATGACTTTGTAAATGTCTATGGATACAATCCAATACCAGTAAGTCCCGCTGATCTCAGGAGAGCATAAGCAAACATAACTCTGTGCTAGTATCCTGAACCAGTTATCAGCTGAGATTACATAAATTTAAATCCATGTGCAAATTCTCCCTGCCAAAAACAGTGTTTCCATATACACTTCAATGTAAGAAAGAACTATGCAAGCATTTGTTTGCATTTCCAGATCTGTGATATCCATTCAAGTTAATGGGGGCATAATTCCAAAACAAGGAAGAGTTTATCATATTCAGTGAACATGTGGCCATGGATTAAAGAATAAATTTATGACACCTTTTTAACCAACATATAAAAAGCAAACATCTGAACATATAAATTATTTCAGTTACTTAAGCAATCATTAAATTGAGGATTTCATTATTAAATAACCAAAGCATCAATTTTTCAATCTGCTAAGAAAAAAGTATATGTTTTCAATTCTACTATGTCAAGAGAGAAATAATAATACTTTACAAGTCATTTGTGGTCTCTCATAGTGATTATTAATACCTATGTCAAGGAAAACTGATTAACTGAAATAATGTGAAACACAGAAGCTAAGAAAGTTGGATCCCTACCTTGAGAACTATAAGAAAGTCTGTTGTCACCATGAAATTCTGACAAAACCATGATTAAGCACAAAATCCAGGTCAACATCTTCCACAAAATTTCCATAATTTAGAAGAAGTGGGGCTACCTATGTGCTACAGCTTTAACTCCAGTCCAGAACTGCAACATAACCAGTATTTTAATTATATTTTTTCAGGTTTAGCTATTGGTGATTCCACTTCTCGACAGGCGTGTTGCAACAATCTGCCCTTTTTTTCCTGTGTCTGCAGACATTTTCAGTCCAAAACCAAATTCAAAAAGAATTCCTTCACATGGCAATGAGGACTTAAATTGAATAGCAAATGAATGTTGTCCATTTCTTTACCTGGAATGTACAGATAACATTGAAAGTCAGTTTAATACTAAGTCAAACAACAGAAGCTACAATAACCTTAGGCAACTATACTGTATGTAGGGTATCTCAGTGCTAACCCTTTTGCTGCAGTTCTTAAAGCTTTCAGTTTGAGTAATCCCTGCTGTCAAGTAAGGTGGTAAATACTTCAGATGCCAGCTCCCTACCAAGGGCCTTGTCCGGTCCAGAAATGTCCCTGGACTCTCCCACCCCACCCCCAAGACCATAGCCTTGCTCTGGCCCACTCCTCTACATGGTCTGAGACGAAACAAGATGTACATGCATAATGGTTCAGGTTGCTGGATGTCCAGCAGAAACACTGTCTTGTCACGCCAGGTCAGGCCCAGTCCTCACATGGAGGAAGTGGGACTTTCACATGTGCTTTGCACCAAGAACTGGAGTGTGGGTACTCCTACAAGCTCTTAGTGTGCTTGGGCAAATGCTGAATCCACAACCACACCAGCAGGTGCCAGCAATGAAGCAAAGGGTATGGCGTGGGTGTGGCTAGCTGGGCAAGTTGCTGCAGTAGGTGCCCGTGTCACATGCCAGCCCAGTGATTGGCCCATGCAGTGCTTCCTCAGCTAGGTCCTCATGCTACAGCCTCCCAGCCAGGTGTGCCCGTTTGTGGTGATGCAAGGTGTTAAATGCTGGATGAGGTGCTTGTTGCTTGCTTTCTACTGTTGCTGTGGAGTAGCTGGTGTGGGTTATTTATAGACCTGCCTCCCCTTTGTCTTTTTGTCCCTGGCATGGGTGTTTCTGGCCAGTCATGCAAAAGGTGAGTGCCTTGCTGGTTAGGGCAAGTCACTTGGCTGGGCTCGAACCATTGTGCCTGGCCCAGCCTGTGTCTTTGTGCAGTGAGCTACCAGCACCTTGCTCTGCTTGAGTGCTGTTGAGGCTTCCCTTGTGACTTTTTCCAGTCCGCTGGCATAAGAATGCCTTCCAGCTGGAGGATGTTACAATATAGACTTGAATGCTTGCCATGGAGAGACTTATGTGGGATGCGTCACATGGTTGCCATCTTTTTTCCACAAGCGACTCAGAAGTGTGTTGCATTCAGTCCGGATTCTCTCCCCTCCAAAACCTACTTTCAGTACTATCAAAAGCAGAAGTCTCCCAAATTCACACACCCACAGCCCAATCCTGACTAAGATCCATCCGGCGATCCCTGGGCCACCCGCCAGATCCTGTTCCCCGGCGGCAATGTTGCCGCCGGAGCGGAGGTCTCCTCGGGGAAGGAGACACTCGTCTCCCTCCCCAAGTGTAACCAGGGTCAGGCCCTATTGGCCTCCTGGTATTTCCGCCAGCTATTTTGCTGGCGGAAGTAGAGGAGGCCGTGTAAAGGCTCCGGCGCCCGGCAGGGGTCAAGATACGGCTGAAGGCCATATCCCGCCTCCTCCCGGGCCACCTGGACCAATGGCCACCCTCCCTGCCCCGGCAATCCACCCCCCCACCGGCTGGATCCTAACTTACTGGGTCCACTGGCGGCGGGGTCGGGTCCGTCGGTGGCGGGGTCGGGTCGGTGTTGCACTGGTCTTCCCTGCTCCCAAGGAGGCAAAAACGTGCCTTACGGCACATTTGCATCTCCTTCTGGAGCCGGAACGCTCCTTCAGGCGCCGCTATGTTAGTCAGGATTGCGCAGCCAGCCACACGTTTTTTCTCTTCCCTGCACACACACCTTCCCCTCCCCACACACACATAGTTAAGGCAGCAAAGGAACTGAATGCACCATTGGTGCAGCGTCCAAATAGGATTGGGCCACTGGAGTGCTAGTTGGGGCATCACATGGGTTGAGGTACAGACTGTTAATAGCATGTTTTCTGGCACTTCTAGGAGATGGAAACAATTTGGTATTTAAGAGAAAGTAAGACCAGTATCTGTTACTGGGTTATGTATTACAGGGCACAATCCAATCCTACTTACGCCACCGTTGTAACCAGCGGCACAGCGATAATGGGAGGCCCCAGAACGGAAAGGGGATTCAAATCCCCTTTGAATTCCCCTTTTGGAGGGGATTTGAATCCCTTTCCGTTCTGGGGCCTCCCATTCTCACTGCGCCACTGGTTACAATGGTGGCGTAAGTAGGATTGGATTGCGCCCACAGTCCTCTAAATCTAAGCAAGATTGCCATTTTTAATGTTACCATTAAAATGGTACCATTTTACCACCAAGACTAACATTTTTAACAATACAGAGACCTAAAGACAGAACACCACAAGAGACACCATGAACAAAAACACACCTGGGCATTTCTGCGGAGATGATGGTAGAGCTACAGTAAATATAGTATTGCCATCTTCATAGCAATAATTCCACTCCCCTCTAAAAAGCAGTCCCTATGTTGCACTCTACAACCATTGCTAGGTAAGGTATACATAGACTAGGAAATATTTTGCATCCCCATTTATATCTACAGAAAATTCTTACTGATTTTAGCCATGACCAATGGGATATGATATGTTGATAGTCAATGAGAAATCCTGGATAGACAAAGTATCAACTCTTCTAGCCAAGGAAGTATGTACTTTCTGATCTCACAGCATGCATTTATTGCTGTTTTGCAAGACTATGTCTTGCATATTTTATTCAGGCAAAATTCCTGTTGGCTGTTGGTAGCAAAAAATTGAGTTTAGCATTTCAAATTATACATTTCATTAAAAAAAAAAAACATGAAGCCACAAATATTATCAAAAATATTGCACATGAAGGTTGGTGCAATGACAAGTACACATTTAAAATGTTTAAGGAGACAGCCACATTATAAGTTTTTGGCCCCTACACAGCATAAAAACTGTAATTTTGTTTTGTTTCTTCCAAAATGCTTGCTGGTCTCCAAATATTTTGTGCTAATACACAACAGCTGCCTAAGAACCTGAGAATGTACATCTACTTGTAGTCAAAACAAAACAATAAAAGTTTAAAACAATGTTAAGTAAAATCATATCAACCTCACTTTCCAGAAAGACTATGTTTTTATGACAAAAATGCAAAACTCAATGTCAGAAACGAAGGTAGGATGATAGAGAAGAGTCACCTATACCCTGCCATGGGGAGCCTCTTTAGAAACTCCAGAGCCAATTAAGAACTTGGAAAGGCATCACAGCCCAGCGGATGCACTGTGCCTCCAAGTCCAGGACCACTATATCTTCTGTACACGAGTGGCTTGAGTGGATCTGCCAAATGAACTGGGGACAGATCTGCCCTCCTACTAGTGTGCACCCCCCCAAAAAAAATCAATAAATTAATTAAAATTGTTCTTGCTTAGGAAAGCAGGTGGGTGGGCAAGGAGAGGTGGAGTGTGGTGATCTGGAGCCTCCCCCGCCTTGATTGCTCCAGCACCACCTCCTTCCTCCACACAGCCCTGTTTAAAATAAACAGGATGAGCGGGGTGGACTGGGAACATTACTAGCATCCCCGCTCATCCTGTTTATGTCAATTGAAAATATTTCAAAGGAAAGTGGCAGCACTGGAGCTCAAGGAAAGGGGTGAGGGGGACTCTGGATCACTGCAATCCACTTCTCCTTGCCCACTCAGCTATTTTTCTAAGCAGCTGGGCGTGTGAGATGGTGGCGGCAGTGGCAGTAACTTTCTTCTTCTCCTTCTTCCTCCAGTGGCGAGATGGGAGAGGTGGGCTATCACTATCTCAATCGTCTTCCCACTTGCTCTCAGCAGGCAGGAAAAGGATCAGAGAGCCAATTAAAGCAGCTTGGTGGGCACTGGGCCAGAAGGGCGCAACAGGCAGATGCAGGGTGCAATGCACCCCTCACCAGTTTGCCACTTCCCCTCAATTCACCACTCGAAACAGTCACTTCAGTAAGTCTCATCGCTGGGCTGGACCTGCTTCTGTACATGACTTTGCAACTGACACTCCCCTTCCCATTAGAGTTACCTGACAGACAAGCCAGGCTGCAGGGAATAGATCAGGGGTGGCCAACCTGCGGTACACGTGCCACTTTAGTGGCACACCGACACTTGCAAAGTGGTGCGTAGTGAGTTTCTCAGTGGGGCGGCTTGTCCCCTCCCCGGCAGCCTGGCGCAATCTCTGCAGAGTTGCGAAGCATCGTTTGGTGTGGAGGCCGCCTCAACAGTTGAACGGAACAGGCAGAGCTGGCCTGCTGGGCGCTACCTTGGCGGCTTACTGAATGATGCTGGCGCCTGTGCAAAGGCCAGGCACTCCCAGGAGCCGCCAGCAGTGGGAGACGCACAAACCCGCCGGGCTCAGCAGCAACAGGAAAGCAGCGGCAACAGGAGAGCGAGAGGAGGGGAGTGGGGAGATACATAGAATGGGGAAGGGAAAAAAACAGCAGCAGCTGCTGCCCCATTCAGTTCCTTTGCCACCTTAACCGTGGGGGGGGAGGTGTGTGTGCAGGGGAGAGAGAAAAAGTATGGCTGGGTGTGTGAATTTGGGAGACTTCTGCTTTTGATAGTACTGTAAATGGATTTTGGAGGGGAGAGAATTGGGATTGGATGCAACACACTTCTGAGTCGCTTGTGGAAAGAGAGATACTTTTGTCTTTTGTTTGTGTGTTGTGGGGAGTTGAGAAGGAAAGAAGGCAGGCTGGACAGGTCTCTGCACCCCACTCCGCCTCATGCTTCTTGCACAGTCACTGTGCTTTACTGTAAATATTTTCATTGCCTTGCCCTTCGAAATATTTATTTATTTATTTTAGTGGCATGCTCAAGATTATCTACATAAAAAGTGGCATGTGGTGTGCCGCAGATTGGCCACCCCTGGAATAGATATTCAGCTGCCCTAGCTTGTAATTCTACACTCCCTGGTATGTGTGCAAATCTCACTGAACTCAATAGGGTTTACTTCAGTGTAGATATGCCTAGGATTGAGTAACATCTTATTCAAGAAAACTGCAGCCTACTTTCAACCCAGATCAATGTTTGTGTGTTTCTGATTCTCTTCTGGCACACAAATAATGTTCTCTATGAATAACTCTCTCAGGGAAACATCAAGATATTAATGGTCAATTTTTCCCTCAAATCATCAGTGAACTTAAGACAGGACCACCTTCCTAAATATTTTACAAGTACCATACCAATAAGGGCTCATTAAAAGTACATATACTGTTTTACATATGGGCTAATGAGGTGCAGCATTATTTTTTAACACCTAACATTTTTATAGCACCCTTCCAGCACAATCATATCCAACTTACACCACTGGTGTAACCAGCGGGGGAGGACAGGGTGGGAGGCTTTGGAGGGGAAGGGAGATTTAAATCCTCTTTGAATCCCCCTTTGGAAGGGATTTGAATCCCCTTTCTGTTCTGGGGCCTCCCGTTCTCGTTACACCAGTGGTGTAAGTTGGATAGGATTGTGCTGTTCGTGTTCAAAAGCCAACCTGCTCTCAGCTACAAATGCAGCTGTGAGTGTTCCATTTCAATAATGCAAGCCTCACTTTACTTCAGCTCATCAGCAAGACTAAAACAAGTGAGGAATACAAAGTGGCCACATATGAGTTGAGAATTGCCCTCTATCAACACAAGAAGTACGTGGCAGAAGTAGTGATAGACTGCAATTATGCATGATAATTGTAGCCTATGACATAATGTACACTCTCCAGAGAGTAGGAATTATAGACCATGACATAATGCATGCATACAAGATAGTTGACTCAGGGTTTTATATGCAACCTTAACTCTGGCATTCCCCAACAATGGTACACACAAGCTAAGAAATATTTGGGATTCTGGGGCCCTGATTTGAGAAGTGACCGCTTGCTATCTTACTCCTTGATCTCTGCCCTAGCTCCTGTGCTCTGAGACTCTGCAGCCTCCTATTGCTTCTCCAAGGTGTTTTAGGTCTACCATGATACACAACCATCTTTGCCACACTGATACTTTAACAATATCAGGTTGGATTCCAGGAGTCTTGTCTCCTGCCAGAGGGAAAAAATATTTTGGATCTACAGTAGTTTATTGTGTTTGCAAGCATGCTGTGTTTAAACTAGGCCGGCCTAGGTCAGATGGTTGCACTGATGAGAAAGTTGACTTTCAATTTATCCCTAAGGCTGCTTAGGTCGAACTCTATCACTGTGCTACTGCTGACTGCTTGCCAGGCCCTTTGTATGGGCAGCATGCTGCAAATAGTGCTGCTCTGAATTGTTGCAAGGTTTGTTTTTTGGTGCAAGAGTTATTTTCAGGAGGCAAAAGTGTGTAAGAAACCATGATTTCCCCATCTATTTGCAGCCACTGGTGCCCCACTCTGCTGCTTTTATGCCTTTTTTAATTTTAAAGGGGTTTCTTCACCATGTGACCAAATAGCAAACATAATGACATTGTGGCACTATGCAGATGGGGACGAGCATGAATTAATGACACTTAGGGCGCAATCCTATCAGGCCGCTAGGCCAGCATAGGACCTCTGTGCCGGCCCAAGACTGTCGCAAAGGCTGCAGTAAAGCAGTTGCAGGCCTGATGGGGTTCTGCAGGCCAGACCAGATCCAAATGGCACAAGGGCATAACAGCTCCTCCCATCCATCCACACAGCTCCTCCCATCCAGCTCAAAAAGCAAGAGAAAATCCTCTCACCACACTAGACAGCAACAGCTAAACTGGTGTTAGGGGCTACATCCCCACAGAGTAGCCTGAGAATGGAACCGCAAGTACCAACACTGGTTCCACCCATTCTGCATCCAGCTCTTTAAGATGCTCAGCACCACACAAAGATTTTCCTCCTCCATGACTCCCATCAATGATCGTTCCAGAGTGGGGGGAGGGTGGAGGTGGATCAGGCCTGGAAGGGGGTGGGACCGGCGGCGGTAGCAGCATGCGCCATATCCATGCGCCATATCCTCCCAGGCCCATTTTACCCTACACAGGCCTCCTGGACATACACCAGCTAAATAGCTGGCATGGATCCAAAGAAACCCGTTGGGAAAGCTGGAGCTTTACTTGGCGTAAGGGAATAAAAGTTCCTTTTCCCTGAGGAGACTTCCAACCCCACCTACTCTGCTCAGGATACAGCATTTGCTGGTGCTGGCATAGCTAGATCGCTGAGCAGAGCATAGGACAGGATTGGGCTGTTAAGTTAGTCAAGTCTAATATATCCCACGAATTTCAACAGGCCTTAGGAGGTGCAACTACCTTTCCCTGGGTTGAGTACATGGTTTTTAGGTTCAAAATATGCAGCAATATTGTCTCAAATGGTTCTCAATAAAATGAGGATACAGTAAGGCTCTGCTGTATACTGTACTGCACACATGTTCTTATTCTATATAAAACATGACTAGTCCACCTGTGAGGCATAGAAATACTAGTGAGCCTAAAATATATTATTTTGCCAACAGATGGCATAGCTTTGGCTGTGAGGTTTGCAGGTTTTGGGTTCAGTTTTGGTTTATCAGTGTTTTCATTTGTATCTTGTAATGCCAGAAGGGTATTTACCGTACTATGCAGTCTAACTCCCTTCATAAAAAGAGTCCCAGTATCCTACTCAGTACAGTAATTCTTAGCAGATCCAATTTTTTTTTACTAAACAAGTATTTGCATATGTGCAATATGTTTGTGTTATATGTAGGTACAGGTGTGCGTATAAAATCTATGTACAGTATTTGTTACAGCCTTAGGAAGTTGCTCCCATGTTTGGTGAATTTTCCTGTTCAATATTTAAGTCTTATTCCTCAAATGTGTATACCTGTACTTTCATCTTACATCCTGTGGGTCTTTCCTCTATAGACTCTCTGGTTTTAATACTAAAATGTCTTAAGAAATGGATTGCTTGAACCATTCCCAGTCTAAACGAGGATACCGTTCAGAATCCATTTATTTGAGAGCATTCTAAATTATATGGGTCTATATCAGAGTAAATGGGGCATGACTTGAGCCCAAAACCAGTGTGCCACATACATACAAGTACATGGCATATTCCATGTGGTACTCTGCTGACATATCCATGAGATTTACAAGTCAATAGCCAGGCGCGTCACCAGGACGCACGTCACTGGGGAGCGGGGCGTGCGCGTCACCCTTAAGGACGCGGCCCCGCCCTCACGCGTGACGTCACGCGCATGCCCGGAACAACCCCCCCACGCCGTTTTCGGCTCATTTCAGAGCCAAACGGACGCAAGGGCGGGTGGGCAGGCCCAGCTCCACCGACAAACTGTAAGTGGGGGGGTCGCGCGTCACCCCTATGCACGCGACACCCCCCAGCGGCCTGCCCCGCGCACTTCCCCCTGTCGACGCCCATGTCAATAGCTCTTGTGGCACAAAATTTTATGGCATGGCAGCTACCCACGGCATCCTGCACAAAGTAAGAAGAGCAGGACTGGACAGCTCCTCCCATCCAGCTCAAAAAGCAAGAGAAAATCCTCTCACCACACTAGACAGCAACAGAACTGGTGTTAAGGGGCTATATCCGCACAGATTAGTAGCCTGAGAATGGAGCCGTAAGTACCACCACTGGTTCCACCCATTCTGCATCCTGCTCTTTGCAGGATGCTCAGCACCACACAAAGATTTTCCTCTTCCATTACTTCCATCAATGACCGTTTCTACCTCAACACAGCAGGCAGAGCCAATGTATAGACCAGGGGATACAGATCCCCTTGCACTGATGCTGGGAGTCTCAAGTTCAATCATGCACTCTGCAAAACATGCACAGCACTGCAGAGGATCAGAGCCGTTGTGCCCCAACAGCTTTTGCTAGCTCTTAGTAAAAAAATATATTGTGTTTAGAAAAGGAACTATACCTAGTGTTCACATGGATTAGTTTTTAACACATATGTAAATCCAATCGTCATGCGTCTAATGGAAAAAGTCTCTCTGGAATAGTAAAGCCTAGGTGAAGAAAGAAGGCAATAAATGGTGCACAGGGGAACTCTGTGGAGGTGCAGGTGATTGGTTTAGCAGCCTTTTCCTGACTAGCACAAACCTGCCTTTCTTCTCCTGCAATATGCTACAATTAAAATGCTATAAATATATTAGCAGTGGCGAGGACATGATATAGTTACACTGACATTCACCTCAGTTTCCTTCTGCAGAGGATAGCTATTTTAGAGAGCTTGCAAATGACTGAGGCCATGGAGAGGGCTGTATGGTGCTTCTGCTCCCTCCTGCAACTCAGGGAAGCTTGAGCTGTCTACAACAGTTGGCCGGTTTGATTTTTCAAAATAGAGATGCTAGTGCCAAGCCAGCCTGTGAGATTATGCCATCTGCCCTGGAAGCTGTACTTCCTAAAAGTTTAATATTAAACATGGGGGGCAGGGGGATGGAATGCACACAAATAGTTGTGGCTGCTGGATGGTAAGGGAAATGCACCTTGCACAAGGGCAGGAGTATTTTTCTTCATCATTACTTATTCCTCGTTTCAGCCCAAGTACAGTACCGAAAACAGATTCCTGGGCTGGTGATGGCTCCAAGTAACTAAGCTCTGGCCCTTCAACTGGCTGTTCCTATTCAAATCACCTCTTAAAGCAAACAGGTCGCTTGCAGCGTCTGCCCATGTGCTCCTTCTGCCTCCTCCTTGCCTCCTCTCCCCGGAGCCCTGGCAACGGTACAGCGCCCGCAGCTCAGTCAGTCACCACCGCCGGCCCTGGGACCGTCTCCAAAGGCAGCAGCAGAGAAACTGAGCCGATCGCTTTCCGGCAGCCGCGGCTCTTTTCAATGAGCCTCATTCTCCAGCCTCATCATCTATCTCACTGTGCAATGTTTGCTCAGACATTACTCGCTCTGGCGGTAGCACCTGTGGCCCACTAATGGCCTGGCGTTAAGCCGCAGCAAACTCCTGCAAATATATTCGCTCCCGGAGGTGGGGGTGGGGGCTGGAAGGCAAGATCGACAAGATGAGGCGTTATCTCTGAAAGCAGAGCGAGTGAAAGGTCATCACCTCCTCAGGGGCATAGCCTCGCCCGCAAATAACCTAAGAGTTGCCGGGCTTGCAACTGAGCTGATCTCCAGGATAAAGATCCATTTCCTCTCCTTAGGGGTAATGTCTGCCGCTCAGGAGAGGCCTACATGTTAAGATACACATGGGTGTCTGGCAGCTACGCCTTTGGGTAAGAGGCAAATATATTCTTTGGCGGTCGTTCCTGGTTCCACAGAGAGAGAGAGAGAGAGAGAGAGAGAGAGAGAGGTGAAGCCGACCCATCCCCCACGGCTCTGTCTGCTCACATGCAAGTCACAGAGCCTGGCAAAGAGCTGGGTCCGGGAGAGCCGCGTCCTGAATGGGCAAGAGAGAGGGCCAGTCATCGCGGGGACAACGAGAGGTTGCTAAGGCAATCACAGGCAAAAAGGGGAGGGGGAGCGGAGGGGAGGGGAGGGGGCGTGCAAATCAAACCCGAATCAATCACAGGTGCTGGCTTTTCGCCGCCGCCCCCCGCAAAAAAAAAGTTGTGGGGGTGATTTAAGCGGTTGCAGTGCATTTTACACACAGGCACAATCACCTCACCCCCAAATGACGCTCTTGCTAAACATTAAGGGTTGGGGTTCTTCTTAATGGCTTTTTAGTTTGAGATGGTAGAGAGCAAATAGAAAAGGGAAAGGAGGGGTTCGTGCAACACCGACGCATGTTTACTTGGAAGTAGGTTTCAGTTTCACCGAGTGTGCACACAACAAAATATGATTTAAAAAAGTGTTGCTGCTGCTCTGTGCGTGTGTGTTGCGATGCAACTCGCCAGATCCGCTGCCACCTGGGTGGTGAAGGATGGGGGTGGGGAGAGGGGCAAAGCTGAAGTTATCTGTAAAACTTCGCGCCGCCCTCCTCTTTTGCAGCCAAAGGAATCAGCTGTCATTTTTAACTGCTGAAAAGTCCAGATTCCATTAAAAAAATGTTAAACTACACGCACATATACACCTACCTCCTTCTCAGTACAAAAAACCGAACATCTTACACCTACCCCTTAGAGAACTCGAAAGAACAAAAGCCCTGCTCCCCACCCCCCTCCTCCCCCCCACCCGCCACTGGGGGGAAGAGTCTCTAGCTGTTCTGGTGGAGCTGATCCTAAAGTTAACATTCAGCAGCCCATTTCCAGACAGCAGCGCTAAATCTATTTGGATAAAACGCGTGTGACCCAGACACTTGGCATGTGGCCCAAAAGCGTTGCAAAGGCAGTCCAAATAAAAACAAGAGTCTGAGACTGACTCTCTCTCCCCCACCCCCAGCTGCTTGTACAACAATGAACGAAATTAGCAAAGAGAGTGGACACACATTTGCAGGGAGAACGATTGCGGCTACTCCCCTACGCACGTTTGCCCCCCCCCCCCCGAAAGCCATACAGACTCACACACCCCGATTCAACAGGCTCTGTCAGAGTTATCCCTCAGTGCCTCGGAGTAAATCAAAGCTCCATCCCTCTCATTAGCCTCTTAATGCCACTCTCTTCTAGTCGAGCATCCGGGCTTCTGCTATCATGAATGCGACTTTTTGAGTCCACACACAAAAATATGCACTTGTCTGTCTCCTCCTTTAATATAGGCACTGACGTGACACCACCAAAATGACGGGCTTTTCATGTCAGAAGCAGTCAATGAATAAAAAGAAAGCTTCACATTATTTTGCTGACAATTGTTGTCTGCGTCTAAAACTGAGAGAAGTTTTCATTGCTGGAGAGCACACTTCATTAATCAAGCTTCTTTGCCACAAAAAAAATCCTCGTACCCCCATTCTTTCCCCCCTTAATCCCCAAAGCTCAAAGGTTTCTCTGTGAAATCATTCAACATCCACTTTGCCTAGCGCATTACAAACCACCCCCACTCCACAGCTGAACGCACCATTATACGGGAGAGAAGAAAATCACAAGGCAAAGAGTCCGTGAAGTCTTTCCTTACCGTTTTCATCTTCAATTTCTCTGATATAAAGTGAGTCTCAAACAATAGAAATTGCACTGGAGTTTCCCGTATTCCTCTCTCTGATTTTCCCCTCTTGGCAAGCCACTCCAGAGTTCTATTCTACAGCAGAATGAATGTCTCCTCTAGTCTTTCTAAAGAGGGGAAGCTGAGAAAATGGACTGACTTGGCAGAAAAAGGGATGCCATCAGTTCATCCAGTCTATCTACCACCCTGCATATTATTTGTCTTTTACAACCCCAAAAAGAGGGGGGGGGGAGAAGACAGAGAAGAGAAAGGGTAGGAAGAAAGCGGGGAAAAGACAATTTGGGATTGGGGCTCTCCTCTTGGCTACCCCCTTTCAATGCAGAGCTGTTATGCCATCACAAGGAGAGAGGGGAAAAAGGGGGGAGAGGGAGTAGGAAAGACTGGAGAGAAAGTTTTGTTGAAGTAGCTCGAGATCTCTTCTCACTACCGGCCTTCAGCCAAGTTTAGAGCTGCAACAGCAGCGGACTATTTTGGCCTGGGAGGTTGTGCACACTGACGTCAGTCTGCAAATGTGCCGCTGGCGCTGCTGCGCATGTCGGGCCCATCACGTGGAGGGGGAGGGGGACGCGGAGGTACAATCAGGGTAACAACTGAAGGGGCGAAAGAGAATCCACCGCCGGGGTCTCGAGACAATGTGAAGTTCCAGTCTCTTTTGCTTAAATGAATGGGAGAGAACCCTCGCGTCTCTTCCGATTCTTTCTAGTCCGATGTGCCGTTCGAAACTGCTCTGCTGAATGGGGGGAAAGTAGGGCTGGTGTCGGATGAGCTAGAACTGGCAGAAACCTCCGCTCCTTGGAAGCGTAAACAGTCACTGAAAACGCTTCGGAGTCCGCTTAAACTAAGAGGGAGCGGATAGGGATTTAGGCAAGGGAAGGACAAACGAGGGACGGTTTGCGCCTGCAGCTCCAGACCAAACTTGTAGTCAGCAACAGCAGGACCCTTATTAATAACAATGTGTTGTTAGAGTCATCCAGCACATTACGTGGCAGTAAACCCGCGTTTTCCACCGAGTGGATGCTGAACAGGAGGTGCAGCTAATGCTGAATTTCTGGGCTGGTTCTCAAATGCGTGTGCTAGTGCTTCACTTGATTTCTCCACGCTTGGTTACTGTCTGTACACGTGACCATTTACAGCTGAATGTGTGAACGAATCCCGTTGAGAAGCATTGGATGGGAGTTGGTATGGTATCTGCCGTGTTCAATTTGTGATGATTCATTCGCATATGCAACCGTTCACTCACAGGATACTGCAGTCACAAAGTGATCAACATGCATGTATAACAGACCTGTTCTTGTATAATGCATTGCAAATACTATGGTTCCCTGAATGCACATAGAGAGGGAAGAGGGATCGTATGTGTTTATATCTGCTAGTGCAGCCCCTCCCTTTTCTCGTCTTTTTTCTCCTTGTGGAGAAAGAAGGTATAATGTCTGTGAGCAGCATCATATATAGAACCTTGAATAGTCATCATCATGGGTCTAGAAGACTCTGAGTCTATAGTATAGACAGCGTGTATATACCTATTGGTATATACACGGATCAGTGTATAGTATAAACTGTACTCATGTAAGATTCTTTCAGATACTGTATTATGCCAAACATGCATAGTGGGTGTGGCCAGCAGGGACCAGCAAACAAGAACCTACTCTCTTCCTTAATTTGCATTCCAGACTAATATATTCTGAACAGTATTTGACACAGCCACCACACGTTCCATTTAGGGGCATACCTAAAAATGTAATACTGTACCTAAAAAATAGTGTAAGCCAGTGTGGTGCAGAGTGCTTAGGGTGTTGGACCAGCGCCCTAACAGGGAGGCCAGGATAAAAGTCCCCACTGAGCAGTGATGCTCACTGAGTGATTGTGAGCCAATCCCCCTCCCTTACAGTGCAATCCTATGCATGTCTACTTAGATGTCCCACATTGCATTCAATGGGACTTACTCCCAGGTAAGTGTGTATAGGATCACATCCTTAGTTTAATCTACTTCACAGGGTTGTAGTGTAATGTGAGAGGGCAGGTTAGGTGTGCTACCACCAGAGACAGAGTCCACCTGCTCACCCTTGAACCTGCAGTAGTAGCACCCGTCCCAGGGTGCCCATTTTACCCCCTTTATCCCCGGGGGACCCTCAGCAACCTAGCACCAGCACTGCCTGAGCTCCACGAAGGAAGGGTGTGGGATAGCAAATGTATTCACCTTCAGTTGTGTTTCATATTGTGAGAATCCCGCCGTCCTTGGTTGCAAAATGAGAGCTTTTATCAGAAGATCAGCACTGATTGCTACTCTTTTCCTCTCTTCCTGCGCGCTGACTGAACTGACCCTGTGCTCTCTTACAAGACAGGCTCCCCCCACTCGCCGCGCTCGCTCTCCATGTACATTACTTCCAGATGGGGGATGAGAAACTGGCTGGCTTTTGAAATGGTAGCAGTCGGATAGTTGTTGTTGTGGTTTGGGTGTCCCCCCCCCCTCAAAGGTCACTCGGTGGGAATATCAATGACTGCCACCAGTGACTCGCAGTCTGGCGCGGCGAACTGATTCCCGATTCTGTACAGAGACGTACAAAGTTTCATCCAAAGGCAGCATAGTAATAATTTATCATCTTTTAGCTTTCAGCATTTTTTTAGCTTTCAGCATTTCAATCAGCTCGCGAACAAACACTTCCGCTTTCACTTGCTATGACAAACCTTTTGACAATCAGAGGTGGGGGGGGAAGGGTCTTGGCGGGGGGGGGAGGACAAAGTCCATCTGTTTTCTCAAGGTAACAGATTTTAAGGAAGCAAACCGTCGTCGTCCCGTCCCCCGCCGTGATATGGAAGAGTTTGCAGAGCTGGAGAGGAGGCTGTGGGGATTGGGAGGCGAGAGATGGGACTGTCGCCTTGCAAGTCCAATGACAACTGCCAAGTCAGTTTCCGATAGGTTAATGGGATGGGCAATGAGGAAACCTCTTTCTTGAAGATGTTGTACCACTCTAAGGTACAACTTCAGACTTTTGTTAACATTATGTCCCATAGCCCATTACAGTATCATATTATTATTTTTTTTCAAACTACACAAGAGCTAATAAGTGTGCTCTGTTTCTGGTGAACTCATGAAGACTTGGCAGAAAAGATATATGATTCAGAATGGAAAGGTCCAAGATAACAGTTCTTCCAGTACTGGAGTGGATCATCAGGACTAGAGCAAGCAGAGGTGAGTCCCCATCACGAACTCAGTCAGGATCTGGCTTCCTGCCCCTTTGAAATGGAGAAGTATGGCTTGCTTTGGCACGCCCCATCGAGGAGAAGGCGTTGGGTCTGGGCAGTTCCAGTGGAACAAGATTCTCGCACAGAAATGTATGCAACAGTTTTCAAGGGTAGCCTCATCTCCAGGTGTGCATTTGGACTTGATTGGATAGAAACTAGAGATGATCTTGTGATTGTTGGTAGACAGCATATAAAACATAACCGACCTACTGTCTTCTGAAGCCGCTGCACAATCAAGCAGAACCGGGAATGGAGCTGTATGGTGAAAATGTGTCTCTAAAACATGCAAAGATGCAAGAAAGTATTTCATTACAGAGATGCGCTGCCAGCCTGCTTGCCTTTTCTGGCTGTAATTGCCTATTCAAAGAGCGCCATCCTGCGGCCGGCTGTGATAAAGGGGAAATTGGCACGAATACAGGGGACATAAGATCCATTCATTTTGGTTTCCTCAACTCCTGTTCCATTTGACCTTTTAGGTGAAAATGTGCAGGTTCTTCTCCCTGAGTTCATTGTGGGTCATCACGAGTCTTTTCCTGTGTTTCGTTTTATATAGCTCATGTCCCAGTAGGATTTATTGTAGCTCAGTGTAGGTACACTCCTATCCCTTGCAAAGCTTGTTCCGGTTTTGTGCTTGTGTGAGCTTGCACAGTTGTCTAACTGAGCATACGGAAACATTTTTGTTTTGTTACCTGCCTCCTGTTTCCTAGAGAAGAACTGTTATAGCTTTCTTCAGTGAAAGATATATGGCCTATTTGAATGTCATCCCATGGGAAATGGAGCCAATTTTCTCAGCTTTAGGGACATATCCTCAAAATTATATGCTTTTTGTTCTGAATTAATGTACCCATGATTATGTAGCCTCTTTTTTCCCAGCTCTTCCCAGCACTATGATGTGTATCAACAATGCCACCTTTCCTAAAAGTCAAAAGCCATGGGAGCTAATGTAAGAATATCATTATACAAGATTTACAGCGTAATCCTATGATCAGGCATAGGGTATCCCAACGTGCCATAATGCGTGAGTGGGTGGCGCTGGCCAACTGCTCTATTTGCTGATCAAATCCTAGCCCCATACAACACTTCTGCCAATGCCTTCATTTTGACTACCCAAAATGTCCCACATAAAGCATTCCAAAATGCAGAGTTTAGAACAGGGGTTCTAAACCAGTGGTACTCGTACCACCAGTGGTACTTTGGTTGACTGCTGGTAGTACTCGGCCTGCTGGCCTGCCAGGCCCCACTCCGACGAGGTGCTCCACACACTGAATTTTCACTCCTCCTGCCTTTGGCTGAAAACCTCAGGAACTCTAAGAAGGGCTCTCCCACCAGCCCAGAGCCTCCTATCTGCATTTTCTGGCCTCTGAAAACCTGAAAGTAACTGGCAGTGTCATCGCCAGTCACTTCCGGTGGCATGCAGCAGGACAGTGTCACCAGAGGTGGTACTCAGCCCAGAAGGGGTTGAGAACCCCTGGTTTAGTGGGCATGATGACTCGGATGGCCCACATTACACACCCCTGATGTATCGTAAGCTCAACCTGATGAATGTTAAAAGGGGCCAAGTGAGGATCATCATGCAATACCAAACTCTAGTCTGTTACATTGGTATAACCCTTTTGAAGTGCTGATGGTGAGGTATACCTTAGAAGCTACTTCCATCTGCATGTAAGCCTGTGACAAATCAATCTTGATGAACCGCTTCTTTTCTGACAGGGTTGCAAAGATGTCATCAATACATGGCAAAGGATAATTGTCAACCTTCAAAACATGGTTTATAGTAACCTTGAAATCTCAACAGAACCTAACTGCTGTGCATTCTCAACTAGTGTCAGCCTGGCTTTTATACGTTTTACGGTTCCTATGCCTCCTTTAAACACTTCTGATGCCTGGCTGAACATATTTTCCAACTTTTCTTTGACTTCTGTACAGGGTGTTGGTCACTGTTCCCTCTAAGCTGCACAGACATGCAGATGCACAGCTAAAACCAGAGCCCCGTGCAGCTTCCTTCACGGCTGTCTGGAGTTCAGTGATGACAATGATGTCATCACTGAGTACTCTGGAGCTGCCCCTATGCAGCAAAAGTCAGGTTCTGCACAGTCCTTGTAATTTTTACGGAGAACACTGGTGTTGGTTGGGGGTGATTGCAGCACCTTTACGTATTTCCAATCCAGGGACAATTTCTTCACTCACTCACATCCCCACAGTGCTGGTCCACATTGCTTAACCACATACAAGTCCAAAAGACATACTGTATGCTATTATTATGTTCTACATCAACTTGTATCGCTTCCAAGGGGAACTATCCGTCCTGGGTATGTCTTCAGCAATAGGGATGTGTGATTCACTTTATTTATTTAATTTATGTATTTATTCAAGGCGGTTTATACAGGCAGGCTATCCTAGACCCGAAGAGTCTCTACATATTCTATTCATATATTTATTATTTATTTATTTAAAAAATTATATCCCGCCTTATCCTATGCCGAGGCAAATGCCCAAGGCGGCTATATATAGAACCTTCCATACTCCATATGTTTCCCTTCCGAGTGCAGCCCTCCTTCTGGTTTGTGCTCTACACTTCAAAGCTTCATAGTTTACTGCAGTTCACCCTCGGATGGTTGTCAAGATGTTCTTTCTCTAGCTGACTCCTCCGCATTCCACCCTCTCACGGTGCCTTCTCAGTGTCTTCGTGAGGTCTGTCAGCAGCTTCCATGGCATCTCCCATCCAAGTGAGAACCAAGATTGACCCTGCTTAGCTTCTTCAGGCAAGGCATTGGCTCAACCTCCAGGCCACACCTCCTGCCCATATTTTGATGTCTGCAAAAGTTTTTCATACTCTGTCCATGGAATAACAGACATTGCAGCCTCCATGTCCTACTGCACCTTGAACACTTTTCCAACTAGACTGGAAACTCTCATGGCTCGGAACAATGTGCAACGAAATAGGATATATGGGTTTATTAGCCATATTAGTTTTAAAGAATTTTCTTGGACATGGCTAATAAACCCATATATCCTATTTCGTTGCACACTTTCCCAACTACCCTTGGAAAGCAAACCATCATTGTTTGCATCGATTTCAAATCTGCATTTGATTGTGTTCACTGGCCCGCCCTGTGGAAGTCGTTCAGAGAATGAGCACGTGCCACTGAAGATTATTCGACTTCTCCAAGCATCGTATAATGGGTTAACTAGCTGCATGTGAATCAGAAGTGAGTTATCTAATGCATTTTCTATTCAAACTGGAGTCCACCAGGGAGATGTTATTTCTCTCCTGCTTTTTAATGCTGTGATTGATGCCATTATGAGGAATGTATTTGAAGATAGGCATGGAGTTCAGTATCACTATTATCAGTGATGGAACATGTTGGAAAATATGAAAACAATGTATTTACTGTACACCTACAGTACAGGAACTCTATTTTGTGTGGTCTTTTTTGAGAAGCTGGCTAACAGAATTTGCTGGGGGCAGCTGCTTATATGGGCGCCACTGGTTCTTCATGTTCTGCTGTTTTCATCTGGTCATCGTGTTTCATCTCCACTGTTTCGCTTCTCAAATATGATGGGGTTGATAACATTCTCTTCGCTATCCTAGTCCGCTCTATCTCTATCCTAGTCTGCCAATTCCAAAGACTTGACTATGGGTGAAAGTATGACTCTTGGGTGTCCACTGACCCATAGTTAAAGAATAGTTAAAAGGCATGGATAAGAATGGTTAAAAATAAAGTAAAACGTACAATAAAAACCCAATTAAATTACAATTAGTCCATGCTTTTTATCTCCGGTCATTGATTGCCAACTCAAACAGAAGACAGAAATCCAACAGGCAAAGCACTGCACATTAAAGTACCAATAAACATTTCACCTGATGAATTTCTGCCAGTATTGCCCTGCCAGGAAAATAAAAAGATGGCAGTGTTACTTGGAAATAACTGATTTCCAAGTTGAACTTGCTTCCAAGTAAGTGTACATAGGAAGTTAAAGGGACACAGTCTTAACATTCTGGACACCATGAAATACAAACTGGATTCAGCTGCTGCTGTTCCTGCTATAACTATTAAGCTATTAAATGTGTCAATAGACAAGCCACTGAAAAAAGCAAGATCAAATTCAACTGTTTCTTTTCACAGCTTTATGAAAACTTTATGTTGTGTTTCCAACTGACTTGCACAGTACCTGCTAGTAGTTCAGTGTTTTAATATAAAATAGCTAGAAGTCAGCATGAAAGATTGTTGTTGTTTTTCAAGGTGCCAGATGACTGGTGGGGGGGGCAGGAGGGAGGTTTGCACACCACTTCCTATGTAGCTGGACTAAACTGTATTTTTAGACATTGTTAGAAATGATTCTAGTTTGACTATGGCTACAAACACTTGCGTTGCTGAAAAATTATTTCCTCATGAAATGAACTTGGTTCATTCATATAAGGGTCAAACTAGTTATGGTGTGAAATGTAGACTGTGACCCTGTGTTTTCTTTTGTGTAAATAGTGCATAGGGAGCACGGGTTGAAACAGAGCAAGATGGTATCTCGGTCCCCGCTGGTCTCCGCAGGGCGGCTGGGCCGTTACACGGTCTCCTCCGACTTCCGCCAGCAAAATAGCTGGTGGAAATCCAAGGAGGCCTATCAGCCCCAGCTGCTGTTACATTCGGGGAAGGGGACAAGTGTCCCCTTCCCCATGTAGACATTCCGCTACGGGTTGCCTGCTGCAGGCTGCCCGCGGCGGAGCACTGGATCTGGCGGACGGCCTCGGCCACCCGGCAGATCCTTAAGTAGGATTTGGCTGTTAATTATGAGTAGTTTAATGCAAAATTTTAATGATGGGTTTTTTTTGATATCTGTTAAACTGCTGGTTTTTGAGGAATGTGTATTCTTGTTTTGTATGTTTTGTTCTGTATATGTCCGTATGCCAATGAAGGTTTGGATTGGGCACACAAATCAGTTTACCATGGGACGTGCTGCCAACTGTACCTCCAAGTGGGTTGTTCTGGGCCACATTTGTGATTTGCATTGTTCACTGCCTTAGACCTCCTTTCCTCTCCTAGCTTTTTGTGGAAAGCAAATGGACTGGCTAGATCCTATCAGCAGCCAGGTTGATAATAATGTTGCAGCGTATCTTCCCACTTGATGCCTAAGCAATGGAAGTTATAGTGAATAAAGCTGTGGCCTGTTTTATGTGTCCCATCCTTTCCCTCAAACACCCTTGTTCCTTTTTCCCTCTGGGGGTACAATGGAGTCTGCGTCAGAGGAGGTCATTGTAAAAAAATTTAGACCCAGGACTCCCTCATTGCATATTTTGTTTACATATCAAGAAGAAAAATGTGAATGACTAATCTCAAATGAAATGGAGGTTAGCTTTAAAATATAAAACTGTGGGTTTTTATAATACCAATGCCTCCTCTAATTTGATTTGACAGCAAAGGAAATCTTAGAGAGCTCTAGAAGTTTCTAAAAAAAGATGTAAAAGCTATTATTTGCTGTAAGAACACTGGAAGAAGATATTTTACCTCAAAAGACTGCTAAGAATTGTTATGGGTTTATATTTAGCCAAAAATATTTGAAAATTTCAACCTCTTAAATGCCTTTCAAGTTATTTTGGTTTAAGAGTAATGTGAAAATATGCATCTGTTTTAAAAGCAACCATTCATAGGATCATTAGTGTACCTGACCAAAACCATCTATAATTATATAAGATTCTACAATAAACTAAGAATGATGATTTTGCATAATTTTTCAGATGCAATGACTTGTACTACGCTGGTTACAGGAGTGTCTACCATATGGATTATATCATTTTTTTGGACCAAACTGCATCTTGAGGGCAAGGTACATGCACAGGGCTCTCATCTACCACATGAGTAGAACAAAATGCAGCTTCTTCCCACACCCCATATATGTGTATGAAAATAAAACATACCATAGCAAAAAAAGAGAGGTTGGAAAGTGCATACAAAGCAGGCACCGTTCACTCCGCTGCCGTCCCGAACCCGTGCCAGCCAACGCAGATGAGTGTTGTGCTGATTGGTGCAGGGGCATGGTGAGGGTGACAAGAGAGGGAGCCATTGGCCGGCCCGGGCTGGGAGGCGGCAGGGATATTGGCTCTGAGATGCGCTGATATCCTATGCCCCATTGCAGCCCGGGCCAGCCTTACACGGCCTCCCTGGATGTGTGCCAGCTAAAGAGCTGGCGCGCATCCAAAGAGGCCCATTGCAGCCCACACTACTTACGGTACACTGGGGGAACAAATGTCTCCTCCCCCCAAGGAGAGCCCAAGCCATGCCGGTGCAGGCCGCAAATGGGCTTAGGATGCAGCGGCCGGCCCTTTAGTTACACAGGATTGTGCTGTTTATGTGGCATAAGCTTTCATTGGTTAGTCTACTACTTCATCAAATACATGAAGCGGTCCCCTAACATGTGATGTTTAGAGCATTAGCCTTAATGGGCTTAGTTTCCTTTAGTCAATAGCAACCAGGACTGGGCCCTTGTGGATTTGAACTGTGGTGAAACAATTGTGTGTGTGTGTGTGTGTGTGTGTGTGTGTGTGTGTGTGTGTGTGTGTGTGTGTGTGTGTGTGTGTGTGTGTGTGTGTGTGTGTGTGTGTGTGTGTGTGTGTGTCTTTAACACTATCCCTGCTGTAATCCTGATCCACGGAGATCCTCAATCCAATTATTTATTTACCTCAGAAAAAAGCTCCCATTGGTCCCAATAATACCCTTTTCCAAGATAACTAGCTGGATCAGGGCCCCCCCACAAATCAAAACTGTGAGGAACGTAGGGTTAAAGCTCCCTCTGCAGTCCATAGTCCTGATCCATCATGGCTTCAACATGGCTAATAACTGAACAAAAACTAAACCTATCAGGGTTAATAATACATACAGCATAATCCTGAGCAATTATAGACCTGCAGAGCAAGCACTCCGCCAGCCTAGGGTGCCATAAACATGCTGTAAAGCACATTTTTGGCACCCGGAGAGTAAGCAGTGCTGGTGTGGAGACCAGCATTGCTCACTCCGCGACTTACCTGGACCCACACTATGCAGGTGAGTGCTGCGCTGGTCGGTGCAGGGGCGTGGGGAGGGCGAGAAGGGCAGGCAGGGGCGGCGAGGGAGGGGGGCCATTGGCCAGCCCGGGCTGGGAGGGGATGGGAATATCGGCACTAAGATGCACCGATATCCTGAGCCCTGTGCCACTGACACCATGGGAAGGGGACGAAGTTCCCTTCTCCTGGGGTGCGCCCGGACTGTGCTGGGGTAGGCCACAATGGGCCTACGATACAGCAGCTGGCTCTTTAGACTGGCCACGTATAGTTAGGCCACACTAAACACAGAGGTGAGGGAAAAAAGGTAGGTGTGTGTGTGTGTGTGTCTTTAAAGTGAGGCCAAAATGTCAAGCGATGCACAAGACACAGGAGGTTGCCACAGTACTATGCAAAGCATGTTGCAGTGCTCCCAGCATGCTCTGCTCATCCTGTTCATTTCAAACATGATGGTGTAAAGGAAGGTGGTGATGCCAGAGCTGAAGGTAAGAGGGCAGCGGGTGGGCTCCAGTCACCACACTCTGTTTGTCTTTGCCCACCCAAATGCTTTCCTAAACAGCCAGGTGGGTGAGGAGGAGGTCATGGAGGGTAGTGGGCAGCAGCTTCCATCGCCTCCAGTTGCACTGAAGGATGAGGTGGCTGCTTGAAGCGAGCATTTCACACAGCTTCATGGCTAGGCCAGTCCACCAAGCACTCAAAGAGAGTTGATTGCTTTCTGTGCCTCCAAAATTTGTTGCAACCAATTCCACAGTGTCAAATCCACTCATGAATTCCAATGTGGCAGCTTCACACTGAAATCACCCTTTGAAATTTCAAAATTCTGGAATAATTAAATGCTTCCGCACTTCTTTCAGCATATTACATACAATGTTTAATGTCTGGTTTGTGTCCACCTCATGCACAGAGACTGATCTGTATGTCCTCTGTAAGTGACTTAAAGACAACATTATCAGATTATAGCACAGTGATAGAGTAGCTGCTTTGCATGCAGAAGGTCCCAGGTTCAGTCCCTGACATCTTCAGTTGGGGCTAGGAAAAGGCAAGGAAAACCTTGGAAACATGTTCTGCTAAATATAGACAATAAATGACTTATTATGGCACAATCCTATCTAGATTTGAGGCCGGTGGAGCACCATAAAGTACATTTGTGGCATCCAGTGAGTAGGTGGCACCAGTGTGGAGGCTGGCATCGCTCTACTCGGCCCAGTCGCCATGGAGTGCCCGCCGGGGAAGGTGAGTTTAGAATGGAGCATTCCGAGAGGGTGGGATTGGAGGATAGGGGCCAGGTAGGGAGGAAGGATCAGTGGAGGCCTCCTCCACCATATCGTATCCCCCTTCCTAGGCCTGTTGGGCCTTGCACGGGTGTCTCAAATGTATGTCAGTGAAATAGCTGGCATGCATTGGAGAAGGCCCATCAGGGCAGCTGGCACATTATTTGGGGTAAAGGGACAAACGTTCCTTTACCCCGAGGAGGCAGCCAGCTGTTCTGGGGCAGGCCCAATCCTGTGTAGGATGTTGCGGGTGCCTTATGTGCACCACCACATTCTGCTAGACAGGATTGGACTGTTAAATATAAAGTCAGGCTATTAGTATATGTTCACAAATGAATGCATAGATCACATAGGGACAAAATTGGCATCGGAGTTTGTATCCCCTGCCCCTGCTAACTGGGCAAAGAGGCACTTTTTCAAGTGGTGCTCCTCTTACATTTAGGGCCCAATCCTAACCAACTTTCCAGCAGTAATGCAGCCCCGAGGTAAGGGGACAAACGTTCCCTTACCTTGAGGCCTGTGTGACTGCCCCCCCCCCCGGATGCAGCTCACATCCCATTGGCACAGCTACATCAGTGCTGGAAAGTTGGATAGGATTGGGCCCTTAGTAGGGGGTAGAGCAATTGTCCCTATTCACCCCAACACAGTGTCTTTTCTAGTGGCTGTTTTCTGATGTTTCTTCTACACCTTTTAAGATTGTGAGCCCGTTGACAGCAGGAAGCCATTTAATTATTTGATTTTCTCTGTACATTTTTCTTAGGTCATTGGGAGGGACCCAATATTCAACAGGCCAAATCCAGCCACCAACATCTGGTGGGCTGCAGCATAAGAGCCATAATAATATCTGTTATAGACCATTGTTGCAAGTGAGTAGTTGCTGCAGATTTTTATATCCTACCTGTCCCTTCCAGCTGCAGATTTTTATATCCTACCTGTCCCCTCCAATAGCTAACGTAACAAAAATAAAACCAGTATAAAAATACAGTTGTAAAATGTAGCCATGATTTACTGATAGGAATTATGGCAGGAACAAAGAGTTAAATCCCTTTCCCCCCTGGTCCCGATTCCACCCGTGGCAGTTGCCATTTAGGAATGCTAAAAAGCACACAAGGGCCACTAACATGCTTACAGCACAATCCTGCGCAAGACCGGCAAAGTGAGTGCTCTAGGGTGTTGCAAAAGTGCCGTAAGGCTCACTCCACCACTGGTCGACACCTACGCTGCTGGACACAGGTAAGCCCTGCGCCGGGAGGGCAGACCAAGGTGGCAGGGGAGGGGTGATTGGCTGGCCAGGCCTGGGGTGGTGGTGGTTAGGGATATCAGAGGCATGCTCTGCTGATATCCTAACACCCTTCCTTGGCCTGGTCGGCCTTAAATGGCCTCCCCAGACGTGCACCAGCAAAATAGCTGCCGCACATCCGAGGAGGCCCATTGGGGCTGCTGGGGCTTATACCGGGGGAAAGGGACAAACATCCCTTTCCCCCAAGGTGTGCCCCAGCCTCTGCTGGCCCGGCCCTGATCCTGCTTAGGATAAAGAGTGCTTAGGTAGGATTGGGCTGTTAATGTACCGTATTTTTCGGACTATAAGACGCACTTTCCCCCAAAAAAAACATGGGGGGAAAAAGCGTGCGTCCTATGGTGTGAAGCCTACGGTTGGGGGTGCTTCGGGGAGGCCTGTGGGGGCTTCGGGGAGGCCTGCGCGAGCCCCCACAGCCCCCCCGATGTTCAGTTCGGCCGAAAATAGCGATTTTCGGCCATTTCCGGAAATGGCCGAAAATCGCTATTTTCAGCCGACCTGAACATTGTAGAGGCCTGCAGAGGCTCGCGCAGGCCTCCACGAAGCCCCCACAGGCCTCCCTGAAGCGCCCCCAAGCCCAGGTAAGTAAAATTCTTTTTTTTTTTTGTATTTTATGCTCCATAGGATGCATGCGTCCTATGGAGCGTAAAATACGGTAATATGCAGTTAGGCCATTAGAGAATCTACCAAACAAAATCACCCTCCACTTTCAACATGGAGTTGGGTCATTGACATACTGCTGTTAAACAGCTAAGAGCTGATATTTTGTTTTTGTTTTTTTCTTGGATAGGCTCTGCAGACAGGTTTTGCTTTCACAGTCAAAGCCTCAGATTACATATACACAAAAGCAATTTTATATGTTAATAATACCTAGTTTGGGGTGTATTTGATGATATAACAGTCTAGACATACAAACTTTAACAGTTTTGCACAAGCCACAAAAGCAAGCAGCTGGTATTGAAGAAATGAGAAGACAAAAGGTAAAAAGTGCCCTGATAAGTATCAATTCATTTTTAATAATGGGGTTGTTTTTCTGAAGCTGAATTTTTTGTGGGTTATTTAGAATTTTGGCAAGGGTGCTGCTGGACGATCATTTCACCAAATGGCTAATGGCTTAACTCCTTGCCAACCAGCCAGAATTCCCCAGTGGTTCCTTAGCAAAAATAAAAGCATATTATAACACCAGTGAAACATGAGAAACTGATTGAAGAGGAAATAATTTATTATAAATAGGAAAGGTCTTGAGTTGCCATTTGTATTTATCAAGGATCCTGAAGCAGTCATCTAGAGTAATTTGCATTTAAAGTATGTCTGGAAGGAACAGCTTCCAGCAACTCATTTAAATTGAGTTCTAAATTACAATAGAAATACCACCAAAATTACATTTTTCTTGGCTTTCTGTAATCCTAAGGCTCATTTGGAAGCACCTGCAAACAGTGTTGTTGCCAAAAAGAGAAGGCAGGATTCAATTTCATTTGACATAATAAATTTTGTAAAATACAGAATTCTAAACTTTTATAGAACAAAGAACTTTTTGTAACGATGGCTGATTATAATTATGGGTAGTTCTGCACTACTGAGGTGCCTTGGAATGTTCATTGTTTGACCTGGAAACAATTTGAACTAAGACAGAATGTTAAAGTCGCCCAAGATTATAAAAAGGAGGAAAAAAGAGATGCAGTGGCTTGCACACCAAATTTCTCTGTTGGGAATTAGCACATGCACACAAACAGCTATTATGATCAGTTACTGAAATGATTAGTTATATAGCTAAAGGGGGTCACATGTAAACATGAATTTAGGAACTACATTTAAAACAAAAAGTCCTAAAAGTTCTGTAGAGACCCCAGGGAAGGCAGATTTGATACACGAGATAATTTTCTCAAAAAGAGAATGGAATGCCCCTACTGTTAAAGAGCGAAGAACTCTCCCCCTCCCACGGATAAGCTTAGCAAACAGGTTTTGCTTCCATCATCAGGTCTGTATCAAGTGCTACTGTTCCCATTCCCAGCATATGCCTTCACATGAACATTTATAGAATGTATCTGTTACATTTTAACCTGTCCTCCATTTGAGGGGCTCCCAGCCCAATCCTATGCATACTTATTCAGTCAGTCCCCTTTCTTCAGTGGGGATTACTCCCAGATACATTTGCCCCAGAACAGTGACTTACAGTCCAGTCCTAACCAACCGATGCAACAGCAATGCAGCCCCGAGGTAAGGGACCAAACATTCCCTTACCTTGAGGAGGCCTCGGTGACTGCACTCCCACCACAGAATGCAGTGCGCGCCCCGTTGGCATGGCTGCATCGGCACTGGAAAGTTGGTTAGGATTGGGCTGCTAGTCTCATTACAATCTTATGAGGTAGGTTAGCTTTACTGTGGTCTGTCCAAAGCCAACCAGTGAAATTCATAAGAAAGACAAAAATGCTAAACCAGGATATGTTTATCCACCTAGCTGGTTTGCTCTAAGGTAGTCTGAGACTATCAGCCCAATCCTGTGTAACTCTTGCACCGGTGTTAACAGAAGATCCACCGGTGTAAGTGCACTTATGCCAGTGTAACTTGCTGTACGCCGACAGACGCAGGACGGACACTGGCGTAACCCCCCCTCGGACACCATGCATGCGCAGTTCGGAGTGGAATGGACATCAGTGCAACTCCGTCAGCGCAGGGGGCATTCTGTGGACATCCGAAACGCCCCTGGAATGCCCCCTGCGCTGGCAGAATTGCAGCGGCATCCATCCCGTGTCCGAACTGCACATACATGGCATCCGAGGGGGGTTACGCTGGTCTCTGTCCTGCGTCTGTCAAGTTACATAAATGCATTTACACCGGTGGATCTACTGTTACACTTGTGCAAGAGGTACACAGGATTGGTCTGTGACAGTTTAAATAAGTGTAGGAGCAGGAAAGTAACGAAACATCTTGTTTAAATAACCAGACTCTGGTAAGAATTCCTTCCCCCCTCCACTGATGGTTCAAGATTGCTGAAAGTGTAGCCAGGTGTTTACAGCCTAGTCTGCTAGAAAGAAAAAGGACTTCGTACTGCAGAAAAGGACTGTTTCTTATGCCCCAAGTGTGTTGCAGTGTTGTATTTTTATGGCTACTGCCAAGACCATGTATGTGCAACACACACAAAGCACTGCTTCTACAAAGAAGAAATGAGATAAATGTTCACAAGAACAATAACTTGTCAACTTCATATAAACTATGATAGCTAAAATTTAAAATAAAAATGCTCTAGCCTGAGCCTATGCTATAGCAAAGATGAGCATTTTGTACTCCTGCTTACACTTGTGTAAACAGATTGGTATTGTATCCTTTGCCCATTTACCATCCTTTCATTCAGTGCACAATTTCTTTGCATGTATGCTGGACTTGTGTTTGGTTTGTTTGCACTTTCGGTTCTTCCCACTGAGGTGTTTGCTATTCTGTCCACTGGCGTCGCTGGAAGTGGGGCGGAACACTAAGTTCTGCACCGCGCTGACCTCCGTTACTCACCGGTATGAGGCGGCCCCGCCCCCTCGCCTTCGGAGCCATTCAGTGCGGCAAAGGCAACGCGTCGCACTGAATGGCTCCGAAGGCGCCGCCTCCTCATGCCGGTGAGTAACGGAGGTCAGTGCGGTGCGGAACGTAGCGTTCCACCCCACCTCCAGCAATGCCACTGATTCTGTCTTTAACTTTGGGTGGACATTAGCGTCTTATCTTTGCAGGGAGTTGGCTGCAGGTTGTTCGGGAAGTGTTGTGTGTTAACCTCCATTTTGCTTATTAGGTATATATTCTTTACATCTTGGAATGTCCATTTGCGTCAGAAATTGCATGTGTTGTGTGTTGCACAGAACTCTGCATCAACATTAACTGTATGCTGCAACAGTTACTGGAGGATAAAACAGGACCTGCTCTGAAGCACTGAGGATGTGATGCAAGTTTCTATTTCTATGGTCTGTGCATGCTACACCATGCTACTTGGGGTCCATGCACAGCTTTGCACAATTCAGCAGCTTTGCACAATTCAGCTGCACTATCTAACAGCCCAATCCTGTCTAGGTAGGCTGCAGCGCAGGCATAGAGCCTGCGCTGCATCCTATCCAGATAGGACCCAGCACTGGTGCGGCTGGGTCCCCTTAACCCTGAGTACAGCACCAGCCTCCCAGATACGTCTACTCGAATGTGCACCAGCTATTTTGCTGGCGCGAACAGGCTGTGTAATGGCAGCCAGGCCCAGAAAGGGGGATAGGATTCCTCCCCCTTCCCAGGCCAACCAATCCCCTCCTGGAACGACCCGTTCTGCCCTCCCCCTCCCCACCAGGTGCTTAATGTATCTTCCCTGGTGGAAGCTCCTTGGTAGAGGGGTGCCAGTCTTGGCACTGCCTACTCATGCGTTGTCGCAAACATGTTTTACAGCATGTTTGCAACACACGGTGCCGGCGCTGTGGTGGTAATGCTGCGCTGAGCAGCATAGGGGCAGGAAGGTGGCAGAACGGGGAGGAAGTGGCAACGGGGATGGGGGGGTGGGATTGGCAGCACTAGCACGTGCCGTATCCCCTTCTCAGGCCTGATCCACCAACACTGGTGCATGAGGACTTTTGCCAGCCATGTCAGGTGCGGGTTCATTGCACAGGCTGGGGCTTTCCCTGGGGCAAGTGGATGAATGCCTCCTTACTTTGAGGAGACCTCCCACCTCCTAAATTCCCCTGCAGGATGCAGCAAAGCCTGTGCTGGCCTGGATGCATAGGCATGGGGAAAGTTAGGTAGGATTGGGCTGTAAGTCAAATGAGCAGCCTGATCCTAATCCTATTCACTTATATGTTAGCCTCACTGATTACAATGCAAGTTAGTTCACAGTAGGCCTGTTTAGAATTGTAATCTCAGAGAACAAGAACAAATGACAGAAGTTGTGTCAGTTAAAATGCCATTAAACTGAAATAGCCTTCACAAAGTACAGTAAATAACTTCTGCTAGCGATTAAAAACATGGTAGCTATGTGGCTAAAAACTGATATTCCTATGGTTCTGTCCTGTCATTGCTTCCTTTGTAAAAATCCTTGTGACTCAAGACAAATTCTTCAACATTCTGATGTTGTTTAGAATATCTCTAATGGCCGGCAAATTGTGAGAAGAATCTGGACCACACCATTCTAGAAGCAAATAAATTCAGCACTTCATTAACGGCACAATCATGCGTAACTATATGCTGGCAAAGGGGCATGGGGAGGGCGGGCAAGGGTCATTGGCCAGTCCAGGCTGGGAGGGGCGGGGATATTGGCGCTGAGATGCGCCGATATCCCAAGTCCTTTCCCAGCCTGGGTCGTTCTTACACAGCCTCCCCAGATGCACGCCAGCTTCAGAGCTGGCGTGCATCTGAGGAGGCCCATTGCGGCCCGCACAGCTTACACCGGGGAAAGGGGACAAATATCCCTTTCCCCGAGAAGAGCCCAGGCTGTGCCGGTGAAGGCCGCAATGAGCCTAGGATACAGCGTCCAGCCCTTTTGGTTGGCCGCTTAAAATTACACAGGATTGGGCTGTAAAAAGGGAATTGCAAATTTTAGATGATGTTCACTGGGGGCACTAGAACTGACTAGACCCGGGTCTAGGGCCTGAACTCTAAATTTTGTATATTTTCTTTTTCTTCATAATTGTTTGGTGTGTGTGTGCCATCATTTTGTTTTTGAGACAATACCCAATGGGCAGTCCAATTCTAACTTAATTCCCCTAAGCCAATGCCGATGTAATTCCCATGTAATTACCTGATGTAATTACCCATTATAGCCGCCGATGGGGTTGCCCTGAGAATCGCTGCCAGACGTAGATAAACAGCCTCCTGCTGACTGAGACATGATCTAGCAACAGACAGGGGGAAACGGAGAAGACAAACTCCTAAAACGCTCGCGTTTCAGCTGCGAGCTCCCAGCTGACAACCTACTCTCAGCGAGGTAGGGCCAAACTGGGGAACGGTCAGCCTTGTGCGGAGAAGCATTTTCAACTGTCAACCCTACCTTGAGCTGGCGCGAGGGCTTTCCCATGTAGTTAGGAATGCACCCCTCTTCTACCAGGGAACTTCTGGGTTTTTTTCTTATTGTTTCATTGCACACAGAAATAATGTTTTCTATTTCACTGTTCATTTAAGTAGATGCTCTACTCTGACAGCTTATGGCAGTGAATTTGGTTGGAGAGCTATAGCCAAATGAACCATTGGTCTAAAATAGTCCTTTAATTTGGGTTGATCTCTTGGCAGTCTGAATAGTTCTCAAAATACTAGTATTATGTACAAATAGTAGTAGCAAAAGTAAATTTATAAAGAATTGCTACAATCTCACATTAAAATATACTTCTGTAGATCCTACAATACAGAAGTATTACAAGAATTTGAACAAAAGAAGACGTTTTAGTAAACATCTTTGGCAAAAAGAGAGCATTTTTACACTTTCAGGTTAACTATTTTTACTGATCTGTGGTGGTTTGGTGTTAAAGCATCTTGCTATTGGTGAAAGTTTTCCAGACATATTCTCTTTGGATCTTCTGGATGTCTTAATGCAATCCCGTATCGCAGCAGAAGTTCAATGTAAGGCGACCAAAATGAATCACTTACTGTTACATATGGATCATGTGGTGTCTTTATGAGTTTATGTATAAGGCTCTGAAAATGAGATTTAGAACGTAACATTAGTTTCAATCTATCATTCAGACTGAAACTGAGATAAAACGTGTTAAGAAGTGCTTATAAAATAAACATTTTTGAAATATTTTTTTCTAGTTGACTTAAGATAAAAAAAACACTGGATATGAACAGTTAATTCAGGTTTCTTATGTTAGGAAGGGAACATTTTAATATTAAAGTTAAAACTGTGGAGAACTTTTTCTTCGAAGAAAAAAATCCATTTTTAAAAATAGTTTTATAAAATTAATTAGTAACATTATGAATGTATACAATACTCACCATCAAAGTTACAATGTACAGTACTTTCTTCAGGTGACTATCCCTGGGAAGTATACACACACAATGGCTAACTAAGTTTTGGATGACCGAGTTACAGACAGCTGCATTGGTGCTTTTGTGCAAACACCGTACGTCCTGTAGTGGTGCTTTTGCACAGGTATGATAGCGCTGGGCTGGCAAGAGCCGGATGTCTCAAGCTACAAATGTTTCAACTTCTGTACAGATCTTTGGAACCAAACTGGTACGTATGTAGAGGATGGGCAGCCCAATCCTCTCCCCCACAAGCCTGCACGGTGCAGCAGTGCCAATGGAGCGCACACTGGATGCAATGGAGGTGGGGGGGGAGTGACCAGACGGCCCAGCAGAGGTAAGTAAAAATCATTTTTACTTACCTCCCAGTAAGCTGCCTGGCTGCCAAATTGACTCTTCAGACCTACACAATTTAGCAGGCATAATTCTGAGGAGCCTCATGGGGCTTATTCTGCTGCCACTGAGATCCTCCCCCTAATGCCTCCAGTTTGGCCCAGACCCTGGCCCAGTCCTCTCCCGAACTGCCCGTTGCCACCTTACCCACCCCTGTGGGGCATGTGGTAGCCTCTGGTGCATGTACAGAGCCTCCAGCCACTTGTGCTAGTGGGTTCTGAAGTCAGAAAGCGTATGAAATTCTCTTACCTCTAAAATTTCATGTAATGTTATGAGCTGTACATCTGCCTTTTCAGATGAACGCTACAAAAAGCAAAAGACAAGTTAAATTTCATATGGAGACGTGTATTCACAAAGAAAAATACTAATCTGAAAGACAACTGTCAACTGGTTCATGTTTAGGATGCACATTTCTACTTATGCTCCTATCCAGCAGTAATCAGACTTGAAGAAGGTACTGCATTTATGCATGGCTATTTATGTCAGAATGCAGATGGGAATGTGTATTCAAATGTGCATCCCATTTAATGCAACACAGTTACAATACAGAGCATCTGCACTTGGCCGTTCATTTCATTGCATATTTGGGTGTTCACAGTTCCTTATCTAACAAGCACTATACATGCACAAGCCTGCTTACATGCACAAATCTCCTTAGTTGGTCCACAGCATTACAAAACACAAAACGTCCCCAAACCAAAGAGTGTGATCCACTCTCAGATTGAGTCTGCTCAACTGCTCTGCTGGTCTAGGGTGTCGCAAACATGCTGTAAAGCATGTTTGTGGCACCTGGCGAGTAAGTGGCACTGGTGCCGAGGCTGGCACAGCTCTCACCACATTGAGAACAGTGCTGTGGTCGCTGGGGAAGGTAAGGACCCCATGGCGCGGTGGAGGGCGGAATGGGGCATTCTGGGGGGGGGGGGCTGGATTGGCCCATCTGGCCTGGGAGGGATAATTAGCACTGCGTACCACCGAATCCCCCTTCCCAGGCCTTTACCCCCGACACGAGGTTCCTCGGATTTGCACTGGCCATTTTGGGGCAGCTGAGGCTTGACATGGAGTAAAGGCTGATCTACACCGCATGAATTCCGGCGGCTTCCAGGCGCATGCGAAGCGGTGTGGCTTCCTTTTTAACCAACCGCAATGGAATGCAGGAGAGCAGTGCTCTCCTGAGTTTTGGCGCGCTTGGTCGTGGACCATGTTGATGTCTGGCCGTGTGGGTGGGACATAGAGCCAATGGGATGAGAGGGGGGGCTTTCAGTCTATCAGAGCACACATGTGCGACCAATCAGGAGGGACACGCAGGGACACTTGGAGGGGAAGATATCTGGTGGAGCCAGGGCAGCGTCTCGGGGCGGGGCATCCCATTTTCTACGCTCTCAACCCCCCAAACACCAACGGATATGGTGTAGGTCAGCCTTAAGGGGATGAACATACCCTTACACTGCAGAGACCTCCAGCAGCCTCCTGTCCAGCACAGGATACGGTGCAGCATGCTTTTGCACGCTGTGGTGGCGCTGGACAGGATTGGGCTGCAACATATGCAGCACCTGAAGGAGAACTACATTTTAAATATTGACATTATTTATTATCTACAAATATAACAAAGTCAATTAAAATACAGTAATTTAAAATGAAGATATTCAGTATTATTACATTTCAGGAACAGGATACATATTTAATCCTGAATTCATATATATTAGGAGCAAACACATGAGTTGCTACTCCAGAATACAAATACAGTCAGACCTCGCTATCTGCGGGGATCTACTCTGGACCCCCCAGCGGATAGCAAAGATCCGTAGATACCAGGGTCCGCATTAAAAACCCTGTAAAAAAAAAAAAGCTCCAAAAGTGCCATTTTACCTTTAAATAGCAAAATCGCAGCAATTTCAAGCCTTCACGAGCCTCATGGAGGCTTGAAAATGCCACGATTTTACTATTTAAAAGTAAAACGGCACTTTGAGCTTTTTCTTTTTATAGGGTTTTTAGCGTGGACATTTGCGAATTCCGGATCCACAAATGAAAAGGGTCCACTGTAATTCTATTTATTTAAATTTCTGATATATTTTTTCAGAGAACATTCAAAAGAATTTCGATCTAAGGCTGTTATGACCGGCAGTTAAACTTATTGAAAAGGGTAAAACGGGTAACAAGGTCATATTCATGGTTAAAACCGCGATCCAGCTGACTAAAACAATGACGATTTGATCTAGGTTTGACAGCAGCCAGTCCCAAACAAAACAGAGATTGTTAAAAGTCAGTATTGATAGAGAAAAGCCCGACGTTTCGTGTCTTAAACCAGACACATCCTCTGGGGCAGTCCAAAGCGAATTGGCAGATGTTAGAATACTTCGTGTCCTGCTTCAATCTTTTAACTGTCAAAAAAGCAACAGAACACTGCTGCTCACTGAGGAACCCAGTCCTGTAAGCACTTAGCAAAAATGACACAGTACCTATTTGGAGAGAAGACCTTTTACATAAACCTGGAAAAAAGCAAACTATCTCATTTAACGATCGTATGGGTTACGCTGTTATCGTCTTGTTTGTATCCTTCTTGCTTGCGTATTATAGGGAGCCAAATGTGGTTTGCAAAGCTTAGTTCTTGCTGCCTGTTAAGCAGAAAGTTGGAAGATTTTCTGCTTATCTCCAAAGCTTCCAAATTTTTTAGGATATTTAACTTGTTTTCTGTTCTTAGGGCACAAGTTTCTTTAAAATGAATAGTGTGTCCCGTGGAGAGTGCATGTTCAGCTAAAGCACATAAATGCGGATGCTCCAGTCTCACTGATTTCTCGTGTTCCTTCCGTCTGGTGTTAATAGATCTCTGTGTCAATCCGATGTATTCTTTGCCACAGGTGCCACAAGGGATACTGTAAATGCCTGGACTGGAAAGGGGGGGGGGTCTCTTGTCCTTGGGGTTGTTGAGTAGCTGTTCAATTTTTCTTGTAGGCTTAAAAATGTCCCCCTGTTTAAGAATTCTAGCAATTTTGTCAGTTATTCCTTTAATAAAAGGTAAAACTGTCCAGATCTTCTCAGCCTTGTTGTTTTCTGTTGTTTCGTTAATATTCTTGGACTTTGCAGAAACCCTATTCAAATAATATTCAAAAGAATATTATTTTTAGCCTATAAACCAGTTTTGGAGTCCTTGGTGTTCTCAGATCTTGAGAATTTCAGCTGTCATTTACAAACAGGAAGCTTTTAGCCCTGGTGGCAAATAAATTGCCAACTTTGGAAATATATGGGCATCCTCTGCTACGGGGTCAGAGGTAGACAGCATTTGGTTAGAATTAATAGCTGGGGGACAATGGTTCTGCCATGTCAGATTCCTCTTCTTCATAGATTAAAATGCACGCGTACTTGCCCATATTGAATACAGTCACACAAATTATAGCTAACTAAGGAAAATACTATTTCTTAGAGGGGCAACTATCCAAGTGGGCAGAGTAGTTTTCAGTATTTATTTTTTCAAAGTATAATAATCCTTTCTTAAGACACCACAAAAACCAAGCCTACAAAGGGTATATCTCAGGTATACAGAACTCTAGCTGTATGAGTTTTTTTTAAATCTGAAATATTTAAATTCCTATTTTTAAAAAGGTGAATTCCTGACCAGCACAATTATGAAGAAAAAATTTAAAACAAGGTGATGTCCCTAGCAATGTTGCCAACTATGGCCACCAGAGGGCATTGTAAACACTCTGTTCTCAATAATATTTTGGATTGGGTCTGAATCCAAAATATCATGCATCTTTGAAGCTTCCAGGAAGAAATGGCTTCCTGCAATAACAAAGTGTAGATAAGACAGCAGTTTCCATGGCTTGTAAGATATTGACAAAGGGAATAAGCAATGGGAGCTAAAAGTAAGGAAACTAAGAATACACAGAAGAACTATACAGGAAAGATCTTAATGTTCCTGATGACCATGCTGGTGTGGTCACTGACCCAGAGCCAGACATCCTAGAGAGTGAAGTCAAGTGGGCCTTAGGTAGCATTACTAACAACAGAGCTAGCGGAGATGATAATATCCCAGCTGAGCTACTTAAAATCCTAAATGATGATGCTGTGAAAGTGCTGCACTCAATATGCCAACAAATTTGGAAAACTCAGCAGTGGTCAAAGGATTGGAGGTCAGTTTACGTTCCAGTTTCAAAGAAGGGCAATGCCAAAGAGTGTTCAAACTACCGCACAATTGCACTCATTTCACATGCTAGCAAGGTTATGCTCAAAATCCTACAAGCTAGGCTTCAGCAGTACGTAAACCGAGAACTACCGAAGTACAAGCTGGGTTTCGAAGAGGCAGAGGAACTAGAGATCAAATTGCCAACATGCGCTGGATCATGGAGAAAGCATGAGAGTTCCAAAAAAACACCTACTTCTGCTTCATTGACTACGCAAAAGCCTTTGATTGTGTGGATCACAACAAACTGTGGCAAATTCTTAAAGAGATGGGGGTACCAGACCACCTTACCTGTCTCCTGAGAAACCTGTATGCGGGTCAAGAAGCAACAGTTCGAACCGGCCATGGAACAACAGATTGGTTCAAAATTGGGAAGGGAGTATGGCAAGGCTGTATATTGTCACCCTGCTTATTTAACTTATATGCAGAGTACATTATGAGAAATGCAGGGCTGAATGAATCGCAAGCCGGAATCAAGATTGCAGGGAGAAATATCAACAACCTCAGATATGCAGACGATACCACCCTCATGGCAGAAAGTGAAGAAGAACTAAAGAGCCTCTTGATGAGAATGCAAAAGTTGGCTTGAAACTCAACATTAATAAAACTAAGATCATGGCATCTGGTCCCATCAATTCCTGGCAAATAGAAGGGGCAGAAATGGAAGCAGTAACAGATTTTACTTTTTTGGGTTCCAAGATCACTGCAGACGGAGACAGCAGCCATAAAATTAAAAGACACTTACTCCTTGGAAGGAAAGCTATGGCAGATTTAGATAGCATAATAAAAAGCAGAGATATCACCATGCCAACAAAAGTTCGTATAGTCAGGGTGATGGTGTTCCCAGTAGCAATGTATGGTTGCGAGAGTTGGACCATAAGGAAGGCTGAGCGCCGAAGAATAGATGCTTTTGAACTGTGGTGCTGGAGAAGACTCCTGAAAGTCCCTTGGACTGCTAGGAGATCAAATCAGTCAATCCTAAATGAAATCAACCCTGACTGTTCCCTGGAAGGACAGGTACTGAGGCTGAAACTCAAATATTTTGGCCACCTAATGCGAAGAGAGGACTCTCTGGAGAAGACTCTGATGCTGGGAACGATTGAAGGCAAAAGGAGAAGGGGAAGGCAAAGGATGAGATGGTTAGACAGCATCACCGATGCAACGAACATGAAAATGAGCGAACTCAGGAAGATAGTGGAGGACAGGAAGGCCTGGCGGGATATGGTTCATGGGATCACGAAGGGTCGGACACGACTTAACGACTGAACAACAAGAATGGAGAAAAAGCAAAACAATACAGAAAATGGATAATTAGGTGAGAAAGATTTATATGAACATATGAAGTTCCTTTATAACTGAGTCACCACTTGTCCATCCAGACTACAATGACTGGCAGCAGCTCTTCTATGTTTCAGAGAGTGGTATTTCCTAGCGGCCGAAGCTAGAGATGACTGGAACCTTTTGCATGCAAAGAGCATGCTTTACCATTGAGCTACAGCCCCATTCCCTTATTACAGGGGTGGCCAAACTGCGGCTCCTGAGCCACATGTGGCTCTTTGATGTATAATGTGCAGTTCTCGAAAATATGTTGTCTGAGCTCCTTTTTGCATCACAATTACTAGAAAAGGCAAATAAGGATTTTTTCAAGCTTTATAATTATTTACCAGATATAATCTGAGTCCACTAGTTTAAAAATAAGTTTAATGTCTATGGTGGTAAATATATTTAAGAATTTAAATGCTTTTTAAATATTGTGGCTCTCAAACATCTCTCTTGCGGCTCTCAAACATCTGAAGTTTATTGTATGTGGCGTATCGTAACGTAAGCAAGTTTGGCCACCCCTGCCTTATTACATTATACTGGAATAGACCACTGGTTCTTTAAGTCAGTATTGTTGATTTTGACTTCCAGCTGCATTCCAAGGTCTCAGAAGGCTTTTCTAGCCTAGCACTGCCACAGCATGAAAAAGCTTCCTTGGGGTAAAGCGACATTCATCCCTTTACCCCGAGTAACATGCCAGCTGCCCCAATGGGTCTCCTCAGATGTGCGCCGGCAAAATGGCCGGCGCAAATGTGGGAGGCCCATGTAATGCCGGCCAGGCCCAGGAAGGGGGACAGGATTCACTGGAGTGCGCTGCTGCCGATTCCTCCCCTTCCCAGGGCCTGGTGGTCCAACCTGGTCCCCCCAGAATGCCCCCTCCCCTCCCCTGCCTGAAACTGCCAGTAGACACCTTCCCTGGTGGGAGCAGGCCTCGTACTGCGGAGGTTGGAGTGGTGCAGGCCTCAGTGCAGACTCCTCCTAAGGAACTGCAACCATGCCTTATGGCACGTTTGCAACACCCTGAAGCGGCGCAGTGGCAGGCGCACCGCTCCAAAGTTAGAGAGGATTGTGCCGTAAGATTCCTTAGCTGGAAATGCATTCTATCACCAAAGGGCAGGAAAAAAACAATATAAGAAAAAGTAAATTATCATACTGTCTTCTTTTTTGCAGTTCTATCATTCTCAGGGAGAGGGAAATGTTCTTCAAGAAACTCCCCCAAGGCGTTTAAGATCTCTTCCTTATAGGCTTTTATTTTCAGCATTTTACTTTTCAGGTCTTGAAAGGCTCTAAGATGCAAAACACAAAAGTGACTTTTTAAAATAAGTACAACGCTACTGAAATAATAACTACTTGAATAACCTGTAATGCAAACTGATAGCCAATTATTGCATGGGGGGGGAGATAACAAAAAATTAAGTACCTTTCCTCAGAAAAATGTATAACCTTATTGCTTATTTCTTCCTCTGTCTGATTAAGACAGTCTATGAGCTGCTGCTGTTCCTCCAGCCATTGCTGCTCTCTTGGAACATGGGTGTGGGAAAATGGATAAAAAGTTAATTAATATTGTATTTTACAAATTGGACAAAACAGTTCCATGACAGTATGCAATATATACCTTTGCAAATCTTGTTTCAGTTTTTTGTTTTTTGCATGAACTGTTGATAGCACCATTTCTAGATCATGGTCTAATCTCTGCAACTGGAAAAAAAAACATAAGAGGTTTAGAGAAATACAGTTTTTTGTTACTAAGTTATCAAAATTGAAACTTCATGATGCTGCTGTTTATCTGTATGCCTTATACCAGGGGTTCTCAACCTTTGGAGGCCCGGGTACCCCCTATCACGGTCCAATTTTCTGATGTACCCCCTACTAATTAATTGGATTAATCAATTAATTAGGTAATTAATCATTAAATAAAAAATAAAACAATTTTAAATGTGAAAAAATGGCTTATTTAACTTGTGTGAGTGAGTGAGATTGATTAATGGATCTCTTTTTTTCTCCAAGTCACACTTCCCAAAATCAGCTCCTCCCCACCCCACCAAAGTACATTTTCCAAAGTACAAAAATATACAAGGAAGTATTAGATGCGTTCTAGGCATTAGAACTAGTTCACATGGGTCAATGGGAGACCCATCAGGTCTGGTCAGTGCCCCACATACTCTGACTGCATGCCCTAGAGTAGTGCTTCTCAAACAATCTGATGTTTGAGAAGCCGGCAATTGTTTTTCCCAATGTGCCATGGACCGGTACCATTCCTGTGCCATATTATTACTACTGTTTCTTTTAGCACGGAAGCTATCATGGCCAGCTATTATATTACAAGAAACAAGCTGTATAGGTAAAATAGCCATGTATTAAAAATAAACACAGACTCTCCAGTAACCACGTAAAAAATTTTTCAAAGAAGCCACTAAAAATAGCAGACAACAAGAGAATTAAAAACGGAATCAGTGAAGTCCGGTATTTACAAAAGGACCGACGTTTCCACCTCTAAGCCGAGGTCATTTTCAAGGTAATACAGCAAGGCTGCAAAGATGACAATAACATCAGAGTAGGAACGCTGATTTAAATAGAAACGTTCCGCTCAAAAGCGTGCGAAGTTCAACCGGAAATCAAAAAGCCGGTCGAGGTCTAATCAGGTCATGACCATAGATCGTCCTTGTGCAATCCTGCAAAGAAACAAGGTTACTAAGTATCTTTAGCTGCAGATCTGTGTAGGATGGGGAAACATATTTTGTCAACGAAAGTTAATTCTTGTTGGCGGTTCAATAAATTCTGTTGGCGGTTCAACCAATCATGGTATTTTATTTGAGAACACCAGATGTTTAGTGAACGACTCAAACAACAGAACTCGTCAGAACTTGTAAGCCATGGGTAGGGAACCCCCGGCCCATGGGCCGGATCAGGTCCGGCCCCCGGAGAGAATGTCGGGAGGCCGCCCAACCGGCCCCCGGAGGCTCCGCTGAGTCCACGCGGAGCCTCTGGAGGCCAGGAGAGGGCCTCCGCACGTCCTCCCAGGCCGCCAGCTCGGTCCGTTCTGACCAGGCCCTCGTCGGCGATTTCGCACATGCGTGCTTACAAGGCCGATGAGGGCAAGCGGCCCTCATCGGCGTTGTACGCATGTGCGAAAACGCCGACGAGGGCCTGGTCAGAACCGGCCGAGCTGGCGAGCGAGGAGGACGTGCGGGGGCCCTCTCCCGGCCTCCGGTGGCTTCAGACGGTGAGCGCGAAGCCTCCGGAGGCCAGGAGAGGGTCCCCGCACGTCCTCCCGGGCCGCCGGCTCGTCCCGTTCCGACCAGGCCCTCGTCGGCGATTTCGCACATGCGTGCTTACAAGGCCGATGACGGCAAGCTGCCCTCATTGGCCTTGTACGCATGTGCGAAATCGCCGACGAGGGCCTGGTCAGAACGGGCCGAGCCGGCAAGCGAGGAGGACGTACAGGGGCCCTCTCCCGGCCTCCAGAGGCTTCAGACGGTGAGCGCGAAGCCTCCACAGGCCAATGAGGGGGGTGCGGGCCCCCAAAAATTAATTAATTAATTAAAAATGACGGCCAGCCCACAAACAGATTTGGAATATTTAAAACGGCCCTCAGCGGGGAAAAGGTTCCCTGCCCCTGCTGTAAGCGATCGAAATCACAAAAAGGAGATCACACATTGTGCCACAAATGTCATTGTTTAATTTGTAATGAAAGTGAATGCATTAGAGATGTATTGATCATGATATGAGATTCATAATTTTTAAAACTAAAGAAAAATTTTCTATGTGCCAAGTGATCTTTATTTCTAAAGCTGTGGAGAGTGATCAGCATTTAGCAGTATTAGTCTATTTAGTTGATACAAGGTTAGAAGACCGTTTATCTGTGAGATTGTTCATTAAAACAAAAAAAATTAGAAACATTAGAACTTACATGACTTGTACAATTTTATAACATCAAACTAATGTTTAGTGTAAGAGAATACAATTTGAATACATATATTACCGAGGAACCAATTTTGCACATGGACACACACATACAAATTATGAGAACTTGAGATATTCAGCTAAACTCCCCACAAAGCAGAATGTCAAACCTAACATGATATAGGAGGTATGACATTTCCTCAAAGCAAAGTTGTTGGCCAATCATTTTGTTGAAACAAAATATGTATTAGCGGTTTTGCTTTCATGACCTTTCTAATAAGAGGTGAAATAAAACTGTTGGGATGTAACCAAATCCAGAGAAAGGAAGGTAAAGAAGTTATTGTTGAGCAAAAACCTTATAATCTAAATGTGATTTCCTTTATTAACTACACTATAATTACTTATTTTAGCAGAGTAACCACAAGAATCTTCCCAGCTAATGTTGCATAGCAGTTCTTCAACCACGATGCTGAAATCCTATCACTAACACATTCTAGGTTTGCTTGTTAGCCCTAAATCTGGAAAAAGTCAAAAGAGTAATATTTGCAGATGCTACTTCTATAAAAATTGGAGTTAAAAATGCTGGCAGTGCTGTCTAGTAAGTTTATTATATCATTAAGGAATATAACTCCCTGAGTGAAAGCAGTCAATCAGCTCTAGTGTCTCACTAGACTGATAACACAATCCTGAGCAAAAAACCAGCAACAAAGTGAGCACTCTGCTGCCGGAAGCTGTTGCAAACATGCTGTAAGGCACGTTCGCGACGACTCGGGAGTAAGGGCGGCCAGCGCAAGACCGACCACCCTCACTCCTCCACCAGAATGTCCATGCGGCCGTCGGAAGAAGGTAAGAGATCCCCTGGGGACGCATGGGTGGTCCGGGCGACGAGGGGGCCATTGGCCAAGCCGGCCCGGGGCGGCGGGTATGGCATCCGCCATATCCCAGTCTCTGCTGGGCCGGCGCATCCATTACATGGCCTCCTCTGACTCCCGCCAGCTAAATAGCTGATGGAAATCCGAAGAGGCCCATCGGGATGGACAAACGTCCCCTTCCCCTGAGTAGACCCCAGACCGCTGCAGAGTGGCCCAGAACGGGCATAGGATCTGGCGGGCGGCTCTAGGCTGTCCGCCAGATACTTACGTAGGATTGCGCTGTCCGTCTCAATAGGCATTCTGTTTTCGCTGCCTATCTAGGACAGGAAATATATCCAGCATCTGCAAGTTTGTTAATACATGGCTGGTGGGCTACAAGTCATGCAGGCCATACTTTAGGTGAATTTGGGACTCCACCAAAGCCAGTGGCAAAAACACGTTGACTTCAGTAGGGTCAGAGTTTTGTATTTCATATTATTTTAAGATGAAACAAAATAAAAATATGGTCATAAGTCAATAAACCAGTTAAACTGGAGTAACTGGAATTGAGCAAAAGATCCATTGTATCCTAAGAAGAATTTCTGCTTGTGCAAAGAAGGAGGGGTATTTTTTGTCCCCCCTCCCTCTGCAGCCCCTGAAAATTAGTTTCTGAGGGTTGGGGACCCTCCAGACCAAGATGGCATCTGGAGTTGCAGCAGGAAGAAATGATAGCTGAAAATTATCCACTGCATTACAGGATGTATCTGCACCTATACAACCACATCAGCAGAACAAGATACAGTACTTAGTAGTTCAGTTCCAAAAACATTTGCAGAAAAGATCCTACACTGCTCACAAAATCTGATTTGATCAGAACTCTCACACTTCCACAAGTTTTTGCATAGGCTGAAAAACATTTTTTAATTTAGTTTCACTTTTTCATGATATAATCTAGGCATAAGGAGTCAAACAGCACTTCCGTGAGTGCAAAACACTTTCAAATCCAAACCTTTGTCTTTAATCCTAATTACACCCATCAGGTTAATCTGTCTAAAATACAATTATTCCATTCTAAATAGATTATAGACCACGGCAATGCATCCTACATCTGTTTAAATGTCACGTTTTCAGAAAAAAGAAAGAAAACTCTTCCAATGATAATCCAAAACTATTAGTTCTTAGGGAAGCTAGCTGCAGTGGCGTTCTGGGGAAGGGGGGCGGTACTGTAAGTTTTGCATAGGTCTACTCGGAGTTACAGTGGCCCTGCTGACTCGCCGTCGGAACCATTCCGAGCAGTGAAGGCAACGTGCAGAAGACTCCCTGCGTGTTGCCTTCGCTGCTTGGAATGGGTCCGATGGCGAGTGGGTGGGGCCACCATGTAACGCCGAGTAGACCTGTGCAAAAATTACAGTACAGCCCCCCCCCCCCCCCAGAGATGCCACTGGCTAGCTGTATTTATATTTACTCCCGATACTGGAAAGTGATTATAATCTAGTGTAATCTAAGAAATAAACTAATATTTTAACTGACATACCTGTTCTCTTCCTAATGTTACCAGAACATCTGGATTTGAGGAAATTGCTGAAAAACAGAACAAATTGCCAGTATGTTTTTAAAAAAACTCACTTTTTTTTAGCAATGTATCATTAGTATGACTGAAACAATATGTTGTATCCCAACAAATTTAGGAATCTTACTGCAATTAATAGGATTTAAATTACCAGAAGTCACAGATAAAATTTTATTTGATGCTTTGTCAGTGGGTTAAACCACTGAACCATGAGCTGTCTATCGAAAGGTTGGCAGTTCGAATCCGTGCGACGGCTCCTGCCAACCTAGCAGTTCGAAAGCAAGAAATTGCAAGTAGATTAATAGGTCCCGCGTCAGCGGGATGGTAACAGCGTTCCATGCGCCTTGGTGTTGAGTCATGCCAGCCACATGACCATGGAAACGTCTTTGGACAGCGCTGGCTCTTCGGCTTTGAAACGGAGATGAGCACCGCTCCTTAGAGTCTGACACGACTGGACTTAATTGTCAAGGGATACCTTTACCATGACCACTTACTTAGCATACAACCCAATTATCATGTCTATTTACAATGTTACAATAAAAGATGTTCAATTAAAAATGAATGTTCCATGATGTGAAGAGTATATAAAAGTCAATTCAACAACAAATGTCTGTAGTATAACATGTGGTTGTTTACCGAGTCATAAATTCAAAAATAGATAGATTTAAGACCGAGAGAACAATTTTCAGGAGAAGTACAAGATCTTCCTCATCCTGAGGAATATGAAGCCAGTTTCCTCCCTGTTAGCATTCCTTTATCCTCTGTGTTGATAATCCTCTGCTGCTTGGGGATCTGGCTATTGTCTTATGGGTGACTGGCCCTGTGCTATGATAGGTAACTCAGGGCGCAATCCTGCCCAACTTTGTAAGAGAAGAACATGCCATAAAGCACATTTGCGACAATTTGAGAGTAAGGGTGGCCAGCGCAGAGGCTGGCCGCCCTCACTCCACCGCCAGATTGTCCCCGTGGCCACCGGAGAAGGTAAGTGATCCCCCAGCGGGGGCTGTCTGGGTGGCGAGGGAGGGAGGCCATTGGCCAAGCTGGCTTGGGGGGGCGGGTATGGCAGCCGCCATATCCATATCATAGGGCTTCCATATCATAGTGCTGCCTTTTTTTTGCCATTACATGGCCTCCTCTGACTTCCGTTAGCTAAATAGCTAGAGGAAATACGAGGAGACCCATTGGGGCCTCCCTGCGTTACACCAGGGGAAGGGGATGAATGTCCCCTTCCCCCAAGTAGACTGAGGAGACCTTGAGGAACAGGGATAGGATCCGGGAGGTGACCTGGACTGCCCGCTGGATACTTACACAGGATTGGGCTGTCAGTATGAAACTAGCTTCCTTCAGATTGAGATCTATTTAAGAACTGAATCACTTGTTTAAAACCATAGCTGACTGATCAGCAGTACCTGACCAGCTCTATGAAAAATCCAGAAAACACAGAAGTCTGCAAAAAAGTATTTTAAAAATAGAATAATTATACATTCAAGTCTGTGTAGTGACCTAGGGTTTTTCTGGGTAATTCTATAGTGTGGAAGACTACAAGTTGTCGATGAAATGATATAGTACCAGCCCCTAGAGATCTTCAAAGATAAAATCCATCACTGCAGGGTGGTTATTAGACAGGAGTTTTTAGGAAGTCTCTCTCTGAAAGGAAGAACCAAAGAGCAGCCATGATGTTGAAAGGAGAGCAAAAGCCTCTCAGCATACACGCTGTCCCATATCACAGCTCTCTTACACAGTCAAAACAACCCTTCCCTTTCTTCTACATTACACTTAGGTAAGCAATAACTATAGCCGTAATGCAAATGAACCCTGGACAAGTAGAAGGGTAAAGAGACCCAGACATTCTAGAGATATTATAACCGCTTATGCTTAATAGGTAAAGGGCAGAAGGGCACTTTGAAACTGTTTGATGAAAAAAGCTAGTGAAAGCTTGGAAACAACTGGAAAGGAAAACCTTGAAACTACTGGGGGCAAGAGAAATATCCAGACACTGACTAGAAGGTGAAATTCACAGCCCTGAGATTCTTAGGTATAGATATGAACTTGTGGTAGATTATGACTTAAAGAAGCATTTCTCAAACTGTGAGTCAGACCCACTTGGTGGGTTGTGACCTGATTTCTGGTGGGTCCTGTAGAGCCTCCAATGAAAACAGGGTTGATGGAAAGATCGGATAACTAATTGTCTCAAGCCCTGAGGCTTGATAGCTGCTAATTGCCTTGCAAGGAGCTGAGCTCCTGCAGCTTGCAATATTGTGTAAATATAGGGAGATAAATGTTTGAGCATCTTTTGTGGGGGGGTTTCCCCCAAGTCTGTCCAAGTAGTGGGGGCAGATGAAGGCTGGGTCACATAACTAAGCCCCTCAAGCCTTGAGGCTATTCATTAGGGCTACCTCATTATGAGAAATGGATTGAGATGTGTGGTTTTTTTGTTTTTTTTCAAATAAACAAAATATTACTTGTAAACAAACAAACACTATAGGTTCTTTTAAAAACATCAACTAAAAATACTTACTTTCTGGTGTTCTTTTCTGCCATTGGCTAAACTCTGCAGCAAGAGCCTTCATCCGTTTCATTAATAATGATAGCTGTCAAATATTGCAAATATTACTCATAAAATGTTTTATTACACTTAATTAAAAAGATGAAAGTTCTAACCATTTCCCATGTGAAGCATGGAAGTAGAAAGTTTAACATATGAACCTTTTCTCCCCTTCTCATGCTCTACTACAAGGCAAAATCAGAGCTTTTTGGTACAGCACCCTCCCAAGTGGCAGGAGGTTGTGTTGGGGTAGTAGCAGCAGCCACTGCAATTCGAGGTCTAGACTTGAAAAACGTTCCTGGAACTGGAACAGATCCACAGGAACTGCACTTGCTACACTGGGGGAGCAACTCCATCTAGTCCTCTCTGAGTGAACCTATCCATGAGCCTACTGCAGGATCATAGAACCATAAGATCAGCCCCATAAAATTAGCGGGAGGAAATTAGCTGACAAAGAAGCATATTGGAGGTCTAGATTTGAGACATATTGGAGGTGCAGCTGCAGCAGAAAGGATTGAAAAGGCAAATAAGTAGAGATTTTATAATGCAGTGGCATTTTTAGACCATATTGCATCATACTGTGTTTGAAGCAGTTATCTCCAAGATTCTACTCAGTTCCTTTCTTTCTGTCAGTAACCACCCAAGATAGGTGCTTGCAGGTAGGATTGTGTGCGTGTGTGTGCGCGCGCACAGAATGAAAGGGAGACAATTCTAGCTAACTTTAGCCCTCATGGTGCAATTAAAGAACTATGCCACCACAGCTACTACCATTAATAGGCATCATAGACCATAAATAATATACTACCATCTTGACTCCATCTATTTTTCATTTGCTATTACTGTATTAGGAAAAATAGCATCATCTTTTCAAAACATTGTATTTTGTCACAGGTTAGGGGTAAGTTGAGTTGAAGATGAAGCTTCTGTCCAGTTGTGACCATTTGTAATTGTAACACAATTTCAAATATGTTTGCTTTAAGCCAGGGGTTCTCAACCTCTTCCCAGCTGAGTACCACCTCCAGCACCACTCTCCTGCTGAGTACCACCGGAAGTGAACTGGTGATTACATCATCACGTTACTTCCAATGTTTTGGAGGCCAGAAAATGCAGCTAGGAGGCTCTGTACAAGTGAGAGGGCCCCTCACAGCGTTCCAGAGAGGCTCGGCCAAAGGCAGGAGCCTCTCGGAAGCAAAAACACAGCACTCACATCGCCGTGTCGGAACAGGGTCAGAAGCATCATACCTCTGGAAGTGGTTGGGGCGGTGGGCCCCAGGGCGCGGGCCACTCTTACCTGCGGATCTGCCGCTTCCTCTTTGCAGCCCAGGAGCGGGGCGTGTGGCGGCCGTGGGGGTGGGCTATGTCTGCGGCGGCCCTCACCCATGGGGGCGTGGATCCATTACTGGGCAAGGTTCCAGTGGTCTGGTGATCCAAGTACCACCAGCAGTTGGCTGAAGTACCACTGGTTGAGAAACCCTATTTTAAGCTACTGTTTGTCAAAGTTCTCCCTGGAGGCGGGGAGAACTTTAACTGTTTGCAGTAGTGGGGACAGTGGCAGCGGCAATCCCGGGGATTGCTGCCACCGTGAATTTTTTTTAATGCAAGTTTTACACTTACAGGGGTTCCTGGAGCATTCCAGAGGGTGTGAGGAGGCCTGTGGACCCCTCCATGGGCCTTCCTGAGCTTTAGATTGCTGCAGAGCAGCAATTTAAACCACTTAAAGTTTTCGGATGACTTAAAAACTTGCATTTTAAAACTTTGAAAAAAAATAGCTGCTGCCGTCATGCTATTCCCGCCCCTTAAGGTGGCAGGGGACTGCATCCAGTTCTAGTGGTGGGTCACAACCCACCACTTTGAGAACCGATGCTTTAGCCATTGTTATACCTGTGCAATGAGGTGGGCTACATAGTTAAAACAAATATATAAATGAACCACAAACATCTATCTGGTACCATACACAGAGACAAATGTTTTTCACTAACGGTTCTGAACTCTGATCTTACCTTGGGATCTGAATTTGGGAGGGTTTCTATTTCCTGAAGTGTTAACTTGTTCTGACACTTGGTTAAAAAAGAGAGCGAAAAAAATTGATATATATTAAAGTGATCATATGTAATTCTTCTACAATCACAATCATTTGAACTCACATGCTAATATCATAAGTCAACCCATGTTAAACACATTAACAGCCCAATTTTATCCAGCCGCTAGGCCCAGAATCGTTGCAAAAGCTGCTGTAAGACAGCTGCGCTGTATGATGTGTATCTTATTCTCTCACAGGCCCGTTTCTCCCAACACGGGCCTCCTTGATTTGCTCTTCCAAAATGGCAGACGCAGATCTGAGGAGACTCATTGCAGGGACAGAGGTTTTACACAGGGTAAGCGAACGAGGAGACCACCAACCCTGCCAACTGTGCTCAGGATACAGCATTGCCAGCATAGCTGGAAGCACGGAGCACAGTGCAGGATTGTTAACTGATGGTGTTAACACATAAATTAATAAACCAGACTCGGGAGGATCGGAGCAAGTTCTTTATTTCTCATGAGAAGGCTTAATCTCAGAGCTTAACAGCTGAAAAGCTGAGAAAAGCAAAGAGTGGTCTCTGCTCTTTGGTTTTATTACAGTTGGCGAGAGGGTGGTACTTTCTCACATTACAGACAAGTCAACCTTACAAACATCCTTCCTTTTCCTAGCTATTTCTGCTAAATCTCATTGTCTCTTGTTTTGACAATCTTCCTGAGATTTATTACTTGGGTCTGGGGTCCTCTGATAAGGCTAAAATTCGCTGGCCTCTTTATGACCTTTCAGCCAGCTTCAAGAAAGGATTTATTACTCTGTGCTTGCCTTTTGCTTATCTAAATATTCACACAGATTTGATACTGATATAATAAAATATACTTTTTGGTTACACGATAGAAATGCGTAATTACATAAAAAGTTACATTGGGAGATATATGTGTGTAGAAGGCATGTTTACATGATTACATGAAAGGATTTTACATAAAGTAACTACATTCTGCTATTTGCTAAGCAAGCTAGTTACTGTGTCATAAGCTTATGCAGTTTAATAAGATATTAATTGTTTAATATCTTATTATCATCATATTACATTCCTCCCTTTAAAACCTGTTCTTCAGGTTTTACCTTTCTGAGTTTCATTTTATTTATCTGGGATGCCCCCCCCCCTTAGTCTATATTACTAGGGCCCAGTTGTTCAATTTTCTCCTTTGAATTCTTGCGGTGTACGTAGAACATTGGTTTTCCTGGTTCAACGTCTTCTTACGATGTGCCTGACGTTGCTGCCCTGAAGTCCTGGTGGGGCAGATGTCTTAGGCCTGGAGTTCTCTTCTTGCTCTTCTTTGGCTCTTCTTGGGGTACCCTCCATCATGACACTTGTATATTTTTAGCCTTACTATTGTTGAATAGGGAGGCAGGCATCATTTTCTGACCAATGAACTATACTTTCCTGTAAAGCCTCTTTTATTCTTTAACTGATGCCAATATTTTCTATTATGCTTATTAATTACTGGGTGACACATTTCCTATCGCAGGGGCTGACTAAACTAACTAGGAGCTAAAGAATTATACAGATATTAATACAGAACTGAAATTGCTTATCATTATACAAAAGTCTCAAATACAGAAGCTAAAAAGATTGGTTAATATACCTTCATTTTTTTATTTATTTATTTTTTTAGGTTATGTCATGTCTGCTCCTATGGTGGGCATGGTAGTTTGTCTTGTACACTAGAATAACAACCAGGACATAACTATAGGGACCAAGCCCATTCCCATTCATGGCCTAAATAGTCCAACAGGTCTGGACTAAACCGTGCTCTTTCTTCGTCTGAATCTACCAAGTAAATTTCACTTAATCTTTGCTCCCAAGACATTCGTGCAAACATTATTAACTTCCAGGATGTTCCTGGATGATGCCCTCGGTTCCACCATAATATATAATTTGGCCACTCACGAGTTAATTTCCACTGGTAGTGGCTACACTCAGTGTGAATACCCCTGTCGTTCTGTGTATTCGACTCTAGCTGTGATTTAATTACATAGTGATAGGATCGTTGCTCTTCATCCATCTTGTCTCCTACTGTGTCAGGTGCTAGCCCTTGTGATCCTGGCTGCAGCTGTCTTTTTGTCTGCAGATGTTTAGGATCTCCACACGAGGTCTTATCTGTTTCGAGATTTAAGAAAACATTTTTGCAGCCTGCTGTCTTAACATCAACCGATATAAACCAAACCAATTTGGCTGCTGTAGATCTAACTTTTTGAACCTTATTCCCTAGTTTCATCTTAACTTCATTTACTTATAGGCAGTAAGCCTGATTAACCATTTCTACAAGCTTCTTTGCCCAAGGCAAAACCTTCCTTAAAGCATTGTACCCCTAGGCCGAAATGACCTCCACAAATATGGAGACTTGCCCATGCATTACCTCAAAAAGAAAGGTAGTTTGGGCTTACCAGTATAGGTATTCCCAATTCTGAACAATACCTAGTTTATGAACTTATTTGGTCCAGTTTGTTTTCCAAAATCTTTTTGAGTCCTTTTTCGTTAATATCTATTGGCTTCATACTTTGCTTTCCTTTCCATGTAAATGGATCTTCATTTCATACTCTGGTATATTTTCCTGTGTGGGAGGGCAGCTTGCTCTAGCATGAATGTAGTTGCTCTCTTCTGGCCAGTGCAATAGATTTCTTAGATTCCAATCGGGTAGATGTATTTAACTCCAATACTTCAGGATACCTATGTACATGTCTTGCATATTACTGTATAATAAAGTTTGAGTTTTACTGTATTTATCTGATTAGTAAGACTCTATGGGGCACATGCAGGCGCCTCCCTTTTATTCATTTTAATTTGCAAACCAATTGCTTAAAAAGAACATGATACAAACTTTCCATTTGTCCAACTTAGTCTGTCTGATAGTTCATCAGTTGGCAACCTTCTGGGCTGCTGTGCTTCCAAAACAATAAATTTTGCCGCCAAACCTGGGGAACGTTACTCCTTTCCTTAGCGCTGAAAGTTCTGCCTTGTGTGGATTTTTGCTGCTTTTTCTCCTTCAAAACAATGTCCATAGATTCAATAATGCTCTGCATAAGAATTAGCTCTTTACTTTGCCTTTAATGTTCAGCTGGTGTTGTAGGCTTTGGCTTTAGGTAAGGAATTACTACCATAGCACAATGTCTTTAGTTTTTCCAGGTGAGCTAAGTTTAACCTGGCTTAGTGCTTGTGCTCAGTCTCTCTGGCCTTTGGAGCTTATTACAAGTACTTCTGGCTCCAGCTTCTCACTTAGCTTTGTATGGGCACAAAAATACAAACAAGACTTGTGACTGTTCAATGCTGCTTGTTGTCTGTTTACTCTCCTTTACTGCATGGTTCTTCAGCTTGTTAGTAACTACGTTACTGTAGTCCTTGTGAGGTAAACAGCCACAAGAGATTAATTGTAATAACAGGGACCTTGTGCTGGTTGCTGGGGTTCCTGGGGGCCCTTTTTGCCTCATCACTCTTGTCCACAACATCTCACGTTGGCCTACACCCATCAGAAGGGACCTTTCTCCCTGTTGTTTATCAACGTGCCGTTTATGGTGATTGTGATATTTTCTGCATATCTTCGTCCCCTGTCCCCCTTTTTCCTACTCAGCACTCAGCATTACTTTGATACAGGTCTATGGTCCCTGATATTTTGTAGCTTCTTAATCAAGTCTATATAGATTTTGGGTTGGGTATCCCACTACTGACACCAAATTTGACTTGTAGTTTTTCCATATTATTACATTTATTTTGCCCGTTTTCTGTGGGTCAACTGTTTTTGCTGGCGGTGTTCACACTTCAGGGCAAAGTTTTCCCAAAACGATTACTTTAAGATTAGTTGCTGACAGTTCATATGTGCTCTGTCCTGATTCAGAGACTTGCTTCACTAATGGAACATTGGTAGTTGACACTATTGTTCCATGGTCAATCATGAATACCAAAGTTTTTACTTTTGCATCTTTACTAATGGGCTCTGGGGCAATCATGAACTCGGGGCCCCTTCTTCTGTATATGCAGCTCCTTGTATGAAGTAAAGGGTGCCACAGTCCTCTTTAGCCTATTGGGGAACTGGGTTGTTCTCTGCCTCATCCATATTTCCAAAAGGTGAAACCCTTTTCCTGGGTGGAAGATGATACTTTCTCTTTGGTGGCCAATTTAACTATTGCCACATTGGTCTGACCTCAGCTGTGGCCTGTTCCCTTGCACCTTTCCCTCTTCCTGGTTAGGGCTTCTGTGGGTTTCTGGCTACTAGCCTTGTTGCATTATGGTAGCCGGTTTAACAGTCTTTCTCTGGGGGGTGGGCAGGCCTGTTTGCACACATCTCTCATGTCCTGCCATATAGGTTGTATGATGTTAAACATAGCTCCTTTCACACACTGTAGTCTGTTACTCTTAGTTAAAAACAAAATGCCAGTTCTGATACAGCTAAATTCACTGGATTCTGTTGGGTGGGGGGTGGGCACATTCCCATGGTCCCCTCTTGTGCTTTTTCTCTCTAAAATGCTTCTTCATGTTCGTTACTTCTTCTGCATTAGCTTCCTGGTAACAAGGATCTGTGGTAATAGCCCATAAATCACTGCTGAGCTGGCTCTGTTCAAGATCTCGGGTGCCTGTATACATGAGGGGAGTTTCATTCCTGTAGCCCCTCCTTTTACTGTTATGAGCTAGAGCTCCAAATGATTTCATGTCTGTATATCTGTCCTGCACCAGTTTTCTTAAAACTTACAAAATACTTCTTTTAGTGTTCGCACAATTTCAAATAGGGCTTTTCTTATAATGGAGTCCCTTTGACTGCCCTTTTTCTTGTCTCCAGCCCAAGCTTATTCAGAGTTGAATGTGAAAACTCTGCTTTGCTCCTTATGTTGCTTCATGTGCGTATACTTGCTGGGGCTTTTTACTCTTCTAGCTTAAGCTCTTTAGTCATTTCCTGGGTACATTACTTTACTCTCCTGCTGCTTTGCATAAACTTCTAGGCAATGGCTTTATCTTGGTGACTCTTTATATAAAAAAACAACTTCTGCTTGTTTTGATCTTTTGGATCTCCTCTCTATTACATACGTTGTCCTGCCAATTCTTCCTGTCTTCATTCTTAACTTGCCCAACCTCTCGTCTTTCTCTTCATTTTCCTCGTTGTCTCCAGGGTTCCCTGCACCCCATCTTTCTCTGATCTGTCTGTCATTCCCTTTTCTTTCTTTCCAACATCCTTCTTCCCTGCTCCACCTTCCACATCGCTCTCCGTCTCTCTCTCTGGTCCTCCATCTTCCCATCACATACACTGTTCCTCCTATCTTTAACTTCCAGCAACCCCCTTTTCGCTTCTGTCTTTTTATCCTTTTCATAAAAGCTCCTGGATTTTTAATCTCTGGATGGTTACTGCCCTTGACGTTACTTGCTCTGAGTGTCCTAATGTCCTAAGCCAGGGATTGTGTGTTTCCTTTCAGATTCTTACATGCGTTATAGTCTGCTTCTGGATTCCCAGTGGCATTTCGCTCACGAGCTTCCCTCATTGTCTTTTCCTATTTGCTTCTAGTTACAACCAATTAAATAGCGGGTGCGTATTATGCCTTTTCAACCTTCTCAGGGTCCTCAGTTAGTGTGCTGCTCTCTGTATATTACGTCTGTGGTGTTAATAAAGTTGTACATCTCTCTGGGTCTCAGAATGTTGCATAGTCTATTCGTTTGCATCGGAAAAATCTACAACAATCTCTCTCTCCTGTCTTAAATTCCAGTGCTCTTCTTCATGCTGTCTCAGAGTGGGGGTGGAACCGTGCTGGGAACTCCTCAGCTGTTGTTGAAAGGGAGGGGTGATAGGGAGGCTGCCTGAATTCCTCACGCTGTTTTCATCCGTCTTTCCCTTCACCTCCCTTTTCCACACATTCTTTGTTTATTGATACTTCTTCCTGTAGTTACAATCTTCTTTTACTATTTCACTTTATTCCCTTTCATTTATTGGTCAGATTAGGGATACCACTGGTTTATTTTTGTTCTACCATTAAAACAGAACTTTCCTTGCAAGCAAATCCCACCCCCTCTTCATCTTAAAGCATGAACTGGAAACCATTCTCTTGCTCCTTGCTCATTCCCTGGATCTTTACCCAATTAGTCACAGCAACAGGTAATAAGATTGTTCATAGACTGTGCTGCTCTAGTTAAAATCCTTTGCTCTCTGTAAAAAAGCGGAAAACCAACTCCCTCTCCCATGCCATATAAAGGGACATACAAACATTTCTCTTTAACAGAAACAAAAAACTTAAAGAGGGGAACGGAGATTTAAGACTGCTTGCATGTCTGTATCTCCGTAAATGCATTACCATACAACCAATGGGGGAGAGGGGAACTCTTGCAGCTGACTCAGACCTTTCCTTCCCCCCCCCTCTCCCTGCATTGATTGAACAGGGGAAGAAAGCTACACGAAATCTACTGTTCCTCTAGAGTGGTGGAGGAAAGTCGGGAGAGAATAGGGGAAGCTGCCAGCTGTTTTTCTCTCTTGACAAGGCTCTTCCCTTCACTTTTTATACCATGTTAAAATCCCTTTCCCCATTATCCACCACAAACGACACTCATTCCAGACAAACAATTTTGGACAACAGATAGGGTGGGGAACAGACTGAAGGTGTTGGGGTCCTTCAGTTAGACACAGTAGGATTTTAAACATACAACTTTCGCTTTCTTCTTTTCACAGCCTCGCCCTTCGCAGGATCGGAGGAAACGTGTTACTCAGAAGTCCCATTCGCGTAGGTTTCCCCTAAAGGGTCTCCGTCACATCCACTCGTCTACATCCACTCTCTCATACAAACCAACCCTTCCCCATCCCATTTTTAGTGATAAACAACCAATACTCCATTGGTGGAGGTCAGTCAGGTCTTTGAGCTTTGCCCCGTTCCTCCCTTTATCACTGACCACTGGCGGGGTGACTTTAGTCCCCACCTCCACCACCCCCTAGAATTCCAAACGTATATAAAATTTCCATTTCCATCCATAAGGCTGGATCGCTTAATAGTGCTTGGCCTGCAACTGCGATCGCCTTTTGCCTGGGTTTGCCAGTCCCGACACCCTTTGCCTTGCAAGGTCTTACCTGTCTTCTGTGATCACACAATTTCTCAAACTTGGTCCGTGAGCCCCGTATGGTTGTGAAACCAGTCGGCCCTATGCCTCATGGGTGTTCAGAGTCCCTCCTCAACAAAAGATTGAGGGTGCGCACTAAGAGAATCTGGGCAGCCAAAAAACAATGACCAACTGGCATTACAACCGGAGGGAGGTAATTAAAATGCCAGCTTCTACCTTCCCGGGTTTCGGCACCAATATGTTAACTGATGGTGTTAACACATAAATTAATAAACCAGACTCGGGAGGATCGGAGCAAGTTCTTTATTTCTCATGAGAAGGCTTAATCTCAGAGCTTAACAGCTGAAAAGCTGAGAAAAGCAAAGAGTGGTCTCTGCTCTTTGGTTTTATTACAGTTGGCGAGAGGGTGGTACTTTCTCACATTACAGACAAGTCAACCTTACAAACATCCTTCCTTTTCCTAGCTATTTCTGCTAAATCTCATTGTCTCTTGTTTTGACAATCTTCCTGAGATTTATTACTTGGGTCTGGGGTCCTCTGATAAGGCTAAAATTCGCTGGCCTCTTTATGACCTTTCAGCCAGCTTCAAGAAAGGATTTATTACTCTGTGCTTGCCTTTTGCTTATCTAAATATTCACACAGATTTGATACTGATATAATAAAATATACTTTTTGGTTACACGATAGAAATGCGTAATTACATAAAAAGTTACATTGGGAGATATATGTGTGTAGAAGGCATGTTTACATGATTACATGAAAGGATTTTACATAAAGTAACTACATTCTGCTATTTGCTAAGCAAGCTAGTTACTGTGTCATAAGCTTATGCAGTTTAATAAGATATTAATTGTTTAATATCTTATTATCATCATATTACAGGATTGTGCTGTAAAGCTGTAATCCTGTGCACACTTTCATGGGAGTAAGCCCCACTGAACACAATGGAACTTACTTCTGAGTAGATATGCATAGGATTGTGCTGTAAGTTCCCTTTGATTTCAAAGGGTTACTGCGCAATCTTATGGAAACGTCGGGCGACGGAACGAGTGTTCCGTCGCGAACGTGCTGTAAAGCACGTTCGTGACGACTCTGGAGCAAAGGAGGTCGGTTCAGAGGATGGCCTCCCTTGCTCTGTCGCCAGAGAGGCCGCCAGACCAGGTAAGCCGGGATCCGGCAGGTGTGGGGGCGGTTCGTCGGGTGAGGGAGGGGGGCCATTGGCCTAGCTGGCCCGGGAGGAGGCGGGGGATGGCCTCAGCCATATCCCGGTCCCCGCTGGGCTGGCTAGGCCGTTACACAGCCTACTTCCGCCAGCTATTTAGCTGGCAAAAATCTGAGGAGGTTGATCGGGCCGGCCTGAAATTACACCCAGGGAAGGGGACGAGCGTCCCCTTCCCCGAGTAGACCTCCGGCCCGGCGGCAAAACAGATCCTTACGGCCAGATCCTTATGGTGAATTGAGCTGTTAATGTGTTTAACTCTCTCTTTGAAATAAATGAGTTCTAAAAAGCTCTTAATTTTGGCTAGACACTGCCTAAGTTCTTTTCAAAGTAAAACTGATTATCCCATATAATTTTCCTGTGAATATGTCATTAATTTTTGTTAATAGCTTTTCCTAAATTCTTCATTGCATACTTTGCTTCTCATCATTTTCTGACAAGCTTTTTTCATGAGCAGAACTGTGCCACTATATTGTGGCAACATAATAAATATGAGGTGGTAGAAACTGTTTGGTTGGTCCTATATTTAATCGATTCTAGTCTCACATTTATACAACCTTCAAGAAAAGTGAGGATTATTTTTAAAAAAGTATTATTTCTATCTTTAACTGTATTGTATACTAGCCCCTTTCAGTCATTCAAAATGACCAGCTCCACCCCTTGTCTGTACACGTTCTGTACAAGCTTCACCCCTTGTCTGTACATGTTCGTTCACCTGAACACAACCACTGTGGGTACAGCTAAATGTGCAGGCCAGTATTCAGGGGTTCATATAAATGTATTTAAGCTGGGAGAGGGGACTGGAATACTGCTTACCCCACAGCATTTACTGAATACAGGTGTCCCCCGCTTAACGATGTTCTGCTTAACGACCCCCCCCCCCGGATATATGACGGGGGTTGTTACGCAGAACACCATTGGTTGCTTTCCCTACCTTTTGAAGTTTGAGGCCTCTCCAGAGGCCTGTTCCTGGTCATGGGCCTCTCTGGAGGCCTTTCCCAGCCTCTGAGGGCCTCAGAATGGCCCACAGAAGCCTCCATAAGGTACTTCCGGTTTTTGGAGCACTTGACGGGCCTGCTTAACAACGGGGTTCGGGGAACATATCCCTGTCATTAAATGAGGGACACCTGTACACATATTGAATAACTGAAAGGGGCTGTAATTTTTCTGCAGAGTTGGTGTTTAGAATTCCAATATCAGTACCCATCTCAAAAAAACACAATTACCTCTTCCATTTGTTTCCATATTTTTTCACACTCTTCTAAGACTTGTTCTGTGGCATCCTCTGAATTCAATAATGTGTTGGCAACTGTTGGAGACACATCTTGCTTGTATAGAGACATGTCCTTGGCAAATTTCTCAGCCTATGGATAACATCAGCTATATATTGACACTTAAAGACGAAACATCAAATCATAGCTTAATTTTTAAACAGTAACGAGTATAATTTTCCTAATAAAACACTTGAAAATATGAGAATTCTAGAGATTGTGGAACAAATTTAGTGAACAACACAAGCCTGCACACATTTTGGTGTATTAAAGGTTAGACTTATTCCTGGGTATATTTGGGATGTTGATTCAAAAAATGGCACCAGTTTTGCCCTACCACATCTAGTTTTGGGGTTATGACATTGCCACATTATAATGCAAGTCAAGCAGCTTGACTCACATTATAAGATGATGCCATTTTTGGAATCAGCACCCCACATTCATACAAAACCACCATAAATTTTGAAAAAAGGTTCTTGACCATCAAATTTGCAGGCCTGAGTAATACAGAGTTATTGAAAAAGGATGGTGCAAAAGTAAAGCTGATTTATTCTTACATGAACTGACATATCACAACAGTCATGACATAAAAAGACAGAAAAACTGTCCAAGTTTCACATGCACATTACAAATGACAGGCTCATGCCCGCACTAAGGAAACGTGGGCAACAAACTGTCAGGGCGGCTGCGCTGCTGTACCTGTAACAAAAGGGTATGTATATTTCTTTTCGAAAGGAGATTCTCTCTATGTCCGCCTCTTTTTGCATTCTTTCTGCTGAGACCGCTCAAGGCAGGTTACAAGATAAAAAAAATAAGTCCAACACATAACCATGACAATACTGCGAGTTCCTACAATGGGGCAAGAGGGGCAAACAGCCACGTTCTCCTCATGAGGAGACTGCGGCTGTCACCTGGGCCCTTGCCCAGCCCCATTGTAGCTACGCAAGTGCCCACATCGAAGCATGCATCTTCCGTAAGCATTCCAGAAGCATCTTCCTGACCGTGGTCTAGAAACCCCCAAAACCATTGTGTTGCTCGAGTAAATTCAGACCACAAAAGCCTTCGTGCCTATATTTCCCAAATGCTTCCGCAATGCATTCTGGGGTGAGACAGGGCCAACGAAGCGGGTTGCGGACCTCGGCACAACCTGAAAGTGGCTTCCAGACACTGCCTTGTGGTGCTGCAGCTAGCGGCACTCCACAGACAAAAGGTATGGAGTTGTTTTTTTACTGATTTCTAGTGGGACTCCAGCACCCGCTGAATTCCTTATCCGCAGGGGTTTCTGGAACCAAACCCCTGCAGATAAGGAGGGCCCACTATACCTCAACGCACTGAGGAAGGGCCGTAGCTCAGTGGTAGTGCCTCTACTTTGCATTCAGGAAGTTCCAGGTAGGACCGGGAAAGACTCTTGTTTGAAATCCTAGAAAGTCAGTGCCAGTCAGTATAGGTAATAATACTTTATCTTTATTACAGGACCTGCTTCCTGTAAACCAGTGGTGGCCAACCTGTGGCACACCATGTGCCACATTTTATGTAGATAATCTTGAGCGTGCCACTTAAATAAATAAAATAAACAAATCTAAGGTAATGAAAATATTTAAAGCACAGTGACAGCACAAGAAGAATAAGGCGCCGTGGGGTGCAGAGACCTCCTCTAGTATCACCGGCTTGGAAAGGTGCGCTGGGGTCAAGAAAGAGAGAGGGACAGGAACAGCAGTGAGTGCCACTTCAAAAGGCTTGGAGTGCCACTAAGTCAGTGGCACCCATACTGTGGGTTGGCCACCTATGCTATAAATGTTCTGTTCTGTTAAGTATATAAAGGAAGGTAATGGGCACATCTATGGCCACAATAGCCCCACCCCACTGGGTGAGTCACCCCAGGCTGCTCACCCTTCTAGGGACAGCCCCAGAAATAAGCCTCCTTAAGCTCAACCTGTTCATGGGATTTTCTTGGCAAGGTTACTGGAGTGGTTTCGCTCATGAAAATGAGCGAACTCAGGAAGATAGTGGAGGATAGGAAGGCCTGGTGGGATATGGTTCATGGGATCACAAAGGGTCGGACACGACTGAACAACAACAAAGCTCAACCTGACTTACATCTGAGTAAACATGCACAGTTTATCTTTCTTATTTGAGGCCCAACCCTATCCAACTTCCCAGTGCCAATGCAGCTGTGATGCATCCACCCTAAGGTAAAGGAACAAACTTACCTTGGGGAGGTATACGTGACTGCCCCCCCCCCCACGGTAGGATGCAGCACACGCCCCACTGGCACAGCTGCATCGGCGCTGGAAAGTTGGTCCTTAGTTTCCTTACTGAAGCCAAATTAAATTTTACTTATTTACTGGCTATATTTATACCCAACCTTCCAGTAAACACACACACACACGAGAATGCTTCACTTCAAACTGTTTAACTTTGACAGGCTCATGCCCGCACTAAGGAAACGTGGGCAACAAACTGTCAGGGCGGCTGCGCTGCTGTACCTGTAACAAAAGGGTATGTATATTTCTTTTCGAAAGGAGATTCTCTCTATATCCACCTCTTTTTGCATTCTTTCTACTGAGACCGCTCAAGGCAGGTTACAAGATAAAAACAATAAGTCCAACACATAACAATCATGACAATACTGCGAGTTTCTTCAAGCCCGAGAAACCATCACCGCCTTTCCCCCGTGACATTACCATGTGTCGACTCCTTCCTTTTATCCTTTCCACCTCACGGTTTCACAGCACCCCCGTCGCTTCTGTCCAGTTTCCAAACCGGCGCGGGCTGAACACTCATTGGTTGTTCCGAAGCCTAACGGGGGGAGGGGGGAACAACTGGTGTTGCGTCATTACTTGCCCAGTAATGTCTCGCGGAGGCTGCTCGCGACGTCGCCTGGGTGTGACGTAAACGCAACATGGCGTCGGTGGACCCGCAGCGCAAGAGGAAGCATCGCGAAGAAGAAGACGTGAAAGAAGATGAGGGCGCTGAGGAGGAGGAGGAAAAAGAGCAGGATCGCTGGGTGGGCCCCCTCCCCGGGGAAGCGGCGCAAGTGAAAAAGCGAAAAGGTAAGGGAGGCGTTTGAGAACAGCGGGAGTGAGGAGGACCCCGCCAGCTTTGGGTGGGGCGAATTATAACAGCGCGATCCTGCGTGTATGTTCTTGCAAGTAAGTCTCGCTATGTCCATAAGAGTGTCCATAAGAGTGTAGGCCTGCATCATCCCGATCTGGTGCATGTTTCCTTGGAGATGAGTTTCATTGAGTTCAATAAGATTTTCTTTTCTCGCATACCTAGGCTTGCACTCAGACCTCAACATCCAGCCGCTATTTTAGAAATGGGAGACCTTGATGATGATAGTCATAATCTTAGGGGCTTGAGTTTATTCTAAATAGGCTTATCTGGCAGTAAGCCCCATTGAAATCAACAAAGGCTCTGTGGTACCTTCAGAACTAACAAAATTATGAGTTTTTGTAGACCACAGCCCACTTCATCAGATGCAGGCAAGAATGCAAATCCACAGATCAAATATGTTTATACAGATTACCTTTACTCTTATTCTACATTTAGCAGTGATCTTTGCTGTTGCTCTAGGAAATAGTCTTGCACTTGTTCTAAGAAACGCTATCCTTTCTTGTTTAATAATTATTTTAGCAGGCACTCTTACTGCGCTATCCTGCGCAAGTTATGGGTGGTGGACCTAGCGTCCGCCGCCCGGAATAGTCACAAACGTGCTGCAAGGCACGTTTGACGACTACTTTAGTGCCGGGAAGGCTGGTGCAAGGCCAGCCTTCCCAGCTCCGCCGGCCGAGGACTCTAGCCGCCGCCGGACCCAGGCAAGGTAGGATCCGGCAGACAGCTGGGAGGGTTGGCGGAGCCGGGAGGGCGGCCATAGGCCCAGCCATCCCGGGTGGGGACATGGCATCCGCCATATTCTGGTCCCAGCTGGGCTCCACAGGGCGGCTGGGCTATTACACGGCCTCCTACGACTTCCGCCAGGAAAATAGCTGGCGGAAATCTGAGGAGGCCTACCAGCCCCAGCCGCCGTTACACTCGGGGAAGGGGACGAGCGTCCCCTTCCTCAAGTAGACTTTCCGCCGCGGGCTGCCTGCTACAGGCTTCCCGCAGCAAAGCACGGATCGGGAGGATGGCCTCAGAGGGCCGCCCGATCTTTAGGTAGGATTGGGCTGCCCAATGCTTACTTTGAAGTAAGATCCTCTGAAATGAGATTTTTGTTCCAAATACGTATACTTAAGGCTGTAGTGAAAAGGGTACTTAGCTAGATGTAACAAACATTGTAACAGGATATAAATACACAAATGTTTATTTTTAAATGTTATCTACCAAAATATTAGAATGTACTGTATACATTTTGTCCACACTGATTTTTACTGCTGAAAAAAAACTTGTTCAGTTTGGCTTCTTTTTAAATCAAGAAGGTAATCCAAGTGTCGCTTTCGAAGGAATATAAGTTTTTGAAGCAATAATTGTTTGTTTTAATTTATTTGTAGTTCTTGAGTTTGAACGTGTCTACCTGGATAATCTTCCCAGTGCTTCAATGTATGAACGCAGTTATATGCACAGAGATGTAATCACACATGTAGTATGTACTAAGTAAGTCTCTTATTTTCTTTGCATTGAGTACTGGATAAGGGTTGTGTTTCAGGAAGTGTTTTCTACTTAGTGCCTTTGAAGTGCAGCGCAACTGCAAGATTCCTCACTCAACTCATCATATCAGAGTGTTTGCTTGATTTGTTCTGTGCTTCTGAAGCCTCTTAGAGAGAAAGAGAGACAAGAGCTGACTCCCCATTCCTCTCCATAACTTTAAAGTAGAGAAAAGGACTGGTGTTAGTCTGTGTTGTGATGCCCAAGCAGCCTTGAAAGGTGCAACATGACATGATTGAATGGTGTTGAAGTTCAGTATGATGTCTGAGACAAGTTCCTTCCCAGTTGGGGGTGAGCAGGGTCCCAGTAACCCTACATTTTGGCTACATTTTGGCTAGTTGCCATGATCAGCTAAAATTTGTGAATTCCTGTGGGCAAACTCTTGAATAAAACGCAATGAAAGATTTCTAGTGAAGAGGAGAGGTGTGTCAGAAATTGCTTAAGACTGCAATCCTATACACACTTACTTGAGAGTATGCCCCATTGAACTTGGTGGGACTTTCTTCTGAGTTGACATGCGTAGGCTTGTGCAGGAAGCCTGGTTAAATCCCTGTCTGCATTACAAGGCATAAATTTGCCCACCTTTAGTAACAAGCCTACTCATCAGGACTGGTGAGGATCTGTAAGACACCCCCAGCCATCAGTGGGAAAAACCTTAAATTCCACTGAGGATCTGAAAGTCCAGTAGCCTGGAGAGGGGTAAGCCTTTGTTTATGGATTATTATATCTTGTTATAATTTTTATAATTGTTTAAAAAGTATTTTATTGCTAAGATGGTGCACTATAGGTTTGTTGCTAATGTCACATGAGACCCTGTCATTTAAATGACCTATCAATTCTGAGCAGTACAAAAACCAAAACAGGAGTTGGCAGGGCATGGCAAATGGACTTGGGTGCCTTTCATGCTGAATCTGCCACTGCCTCCTTCCAGTCCGTCGTGAACGGAGCTGCTCGGATCTGCTTGCTAAAAGCCAGTGGGAAGTGGATTGGAAGGTGGGGGTGCAAGCCCCTACCTCCTCACATTGCTCCTTCCTTGTGTAATCCTGTTAAACAAAAGAGGAAGTACAGAATGTGTATAGAGCACTTCCTGTTTTGTTTAAGGGACCGTTTAAGGAAAGAGCAATGTGAGGAGATAGGGGATGGATCACTGCCTTCCATGTGAGTCTTTGGGGGGGGGGAGTTTGTGGTGGCATATTGGGGGTAGTGTCAGTGGGGGCTTCAGGTTGGGAGGCAGATTCTCTTAGGTCATCCCTGATCTATAATAATATTTTTGGCAAAACCCTAGATTCAAAGTAGAGCGGAAACTTTCATGGCCAGATATAATCTTGCAAGACACAGGGTATATGGGTGAAGATGCCATGTAGAGTAAATTAAAAGCCCAAAATTGTGATTAAAAACACATTTAAAAACACAGGATCACGGATCTTCAAACAAGGTTAAAAACTGCAATCAAGGAATAAAAATACATTTAAAATCCAAACCGCATCCGGTTTGAGTTCCGTTGTTAATTACCTCCCGGTTTTCGCACGCTTTTTCAGCTTTTAAACTGAGGTGTTTTGCGCTGCTGTTTTTTGTCATCTACACAGTCTACACAATTGTACCTAGAAAAAGTCCTTAGTATAGGACGAAACGTTGGTTTTTATAATTTTTAGCCTTGGATTTTAAATGTATTTTTATTCCTTGATTGCAGTTTTTAACCTTGTTTGAAGATCCGTGATCCTGTGTTTTTAAATGTGTTTTTAATCGCAATTTTGGGCTTTTAATTTACTCTACATGGCATCTTCATCCATATACCCTGTGTCTTGCAAAACCTAGATTCTTCAGTAACTGTCATTTTAGAAAATGTGTACTTAGCATTCTTTTCCCAAAATAATCCCAAATCCATCTCATTAAAATTCCATGGAAATACAATAAATCGCCTCTTGAAATGTTGGCTCGGTTTCTATAACAAGTATATAGAAACAGAGTCAAACAGTGACAATTAATCCAGAAACACCAGCATAAATGAGATGATTTTTACATGCTTTCAACTTCGGTCCTTTTGTGTGGAGCCTTGAACAAAGCTCCACTGTCGCCTTCCCCTTGTGTTTCCATGAAACTCTGAGAGGCTGCTAGATCCCCAAAGCAGCTGCTTACGTCAAGAAGCTGTTGAGCCCCTTTATTGCTCCCTCCCATACTCGCATGCAGTGGTTTGCTCTTAAACCACCTATGAATGAGAAAGCTCATTCATCACATTAGTCTCTGAACTGTATCCTGAACTTCCATTAGTGGAACTAGTAAACACACTTTGTTCCTCAAGTATCTCTCAATCAGAGTCTGTTTCATTGATATGCTTGTAACTGCAGGACAGATTTTGTAATAACAGCCAGCCACGATGGACATGTCAAATTCTGGAAGAAAATAGAAGAAGGTATTGAATTTGTTAAACATTTCCGTAGCCACTTAGGTAAGTTGTTGTTGTGTGGTTTTTTCCTCTTTATAGAACACATTTTCCCTTTACAAAAAGGGAATCAAATTTTATTAAGCTACTTTTGAGGATGATAATCTTCTCTATATATTTTCAGAACATCGGTACTAAATATTACATTTGTAAAGCCTTTTTTACAGTAGGATAATTTTGTCTTGAGATACTTGGCTTTTGTATTTGCAAAATTTGACAGCTCCTAGGGTAGGAGCTAAAATTACTATCCGTGATTGTAGTATCTCTACATTTCTCATTTCCCCCCCCCCCCCAAAAAAAACAACAACAACAATAGTCTATCTATACCATTTCTGGAATCCTTGCTAAGCTTAATAAAATTTGATTCTGTCTCGGGTAAAAATCTGTAGACTTCAGGTGAAGAAAGAGGAGTTGGGGGGGGGGGAGAGAAAGCTATCTGAGTTTTACCCTCCAATAGACTGTACTAGGGGCAGAGGACCTGGTTGTCATGCCAGTCCTAGGGTAGGAGCCAAACAGCTGTGGAGGAGCTTCTGTGGCCTCTCTTCCTTCTGAGACTCCCTGAATGACCTGAAAAGCCACTCCTGAAAATTGGAAGACTGTCTGGAGCTGTACCCTGAAGCCAAGCAAAGGCTTGTAGTGATATTAGAAGATTGCAGAAGGCCTTGGACTACACAATTGTGCTCTTTTAACATTAAACATCAGCTGAAACATTTTTATTTACACCATAATATTTAACAGCACACTCCTAAGCACATTTATTCAGAAGTTTATCCCATTAAGTTCAATGGCACTTATTCCCTTGGGAAGAGTTCATAGGCTTGCAGCCTTAGGCTGCAATCCTATACACACTTTTGTGGGAGTAAGCCCCATTGAACACAATAGGACTTCTGAGTAGACATGCATAGGATTGTGCTGACAGTTTGTTAATGGCTCCATCCTAAGAATATGCTGCGGTAACAGTTACAGTTTTGTCCAATTATTTAGAGTACAGTATTTGTTTGGTGGTTAATGTTTTTCTGGTTTTATCATCATAGGTGTTGTTGAGAGCATTGCAGCTAGTTCTGAAGGGGCGTTATTCTGCTCTGTTGGCGATGACAAAGCAATGAAGGTTTTTGATGTGGTGAACTTTGACATGATCAACATGCTGAAACTGGGGTGAGTCATTTTTACTTTTTGAACATTCCTTGTAGGATTGCCAAGCGCTTTAAGAAATTTTTGCTTAAAAGGTAATTCGAGAACATTGTGACTGACTAACATTTCCTGGTAACTCTTAAATCGGATTACATTAAGTCAAAGGGGATGTGTTGTTACTAGTAACAACGTCTAGTCATTTCATGATATTGCAAAGAACTGTAGCCTATTGTGGGCACCCCTGCCTCCTCAGGGCCATCCCAACAGGGCAGGTCCACATTGTAAGGAGTGGGGTATGACACTGTTCTATTTATTGGGTACCAAGGAGGCATAGCAAACAACTGCTTGAAACCAAGGAGATGCTGTGCATTAATTTATTTATCCACAGAAAGGTTTGTCCCCTTGATCAGGTGTACCTAGTGTCTCTGAAATCTGTAGTTATTCCACTCAGAACTTTGTCGTCTCCCGCCCCCCCCCCCCGATGGACTTCCTTTGGGGTTAGACTATTGGGAAAGGCTAAAAATAATGCTGGGGGCAGTCTTGGAAATCTCTGGTGCTGCTAATCTGCTGGCTTCCTTGGAACTCAAGGGGTCTCTTCTGGCCTTAGGGGCTGGAGTAATTCTGGAACCTTCTAGGGATGTCTGTCAGTGGAGGTCAGCCCCAGTCTCTCCACCTAGTAGGGTCTGTTGCAGCTGTAACTGGGATAGCCCCCCCCCCCCCATCTCCTCTTCACTTAAATTCCTGTCTCTTCCCTCCAGGCTCTGTGTGTTCCCCTTGCTCCCGGTCCCTTCTTTCCTTTGCACTTCAACCCTCAGTTCTTGTGTCATTCCTCTCACCTCCTCTCCATCACTTCTTTTCAAGTGTCTTTCTTCCATTCTTTCTCCTTACCTCCTTTATCTTATTGCTGGCTTCCCTTCTTCTGTCTTCTTTCTGCTTTCTTTCCCCCTTCTCTCATGAATTGTTCAGGTAGTCGAGCACCCCCTCCACTGCCCAAGAACCTCTTTGCCACCCAAGACCCAGGACAGAGATTGGGCCACTCTCTTCTCTTTCTGACCTTTCTCCCATCCCCCCATGTGTAAGCTCCAGCTTCAGCATCTGCTTAGCCACCTTTCAAGAACATTCCCCCCCCCCCAGGAAAGCAATGTCAGCTGCCTTGCCTTGCTTCCCTCCCAATAAAACATCTAAGGATCCTGCCTAGCCCTTCTCTTCTGCCTTTCTCCCTTTTGAACCAGGAGGTGGTTGTGTCTTGGCACCCTAGCCCCACATGTCTGCAATGCTACAAGCTCATCCCAGTAGATACAATAGGTAACCTTGGCCTTTGGCAGCCCTGACCGTTAACCTATACACTTCCACTATGTTCTGTGTCTCTGTGCAGTCAAATTGATGACACACTTGGTGTTCTATCTTCCTTTGGTGTCAGCGTGGTGAGCATGTGGGAAACTAGGACTCCTTGGTCTGTCTTTTACGGTTTAAGGGGGAGGCCGAGAGATTCAGTTAGAGCGGACTACCCTAACTATCACTGCAGCTGCTCAAACTACTGGGTTGAGGGATCCCAAAAACAACATCAGGATTCCATTTGAGCACCTGCAATGCCAGGTGAAAGAGTTAATCCAGTGAGAGACTAGCCCTCCACTGCAAGAGAATGAAATGCTTCCATAGCTTGCCAAGAGTCTCGCTCCTTACCTGTAGCCCTCATTTCAGGCTACTGAGAACAAAGACCCAGTCCTGATCTCCTGCAGTGGCTGAAACCGTGGTGTCTTTGTACACAGACGTTGGATTTCCGGTATTAAAAGCCATGTGCAAAAAAAATACTCTTTATGTTTAAAAAACAAGCAAAAACACATAAAAAGTTTTAAAACAATGGAATTGTTTTATAACGGTTTAAAAAATTTGTTTAAAAAAACAAAAACCCACTGCTTTTAAACTGTTTTTATGTGTGTGTCTTTTTTTTAAAAAAAAAACATGAAGAGTTTATTTTTTGCACATGGCTTTTAATCCCAGAAATCCAACTTCTGTGTACATTGTAGCAGGCCATGAAAACATTCGATCTTTATCGTGGTGTCTTTCTTCATTTTCTTTTCCCGCAGCCTTTTTCCTCTCCCATTCCTTTCCTGCTACTGCATAACCCCCAGTTCTTCAGCCCCTGTTCCCCTGGGTAACGCTCTTGATTTCTCTATGTCCTGCTCCCTCTACTTCACTCCTGTCCCTTTACATACATCTTTCTCCTAAGGATTTCGTCCTTTGGTTCCTTCTACGTAGAAACTGCTGACATTTAGGGCCTAGTTGTGTGAATGATAGTTGTGCATATTCCATTGCATTTTTTATTTCCCATCCCCATTATTATATTCCTAGCTTTTATTGTGGGGATATCAATTGTTGCACCTTTAACCTTGCCTCCCTTCTCTTCTCATTTCATGCCATTCCGCTGAGTTGTGCCATGAGTAGGCGTGTTTTTGTGTGTGTTAACTACATAAAAACACAAAACTCTGCTTTCTGCTAGTAATCTACAAAACCCCCCCACAAAACACCATGTAATTGTGCGTTGTTCTTCATCTACAGACACTGTACAACATATACAACCTACCCAGTAGACTTTAAAGTGGTTAAAATGGGAAAAAATTGGAATAAAAACACAACACTGCTTTCTACTATTTCTTTTTGGTTAAACACCGAAATCAGCAACAAAATAAAACAAATAAAAAATACCCTTAGCCATGAACCATTTCATTTGTATTTCTCCTATGCACACATGTTGTGTGTGTCTTTGATCACTCCCAATAACAGTGTGTCTGAATGTACGAACGTGTTTTTGAGAGCGTTTGTCTTGCAGTGCATGTAAAAAGCTGTCTTTTATGTAGTTGCACCATTGGTCCATCCTTCTTAGTATTGTTTACAGTCACTGGCAGGGACCTCTAGGTTTCAAGTGAAGTTCTTCCCCTATCTGGGGATATCGGAGATTGAACCTGGGACCTTCTCCAAGGTGGATGTGGGAGAGGCCTGGTCCAGATGTAACAGGAAGCCATAGTTTCCTGCTATGAGCATGAGCCTCAGAGGGCTATGGGCTCATGCAGTCTCGCCTCCCCCCTGTTTTGCACCTGCAAGAGGATGTAAAGCTCCCTTTGCAGTCTGTTCAGACTACAGGCTCCATGCAAAAGGACTATAAAAAGGTAAAGGTATCCCCTGACAATTAAGTCCAGTCGTGTCCGATTCTAGGGTGTGGTGCTCATCTCCATTTCAAAGCCGAAGAACCAGCGTTGTCCGAAGACGCCTCCGTGGTCATGTGGCCGGCATGACTCTCCTTGCCGCAGCGCGTAGCATGCAGCTGGAACACGGAGCGCTGTTTACCTTCCCGCATGTGGTACCTATTTATCTACTCACATTGGCATGCTTTGGAACTGCTAGGTTGGCAGGAGCTGGCCAAGCAACGAGCACTCACCCCGTCGCGGGAATTGAACTGCCGACCTTTCGATCGACAGCTTATGGTTCAGCGGTTTAACCTGCTGCGCCACCCACTGGCCTGGTCTATATATGGACTATATATGTACATTTTTTCTGTTCTGTCTGTGTCCTTAGTTCTCTCTCTTCCCACCTTTTAGCTTTGTAGAACTTTTTTTGTACGTTGGCAGTAATATTTGACAGAATTTAAAAACATTTCCTTTTTAATGAAATCACGTTGTTGTGGTAAGCGGTGTTCTACTCAAAGCCTTTTGATGTTTAAAATCATGCGTGCCAATTTCGTGAGTTTAAAGCCTTAAGTTGGATTGTTACTATTCTTTAAAAATGATTGAAATAAGTATACAGAGGTTAATCCTAGTTTGAAATAAAGTATATAGAGGCTAATCCTAGGTGAAATGTTTGTAAATTTCATTGCAATTACATGTAAATGTAAATCTGATTTTTTTGTTTTGTTCTAGCTATCACCCTGGTCAGTGTGAATGGATCTACTGCCCAGGGGATGCTATATCTTCAGTTGCAGCCTCTGAAAAGAGTACTGGAAAAATATTCATATATGATGGTCGAGGAGATAATCAACCACTTCACATTTTTGATAAGCTTCATACATCCCCTCTTACTCAGATTCGATTGAACTCTGTGTATAAACTCATAGTGTCTTCTGACAAGTCTGGAATGATTGAGTACTGGACTGGGCCTCCTCAGGAATACAAATTTCCCAAAAATGTGGACTGGGAATATAAAACAGACACAGATTTATATGAATTTGCCAAATGTAAAGCATACCTAACCAGTATATGTTTTTCACCAGACGGCAAAAAAATGGCTACTATCGGTTCTGACAGAAAAGTCAGAATTTTCAGGGTTTTGACGGGGAAACTTATGAGGGTGTTTGATGAATCCTTGAGTGTAAGTTTAATATTAATTTTCTTAATGTTGTATGAAGGTTCTCATGGCTCATCGTGATTTGCAGCGAGATCGGAAATATGGGTAAAAAAGCCATGTAATATTTTGTTGAAGAGAAATATAAAGTTTACTATTCACCAAATGTCTGAAGAAATTCCTCTTAGCGCAGAAAGTCTTCAGCGTACCGAAGAGAGAAGACGCACAAGGATTATCAAGCAGACATAAAAGATAAAAATAAACCCTTTAATATCTTTGAGGGTAAAGTCCTGTGGTTTTATTTTTATCTTTTATGTCTGCTTGATAATCCTTGTGCGTCTTCTCTCTTCGGTACGCTGAAGACTTTCTGCGCTAAGAGGAATTTCTTCAGACATTTGGTGAATAGTAAACTTTATATTCCTCTTCAACAAAATATTACATGGCTTTTTTACCCATATTTCCGATCTCGCTGCAAATTAATTTTCTTTTTATATGTTTATACCTTGCCCCTCCTTTCCAACATTGGGTGGTCAGTGCAGCGTACAATATTCATATAAAAGCAGCAATCATAAAGCCATAGAGGCAAGCACAAATAACAGCCCTATCCTTTCTAAAATGCAGCAGCCAGCCTAAAGGGCTGGCCGCTGCATCCTAGGCAGAATGCGGGCTGTGCTAGCGCAACCCAGGCTCACCTCAAATTTGTCTGGATTTTGGGATATTTGCATAAATATAATGAGATCTTGGGGGATGGGGACCCAAGTCTAAACACAGAATGTATTTATCTCGTATACACCTTATACACATAGCCTGAAGGTAATTTTATACAATATTTTAAATAATTTTGTGCCCCAGCATGCCTTATGCAATGACAGCCAGGTTCTGGAAAAAAAATGTTTAAGTCATAGCCGCCAAAATATCTGGATTTTGGATGTCCAGATAAGGGGTAACCAACCTGTAATATTGCTAACAGTCAACAGTAAAAGTGTACTCCAATCAAGTGTGTACTGTACTGTAATCAAGTACAGGAATATCTCCCAACTTACTGGAATGTTGGATGCTGTGTGAAGCAGCATTTCATTAAAGATAATGAGACTTCAGACTAAAGGAGGACTTCAGACTAAACGAGACTTCATTAAAGATGAGGACAGTCGTGCTAATTGACCTTATTTTTCCCAGAATGCATTGCTCCATTGGCTACAACAGCTGTCAATCATGGCAGGACAAAGTGCTGTAATGCGCTGTCAATCATGGCAGGTCAAAGTGCTGTAATTATTCGGTGCAAAAAAAAAAAGCAGCGTTGTGGAGGTATTGCTGTATATAGAACTGAACTGCACGGAAACTAATGGAACTTGCAGCCACTTAAATGCAATTTCGGTTTGGGAATTTGCTCCAGGTCAAGTTACATTGTCTTCTTTCTAAAGATGTTTACTGAGCTGCAGCAGATGAGACAGCAGCTACCGGACATGGAATTTGGACGGCGAATGGCTGTGGAGCGAGAGCTTGAAAAAGTTGATGCTGTAAGGTTAATTAACATCATTTTCGATGAAACAGGACACTTCGTGCTCTATGGAACAATGTTGGGAATTAAGGTCATAAACGTTGAAACAAACCGGTAAGTCTCACTCACTGTATTATATTGACTATAGCTACTTTGTTACCCAGATTTATGCTCTACTGAGATTTTTAAGCTCTAAATTTGCATGTAGTGTTGAAATCTAGATTTCGATTGGCATCACTTGACCCACACTTGATGATTAACATGGCCCAGTGGCAGCTGGTCTGCTTGTGAAATGTTTGCTAGCTTTATGATCTGTTGAAATAATGTAAATTGTTTGGCTAATAGTCTGTATTGTTTTGTGCAAATTATTAGTTGCTGATCTCTTGTTCGTTGAATCTAGTACTGCTTAAATTAGTTGCTTTCAAATGTTTGCTTGACCTTTTAACCTTATTGATTATTTTGTTTTTGGTACTTTTTTTCAATTGCAACTCTGCTATATAAGCAAATAACTGTATCCCAGAAAATGAAGACTTTCTTTCTTGATAATGTTTTAGAAAATAGTAATTTGCATGAATTCAAAGCAAATGTGTAAAAGCAGATACATCATACAATTTGGGATTGTCATTTCAGTACAGTCATACTCAGCCACTTAAAGCCTATCCTAAACTTGCTCTGTACTTTACACTAGCGGTTCTCAAAGTTCTCCCCAAGAGTAGGGGAAGTTGTAAGTCCTTGCAGGGGCAGTCTGACGGCGGTGGTCCTGGGATTGTGCTGCCGCTGGGGAAAAAAGAGTTTTTTGTTTTTTTTTAACTTACTGGGGTCATGCTGGCCCTCCGGAGGGTGCAGGGGGGCCATGACCTCCCCGTGCTTCATATTGACTCGCTGAAGCGATCTAGACTCACTTCCAATTTCGGACAAAAACCGGAAGTGGATCTTGATCGCGTGACCTCTAGGTAAGTTAAAAAAACACCCTTTTTTTTTCCCCAGCAGCAGCGGGATGTTGCTGACATCACCACACATTGCTAACCCCCTTAAGGGTATAGCGACTGCATCCGGTTTTCCTGGTGGGTTGCGACCCGCTAGTTTGAGAACCACTTCTTGACACTGTGTCTAGCTTCCGTATTATTAAGTCTAGTATTGAGTTTGCAGCTATCTTTGGAATGGCCAACTGGCAGCTCATAGGCTAGATTAAAAAAAAAATTGGTCCTGGTAGTACTGTTAAATCTTAATCAGTGGTTTAGAAAAGCTTTGTCTGCAGTTTCACTTGAAATGAAAGTGCTTTCAGAATTTATGAGACTTTATACTTTAATATTTTTTTTAATATCTTTGGTTTTGGATGTATTGTCTTGGTCATGCTGAGTGCATATACTAAGCAATGAAGTTCTTACTGTACGTTATAGAGCTTGATCTGTTTTGAATGATGTGGTTGTGTGGCAAAACACACTTAGCCTCTTGACACCTTTTACATAACAAGAATGATCCCAAGAATTTAAAATGTTAACTGTCTGCCATCTCAGCCTGTGGTACGCGTACCCCTGGGGGTACACGAACAGACAGGTGGGGGTACGTGGCTTGCTGTGCCTTATCAGCTGCAATCAGCTGTGAGTGGGCATCGACTTTTAGTTTTTTAAATTTAAACTCCCGACTCACAGCTGATAAGGCATGGACTTGCAAAGCTCCCATATAAAATAACCTCTGCCAAATCTCTATATAAACCCCTTTCTAGCATTTACATCCAAGTTAGGGTGAGTAAGTTCTCTGACTAAATAGTCCCTAATTTATTACTAAAAAGAGAAACTTCATTGATAGTGAACAAAAGAGATTCTTGTGCAACAAAACCACCCCTTCTCTCCCCCCAGACTGTGTTCCCAAGTGGAATGCAAATTAAGAGCTTTCCTACTGACTGGTTCAACTTATATGCTGTGTTTTAGAATACCCTGTTTCTTCCATTTAAAGAAGGCAGCTCTTATGGCAGATTGAGCTGGTTCTCTGCCTTCTTAAGGAAGCTAAGAAGAAATTGCCTTGGTTTGTTTTTGGTTGGGAGACCTGTGGTGATATTTTCTTTAAAAATAAAAAGGGGTGGCAAAAATTGAAAAAAGGTGGCTAACAGTGTAAACTGAGTAATTTTAAAGATTAATTTTTACATTTTAATAATTAATTAAATTAATTAATGCTAATTAATTAATTAATTGGCACAGGGGTTACTTCCAAAACATTTGACTGCTAGGGGGTACACTTGGTGAAAAAGGTTGAGAACCCCTGTTCTAGTGTATCATGTGAGAGGCTGCTGGAACTGGTAGGGTGACAGTAGCAGTTTCCCACAGAATTGGTAACACTTGAAATCTGCTTACTATGTTGATCCATCCAGCTATGTGGAGATCCTCCATGCCCAGCTTCACACACTCCTGTTGCTATTTCATGTGAAAAATATTATTTTGTGTCTATAGCACACACAAGCATTTTCATTAGCTTGCCTTAGGGCAGCGATTTTCAACCCTTTTCATCTCACGGCACACTGACAAGGCGCTAATATTGTCAAGGCACACCATCAGGTTTTTTGACAATTGATGAGGCAAACCACACTGCCGGTGGGAGGTTCACATTCTCCAGTGGCCCTGCTCATAAATGATCTTCCCCAAACTCCTGCAGCACAGCTGCAGACCTTTTGTGACAAACCAGAATGCTCAAAAGCAGCAGACTACCTGATGATTTCAAAATTTAATTATGAATCCCCCCCCCCCCATGTGTAGATGTGTGAGAATCCTTGGCAAACAGGAAAACATCAGGGTTATGCAGCTGGCACTGTTCCAGGGTGTTGCAAAGAAGCACAGTGCTGCGGTTACCGTAGAGATGAAAGCATCCGACAATCCTGTTCTCCAGAATATCCAAGCAGATCCAACAATCGTCTGCACATCCTTCAAAAAGAACAGATTTTATATGGTAAGTTTATGCTTTCCAGCTGAATGACTTGCTCTATTTTTCCTAGTCAACTTCTCTCTCCCTATTCTGCCTTTGTCATCGGATTGTTCCCATGCCTTAGAACTTATAACATGATTTCTCCACATGTGATTTTACTTGCTTGAATGTACTTCGATCAAAGCAAGAAAGTGTGCAAGTGGCTTCCTCATTATAGGAACTTTGCATTGCAGTAGCTTCACGGAGCTTTGTTTTCTTGGCAGTTGAGTAGCTTTCTCAAATCCTAGGTTGCTTTTACCCCATCTTCTAGCACAAGAAATGTGATACTGTCATCTAGTGACATCTAGTACCATATCCTGTCTCAGAGGGGGTGATCGCTGTTTTGAGTGTGGATGTACCGTAAGATGACTTGTATCATGGCATTATTATCTTTGCTGTCTTCTTTCTAATAATTTCTAACATGAAATTTTCCAGTTTTTGCTACCATAGCACACTGAGCGAACAACTTTTCAGGAAGCTTTCTTTGTGGCCCCAAAATTATCTTTCATGGATGGTTATAGTAGCCAATCTAGACCCTGTTACCAGGGGTTATGTTATGTTTTTGTTTGTATGACTAAAAATATTTCCTTTTTTGTTTTTGTGAGCTGCTTGGGTGCTGTACAGTTGAAAGGCAGGGAATAAACCTTGATAAATGACAAAGTGACTTTCCAAGACAAGGACAGGAACAACAGCAGCAGTGGTTCTCAAAGACTAGGGAACTGTTGCACTCAGTGCTGGCTAAGGATTACCTAGAATACTGTGCTTAGATGTGGATAATGCTGAATAAGGCTACAAAGATGACAAAGGATCTACAAAACGAGTTATTTGAGTCGGATGCCCTGGATACATTTAGCTCAGAGAAAAATTAATCTTTTGGTGGGGTGAAAGTTTACAGTCTGAAAGATGTTTAAAAGGATAACCCTTTCCAGTGAGAATGGGCCAAGAAGCTATGGCCCAGCAACAGGATTGCCACATTTTTGAGCAGTTCATCAGAAGAGCAAGATGCCTAGGGAATCTGTGGTCAGACACCTCGCGGATCTGTTTTAGATGTGGAATGTCCTGTCTTGGGATTGCATGGTAGTATCACGGGGAACCTTTCATCTCAATGATTCTACCTTGAGAGACAAGCAAGAATGCTGCTGTCTTTCAGTTTACCAAGCGAGAACCAGAGGACACAAAGAGTGCAGATTCTGACAGAGATGTATTTAACGAGAAGCCATCTAAAGAAGAGGTCATGGCAGCCACTCAAGCTGAAGGGCCCAAAAGAGTTTCTGATAGTGCCATTATCCACACAAGCATGGGAGATATTCATGTCAAGCTCTTTCCTGTTGAGTATGTATATGAGTACTTTTCCTTTTTTATTTTTTTATTTTTTGTTATAGCTTTCTGATGCTCTCAGAAAAGTACTTTGAGGTACTTACTACTTTTGGATCATGCACTAACCCCGGGTAGCATGGACAGCTAATGCTTGCAGTTCCTACCCCTAGCTTCCGGGAATTTCCCCTGTCCCTGCAGCCTTTCCCATGCTGCATTCAAAAAGCCCCCTGATCCTCAGCAACTTCTCAGGAGAGAAGCATGAGCGGGTAAGATGGCTTGAGCTTGCACACGTTGCACAAGTGTAAGCTGTGGAAGCTACCCACCATTGATAGATCTATGCCTGCTATCTTTTGATTTTATTTCATTCCTTTACCTCTGCTGTGCTGCCATGTTCTCTCTGAAGTAGCAAATTCTTTTGTAAAAAGATTCAAAAGGCAGGTGTTGGCACATCTCTTCACAGCTGGGGTCCATGTTCCTATGTATACAGTGGAGCCTTACTTTACATTGGTAATCCGTTCCGGAGACACCATTGTATTGTGAAAATATTGTAATGTGAACCCAATAACGCATTGGTTTGGGGTAATTCGTTCCAAGGCCTCGGAAGTTGATGTTCCTGCCACAGATCTAAGCTATTTCCCTCTCTAAAAGGTGCCTATTGCTCTCTTTAGGGGCTATGGTTAGCAGTTTATACAATGTTTAATTATAAAACACAAATTGCAAGGCTGTATCCTTCCCTCTACACATAGCCACGATGTTAAAAACCAGCTGCTGCCGGTTGAGACACTATCTAGAAGGCTTGCGTTTGCATCAGCTTTCACATCGGCTATATTCTTCCCTCCATACTCACAGCCACATTTTAAAACTGCTGCTGTTGGCTGAGGCCCTACCGAATGCTTGCATTTGCATCACTGATTGGTTTATCACCCATGAGGTCCTGTTGATGGCAATCATGAGTCCATTGTAAAGTAAATAACTTATTGTATAGTGAACCTTATTTTACTGTGGAGAGTCCATTGTAAAGTGATTTGATTGTAAAGTGAACCTTTTGTAAAGTGAGGGTCCACTGTACATGTTTCCCCAGTGTGAGATGATCAAAACCAGACTTGTGCCTGCTTCTGCTGTCTTATGCATTGTGAAATGGAGAATGAGCTTATAAGCCTGCCTTTTTTTTTCTTTAATGAGAATGCAGTGTTAATTGCCATATGCAAACATAAAAAGAATGCAGTATTGAACCAAGAACAGTCTTCCTACTGTGATCTGCTGGGTACCCTGAACCTAGTTCTTTGGAGACAGCAACATTCGCTGCAAGGGCTCTCCCTTTCATTGCAGCATCTAGAAGAGAAACTAATTTAAAACACTAACTTATGACAATGTAGTAACATCTAAGACCTCCAATTGCAGATGCCCCAAAACAGTGGAAAATTTCTGTGTACACAGCAGGAATAGTTACTACAATGGACATACCTTTCATCGCATCATAAAGGTAATTGATGACTAATCATTGCTTTTCATATTTGTAACACCAAGTACTAATTTTGTGTATTGCTGCTATTGCTATTACTAATGAGTTTAATGACATTGCTTTGTTGAATTTTTTTGGTTTAGATGCATATTCTTTGACTCGCCAGTCCTACAATGGTCATGTGTTGCCTATTTTATGAGCAAGGTCTACCTAAGGATTTTGCAGGTCTAAAGGAATTTGTGCAAAATTTCCTAGTTGTTGCATCCCAACAATTGGTGTGCTGTTCCTGCAACTGCTACCAGTATATTGCTACAGACCCATTGCTTCCACATCATAATCCACCTGCAGTGGGTGTGTAACAAAAAATGAGGAGCTCGGTGCTGATCTCCAGCACTGCAGATAGCAGTGGAGAAAAGGGACTCTCTGAAACTAAAATTGGACTCTCCTCCTGCATTGCATAGCTGTCAGGGGCCAGGGAAGGATTAGAGACAACTCTTAACCTGGTTCCCGGTAGCTTCCTGTGAGTAAACTTTATTGCCCAAGGTATGAGGGCCACCAAGGCTATGATTGAGCTTAAACAACTACAAGCAGGCAACAAGTTAAAACATAGAAAGAATTAAAACTACAAAAGGAAGGGGGGAGGTTCCCCCTGAGGGTTTGCCTCTTGCCAGTGACAGCAGGATTCAGATGCTGTTTGTTTTCTGTGCCAGCAGCACGGCGTGCATAGAATTGTGCCCCAAAGCAGACACGTGGGGATAGTTACCCAAGTAGCTGCTCTTCCCACCCTCACTCAGAAAAGCAGACAAAGATCTCTGTTCCAAACATGTGTATACACACTTTCCTGGGAGTAAGCCCTATTGAACACAATGGGACTTGCTTCTGAGTAGGCTTGCATAGACGGTAGGCAGGCAGACAGCACTCTCCCACCCCCACCATTCCAATAGGAAGTGGATCGAAGCACTGACGAAGAGCAAACAAGGGGGATGGCCAAAAAAGGAAAGGGCAAGCTGTAGCAAAGGAGGACAAAGGAAGTGCCATCTTACCTCCTTCAAGGACTCAAAACTCACATATCAAAACCTTGTGAGATTTGTACCCATACATTCAAAACCCCATGTGGAAGACTCCAAACCCATGGATAAAGAGGCACTTGGATATTCTGTGGCAAAACAACTCATGAATGTCTCACGGATAAGAGAATGTAGATGGGTTTTGCATCCAAATGTGCAAAATGCCCAGTTCCATATGGGCTTTTGTACGTTGGGCCAATGATTCTCAGTCCCAGACCAAAGGTCACCCAGCCACTTGAACCCAGGTTTTCTGATTCCAAGTTGGATACTCTAACTACTACATGATACTGGTCATGTGTTCCACATTAAAAGGGAAAGCAATTTTCTTGGTAGAGTCTGATAATTGGGTTCTTTTATATTTTGTTTTATTGAGAGCTATGATTCTGGTAAGTTTTGTTCTTTTGTGGACTGGCACATCCTATGGGAAAAGGCGTAAAAAGTCCCTGGCCCAGCTGTTTTCCACACTGATAAATGGGACCACTTATATTCCAGACTCCCATTTTTTTGATGTTTCTGCTGCAGCTGTTTGCACTGCTAAAATGGCAAACTGCTTTTCAGTTTAAAAATGTACACTGAAAGTGATTAGTCTTTTCAAAATGTAGTAGAAATTAAACAATCTAATGCTTCAGAATATTTCACTGCGTTCATGGTCCTCCTTACTTTAACCCATCAGGCTAACCCTGGCCTATAGCCCAATCCCGATAAACTCTGGCGCTGGAACGAGCGTTCCGGTGCCGGAAGACGTCGCAAACATGCCGTAAGGAACGTTTGCGCCTCCTCGAGAGCCGGGAAGGCCGGCCGGCCCAGCTCCGGTGCCGGGAGGACCCCGCCGACACCGCACCCTGGTAAGTCAGGATCCAGCGGCCAGGGGGTTGGTTCGCCGGGCAGGGGAGGGTGGCCATTGGCCCAGGCGGCCTGGGAGGGGGCGGGGGATGGCCGTCTGTATCCTGACCTCCGCTGGGCGTCGGGGCCTTTACACGGCCTCCTCTTACTTCCGCCAGCAAAATAGCTGGCGGATATTCCGAGGAGGCCCATCCAGGCGGGCCTCTGTTTACACTCAGGAAAGGGGACGAGTGTCTCCTTCCCGGAGTAGACCTCCCGCCCAGCGGCCACGCTGGCTGCCGGTGCACAGGATCCAGCGGGCGGCCATGGGCCACCGGCCGGATCCTAGTCAGGATTGGGCTGCCCGTCTCGAGCACTTACACATTTGATTTGGTTCTCATTGCAATGGAAGTACAACAGTCTACACGTGTTCATCTTGGACTATTGCCAATTTGTTAAGCCCCTGAGAAAAGACGATGAAAGGAATCTGGGCCAGATAAACGCGTCTAGCAAAGGACCAGGGATGGTGGTTTAATCAGAGAAAGAAATCTTGTATACAACATTAACTGTCCCTCTGGCAATGAAGTGCTAATTGGACCAAATGCTTAGTTTAAATAAATTTAAATTGTCACAGTGTGGGAGGGTAAAATGTTTATTTCCAATGCAGGGCTTCATGATTCAGACTGGTGATCCTACTGGCACTGGAATGGGAGGTGAAAGCATCTGGGGAGGAGAGTTTGAGGATGAGTTTCACTCAACTTTGCGACATGACAGGCCCTATACACTTAGCATGGCTAACGCAGGACCAAACACCAACGGCTCACAGTTCTTCGTAACAGTAGTACCAACTGTAAGTAACCAGTTTCAGCCATCTGTTTAACTGTTGTTGAAAGAGAACCAGCTCCCTGTGAGTAGCAAGGTGTATTTTGGGCTGCTGAGAATCGGAACGAATTAAAAAGGAGCACAACTGAGAATGGAAAAAATTCCAAGCACAACTGCAGCAGTGAGCTTCTGTTTTCAAGAGACAAAAGGCTTATGCCTGCAGTTGTGCTGTGCTTCAGATGGGTCTTGAAAGAGTGAGATCCACTCCTTCTGAGTGTCCCTAAAACGTCATGGTCCAAAGTGAGTTCTAACTTTGATCTCACTTCATGTTGGGCACAAGTGCACTTACCAAGTTAAAATGCTTCCTATTTTCAAGTACATTGGTGGATGTTTGTGGTTCTTTATGCAAAAATTCCTCCATATAGAAAGCTGAATGCTCAGACATCTAAACCCCCCACCCGCAATGTGAAGTGGTACTATCTAGAAACAGTTGTACCATCTCCTCTTCTGTTTCAGAACACAGTTCTGAAACCTATTTTGCACCCCATAGCACCTTGCCGTTAACTCTCCTTTTTCTGTTTCTTGAGTCTTTTTAACTACCTGCCCCTTCCCTTTCCAGTTTGTGTGTTCGCTCTTCACCTCCATTGTAATCTTCTTTCTCTACTCTGTTTTTGTCATCTTAGGTGGTTTATACCACACTTATCAGACTTTTTACTCTGTCTGACACAGGTGAGCCTTATGTTCTAGATGGCTGGCTGCAACATACTTTGTGGCTTGGAAGCTATGGTTTTGCTAATGCAACCTAAAATTGCATTCCCCTTTCTTGCAGCTACATCACGCTGCTGACTCATGTTCAGCTTGTGATCCACTGCAACACCAAGGCCCCTTTCACACATTGTACTGCCAAGCTCGGTATTGCCCATTCTAAACCTGTGCTATTTACTTATTTGTTTTGCCCTAAGTACAGAACCTTGCATTTGTCCCTGTTGAACTTCAGTTTCAGCCCAGTATTCCATTCTATCAAGGTCTTTACTGTCTTCTGTGGTGTTAGCAATTTGTCCCAGGTTAGTGCTACCTGCAAATTTGATAAGAATTCCTTTTATCCCTTCACCAAAGCTACTGATGATGTTGAAGAGAACCTGACCCAAGACAGAGCCCTGGGCTACTCCACTCCAGGTTAACAAAGAGCCATAGATAAGCACTCTTTGTGTAGGGTTGCCCAGCTAATTGTGTAGCCCATATTTTGCTCTCAGGCTAATCAAAATGTCACGGGGAACTTTATCAAATGCATTACCAAAATTAAGACAAATTATGTCTACAGCATTCCCACCAACCAATAAGCTAGTAACCCAATAAAAAAAGCAATGAGATTTATCTGGCAAGATTTGTGAAAAATCTATGTTGGCTTCTAGTAATCACTGAATTGATATCCAGATGTGTACAGACAATTCACCATGAGGAATGATCCCAATACATTTTGTTGCTCTCTCTTCTTTTAAACACTCAGTACTTAAACCTGCTTGTTGTTGCTCTTGACATCCCTGGTCAGCCTCTGCTCATAATATAATATACAGTATTTATATACCACCTTTCTTGGTCATTGGATTTCTCCTCCGACTTTAATCCAAGGCGGTGTACATGGGCAGGCTGACCTAACCCCCTTAGGGATTTTACAATATACCGGTATATAAATGTCCAATCTTTCATGAACGGCTACTTTCCAGTTGGTATCCTTTTTACATTCTGCTGGCTGGCGCCTCCCACACTCGACCGACGCAGCTGGAAGCTCTTATCTCTCCTCCTGGAGGCTTTCACAGCTTTTTGCCAGCAGTGTGTCTCGAACTTACCACGTTCACCGGGCTTTGAAGGCAGCAGCTGTCCCAACTACGCCAGACTCTTCTGACTCTTCATACTGAGCTTTGGCATTCCTGACAATCTCCCCTACACGTCTGTGCTATTTGTTTATATTCATCTTTGGTGATCTATCTTCCACTTCCTATACATGTTGTGTTATCTTTTAGTCATCACTAAATGCAGTCATACTGGCTTTTTGGGATGTCTTCCATTTTTCTCTCATTGGAATTTTTTGATTTGCGCTTAAAGTAACTGCTCCTTAAGGAACAACCATCCATTTTAAGCTCCTTTCCCTCATTTGTTAATCTACCCATGGGATCCTACCTAACACTTCTCTGAACTTATTAAAATCAGTCTTCCTGCAATCTAAGGTACATGTTTCACTATACATGCCATTAGCTTCCCATAAAATTGAAAATTCCAACATTTCATAGTTATGGTGACCAGGAAAAGCCCACAGGAAAATTGCACACAGAAAAAAGCCCACTGTCAAATGGCTTCCACATATGGAGCTAGCTGGATAAATATGTACATAAACAAGGAGTTAAATGGTGTTCTTATATTCACTGGTTTCTTTTGCTCCGTCAACATCTTTGCACAGCCCTGGCTAGACAACAAGCACAGTGTGTTTGGAAGAGTTTCTAAAGGAATGGAGGTCGTTCAGAGAATATCAAATGTGAAAGTCAACCCCAAAACTGACAAACCCTATGAAGATGTCAGCATAATTAATATCACAGTGAAATGAAAATGGACGTCTATGAAAACTCAAAGCAGAGGAAGGAGACTACAGTGAGAATGGCATCTTATTTGCTTCAAAAACACTTCGGACCTGGTATTGGCCTTTCCAGTCACATCTGAGATGCTCTGAACAGTATTTTTAATGTTTTATAAAAAATAAACCACCTTAAAACCAGTTGTTTGTGTGATGTATATATTGGCCTGACTTCTAGCCTTAAGATATTTTCAGCAGTGTAAATACCATTGTATTCCACATAACCTCCCAAAATAGTATATTTATTTATTTAATTTATTTAAAGAATTTGTAGCCCGCCTTTCTCCCGAGGGCACTTAAGGCAGCTTACAACATATTAAAATACATATAAACACGTTAAAATAATTAATAAACACATTAAAAAAAAACAATTTAAGTTAAAACAACAACCCCTGTGGGTCACCTGTATTTACATATATTAAAAACCATTTGTTAAAAGGTCAGCCCACCATGTCAGACATTAAAAGCAGTCCTAAATAAAAACGTCTTAAGGCCCCACCGCAAGGCCTCTAAAGAGGGAGCCGTTAATTCCAGGGGGAGGGAATTCCACAATTGGGGCGCCACAGCCGAGAAGGCCCTATTCTGTGCCACCATCCCCCTCACTTCTGTCAATGGCGGCACAGTTAACAGGGCCCTCCCTGATGACCTCAGAGTACGGGTCGGATTATAAGGAAGGAGACAGTCCCTCAAATACCCTGGACCCGAGCCGTTAAGGGCTTTAAAAGTCAAAACTAGCACTTTGAATTGCGCCCGGAAACAAACCGGCAGCCAGTGTAGCCACCGAAGCAACGGTCCGATTGTGTCGAACCGACAGGCCCCGGCAACCAGCTGGGCCGCCACATTCTGCACTAATTGCAGTTTCTGAACAGTCTTCAAAGGCAGCCCCACGTAGAGCGCATTGCAGTAATCTAATCTAGATGTCACTAGGCCATGGGTCACTGTGGCCAGGTCTGCACGATCCAAGTATGGTTGCAGCTGGCGCACCAGCCGAAGCTGGGCAAAAGCCCCCCTGGCCACAGCCACCACCTGGGAATCCAGGAGCAGCTGCGCATCCAGGAGAACCCCCAAGCTGCAGACCTGCTCCTTCAGAGGGAGTACAACCCCATTCAGAGCACTGGAGTACAACCCCATATCTAACACTGGAGCAGCACTGGCAGGAACTTGAAGTCAATACTGTCAGTGTGCAATATAAATACTGTGTTTGCTTCTGTACACCATAGTTCAAAGAAGATATTGACAAGTGAGAGAGCAACAAATGATCTTGAAGAATAAATTCCTATGAACTTCAAACAGGTACAGGGAAATATACTGGTAAGGTTCCAATTTGACATATTTCAACCATTGTTTATGGTATGGGTTTGTTCATGTGGTTGGTGTGTGTGTGTGTGTGTGTGTGTGTGTGTGTGTACACAGACTTACTGTTTTTATCTTAAGACTCATACCACCCTTCTCCACAAAGATCCACAGTGGTTTATAATACAAAACACATACCACAATATGAACTTCATTTAAACTGCAACCAATCTGCAAGGTCAGGTACAACTACTGTACTGTAACTCTTAAGATGTTACAGTATCATCTAACAAAGGCCTTCTCAAACAGCCACATCTTGGCTAAACACTTACAGTGTTGGTGTCTGACCTGTTAAGGAATGATGTTCCAGAAAGCCAATGCCACTACTGAAAAAGCACTGCTGCTTATGGCTGCCCATCAAGCATCTGATAGGCCAGGTACCAAATGCAGGGCCCTCAGAGGATGACCTGAATGTACAGGGCAGCACATACAGGAGAAGGCTGTTCAAGAAACCTGGTCCTAAGCCATTTGGGTCTTCAATGGTTAAAACCAGAGTATTTAATTGAGCATGGAAGCAAAGAGGAAGCCAGTGTGACCTGTAGGTGTTACGAAAAGTCCAATGCATCTTGCCTTTTTCAGTGGCTAATTGTTGCAGAAAGTGCCCCCCCCCCCCCCACGGAAGGCAATATGCCAAAACATGTTGGGCTTTCAACAACAGTCACAATAAACTGGCTCCTGCCCATCTGGAGGTTTCTTTGGCTTTTGCAGCCAGATTTCTCTAGGAACAGCTGTTGGTGCACTAGCCAAAGCTAATGGAAGACATTGCTGCCACTCAGTCTTCCTCCATAAGGAAGTCAAGCAGCACCCCCAACTGTGAACCTGCTCTTTCAGGGGCAGTGCAAGCCCATCCAGCACAGGTTGTAAGCCTATTCCATGCAGAACCAATCATTTGGTTGAGAAAGTGGTTTCCCTTGTTCAACTACACTAGTTAAACCTCAGTCAATCTCTAGTACATTAATGATAGAATCCTTACAGATTCTACTTTTCCTGAAGTTAAACGTTAAAGGAAAAACACTATTTCTGTGGAAACAGTGGCAAAAATGAGCATCAGAAAGGACACACACTCAAATTTTGGTTAAAAGAACTTTTATTAAGAGGCCGAGGCCATTTGGAAACTGCACCAGCACAAGAGTTAAATCTAAAAGTGTTTTCTTTTTGTGAGCTCCACGGTAGCTCCAAAACGTGGACACTTTAGTGCCACAACCCCTCCCCCACTCTTAGTCATTCATTCCTAGTCAAGAATTAGAAAATTTCTTACAGTTAAAAGCTTGTGTTTACCAGGAGATGAAGCTCTATACATTACGTTACTGTTAAAAGTAAATGTTAACATGCTTTTTTATAGTCATTGAACGTTAAATTTGTTTCACAGTTAAAACTCTATCCTGATCCAATTTTGTTTTAACAACATGCCTCTAGTCAAACAGTTTGCTCTTGAGAAAGAACTTATTCCAACTTAAAAATCTCGTGGGAATTGAAGAAAGCTGGCAAACATCAGTACATTAAACAATCCAAGCTCAACGAACTGTGAAACAAACTAAAATTTACAGTAGAAGTAGTTATATACAATACAAACAAGCCGCTAAGTATCTGGTAATACTCAAGTTCAGACAGCTGCAACACCAATTTTCACAGTCACTTGAATTTATTTCAATTAAATAATACTTTCATACAAGCACACTACATCTGTAGCCGAGCTTGACTTTTGTCAGGAGTAAGGAGTAAATAAGTTTTCCAAAACAAGTATTTATCAACAGTGTCCTAAAACAAAAATCAGCATCTTGAATGTTTTACAAGTAGTATAGAGCCAAAAAACAAACAAAAAAGCAAAAGTTACAGCAATTAAAGCCACTAGAAAACAATTCACATTTAGCCTTCCCAACCGCTGCATATCAAGTGGTGTCATGCATTTAATATTTTATTTTTAACACTTAAGAGTGCAGAAGTGAAGGTCTAGCCTTCTTACTGAAATTTTAATCAAATATTCAAATTATTTCAACAATACACGGTCTTTCACCTACAAACATTGTCTAGTCTTACAATATATTTTGAGTAGGTCATAGTTGAGGGACAGAAGAGAATTTTGGGGGTAAATCTCTGGGCAACTATAGTCTGTCACTGCACCTAAATATGGTTTAGCAAGGATTTTCTCTTAAATTCAAGTGGACAGCATACTTCCTAGCCTGGAATTTATGGTACCCTTTTGCAATTATTCCTTCCTTATCCAACACTATGAAAAATGGTCTATGCCTAAAGTGTTGGCAGCAGAATCCTATACCACTGCAGCTTCTGATTAGCATGCAGACGGAACTAGTAACACTTTTCTTCATCAACTGACACAGAATATTCATCATCCAGGCTGTAAATGTAACAGATCTCAGTAACAGGGTTGGTTATAAAAGCAAGATATTAACCTAGTCACTTTAGCAGCAAGATTTTGAACAGGTGTATTTGAAGCAATTTAAACACATTTTGCATTGTGTTATCTGTGTTAGTGATATATGTTGGTGGTGAGGTGTTCTCTGCCAATTTGCATACTGCTATACTAAAGGATCACCTCATTACTGTGTTATGTACAGAGAAAATTGTCATTCAGGACTTCTAAGAGGATCATCATTATCAGGAACCAGAATCTGGCTTCAAATACACAACTGAGCCTGAAAAGCAAGACTGTACCTCTCCATAGGATAGCGTTAATAACATCTGCTTGTTTCTTTCTGATCGTTATCAGTTGTAACCTGAGAATACAGAACTGCATCAAAATAGAAACTATTAAGTCTGGTCTGTCTTCAACCAGTCATTCTTCCTCTATTAGAAGAAAGCCTCCTCAAAACACAGTACCGTATTAAAAATCTTCTCCAAAATCCCTATATTAGGAGGTCTGCATGAAAATTATCCCAGTGTGCAACACTTGGGGGGTCTATCGAATTAGCATGTTCTCTTCCTCAAAGCACTATGATTGAAGTGCTAACAATCAATGTCTTCATTAATTTAAATATTGCCCTAACAAAATACAAGATGCTCAAAGCAGCCTAACTGCTAAACAAAATCAAAGTTTGCTAAATCTAGCATCCTCATTAATCTGCCAATCAGGAAATTATGCAAAACAAGAAGCAGCCTATCAAATACAGAATCTTGGTCAGAAAGAGATGGTTGCAATTTGAAAAAAATGCTCAGTCCAACTCTGAGTAAAAATGCAACTACTTTACTGTAACACGGGAACCACATTGTGCTTCAAAGTCTCATGGATGGGGAGGTACAAGAAATGTACTGCACCTTATCAAGACTGCACCTAATTTCCTATCTAGTAGCATAGAACATACGGTAATGCCTGATCCCGGGGAGAAAAATGATATGTAAAAATATATTATCAGAAGAGAAGGTAACAGCAAGTCCCAATGGACACATAGGATATGGGATCCTAACCATATCACAGGACAGGGAAAACAACATTTCAGAAGCTGTGTAAAAAACTTTGTAAAAAGAAATGTATATTTAAGCCAAACTTCCACTGGCTATTTCAACAGACACACAAATGTCACAGATGTTAAAATTTCAACTAGGATATGTTCAGGATCATTAGGGAAGTCTTCTCTTCAACTATCAGCTTAGGCACCCTATTCACCATTAACCCAGTCTTATTAGTTGCTCCATCCAGAAAAACCTCTTATTGCTGGTTCTTCTACAAAGCAGTCCTTTTTTTTCTCCAGAAAGATGAAAAATGGGAGATGAAAAAATAGAAGGGAGCTTTGGTTGCAGACATTTAAGTTAAGATAATATTTGGAACTCTAGGGGAAGATCTGGAAGAGAACCAGGAAACACTCCTTGGGAATTGAAAAGGTAATCTCAGTCCCCAGAGATTGTTTGGGAAGAACAAATGGACAAATGAGGTACCCAAAAGCAGAAACAGCCTGGGGTTTCCAACCCACCCCAAAAGTAGTAGGAAGAAGTCAAGTCAATGGGATTGCCTAAAGCAGACCCTAGAATCCCAACATTCAGAGATCCTCTTCACCAGTCCTACTTGCTCTTCTGCTATTTTCACTACCAGATGACACCTGTGCTGCCTGCACATGTTCCATGAATCCTTATTTCATCCCTCCACCCTGCTGTTGAATAAGTTTCCTAACATCCCATGATCTTTTGAAGGCTTTAGCCTGAACTATAACTTTTCTTTTTCATCTCTGCTATGGAAATCTTGCTTTTTCTCCTTTCTGCTGTTCCCCATCCCAACGATTCTCAGGATCCATCTGTGGCACCAAAGGCAATGTTTCCCTATGTGGAGTTCCCTATGTGAACTCTTGAGATAAGCAGCCTTTTAAGTGGAGCTTTCAATGCCAAGACTAAATACATATACACTAGCTTCTTATAATTTAGATTGCTTTAAGAAAATATGGAAAAGAAAATGGAAATTAATAAAGTAATTAATAGTAACAGTCACAGATTGTGTTTGATACATTGCAAATAAATGAATGTATGAGCCACTGAAGGTGCAATCATTTTTCCAAAACAAACAGGAAAGCGTATGATTAGTGGGAATTGTTGATTGCAGCTCCACCTACATGTTAGGAGTTACACATATATGCTGGGAGTTTTTGATTTGTTTGTTTAAGTTTTTATTTAAGAGAGTGTGTGGGTGTGTGTAGTTAAGCACAAGTTTAGGAGAATTCTCTCAGAAGTAGTAGAAATCCTAGTTCAGGATTGAAAGTTGTGGCATGATCTAATAAAACACAGCACTCAAGTCTACGTTTAAGTAGTAAAGCTGTCATCTAGAACAAAGAGTTGGACAGTCCCTGCTACTTTTTAACCTACCGCAAGTTTTTAATGGAGATAATGCCAAGAAACAGCTTTGAATGTTTGTGCATCCATTTCAGATCTGGAAAACTTTGTTAATGCAGAAAGGTAGCCCTCTGAAAGGAGCTAGGTCAAATAAAGTCCTGATAGTACTCAGGCAGAGATTAGTTTTCAAAACTAAAACTAATCTCAAGCAGAGATTAGTTTTAGGGAAGTCAAAAATCTTTCATGTTTTATTTCTTTAATAATTAAGACACCTTTCCTGGAAATCCACCACACCATATTCAATTACTGCAATTTACAGGAATTACAGACTCACTATACCACATCTTGATAAGCATTCCAGAAAAACCATTAGTTTTTTTCTTTAGGAAACACAGCTTTAGACACAAAATCCTTATTTGACCATCCAAGTTACACAAACAAGTTAACTGATTTCCAAGCTTCGTGGCTTAAGCCACATCCAGTAACAGTAACTTAAGCCACATCCAGTACACCTGCAGCTACCAGATGTCTTGAGAGCCAGTCCAGTCCTTCGTACAGTCCCATGGCACTTCGGGCATCACAGCCTTGAATGTACCAGCTACGACCACAGCAGAGTTTGTGGAGACTCAACAATTCTGTGATTTCTTCCACCGAAAGTGCTCCTGCTACATCCTGTAAAGAGCAGTTGTTTACTTAAGGTCCAAAGGCTGTAGTTTTATCTCTATAAGTAAACCAATCTGCTACTTACATTAAAGTAGCTTTTATAAATTTGTTTCATCACTCCTATTTTGCACTAGCAAAATGAAAAGAAATGGGGGGAGGGGGGAAGGAGACAGAAGCTGACCACAATACCTGCTTATTGGCAAAGATCAGTAACAAAGCATCTCGCAACTCCTTCTCTGTTAACAGTTTCGCAAGTTCACTGTGTGCCTCGCTGACCCTGTCTCTGTGGCTGCTATCGATAACAAACACCACCGCTATAGAAAGAGAAAAATTATCCAGCAATTTTTGTACACAATTTCATTCTATACTCAGATATCAAGTGTATACGTAAATAAGCTAAATTTCAGGCAAGGGGTGGGGAGATGAAAGTCTCGTACTCCATGGATTAAATTTTAACTGGACTTGTACAGCTTTTCCAGAATTTGTTTATCACTAAGTAATTATTAAACTGTTTTCTTTACAAATATACACTGAATAATTTGTCATAAAACTAGTATCAGTTTGAAGCAAGAACCAGTTACTATATCACAAAGTAAAAATATAGCATGTGACTCTAGAAGGCTGAACATTTCAAGTTTTACCAGTAAATGTTTTTATAAAATGTTTTTTATAAACCATTATAGCCAAACTTATGCAAGTCAGACACCAAGATAGTATCTTGCAACCAGAGCATAAAAACAACACTCACTGACTTCCATGTAACCTACTTTCAAGCACAGCACCTACGATTACAGGCTTAGACCATAAGCCAAGCAAACACCTGTAGTCTTATCTAGGTAAAGGTATCCCCTGACAAATAAGTCCAGTCGTGTCCGACTCTGGGGTGTGGTGCTCATCTCCATTTCAAAGCCGAAGAGCCAGCGTTGTCCGAAGACGCCTCCATGGTCATGTGGCCGGCATGACTCTCCTTGCCGCAGCGCGTAGCATGCAGCTGGAACACGGAGCGCTGTTTACCTTCCCGCAAGCGGTACCTATTTATCTACTCGCATTAACATGCTTTGGAACTGCTAGGTTGGCAGGAGCTGGCCAAGCAATGAGCGCTCACCCCGTCGCGGGAATCGAACTGCCGACCTTTCGATCGACAGCTTATGGTTCAGCGGTTCTATCTAGTTCTTATCTAGACTGGCACAATTATTAATTTTATCTCAAATAGTCAAGGTAACAAAACAAAACAGCACATTCTTACCTTGAGTGTTCAGGTAATAATGTTTCCACAGAGGCCTCAGTTTGTGTTTACCTCCTACATCCCAAATAGTGAACTTTAGGTTTTTATATTCTACAGTTTCAACATTAAAACCTAAGAGGGGGAAAGGACCATTTAATCATATTGCTAACAAAATATCCATACATAAAGTTTACCATTTCCAAATCCGTGTTACTTGCCTATTGTTGGAATGGGTTGCATGAACTCATCCTGCTTTAGTTTAAACAAAATAGTAGTTTTGCCAGCTCCATCTAATCCCAAAGTTACAACCCGAATCTCCATTTTTGGCCCAATGTGCACCCTGTTATCCTGTAGCAGAGAGAAAACAGACGGAGAGAATGCTTTGATGAGAGAAGTTCAAAATATTTGAGACTTCCAGTTCAGGAAAACCCCTGATACGATGCATTATGTATGTTTCTTGCATAAGGAGTATTGTTTAAGGTTTCATAAATTTCCAAGATCAGGTGCTACAATGAAAAAAGAGAGGGGGGGAACACTGTTCTACTTCATAGGAAAACATTTGCATGTGCCTCTAAACTCCAGCCCCGAGAAAAGTCACTTCTAAATGTCAGAGGACTTTCTAGAGTGGTCTCCAATACAGTGAGAAGAGCTGCAATCAGAAGAAGTGGTTGGCAAGTCCCTGATGTGTGCTTAAAAGTGTTTAGGCATGCACACAGGACTCTTTGAATCTCTGCCACTATATCTTTTTTATGATGTAGGTGTTTCATTTTCAAAAGGGTACAGCCTGCCTGTGTCCATGAGACAAATATAAGAACAAACACAGCATGGTTTGCAAGTGGTACAATCAGCCCCCCAAAACACAATAATAGTGAAGTAGTATCTCTTCTCTCCCTCCCACCCTAAGCCTGGGTATTTGTTTGCTGGAAGATAAAGGCAACAACAAGCATAAAAAGCTACATATGATTAATTTCTTTCCATTTCTATATGAAAGTAATGTTTTATCTCATAGGCAGCACAATCTTGCACAATTTGGCCGGCCACTGCATACTGTGCAGGATGCGACCCGCGCCAGAGCGGCTAGGGTTCACCTCGGGGGAAGGGTGTAAGCCCCGGAGGCCCCAATGGGCCTACTCGGATGCGCATCAGCTCTGGAGCTGGCGCACAACCAGGGAGGCCGTGTAAGGCTGGGCCCAGCTCAGGAAGGGGCTTCGGACATCGGCACAGCCTGGCACCGATATCCCTGCCTATTCCCAGGTCAGGAAGGCCAATGGCCCCCTCACCCACCACCCTGGCCCACCCTCCCACCGCCTGGCGCAGCATCTACCTGCGTCTGGTGGCATGGGAAGAGGAGGACAGCGAGGAAGGCGGCAAAGTGAGCACCGCTTACTCCACAGGTGCCGCGAAAGTGCAATATGGCACTTTTGCGACACCTTAGGCTGGCAGAGCACGCGCTCCACTGGCCTAATGTTAGGCAGGATCGCGCCGCTAGTCAGACAAGTCTTTATTTCAAAATATACATGATTGCTTCCCCCCCCCCAAGGTGTGTTTGTGGGAGTGTTTAAAATAATATATGGAAGTTTCTGGTTGCACTTTTGGCTATAGATCACAACCCCCTTTTAATGAGATTTAATGAGCAGAGATTTCACCTCCTCCTTCCTCACCTTGCAATTTGCTCTTCAAGCTCCCCAAGTTTAAGAGCTAGCTAGCAATTCAGAGGATATTTGTTGCCCAGCACCCTGGAAGAGTACAAATGCATCACCAGGGTTTATAGCCAGAGTCTTGAAGCAATCTAAAAATTGGGAGGCCCCGTACCTTTGTGAAAGTGACTGGAATGCTAGCATCTAATTGTATGTGGTCTGCAAGCTCTGTAAATTGTTGCTGCTGTTTCTGAAGTGTCTCCAGAAGTCTTGTAATCTCTTGCTTGGCCAGCACAACTCTGCAGTCATCCTAAAGAAGGGAAACTAAATTTAATGCAACAAAAGCAGCACTAATTGGTGGTTTTCTCTCTCAAAACCAATTCAATAAAAGTTACATATTTACAAAACTAATTAAGATGTACTGTATGGCCATATTTAAAGTAGAACTTTAGCTCAAGCATATTTAAAACTCTGCTGTTACTGAAGTAAATTCAACTGTTTTATAATACATCAACCGAAAAACACAAGACAGGAATGTATGTTGTTCACATAAGGTTTTTGGTCTTAAGTGTATGTAGCACCACTACAGTATTGTTTTATTCACTAGAAAAAGCCATAGGCAAATTTGCCAGTCACTATTTAACTATTTCCCCAAAATCTAAATGAAAAAGGAAATCAAAGTCATAATTTAAGATGAGTGCTACTGCAATCCTATATACATTTTATATAGGATTAAGCCTCGCTGAGCACAATGGGACTTATGAGTAGATATGCACAGGATTGTGCTGTACGTTAATTTTGCTGGTTACTTCTTTTCTTTAAACTTGGACCCAGTGGTGAAGCTGGGGGGGGGGCTAGGGCCCCGGGGGCCAGGCCTCTGGGGTGTGTGTGTGTGTGTGTGTGCACGCACCACAGGGATGCCGTTTAATAATAATAAATTAGTTATTACTTATTGAATTATTTATTGAATTTATACCCCACCTTTATCCCCCATAGGGAGACCCATTTTTATTAGGACGTGTACTGTACTGTAAGGTTCTGGGGGGATGAAATGTTACATTTCTGTGAATGTTTTGGGATTATTTATTTATTTATTTATTATCTTAGTTAACATTATACATAATGAGTTTGTTGGGACTCGAGGGGGGCGCAAACATTTCATGGGTGCACTGGACACTAGCTCCTCCTCTGCTTGGACCCAATATAAAGTGGCACAACTTTGTTTTAACACTCAATTGATAAGGAAGAAAACTTCAGGGGAAAATATTTTCCCCTATAAATGTTTATACCTTTAAGATAGACAACTACTAGATTTCTACAGACCTTTCCATGCAACACTTCAGAAAGGTGACTCTCAAATAGTTTACTAAAAAAGACCTAGTGTAGATACTCCCATACTCCCACATGGAAAATTGGCCACCCCCACAATCCACCAGTACATTCCAGGTAACTGCTCATAAATCAGTAAGAATGAGACTTATATGTACAATTACAATAAAGATAAATAATTTACATCAAGTTTTCAAACATTTCCTATTTACAAGTGACCTAATTTTGTCAACAAGACAGTCAATGACCCAAGATTCATATATCCAGCGATAGATCTCAGCCACACTCCCTTACCTGCTGCAAGGTTTTTTCACAGTGAAGGCAAGCTGTTGAAACCTGGGACAACAGGATAGTCATGTCTTCTTGCTGTTGCCTAAGCCAGATCAGCTTTTCTCGCACATGGGCATCAACCACACTAAGTGCCATTTCTTCTTGGCGGCAAAGGGTTTCGTGAAGATCAGAAAAATAGGCTCGAACACATGAGCGGGCATTCTCTGCGGTACCTGGAACCTGCGTTGTTAGTTATGAAATGAAGGAGACGGGCCATTAAGCTGTTGGAAATCTGCTTCTAATTCAGAACTCTTATTTTTCTGTTTTCACCCCATCTCTACTGCCCAGAGTGTCTGATCACACATGCACACTGCTGCTGGCACTTGTAGGCATGTAAGTAACCTGAGTGTGCGTCTGCCCATGAGCCCTGTCTACAGTGACTCACTGGCTGTGTGGGGAGTTGCTTGAGCTCAGTTTCCCTTAGCACCTCAGCTTCTGCCTCTGTCAGACTCATCTGCCTCTTTTTTCACCTGCCTCAATTCTTGCTTCTTTTATTGACTACCAGTCAAACCCTCACCTCACCCTCCTTCAAGAACTGATAACAACAAGTGTGACTATCTTCCTTGAGAAAGGGACTGTGCTGGTGTGGCATGTGTGCTTAAAATAACTTGTGTGAAATTTATTTAGGTTTTTTTTTTGGGGGGGGGGTCATAGATTGCAAAGGGGAGAGAACCAAAGGGGAGAATTGTGGGTGCTCACAAAATTGTGTATTTTTGTGTCATGGTATTCATGTCATGGTATAGGATAATCAATAAAGCTGATTTTAATTGATATTCAGCGTAATCCTATCCAATTTACACCACTGGTGTAACCAGTGGTGCAGCGAGAACGAGAGGCCCCAGAACAGAAAGGGGATTCAAATCCCCTCCAAAGAGGGATTCAATGGGGATTTAAATCTCCCCCCTCCCCAAGCCTCCTGGCTTGCCCTCTTCTTGTTCTTGAAAACAAGAAGACTTTCAAAGCAATTGATGACATGTCATAGGAGTCTGCTGTTCAAAGTAAAAAATCTCACTGGTGGCACAATCCTATTGCCAGTTTAAGCCGGCACAGCAACCACTGTGCTAGCTTAGGGTGTAACAAATGTGCTGTAAAGCACATTGCGATACCTGGAGAGGAAGCGGGCACCCACAGGAATGCCTGCACCATCCCACTGGTGCTGCAGCCAAGACAACAGTGCACCGGAGCAGGTAAAGTTAACTCCAGGCAGCGCAAGGGAGGGGATGTTACAAGGCGGGGAGAGGGCGAAGACAGGGGCAGATCAGGCCTGGGAGGTGGGCAGGATTGGCGGCACTAGTGCGTGCCAAATCCTATGCCCCCTCCCGGGCCTTTTCTGCCTGCACGGGACTTCCTGGATCTGCGCCAGCCATGGGGCTTGCATAGATCTGCCACATTGCAGAGGCTGGAGCTTTACTCTGTGTAAGGAAAAATGTCCCCTTATCCCGAGGAGACCTCCAGCCCGCTCCTTGCCAATGTTGGATACAGCTTGGGCTGCATGGTCCCGCAAGGCCAGTGCTGGTTAGGATTGGGCTGCCCGTGTGCCCAAGGCTTTTAGCATGCCTAAAGTAGTTCTCCAGATCCCAATGATATTTTAAACTACCATCTCTACGTTTCAGTAAAATCTATTACATTTACTTTCTCTGAATGCATTCTCCTAGATAATAGTTTTGCAAGATGCCCATCATCGATGAGTTAACCGAGGTAACTTTTTGGTTCTATTCCACTCCTTGCAGGAAGTGCTCTGCCCTCACCAATACCAATTTACTTATGAATAGGTGCCCTTGAAAACGGTTTACAAATACCAGATGATGTGGCACATTACTTTAAAAAACTATTAATACTTTTACCACCATCCACCTCCACCTTCTTATGCCACTTCAGCATGGATTGTGCCCTTCCCACCTCTTAGTGGCCATAGAAATATCAACTGCCCTGTGAGGAGGAGGAGGAGGAGGAGGAGGAGGAGGAAAATGAGAAGAAAGAAGCAACCAATGCATTAGCCCCACCCCTGCCCCTTTTCTGTTGTAATGATCTCTCCCCGTTTGATTTTATGCAAATTGCTTTGGGGGGCTTGTCAGATGAAGGGCCAGGTGCTTTAAATACATAAACACATCCAAGAGAAAAAAGTTGAAGTTAGAACAAAAATCATGTGTAGGCTGGAGAAACTACTAGATTGCTTACATGTTCTGTATGGGCCATTCCAACGCCATCTTCAATTATCTGTTCTCCTCCTTCTATCTGTTGGACTATTCCAACTAGTTTCCGTGAATAATCTGAGATTTCTTCTGTAAAGGTTCTTATACAGTGTGCCATGTCTAGAATGGAAGCACGGATCTGGTTTGCTTCTGGTTCCAAAACACTGTGCTAGGGGGAAAGGTATAAGAAGTAAATCTGAAAATCCTTTTCTAAAGTTCTTCCATCTGCATGTCTCTGCCAACACATATGAGGCAAAAAAAAAAAGAATAAACTTTGGACATCTTAAAACAAATCTTACCATGACAAGAGGGATTTTGACAGATGGCTGAAACAAGTATGTAAAGACTTGTTACATCTCAAACATTGCAGACAATGAGATATAGAAAAGCAATGTCTTGGTGGATCATGTACATTGCATTATTAAAGCGGTAGTCTAAAGCAGCGCTTCTCAAAGTGTGGTTCGGTTGCGGCCCAGTGGCAAGGTAGGTTGCCAAGTTGTGCCTGCCCGCCCTTGCCTCCATTTGGCGCCAAACTGGAGCCAAACAAATGCAACTGGAGGACTCACCTCTGGACTGTGCTCCCATGTCGCACCAGGCTCAGGACAGCCTTCACAAGCCCCAGAATGACTCCAGAAGTGACCTCCAGGTCACTTCTAGTCGTGTCCAGAGGCGTTTGAGGCCTCCAGAGGCTGGCCCGGGCCCAGTGAGACATGGGAGCATCGCTCAGAGATGAGTTGCAACGATCCACCGGAGGACAAGTTGGGTTGTGGCTTGGGTAAGTTTGAGAACCGCTGGTCTAAAGAATAGGAAAGGGAGCAAAATAATCTTCGACTGGTTACAAATTACAGGATAAAAAACCATGGCATAAAACCAAACAGTTTAAAAACTAACAGTTTAAAAGCAACGTTTCATCCAGGTTGTACTGGACTTTCTCAAGCTTACGCCTCAGTGGTTAAGAGACAGAATGGTAACTAGCCCTGGCCACACTGACACTTAACAAGTGGGACAAAATAATGCTCTGATATAATTAAGAAAAAAGGGCAAAAAACAAAGACACATTCCCCTTCACAGTGAGCCATGTACTAACACTGATATAAATGGAGAACACAAAGAGAACCTACTTTATGACCCTGATGCTTTCCGTATTCTTTGCACACACAGCACATCAGGGGAGTGGCTTGACAACCTTCTTCCAGGCACACAAATTCAATGGCATGCACCTGGTGCTGAGAACACATGGTCTTCTCATGAGGCTTATCAGCAAGGGGCACACGCCTGTGTTTTGCTAAAGTCTTGGTAGAATGTGTAAGTTGGGAACATTCTGCACACAGGTGAGTGGCACAAACTGTGCAGTAAACTGAGGCAAGATGAGTTTCATCTTCATCACAGCGAATGATGCACTAATGAAACAAAACGAAGAGATGACAAATGAGCACATTTTTATTTCAATTCCTATAGTACAGTAGGATGCAAATTTGTTGAACATTGGAGGTTTTATCAATTTGTTTAATGCAAATTAAATTATACCAGTATATGTTAAATCCCCAAATTACAGTGGTGATGTTCATCTCAAAACATGCAAAGCACTGAATCTATGGATGTGAAAGCTTGGCAATTTTGAAAATTGTAATGTTGGACCTTTCCAATCTTTTAACACTAATGGTGAACAAAGACTGAATAAAATATTGTGGGTATGTACTGCAAGACTCTAGCATTTGCTTTAGACCAGAAATGGCTCCCTGGACAGTTTCACTTCACACTGCAGGTAGAGAATCATATCTTTGAATAATCTCTTATAGGCTTACCATAGTCCAGGAATTGAGACGCGCTGCAGCCTAGAAAAGACACGAGCCTCTCCCAAGGATTCACCGCGGCGGACCAACGCGGTCGTCTCGTTTATCAGAAGTGCCGGAAGCCGTGGCTTGCATTGGCCCGCCGCGGTGCACTTCTGGGAGAGGCTCATGTCTTTTGCAGGCCGTGGTGGTGCTCGATTCCGGGACTATGGTAGGCCTACTTATGCCAGAAACTCCAGGGTCAAGAAAAACTAGAACAACAGATAGGTAGCCTGATCTTCTCCCTGACATGCTGTTTGTTTTCTGTATACAGAAAACTGTTTGATGTGAAGAATAAAAAATATACAACCTGTAATCTGAAGTGATAAAGCTCAGAAAGGGATGTATTCATTGGTATTTCTAAACATGTAGCTTGGCTCTAAGCAACGATCATCTTGATGTGATTAACACAAGCATACACTGAAAACTAGCTTATGGCAGTAAAACATTTTACTGGTATAACTGAAAAGGGTATTCTTACACTGAAATGGGTTAAATACCTGCCTATCAGACACTATCACTAGAAGTTATAATGAAATACAAAACTATTCATTACTACCTCTCCAGAGAGGCCAATAACTTCTTCGCTTGCCCCACATTGGCCACCAAGCCCATTTTGCAGCCGCTCCAGAAGTTCCAGCAAAGCAAAATTCTTTTTCAAGCCCCAGACACCAGAATCTCCTGTTTCGCAAAAAGAATGAAATCATTAAAGTCATTTAAGCAAAAGAACACTCAAAAACACAGTGTCAGACTGAGCCACACCATCATTACGGCTATTTTCTATATCGTACAAGTCTTCTGTTTAATCACATAATATTTCCTTTCTTTCTAATTGTTAAAGATACATTTAGAAACTTAAATAACTTAGAAACTTAAATAACTTTCATTCTTTATTGAATTGCTGTTTTTTTCTAAATCGTCAACCAGCACTTTTTATGTACCACAATTTTTTTTATAGTTACTACAATTTTTATACCAAAACTATAATAATTTCTTATTATGGTTGCACTTGGTGTATTACAACCAGGAAAGCAGAGTTTCCCTGTATGATTACTACATACAGTAAATCTTCATATTTGAATTTTACCAAGCATTTTATACAGCACCAAATACAGTTCCACCCATGTAAGGTACCTCTGACCAATTTTGAGCAATTCCCTCCCTTCACAAAGTGTCTCCAAGATTCAGAGGAGATTTTCCAGGAGGTGCAAGACGGCCCCATTACAGAAGCAAATTCCCCTCTTCACAACACTGGATCAAAGTTAATATCTTTGGCTGAATGTCTAGATTTAGACATTTTTCTTTAATTGCCTGTTTCACTCATATGTTTGTGTTCTCTTTCTCCCCCCATTCAAATTTATTTCACCTGAACCATGATTAAGGATGACGAAGACAACAAGCAGTAGCACTAAGAAAAAGACTCTTGAGGACTATGGGTTAAAATCTGTGCAATGCTGAATTTATTGTTAGTAAACTAGAAACTTACACTTTTTGAAATAAGAAGCTGAGTTTTGGAAGAATATTCATTTTGTCTTCAACAGCTTGCAAATCATGTATTTTTAGTCATCCAAGAATATCCTCCATTATATTTTAACTAAAAACAAGCAATTATTCTTGATTATATCTGTCAAAATTGAAAACATTCACCTTTTAGTAGCCAGATGTTATTAAATCTATCTAGTCCTACTTCTAGCTGTTTTAGTAAAAACAGGATGACTTCCAAAGTTTTCCTTTCTTAAGAACTACTCCTCCATATTCTGGAGGAAGGGAAAGTGCAGACACCAGCAACTGTGGATTACTCAGTGAGAGCTAATGATGCACAGTACAATTTTGCATCTTTTCAGCCAGAGATAAGAACTTTTAAGGATCATCCATTTCCACAGAAGTCAATGTTTTAAAAATGCTGGCCTTTGCCCTTTTTAAATATTTCCATGAATGTAAGCACTATGTAACTCGTACTAGCTTAATAAAAACTCTAAAACGTGGGTTCCATTTCTATAGGATAGAAATCCTACTGAACACAGACAAGTATTTTAGGTGGCCAAGTTTTCCATTTTTTCACATGGTATTTTTTCATATATGGATACCGTTACAGTATCTCAAAATAAGACTCAGTACTATTTCAACAAAATTATCTCAACAAAAGAAGTTGTCTTTGCCAGTGTTCATTATTCTCAGGATCCTCGCACAAATACTTTCTTCTGTTGTCAGCCCAACGTTCAGGAGTATCCAATCTCATATATATGCATGGAACTAATATCACATTCTAAATGACAAAGCAGCTTTTCAGCTTTCTAAATGACAAAGCAGTAGTATTTTGCAGCTTTTCCTCAAACTTGAACAGAAGGAAGTGTGCAGATCAGAAACAAGACAGCATTATGTGGGAATCCAGGAGCGAATACTGAGCCCATTGATTACAGCACATCCGTCACTAGTTAGACAAACATTCCTCTTTGGTTCACCAATAACTAAGGATACCACAGTGAGAACACATACTTTATTTTCAGCAACAGAAATCAAGAAGAGCGATCCTACTGAAGAAAGAAGCCCAAACTCCAGAAGGGTAGCTGTGAGAGTATGTAGTAGCGAAAATCACATCTTAAAGAATAAGCTCTTATGGACCACTTTTATGAACCAGAGCTCACTTTATTAAATCTATGAAATGGTCTCTCAAGTTGGTAGCTACATACATATAATAGTACAAAGCAAACAAGACAGTGGATCAAATACATATTAACTGGATCTTGTATCCATTTGTGGTCTGCATAGAAACCGCGCTCTCTTGTACATTTTAATCTTTTGCTCTGTAGTCTTCTGTATCTCTCAGGCATTCAAGTAAACACACAGAATTTACTAGCCAATGACACTTTTTACTGGTCCACGTGGTCACATCTATGTTTGTTTCATGTAGGCAACAAAAATTAAGAATCAACTTGTACAAACATTCCCTGCCTAATCGCCTGGAATAGATTCATACTTAGCACATGTAACCAGATTGGTGGCTATTTTCAAGCTTGGTATATATACCTATCAATTTAGGAGATCACTTAATGTTTCCTAGGGATTGAGATATATACAAAACCAAAACTATTAAGAGCATCACAGTGATGCTTGACACCCGTTATCCTAAGAAACAATTCCTAGAACAAAAGCACTGGTAAGGTATGCACTTTCAAAAGAACGTTTCTTATGGGAACTAACACGATGGGGGAAAAAAGGGTTCTATAGACATATTTAGTGGACTTTCACAAGAATAGCATTATATACTCTAATGGGGAATGTGCGACCACTGCCAGAAACAGCCCAAATTCTGATTCAAATGTATCCCCTGGAAAAGAGATACATCTGCAGGATAAAAGCCATTAAAAAATCTTGGATCTCGCTAGTTTTATGAATGGGGGGGGGGAATAGGTGAACTATGCCGAGTGAACTATGCTGCATACCATTTCCTCCCAGCCCACAGGTGTACGCATTTAACTCCAGTTGAGTATATACACCCTTGGGTAAAAATGCCATAGACAATTCTTAGCTTGCTTGTTAAGTTAATCAGGGAGGAAAATTCCTTGCCGACTCCAATATTAAGATTTCCATTTTTGCTTTTGTGACTATCCACTAAGACTTTTGAAAAAGGAAATGTTCTTACTGCCCAATCCCAAACATATTTATTCGTGAAAGTAAGTTCCATGAGTTGGGTCATACGGGCTAAATAAATTCATTATGACAGAGGTTCCCAAACTCCTGGGAAGGGCTTACACTGCTGTAAATCTGTAACAGAGGGCCCCGACAGCAGCGAAAGCTCTCCCAGGATCGCGGAAAACCGAAAGTGGGTCACAATCGCATCGGAGGGTCGTTCTGAGGCATGGAGAGGCCTACAGAGGGGTCCGCAGGCTCCCCATACCCCCCAGGGGACCAGCATACCCCTCAGGGAAGATTAAAAAGCTGTTTTTCCACCCAGCGGTGGCGGTGCGATCTCGGATTGAGTAGCAACCTATTGTTCCCTACTACCCATAATCTTGTAATGTACCTTCCCTTTTCAACACATTAAATAGCTGAAACATTTGAAGGGCATAAACCAAACGTCTGAATCGCTTCACAACCACAGAACAGGCAGAACATCTCACTTTCAACATATCAAACTGCCCTTTTTTAAGACTTCATTTTCATAACAGCTTCCTGTAGACATAGGAACAAATACTTCCTAAAGCCAGCTTTGCAGCCACATGAATACTAGCTTTGAAAAGACAGAATTTGAAGGCTTATCAAGATAACAGCACATGGTTGCAGCTTCTGCATGGAATGGTGTCCTGTAAGTTCAGGAAAGCTTTGAGACAACACAGCCATAGGGAATGCACAACAGCAGAGAAATATGTACTTCTCTCTTTGTAATCGACATTCTTTAGGGTTAACAAATTAATGTCTTAAATATAATGGGTTGGATCGAGAGATGTGTGAGCAGAAGGATACTCATGCAAGACGACTGTGCCAACCCACTTCTCCATTGCAGCTCTCTGTTTCCCCTGAAGAGTCACCTTCAAGGACTGCTCATGAACAACTGGGGATGTGAGAGGAGGCAAGAGGGGGAAACCAGCCAAATCAGGCAAAAGCATCTTGGGACTGATCAATTCCACCAGATTTTGACAATTTTTTCCTCCCCCCCCCCACATTCTATGCCCTCCATAGCATCCCTTGACCCTCAGAGAAGCTGCTTGGGGGGGGCATACAGAGGGCTGCAGTGTGAAGAAGTGGACAGGACTGTTCTCTTGTGCAAGCATCGTTCTACTTACATGAATAGATTATTTGGATCTTAGCAATATACTTTCACTAAACACCTATACAGTTATATAAAATTGTAAGGAGTGGTAGTAACGTTTTGAAACCAAACTTAGGAATACTTAGTAGAAAGTGAGTCTCACTGAAATCAATTGTGCTTACTTTTAAGTAAACATCTTCCTGTTTATCAACTAGGCTATTTTAAGAATCTCTCTGTTAAATACTTATACAGTTACTGAAAGAAGAAATTCTGCAACCTGTCTGAGTTGAAATCACTACCTTTTACACTTCATTCCTCCTTTTACCCATACTAGTTTATTTTGCCTTCATGATGTTCAGTATGTACATCTCAATGTATGAATCAGGATGAAAAAGAGTCACTGGCATGGCAATTTCTACATCACAATACGCACCCAACTCCGTACGACCCAGACCCTCATCCAAAAAATGAACACACTAAATTTACATCATTATTCAAGTCAAAGATTGCAGAGATTTCTTGTTCCATCACTGCACTAAAAGCTGTACATAGTAAGTCCTGCATTATGTGTACATATCACCAGGCAGGTTTTCACTGTCATATGTCATGAACAACGGCACTTGTTTCCATTTCTTGACAGACATTCTATACCAATAACTAGGAATATACTTTGTCATCCCCAACATTGGGTATCACCTTCATATTCTATTATCAGCTTCCCATGAGCAGGTTGGTCACTGATTGAGACAGAATGCTGAGAGATAACCCTTTAGTCTGATCCAACGTTCTCAGCTATGAAAATCCAGTCATTCAAATGGAATCTTTCCAAATCTTTCTGTGTTTTCTTGAAACGATAGCTTGCTTCAGTATATTCAATCTATTTCCATACCTATCAAGCAGATGGGTCCAGAATTCATAAAGCCTCTGAACAAAAACCTAAACAATTAGACCAGCATCTAGAAGAGATTAGAATCTTACTGTCATTCTGGTATCCTTAATGGGCATCAGAATTTTAATTTAAAATATTCTTACCTAACTCAGTAACCTGCCGATCGAAAGGGCAGCGAACCGCTCTGCCATGAAGAGGAAGTCGAGTGAGACAGTCATGACAGACCGTATGGCCACACAAAAGTAGTCTGGGAACTTTGTCCCCTTGCAACGAAAATACATCTTCACAGACTCCACATTCCAGAACCTATAATTTACATAACAACATATTCAATTTTAAATGATTAAAAATGCCTATACAGTATGTGACCAACAAAGGCAGCACTGAAGAAGAGGGAAGGGACATATTATGACTAATTCATATACTCTGGATCTAAACACCAAACAATTAGATAATTGTATTTTGATTTATTTTGCTATATAAATGGCTTTGTTAACTACTTTTTGTTGAAAGTGGTATATAAATATTCTTAATTATAATAAAAGTATTCTGGGGTATGTAGTTCACATTTACATTAGAGAATAAAAGTTGTATTCCTTCACTTAGTGGCTAGCGTGGTAAGTACTGGTATTCCTTTACTTCAGTCTCACTTTGCTTGCACTTCTATAAAGGTGAGAAAGCCTTTCAAAGAAAGGGTCCAAAGAGAGAGGTCTCTGAAGCAAAAGAACATTAGGCAATTGCCCTATGGAAAAGTAAAAATTGAAACATGTTGGGCTTCTTATGATGTCTATTACACAAGACTAGACTAGAGTGTCCCATTCAGAACAAATGTAAGTGTTGCTTCTCTTCTTATGTCCTGCAGCAACAGGGTTGCATTGCTACTATTTTTTCTGGAAAGGTTCCCTGGTCTTCAACAGAAGATAGTGTTTCTTCTTTCTACAGAAAGCTACACTTTCTGTCTATTTCACAGCTTAAACAGTCCAGGTGCCCTAGCAAAGGAAAAAGGCAACTATATAGAATTTCACACAATTCTGCCCCACATGTTCGTTTATCAACCTAAAATAGACTGGGAAGAGAAAATCACAGGAACCATGTCCTTCCCTTGTTGTATACAAAACATCTAACACGGGCGATGAGATCTAAACATAACAGTAGCAGATGGAAGGGGGCAGTTTCACCACACAAGGCTTGCCGAAGAGAGTCCACCCATCCGAAGAAAAAGCTACTGTGTGGGAGATGCTACAGGAAGGGAACGAAAAGCAGGCTACTTAGAGGGTGGGGGTCTCCGCCTGCGCCTGCTACTGACTGCCCCCTCCAGAAACTGAATCTCTTTCGCCTTCAAAGACAGGGACTGACGGGGGGGGGGGGGCTATACCAAGGCTTGGAAGACACGCCCAGCCTCACCTTCACCACAGGCCCTGCCGGACCCCGGCTGTGTCTGCTACCGGCATCCATCCCCGCGCTGGCCGCGACCTTGTTTACACTTTGCGCGGCCATCTTGGAAAGGGTAGAATAAAGACGGAGGAGGAGCAGGGGAGCGTTCTCCTGGAGGCGGGGAAGGGCGGGCTACGCACGACGTCACCAAAAAGCCATATGATAGACAGAACCACCATACGCACGTTTAAAAAAAAGTCAGTTTTCTACACACAAGTGGGTTCTAGAACCTGCGCATGTCTGTTTGTGGTCGTTTCCTGGTCCTTCCCAGTGTACCACGGACCGCTCTATGCCTCATAAAGACTACAAGTCCCATAATGCATCGCGTTGACAGCTCTTGGCATTCCAGGAAACAAACTGTAGGTTTCCTCGCGCACCAGAGTTGAGTCGTGAGATCGCTATACGGAAGCCGACGAAGGAGATCAAAAGGCGTTTCAGGAAGGCACGCTGGGGCTTGCAGTTTCTGAAACTGTCGCTGCCCCGAATTGCATTACGGGAAACGCAGCTGGCAGAAGGCAGCGGGGGCCGAAGTCGTAGCGAATTCTTTTTCCTTTAAAAAACTTGCTTTATTTATTCTTGGCTTTATTTCTGTCCACGACTGGAGGGAACTTGTCCTCGGTTGATTCCATAAACAAAGAAGACCCGGAGTGAGGAGGCTGAGGCGATGGATGTGACACAGCCCAAGCAGGAGCATCTCCTGGCCTTGAAAGGTACTGGTCCTTCCCGATACTGCTTTCTCTCGTTTGGATGTGGCTCCGGGTGGGTGGCGAAGTCTGATCCTAAATGGGCTGGAAAGTGGGGGGGAAGAAGAGAGGGAAATCTCCTCTGTTGCCTGCAGGGCTTGGGTGAGACGAGGCTGCGGCCGGTACCTGGATCCGTTCCTTATTCCACACACACAAGTGAACCTGAATAAGAAACTGCAGTTTGCCCACTGTCCGTTCTCTTGGTGAACTTGACTTTGGGGCGGGCCACCCCAAATAATACAGATTTGTATACAGGAGACAAAGTACTCCGAGCAGCAAGCAACACACTTTAGTATCTGATACCTGGTGCTGGTTTTGTTATCCTGCCAAAAATACTTTAGGTGCATAACAAATATTTATAATACATATTTTATTTACAATACTTACGAAGTATAAATGTATGTTTATTGGGGATGGGTGTAGCTCAGCACTAAAGCACCTGCTTTATATTTGTCCCTGGCATCTCCAGGTAAGACTGGGAAAGACAACACACACACCCCAGCCCAAAACACTGGAAAATTGCTGCCAGTCAGTATAAAAAGTACTGATCTAGATGGACCAATGTCTGATTTGGGATAATGCAACTACAAGGCCAACATATATGAGTAAGCAGTGGCATAGCTAAAGGGGCCCGGGGGGGGGTTGCTGTGCCCCCAGGTGCCACTCCAAATGTGCCTGGGGGGTTGACACGCGTTGCGTGCCCTTAATTATTGTTTACATTTTAACGCGCCAGCAAGAAAAAAGCAGCGGCCAGCAAAAGTAAGTGGGGGGGAGGCTGGGCTGGGGTGAGGGGGGCTGAGTGGGAGTGACAGGTAGGGCTGGGGGACAGCAGGCAGGGCAAGGGGGTGGCTGCAAACGACCGTCTTTAGTTAAAAGGGAGGGAGGGCTGGTACCCTCAGGCAAGCAGATCATTTTTTTATTTTTTTTTTAAAACGCGGGTGTGACATCACCCCAGAAGTGATATCACACCCATGTGACATTTTGAATTCCGCCCCCTGGTACCACAGCGGCTAGCTATGCCACTGTGGGTAAGGACTGATGTTTGACAATTTCAGAGTGCATGAATATGTTTTGTCCGACCTAGGGATATTGCTCATTAAAGCTTGTTGCACTAAAATGAAGCTTTAGTCCAGAGATAATGCTGTGCATATGACTTAGTTTGTGAGCCTCTCAGGGCAAGAACCTGTATTCTCTTTTATTGTAAAGTGCCAGGCATGTTGATGGTACTATATAAACAAACAATGGTAAGGCTTGGATCCAGGATTCCACATTTTCAGTCGCACACACCCCTGCAAGCAGGATGCATTCCTCTGGTGAGGAAGATGAGTGAACATAAGAACATAAGAAGAGCCCTGCTGGATCAGGCCAAAAGCCCATCTAGTCCTGCTGATTCTGACAGAAAATCTCTAGTGTGCTTACTATTACGTGTGCCCAGTTAGGGATTTTATTTGCTTTATCAGTAACCTCCTGCAGTTTATATATAAAAATACATGGCTTGCAAACCCATAATACTTGCGTCCTCTACTAATAAATAATTTATTATTGAATGGCACCCCCTGTGGCACACGCACACCCCAGAGGCCTGGTACCTGGGGCCCCAGGCCCTCCCTAGCTACGCCACTGCCCCCATATTCTTCAGCTTGCCATGACCAGGTAAGGTCCAAGCTGACAATACCCTACTCCGGGATTTAAAGTGATAACATCTTATTATTGTTGAGGATAGGATTGGACTGTCCAAGTCCAATACTCTCTCAGAAGTGTCTTCTGCTGAAACACAAGTCAAGTGAGGAGCTCTTAATTGCTGATAATGCTGCTTGCCATTGGGAGGTTTGATCCTTGCATGCAACTCTTCATTCAATTTGCTCTGGTTGTTTCTAAGCTTGGGAGGGTTTTTTTCTTTTTCTTTTAGGAAGTGATGACCAGCTGGATCTTTGACCAGTGGCCAAAGATCTCAGGACTATCATCACTTCAGGTGCATCTGAAACTCCAAGCGCACCTTAGTCAAAGACAGAGGTTAGGCAATGCTTCAACTGAAGATACCGCCAAGCAGTGGTAGGTGGAACAAACTCTTCCTAGAGCTGCTGAAATGCTTTGAAGCAAGATGCAGAGTTAATGAAATAGTTCAGAATCAGTATCTCACTTTCAATCCAACTAGCCCAATATATTGGCCTGCCCCCTATTTTAATCGTTGGGTTACCCCAAAATGTCAGCTCTCCATGACAAAAAGAATAAATTTCCAAGTGATCAGCTACCTGGGTTCATGCCAGTCTGGTGACTGTAATTGTTGGTGAGTACTGGATGTGAGATTTGAGGTGCTTGGAACCTAAGGCTGTTCACCCATGCAAGAGATGAATTGACTGCAACTCTAATTGTGCCCAGAATGGCAAGTCATTGTCTACTGTTTTACCTCTAAACTTTGTCTGCTCATGAGAAATGCTGTGATGAAGTTTTAGATTGGGTATGCTAAAATCTCCCTTTGTCATTGGCAGCTGTAGCTTTTTGTACGCTAATCAGGAGTTAATCCCTTTCCTGCAGGTTCTCTTTCTGTTTTAGCCTTCCGTATTGGCTTTCTACCTTCTCAACAGACCTAAGTCAGAGTTACTGTCTCTCAGGATGTGCCTGAATAGAAAACCGAAACTTGGAGTTGCAGTTCAGCTTCTACAATAGGAGCTTGTTTTATGTCTGTACCCCTCCAGCACTCTGACTTGAATTAGAAGCGGTAGCAGAACCAGATGGCTGTCGAGAACGAAATGGCGTTGATGAGCTGAGGGGGTACTGTTTGTGGGGGTATTATTTCCCATGGCATATCTTTGCAGCATGCTATGTTTGTGACATTTTTTTTAGTGAAAAACTGGGTCAATATGGTGGTAAATTGGGTGGTAAAGCCACTAGTCTATCTTATTACTTGCAATACTTTTGCTCTAGGTCCTGTTTTCTTCTGATCTACACAGCATGAAAATATTATTTTAAAGTGATAACATCTTATTATTGTTGAGGCGCCTGCCTGAGAAACCTTTCAAATAAAACGATGTGGATTCCTGTTGTACAAGCATGGAGGTTGTTCTGCACTATCGAGCATGGCAAAAAGACCCCAAACTCTTGCAAAAAATCACAGAAGAAGCACTGAAGGATTTTCCTATTCGGCAGCTACCAAGCTTCACACCCTGGTTTCCAAATGACATTTGCAAGCTTCCTATCAAGCCTAAAAGAAAACCTCCAGTCATTTCTCTTGAAGAAGCTGAGCAAGTGAAACAACAACTTGCAACCCCAGAAGCTCTTTGTGGCTCTCCATATTATGACTGTACAGAAGGACTTCAGGAATTTCATCCTAATAGAACACCTTGGCAGTGTTTACAAGCTGAGTACGGAAAAGTTAATTTGAGCAGTTTAGGAAAGGAATCGACGCGTGGCCGACAGAACCTGAGGAGATCTTGGAGTGTGTCTGTTCCCAACTCTAAGCTTAAAGACAAGATTCTTCCTTTATCTAAAGAACTTCACAGCACTTTGAAAAAATTAAAGCTCCATTCATTCTATAGAGCACAGTGGATAATTGAACCATCCACTTTTAATAATCAAACACTGGAGGACATTTGGATAAAGCTCAACAGCATGATAAAACACAATGAACTGCCATCATGTAATGCTACAATCCAGAGATGTGAGGGCCAGATTTTGGTTTTCTGTGATATTCTATACTGTGAATATGTTGGCAGTAACCTTAGAGAAAAATTGAACCTCGGAGGGAAAATGAACTTGTTTGTTCACAAATATGGCATCATACATAGTTTATAACTTTAGACCCCAAACAAGGTATTGCATTTCTCTGTGAAATATTATATTTTGAATAAACATTTGTTCAGAAATAAACACATTTTTATAAATTGAAGAACAAAAAGACACCCCTAACAAGCTTAGCCTAGGCATTTCTCATTCTATGTGACGGGCAGCACAATCTTCCCTAACTCCTAGAGCAGTGGAGCGTGAGCTCTAAGCTGTCACAAACGTGCCATAAAGCACGTTTCCGATGACTCAGGAGTAGGAGCCGCCGGCGCAGAGGCTGGCAGCCCTCACTCTGACGCTCTCCGGACCCTGAGCCCGCTGATTCAGGTAAGTCCTGCACCGGTTGGTGCAGGGACAGCGGAAGGGTGAGCAGGGGCAGCCGGGGGGGTTGCCATTGGCCGGGCTGGGAGGGGGTGGGGATATCAGTGGTGCGCTCCGCCTATGTCCTCTGCCCGTTCCCAGCCCAGTTTGGCCTTACACGACCTCTCCGGATATACATCAACTTAATAGCTGGCGTACATCTGAGAAGACCCATAGGACCCCAACCAGCTTACACCAGGGGAAGGGGACGAACGTCCCCTTCTCCCAAGGTAATCCCAGGCTGCCTCGGGACAGCCCGGGAACAGCCTAGGATACAGCAGCCGGCCCTTTAGGCCAGCAGTGTATCTTTAGGCAGGATTGCGCCACTAATGTCCATTGTCTAGCAACTTTCTTCATGTATAGTAAGTCATGGCACCTGTGTACTCTTTGGTTAGAAGAGTTTTCGTTTTTTGGTTTGAATTCTGCCTTTTCTGTTCTTTCTTACTGCTGTCTTAACTGCTTTTATTGTACTATATTAAATTGATATTTTAAACTGATGTTCTTTGTTGCTTGGAAGTATTTTGCTGAAAGGTGGGTTTAAAATGTTTTAAAGAAATACTGTATATGCTATGAGATGCAAGAGACATCATTGTAGAATCTCTTGCAATTGCCTGATTGCCTTGCCATTTTAGTGCATACTGTTGTTGTCAATCAGTCTGTGTACCTGATAGTGGAAATTATCTTGGATAGTTTTATATATGCTGTGGATTTGTGATCAAATAAATAAAAGCTCTCCCATTTTACTTCTTAGCTTCTATTCACTGTGCTGGGAGCAAAAGGGCCTACCCTAAAACCAAGACACATACTCCTGATCAAACCCCAACTACAATGCCTGGGACCAAGTAATGTCTGAACAGGCCTTGGGTTTTTTTTAAGTTATTATTATTATTAACAGTATTTATATACCGCTTTTTGTTGAGCTCTTTCTGAGACACTGTTGTGTTTAATCTTGAATTTGCTTTCTTAATTCACAGTGATGAGGTTAACGAAACCTACTTTGTTCACCAATATCCCTGTGACCTGTGAAGAGAGAGACTTGCCAGGTAAATGGTTATCTGGTGTTGAGTAATATAGTAATACTTCCTATAATGTTGTGGATATGTAGGTATGTTCTTGGAAACAAAGTGCTGTGTGAAACAGCCTTTAGAAAGTAATCACTGTTCTAATGTAGATGCATTCTCAGTACTGTACTCATCAGTGCCTGCTTGTAATTGATTACCACTACCATCACCCCTACATTGCACAGGTGGAAGATAATGGGAAGAGCTACTCCTAAGAGGATAAGCCAGGTTGTGACTTATCCTTGGGAACTACAGGCTTCTTGTTGAAGCAGGCATCTAGGGTAGATTGGCTTGTCTGCTGTTTCCTCTCCTGAAACATTTCCTGGCAGCAAGTGATTGGTCCCCTGCTAGCCAGATGCACCACTCTCATTGACAGAGAGTATTCTAGCCAGAATACACAGCTTCCTTTGGCTAAAAGCACTGTGCAGACAGATTTGGAATGGCTTTATGTACTTTAGCCTCTTTATTTTTTATAATAATGTAAAAAACACCTTCAGGACAAAGAGTGCTATAACAAAACAGTGTTATAGAAGGTATTGCTATTTAGAAGCTTTCATAATTTGCATTCTAGAGACAGTCTTAAAAAAACTGATGCATTCCTGAAGTTCCTTGAATTTGAACTCTCTGAACAGGGGTGTTGCTGAAAACAACACCAGTGGAGAATATTCTGAGATCCTGATCGCTAGTTGGAAAATGGCACACGTGTAAATTTAAACTCTAGAACCAGAATAGTTGTGCGACATTTCACAATCCCCTGAGCACTGTATGGAGATTTGCCCAGGAAGGACAGGTACTGAGGCTGAAGCTCAAATATTTTGGCCACCTAATGCGAAGAGAGGACTCTCTGGAGAAGACTCTGATGCTGGGAAAGATTGAAGGCAAAAGGAGAAGGGGAAGGCAAAGGATGAGATGGTTAGACAGCATCACCGATACAACGAACATGAAAATGAGCAAACTCAGGAAGATATTGGAGGACAGGAAGGCCTGGCGGGATATGGTTCGTGGGATCACGAAGGGTCGGACACGACTTAACGACTGAACAACAACAATTTACAGATTATTGCATTTGGAACCTAGAAATCTGTATGACTATGGTCATACCAAAGAATCTCACTTCTACAAAGAATCAGATGGAACCAAATTGGTTCAAATCCAATTATTCTGGCTATAATAGTTTGTGGAGAGGGTTGTCAACTCTGACTTGAAGCTATTACTGGAGATTTTTTTTCCCCAACGTGATGTAATATTGGAAATTCCTGAAGGCCCTGTTAAAATCTCCAGGATTGCTTTCAGTAGTCACTGAAGACTGATACTGATTCCTAGAGGCCTGCAACAAGTTAGAAAGCAGAAACTCAAGGACACAAGAGCCTTCAAGGGGCTTATTACTGTACGTGGAGCATACTGACATTTGAACTCTCTCCACTTTCAAATTGAAGGAAATTAAACTTAACACAGTTTTTTTTCTTCCAAAGTTAGCAGATAAAACCTTTCAAGATTAAAGTACAGTACTATGGCTTTTGTTTTGATGATAATATCTGTGGTCAGTTGAAGCTAGCAGTCATCTCTTGAAATTCATGTTGGTACTGTACATGTAAATTTGGCACCTCTACAATGGACCTTAATGTTTTATTTTTGAATTCCTTTTGGCTATGCCATTTTTAATGGAAAAAGAAAATTTGAGATGGCCTTTTTCCTCTAACATGGAATGGCAGATTCTGTTTATTAAATTATCCCCTTAAGAGCAACTGTTCCCTTCCTTCAGTTCTTCAAAAGAGCATCTTCGCTATCAAAATGTATTTAATCACTACTGAATAAAACAGCAGCTAATCGAGAACAATCTTTACAATTGACAGCTCTAAATATCATCTACCTGACATATAATTTTATGTTACTTTAGGCGATCTATTTAACCAGTTAATGAAAGATGATCCTTCTACTGTGAAAGGAGCAGAAACATTAATGCTTGGAGAAATGTTGACTTTGCCCCAGAACTTTGGGTAAGAATTGCCTATAGCTCTGTAGTTTTATTGAAATACGGTATTTGTCTTGCGAACTTGATGCTGTATAACAGTGTTACAACCTTATATGTACCACTGATTTAAATAAGATTTACTTCCTAATGTGAGTTTAGGATTGCTGCCTTTGTCTGTCTGTCTTGTCCCTGTTTTATGGCTAAAGCATATTCTTTTTCTAGCCACAAATTGTTTAAGGATCACCTTTCACATATTATACTGCAGTAGTGAAGCCTGATGTTTAGAAGCCATGCATCGTGGTTTCCATTAAGTTTGAATGAGTGGTACTTCTGAGTAAATAGAGGATCAGTCTTATAGTTAAGGCGCAATCCGCCGGCCTAAGAAGTCGCAGAAGTGCCGTAAAGCACTTTTGCAGCTCCTCTAGAGTCAGCTGCACCAGTGCGGAGGCCGGCACTGTTTACTCAGCCATCTACCTGGATCTGTGTCGGCCGATGCAGGTAAGGGCCACGTCAGTTGGTGCAAGGGTGTGGAGAGGGCAGGCAGGGGTGGCGAGGGAAGGGGTCATTGGCCGGGCCGGCCTGGGAGGGGGCAGGAATATTGGCGCTGGGTTGTGCCAATATTCACCGGGCCGTCCTTACACGGCCTCCCCGGACATGCACCAGCTCCAGAGCTGGCACGCATCCAAGGAGACCCATTGGGGCCTCCGGCGCTTACACCGGGGGAACGGGATGAATGTCCCCTTCCCCTGAGGTGAGGCCGGGCCATGCTGGCGCAGCCTGCATTCTGACTAGGATGCAGCAACCGGCCCTTTAGGCCAGCCGCTGCATCTTAGGCAGGATCAGGCTGCCCGTCTTTTTGTTAGATGAATTGGTGAGGAAAAAGGACATCTAGCAGCTACCAGAACATTCACAATCAGTCCCAACACTGAGTCTTTGGATACTCCACCATTGTGCATTTGAATGGTAGCTACACAACATACACACTGTAATGAGCTTGTTGTCTTAACTAACTTGATGTTTCAGGGTGCTATAATAGAAGATTGTGCGGACTTGAGACATGTGTTATTTAGAGCATTGTTTTAATAATACTCTTCCCCCCCCCTTCTTTGAACAGAAATATATTCTTAGGAGAGACATTTTCCAGCTACATTAGTGTGCATAATGACAGTCACCAAGTCGTAAAAGATATTTTGGTAAAGGTAGGTTTTCTACTGGTTGTATACTAGTTTTAAGTGTGTTACCCAGTCCTATGGAAGATTGGGCTGCTGGGCAGAGTGCATTAGGGCAGTGGAAGCTACTTCCACTGTTGTAAAATGGGTGACGATGGCATGCAGCTCTCCATTCGTGGCCACTCTAGGAGCACTACCCCAAGAGGCGGCAGCGCCACTGCTCCGTCACTGGACCTGGTAAGTTAGCGGTGCAGACAGGAGATGGGCATGGATGGGGAGGACTGGGGGCAAAACTGGAGGGGGAGAGGGGAGGCATCAAGGGCGGGGAGGAGGCGGGACAGGGTGAATCCAGCAGCAGTGGTGCATGCCAGATCCTATCCCCTCCTTTTCAAAGACCCCTTTGCTCTCTTTGGACATATGCCACCAAAAGTGGTGGTGTGTGTCCAAAGAGACTCATAGGCAGCCCCAGAGCTTACCAGGAGATAGGTATAAATGTGTTATACTTACCTCTCATTTGCCTTTGGGTGCCCCCCCCCCTCCACTGGATGCAGCATGTGCCTTTTTGGCACTGCTGCATTGGTGCTACTGGCTGGGGATAGGATTGGGGCCCATGACAATTTATCAAACAGGTGAAATGTTGTTTTTTTACTAACCATAGTCAAGGAATTTTTAAATTTAAACACAAAAACTCAAAGTTACATTAATTTTACTTAGAAAAGTAACTGAGAATGTTTATGGAAATCTTTTTTTCTGTTTTATAAATATTTTTTTATAGGACAAAGGGTAATAGTAGTTTTATTTATAATTGATGTTTGTTTGTTTGTAAATGATGTTCATCATCATTTATAGGTTCTGAACAGGACTGAGGCAGTGTCTGCTATATCATTGGCCTAATTGCAGTTAGAAAGGCAAGGCAGAAAACTTCTATAAATTAGATGATCCACTGGGACGTTTTACTGCACAGTGCCTTTGTTTAAGAGAACACTGCAACCTCCCATTTATTTTTTTATATATATATTTATATTTTATTGATATATTAAAACATAAAAACAATACATATTTCATAAAGTTATAGCAAGCACGAAGCAATACATCCTGTTGTTGTTGTTCAGCCGTTAAGTCGTGTCCGACCCTTCGTGATCCCATGAACCATATCCCGCCAGGCCTTCCTGTCCTCCACTATCTTCCTGAGTTCGCTCATTTTCATGTTCGTTGTATCGGTGATGCTGTCTAACCATCTCATCCTTTGCCTTCCCCTTCTCCTTTTGCCTTCAGTTTTTCCCAGCATCAGAGTCTTCTCCAGAGAGTCCTCTCTTCGCATTAGGTGGCCAAAATATTTGAGTTTCAGCCTTACTACCTGTCCTTCCAGGGAACAGTCAGGGTTGATTTCATTTAGGATTGACTGATTTGATCTCCTAGCAGTCCAAGGGACTCTCAGGAGCCTTCTCCAGCACCACAGTTCAAAAGCATCTATTCTTCGGCGCTCAGCCTTCCTTATGGTCCAACTCTCGCAACCATACATTGCTACTGGGAACACCATCGTCCTGACTATACGAACTTTTGTTGGCATGGTGATATCTCTGCTTTTTATTATGCTATCTAAATTTGCCATAGCTTTCCTTCCAAGGACTAAGCGTCTTTTAATTTCATGGCTGCTGTCTCCGTCTGCAGTGATCTTGGAACCCAAAAAAGTAAAATCTGTTACTGCTTCCATTTCTGCCCCTTCTATTTGCCAGGAATTGATGGGACCAGATGACATGATCTTAGTTTTATTAATGTTGAGTTTCAAGCCAACTTTTGCACTCTCCTCTTTCACTCTCATCAAGAGGCTCTTTAGTTCTTCTTCACTTTCTGCCATTAGGGTGGTATCGTCTGCATATCTGAGGTTGTTGATGTTTCTCCCGGCAATCTTGATTCCGGCTTGCGATTCATTCAGCCCTGCATTTCTCATAATGTACTCTGCATATAAGTTAAATAAGCAGGGTGACAATATACAGCCTTGCCGTACTCCCTTCCCAATTTGGAACCAATCAGTTGTTCCATGGCCGGTTCGAACTGTTGCTTCTTGACAGGTTTCTCAGGAGACAGGTAAGGTGGTCTGGTACCCCCATCTCTTTAAGAATTTGCCAGAGTTTGTTGTGATCCACACAATCAAAGGCTTTTGCATAGTCAATGAAGCAGAAGTAGGTGTTTTTTTGGAACTCTCGTGCTTTCTCCATGATCCAGCGCATGTTGGCAATTTGATCTCTAGTTCCTCTGCCTCTTCGAAACCCAGCTTGTACGTCCGGTAGTTCTCGGTCCACGTACTGCTGAAGCCTAGCTTGTAGGATTTTGAGCATAACCTTGCTAGCATGTGAAATGAGTGCAATTGTGCGATAGTTTGAACACTCTTTGGCACTGCCCTTCTTTGGAATTGGAACGTAAACTGACCTTTTCCAATCCTTTGGCCACTGCTGAGTTTTCCAGATTTGTTGGCATATTGAGTGCAGCACTTTCACAGCATCATCATTTAGGATTAGTAGCTCCACTGGGATATTATCATTTTTATTTACTTTATTTACAATATTTATATCCCGCCATTCTCCCCGAAGGGACCCAAGGCGGCTCACAACAGAAATACAAAAAATACCATATAAAAAACATCACACTTTAAAACAGTAAAAACAATTAATAACATTTGATAAAAACAATAACTAAAAATCAGTTAAAAAGATCATGGCGACAGTCACAACACGAGCATAAAAACAGTAGCACCCCCACCTATACCAGTGAGGTGATGGTATACCAGATGGTATACCAGATGATACCTATATCATCTCCGCTAGCTTTGTTGTTAGTAATGCTAGCTAAGGCCCACTTGACTTCACTCTCTAGGATGTCTGGCTCTGGGTCAGTGACCACACCAGCGTGGTCATCAGGAATATTAAGATCTTTCTTGTGTAGTTCTTCTGTGTATTCTTGCCATCTCTTCTTAATCTCTTCTGCTTCTGTTAGGTCTCTGCCTTTTTTGTCCTTTATCATGCCCATCTTTGCACAAAACGTTCCCTTGATATCTCCAATTTTCTTGAAGAGATCTCTAGTCCTCCCCATTCTGTTGTTTTCCTCGATTTCCTTGCATTGTTCATTTAAGAAGGCCTTCTTATCTCTCCTTGCTATTCTCTGAAAATCTGCATTCAGTTGTTTATATCTTTCCCTTTCACCCTTGCTTTTGGCATTCCTTCTTTCCACAGCTATTTGTAAAGCCTCATCTGACAGCCACTTTGCTTTCTTGCATTTCTTTTTCTTTGGGATGGTTTTAGTTGCTGCCTCCTGTACAATGTTACGAACTTCCGTCCATAGTTTTTCAGGCACTGTCTACCGGGTCTAATGCCCTAAATCTATTCTTCACCTCCACTGTATACTCATAAGGGATATGGTTTAGGTCATATCTGACTGGTCTAGTGGTGTTCCCTACATTCTTCAGTTTAAGCCTGAATTTTGCAATAAGAAGCTCATGATCTGAGCCACAGTCAGCTCCAGGTCTTGTTTTTACTGACTGTATAGAGCTTCTCCATCTTTGGCTGCAAAGCACATAGTCTATCTGGTTTCGGTATTGACCATCTGGTGATGTCCATGTGTAGAGTCGCCTCTTGTGTTGTTGGAAAAGAGTGTTTGCTATGACCAGCGTTTTCTCTTGACAGAACTCCGTTAGCCTTTGCCCTGCTTCATTTTGCGCTCCAAGGCCAAACTTGCCTGTTGTTCCGTTTATTTCTTGATTTCCTACTTTAGCATTCCAGTCTCCTATGATGTAAAGGACATCTTTGTTGGGTGCTAGTTCTAGAAGGTGTTGTAGGTCTTCATAGAACCGGTCAACTTCATCTTCTTCGGCATCAGTGGTTGGGGCATACACTTGGATTACTGTAATGTTGAATGGTTTGCCTTGGATTCGAACTGAAATCATTCTGTCGTTTTTGAGGTTGCACCCCAGTACTGCCTTTCCCACTCTTTTATTGACTATGAGGGCTACTCCATTTCTTCTAAGGGATTCATGCCCACAGTAGTAGATATGATGGTCACCTGACTTAAATTCGCCCATGCCTGTCCATTTTAGTTCGCTGATTCCCAAGATGTCAATGTTCAATCTTATCATCTCATTTTTGACCACATCCAGCTTGCCTTGATTCATAGACCTCACATTCCATGTTCCTAAGCAGTATTGCTCCTTGCAGCATTGGATTTTCCTTTCAACCTCAGACACATCCACAGCTGGACGTCCTATTGGCTTTGGCCCAACCGCTTCATTCTTTCTGGGTCTACTTGGAATAGTCCTCTGCTCTTCCTCAGTAGCATATTGGACACCTTCCGACCTGAGGGTCTCCTCTTCCGGCGTCATATCTTTTAGCCTTTTGGTACTGTTCATGGGATTTTCTTGGCAAGGTTACTGGAGTGGGTTGCCATTTCCTTCTCCAGTGGATCACTTTTAGTCAGAACTCTCTGCTACAACCTGTCCGTCTTGGGTGTCCCTGCACGGCATAGCTCATGGCTTCATTGAGTTACGCAAGCCCCTTCGCCACGACAAGGCAATGATCCATGAAGGAGTGTATCCATGAATACATCCAACTAGCATACTATTCACTATTTTCTACATATAATATCCAACTAAGCCAAAATAACACCCATGTTCTATTCATTAAATCCGCATATCATCACATCGTTCTTCTCTCTCTCTCTTAAAAAAATCGATAAATGGTTTCCAGTTATTCACGAAAAGGTTAACTGATTTTTCCTTAATTAAAATTGTAAGTTTATCCATTTCAGCATAGTCCAAAACTTTCAGCCACCAATCTTCCAGCGAAGGTATCTCCGAATTCTTCCAATATTGTGCATATAAAATTCTTGCTGCAGCTATCATATATAAAAACAAAATTTGAAATTTTTCGCCTACATGATCATCCCTCATACCCAACAAAAAGGTTTCCGGTTTCATTTGAACCTTAATCTTTAAAATCAACTCAATCTGTTTATGAATCTGAGTCCAATACTTCTTTGCTTGGGGGCATGTCCACCACATATGGTAAAAAGTTCCTTCTTGCTTTTTACATTTCCAACATCTATTCGTCACCTTCTCATACATTTTTGCTAATTTGCTTGGGGTTATATACCATCTATACATCATTTTATACATATTTTCTTAAATATTAACATTTAACGTAAATTTCAACTGTTTTAACCATAGTTGTTCCCATTGGTCCATTAAAATAACATGACCTACATTTTTCGCCCAATGAATCGTACATTCTTTAACCTGTTCTTCTTCTGTGTCAAACTTCAAAAGCAATTTATACATTTTTGAGATTACCTGGTCTTCAGATTTTAATTGTACCTCCAATATTGAGTCTTCTTCTACAAATCCATATGCCTTCTTGTCCACTTTAAATCTCTCCAAAATTTGAGCATATACAAACCATTGGCAATTAAAGTCTTCTTCCATTAATTTTTCTCTTGACTTCATTGTACAGTCTCCTTGTGAAAAGTTTAATAAATTTCTGTATAGTAGTCCTCCCATTTATTTTTGATGGTGCTTGTGCAATGGAATTTCCCACTGGATTGTGCTTAAGTCTTTAAGGAAAGATGGAATGTAACATCAATCTATGCATATTAAAACTATGGTTTAGATCCAAAGAACCATGAGCAGAAGGAGAAAATAACGTAAGTGCTGTTCCAGGTGTTTTTGCACAAGTGGTAGTGGAAAATGTCTTGCAGTGCAGAATCACAAATTGTTGTTGGGGGGGGGGTTTGCACTGCAGTACAAGAAACATGGTGAATAAAGGATGGTATAGGCTGCACAAATGGAGGAACTCCTTTGAATTTAGGGTTACTTTTTCTTGCAGCACTCCTGTGAACACAAGAGACTTTCTGCTAGCAGCAGGGCACTTTTGAATCCACTCTTTATTTTATTAAGCATCAAAAGCACTTAATAATCTGGATTGTGCAGCTGTGATTGGAGTTGCATCTCTTTTTTATGTGCTGATTAACATCTACTGATACGTTGAATTCTGATTGTTCAACCACTGGTGCTTACTATATGTTGCCTTATCTATAAGGACTAGAGTAGGGGAAATGTTGTGTTCCAGCCACAACTTCAGTTTTGAACTTGGACCAGAAAACTCAGGTTTTGTATCATAGATTACCTGTATAGTTACACGGTAGCTTTGGACATGTTACTGTCTCAGAATTTATTTCATCTGTCAAACGTGACAAATAGCAGCCTCCTTTAAAACAATTTTGTGAGGATTAAATGAGAATTGTGTCATTCGGGCATCCAAGGGCTTCGATTAACAAATCAGTTCGGCTGAAACATGTGAATTTAAGTGTTTTATCTCATTGAAAGTACTCTACCTTTTAAATAGGTTAAATATTTCAAATAGCTTTTAAATAGAAGCTAATTATGAAATGCTGTGTAACTGAACAGTACAAATTGCAGCACAGTACTAGTAAATATTTTACTTCTGCTCATGATTCTTTTCATTCAGCACTTTGGATACAGTCTACCAATGCATAATGCTCATTCCTCCTTATGAAATGTGTCTTAAACAATGTACTGTTCTTAATTCCAAGGCTGATCTACAGACTAGTTCACAGCGTTTAAACCTTTCCGCCTCCAGTGCTGTCGTGGCAGAGCTCAAACAAGACTGTTGCATCGATGATGTTATTCATCATGAAGTAAAAGAAATAGGCACACACATGTAAGGCTTTGAACACTTTCTCCCAACTTGTAAATTTTTCATTTTTTGTCATGTTGTTGAATTTTTACCATTACATTTAGAACCTGCAAATTTGCCCTGCACGTTATTTTATGTGTTGATTCCATCTTACCGCTGTCTCCACCACACACATTTGAAAACACATACTACTAGACTGAATAGTAGTGAAAACTAGAGATGCCGGTGAATGTTGCCGGGCTTGGGCCCAGAAATGAACTTTAGGAGCTCCCAGTGGTCATCTCTTGTGATGTCTGCTGTGGGGATGGAGGAGAAGCCAGGCACACAACATGTGCACCTGACCTTCTCTGGGGTACCTGATAGGTTAATCAGTGTGACAGGCACAGCATGCTGACCCAGACATTCCTGCAAGGGGTAGTTTACTGTCATCAGAGAGAGGAAACCCAAAAAGGGGAGGCCCTCCCACCCCCTTCCTCTTGTTGCTGTGAGCCTCTTGTTGCTGAGGCTTGTTGCTGAGGGTTTCCTCAGTGCAGAAACTAGTTGCTAAAGAATTTAACAAATGACCTGACCAACAGCAGCTCTTCTGCATCTCTTCACACAGGTATGTTAGGTTAGCCACAAGCGATCCATAAGAGAGTGAGGGGTACTGGGGGGTGCAATTGAAATTCTCCTTTTTCTGTTGGTTACTCCAGCAGTTGGAAACCCTAGCTCAGTCCCCTGGACCTTCCCTCAGTTGTGGTCACGTGGATGGACTTGACCAATGAACAGGTGTGAGCAAAACCCAGAAGGGTGCCAGTGTTTTCCTTCTGGCCTGTACTTGTACTAGGGACAGCCACACTGACACTGTCAATACACACCCCAGGTGAAGCCTTTTCAGTGGAAGTGCAGGTTAAAGGTTATGGTGGCAGGGCTGTATAGGCTGCCTAAGCAAAGCCAGCTTTGGATGCATAGAAACAGATGATTTCCTTTAGGATGAAGAGGTCCCATTCATCACCATCTCCAAACAAGAGGCAAATATTATGATGCCCTGAATTCAGTGACTCACATTAAAAGCTGAACTAAAAAAGAATTTCTAGCTTACCCCCTTTACTTTAAATACTGGTTACTTGGCCCAGCTGGACAGCAACAGTGGGGGAAAGTAAAGGAGGATAGTGTTTCCTGACTCCTGGTGGGGTGGGAGGCAGGAAATTGGGTTTGGCTCAGGAATAAGCCAAGCTACATTGCTGAAGTTTTGAAAATAGTTCTGCATATTTCCAAGGCTACTCAATAAGAATTTCGGGGGGTTGAGCTTGTCCATCTCTAGTTAAAATTCATTGAATTGTTTGTCTCTTTCAGTTTAGTGTGTGCTGTAAGCTACACCACACAGACAGGTGAGAAGATGTACTTCAGAAAATTCTTCAAATTTCAGGTATTGAAATAACAAGCCTGGCAGTAACTGAAGTTGAGTAATCCTTTTCTGCATCTCTTAGTCTCTCCTCCCCCTCTCTCCTGGATGCTTGCGATTTTTTTGCCCAGAATAAATTTTTTAGATCCTCTGCTGAAATTTGTCTGCAGTAATTTTCGTCACCTCAGTGTTGAGGTGAAGCACAAGAAGAGCATTTGATATAAAATAAATACAGTATATAAGCAACATGGTGAAATATAACTGGCATACCTTGTAGTGTAGACACATGGCAGGTTATTTTTATTTCTTTTACTATGTAAATTGATTTATGAACATTTTCAATGTTGAAAAGCAGTATATAAATTTTCCTAATAATAATAATAATTTGACCATTCTTGATAAGGCTTTTTCTACTTAACGTGGCAGTGGATCACCCCACAGCGAGGCAATCATGCCAATTTCAATATCACATCATTTTTCTTCAGCTTGCATCTGGTTCACAGCCTTAGAGCAAAGGTGCTTGCCTCTTTACTGCAATGACACAATAGTTTTACGTGTGTATACTTAATCACAGCTGCCTGCGTTTAGCACATAAAATGAACGACAGCCAAAGTAACATTCAAAAAATAGATAAATGTAGTTAGACAACTAGCAACTCATGATGACCAAAGCCCAAAAATTGGTTATGCTCTTCTAGCTTTTTGAAGCTTAGAATCAGTGTCTGATTATAGGGGGAAAACATTCCCTTATCTCGTTTTCTTCAGTGTCTTTGTGAGACAGAAAAACATAAGGGGTTTATATTGAGCTTCTTTATAGTTTGAGTAGACTTACCAGATCTCCAACCAGGACAGAGTGCTAGATCTTTAGGAGAAGGAATGTGGGCAGATGTAGCTTGTTAAACCTTACAGCACAATCCTAGGCATGTCTACTCAAAAGCAAGCCCCATTGTGTTCAGTGGGGTTTGCTTCTGAGTAGACATGCCTAGGATTGTGCTCTAGGACTTAACAAGCTACACCTGCCCACATTCCTTCTCCTAAAGGTCTAGCACTCTGTCCCAGTTGGAGATCTGGTAAGCCTAAGTTTGAGCACTATGCCCAGAATATTTAGATCATTTCAACTGGATTTTAGCTATTAATAGGGGTCTTCAGTTCAACAGCTCCCAAGATATACTTGTAGAACAGTATCTGAAGAGAGTAGTATTCTTTTTCAGGATATAGGGTGTATCTGCTACCACACTGATTAGTGGTTATCACAGGGGTGGTCAACCTTTCAACATGAATGCTCCTGGCCCTTTAATAGTTGTATAGGCATTTCAGCAGGTGCAGCTGCTTTAGCAGCACCATCAGCAATTGCAGCTCCCAAGATTCTGTCTTCTACACAACTCTTAAGAATGCAGAGGCCCTAATGGTAGAAGGTTGGCCACCCCTGGGTTATCATAGTGATGCTTATCAGTTCTAGAGCTGGAGAGGGTTTACATTACTTGAAACCTTTACTGCTACTGCGGCTTTCCCCACCTCTGTGCTCATAATGGCAGTCTCTTCAGATTCTTCCATCTGGCCTATTCTCCAGTGAAGAGTTTTCTGAACACGAGGAACAAAGTGACAAGATAAACCAGAGAGGGCTGCATCTATGAGCACAGAGACAAGACAGTTGGTGACTAGAGAGAGGGCTTTCTTGCACATGTGTAGAATGTCCTTCTGAGAGAACTCTGCTAGTGCCCTCAGTGCTAAACTTCCTATAGACCGGGGTGGCCAACCTTCCACTATTAGAGCCTCTATGTTCTTAAGAGTTGTGTAGAAGACAGAATCTGGCAGCTGCAATTGCTGCTGCTGCTGCTAAAGCAGCTGCACCTATTGAAATGCCCTCACCTATACAACATACACAATAATTAAAGGTCCAGAAGCACTCATGCTGAAAGGTATAGACAGTGCTATAGACAGTGCACTTTGTGGTGTTCCTGTTGCTTTTATCTGTGATTATCTATGGGTTTATCATTTTACTATTTTAACTTTTTTATATTGTAACTGTCATTATTTTATTCTGTTGTGAACCACTTTGAAACCAATTCATCTGAAAAGTGGGGAATATATTTTGGAAATAAATAAAATAGTAGTAGGAGAAGCTGCAGAGGCCAGGGTTGTCAGTAGCATACAGAGCTTCAGAGAAGGAATCCCAATCTGGGTCCAGATCTGAAAACTTCATAAACACAAATGAAGAGTTTAAAGCTTCTCCACTTTAAATAAAATCTTGATAGTCTACTTTTGGGGTAGAAATCTTAAAAACAATGCTATAAGCCCTCTGAGTGAGTTTCTGTGTGTAAAGGAATGGGGTGTCACAAGGGTCAGGGCAGGACCAGTAGAGATGCTGTCTTCTTTTCTGGTAGAGTTCCTGTGTCTTTAACAACTACATAATGAGCAGGTGACTGTTTCCTGGCATGAACCTGATGTGATGGGGGAAGGTGTATCTTGAGTATTTTTGCCTGTAATGCAACTGTTAAAGGTACAGGAGCCCATCCAGAAGAAAGGCATCCCCATTTGAGGTGTGGCAAGTGTGTTTTGTAAATGTAGTTATTATGATAGGAGCCTGAACCTAAATTATTTACAAATGAGATGTCACTGATGCTAATGGGAATTATTCAGAAGTTAGATTGCCTTTCTGAACACTCATCCCAATCCTCAAGATATCTGACCATATTGCTGGGTTTAAGATCAGGTCCTTAACAAGAATAATTTGTGTCAATTTATAGCCTGCCGTCTAATTGAGTTCAAGGCCAGAATTGCTTGTACACAAATGGGGGGGGGGGGGGGAGAGAGGAAGGAATTCTAATCTATTAATTGCATGTACTATCTCAGTGGTTCTCAGACTTTTTAAGCACCAGGACCCACTTTTTAAAATGACACTCTATCGAAACCCACCTAGCTTTATGAGACTAAAAAAAAAAGTGATCTAGAAAGATATAATATTTATTTACAAGTAATATTTTTTTTCTCATAATGAAGCAGTTCTATAGCCTCAAGGCTTGGGGCTTAGTTATGTGACGCAGCCTTCACCTGTCCTCACTACCTGTCATTGACAGACTTGGGGGAAAAAAAAACACCAGAAAAGAGGCTCAAACACTTATCTCCTATATTTACACAAGCTTGCAAACTGCAGGAGATCAGCTGTTTGCAGGGCAATTAACAGCTATCTGATTTTTGAATAGCCTCAGGTCTTGTAGAAATTAGGAACCCACCAGAAATCAGGTTGGGACCCAGCAAGTGGGTCCTGACCCACAGTTTGAGAAACACTGTACTATCTGATACTTAATACACTTCGAGTTTAATACAGATGTATGCTCTTAATTAGAGTGCTAGACCATCAATTGATAGCAATTTGCTTACAGCTGCTCTGGTGCTGCCTGACCTTTTAATAGTCGAAACAAGGAAAGAACAGTTTCTCCTAGTTTTCTGGGAGGAAGGTGTTTGTATTTCTTGATGAAAATATGCACGTCAGAACTGCTGACTCAGAAATGTATCAGTATTTTAAGGCATCTGATGAACTGTGTACACGAGACACTCCCTCTAATGTAAGAACGCTAGTTTTGAGGAAAAGCAGTGGCTATCTTCCTTTGAAATCCTTCTGGCTTTAAGCAAAATGTTGAAGAGTCTGTAGCCACAGACAGGAAGAAGCTGGCTCAATAGGGTCACGCTTTATTTCAGCTGAAAATTCTGGGTGCAAGTTGCACTAGCTCAGTGATGGTTACTTCAAATTGGTTGCTTTGTGTTTGGAATACTGTACTTAGAAGTTAACAGAGAGATAAAGCAGGTGATACTTAGTGTTGATGGACAGGTTTGATAAACTTCTCTTGAGAATTTGTTCTTTTTTTAAACAGGTCCTCAAACCCCTAGATGTGAAAACTAAATTCTACAATGCTGAGGTAAGTGTGGAATATTGTACTTGGTGCCTGATATACAATACTGTGGGTGGATAAAGAGACTCTCAATAAAAACTTTGAGAATAGAAAATTATGACTTTTAATCAAACTCTTTAAAAATGTTGTATACATTCACTACCTTCGTACATATATAAAAGGTCCATTTTGTTATGTTCTGTTTATACAGAAGTAGCCCTGCTTTGTCTCCTGGCAAAGCATTTGAAATTGTTCCTTTCTGCATGAATTATTATAGTATCTCTTGTCTATTAGGGCTGTTTGACAGGTGTTGCTAGTTCAAACACTTCTCCTTTTATTGGTGGGAGTAGATATTGAAGAGAATATGTAAGAAAATTGAAAGAGTGTTTTAAAAATTTATGAAAGAGGAAATATTTTTGCATATACTTACAATGCACTCTAATGTGCTATGTTACAAATCACTGAGAACTCATAAAATTCCACAAGGGAATACTTATTCTGGCATTAAATTTCCATATACTGGCTTGACAACATGGCTGCTATTACAGCATTTGGGGAAAAATTCTTGCTGTCTTCCTTGACTGAGGAAGAGCAGGTAAGTAAAATTTGTTGCTTCCTTTCTACTCTAATGTGTCCATGTGTCATTGCCATCGTTGCTTTGGAAAAGCGTTGCTGTATGTGTAGAATTAGTATTTTTCAAAGCATCGCTACATATACCTGTTGTTAATAGCATCGCTACAAAGCATTGCTACATATACCTGTTGTTACCTGTCAAAAGCATCTTATCGAGAGTTTTGGAATGTTTTCAGTAGTGGAATCATTACTTGGAAATCCGTTGGTATTGACTTTAAAATATTTAGGAAAAAAACATCCAAAATATTTAGAAAAAAAACATCCAAAAACACTAATCTGTTTGACGAACTTTTCATTAAGTATTCTGCGGTAATTTTTAGCCGAAAAAGAGCCAAATCATGGGGGGGGGGGAGGATTTCATTTTTCATATTAACTACAAGGGTCCAATGACATTTAACATTTTTCTCTCTTTGTATCTGATAACCGAAAATATATAGTATTGCAGTTTTCTGCCAAAATGACAAATTGTGAAGTCACTTGACTTAGATTTTATTAGTGGGGTTTGGAGCAGGACTCTGAGCATGTGTTTAATAGACTTTTCACAAAACCTATGGTTTGCACTGTTGCACATAACAGGCTTTTCAATTCATTCGTTGCCTACACTCTCCCTGCTTCACCTCTCCTATAGTTTGGAACAACTATAGGATTGAAGACTGCTTGCAGGGAAAATGTGCACCTGCTGAATTATAGCATATCATTCAGCTCTTAAAGGCACAGAGTCTCTGTCAGATAGCAAAAAGGTAGTAACCCTTCTCTTGAGGTGTGCTTGTGACAGATTGTGGTACCTTGAGTCAATTGAAAGGGATGCTGGATGATATTTAAAGGCAATTACTTTAATAAATAGAAGGTAAAGTTAGAAGCCAACATATATCTTTTCCTCATTCCAATTGAATTAGGATTTTGAGAATGTGCAACTAGTTGGAAAATACACTAAGCAATTGTCTTTTTCCAGTGGTGCTTTCCATATTCATTGAAATTGCTTCCATTCAGAAATGTGAGTCAGCACTAATCAAGTTTCCTTCTCCTAGTTTAGACTTTTCTTCTTGAGAGAGAGTATGTGCAAGACTGGTCTAAAGGGAGAGATACTTAATATTTTGCATGTGGCACTCCTCAGCCTAAAAATGGGCTTCTACTGTAAGCATGTATTGATTTACCAATGTGTATATTGTGCAATACCTGTTTTACTGCATTATGTAATTTCTTTCATCATACCATTTGCTGACACAAGTCTTATTTAGAAATAAGATTTCTTATTAGTGATCCTTTTTATTTTTATTGCCAGTTTACATTCCTCTCTTACTAATGCTGTCTTGTTTAGAATATGCAAAAAAATGCAAAATGCATTTTGTTTGAAACTTAGTTGTCTTCCTTTTTCGTTAACGTTTAACCCTAATTTCTCTAATGTTTTCTTTTTTATTTTCCCATTAGAGTGACCTCAGTTCTGTGGTAATTTTATTTATTATTTATAAATACGTATGCTTGTCTTCTGTTTGTCTTTCTGCCTGTTACTAACATTATTTTAAAAACATAATGGAAAAGCAATATTTATTGTATCCTTAATGGTTTGTGTCCTCTCTTCCTCCTCCCTTAAATAAAAAAAAATTGTGAAGGAATAAAATAACTTTTCAAATATATATTAGCTCTCTCCTTCGTACCTATTGTTTTAACAATCTTTATTAGTTTAGAGTAGACCTTTTATGTTGAACTGATCATTAAAGTATATGAACAGATAAATTCCTTTGTTCATCTGGATGAAAACGGAGCATCCAGTGACATTCCCAGAGATGCATTGTGCTACAAGATCAAATAGGCAGGTCTGTTTTATGTTGCAAAGCCATGGTACCACAGAAAAAAGCAGAGCATGCTGGGATACAGAACTTAGTTCCCTGTGAATCTCTGCTTCCCTTCTCTTTTTGTTAACAGAAGTTTTTGGCCCTTCTCATGCTGCAGAGATGTGCTGGGTCATGTGTGGGCAATGCCTACAGAAATCACAGAAACCAGGCAGGTTTCTGGGGAAGATTTTCAGTGCTTAAGGCTACAATCCTATACACACTTCCCTGGGAGTAAGTCTCATTAAACACAGTGGGACTTACTTCTGAGTAGATACGCATTGGATTGTGTTGTAAGAGTGGGACTTGGTTACCTTGCATAGCTTTTTATCCCACCCTGTGACTAGCAAAGTCAGAGTTTATTAGGCAAAATACTAAAAATTGCAGAATAAATTATGCAAATTAAGTGTTGGAGTCTTAGGGTTGGATCTAAGGGAGACCTTCCACGCATGGAAACTGTTTTTGTTCACAGAAGGGCTGTTTTATTTGTGCTGGAACACTGTATGGGAGAAGTGAAAACTAAATCCAGAGTTCTTCCACTTGTGCAAAAGGTTACGCAACTACTTGTACAAGCACAAAATGAGTCTTGTAGGACTTACTACTTATAGCATCACATAAGCTCTTGTGCAAACTCTGACAAGTGTTGCAGAACTACGTATTAGCTGTTTTTCATCCATTTATGGTTTGGGGGGATCTAATCCACTGTTTGAACTTAAATTTACTTAAATTCTTGGTCATATACAATTTTTGTGTGTGTGGTGTACATAGAGCCCTCCCATATGAACAAGTTTCATGTTAAATCATGGTTTGTGTTAAACATGCTCTGTTGTGAAGACACTGGGTGGGAGGAGAGAGAGCATGAGAAGTATTGCGTCTTTTTCATGCTTACTAGAACTCTGCTTTCAAACTCCTGACTGCATGTGGCAATAACTCCAATTGTGTGATTTCGGTACCAATCTTAATGTGTGTGTTGTGGTGGTCTAGCAAATCTGCTATGAAGCACTCTGGTCTAATTGTGTTGTTGAGACTAATCTACCCTTGCTTTTTCATTATGCTGCTTGATTTTGTGTTCTTCCTTCAATTTAGGACTTGTAAAAACTTTTGCTGATTGTTACTTTTTAAAATATACTGATTAGAAATTTGGATAAATAGATGTAAGCAATGGGCATATGGGATATTCTTTTAGAACAGTATAAAATCTAAAGTCTCTGGTGCTGGAAGATATAGTAACTGTTAGGCTTTTTTAAAGCAAAAATGGCATACTTTATTAGCCACTAGTATCTTTTTAAGTGTGTCTCCATTTTTGAAGGTCCTTTGATAAAAACATGTAATGGGTTTGAATTGTTTTTTACTTTCTGTCCTCAACATGCCGTTTTGACTTGATTTTTCTTATGGTTTCATTCTTGTGGAATGTAGCTGGTAGGATTCTATTGTCGGCTATTAAAAATAGTAGCCCCCTGCTTGCTGAGGGAGCTTTCCTTTTACATAGGAGCTCTACAAGCTTGTAGTTTATCATTGTTATTGGGTGGCTTTCTCCCATGCTGGCATTTACTTGATAGCTGGCACGGTTTGATGCCAACTTTGAACCACCCAGTGCCTTGTTCTTGGTAGGAATGACATCCTGCAGAGAAATTAAAATGATCAAAGCATTCATGCAATGGAAATTGCATTGTGACATCCTCTTGTTAAGAAATGTGATTATCCAATTGGCTCATACGTGGATATCTAAACAATCATTGTAAATCGCATTTTAAATCACATTCAACATAATGTGACTTTTAAAAAGCCAAATGTTTCACGCCAAATGATCAAGTCACTTGATTATTTGTATATATTTTAGAGGCACAACTAAGGTATTTCCTGTTTGCTTCTAGGTAGGGTATGCTAGACAGTAATTCAATATTTCCTTGATCTTCCTTAAGTTCATGATTTGAGGTACAATTAACTGTACAAGGGTACCGAATATAAGGACACAAAGCATAATATTACTGCCTAGTTCTATTCTACCAGTCACTTCCTATATTCTCTAAGACTAGAGAGCGACTGTTCTTATTGCACAGCTTTTGTGCATTATGGCCCTGAGGTCTGGTTGCAGAAGAGTTACTTTTTCTCATTCCCTAAATCTTTGCTACCTGGACTTTCTAGTCCTTATTCAGACCAATTTGCAAAATAACTTAATTAGCCTTGAATCTACATTCCAAGTATAGATCAAGCTTTTTTTAACAATCAAAATGTTATGAGTATACTATAGCTAGGCAAATCTGGTCCTAGCATGCACCTGAGCCCCTATAACTGCTGACATATTTTAAACATCTCCTTGTTAATTGACCCTATAACTTTTTTTTCTTTGTATGCAGCCTGACGCACCATTAATCTAGCATGGCATGTCTGTATTGTGTGTTGCAGTCATTTCATATTTCTAAAACATACTTTAATCCTCTTGGGGAAGTCTGTGTTGACATACGCCTTCAGAGTGCAGTATGCAAGTGCTCTTTAAGGCCGTTTAGACCAGGGGTGGCCAACCTTCCACCATTAGGGCCTCTGTGTTCTTAAGAGTTGTGTAGAAGACAGAATCTTGGCAGCTGCAATTGCTGAGGGTGCTGCTAAAGCACAGTTGCACCTACTGAAATGCCCTCACCTCTACAAGCATTTAAAGGGCCAGCATTCATGTTGAAAGGTTGGCCACCACTGGTCTAGACACTATTTTAAAATAGGATAGTGTAACAAAGGTATCCCACATCCATTGTTTAGCAATACACCAGTTGACTAATATTTTGCTCCTATTGCTCTTTGTTGATATGAAGACTTTCCTTGCATTTAATAACTGTTACCTTTTATTTGCAGGCATGAACTAACTACATTTGTGGTTAATGTTTTTCAAATACTTAAGATGCTGGAGCTCTTCAGTTCAGGCTGTGTTTACTTAGGCATTTTCTCTGCTTTTTCAGACTGATGAAGTCTTTTTGGAAGCTCAGATTCAGAACATTACAACTTCTCCAATGTTTATGGAGAAGGTGTCCTTGGAGCCTTCCATTATGTACAATGTAGCAGAATTAAATGCTGTCAGTCAAACTGGGCAAAGGTAAGAGCCTTGTATACTTGTTCAGACCATGCCAGGTGTAATTCAGCATCACAGGACTACTTGCCTTCACCTATTTAAAAACTGTCCTTGTACCGATGGAGCTCTTCTCACATAGTAGTGTCTGTGCCCGAGTGCAATCTTGGGTCTTACTACCTCACCCTGCATTAGTGCTTGAACAAATTGCTGGCTGTGTTCTAAGAGAGGATTTGTTGAATCCAAAAATGTGATAATTATATGAGGCACAAAATATAGTTACTTGCTCTTGCTGGCATGATCCACAATTTGTAACAGTGGAACTCTGGAATGACAAGGTCTTCATAAACTGATGCCGGGGGGAGGGTTTCGGAGAAACACACTAAGGGTGCAATCCAAACAGACCGCCGTTGTAACCAGCGGCCCAGAGAAAACGGGAGGCCCCAGAACGGAAAGGGTATTCAGATCCCCTCCAAAAGGGGAATTCAAAGGGGATTTGAATCCCCTTTCCATTCTGGGGCCTCCTGTTTTTGCTGGGCCGTTGGTTACAGCGGCGGCATAAGTAGGTTTGGATTGCGCCCTAAAAGTAGGTATCCAACACTCGGACCATGATCCTATGTAAATAGGCTTACTCAGTGACTTCAGTAGCAAGGGTAGCTTGACATACTTCCTCTTATGTGAATGGGCATTTTTTAAAATTTAATGGAAGCCCATGCAAGTGGGAAAAACCCAATAGCTGGCAAGAAATTGCTGGGCTATATTTTACATTGTAAGAGTTCAGCATTTTGTCTGTGTATGCGGTGTAATATAACGTTAGTTTTCGTAATCTCATTTGGATCTCCTACTACCCAAATTCTCTTACTTTTGTCCATGTACTTAATCTTGAAATGCCTCTGGTGCAACAGCAAGCTTAGGAATTCATTTTAACTGTTTCAAACATCCGTGTATACCCCTTAATTGTTAAAGTTTTTTTTTTTAAGCTCTCAACTACCAAATCACTGGGTCCAGTGGGCATCAACCCAAAAGTTCTTAAGGGGCACAAATGTAATATGACTGATCTTCTAACAAAAATAAGTAACTTTTAAATTGGCCTTTTAAATCAGCCAGGGTATTAAAATTTTCCCAATTTAATACCAATGTTTAAGAAGAGATCCTGGGGAGAATTCAGAAAATTACAGGCCAGTCAGCTTAATGTCTGTTCTGAGTAAAATGGTGGAAAGCATAATTAAAGATAAAATATCAAGCATCTAGAAGAGTAAGCCTTACTTTGCAGAAACCATGCTGCTTCTGCTTCAGCAAGTGCTGCTTTACTAATCTTTTAGAGTTCTTTGAGAATGTAAACAGGCATGTGGATAGAAGCAATCCAGTTGACATGTACACTGGACTTCCAAAAAGCTTTTGATAAAGTCCCTCACCAAAAGCTCTTCAGTAAACTTAGCAATCATGGAATAAGAGAAGTCCTTTTTATGGTTTGGTAACTGGTCAAAGAACAGGAAACAGAGTAGAAAGAAATGGGTAATTTTTACAATGGAAGGATGCAAAAAGTAGGATCACCCAAGGATCTGTATTGGATCTGCTGCTTTTTAACTTGTTCCTAAATGATCTGGAATTGGGGGTAAACAGCAATGTGGCCACATTTGCAAATGACCTCAAACTATCTATTCGGGATAGTAAAAACCCAAGCAGATTGTGAAGGGCTCCAAAAGACTCTTTCCACACGGAGTAAATGATCAACCAAATGTAGTCCATTGTCAATAAGTGTAAAGTGCACTTTGGGACAAAAAAACCCAACTTCATGTATACCCTGATGGGGTCTGAGCTGTCTGTGATGAACCAGAAACTCAATGAAAACTCATTGCCACAGTGGTGAAGGCGACAAATTCCATGCTAGGTGGGGGTAATTAAGAAAGGGATAGAGAATAAGATGGCTAATACCATATTGCCCCTATATAAATCAATAGTGAGGCCACATTGGGAAGACTGTGTGTACAGTTCTGGCTGCCACACCTCAAGAAACATATTGTAGAATTAGAAAAGATTTTAAAAAGACAGTGACCAAATGATCAGATGGCTGGAACACCCTCCTTATAAGGAAAAGCTAGTGTTTGGGACCTTTTAGCTTGGAACAGAGATGATTAAGGAGGGGCACGCTTGAAACTAATTTTGCATGGTATGGAGAGTTTTTCCTTCTTCCCTCACAATATTAGAACCAGGAGTCACCCAATGAAACTGACGAGAGATTTAGGCCAGACAGAACAGCACATTTAGTCTGTGGAATTTGTTGCCACAAATTGTCATTGGCGGTGGTGGTGGTTGGGTAGCTTTAAAAGGAGTTTAAACAAATTCATGAAAGATGGATCTATCAGTGGCTATTAGTCATGATGACTATACATTGCTTACAGTTCAGGGGTGGCATGCTTCAGAATACCAGTTGTAGGAGAGCAATGGCTGGAGAGAAGTATGCCCTCTCCCTTTTTTGTGGGATTTCCAGAGGCAGTGGTTGGGCACTGTGGGGAAACAAGCTGCTGGATATTTGGTCAGATCCACCAGGGATTTTTATGTTCTTGAAAGACTGACTGGAAAAAAGCAGTTCAATATAATGTAGTAATCCAAGTAACAATGTTCCTGGTTCCTCAACTTTGTAGATACAATATCGTCACTTTTCCTTTTGTTCTTTCCCTCATGCCCTTATTTACTTGTTACTTCCACAGGCAGGTGATTTTTTATTCCTAAGTAAAGCGCCACATCAGAACAAGTTGGCATTTCATTGGATTAGTGTCCGTGTCTGAAGTGTAAACTGAGGCAAAACATGTTTCTTTTCTAGCGTGTCTACATTTGGTACGAGGACATATTTACAGCCCATGGATACACGGCAGTATTTATACTGTCTAAAACCCAAGCAGGAGTTTGCAGAAAAAGCTGGAGTCATTAAAGGCGTAACAGTAATTGGGAAATTAGATATTGTATGGAAAACAAATCTGGGAGAAAGGGGAAGGTTGCAAACCAGTCAGCTCCAAAGAATGGTGAGTACTGTTTGGAATATTCTCTTTCCAGGTAACTGGAAGTGATGTTGAACTCGCGTACCATGAATACAGAGAAAGGAATGTAGATCTTGCCTGCTTAACTTCATTCAAACTGAATTTGGCACACATCATGAGTATTTATTTATAAATAAGGATTGCCTGTGGAACAGAAAATTCTGTTGCCTTCTTAAAGAGGGGTGGGGAAGGTCCTGCAACACCTGAAATGACAATGGTATGAAATGTCATGCTTTTGCTGATTATATAAAAATAGAATTTCGTTATGTGCTTTTTTCCATGTCACTATTTTTTTAGGAATTGGAGAAAAAGTAATGTGCCTTCAAATTAGACATGATTAACTTATTTAATTTGTTAGTGCAACCACCAGATCTTGCAACAACTTAGATGATATGCATTAATGAAAGATAATTCAGTCAACAAATAACCATTGTGCTAAATAGAGCATCAATGCCCTGAAGCTTTACCACCAAATAAGACAGCAGCCATGAAATTAAAAGACGCTTACTCCTTGGAAGGAAAGCTATGGCAAATTTAGATAGCATAATAAAAAGCAGAGATATCACCATGCCAACAAAAGTTTGTATAGTCAGGGCGATGGTGTTCCCAGTAGCAATGTATGGTTGCGAGAGTTGGACCATAAGCAAGGCTGAGCGCCGAAGAATAGATGCTTTCGAACTGTGGTGCTAGAGAAGACTCCTGAGAGTCCCTTGGACTGCTAGGAGATCAAATCAGTCAATCCTAAATGAAATCAACCCTGACTGTTCCCTGGAAGGACAGGTACTGAGGCTGAAACTCAAATATTTTGGCCACCTAATGCGAAGAGAGGACTCTCTGGAGAAGACTCTGATGCTGGGAAAGATTGAAGGCAAAAGGAGAAGGGGAAGGCAAAGGATGAGATGGTTAGACAGCGTCACCGATGCAACGAACATGAAAATGAGCGAACTCAGGAAGATAGTGGAGGACAGGAAGGCCTGGTGGGATATGGTTCATGGGATCACGAAGGGTCGGACACAACTTAATGACTGAACAACAACATTGTGTGCTGTAAGGCAAACAAGAAATGTTCATGGCCTGCTTGTGAATTCTGAGGAAATTTTCTGGCTAATGTTAGAAACTGGTTCCTGAATTAGATGGTCCTCTGTCTGATCTAGTGGGACAATTCTTAAGCTCTTATTGCTGTTTTATTGAACATGTATAAATGTGAACACAGCATTCTTACAAGTTTGTAATCTGTTAGTTTAGAACAGGGGTGTCAAACATAAGGCCTGTGGGCCAGGTATGGCCCTTGGAAACTCTTTATCTAGCCTGTGTGATGATTGGGCTCTCCCAGCAGCTGCTCTCAACTGTTGAGCTGTGAAGTGATGCATTGGCAGAAAAAGCGTTGCTGAAAGGGTGGCGCAGCTTAAAGGGCAGTGCATGCAGGCTGCCCTTTCAGTGGCGCTGCTTCTGATGAGGTGCTGGGAGGGAGAAGAAGGCCTCAGAAGATGAGGAACGGTGCTGGGGAAGACCAAGAGGTGTGAGAAACGGAGATGCTGCCAAGGCACTGCGAGAGCCCATGCGGGCCACCTTGCCAAGGCACTGGGAGAGCCCAATTATAATGCAGGCCACCCTTTCAGCAGTGCTGCTTCTGCTGAGGCATCACTTTGCAGAGCACCTCTCAGCTGCTGAGCTGCGAAATGATGCCTTGGCAGAAGCAACACTGCTGAAAGAGTGGCCCACATGATTGCAATCTCCCATATCTTGAAATATGATCAAGATTTGCACATCTTCTCTTCTGTTGTTTGCAGTTAATGAGATCCTAGGTGAGAGTGCTTCCAAAAGCATAGCAGGGTCCAGGCCAGGGAGATGCAATGCCCCAGGTGACAAATGAGGTCTCCTCATGAGGAAGAGCCGCGGTGGGAGTTCTGTGCTCTGCGGCTGCTTGTTTGCAGCCATGGAGCATTATCGCACCGGAAATGGTGCGTTTTTCTGGACCTCCCACCTGCCCCAGGTCCTGGAAGGCTTAAAATGAAGCCTTCCGGGGGGGGGGGGCAGGCGCGATGACGCGAAATGCCAGCAGGCCAGCAATGCTACTGAGTGCTTCTTTGTGGCCATCATCTGCTTAATGACATTACTTCCTGCATAATGATGTCACTTTGGGCCCTCAGCAGGTGCCATGAATTCTATTTGGACCACTGTATGAAACAAGTTTGACACCCCTGGTTTAGAATATCAAATAACAGAACATCAGCTGCCTGGTGTCCCATTGTAATAAATTGTGGGCATTGTGAGAGTGAGCAACTTCTGCCTGTTGCATGACTCTGTCTTAATTGGACTTACATATGTGACATGCCTTTTGAGTGAGTGTTGCTGTGCACTCTTTGAGTGTTCCGGAATAGTTTGGATATTGCTTCTATTCATAAGAACCCAAATGAGGATTTCAGATATTTCAACCTAATATGAAGCTCAAAACATTGCTTTTTAGAGTTGAAATCTTTCTCTGTGAAATTCCCTAATGTTACAGGACTGAGTACAGAATCTCAGGCATGCATGTTCTGACAAACTTCTAATGCTTTCTTAGGCCCCAGGTTATGGTGACGTGAGGCTTTCATTGGAGATCATACCAGACACCGTAAACTTGGAAGAACCTTTTGATATTACATGTAAAATAACAAATTGCAGGTAATGAAGTGACTTTTTTCTCCACTGTTGACTTTTGGAATGAACACTTTTTGGGAAGATATGCTCCTCCACGCCACCCACCCACCTACTTGGATGCATTCCTTATAGCATATATTAGATTCCAATTTGAAGTTTGAAATGTTTGGATCTGGGTGTTTTCTTATGGTAGAGAAGACAACTATCTACTGATCCTGGGTAGAATAGTAAACTCTAATCCAGTTCGTCAAAGGTGGATGGAGATGTCTTTTGATTCATATGTCCATTAAGTTGAATGGGGTCTGGCAACTACATGGGTTGAATGCACAATGACCCAGAATCTCTAGTCTCCCCTTCCTCCCACTTCTTAGTCCAAGGATGTTACTTTCTTCATCAGTTCTGTCCTACACTAGAGGAGTTGTAATGACATTGTCAGGGAAGAGGATGCAGGAGAAGTTAGGCTGACGTAGGGGAATAGATTCTCATGGTGGTTGTGCATGTTCTAGCTCCCTGCTTTCCCTTTACTGGATCAGCAGATGAACGGGAGCCATGTGATAGTACTTTATCCGCTGCCATTATCCAAGGCTACAGAAGTTGGGCAGACCATTTGGGAAAAAAATCCCTCCTCAGAAGAGCACTGAAACCCAGATTTTTATTAAAAATCCAATCCACAGTAGTATCTGTAGAACGAAAGAGCTGTGAACAAACCACTGAATTACCCATGAACATTGACTAGGCAGGCAAAGAGTCAAAATGTAACAAGTTTAGTAAGTTTATTAAAATTGTAGAAGAAAAAGCAATTAAATAAAGTGGGTAGAAAAAGTACAAACAGGCTTATGGAAAATGCCTGAGCTCATTGTGGGCTGGACGAGCACAAAGAAAATGTTGGATCAAATGGATACAGTAATCATTAAAGCCCAGATGTGGAAGTTGGGATACTATTCAAGAACAATGCCCGCCAGACTCACCACCACCACTATACATGGCTACGTTAGCTACGGTGAAGTTGGCAAGCTGAGCTTGGAGTAAAAATGGCAAACAAGGCAAAATAAATTAATTACTTCATTACCTCTAGCTATAAACAGTCCCTAGCACTTGTAACTTAACGTTTGTCCCAAGAATCTTCTGTCCCTGCATTTACTCTCCAGTAAGTAGGTGTCCTCTGGATGCCAGCATTGGACTCCCCCATGGCAGACTGACAGAAACACACTCAGAACTTCCTGGTGCTTGGACCTAAATAACTTTGGTTTGATGGTGTCATCAAGTTACCTGATTGGAGGAGTGGAGCCCACCTGGCTTCCCTATCTCACCCTTTTACCTAGATGGTTTAGATAGACTGGTTTAGTTGCCTAGTGGTAGATGCCTGCCACTCCTGGAGGAGGGGTTGCTATTCCAAATAGGGAGAAGTACCCCAATCCACACCCAGCACATGTCTGTCTGGCGTGTTTTTTTTTTTTTTTAAAACAAAGGATACTTGTCAGTTTTTTAGGCTGCTGAACCTGCACAGGAACTTCTGGGGAGTTAGACATGTCCAAAATATAGGGGGAAATCCCCATGGCTATTAATTGCAACTATAAATGAAACAAACAAATGTGTTTCAGCTGAGAGAACGGTCTGCTTGGTAAGACCTTCCAATAGCTGTATTTTGCTGAAATATTGGGTGTTCTTATAGACCTCTTGGGGCAAATTCCTATTACCATGTACTTCTTGTTGACAGCAGTTGTATATAACCATCCCTAATGAACTACTGCAAAAAGCTTTATTATTGCAGCATTCATTAGAGGAGGTAAGATCATCCAAGTGATGTATCTGGGTGATGGGATGGATTGGTTTCAATCAAGGCAATTTTAATTAGTAATTTAAAAAAATGATTTAATTTGCCAAGAGAAGACAATTTCAGTCATTGAGTTAAATCAAGTTTTATGTTGTATTTCATGCCTATTTATTGGCTTCTGGAACAATTAAAACATGATTTTCAATGAAATAAAACCTTTATACTACCTATGAGTATAATTGAAAACCAGTCTGCACAAGTATAACTGCTTAGAGATAGGTGGAGATAAATTAATTACCTATACACAAGGACACTGAGCAAGAGCACTTAACTTAAAATTGGGGGCCATAATTCGGGGATGAATTGTGAAACCAAGGGTCCAGAACTTTCCAGAAGTAACGGCAGTAGCTATTGGAAAAAAGTGTTGCTCCATGCGATGGAAAGCAAATGTCAACACTGTTTGGTTGATAGTCCTAAATTATTCATAATATACCACAATAACAGCGCAATCCTATCCAACTTACATCACCGGTGTAACCAGCAGGGCAGGGCAGGGCGGGAGGCTTTGGAGGGGAGATTTAAATCCCCTTTGAATCCCCCTTTTGGAGGGGATTTGAATCCCCTTTCCGTTCTGGGGCCTCGTTCTCGCTGCACTGCTGGTTACACTGGTGGTGTACGCTGGATAGGATTGCGCTGTAAGAGATGCACAAACTATTGTATCCTATTTATAATACTGGCCTTAGAAGTCAAATACTTTCTCTATGGGTTTTTTCTTTTGCATAGAAAAGCAGGCTATATAACCCAGTGCATTTGATTAGGGGTTTTTGAGAGATGTGTACTGTGGCTTGGATTTCAAGCGACACTTGATAGAACTAAAACTTTTAAACACAACAAAACACCTGAATTAAATCAGATTTTTTTCCATACATCATTAAACCACAGAACTGCAGTGCCAAGATAAAATGGGATGACCACAGTGTGGACTTCCCCAAGCACTTGGGAGGAAAGCCAGGATATAAATGTAATAAAGTAGTGTAAACTGGATTTTAGAAATATGGACATTTATGTTAATTATTTCTCTTCTCTCCCCCCCCCCCCCCCAATCTAGCAGTGAAAGGACCATGGATCTGGTTTTGGAAATGTGCAACACTAATTCTATTCACTGGTGTGGAGTATCGGGAAGGCAGCTGGGCAAACTGCACCCTACCTCATCCCTTCACCTGACACTTACACTGCTATCATCAGTACAGGGACTACAAGTAAGACCTCTATCTGTAATGGCATTTTCAATTCAGGCATCTGTTCTCTTATGCTAATTTAAAATCTGTGCCAATCTTTTCTCCAATTTTAGAGTGTCTCCGGCTTGAGATTAACAGACACCTTTTTGAAGAGAACATACGAGTATGATGATATTGCACAGGTCTGTGTAGTTTCTTCAAAAATAAAAGGAAACTAAAAGTGAACTCCTTGTTTTAATATTTTTCCACTGGACTGTTTGAAGCAACTACATAGGTGCAAAATTATGACCAAGCCAAACTGCATTCATCTGTAAACAATTTTTTTCCTTATTTAACTCTCCCTCTGGAAGTCAATCTGGCATCTCTGGAATGTTTTTAAAACAGTTACTTTGTAGAGCGCCAACTATATGTATTTTAATCTATTTGGAAATAAAGCCTTTAATCAAACTATGCATCTGTCTTCATTGTATTTTGTACAGTCTGTTTTATGATACTTGCTATGTAGGTGATTTGGAAAACCTGGATAAATCCTGAATGGATTTATTTATTACCTGGGGAGGATGAAATTGATGCACTCAGCCAGATGTTGATTTTGAAAAGTATCAGATAACCTGGTGATCATCTCTTCCCAATCCAACTTTCTACCTTAAGGCAGGATTCTCTGAATGTAGGAATAAAGGATATCCTGCAGATAAGTTTGGAATTTGGACATTAATATATTGGGAATTGAATTGTATGTGTGAGGGAGAAAGGGGAACTGGGGCACCCACAGGTAGGCTGATCTGGAAAAGAACAGGTGAATGTCACTGTTTTGAAGCGCAGGCCCTCCCTCCTTCTGGGCAATACTTTACTTGTGGAACTAGATTAATTGAATTATGGCCTAATTCTATCCCCCGTCAGCCCAAAGCATGAAATGCCACTGACAGAGCATGCACTACGTGCTATTGTGGGATGGGGGGGGGGGGGAACAGACTTTCTCGGAGAGGTAAGTAACATTTTTTTACTTATTTCCCTGTAGGCTGCCTGGCCTCCAATGGGTCACCTCATATCTACATCAGCTATTTAGCTGGCAGAAGTCCAAGGAGCCTCAGGGGTGTGTCGGGCCACAAAAAAGAGGATAGGATCTCGTGTGCTTCGCTGCCGCTGAGTTCCTCCCCCTCCCACCCCCTGTTTTGGCCCACTCCCTCCCCTGATCGTCCCCCAAACCACCCCTGCTGCGAGCTTACCTTCTCTGGCAGGGTGTCTGGGAACCACTGGCATGCACACAGAGCCTCCAGCCATTTGGGCCGGTGGCTCTGAAATGCACAATGGCAGTATTTATTTTATTTTCTGTATTTATATCCCACCTTTCTCATGCTTTTGTACCGCTGGAACACAGCTTATGCTGACAAATTCATCAGCATAAGCCCATGATAGGATTGGGCTGCCCATCGCATGCTTGCCTATGAAACCCTATATGTTCTGGATCGCGCACATCTTTGGGTATGCTTTCTCTTGTATTTCTCTCCATTCTTTGAAGTATGATGATCTCAGCTTTGTCTACATCAGCTTGGTGATGTAAGCTTTCTCTGTTGAGGTGCTGTACTCTCATTCCAATTTACCTTGCTAACCGCTACTGCCACCAGCCTTTGTCAGCAAGTGGAAATCTTATTATATTCAAAGGAAGGCACTTCCTGGCTTTTAACATAGATTGCTAACAGCCAATTAGCAATCTATGTTAACAAGATTTCTTGCTGCTTGTGCATACTGTGATTTTGGTCTGTGTTTACCTTATATTAATGGCTTTGATTTTTATTGTATTTCAGTTGTAGTAATTATGTAGTTTTAAACATTGTACTTCAGTATGGGTAGAAAAGCTATTGATAGATACTGAAGTGGCCTGCTAACTACTAGACTACAAAACTATCGGCTACTAAAAGCCAGCCTTCCCCTCATGACATGCAGGGTAGACTCAGTTTTGGGGGAAATAGGGAACCAGTACCCTGATGGCTGCCTTTACAAAAGTGCACAAGATAGGCATTTTTCAAATAGGCCTATCTTCAAGTCTTTATTGGGTTTTTCCAAGCACATGGTCAAGTGTACACATTTTACTGTCCCATCAGAGAAAATAGGAGGGGGACGTGAGACCTCCTTAAGTCTCTCCTTACTGAACTAGCCATGGGGCTGTTTGGTGCTGGGAGGTAGGCATGAAGTTCATTTCCCCTTGCTTCCATTTGACATCTAGTACTGTACTAAGCTTCAACAAACTGAAGCTGAAATATTGAGACACGGAAGAAAGTGCCCTGTATATTGTGTTCAATATTCAAGGTGGTTTTATAGAAAGCAGGGTTTCTTTCTGGTTGCAGTCCTGCAAGCAGGTTTAATAGATTTGCAATTACGTTGGTGTTCTCATAGCAGTAAGCAGGACTCCAATGATTTGGTTTGACAGATCATCAGTAGATATCCATAATTTGATTGAGATATGGTCTTGCTTTTTCAGGCTACTGTATTCCTCCTGCTTTATTGTGAGCCCTTCCCAACTTATACACTATTAGGAAGGAAGCCTGAAAAAGATACTGAAGGTTTAGTGCATAGTGCAAACAAGGATCTCAATGTGTTTCATACTACACAGCCCTTCTTGAGAGGAGTATAACTAGAGAGTTATATAACCTGAAGAACCTTAGGATTTTGAACACTTCTATTCGTTATGCACTTAACCTTCAGTATACTCTACCTTTTCAGTAATATTTTATCTCATGTTACATGTGCTACAACAAGATAATACATGTATAATGTTGTAACACATGTATAATGTGTCACATGTATTGTTGTAGACTTAACAAGCCTATTAAGTAAGAATTATCCCTGTGTTGCAACCGAGCCTCAGCAGCGTTAGCTTGCTTAAGACCACTTTGTGATCCATAGTTGAGGTGAGATTTAAACTGGGAAAATCTTGATTGCAGCTCAGTCTCTTATAGTGCAATCCTATGCATGTCTTCTGTAAGTGGCATTGTGTTCAATGGGGCTTATTCCAGGAGTGTGCATAGGATTGCAGACTTAGCCAGTATGCTACACCAGCTCTCTGCTGCAGTCTTTCTGACATCAGTGTTATGTGGTGCTATCAAACTCTTCTGTGCTTTTGTGCATGAGAAGTAAGGCTGGGCTGCTTGCAGCCCACTTTTCTAATGGGAATAATGGGCATGTTGTGATTTTGGTGTGTGTTTGAGATATTGGTGGCTTTGATTTTTATTGTTGTGATAATTTTAAACATTGTACTTCAATGTGGATAGAAAAGCTACAGATTGCTCTGTCAGAAAACATTCTGTCCACCCACTAGTGGGATACTCATCTCTTTCTACTCTGCTGTTACACAGACCAAAAAGAATATTTCAAACATGAGAACAATGTTTGTAGAAAACATGAGGAAACAAAACGGCTCATTGACTGCAAAATGAAGTTCAGGCATCCATCAAGTTCCCCAGTGCTATCTGTTGTGAATGACATCTGTCTGAAACATCAAAATATGGCAATAGAGATGACTGATATATCCCTACACATACATAACTGAAGCAAATACGTTAACTATGTACTGTATAATAAGAGACCAAAATGCAACAGTATAGCTTTAATTACATATTGTCAAATTTATTCATTAATCAAAGCTGCAATCCTTACCATACATTTTTGGTAGGATATTAGGAATATGCAGCTATAGTGCAACTACTAATTTTCATGGCCTATACAGTAACATTTGAATTAGCTCTGGCTTAATTTCTGTTTTATAGTGCTGTGGATGTGCAGTGTTTCTATATGTAATCTTGATGGTATCCTTATAATCCTTAAGGTAACTATTGCTATCCTACTGTTCCTGGGGAGCTGAGAGGGGGTGGCTTGCCTAAGCCCACAAAGTGAATTCAAGTCAGAGGTGCAATTCAACCCAGGGAAATCCTGATTGGCTCAGGGCCCAATCCTATCCAACTTTCTAGCACTGATGCAGTCACAATGTAGCCCTGAGGTAAGGGAACAAACATTCCCTTACCTGGAGGAGGCCTCTGCGACTGCCCCCCCCCCACCGCAGGATGCAGCATATGCCCCGTTGGCACGGTTGCATCAGCACTGGAAAATTGGATAGGATTGGGCCCTCAATCTCTCAACCATTTCACTAGACCAGCTCAGTTTAACTTGGTCCATAATTACTCAGTTTCTCTACTACTTATTTCATAAACACCATAGACAATGTTGGGTGACACAGTGGTAAACAAAGGCATATTTGGTATTTTTTAAATGTCCTTTTATTAAGCTTATTCCAGACACAAGACTAATTCATGGATTTGCAGCGAGATCGGAGGTATGGGTAAGGTATGCATACAACATTAATCGGAGGTATGCATACAACATTAATTCATGAATCTTCTATGGAAAATTGAATGAGTGGACTGTAAACAACTGCTGCCTTGGGTGATGCTTTTTGGAAGGTATTTTGGAAAACAGTCTGCTTAACATTGTAAAAGCACAAGTGTCTTGTTGGAGCAAGGGCAGCTTTAACTCCTATACTGTATTCTAAAATATCTGGCTGGTTACACAAATATCTGAACAGCAACCTATTATGGCCTACTACCCCTTAAAGGAGAGAACACCTCTCTGTTCATAGTACTTTACCAGCTCCTATAGCAATGATTAAATTACTACTGGGCTACATCTGCTCCAATGATTTCAGTACCATCCCTATAGTGTTTCTGGCATTTATAATGATTACTCAGATACAATTAATGTACTGAGCAATTCGTTACCTCTAAACACAGTTGCAAGCTTCATATATTTTATGATCTGAATCATCAGTACTCTCATTACATTCACTCAGCTCTGCTTCTTGCCTCAGGCGTACAATATCCTCTTAAGTATTTTGGTGCATAGGTTACATCTGCACTAATGCAGATGTAGTAGACACCCCAGCTACAAAAACATTTCTTGAAAACAAAAGTGTTAGAACTTAGAAAAAGGACAAATCAGCAGGGCTGAAATATATATTCAAAATAAAGTTCTACCACATGGCTTGTTTTTCTACTGCTGAGCTGCTGCAACAGTAGTTAGGGAATGTAGTAGCAGCAGCAGCAGCTCTCTGCTAAATCTTTCCTACCCCCCTCAACATTCCAATATTTCCTCCCATAAATTGCTTTCTGAATATTTCTTTCTAATGTTAACTGGAAATCCTGTCTCTTGGATAGCTTTGCAAGAACTGGTTTAGAAAGCTATAAATGCAGTTAATGGAAATGTGTTGTAGCAAGCCAGGGAAAGAGTGCCATACAAAGAAAACAGCAAAAGCAAAAAGATAGACAACAAAAGCAATGCTCAAGTGGGATAACAGAATAGCGACAGCCCCAGAGAAGCCAAGATATACATATAAACTTTAAGGAATTCCTTAAAGGAGCAGCTTTTTGCTGCCTAAGATTTTAAAATTGCTACCACTGTGTAAAAACTCATCACAGCTTAAATGACAATTTGAATTCTTATGCTCATAGTACTACTATCTTTAAGCATTGTATCATTCTGTAATGTGTTTAACAGCTGGTCCTAGAGTTAAATATCAGATTTTTGTGTATGCAAGATTCTCTGTGCATACTTTTGGCAGACTTCCCAGCCATATCTGTTCTGTACGGCTTTTTTTTTCCTTGTGTGCCTCTTAAAACTTCATCCCTCCCACTAACAAGCCATGCTAAGGTAAACTGGCACTGGGAAGCCTCTATTCCTTAATTGCATGCCTTACATGGTCTTTAGTTGTTCCTATCTCCCTCCATACATTCAACACAGCGAAGAAGGGTTAGGCTGGTTATAAGACAACTCTAGGGAAAGAGGCCAGGCACCTCTCCTGCAGGGACAAACTGCCTTCTATACTATCTCAAATTTTGAAATAGTACCCCCTTAAATTTAGTAGGTAGTCCATGCTCACCAGCCTCCTGTACTATACTTGCTTAATGTGCATACTCCCAGGCCCTGGAACACCTCCTTCAAGCTCAATGCCACTATTTTATCTATGATCCCTTACTCTACACTTTTCTGTCAACAATCCCAATCAAGTGCCAACTCTCACAAAGCCTTTATAGGTTCGTTGCCAATGAGACATGCAAGATCGTTTACATCTCTCAGAACTGCATGAGGGAAGTAGCCTCCAGTGGTAGAGAGACTGCCATACAGCTTCAAAATTTGTATGCAGGATGGCAAGGCCCATCAAGCACTAGTTCTCCCTTCTGTCACTGTACTGCATAATCTCAGTGCATAAACCTTGGTGTACAAACAAAATCCACTCAGAGAATGGAAAGTAACACACCATTGCTCTTTGATATGAAAATGCTCCCTTGTACACAGATTTTAATAAGTTACCAGTTTCTATTTATATACCATTTACAAAGGCATCAATATACATACATGATATGTTCGAATCTGTGTGCAATGAATCTGTTTTCAACAGACAATAAGGAATACGCACAAAAGGATTTCCCATCTCATGTCTGAGAAAATTACAATGGTGATATTTGCTACTAGCTACAGTATGCCTTTTGGAGTTAGTAGAACAGTATATAAACGCATGCCTCTAAAAATCAGGAATGCTCTTCAGTGCTGCCACTGAAAGACCTGCTTCGAACGTGGTTTCGCAGTTGCTCGATGAGCTCCGGGTTCTGCTGCTGTATCTGTTGCGCAAACTGCTGGCCCCTGTTCAGAACATTGTTAACATCAGTAAAGAAGGGGAAGACATTATTGTACAGTACTCCAAACACAGGAAGTCAAGTTTAACTCTACAGTGGCTGAAAGAATACTAAATTGGATGCTGGTTGTTGGTAAACACCCAAAGTTTGCCCGAGACAAGAAGAACAGAAAACTCAAAGCTGTTACCACGGGGTAAGAGAAGTAGGGTAGAGGGCACAGAGAAAGCAGTGGGCCCTTGAGGCTCTCTCAATAAGGGAACAAAAACTACTGTATACTTGCATATAAGACAAGGGGCACGTTTTGAGCCAAAAATCCTTACATTTGCTATGACCCTTCAATAAGTAGGGTAAAACTTAAGGATTTGTGGAATTCTTTGAATTGGATAATTTGGTCTGATTTTTCCTGATGACTGGAGGGTTGGAGGAGGGTGTGTGGATGAAGAGGGGAGACTGGAAAGGGACTGTCGTCTGAGAGTGGAAGCTCAGAGGGGGAGCAGCTTTGCCACTCAATCTCATCACAGCCACTGCCTCTTGAGGGGGGGGGGCTGCCATTTGCAAAGATCGCCCTGGGAGCTGCATTTTAAAGATCATTCCTCCCTCTCTCTCACACACACATGCATGAATATCTCCCTTAAAAAAGAAAAACCTCTTCGTGCCACTCACAAACCAGCAACAGCAGCCAGAAAGACCCCACACACACACACACACACTAAACGCTTTAAATAAGTCCCTCCGCGGGGGCCCCCATTACCTTTGTTGTGTTTCAACTGAAGCCTGTGTCTTGCTTTTACAAAACATCTGCTTCTAGGCTTTAACTATGGATGGTAGCTCAGAAGCAGACAAGCTGACCAGTGGCGTTTTAACGCCTTCCGGCGCCTGGGAGCTGGAGCGCCCCGTCGCACCAGAGCGCGGCTGCTGCCCCCCCCCGGGAAGCGGCCCATCACCGGCTTCCAGAGACGCTTTTCTCCGAAGCCGGGAAGCCCTCCTCCTTGCGACCGCCCATTTCGGCGGTCGAGGGCTTTGTGAGCCGGCTGAACCCGTCGCCCGCTTTTAATTGGGTTTTCTGCACATGCGCAGAACCTTTCTGAGGGCAAACGGGCAGAGGTTCTGCGCATGTGCAGAAAACCCAATTAAAAGCGGGCGACGCGTTCGGCCGGCTCACAAAGCCCTCGACCGCCGAAATGGGCGGTCGCAAGGAAGAGGGCTTCCCGGCTTCGGAGAAAAGCGTCTCCGGAAGCCGGTGACGGGCCGAGTGGGCGCGCTGCTTCCCGGGGGCTCGGCAGCCGGGCTCCGGCGCCGCACCCCCCAGAAGCACCATGTGCACTCTGCGCCTGGGGCGCAGCACACCAGCGCCCCCGGCGTAAGAACGCCTTTGAAGCTGACTGGATGGTAGAGAGGCTCAGCCCAATTAACAGGAAGCAGGAACTGCATCCACTTGGCTTGTCTGCTTTTGGAGGTGTGTTGGTGGGGTGGCCATCTATGTCAAAGAAGGGGTAGAATCCACCAGAGTAGAGTTTGAGGGGGGCTCTGACCCCTCTGTAGAATCACAGTGGGTTAGATTGCCAGGCTCGAAGAGCGATGTAATAGTAGGGGTTTGCTACCATCCTCCAGATCAAAAACCTGAAGGGGATCTTGAAATGAGGAAGCAAATCAGGGAGGTAGACAGGGTTGTAGTCATGGGGGACTTCAATTATCCTCACATTGACTGGGTCAATTCATGCTCTGGACATGAAAGAGAGACTGGATTTCTGGATATGCTGAATGACTGTGCCTTAGAGCAGCTAGTCATGGAGCCGACCAGAGGACAGGTGATTCTGGATTTGATATTGTGTGGCACTCAAGATCTGGTCAGGGAGGTAAATGTTACCGAACCACTGGGGAACAGTGACCATGCTGCGATCTGTTTCGCCATGCACGTCGGGGGGAGAGTGCCTAGCAAATCTGACACAAAAACCTTTGACTTCCGAAGGGCAGACTTCCCCAAAATGAGGAGACTAGTTAAAAAAAGCTGAAAGGGAAGGTAAAAAGAGTCCAATCGCTCCAGAGTGCATGGAGGCTGTTTAAAACAACAGTCATAGAGGCCCAGCAGGAGTGTATCCCACAAAGGAGGAAGGGCTCAACTAAGTCCAGGAGGGTGCGGGCATGGCTAACAAGCACAGTTAGAGGCTATAAAAGGCAAGGAAGCTTCCTTCCGTAAATGCAAGTCTTGCCCTAATGAGGAAAATAAACAGGAGCACAAACTGTGGCAAAAGAAATGTAAAAAGATGATACAGGAGGCCAAGAAAGACTTTGAGGAACGTATGGCAGGCAACATAAAAGGAATATGGAAATTTTCATGGCTTGGTACAATTTGTAATGAAGCAGGCATTATGGGTTTTCTAGCCATGTTTATTATTTGAGAAATAAAACTAAAATCGTACTGTCTTCTTAAGAGATTTATCTCACACACACACTCTGGAGATGTGCGTAGAGGCGAAGATGAGTCTTTATTTCTCCTACCAACGTTTCATCCCACACGAGGGACCTTGTCAAGGTAATTCAGCATAACACTGCTGGATGACACTGAGAACATGGAGCTCTTGCTAGCATATGCCAGTAAAAGCCATGGCAACCGTTAACTGACAACGGAATCATCAACCTCTGCTCTATTCCTCCTAGGCTGCAAATATGATCTTTTCAGGATAGGTAGCCAGATTTTATTGGCAAATGACAGCTCTTGCTGTCTATTCAGAAGACTTGCAGGTTTCCTTTGGGAGATTGAAATAGCCTCCAGATTTAGTCTTCGTTTTAGACTGGCTTCCGAAAACAGCGAACGGACCTGCTCAAAAGCAATTTGGTGGCCAGATTCCAGGGCGTGTGCTGCCACAGCAGATTTTTCTCCTTGTGACAATTTTACCGCTCTCTGGTGTTCTTGTACTCTTACTTTAATAGGTCTCATTGTATTTCCAATGTAAGCACAACCACAACCGCATTTTATTTCATAGACTCCTGGGTTCATTAACGTAGGTCTTTGATCTTTGGGATTTCTTAGTATTTGCTCTATCTTAGTTGTAGGAGCAAATAAAGTCCTGATCCCATATTTTCTCATCACTCTCGCTATTTTGTCCGTGGTTCCTTGTAGGAAAGGCAATGATAACCATCGTTTCTCGTTGTCAGCTTCCTCCTCTTTTTCATTATTCTCTCCCGGCTTAGGGATATAGTTTTTCTTTTTAACTTGTCTCTCCCAGCATTTGTTAATTTGCTGCAACTGATAACCATTAGCCAACAAGGAACGAGAAACTATGGTTATCATTGCCTTTCCTACAAGGAACCACGGACAAAATAGCGAGAGTGATGAGAAAATATGGGATCAGGACTTTATTTGCTCCTACAACTAAGATAGAGCAAATACTAAGAAATCCCAAAGATCAAAGACCTACGTTAATGAACCCAGGAGTCTATGAAATAAAATGCAGTTGTGGTTGTGCTTACATTGGAAATACAATGAGACCTATTAAAGTAAGAGTACAAGAACACCAGAGAGCGGTAAAATTGTCACAAGGAGAAAAATCTGCTGTGGCAGCGCACGCCCTGGAATCTGGCCACCAAATTGCTTTTGAGCAGGTCCGTTCGCTGTTTTCGGAAGCCAGTCTAAAACGAAGACTAAATCTGGAGGCTATTTCAATCTCCCAAAGGAAACCTGCAAGTCTTCTGAATAGACAGCAAGAGCTGTCATTTGCCAATAAAATCTGGCTACCTATCCTGAAAAGATCATATTTGCAGCCTAGGAGGAATAGAGCAGAGGTTGATGATTCCGTTGTCAGTTAACGGTTGCCATGGCTTTTACTGGCATATGCTAGCAAGAGCTCCATGTTCTCAGTGTCATCCAGCAGTGTTATGCTGAATTACCTTGACAAGGTCCCTCGTGTGGGATGAAACGTTGGTAGGAGAAATAAAGACTCATCTTCGCCTCTACGCACATCTCCAGAGTGTGTGTGTGAGATAAATCTCTTAAGAAGACAGTACGATTTTAGTTTTATTTCTCAAATAATAAACATGGCTAGAAAACCCATAATGCCTGCTTCATTACATAAAAGGAATAATAAAAGCTTCTTCCAATATGTTAGAAGCAGGAAACCTGCCAGGGAAACGGTTGGTCCGCTGGATGGTGAGGGAGAGAAAGGGGTGATAAAAGGGGACTTGGAGACTGCAGAGAAATTAAATGAGTTCTTTGCATCTGTCTTCATGGCAGAAGACCTCGGGCAAATACCACTGCCGGAACAGCCTCCCCTGACTAAAGAATTAAGTCAAATAGAGGTTATAAGAGAAGACATCTCAGACTTAATTGACAAAATAAAGATCAATAAATCACCAGGCCCGGATGGCATCCACCCAAGAGTTCTGAAGGAACTCAAGACGGAGAGAGAGTCCTAGAGAGTCCCTACCGACTCCCGCCCATCCAAGATGGCTGTGCCGGAGGTTCCTGTCCGGAGTGAGAACATGATGCCTGCGCCCCGCCGAGACAAGCTAAGTATCCCAAAAGCACACACACACCCTGGGGGGCACACAAGTGCCCTGGGAAGCAGCAGGGGGGCGGCAGCTGCCGCGAAAAAGGGAAAAAAGGAAAAAAGCAAAAAAACCCTAGGAAAATAAAACTGAAACTTAAGGGGGCCTGCGCCCCCTAAATAGCTTCAGCGCCCTACGCCCTGGTGCCCACCGCACCCCATTCTGTGACGCCACTGGCGCTAGACAAATGTGTACAATTCTCTCCTTGAGTAGAAGGGAGAAAGACAGAAGACCAATGCCATCACAACTACTGTGCTTCATAATTTAGAGTAGAGGCATGGAACGTGAGCCTTTTACAGATTTGGAGAGCCTGATCATATTACACATTGGCTCACACTTTTCCCAGAACAAAGTAGGGAAGAATAAGGAGTTGGTCCCTGCTTTTCTGGGCAGCCTTCTCTCAGGACAACTGCAGAGGGAAAGAGCATCTCATCTGAAGTATTTTGTTTGAAAGCAAGAGATCTGAGCAGAGAGTAGCTTCCCTTCAACATTGCAATCATCTACTTCTCTCAACCTTGCTTGATTCTAAGCAGGAGAGTTCAAGAGACACATTCCTTCTCTGCAAGCATTCTAACAATTGTTACTCTGCAAAAAAAAGGTCAAATATGAACATGGTCTCAACAGCATACATTCTCAACAGAACATGGTCACAACAGTGATTTCCAAAAATGTAAATCTGCAAAAGCAGGATATAGATCAACAGCACTTACGCATGTATGAGGCTTGACAGATCGGTGAGACCACCAACACCAGCAGCAGGGCCTCCTATAGCATTTGACATCATTCCTGACATCCTACAAGCAATAAATATGATACTGGTACAGGGAAATACAGGCATAGTTTAACAACAAATTGCTCTCTGTGGTACAATACTAAGAAAAGTGATGACACACAAGTAAATGGAAAGGTCACCATAATTCAAATAAGGGGAAAGGAAAAATCAATGAGCACAAACCACAGTTAATTTGCCCCTGCACAACTCAGAACTGCACAAGTCCCAGCGGTTCTCTTGTGCAACTCTGAAGTCACTACAACAGGATTTGTGCTTGAGAAATTCATGACAAATTTCTCTGTAGAATGAAAAAAGTGTTTTGTTGAATATGTTTAAAAGCAGGACCAGCAACATGGTCTATTCATGCATCACATTGTGTCTTGGTTCCCAGCATCAGCCTTGATCCTCAGGTCCAAAACCAGAGGCAGTCTCTTTTCCATCCTTACCCCAAGCAGAAAAAAAATATTCAGTAGCTTTTTGCTTTGTAATTCCTGAATCACTGCTCAGGAAGAAAGGTGCCGAGCCTTAATCCCCTGTGGTATGCTCAAGTCTTTTTCACCTTCATCTTTCAGAAGATACTGTGTTAATACTCACAATTGTTGAACTTGAGGATTCTGCATTAAACTTGCTGCCTGAAAAAGATTACCAGTAGATACTTTGATTACTAATGTAGCCAATGGTTAACTAGGCAAGCTTGCAATGACACACTGAGCACAATCCTATGCATACCTACTCAGAAGTAAGTCCCATTATGTTCAATGGGGTTTACTCCCAGGAAATTTAGCATAGGATTGCAGCCAAAGTCTGGTAGCACTCTAAATAGAAGGCAACCGACCCTAAACATGTTTTTGAAAAAAGTACCGTATTTTTGCTCCATAAGACGCACTTTTTCCCCACCCAAAAAATAGGGGGAAATGTCTGTGCGTCTTATGGAGCGAATGCTGTAATCGGATCCTTTTACCTGTTTTTGCAGCGCTTGGCCACTTACCGCGTTGTTGCCATCCACCTCCTTTTCATCCCGGGGGCCGACTGCATCGCGGCCCCACTGGGACTGCCCCCGTTCCAGCGTCAAGCCTCATAGATGCTGTACCCAGCTGCAAGCTCTCCGGAAGCATTCGAGTAACTCAGACACTTCCGGAGACCTTTGCAGCCAGGTACAGCGTCTGCGCGATCCTCAGATCCGCTATACGCGACTGCAAAGCTCTCCAGAAACATCCGATTAACTCGGACGCTTCCGGAGAGCTTTGCAGCTGAGTACAGCATCTGTGAGGTTCATGCAGACGCTGTACCAAGCTGCAAGCTCTCCGGAAGCCTCCGAGTTAATCGGATGTTTCCGGAGAGCTTTGCAGCTTGTTAATAGCGTCTGTGAGGTTAGAGCACTCCCCTTTCCCCCGCTGCCTCCTTTGCCTGGTGTTCATTCTCAATCTTGCATACCAGGTTTTTTCCCTTGGTATAATGCAATCTAACTTGTTTGGTTTACTTGACGCTTTCTCTCAATGTGTTGTAATGTATTTTAACTTGTTGCTTTAAGTAATGCTTTCCTTGTGATGATAATGTTTGCTAATGGCTATTACCGATTCCTTTGTTGTCTCCATTGTCCTTAATACCTCCATCCTTTCTGCTCCCTACTGACCACCTCCGTCCTTTCTGCTCGTACTGACCAATTGCTGCTGTGTTCCTCCTGAGGTCTCCTGCTGTTTCTTGCCCGCTTCCTAATCCCCCCCCCCCTTGTTTCTTTTGCCTTGTGTCAGTCCTCACTCTAATACCAGGCTGTCCCTTTATCACAACATGCTTTATTTGGTTGGTTTAACTTTAACCTGACGCTTTCTTTTCATGTGTTTTAACTTGCCTTTTCAACATACTGCGCTTTCCTTTTAACGATATGTTCGCTATTGTCTGGCCATTACTGATTGCTTCAGCTGTTAAATAGCTGCCTCTGGTTGCATGCCTGGATTTTTCCACGCTTTTTGCTTTTTCAAGGTTTAGCCTGTGGCATTATCCAGGTAACATCCTGGTAGCTTGTTGCAGCCCTGGCTTGAAAAGGTCCACAGATGTTCGTGGATGAAACGTTGCCCACCCCCTCCGTTGTTTTAAAACTGCATGATTAATTGTTTTAAAGTTTTTCTACCTTATTTTGAGTGAATTTAAAGGCAATTTTATTGTGTATTTTTTAACCCTACGGAAAAATCTTTGACATGGCTTTTAAACTCGTGAATATTAAATCTATGAAGATTATAGCTGGCCATGAAAGCTTCCGTTCAATTTTAAAAGCAAGAACATTTTTTCCCTATTTTTGGGGTTAAAAAATCCATGGTCCATGGACCAAAAATCTTAAGGTCCGGTGCATGTTATGGAGTGAAAAATACGGTATGTCTATGGTGACTCAATACCGCAAGTCTTATGGGGAACCTATTTATTGGGATACATAATTAAGTTCAGTTTCTAAAGAGCAACATTATCACAAAATTCTTTGCTGCCAAAATTATTCCAAAGAATTGAGAATAGAGTTCATTATTACACAGATACAGTATCAGTTATAATAGACCACAGAGTTTGCCAACACCAGAAAAAAAGAATTCTACAGGACTATCCCATCGCTGGATTAAAAGGGGATTCAGGAAATTACTGGCTAGCCAGCTTAACATCTGTTCTGAGTTAAATGGTGAAAAGCAAAATTAGAAGTAAAATTATTAAGTGTTTAGAACTTGGTGAAGGGGAATTGGGAATCAGCATGGTTTTTGCAAAGGTAAGTCCTGCTTCACTGACCTTCTCAAGTTCTTTTACAGTGTCAACCGGCATGTGGATAGAGAAAATCCAGTCGACATTGTATACTTGGATTTTCAAAAAGCCTTTGACAAAGTTCCTCACCAAAGGCTCTTGAGTAAACTTAGCAGTCATGGAATAAGATAAATCCTTTTATAGACTGGTAACTGGCTAAAGAACAGGAAGAACAGCTTTCACAGAAGAGAGAAGAATGGGCAACTTTCACAGTAGAGAGAAGTTGGGTCTCCCAAGGATCTGTATGAGAACCAGTGCTTTTTAACTTGTTCTTCAATGATCTGGAGTTGGTGCATAGTGGCCAAGTTTGCAGATGACACCAAACTATTCAGTGTGGTAAAAACCAAAGCAGCTTGTGAAGAGTTCCAAAAAGATCTCTCCAAACTGAGTGAATGGGCAACCAAAATGGCAAATGCAGTTCAGCGTCAAATAGTTTAATCCTGCACATTGGGGCAAAAAAAAAAAATTTCCAACTTCACACACACATACACTTGTGGTTTTTGAGCTGTTTGTGATTAACTAGGAAAGAGATCTTGGTGTCTCAGTGAAAATGTTTACCTAGAGTGCAGTGGCTGTGAAAAAGGCAAATTCTTATATGTAGATGAGGAGAAAGGAAAAAGGTCCTTTTAAGAAAACAATTTCCAAACAGGACATGAAATAGAAGTAGCAAAACATGCATTTTAAAATACTCACCATGCTAATGAAAGCAGGGTTGTTTATCAAGCTTGCCATATCAAAACTCAATCCAGTTCCAGTCTGCAAATGAAGTACATGTGTCAACCATATACAAAATAGCACTGAGTTGTTAAAACATTTGAATAGCATCTTTCAAAAATCGTTTGAAAACTAACTTACAGGACTGGACATGTCTCTTAATTTCTGCTCAGCTATTTTCAGATTTGATTTGTAAGAGTCATTTTCTGGATCAAGATCCAGTGCTTTTCGGTAACTGTTAATTGCTTCTTGGTATTTATTCATTGAAGTCAAAGCCAATCTAATATGAACAAAGAAGCCAATGTGAGCACAATCTGAATAGGTAAGTCCCAATGGACTCTAATCCACAAAAGTTTATGCCATAACAACTCTGCTAGCATGGAAGGTGCCAGAGGACTCTACAGGAGTTATGGGATTATCAGCCATGTCCAAATTCATAGTTGAAGAAATTTTTTTTTAATAGTACTGTTTGTCTTAAAAAGCTTTAAAAGAATTTCCAGACAAACAGTACTAGTAAAAATTTCTTCAACTATGAATTTGGACATGGCTGATAATCCCATAACTCCTGTATCGTTGAAAACTCTGTTTTATGTTCAGTGACAGTATTCACTCAGGGTGTGACTACTGACATGCTTATTATGGTGTGCTGTAACTACATAGTAAACTGGTTGTCAGTAGCATCCCACCACACATCTGAAGGCATTTAGGAAATGAAGAGCTGTAAAATTTGATACTGCTTGGCAGGATGCTATCAACAATGGATGGTAGTTATATTCACATCATGGTAAGTTTCCATTTAGTAAATGGTCATCTATTTTCATCCAAGAACCCGAGTTCATAGATGGAATGCTATGCTAAACATTTCTCTTCATGCATAAAATTATCAAGTGCTTCTAGATCTTTTGCACAGAAGATATTCTAGGACCACAGAGACTCCTCCTTTTTCAGGCTGAAATCAAAAGTTACTGTTCACAAGTTCATTTCAATCCCATGGATCTTGAAAGATAGGAAAGGCTTCCATTGATGGGTTCAGAGCAGGCTCTCTGACGGCTGTCCTCTAATTCTTTGAAAGCTACAAGATATAAACTACCAAAATATTATCTCAGCATTAGGGCATGTATTGTGTTGCACATGTGAAATTTCTGAAGTTCTCTACTGAACTCTTAATTAGGTAAAAATGAGTATTCAGAAAAGGAAAACATAAGCTTTTGGAAATCCATTTTTGGTATTGACCTCAGTAGCTTCTGCAGACAAAGAATTAGATTTCCCCTTGGCCAGAGACAGATGGTTGTTGCTAGTTCTCCAGTTACAGAAGAGAAAGTAAATTGAAAGTCCAAAGTAAATAATGTGCATTGATACTCATTTACGAAATCCTTAGTGACACAACAAACTTCATAAATGTAGATGTTAGAGAACAGCAAAATTAATTGCTTTGGCTTAGTGCTGTGTTAAATTATATTAGGTATTAAGTTTAAAGTTATTTTGGAGCTTATATAACCTTTCATTCTCTGCATACTATTTTTGCCCAAAAAAGAGTTAAGCAAAGCACACATCTGAGTATCTCTAAATATCTTAGTCCATCAATTTAATTTCACTATTTCTGTGGGATCAATACAGCCACTAACAATAAATTATCATTCAACAAACCTGCTTTACAGTTGTAATTAAAAATGCAATTGTACATATAATATTTTATAGACACAAATGAGGTTTTTATTACATTATACTACTACAGCGGTGAGTGGTAGAATTGGCAAAATTATGGAGAATCTGATATTTCACATATTAATAAAAGAATGGCTGCTATTGCTGTTGAGTTGCTCTTGCTGGTATTAACATCACTACTTGACTCCTTAGAATGAATTTGGAGCATTGATGTTTCATAAGAGATGTCTGCAGAATGAGTAACTGATGGGTGGTTTGCTAAGAGACCTGTAATTCTCTTGGGGCTATACTCTAAACTGGCAAGATGATTAAACATCAGAGACATTGGACTATGTTAGGATAATGCACTTTAATTTGAAGTTCAAAAGAATTGCTTACTTACCCCATTCTCCCATATGCTTTGCTGTACTTTGGATCTATTGCAATTGCTCTTTCGCAGTCTTTTATTGCTTCATTGTAGTTGTTCAACTTACTTTGAGCAGCAGCTCTGAAGTGTGAAAAAAGAGCTAAGCTAGAAAAATATGACTATCAAAACCAGCTGTGTCTTAGCCCGATCAACTTGACTAAGAAGTTGATGTAAGAATCAAGCTGATTTGCAACCTGTTCCTAATCATGCTGTCTTGGGAACTTCCATTGATCTCAATTGGACTTAATTCTATGCAAGGATGTTGAGCGTTGTAGCCCTAGTCCCAGCAAAGTCAATTGAACAAATCCTACTACTTCAGGGTAAACTGGGCAATAGCCTGGGCTTAAAATTCTTAAGACAAGACAACAAGGGAGGGGGAGGAGATTTCCAGAAGTCAAGTGACCAAATCAAGGTCAAGAGTATGGATAAATATTTTAGAGAGCTGTATGCTGGCCATGTGCTGAGACCAGGACAAAGATAATGAAAATAATCTCCAAGATGTTTGAAGTTTATTTACCTGTTGCAATAATAGACTGCATTATTTGGATCCAGTTCTATAGCCTGATTGTAACAATCTACAGCCGCACCATAATTTTCTTCCTTCATGTGATTATTGCCTGAAATAAATTGTAAGAATAAACTTATTTATTTAATTTATTTAAAGAATTTTTACCCCACCTTTCTCCCGATAAGGGCAATCAAGGCGGCTTACAATTAAAACATGTTAAAATACATACCGTGTTTCCCCGAAAATAAGATAGCATCTTATATTAATTTTGGCTCCAAAAAATGCAGTAGGTCTTATTTTCAGGGAGGTCTTATTTTCCCAACCTGTGGTGCAACCCCCCCCCCCCCGGCACTTACTTTGACTGATTAAAGCTTCATTCTTTCCCAAGGGTGCAAGGCTTTGCAAGGCCTGCACTTGAGTCCTCCACCATGGAAATGACGTGCTAGAGAGACTCTGCAATGTTGCAGCCTCTTTGCAGGCCTTGCTGGCCTCTCTAGCACGTCGTCTCTATGGTGGAGGACTCAAGTGCAGGCCTTCCAGGCCTTGCAGAGCCTTGCACCCTCAGGAAAGAATGAAGTTTAAATCGGTCAAAGTAAGTGCCGCGGGGGTGGGGTCAAGTCCATCTGGCTGATGATCCTAGCTAGGTCTTATTTTCAGGGGAGGTCTTATATTTATGAGTGCCAGCAAAAATCATGAAAAAAAAATGACGGTAGGTCTTATTTTCGGGGGAGGTCTTATTTTCAGGGAAACAGGGTAATAAAATACAATACAACAACAATAATTAAAACAGGTATTTAAAACAATTAAAACAAACAAACCCAGTGGGTCACCTTATGATTGCATTTATTAAAAATTTTATGAATAATTAAGAAGATGGAATGCTGTGTAGACTACACATAAAGCAATTATATGACTCTGTTACCCTTTGTGATTATCTTTTAGGAAACAAATTGCTTTCAGCAGCATAATACTTGCAAACAATTCATGCAATTTTATTTTCTATAGAGAAAATAATTGGCCCTTCTCAACCAATGGTACTCGTACCACCAGTGGTACTTTTGCTAACTGCTGGTGGTACTCTGCCGGACCACCAGAACCCCAATTTGATGTGGCACTTTCAGCACCGCATTTTCGCTCCCAAGGGGCTCCTGCCTTTGCCTGAGCCTCTCAGGAATGCTGAGAAGGGGCCTCCCACCTGCGTTTTCTGGTTTCTGAAAATCTGGGAGTAACTGGCGATTATGTCATCGCCAGTCACTTCCAGTGGTACACAGCAGGAAAGTGGCACTGGAGGTGGTACAAAACTGGGAAGGGGTTGAGAATCCCTGCTACAGAGTAACAAGACATGTAACTTTTGGTTGCAGAATTCAAGGAACTTTTTTGTCATTTTAAACACCAAGGAAACATTTTGGATGGAAATCATGAGCCAGTACAGTTTGGAAAGTAGAGTGTTCTACAGTAATTATATTGGAGAGATTTTTGTTCATCAATGACTGGCGACCTTGGATACATAATTAGTCCTCAGCCCTGGTGCCTCGAAACTACAAATGGGAATAGCTTTTATTACCTGCTTTGCAAGCTTGCAACATGGGTGAAAAATATATTTTTTGAGATTTATATATGGGTTAATAATGCCAACTGCTTCCACTTATAACCTATAGAACTAATGTATGAGACAACTAGATTTGCTACACTGGATGTAGGCTTTGTAACAAATATACTTTGTACACAAGAGACAACATAGGAGGAGGCAAAGACATTCTGATATTAAAAGGAATGGAGCTGGGTTTACTTAGCACTGTGGAGGAGACAATATCAAGCAGTTAGAAAATACAAAATTATGGAAAAAATAAATTTGGGTGCCAAGGTGTGAATGCCCATAAGGTCACAAGGAGTTTGACATTCCTCCAGGAATACGATTTTTAAAGCTCATATTTACCTAATCCGTCAAATGTAAAGTACACACAAGAGTACATACTGTAGGAGATATTGCCATACACATACTTGTGATGGGGAAGACTAGGACTGCAATCCTCTGCATATTTGCATGGCAGTGACTTTGAATTCAGTAGGAATTATTTCCAAAGAAAACATGCATTAGATCAAGCTGCACATTTGATTTTTATGTGCTTTTTATTTCTTCCACAGCTGCCATCAGACTGATCTTTTCAATACACAATATCCAATACACAACACAACAATTATCTACTAAAAAGGACTGGCAAGAGCCTGAAATATTGCGTATTATTCTTGAGCCATATTTCAGTATAGCCATCAACTGAACTAGCAGAGCTACAGTAACATGAAATGTTTTATTTTTCTGAAGTACATACCTTCATCCTTTAGCTGGTCAGCTTTTTCAATATCTTCTGGCATAGAATCTGAGAGAGGCAGTATCTCATTCTAGATGAATTTTAAGAAGGCAAATTTCATTTTTGGAATACATAATCAATGGAAGCCACCTTATACTGAATCAGACTGTTGGTACATCTAGGTCAGCACTGTCAACACGGACTAGACGCAGCTCTCCAGGGCTTAAGAACTTCTCGCTACCCTACCTGGAGATGCCAGTGATTGAACCTGGGACCTTCTGCATGCAATACACGTGCTCTACCACTGAGCCATGGCTCTTCTACATTTATAGCTATTCTTTCTGCTTCTATTGCCTTAGTCAAATTTAGTCACATTGGACCTATTTTGCAATGGATGAGCCAATATAGTAATGGAGAAATCAACTTATGCAAAAGAAAGAAATGAATTTCTTTGAATTTCTTAAGTATTTTATTTATCTCCAAACTGAAAAAGAATCCAATCAAAACAACATGGTAACCTGGAGTATTCAGCTCTGTTCTTCCACTGTACAGATACATTTGGTAAAAAAAAAAAAAAACAAATTTAAAAACACACCACCACATCCAGCTCTCAGATGTGCAACTGCAGTTATCCACGTTGGACTAGGTCACACACAGTCAGCTTTGCCATTACTGATTACCTATTTGGGGGTATGGAACACAGGCATAGCTCACCCCTCTTTAACTTGGTGCGGGGTCCTCGCCGCAAACCGAAGTAATTTGCAGTGTCACAATGAGATAATCATGCCACTGTGAATTACTTCCGGTTTGCAGCCAGCTCTGTCTTTGACCCGAAGCCGCTCAAGTTGAAAAGAAACGACTCGGGTGGCTTCGGGTCCAAGGCGAAGCCAGCTGCAACTGAAAGAGCCAAGGGGGTATCAAACCCCCCACCCCCGCAGCCTGCAGCGAGCTCTGCTCGGCTGTCCTTGTGGCTCTGCTTCTGAGCTGAAGCGAAGCTGACAGTCAAGCCGCGCTTTCGTGAAAACAAGACTCGGCTGTTGGCTTCACTTCGATTCAGAGACGGAACCGCAAGGATAGCCGATGGGGGTGACACACACACCCCGGCGAGGGTGGCACCCTATTGGCTGGCCCATCTTGCCAAGGGAGTGACACCCCTTGCTTGGCTGTTTTTGGCTGCTCAGAGTCAATTTTTAAAAGCGACTCTTCTCTGAGTGGCCGAAAACCAAATGTAGTCGGGGCGACCATGGTGTCACCCCAAAGACTTGTCACCTGGTGTGCCCTGCACTTAGCACAACCCCAAATGATGCCAGTGGTATGGAAGCAATGAATAAGGATTGTTTTCCTCCCCAAACAAGTAATCACTCAGCATTGTCAAACCATCTTTTTAATGGATTTCGTCACATCTGGTGAAAATATGCAGCTTCTGCTGGCTGTTTGGGAATGGGTGTTTTTAGGCTGTTTTCTCCTTGGTGTTTTACTGTGGTGGTTGACACAGATTGTATGCTGGGTACAGGGAATCTGTGAATTGGAGCTAATCAAAATGTTAATAGTAGCATGCAAATAAGATGATCAATCCTCAGACAGTTTGTACCCACACACACTAACTTTTTTTTTTACTTAAAACTTCATGCATCCCCTTTCAAGTAAAAATTTGGCAAGGGCAGTTTACAACAAAACAAAGACATTAGGACAGTCAACTACCAAGGTCAATCGATCTATTTTTAGTGGACAAATTAACTGATTATAAATTTACATGTTGCCAACAATTCAATATTGATGCACTTTTGAGAAACCAAGAAAAGTAGAACTTACAATTTAATAAATAAAAGCTATTCCTTGCTATTCCTTAAGCTATTCCTTATTCTGCTAACTCACCAGAACCAAAAATAACCTACAAAAACAAACAATTGTTCTCTTATTTCACAGATTAAAATTTGCTCTGTGCCGTTTAATGAAAGGATTAAAGCTTAGAGCACTTAAACAATAATACAATGCACCATATTCTTTAAAAAAAAAACACCAAGTGGAAGAACAAGTAAGAGGAATCAAAATCGAAGAACTCTCAGAAACCCATATGCAAATTTAAACATTATAAATATTTATGTCTGCGTCATACATCAGTCACAAGAGAGAAAAGGTGCTATATTTTTTAACAGGGCTGCTACATGCCAGTCAGCGTACACTGCCCTATTATATGCATTCACCTTGCAGTGTGGCACTAATTGAAGTAATTAACGACTGTACATGCTTAACTGCATGTAGTTAAAAAATACCAGGACAAGGCCAGTTTGACGCAGCCCTGCCCACTTTGGAGAATAAGCTCTGACTATGCTGGATGGCACAACCACCTCATGGAATTGCATAAACAGGGCCATTACAATGCCAGTGAAACACAGCCTAGCTGAACATTTTACAGAATCTCTTTGGTCTCAAGCCTCCAGTTTCCCATTGCTACAGCTTTACAGAGTTAGGGCAGCTTGATTTTTCTACCTAAAGCCCCCCAAACAAATGAAAAATTACTAATTTTAGTCTGCTTCTTCTTTCAAACAAAATCTGTTATTTTTAAAAATCAACATTACCAGATTATCTTAACTTTTGTTTTTCACGTATAAAACTCTCAAAGAGTTTTACTAACTCAAGGCGTTGTTTATTGTTTATAAACCCTTTACGGCTCGGGTCCAGGGTATTTGAGGGACCGCCTCCTTCCTTATAATCCGACCCGTACTCTGAGGTCATCAGGGGGGGCCCTGTTGAACGTGCCGCCACTGACGGAGGTGAGGGGGATGGCGGCGCGGAATAGGGCCTTCTCGGCAGTGGCGCCCCAATTATGGAATTCCCTCCCCCTGGAATTAAGAACGGCTCCCTCCTTAGAGACCTTTCGGCGGGGCCTCAAGACATTTTTATTTAGATCAGCATTTGATGTCTGACATGGTGGGCTGGCTTTTTAACAAATTGCTTTTAACAAATGTGGATGACCCACTGGGGCTGTTTGTTTTAATTGTTTTAATTGTTTTTAATTATTTTAATTCTTGATTTTAAATGTATTTATGTATTTTAATATTTTTGTTGTAAGCCGCCTTGGTTGCCCTGGTGGGAGAAAGGCGGGGTAAAAATTCTATAAATAAATAAATAAATAAACCATGTTTAGGATGAGGCACCATATCTTATCTCAGTGCAATAAAAATGTAATACAATACCCACACCTACCCCAGTCAGAGATATTACATTGGCAGAGCAGCCTGCCACGTATAAAAGCACAAACGTGTAAAAGGATTGGGCACCAGGTGGCAAATACAGAAGAGGACCTAACAGCATTAATGGAAAGGTTAGAGATCCAAAGAGCTGCTTAGGCTCACAATGTCTCCATAGAATCTTTCTCTGGTTTTCCTCTGAAACAGTTAAAACCCTATGCTACACCTCACACTGCTTTTAAAACTCCCCTCACTTTCAAAAGCAGTGGCAACAGGATACAGGTATCTTGTTGTCTTGTGTGCTCCCTGAAGCATCTGGTGGGGCCATTGTGAGATACAGGAAGCTGGACTAGATGGGCTTTTTGCCTGATCCAGCAGGGCTCTTCTTATGTTCTTAACTTCTTATGCTATGTAGCATGGGAGAAGCGGTTTTTCCTGAACAAATCTAAAGCCCCTTGAGCTCATGGAACTCATTCCATTACTCTGAATGCTAGCCCAGGTAATTTGAAAAATTACAGATCTACCCTACTTGTTTTCTATGGAACTTAATTCTTAGTAAACATGAATATAATTGTTCGAAGAGTGCTGAGATGTCTCCGTTAGAGGTGTCTAGCACCTTCACAATGCTCACTGTTAACATTATTTTAATTTTAAAAGCAGACATACATACTTTAATTCACTTCTTACCTTATGACACGAATCTGCAAACATTTCTGTCAAGCGTACAGGTACTGCAAGATGAGAATCTTCCAGGTTAATTTTAAAGACTGTCTCCAAGCATTGAATTGCCACTGTAGAGAAAATAATTTTCTTTTTTAAAAGGAAGCCATCTATTACACTGGTCTACAATTTTTTTTCCTGGCCTGGACTTTTGCAGCTGTTTCAGACTAATTTCAGGGTGCTGATTCCAAATCTGATCTGATTTGCTCTATCACATCTCGTTTTTCTGCTATCGACATACCCCATTTTCATTGATTTTACCTGAAATTAACTCTTTGTCACTTATGATTGCAAGCTGTTGCAAGTCAGTGACTGCTTTAGTGTTAAAATATGGTGCTGTATTTTTAGGATAGTGTGTTTATCATTTTATGTAAATATCCACATTTATTTAATATTTTCCTTCTGCAGGGCGTGATCTAACAATGGCTACAACAGGGGTCCTCAACCTGTGGTACAGGTACCCATAGGGGTATGCAGACCTCTTGCTGGGGGTAGGCCAAGCCCTGCCCCTTATCTGCCCCATCAGCAGCTAATTTAAGTGAATTAACATGGATTTTGTAATTATTTTCAGAGCCCTTCTGTTTCTCTGATTTTGGTTTTGGGCTTATTTTTGTACTTTGGAAAATGTACTTTGGTGGGGTGGGGGAAGGAGGAGCTGATTGGGAAGTGTGACTTGGAGAAAAAAAGAGATCCTTGCATATCTCTCTCTCTCTCTCTCTCTCTCTCTCTCTCTCTCTCACACACACACACACACACACACACACACACACACACACACACACAGTTAAATAAGACATTTTTTCACATTTAAAATTGTTTTAGTACTTTTTTTACTTAACTATTAATTACCTAATTAATTGATTGATTAATCCAATTAGTTAGCAGTTAATTAGCAGGGGTACTTCAGAAAATTGGACCGTGATAAGGGGTATCCGGGCCTCCAAAGGTTGAGAACCCCTGGGCTACAACATCCGAAAGAAGGAAATGCAGTAATGACCCAGATATCTTCTGCTACATCTCTGTACTTTGCAGGATTAAAGGCGCAACATCAATACCTTTGTCAAGAAGGTTTATCTTGCCTACTTTAAAGTACGACATCAATGATATGATGAGCATAAATTTGCTGTTTTTCATTATTTTATCAAATGCAATATTTGATATCTCAAAAACCTGATGTGATAGGCAAAAACTGATGCCAGATTTGGAATCAGCGCCCCAAAATTACCTTAAAACCATTGGAATACCTTATGCCAGAAAAGGTGTGTTGACTAATGTTATTGAACGTACGAATAATGCTAATGCTTAGGACACTGTTGTTGCGCAACAGCAAGACAATTCTTGAACCAACACAAAATCAACATTGTCTATAAAATTGGATCCACATCACTCAGGGCGCAATCCTGGAAACTCCGATGACAATGTGAACGTGCCGTAAAGCACGTTTACGACGACTCGAGAGTAAGGCCAGCCTCCCTCACTCCGGTGCCGGATCTGCCAGTAGCAGAAGGTAAGAGCTCCGTCACCGGCCGCATGGGCGGTTCCGGCCCAGGAGGGAGGGGGCCAATGGCCTAGCCGGCCCGGGAAGGGGCAGGGGATGAAGTCGGCCATATCCCTGTCCCCGCCGGGCCGGCCGCGCTGTTACACGGCCTCCTCTACTTGGGCCAGCTATTTAGATGGTGGAAATTCGAAGAGGCTGATCGGGCTGGCCTGGATTTACACCCAGGGAAGGGGACGAGCGTCCCCTTCCCTGAGTAGACCTCCAGCCCGGCTGGGATTCATGGGAAAGAAACCAATATATCGTTTATATAGTAATGTGCCCCAGCTTCATTGGCTTCTACAACAGAAGAGGCAGAACATCTCTCTTCATTAGGCAAGACGGCCTCAGATCCAATATTCAAGAAAAAAAGTATTCAAAAGAAACGTTCAACCATTTTTTTTCCGGTCTGAATAAAGGCTGACTGCCCCAGGCTAGTGAACCTTTCCAATTACTTGTGGGACCTTTTTTCTCTTTAATATAATACAAAACATTTCCTTAATGTAAGCGCATGTGTTATCCAAGATAAAAGCAAACAAACATGCTATCTCTAAAGTTTTTATTAGTATCAAAATTATAGATTTTCCAAAATATTGCTGACCCTTCCAGGAAAAGTCTGCACCATCTGTTTGCAATTGCGATAAACCACCCTGATCCTTCGAGTTAGGGCAGTCTAAAATAAATAAACTCTACCAAAAGAAAGCTTTTCTTAGGTTCTGGTACTTGAAAGCAATTTTCTGGAATTAAGAAATTACTTTACAGGATACTACAGTTAAAAATAGTCACCATGTAGTAAAATAAGGGGCATGTTTTGTTGTGAAATGGTTGCCATATTATCCTCAAGCAACTTCACATATTTCCATCCCATCCTTCCTCCAATGAACTTAAGGTGGTATACGTGATGGTTATCCCATCTTTTATCCTCGCAAGAACTCTGTGAAGTCAAATGAACTGAGGGGAGAGTGACTGGACCAAGTGGTCTTCATAGCTGCATGGTGATTTGAACCCAGGTGTCCCTTGTCTAAGTCCAACACTTTATCCACTACACTAGACTGGTTTTCTATTGCGAAAGAAAACTACTATTCCTGAAATTATGGTCAAATCTCTTCCCAATCCATTCAAACTAATGCTGTTATGCTGTCATAATAATGTTATGACCTTTTTAAAAAACCTTAACTGTGCAAAGAAGCAAACGTGTTTTAATTGTATTCCTTTTCTCCCTTTATCCTACAGCGCAATCCTGCGCAACTATAGCCTAGAGTGTCATATATGTGCCGGAAAGCATGTTTTCGGCACCTGGAGAGTAAGCGGCGCTGGCGCGGAAGCCGGCACTATTCTCTTCACTGCCGTCCCGGACCCGCACCAGCCGCTGCAGGTGTGTGCTGCACCAGTCGGTGCAGGGGGTGTGGGGAGGGCAGGCAGGGTTGGCAAGGGAGAGGGGAGCCATTGGCCGGCCTAGACTGGAAGGGGACAGGAATATCGGCGCTGAGATGCGGCTATATCCTATGTCCCATCGCAGCCCGGGCCGGCCTCACACAGACTCCGTGGAAGCACGCCAGTTTCAGAGCTGGCATGCATCCAAGAAGACCCATTGCAGCCTGCGCCACTTACACCAGGAGAAGGGGACAAACGTCCTCTTCTCCCAAGGTACGCCAGGTCAATTTTGACCTGGTCAACCCTGATGCCACTGTTCCATGTGCCCAAAGCCTCAGCCAATTCTTCGGAAATTGGAAACAAAGGGACTCATCTTATTTATTTTTTTTGTAACACATGAAGTGTAATTAAGAAAAAATATATTACACATGAAGCACGTTGTGAAGTTTGAAAGTTGCCAGCAAAAGTTAATTCAGTAAAAATACTGTACATTGCAGAATGTTCTGGGTCATGTTCTAGGATGCAGACAGTTCATGCGAAGAACTGGCCAGGCCAAAGTCAAAAAATACAATCACCAATGGTAACTACAAATTTAATTCTGGCAGGCAGAGGGAACACGAGTATGCTCCACCACAGAACTACTAAGCTTTTTAAAAGCTGCCAACAGCACAGGGAAGTATAGTACCTTTTTTAAGGTGGTTCCAGATTATATCTTGTGTTGAGATACTGCATCAGTGTCATGAGTTGGAGTGAAGGGGTTGCACAAACATACAGTACAACTTGGGGGGGGGGAGAGGAAAACACTTCCTTTGCCCCTGTGGAATAGTAAAGGAAAAAGCCGAGTCTCATGGGCTACTACAGTAGAAACAATTACAGACCATCAATGCCAGTCAAAATTTGTGGAGACCTACTTACTGAGCCTAACTGTTGCTCCTTTTGAACTGGGAGCACATCATGGAATACACCCAACATTCCCCCTGTGACTAACCATTGCTGGAGAAGATTAGCAGCATTGCCAACTCAACCTGTCTTTTTGGGAAGCTTGTCCACCTTACTGATCTTCTCATCAAGAAGATTCTATTAAACTTGCAAGGAACCTCAGAGCTCCTCAGAATACAGTCTGAAAACCATAGCCATAGAGGAAAAAAACGAACCCAGTATTAAAGCCTTGTCTTGCTTTTCACATATTAACACTTCCATCATACATACTACTCTGCATACATACTGCTCTGCAGTCACCACAAACCTTCCAAGCTTTCTTGTTCATCTGAAGTGAATGTATCCATCTGACTTTGTTCTCGCAAGAAGTGGATCACAGCATATACAAGATGTTTAACAGAGGACATTATCAACGTTTGCAAAGCTCCCGTGAATTGTAAAAAAAGAATCCAGTGAATTCTAAGGAAACACAGAGAAAGTCAGTTAAGTTGCAAATAATTGTATTTTAAAATATAATTATTCTGTTTAAAATTCATTCTACCAGAAAATCTCTTAGTGAATTTTAAAAGGCATAGCAACCAGTTTTTTTCAGAAAGGATTTCAACAAGTTCTTTTCAAGTCACTACTTTTCTGCATAACTAGAAGAGTAAATTATGGGCACAGTGGACTCTAATATGGGCTGTGCATGTTTGCCCATCTTGACAACACAGAAAAATTCAATTAAAGAGCACTATGTCAGTCACTGCATTAACCAATTGTGCTCGTTTTCCCACTGCAGTCCTTTTCTCAGACCCCAGCTGGAAGGGGAAAAAAGTACACAGAAAAGAGCACATGATAAGTCTCTCCTCCAATTGGCAGTTTCATAGTTTTATTCTCTCTAAGCCCCAGGTTCCTAGATGTTTCACCGATTGCCTTTAATTCTCACAGATACAGGAAGTCCCCTACTTAAAGTACAGGTTAGGTTTCTGAGGTCTGTACTCAAGGACATCACAAGGGGTTGTGGTGGTGCAACCAGTGTGACCTGCACCTGATGTCACCCTTGGGAGTGTGTGACACCAAACATCCTAGCTTCCACTCGATGGCCCCCAGCCCACTCTGAACCTCACTGCCGTTTCGCACTCTTGCCCGATGAGCAGTGAAAACATGTTCACGGCAAGAACACAGAGCAGTGGCAAGGTCTGGAGTGGCTTAACACATTTAAAGGACTTAACACATTTTTAAAAAATGAACGCTCAGTAATCTGGACGTTTTGGGGGAGATATAATGGCATCACATCACCACCAAAACTTCTAGGTTACCACTGTGGGCTGAGAGAAGCCAGCCCCAGCCAATCACATGCACAGCTGAGCAGCTGGAACTTGTCTTCCAGTGCTCAAGTGTTATGTGTTATATTTTGAGAGCAAAAAGGTGGGTGTGATCATATTCAGTTGACCAAACCTACTAGGAGGAGCTGTAGAGGAGATGACCAAGCCTACTAGTTCTGTGTTTACTTGCTCATGGAACAATTGCTAGAATAACTATATTATTGGTTGGCTCTCAGACTCTGCTTGTTTGTGTATGCATTTTTCTCCTTTCTCTGACCCCATTCTGTTCCTTGTCTTCTGTTGTGGGTTGACAAGAGTCTGCCTGAGTCAACACTGGTACCCAACCCTGGCTTCCTGAAATTGTGAGTATCTGCTGTTATTTAAACTATAATGGCATGAATTTAGTTGGTTTGTATTATGGAACTGAAGAGTGGAAGAGGATACTGCAATTTGAATATACTACTGAGGACTTTTTTGCAGGAGGAAAGCGTGGTGTCACCCTTTGTATTGCTTCACTTGGTTTGGGCTCCAGTTCCCCTGCCCTCCCAAAACTCTTCATTCCACCAGAGAGCTGATGTAGCATATTGATTAAGAGAATAGTAGCATAGTATAGCATGGCAGTTTTTGAGCGGTGAATCAAGACTTTCCTGCTGTAACTATTATCTCTGCCAAGTGCTCATTAGATAGCCTTAGGCTACAATCTTATACACACTTACCTGGGAGTGAGTCTGAGTCCCATTGAATTCAATGGGGCTTACTTCTAAGTAGACATGAATAGGATTGTGCTGTTAGGCAAGCAATTCCCTCTCCGCCTTGGCTGCAGTACTTGCTTACCTTAGAGCAGTGGTTCCCAAACTGGGAGGTGTGGCTCCCAGGGGAGCCACGGAAACCAGCCAGGGGAGCCACGGAGTGCCATGGAATCCTCTCGGAAAATAGTACAATGCCAATTGGCAGGCATCAACAAAATGTAATGGGGAGCTGCAGCCAATGGTCGCCAACGGTCAAGGGAGACTCAGGTTGAAAAAGTTTGGAAAACACTGCCTTAGAGGGCTGTTGTAAGGACTACATCACAAAAACAAAAGGAGCTCGTACACTCAGAAAGCACCATACAAGTGGTAAGTACTATTGATCCCTCCCCCAATGTGGAGCGTAGTTACCTAGGGAGAAAAAGGCACCCTGCTTTACAATGTTATGATTGAGTCATGGCATTTAAAAAAAAAAAAGTTCTAGAGCCCTGTTGCAACTTAAACTCTTTTTTGGAGCTGGCTAAAAGCATTACTTCTTTGGAAGAAAGTATTTACTTGGGTTAGAAGGGGGTGAGATTAAGTTGCTGGTACATTTTAAAAAATGGCTTAAAGCCAGAATTTTGAAGAGCTAGGGGTGGGGGAAGGAAACCTGGCATGTTCCACATACTTAGAAGCACTCCCGTTTTTCATTAGCGTTGAACAGAGACCCAGTGCCGAGGAGTGAGTGCAGTCATCCTCAGCCAAGAGGACTTCATCTGAGACGACCAGCTGCTAGCCTCCAGATTTTCACAAAAGGAAACAGTAAATCACAGTGAGTCTATGGAAGGTCTAATGTGAGGTGACAATTGGAATTATGTTGTAGCTTACATTTATCCTGCTCCTCAGAATGCCATTTTCAGCTAGCATTCAAAAATATAGACCTGAGATGTCTACAAACACACACCATTGCATATCCTTTCTGCCACCTTTAAATGTTCAGCTTTGCAAATACGAGTACCATATTATTCTTTACCTTGCAAAAGGCCTATTACAGTATTTTCAATTAGTGCTAGATACAGATTCTGATAACTGCTGGTTTTTGTATTTGCATCTCTTGTTCAGCACACAACAATTGTGTAATTGTGGGCATTTGCCTTGGCAAGGAAAAAGAGGGGCATGAATTTTTGAAATAAATAATTTGTGATCGGTAAATTATCCTTTGTATAAGTGGAAGGATGAAGATGAGACATAGTAGGTTGACTGAGTCCATCAGTGGGCAGAGATAAGATTTGGAAGGGATGCACCTAAGTTTATGCTCTTCACTGCCATACTCCATCACCTGTTGAATCTTTAATGTAGGGAACAGTTCCCCCCTTCACCTTTGCTAATCATTGCCATATTTGTAATACAGTAAAAAAATTACTAGCCATGTGTTTCTATGACTTACAGGGTGAAGGAAAGGTTGCCAGAAAGCATGCTAACACAGGTGTAAATTTCATTTATCTTGAATATATTAATAATTTTATTATTTCCTGTAGTATTTTTGACTTGAATTTGTTTTACTGTACCAATATCCATTACAGTCAGTTGGGTCACCCAGAGGTTTTTTCAGTGGCCAAGCATGGAGACCCCCTGGATGGTATTTTCTACAGTTGAGGTTGCAATGATGAATAAATACAAAAACTTAACACAATTCCGCTAATAAGTATAAGTGTACTGCTTGGTAATGATTATATGTCACATAAATTAGCTGACTAAGGTTACAATCCTATACACACTTTCCTGAGAGTAAGTCCCAGAACACAATAGGACTTACTTCTGAGTAGACATGCATAGGACTGTGCTTTTATTCAACTCTTCCCAACAACTCTTAACAAAAAGAAATGTTTTACCACCACTAGGGAGCATTCTAGGTGGATAGTACCTACACTGATCATTTTCCTTATCATAATTCCCTGTTCTTGGAACAACATATACTGTACTTCAGGTTGTTGTTGTTGTTGTTCAGTCGTTAAGTCGTGTCCGACCCTTCGTGATCCCATGAACCATATCCCGCCAGGCCTTCCTGTCCTCCACTATCTTCCTAAGTCCGCTAATTTTCATGTTCGTTGCATCGGTGATGCTGTCTAACCATCTCATCCTTTGCCTTCCCCTTCTCCTTTTGCCTTCAATCCTTCCCAGCATCAGCGTCTTCTCCAGAGAGTCCTCTCTTTGCACTAGGTGGCCAAAATATTTGAGTTTCAGCCTCAGTACCTGTCCTTCCAGGGAACAGTCAGGGTTGATTTCATTTAGGATTGACTGATTTGATCTACTAGCAGTCCAAGGGACTCTCAGGAGCAGTGGCGTCACTAGGGCGCGCGTGGCCCCAAGACGGGGGCACACGTGTCACCCTAATCACACACACACACACACAGCCTCTAAATGTAATCTTGGCACGGCCGTTAGGCCGTGGCACGAATTTTTTGAGGGGGTGACCCGACGGGACGCTGCCCCAGGTGCCCCCTGACTCTGCCCCCCCGTTGCTGCCGGCTCCACTCCAAGGCCATCTCCCGGCCTCGGAGGCTCCGAGGCCAGGAGAAGGCCTTGGAGCGACCTCCCCGAAGGCCCACTGGATCACAACATCATTTATAACGTTTTTCACGCATGTGCAGACTGTTCCTGAGGGAAAAGGGCAGCCCTTTTCCCTCAAGAACGGTCTGCACGTGTGAAAAACGTTATAAATAACGTGACACAGTGGGCCTTCGTCAGAAGGCCCTGGCGCGGTGGCCGGGGAAGATGTCCCCGGAGCCAGCTCCCGGCCTCGGAGCGAGGCGACACGAGCGGGGAGGCGACGTGCGCAGGCGAGGTGACGCGCGTGGGTACGCACATCACCTTTCTGCGCGCATCACCTGGGTGCAGCCCGCTTGCGTCGCCTCCCAACAGCAACGCCTCTGCTCAGGAGTCTTCTCCAGCACCACAGTTCAAAAGCATCTATTCTTCAGCGCTCAGCCTTCCTTATGGTCCAACTCTCGCAACCATACATTGATACTGGGAACACCATCACCCTGACTATATGAACTTTTGTTGGCATGGTGATATCTCTGCTTTTTATTATGCTATCTAAATTTGCCATAGCTTTCCTTCAAGGAGTAATACTTCAGGTACCAGACAACTAAAATATAGACTGAATGTAATGCTCGCACTTAACAAGATGGGGTTCTATAACTTAGTTTTATAGCTTGGCTAACAGTGGCCTAGAATTGTGTGGATTGCCAATGGCATGGCTGGCTAACACCATGGTCCAAAACGAATGCAATTTTAATGTGACTCTCCTTTTAAGCATCTTCCGCAACAATAAATCTCAACATCCTGGCTCTCAATTCAAACTCTTAGCTATTACATCAATTCATACATATATTCTTGTCAGGCCTCAGACTGCCAGGTTTATTTACCTGTACGGTACAGATAAATGTACAGGTATATTAAGCAGTGGGTAGGAGGCGAAAAAGGGGTTTTAAAACCTACTCCAAAGTTCATCAGCTGCCATTGTACTCTATGGATACATTGCATTGCCTACAGGTTCAAAACTGCTTTCCATATAAAGAAATATGCTGTTGAGCCTATACTGAAATGGTAATGAATTTCATTCAATGCAAGCTACTGCCTTCTCTGCCCTAATACAAACCTGCACTTTAGGATGAAAACTAGAACATGGTGACCTCAATGCAAACTTGTGATTAGTGACAAGCTGCTGACTCAGAGGTTCATTTGCATTCCGCATGTTCTCTTAAAAAATTATATAACTTTAGGAAAATATTTCAGTCCAACTTGACAGCCTTTTGCTCTTTCTTACAATATTTTTCCAAAGTCATCCTGAGAAAAGTTCTTGATATCCAAAATACTAAAAGCAAGCTTTTTGTTTTGTTTTGTTTTAGACAGTATAATTTAAGCTGATGCTGATCATTCAAGGGGGGGGGGGTTTGTAAGAAAAAAATGTTGCCTGCCAACGGTGATGCTTAAATGTTGTCATATGCGAAACATTTTTTTTTTGTTTTATTTTTAGGGTGGCATAGCCCACTTATGAATGGAGGATGATGCAGCGTATCCCTACTGTAATATTTTACATTTCCGATACAGTGTTTTAGGTTATATAACCGACTACCCCTACATTTGAAATGGCACGCATTTGGGATGGTTTTTAATAGAATCCCAGACTCATCCACTTATAAACTACATTTGGCAGGCTGACAGCTGTAGAGATCAGAGCACTCAAGCTGAGAGTGATCATGGTTTCCCCCGCCCAGCGCGAAATCCTGGCAGCACACACCTAGCTAGGAAATCTCGCCAAAACAGCTCATCTCGCCCATCATCTCCATCACACATGCTATGGATGTGCTCACGCCAAGCTCCCAAGCCTTGACTTAGGGATGACCTAAAATGGGGGGGGGGGGAAGGAGAGGGAGGCGACCATCACCTACCTGAGGGCGCCGAGGCTCTCCTGCAAGAGAAGGGAGGTCCTCCTACTTGCCCGGTGCTACTACTAGGCACACGAAGAGGCTACCTAAGAAGCGATGCTCCGCATTCATCTTCCAATACGCACCCTTTCCATCTCCCCCGTTCCATTTCCCTATGGAAAGGCAAAGGCAGCGTCTCTGCGGCGGAGCAACGGGAGCTCTTGCGCTGCTCTGCAGCGGATGCTATTCACACAGAACTGAAGGGCAGGGCAACAAAATTAGTCTTACCGTGCGAGGAGGAGGAGGAGCGGGCGGGGCAATGGCTGGTCGCTGCGAAGCTGCTGTTTTCCCGTCGTTGACCCGCGCGGTGCGTTACAGCGCCGCTGCTACTTGCTTGGCTACGGCTGTGTAAAGACGCACAAACTTCTCCCGCCTCTGGCTCGCTCCCGCGTCGTTGTTGTCGTTTGTATGGAAAGGCGGGCGCGAGCCTGAAGGGGGCGCGCAGGAGCGGGACCTGCCCAGCGGAAGTGAGCCGCGAGCTCCTGAGCGTGTATGAAGCGAAGCGGGTGGTGTAGGTGGCACGTGGGGGGAGAGATTCGTGCTTGCGCCCTGGTTTACTAGTGTAGAGCCGACTGTAGGCGCCGGGAGCGGCTGCAGTCAGAACAAGGCTGCTTTCTTCGTCCCTTCCTCTCTCTATGCTGTCCTTGGGCGTCTCTGCGGGCCGAAGCTTTAGCAGGTACTATGTGTAGGAAAGATCTCCTCGCCTAGAAGGAACAAGGCGGCAGGGGGAGGGACCAGGGTTCCCCTCCCCCGCGGGTCCGGATAAATGTGGCAATTGAAGGGGCTGCTGTGGGAGGTTGTCTCGACTTGACCGGCTCGTTCCTCAATTGCACACTGCGGTATCTTTTGTTTGCAAGGCCCTCCTCGCTGAGGCCAGGCGGCCCTTCCTTACAGGGGGAGATGTATGTACAATCTGCCTGCTTTTTATATTGTAGGCGCTTAAAATGCTGTCCTTTTTTCTAAAGAAGGCGAACAGTCTTCTCTTTTTACACTGCCTTCAACGCGCTTAGCTTCTCTGCCCTCTCTACTGAGATCAAGGAATCTCCTTCCCCTCAAAGATTTAAAAGCAGACCTACCCCCTTGAGGGTTATGGATTGACAACCCTAAAATGAATACCCTGCCTGATTTCATTCGTCTTGAATATATTAATAATTTTATTTCCTGTAGTGCTACAATTTTTTTAAAGGCTTTGGTACACAGGGTGTGAGAGAGAAACTATTGAATGTGCAAGAAGGCACCTTAGAAACCTTGTTCATTGTGACATGAGTGTTTTCTCCAATGAACATCTATATTTTTTGGCATTGATGTATAAATGATTCCAATCGTCTTTCTCAATTCACTTTTAGGAGACCAATTCTATGCATGTGTCTCACAAGTAAGACCTATTGTGCTTTTTGCCACATCCTATACATGTTTACGATTGTATGCACATTATTACCTTGTGAGTACACCCCATTGAACACTGAACACAGTAGGGCATACTTCTGGTTCTGGCACAAACATACCTGAGAGTACAGTGTTGGACTGTCTGTAATAAGTATGCTTAGATTACAGGATATTTTCAAATGTATTGGATTGGAAAGCATTAGAATGACCATGATGATACAGCACCCAAATAACACAGTTTCTGATGCACTTCAAATCCAGAGCAGGAATGGAAGGATCCAGTGCAGAAGTGCTAGAATGAATAGACAGGTAAAAGTAGTGGTTGGGCGATAAGTGTGTATTTTGAAATTGATTTCTTGAAGTGCATCTGGTAGGGTTTGCTGCATTTTCAGTAACTTCTGACATATTTAGCATACACTGGAGAGCCCTATTGTTCTTTTAACTGTTCTCTTACCAGCTGAACTGGATGTAATCCTATTTGCTATTCAGTGCCTATAGTAAAGGTATTGTGTAAAACAGGGATTCTTAACTGGGTATCCATACCCCTTGGGGGTATGGGACTCTCTCTGAACAATAGGACTGGTGGTGGTGATGATTTTTCAGTCATGCCCTTGGAAGGGGATGTGGTGACATATTGGGCAATCCATTGGGGTTCTGTAATCCACATGACCACGGAGGCGTCTTCGGACAATGCTGGCTCTTTGGCTTTGAAATGGGGAAGAGCACCACACCCTAGTGTCGAACATGACTGGACTTAATTGTCAGGGGTCACCTTTACCTTTTTTAAACCTAAAAAGAACTCCTGGTCTAAGGAGTCGGGTGTTTTGGGTTACATGTATCTTTCTGCATTTCAGTCTTCTAAGCCACTAACTTTTGCCTTAGTGCTAGGGTTCTTGCTGTTTTTAGAAACCATATAAGTACATGAGTGCTTCTGTAGTTCTGGAATATTCTTTTGCACTAACAGTCTGTTGCTATGTAAAATGAATTGCCCTAAACATTTTAATTTTAATTAGCTTAGATGCACCTAACTCTACATGGCTGTTTAGTATTCTACTGTAAATTGCTGCATGATACTTATCTTGTATATCCGTGACTGGTACAGGCATCTTGCAGGGCAACTTATAGATACTTGGAAGGCCCCTTGAGTTTGACACTTAATTAAAATTTCATTTCCACAAGAGGTATAAATAATGTAGTGCTGTTGGTTATCCAGATGATGCTGTTAGTGTCTTCAACAGTGACTAATTTACTAGTCCATATGAGTAGTGCCTTTTGGTAATAGCTGCTAGAGAAGTAAGTTTAATTCTAAAGTTAAACGTTCACAGATAAGTTTAGTCTGCTTAATTTAGTAGAAAGTGGCAAATGAGAGCAGCAGAATAATTGTTTACTCACATACATACATGTACTGGTTAATTTATGTTTATTTTATGTGTTCTTAATTGTTTATTACACCAACAGTATACACATATACTCGGCGCCGCAGTGACTGAGGGCAGGGGTTCCCAAACTGTGCGTTGCGATGACTTAGGGCGTCACAGCACAGTCACTGGGGCATCGTGAGATGTCCCTGGTAGCTCCTCGTACCTGTTCTCCTGGGTGTCACCATCTTGGATCTCGCTAAATCTCACGAGATCCAAGATGGCGGTGCCCAAATCGCATGAGAATTGGGTGCCGCCATCTTGGTTCTCGTGAGATTTTGTGAGATCCCAGATGGCGGTGCCCGTTTCTCACGAGATTTGGGTGCCGCCATCCTGGATCTCAATTTCATGAAATCCAAGATGGCGGTGCCCATTTCTGACGAGATTTGGTTGCCACCATCTTGGATCTCTTGAGATTTAGTGAGATCCAAGAACGTATCCCCGCGATACAGAGGGACACCTGTACCTATTTTTGCTGTGTTCATTAGTCACTTGTATCAGATTTCACAGATTTTCACTGGGTAAATCTGTCAGCTAGAGTCCAACAAAGCTGGTGGTAAATCTGATACTGTGTAAGCATGGGGAGGGGGGAAGTCTGATGCACACATTAGAAGGTGTGCAGGTTTTGCAGGTTTTACGCTACTGTTTTACCATCTTTCAATCCTTGGGATTGTATCCAGAAGAAGTTCCAAGTTCAGGAACGAAACGTCGAGTTTGCACCATCTATAGCCTCGGATTTTAAATGTATTTTATTCCTGTTCGCAGTTACTATCAATTGGGATCTGCATGCAGTGATTGGATATTGTTTTTAATCATTTTCTTGGCTTCTATAGTAAATAACATGGCATCTTTACCCATATGTACTTGAAATCACGTAAGATTATTACTGGCCATGAAAGTTTCCGCTCTAAACATTAGAAGGTGTTTGAGTCGTACATACTGCATCAGGCAGCTTAAATTGCATCTGTAATTCTGTGAATAATCTAAAATTGTCCTCCTTGTCTAAGAACTAATCCAACATGATAATGTGTTGCACCCAGTCTTGCCCACAATTTTGAGATAATGTTTTTTTTATTTCTGTACAGCTTTTCTGTTGAGAAGGATGCCCAAGGCTTCAATAAAATAATAATCTACAATTGCATTTAACTTGTTTCTACCTTCTCTGACACAAAGCATTGCTTTGGGGCAGCATAACTTCCCCCTGAAACTTGGTTCTCATTAGGAGGCTGTTTTGTTACAGTTCATATTGCCTCTCATTCCATCTTGCTCTACTGGTGAGTGGGTCATTGCCTGGCTGGGCAGTCCTTACTTCCCACCAATAGGAAATCAGGAGCGTAACTAGGGCGGGGCCTGAGGGGCCTCCAGCTCCACCACCTAATGGCTGCCCTCGCGTTTGGCTTGGAATGCACCGAGCTGAACCTGAGGGCAGCGATTCGCCTGCTGACGTCTTGCGCTTCCCCTTCTCACAATTGTGAAGAGAAGGGGCGCCACGTGGACGCAGCCCTTTCGTTCAGAACTGAGCAGAACGCGTCGGCTGCCAAGTCTTCTCGCCTCCGCGTTGCCCCTTCTCCTCACGATCATGAAGAGAAGGGGCGGCGCATGGCGATAGTAGGCAATCAGCAGCCCTCATGTTCCGCTCTGAGCTGAACGCGATGGCTGCCAAATTTGCCCGAACTCAGAGGTGACATCACTTCCAGGGTGCAGCATGCTCCTGTGCCCCAGATGGCACGGGAGCTTGTTACACTCCTGGGAAGTCTGCAGGTCTTCCCAGAATTTCAGGGCACAGAGGGAGGAGCCAAGTGCAGATATTGTGTATGTGCTGAAAGATCATAAATGGGAATACTCTGTGATTTCCCTCAAAAAATAACTGTTACATCTTACTAGTCTTTATGACTTAAACTGGGGAGAAGGATGTATTTACCACCAAACAATGGGACTGTAGCTTTGGAGGGCATTTCAGCCCTCAAAGTAGGTAGTACTTCCAGTTTGGCTTCAGTTGATTTTAAACCTAGTGTAATACTTTAAATTTAAATTTGTCTCATGTTTTGAGAATATAAATTCCACCATATTGCTTTGCTTTTTTTCCTGATCTCTGCCTTGGAAGCAACCTGTGTGTCAAATACGTCCTAGCTAGAGACTGGACAGAGTGAACTTGCAGACTTCATAGTTCCAGGGTACGGGGAATTTAACCACTTTGGCTTCCTTTGTCTAAGGCTAAGCAGTCATGTGTATATTGGAACCCTTTCGTATTGTTCAGAGGCTGATTCCAGTTTGCATGTATGGTAGTAGTGGAATTTCCAGGACCACAGTGAACATATGAAGCTGCCTTATGCTGAGTAACTCCATTGGCTCATATATCTTGGCTGTTGCCTGTACCAGGAGTGGCCAACCTTCCACCATTAGGGCCTCTGCATTCATTAGGAGTTATGCAGAAGACAACATCTTGGCAGCTACAACTGCTGATAGTGCTGCTAAAGCAGCTGCACCTGCTGAAATGCCCTCACCTATACAACCATTAAAGGTCTAGGAACATTCATGTTGAAAGGTTGGCCACCCTGCTGGCCTATACTGAGTGGCAGGATTTCTCCAGCGTTTCAGACTGAGCTGGGAAGAATATGCTCTACCACTGAACTACAATCCTTTTCCTGAGTGGGGGTGTCTGTTGTTTGCTGTCTAATTTGCTGCTCTGGCAATGCATAAAAATCACAACTACCAAAGCTGACCATTGGATTGCTAAATTTATTTTATTAAATAAATAAATAAATTTATTTATTTATCAGGGGACTGCTTTGTTGAAGAGACAAGTTGTTTGCTTTTTTGACTTCTGAATGAATAGTTTTATACCAGGGGTGGGGAACTGGCGGCCCGCAGGCCGGATCTGGCCCCAGGAGCGATCCTGTCCGGCCCGCGTGAGACCGGACCCGAATCAATCAGGTCCGGCCCACGCGAGCAGACCGGAGGCTCCGCCAGCCCCCCCGCGCGCTCACCTCGGCGCGACTCCTTTTGAATCCGGCTGCTTCTCTGTGCAGAAGCAGCCGGATTCGAAAGAAGTCGTGCCGAGAGGAGAGCGTGCGGCGCGCTCACCTCGCGCGACTCCTTTGGAATCCGGCTCCAGCCGGATTCTAAAGGAGTCGCGCCGAGGGGAGAGCTGTTTCTGCGCATGAGCAGAAACAGCCGGGTTCAAAAGGAGTCGCGCGGGCAGCGCGCGCGTGGGGCTGGCGGCGGGGGCCGCCGCCTGAAAAAGGTAAGGAGAGGGGGGGAGGTGAGGGGGGTAAGGTAAGGGGGAGGTAAAAGCAGGGGGGAGGTAAGGAGAGAATGGGGGGCGGTGTGCGTGCGCACGCTTCGCGCCGGGGGAACCATTTGCGATGGAGGGGCACATGGCCCGCGGGACATTTTCCCCATGGGAAAATGGCCCTCCATTGCAAATAGGTTCCCCACCCCTGGTTCCTGACAATCTGTGGTTAAGTTCCTAGGATCTGGAAGTCTGCTTTTTTAAATTTCAGCTTCACTTTGAATTATCAGGTCTTGCAATGACCTAAATCTTGGGAATGGTTGCTATAAAGATACCTAGTTGAAGTCTATGGCTGGCTTTTTTCCTTTCATTAAGAAGACTATGCCTATTCTGAAAGAAAGTGATACTGAGTGCAACTTTGTGGGTACTCTTGTGCTTGCTCAGCCCTTATACTTGAGGAGAAAATCGGAAAATATTAACAAAAATAATATGCAGCAAGTGTGTTGAAACTATTTACAACATGAGCTTTGGGAATAGGAGTATTGTGGGAAAGAGCTAAAATCCCCACCCTGCTGTGTGATTATTTTAAGGGGTACATGTGAAACAGTGTTTTTCCCCTTTATGTGTCAATCTTCTCCCTTTTGTACTTAGAACATTTTTTTCAGATACTATCATTACCCTTGCAGACAGCTGTCCTGACTTTCATCCATATGGTCCTCTGTGTTTTTCCTTGTCCACATACTTCCCCTTTTTATTACCTTCCTGTGTTGCTTGTCAAAATGTTTTAGATTTGCAAAAGTTCATATATGACAGTCTTATCTCTTTATACTCCTTCCTTCATCTCCACTCTCACCTTTGGGCATCTGTCATTACCCCTTAAAAATTCTTCTTACCAATATTTTATCTTGGTTGATTAGAACGGGATTAAAAGCCATGATACAATTTTAATATGCTAAAAACTAAAGTTAAAACATAAATTAAAACAATGTTTCAATCGTCCTTTGATGGTCCTCATCAGGTTCAAAGATGCAGCAGACCGCGGTCAGATCTGACCACGGTCTACTGCGTCTTTGAACCTGATGAGGATCATCAAAGGACGATTGAAACATTGTTTTAATTTATGTTTTAATTTTGGCTTTTAGCATATTAAAATTGTATCATGACTTTTGATCCCGTTACCAATATTTTATCTTCGTTGATTGTTGCCAGCCATGAAAATCTTAAATCCTATTCTTACAATTTTTTTCTATTTTTACTTGTAGAGGTGGTGGCCCAAGGATTTTACTCAGAATGACATTAGGAACAGAGATCACTACACTTCTCAAGACCTCTTCCTATACAGCAGCAGACCGAAACCTTTTGAAATGGGACCTGCTGCCAGATCAGATTAGAATAAGGACTGAAGAACTTATCACGAAAACAAAGCAAGTATATGACAGAGTTGGGCTGCTTGATATGGAAAAGGTCACTTATGAGAACACTGTACAGGCTCTAGCAGATATAGAAGTGGAGTATTCAGGTAAGTATGACATGGTCTCTTGGTCTAATATTGGTCTGTTTGCACCAGAAGGGAAAATATGAATTCAAAGATGCTGAAATTGTGAGATTTGAATAAGTACAGCTGCTTGTAGTAGTACCTTTATAAGTTGCATATAATGGTATTAACTTATGGCTACATGATTTTTCTGATTATTTCAAATTGAGTATGTATCGTGGGAAATGGATAAGAGCACACGAATACCCTCTTGGCTTACTAACCAAGCATTGATCTGTCCCCCAACACTTTCCACTCCATGCAGACATGCTCCAAATTATCTCCAAAGTGCACTCCTAACACCACTCCCCCAGCTTCAGCGATGTGTTGTTCATTGCAGGGGGAATATAGTATAAATATCTCTGAGCACATGAAGAGTGTCATTCCATTTCAACTGAGCAAGTATTAAGAAGGGCTTATAGAATAGATGGCAATGCTCTTCCATAAGCCTGAGTCCCTGCATAATAAAATATAGTCCTGGTTTTTTTCAACTCATCCAGCAGCTCTTCACAATTAAAGTACTGCTTCCCCAGTCCACCACCCCAATTCTCTGCCTCTCTCGCCATAGGCAGGCTCTTCTATTTTTGCACTCACCCATACACAAGGTTTCATTTGTACCATAGCATAGTCCAACAGGAATCTATTTCTTTAAAAAGTTAGTGAGCACAGTCTTTCCTGCCACAAAAGAAGGCCACTTCTGGATTTTGTGATAGGCCAAACGGTCAGAACAGCTTGATTATTTGGAAGTGTCCTCCCCCCCCCCATTTTATCAGTTTGGGAAGACAACGTGGAAGGTGTTGGTGTAAAATCTGTTCCCCCCCCCCCGTTTTCTGTGGTAGAAACTTTGTTACACAGAGCCCAATTCTCATACAGTAACACGGAGAAGTTCTTCTTGATCCCATCAAGAAGAAAGATCTTGTTGCTCAGTTGAGTTTGGCTTTCTGTGAAGGCATTTTACCCACTTGATTTGTTTTTGTGCACTTTCTCTGGTGTGTACATTTGGAATTGAATTTTTTGGGGAGGGGTGTGAGGCTGAGATTAGGATTGCCCTGCAACATCTGGGTGAAAGAAAGAGGAAGATTGCACTAAGTCCCCAATTTACGTACCAGTTCCGTCACGGAGGTCTGTTCATAAGTTGGAACGTATGTACCTCAAAACAGTTGGCCCAGCACTATCGCATCTTTGCAAAAGGAACCACAAAGGATATACTGTGCCTGCATGCACAGAAGTGCCGATGCAGCCATCCTTAACTCGATCATACACAATTTGAGGATTCAGGGCCCAATCCTATCTAACTTTCCATTGCTGATACAACCATGCCAACGGGACGTGCGCTGCATCCTGCAGTGGGCGGGGGGGAGTCACAGAAGCCTCCGCAAGGTAAGGGAATGTTTTTCTTCCATTACCTCGCGGCTACATTGTAGCTGCATTGGTGCTGGAAAGTTGGATAGAATTTGGCCGTCGGTGTATTAAAAATTAAACCGACTTGTGCATCCTGGAAACAGCCTTTCTGCCACCTGTTCCTTTAAGGTTCATACAGTAAGTTGCCTTGTTGCGTTGCAATATATAAGTAAATGTTACTGCTTCATAAAAAAATTTCTCCCAAGCCTCTTTCTGTCTCCATGGCTCTCATTCTCAGATTTTATTTTAGCTGCCTGTTTCTGAAAACAAAGCCTACAAATGAAGTAAGATAAGTGATGCAAGTATTGAATGCGGGCTAGAAGGAAAGTTCTGTAGGGGAGAGATGGTGGAATTTAGGGAATGTAAGAAGTTGAAGGGAATAACAGAGAGGTCTCTAAAATAAAATTGAAAAAGTGGAGAATGAGACCTATATAATTCATAGAGTAGAAATAGAAGGCTGATAACTTTGCAGTTTCAAGTTAAAAATGTTATGTCCACCTTGGTCACATAGTAAACCTGGTGTTACTGTACCTTCCTAGTTCTCTAGATTTCCACGCAGCTGCAGGAGCATAAAAGTGGTGTGTGGCTACACATTTCATTTTTTAACTTCTGCCACGTGGCTGTTGGTCAGATACTTGTCTATATATCTATATAGATGGGATGGACACAGAAAAGAGAATCAAAGAGGGCAGAAAAGACTACACCATCAGTAAGAGCCTAGGAATCATCCAATACCTGGTAATAACTTACGATGGTAAGGCCACATCTGGAGTATTGTGTCCAGTTCTGGTCACCACACCTCAAAAAGGATATAGTTGAATTGGAAAAGGTGCAGAAAAGAGCGACCAGAATGATTCGTGGGCTGGAGCACCTCCCTTATGAGGAAAGGCTACAGCGTCTGGGGCTTTTCAGCCTAGAAAAAAGGCGCCTGAGGGGGGACATGATTGAGACGTATAAAATTATGCATGGGATGGAGAGAGTGGATGGAGGGAAATTCTTCTCCCTCTCGCACAACACCAGAACCAGGGGACATGCACTAAAATTGAGTGGAGGGAGAGTTAGAACGGATAAAAGAAAATATTTCTTTACCCAGCGTGTAATTCATCTGTGGAACTCCTTGCCACAGGATGTGGTGATGGCACCTGGCCTGGATGCCTTTAAAAGGGGTTTGGACAGATTCATGGATTCTTGGAGGAAAAGACCATCACAGGTTACAAGCCATAAGCAACCTCCTGGTTTTAGAAGTGGGTTTTCTCTGTGCCAGGTGCAAGGGAGTGTCAACGGGAAACAGGTTATCTTGTTGTCTTGTGCTCCCTGAGGCATCTGGTGGGGCCACTGTGTGATACAGGAAGCTGGACTAGATGGGCTTTTGACCTGATCCAGCAGGGCTCTTCTTATGTTCTTATGTTCAGTAAGCCAAAAATATGCAAATAATATTGTAAGAATAATTAAAATTAAGATTGTGACTCAAAGGCTGTATCTTTCCATGTGTTTTTAAATTCATGTACAAAGCCAAAATTAATGCTGTAGCTAACATTTGCCTTGAATGGAGGAAACTTGGTTTCAAGTCCCTGCTTAATTGGGAAGCTCACTCAATCACCGTAACCCAGCCAGCATCTCTCAGCCTAAGCTACCTCATAGAACTTTTAGGATAAAGATGCTGCCTTGAAGCAAAGGCAAAATACAAATTTGATACTCGGGTGTTTTTGTACTTGTGTATGCATTTTTTTAGATAAATTGTCTACGTTATGTAAACAGGTTGAAATATCTCCCAGCAGATGGAGACATTCTCCTTTCTCTTGGTTCTTAAATAGTAGGTGACTTAATAAAAAAAAAAACTACACACCAAATACCAAGAATAGGAAGAAAAAAAAATACCCTGAACAACAAACCTCACTTATTATATTTGTAATTTCTATCACCATGATACAAAGGCACTTTCAAGAAGAATATTCAAAATCTGTTTAAAAACTTGTTCTATTAATTTTCAATTTATGCTTTGCAAATATTCACCAACTAATTTTAGTTCAGCAAGATTTTCTCCAAACATTTCCCCCTAAAAATCAACCTGCCTTTATAGTTGCTGTCAATTGTACTTGCTACTGGAAAAACCACTACCTGTCTGCCGGGCAGGCCAATCCTGTTGTAAAGATTCACCGGGCAGCTAAGGCAGTCTACCAGATCCTGAGCTCCACCGTGGACAGCCTGCAGCAGGCAGCCTGCGGCGGAAAGTCTACTCAGGGAAGGGGACACTTGTCCCCTTCCCCAAGTGTAACAGCGGCTGGGGCCGATAGGCCTCCTTGGAACTCCACCAGCTGTTTTGCAGGCGGAAGTCAGAGGAGGCTGTGTAACGGCTCAGCCGATCGACGGGGGTCAGGATTCGGCCGAGGCAGATCCCCTCCCCGATTGGCTGGGCCTATCAGCCCCCGCCGTTTGCTCCCGAACCGCCCCCCCTCCGCTGGATCCTTACCTGGTTCTGGCGGCGGGCAGGAGCCGGTCCGGGTGGCAGAGCAGGGCAGGCCAGCCTTGCGCCGGCCTTCCCTGCTCGTGAGTTGTTGCGAAAGGGCTTTGCGGCACATTTACGACATCTTTGACTGGCGGAACGCTTGTTCCACCGGCCGAATTTATTATAGGATTGTGCCGTTAATTACCGTATTGGTCTGAGTATAAGGCTCACTTTTTTCTCCTAATTTAAGTTTTTAAACTAGGGGTGCGTCTTATAATCAGGCTGTTGCAATTTAATGCCAGTGATTTAATTAAATTTTTTTAATGGCACCAAACTTTAAGGGTGCTTCTTATAATCAGGTGCGTCTTATACTCGGGACAATACGGTAGTTACGTTGTACAATATAATCGACTTGTCCTTATATTGGTTTGACATTATCCAAACTGTTTTTTTCCTTTTCATAAAAATAAAGCGGGGGGGGGGATTATTGAAAAGGCTCAGAAACGGGTATTTTATGAACGCACTGTTCTTAAAACTATCTATGGTAATTTGTTTATAATGGGAAAAGTCCCTCATTCCAAATGGCTTAAGGTGGGCTAGTTTGTACTATTATTAGTAATGTGTTGTGTGTTTTTGTTTGTTAATTTTCAATAGTGGAAAGAAGCATGTTGGATTTTCCACAGCACGTCTCGCCTGACAAAGATGTTCGTGCAGCAAGCACAGAAGCTGATAAAAGGCTTTCTCATTTTGATGTTGAGATGAGCATGAGGCAGGATGTGTTCCAAAGAGTTGTCCATTTACAGGTAAACAATAAATATTATCTACTCAATATCTCTGCAGTAATCTTACATAATGCCAGGCCTTATAAACCAACGTAGAACGGTGTTGAGGGTTTGGGAGATTCCATAGGCCAATGGTAGAGCGTCTCCTTAGCACACAGAAGGTCTTGAGTTCAATCTCCAGCAGAGAAAAATTCCTGTCTGAAAACTTGGAGAATCAGTGTTGACAGTACTGAGCTAGACAGAACAGTGGTCTGACTTGACATCAGGCAGCTCTTTACATTCATTGCTTTTCAAAACCTCAGCCACTTTTAAGAATCAGGTTTGGTCCTTTGACTTCAAAAAAACACAATGGCAGATTTATGACTAACTTCTCTTTTTTGATTCATCAGAGCAGAATGCATAAGGTACTTGTAGTCCGATCCACATACTGTGCCAGTATGAACGGTGTATGTCATGGCATTTGTCTTTGGATGCTGGTACAACAACACATCCACCAGCGCAGCAGCCAGGCCACTGGCAGATGAACCAGCACAATGACATGCCAGCATACCTCGGATGCTGATACAACTCCTGCTGGCGGGCAGGCTAAAATGGGACAAAGACATGGGCAGAATTAGGAGCCAACATATGTCATATACTAAGCCCCCTTCAGAGGACAGATATGTCCCTGATGCAGCGGCATAGCTAGCCACTGTGGTACCCGGGGCCCTCCTCTGTATGATGCACCCGGAAGTGACATCACTATCAGAAGTGACGTGTCACAACACCCTGCGCTTTTTGAAAATGGAGGCTTTTTTAAAAAGGTATGTATGTGGCCACTTGCCACTGTAGATATGGTTGCGCAACTGTCAGTAGTAACTATTATCTAGTACCTGTGCAGAGGCGTCGCTGGGGGGGGCAGTGGGCCCCCAGGTGGGGGGGCGACACGCGGATATGGGGGTGCACAAGCAGCCGATTCGGGGGGTGCACAAGCAGCCGATTCGGGGGCTGCGGCAAAAACGGCCTTTTTTGATGTGGCGCCATCAAGAGGAGTTGCCCGCTCGCGCCCGTAGTGTCCTTTTTCAGCGGAAAACTGCCCGGGGGGATTTTTCATTTTTTTTGCACGGGTGGGGCTTGTGATGTCGCGTCCGGGGGCGGCAGGGCTTGTGACATCACCAGGGGTGTCATGGGGTGCGTCCCCCATATCCACAGGTTGTAGCTACGCCTCTGACATCACAGATCACATGAAACTCCTTTCCTGCCATAACCATGACATTTTATAACCATGTTCCTTCCCACCTTTCCCCTTTCTAACCCAAGTCCTCCACAAAGTTAGGACAGACAATGCAAACCATATCTTCATCATCCTGTGGTGGCCATGCCAACCACAGTTCAGAGCCTTACCCCAGTCTCCTGGGAGGATTAGATTCACCAGACTACTGCCTCTTGTCTAGAGATTGCAGCAGCAACATCCTTCATCTGGATGTTCCAGCACCTCAGGAGTAGAGAATCTGTCCTGGGAGAGATTGAGCCTTCCCATGTGTCAGGTGGTTCTGGCTTTTCAAAGCTTTCAACAAAAACATCACATGCCTGGAAGCAGCGGCGTCGTTTGATGTGGGGCCCTGTACCCCTGGGTCCCAGGCGCTGCTTCTGGGAAGCACCAAAGTGGCGTCAAAAGGTCCGGGATTTTTTTTATTTCCGCGACGCTGTTTTGGCTGGAGAGAAGTACAATGTCTCTTAACAGCAATGCCTCTTAAATGGGTAAGACGCCAAGCCTCCAGGCCAGTTTGCCCTTTGAAGAGACATTGTACTTCTCCAGCCGGAGCCGAAAGAAAGGCGCTTCTGAGCTCCTCTGGAATGAATGAAGGTATTACTATTGTGGAGAAGAAATGGGCATCTACAGATTTAGCAAAGAACACCAACATGAAATGGAAAACTGAGAAAGAGTGCAAACCAAATGCGGTTCAGTCTGAACCCAGCCCCTTCCATCACGCACGCTCACCTCGGCGCTACATTTCAGGAACACAATTCCCTCCCTACCGTAGGGAATGTGGGTGTGCAGAGTGGGGATTGCCCGCGTATGATTGACTTCTGAAAGAAAGAGGGGGAGGGAGTCTTTCTCGTAAAGACGCCCATCATCAGAACAACACCACCACCAGGCACTTTTACGCGTAGTTGAAGAACACAGGAGGACCTAAGCGCGCAGGGCTTGCGGCGGAGCCTGTCTCCTGCCCCGAGGCGTGTGCGCACACACAGCCGGCTCTCCAGACCTTTGGAATCCCCCTCGGCCTTTCTGCTTATAAGAAACCCGGGATGGGCTCTTCATCTTTGACGCACACAGGGCGGTCTAAATCCTGGCCTGAAGTCAGGAATGGCTTCATTTTACAGGCTTAACAGCTCCCATCCAAGCACCGGCGTATTTGCCACTTGTCCCAGCCGCGCTGCCCCTCGCTGCTCGCTCGCCCGTCGCTCGTCCCCGTCTCTGAATCACAGGCGAGCGAGTGAGCAAGTCAGCAGCAAGCTCCGCTCGCGCGCGGGAGCACAGGTCGCGGGCTGGGGCGGGGAGCGCTGCCTGCCTGCCTGCCCTACTCTTCTATGTATGTGTCCTGACACGAATGGAAACAAAAAGTCGCCCTGCCCTTTCAAACTTTCTTGCTCGGCTTTAAATTCATTGATCTGCGGTAAGTGGTAGGAGGCTTCTTGCAGCAGCGTTCCTGCGTTGTTCTTATTTCTTGATCATGAAACGATTGTATTTCTAGGGAAAGAAACTGAACGCTTTGCCCCAGTAAGTTCTTCGCCTGCCAACCCAAGCCCCGGCCTCGCTACGGCACAGCGCTTCTTCACCTCGCCCCGCGTCCAGCACGGGAGGGGAGAAAATAAATAAATAAATCGAGGATTTGGCGCCCCCCTCCCCGAGCGCGCGCCCAGCAGGGGGGAAATAAATAAATAAATCGAGGATTTGGCGCCCCTCTCCCCAAGCGCGCCGCCGTCTTCGGCGGCGCCAAGGAGTACAAATGTGACAAAAGGGAGGGGGCGCCAATTCGAGGGGGGTCTCCTATAAATTTAGGGCTAGCAACGCCACTGCCTGGAAGCAGTCCTGCTTTTCCACATTCACTTCATCCATGAGTGTCTATTCTTTTGATACTAGTCTTTTTCATACTCTCCTACCTGCAGTCTTTTCAGTACTCAGTCTGCACCCTGCTAACAATCCCACGTATTGAGCACCATCATCAGGATTGAGTGTCATGTTGCAGAGAACAGAGGTAAGATAGGTGCCTCACGCCAAAGATGCCCTCATAATTTAGGAATACTTTTACTAGATTAATACATTAATTAATGTATTGTATTAATGTAATGTATTGTATTAATGTAATTAATGTTAATGTATTAACTAGATTAATACATTAATACAGAAAAGAGTTCCGAGAAAATACAAGCGTTTTAAATTAAAAGCAAGTTAAACTTCAAGAAAAGCTTTGTTTTCCGAAGATGAGAAAATAATGTCTAGGCTTTTAGGGCGCAATCCAAACCTACTTAGGCCGCCGTTGTAACCAGCGGCCCAGCGAAAACGGGAGGCCCCAGAACGGAAAGGGGATTCAAATCCCCTCCAAAAGGGGAATTCAAAGGGGATTTGAATCCCCTTTCCATTCTGGGGCCTCCTGTTTTCACTGGGCCGCTGGTTACAACGATAGCCTAAGTAGGTTTGGATTGCGCCCTTAGATAGTTGAGAGTAAATTCCTGGCCACTATAGAGGATTAATTTGCCAAAAGACTGGGTATTTGTATATGTTCTTAATCTATGATATTAAAAAGCATAATTTCTTGTATCTATTAATTTTGGCTAGCAGAGGCATGCTTAGGAATGCGCCATTGTTTCCACACCCACGCTCCCCCCGGGAAGGGGGAAAATGGTTTTTTTACAGTTGTGCCAGTATTCTGGATTTCACGGATTCACAGGATGCATCTTTTAAAGAATTGTAGGAGTAATTTTTAAAGATTATATTTCAAAGCCATACAGAAAACATGACTCATAATTGTCAAGAGAGGGCTGAGCTTTGAAATAATAGATGTCAAGGTTACAATTCTGCTTACAGCTAAGTCTGCTTACCGTACATCTTAAAGTCAGTGGGATTTAAGCAGCCTAGTACTGCACAGGATTGCAGCCTATACAGTCAGCTTCTACTGTGAAAACGTTGCTCAAACTGATATTAGGCCTATTGTTTGTTCTGAATTAGGAAGCCTGAATTTTGTTGTTGGCCAGCTGCCATTTTAATAGTAGATGTTTTCACTCAATTTTGAAGTAAACTTTTCTTTTGTTTAAGCCTTCACCTACAAAAAACTTCATCCTTGACCTTGATCTATTCTAAGGGGTAGTGAACAAATGGGGCTCCAGATTCTTAACCATGGTGCTGGGCATAGGATTGGGAGCAGGCCACGTTTCTCCCCAGTCTGTCCATTCTCCAGTGTAAATTTGCCTTCCTCCACTGACTTTAACCATGGTTAAAACTTGAAATTTTCACTAACCCTAAACGGGGTTCATTTTTTGTCCCACCTTCAAATCCTGGTTAAAATTGAGCACTAAGTAGGGTTAACTACATAAGAGTGTTAATAATTGTTAAAGTTGGCAGAAAAGGTACTGTACAAGGAATTTGTGCCTGGGAAGTAGAGAACACATGACCTTCTGACCTGATCCTTTAACCATCATTAAATGATTGGGAATGCTACCTGGGCATTGACCTTAAGATCAGCTACTGTGGCTAATGTCAACAGTTTCTGATTAACCAAACCAACTAAACCATGCTGAAGAATTTTGAGTGGCAGGGTACAATGCATTTTCTCTAATGAACCGTGTCTCTGCAGTTACCAAGAAACTCTTGTGGCTTGTGTATCATCTTGGACACCATCCAACCACTCTATTAGTGGTTTATTGGTGTGTCTCCCCTCCCCCCCATGTTTGTACTCTGAAATGTGCCCTGCTCAACAAAGGTGCTGATAAACTAAAAGTGGTGTTGGAGCTTTGTATTGAGGGATGTAAAAAAGAGAGACAATGTTTTGTTTGCAAGCTTTGAATGTAACTGGAGACAGATGGATGCCTGCCTGAGTGCTGTTTTCTGAGCAGTAAAAGCATGAGATGTTTGAAAGCCAAACCATCCCTCTGTGTCTAATCAGCCCTACAAACCCCGTAACATCCTGATATAAAATTCTTGGAAACTATTCCTGCTCACCTCTCCATGAAACTTACTTCCAAACAAGTATGTGTAGTTACATTTGTCTTTCTCAAAAGAGCAATGTATGGCGCCCCAAATGTAATATGATACTTGATTTGCACTTTACTGCTGTAGAAAAGCCCAATGTGACTTGGCATATGACAGGAGTCATTCTGGAGTTCCTTGAACAAAATAAATATTTATCCATTAGTATTGTATATCTTAAAACTTCTTTCTCACACACCATCACTTCTGTGCATATTTGTAAAGTGGAGTGGGCTGAACTATATTACTCACACCAATAGACAATGACTAGAAGAGTGAAATAGCTTAGTTAATGTAGCTGTAAGTAAGTTCCTGTTCAGATCTCATCTGCTACAAACTCACTAAGCCTTTGAGGCGTTCCCAACCTGTGGTACGCGGTCTGTCAGGCAGGGGTACGTGAGAGGCTGGCCCTTATCAGCCTCAATCAGCTGTGCAGTGGCGACACGACCTTTTTTTAAATTTAATTTTTTTAATTGTTGCTCCGCCCCCCATAGCCGATGATGTCATCTAGCTCGGCCTGCATGTTGGCCTGTACGAGGTTGCAGCTTGAGTGGGAAGACCGCAGAGGAGGCTGCAGCAGGAAGGAGCCAGCTGTGAGGGCAGCAGAGACCGCAGTCGGGAAGAAGGCCGCAGCTTGGGGGAGCTGGGCCGGGCGGTGCACGAGCTGGGCTGAGCAACTCGTGCATGTCCAAGTGAAAGAGCAGGTCCGGGAGGCTGCAGGAAGGAGACAGCCGGGAGGGCTTGTGCCGGGAAATAGGCCGCAGCTTGGGAAAGCCGGGCCAGGCGGTGCACAAGCCGTCCATGTGAAGGAGCAGGGCGACTGGTTGCGGCATTGGGGAGCAGCTGCCATTGGGGGATGGCGGACGCTGGTTCCTCCTCTCTCTTGGCTGAGGGGTTGGGTGGCCTTTGCAGTGGGACTTACCTTGCCCGTATGTGCGCATGAGTTAACGGGGGTTAGTGGGTTGACATGCCTCGGAGCAGTCTTTTTTTGTGCCTTTCTGCCATCTTTGAGCCGGCTGGTATTTCTCTCTGCTCAGAGGGAACATTGTTTGCCCCACCCTCTGACCGTGTAGGTCAGGTGGCCCATGTGCACTGGGCACCTTCTCTTTCTGTCTCTTTTTCCCCCTTCTGTCTCTTTTGCTGTGGGAAGGGCTTTGAGCAACTTTGATCGTCAGTGTTGATCATCAGCTTTGAGCGGGTGTTTTAAAAGTGAGCGCTCTGCTTTTACTTATCAATCCACCCCTCCCCCTGCATCATTAGATTGGTATATGAAACCATATTTCTACATGAAAAAGTAAAATGCAAACACTGACTATCACAATGTGTGTTTAAGCTACTTTTGCAGATGAGACACAGATAAACTCTTCTGACTTTAGAAAAAGAATTTGTTTTCTTTGATTACTAGTGTAATCAGTTTATAAAACCATTCAGCACTTCCAAAGTACAGAAGAACATAATAACTAATTCTTATTCCTGTAATGCTCACTAAGCTCTTAATATGATTTACCAAATTGATAAATATTATTGTATTTTAGCAAACATGTGATATTGAGACTTTGAAGCCTGAAGCCAGAAGGTACTTAGAGAAGTCAATAAAAATGGGAGAAAGGAATGGGCTCCATCTTCCTTCAGAAGTACAGAATGTGAGTACGACATCCTTCTGTAATGAAAAGAGGAAAATCATATATAACATTTTGTTTCATAAGTTTTACTCTGAGATAAGCTTATTCTGAGGGAAGCGTACAAATTTAATGGTAAGCAATGGAAATTAAAGCCATGAAATAGGAAGGTTCCCAATCAAACAGTTTTTCCACCAAGCACTGCTTTGGGGAGAGTTGGTTTTCGTTTGCAGTGTGTTTTGTTTCTAGAACATTATGCATAACACATGGTAGATCAATCCGGTGTAAGCCCCAGTGGGCTCAATGGGCCTCCTCAGATGTGTGCCAGCTATTTTACTGGCACACATCCGAGGGTCCAATGTAAGGCCGACCAGGCCCGGGATGAGGAATAGGATTCGGTGGAGCACGCCACCAATAATCCCCCATCCCTGGCAGGGCGGGCTAATCACCCCCTCCCCTGCCATTCTGGCCCTGTCTCCCCATGCCCTCCCGCCACCCAGCGCAGGACTTAACTGCATCCGGCCTCTGCCCCCAAACTGAGTTAGCGGCACCCGTGGCGCCGGCTAACTCTCCAGGCTTTGATAATTTGCCTTATGTATAGTTGCTCCGCCAGCATAACTCTACGCTGGATTGGGCTGTTTGTGTACAATTGAGAATAGAAATCATGTTAGAGCTCAAAAGTAGTATATGAAAATGGGTGAAGGGACCACATTTATAAAATATTTTGCATATTGAGCAAATTGGACTTTGCATATCGTCTCTTGTCTCTGTCCCTCCAGCACTAGTAAATACTAACTCCTATCTTGCGTTAAGAACAAGTTTCTACTTGTAGTGTTCAGTTTTATGACATTCCAAAAATACTGATTTAAAAACCATTTCACTAACATGGAAATCTCAACAGACAGTATATGAAAGGACACAGATTTATATACAGATATTTTTAAATGTCAGTACAAGACAAATCTTCATAAGTTAGCCTTATGTGTTGAAAGTATTTTTAGGAGATACCGTATTTTTCGCTCCATAGGACGCATCGGACCATAGGACGCATGCATCCCATGGAGCAAAAAATAGGGGAAAAAAGGTTTGTAGTTAAAAAAGGAAAAAATACTTACCGGGGCTTCGGGGAGGCCTGCGCGACCCTCTGCAGGCCTCCCCGATCTTCATTTCGGCACTAAATGGCTATTTTCGGACATTTCTGGTTGTTCCGGAAATAGCCATTTAGCGCCGAAATGAAGATCGGGGAGGCCTGCAGAGGGTCGCGCAGGCCTTCCCGATCTTCATTTCGGCAAAAAAAGAGGCCATTTTCGGCCATTTCCGGTTTTCACGAAAACCGGAAATGGCCGTTTTTTGCCGAAATGAAGATCGGGGAGGCCTGCAAAGGGTTGCGCAGGCCTCCCCGAAGCCCCGGTAAGTATTTTTTTCCTTTGGGGGGGGATTCGCTCCATAAGACGCAGGCTTTCCCACCTATTTTTTGGGGGGGAAGTGAGTCTTATGGAGCGAAAAATACGGCAATTAGTATATTCAAACAGTCCTGAAATTCTGTTTACTTTTATGAATGTTGTGTTTTCCATCTGTTTTTCCTAATTATGAGACCCCCAACCAAACAAGAAGCTCATTCGGCATTTAGGGACTTAACATGTATTGGGGAAGGGGCCATAACTCATTGTTAATGAGTTATCTGACTCCATAAGAGACAAATTCCTATGTCACTCTTTCTTCACCTCATTGTCTATCTGTGTGCTTCCCTTTCATCCCTTCAAATTATTCAAAGTATTCTCTTTTCTTGTGGCAAGAGTAGGGACAAAACCGTAGGCATAAAGTTCTTAATTTACAGAAACTATAGCTTAACCTGTAATATTTGGGGTTTTATCTGTATTTACTCATATCAAGGAAATCAAGATGATAAAGCAAAAAGTGAGTGAGCTCTGCATAGACTTCAGCAAAAACCTTAATGAAGAAAATACTTCTCTGATATTTTCTCATGATGAACTTCGTGAGTACAGTATCTCTCTTTAAGACTTGCTGTTGATAAGATTAGATGTATAAATTGTGGTAATGACAAATTGTTAACAGTATTATCAGATTCTTTGCTCTGATCTATCCTTAATTGGCTTTCATTTTTCTACCTCTGAGTATCATTCTCCTTTTCACACACCCAATTTGCTTTGAACCCATTGTGTATTTTCTGTTCTTGATTGTAAATTCTCAGGTAATTTTTTTTACATTTTGCAAATCTAACATGTTTTCCTAATTCTTGTTACTAACATTTTTTTTAATTCAGAAAGATTTATGTAAAAGCATGTTTTTGTTTATCGATCGGTATGTTTCAGTTTGTGATAAGTAAAATATTGGTTTATACAAATGTATAGGGAATTAATATGTACATTTTGGGGGTGCAATTCCTTAAATGCAAAAAAAAATCAGTAATTGAACAATTTTCAAACGCTTTTCATATTGTTAAAAGGAATGTCTGCTGAAGAATATCCTTTATTAAATCCTGTGACAAAATTTGTTTCTCAGGTTCTCTTCCTGATGATTTTATCAGTAGTTTAGAGAAGATTGAAACAAACAGATATAAAGTTTCTTTAAAATATCCACACTATTTTCCTGTTCTGAAGAAATGCAGCATTCCAGATACCCGACAAAAAATGGAATCTTCTTTTAACAGCAGATGCAAAGAGGTATGAGAGATTTATCCAATTCATAATAGAGAGAGGTTAAATATAGGGACACTCCTAACCAAGCTAGATAGACGTAGGGCATGGTTCAGTCTAAAGGCCAGGCTTTGCTCACAGAACAAACGCCCCAGTTCAGTTCCAGTGTTTCCAGTACAAAAGGAATCTCAGTTAGTAGAACTGGACAGACTTTTGCTCAAAATGTTAAGAGCGGTTGTTGGTCATATACACATACATAATTTGTGTTTTTCAGTAGAATTCTAATGGTCTGGGATAAAATTCTTCCTGGAAATGCTTTCAGCTTGGGAGTAATGGTGGGCCCTGTGCAGGCACAGACAAGCTACAGAAGCTGCTTGGGGACAACCCAAGCTGCTTGGAGTATTGCAAGTAGCACTAGATTAAGGGGGGAGCGCACTAGATTGAGGGGGAGGAAGAGAGAGGGCCAGGGGAGTATGCGTGCTAAGGAGGTGCGTGCGTGTGCACATATACCCTCTTCCAATACTCCAGCGTTTCTCATAAGGTGGCCTAGGTGCCAGATTATTGGAAGGTTACTGCATCGTTTCATTGGGAAATCTTGACTGAATTGCAAAATAAAATAATAAATAAAACTGAATAAAGGGAAGTCCAGTCCCCATCCTACTTTGGTGCTTTAGAAGTGTTCTAAATAATTTTCTTGACTAACTAGCTTTGAGCAAAATTGTCTGCACAATTAGCTTTTGTTAATTGCAGCTATGAAAACAATTATTTAAATTGGCAGGTTATTTATAAGCTAAGACTTTTGGAAACAGGATTGTATTAAGATCCCTAATACTGTATACTGTATAGGCTTCAAAATATACATATCTCTAAGCCCTGTGAGTTTTTATGTACTGATCTACCTTGCCTCAACTCCACACATCATGTTTATTCACCCTAATTTTACTTTTAAGTATTTTTACTGCTGACTCATTTTTATGTTTTTTGAAGATATTTTATAACAGTGACTTGGAGAAATAACTACGTTACTGTTAGTGTGACATCCACATTTTACATACTCACAAGCATAGTATGAGTCCATTGTTATTCCTGGATTTAAATTCTGATTTTAGGGGCTATTAATGTGACCACTGGAGTTGCAGTACTCAGTTTACTTGTTTGTGAAATGCTTTGTATACCTTTGTGCTTAAAAATGCAACCAAGCAGAAATTCTGAGATTGAGTCATGAGTGGGAAATGGGTTAGGCATAAAACATATGGTCTTGCTTGTTTAAAGAAAATGAAATACTGGCAGTCTAAAGAAAGCAATGTCTGTGACAATTATAGTGACACAAGTCATGTTTCACATTTTGTAAATGTCTTGTTGGCAAGTGTGAATATTACTGGGTGTTCCAGAAACTGAATAGCCCATAATTAAAAGGACAGCGAGGCATGACTGATATCTGCCCAAAAGTGAGGCAGCTAGATTCCCCCTCTCCTTCTGAAAAGTATATAATCTAACAGCCAAATCTGTTATCTGCCTTTAAAAGGGGATTGGACAGATTTATGGAGGAAAAGTCCATCACAGCTTCATCAGAAGAGCCCTGCTGGATCAGGCCAAAGGCCCATGGCTTATAAGCCATGATGGGGAAAAGCAACCTCCTGGTTGTAGGAGTAGGTTTTCTCTGTGCCAGGTGCAAGGGAGAGGTGACTGGACACAGGTATCTTGTTGTCTTGTGTGCTCCCTGAGGCATCTGGTGGGGGCACTGTGTGATACAGGAAGCTGGACTAGATGGGCCTTTGTCCTGATCCAGCAGGGCTCTTCTTATGTTCTTATGATGACTACCGTAGTACAACACCAGCCACCAGCCTGTTTTCAGATATAATGGGAAACCATTTTTGGCTTGAAGTAAACCAGTTCCTTAGGTTTGTACATTATGCAGAACTGTGACTTATTTCAAACTGAAAATAAACACATGAGTTCATGGTTTGCAGAGTCTTGTTCTTGTAGTGGGAAACAATGGATTCCTGTCATGACTTAACCAAGTCACACTGTTGGTGGTTTTTACTGGTTCCAAAGGATCTGAGAGCAATAATCCATAAGATCAGAGAGAAATTTTCAGTTAAGAGTAAGTTTCAGTATTTTTTGTCAGCTTATAATACAGTATATAAGCATATTAAGTTGCTTTATACTCAGTCAGGCTGTTGCATCTAGTTCAGTATCATCAACTCTGCCTGTCAGTGGCTCTCTGACATTGCAGACGGAGTTCTTCCCCAGCTCATTTACTTCATAGCATAAAAAAGCCTGGCTAACTTTGCTACAAAAAGATATAGAAACTTAATAAAAAAATAAACACATGCTGGCATTTTCAGGAGAGCTCAGTATATTTAATCCAAAATGTAGTTATTTCTGTAATTTAGAGTGTACTTTGGTTCATTCTTTCAGTTATATGTAATAACTAAAAGCCTTGACTTTATTTCCCTAGGAAAATGCTAACATTCTGCAACAGTTGCTTCCTTTGAGAGCAAAATTAGCGGCTCTTCTTGGATATAACACACATGCCAATTTTGTACTGGAGCTGAATACTGCAAAGATCACAGACAATGTAACAGAATTTTTAGGTCTGTTTTATTTATGCATTTAAAATGGTATATTAAGTCACAAAGATGCCTTTATTGTGAAAATGAGCTATAATGCTCAGAGGTGTTGTTGTTTATAATGGGTGATGGGATGAATCTGCTTTTTAGTACAGTTCCTGTTAGAGGCAAAAACCTGTTAAATATAATTGTGGATGTGTGTGTACTTGAAGAGTATAAGAAAATAGTTAGGATATACTGTATTGTCCCGAGTATAGGACGCTCCTGATTATAAGCCGCACTCTTAAAGTTTGGTGCAATTTTTTAAAAAATACATTTTTTAACTTTTTTAACTGAAATATACACATTAGTAGAACAGTAAAACAGTACAGCTTTAGTACAGTTAAAAGCATAGGCACCCTGTCCCTTATTGAATCTGGGCACCATCCTAGTATTAGTAGCCTTCCCAGATCCAAAGGGGGACAGAGTGCCTACTTTAACCTTTGAAATTTGGGCAGGTGCAGCTTGTTGCACCCTTCCATGATGATGAGCTGCACCTGCTCAAATTTCTATGGTTAACAGCACAATCCTATGCATGTCTACTCAGAAGTAAGTCCCATTGCATTCAATGGGGCTTACTCCCAGGAAAGTGTGCATAGAATTGCAGCCTAAAGGTTGGCACTCTGTCCTCCTTTGGATATGGTAAGCCTATGCAGGAGCTCTTGCTCTCAACTTTCAAACTGCAGGATCAATAAATATCTTAGTTTCCACAGAGTCCTGGAGCTGGAGCTTCAGGGTTAATCTTTTCAAATGCTTCCATCCTGAGGCTAGAGGTTGCTAGAGAGATCATTGTTCGGCCATTTAGCAAGTGATTAAGCACTTTGCAGTTTAAAAAAAGAAAAAGAAAAAAAGCCCCGTTTTACCTTTGAAAGAGACTTGGACAGACTTGAAAACAGAACGCTTTGCAGAAAACTCTAGCAGAAAATGCTAGGCTTTGATTGTAGGCCGCACCCCTACTTTAAAGACTTGCTTTAGGGGGGAAAAGTGAGTCTTATACTCAGGTCAATACGGTATAAGCTTTAAGAATACGTATTTTAAAACTACAAAGCACCTTATTAATCATTTCTTACTTAGAAGCAGAAGTAACCATTCAGTTACTGCAACTAATTAACATTCTTAAATGTGCTGGTTTCAATTCAAAGTGCTGGTTTTGACCTTTAAAGCCGTATACGGCTTGGGGCCAGGATATTTGAGAGACCGCCTACTTCTATATAGTCCGGCCCGTCTCCTTAGGTCATCAGAGAAGGTCCTTTTGCGGGTACCGTCGCCTAGGGAGGTGCGAGGGGCGGTGGCCGGAAATAGGGCCTTCTCAGTAGTGGCACCAACTTTATGGAATTCCCTCCCTTTTGATTTACGAACTGCTCCCTCCTTGGACACTTTCCGGTGAGGCCTAAAAACCTTCTTGTTCAAAGAAGCCTTCTGAGTCCTTGCCTCTTTCAACATCCTGCTGGTACAGGTGAAGTGCTGCTGTTTTTATGCTCTTGTTTTAATTGTAGTAATCTTTTTAATCTATTTTTATATACTGTTTTTATGTCGTTAATTGTGTTTTAATGTTTTAAAACGTAACTATTTTTCTGTTGTATTTTTTGTACTTATTTTCTCTATTTTCTCTTTTGTTGTAAGCCGCCTTGGGTCCCTCCAGGGAGAAAGGCGGGATAAAAATATTGTAAATAAATAAATAAATTAAATAAATCTTGTAGAAAGATGGTTGGCAGGGAGGGGTTTTTGCATTTATGTAACTAGCTGTAAATGAGTAGGTGTAAACGAGTAGCTGTTGTGCAAGAGGGAAAAGAACTTCCCTCTATCCACCTCATGCATAATTTTATTCATCTCAATCATACCCCCCCTCAGGCGCCTTTTTTCTAGACTGAAGAGCCCTAATTGCTGTAGCCTTTCCTTATAAGGGGAGGTGCCCCAGCCCACTAATAATTTTGGTCTCTCACTTCTGCATGTTTTCCAATTCCACTATATCCTTTTTGAGATGTGGCGACCAGAACTGTGTTGTGGTGGTTTATCTGTGTGGCCACCTTGGCAAAAAGAGCACAGGGTTTGTGTTCTCCATGACTAAACTTGATAGTCCCATATCAATTCTAGTGTGAGCTAGGAATAGCACTCTAGCAGGCACCATTTTTGTTTTCCATTTGTTTAGTTTTGGGGTGTTGGAGTGACATGGTAGTCCACAATACAGTGATGCCTCGCAAGACGAACGCCTCACACAACAAAAAACTCGCAAGACGAAAGCGTTTTGCGAGTTTTTGGGTGACTCGCAAGACAAATTTGCTTGCGAAAAAACTTTCGTCTTGCGAGGCATCACAAGGCGTCTTCCTGCCCTCCCCTCTTCCAATGGACACGCTCCCTCCCTCCCGGGCAGCATGCCTTGCAGTTCAAAGGAGGGAGCGAACGTAGCAACTTGCAGTCTCCACGATGCAGTCTCCACGATGACGCGGGGCAGGTTCGGCTCCCTTCAGGCTGACCCCCCTCCTCATGCTTCCATGCGCCCGGTCCCGGGTCGCGCCACAAGCCACACAAGGTTAAGGGCACCAACAGGAACTCTTAAGGCTGCCTGACAACCCTGCGAGAAAAGTGCATCCGGGGCCTGCTCCGCCCCTTAGCAAATTAAGAGGCAGCTTAAAGTGCACAATTCTCCACCCCTTAGCCCGGCCGGCGCCGCGGCAGGAGAATAGGCGACGGCTGCGCTCCCTAGAGAGGCAGAGGACGCCACGCACGGAGCAGAGGACGCCACGCACGGAGCAGAGGACACCACGCACGGAGCTTGCTTGCTTGCTTGCTCGCTCGGTCCTTTCCCTTCCAGCTCTGGGAACTGTGAAATACATGTGCAGTACAGGTACTGTACAGTAAATAGCGTATCGCAAGTACAGTAAACTCGCAAGACGAAATTATTCGCACGACGACACGAGTCACGGAACGAATTAATTTCGTCTTGCGAGGTACCACTGTACTTCTGTTAAGGTGATCACACTTAACATGCCCTCAGCATGATATTTGCGACCACGTTGTGGCAGGACCTTCTAAGCACCAAGTCATGTCCAAGTCCATGTCACCAGTGGCGTTGCTGTAGGTGAGGCGGAATACTAAGTTCCGCAGACTCACTGGCACAAGGCGGCCCAGCCCCCTCGCCTTCGGAGCCATTCAGTGCGGCGAAGGCAACGTGCAGGAGACTCCCTGCGCATTGCCTTTGCCCCACTGAATGGCTCCGAAGGCGAGGGGGCTGGGCCGCCTCGTGCCGGTGAGTAACAGAGGGTCAGCGCGCTGTTCAACTTAGCGTTCTGCCCCACCTACACCTACTGCATGTCACATGTCATCACTTCAGGAAGCATCCCCTTATTTTTCTTCGTCTTGGTCCTGTAAAATTGTATGATATGGAATTAAGCAAGCTGGCACAGTTATGTTATAGTAATGTTTCCATTTTCAGATGATCTAAGTAATAAGCTGAAGCTTTTGGGTGAGGAGGAGAGAACATTTATTCTAAACCTGAAGAAAAAGGAGTGTGAAGAAACAGGCTTTGAATATGATGGAAGGATCAATGCATGGGATCTGCATTATTACATGAATCGGACAGAAGAGCTCAAATACTCCATAGATCAGGAGAAATTGAAGGAGTACTTTCCCATTGAAGCAGTCACAGAAGGGTTGATGAACATTTACCAGCAGCTGCTTGGACTTGTATTTGAACAAGTAGGCGATGCTCATGTTTGGCACGAGAGTGTTACACTTTATACAGTAAAGGACAGTTCAACCGGTGAAGTTCTAGGGCAGTTCTATTTGGACCTTTACCCAAGGTAATGGGTTTGTAGTTTATATAATCCATTGTTTTGAAAAGATTAATATGAATCGGAGTGTAAGTGGTTGCTGTGGGGAGGTGGGAAGAGTTGGAAACCTAAGAGCCTGACGATGACATGCCACTCCTTGTATGACCTCAGTGGTTTTCCCAGAAGGAGTCATGATGGGCACTCTGGTATATTTTGGCATTCGTCATGCATTCATAAACAGACTGTTTTTACACTGCTTCCTAATAAGTACTGGTGGTATTAAGGAAACAGGCTAGAATCTAGAATGATTATAACTGCCAAGTGCTGCTAAAGTTTATTTGTTTCATGTTTGAAACATGCCTTTACAATACCCAACACACCGTTTTAAGGTATGTTCCAGCCTTTGTGAGACTGATCAGGGCATTCGGGCAGAAGGAATTTCTAAATCCCCTTGGGCAGCCTTTCTTGTTTGGTTGTGGAACAAAAAGCCAGGTGCTGCTGGTTGAAGGAATTGCTTTGTTCACTCGCTGTCTTGAAGGTAAAGAATGCAAATAACTGATTGGGAAACCTAGCTTTTTACTGATAACTAAAGACCTCTAAGTTGAATTCCCTGTAAGAGTCCATGTATGTACCGTATTGGTCTGAGTATAAGACTCACTTTTTTCTCCTAATTTAAGTTTTTAAACTAGGGGTGCGTCTTATAATCAGGCATAAATTTAATACCAGTGATTTAATTAATTTTTTTTTATAGCACCAAACTTTAAGAGTGCGTCTTATAATCAGGTGCGTCTTATACTCGGGACAATACGGTAAATTGAGGAGAGGCCAAACAGTTTCATTGTGTGTTTTTCGTGGTTATTGTTTTCATGCAGTACAGACTAGTGTTTGTACTTAGTAGTCCCATGGAGTTCACCGGGCTAACTCTCAAGTCAGTATGCATAGGATTATAACCTTAGCATCTTGCAAAGAGAGAAGGAAGAATTTGATACAGATTCTTGCAGAATCTGCAGCATATGAATTTTATAGGTAATCACTACAGTTAATTTCCCTGTTATCACATCAAGATTCTGTCTAGGTTCAAATGTAAAATCAAACCATAGCTGGCTACCAGGAGCACTGCCTAGGCTCAGATGTTCCTTTCCCCACTTCTTTGGTTTTTGCTAACTAGTTTGCTGTGATAAAATTAGCAAACTGGTCAACTTTAATGTGTAAACTTCATTTTGCAAATCCAGTTCAAACTGGTTACAAATCGTAGTTGGGAGGCAAGGTGTTAACCATATATGCCAATTTCCATGGTAAGCTTTAGTTAGTGAAAACAAGGAGATAGAGGAAGGAACCTGCATGAAAGTGGTTTTGCCCTTTTATGTTCTTAGTGCACATATGGTGAGACTTTGACTAACAGCATAATCCTGCCTAAAGATCCGCGGGCGACCCCAGGGCCGCCCGCAGGATCCTATCTTCATTCCGGGTCGCTCCGGAGCGGCCCGGAGGTCTCCTCGGGGAAGGGGACGTTTGTCCCTTTCCCCTGGTGTAGAGCTGAGAGGCCCCAATGGACCTCCTCGGATTTCCGCCAGCTTAAGAGCTGGTGTAAGTCTGAAGCGGCTGTGTAATGGCTACCGAGCCAGGGAATGGGATGGGGATGTAGCGGCCGACATCCCCACCCCCTCCCGGACTGACTTGGCTAACCGCTGCCCGGCCCGCCCTTGCACCCACCAGCGAGAGACTTGCATTCCCTGCTGGCGGCTAGGTCGATTCGGCAGCAAAGTGAGGGTTTCCGGCCTCCGCGCCGGCGGCCCTTACTCGAAAGTAGTCGCAAACGTGCTTTACGGCACGTTTGCAACAGTTTAGAACTGTTTTGGGAGTATCCAGACCTGAAGAATGTGGCCAGCAAGACATCTTCCTTCTCCAGTGATTAATCCTGCTGCTGGTTAATACACCTTTGCAAAAGTAAACTTTGGCTGAGAGGGATAACTAGCAGGGATAGTCAGCAGTGAAGTGAAGAGTTTGTTCTTCAGCACTTTCAAATTCTCAAACAACTTGAACTTTTTCTAAACATTGTTTAAGAGAACCTAGACATGAACTCATTAAGAAGTAGAGTGGAGGGACTTGCCTTTCATTTAATTTAACCCAGCGGCCTAATTCCAGTGAGACTTGCAATGCTGCTAATAGTGATAACAATTTTATTACAAGAGTTAATCCTCTTAGTACTGTAACAGTAGTAGTACCCTACTGCTATTCTAAAGATCACTTGTTGTGTTGTTAAAGCTAAAGTTATGTCTCATTGACTTCTCTAGCTAAAGACTTCCAGAAGTCTGGAAGTCTTCTTCTTCTCTCTAACTAAAGACTTCCAGACTGGAAGTCTTCTTCTTGTAAAGAAACAGTCCAAGCCAATCCTATTTAATTATAGAATAACTGAAGAGTAAGTGAATTCTAGGCTAGAGTGGATATGAGACGAAGGGAAAATACTGTACTCGTAATCAGTAAAGAGTACATTATAAGTAATAATTTTTGTTAAGAACATAAGAACATAAGAAGAGCCCTGCTGGATCAGGCCAAAAGCCCATCTAGTCCAGCTTCCTGTGTCACACAGTGGTCCCACCAGATGCCTCAGGGAGCACAAGACAACAAGATAACCTGTTTCCCGTTGACACTCCCTTGCCCCTGGCACAGAGAAAACCCACTTCTAAAAACCAGGAGGTTGCTTATGGCTTGTAACTTGTGATGGTCTTTTCCTCCATGAATCTGTCCAAACCCCTTTTAAAGGCATCTAGGCCAGATGCCATCACCACATCCTGTGGCATTCCTTGTGTCTTATACAGTACTACATATAAAAGACTACACCCCTGTTCTCCATGTTAGTATAATTACCATGACTAAGTAGAGCTCACAGTAAGGTTCAGAATGGTTGTCCGATACCTTACCTACAGTGCAATCCTATGTAAAAATGCACCGGCAGAGCACATGCTCCACTGGTGTTGGGTGTTGTGAAAGTGCCGTAAAGCACTTTTGCGGCACCTGGAGAGTAAGTGCCAAGGCATGCACCGTTTACTAGGCCATCTCCCACAACCTGCGCCAGCCAACCCAGGTAAGTCCTGCGCCGGTCAGCACAGAAGCGTGAGGAGGGCAGGCAAGGGTGGTGAGGGAGGGGGCAGAGATATTGGCGCCGAGTTGCTCCGATATCCTATGCCCCTTCCCAGCCCAGGTTGGCCTTACACAGCCTTCCTGGACACACACGAGCTTCAGAGCTGGCATGTATCTGAGGAGGCCCATTGTGGTCTGCGCCGCTTACACCGTGGAAAGGGGACGAACGTTCCCATCCCCCAAGGAGAGCCCAGGCCGTGCTGGTGCAGGCCACAATGGCTTAGGATGCAGCGACCGGCCCTTTAGGTTGGCTGCACATACTTACACCGAATTGGGCTACCTATGTCTTAAAAAAAAAAGAAAAAATTAACAGTAGCATTATGCTATGGGTTCATAGGGATGTCATTTGGACCTCAAGACCAGTGACTGTTTATAAACCTATGGGGACATGCTCTTTTGTTCCTAATTATTCCAAAGTCTGAGTCTTTTTCTAATATAAACAAGCAGTACCAAATGATTCATCTTCTTTTTCTATAGTACAGTGGTTTTCAAACTGTTTTGCACCGGGTCCCACTTTTTAAAATGATACCCTATTGGGACCTACCTAGCTTTACGAGACTTAAAAAAGGTGATCTAGAAAGAAATAATATATTCTTTACAAGTAATATTTTGTATTTATTTGCAAAAAAACTAATGTCCTAATCATAGCCTCAGGGCTTGAGGCAATTAGTTATCTAATATTTCCATCACCCGGGACCCACCAGAAATCAGGTCATGACCCACTAAGTGGGTCCCGACCCACAGTTTGGGAAACACTGCTATAGTACATCTATAAAGGATGGTTTTGGCCTATTTTCTTACTCAGGGAAGGAAAATATGGGCATGCTGCATGCTTTGGTCTCCAGCCGGGCTGCCTTCTCTCTAATGACAGCAGAATGATGTCAGTAGCAGCTTTGGTAACCAACTTCACAAAACCAACCCTGGATCGCCCATCCCTGCTGCGACATGGTGAAGTGAAAACTTACTTCCATGAGTTTGGACATGTAATGCACCAGATATGTGCACAGGTTAGTTGTGGTTTATTCTGTAAACAAAATAGTTATGTTTGGAGTCTGGATTATGTGAGTGTGAATTCCATGTTTAAAGAAGACAAGAAATTAAGAGCAGCATGTTGCTTCTCTCAGTTGAACAATGTTTCTCCCCCCCCCCCAAAAAAAATTAATGGTTAATTTGAACAGAGCATCATATATTTGAAATTATTTTCATTCTGTTAAGCCTTTTAAAAGAAATCCTCACAGTATCTAAGCCCTGATCCCATGAAAGTCAGTAGCAGGCTTGCTAAGCAATGTTGGTAGAAACATGATTTCAGCTGGAGGCTAAACCTCATTTTCACCCTTAGTGATCCCGGGCATTAAGAATAAAGCCTGCCAATATCTGCGTAGCCTGATCCTCCTTTATCACCCTATAGCAGGGCATAATGTTGGGAAATAGTGGTTCTAGAAATCCTATCTCGGTATAAGCATATTTCACACAATTATGTTGCAATATACAATTAACATTTTGATTTTTTTGTACAAATATATATTTCACTAGAGATCTCCATTTTGCACTCATGCTGTTTGTATTTGCTCCCATCTTTTATAGACTGATTTTGCTAGGTTTAGTGGAACTAATGTGGAAACAGACTTTGTAGAGGTACCTTCACAAATGTTTGAGAACTGGGTATGGGAAAAAGAACCTCTACAACAAATGTCAAGGCATTATAAAGATGGAAGCCAGGTTCCAGATGATCTTCTTGAAAAACTAGTTGCTTCTAGGCTAGCCAACACAGGTATTCTTTTTCTGCTATTAGTTTTGTTTGTTGTTTAGGTATACCTAGGCTTGCCAGATCGCCGTCCGGGACGGGGCTATAGCCCCATCTCGGACGGCGATCTGGCAAGCCTAGGTATATGATAATTCTTTATGTAATTAAGAGTGAAAGAAACTCTTAATAAGAGGGATGGATTTTTAAAGGTATGCTGTTGGAAGAGCTCATAGCAATTCAGTACTTGTTTTTGAATTTACAGTATATTTCTCGCCTTCCCCTGCCCCATTGGAAAGTGCCTAAAGCAGCTTACAGTATTTTTTTCCTACGTATTTATAGAATACAAAAGTAAGGGGTGGTGGTGGTTCTGTGACTTTTTTCCTTCATGGAGAACTCCAGCTGCCTTGTGAGGAGAAGAACAGTTCTCCTTAAAAAGGCGCCTGCAGCTGGTGGTGGCAGTAGTGACTCTTTATCTTGCTGACTTTTCCATCTTCTCTTTGTAGACCTCCTCACAAGGTAGTTGGTGTTTTCTCTGTGCAGGGAGGGGGCAAGGCTAAAGTATGTGCTGGGACGTGTCTCTTAAATCTAACAAGATTAATGAGCATCAAACTCTAAACTGGATGCTAGCAAATTCCTTGTTCCTGTGGTAGACCTTGTCACTAGCCGTTCTGAGGAAGTGACTGACACATTTAGGATCACTTCACACGCTGCAGATTAAGAATGAACAGTCACATTTGAACCGGCTACATATCTGTTTTACTACATATGCACATGGCCAGTTGTGTGTCTCAGCACTATCCATTCTGTGAAAGCTGCCATTTTCTTATTCTTGCCAACGTTCTTTCAATATATTGTTTATAATGGCGCTTCTTTTATTACTTCTATTCTTATTAAGCATTTAGTAATCTAGTTTTTCCTGTAGTCGTTCCCAGACAGGATTTTGGAGCACTTCTCACATCTTTCTTAGCCCATTCTCCTTTTGTAGTTATTTGTTAAAATAATATTTTGATCTTCTTATTTAATTAGGTCTTCTGACTCTTCGTCAGATTGTTTTGAGCAAAGTTGATCAGTCAGTTCATGCTAAATCTTATGCTGATCCAGCTGAGGAATATGCCAAGTACTGTGGTGAAATTTTGGGGGTGCCGGCAACCCCAGGTATGGAACTTGAGAACTTTGATGTATCACTTGCTGCTTTCATAAACTTCAGTAAAAATGTATAGGAATATCCCTTCTAACAAAGGAAAAAAATGATTTTCATTTTAAATTTTTTTTGAGAAACTTGATACATTGATTTAAACACTTAAATATTTGACATTCTTATTTCTTGTGCCCCTCCCCAAACCCTTTTCTGCTTCCTTGGGCAGAAAGCCTGAGAAGAGCAAGGAGGAAATTCTCATCTCTGTGCCCTTCCACCCCAGTGCTTTGCCAGTCTCTGCCTGGGGCAGAGAATGGACAGACAGGAGGGAAGTAGTAGCCCACCAGGCTGTGCACTACCATGCTATCTCCGGTAATAACTCAAAGAAATGCTGTGAACTGCATATGGCATGAGTTGCCCCTCTCTCTTTGCCCAAATATCTGCTTCACGTAGAGTCCTGGCAGGTGGCAATGGCAGCTGACCACCCAGGGAAGGATTTGGCATGATCAGGAGACTAAAGTTCTATACGGTACTGCATTTTATGTACGTAACCTTTATTTTACAGATTTAGATCCTACCTTTCCTGACTGTGTCACCATAAGATGGCTTACAAAATGATTCATAAATAAAAGAATTTATTTATCATATCTGCACTGCCTTCTTCTAAGAAGTTCAGAGTAGTAGGGTACTACTACTCAGTTGATCTTCTATACTGGACACACCTATGCCTACTTAACTTCAAGGTGTAGCTACATCAGATGCCTTAAGACCCCTTCTCTTAGATGGTTTGTGTTGTGCTGTCTTGACATTTATTGATATTTATTGACATTTATTGATATTTCCCATGTTTTTTTAAGGTACAAACATGCCAGCTACTTTTGGACATTTGGCAGGTGGATATGATGCTCAGTATTATGGGTACCTATGGAGTGAAGTTTTCTCTATGGATATTTTTTATAATTGCTTCAAACAAGAAGGGATAATGAATCCAAAGGTAGGAAAAGTTACTTTATGATACCTGCTGTAGCAATAGTCAGAATTTGGGGAAGTACAGTATTACCTTAGACTTTCCTTGGAAGGATATAATTGGCAAGTTTGAATATACAGCCATTTCTGTTGTATTTGTCAAATACATGGTAGCTATATAGATAGACTTACGATAGTCCTGGAATTGAGGCATGCTTCGGCCTAGAGAGGACCTGAGCTGCTCCCAGGAGTGCACTGCGGCTGCCCAATGTGGGCTGCAGCTTCTGGTCAACGACACGACCACGTTGGGCTGCCGCGGTGCACTCTTGGGAGCAACTCTGGTCCTCTCTAGGCCGAAGCACGCCTCGATTCCGGGACTATGGTAAGCCTATATATAGATGTGTATAAACAGAGTCACTGTAGAAGGCAAATTTTACAATATTTTTGTAAAGCATTTGATTTTACTTAAGATTTGATCGTATCATTAAATTTACTATGAATTTGACACCTATATAAACCATATTTGATTATCTGGGAAGTTACAATGGATACTCTTCTGTATATGAAATGTTAAATAATACCATAGAACTGAAAGTCGAGACTGTTCTCCCCGATAACCTACATAAGTTAACATACACTGTTTATCTGGTGATCTGATTTCTCTCCCCCCCCCCATATAATTTGGAAGTTATTTCTGAGGTAGATACAATTGTGATTCATTCCTTTGTTCATTATTTATTTATTTATTTTACAATATTTTTATCCCACCTTTCTCCCCGAAGGGACCCAAGGCGGCTTACAACAGAAAAGAAAATACAATACCAAAAAAGTACATACATATTGTAGATAATTACAGTACTTTTTAAAACAGTTAAAAACAGTTAACAAAAACTAATAAAAACATCTAAAATTGATTTAAAAGATTATTACAATTAAAACAGATTATTATTACAATTAAAACAAATCATTTATGTTGTCTTGACAATATACAGGTCGTCCCTCGTTATCCACGGGGTGTTAGTTCCGGGACCCTACATATAAGGAAGAACTGTGGATAGTGAAATCTGCTTAAACCTTTTAAAAGCATTTTTAAAAGTTTTAAAAAGTGGGTTTTACCTTTTGCGCAGCAAACTGCGTTGGCTGCAGGACAGTCTCTGGCTCTCCTGGAAGCCACTTCTGTGTTGTACCAAGGCCCACACGATGCATTCTGGGGCGACCCAGGGCCAAGGGATGGGGTCGCAGGCCTCGACACACCCTGAAAGTGGCTTCTAGGAGCGCCAGAGACTGCCCTGCAGCCAGCACAGTTTGCGGCATAAAGGTAAAACCTCCACTTTTTTACTTTTTAAAAGGTTTTAAAGTGGATTTTACCACTTCATGCAGATGGTCAAATCCTTGGATGTTGGGGGACGACAGTTTAATGCTGTTTGTATGCTGCTGTGCTGCATGTGTTGAATTTCATATGTAATCTAGGAATTTATTTTTTAAAACCCAAGCATTCATTATAATTTCAAAACTTGCCAATACAGTCAGCCCTTTGTATCCACGGAGGTTTGGTTCCTGAACCCCCAGCAGATACAAAAACCTACCTTAAATGAAATCACTGCAGGGAGGATGAGGCAGGGGCCGGGCAGTATCACAGTATGTTATTTTAGCAGCCCGCCACCCACTTGGCTTCCAAGTACTGTACTTGAAACTGCAGTAGAGTAATAACAATTTTTTTAAAAAAACCCAAATTCTCAGCAACTTTCAGTTGCAACGCGAAACCGGAAGTCTCTGTGAATCGGGTTTTTTTTTTACTCTTGACAGCCATTTCAAGTACTTGGAAGCCGGCGTGGGGTCCAGGTGCAAGCGGTGGGCCAGTGCGCTCTTAAAATAAGGTACTGTGATGCTGCACCCAGCCCCCCCCCCCCAGTCAGCCTTTTATTCCCAGGGTAGCCATCTGCATTGAAAATTCCGCAAATGTCTATTCCACATGGAAAAAAAGGGTCGACCTGTATTATCTGCAAAAGCGTTCAAGTAATGGAGTGTGTCTGACATGGCTATCTGTCTGGTACATGTCCTCTTATAGCCTTGCCAAATGATCTAGCTGGTCTAAGGCTGAGGTCCCATCAAATAGTGTCTTTTAACAAAGTCCTTCTGTTCTAAACTATATAAATAATTAAACCGTACTGGGCAATACAGCTGGAGAAGTGTTGTTGCCGTTGTTGTCACTTTCTGTCTTGGTAACACACCCAAGCTGAAAAGCTATTGTATGGTGTAACAAGGCTTTATTTATTTTGTCTGAATATTTACCTGCTCCTTCCTCTTGCTTGTTGTTAATAAGCTAGCCAGTGAGTTAGCAGATGTGCATTAGTGCTGAAGTTGCTCACACAAGAGATAGAGATAAGAATTGAGGAGGCCGTCATGGAACAATCATGGTTTTGGATTCAGCAGCTAGTCTGTTAGTCCGAAATTATTTGAGAGAGGCAAAGCACGGGCCAGTTTGTTGCTTTATCCATATGAGAAGTCATAATAGCAATGTGCTTTTTTATTGTGTCTAAAAGCTGCTATATAGTAAAAAGACATAGAATAAAAACTAAAAACAGAACCTTGCCTGCAGGCTTACAAACCAAATGAACAGACACATAAGGAAGAGGAAAGGAGAACAGGTGGTAAGGGAAAACAATAGAAGAAGAGAGAGAACAAATTAAAATACCTTAGCTAATTTGAAAAGTTGTGAAAATGGATAAGCCTTGAGGCACTTGTAAACTGGGGGGGGCAGGACTGAACCCAAGAATATCAGGTGTTGCCAGAGAAAACGGTAAAGGAAATGGGTATGACACAACAGGTGTAATCTTTGATCTAACAAAAAAAATTATATTGGAGGAACACAGGACTCCAGAAGTAGTATGCAGAGAAATTAAAGAGGAATAAAACTCAACTGCAGCAATGTTAAAGCATTAGAAATAGTAAGTTAGATTTTAAAATTAGCGTGACAAGAGAACAGGGCTGGGGCCTTAGGAGCTGCAGGGCCCAATTGGAAACATTTTTTGCCGGGCTCCAGGTTTACAGCCAAGGTCTGTAGAATCTTAGAGATATTGTGAGAATCTCACAATAGAGATTCTGTTGTTCTCACAAATTAGAGAATCTTAGAGTATTGTGTCCAGTTCTAGTCACCACACCTCAAAAAGGATATAGTTGAATTGGAAAAGGTGCAGAAAAGAGCGACCAGAATGATTCGTGGGCTGGAGCACCTCCCTTATGAGGAAACGCTACAGCGTCTGGGGCTTTTCAGCCTAGAAAAAAGGCGCATGAGGGGGGACATGATTGAGACGTATAAAATTATGCATGGGATGGAGAGAGTGGATAGAGGAAAATTCTTCTCCCTCTCGCACAACACCAGAACCAGGGGACATGTACTAAAATTGAGTGGAGGGAGAGTTAGAACAGACAAAAGAAAATATTTCTTTACCCAGCGTGTAATTCATCTGTAGAACTCCTTGCCACAGGATGTGGTGATGGCATCTGGCCTAGATGCCTTTAAAAGGGGTTTGGACAGATTCATGGAGGAAAAGACCATCACTGGTTACAAGCCATAAGCAACCTCCTGGTTTTTAGAAGTGGGTTTTCTCTGTGCCAGGGGCAAGGGAGTGTCAACGGGAAACAGGTTATCTTGTTACCTTGTGCTCCCTGAGGCATCTGGTGGGGCCACTGTGTGACACAGGAAGCTGGACTAGATGGGCTTTTGGCCTGATCCAGCAGGGCTCTTCTTATGTTCTTATAAATAAAAGTAAATGGACCAAATGGATCTAAGCACATTTTAAATATAAAATTGCATACATGTAAGCCTAGAAGTAAACAAACAAAATGTATAGATTACCCTTGAAAAGTAAATATATATTAGGCGTCGCTGTGGTGAGGCGTGCGGGGGCCCCCAGGTGACGCGCGCACACGCGCAGAAAGGTGACACGCGCACACACGTGCGTCGCCTGGGGACCGCGGGCCGGGCCGGGCGCCCCCTCAATTGGGAGAGCCGGCTTGGGGAATGTCTTCCCCGGCCGGCTGCCCGGGGCCTTCTGAGGAAGGCCCACTGCGCGAACGTTTTTTATAACGTTCATTTGCGCATGGGCAGACCGTTCCTGAGGGAAAAGGGCTGCCCTTTTCCCTCAGGAACAGTCTGCGCATGCGCAAACGAACGTTATAAATAATGTTCGCGCAGCGGCCTTCCTCAGAAGGCCCCGGGCAGCTGGCCGGGGAAGACGTCCCCGAGCCAGCTCTCCTGATTGAGGGGGCACCCAGAGCGGCGGCCCGTCGGGCGCCCCCCAAATCGCGGCTTAATAAAGGGGGTGTGTCCGGGGGAGGCATCACTAGGGTGATGCGCACGTGCGCGCGCGCCCTGGGGCAGTGCGCGCCCCTAGTGACATCTCTGGATTACCCTAGCGTGAGGGCCCCTTGGGCACGAGGCCCAATTGAGAGAAATTGGTCCAATTCGCTTAAACTCGGCCCTGCAAGCGAAACTAATGCAAAGAGAAGAAACATGATGTATTCATGGGCAGGAAATATGAGACAAGCTGCATAGTAAAGAATATCACCAGTGAATTTAGATGAGATGAGAGAAGAGAAACAAAAAGGGAGTTATAGTAATCTAGCCTACTTCTGCATGGCTACTCATTTGTGCTCAGCTCTACTATATGTAGCTCAACTTGCTATAGGGAACTTATCTGTCAGCTGTAGATGTCCAGCACTGAGCTATTGGCAACGGTGTGAAAATTTTCCATGGGACTGGGCAAAGTTTCATAGAAAGCCAGGTACAGAGAGTCACAACATAGAAACACCCTTCCATGTAGATGAAAGAGCCTGTAGGCCAATCTTAATACAAGAGTTGGGGTGGATGAGTAGAGGAACACCTTTAGATCTCTATGCAATAACAACTGCTTCATAGAAACACACATGTTATGAAACTGGGGAAAAATCAGAGTCCTGTGGCACCCTTAAAGACTACCAAATGTATTACCACAAGATCTGTTATCTGTTGGAGCCTCATAAGGCACATGAAGCATTTGTCCTCAGTTGGCAGGTATAGATATACATGGATACAGACAGAACTGGAAGGAAGGAAGTGTTATAAAGTGAGACTAGAAAGCTCTTTCACACAAGAAAGAGATGTTCCATTATTGTGCATACAGAAATGCAAATAGGATCCAGTCAAAAGAGTAAAAGATCCAGTGAGTGTACACATTAGGTACAGTACTCCCCCCGTATCCACTGGGTATATGTTCCAGGCCCCTCCGTGGATACTTGAAACCATGGATAGGAGCGAACACCCCCTCCATAGTTTCCTCAGGGCCCCCTGCCCTGCCTCCCCTGCGGGCAGGTGTTCACGCGCCCCCTAGCTCTTATTTTTCTTTCAGCAAGCTTTGTTTCTTCCTTAAAACAAACAGAGAAGCAGACTCCATTGCAGGCAAGTAGAATGAGACTGAGTCCTAGAGAGGCTCTGCAAGGTTTCTGTTAACCTTGCAGAACCTCTCTAGGACTTAGTCTCGTTCTACTTGCCTGCAATAAGCAGCCAGAGGCCGCTTCTTTGTTTAAGGAAGAAATGAAGCTTATTGGGGAAAAAGTAAAAGTCTGGGGCGGTCCCCGCGATCCGTGGATAACTGAAACCATGGATAGCGTATCCGTGGATACGGGGGCCCACCTGTATTTATTATTTATTGAATTTCAAGAGTGTTATTCACATCTATGGCACTTTACAATTAATAGGTGTGGATATGGATATAGCTATATAAATCTGCTGAGGATAACACTTCAAGGATAACACTTAGGTCAGTTCTGGCTCATAAAAGCTTATACTGTAATATATTTTTAAGGTGCCACAAGACTTTGTTTTGGTTGCAACAGATTAATAAAGCTGCCCTTTTGGAATTATGAATGGTGAATAGAAAATGTGCTGGGGCAAGTGATCTTCAAGTGTTGTCCAGGATGACTGGATGCCATCTATATTGTGCCTTTTAGTGTAATCTAGGCACTTGGAGATGCAAACTTAGTCCTGTGTATGCTTCACTAGGAACTGTGGAACTACAAATATTATATAGAATGTCTGGCTTATGTGTTCCCTTCATAAATGGTTTGAGGAGGGCTCTGCACACTTTTAGATACACTAAAGCCAGATTAACACGCTAGACTTTTTGTCACCATAGCATTTTTTTTTAAACTTCCACTGTGGTAAAGAGGTTTACGTGGTGCTTCTTCAGGAGAGTCTAACATATTTACTTACTCTAGTTGTGGCAGCTCTTGCAAACCTCAAAAAGAAAATACTGGTTTGCTTGTTCTGTAGTGACTGAGTGTTGGAGCCTTCTGAAGGTCCATGTCAGTCACTCCGTGGGGTGATGAGGGGAAGAACAGTTTGTAGTAAGGCAAAAATAATCATTTCAGCTGTCTGCCAAGGCCACCTGCTGCTTCCACACTGCATGGGTTTCTTCTTGTATTGTGGATTTAGAAAGTTCACATTGAACATGAAATGTTAACCTACCAATTTTATTTTTTTAGGCTGGAATGAAATACAGAAATCTTATCCTGAAGCCTGGAGGCTCATTAGATGGGATGGATATGCTCCAAAACTTTTTAGGTCGTAAGCCAAACCAAAAAGCTTTTTTACTGAGTAAAGGATTATATACTTAATAAAACTGTGAACTCTTTGTAATCCTAAATCATCAGGGGAATCAACCTTGAAATGCCTGTTGATTTTCATGTCCTGAAAGGTAAAACAGAGTTTTTTCACCAAGAAGACCTAATTGTTTTTCTAACATTTTTATTACTGGTTTTAACAATTCATCGTTCTTCCCATTACTGCAAATCTTCTCTGAATCACTGTACTATACTGAAGTTCTTGCTTCAGTATAGAAATGCAACACTTTTTCCCTTTATGACTTCATCACAACCTACAATCATTCACAGATTGTTGCATTTTTAAAAAAATTGGTTAGAATTGTTGAATAAATGTAACATAAGATTTTAAATGTGTGGATTTTAACTTTGAACAACAAAGTAGGTACTGTAATTACTACTTTTTCAATCTGCTGGCCCATCAAAATCCACTTTTTGAACTCTGACTGGTGTGCAGATGCATGTTGATGCACTTGGTTACTTTGCTTGAAAGCACTGCGTTCAGAGAACAATAAAGACCAGGGCCACAGTGCCATTAAAAAGGCCCTCCGAAGTGTTTCCCCTTCTAGTTCTTTAGTCTTCAGAGTGTTGGATCTGTGGATAGTAACCATAAGAGGAAATTGGGGGTGGGAAAGATATTTCATATACAACACAACCTGCAATTCCATCACCTGAGCCTCAGATTCTTTGTCTGCAGCTCTTCTCCTATTGCTGTTTTATTATTTTGAAGAAATCACTAATCCCTCTGTCTTCACTGTGATGCATTTCATTACTATCAACGTTGTACACTTAGGAAAATGAAGCCAGCCTGCCCATTGTTCTTTGTTGGTTCGCCAGGAGCTGACCTTAGTCAACCACCTTCATTTTCCCTTCACCTTTGCTGTTCAGAAAAAGCTGATGCTTTCTAGGTCTGTAGTCACACACCCATACTTGCATATAGAAAAGTAGGGACACGTTTACCTTAGAATCCTCCTGGATATGATTTCTGTAACTAGGGAATTTTTATTGAGGTTTTGAATGCCTGAATGTTTCCCTACATTTGCATTTTGTATAGTCCTAGGATGGCTAGATAAGATAGGCCAGCGGGAGGCGCAGTGAGTTAAACGGCTGAAACATGAGCTGTCGATCGAAAGGTCAGCAGTTCGAATCCACGACGGGGTGAGCTCTCGTTGCTTGGCCAGCTCCTGCCAACCTAGCAGTTCCAAAGCATGTTAATGCGAGTAGATAAATAGGTACCGCTTGCGGGAAGGTAAACAGCACTCCGTGTTCCAGCCGCATGCTACGCGCTGCGGCAAGGAGAGTCATGCCGGCCACATGACCACGGAGGCGTCTTCGGACAATGCTGGCTCTTCGGCACCACACCCTAGAGTTGGACACGACTGGACTTAATGGTCAGGGGTCACCTTTACCTTTTTAGGATGGCTATACAGGGCCCTTAGATCTGGAAAGCTTGCGTTCTGTGACTGAGCCTTGACTACTCCCTGTTTCTTTGAAAAGAGATGTCTAATAATAAGAGGACCTGAGCTGTGTGTGTGTTCAAAATTAAGACTCTGCAGAATGCAGATGTTTCTGAATAGCACACAGTGCATCAAGAGAGTTTTCCTTTTTAAATCTGGTAGAGAGATACTGCCACAGGAGGGGGACCTTTCTTTGAACAGACTTTGCTTAGGCAGCCACTTGAATATTTATGTGTGGGGAGAGCAGAGAGAAAACCTATATAAAATTGAGATTAATATTTGGAGATCATTAACCCCCAAATATTAACCCTCAAAACAGACTGCTGGGGTTGCTCTGGGTGACCTGCTTGTTACTCTAGTACAAGTAAAGTAAATGGCAAATCATCAATAATATCCTTTAGGGCTTAAAAAGGATATTAATGATAAAGTGTAGGCTTTGATCCCAAGAAGACTCACTTAGAAGTAAGTTCTATTAAAATTGAAGGGACTTTGATTCTAAACACAGTTACTAGAAACTGATCATACACGTTCATTTCTTTAATGGGTTTGTATGCTTTTCCATTATCCTCCAAAACTCCAAAATTTTTCCATTATCCTACAACAAAGTTATTCAATAACTCTTAAATAAACTGAATGATACGAACTGTTGGAGAAGAACTACCATATTGGATCAGCTATGTGATTTATCCTATTATTCTCTTGGATAGTTGCTCATATTCTTAGCTAGAGCAGCTGCACAACTTTCTTTGTTACTCATTTTTCTAAGACAGATAAAAATTGCTCCTGGTTGGTTTAGAAAAAAATCCAAATGCAACAGTTGTGCATAATTTTTCATTAGGACCAATTAAAGCAGTGGTTCCCAAACTAGGGGTCGCGACCCAAATGAGGGTCATACGAGTGTTCTTGAGTGTCATGGGAAAGTTTTTTATCGTTATTATTATTATTAACATGTACCACCTCCATGGGTCACCAGACTAAGAAAAAAACTGTATTTATGGTCATGGTCAAAGTTTGGGAGACAGTGAACAAAAGTGTCGCAAAGTAGTGAGCAAGTTTTTTGGGGGTGTTTTTTTTTTTTTGTTGAGACTCCAGAGCTCTACTTCAGGCTAGTTCTTTCTGTAAAAACAATAGAAGGCGGGGGGAGACTCTCTTCTCATTCTCCTTTTTATGGAGAGAAATAATACGAGTTTATGGGAACTGAAAACGTTCTCATTTTTTTTAGTAAACATTTTCACACTTTGGTTAATTATTACTCTAGCATTCTTTCTAGATTCACTTCTGGAGTACTCTTTCTAGATTCACATTCACCCTCCACACCCATGTTGTCTAGGCCTCAGAAATGGGCAGCATTGCAACCAGTGATGGTTTGCTATGGGAAGAGGAAAAGCTATAGGAGGGCAGTTCTTGCACCACTTCTGCCCTAGTGTGAATGTATGTTTTTCTCACCCATGCTCTATTTCCCAATATTCTGTGTTTGCCTCACAGCATGCCCAGAGATTGCAATTTAGGGCCCTTGGAGTTCGCAACCAAATGCAGCAGAAAAGGACATTACCTTGCAACTCTCATCCAGAAATCTAAGCCCTCTGCTCTCCCTTGGTCTCGGTAGATAAGAGTCCTGGACAAAGTCAGGGAGGGAGAAAGGGGAATTATCAAAAGGGAATGCTTCTGGTGAGGGAGCAGGCTGGAGCAAAGCCCTGCTACTTCTAACAGCAGCAGTGCAATGCTATCATCTGCTCTAGCCTGCATGCACATGTTTTCTCTCTCACACACATTCAGCAGTGGTTGCCATAATCCTTCTGGCCAGGACTCCCTTCCTTTTGAAAAGGCAGGAGCCATAGGGGAGCAGTAGAGACTAAAGCAGCAGTCTAAAACTGAGACACTCTAGCTGACCTCTCTAGTCATATTTACTGCTCCCTCATTCCCTTTTTCTCTTCTGGTCTCTGACTTTTCAAAAGGCAGAGTGTGGGAAGGAAAGGAGCCAACTAGGAGAAGGAACTACCGCTAAAACTGTAGAACCAAGCCCGGGGAGAGGGGGAAGAAGTCGGCAGGAAAGGGGGGAAGGAAGGAAACCAGAGAGGGAGGGGGGAGAAAGGAGCGCATTCAAATATTAGGTTGATAAAAATGATCTAAAACTTTCATGGCCGGCTATTACATACAAAGATTGGGTTAGCACGGGATTAAAAGCCATGTAAAAAACTACAAAAATATATTTGTTAAAAACAAGTTAAAAATAATGTTAAAAAGCTAAAAACTGGTTTTATTTCTGTTTTTAACCAGTTTTTAACATTGTTTTTTAACTTGTTTTTAACATAAATATATTTTTGTAGTTTTTTACATGGCTTTTAATCCCGTGTTAACCCAATCTTTGTATATTATGTTGATACCTTAGAGTTGTTGAAAGGCTATGTAACTGTTATCCATATTGCAGAACGCTGTGACTTGTTAAAGCGTGCTAGTGCGTATATGGCAGAGGTGATATTTGAACAATGAAAATCCTGATTTGCAGTTCAGTCTCTTAGCCACTATGTTATACCAACTTTCGAGGAAGAGGTGATGTGGGGGACGGAAGAAAGAGAGTCAATCTGGATCTTCCTAGTTGGTGACCATTCTTTAACAATTGGGGGGACAGGGCTATGGGGTGAGGCTTTACTTTCCTATAGGGGCATCATGAAGATGTTCCCCTTTCTGCCTTGCAATAAAGATTATTCAAGATGGAGTGTGTTCTGGTTTTCTATCTAAAGTAGTCCAGGCCCTGCAAATAGGAGATTCTGCATCATCCCAGGTATATCAAAGGGATCCACTGAGATATTTCCTAGAGCCCACTTTGCTCTTGAAATTTTTAGCAGTATTCATCAAGCTTAGTGGAACTATGCAGCTAAAGCAAGAGCACCCAGCAATGTATTCCTATTGAACTAAATAGGAATTACTTTGAAATAAACATGCTTAGGATTGTACAATACAGATACAATCTTAGACCCACCTGTAAGTTTAATTGAACAAAATGGAACTTGGAGGAAACACGTATAGCGTTGGCTGCGTATCTAATCCAAAGCATGCTTCCTTGCCATTGAAGTTGATGAAATCTACTGTAAGAAAATATGTTTAGGATGTAAGAATACTTTCTCCTGAGTCTTCACAATGTGGTATGAGTTTGCTGTTTTTGCACAATGGTTCTTTGCCGTTTATAGAATTATACACATTCTCTTCATTATTTTTCATGGGTTTAAAAAAAAACCCCTGTTCTTTCAAACTGTCAGAAATTGGGACACGGAGTACATCATCCACTTTTTTTCCTGTGCCCAGCAATCACTCACTATAGCTTTAGCTCAATAGGTCACAAAAATTATTTTTGCTTGCCAGCTTTCTATTCATTATACTCTTTAGTATAAAAAGTAAAATGCAGCTGGTACTAACAACCTTTTCTTAAATCTTAGGTACAGAGAGGTTCCTAAATTAGAAACAGGTACTGCAGGACAACTAGATATTATAACCTTACTGTGTAAAAGTTCTTTGCATTTTCATAATTCTCCTTTTCCCAGGAACAATGGGATAAAGAATGCAACTTCAGACACAATTCATTATTTTATCTCTATGGAAAAATCTCATATCTTTTGCCTGGAACATCTGATAAATGTGCAAACTGAGGGCCAAGCTAGATGGCAGAGATGAAGTTACCTCTGTAAATACGTGAATGCATGCCTGATGACTTAAACTTTTTGTAAATAGCAGCCATTGGGGAACTTCAATGCAGATCATAGTACTGTATATGGGAGGGTTATTTAATTTCACAGATGAAAAATGCCCACCAAGCTGCTATTTGTAACTTGTGCATGTATATTTTTTGACCAGAGCAAATAGCATTTTGGGAAGAATTATTTTCATTGGGAAACTGGAGGGAAATGAGGATTAACTCATTTCCCCATGCCCAGTCTAGATCAGAATCCCAACAACTGTTGTTGACAAGAAGGTTTAAAAGATACACATTTGTGTATTTCTTGTCACTTTTAGTTTGGCCCTTGATTGAACTTCCAGGCTGTTCCATCAAGGATCAGATGATACATTTTCAAATCAGTGGAAAGGAGGCCACCTGAGTACATACCGTACAACCCAATTGTTTCATCAATACTCTTGTGTCTGCAATTAAGTGTCAGTCAGCATACAACCATCAACCCTATCCAAAAGACGTTCAAGAAACGGGTGTATCTTATGAGTCAATGAAAAAGGAGAAACTTTGTAAAACTAGAGAAGCGCCCCTCTACTACCAGCTGTTCCATTATAAAGAGCCTTTGTTGTTCAGTCATTCTTTGCATATGGAAGAAATGCATGATGTTATACTAGGGTGACTCTCGCTCACAAGGACTGTTTTCATTCATTACCAGTTAGTGTGGGCTTCTGGTGTATTTGTGTGTACTCAGCGGTGTGGTCTTTTGAACATTTCTTTACTTTCCAAAACCATCTTTATGGAAATGTGAGTTTTACTTTATTTCAGAATAGAAATCTACACTCCATTCGGGGGTTGAAATTACAACATGTGAGAGATCCTTTGTGTTACATACAGTACCTTGTAAGGGTACGTCCAGATAATAAAACTGTGTGATAATTGAAAAGTTGTGTTAAAAGCGGTATATAAATGGTCTTAATGGCATAGCTGTTGTGCAGTTGTTTTAGGAGATCCAAGTCTCTCATTTCTTCTTTCTGTCACAGAGAAATGGCAGTTTTCCAGCTCTCTCTGGTATCACGTGCACAGTGATAATGAATGCTGTCTCGTTTCAGTGTGTGTCACAATCATCTGTTGGTTAGTACCTATGACATTATTGATTAGAACTCTACCAGTATGCCCTTTTCCACCCCTTTACTGTTATGAGAGGCATTTTCTTAGTCTCTATGTGTGTTTGTGTCTAAAACCAGTATTTGGTTCTGCTATACTCAGGGCTGGGCTGAAGCGCCTTCTTAAAGTGGCAGACTAGGGGGAGATGGCAAGCTAATGGGCCTGCCCCCCTGGTCTGTTACACAGCCCCACCACTCAGCCTCTTCCCTATCGTCTTCTCCCACGCTGTCTTTGGATACCAAGAAGAGGTGGAGCTGACTTATCACCTAGTCCTCCAGTGACGCTGCTGAGGAGCATGGTGACGAAGCTAGAAAAGGAAGTACTACCACCAGTATTTATATACTGCCTTTCTTGGTCATTGGATTTCTCCTCTGACTTTAATTCAAGGTGGTTTACATAGGCAGGCAATTCAAAACCAAGCGATTTTTACATTTACAGTACAATAAATGTTCTAATCTTTCATAGAACGCTTCATTCCAGGTGGTTTCCTTTCACGGTCTGGCCTCTCTCTGGCATTCGCCTCCCACGCTTCGACTGACAGGCGAACTCTGCCTCCCACACAGAACCAGCTGCAGCTTTCTCTTTCTCACAGAGGCTCTCCAGCTCATCAGCGACGTGTCGACAGCTCTTCAACTGCTCACGGATTCTTCCAGGAGTCTCAAACTGCCGTCCTCAGATCTTTAGGCATAAGAGACTACAGCTGTACCGACTGAGCCAGACCGCCGAGCCTTCACTGCAACCCTGTTCCTGACTGCTCTCAGGAAAACTGCCTGGCCAGTTTAGTAAAAGCAGAGGCGGCGAGGAGGTGGAAGTGCCAGGCCCATGTATTATGGCCCATGTCATACTGATGGTGAGGCACACGCCCACACCTGTTACGGTACAGGTCTAGCTCACGTGCCATCCCTCTTCTAACAGCCCCTCCCTTAGTTACTTTTTTAGGAGGAGGAGCCATAATTAAAATGGGGAGGGCAGAATCGTAAGGTGGACCTTGTGAATTTAATCAAGGGTCCCCTATCTTTTGTTCCTCTATAATTTGAGCATTTCCATATTCCCCTTGTTCCTCATATTTATCATTTTTAATTTAAAAAGTCAAAAGAGTAAACAGTTCTTTCACATGTGATCTCTGCCTCTCTCATGCACACACTTCCATCTGTTCCCCTGCTATCAGGCAAAGAAGAAGAATCTTGTTCAGAGTCCTTAGCCAAGGGCCATCTGCTTTCATGACATCACTGTTTGGCATTTCCCTAGGAAAATTCATGTGGCAGTGGAGCCTGATATTGTTCTACAATGCAAGTCTGCCTGAAGCATGTTTGTAATTCTGGGATGGTTGGGAGTTTTGATGACCAAACTAAAGGACACATTAATAGCATTAGTGGGACTGGATGATGATGGTGATGATGCTTTTTAATGTAAATAGCTGCCAGGCGGGACCCCTATCAAGATTGGAGGATAGGATTTTTTGCCCATGTGATGGTCATCTGGATCAAGGTCCCCTTTGGCTATTTGCCCCAAGAGGGAAGCTCCTGTTGGTGCCAATAACAGCTTTCCTCCCAAGGCAAATAGGATATGCAAGAGGCTCTGATCTGGATCAGGACTGCAGTGGAGGCAAAGGGTTGAAGCTTTTGTCGTCATCTTCCCCCCTCCCCCACCATAGGCTTGATCCAGATTGGGGAACTGGTTTAGCTATTTATAATAAACATGCAGGCTCCAGTCATACAATTAATGTATTGTTTGGCCCTGAAATACATCACTAGCAAAGGTACCGGGTAATCTGTGGTTTTGCCCGATTAACATTTCTACAGTATAAATATGCATATTTTGCAGCCGATTTTCCTATCTTTCAGGTATGCTTGAAATGATCTCCCAAAGGAGCCTTCAGTTTTACAGGCTTGCTGATGATTTGAAACACTTTTTATATCATATTAAATTGGTGCTGGCTTTAGAATTATTATTGCAGATAAAACACGTCAGGAAAATGTCGCATTTTTCAGTTATGTCCTCATGATGACTAAATCTATTTAGTTGTAAATATGCAACCATATCCCTCATAATAGGTGTGATCTGCAGTGTTAACCTGTGAAGGATCACACCTTCACCAGGTATGGCAGTAATGTTTTGGCAGTAATGTCTGCGCAAAGTCTATTATATAGATGACTAGGCAAGTTGTTATACTTTGCTCTTTAAGCTGCCACTCCCCTACTTTCATGAGGATCTTGTCATTTATCATTCCACTAAAGGAAGAGGATTACAGCACCCATTAGGTAGGAACAACTTTAACAGCTCATGTATGTTTTCACTAAAGTCAATAGGACCTTTCAGCCCAAGAAAATACACTGTTCAGGCAGTTTTGTTTTACATGTGTTGAAAAGCGAGAGGTTTCTTATATAACAGGCATCATGCAGTTGGTGGAGTTATTGCCTATGAACCAGGAGGAATGCTTTTTGGTCAACAATAAAGCTGATTGTGTCAAGGGCTTATCAGCCAGTTTGCTAGGTGGAATTATTGTGAGAGAGAGCTTACTAGACCGGAGGCTTGTCCTTCAGTTTTAGTTAATTTGCCTGTAGCATATGGCTTTGTCAGTAATTGAATAATTGCAAGACTTCAGGCTAGAATTTCTTAAATGGTTCCTCCTTATTTCCTGGAATAAACTCATGTAATTAGCAAGAACACACTCTCAGAAGGCATGTTTCCTTTGGCATGTTATTATCCCTCTCAAGGTCAGCAATTTATTTAAAGAGGTGAAAGAGCAGATTGGTTTGTAAAAGTCACTCTTTGTTAAAATTATAGTGGGGGGCCTAACTACAAAAGTGTTACGTTATATGATATCTAAGGATTCTGTAAGTGTTCCTAAACCAGGGAGTAAGCTTCATTGAACAAAATGGGCCTAACTTCTGAGTAAGCATGTATAGGATTGTGCTGTAAATATGCCACTTTTGGGGTGCATCTTTAGGGTCAGTCATCTTAGTTATAGCATTGAACTTGCAGAGGTCAAGAGAAACTTAGCTACTGTGGATGTTTATGACGAAAATTAATTGACTAAAATGGCAGTGGAGTGTAGTCAGTCTAGTTCATGAATTGCACACTTTGCAATAGATGAAGCCCTGTTAGGAACTCTTGAGGTAATTCATTATGATACTACCTCTCATTTGTTCGTCATATAATAAATACACTTTACATAAAGGTACTCTTTCTTCAAGTGACGTATGTGGAAGGATTGGAAATTGTCTCCCTCCTTTTGTACATTTGTCCCAGATGCCAGGTATATCGTGTGCCTGCTGCCTACCTTCAGAGTGAGTGAGTGACAGCCCAATCCTAACCAACTTTCCAGTGCCAATGCAGCTGTGCCAGAGAGGTACATGCTACATTTTGGTGTGTGTGTCAGTCAGTCAGTCACAGAGGCCTCCTGGGTAAAGGAATGTTTGTTCCCTTTCCCCGGGGCTGCATTGCAGCTTCATCAGCGCTAGAAAGTTGGTTAGGATTGGGTTATGAGTCTCCTTATATAAAGAAGGAAAGAAGACTGCCTGCCCTCCCAATGCAATGGACCCCCAGTATACCATGCAAGAGAAAAAAGGAAACAATATTACTACAGGCAGTGTCTTCACCCCACTTCTTAGTCCAAACATCAGAGAGGAAGAGGTTCACCTGGGAAGGGCCAACATGGGACTTTGCCCAAGGGTCCCCAAGACCTGGGACGGCACTGAGGGGCCTGTGAATTTTTGAAATGTCAATAAACCTTCACTGGAAAAGGAAAATGCTATAATCTGTGGCTGAAACAGAAACACAGAACGATGGGAGTAGAAAACGTATTGTGAGATACGTCCAATGAGTTCAACCATTGGATGCCCCAGTATCTGATCTCCAATGTTGACAGGCCAGATGCTTAAGGATGGATGTAACAGTACAGTTCCCTAGTAGTACTGCATACTATTGAAGATGGGATGATTGTAGTCAGTAGTGGTTGTTGTTGTTGTTGCTCAGTCGTTAAGTCGTGTCCGACCCTTTGTGATCCCATGAACCATATCCCGCCAGGCCTTCCTGTCCTCCTCTATCTTCCTGAGTTCGCTCATTTTCATGTTAGTTGAGTCATCCTTTGCCTTCCCCTTCTCCTTTTGCCTTCAATCTTTCCCAGCATCAGAGTCTTCTCCAGAGAGTCCTCCCTTCGCATTAGGTGGCCAAAATATTTCAGCTTCAGCCTCAGTACCTGTCCTTCCAGGGAACAGTCAGGGTTGATTTCATTTAGGATTGACTGATTTGATCTCCTAGCAGTCCAAGGGACTCTCAGGAGTCTTCTCCAGCACCACAGTTCGAAAACATCTATTCTTCGGCGCTCAGCCTTCCTTATGGTCCAACTCTCGCAACCATACATTGCTACTGGGAACACCATCGCCCTGACTATGCGAACTTTTGTTGGCATGGTGATATCTCTGCTTTTTATTATGCTGTTTAGAGACACATAATTTGTTGATATTTCAATCTCCCATGAATTGTTCTAGCCTTCTAAAAATTCTGCTGCACATATGTTGTTTGATAGAGAACATTATTGTTATTACTTATGTAACACTTTTCAACATGATTAAATAATAATGCTCAGTGAAGTTCCAATGAGACATGGTGGTAGTAGTTGTGTTTCAAGATGGGTCTGCCACAATTCCATATAGAGTGAAGAAGCTGAAGGGCAATTCCCCACCCACCCATGTCTAACCTTCCTACTACAGGTCAGGCTTCCTTAAGTTCTGACTCCTTAAACATTTTTCTGCTACAGAGCAATACCATGGGTGGTAGAAAGACTTCAGCAGAGAAACTGTCAAGATAAGTGGAAGTCACATGGAGGTTAAGCTCCTTTCACTTGCATATCCCTTTTTCTCTGTAACCTATACACTCACACACATACACCCTGTTACTCTCTCAGTGATTGGGGCAGATCTGTGTTTAAACAAATGGATTTCCTGCTGTGACATCTAGTTTGGCTCCAAGAGTACACTGCTACAGAAGAGTAAACAATGTTGTAATTTAGTAAAACACACACAAAAAAAAACACCAACAAAAAACCCCAACCCAAATAAACATCATTTTCTAGTCTTTCATTTTAAGATAAAGAGTTTGACAGACTTTTCTTTCTATGATTCAAAACAAAACTCCATCTCCCTTGTATCTTCCTATGCCCAGACATATATCATAATTTCTCTCAGTTCTAAATATAACACAGGCCAGCTGATATAGTAAACTTTGTGTGCTTTGCGGGGAAGGGCCATAGCTCAGTGACAGAGTGCATAGTTTGCATGTAATTGCCAGTGACTCAGACTCCGACCTTTCTAGTTAAAGAAACTGAACTAACAGAGCTGGAAAAGACCCTGGAGAGTCCGTGTCACTGGAAGGATTGCACAGGGCTAAATGGGGCCATTAGCCTATAGGAGTATAAGGCAGCTAAAAAGGAGACGAGTATTTGACCACTTTCGTGGGATCAACCTAGATATTAGTTTAAGCATGTGACTGGGGCTAGCATCCTTTTAACAACATTAAAGGTAAAGGTTCCCCTTGCTCGAAAGCCAGCCGTTACGGACCCTAGGGGCGATGTTCATCTCTGTTTCAAAGCCAAAGAGGCATCACTGTCTGACAATGCTTCCGTGGTCATGTGGCTGTCAAATCAACCAATGAAAAATCCATTTTGGAACTTGATGTCACGGATTTTGCTCATTTTTGGTAAATTTGTACCTTACCATGAGATGTTTAAAAAAAAATTCAGATTTTTTTGTCCATCCGTTTTTGAGATATTGAATGTTCAAAATTGCCTAAAAATGCCAAAATTCACTTGTCACCATACCTTCAAATGCCATTTACAAGATAACGATGTAAGCTACAGATATGGGACAGGTGTCATTTTAAAGGTTATGAATAGGGCGTTCATTAGATATACAACATGACACAATTGTAAATTTTCAAGAAATTCAAAAATATTCAAATAATATTAATTTTGAAATTTTGGAAAATTGAACTTTTTTAAAATTTTCAAAAAAATCACACTTAAAGGTATATGTCTTGTAGTCAATCAGTCAAAATTTCAAGATGGTATCTCAATGGTATCATACAAAAATTAAATTTTCTTGTTGGCAGTAACCAGGAATTAAACCCCTCAAGTCCATTTTTCTACAGTTTACATTGATAAAATTATGTGGTAAACTGAAATGAATCCAAAAATTTATAACAGGACTTATAGAGATAGATTTATAGAGAATTAATTCACTTTCTATTCTTTTACAGGATCAGCTTTTTGGTAAAACTATCAAAATCATGAGCTTTTTACTTCTGTTCGTAGTTTTAAAATTTTCGTTTAGTTGCTGAATAATTTCTGAATCAGCACAGTGACATTTTTCCAAATGAAAACCCTATTCATAAGCTTTAAAATGTCACCTGTCCCATGTCTGTCGCTTTCATTGTTATCTTGTAAATGGCATTTGAACGTATGGTGACAAGTGAATTTTGGCATTTTTAGGCAATTTTGAACATTCAATATCTCAAAAACGGATGGACAAAAAAATCTGAAAAAACAATTTTTAAACATCTCATGGTAAGGTACAAATGTACTGAAAATAAACAAAATCCATGACATCAAGGATTTTTCATTGGTTGATTTCACATGGAATGACCCTGTTACCTTCCCTCCAAGGCAGTACCTATTAATCTACTTGCAATTTCTTGCTTTCAAACTGCTGGGTTGGCAGGAGCTGGAGCCAAAGATGGTAGGAATAGGAAATAACTAAATTGAGGCCTGACGAAAGGGTAGAGTTTTTATAGGTTAGAAGGTCATGTAATTTTTTAAAAAAATATTAAACAAAAATATGAGGAATTCCAATGTTTTAGAATACACATAAAACCACCAAAAAACCACACATATCATAAAATATTAGTCTGACGTTTCCAAGGAATTAAAACCAAGGAATTAATAAGAGGTTTACAGAGCTTTGCATGTTAGTGATGCAACTCCTATGGCACGGGAAAAATCAACAATTGAAAACTCTTTAGAAGCCAATGGCTACAGCAAACTGCAGGTAAATAAGTGTTGGGACAAACAATTGAAGATCAATTGCCCTAACACTAATGAGGAAGGGGAAAGACAGAGGGATCCTGACATACGTTGGATTTCTCTGCCATATATACATGGCACTACGGATAAAATGGCACGTGATTTAAACCAGTTTAATATAAGGACTTTGTTTACCCCTACAACGAAAACGTACAAGCTGGGTTTCGAAGAGGCAGAGGAACTAGAGATCAAATTGCCAACATGCGATGGATCATGGAGAAAGCACGAGAGTTCCAAAAAAACACCTACTTCTGCTTCATTGACTACGCAAAAGCCTTTGATTGTGTGGATCACAACAAACTGTGGCAAATTCTTAAAGAGATGGGGGTACCAGACCACCTTACCTGTCTCCTGAGAAACCTGTATGCGGGTCAAGAAGCAACAGTTCGAACCGGTCATGGAACAACTGATTGGTTCAAAATTGGGAAGGGAGTACGGCAAGGCTGTATATTGTCACCCTGCTTATTTAACTTATATGCAGAGTACATTATGAGAAATGCAGGGCTGAATGAATCACAAGCCGGAATCAAGATTGCCGGGAGAAATATCAACAACCTCAGATATGCAGACGATACCACCCTAATGGCAGAAAGTGAAGAAGAACTAAAGAGCCTCTTGATGAGAGTGAAAGAGGAGAGTGCAAAAGTTGGCTTGAAACTCAACATTAATAAAACTAAGATCATGGCATCTGGTCCCATCAATTCCTGGCAAATAGAAGGGGCAGAAATGGAAGCAGTAACAGATTTTACTTTTCTGGGTTCCAAGATCACTGCAGACGGAGACAGCAGCCATGAAATTAAAAGACGCTTACTCCTTGGAAGGAAAGCTATGGCAAACTTAGACAGCATAATAAAAAGCAGAGATATCACCATGCCAACAAAAGTTCGTATAGTCAGGGCGATGGTGTTCCCAGTAGCAATGTATGGTTGCGAGAGTTGGACCATAAGGAAGGCTGAGCGCCGAAGAATAGATGCTTTTGAACTGTGGTGCTGGAGAAGACTCCTGAGAGTCCCTTGGACTGCTAGGAGATCAAATCAGTCAATTCTAAATGAAATCAAGCCTGACTGTTCCCTGGAAGGACAGGTACTAAGGCTGAAACTCAAATATTTTGGCCACCTAATGCGAAGAGAGGACTCTCTGGAGAAGACTCTGATGCTGGGAAAAATTGAAGGCAAAAGGAGAAGGGGAAGGCCAAGGATGAGATGGTTAGACAGCATCACCGATGCAACAAACATGAAAATGAGCGAACTCAGGAAGATAGTGGAGGACAGGAAGGCCTGGCGGGATATGGTTCATGGGATCATGAAGGGTCGGACACGACTTAACGACTGAACAACAAAACAACGAAAATAGAATAATTACTACGTAACCCCAAAGATGCCAGACCTCTGGTCTCTACTCCAGGTATTTACGAGATCCCCTGCCAATGTGGACGGAGCTACATTGGCACAACAGGTAGAGCTATCAGGACCAGGATGGCAGAGCATGAGAGGTCGACCCGTTTGGCACAGGGTGAGAAATCGGCGGTGGCACAGCATGCTCTGGAATTAGGGCACAAGATTTTATTTGACAAGACCCGAGCTCTGTTTAACGAAACGAGACACAGACAGCGCTTGAATTTAGAAGCGGTGGCGATTTCCCAGAGAAAAAAACCAATCGCTGCTTAATAGACAACAGAAACTCTCTTTTGTAAACAGAATATGGCTGCCCATTTTGAGGAAGAATCATAGATTTACACCAGAACTTTGACTTTATTGATCCTGTGTGTTTATACGGTGTTGGTACGCTTGTTCCGCTTTAAATTGATTACTTCCTATACGAGCGGCTGCTTGTTTTCCGGTGTTGATTGACAGCTTGCAGTTTCCTGCGCTTTTTAGCGCTGCTTTCTATTTTAGCTTGCGGGCTTCTCCAGCAGTTAATTTCATCTCGCACAGGTACCCCTGTGTGTTCTTTGAGAATGTCCAGTGCCTTGGACAAAATGTCAGTGTGAGGGAGTGCTAGTCGGGGACCCCGGTAGGGGGATGACCAACGCCCAGTCAGCCTCCCTCGGCTCTGGGGCGACCGGATCAACCTCCAGCACGAAAGACTGGTGCGGGGGGGGGGTTTTACACCTAAAACCCCTTCTCCAAGTTGACTGCGAGGTCAGCCTCAGATTGGCTATGGGTGAGGAGGTTGCTTCACCTGCTTCCTCTCCCCTCTCCCCTGGCTGGAGTGGTTCGTCCCGCAGCTGTCGCTCTGGTACTCCAGCCTCACCGCTAGCCAACTCATCACTGGCTCCCTGTTCTCCTTTATACCCAGACCCCCGTCCTGGGCTCCACCCCTTTTGTTCCGCCCCCTGAGTCTCAGCCAATCCCACCAGTTTACCCTGGGGGAGGCTGTTTCTTTCTCCTCTTGTTTGGTCCCTATGGAGGGTGGCACCGGGGAGGTCTGCCCGTCGGGCTCCTTGTTTCTGGAGTGAAGACCCAGTCCTGCCGGGTGAGTTTCTGGCTCAGGATGGGGGTCTGGGGCTTGGCCCGGCTCCCCGCTGACGTCCCTAGGCGGCGCATTGTTTCCCCAGTCCCCGGAGCCTACCGAGAGGTCTGTGTGTGGGGATATCAGGGAGGCCTCGTCCCACTCTCCCTCATCCTGGCCGGCGCCGCCAGCCCTTGTGGGCGAGAGGCACGGCACCGCCAGCCCGTCCGGGCGTGGGGGCGAGAGGCGCAGCCCGCTCTGCTGTGCGCGAGACCCGCCGGCCAGCTGTCGGGCGCGTTCTCGGCCAACAGGGCTCACCCCGGTCTGGCAACCGGCCACGCCCTGCCCCCAGCGCGTGGGGCCCGCCAGTCTGTCCGGGGGGCAGGACGGGAACCGGGGAAGCATCCGTCGCCCGGGGGCCGCCCTTCCCAGTTGGCGAACATGCCCCCGCCTGACGGAGGCCCCCTGATCCTGGACAGTCAGACTAATATTTTATTATATGTGTGGTTTTTTCGTGATTTTATGTGTATTTTTAAACATTGGAATTCCTCATATTTTTGTTTAATACCGTATTTCTTCGAGTCTAAGGCGCCATCGATTCTAAGGCGCATCTTAATTTCAGGAACACCAGCAGAAAAAACAACAACCATCGATTGCAAGACGCACCTCCTTCCTGCTCAGCACCAACTCTCCCCAGCTTGCCTGCCATAGCAGTCCGATTTTTACCGCACCATTTTGCCCCCTCTGCTCAGTGGTGAGCTCTTTCTTCCTAAACCTGAGAGCTCGCCCCAGCATGCCCCACGCTGCAGCTGATGATCTCCTCACTACATTTGAGCAGTGCCTTTGTGGTCCGCCAGAAAATGCTATTTCCTTACTTACCGGGGCTTGATGGAGCTTCAGGAAGGCCTGCGCGACCCTCTGCAGGCCTCCCCTATCTTCAGTTCGGTAAAAACCCGTGATTTTTGGCCATTTCCGGTTTTCGTGAAAACCGGAAATGGCCGAAAATTGCTGGTTTTTTACCGAACTGAAGATCGTGGAGGCCTGCAGAGGGTTGCGCAGGCCTCCCTGAAGCTCCCTCAAGCCCCGGTAAGTAAGGAAACTGCATTTTGGGTTGTTTTTTAGAGACCTTCGATTCTAAGACACACCCCATGTTTTTAAATGCTTAATTGGGAAAAAACATGCGTCTTAGAATAGAAGAAATACGGTATTTAAAATTTTTTACACTGACCTTCTAACCTATAAAAATTCTACCCTTTCATCATTATGTCTGGTCATGAAAATATTCATGCTAAATTGAGGCTTCCTCATGGATCAGGGCCATGGTGGAAGGGAGGGGTGCCTTACCTCTACTCCCCCATGGTCCTGATCCAGATTGAGGTCCCTGTGGCCGCTGCTACTTCTAGTAATAAAGCTCACATTAGCTCCAATTGAAGCTTTTCTCCAGGGCAAATAGGGGAAGGGGAGAATCTCGATTGGGACCAGGATGGGGTAGAGACTTAAGGTCTCAACCTTCATGCCATGGTCCCAATCTGTGGGGCTCTGATTCAGCTGCTTTTTACTGAATAAAAGACAATCACGCTAAACCCATCACATATTTAAACTAATATATAGTTTGACCCGGACACACGCATAATTCTATAAATCATCATATGTACTAATACAGTAGGTGCACCATCATCTGAATGTGCTATGTATCAGTTTGGCAATGAAACAAGGTCATCCAAAAATATGGGAGTAATTTCTGGCACATTTGGAGGAGTCTTTCAATAAAGAGGAGTCTTTCAGAGCCAGGATGGTGTAGTGGTTTGGGAGTCGGACTTAGACCTGGAAGATCCAGGTTCAAATCCCTGCTCAGCCACGAAGCTTCCTGGGTGACCTTGGGCCAGTCACTATCTCTCAGCCCCACCTACCTCACAGGGTTGTTGTGAGGACAAAAAGGAGGGGAGGAAATATGTACACCACTCTGAGCTCCTTGGAGGAAGGGCGGTATAAAAATGTGAAAAATAAATAAAGGTTTCTAAAAGAAAAAGAAAAAAACACCAAAACATACCCGAGCAGACCTGTGGGTTTCTAGTGTGAGTCTGCAAGTTCTTCCTTTTCCTCCCATTTCTTGGTGTACAAGAAACCCTGCTGCAAGTCTGTGTTGTGAGCCCTGCCAAACTGCTATATACAACCTGGTTTCATAGCTACACCTATGTGAAGTCACCCCTCTCAGTGGCTGACTGACCACCATATGCAGGGTTTGGAATAAATATTCCTCAAGATCAGATTGGTTTAGCTGCCTCTGTTTTTGATTTGTTTTCTTCCTTTCCCTGCAGCATGCAACTTCTGGAGCGCTCTAGTCCTATTGACATTTGCTGTGTACCTGTGCTCTACTTATAGAAGTAAATAAGTAATGGGGATAGATGTGTTGGACTTGGACCTGGGTTCACCTTCCCAGTCAGCCGTGAAGCTCGCTCTCTCTCTCTCTCTCTCTCTCTCTCTCTCTCTCTCTCTCTCTCTCTATCTATCTATCTATCTATCTATCTATCTATATATATATATATATATATATATATATATATATATATGTAGAATCGCCTACCTCACAGAGTTATTGTGAAGTTTAAAAATGAGAAGGAAAGCAGGATAGAAATGTGAAAAACAAGTTATGCTGAGTCTGGATTGCATGGGAACGGGGAGCTGGAAAATAGGTTAACTAGATTGACTCAGGGCTGCAAAGGCTTCAAACATAGGAAACCAAAACATCTAGCTGTGGTATTGATATGATGACTCAGAATAGGTAATGGAGCACATGCATTTTAAGAATTGAGGAAACTTCCTGTCACTGTATAAAACAAATCCACTGAGGTTATGCATACGTGTGCATAACATGTCTCTTTATGGCTGTTGCTAAAGCACTATGGAGGTTTTTCTTATTCAGCACAGCTATGAATGTCAGCCTTAAGATCTCAGCAAAATTATTGGCAGGCAGAATGGAACTATTTCTGCTTTCCCTTAATCATGGAAGATAAACCAGATCTGTTCTGAGTCAGTAGCCCTGGAACAAATGGAGAAGGTTATCTGATGTATTACATTACAGTGGGATAAATGAGCTTAAGGTTCTTATTATATCTCTGGAAACAAAGGAAACATTCCAATGGGCTTCTATTCCCTCCCATTTTTATTTTACAGTGCAAAAATATCATCAAGTTCTGTTCCACATTTATTTTTCAAGAACAAATACATGCACAGTTGCAAACTGTTGCTACTAATAGCTGAACATGTGAGGGCTTGGCCACATACAGATGCTTCCTCTGAGGGAGCCAAGTTGGAACACACCCAAGCATCCTTGTGCTTGACCTTAGGAAACCTAGGGTTGATGATGTCATAGATCATCTGATTGGATGGAGGGAAACCACCTGGCCATGTCATCCCACCCCTTCTTCCAGATGAGTGGCCTTGACTGCCCAAGCAGTGGGTTCGTGCCAATCTCAGCAGGAGGGTTGGCTAGGAGCTAATTTCTTCAGGTGGTCTCAGAGAGGAAGACAGAGCAATCCACACCTTGCACATGTGGCATTTTGGAAATGGTATTTCAAATAAAGCTGGGGAGGGGGGGCATCCCAGGGTGATGACTCCTGCATCCAGGATGTCAGGCAGTCTGTGTAAGAGGCTACAGAATTCCAAAGTCCTTTAGAAGGCTAAAAATGTCCAAATCAAGGGGAAATGGGCAAAAATAGAGAAAACAACAGAGCATTCATTCACAGAACTATTAAAATAGTTGTATTACCGTATTGGTCTGAGTATAAGACTCACTTTTTTCTCCTAATTTAAGTTTTTAAACTAGGGGTGCGTCTTATAATCAGGCTGTTGCAATTTAATGCCAGTGATTTAATTAAATTTTTTTGATAGCACCAAACTTTAAGGGTGCGTCTTATAATCAGGTGCGTCTTATACTCGGGACAATACGGTATATGCAACAGTGAATCACTGCAATATTTTTGGAAATAATCTTAGTAGTATTGCACCTTAACGGACACTGACTGAAATACCCATTGGTCTATCTATGTAACTGCTCTCTTGAGCTTTATGAAACCTAGAAAGGTGCTGCAGCAGGGTGTAAAGATATCCTATCACCACTGAATATTTTTATGCCCCCAGCTTTTTCTGGATGTGCCTCTTGTGACTTTCTCTATGATGAAACTGGCTGTAAAAAAATTGCTAGTGTATTCCTTGTAGACCTAGCCTATACCGCCTTTGCCTTCAAGGAATTCATTACTCCAAGATGATGTAATGATGGCAACAAACTTTGGTGACTTTTTTTTTGAAAGGTTGAGACAAACTGATAGCGGATAGCTAGATTAGCAGCTATTAGGCATGATAGCTGAATGGAACCTATGTGTCTTGTGGCGGTAAACGACTCTGATTCCAGTTGCTAGAGTCAAACTACAGAAAAAAGATGGTCTGATTGTGAGCTTGCTATAGTTGGAAATGGAATGTTGGACCATTGGTGTGTAATCTTAGCAGGTACATTTTGGTGAACAAACTTCTCACCTGTCCCAGCTAAATGGATGCCACAGAATACTTGCCCTTTGCATTCATCTGACCAAGAGCTAAAGTACTGTACATGCTATGTTAAGCCTATTGATAACACTGGTCTACAAATTTTTTTTTCTGGCCTGGACTTTTGCAGCTGTTTTAGACTAATTTCAGGGTGCTGATTCCAAATCTGGCATCATTTTTTGTCTATCACATCAGGTTTTTGAGATATCAAATATTGCATTTGATAAATGCAATACATCTGGCAGGACGTCTGGCTCAGTTGGTAGAGCGTTCGTCTCACAAATGCCTGAAGTCTGTCGGAGAGCTGCTGGCACGCCGAGCTGATAAGCTGCAGAGCCCTGTGGGGGAGTGGAGCTGCAGCTGAAGCTTAAAGCGTGCTGAGGCGAATGCCAGAAAGAGAGAGAGAGCTGGACTGTGAAAGTAACATCTCGAATGAAGAGTTCTATGAAAGATTAGAACATTGTTATATTGTAAAAACTCTTTGGGGTTTAGAACAGCCTGCCCATGTACACCGCCTTGAATAAAGTCGGAGGAGAAATCTAATGACCAGAAAGGCGGTATATAAATACTGTATATTATTATTATAAAATCAATGAAAAACAGCAAATTTACACTGGTCTACAAAAAATGTTTTCTGGCCAGGACTTTTGCAGCTGTTTTAGACTAATTTTAGGGTGCTGGTTCCAAATCTGATCTCAGATTTGCTCTATCACATCTCATTTTTATGCTATCAGCATACCCCATTTTCATTGATTTTACTCGAAATTAACTCTTTTGTCACTTATGATTGCAAGTTGTTGCGAGTCAGTGACTGCTTTAGTGTTAAAATATGGTGTTGTATTTTTAGGATAGTGTTATAATATTTTATGTAGATATCCACATTTATTTAATATTTTCTTGATCTAACAATGGCTACAACAGGAGTTCTCAACCTGTGGTATGGGTACCCCTAGCGGTATGCAGACCTCTGGCTGGGGGTACGCCAAGCCCTGCCCCTTATCTGCCCCATCAGCAGCTAATTAAGTGTTTATTAACATGAATTTTAAATTGTAATTATTTTCGGAGCCCTTCTGTCTCTCTGATTTTGGTTTTGGGCTTATTTTTGTACTTTGGAAAATGTACTTTGGTGGGGTGGGAGGAGCTGATTTTGGGAAGTGTGACTTGGAGAAAAAAAGAGATCCTTGCATCTCTCTCTCTCTCTCTCTCTCTCACACACACACACACACACACACACACACACACACACACACACACACACAGTTAAATAAGACATTTTTCACATTTAAAATTGTGTTAGTACTTTTTTACTTAATGATTAATTGTTGTTGTTGTTCAGTCGTTAAGTCGTGTCCGACCCTTCGTGATCCCATGAACCATATCCCGCCAGGCCTTCCTGTCCTCCACTATCTTCCTGAGTTCGCTCATTTTCATGTTTGTTGCATCGGTGATGCTGTCTAACCATCTCATCCTTGGCCTTCCCCTTCTCCTTTTGCCTTCAATCTTTCCCAGCATCAGAGTCTTCTCCAGAGAGTCCTCTCTTCGCATTAGGTGGCCAAAATATTTGAGTTTCAGCCTTAGTACCTGTCCTTCCAGGGAACAGTCAGGCTTGATTTCATTTAGAATTGACTGATTTGATCTCCTAGCAGTCCAAGGGACTCTCAGGAGTCTTCTCCAGCACCACAGTTCGAAAGCATCTATTCTTCGGCGCTCAGCCTTCCTTATGGTCCAACTCTCGCAACCATACATTGCTACGAGAGTATTACCTAATTAATTAATGATTAATTACCTAATTAATTAATTTATTAATCCAATTAATTAGCAGTTAATTAGCAGGGGGTACTTCAGAAAATTGGACCGTGATAAGGGGGTACCCGGTCAATACACTTTTTATGGCATAAGGTATTCCGATGGTTTTAAGGTAATTTTGGAGCGCTGATTCCAAATCTGGCATCAGGTTTGGCATAATGAAAATGGGGTATGCTGATAGCATAAAAACGAGATGTGAGAGAGCAAATCTGAGATCGGATTTGGAATCAGCACCCTGAAATTAGTCTAAAACAGCTGCAAATGTCCAGGCCAGAAAAAAATTGTAGAACAGTGTAAATGAAATATTTGCAATATTTGATATCTCAAAAACCTGATGTGATAGACAAAAACTGATGCCAGATTTGGAATACCTTATGCCAGAAAAAGTGGCATAAGGATAAGAAATACCTTATTCCTTATCCTTATGCCACTTTTGGATAATACCTTTGGATAAGGAATACCTTATGCCAGAAAAAGTGTGTTGTTTCAGAGACAGACTTAACACTGGAAGTAAACTGGAAGGACCCCTTTCATGTATAAAAACAGCCATGAAGATCCCGATCTGTTTTCCAGTTTACTTCTGGTGTTAAGCCCGTCTTTTAATGACAGCCTTAAAGAAACATGTAGTTTGGCTCTGAATAAAGGTGTCCATCATTTGTCTAAGGTAAAGGTATCCCTTGACAATTAAGTCCAGTAGTGTCCAACTCTAGGGAGCGGTGCTCATATCCGTTTCAAAGCCAATTATGATTGCAAAATTTTAATCTGACATTTATCTAACAGCCTCTGATTGTTTCTACCATGATGAGTTTGAAATCTGACTGGACATTTTTTTTTCTTTGTCAAAAAGTTGAGCTTTGCAAGAGATAAGAGCACTAATTATATTGGTAATTTAAGTTCTTGTTTCGTTTCCATGGAAACACAGTAGTCACTGCAGTATACAGCAGAGCTGCTCAGCGACATTATAATTCCAGCAACAGAAAAACTGCTATATTCACAACATTTACAAATTAGACATAATTCTTGGAATTCGTAGCAGTTGTAGCTGGAAAGACGGGAAAATGCTTCTGAAAGAGCAGAAGATTTCTTCCTCCTTTCCAGGCCATATTTATTTTCTTTCCTGAGGTGGGTTGGAGGGAAGCCTGAGGGGCTCTCTTTATTCAGAGACTCTAAGAAGAATTCTGACTCAACAGCAATTGTTCAGAGGAATTCCAAGACAATTATATCACCACCTCTGCAGCAATGGACATGCAATTCCTGTTATTGTGCCGCACAATACGTTGACTTTTGAATCAGTAGGCTGGCCTGCATTAGCATGAGTCCTAAAGTATCTGCTTTTTATAGGCAGGGGCTGTGTGTGCCAAGAAACTGTAGCAAAATGGGATGAAGAGTGGCAAAGGAAGGCAGAAAATTATAAACTCTCCTGGGGCCATGAGGGTTGACTCAGATCTCATTGGTACAGGACTTTGGGATTCTGTAGCCCCTTACACAATATAACGTTCATACGTTATATGTTCTAGAATTTAGGCAGCTCAAAGCTTCACCATGATTCTTCCAGTCTGACCAGAAGAAAATACAGTCACTCCAAATGATAAAAGTATGCTGGCATTGACCACTAAAGTAATTTTCGCAATCCTTTTAAAGCTAGACAGAGCATACTAGTTTTTAAATTAACATTAAAAGCAACTTCTCTCTTCAAGTGTGTGCATGCATACGTGGTTCCGTCTGTACTGCTTTCAAATGACAGAGAGTTTACAAATATTATGTGCGTCTTTATTCATGATAAATTATTAGTTTTAATATAAATATACAGTAACAATGTAGTACTTTCAAACAAAACTAGAACAGTATTGAAACTGTATCAATGTGAAATATGAGCTTGATGTTGAACTAATGTTTTTCTCAACAAATTACTGTATATTATTAAAAAGACTACAGTAGTGTGACCCAGCACATCCTTTGGGATGATTGACCTAGAACAGGGGTCCTCAAACTACGGCCCGCGGTCCGGATCCAGTCCGCCAAGGTAATTTGCCCGGCCTGCTGGCCCGGAGGGTGACTTGCCACCGCGGCCACCCGCCCACAGCCGCCCGCCGAAGAGGACTCAAAGCAACTGCTTTGAGTCCCCTTCGTCTCAGCCGCTTCTGAGTAGGGCAGGCCAAGGCCAGGCTAAAGCGGCGTGTGCGCAAAACGCTGCTTGAAGCCTTGCCCTCAGAAGGGCCGAACAAAGACGTTCGGCCTTTCTGAGGGCAAGGCTTCGAGCAGCATTTTGTGCATGCGCCGCTTTAGCCTGGCCTTGGCCTGCCCTACTCAGAAGCGGCTGAGCCGCCGAGACGAAGAGGACTCAAAGCAGCAGGAGAGCGTCAGTCAGTAACGCTTTGAGTCAGTTAGTAGTAACAGTGGGCGAGTGGTTGTAGCGGACGGCAGCGGGGGGTGATGTGGCAAGCAGGGGGTGTCACGCCGGGGGGATTATAGTCCCATCCCCCCACTATAGTCCGCCCCCCCCAAGTCCGCCCCGTCAGCAGTTTGAGGGGCAGTGAACTGGCCCCCTGCTGCAAACGTTTGAGGACCTCTTACCTAGAGAGTATGCCTCCACATCCTAGATGAGGAGTAGTGATGTCAGGTGACCACAAAAGAAAAGGTAGCAGAAGCAGGCAGGCAGGCAGGTAGCAGGCTTTCTAGGCATTGGAAAGAAGAAGCCACATTTCCACCACTTTTTAGTGGTGGAGTGTCCCTTCAGCACAGCCTTCCTGTATATTGAAACTCCCCCCCCCCTTTCCTCTTGTTCTCAGCCTCATAAAAGGAATTTGCAAATAATCTGAGGGGAGAAGAGGCTCTTGTCAGATGGGGAGAAATCCCAAAAACCTGAGACAAGAGTAAAAAATCAAGAACCAAGTCTAGCATTGGCACACTCTTTCTGCTCCAGCTATAATTCCTTCCAATGATGAATACAATGTTGGAAGTGTGGTGAACTCGTCTTACCCTTTTTCTCCAAGCCCCTAAGCTTGGTTTAACATGAAAGGGGCTCAGCTGAATCAACCATTAGGGCAGCCACATGGTCCCTGACATCTATTTTGCTCATCTTCTGCATCGTAGCGTCACTGCTCGTGCGTCACCCGATGGCAGGGGCGCGCGTGCTGCCTCCCGTGTCCCCCCTTACCCCCCGCTCCAAGTGTCCCCCCCGTGTCCCCCTCTTACCCCTCGCTCCAAGCGTCCTCCTTCTCCGGCGGTCCAGGGCCTTCTGACGAGGCCCAATGCGTTAATCCAGACCAATGGAGCCCACCTGACTATATCAGTGTTCAATGAGGGAGGTTCAGGTGGCCTCTATCAACCAGCCTCCATGTCTTTTGCCCCTGAAAACAGCCTTGAGCTCCAATTTGCTACGGTTCTCCTTGCCACCCACAGTTCGATCCCCTTGTCTTCCTTTCTGCTCCTTTTTCCTGTCTATTGCCCCTCTCCTTGGCTCTCTTTTGTCTGCTTCCTTTCTTCCCCTGGAACTCCTGTTTCTCTGCCCCAATTGTTCTCCCGCCTGCCTGCCTGCCTGCCTGCCTTCTTTCATCTTCCTTCTTCCTGTACCTTGCTCCGGCTCACTGTTCACCCTTGTCTCTCCTGTCTCTCAAGCTCTCTGTGTTTCTCTTTTGAGGTTTTCTCGCACTTCGCTACCTCTGTCTCTCTCCCCAATAGCCCCAGCTTCTTTCTTTTTAAGATTTCCCACCTCTCCCTTCCAATTCGCTGGCTGGGCCAGCCCCTCCCAGCCTCAGATGGTTCCGCAACATCCAGTGATGACATCACTACTACGTTGGAGTTGGACAGATGGCCAGAGCAGCCCCAGATGAGTCCTCTGACTGTGGGGCAGAACAGAATGCCACAAGATGCTTAGGGGTTGGGGTTAGCCTACTTGGTTGTCTTCCTAGATCACTCCTATAGCACCTGGCTTCCTTCCTGAAGGAATACAGGCTTTTGGAGGCATAAATGGGAGGTGGGGTGGGGAAGGTTGCCCTAGCTTAACCTAGGGCTTCCTAGCGGCAATGTTTCTACTGAGGTTTTGGGAAGTAAGTTCTCCCCCCCCCCCCCGGCAGTGAACTGTGAGCCTAAGCTGGCCCACCACAGGAGGCTCCTGTCCCAATAGCAGGAATGTCTTACTAAGTCTTTTCATTTGTGGCTTTCAGGCCTTTGACCAATTACTTGGGCCACAAATAGATCGCATTAACTGCTGTGTTAAGAACGAGGTAGTTTCTTTAATCTTTGTATGCCTGTTCATTAAAAACGGTGCAGTAGAAAACAATTCTGGAAGTAAAAGAAACCCCCAGACTTGTATTGTTGTAGCAGCACGCAAATGCGCCTGGTGCATTCCCTTGTGGCATCCCACATTACAACGGATGAAAAATACATGCCTGCAGCCACAGCAGGCAGCAGTCAGGAGGATCCAGAATGACTGTCCTTTTCTGACAAGTATACATAAGCACATAGTAAACATTGTGACAAAGGAGATGTCAGATGTGCAAAAATTTTGTATTCTTAATAAGAAATGCCAGATGTGCAAAAAATTCAACCCACATGGTACCTTATAAGTGAACAGAAGCAAAGGCAGGTCCTTGCCTTCAAGAAGTGTACGGTCTAAATTTAGATTAGTGAGATGAGGCAGGAGTAACAAGGGATGAATATGAAGAAATGCAGGTTCACATGTTATGCTGTGCCCAGGTACAGAAAGTCTGTGCCTGGAAAGTTCATGACATAGTAACATGGGAAAATAAGCAGAACTTAGATGCAAGACTTTCTCACACTTCAGAAATAGAGAGGGCATCCCATGCTATTCCTAAGACAGCCCCCAAGACAGGCCATAAAACTGTACAACCTTAACTTGTACAACCTTACCCTATTTCATGTATACACATGCAGCAGTTGTCCTGGTTCTTCTGTTTTGTACTTCTGACTTCCTTCATAAAATTTATTTGGGTTTTCTGACTCTAGTAACCTTCTTTCTGCTTCTCAGACACCTTACAGGTAACAGAAGTTTTCATATGAATACCATTCATTGTTTTACGGGTTAGACAAGTAGACATTGGATTGCTGTGGCTAGTTATGCAACAAGCATTGGAAATTCCCATGTTGTCCAATTTCTGTAATCCACTGTGATTAAAATTGTGGATAAGAGCAGTGAAGGAAGCTATTATGTACACTATCTTATGGCTATTATGTACACTATCTGGTATATTATAGCATGCCAGAAATGGAGTAAAGCTAATGCAGGTCGGATATGGGGTGACCTCATATCCATCTGCATTGGGAATCATGTTTGTAAGATTGACACTTTTGGCTTTGTTGAAAGTAATGCTGACACAATACATTTTCTGTTCCCCCAAAATCTATTAAAACATAATCCAAAACAGCTATTAATACTCATATTTTCTCTTTCTTGTGCATGAAGGAATGCATGCCTGACTAAATTCAGGTGTTAATTCTTACAGATAGGACCAGCCAATCCATGAGGCCAACTGAGGAGGCAGAAGGAGGGTGAGGAGGGGGGAATTTCTTGAAGTGAGTATTTCCAACTCCTATTTCAACTATTGCTTGCATTGCTGCTGCTGCTCCTCTTCCTGCTGGCTGAATTGGGGGGGGGGGGGGAGAGCAGCAAACAGGGCAGACGAGGAAGTGTGGCAAGTGGTGGGCTAGAACAGGGGTGGCCAACCTTTCAATGTGAATGCTCCTGGCCCTTTAATGGGTGTATAGGTGAGGGCATTTCAACAGGTGCAGCTGCTTTAGCAGCACCATCAGCACTTGTCTTCTACACAACTCTTAAGAATGCAAAGGCCCTAATGGTGGAAGGTTGGCCACCCCTGGGCTGGAACATCCCCTTTTTTCCAATCCAGGAAACAGAAAGGGCAGAGGTTGGTGTATTACCACCAGGTAAGAGGCACACTGCTTCAGGTGCCAGGAAGTATTGGATGGCTCTGCTGCCTACAGAGTTTGCAACATTTCAGTCCTAAGGAACTGAGTAAATAAAAACAGCAAGGAATCTTAGGCCTAAGTTTCACTGAGATATCCCTCAGTGACCGACTGTACCAGTTCGGTCTGTAGGTGGGGAGTGGGGACTCATATGTTTGAATGATGTATGCTCCTCCTCACATAAAAGAAAAAGTTCACATAGACAACAAGATATCAAGGAGCAAGGTTCTAACCTAAAGGCCCAAATCCTATCCAACTTTCCAGCGCTAATGCAGATGTGACAACGGGGCGCGTGCTGCATCCTGCAGTGGAGGGGCAGACACAGATGCCTCCTCGAGGTAAAAGGAATGCATTGTGAATTACCTTGGGGCTGTATTGTGACTGCATCAGTGCTGGAAAGTTTGATAGGATTGGGCCCTTGGTCTTCTACCTGATCGTAGGCTTATGTATAGAATGGTTTTCTCATGGGGAGTGAGTCTCTGCAGTGTTCTGTCTTTGCAGAACCTGGCACAGGTTTGTGAGGTGTAAGAGAGAATTTCAAGTTTGCAACATACCTGTTTTTCTTATCATAGCATGATGTATAATATCCCTTTAGAGTTTGGTTCTTAAGTAAGAATATTACCTGGCATTTTTGGCTTTTGTGAAGTGCTTGCAAAGGAATGTAGCCTGACCACAGAGGGCAAAGATTTCTGTTGTCTAAGCAGTTTTCCTGTTGTCCAAACAGGCAGAGTTGTGTACTTAGCAGAGGCCTGTAGCTGGGTGGAAAATTACAAGAAAACATCTTGAAGAAGCTCTTTGCCCCTCCCTATCTTGTCTGCCTAGTGGTAAATGACTGAAGTATCTAGTCAAAGATGCGACCAATGTATGTACTTTAAACAAAGTGACGTGTTCTTGCTTTCTTGTAATAATCATAAGGTATAAAAGTTCGCCCCCGGGCGTTGTCCAGGGCCGCAGTTCCCCTTTTGTCGCTGTTACAGCTTGGAACTGCGTGCCAGCGATATCGTTTTTTTCAAATAAAGCTGCTGTATGGTAAATTCCTCCTCCTGCTATCCAGAGTTTGATTTAGTTGGAGCCAGCCAACAGGTTTGCCTCCAGTGAGGACGAGGCCAATGTAATTAGTGTAGAATGCTCCTCAAGCTTCCTCAGTACCATACCATCAGAAATGAAGAACACTCACCAGATGGTCCTTGTTTGCTAGATCAGATTAAACTAGGCTACTACATTATTGTATCTGTGACATTAGAAAGTTGCCCCCTCCTCTTTAATTTCTTACTAGTATTACACCAAACCTTCTGATGTAATGGATTTGCAATATTGTACTGGGAGAACAGTACTGTATACCCCAAACTATGTACTAATTTGCTAGCCCATGGAGTTTTTGAATCAGGCAATTGGGCCCCTTTAATGCCCTGGCATGCTACTTCGTCCAACTTGCCATTCTATCACTGGTATTGGATAACAGTTCTGGGCAGTCCTGTTTAAGAGAGAGGATGAAGACTCACAGATGCACTACAAGAATGTCTGATGCTTGATATCACCCAGATCCAGAAAGTCCCTCAATGATTCTTTTCTTCCCTTGCCTCCCCCCTTGAATTAACTGAGAGAGAGAGAGAGAGAGAGAGATAAAATGCTGACTAGACCTTTGGCAGACAATGGTCATGATCAAATCTCTTAACACAAATATTTATGGCCAGCTTTGATCCAGATATGTATATAGAATGTGCTCTACTAGGAGGATTTCTTGCTACAGACGGGGTTGGACTAGATGACCTTGTGAGTCCCAACTCTATGATTTTATATATGCCTCCACAACTCCCTTCCCCTTCACTTGCTTACTGTCTAGTTCAGTGATTCTCAAACTGGTGGGTCGCAACCCACCAGGAAAAGCGGGAACGGCCACCAGCCCCTTAAGGGGCATGGCGACTGCAGCCACGGCATGCCCAGGACCACGGTGGTGCTCCCAGGAACATGCCACTGGTGGCAAAAGGAGCTATTTTTAACTTACAATGGTTGTGCCTGCCTTCTGGGGGGTGCAGGGAGACCACGGCCCCCTCTGCGGGCCTCCCTGTGCTTCTGATTGGCTTTCCGTGGCGATTGCGACCCACTTTCTGTTTTCAGATGAAAACCGGAAGTGGGTTGCAATCGCTGCAGAGAACTGAGTGGAAGCACAGGTAGGCCAGCAAAGGGGGCGGTGGGCTTTCCCGCACCCCCTGGAGGGCATGACTATTGTAAGTTAAAAATAGTCCCTTTTGCCACTGGCAGCGGTGCAATCCCGGGAGTGCCGCCACAATCCTGGCCGCCGCTGCTACCCCCACAGCTATTCGCAGTTCTCCCCAACTCGCGGGGAGAACTGTGAGAACTGCTGGTCTAGTCTGATGAGGATCCTATAGGATCAGAAAGCTTGCTGCTTGATGCATTATGTTTTTAGTTTGTTCTAACAAAGGCATTACCCTATTTTGGATTGAGAGGAACTCAGTAATGAAAAATTCTCACTCCTGCAGGAACAGAAACCAACATGGGACAATTTACAGAGAGGCTATTCAGGTCCTGGAGTGGACCCAGGAAGCCAAATCTAGGCTCTGAAGGGGGATAGGATATTGGTGGCGCTGCTGCCACTGATACCACCCCCTTCCAGCCTTCGTTCCGGCACCTTTTCCGACCCATCTCCTCCTCATTCTTCCCCTTTCCCACCCCATTCTGCTCCCGCCCCATTCTGCCCCCTCCCTGATTCTCTCCCACCCCCTGCACTGACTTACTGCTGCCGGGGGCCATGAACGGTCCACTGATGGGCTGTCGCTGCCGCTTGCCACTTGTGGTGGTGGCCCGGCTGCTCCCGATGGCATGTCATGTTTGCAACAGCCACAAAGTGCCTTACACCACTGGAACACTAGTTCTGGCAGAGTAAGGGCAGCCTAGGATTGGGGTTGTTAGTAAACTTTCAGCTTGATCAATCGAAGTAATAAAAAAAGACAAACTACAAAGAGGAATTTGAAGGCATGGGAATTGTGAAAGTCACAGAAGCCCTGAGGCTGGAGCTGCAATTACAATGACAAAAACATTACTACAAATCTGGTCTGAAAAAACATAGGAAATGCAGAAACACTGCAAATTAATGGTTTGAAAGTAACATCATCTGAATACATAGAGATTGAAACTCTCCCTGCTAACTGGGCAGAGGCACTTTTCAAGTGGTGCTCGTCTTATATTAGGCAGGGGGAGAGTAACTGTCTAACTGTCCCTTTCACCACAGCACAGTGTCTTATAGTGGCTGTTGGTGGTATTCTTCTGCATATTTTTAGATTGTGAGCCCTTTTGGGACAGGGAACCATTTAATTATTTGATTGTTGTCTATAAACCGCTTTGTGAGCTTTTTTGTTGAAAGGAAATATAGTATATAAATATTCTTGATGATGATGATGATGATAGACAACTGAACAAAGTCTGGCAATTCCAGAGAACAGGACTAGTATGGAAACACCTAAAAGAGGCATGATAAAATACACATTTAATAGGACATGAACAATTAGGTTAGTACTGAGAAAGAAATAGAAGAGAGGCTATTTGAGGTGCTTGAAATATGATGCTGGAGAACAATGTGCCAAGTTAGTTAGGTAAAGAGGAAACCAAAAAAGCTGGGCCAAGATTGGAGAGGGGCGAAGACTGCGGCAAAGCATGAAGAAGAGGCAAAAGAGCCTGACAAGGCACATTCCAAGACATGATGGACTTGTTCAGAATGTGGCTGAAGGGGAAACTAGAAGGAAGAAGCAAAAGGAGGAAGACTTAGACATAAGTACATAAAGCAAATTAAAGGAAAATGAAAGGGTGGAGATTTATGCCAACTTGAAAACGCTTGCACAAGCAACAGAACAATGAAGAGTAGCTGATGACCAAGTAGAAATACTCGAGAGAGATTATTAGCCTTGACTAATCAGAACTGCTCTGCTCTCTAGAGCGAGAAAGATGACTGACAGATTTGCGAGAATAACCCTCAAGAATGTCTAAGGCAGTGGTTCTCAAACTTTTTAACACCGGGACCCACTTTTTAAAATGACATTCTATCGGGACCCACCTAGCTTTACGAGACTTTAAAAAAAAGGTAATCTATAAATAAATAAATAGCTCAGCTGCTTGCAGGGTAATTAGCAGCTATCTTGCAAACTACAGGAGCTCAGCTCTTTGAAGGGCAATTAGTAGCTATCTAATTTTTGAATAGCCTCAGGGCTTGTGGCAATTACTTATCTGATCTTTCCATCACCTAGGACCCACCAGAAACCAGGTCGCGACCCACCAAGTGGGTCCCAACCCACAGTTTGAGAAACACTGGTCTAAAAGGTATGATCTGACAGAAATCCAGAAAATTCCACAAAGAGTATTTCACTTTATTTGTATATTTTCCTGTTTTGGTCATTTATGTCTCATTTAAATCTGCTTGTTTATTGGACTATGTTACCATTGTGCATTAATTTTGTTGTGCTTATTTCATAGATTTATTTTTTTTTATATTGTTTGGCATGTTGTATCTAGGTGAGACAGGATAAACATTTTTAAATGTTTGTGCCATGTAAATGAAGCACCACAGGACCAAGTTATTTTCTCTAAGTGATGCTAAATGACAGAAACAGTGGGAAATAAATGGCAGCCTTGATGTGATGTCACTATGAATCAACTCACTTTTCAGCAGAGGTCTGGAACAATGTCTTTTCCCCAGAGACTTTGTCAATGATACCATCATAATTCCCTGAAAGCTGCACAGGGATGGCAAGTGGCTTAGCTTGCATGCTGTGAAATGAATTCAGTTTAGAAACTGCATGCTGAGTCATCAAGCTGTTTTTGTCATGCCCTGCAATACTTGTGTTGCTGGGCTCCAGGAATAGTTATTATGGAACTCTGCACATACTTAGGGCACTCTCTCCTTTATTATTTATTCACATGTTCTAAGATTGAGCCCTGACTTGAATAAAGCCCCAAGAGGAAGGAAAATTCAAATTTGACCTAAAGTTATTGATTAAATAAGTGTTCATACATTTGATGCTGAACTATGGAGGTAAATGACAGTATGACTTGGCCTCTCTCTTGACAGAATTAGTAGTGATTTTGCCATAGATTCACCTTTGCTTTTCCTCCTCTGTCCCAAACTTGGAAAGAGCCAAGTCTGACAATAACAAATGCTGGAAACTGACTTTTACGTAGTATTATGTGTTGCAGTTTATTATTATTATTATTATTATTATTATTATTATTATTATTATTATTATAGGAGTGGCAGGTATCTGCTTCAACAGTGACTGGCCTTGTGTAACAGCGCAATTTTATATACATGTTTACTCAGAAGTAAGATCCATTATGTTCAGTGGGACTTACTCCCAGGAAAGCTTGCATAGGATTGCAGTCTAAGCCTGCTACACAATTACCAGTACCTTACACACTCACTAAGGAGATGAATCAAAAACAATTCAGGGTATTAATTGTTAAATTGGGTATACACATACCTCAAATTCTTAAATTGGGTATACACATACCTCAGTGTACTTCAGATATTGTGGGAATTTAATCTCTTTCTCAAAATCTGCCTCATATAGCTGGCAGTGAGGATGGATTGTTGGGGAAAGGGGGACTTAAACTTGCAGTGGTCTGAAGGAACATTGGTCTGAAAATGGGACACACCATGTAAGCATATGGAAAACTCATTCATGCATTTTAACAATAAGGAGGGCAGCCAGGAATGTATCTGTGCTTTGGGAAATGCGATCTGTATATATTCCTAATACATAATCTGATTCCTTAAAATGTTGGACCATGTTCAGTTTTTTAAAAATGAGATGCCTCGTTTAATTATCGTAAGTCTATGGCCGTCATAGTTTAAGATAAAATACACTGCACTCCAAAATATCAAAGGTAACCTAATAAGAAACATGTCTATCATCATACCCTACTGATTTTCCATACACTCTACTACACTTATTGGAGATGATATCCGTGGCTTTCAAACATTCTACTTATGTAGTGGAAGAAGATCCAAAAGACTGGCAGGAGCCAAGTGTGGTGTCAGCAGTGGACCCTTGTTGACAGATCCGGGCAGCAAGGAGTTAACAGATGAAGACTTGGACTTTGACAGGACTGAGCAGCAAGGGGTTAACACCCAGGACTGCCTGGGTGGATGCACATCTACTGCCCACGCAGGGTGTGCCCCCACAGGTGTTACCAATAATTAAGTTTTTGGATTGCAGCCCCCAGCTGTGATCCATGATGGACTAATGAAGGCTTAAGGATATAAAAGCAGCAAGATTGCAGTAGGACTCTCTCTCTTGCTGTGGTCTGATCCTAGCTTGCTGAAGGACTTTGCCAGAGGACGGAACACTGCTGCCACGCTGGAGGAAGAAGTTGGAGGAGCTGCTGGACACTCTGCGAAGCCGAAAGACTGGTGACCTTCCGACGGAGAAAGCTCTGCTGCCCAAGAGACTGGTTTGAGGGAGACTTTTGGGGAGAAGGAAGACAGCTGCGGCTGTCTTGTTTCTTTGGACTGTTTTACAGAGGGATTGCTTGGCATTAGGGAGATTTATGATGTTAATGGTTGCTGTTAATTGTCCAGAGGAGTTCAGCTGTTGTTTTTGCACATAGCATCAGAGGAAAGGAGAGGTGTTATCAGTCGAAGCGGGCGTTTAAGAGAGACAATTTCAGATAGAAATTGTATTAAAAGGGAGTGGGGTGACGCCCAATTGGAATTGAATTAAAACAATGTAGTACCCAGAGTGGGGTAACTAAGTCTAATTATTTAAAGGGAACACACTTGCTCCTAGAAGGAGAAGTTGAAGCAAGACATTTTGGTCCCTGGAGTGGGGTGATTCCCAAGCAAGATAACTTATATGAAACAACTCCACTTCCTGCTGAGAATCTATGTCTGCTGTGACACCCTGAGCATTGCAGAAGATTTCTGTGACACATTCTAGGACATAAACCCAGTTCATGTGAACTGTTGACCAGATATATTGAGCTTCACCGTCATCCTGTATAAACGAGAGTGTTCCCCTAGAATACACTCCCCTCCCACTGCCTGTCACAGAAGAAGTGTGACCATAGTGGTGGGCAAGCTGTTGTTATGGGAACCTTGTCACCCACTATTGATCTTTTCAATGAGGAATCTCTGCTAAGCTTCCAAAGAGCCCACAATTCCCAGGAACATAGTTGGTAAACAACTGTATTAAATGAATATGAAGTTTTTAATATAATGGCTGTAAACAAGGCTGAAAGGTGTGCCAGTACAATTTGATGTGGGGCATTAGCTTGCCATAGTAAATGGTCTTGAAATATGGTAGTAACCTCAAAAACTTGCATCATACATTTATTTATTTATTTATTTCACATCAGTGACATCATATTTTAATGGTCATGTTTTAATGTTCACACATCTTTTTTTATTGCCAAAATGTAAAAAGTTCACAGAACTTTAGCTATATTGTAAGAAGCAGTTCCTACATCACATGTGCAGAGCTGTGCCAGCCAGCCAACCAACTCTAGCTGTCCAGCTAGGATACTCTAGCTGTCTAGCATTAGGCACAGATTCAGCCCATTCTGGCTGGCAACTGGAAAACACAGTTAGTAAAAACAAAGACTATACCTATTGAATAGATACAACAACTGGAGGTTACACTTTATTAAACACACAGTGAATACCATTCTGCTAGTTTGCATTAATGTTTGTTTTGGAAAGGCCATCCTGGTTGTACAGATACAATCACATGCCAATTTGTTTTAGTTACTTACTGACATGTCTCTTCTCAACAACTCCCAAGACACAAGAAGTAGCTTTTTCCATAATAGAACAAACGAGCTGCTGCTTAAATATTCAGTCATGCCCCTTTCACTGGTCTGTGCCACTTAATGACACTTGAAGCACTCCTCTCCCCACATCAACACTGCTGCTGACGTCCTACATGCCAATGGAGAGTCAAAACAGGTGGGCCTTTCATAAACAATAGGTTTCATGGGAAATATCTCTTCTGAGCAGATGCATAAATGAAGCAGTGCAGAACTTTAGATCCTAATCTGGTCTCCACCTTCTTACCAGAAACCCCTACAATACAGAAGGCCTTGGGACTCTTAAAAGCGCAATCCTGTGTAACCTTGCATCGGTGTAACAGTAGATGCACCGGTGTAAATCCACTTATAATTGCACTTACACTGGTGCATCTACTGTTACACCTGTGCAAGGTTACACAGAATTGCGCTGTAATGGAGATAACAACACAGTGCTTCTAAGGCACAGGTTTAACATAGTATTTTTCTCTCTTTGGGTCAAATTTTTCAATATTTTCAGAACTGACTGCAAGCTTTGGCTTTTCTCCAAGCACAAACTGGTCCCCCAAGATGGTTGTGTTGTAATTGGAAAAGTCACTGTCAATTTCCTCCCTGAGATAGCATGATTTGGCCTGTTCTATCAGTATTTTTAAAAAGGGCTGAAAATCCTCATGTGGGGAACATGAAATATATATTAAGGAAGTTGAGATAACTAGTTCCATGAATGCATTCCCTAGCCTGACATTCCAGAAATAAAACTTCTATATGATCTCTTGGCTATGCTCCACAGGCCAGTTGTGCCAAAGTACTGAAATGTAAGCAGATATAATTCTATTGACTAGACTGGGTTCAATCCAAGTATCTAAACTCAACTGATTTGAGGATCAGACTAATTGAAATAAAAATACGGTCAGGCCAGCAAGTCCTTGTACTCCTCTGAATCATGTAGGTTATCCGACTAACTAGCAATTACAAAGGAATGTTGGCAGGCACCAGAGGTGAGAAGAGTCAGAAGGACTAACCTAACTGCACTGCTGCAGGGCAAAGATTCCTTCCTAGACCATTCTGCAGCAAACCAGAGATGTCAATAAAGTTATTTTTGTGCTGTGAAAAAGTTCTCAAACATCAAATGTTTTCTTCAATTCTTTGTTGCAGCACACCTAAAAGCTAAAATGTTTTTACATCAAAGCTACTCCCTTTAGGTGTTGACCAAAGGGAAGTCTATCCAGGTAAGTTCCCCTTTGTTAATTTCACTGAATTCTGACAAAAATAAATCTGACTGGAGAGATTACAAAACAACCCTCTTAGAGGATCTGATGTTTGGCACTACACTGCTTAAAACAAACAATTGTGAAGGGGATAAATCTTCACTCACATGAATAGTGCCACCTTATCAGAAGCTGACGTAAGACCAGTACTTGTGTAACTAATAAAGGCAGAAAACATAAAAAGCACAGTGGTGAATCAAAATGATTCACCACTGTGAATACCAACAAATACAAGTCTAACGGCCTCATCCTATCCTTAAAACAAGCCAGTATATCTTCAGGGATGCCAGCGCAATGACAGCTATGCTGGTGCAGAAGTCTGCCTGCAAATGGACACACCATGGATGCTGGTGCAACACCAGAAAAACACTGCACTAGCATAACTTGGACACGGGTGCAACTCCACCAGTAGAGAGGCCAAAATACGAAGGAGATTGGAATGTAATGTGGGAAGGATCAGGAGGATCATTTCTTAACCCCCCCCTTCAGCATCCCCAGCTCATGCTCATTACAAACAGAAGGGGGGGTCATAAGGGCAGGGAAAGGGTGGGCAGGCCAAGTAAGCACCAAGTAGGCAGGGAGATGTGATTTGGAGCTGCAGCAGCTCCCCCCCCCCCCCCACACACAACACTTCTTCCTCCAACAATGCTGGAGGGAGAAGGAGGCTGTCGCTGCTGCAAACATCTCCCAACTTGCTCCTAGCAAGTCAGAAGAGGATTGGGGTGCCCAGTGGAGTGACAAGCTAGAGAGGGCAGCAGTCAGATGGGCTGGGAGGCTTGTCCAGTCATTGCGCATCGCAAGATGCCCAAGAATGTTGCTCCACACGAACACTTCAGGTGGCCTCATGGTTGGAATGACCGGAGAGGAGTAGCCAGGGTTTTTTTTACCTGGGGCCCAGAGCAGTACGCCCCTCGCCCTACCGCAACCAAACGCCCCCCAAACGTGAAAATAAGGAGTGAACAACTAGAGGTTAATTTAGCACTATAATACTTTTTGGTGTTTAGGCAGAATAACGTTTTATTTTAGGTATTCTTCAGGACACATTCTAAATGTTGATTTGATAACTGTGCAAATGTGCATAATTCCAAATGGAGGTTTGGTGATCTGTTTGGATGATAAAACATTTCCACAAGTCACCAGAGGAACATAATTTTTCTAAATAGACTCAGGAAGGAGGACAGAGAATAGGGAGTGAGGGTAGCAGTAATAAGAAATAACCCGTGCTAAAAGCCAGATGTAAGAACGTTACACATTCTTTATTGCTTTGTTTTATGGGTTAAAGAATTTTAGCTTGGAATTCAATATTGCTTGTCTGTAACAGGACACTAGGTTTTGGCTTTCCCAAACATTACATAAATATTTGGCTAGAAAGATTTGGATTTGGTATTACGTGAGAATCTTTGGGTCTCTGCTTCCCTCCACCACCCTTCAAGTCTGCAAAGGTAGAAAAACCTACTTATTCATACAAGATGTTTTCTTTCGGTATTTGCTACAGCTCGAGCTTGCTGATCTCTAGAATCCACACCACGTATAGTATATATGCGAAGGGTGGCCAAACGGTGACTCCTGATCCTCCTAGGACGTAGCTGCGCGCTGAGAGTAGCCCCACTGAGAGTCAATGTGTAAGGCAAGGCAGTGAGTCACCACACACTGAAATGGCCGAGGGAAAGAAGCTTTGCCGCCAAAATGAAGGAAAAAAGGACCGTTGCGGTTTGCTCTTAAAGCGCCAGCAGCTTTAACCAGGCAGAACCAGATGTTCTGCGCCTGCGCGAAGTGTAGAAAGCAATGCTGGGCGCTTTAAGAACGAGGCTGAGGAACTATCTCTTCGCGCAGGCGCAGAACGTCATCGTCGTCGTTAAGATTCAGGAGCCTCGGTTAAGAGCCTCCGTGTTTTTTTTCTTCATTTCTTCATTTTTTCTTCATTTCTTCGAATCGTTGCTCCGCGCGCCCCCCCCGTCCAGCCTCCCCGCCCCCCGCCCTGGGGCCCACCGCCCCAGGCCAGATGACGCCTCTGAATGACCCTGACTGACTCTGGGCCTGGCTAGTTACTCTACAGTGCCCAAAAAACCTTACCAGACCAGGATCCATTACCCCTGCAAGCTGGGAAAAGAAACATCTTTTAAAGTGGTAGTTCTTTTATATTTAGCAGTGGGAGAGCGACTGTCTCCCTCCTCCCATTTCCAGCTGCAATTTGCTGGTCTGTTTTTAGATTGTGATCCTCCTGGGACAGGGGCTCATCCCCCCCCCCATTTCTGTTGCTTTGTAAACTGCTTTGTGAACTTTTTTTGAATTGAAAAGTGGTATACTATTAAACCGCTGAACCATAAGCTGTCGATCGAAAGGTCGGCAGTTCGATTCCCGCGACGGGGTGAGCGCTCGTTGCTTGGCCAGCTCCTGCCAACCTAACAGTTCCAAAGTATGTCAATGCGAGTAGATAAATAGGTACCGCTTGCGGGAAGGTAAACAGCGCTCCGTGTTCCAGCTGCATGCTACGCGCTGCGGCGAGTCATGCCGGCCACATGACCACGGAGGCGTCTTCAGACAACGCTGGCTCTTTGGCTTTGAAATGGAGATGAGCACCACACCCTAGAGTCGGACACGACTGGACTTAATTGTCAGGGGATACCTTTACCTTTTTATACTATACTGTATAGAGATTCTTTAAAATAACTCATTTTTTTGGTAATTTTTGTAAAGGGAGCTCAACAAGTGGTAAGTAGCAACAATCATTTAAACAGATCTCTCTGGTATATTACTTTTATTCTGCATGAATGGCTAAACTGTTGGCATGAAATATTCTTTCTCATTTTTCAAGCCATTGTTGTGTTGACATTGGAAGCAGAGCCTTGGGTTTCTGTAGTGTTTACTCTGGACTGGAATTCCCCTAACGTCCTGGGCACTCACTTTCTTGCTCAGTTTCCCTCAGATAAGTTCAATTAAAAAAATTAAAAATATTCATTCAGTATATAAGTAGCGGAGCATTTGATTTTTCATGGTTTTGAGCATAGGCTATGCTGTGATTACCAAGAAAGAATCTACCTTAAGGCTAACCCATACTAGCAGCAGCAGTAATATTTTAGGATGCAATAATACACACACTTACATAGAAGTAAGTCCCATCTCAAGTAGACCTATATAGGATTGCACTGTAAAACAAAATCATATGAGCGATGGCCTGTGATGTCATTACTTCCAATGCCAGTATTATTGGTGCTATCTATTTAAATTTGTTCTTCTTCCAGAAGCATAGCATGGGAATAGCCACACTGAAGTAGCTCCCACACCACTTCTCATAACATTTGGACTTATAGCCTTATACTAAGCTTGATCTTGCCTAAGGAACTTATAGCCTGATCTTGCGTAAGGATCCGCGGCCAGCCCATAGGGCCAGCTGCAGAATCCTGAGCCCTTCCCAGGCCGCTCGGGTGTGACCTGGGGACTCCTCGTGAGAAGGTGACGTTCGTTCCTAGGGCTGACCTGCCCCAATGGGCCTCCTCCGATGTACGTTGGCTCAAGAGTAGATGTATATCTGGGGTGGCGGGGAATGGGCTGCCGAGCCCGGGAACAGGAGCAGGATGTCGGCGGCACTTGCCGCCAATATCCCTGCCCCCTCCTGGGCTGGCTCACCCAACAGCCACCCTCCCTCGCCATCCGGCTCGAGTGCACGCTCTGCAGGTGGATTTCTATGCAGGATTGGGCCATAACTCTTATTCTTTGAAAGCAGAATTTTTTGAAAGCAGTTCTAGTTTTGTGACAACTAGAGAAAGTGGATATATGGTAACCTGACTTCTGAATATGGAATCAGAAAATAATCTGGGTGTTAAATAATGAATGCTTGCTAAACATGAAAGATGTCTGAAGAAGGTTTCTGCAACCTACAGTTAGCTTTAGTGGCATTTTTAGGATGAGAGGTACAAAAAGAACTATTATGGCAGACAACTTCTGAAGCATTAGGTATGCATGAGGGTTTACCGACATGACATTGCAGCTCTACATGAGACCTTGATTCAGCATAGTCCCTTTTAAAGCATGTTCTTAAGTGTCTTGTTGCAACCAGACATTTTGTTGTTACCACTGAATAGGTGTATATTCAAGGTCATTACATAAGAACATAAGAAGAGCCCTGCTGGATCAGGCCAAAAGCCCATCTAGTCCAGCTTCCTGTATCACACAGTGGCCCCACCAGATGCCTCAGGGAGCACAAGACAACAAGATAACCTGTTTCCCGTTGACACTCCCTTGCACCTGGCACAGAGAAAACCCACTTCTAAAACCATTAGGAATCTAGCTGGGAAATTTTCTGCTATGAATGAAAAGAACATCTTCACTGTTGCTGAGCCATAGATCATTACAATTTACTAGTGAACTATTGGCACATACATTCAGCAACATGTCCTGTCTATAAACCATATGCAGCAAAACGTCTACTGTAGCAAGGTTTATTTATTTCACATTTTTATACCACCCTTCCTCCAACGAGCTCAAAGTGGTGTACATGGTTCCTCCCCCCTTTTGTCCTCACAACAACCCTGTGAGGTAGGTGAGGCTGAGAGATAGTGACTGGCCCAGGGTCACCCAGGAAGCTTCGTGGCTGAGCGGGGATTTGAACCTGGATCTTCCAGGTCTAAGTCCGACAAATGTAGGAATCATGCACATTTGATAACTACATAAAATGAAATCCCACATGCATAGTGTTATCGTAAAGATAAAACATACCACTAGTTTTCAAACTATAACATTGCAGAATGAGCTGCCATTGTTTTGAACAATTATCCTCTGAATTTTAGCTGCTGCATAGCTATAGTAATTCTGTCCACCCTATCTTCTAACAGACTATTAATTTTCTCAGTTACCAAAGTTTCCCAATTTTCTAAGAAAAGGGTATTATCTTAACTTTAAACTTCCTCATATAATGGGAAATACAGTAAACAACAAGGAAGGTCTTCTATTTCGCCCTGCAGCAAACACACCTGTTAAGCTCAGGGCTCAGATGTGCATAACATCCCTCAAGGACTTTCGTTGTCATAGACTGAAACTTCAAAGAGGTAAACAGCTTTTTCAAGAATGGGCGTGACAAAAGAATCAAATAATTTTAACATGAATGGTTTTAAAATATCTTACCCACAGGGAAAGCAAGATCTCCTTCATGTCGAATAATCATGAATGACATACCAGCTCCCCCTCCTTTTTAAGTACACGTGAGCTCAGGGGGTATATATACCAAGTACACGCATTCCTCAGCACGTTCTTCAGAACAGATTATGTGCCAATACTAAAACCTGGGCTTGGAAGCAAGAACACTGTGGGCCACATGACACATTCATAACATGCTTGGTCCTGATGTGCCTAGTTTTTCTGAGCAAAATAGCAGCCATGGGGGGGCCCCCACAATCTGGATCAGAAAATGGTGTGGAGCAGGGGGTTGTGTAATCCTTTGAGCACATCACAACCCTGATGCAGCTTGGGTCCCCTGCGACTATTTGTCTCAGGACAAAAGCTTTCCTCCCAGGTCTGCCACAAAGAAGCCGCCCCACCCCAATCTGGACACGATGGTGGCATGCGCAAAGGGTTCCAGCTTCCCCCCCCCCTCTCACAATCCCAGTCTGGATCTGGGGTCCCCACAGCTGCTATATCAGAAAAACTAAGTGCATCGGGTCCAAGAAGATTATCAACATTATGTGAGTTTCTCCCTGTGATACTCCCATATATGAGGTCTCTGGCTGCATACAACCTGTTTTACAGAAGCCTTCTATTTTTCTCTCTCTCGCACACTGAATGTTCCATTTATAGTTCTTTGGCTGGGAGGACACACTCTCCTTGCAACTGCTTATACTTGGAGAGGGGCTATACTTCAGTGGTAGAGCACATGCCTTGCAGAGCTGCCGAGCTGATGAGTTGCATAGCCTCTGCGGGGGAGTGGACCTGCAGCTGCAGCACTTGAGTGGCAGTCAAGGTTGCCTGTCAGCTGAAGCTTGTTGGGGCGAACGCCAGAGAGAGAGAGAGAGAGAGAGAGAGAGCTGGACTGTGAAAGCAACATCTATTCTAGAATGAAGGGTTCTACGAAAGATTAGAATGTTATTGTATTGTAAAAACCCCTTGGGGTTTAGAAAGTCTGCCCATGTACACTGCCTTGAATTAAAGTCGGAGGGGAAATCCAATGACCAAGAAAGGCGGTATATAAATACTGTATATTATATTTTTGTCAGGGCTCCTGAACTTTCAAAAGCTTTCAAAAGCCATGCAGCAATTAGAAATTAAGGAGGTGAAACTTTCCACATCATTGCAGCTGTATGCCAGGAAAGATCATCTTTAGCTGCTGAAGTGCAGCCATTAGAGGCACTGGAACATGCACACGCACACACACACACACACACACACACACACGGTAGTCTTTGGGACAGGCCCCTTAGCCTTAGCTACTGGTAAGGCCTGAAAACTTTTTTGTTTAAAGAAGCCTTCTGAGTCTTGGCCTTTTTTTACCATCTAGCGGTTACAGGTGTGGTGCTGCTGCTGTTCCGGTATTCTTGTTTTAAATTGTAATAGTGGTCTCTTTTATCATTTTCAGATTGTTGTTTATGAGTTTTTAATTAACTGTTTTATTGCTTTTAAATTTGATTTTTGTAACTGTTTTTTCTTGTTCTTGTAAGCCGCCTTGGGTCCCTTTGGGGAGAAAGGCGGGATAAAAATATTGTAAATAGATACTGTTTTTAGAAGAATAACTGAAAGTTAAAAGTATCAAGGGATAAACAGAGGCAACTATGTGGTTTGTTTCTTTGCAACCACAGCTGTAGCAGCCCCAGGCTATTGGAGCTTGAACAATAATAACAAACTCTATGCCTTGCTAAGACAATGGCCTGGGTACAGGCTGTACTACAGCACTGAGAAAGTTCATTATGTATGTGTGGTTCTGGTCAAGCCTGGATGAGGGAAGGGACCCATGATACACGTTCCTCTAAATTTTCTGAAAAATGGTTATATAAATCTAACGGGCAGCACAATCCTACTTAAAGATCGGCCGAGGCTGGCTACCCGATCCAGTGCTCCACCACGGGCAGCCTACAACAGGCAGCCCGCGGTGGAAAGTCTACTCGAGGAAGGGGACGCTTGTCCCCTTCCCCGAGTGTAATGGCGGCTGGGGCCAGTAGGCCTCCTCGGATTTCCACCAGCTATTTTGCTGGTGTAAGTCGGAGGAGGCCGTGTAACGGCCCAGCCGCCCTCCGCAGCCCAGCGGAGACCGGGATATGGCGGACGCTATGTCCCCGCCCGGAATGGTTAGGCCTATGGCCGCCCTCCCAGCTCCGCCGTCCCTCCCCCCCGTCCACCGACCGACTGAGGCGTCCACCGGATCCTACCTTTCTTGAGTCCGGCGGCCACCCAAGTCCTTGGCCGGCAGAGCAGGGCAGGCTGGCCTTGCGCCGGCCTGCCTGGCTCTAAAGTAGTCCGCAAACGTGCTTTATGGCACGTTTGCGACTACTCCGGGCTACTCTGGGCGGCGGATCGCTAGGTCCTCCGCCCAGATGTTAAGCTGGATTGCGCCCTAAACTATACTTTCCTTATGAATAGAAAGCTACTGCCTGCACAGTAAGTAAGTTATGCTAATTTTGATATTTTCATCACTAAACTGAAGCATGTCCCATATTAACAATATATAGTTATGCACCAGCTGTCAGAACAAGATCAGGCTTTGCTGTCTGATCCACTTGATAACAGCTGCCGACTCATATTGCTTAGGAAGCTTTTTATTATTAGGTTCAGAGTGCTATTTCAAATCTAAATCAGTAGGGAGCTCCTGGTTTTTCCAACCCCCACAACACATGGCTCTGAGCATGAATGGATGTTTACTTTGTAGTTTGCAATAAAAGAAAACCGTTTTAATTCTGTTTAGGCTAAATTTATTTTAAGACTTAAAAAACTCAAATGCCAAGTTTCCTTAAAATCTAGTTGAATGGTCCCATTCGTAGCTCATGAACAAAATTTTATAAGTTACAAAAAAATAACAATTACAAATTTAGAGGCTTGCTATTTTTGATGCAATTATAACTGTTTCTCCTTTAAAAATGTAGTCCAGAATCCCTGAAGATATAGAATGGCTCCATATTAGGAGGAACAGCCCTTTTATTTTAGAAACATTTATAATCTAAACCAGGGTTTTCCAGAAGTGTTCAATTTACCTTTAAGGGTGTGTGTGGCCAGGCCGAACATCAGCGGCGGTGCTCCAGGATCGCACCCAATATACCGCCTTTCTTGGTCATTGGATTTCTCCTCCGACTTTAATCCAAGGCGGTGTATATGGGCAGGCTGTCCTAACCCCCCTTGGGGTTTTTTACAATACATAAATGTCCAATCTTTCATGAACAGCTACTTTCCAGGTGGTATCCTTTTTACAGTCTGACAATTCTGCTGGCTGGCGCCTCCCACACTCGACCGACGCAGCTGGAAGCTCTTATCTCTCCTCTTGGAGGCTTTCACAGCTTTTTGGCGGTGGCGTGTCTAGAACTTATCAAGTTCACTGGTCTTTGGGCTTTGCAAGTCAGCAGCTCTCCCGACTGAGCCAGACCCTTCTGACAAAAATGCTTTTTGTCCAATGTACCTGGTTGTCCTGACAGATCCCCAAAGGTTCCGGGGGGGGGGCTGCTGCCACCTCCGCAGGTCTTCCCAAGGCTATTAAAACAGTACTGATCGCATTCCGAAGCCCATGTCCGTTGGTGACGTCACGGGGGTGGCATTTTGTAGGCCGCCCCCCCGCATACAGGTGACTCAACACTGCTGATGGGCGCCACCATCAATCTGCTGCCTCAGGTGACTGTTTCACTGCTAAACTGTTTGGTTTAGACATTGTGAACTAGCTTCACAAATTAAGCACATCTTTTAAAATGGGTTCTCAACCTGTGGTACGCGTATCCCCAGGGGTACGCGGACCACAGATTGGGGGTACACGAGCCGCTGCCCGTTATCAGCTGCTGCGATCAGCAGCTGATGAAAGGCAGCGTAACAGTTTTTCCCGGGTCGCGACGTGGATGGGCGGACTCGCCTGCGCCAGAACCCAGGAAAAACGTCTACAGGCCTCCTGATATCCCCCGAAGCTCCCCCTTACTTGTTTTCCTGGCCGTCGCCATCTTGGATCTCGCAAAATCTTGTGAGATCCAGGATGGTGGTACCCAAATCTCGTGAGGGCTTCATGTCCCTCACGAGATTTGGGTGCTGCCATCTTGGATCTCATGAGATTTTGCGAAATCCAAGATGGCGACGGCCGGGAGAACAGGTAAGGGAGAGCAGCTTTGGGGGACATTGGGAGGCCTGTAGACATTTTTACCGGGTTGTGGCGCAGGCGGGTCCTCCCACCCACGCCGCAACCCAGAGGGAAAGGCTACAGCCCTGCCGAATTGACAGGGCTGTAGCCTTTCCCTCTGGGTTGCGGTGCGGGCAGGAGGACCCGCCCACCCATGCCGCAACCTGGGAAAAATACATTTTAAGGAGGGTACTTGGGTGGGTTCTTGGGGGTACGCAGAAGGTGACATCTGGGGGTACGCGGACAACCGGAGGCCCGCATAGGCGTACGCGGGGCTCCAAAGGTTGAGAACCCCTGTTTTAAAACATTCAGTTTTTGAGAGCTCTTTTACAAAGAGCTCAGTTCACCAGGGGATGTATTATGTAATGGATTAGAACTGTCAGTGCAATCCTGATATCATTGAAGTCAATGACAAACTCTCACTGATTTTCATAGAGCGCGACTGCATATCATGAATGCTGGATAAGAAAACAACCTGTTTTACAGAAGCCTTCTATTTTTCTCTCTCTCGCACACCGAATGTTCCATTTATAGTTCTTTGGCGGAGAGGACACACTCTCCTTGCAACGGCTTATACTTGGAGAGGAGCTGTACCTCAGTGGTAGAGCACATTCCTTGCAGACAGAAAATCCATGGCATCTCCAGATAGGACTGCAAAGACCCCTGCCAGTCAGTAGGCAATATGGGCCAGTGCCAGTGGTTTGATTCAGTATATGGCAGCCTAATACTGTATATTCATTTTTTCTTCTGTTTGTCTTTTCTGAATATGACTTGTGCTTTGGTATAGCCCAAATTTCTCCAATTTGAACTCCTCCTCGTTAGTTTGCCAAACAGCTTTACTGTTCCCTTTAGTGCTTTGACTCTCCAGAGAGGTCCTTATAATCAAGAGCAGCCAGTTGCTGCATATTTCATTATGCAGACTAGCAACATTTGAAATTGGCTTTGCTTATCTACACGGCACTGTGAGCTATCGCACATACTACTTGCCTAATAACTGGATTGGCCCTCGAAGGACGTCTGCAACAGGAGCGGTTGCTGCTGCCTATTGCTGCATTTATTATTGGAAAAAAGTGTTGTTGTGACCACCTCAGGAAGGGCAGGACCCAGATAGTGAGGGGAGGGGGCATTGCCCCACTGCACATGGAGTTCACTCACTATCCCAGATGTGTGGATGGGCCTAACACTTACCTCATTTGTCAGAAATGTAAGATCAGAGTTGACATTTAGTGTTTTTATTTATTTATAGTACTTACAAGATATGCACCCTACTTTTCATAAAGTCACCAAAGCTGCTTACACCAACAGCAAGAAAAACAATAAAACCACCAAAAACAACAGGACAACAGTGTTCGTGCTAATAAGGCTTAAGTAAGTCAGGCACTGCGGTGGCTTAGTGGTTAAGATGCTGAACTGCAGACCGGAAGGCAGGCAGGACAGCAGTTCAAGACCCAAGTGCTGCGTGACGATGTGAGCTACCATCCTCGGCCCCAGCTCCTGTCTACCTAGCAGTTCGAAAGCAAGAAATTGCAACGCCCTCCCAGCTTGCCACCGAAATGGAGGATGGTTGCATAGATCAGCCCTACTTCCACTGAATTCTATGCACATAGACCCAATGCAGATATCATGTCTAAAGTGTGGAAGTGCAGTGGTTCCACAGGTGGGACAGGCATACCTAGTGGGTGGAGGAGTGGATGGGTGTGATGATCGCCCTGTTAGCAGAGCTGGTTTACAAAGCGACATTTGGGAAACTTCTTTTTAAGGAGATCACTTCAAGGCACGCGGTCATAAAGAAAGGAAATATTTTCTATATGAGAACTCCACACTTGGGAAGAGAAGCAGGGAGAGAGAGGTCCTACATGCTTGATATCTATCTGAAGGGCACTCTGGGAAGAAGAATGAGGAAGGTAAGAAGATAGTCTGAGATTAGCAGTCTGCGTACCAAAGGGAACTTTACTGGAAAAAATAAGAAGGAAACTCTCATGTCCCATCTGCCTAGCTCATACTAGTGTAGCGGAATTTTATGCAGATGATAATTAATAATGGAGGACCAGGAAGACTGGTGAACAAGGAAAAAGTATGGGAGGGGATACTGACCCTTTGCTGCAGGAGAACACACATTTTTATACACAATGGAACAGTACATCACATGGTTTCTGTGTAGTGCATGGTCATGGTGGCATACAGGAAAAACAAGCACTCTTCAGATTTACATTTCTAAAAGACAATAGGGAACCATAGTGGAATAATTGAATCAGATGACTCAGAATGGCCCCTGCTGCCAGGGCAGGGAGACTTAATTGAGTTAGGCAAATGGAGCCCCCACCCCACCCTCTGGAGGCAGCTGAATGTGTGTGCCAGTTAATTTCCATAGAGGGAAAATGTGAAGTTGCAAAACCAGAGATTCCCTCTGGAGAACAGAATAAGGCAGATATGAATAATAACCAATTTTTCTGCATCACTAGCCCTTTTGCTCCCTTCAGGTGCAGGATGCTTGTGAAGTGTTGTTAACTCTTTCTTCATTTCCAACACCCACTTCCTCACTCCCCTGGACATAGGCTCTATCCAGTTGGAGCCTCATCTGAATTACCTCTAGATCCAACCACCAGTTGAAGATCCACCACCAATTGATTAAGCATCTGCTTTCAAACTTTAGCTTTGGCTTAAGTAAATTGAAATAAATTGGTATAAAGCAAAGATCTCAATAAGTTATTTTTCAAGACTTTTGATGGATGTGTGAAATAATGTACAATTTAACAAAGAAAAAAAGGCGTTCTGTAAAATTTTCTTATAGTAATACACCAGTTGCCAGGAAGGCTTCAAAAATAAACAAATGAGCTCTTCAACTTCAGCTCCACTAATTAAAATTTGCCTCTGTTGAGTAAATATTTCCCCAACAGTGTATCAGTGCGGGCTGCATCCTATGACGCTCCCAATCAGAATGACTTGCTTTCAAGTACACTTCTGTACATACTGTCAGGCTAGAACGCTTTAGTTGATCGACCAATTAAAATGGCAAGCTCCAGACTTGTGTAAATTTGCTTCTGCTTATGGAAGACAGTTAAGAACATAAGAACATAAGAACATAAGAAGAGCCCTGCTGGATCAGGCCAAAAGCCCATCTAGTCCAGCTTCCTGTGTCACACAGTGGCCCCACCAGATGCCTCAGGGAGCACACGAGACAACAAGATACCTGTGTCCAGTCGCCACTCCCTTGCACCTGGCACAGAGAAAACCCACTTCTAAAAAAACCAGGAGGTTGCTTATGGCTTGTAACTTGTGATGGTCTTTTCCTCCATGAATTTGTCCAAACCCCTTTTAAAGGCATCTAGGCCAGGTGCCATCACCACATCCTGTGGCAAGGAGTTCCACAGATGAATCACACGCTGGGTAAAGAAATATTTTCTTTTGTCTGTTCTAACTCTCCCTCCACTCAATTTTAGTTGTTGTTCAACAACTCAGTTGTTCAATGTCTTACCAGCAGTATCTCCCCTTTCTCTCTCCCCCCCAGACCTTGACCTGGTGGCAATTCCCTACAAACATTATTATTATTATTATTATTATTATTATTATTATTATGGTATATACTGGTGCTGCAACAAAAAGTAGTTAACAAAGAAGTTTACCTTCCACTCACTATATTTACATGGAAAGGCATTCTATTGGTAATGGATCAAAGTGTGTAGTCATAAAAATAATGTTAATACTTCTCTGTTTACCATTTCAAGACACATAGACATTAAAGATGAAACACAAATTTGGCTCACACTACCCTGAATGTGAAAATAAAATTAATTAAATAATAGAAAAGTTACCATTTTTGAACAAATTCTGTACCCACAAATTCAAAATCCTGTTTAGAAACTACATTCTTAGAGGTCGACCATGTGAAGATTCTGTTTAAAAGTCAGGCTTGTTAATCTTATCAAGATATCCCTAAAGATCAGTCGAGATATGACAACTATGGACATAATCCAGCTAAACTTCAACTGCCACCAGGTTTAAATTCAACTGATCCCAAAAGAATAGACTTAAGCTGTGACATGAAGGGGACATCAAGTCTTTAACTTTGGCTGGACTGTACCCTAATGGATGGCTGCTGCTCACTGGTCTATGTAGACTGAAAATGCTGTGTTTAGTTCACCACCCCTACTGGCACATTTGCTAACAGTTCTGGCAGAGAAGCCAAAGATTAAAGAGGCATGAAAATGAAGCTACCGGTACCTTAATCCTCTAGTGGTCCCTCTCCAGAACCAGATTAAGGAACATAAGGCAAACAGCATGTGGAAATCAGCACTGGAAGAAACAGTGATGTTGGTTTGTTTGATATCTCTGAAAAACGTCAGACTCTATCAGCACAATCCTGTGTAACCTTGGTGTAACAGTAGATGCACTGGTGTAAGTGCACTTATGCCAGTGTAATTGCACGTACACCGGTGCATCTACTCTTACACCGGTGCAAGGTTACACAGAATTGTGCTGTATGTCTGTTATCCTGGATATTCACACTGGGAGTAAATTGATTAATTTTTAGCACAATACAAACCAAATCAGTCAGTACAATTAATAAACAGCTATGATTTAATATTTAAAGAACTCATGAAATGAAAAACTACTGACCTCACAACATTTAGCAGCCACATGTCACATTCCGAGGCATATCACAAAAATATAACTGAGTTACTAATATGGAACAGAAGAGTTAGGGTACAAAATTCTAAATCCTTGATCCTTCGAAGACTTCCTTGGGTGATCATTTTTCTTCTATGTATTGTCAACATTAACTGGAATTCAGAAGGGCACCTTCATAAACATGAACACAAGAGCTAATAAAATAATTATTCATGTTATTTTTAAAGTAGCTTAGTAGAGATGCACATGCAAAGAGACTCTTTTGCAAAATTCCCTTTGGTGTATTTTTCAGCCAAGATATGGAGGCAATTAAATGTTTCAATACAGTTGTGGCACAAAGCGTCCCCCCCCCCCCGTTTTTAATTACGTTATTTTCATACACATAGAAAGACAAAGCTTTGCCCTCCAAAGTTTATATTATTATGGCCCAGTCCTGTTCTTTGCAGCATACATCATTAGATCCCACCCCAAACACAAAAGGGTTGTTTATCCACATGCTAATAATACTGGGCTCATTCTCTGCACTTGTGTATTGGTTCCCACTGTTGCATTTCAAGGGCCATTGGGACAGCCCATCCATGAGGCTGACTGAGACAATTGCCTCAGGCAGCAGTTTTGCAGGGGACACCCTCCTCCGTTCGCCAACTTGCTCCTCCTGCTCCTCCTCCTCTCACTCCCTGGAAGAGAGGCACAGAGCGGAGGAAGATGGAGGAGAAGAGAGTGGTGTGGATGCTCTAGGGCAGCCATTCTCAACCTTCTTCCCCCACTGTACCCCCTCTCAATGCCCCCCTTCGTGAAGTACCCCTTGCAAATTAACATAGTCCACATAATTAATTATGTAATTAAATTTTGCAACTGAATTTTAATGTAAATTAATTTTTAAAATGGGTTTATTCGTGCATATACAAACATACATATACAACAGAGTAAACAGTGAAATATGGAGAGGAGACTGGCAAGAAAAGTTTGCTTTAAAGAAAATACAGTAGTTGTGAGCCTAAAAGAGACTAGCCCACCATCCTCCTCTTCTTTTCTGCTCCTTTGCCATCTTCCTTTTCCCATTCAGGGACCATGATATTTTTCAAGCATAGTTCATAGTACAATCCTAAACAAGAATATCTGTACTCAGAAATTAAAGTCCACTGAGCAAACTGAGTTTTACCTCTAGTAAGTGTTAGGACTGCAGCCTTAGTAAACTTAGGGCACAATTCTGTACTTCTCTCTCTCTCTCTCTCTCTCTCTCTCTCTCTCTCTCTCTCTCTCTCTCACACACACACACACACACACACACACACACACACACACACACACACACAAACGAGTTGAACTGCATAGGATATGGTATAACAGTGCAATCCTGCACAAAGATGTGCTGGCGGAGCGATGGAGTAAGGGACAATTTTGACACCTGGTGAGTAGGCCTCACTGACACCGAAGCCGGCGCTGGCCTACCCGCTGGGCATCCAACCCGTCTTCCATGCTGAGCAGGTAAGTCCCCGCCAATCAGTGGAGAGGCAGGGCGACGGAGGACCGGGTTGGCAAAGGAGGGGGGTGATTAGCCCACCGGGCCAGGGATGGGGAGGATCATTGGCGACATGCTCTGCTGATTCCTATCCCCCGTCCTGGGCCTGGGCAGCCTTACGGTGGTTCCTTGGATTTGCGTTAGCCATTTTGCTGGTGCACATCTGAGGAGGCCCATAAGGGCTGCTTAGGCTCTCCCTGGGGGAAAGGAACAAACATCCCTTTCCACCAAGGTGTGCTCCAGCTCCACCAGCACTGGCCCAATCCTGCCTATGATCCTATGCAGTGTGCTTTTGCACGCTGTGGCGGCCCTAGGCAGGATTGGGCTGTCCATCTTCTACACTGGTGCCAGGGACGTCGGCTGATATGGGGCGGTGGGCCCCAGGGCGTAGGGGCGCAGAGGCTCTGGGGGTGTGTGGTCCTCCTTAAGTTTTGGTTTTGATTTTAATTTTTTCGGGTTTTTTAAAGGTTTTTAGGGGTTTTGTAGCGCTAATGGGGCTTCTAACCGTATGTGCATGCTTTGCGCCAACTTATCTTGTTTCTAGGAGCCTCCAGCGACGATCTCCTCCAGCAACGATCTCTTCCGGGGGCGCAGATCGTTCCTCTGCTCCGGGCGCGAACTCTGTAAAGCGCCCAGCAGCGCTTTACAGAGTTCACGCATGCGCAGGACGACGATGTTTCCAATCGAAGTTCTGCGCATGCGTGAACTCTGTAAAGCGCTGCTGGGCGCTTTACAGAGTTCGCGCCAGGGGTGGCAGAGCAGAGGAACGATCTGCGCCTCCGGAAGAGATCGTCGCTGGAGGAGATTGTCACTGGAGGCTCCTAGAAACAAGATAAGTGGGCGCAAAGCATACACACACCGTGACACACGGTTAGAAGCCCCGTTAGCGCTACCAAACCCCTAAAAACCTTTAACCCCCCCAAAAAACAAAAACGAAACTTAATTATGCAAATTAATTATGCAAATTAGTTTGGGCGTCGGGGGGTCCGCCCCAACTTCGGGGGGTGCTAGCTACACCTCTGACTGGTGCATCTTGAGATACATTAGAGGAGCGTTTTTCAAAGTGTGCTCCTAGGGGGCTCCCTGAGATCTCTTCAAGGGCTCCACGAACACACCTTAAGTGGCCACCATCTGCTCCCTGCCTGGTTTGCACCAGTGCTCTGGGGCTTTCTGAGACTCCGTGCATGTGCTGGTGGGGCTCCCTGAGACTCCTTTTAGGAATTTAAAGGGCTCCAGAGACTGAAAAGTTTGACAACTGCTGTACTAGAGTATCTCCAGAGTAACACCAGAGAAAGTTATAGCAGTGTAACTTCACCATTAGTGCAAGTTAGCTTGTGCAAAAGTAAAAAAAAATGGGTGAAGACGGTGCATCGTATCAGATCCTATGCCCCCTCCAGGATACAGCCAAACCCCAAACAAGGACCTAAAACTATACTGACATCAAAGGCACTACAGGTCTAAATGAACCCATGGAAAACAATGGAAAGTAAAAGAACACGGAAAACCTAACTTGCCTGGGTCTCTATGTCGTGAGCTACCAGCATTTGTGCTTGCCTGAGTGCAATTGAGGATCCTCTTGTGGCTTGTTCCAGTTGCAAAACAATTTTTTCCAGCAGATGGGTTTCCCCATGATCCCTTGCCCTGGAGAGGCTTGTGTCTTCATTCCTTAGGAGATAGCAAGTATATAGAACAATCTTCCCTCTTTGATGCAGACAAATAGGTCCTTCGCAGTTTATGCTTGTATGCATGACATACGTGGATCTGAACTCTGGGTGCCGGGGTTCCTGGGCCTTTGCTGCCTGTGTCACAGTAATGCTGTAAGTGAGAAGCATACTGTGCCATCCTTGTGTCAGGTGACGTGTAGTTATGGTGTGCTGACATCATAAGGGAATCTCCATTTCCATGCTTTGACTGATTCCTTCCATACCCTGTGCATTTGTGGGGCTACTGTTGGCATGCTGCCCCGTGACTGGTACATTCTGGAAGTATTGCCATAATAGCTGCTGAGGGAGTGGCTGGAAGAGTGGCTAGCAGGTTGCACCTTTCTGCGGTTTTAAAGCTCTTCTTTGCTCCTCCCCCTTTGTGCAGGACTAATACAGGCTACCATTAAACTGGTGTAGCTAGGCTGGTGGCTTAACTGAATATAGGATTGTCCTATCCCAGTTCCATGTTTCTTCCATTTGTCTGTATTTCTCTCTTTAGGAATAGATTCTTATATACAGTACACATTGCTACTCTTGTCCATTAGCGTAATTAATTTTAAAAGTTATATTTGAATACAGTAATGGGCCAGTACTAATGCCCCCCCCCCGCAGATAATGAGAACAGATAAGTGAATTCAGAAGTAGTGAATTTGCATATAAAGATAACTAACTGACTGTAGGTATATTAACTGGGCCAATGCATCCATGGAGCAGTATCTGGTATGGCAGCTCAGGTGATACGAGGTCTTGGGACAGCCCTGCATATGAACCATTTTCTGCTATGAAACATATACAAGTGTTTGTCTTTTGTAGAACTATGAATATGCTATATGAAATTCACAGGAGCTCTGGAAAGACAGACGGACCTCCAACATAGCCATCACACTTCCCCTTCTATTTAGAAGTTCATTATCTTTTCAAACAAAGCTTTGTTGTTGTTGTTGTTGTTCAGTCGTTAAGTCGTGTCCAACCCTTCGTGATCCCATGAACCATATCCCGCCAGGCCTTCCTGTCCTCCACTATCTTCCTGAGTTCGCTCATTTTCATGTTCGTTGCATCGGTGATGCTGTCTAGCCATCTCATCCTTTGCCCTCCCCTTCTCCTTTTGCCTTCAATTTTTCCCAGCATCAGAGTCTTCTCCAGAGAGTCCTCTCTTCGCATTAGGTGGCCAAAATATTTGAGTTTCAGCCTTAGTACCTGTCCTTCCAGGGAACAGTCAGGGTTGATTTCATTTAGGATTGACTGATTTGATCTCCTAGCAGTCCAAGGGACTCTCAGGAGTCTTCTCCAGCACCACAGTTCAAAAGCATCTATTCTTCGGCGCTCAGCCTTCCTTATGGTCCAACTCTCGCAACCATACATTGCTACTGGGAACACCATCGCCCTGACTATGCGAACTTTTGTTGGCATGGTGATATCTCTGCTTTTTATTATGCTGTCTAAGTTTGCCATAGCTTTCCTTCCAAGGAGTAAGCGTCTTTTAATTTCATGGCTGCTGTCTCCGTCTGCAGTGATCTTGGAGCCCAGAAAAGTAAAATCTTTTACTGCTTCCATTTCTGCCCCTTCTATTTGCCAGGAATTGATGGGACCAGATGCCATGATCTTAGTTTTATTAATGTTGAGTTTCAAGCCAACTTTTGCACTCTCCTCTTTCACCCTCATCAAGAGGCTCTTTAGTTCTTCTTCACTTTCTGCCATTAGGGTGGTATCGTCTGCATATCTGAGGTTGTTGATATTTCTCCCGGCAATCTTGATTCCGGCTTGCGATTCATTTAGCCCTGCATTTCTCATAATGTACTCTGCATATAAGTTAAATAGGCAGGGTGACAATATACAGCCTTGCCGTACTCCCTTCCCAATTTTGAACCAGTCGGTTGTTCCATGGCCGGTCCGAACTGTTGCTTCTTGACCCGCATACAGGTTTCTCAGGAGACAGGTAAGGTGGTCTGGTACCCCCATCTCTTTAAGAATTTGCCACAGTTTGTTGTGATCCACACAATCAAAGGCTTTTGCGTAGTCAATGAAGCAGAAGTAGGTGGTTCTATTTGGACTCTGAGCAGGAGAAGCAATGCATAATAATTGCAGACCTTAGGATTCATATGGATGAAAAGCAATGCTTGTATGTAATGCTTGATGCCAAAAAATCCAGAAATAGCGTGAATGTAGCTGAAGATTTAGAAAAAAATATTTTAATAGCCTTGTTCTGAACAACTATAAAAGGGACCAAATTTTCACCTACTTGATCTTACAGTTCTGCTATAATGGCAGACACTAGCTTATTAATGAGCTCAATCTGGCATGACACAGTTATGATCCTATGCACTCTCAGTAGCAAGGAGCAAAGAAAGCAGAAGAATACAGGTATTCCCCCGCTGAACAATGTTCCACCTAATGACCGCCTGGATATATGATGGAAGTCGTCGCTTTCCCTGCCTTTGAAGTTTGAGCCCTCTCAGTAGGCCTGTTCCGTGCCTCTCTGGAGGTCTGTTCTTGGCCTCTGCGGTAGTCTGAGGGCCTCAGAATGGCCCACAGAGGCCTCCGTAAGGCACTCCACAAGGAACTTCCGGAACAGGCCACTGGAGAGGCCTCAAACTTCAAAAGGCAGGGATAACTTCGCTTAATGACAGGGCTGCTTGATGATGGGGTTCGGGGAATGAATACCAACAGACACCCTCATGGCACAATTCAACAAAGTGTGCACACCGTCATAGTGCTTGCTGCACCAGTGCTTGCCGTCGCAAAAGTTCTGTAAAGCACTTTGTGACGGCATAGCAGTCCATGCACTGGCCCATGCGCACTGGCACATGGAGCAGCGTGTGCAGGACATGGTAAGTTCCGGGCTGAGCAGCGCAGCACAAAAAAGGGCGTGGGGAGAGGATGTAACAGGGTGGGAGATGGGTGGCAATGGAGGCGGGTGGATTGGGCCCAGGAGGGGGATGGGATCTGCAATGCTGGTGTGTACCACATCCTATTCCCCCTCCAAGCCCTGATCCATCCATACGGGGCAACACGGACTTATGTGAGCTATGTAGCTCCTGCAGGCCTGAGTTGCCCCATCGTGGCTGCTGGAGCTTACCCCAGGACAAGGGGACAAATGTCCCTTTACTCTGCGGAGACCTCCAGCAGCCAAAATTCCTGCACAGGATGCAGTGCAGTTCATGTTGGCACCACTGCATCGCTGTGCAGAAATTTGCACTGGATTGGCTGCTTGTGTCTCAGTTAACTGCAACCAATTGCAACATTGTGTGCCAAAACTCTCATTCATGCTTAGAAATTCAGCTCATTCAGCTCTCCCTCGCTGTGGAGGTCTTCAAGCAGAGGCCTGACCGACACCTTCTGGAGGGATTTTCCTGCTTCAAGCACCTTCCAACTCCATGCTTACCTTACCTAATCTCTCTCTTTTGCCATATACAATGCCCATCCATGCTGCCTAAAAACACCTGCAAAGCCAAAGAGAACCATCAACACACTACAGAAAAGGGCAACAACAGCCTGAAAACAAGTTTTGCTAAGGAAAAAGCCAGAACCAAACAAGGAAGGAAAGAATGCCATTGCAGTCACAACTGGCAAACCATCTATAGTCCAATGGCTAGGAGAAACACTGGATGTGGAACCTGCAGGCCACAAGCTGGCTCAGGAGAAGGGTTTTAGACCTGTTGATCTCATAAAGTTCCCGTACAACATTCAGCACACAACATACAGTAGTTGTTCCCTTCATACAGACACCAATGCAAGCTTTTTTAAGGATGACAGATGGAAATCACATAGAAAAGGAAATTGAACTGGCTGCTAGCTCAGTTGGAGCAAGCAAGGAAACGGAAAGTGAAGGTTCAACTCTCACTGCTGGGAGATATTCAGAGGGTAAGCCTTTCCTTGTCCAGGCTTTACCAACATTGCCACAAAAAATGTTTAGATCAGAGAGGGACTAGAACACCCTGCTCCAGAGAGCTACACTTTCACTACATAGCCAAACATAAGACAAAATCTGATGGGGGCTTTGTAGCTTAGCTCTTGGCACGACACTCACCAGTCTCATATAGATCAGATCTTAAGGAGCTCTATCAGGAGGTATGGCCCAGGAGAAAAAGCTGGAAAGGGACAGGCTTCTGGGTTGCTCTTTCCTACTTTAATTAGACTACTCATTAGCTTCTATTCCTGTCCCGTTGCTTTATTTCTCCCTGCCCAAGTGGACCTTTATTTCTCCCTGCTTCTCTTATTTGGCAATATGTATATAATATAAAGCGCTTTCATCAAAGTATTCTTCCCATATTATTCCCATGTTCTGAGGGTAGCAGGCTGTTTGTGCAAAGTGCTCCCTTTGTGTGCAAAATGCTCTCCCTAGTTCTCATCACCGATGTTCCCCTTTGTGTGATCTAAGTGTACATGATGTGACGCCAGACAGGTATAGCCCTGTGCTGTGCGCCCTATCATCTCTAATGGTCTCCATGGCAGGAGCTTAAGTACTGAAGTGGGAGAGCTATGAATAGTATGAAATTTAGTCTGTATCTATTGTTATGTTATAGCAGAGTGGGTAGGATGGAGGTACTGTACTTGGAGAAAGTGGAAGTTTGGGGTACTTTTTGTTTTATGCTCTCTGTTGATTTCTATGGAGACATTTATGGCACAATCCTATTCACCCCCTGCGCCGGAGGAATGTGCGTTCTGCTGTTGCACCATAAAGTGCTTTGTGACACCATTAGTTCCAGGAACACCAGTGGGAAGGCCGAACCCTTCCCGCTGGAGCCACCAGACACAGAGACACCCACCGGACCAGGTAAGTCCGCGCAGGGTGTGGAACGGGGCAGGGGCAGGGACAGGACAATGACAGGGCGGGTGGATTGAGCCCAGGAGGTGGAATGGGATTGGTGGCGCTGGTGTGCTCCATACCCAACCCCTTTCCCAGGCCTGATCCGCCTGCATGGATCAATGCGGACTTGCGCCAGTGATATTGCTGGTGCAGGTCCGAGTTGACCTATTGACAAAAGTCCCCTAGCCCTGAGACCTCCAGCATGCAAAAGTCCCCTACGGATGCAGCAGTCCGCACTGCGCATTGCTGCACAGAAGTTTAGTTAGGACTGGGCTGATTTCTTCTCCATGCTATTCCTATTTGCAATCTCTCCTCCTCTCCTCTTTCTTCTCCCCCCATCCCTTCACTCATCTTCTTTAAAAAGCACCTATCTTTTTTCTCTCCTAATACCACCCTTTTCAACTTCACTTACTTTTCCCAGCTAGCCTCCTTTCAACTGTTTAGCCAAACACAAGAAGCTCCCCCACAACTCTCCCTTCTGCCGCCACTCACAACTCTCCCTCTCTCTCTCTCTCTTCTCTCTCTCGGTTTTTGTTTTTTCTTACACACCCTAACCTGCTTTTCCTTCACGCTCGCCCTTCAGAGCAGGGTCATTGGCTGTTGCTGGAGGGTCCTGTGTTCGGATTGGCTAAGTCGCGCAGCCTCTCGCTTCGCCAGTTCCAGATTTGTTGTCTGGCTCTTGGCTGAAGGGAAACTAGTGCAGCTGCGCGGTGGAGCCGACTGACGGGGAGGGTGTCAGCCAGTCACGCCTGGCTGTCTGGGCGGCGCTGCAGTGTTTCCCCCTGGCCTGGGCGGCGGGCGGTGGTAGTAGTAGAACTGCTCGTGCTGCTGCTACCGCCGCCGCTGCCCTTGTCTATCTTGGGCGCCTTCCCTCGCTGTTGCCTGCCCGCCGCCACCGCCCTTGTCGCTGGGGAGCGCGGAGGAGACACCTCAGCGAGTCACTGGCCGGCGCCCAGAGCAAGCTGCCAAGCGAGAGGGGCGGGAAAGGGGAGCGAGAGAGAGGGAGGGAGGAAGGAAGCAGGAAGGAAGGGAAAGTGGGAAAGGAGGAGTTGTGCGAGAGGGGAGGATTGGAAAGGGGAGGCGAAGGTAAGAGAAGAAAGAGGGGGAAAGAAGGGACGGCTGCGGAGCGCGAAGAGGGGCTTGTTGCGCTTTCCATCTCGCTCTCCGCCACATGCTGCTGGAGGTGGTGGTGGCGGCGGCGGCGCAGGGCTGCGGCAGGCTCTACGGCATCCTGGGCCCGGCCTAGTGAGGGGACGCAGAGGAAGGCAGGGGAGGGGGGTCGCCGGAGGCGGATTCGGAGCTCCCGCCTCTCTCTCTTGCAAGGAAAGGGGGCGGCCGGGCTGGGCCAGGCTCCGGCGCAGGCATTGCGGGGCCCGCTGTTGCTTGTTGTTGCCCCCAGCCGGGGGGGCAGGAAATGACTCTTCAGCCGGGACTGGGCGGCGCTGGAGGCACCTGAAACCGCAGATCCGTCAAGGCGGAAGGGGAGAAACAAACACCGAGACCTCTTTCGCCCCCGCCCCCCTGCCAGGAAAAGTGGAGAGGAGGAGGGCGGAAGAGCGTGCAGAAAAGCCAACCCGGCCTCTTCCGCGGGCCGCAAGCCGTGCCCCTCTGCCGAAAGCTGTTGCATCGTTTTTCTTGGAGAAGAAAACTTGATTTGGATTTAAAACATCTGGCGGCGGCGGCGGCGAGATCCCGGGAGTGATGGAGGAAATCTGGATGCCCGAAGTGTGAGGTGCGTTAAACATGTCTGTTGTTTGGGGGGTGGTCTGTGTGTAATTCTTGGGTCTGGAAGATAAGATTGGCCATATAAAATACATCTTTTGGACGCTTGAGGCTGATGAGAGGGAACGAGTTTGCTTCATTTTGAGACCGCGGTCGTCTGCCTTCTGTTGTCTTCTATTTTCTTCATGTCTTTTCGGATTGTGAATTTGGCTTTCCGTTTCGTGAGTGTGCGCGCGCGGGTGCGCACGCACGAGAAAGGGAGAGTCTATCGCTGTGTTTTTTGTGTGTGGAAGACAAATCTAGCAAAGTCGAATTCTTTCTTTCTTTAAACTTCTCAAACAGAAGTTTCTTTGTTCCGCAGCAGAAGGTATTGAAGTGAAACTGCCTGATTATGCATTCGCGATCTTAACACATTTCGTCTGTAGAAACAATTGCTGAACCGGTAACTTTAACTCCGCAAGGACTCGGTTTGTATCAATGGCTGCGATTCCTTTGTATGTTAAAGAGTTACAGATTGGGGTACAGTATTTCTCTAATAGGCTTTCCGTGGATATCAAGCCTATAGTTTCGAAAGCTCTGGTAAAGTACTTGTTACTAGTCTCAAGTAGTTCCTCTTTCGAAACCTGTAGCTTGAAGAGATTAGAGTACTGGCGATACTTTGGTTTGTATTTCCATAAAATAAGCCTTAGTTTCAGCACTTTATCTCCTCCTATGAGTCTGGCTTTCAATGCAAAAATCTGTTGTACCAACTTTTTTTCTAATAGTATCCAGAAGGAGGAGTAGAATTGGCTTATTTCATACTTATTATTCTTGACTGCATATTTTGACCTTGGTGTAATTGGAAAACAGATGTGGAGTGGCCACAACAGGTTTCTTTAAAACTTCTTCCATGTTATTGTAAGGAAAATGGAAGGCTGCTTATAATTTCAATTATATAGGGAGTGTTTCACAAGAAATGGAATATTCACTGGTGTTCAAATCTGCAGAAAACACACTTGTCAAATTGTGTGTAACCCTGAAGGCTGTAATTGAAACCTCCTTTGTTTTCCTGGTCTATGGTGATGATGTGAGGAAACGCAAACCTATCTGGGAAAAACAAGGAACATGTATGCTGATGAAAACCACTTGTAATCAACAAAAATGTATCAATGAAAAATGTGAATACTTTATTTAAATCGTACAGATTTATCATTAGAGACACAGAAAAGGTTACTCTTGGCCATCTCAGAGGACTGGAAAAATAGATGGCAGTGAACTTCAGCTTCCTTATATGGGTTATGCTTGGCAGAAAAGCAGTGAAGTCTAAATAGAGTAATCCTTTCACAAAGAATGATCACTTCTAAAGCAGTGTTTCATTCCCAGCAATGACTCTTTAGATTCTGAAGGAGATAAAATGTATCATTGCATTGCATGACAAATGCATCTATACATTGTTGTGTTGATCATTATTTTGAATTCTTTGGTGTTTCAACATAATGCTCTTGATATTCTTCAGTCTCAGGGGTATATTCTTCAGTGCAGGGGTATATCACTAGGGTTGTTGACATCTGGGGCAAGATCTCATGGTGTCACCCCCATGGATCTTCTCCCATACCAGACCACATGATGTGGAGACGTCCTGGGAAATGTGATCCCCGCGTGAGTCGTGGCAGGGATCAGGAAAAACCATTTTCTACCAGTGGTGTGTTTTTGCACCTCCAGCAACAAATAGAATAGAAAGTCATTTTGGTGTCCTCCTTTCCTGGGGTGTCACCCGGAGTGGTCCATACCTTCCACACACCCCTAGGAATGCCCCTGTTAGATGCCCCTGGTCTCACATTTTTTTAAAACTTCTGAAATTAATCTAGCCACCACGTAGACAAGGTCCCTTTCAAAACATGCAAGTATAACATGCTGCTTCTTATGGCTATGCCATAGAAGTCCATTAAGTCCATATGCAAGCGTTTTTTCAGTAAAACTTTGCTTATGTATCATTGTGCATTCCTAATCAGAAAACCAGTTTACCTTTTACAGTACAAAAATTAACTTTGCTGATGTTACTTTTGCAAATAACCACATTTTGTAATTCAATTGTCCTAATTGTAAGTGTACCATCTATTGTAAAGTTCTCTTCCCTTGCACAAAATATTTTGGTAGCGTTTTTTAAAGTGTGCATAGTTGGGTAGGATTATTTCCTAACTTTTTCCATAACCCCAAAAGTAATACATATGGAGAAGAAACCTAAATGGAGATTAAAGATTTAGCTTCCCAATAAGTTTTCAATAGACATTTTCTTGATAAATAAGCAGAAAATTGTGAAGTGTGCTTTGGTAAGTCAGATAAATGCTTGACTGTACTCTTCAGTGAGTCATTAGGAGATTCAGCAAAAATAATAAACCTATGCAGTTGGTGGTGTAGTGCCAATAAAGTGTAATTGAATAGGCAGTTAAAACAGGTTCAGTCAAAATAGTCACAAGTGGCAGTTCAAATGATGGATTTTTTTTTCACTGCTGCAATAAGAAACTGAGATTAACTGAGACTATATGCAGTAGTGAGCAGATGGAAGTTCAGTATATTAAAATACATGTTTCATATGGACATCTAGTTTCAAAAGTAAAACGTGCATTTTTGTTTAATTGTATGTTGTGGCTCTTGTCTTCTAAGATTTTGATGGTTGCCCGCTTGTCTTTAGTGAGGAGGAAGAGATACAGTTTTATGAGGAATTTTGTCTCTGTCAAGCTAGGCAGATCCACACATGGAATCAGATTTCTGTGCTTGCATCCTCCTGAGAAACATGAGCAACATTGAGAAACATGAGCAAATGGATGTTATGTCAGAGTGCATCTAGCTTCTAGTGCTGCATTCATATATGGTAGTTCCTGTCACTGGACTAGGGGCTGTGTGCTTGGTGCAAGTCAAGTGCATTGATCCAGTCCTTCTCTTCAGAGCTGATAGCTCTGTTTTGATTGCTGGATAGGTATGTGTAGCTGGATTAGTGCCTGTGTTACTGTGAAGGACCCCAAAGTACAGTCTAGCACTTGTGGGTTTTGACCAGTGAGGCATCCTTCCTGCTAAGCCTTAACTTCAGGTTTCATTTGTGTTTGAGAAATTAAAGCAACTTGTCTGTTAGCATTTGTAATAAAGTTGGAAAACAGCTAGCTATGCTTTTGTACCAAGAAACGCCCTTCACTGATATTTCCCTTGTAATGTATTTTTCAAAAGCATTAATCTGCCATTCTAGCAAATGACAACTGGCAATCACTTCTTGCTCCAGATTATGCTGAAGGATAGCGGCCCCCAACCTTCGTGGTGTCGGGGACTGGCATCACAAAGGGTTTTTGTTTCACGAACGGGGGGGGGGGGGCTGCCGACGCCACGCCCCCATGTGACCTAGGCATGAGATCAGCTGCTTGCGCTCAGCGCGGCTCCAATCACCCGCCCCCGCTGGTTTAGTGGCTATTTCAGAGCCGTTCGTGCTCCAGGGCGGGCTGGCCGAACGGTGAAGCGGAGGCGACACATCGCACAGGCAAGTAAGCCGCTTCGCCACCACGTCTGGCCCCCACCCTGGGCCTACCGCCCCAACCCCAACGACGCGGCCCGGTCCCGGGCCACAGCCCAGAGGTTGGGGACCCCTGCTGAAGGAGATGGAGGGCAGTATATGGGCCATACAGTATTGTACCTCTGGGGTTCTGTTGTGACTTGTAAGTTCCTCAAAGAATATACAGTAGTTAATCCTGGCTTTATTTTATTTTCCTCAGAGTTGCAGAGATCAGAGAAGGAAGCAACCTAGAAGATTCTATTACTTTATTGTTTTAATAATTATAGCAGTTTAATAAAAAATTGAGACATGCTTATTGGATTCTGTCCATATGCAACTGTGTGCTCGATTGGGATTTGTTACAGTGCAATCATATGTATGTCTACTCAGAAATAAGGCCCATTGTGCTAAATTGAGTTTACTCTCAGGAAAGTTTGTATAGGATTGCAACCTTAGAGTATCTAAAATGGCTCTGTAGAGTGAAACTAGGAGTTTTTCTTGGAATATTTTGTTTCAATTGCATACCTGGCTGTGTACTGACTAGTGAGATATATTGTATGAGCAGTATGGAAGGAGAAATGATAATGAATATGACATTTTGGAAAGAAAGAAGACCTGTGAAAGGGAAAAATGGATAGCAGAAATAAATCCCAGACTAATCCCAGACAGGTTGCTGAGGCTGAGGAAGAAGGCAAGATTATATCTTATAATGTGATCCAAGACTTGAAATTGATGCTACCATTATTCTTTCTCCATATTACTGAAAGCAGTACTTTGCTTTCAACAAGTAGGCCCCACTGATAGTGTGTCATGTCTGCCCATTTAGATCGTGGTTTGCTAAAACATAAATACCTTTTGTTCAGGGATGAAACATCCTGGTGCCAAAGAGTTTGATTCGGGGAATTGGGATCTTCTTTGTTTTTCTTTTTATGGCTTTGGTCAGACTCCTGTTGAACACACTTGGTACAAGTAACGGTAATTCTCAAGATATATGCTTCTAAAATTGGAGAATAATTGATGATTCTTGTGACAAGTTACTAAGGCTCCAGTCCTATGCACACTATTTGATACAATGTCACTTACTTCAGAGTAAACATGCATAGGTTTATGTTGGTTACATTTAGGTGGGGGCTGAAAATATCTCTGTTTCAGCATACATTCTTTGGATTCTGCTGAATAAACAAGCTCCCCCTCTGATACTGACTCTAATGCCTCTCCCCTTAGTTTCACACTGTTCTTTTACACTGTCTTGTTTTAAGTGGTGGCAGTCTTCTTATAATTTTATAATGTTGTAAGACATCTTGAAAAGCATTTGAGAAAAGCAAGGTAGAATATTGTATAACAATAGAAATATATTGTGTGAATAGTTCAAACGAATCTGTTAACCATCCTATTTACTGGAGAATGTTTCCCTTGTACCAAGTGTCAGGTTAATTATTAAGGCCATGTTATCAAGAACTTCTTTCCCATCTGCACGTGGATACGCTGTTTTTTGTGACACAAGCAGCTTGTATATTATTTGTGTGAGGATAACACCACTGTAGCTGAAGAATCTGTTCTACATATATGTGCAGATTTAGCTAATTGTTGCAGAGCTAATTATTTTCCTGTGGTCCTTGTCGTCAAACAGGAGGCTTATTTTGAACTAAAAAAGGAGTGAAGATCTAGTAGTACTGGCTTTGCCAGTTGACTTGGTCCTGTGTGAGCTAAGAGCCAAAATAGATGTGTTTAACAGGAGACCTGTCTGTCTGAATCGGGTTGATCTTGAGTGCACAGAAGAGTGCTGTGAAGTTTTGAAGTGCAGCATGGGGAAGCAGAAGCAGAGTACCTAAACTCCTGGCCTGTGCGTTCCTCGTCCCCCTTTTTGAAAACTGTGTTTTCTCCTGGTAGAGTTCTGCAACTGGAAGTAACTCCCAATGAGAGCGAAATGGCTGTTCAAATAGGTTTTGTGGGGGGAAAACATAGGATAGGGCAGGATTTTGGATTCTTATTCTCCCCCCCCCCCAATGACGCACATTTTCTTGCTTAATTAAACAGTTCATTAATAAGCAGAATGCTTAAAGAACTGTTTAATTAAACTGCTTTGGGTCCCCCTATGGGGGGGGGAAATGGGATATAAATCCAATAAATAATAATTAAACAGAACACTATAAGCAGCAGCATGCGGAAACGGAAACAGGAAGCCTCTAGCACTGAGGCTGCCTATAGCATTCTGTTTAAGCAAGAACTGTTTGTTAAAGCAAAAAATAAAGGTAATGGGGGTGGGGGTGTTCACCCCACCCGCGGTTTTCACATACCTGTGGGATTTTTTTTGTCCCAGAACGTATCCCCCATGGATACGGGGGTCCAACTGTAAAAAGGAGGTATTCTTGGGATTAGTGAATATGCTTAAAACAGGTGCAAAACCTCCGGAGGGCCAGTAAACTGGGTTGTATGTTGGTTCCCTTACCCCGCACAGAGCGGGGTTTTGGTGATCTGGCGGTCTGAGTAACACCAGCTGAAGTACCACTGGTGGTGCTAGTACCACTGGTTGAGAACCCCTGTTCTAGAAGTTCATTACACAATAAACCTGAACCTAGTAAACCCAAATTGAGAGCAGTTTAAATTTATTTGCAAATGAATTACTTTGTTTTTCTTACACGTGTGAAATGGATTTTTTAAACTAATATAATTTTCATTAGTGACTTATGAGAAAATGCCCCTGTTTATTTCTAACATTTCTACTTCACCTTTAAAATAAATAAGGTGGCTTAAATAAGGTGGCTCTGTCAGTGACAGAGCGGTAACAACTGGAGGATCCCCTGTTCGGGATGATTTGTGTGGCTGCCTGTGGAAAGCTGGAGGCTTGTGTTCTGAAGCTAAAGGCTGAAGCACACCGGCTCCATTGTCCGTGTGTGCCGTCCGCTGCATCTGGCGTGTTGCCAGACGTGCTGTACATGATGGAACGTAAGACAACGGAAGCCTAGCACACCGGAGCTCTCAGCCCGTCGTCGCAGCCAATGCTGGTCCACTGTGATTGGTCGCTGGGACAAGGAGGTGGGGAGTGCCAAGTGTGCTTGCAAGGAAAACTGAGCAGTTCTGCAATGAAATTTTATTGGTTCCCGCGCTATTCCATGTCCCGCCCCCAGGTTTCATGAAAAGGGTTGTGATTGGGTGCACAGAAAACGCAACGGAGAAAACGCAGCAAGAGCTGGGATTCGGCCAGGGGATCTTTCTCCAAGAACGGACCTTTCTGTGGCTCTTGGCGCCCCGGCCGGAGGCAAATCACACCGATAGAACGCAGCTGGCTGTAGCGGGCTGCAAGCATGGAGAATGGAGCCAGTGTGCTTCAGCCTTAAGTGAAGATGACTACACCGTGGAAGGAAAGCATCTGGAGTTGAAGGGTTCTATATAGAACAATACTGTAAAGACTCTTATTGGGTCTAGGCAGCTTGCCTATGTAAACCACCTTGAATAACATCTGAAGAGCAATCTCTGGAGAAGAAAGGCGGTATATACAGAAATAAATAAAATAAATACCCAGGACAGTGTACCTAGAGCAGTCGTTCTCAAACTGTGGGTCGCGACCCACCATTGAGAACAAAAGCTGCCCCCTGACCCCTTAAGGGGCGGGGACAGCATGGTGGGATTGCCGCTGCTGCAAAAGTGCCTGAAACGGCCATGTTTGTCCTTATTGGGGCTTGGGGGTGCTTCAGGGAGGCCTGTGAAACCCTCTGCAGGCCTCCCCGATCTTCGGATAGGTGAAAAACGGCGATTTTGGGGTGCCTCTGGTTTTTGCCAAAACTGGAAGTGCCTGAAAATCGCTGTTTTTCGGCTCTCTGACGATCGGGGTGGCCTCCCCGAAGCACCCCCAAGCCCCAGTAAGGACGAACATGGCGGTTTCAGGGGCATTTTTGGTAGCGGCGATCCCCAGGATCCACTGCTGCTGCTTGCCCTGCCCCCAAAAACACTCAGTTCTCCCCATCTTGCGGGGAGAACTTTGAGAAATGCTGGCTAGAGCATTGGTTTTCAAAGTTCTCCCTGCGATGTGGGGAAAACTTTGAGTGGGGGTGGGGACAACGGAAGCAGCGATCCCAGGGATCGCTCTGCCACTGGGAAAAAGTCATTGTCCTTACCTCACTGGGGGTCCTGATGGCTTCCAGGGGAAGCGGGGATCCTTCTGGTTTTCGGACGAAAACAGGAAGTGGTCATAAATCACCGCAGAGCGAAGATCTGAAGCTCCACCCCCCGGAAGCCGTCAGGACCCCCAACCAGGTAAGGATGACCATTTTCCACCCAGTGGCGACGTGATACCTGGGATTGCTTCCACAGCTGTCCCTGCCCCTTAAGGGGCGAATGGGAACCAGCGGTTCTCCTCGTGGGTCAGAACCCCCCACCAGTTTGAGAACCGCTGACCTAGAGCAATCTAGCAAGTAGTATAGTAAGCTCTCTGTGTGTTTGACTCTATGAAAGCAGTTGCCTTAAGCCAGGGGTCTGCAGACTATTGTCACCAGGCCACATCTGGCCCACCAATGCATTTTGATTGGCTGCCTGAGCCCTATGGTATTATAATTATGCACAGACCCCCCACCCCCACATCCCTTCCTGTTCTTTCTCTACCACTATGCACAACCTTCTTGCTGGACGAAAATACTGCAGTGATGGTTTCTTCTTGCTGAGAATCCAATGGAGAGAGATGTACAGCAAGCAGCCCTGCAAATGCAGATCTTTCTGCTATTGTGAACGTTCTTAGAATTCTCCAACCCACCGCAAGAACAAACATGAATGATGTGGCCCTGGCAACTGAAAATTTGGGAACCCTGCCTTAAGCAGTAGTCACCAACCTTTTCAGACCCAGGATCCAAATTCATTTTCTAGACTCGGAGTAAACTTTATTCTGACAATTCTAAATCTGCAACCCACTAAGCTTTTGGTTCAAGAGATGGACACTACATTTTTTTTTAAAGTAAAATAATGGTATTGGAGGAAAGATGTTATATTCAGTTACGCCATCTGTTTGGGAGATAGCAATGCCATGAATTCCTGAACTAATTTTTTGTTGTATAGTATCAGGGAATAAGGAATTGCAGAGTCTTGGATATGCTGGTATGTGTAGCTTTGAATTTGGTCCTCATGTTGGGATGTGTAGCTTTGAACTTGGTCGTCATGTATGTGCGCAGGCCTGCCTCATTGCCCTGGATTGTTTGCTCACTTTTTTTGCTTCACCCTGCAGTTCTTTGATTTTTCGCTTGTTAACAAATATTATTTTGGTGTTCAGCATGAATCCAGCAGAAGTTTATTAGTTATGTCCCCAGTTCTAGAAACCTTCTTCCCATTCTGTGAGAATTATCATGTGGGGTACAGCAGAGTTCAGTTTTGTCTCTCGTGCTGCTCTTCATGGCCTGATCCAGCAGGGCTCTTCTGATGTTCTTAAATGAAAAAGAGTGTGATGTTGATCGTAGGTGGGCTCGTCTGATTTGGAAATAGGTGTGGGTGGGTGGCTTTGATCCTTACTGCTCAGGTTGTGGCCAGGGCTAGCATTGTGTTTTATCAGCTTTTGTTGATACTAAGTATGTTTATACTAGCTTATGTGACGGTTTAGTCTCATAAACATACTAGCTATGTTTATGTGAACATGATGATCTTGCCTCTGTCATACAAACCTTGGTAACAGTGTATGAATTATCGAGATGCTCTGTTTCTGCTCTTAGAAAGTTGATTGAAAATTGAGACTGGTGCAGCATGCATCTGCTCAGTTTTTGTCCAGTGCTAATCATGGAAAGCCTGTTTTAAAGGATGTTCTAAGGATCTTCATAGATAACCAGTTTGTTTCTTCACCTATTCAAGGTGTTGATCTTATTTACATTTCTTTTATTTAGTAAGTTTCAAAATATGTAAAGCGGTTTACTATAATAAAAATACAATGCAACATTTTCAAAATGTTTGGTTTATGGAATCGGTTGAAATATGGTGGTATTGATGGTTGCATTCTGTGTTAGGATTGTTGTAGCATGCATTAATTTTCCTGGCATTTCTCTAGCTGTTGTTAAAAAGAGGCAGGAAATAATTTGAAAATATAAATAAAAACACAGAAGGGTTCCTATTGGATAAGGTGGTGGAATTTATATATTCTTGAGTGCTTGGCTATGTTTCTGTAGTCTGAACAAGTTTGACGTTGTATCAGCTTGTCTGATAGATTGCTGTACCATGAGTCTTCATGTAGGTTTAAAGAGAAAAGGACTTGTGGATGTGTGAAAGAGGCATAATGGACGTGATGGGAGGAAAGAAGGGTTATCACAGATTTTGAACTGGCAGGGGAGGACAGACGTTTTGGTTCTTGAGTTGTCAAGGTGAGAAATATCAGCCAGTTTGACCAATATCCTCAGGTAGTGTATATAGTATAGTACAGCACTGCACAGCATTATCGGGCCCATAGCAGGGTTCTTGTGTTAGACGTGTCAGCTTAAAATTTGAAGCGAGATGCATTTGCTGGCCTGTATTTGAAAACTAGGATTACATAAATATTGTGAATTAAAAACAAAACACATGCACTACCACATCATGTTCTCTGAAAGCTGCAAATCTAATTTCTATTTGTTTCTCACCATAACTTACATTATGACTTGTAATTTAAATGCTAACTATATTGAACAAAAGCACATATGTCATAATGAGTTTGACCTTTTTCTAGCTTTTATTGAATTGAGTCTAAGTGAAATTAAATGAAATAACTTCTATTGGGGAGAAAACCCCATCTGTCGTGATGGCTTACAACACATTGTTGGGCAGATTCCTTGTAGAAGGTAAAATGAGGTCTTTCTGTGTTGTGTTAACCCATTGGCTCTTCTTTGAGGGCAAACGTATGTGATGCATTGCATCTTATTTGGGTTGAGTGCTCTTTTTTGCTATTATGGCATAGGATGTAATCTGGTGAAGTTGACCTGAGTGCAGAAATGAGATATTTCTCAGTTACTCTTTCGCTTCATTTAATGGAAAAATGAATAAAATGTGTTCTTAATTTTTGTGGGCAATGTATTCTTATCCCAGAAGAGATCTTTGAGTTATCTCCCTACTTGAGATTACATGCTTTTGAGCAAATTCCAGAAGGCAGTCTGTCTTAACCAAAACAGAGTATCTTGTGGCACCTTAAGGATTAACAGATGTATTGTGGCATAAACTTTCATGGAGTAGAGCGCACTCTGTCACATGCATGAAGTATTGTCTTCAGTGGGCAGATATGCCACAGAAGTACAGAAAATTTGTAACAATGAGGCTGAAAGTCCATGACGTGTAAGAGGTATTGTCAATTTCTACATAATGTGGGTATACACATAATGTGTGGGTACATACAGATGCACTATGCATACACATTGCATACACATTGACAAGGGCTTTTAGACAATTTGTTTTCAACCTTAGTAGTTTAGTCTCCCCCTCTCCTCTGCTATCAATCTGTTGTTAGCTTTACAGCTAGTCCACTGATAGTTTTCCCCAATAGTGTGGCTCCATCTCAGTTCCACGGCTATCCCCGGTTCATTCAAAAGCTTGGAGATAAGAGATACATGTTTTATTTTATTACTCATATGTTCACTCTCTTTATATAGTGAGATTTCCTATATGGGTCTTGCACATCAGGGAACGACTTACAATAATTTGTAAAATTGCTGAAATAATTCTTAGGCTGTTCTTTTTTTTAAATGCATTCTAAAAGCTACATTTTTGCCAATACAAATGTTAAAAATGATAATAAGCTGTATCTTTGTTTCAAATATCTCTGAATTTGGATATGGAAAATGCAAGTTTGAATCCTCACTTAGCAGAGGCGTCACTACGGTGGGGGTGGAACTGTAAGTTCCGCACATTTCTTCTATGTGTTACGAGGAGGCCTCGCCATCGGAGCCATTCAGTGCAGTGAAGGCAATGGGCAGGAGACTCCCTGCCCGTTGCCTTCGCCGCACTGAATGGCTCCGGTGGTGGGGGTGGGGCCTCCTCATACCAGGAGGTAAATGGGGACTAGGACGGCATGCAACGTACGGTACCGCCCCCCTCCAGTGACGCCTCTGCCACATAGCCACAATGCTCATTGTGGCTATCTTTCTCCTAACCTATTTCAGTAGACTTATGGGGATAGATCTATAGCTCAGTGCTATAGTGCTTGCATGGAGAATGTCCCAGGCATTTCCAGATGAAAGAGCTGGTGTCGCTCAATGGCTAAGAGACTAAGGTGCAAGTCAAGACTCTTCTCTGGTTTGAATCTTGCCTCTACCATGGCCTCACTAGATTGCTTTAGGCAAGCCAGTCTCTTTGATGCAACTCTCCAGTTGCTTTATGGGGATAACAACACTTACATTATAGGGCGGTTGTAAAGATTACATCAATAATACATGTTAATTGGTTTGCACAGTCAAAGCACTTTACAAATGCTAAATATTATTACCTTTGTCTGAAGCCCTGTAGAGCCACTTCCAGGCAGCATAGACTGACCTAGATGGACCAGTAGTATGACTCCATGTAAGGCAGCTTCCTAGGTCTGTATTCTGAAACTAACATAACATTCTTTGCTGTGCTGATACAGTTCTGAGCACACAAACAGAAAACATGCAGTTTTCTTAGTATCTATGTTTTCAGTCATGGTGACCACATCCTGTTAAACAAGCTTTTTTTCATGGCTCAAAGCATTAGAGAGCACAAAATGGCAACAAAGCAGTCAACATTCAGCGTATTTTGTAGCTACCATCATTTCTCTTGTTTTTAGATGGATTTAAAAAGTGCTGGTCTTCATGGCTGGTAGGTAACAGGTGGGCGTAGGCCAGTCTAGGTTCTCATGGTACAAGAACTGAGGCCAGTACTGCCTGTTACTGCTTTGGAATAGTGTCATTAGACTACAGGAAGAGGAGTTGGTGCAGAGGACCAGCATGCCGCCCAATCCTAAGCATGACGCCCAATGGCGGCGTGCTGCCCAATGGCGATGTGCTTCCCATGTTGGCACAGACTGCCATAAAACAGTCTGCGCCAGTCGCAAAAGCCTCCCCGACAAAATGCTGATCAGCACGCTGCTGGGGATGCCGGCAGGAAGGCCTCAACCTTCCCAGCCACGTTGGAGGACGTCCAGACACATGCTGGGAAAGGCAAGCTGGCGGGAAGGCAGGGAAGGGCATATCAGAGGTGGGGAGGGGGTGTTATGGGAGGTGGGGAGAATCTGTCATGGGAGGCCCACGCCGGATCCTTCCCCCCCCCCTTCTCTGCAGCCTCCCCACCCCTTTTCTCTCCTCAGATTTACGCTAGCATAATTGCTAACATAGGTCCGAGGAGACCCGTTGCTGGCCATGAGGCTTACGCAGGGGTAAGGGGATTAAACATTCTCTTTCCCTGCAGAAGCTTCCCAGTCCTGCCCCCTGCACAGGATGCAGCGGCTGCCTGGGTGTGTGTGTAATGGGTAGGCTTGGTCTCTCAGTTGAAGAAGGATTAGGCTTGGTTGTTGTGAGCAAATGTTGATGCTGCCTTTGGTTGCTGCAAGGTTGGAGTCTGGTTCTCATACTGCAAAAAAAAAAAAAAGGGGGGGTCTAGTACCACTTGCTGCCCATATTGTAGTGGCCTGAGAATACTTTGTGTGTGTGTGTGTGGGGGGCTTCTTGTTCAGCATCTAACCGGCTGTAGCAGAACTCAACGGAAGAACAGTATGATGCAAGCACACGATATGTAATTGGTTTTCTTCTGTATGATGCTTGCTAATTCTGTTTTTCTTTCCAATGTCTATTCTCAAATAGTTGATTATTACTGAATATTGCGAAATGTGAAATAACTAATTTAGCTCTTTGAGGGTACTGTTCACTGGGAATTTTTTAGTGTTAATCCTACTGAAATTAATTGAAATTGTACAAGAACAAAGCTTTGCTCTTGCTCAACTGCTATTCATTTCCTGGGGGGGGGGGGAAGGATTCCCATTGGATTGTGCCTTCAAGTTCATCCATGAAGTCTACTGAATAGACTCAGGCAAGTCGTCATCTCTGACTAACCTCCCTCAAAAAGGACAGGGATTGAAGATAAAATGAGAAGGATACATTGTAGTCGTACTTGAGGAATAGAACACTGACAAAAAAAGTAAGCTGTTTTGTAAGAGCTGCTTTGATGAAGAGATGGTGGGTGCCATATAAAGTATGCAGTTTTGATATATACCTTGCATCAGCACAGATGGGCAGAAATTGTCTCGCAGTTAAACAATGAACATTTAATCTTGATATAATGTTTCTCTTATTTCTTTAATACTATTAGCATTCAGACTATCGTAGAGTTTTCTGATAAACAGTTAACTGACTGGCAGTGCAATCCTATCCAACTTACACCACTGGTGTAACCAGAGGGGGAGGCCAGGGTGGAAGGCTTTGGAGAGGAGGGGAGATTTAAATCACTTTTGAATCCCCCTTTGGAGGGGATTTGAATCTCCTTTCCATTTTGGGGCCTCCTGTTCTCCCTGCACCACTGGTCACACCGGTGGTGTAAGTTGGATAGGATTGCGCTGTGAGGGAAGAGAAGTACTATATTCATTTTGGAGAATAATGAAATGGTTTCCAAATTTGAACATGTGATTAAACAAAATAAATTTAAATAGTTATCCGTTACTACTTGGCGCCCCAATTATGGAATTCCCTCCCCCTGGAATTAAGAACGGCTCCCTCTTTAGAGACCTTTCGGCGGGGCCTTAAGACGTTTTTATTTAGGATAGCTTTTGATGTCTCACATGGTGGGCTGACTTTTTAACAAATGGCTTTTAACAAATGTAAATTCAGGTGACCCACTGGGGTTGTTTATTTTAAATTGTTTTAATTAATTGTTTTTAATTAATTAATTGTTTTTAATTGTTTTAATGTGTGTATATATGTGTATTAATGTCTGTGTTGTAAGCCGCCTTGAGTGCCCATGTTGGGAGAAAGGTGGGGTATAAATTCTTTAAATAAATAAAATAAATAAATTATACCATGCACCCAGGTTAGGCCCTCAAGTTTATATTTGAGCTGAGCTCCTCCAAGCTGCTGTTATCCAGTGGGCCATCATTTGCCACCAACTGCCAGCCCCCTCCTTTCTCCATGCACGCTGCTTATTCGTGCACAGGACACTTTTACGGAGATTGGAGCAACCATGTCAGCATCGAGAGAAAAGTTGGGTGATTGATTTTTGTATGTTGGTGAAGGTTGAGTGTGAGGGTTGAGTGTGTGGTTGTTGAGTGTTTGGGACTTCTGCGAATGGGTTAGGGGTGTGCTTAACCTCGGTCTCAGTGAGAGGGAGGCCTGGGGGGGTGAGTGGGACCTCTGCCCCAGTGAGAGGGGGGCAAGGGGTGTGGGGTGCAGTGACCCGAGCCTCGGTGAGAGGGAGGCGGGGGTTGCGGGACAGGAGTGGCTGGAGGTTGGATGAGGCGTTTTTAGATTGTGGATTGTGGATTGATTGGGAGTGTGGTAGTGACTGAGAGTGGTGTGGAGTGTGTGAGTGTTTTAGGCTGTGTGGTTAGGAAGGAGGCTCCGCTGAAGGGCTATGTGTTTGACACCTCGAGGGAGTCTGGGGGAGGGGCGGGCAGCCACTATTAGCAGAGTGACGGGTCACGGAAGATATGGCGGTGGGGGCTGGGCAGGCCGTTTCAGGAGAACGAGGGTCAGTCACAGACAGACTGTCCCCCTTTCTGGCCCTTCTCCCATCCCTCTGACCCTTGGCGGTCTGGGCAACAGTCCCCTGAGTCTGAAACTGCTGCTTTTGAACGCCAGGTCGGTCAACAATAAAATCTGCCTAGTCCAGGATTTAATCCTGGATGAAGGCGCTGACCTGGTGTGTATTACGGAGACCTGGCTGGATGAGTCGGGAGGGGTAAGTCTCTCCCAGATGTGCCCGCCAGGTTTCCGGGTATTGCAGCAGCCACGACTACAGGGGCGGGGAGGTGGAGTTGCGATAGTCTATCGTGATACCATCCATCTCACTGGGTACCCTGTCCCACGGTCCACTGGGTTTGAGTGCCTCCATGTCGTGTTGGAAGGGCGAGACAGAACAGGGATTCTGTTGGTGTACCGCCCACCATGCTGCCCAACAGTCTCCCTGCCTGAGCTGACCGGGGTGGTCTCGGCGTTGGCGTTGGAGTGCCCTCGCCTATTGGTGTTGGGGGACTTTAATGTCCACGCTGAGGCCCCGAGGACAGCCGCGGCTCAGGACTTCATGGCCGCCATGGCAACCATGGGTCTGTCTCAAAGAATATCTGCCCCGACGCACGATGCGGGACACACGTTGGACCTGGTGTTTACTGCTGGACAGGTGGATGGTGATCTGGATGTGGAGGAAATTAACATCACTCCTTTGTCATGGACAGATCACTTCCTGGTGGGATTTAGGCTTATCGCGGCTTGTCGCCTCCGCAGTGGTGGGGGACCTCATTCTATGGTCCGCCCCCGGAGGATGATGGATCTGGATGGATTCCTGAGGGCTCTGGGGGATTTTCCTGTTGACAGAGTCGGCGACTCACCCAGCGCCCTGGTTGATCTCTGGAATGGGGAAATGACCAGGGCTCTGGATCTGATCGCTCCTGAGCGTCCTCGACCAAGCCGCAGAGTCAGAGCAGCCCCTTGGTTTACTGAGGAGCTGCGGACGATGAAGCGGCAGGGTAGAGGCCTAGAGCGACGGTGGCGGAAAACTTGTGCTGACTCCGACCGGGCACGGGCTAGAGCTCATTTCAGAGCCTATTCCGTGGCGGTGGCGGCAGCTAAGAAGGCTTTCTTTTCTGCCGGCATCGCGTCTGCGGAGAACCGTCCAGCTGAGCTTTTCCGTGTGGTCCGGGGCCTGCTCCATCTGGCCCCCCCAGTAGATGGGGCGGAACACACGGTGGCTCGCTGTGATGAGTTTGCCAAGCACTTCGTGGACAAAGTCGATCGGATTCGGCATGACTTGGACGCCGCGTTAGCAGTATCTAATGATGTCCCTGAGGCACCTGTCTGTTCTTCTTCCTGGGATTCTTTTCAGCTTGTAGAACCTGAGGATGTGGACAGGATTCTTTGGAGTGTGAGACCATCCGCTTGCCCGCTTGACCCTTGTCCGGCATGGCTGATTAGGGCTGCCCGGGCGGGGCTGGCCGAGTGGACAGGGAGGGTGGTAAATTCATCTCTGAGGGAGGGGGTGCTGCCGCCGTCTTTGAAGCAGGCGGTGGTGCGCCCCCTCCTGAAGAAACCCTCCCTGGATCCCACTATTTTGAACAACTTTCGGCCAGTCTCAAATATCCCGTTTCTGGGCAAGGTGATCGAGCGGGTAGTGGCGTCCCAGCTCCAGAGGGCCCTGGAGGAAGCTGATTATCTGGATCCATTCCAGTCTGGCTTCAGGCCGGGGTTCGGGACAGAGACGGCCTTGGTCGCCTTGGTGGATGACCTGCGCCGGGGACTGGACAGGGGGAGTGCGTCCCTGTTGGTCCTGCTGGACCTCTCGGCGGCTTTTGACACCATTGACCATGGTGTCCTCCTGGGTCGGTTGGCTGGGTTGGGGCTTGGAGGCACCGTTCTGAGGTGGTTCCGCTCCTTCCTGGCTGACAGATCCCAGAAGGTGGTGCTGGGGGATGCTTGTTCGGCACCCTTGCCCTTGAGGTGTGGGGTGCCGCAAGGGTCAATTCTATCCCCCATGCTGTTCAATATCTATATGAAGCCGCTGGGAGAGGTCATCCGGAGGTTTGGGGTAGGGAGTCATCAGTATGCGGATGACACCCAGCTCTTTCTCTCCTTTCCACCTGATTCCAAGGGGGCGGTCGATGTCCTGAATCGTTGTCTGGAGGCAGTTGGGAGCTGGATGGGGGCGAACAAGCTGAAATTAAATCCTGATAAGACAGAGGTTCTTCTGGTCCAGAAGTCCACGACTCAGGTACTGGATCATCGTCCTGCTCTGAATGGGGTTGTACTTCCTCTGAAGGAGCAGGTCCGCAGCTTGGGGGTTCTCCTGGATGCGCAGCTGCTCCTGGATTCTCAGGTGGCGGCTGTGGCCAGGGGGGCTTTTGCCCAGCTTCGGCTGGTGCGCCAGCTGCGACCGTACTTGGATCGTGCAGACCTGGCCACAGTGACCCATGCCCTAGTGACATCTAGACTAGATTACTGCAATGCGCTCTACGTGGGGCTGCCTTTGAAGACTGTTCGGAAACTACAACTAGTGCAGAATGCGGCGGCCCGGGTGGTTGCCGGGGCTTGTCGGTTCGACTCAGTCGGACCGTTGCTTCGGCGGCTACACTGGCTGCCGGTTAGTTTCCGGGCACAATTCAAAGTGCTAGTTTTGACTTTTAAAGCCCTTAACGGCTCGGGTCCAGGGTATTTGAGGGACCGCCTCCTTCCTTATAATCCGACCCGTACTCTGAGGTCATCAGGGGGGGCCCTGTTGACCGTGCCGCCACTGACGGAGGTGAGGGGGATGGCGGCACGGAATAGGGCCTTCTCAGCAGTGGCGCCCCAATTATGGAATTCCCTCCCCCTGGAATTAAGAACGGCTCCCTCCTTAGAGACCTTTCGGCGGGGCCTCAAGACGTTTTTATTTAGGTTGGCATTCGATGACTGACATGGCGGGCTGGCTTTTTTAACAAATGGCTTTTTTAACAAATGGCTTTTATAGGTGACCCACTGGGACTGTCTATTTTATTTGTTTTAATTACTTGTTTTTAATTATGTTTTATTGTGTATTATGTATTTTAACATGTTCTTAACTGTAAGCCGCCTTGATTGCCCTTATTGGGAGAAAGGCGGGGTAGAAATCCATTAAATAAATAAATAAATAAATATTTAGTGAGAAACACCTTGGATTGTGGTGATTGAAGAGTTCCATTTATGATGATCAGTTCTTCCTGATGTGTATTCGAAATTAGACACAGGCTACCTGATTACACCTGCTAGTGTAAATTTTGCAAAATGTTAATCAATGTTTTTGGATAACTAGACATGACTTCCAGGGCAAACAGCCACCTAAGGCAATTCAAGACACTGTCCGAGACTTTCCTGAGCCAACATTTTAAAGAATTTAAAGAGAAATTGTCATATAGTTTTAGGCGGGAGGAAGGCACTTTTGGTGCAGAACTGATAAACTAGTCTCTCTAAATTAGGTTTATTACTCTATAGCAGGGGTGGCCATCTGGTGACCAATGGGCTAGATCCAATCTTCAAAGCAGTATTTCGTCTCTGTAAGAGCTACAACATTTTAATTAAGGTGTAAGAAAACATTTGTGCACAGTTTCACTCTTAAGAGAAAGCATTGTTTCAGGCTGTGAAATATCATGATATTCCACTTCAGTGTTGCATTTCTGTTCTTGATTTTGTATGCAAGTGTACCTGTTGGATAATAATGTTGTACGTGAGGGATGTGTCATATAACGGTGAAGTCTTGGATAGTGCCAGCTTTTCTTATGGAACCTTCTCTGCTAACCCATGTTAGTCAGTTTGTGTTTTAAAATATATCCATATTCACCATTTTCAAAATACACCTCTACCACTGTGTGGAGAGGGTGCTTTCCACTGAGAATATAGGTGATAGTCATCCTTGCTCTATAGGAAGCATTTTATGCCTTCTTCAGTGGCATGATTGCGGCATTGTGTTTGACACCACCTTGATTTTGCTTTTTAAAAAATTATACTTTTAGGCCTCTGTCTGAGGCGGTATTGGAAAGTATGCATGCAGTACCTGAGAACCTCTTTTCTTAGTGGGTGGCGCATCTGCGCCCTGCATGTCGGCCTGCTACTCCACATGGCAAACCAAATCTGGCAACCACATTGCAAATACTATTCCTGGCCTCCTTCTTTACCATTTTGCTCCTCTAATAACTTGATTGCTGCTTGATAGAACATGTAGGTTAAATGAGAATGGTTGTATGATTGATTCATAAAATGTGCAACATGCCACAATGACATACCACAGGTACCCTTAACTGTATTTGCTTTATTGTGGCTACAGTCTTGTGTAGCAACTGCAAAGTCCTGATGAGGGTTCAGGCAACATATTTGACTGGCCCTGTCAAATCACATGAGGATTAGTTCAAATGTGATTTTCTCTTTCCCATTCAGCATACCATCATGCCATTGCAGAATCATCCTATGTAAAGCAGTCTTGAGAGTTTATAGAAGAAGCTCTATCCTACTTCATAGACTACTACAACACTGTGTGCTGCATCATCGTGGTTTGATCATGTATATTAGGTATAAACACATTGACTGGCTCGTCTGGTCAATACACCCAGCCAGCTCTGCTGAATTGCATCCAAACTAGTCTCACACCTAGTTTAAGTACTACTTTAAAAACTCAGCACAGCAAGGGGTGGCTTGACACACACCTTGTGATTTTTCCCTATACAGATACCAATTCCATGTTTCTTATATTAGATGTGATAAATACATGTCTCCTTGGACAGTTGTGTTTCCCAGGACGTGGTGAAATAGATGAGAGAGGTTTTGTTATGTATTACAAACAAACATGCATGACTGTGTGTTTTTCCCCCTTCTCTATGTGGAGGTGATATAGTGTGAAAAAAAATAATCATGTGTGAAAGTAGCTTTGAACCAGCCTAGAAATCTCTGCCAAAATTGGAGACTTGCCTTTCCATCCTGGGCTCCCTTCCAGACTGGAATCTATTACTTTTATTTTGGGTATTTTACCAAGTTTATACCAAGTCTTAATTAACTGAAGCGTGTATTTTCTGGATTGTTACCCTTGAGGACCTCAGGGTGGTGCACTCCTGAACTGTTATAACAAGTTAGTTATAATGCCTTTTGCAAAGTTTGTAGTCGGAGACTTTCTGATTCATAATAATAATAATACCACCACCACCACCACCAGTATTTATATACCCCCTTTCTTGGTCATCGGATTTCTCCTCCAACTTTAATTTAAGGCGGTTTACATAGGCAGACATTTCTAAACGAAAGCAGTTTTTACATTACATTATGTTCTAATCTTGCATAGAACGCTTTGATTCCAGGTGGTTTCCTTCAAGGTCTGGCCTCTCTTTGGCATTCGCCTTCCACGCTCAGCTGATGGCACACTGCCTCCTACGCAGTGTGCCAGCTGCAGAATTCTCTCACTGAGGTTTCTGCAGCTAGTCAACGGTGTGTCGACAGCTCTTGGATACTCCGAGAGCTGTTGAGTATCTTAGTTGTTAGATTTTCAGGCATACCAGGCGGCAACTCTTCCACTGAGCCAGACCTCCTGATTACACATTCTTCCATTGATAGAATTGGTATAGCATTTACACAGTTTGCCATTTTATGTAATGGTTACAATAACAAAGAAGAAAGATGATACAACAGGAATTGGAAAACCATCTTGCTACTTGTGCAGGTAGAAAAAATATTTGAAAGAAGGGGCACCCTTCTTTCATCTGCCTTGCCAATTGCTGTTAGTCCTTTGCCACCCAGAGTCAGGGGCCCATTAAATCTTTACATGCAGCTACCACAGTCCCATTCTGCTATTTTTCTCATGCAGGAGCTATCTTGTCTACTTCTCCAGATGTTAAAGGGCTTCAGCAGGTGAAAGAGATTATTAGCAGGGTGGACCCAGGTGGATTTCCACAAAATGGAATTGTTAAATCTACTCAACTGTCTAATGGCCTGTGCTACTTGTTACAGGAGCAAAATTTTCAATTGTGTGTGAATGTATAGAATACATACATTTTCACAGTGGCGGCTGGTTACGGGTAGTGATTCATTGTAAACATGCAGTCCCTCATCTCTGAAATATGTTTTGTTTGCATCCAATTGTGTGTGTGCCTGCTTGCTCCTTGACTTGAAAAACAATTTGATGTCTGTGGGAGTAACTGACGGGAGGATTTCTAGTATAATGTAAATAAACTTAATTTGACCAAGACTGTTATGTATTTTGTGAAAGGAAGTGAACATGGTTTGTCCTCCAAAATGAAAAGGGAAAAGAAGCTGTTTCTGTTTTAACCGTTCTGATATTTCCTTTTTTAATAAACTGGGAAGATGTTCTAGAAATAAGTGGGTAGGTATCCTTTAAAGAGGAAGGTGAATTGTAGGAAGCAGTTGCTTATGTCAGAAGATAAAATGTTTGTTACACGGTTAAAAGCCACGATAAAACATAAACAAGTTAAAACTATTTAAAAACAGTTTAAAAACAATAAAAACAAGCTAAAACGTTTGCAATGGTAAAACAGAAGAATGAAACATTACTACTGCAAACGTTAAGCAGTAATGTTTCATTCTTCTGTTTTACCATCGCACAGCTGCCTGCCATGCCTGCAACCTGATGAAGTTCGTTGCATGACGAACGAAACGTTGTTTTAACTTGTTTTTAAACTGTTTGTTTTTAAATAGTTTTATCTTGTTTTTATGTTTTATCATGGCTTTTAACCCTGTAACAAACATTTTATCTTCTGCTATTATTGCTGGCCATGAGAATCTTACCAGTAAATCTTACTTGAGGTTGCTTGTGCATTTGCTTTTTCTTGGAGCATATCTGCACATCTGCTTCCTCAGATTAATTAAAGTCATATTTGCTAGAATGCTTGATTTTTCTTGAGTCAATACCATAAGGCATTTTCTTCATTTGCCTTGTCAATGACTGCAGTTAGTTTTCCAGTGGGGAATAACTCTGATGGTCATTTGCCTGCATTCCTTCTGTTCAGAATTCTTTACACTTTTTAGCCATGAACTTTATATATGTTCACGCATTTAATTAGCTGGCTTCGCAACAATCATTTCTCTACTTTTGTACTATATGCTTCAATAGTTGGTTTTATTTGCTCTGTTGTAGAATATGGAACTCAGAATTTTAGATCACATTGGAGTAACCGGTGCTGCAGTATTGGTGTGGCTTTTTATTAAAGGGCTTTTAGGCTTCATTAGGAACCTAGCAGGCAACCCCCGGACCAATTGGGCCTTCTATCAGATTATGTAATCAAACAGTTCCTATTGGCTATATCATTGTATGCTTTTGAAAGGTCCAGCAGTAATATCTTTTCAGACCATTGCTCACAATGAAAGATCATGAGGAAGTTCTGGAATTGCAAGCTGGAACTACAGCAGAGCTATACTGTGTCATGTCTCCACCCCCATCTGTCAGAATTTCCTCAATGGGTAAAGAGCAGGTTTGTTATGAGAGAAAGAATCTTTCTTAATTTTGAACAAACAAAGCAGAGAACTTCCAACATTTTCTAACCCATTTGGGACTTCTCCATACATTAAGAGTATCATGTTAGCATCTCCTTGAAATGACACACTTTATTTTATTTATTTATTTATTTATTTTATTTAAATAATTTATATCTCGCCTTTCTCCCAGCGAGGGCACTCAAGGCGGCTTACAAAACATTAAAATACACATACAGTACATTAAAAATAAATTAAAAACAAGTAATTAAAAACAATTAAAACGACAACTAAAAACAAACAACCCCAGTGGGCCAACCTATATTTACTTTGTTAAAAGCCATTTGTTAAGAAGCCATTTGTTAAAATGCCAGCCCACCATGTCAGACATTGAATGCTACCCTAAATAAAAATGTCTTAAGGCCCCGCCGAAAGGTCTCTAAAGAGGGAGCCGTTCTTAATTCCAGGGGGAGGGAATTCCATAATTGGGGCGCCATTGCCGAGAAGGCCCTATTCCGCGCTGCCATCCCCCTCACCTCCGTCAATGGCGGCACGGTTAACAGGGCCCCCCCTGATGACCTCTGAGTACGGGTCGGATTATAAGGAAGGAGGCGGTCCCTCAAATACCCTGGACCCGAGCCGTTAAGGGCTTTAAAAGTCAAAACTAGCACTTTGAATTGTGCCCAGAAACGAACCAGCAGCCAGTGTAGCTGCCGGAGCAACGGTCCGACTGAGTCGGACACATATAGAACCTTCTGTAATATGTAGTCCTGATACCCACACAGCACCAGCAATGTGCAGCTTACTGTGGAAGATCACTGCACCATGCAGCGGCCATTTAAAGCAGTTTTTTTTATTCTAAGTGTACATAGATATTTAACATCAGGTAACAGGACCTATAGCAAGAAGCATTGAAAGCATATTGTGCAGTTCATTCCTCCAAGTTTAAAATCTCTTATCAGTAGTTGGGAAAGTGAGGAATTTTATCGCATCAAGGCTTGCTTCAAAAGTCCGTACTCTTGCAATTGTACTGGGAGCGAGAAGTCCTATTCAAACTCCATCTATCATGGTAGCTATGTGCCAACTTTGAGAAACATCACTTCAGAGCGTCTCTACCTGTATTTGTCCTCGGTTACTGTTTAGGGGTTGTGGTTGGTGTGTACTGTGGCCTTTCCTGGAACCCCTGTGTATACTCAAATCCACATAAAATCAAATCCGTGGTGAGGGGCTGGGGGCGGCGCCACAATACCTTATTTTTCGGCTGTGCCAGGCCCACCGCCCACTTCTTGACTCCTGCACGCCTTCTAACTCGTCCAAATGGCAGGAAACAGTGTTTTTTAAAAAAGCAATCAAAAGCAACTCCCGGTTTTGTGTTGCAACCAGAAGTCGCTTCTGATCACTTTTTTTTTTACTGTTTACACCTGTTTGGATGAATTAGAAGGTGTGTGGGAGTCGAGGATGGTGGGCTGAAAAATAAGGTACTGTGACAACGCTCCCACTCCCAGTGGGACTCCAACTTCCAGGGTTATCAATCTGTATTGAGTCAAATCTGTGGGTTGCTAACCCGCAGATGAGGAGGGCCCGCTGTATTTGCATAAATATAATTTAGATATCATTTTATATACAATAACTAATGATATACTATATATCCGCTCTGCACCACCCTCCGCAGTCTGCAACATGCTTCTTACTCAGCTTCTTGTTGAAGAATGCTCTGTCTTGTTGGCGCATGAAGGCTGGGTAGCCCTGATTAGTGCCCCATCATGCATCGTGTTATGCAGGCCAGGCATGCAAAAACCCAAAGGAAAAAAAGACCTGCTGAGTTGCGCTAAGCACACAACGTTCAGAGAAAAAGTCCTTCCAGCTTCCTTGACTGAGTCACGCTGAGTAGTGCCCCTTCATGCATCGTGCTATGCCAGCCAGCAGTGCACAAAAAAAGTTTTTTTAAGTGGTTCCCAATCTGGGAGGTGTGGCTCCCAGGGGAGCCGTGGATACCAGGCTGGCGAGCCGCGGTGTGCTACAGAACCCCCTCGGAATACAGTGCAATGCCTATTGACACGCATCAATATAATGTAATGGGGAGCTGCGACCAAGGGTCACCAATGGTCAAGGGAGCTGCGGGTTGAAAAAGTTTGGGAAACACTGTCGATAAGGGGTAATATACCTGTACTAGCTGCTTATAAGTTGCTAACTACAATTCTGGTTATATGACCTTGTCCTTCTAAAACTTCAACTTACCTGAACTCTATATTCCTAAGATACTACAGTACTAGTTCCCTAGGTCTTGCATGGTCCAAGAGACTTCCCCCTGTTCCATATACAGACATATAAGAAGCGTTTTCTATTACTTCTCCACAGTTTTGGAACTATGTTCCTTCATTGCATTCTGAAGATGTTAAGAACTAGGGATAGGTTGGGTTTTCTTCCCAACCAGAATTTAGGCTGGAATTCCAACAGACTTGAACTTCTTGCATTCTCGCAGTTTGAGCCAGCACTTGAAATAGCATGCTGTGTCAGCATAATGCAACCTGAGCATATTGTAGATACAGTCAGGCCTTGTCGTGCATTCCTGGTGGCCTCTGATTTGGCAAAAAAGTTATTGTTACTGCTCCATTGTTAGGGGCCTTGGTACATATGAAGCAAGGCTTATCATAGTCTGAAGGTTTTCCTAAGCTGAAATAGGGCTTTTCTATTTTAGGGAGCGAGATTCCCCCCCCCATTTGCCCTGCCTTGTCACTGTGCGCACACACTTATACATGTTTGCAGTGAATTTTGAATTCCATAATTTATTCTGGAGTTCTTGCAGAGCAGTAGTGCTCAATTCCTGACTCTACCAAAATTTCTTTGGAATGGAACCAAGCAGTTCCCTTGTACTTATCGTTAGGTCTTATAAATTGGTGTTTGGGCTGGCTTTTAACAACTTTTTAAAATCGATGTCTGAGTGTAACATATACAGTACATGTATATAATGTGTGGTGTGTGTAAGTTTCCCTCTTTTTAAAGTGTGTAGCTGGCCTGTAAATTGAAGTACGTGATTTAAATGGTTAGTCACATTTTTCTCCTAGAACAAGTCCAGTGGGGTAACTGGAAGACCACACAAGCCATCTTGAGTGCCCTTTCTGGGGGGTATAAGGCCATTAAATAAATACATTTTCATTTTGTTTTCAGGGTTGGCATTACTGGATGACTGCTTCAATGCAAGCCGTACCTAATGTATGAATTCACTTTAAGCAGCTTACACTGTATTTTGTGATTTAAAGAATACTGATAGCTTTTTTCATCTCTCTGTAAGCAGATGGAAGATTATCCTATTAGTCCCTGGGTATAGTTCCTTGTATGGGGTTGAAGTATTTGTCTGATGTAGTAATTTTTGTTTTTGTCAAAGTTCTGACATAGTAAGCTGAAACAATGCTATATCTATAAATATTTAGGGTGCAATCCGATCTTACTGAGGCTGCCATTGTATCCAGCGGCGCAGCGAAAATGGGAGGCCCCAGAACGGAAAGGGGATTTGAATCCCCTTTCCGTTCTGGGGCCTCCCATTTTCACAGTGCTGCTGGTTACAACGGCGGCCTAAGTAGGATTGGATTGTACTTTAGTTAAATTTCAGCCATGATAAGGCTTCTAGAACAGAAGCCCTGTAAAACTCTGACAAATTGGGTTTTTGTTATACCTCCTGGAGATTGCAGTTTCTTTGAGACTGTAGCCCTTTTGTGCTGTAGCCCTTAATCAGAAGTTGGAAAGAGGTGTTACCAAAAGTTGTTGTTAAGTCGTGTCCGACCCTTCGTGATCCCATGAACCATATCCCGCCAGGCCTTCCTGTCCTCCACTATCTTCCTGAATTCGCTCATTTTCATGTTCGTTGCATCGGTGATGCTGTCTAACCATCTCATCCTTTGCCTTCCCCTTCTCCTTTTGCCTTCAATTTTTCCCAGCATCAGAGTCTTCTCCAGAGAGTCCTCTCTTCGCATTAGGTGGCCAAAATATTTGAGTTTCAGCCTTAGTACCTGTCCTTCCAGGGAACAGTCAGGGTTGATTTCCTTTAGGATTGACTGATTTGATCTCCTAGCAGTCCAAGGGACTCTCAGGAGTCTTCTCCAGCACCACAGTTCAAAAGCATCTATTCTTCGGCGCTCAGCCTTCCTTATGGTCCAACTTTCGCAACCATAAATAAGTTACCAAAAATAAGTCCTAGTAATACAGGTTTGTTTGTTTTTTACAAGAGTCATTTTTGGTCTGTAATGCTGCTGCTCATGTTGGCAGATCCTGTAAGCCAGTGTTTCCCAAACTTTTTGGACCTGTGGCTCCTATTACGTTGATGCCTCCCAGTTGGCATTGCACTGTTTTCTGACAGAATTCCGTGGCACTTTGTGGCTCCCCTGGCTGGTTTCCGTGGCTCCCCTGGGAGCCATACCTTCCAGTTTGGGAATCACTGCTCTAGGCTGTTGAGACCTGCAAGGATAAGCATGACTTCGTTGATGCATTATTGTGGCTTCCCAGTGTTGGGTACTTGCCCATGTCTGATGTGGGAGAAAATGCTTCTGTCTAGGAGAACCATTAAATATTTACTGATGTGTATTTATCACTTAAAGCTACTGCCTAGTCCTAATTGGAAACCGACTCTATCCCACCCCCCTTGACCAAGATGGACATGTTTGGCTGCCCAAATACCACTAAGCGCATGCCAACCTCAGCACTGCAGGCACAGAACAATTTCCCTAATCTACAAACACACGTGGGACTAGAAAATGAAGTTTCAAACAAAGACAAAGGCATCTTGCAAAGTATGGCCCAGCAGGTTTTCAGGCTGCTGAACCTGCACAGGAGCTTCTGTGGAGTTAAAAATGTCAAAACATACAGAAAAGTAGGCAAAAAATGGGATTCATCACAGGAGGACTGTGTGTACCTTTACATCTTGGTCCAGTTCTTCTCCACTCAGTGAAGGATGTGCATATGTTAAGGAGAAGATCAAAGAAAAATAGGGATCTGTTATGTCCTTTGAAGATCTCTGTGTATGCAGGTCTGCAGCTGCCTGGACCAGATTGAACTCTAGGTGGCGGTTGTTTAAGAATTAATAAAACCAATTTTAAATAGTCGAAGGAAAGTACAGGTAACAAAAAATTAAGAAATAGTGAAAGGAATTTAGCTTGAAATTCAGTTAGTAAGGCAGTGAGTATAGAAGCAAGTTGCATGGGACCCTATGAACCCGGCTTACAGGGGAATGGAAGTGTAGAAGCAAGTTGAAAAAGTGGATGTAACTGGAGGGTGTAGTCACTTTGGAAGCAAACCTCTTACAGAGGCCTCTGCAGGCCATTCTGAGGCTCGCGACCCTGAACAGACCTCTGGAGAGGTCTCAAACTTCAGAGCTTCAAAAGGGTAGGATAGTATTGCTTAATGATGGGGTTTGGGTGCACATCCCTGTTATTAAGGGGGACACACCTGTACCTTGAAACAGCCAGCTCTTTCTGGCCCATTACTTGTGCTCCTGTGTGAAAACACCACAAAGTATTTACTGTGCCAGCGCGGAAGCGCCTCTGTAACTTGGATGTCCATAACTTGGGGAGCCAGTGAATTTGGGGGGGGGGGAAACCTGCATTACTCCACATGTATTGAAACCATTATCTTCATAAAACCACTCTCACAGCTTGAGAAGTGTTTTGGGGGATTCATTTTCTGTAGTAGTTCGTATTACTTATTTCTTGACTTGAGTCACATTTGCCATCTTATCAGGATGCAAGAGCAGAGTCCAACTTAATGTACTGGTTTTTTGAGTGTCGTGTTGGCTTTTCTCTTCTCTCATGCCATTGTGATATGAAGTGCTATTTAAAAAAGGTAGTAGCATGTTTTCAGTTTAAACTGTCAAGCTTAATTGAGCAGTTAACAGGCTAATAAATTGGGGAAGCAGATACAATAAAGCTGTCAGTTTGAGAATCATTATGAAGTGTTGGTGGTAATCTGTCCTCTGTTTTTTAATTCATGGTGTTCAGTGTCCATCAGGGATGCAAAAAATTATGTAGAGCTTCATATGGAGATCATGACTAGTGAAAAGAGGCCAGTGAAAAGAGGGATGTAGTAGGCTAAAGAAGTGGTCTGAAGTCCCCTGAAGCTATGGTTCTCTTGGATGTTGTTTTGTAAATGAGCAGAGAAGTGCTGTGCATAAAATATTTTATTGAACTATTATTGCTTTCCTTGCTTATTTAATTTAGAAGATACGTTCACTCAATTTACATAATTCTCCAAGCGATGAACTGAAAATATCAACTCCCACCTTGATTTCCTTGTTTCCTTTGCCCAGTTTGCCATAATGCCCAAATTTAGCAAACAATGGTAGTGGTAACCATCGTTTACAAAACCTTTTTGAAATCTTGTTTAACCATAGTTGAATCAATTCGGAGGCTACAGCAAGCTTGGGGGGAGAGGAGTAGGTGTGTACTACTGTCCTCCAAACAGTGATTTACAGAGTCAGAATGTTACATCTACCGTATTTATCGGCGTATAAAACGCACCGGCGTATAAGACGCATCTTTTTGGCCCTGGGTTTCAAGAAAAAAAGATTTAAAGCATTTTTGGGCCACTTACTGCTTGGCTGCTTAATTAGCTAATTTACATAAATTGCACAAAAATACCAGGATCTCTTTTAAAACACACAGCAATAAGATGCATGAACAAAATGCACCAGAACATAAATCCCAAGTAAAAAAAAATATCCAGACTCAACTCTTTCCCCCCCCAACCATGCACAGTTTCCAAAGTAAACAACATAAAAGTACCAAAAAACCCCCCAGACTCAACTCTTACCCCACCCCACCTATGCAGTTTCCAAAGCCTCCCCAACTAGGTCCAGTTCAGAAGCTTACCGAAGCTGCATTCAATCAGCATCCAGGAGAGCTGGAAAGACTAGGCCCTCTGCAGCTCAGCTGAACTGAACTGAGCACAGTGCCCTCTTCTGGCTGCTGAGAAGCTGAACTCATGCACGTGCATAAATTAAACCCGACAAACAGCTGTAGATCGGATAGATTAGTTAGGGAAGAAAGCACAAGGGAGCTCTCAGGCTCTGGAAAAACGCGGTAAGCCCGAAAATGCTTTAAAACGGGCAAGGGGGGAAAGGGACTTTTTTAGTATTGGCGTATAAAACGCACCCTACTATTTTGGGTCACAAATGTAGACAAAAAAGTGCATCTTATACGCCAATAAATACGGTAAATAAAAGTAAAAACCTGATCCCAGAATGATGGAAATAGGGTTTTTCTGATCCTTTAGTCTTTCTTCTCCTTAAAAGCAATATAGGAAACCCCTGTGATGAACTAGTTCTGAAAGTTTGAAACGCAAGTGAGTGTATATCATAAATTGGTCATTTGGAATGCTAAATAAAAGTGGTGTTCCTTGTTTTTATAAGTACTGCACAGCAATACCTTGCACTTCTGTCTGGTTAGGGACCAGAGCATGGATGAAAGTCAAAAATGGATGAATGTCAAAGCCTAGCCTTATTTAGCTTGCAAATTTATTTTGGCTGGTGAAAAATGTAAATAACTGACTATATAACACATGCAAATGCATACGAAACCTAAATAAACAGAAACAAAGAAAAATAAACATAACATCAACAATGTTGTGGAAGGTTGGATGAAATCGGACAAAGGAGGAAAGCATGTGGATGAAATTAGAAAATGTGGTTATAATTGAAAATGGTTGAAAGAGCAAAATGATGAAAGTCTAATGGATGAAAGTCAGGGTATTGCTGTATTACAAGGAGGCCCTAATTTAATACAGTTGTATTCCTTAGCTTGGTTGCTATATGAAAGCCAGTTATAAACTTGGTCCTGTGCCAATTAATAACAATATTGTTGAGCACTGTCTGAGCGTGTTGTTGATGCAATGTTTAGTGTATGTTAGCTTCTGACGTAGGAATTGGAAATGGAAACTTATGCTGTGTTTTGCCATCAACCTGATTTTTATGAGGCTACCTATTAAGAAATGCCGAGCCTAATGTGCTTGCTTCTAGCAGAGTGCAACGGCACGCTTGCTCCAAGGTCGTTCTCCGCTGACGAAAGTAAAACAGACAAGGAAGATGTCCACCACCAAGACTGTATTTACAAATTTACAGATAAGCAGCTTCTTATATACAAAACTCCACAGCATAGACTCCAGCTCTCTCCAACTCCATACAACAACCCACATAGGTAGGCTCTGCCAGCCTCCTTATATAGTGCTTTACACCAATCCTAGTGCAGCTTGAAGCATCTCATTATCTATTGCATCAGCCTTTGTTCACAGGTGCTTAGTCACAGTGATTCAGCATTTTTTCACATTACATTACATTACATAGAGATATTTACATATACAGAGTCCATGGTAGCCATGCTTGCCCAAACATCAGGGCCCTTCACTATTCAGACTAGAAATTTTAGACTTGGTGATCTAACCCTGACACTACCACTGTGTAAACTCTGAGGGACAATATTCAGTTGTTGGTACTTTTCCCCGCATGCTTACACATGATGATCTAGCATGCTTCTATCCTCTGTTTAGTGGGAAATTCTTGAATTGAAAGATGTCACAAGATCTCCTTTGATTCTTGAAATTCCACTGTAGAAATAGTTTTCAGTATCTCAGATTTGATGAGATCCTTCACTTTAATAATGACAGTATCTCTGATTCAGATGTTCACTTCTGCATGTGTCAGTGGGACAGTTGGGTAAGTATTTGAACTGGGGTTTGCATCTGATCTCTCTGTACAAAGCAGTAGTGGATAGGAGACTGAGGAAAAGAACCCAGGAAAACAGTGTAGTGTTTTGTGGATTATTATTTATGCAGGAGCATCAGAGTGCAGGCATCTTAGACAGTTGAACATGCAAAGAAAGATAGGCGTCTGCTCCTGAAGAATTTACATTTCCATATGTTATAATGAATAATCTCTGTGTTGCAGACCAAGGAAAGAAGGCAAGATACTGTTTACCACTGCCTTTATCTACTACCTTGAAATTATCATGTCAGTACACGTGTTTTTTTGGCTTAAATCACATACTCTTAGTTAATCTGTGTTCTTCTGAATGAATCGGAACATGAAAAAATGGTGAAATATTAGAAGTACTTAGATATTCTCTCTTGGGTTTTGCAACTCTGTAAACAAGAGAATTTTCAGGTAAAGAGAATTTTCAGGTAAAATTATGAATAGAGTCCTACTGTAGATAGCTTGGAAACAGTTTATTATTATTATTATTATTATTATTATTATTATTATTATTATTATTATTATTGACAGTATTTATATACCGCTTTTCAACAAAAAGTTCACAAAGCGGTTTATAGAATACCTATGCAAATGTACTCCAGTTGAATTTTATAAATGTAAATTTTGTAGAAACACAGCTCTTTTTGTCACTTCAAATAAATTAATGGGAATGTAGAGGCTGTCTTGGATAAATGTTATGGCAGTATGTCCAATCCAGAGGCTCTTGCTGCCTGCCTAACATATTTTATTTATTTTATTTAAAAAATTTATATCCCGCCTTTTCCTATGCCGAGAGGCAAATGCCCAAGACATAGGGACTGATAATGGGAACCTCTTTGCTGCATCTCAGAAAGACACTGAAGTACAATCCTATTTAGGAATGTCCCATTCTAACACTCAACCATTCTGAGTTTCCTGAGAGCAGAAGGTATAGGGATGAAGTAGTACAGTTGGCCATTCATATCCATGGGGGTTCCGTCCCGGAAACCCCGTGGATGCGAAGATCCGCAGATACATCTGTGGTTGGGGTGGGAGCGAGGGGTGCACCACAGAAAAAGTCGCTTCTGTTTCCAGATCGGAAGTCGCTTCTGATCACTATTTTTCTTTTTTACAGGCATTTTAAAACCTTAGAAAGCACCTCGAGAGGCAAGAAGCAGGCGATGGGCCCACGCAGCTTTTAAATTAGGTGCTGTGGTGCCACTCTCTGCCCTCAGTGGGATCCCTCCTCCGTGAATGGCCATCTGCGGATAGTCAAATCCACGGATGGCTAATCCGCGGATAAGAAGGGCCCACTGTAGCTATTCCTAGTTAGCATCATCTTTACCAAGTCATTCCTCTGATCTTATAATAGACATGATGTGCTCCTGCTTTGTCATAAATATCTGTCCGAAAGGATGTTGGTATGCGTCTCTGCCTCCTGGGTCTTAGGACAAGAAATCACTTTGGAAGTGCTTTATTCTTTGAATTGATATGAAGAATCCTGAGAACATGTTTTTGGTCTTGTATTGCTGATACAAATGATTAAACATATTTTTAATCTGAGTGTGCTTGTTTTGGTCTGCTGGATGACCAATTACTGTCTCAAGGCTAGTTTTTGGAATTATGTCAGATCATCTGTTTGAAAATTAATGTGCTATGCTTTAATTGTCAGATTTTATAAGTCTTCGCTTACTGGATGGCATCTCGGGTATCTTTCATACTGTTGTTGATTATCTTACAGATTGCACTATTCTAGAATTTTATTCTAGGTTTTGTCATTTAAATAAAATATCCTGAGCTTTAACAGTGGTCTCACTGAGGTAGTAAACCTCTGACTGGGCTGTACCACTTCTGACTACAGGTAGGGAGTCACAGATGTTTCTTCATGGAAAAAAAGATTTCTACACATAGAAAACTAGGAGACTAGGCTAGAACTCTGACATGTGAGTTTTCTGTACATAGGAATCTCTCCCCCACCTCACCATGGAGGGAGTATGCATTCTCCACCTTCATTCTGTAGTAATACATCTTGGACACAGGTTTCCCACCTCAGCGGGAAATAGACCAATGTCACTAGTGTAAAATGTTCTCTAGTTTCCTCTGTATCATCCTTTTGGAAATGTTAAGGATGTCACCACATGGCCCTGACCGCAAGAGCAGATTAAAGTACGTAGGCTGAATTATTTTATCTGTGACATTATCAGGCTGTCTCATTTTTGATCTCTTAATGGTATTACAACAAATCCTCTATCTGTAATGGAATTAGTCCATTAATCTTACTATTGAGCTTTAAAAAAATTTTCACTGTTGCAAGCAAGATGTATTCTTTGTAGTTAAAACAATAACAAAATAATCAAAAAATAGCCTGTTACAAACTGTGCTAAGAACATATATACAAAATTTATTGTAATGATTACACCTATTAAATAGTCAGGTTGTTATTGCTTTCAGAGGTGCCATTTCAAAGTGTCTAAGAAATGAAGATTTTGATGGGGAAGGGGGAAAGGTCTACTCTTGGTTACATTCAAGATTAAATGGCCATAGTTTGGCAGCCTTCTTGCCCAAAGTGAGATACATTTGAAAGTGAGATACCATTCTCCATTAAGCCTTGCTGTCATGACTGAGTAAAAGCCTGTGTGTGGGTTCCAAAGGGGAGGCAGGGAAAACTGGGCTCTTGTTATGCCGTGTGGAAATCCCTTTGTATAGGGAAGTCTTGTTCCATAGTATGTATGTTAAAAAAAAGTAAAGGTGACCCCTGACAATTAAGTCCAGTCGTGTCCGACTCTAGGGTGTGGTGCTCATCACCATTTCAAAGCCGAAGAGCCAGCGTTGTCCGAAGACGCCTCCGTGGTCATGTGGCCGGCATGACTCTCCTTGCCACAGCGCGTAGCATGCGGCTGGAACACGGAGCGCTGTTTACCTTCCCGCAAGTGGTACCTATTTATCTACTCGCATTAACATGCTTTGGAACTGCTAGGTTGGCAGGAGCTGACCAAGCAACGAGAGCTCACCCCGTCGCAGATTCGAACTGCCGACCTTTTGATCGACAGCTCATGGTTCAGCGGTTTAACCCACTGCGCCACCCGCTGGCCTAGTATGTATGTTACCAATACATAATTTGCAATACATTTTGTGTTAGGATTTGCTCATTTGTTAGAATTTGGAGCAAGGAGCCTACCCCATAAACCTAGCATCGCCTGGTAGAATTAGAATTATGTATGAGACACAAAATGTAAAGCTTCCTAATATTGGTGTTGCTACCAGTCATAAAACTTGCATAGCAAGATGTGACTGAATATGCAATTAGTTTGTTTGTGGATCACAATTATAGTTTGTGGTTCGTGAAATGTGCTAGATTATAAAATCCTTGTTGTAGTCATGTTTAAATTAGATCCACAGTTCTGGTCCATGTTACATATGTATATGCTTTGTGTGTGATAGGATTTTAAGTGGTCCTTGTACTTGTTATTGGTATAGCCGTATGTCACCAAAAATATGCCATGTCTCATATCTTTTGAGAACAGCATTAAATATAGAATGGAAATTATGCTGACTGGCTTGTCCCCCTCCCCCCAACTTGCCTTGTTTGATTAAAAATCACCATTAAGGTTTCTAGATATTCAGACAGAGAATCTGTTCTAGGACCTTAGATAGTTTTTGCTAACTTGATTGTCCATTTTGTGATTTCTGTTCTTATTCCTGTGATAAATTAATTGTTCTTATTGTATCAACAAATAATTTGGTGTATCATTAGTGAGTTTAAAGTAGGGCACTTATTAAGTGGAGTTGGGGGCAGCAATATTTTATCACGCCTATTAAAATTTATCAAATTGCTCTTATTAGAAAAATGTCTTTTCCCGATTTGGAAGAAAGGCCTGCAGTACAAATTTAATGAGGTTTATACATAAATGATTGAAGTGTAATTGTGTCGTGCTCCATTATATTCATTTTTTGTTGCTTTTCAAATGGATGCCTCCAGAATTCTATGGAAAAAATACGTATGGTAAATCTGCCATTAAAAAAATTATGATTAGATAGAAGTTACAGGTGTAAGATTTGACTGCCTTTTCCAGATAGTTTTAATTTTCATAATTTTACATAAATGAGTATCTGTGGGATTAAACTGTTCAAAAGAAGTATCTTTTTAACAGATGGGAAGGAAATAATTGTTTCAGATAATCATAGTTTGACAATGCTGTACTAATTTTCCTTTCGCAGAATGTTGGTTTTGAAAGCTCAGGGAAGAAGTAGCAGGGAAAAAAAGTAACCCAGTGGTAAGTGCTTTGTAAAACAAATAAAAAAGGTAAATTTTCAAACACCGTTTTTAAATTACTTGTGATCGAGAAGAATTTTATATGCACAATATTGGAAGAATTCGGAGATACCTTCACTGGAAGATTGGTGGCTGAAAGTTTTGGACTATGCTGAAATGGATAAACTTACAATTTTAATTAAGGAAAAGTCAGTTAACCTTTTCGTGAATAACTGGAAACCATTTATTGATTTTTTTAAGATACAGAAGAACGATGTGGTGATATGTGGATTTAATGAATATTTATTTATTTATTTAAAAAATGTATATCCCGCCTTATCCCATGCCGAGGCAAATGCCCAAGGCGGCTTACAACAAAAATTAAAAACAGTTTAAAATACAGAATAGAATGTGGGTGTTATTTTGGCTTAGTTGGATATTATATGTAGAAAATAGTGAATAGTATGCTAGTAGGATGTATTGCTTCGTGCTTGCTATAACTTTATGAAATATGTATTTTTATTTTTTAATATACCAATAAAATATATAGAAAAAAGAGAATAGTTGTAGTAGCTTAATGTCAAATAAAATATCATGGATATTGTTGAATGTATGTATGCCAATACAAATAATCAAAATGATGAAGCAATATGAAGATCAAGCTCGGAGCGTGGTGAGCGGAGCTGGAAGGGCCCGCCCACAGTCCGTTTGGCTCTGAAATTTGGAAATCTGGAAGCAATTGGCATGATGATGTATGGCATTATCCTGTCATTGCTGAACTACGTCCGGGTTGCCAGGGGGGTGTTCCGTGGCGCCTCAAGTTTCGCTGCACTGGTCTCCCGACGGTTGGGAACTGCTGATGTAGGTATTCCTGCCCTGGTTTGCAGACGAGGTGAAAATTGTAATGGATTGTGCCTTCTGCTTGCCTTGATAGAAAGCAGCAGAGCACAAAATATCTATGACTTATTGACCTTAAAAAGGCTTTGCAGGTATTGTGAAAAACATCACGTTCACAATTTTCTTTAAATACATCTTTGATATTTGATAAAGTATGTGCCAGTGCTTTAGTGAAACTTCCTAAGCCTGCTGCTATTTTAACAAGCTAATTTTTTTCCCCATAAGTGCCTGAAAATGACAACAAAGAGGAACTTGTTTGTGCGGTTGGTTCCATGCCGCTGTTTGCGTGGAGAAGAAGAAACTGTCACTGCACTTGATTACTCTCACTGCAGCTTGGAGCAGGTGCCTAAGGAGATTTTTACTTTCGAAAAGACGTTGGAAGAACTCTATTTAGATGCTAATCAAATTGAAGAGCTTCCAAAGGTACGTGGTGGTCTAATATTTTTGTGCATGCATGCACGCACAAGAGAAGGAGTTCGTATTTGTGCTCAAGCAGACGGACAGTTACACAAATATTTTCTAATGTTATAACTAAGTGCAAAAATGCTGATAGTACAAAACCCAGCTCAAAGATCCTGCGCAAGTCCATCACTTGAAATAGAGAGAACCATGTACAGTACCCTGAACTCCAGCGAGGAAGGGCAGAAAATAATAAATAAAATAGGATTTGGGCAGCGCGATCCTGCCTAAAGATCCATGGGCAGCCCTAACACCGCCAGCTGGATCCTATCCCCATTCTGGACAGATCTGTAGCGGCCCAGATGTCTCCTCAGGAGAAGGGGACGTTTGTCCCCTTCCCCTGGTGTAGCGCTGGGAGGACCCAATGGCCTTCTTGGATTTCCGCCAGCTCTAAGGCTGGTGTAAATCCGAGGCGGCCGTCTAATGGCTGCCGAGCCTGGGAAAGGGACGGGGATGAGGCAGCCGCCATCCCCGCTCCTCCCAGGTCGGCTCGACCAACCGCTGCCCTACCTCGCCGCCCAGCCCGCCCTTGCACTCCCCGGCAGGAGACTTGCCTTCCCCGGTGGTGGCTGTGGTCGATCTGGCGCCGGAGTGAGGGTTGTTGGCCTACGCGCCGGCGGCCCTTACACAAAAGTAGTCGCAAGCGTGCTTTACAGCATGTTTGCGACACTTTCAAATGGCGGAACATGTCCTCCGCCATTCAAAACTTCGACTGGATTCCGCTCTGAATCAGGTTTGCAATCCCTGAATAAGACTGAACCTGGTTAGTGTTTAACAATGTTTAATGTCAGTGCGAGTAATACTGAATACAGGATTATTGCTGGCAAGAGAAGGATTAGAGAAATTGCACTGTAGGGCAAGGCATTGCTTGAGAACATATCTTAACCAGGAGTTTAACACTATTGTTATGGCACTTAGTATAGTGTCCCAGCAACTTCGATATCTCATTACTTGAAAGCACACTGGTAAACTAACCTCTATAGTTTACATATATTATCTGGTAAATTTTGCAACCATTCTGAAAGATGAGGTAGTATTATCCCCAAGCTTAGCCTTACCAGCGTCCCGGAATCAAGGCTGGTTTCGGCCTAGAGTGGACCCAAGCCACTCCCAAGTGTGCACCGTGGCTGCCCAATGGCGTTCCGGCTTATGGAACTTCCGGTCAACGACGTGACCGCCATTGGGCAGCTGCGGTGCACACTTGGGAGTGGCTTGGGTCCACTCTAGGCCGAAACCAGCCTCAATTCCGGGATGCTGGTAAGGCTACCCATACTGCAGTGATTGTAAAAATTGCAAGGTGATTTATATGAACTGCTTTGAATACTCTAAAGCAGGGGTTCTCAACCAGTGGTACTAGTGCTACCAGTGATACTTCAGCCGACTGCTGATGGTACCTGGACCACCTGCTTTAATGCGGTGCTTTTGATAGCGTGTTTTAGCTCCCAAGAAGCCCCTGCCTTTGGCCGAGCCTCTTAGGAACGCTGAGAAGGGCTCTCCCACCCGCCCAGAGCCTCCTACTTGCATTTTCTGGCCTCTGAAAACACAGAAGTAACTGGCGATGATGTCATTGCCAGTCACTTCTGGTGATATGCAGTAGGAGAGTGGTGCCGGAGGTGGTACTCGGCCAGGAAGGGGTTGAGAACCCCTGCTCTAAAGCTTATGTAATTGTCAAATATTAATAGTAATATTGGATAGTATTTCTTTACTTTGGAGCAAAGAAACTATGGATACTACCCATTTTTTATTTTGAAATTCAGCCCTCTTCATTTCCATGCATCCCCTCCATCAATAGCATCCAGAATTTCATGTGTTTAGGCTCTCTGTGATGTCTACTCCATTCCTGCAATAGCAAACACTATCTCAGCTGTTGTTTTGTTTCCTCTCCTTGACTGTTTTTCAGAGGTTATTTCTTAGTTCTGTGCAAAACAATAAGCTTTAGTGTTGCCAGGCTTTTTGCATAAGTGTCTCACGTGTTGCGGTTCCACTGTCCTGTCAACTGTCAGCATATTTAACAATGAAACCTGAATATTTAAAACCCTGTAAAATCATTTACTTCATTTGACATGTTTGGGAAGCCCAGCATATTTGCTTAGACCTCAAACTTCCAGTGACGTTTGGTGACTAAAATTGCATATAAGCTACCTTTTGAAATGTATTTGGCAAGGATAACATGTGATCCGTATGTGTATATTGTGACTTTGGTCCCAGCCTCACTTTCACCTGTCTAGAGATTATCCTCTCTAAGCTGAAGATTTGGCATCTTCTCAGTATAGCTAATAGGTTTTTGGTTAACACACATTAATTGGGGCTGGTAAGATTTCAAAAGCATGCAGTTTTGCACATTTTCTAGTATCTGCAATGCAGAGGCCATGTTATAAGCTGATCAGAGGAAGACTTTCTGTGCACTGAATGTTTTTGTGCCTTTTGCTCATGACTTCCAGCCGGCCATGTCAAATCAACCAATGAAAAATCCATTTTGGAGCTTGATGTCATGGATTTTGTTCATTTTTGGTACATTTGTACCTTACCATGAGATGTTTAAAAATTATTTTTTTCAGATTTTTTTGTCCACCCGTTTTTGAGATATTGAACTTTCAAAAATTGCCTAAAAACGCCAACATTCACTTGACACCATACCGTCAAATGCCATTTACAAGAACACTATGAAAGCTACAGACATGGGACAGGTGTCATGTTAAAGCTAATGCATAGGGCCTTCATGTGATATACAACATGACACAATTGTAAATTGTCAGGAAATTCAAAAATATTCAAATAATATTTTGAATTTTTGGAAAAATGGGATTTTTTTAAATTTTCAAAAAAAAATCACACTTAAAGGTGTATATCTTGTAGCTAATCATTCAAAATTTCAAGATGGTATCTCAATGGTATCATACAAAAATTAAATTTTCTTATTGGCAGTGACAAGGAATTAAACCCCTCAAGTCCATTTTTCTACAATTTACATTGATAAAATTAAGTGGTAAACTGAAATGAATCAAAAAAATTATAATTTTTAAATTATAATTATATATATATATAATACATACATATAACAATATAAAAATTAAATTGTTGTGAAGCTGCTTTATTAGTCTTAAGTTTAATTCATTAACTGTTTGATAATTACATGATTTGAAATATGGAGGAGAATTAGTGGTCAAACTGTTGCAACCCATTTTAAAAAAAGGGGGGCACTGGGTTAGTAAAGACTTGAAGAAAGTAACTGATTGGATGGTTTCACTAAATAGTGAAATCAAACCACACATGAAAGTATGCACTTCATGCAGACTGCAGTTAGGAAGAGAAGCCATGTCAGATGGAAAACAATATACTTGAAAAGGAAATTCCTCCTGAGAATTATGAAATTCCTGGTCCTAGTCATATTAAGGAGTCTGAGTATTTCGACCCTGATACAGCTTTAACAGCGCAATCCTATCCAACTTACACCACCAGTATAACCTGCAATGCCATGAGAACTGGAGGCCCCAGAACGGAAAGGGGATTCAAATCCCCTCCAAAGTGGAATTTAAAGGGGATTTGAATCCCTTTTCTGTTCTGGGGCCTCCCGTTCTCGCTGCACCACTGGATACACCGGTGGTGTAAGTTGGATAGGATTGCGCTGTGTGCCACTTAAATGCCTCTTTGACCTCCGTTGGTGAGTCTCTGGTGTGTAAGAAGAAAGTATTAAATAGGTGTAAGACATATTGCAAAGAAAAGATGGGGAAGATTAAAAGGACCTACAAAGAGTTATTTTTTACTTCTGAAGATGATTTAGATGAGGAAGAATGTCACTGTGCTGATTCAGAAATTATTCAGCAACTAAAGGAAAATTTAAAAACTACGAACAGAAGTAAAAAGGTCATGGTTTTGATAGTTTTACCAAAAAACTGGTCCTGTAAAAGAACAGAACGTGAATTCATTCTCTATAAAAATCTTGTTTATAAATGTTTGGATTCATTTCAGTTTACCACATAATTTGTGTTCACCACATAATTTTATTATTTATTTAAAGAATTTGTATCCCGCCTTTTTCCCAGCAAGGGCACTCAAGGCGGCTTACAACATTAAAATGACATATACATTAAAATTTGTAATTATTTGTATAATAATATTATATAATTTATACAAATAATAAATTATTATATAATAAAATTATATAAATTATAATACAAATAATATTTGTATAATAATTTGTATAATATGTACATAATTTATAATAATGAATGGACTTGAGGGGTTTAATTCCTTGTCACTGCCAACAAGAATTTAATTTTCGTATGATGCCATTGAGATTACCATGACTGATTGGCTACAAGATATATACCTTTAATCTTTCCAAAAATTCAAAATAAATATTATTTGAATATTTTTGAATTTCTTGACAATTTACAAATGTGTCACGTTGTATATCAAATGAAAGCCTTATTCATTAGCTTTAGGATGACACCTGTCCCATGTCCGTAGGTTTCATAGTTGTCCTGTAACTGGTATTTGAAGGTATGGTGGCAAGTGAATTTTGGCATGTTTAAGCAATATTGAGAGTTCAATATCTCAAAAACGGCTGGACAATTTTTTTTAAATGGAAATTTGTTTTAAACATCTCATGGTAAGGTACAAAATGTACCAAAAATGAACCAAATCCATGACATTAAGGTTTCATGCATTGGTTGATTTCACATTTGACACCCAGCCATCCTCTTTTTAACTGAATGGCCTCTTTTAACTCTTTTACTGTTAAAAGAGAATGACTGTTGTTTGACTGCTGTTTCTTTTTGTCATTGGGTCACTCTTTGTGGGGAAAGCCTACAAAAATTAAGACATCAAGTTTAAAGCATGCATATTGGTAATATTTATGCAAAAGCAGCCTATTTTTATTCATTTGCATCATTTTGAGCATAGAGTTTTGAGGTTTTTCTTTAGAATTTGGGTTTTCTTGGTTTAGAATGTTCTCTGTTTTGTAATAGGCTGTATATAACTATATATAAAACAACTAATAAAACAATATGGTTTGCTTTTGGAAAGGCGAGATATAAATGGTTGAATAAATAAACTAATGTTCCCTTCATAAGAAATGCCCTGCTGGATCAGGCTAAAGGCCAGCTAGTTTAGCATCCTGTTTCCCACAGTGGTCCACCAGCTGCCTCTGGGAAGTCCTCAAACAGGAGAGAAGTGTACATCTCTTCCATCATTACTGTCCTCAAACTGGTACTCAGAAGCATACTGCCACTGAACCTGGAGGTTGAGCATAGACATCCTATCTGGTAGCCACTGATAAATCTTCATATTGGCTAGCTGTGTTAGACGCTTCTATAACTATATCCGCTTACAAATCTTGATAATTGAGGTATTTTTTAAATAAAAATACTACTAAGAATTATAAGTTGATCACTTCTATTTTTACAAGATTTGGGTATGATTGAGAGCTTCAAAGTCTCTAAGCATAAAGCTGTATTAATGTTCTTGCGGATTACAGTATTTTAAATGCTCTTGGTATTCTGTCCTTGTAGCTGAACTCCTGAAAATTAATGCCTGGCACATTAAAATAACATGCTCCTAATACATAATGTTTTGTTCTTTTTTTCAATAGCAACTTTTTAACTGTCAGTCTCTGCACAAGTTGAGTTTGCCAGACAATGATCTAACAATATTGCCTGCATCCATAGCAAATCTCATAAACCTCAGGGAACTGGATGTCAGTAAGAATGGTGAGTAGTTTTTTTTTCTTACTACAGTCATAAGCAAGACTATATAAGTATACTAAATTGCAGATTTCAGATTTGCCATCTGAAGTGGAGGAGGCCTACTTTTCCAACAAGCTTCATGCCAACTAGGCTTATTAAGCCTAAAAATGAGAGTGGATGGTAATAGCAAAGCATATGTTTGATTGCTAGACAACTATGCAAAAGTCTTCTAACGCTCAATTTTAGTAGCCAAATCATTATTGCTTCACAAGGATGCAATAAGTCATTATACAATTAGTCCAGGTACCTTTTGAAACACAGCTTAAGTCTTGTATCCCTTTTGTTTTAGACCAGGATTCACAGAACTATACAACTACTGTACCGGTAGTTCTGCATGTCCAAGAGGGACTCTGTCTTGTATCATATTCAAGCTGCCTTTTCAAACTGAGGGGAGTTGTAGCTGTAGTGTGTTCAAGTTCTTCCTTAAAATTGTTTTAAAATATTGCTTGTAATTGCTTATTTTTTCATTGTTCTCCATGAGCCATTTCTAATAAAGAAACATGGGAAGAATGCCATATGAGATTTTTCTAGTGACATCGTTTGTTTAATCGAGATGCTTGGTTTCCTTTTGCTCCTGATTTAAGAATAAAGATTGTTTTGCCTTATCTACTTCATCCCTAAGATTTGCTATACTGTACTAGCTAGCAAGTGTTTAAATTAAGTTGCTGATTCTTAGACTCTGTGCCACAATTTCAGTGTTCCTTGAAATATCATGTTGGATGCATTCACTATTCTGTGCCTGTTAGTGTGGGAAGATGTGATGCAGCACTGATTTACTATCCCCTCACATCAATATAATTGACATCCCCAAAACAACTTTTTAAGGGATAGTGTACACATTGTAGTGTCAATGAGTACACTTCACAGACCTGCTTTGTGTATGCAGTAAAACTGTAATTCTTGAAACGTACATGTCCTTTTGTTAATCTTGAGGGGAAAGGCATTGGGAAGCCATTCTTGATGCATGTTTCCACAATGTGTATAAGGTTGAAAAAGGTGCTTAGCTCTGTGGATATGATGGCTTTAGCAGAAACACACTGTGAGTGTATAACATGTACAGTTAATTAGCCCGTGATGTGTGGCCCTCATACTTTACTCTCTAAAGTATTCTTCTCTCGGGATAGCGCCACTATCAAGTAGCCTGTGTGGCATTGCGTATGTACTACTTTCAGGGTTAAGAAGAATGAATTTGTAACTGTAGGGTACCCCATGTTTTATTATTTGCATGTTCTTTAGAGGCACAGCCTCTAAATGTCACTTTCACTTCCTGTCAGAAGTATAGGGCAAAGTCAACATGTTCAGGGTTAACCTCTTTTTGCTTGATGTATACAACTTCGGTTATAACCTTTTTTCCATTCCCCCTATAGCTATTCATTTGAACTCTAACAGAGTGTAAGAGCTTCTTCTAGTTTTGTAAAATATTAGTTTCTATTTATTTCTAAAACCTTAAAGGCTTATTCAGGGTTGATGACACACTTGCACACTTTAGAATTTTCAGGTATTGATCAATGGTGACATGAAAAAAAAGAAAAGAAAAAAGGATTGGCTTTCTCTGTTCAGTCAAAAGCCTTGAGGAAGTAGCCCTTTTACCTTAAAGGTTATGCTTCATGTTGCAATGGAAATCTACTTGAAAATAGAAGTGTATTTGAAAAATGATCAGGTGAGGGAAGCAGGATGTAAAACATCCTTTATGCACCTGCCCGCAATGGCCATATTTCAGCAGTTCTGGACAGGTAGACAGTGTAACGAAGTATTTAGACCCCTTGTCTGTGAGCTCTAAAAAACTGCATTGCTATGATCATGTAGTGAGCTGTCAAATGTAATTGCTTAAATTTCAAGTTTGTACATTCTCTTAGGCTTGGGATCAGTTGCTTTCTAAAAGTAATACACACAGTAAAGACAGACAAAAGTACATATGAAAATCTCAGACCTTGAATGGTTTTCCCTATGGGCACCAGAAGGCTAGCACACTTTAAAACTTGTAATGCTTTTAGAATATGTGTACTTAGGCTTGTCCTTGGCAGGTCTGAACCAGAGATTTCATAGCTGCAACTCAGGCTTTGAGAATGCCTTTCTGTGTATCGGGGGGCTCTTTCACACTGGCCCTTTACTCTGGAATTGCTATCCTTTTTGTTCACTCACTTCTTACAGGGCAACCAGGCATTGATGCCAGCAAATCTTTGTTGTATGCTGTCTGCGTTCTTTTGTTTCTTTTGAGAACACATCTACTTGAGAGCAGCACAACCCCAATAGGTGTAGGTCACTTTAGCACTATTTTTTAATCACTTACCTCATTACATTTACAGCCTGTGTAATCTCTTTGTTTATTGATACTGATTTGAGATGTGGGGGAAAGATTGAGCAGCAGCTGTTTCTCCAAAGCACAAAAAAGCAGGGAAGACAAGGAAGTTGGTATTGGAGGCAGCTGAGGCAGAGTGAACATAAGAAGAGCCCTGCTAGATCAGGCCAAAGGCCCATCTAGTCCAGCTTCCTGTATCACACAGTGGCCCCACCAGATGCCTCAGGGAGCACTCAAGACAACAAGATACCTGTATCCTGTCGCCACTCCCTTGCACCTGGCACAAAGAAAACCTACTCCTACAACCAGGAGGTTGCTTATCCCCATCATGGCTTGTAAGCTGTGATGGACTTTTCCTCCATAAATCTGTCCAATCCCCTTTTAAAGGCATCCAGGCCAGGTGCCATCACCACATCCTATGGCAAGGAGTTCCACAAACCAATTACACGCTGGGTAAATATTTTCTTTTGTCTGTTTTAATACTCCCTCCACTCAATTTGAGTGGATGTCCCCTAGTTCTAGTGTTGTGTGAGAGGGAAAAGAACTTCTCTCTATCCACTCTCTCCATCCCATGCATAATTTTATATGTCTCAATCATGTCCCCCCTCAAGTGCCTGCTTCATTCCATCATATGTGAGGGAAAGACCAGAGTTTACCTGGCAAATGGATGGTCAAGAGAAGGAGAGAGTGGCCAATAACATTAGAAGCTATTTGGAGAAATGTTAGAAGAAACGTGGAGAAATGTTGGAGAAATGGGCTTCTCCCAAGCCACGTTTGTCGCTTGTCTGCTCTCTGCAGCCTTAGCTATGCATGCTTTTTCCTCTGCCTCTAGAAGGTTCATCCTTTGTAGAAACTCTATTTTAATTACTCTTGCATCTGATTAGAGAAGAACAGCTCTTGGCTTGCACTAGAGAATTTCGGTATGGAAGCAGCCTTAATCTTTCACTTAGAGAGCATGGACAGAATAATCAAGAGCACATTCATGACAGTTCAAAAAAGATTACAATGGGGCACTGGCAAGAACTGTCTTTGTATCCCTGCTTGGTGACAGTAACATCAGCATAGTCTCTCAATTTGCACACTTGTCAGATTTTTGTAACTCATTCCAGTTGTAGAAATCACCTTTGCTCATATATCCTGGGGTTTCAGAAGTTGGTTCTCTCCTCGATTTGACACCTATTCAGTGTTTTGAGCCTTCTCAAGAAAGCGTTAAGTATATTGAAAGTAAAACTTAAAGTAAAACATTAAACATATTGAAAGTAAAGATGGATCATTTTTGTACCATTTTTAAAAGTTTATGGGATAGAACTGTGAGACAAGACTCATTTAATTAGGAAGACATACTGGTAATGTTAAACTGCATTGGACTATTGCAGGCAGAGATTGAAAACCCATATTTGTAACGTACAGCTTTGAGAGTTAAATTGCTCTCCGCCAGCCACGAGTGATGATAACTCAAGGCAGTCTGGCACAGAACCCACTTTCACTCTTCCAAACTCTGCATTGGCTTAGGGAAAGTTAACAGGAAACACTTGGTCATTAAGACCCTTTGCCATATGCTTGAGGCCAGTGAAAAAATCTAATAAAACATCAATACAAAAAGTCAAAAATACAAACCCTTAAATCCTATGCTGATAATGGCACATTATTACTTAGTGGAGGCCATTAGTGTCAGTTGGCATGTTTGGGGTTACTAAATAGTAGATAGTCTCAGTAACCTTGGGTCACATAGTTAGTCTCAGTAACCTTGGGTCACATAGTTAATGTGGAACATTTTAGGATTGTGTAGTGCAGTGAGTGCAAAATTTGAGGAGTTAGTGGTCTGTTTCATGCATCTTATGCTGTAGCTCAGAGGTTCCCTAACTCCTGGGAAGGCCTTACGCTGCTCTAAGTAGCAGCGGGGCCTTCCCAGGAGTGGCGATGACACACCTGGGATCGCGCCGCCGCCGCCACCGCTGCGCCCGGGATCGCCGTTTTTACCTTCATTGGTGGGCAGTGGGTGTCCCTCGGGGGTTGCGGGGAGCCTGCGGACCCCTCTGCAGGCCTCCCCAAGCGTCGGAGCAGCGCTCCAACGTGATCGCAACTGACTTCCGGTTTCGCGTAAAACCGGAAGTCAGTTGCGATCGCGTTGGAGCGCTGCTCCGACGCTTGGGGAGGCCTGCAGAGGGGTCCGCAGGCTCCCCGCAACCCCCGAGGGACACCCACTGCCCACCAATGAAGGTAAAAACGGCGATCCCGGGCGCAGCGGTGGCGGCGGTGGCGGCGGCGGCGCGATCCCAGGCGCGCCGTTGTCGTCACCGCGGGTTGCCATGCCCCTTAAGGGCATAGCAACCCTTTCTTCCCGGCTGGGGCGTCGCGACGCCCCAGTTAGGGAACCACTGCTGTAGCTCAGTAGAGCATGCTAAGACTGAATCACGAGGTTAATGGATTAGAGCGCCCACATTTCATAGCCCTTGGTCCCAGAAGTTCACTCTGGTAAATAATTCTTTAAAATATTTTGAATTTGGTTTCCTGTGCTGCTGCCAACCGATAGCAAGGAACTGATGGAAGAGCTGTAGTTCTGTTCACATCCCTGCAGTCATGTCTCTTTCACCAGCTGGTGTGGTGACAATTCACTCTGGGGTGAGTAGGTAGGGGTGTCTGTTCATCCGTCCCCATAGTTAAAAGCAAGCGTACAGCTAGTGATCTATTCATGGTACCCAGAGTAAGCTGCTGTGACTTGAGGGTGTTCCATTCCCTGACTGTTGAGGTATATCTTCCAGACATCTTGCCTCCTTAATTCTAGTATTTGGTACAAACTTTAGTGATGAAACTGTGTCTTACAGCGCAATCTGGTGTAAGTTCAGGCCGGCAGATCAGGAACTCCACTGGCCTAAGGAGTTGTAAATGTGCCGTAAAGCAGGTTTTGCGACTCCTCGTGTGTAAGCATCACCGATGTGGAGGCCAGCACTGCTCACACCGCCAGCACCAGCACTGCAGGTGGGGAAGGGTGGGCAGGGGCGGCAAGGGAGGGGGCTATTGGCCGGCCCGAGCTGGGAGGAGGCGGGGATATCGGCACTGGGTTGCTCCAATATCCTATGCCCTATTGCAGCCTGGGCCAACCGTACATGGCCTCCCTGGTTCTGTGCCAGCTTAAAGAGCTTACTCTGTGAGAAGGGGACAAATGTCCCCTTCCTCTGAGGTGATCTCAGGCCACGCCGGTGCAAGCTGCAATGGCAGTAGGATACGCTAAATTACACAGGATTAGGCTGCCTAGCTATAGTCCCTTAAGTTCTCTCTTAAGAAGGTGATGCTGCACTTGGAATCTGGATACATGCATATTACTGTATTTCCTTAATTAATTTTCATCCGTTTGGAAGACAGACTGTTCCATTAAATGTGTGCAGCAGAGTTCATAATAGTTGTCTTTGTCCGTTCACCTTATCCCCACTTGGTCTCTGATAAGAGAGCTAGTTAAAATCAAGGAAGGCTACTAGGCCCTTGCAGTGAAGCATACAACCTCCATTTTGAAATACACCAGAAATATGCAGTGGTTGGAATTGGGACTGGATAATGCCCTGCTTGTAATTACTAAAGTACGTGGGATATTGGTTTAAGCCAGTATAACATTTTAAAGTTGTAGCACTTACCTGCATGTTGGCCTGAAACTAAAGGAGTTCTAAGGGTAATGAACTATGCAGGAAATAATGTCCATTGCTTCTTCCTTTAACAGCATATGACAAATGTATTAGGAAGGGGAAAACCAAATGGTCACAAACTAAATTTGTGAAGAGGAGGAAGTGGTATTTCAGCTGTCTGAAAATATTTGTATTTAATTCTGAGGTCTAGAATAGAGCTGAAGACTTTCCTTTTTTGCTTAGCTCCCCCCCCCCCCCCCGGTTTTTGCGTAGCTTCAGCTTTTATTCTGCTTACGTTATGGGTCTATTCAGCTGTTGCTGTTTTTGGTTTTTGAAGGGGTTTCCAATTATTGCTATTGCTGCCCTATTGGTTTTATTTGCATTTTATTCTATTGCTGCCCTATTGGTTTTATTTGCATTTTATTCTATCTGATTATTCTGTGCCTTTTTATTGTATTGTTGCATTTCCATGAATCTTTTTAAGCTGCCTTGAGCACCCCAAATATCAGGGGTGACAGGAGACAGAATATAAACCCTTTAAATCAGGGTTTCTCAACATTGGGAGGTCCACGTACCCCCTAGGCTGGCCCCCAAAGGTTGGCATACCCTCGGACCCCCCAAATCCTGCATACCCCCAAAAGTGTTTTTCCGGCCTGTGGCGCAGCCGAGAAGATCCTCCAACTTTCCCTCCAGCTTGCAGCACAAGCCGGAGGATCCGCTCGGCCGCGCCGCAGGCCGGAAAAATGGGTAAATTGTCCCCTATAGCTCTCCCTACCTTTCCTCACAGCCACTGCCATGTTGAATCTCGCAAGATCCAAGATCGCGCCGTGAGATTTAGGAGCCGAGAGCTTGGATCTCGTGAGATTTTGGACCTGCTTGGCCGCGTCGCAGTCCGGAAAAAGCACTTTCCCACCATTTTTCCGCTGCACGTTATCAGCTGCTGATCCCTAACCAGAGATAGGAAGCAATGGCTGCACATTTACAGCGTAGCTGATTTCTCGCATTCCCCCTAACCTGTGGTCCGGGTACGCGTACCACAGGTTGAGAACCGCTGATTTAAATAAAAATGATTACCCATCCAAGGCTTAACTTGATAAAAATATGGCATTCTTTCGTTTCGTATACAGTATTAATAGAAATGGGTTTCTAAGTTCTCACTTGGCATTGCTAAACACTTTCAAGCATAATAAACTATGATTTAGAAACTCAATGGGTTTTAATGACAAGAGTTTCTTAATAAGCTAATGCTGCAGCCAGTATCGCATTCCATGTTGCTGCTACATTTCTGAAAATCCATGGCTTTATACACAGTCCTCTCTAAACGTTCTGAAGACCTTTTAGATACTATATCGTTTTTGCAAGAGCAGTTTGGAAGTATTTAATCTGTAGCTCCTGCAGAAACCTTCAGAAAACAACTGGATGTGAAATCACAAACGTGTCATCTGTGCAAAGCAGTACTGTGATGGATCTTCAGAAAATACATTTGCAGTGGATGTTGCTTTTAAGGAGCTACTTTTTTCTGATGTATATTTTTTGTACTCTGCTTTTACAGGCATACAGGAGTTTCCAGAAAATATCAAAAACTGTAAAGTTTTGGCAGTTGTTGAGGCCAGTGTAAACCCTATTTCAAAGTAAGTTTTTTCTGTTATGATTCTTAACTATTTGTAGTGTGTGTGAGGTAAAACATCAGATGTATGTTTAAATAAGATGTATGTGCGTGTATTTACTAACTTATTGTTTCTTAAATTTAATTAGGCTTCCAGATGGATTTTCACAGTTGTTAAACCTAACACAGCTATACCTGAACGATGCTTTTCTTGAGTTCTTACCAGCCAATTTTGGCAGGTAAGTTTGAAAGCCGTCAAGTTGTGTATGTTAGCTGTGCAGGTCTACTAATGTCAAGTAGAAGACTGAAAGCAGAGTCCACTCAACCAAATACTTAAACTGCTAACAAAGACTTCTAGAGCAGAGGTCCTCAGTTGTGGGTCGCAACCCACCACATCAGGTGGGAGCTGGTGCTGCCCCTTTAAGGGACATTGTGATTCCTGATGGCGGTGGCAGCGATTCTGGGATTGCACCACCGCCAGGGACAAAAGGGGTATTTTTAGACTTACTGGGGGTCGCACCACCCTCCAGAGGGTGTTGGAGGGCCGTGGGCCTCCCCAGGCCTCCGAACGGCTCCTGGAGACGATTAAAACCCACTTCTGGTTTTTGGGGAAACCAGGAAGTAAACTGGAAGTGGGCTTTAATTGCCTTCAGGAGCCATTCGGAGGCTTAGGGAGACCCGTTGGTGGGCCACGACCCCCCTGCACCCTCTGGAGGCTGGCGCGACCCCCCGGTAAGTCTAAAAGTACCTCAGTTGTTCCCAGTGGCGGCGTGATCTCAGGATTGCTGCTGGCACCATCACCCATCCCCCTTAAGCACTCAGTTTTCCCCTACTTATGGGGACAAAAGAAACACTACTCTAGTGGATCTGATCTGCCTTCTCTCTCTCTCTCTCTCTCTCTCTCTCTCTCTCTCTCTCTCTCTCTCTCTCTCCCCCCCCTCCCCCTCCTCGACCCGCAGACTTGTGACTTACAGGTACCATCTATTGGGGTCACAGCAGAGTGGTGATATTGGGACTGAGTGCTTTTTCTTTTACCTATTCCACTATTCCTGTTGCTGGGAATAGTGTTTGAATTGTAGGGAGATGTAAAGGAAGCTCGGTACTTGTACATTTTCTACCAGAGACATAATTTAGCTAAAATTGGGGACATTTGGGTTATGACTTGTGGATTAAGAATGCATTGCTACTTCCCCCGTAACTTGAGCAGTTATCAGTACTATTTCAAAAATGGCAAACGGTGTGCTTTTTTGGACACATTGTATATAAATCGCACAAGACCAAGCTCTGCTTGGCACTAGTTATGTCTTGGCTGTAGTTTGGGACTTGGGTCATTGCGTTTACAAGCAAGAAACATACTTTTTTGCGAACTGACATCAGAAAACTAAAAATGATAGAGGATGATAAAAGGATGTTTAGCTTGAAAAAAGGTTAAAAGATTGAGATCAATTCTATTAAAAGGCTGTTAGAGTGTCAAATAAGTTCTTTGCAGGTTTACCAGAGATAGGAAGCAATGGCTGCACATTTACAGCGTAGCTGATTTATTTGCTATGGTGTGAAATCCCCTGACTATTTGGACAGTGCAGTAATTTGCTAAAGATGACTTTAGAGTATAGAATCCCTTTATTGCGAGGTTTGTGAGAGAGACCTGGATACGTTTTTGAGATAGCTAAATCAAGAGAGAATTTCTAGAACAGTTCTGCTTACTATTGTAAAGATAAGATGTAAGCATATTTTGGAGGATTTTATTTTATTAAAAAATAACTTATCCTTAATGGTTAGAGGAGATAACAATGGACTGACTCTATTTGTCTTTTTTTTAACGTAGCCTATGTTTTCAGATTAATATTTGAATCATTGTAATGGCTCTGTATGTTTATTTTTGTTTCAGATATGAGTAGTTTGACATCTTTAATGGTAGCTTTCTGTTTGTTTTACAGATTAACTAAACTCCAGATACTGGAGCTTAGAGAAAACCAGTTAAAAATGTTGCCAAAGTAAGTATATAATGATACCTGAGTTTATTTTAGTGTGAATAATTTATTTGGAGACACATTAGGCTGGTTCAGATGTTACATGGAGCCATGGTTTACCTTAACCTGCCCTTGGGGTGTTTTACTACCCCAGAAGTATATAATTAAAAAGTGAAAGTTGTTTGTGCTTCAACTTCTTCCTCTTAGGACATTGTCACCAAAGACTTGGTTAATAGCGTAGTCAAAATTTCTCCAGATACAATGTATGGTCTCGTTTGCAAAGAGGGCGAAGTTGTAGTTTTCCCAAACAAGGAATTAATTATTCTAGTTGATATATGAAGAACTTTGGTAGCGTACAGTGCATTGGGAAGAGTTTCTTTAATATGAGCTAACTACAGGACTGAAGAAAAATTCTGGTGCCAGGGAAATGAACTGACAAATGAAATATGACCCCTCCAACTCACACTCGAGTGAAGAACTGACTACAAAGCATTGCGATGTTGAACGTTTATTCTTTCTGAGACTTTCTTGTTTTAATAGACTGCACTTGGTGATATCTGAGCTGTAAGTAGAAAAAATATAAGCTAAACATATTTTTAAAATAATGACAGGTGTAGCAGAAAAGAACCATACTCTTATTTACTTTCATATTTAGCCCCCTTTATAAATAAAATCAGTTAAAGAAAATTTGGCTGTACACAAAAGAAATATGAAGTGCACATACTATGGAGCAAGGGAGATATTCACTTAAGAAAATTTACAGCCAAATCCTGTCTAGCAGGATGTGGCGGTACAAATAAGGTGCCCGCCGCATCCTGTGCAGGATAGGGCCTGTACCGGTACAGCCAGAGGCCTCCTCGGGGTAAAGGAATGCTTTGTCCCTTTACCTCGAGTAGAGCCCCAGCTGCCTCAATGAGTCTACACTCTACTTGAATATGTGCCAGCTATTTTGCTGGCGCACATTCAAGCCAGCCATGTAACACCGGCCAGGCCAAGGAAGGGGGATAAGATACGGTGGAGGAGGCCTCTGACAATCCCTCCCCAAGCCTGGGCCCAGCCACCCAATCCCACTCAATCACGGAACGCCCTGTTCTACCTTTTCTCTGCCACCCGACAGGGAACTCACCTCCCCCGGCAGGCACAGATCCGGTTCTGAGCTGGGGAGAGCGGCGCCGGTGCCACTTCTTGTGTGCTGCAAACATGCTTTACGGCACGTGTGTGACACCCTAGACCAGTGGAGCGATCACTGCAGATGCGGCGTTAAGCGGCCCCTGGCGGTTTTTCAGCCTTATGGAGCCTGGGAGGGTGGGAGGATTGGCCCTCACACCCTCCTGGGCTCTGTATGGCCCAAAAAAAGCAGCGTGTGTGTGTACTTTCGCGCTGCGAAAGTGATGTCACCCCCCCAGGGGACGGGGGGTGTAGTGACACCTCTGGATCACTCCGCCAGTCTGTCTAGGCAGGATTGCGATGTTAATTTCTGTAATACTTGTTGATTACGTTTCGATACATTTTAAAAAACAGGGATGTAGCAGTCCTGTTTAATTAAATTTGCACATATTTAATACTGTAATTTAAACTGTTGGTAATTCTGTTAATTCTGTAGTTAATGTGAAAAATGTCCTTGTACTGTGCTTAGATGTACTGGGTTTTGAACTTACTTTTTGCTGTTGTGGAACAGGCTGGTTTCTTGCATGTAATCAGTCAGTCGCTATCAATTAAAATGCTGTATGTTGTCCATTTATTTAGTTAGTGGCTGAATGGGAAAACTAAGAGCCCAATCCTATCCTCCCCCCCCCCCCGCCAGTGCAGCAGCGCTGAAATGGCAGCCGCTGCATCCTGTATGGGGTGTGTGTGTGTGTATCCTCCCCTTACCTCTTGACCCGCAATGGGTCTTCTCGGACCTACGCAAGCAATTTTGCTAGCATAACTCCAAGAAAAGGGATGGGGGATAGGATCCTGCCCAGGCCTTCCGCGACTGATCCTCCCCCTCCCGTGGCCTCGCTGCCCTCCATTTTGCCCCTGCCCTCCCTCCCGCCTCCCACTGGCTTACCTTTCTTGGCACGTGTCCGGGAAGGCAGAAACCTCCCTGCCGACGCTATCGGGCGGCACATACAGGAATTGGGCTTTAAATTATATATCCATAAAGTTTCACACAACTGTCATAGTAGTATGTTGAAATAAGGCATTTAGAGACAGCATAACTGAATATGAATGGTTGCAGGCTACTTTATAAAGTATACCTTTATAGACTAGGTGGAAAGATGCGTATGCCCATGCCCTTTTCCAGGAGTGTGGGGTATATTTTAATATCTTATTGCAATCTTAAATTTCATGTTGATTCAACATTTACCATGAAGCCAATCGCTGATAGTCAAGGTGACTGTATAAAGAACTGCAAACCCAGCAGTGGAGTAGTTGCTTATGAGTTGCTTCTTTCCCCCTCTTCATAATTCCCTTTAGCTCAGGCTCCTCTTGCACCAGGTTGAAAGTGGTGTGCAAGACTTTACATTTGTCTAATTTGTAAGGTGGCCTTCGCCACACACAAAATAAATGGATGCCTCATTTTCTCCTTTTGCACTAGGAAGAATACAGTACTGTAGAACCCCCATATCCGCAGGGGATACGTTCCTGGCCACCTGTGGATATTGGAAACCACAGATAAGCAAACCCCATCACGCCCTCTCCATTGCACAAACAACTTACCAGTTTGTGATTGCAGCCTTCCTGGGTCTTGGGTGGGCTCATTGCTGATTACAAAATGGAGGCAGGAAGCACTCACAGGACCCAAAGCAAAAGGCTGAAAAGAACTCTTTTTCAGATCTCTGCCTCACTTCCTGTGAGTGCTTCCTGCAGCAGCTGAACAGCTGATCAGTGCTGCGGCTTTAAAAAGATGCACAGTGCTAAACGTCAAAGTGCTAATCTAGTGCTTTGAAAAGAGTTATTTTCAGAAAAGTGTTTTCATCCCTCTGCCTCGCTTCCTGTGAGTACTTCCTGCCTATTTTGTAATCAGCAATGAGCCCTGCAATCACAAGGTGGTAAGTCATTTGTGTGATGGGGGGGGGCTGCAATCGCAAGGTGGTAAGTCGTTTGTGTGATGGGGGGCAGTTTTCAACTGCGGATAAGTGAATCCATGGATATGGGATCTCCAGATACAGGGGTTCTACTGTACTTATAATTCTTAAGTTTGAGAGGGGTGGATCCTTCAGTGTAGGTGTGTGGGTGATGGTATGGCAGAAAGGGCTGACTGAAGTAGTTGGCCATTACTTATAAAATCAATAGACTTCATTCTGTCATAGGGATGTAATTCCCTTTTCACCTAGAATGTTTGGATTTTCAGAATGCTTTTGACACAGGCCTTTGCAGGGTACTGTAGCTATGCAATAAGAGGATATATTTTTTAAGCAGGTTAGAAACTGATCAAATGGCAGGAAATATAGGGAAGGGGTAAGGACAAATCCTTTTTTCAGTGTAGAAAAGGAGTCTGAATCAAATCAATACTTAATAACAAAAATGTCCTTTATAATTATATACAGCAAAATTATATACAGCAAAGAATTATATTCTTTCATTGAGCTCATAATGGTAGATGGCTCCTCCTGTTCCTTTTATTCTCTCAACAATCCTGTGAGGTAGGATGGGTTGAGAGATAATGATTTCAAGGTCATCTAGTAAGGTTCATGGCTGAGCAGGGACTTGAATGTAGTCAGCACTCTGGCACCAAACATCAGTATTACAAAAAATGTGTAAGCAAACTGGCATTCATTGCCTGAGAGTGGTGATGTCTCAGAATATCTTTTGAATGAAGTTTAAAGAAGGAATAGTTTTCTGAATGAGATGAAACTGTTAACGAACTGGATAACACTGAACAATTTTTGCTTTGCTGTTAGGATAATTGATGTATGACTGTTCCAACAGTACTTTAAAATCTGATCCTGTCAAGTATGTCCGTTTTTATAGAACTGCTTGTCGAATGCTGATTAAAAAGGAGCGTTAGTATAAACAGAGGAAGATTGGATGTAACTGGTAGTTTTCGTAAACCTAATTCTTTTATTAATCCTTTCCCTTTGCAGAACTATGAGCAGACTGACTCAGCTGGAGAGACTGGACCTGGGAAGTAATGAATTCACAGAAGTGGTGAGTTCTAGCTAAGTAACACAGCTTTCCTAAAACCTCTTATCCTTTTAAATCTATTTTTAATCAATGTCGCATATAAAAATCAGCTTAACTGCTATCTTTACAGAGCAACTGTTGCCTGTATCTTAATGCTTGAAGGAATCTATTTTTAAAGCTGACTGTATTATGTAGCTTTAATTCCCTTTGTGTGACCTGTAGAAAGTATTTGCATATGTATTAAGCGTCAAACAAGCAGTATGATTGACTACATATTACTTTTGTTGTATATTTGTATAAATGCATGCAATGAAAGCATGATTTTGTGTAGCTGATTTCACACTCAGTTATGCAGTGACATTTTATTCTGAAATAAAAAACATGTTCTCGGTCTTACTGATCAGCATAACTCTGTAGCTTGCTAAACGTTTTTTGTCAGCTATTTAAAGCCTGTAGGAAAACATAAGAATGTAGAGAATGTGGGGTGTGAGTGTATATGTAATATATTAAGAAAAATTAGTCAGATGGTGGTACTTTTGTAATTTAATTTCAACTCAAATACCATTTTCAATTATTTTTGTTTTTAACAGCCTGAAGTACTTGAACAATTAAGTGGGCTAAAAGAATTTTGGATGGATGGCAACAGACTAACTCTTATTCCAGGGGTATGCATTTTTCATTCTTTAAATGCATTGCATTTTAGTTGTATAGTAGAACTGCCACAACAATTTAAGCCTGCAGTCCTGTACTCTCCCTTGTAATGGTAAATCCCATTGAATTTATTAGAACTTAGTTCTGAGTAGGCATACATAGGGGGTTGTGGTGTTAATGATATGTTTAAATGCCACTTTCTAAGATTCTTATTGTGTATTGGTAATTTTTCACTGCTGATTATTATGGAACATAATTATATATGCTGAAGCATTTGTCCCCTCTTACCATGGAGTATACTGTTCATATGAAAATAAAGCAGTTGAAGTGAATGTATTGTTAAATGTCCAGTCTGAAATATCTGAATATCTGCATCTGAAATATGCAGCTGAATACTTTGTGTAACCCAAAATTGTGTCCATCGGGATAATTTGTGAAAGTGGAAAGCAGTGATGCCGCTTTTCTTGAAGTCATAACCTTTGCATATTCTTAATTTTGTGTTCATCTACCAGCGCAATCCTGCATAAGGATCCGACAGGCGGCGCAGGACTGCCCGCCGGATCCTGTGCACCGGCAGTCAGGCTTCCGCTGGGCTGGAGGTCTACTTGGGGAAGGGGACGTTTGTCCTCTTCCAAGTGTAAACACAGGCTTCCCCAACTGGCCTCCTCGGATTTCCGCCAGCAATTGTCGAATATAGTGCAATGGCCCGGCAGGGGCTGGGATATGACTTAGTTAGGCCATCCCCCACCCCTTCCCGGGCCGGCTAGGCCAATGCCCCCCCACGTCTGCCGGATCCTTATCTGGGTCCTCCAGTGGACGCTCTGGGGCTCCAGTGACGGAGCAGGGAAGGCCGGCCTCTGCGCTGGCCTTCCCTATTCCCGAGTAGTCGCGAACGTACTTTACGGCACGTTTGCGACTACTTCTGGCGACCGGACGCACATTCTGTCACCGGCTGAAGACTGTGCTGTACATCAGACACATTTTGAATTAGAATATTAGAATGAGATCTGTAGCTCAAATGTTCTCAGATTTGGATTTTGCATAGGCATACATTAAAATTTGCACACACACAATACTGGGCATGGCGAATACTGATGTCCAGCTTTTGACATAATAGCAAATGTAGAATTATACAGACAACTTTAGAATGCATTCATATTTTGATACCAAAGCTTTATATTTCATTCATGTTTCAACACTTTCAGCTTATAGGCAGTTTGAAGCACTTGACCTACTTGGATGTTTCCAAAAACAACATTGAAACTCTCGAAGAAGGCGTTTCAGGATGTGAAAGTTTACAAGACCTGCTGTTATCTAGTAATTCATTGCAGCAACTGCCAGAGTCTATTGGTTTGTATTATCCAACTTTTACTATAAATACTTAGTGAGACTATACTGACCTGTGCACGGTCCTACAGGTCAAAAATAAAAAGTATTGTTAATCTAGCAAATGCGCATATTAAAAACATGCACAAAAATGCATCTCCTGTTCTTAAATACTATTTGTAGCTCCATTCATTTTTGAAGTCAGCATTGCACTGGCAATAATTGGACTATAATCTAGACAGAGATCTTTTGATTGTAACTGGAATATCAGACATTTTTAAGATATTAAAAAAGATACGAGATTAGCTTGCTAGTAATGTGAAACTTAAATCTAAAAGATCACCATTAACAATAAGCATGTAAGACATTGCCTGATTAGATGTATTTTTTAATCTTTTCCAAAGGAATATGATAAAATCTGGGTCTGCCGTATTTGCAAGAAGAGGAGAGGCAATATTGAAGAAAATAACTTAATGATGATTCACTGCCAAACATAATTAAATTGTCATAGTCGTTTGGAATGGGCACCTATTCCTACCTGTAACTATTTAGGTGTTTGTATCACCTCTAGAACCTCTGAAAAAGCTAAGATGTCAGTGCTGCCTGTTGTTCCTGTGGTAGTCAAGCCCTTTTACTCTGCTGAGCATTTACTAGTATGAAATTATTCCCAGCATTATCAACTGACAACTAGTGTAGGACAAGAATGATCTTTACTGTGCAGACCTAAAACTCAATCAAGTGTGTAAACTTGATGGTACCATGTTAAAAAAATTACTGAAGGCAGACTATTTCCTGATACATTGTCACTGCTCTCTATTTTAGAGGTCTTGGTCTCCAATTTGGAGAGACAAATTTAGAGGAGCCAATGAACAGTAGATTATGCTCTTAGTCTGTGTTCCAAAAGCAGGATGTACAAAATCAATAGGGATGAGTCACTGATACTTCCAAACATAGGAGAAACAACATCCTGCTTTGAATTTTCTTCAGGACTGAGGGGAGGAGAAAGTAGAGGGAAAGACATTTATTTATTTTATTTATTTTTCACATTTTTATACCACCCTTCCTCCAAGGAGCTCAGAGTGGTGTACATATTTCCTCCTCTCGTTTTTGTCCTCACAACAACCCTGTGAGGTAGGTGGGGCTGAGAGATAGTGACTGGCCCAAGGTCACCCAGGAAGCTTCATGGCTGAGCGGGGATTTGAACCTGGATCTTCCAGGTCTGTGTCCGACTCCCAAACCATTATTTCTATGCATCCGTCCCCTAAATCAGCTACAAAGTTTGAGCATCTAGTTATATGTGAATACTGTTTCTTGATGAGTTTTTTGTTTTTGTTTTAAATAACAGGTTCTCTAAAGAAATTAACAATTCTTAAAATTGATGAAAATCAGCTAATGTATTTGCCAGACTCCATAGGAGGGTAGGTACTTCTGCACGTTCTTACTGAATTAATGCCAGTATTCTGAGGATGCTTTTTAAATTGCCTTATTTCATGTTGGGTTATGATTCTCTTATCTATTACTCTTCAAATTAATGTAGATATTTAAAAAAATTTTTTAGCTATTTTAGTTGATATACTTTATCATCCTGTGGTTCATACTCTAGCATTATCCATCTGTCATAGATAATTTTGGATGTGCTACAGGTAGCTTGGATACTCAGCATTGTTCCATATTTTAAAAGGGTAAAATTCAACAAAGTTTTATTTAGATTTTCCTGTTTAGCATTTAGTTTTCACTTACATTACTGATTGATAGATTCCATTTGTATTTCCATGTTTGGGTTTCAAATGATATTCTTGAAGTCAACAAAAATTAATTTGTTCAACTTCGTTCAGGTTAACATCAGTTGAAGAACTGGACTGTAGCTTTAATGAGATTGAAGCTTTGCCTTCATCTATTGGGCAGCTTTCCAATATAAGAACTTTTGCTGCGGATCATAACTTTTTGACACAGTTGCCACCGGAGGTATGTTTAATTAGTCTGGTTTTCTGATATTTAGGTCAATGAGAGCAGACCTGCATTAACTTTTAGTATTCATTTAATTTTATAGATCTCAAACTAATTGAAAATCAGCTGCTGAAATCTTGTGATGTAGACTTAGTTGGCAGAATAATTTCCTAAAGTAACAGTGAGATGAAGGAATTAATAAGATATAGACATCCAAGGCACAAAGCCACTCGCCAGCTTTTCTGTTCAAGCACATTCAGTTCAGAAATGAGAAAAGCTTGGAGAGGGGATGTATTGGTAGTTCTCAATTTACACAGTCTTAACTTGACCTTTAAAAAAAAAAAAGGTTTACGAAATAATACCAGAAGTGCAACATTCATGTCTTATTTTTAAAATAGTGCGTTTTTTAGTGTGAGACTTCGTTGTGTTGACTTACCACAACTGACCTGTTAACTTCCATTGTGTGCCTGGCACCAGTATAGACAGCAAAGTGCGCTTATTGTTGTGCACAGGATCATTGCTCTCTTGAGTGATTCATTCTCTTTTTAACTGTATGGCTTTTAACTCTTTTACAGTTAAAAGAGGATGGCTGCTGTTTGACTGCTGTTTCTCTTTGTCATTGTATCACTCTTGATACAAGAGTGGGGAAAGCCTACAAAAATTCAGATATCAGGTTTAAAGCATGCATATTGGTAATATTTATGCAAAAGTAGCATATTTTTATTCATTTGCATCATTTTGAGCATAGAGTTTTGAGTTTTAAATACCCTATATATACTCTAATGAATAAGTCTAAAAAATTCAGATATCAGGTTTAAAGCATGCATATTGGTAATATTTATGCAAAAGTAGCATATTTTTATTCATTTGCATCATTTTGAGCATAGAGTTTTGAGTTTTAAATACCCTATATATACTCTAATGAATAAGTCTAAAAATTATGCCTTAAATTTGACCCTAAAAACCTGGGTTGACTTATATATGGGGCTTCTAAGAATAGCTGCTTGGTGGGGGGGGGCTGGGCTGAGGACGCATGGGGATGGGTAAAAATAGAGCTATTTTATCTTGTTTTGATGCAGCACAGAAATTGAGCTAGTCTCCAAACAGGAAGAAAGGTGAAGGAGCTTTTGGGAGTTGTAATCTTTGTGAGGGCTGCTGATGCTATGGAAGTACAGTACTGTACTCCTCACAAAGCCTACAACTCCCGTAAGTGCCTTCACCTTTCTTCCTATTTGGAGAATAGCTCAGTTTCTGTGTAGCTTCAGAAAAAGGTAAAATAGCTTCCTTTCTTTCTGTTTGGAGAATTTCTGTTGCTGCCTCAGAACAATCACTGGTCATTTTCAAGAATTCACAGAAATTCATACACCCCTAAATTTTACCCTTGACTTTACCCATGGGTCATAGTAAATTCCATGATTTTTGGTTTAAAATTGCCCTTGACTTGTCCATGGGATCGACTTATACTCGAGTATAAATGGGTAATGATGACATGAACAAACAGATCAGTGAATGGCTGTTCCTGTTATACTTTTAAAAACAAAGACAGCAGGCCATTCATCTGAAGCACAGGAGAAGATAGGCAAAACTGGTTCTGAATCAATATTTGAATCATTTTATATTCAGCTAAGGGATGCACTTAGAGCTTTTTTTAATTACATCTGTCTTCATCTTAAGACTACAGGCAACTCTCAATTTACACAGGGGTTACATTCTTGGAAAATTGCAAATATATCAAAAACATGTAAAATAAAACCACTCTGGAGATAGCAGGGAGGGTTTGTGGTTGGCTGGCTTACCATGTCATTACCCCTCAGCATCAGCTAGAGAGGACAACAGAGTATTTTGGTTAATTCCATCACATTTGTTTAAAATATGAAGCTGTTGCAGACAGAAATTTGCATTAGAATGCAGAACCATCTCTTTTAGAGCGTGACCCTGGAGAGGAATTAGGTGTATTCAATGCAGTTAGATTGAATACTGTGAACGTACTGATATGTTAACCCCATTGCTTCATGTATGTTATACGTTTCTTCCCTTAGCGGATGAAAACAGCACTTTTCTATGCACATCATTTTGTCTTGTTGATTCTAAAGTGGTCTCGCGATGCTTGTTGAAATATTGTTAATGGCTTTAAATGTCTGCTACGTTTTCCACATTGGATTTATAATTTAGAATAAACAAATCTGCAGGTAGTTGTAGAAGCACTTGTTGGTCTGCTGTATACATAGAAGGGCAAAATATTTGAACTACCACATTACTTTCAGACATTTGCCTTGGGCAACCTGCATTGAACTAGGAAGTTACTCACCAGTAGTTAGTCTCATGCATAGGCGAATCTAGGGCGGAGCAAGCGGAGCACCCGCTCCGGGCGCCCCGCCCACGAGTCGGACTCGGACTCGAGTCTCCGAGTCGGACTCGGACTTGAGTCTCCGCCCCCTCAATTGGGAGAGCCGGCTCGGGGACGTCTTCCCGGCCGGCTGCCTGGGGCCTTCTAAGGAAGGCCCCGGGCAGCCAGCCGGGGAAGACGTCCCCGAGCCGGCTCTCCCAATTGAGGGGGGGAGGAGGGGGGTGCCGCTCCGCGCCAACCCCCTTGCTCCGGGCGCCAACAGAGGCAGCGACGCCTCTGGTCCCATGCAATTTTAATATCTCTTCTGAAACATTTAAGAATTTATTTGCATGAGCTATGACTGCACTAGAGTCATAGGTGTATACCAGATGGACACTTTGCCCTTGAATTACAGCAAGGATGGACTTGATCACTGTTTCCGTTGTATTTGTATATCATTGAGAAGTGCTAGTGCCGAGTCATTTGCAAAACAGCATTCCAAGTTGAGACATGCAATGTGTACTTTCATCCTTCCTCTTCCTTTCTGCTACATCAGATCCATTGGCTCCTTATGACCTGAGAAAGTCAGGTCAACTAGAGAATGGCTGCTCACTTTCATGAGAATGGCAGATCTTGCCTGCAGCCTTAAGTGGGGCAAAGTGCATATAACCTCATTGTGCAACATGTACCTTCCTTGAGAAGCAGAATATTTTTACCAGCTATATAACACAGGGGTTCCCAACCTGTGGTCCGCAAGACCCTTTCAGTGGGTCCTTGAGGCCTCCGGAGTCACATGTGCATTGCAATGACTTCCGGGCTGCCTGGCTCTTGCGTGAGCTCGGGTGGCCCTGAGGCGAGTGGGGCCTCGGTTGGGCAGGCAACAGAACTGCCACCCGAGTCTTCGGCCCACGCTGCGTATCTGCCAACCAGAGGCAAAATGTAACGAGCATCACTGGAATGGCCCGCCTGTCCACCCTTGGTCTGAATCACTGGGAAATTCCGGCAATCCGGAAGTGGGTTGGTGGTAACGCAATGACATTGCCATCACATCGCTGCTGGATTACTTCTGGGTGGCCAGGGTCTGTGGCGGCACGGCGAGTTGCAGTGGTCCGTGTTTACCCAAATGTTGGGAACTGCTGACAAGTTTGAAGACAATAAGCAAAGAGAAATCTGTTTTTGCCCCCTGCCTGACTTTTCTTTCTTGCTTCCTTTCACATACAAAGTAATGTGAGCAGAAGGCCTCTTTACCATTTCTATACCTATACATGTTTGTGCATGTGTTTTCATATTTAAGAATAGAATTGTAGATAAACCATACAGCTAGATGTGTTCAGCAATTAATACTCAAAATCCTAAGTAATGGGGTTGTTTTTTTGTTTTTTCTTTTTCAGATTGGAAACTGGAAACATGTAACTGTTCTGTTTTTGCATTCTAATAAGCTGGAGTTCCTCCCAGAAGAAATGGGTGATATGCAGAAATTAAAAGTCATCAATCTAAGTGACAATAGGTTTGTGACTTATATTCTTTTCTATGAATTGTGGAGTATCGTGGATAATGAAAATTCACTGGATGATCTTCACTAGTTATTTCTCACCTTAGTCTACCAGGCAGAGTTGTTGTGATGATCACATGGGTAGAAACAACATACATCACCATAAATTCTTTGGAGAAGAGGGTGAGATACGTGTAAAAAAATAACGGGTGGCTTCATGATTAGTGCTTCTGCCTTTGGGAGCTCTCTCCACAAAACAAAGCTTCCTCTGTTAGTCGAGATGCCTCCCAATATATAAGTAAAATATTTAAGTAAAAGTAATTTTAAAAATTAGTGTTGAGTTGTTGGCACTAAAAATATGTTGGGTCTTCAGCATGGTAGTTTCCTTGGGAAGTGGGTATTTGCACTCAAAGATTCAGTAGCAGTGGATGACTTGAGTAGGGACAGGCTTGGGGATTAAGGTGATAGAAGTGGAATTGAAGCACTGAAGAGCTCCAAGTGTGTAATGATTCTGGTGCATGGCTTTTTGCAGCTGTTCTGTTCTGCTTGCATTATATGGTGCACGTATTCTCTGACCATGGTGGGCTGAATTGTGTGGGTTAGTCTTTGGCAACTGCTCACATGAAACTCTTCTTGTGGCAGGGGAAAGTCGCGTTAAGTGACTCTTTGCTGCTTTCCAATTCACATTTTAAGTTGGGCCACATTTAAAGATAGAATTATGGGGAACTGTGTGTATTTATACAGTGTATGTATAGAGTAGACCCCCACTATTTGTGGACCTGACATCCGTGGTTTTGTCTCAACGCTGATACGGGGGCCACTGTGAAAACCTTAAGAAAAGAAAGGTTTAAAAAATGTTCCTTACGTTTTCACTGGCAAACCGCTCTGTTTGCAGGGCTGTAGATAGACAGTGAAATTGCGCTCTTACAGCCTCTTCCGGGTCTCTCGACTTCCCCCTCCCTTCCCCAAGGTCATCCCAGAATGCATTGGGGTGAGCCTGGGGAAAGGAGGGGGAGTTGAGCGACCTGGAAGAGGCAGTTGGAGCGTGATTTCACTGTCTACAGCCCTGCAGACAGAGTGTGCAGTGGTCCCCGTATCCACGCTAAAGTGATCTCACTTTACGTAGATTTCAGTATGGGGGGGGATCTGGAACAGAACCCTCGCAGATATCAAGGTCCAACCGTATAGACAAAAGGTTAAGACAGGATAAGGTACCAAGGAGTACTTAATCAAAATTGCTGAACCACTGTTTTTCCCCTTCTTGGTTAACAAGTATATGCTAGGCTCCCAGGAACCTTGCAACTGTTTTTGTGTACTAGGCTTTTTTTTAAACTTGATCAGCAGCTCTCCTGCTGCTTGGCAAGCTCTTGAAACTGATGAGACTTTTCAAAGCAACTTGATAGGCATGGATCTCTATTGTTCAAAGAGAAAAAAAAATATTCTCACTGCAGTCTTAAAATTGAACTTATATTAGTGTTCTCCTGCCCACCACATTTTAGAGACAAAGCACATTAACGTATGCTGCTTAACAATATGATTTTTAAAATAGTTTTTAAAAATAAGATTTAAATCCTATGCCTGACTTCCATGTTGAAAAGTGAACCAGACTATAGAGCAATGTAACATCATGCAATAAGAATTGTACGGCATAAATATACAGTATATGCAATAGGTCAAGGCTTCTCAAACCTGATCGCGACCTGATGCAGACGTGGGCCTTGAGTTGGGCCTACTCGCCCTCCCTTGCCTCCATTTGGCTCCACATTGGAGCCAAACATAAGCAGGTGGAGGCTACTCACAGATCTCAACTCCTGCCGGCTGCTCCTGGCCCACAACGGCCTCTGTGGGCCTCAGAAGGCCTCTGGAAGTGACTTCCGGGTCACTTCCAGTTTTGCCGACACAACTTCCGGTCACGTCGGGAGGCCTCTCTGAGGCCCTCAGATGGGCCTGGAGCAGCTGCAGGAGGTGGGTCACGATGCCGCCGCCGAAGGACAAGGTGGGCTGCAGCCTCGCCAAGATTGAGAACCCCTGCAATAGGTTATTTCTGATAAGAAGCTTGTTCAGTAACCCACTTCAGTTTAGCACATTGGTCTACAGCAACTGAACTGAGGAAGTGATGTACCATAACATTCAAGTTATTGTTACATTTATATCATGTTTTTCCTAGAGGGTCCAAGGTGGCTTAAAATGGCAATAAATAAATAAAAACATCATAGTACAAACGGTATGTAAAAGAATAAATACAACAGTTACAATATTAAAACAATATAAAAACAGCAGCAGTTCATTAGAATACAATTACCTTCATTTTCTGCTTAAAAGCATACTGTGAAGGGGCCAGATGAATCTTTCTTGAGGCTATTCTAATGCTTCACAACTGAAGAAGCCCTTGATAAATAGTACCCATTGGCTTATATAATCAACTACAGAAAGCAGTGGGTCAGTTGTAAAAAACAAATATTTTTTTTTGTACAAATTATCAACATTCACTAGTTAAAGTAGTGTAACATAAAGAAGAGCAGCAGTGGTCAGTATGACAAAGGATGCTGGGAAGTTACAAACTTTATTACCATTTGGTGACATAAATCTGTATAATTCTGTGTTTGACCTGTTCTTAAGTAAGCCATTAGTTCTGATGCTCACAGGCTTTTTTAAAATTCACAGACTGAAGTATTTGCCCTACAGCTTTACAAAGCTGCAACAATTGACTGCTATGTGGCTTTCAGACAATCAGGTGAGCCTAATTTATTCTAACGTTTGAATTTCATCGTCTTTCAGACACAGTTTATTTTAAAATGTAGCAATTAGAGTGAAAACAAATACCTTATGAAACATTGATCTCAAATACAATCTTGTTCACTAAATTATAAATATTTCACAAATTGCATTGAGTTTACTGCTATGTTTTTGATTAAGCCAAAAGATTCTGTTGACAGAGCACAAAAGCTGTTACTGGTTAAAGATCAATCATTAATGTTCTTCAGGGGGTTATGTACTCTAAATAGGTTGTAGTTTTCAGTAACTACAAAGACCTCGTAGAACAATCAGAATTGTTGTTCATCCATACACAGGTTTGCATGTTTTCTTCAGTGAAGCTATACATTCCTATGTTACTCTAGACAGAACATGTGAGATAGTAATGGTGGCTGAAGGACTTGAGACAGTTAAAATGCTTTTCTCTCTCTCTCAACACTAACTATAGGAAGAGTAGAAGTTGGTATATGTTGATATCAGTGAAATGGTAGCAAATTATTTATTGCTTATACAGTTGGGAAATGGAACAAGTTATCAAATTGTCATGGGACAGGACCCAAAGGTGTGAGTGAGTGACAGCACAATCCTAACCAAATTTCCAGCGCTGGTGTAGCTGTGCCAACAGGGCGCACACTGCATTTTGCATTGCAGGGGCAGTCATGGAGGCCTCTTCAAGATGTGGGAACCTTTGTTCCCTTACCTTGGGACTGCATTGCAGCTGCACTGGCACAGGAAAGTTGGTTAGGATTGTGTTGTGAGTGAGATAGAGAATCGCACGCAGACGGGGCTTCACGCGTTAACCACTTTATTAATGCTAGAGAGAGAAGCCATTACTTTAATCTGAACCGTCTCTTATCTCCTTAGCAGTAGGCAGTATTACAGCACATACATCAAATGAAGTTCTGCTGTACATGTGGTTCTTTCCAGTTTTGCCACAAAAACCCCTGTCAGAGGTGGTTAGATGTAGTGCTCTATCGCAAGAAATTGGATGAGAAGGTTATTGAAATATCCCTTCTATTAAGCTACTGTATAAAAGGAAAAAATTGCAAAATTGTTCAGTATGTATGTATTTTAGGACTGAGTCGAGAAAACTGGTCAGCAAAATTTATAAAGCATTCACATTTCTCTGTTTCATGGCTGGGAACATTTTTTAGTCTTATAAATATTCTGATGGGAAAAACGTAACAGGGATTTAAATGTTATGTATTTTAGATGTGTATTAATTTTTTTTTTTGCATTTCCAGTCTAAACCACTCATTCCCCTTCAAAAAGAAGTTGACCCAGAAACACAGAAAACAGTGCTTACTAATTACATGTTTCCCCAGCAACCAAGATCTGAAGATGGTAGGAATTTTATTTTTTATTAAAAAAAATGCTGCTTGATAATAAAAGGAAGTATCAAAGTGGGAAGTGAAATCCCACTTTGATTTCAGCAGAGGACCTAGCCAGGATGGGCACATTGCCAGTGTTTAAATGATACCTATCAAAATTGAGCTTTCAACACCCCAAACTCGGCTTAATGGCAGTCTTGATGTTCTCATTCATAATACCTATAGTCTGTATTCAAAGAACATTCATAAGAAATTGTATCTATTATGTGAGGGTGCTTATTTGTGTAGGAATCAACTCTTCCTTTCTTTTGTTTTAGTTCTGTTTATATCGGACAATGAAAGTTTCAATCCTTCCCTATGGGAAGAGCAGAGGAAACAGCGTGCTCAAGTGGCCTTTGAATGTGATGAAGATAAAGATGAAAGAGAGGCACCGCCTAGGGTATGCAGTTGCTTTATTCTGTCATGATTTATTTAATTTGCTTCATCCTTTGTACGTGAAACACTACCAGTTTGGATAGGCTCTTCTACTGCGTAGGGTAATATGTCCCAATCGCTTCACAGGATCCCTCACCTAAGCTCTTTTGTGCAATGTTCAGGTTCTTGTGAGACTCTCAAGATAGCTTTTATTTATTTAGAAAACTTGGTCCTACTATCTTTGACTCAGAACTCTTTGCCCCTCTGATGCTCTTTGAGGGCATGATCTGAAGGCACACAATGCAACAACTGTGCTGAAGCTAAGCAAATCTGAGTCTGATCATTGCTTGAATGGGTGATGACCTGGGACCCTTCGTACACTTCTTTGAGTTCCATCATGGAAGAAAGACTGTGGTAGTTTTAAATTGCTGTTGTCCTTAAGAGGCTGGATGAGGACACAGTAGCTGAAATTAAACCTGGACAAGACTGAGGCGTTGCTGGCCAGGAGACGTATTGCCTCAGTGGTAGATTTTTAGCTTGATCTAGATGGGGTTAAGCCTTAATCTTTGATGTTAGCAGATTCTGGCTTGACCAGTACCACGCTGAGAGACAATATGGAGACCCCATGAATGCTGTTCTGAAAAAGGAATGTACAGTAACAAGTGCAGTGTTTTTCTATGCATAGTTCCCCAGTGCTTTGGAATGTTTGTTTGCTCTTATGGCCGATGTCAGTGATGCAGCTTTTAAATAATAATTTCTTGTATGTAGGAGGGTAATTTGAAGAGATATCCAACACCTTATCCTGACGAACTGAAGAATATGGTGAAAACGGTTCAAACAATAGTGCACAGATTAAAAGATGAAGAAAACCAAGAAGACGCTAATAAAGAGACAAAGCAAGAAAGCCAGCAAGTTTCGGTCAAGGATGTAGGTGTAAAGGTAAGTTCTTAATGTTCTGAATGCATCTCCATTGTATTATATTGTGGTCATTTTGAGAAGTTTGAATGGGAACTTTATCTCCTGAATGGTTTTAAACTATGAATTAACAAATTACACTCTCATTCCGAATACCTGGACCCCATACTTGTGAAACACCCAGGTTGCTCAGATACTGTAAAATTGTCCTATCTTCTAAATGACGGATTGACTGAGATGGTAGGGAATGTTGTAAAATTTTTATTGTCAGTAGAGTGCCTTTTTCAGGCAATTTTTTATTGAAAGTTCTTGTTTTAAACTGTTTTTAATGGATAATTTGTGTTATGCCAATAAAGGTTCTTATTATTATTATTATTAGTTAACAAATTAGCATTTTTTTCCTTGGGAATGCTTTTTCTCTGATGTTTGTCTCTAAATCTGCTATAGACTTCAGAAATTACTTCAGCCAAGAACAAAATGGAAAACAAAGAGCAGAATATGATGGGAAACTGTGTGCAGAAGCCTAATGAGCCAGAGGCAGAGAACAGCACTGGCAATTTGCAGACGAATATTCAAGTTAAAACAGAGAGAGCACCAGTTGCCAACCATGAAGACACTCTTGAGGTATTCCAGTATTCTTATACTATATTCTCTCACTCTTGGCATTCAGAGTGGTGTAAATGCCCTATAAACAATAACATTGTTTATGTGTATAACAATAACATAATATTTTTAAGATTAAAAACTTCAAACTCTCTTATGTCAATCTGAACATTGCCATTTTGTCTAATTAGGTAGATTATGGTTTGCAATTGTGTGCAGACCAGGATTGCAAACCCAGAGGCGTTATTGGGGGCCCCCGGGTGCGGGGGTGACATGTGCTAGGGGGGTTCACTTTACCGCTGGATTCGGCAGCAATTTGGCATTGGTGCAGCAAAAAATGTACACCCCCCTCCCCCCCCAGTGTTTGTTCTGCTGCTTTTAGGCCATTTAAGCCGTTTGCGGCAAAGGGTTAATTTTCATTTTGGTAAATGTTCACCGCACCCGTTTTTCTTTCCTTCGGCAGGAGTCTGAAGAACTGTCCTCTGATGAAGAGATGAAAATAGCAGAAATGCGACCACCTCTGATAGAAACCTCTATTAATCAACCCAAAGTGGTAGCACTTGGCAATAGCAAAAAAGGTTGGCTTAAACAAATCATTAACAAGTTTTTTGAGAAGGATTCTGAGATGGTTTTAAGATGACTAATTCATAACTGTATACTAAACTCTCTGTACCTTAACTTTCAATTTTGTTGAAAGTTTCTGTGTACACTCTAGAGAAATTACTCTGCTTCATGGACTGGACTATGTGCCTAGTTTATTTGGATGTATTTTCATGTGACTTGTTCCTTGGAGCATGGTTATACTAGTTATTGGAATAGCAGCATACCATAGATCTTACTCTTTTATAAATTATGTTTTATTTGATTAAATGTGGTGGCTATTACTGTGCTTCTGTGTAACAGGCATAAAATATGTATCTGTAGAATATCTTTGTGTTCCTTTTTAATTTGTAATTTTTGTAGGTAGTTTTTTGGCTGCCTTTGTGCATCCATATAGCTGAACACTTCCAAGTAAAATTATGCAGAGGTTGTAAAATGTGCACACTTATGAAACCCAGAGGTGTATAATTTGGTGATTAGCTTTTGAGAAAAAAATGTATTTGATGGATAACTCCTTGGTTAGTCTCCCAAGGAGACTAATTAAGTTAAAGCAGTAGCCAAAAGCTGTTGTTTTTAACCAGTGCCAAACCTAAAACACAACTCTTTAGGTCTAAAATTTTGAGTTTCACAAACTTGTTCTGCATTTTTAGTAGGCTATGAAACTGGTTTTCTCAAACTAGAATGGAAATTGTGTGTGGACATTTATATGAGCAAATGCAATTTGCACGTATCATATGTACATACTGAACTAAAACTTGAATTCTTTTTAGATGACCATAAAGATGTAGATTCATTATCAGATGAGCCCACTCACAACAGCAATCAGAATAACAGCAATTGTTCCTCTCCTTCTCGAATGTCTGATTCAGTTTCTCTGAATACTGACAGTAGCCGTGAAGCATCACTGTGTTCTCCAGACAAAGAAACCAATATGGCTGTCACCTCCAAAATCAGGTTTGGAAATTGCATAGAGCAATTTTTTTCAATATTAATGAAAATCTTGTTCTGTCTGTGTGCTGATTTATTGAATGACTTTTTAAATGTTGGAAACTTGCTTTATAAATTAGATCTTCAATTTATAATTTCTTGTGCAAATCATAGAAGAATTTCTATATCACATTTCCAATGCCCGTTGTTGGCTTCACTTTGTCATACTACCTGCGTGCTGTTGCCCTCCTGAGAGGGCACTAAGGAAAAGGAAAAAAAGGGAAATGGTAAGGATGGGAAACAATTCCACTGCTCCCAGCTGACTCTGTATGGAAGCCTTTTGCCCTCTGCCCTGCTTGCCCCTTGGTGGAAGAAGCAGTAGCATAGCAGCTGTGGGTTAGTTGGGGTCTGCTTGCTTCACAGTGCCAATCAAGTAGGTAGCTGGATAGTCAGTCAGTCAGTCAGTCAGTCAGTCAGTCAGAGGTGAGTACGTATAGCATTTGATCACTCGTGGACATTTTTCTTTTCACTCTGTCTCCTTGTTTTTGTATCCAAGTGTGGCATGCGCCTCACATTCCCCCTCATCTCTAGTGGCAAGTGCACATCTTGGGGCTGTAGGAAGGACAATACGTGCGAATGGCAAAGATTAGGTGAGAGACACTTAGTGCAATCTATATGTATTTAATATAACAAAATCAGAACCCAAACCGGGGACGGGACGACGACTGACAATAACGTACAGGTTACTTCACCTTCTGGCTAAGTCCTCCAATCCCTACAGTTGGCCTTGAGTCCAACTGCTCATAGGTTTGCTCAAGTGGAGGCTCATTGCTTCCAGACACCTCATGTGAGGCAGGGAAACCAGACAGATGGCTCAAGTTGTGGTGTCTTCCTCCCCCATCGGTATTGCCCTCCGAAGGTGCTCCCTCATGAAAACTGGTCCCTTGGTCTACCTTCCTGGGACCTGCCCTTGTCTGGTGCCTTCTCAACTGCTTCCTTTCCCCTCCTCTTTCTGGTCTCCCCCTTTCCCCTTCCTCCTGCCTTCTTCTGCCTGCACACTGCCCCAGCCTCTGTCTCCTCAGGTCGGCTTCTCTCTTCACTCCACTCCTCTTCTGTCTTGCCTTGTTTCTCTCCAGTTCTGCCTGCCTGCCTCTGTGTCTCTACTGCTTCCTCCATAGCAGCCCCTTTTGTGAGGGGTGGTACCAGCTCCCAGCGGCCCTCAGTTGGGGTTGATGGGCAGCCAGCGAGCTTGTTAATCAGCTATGTTTTAGAAGTGTATGGTGATGTCATTGCCAAGCACCTCCACAGCAGCTCACAGTTCACCTCAGCAGTCCAGGCTCATTCTGTGCTGCAGGGTGCAGCAGCACATCACAGTCGACCATCCAAGAACTTTAACTGCATAGATAAATAATATTACTTTGGATCATTGAAGTGAGCAATAACCTGTTTCATATTGCTACCAAAAGTGATGGCTAAAAATGGCTTCCACGTTTTAATTAGTCATTATTAATGACTTTGAAAGTATTCAGTGCCAATATATGTTAGTTTAGATTGTGATGAAAAGATGTGTACTATATATTGTGCACTTTATCAGTTCATTTAGGTTGTGTGGAAAGTACAGTAAAACTCGAATAGTCCATCCAGTTGTCCGGCACTCCTGATAGTCCAACATGAAAATGCTGGCTATAATATTGTTTGGGAGCAGACTCCTGACTTTGCCAGCCCTTGTGTAGGCACAGTTGTTGGTGTCATTGACACAGGCTATGGAAGCTGTTTGGGAAGAACCGGAGTGGTTTGTCAGTAATATAAGTAGCGACTCTGTCACAACAGTGACATGGACGCTAGATCTTGGGATCATTGCGGGCAGGATAGTAGATCCCAATATTCTGGCATATCCAATAATCCTGCACCACCTAGGTCCTAAGGGCGCCAGACTATCAGAAGTCTACTGTAACTGATAAACTACTTCAGTGAAAATGCTCTTGTCATTCTTCAGTTTTGGTAAAAATTATTGTTTCTTTTTTCAGGCCTGAAGATGAAAATTCTAATAGTCTTGTACAGAATGTAGATGAAGTGAACATCACAGCAGAAGAAAAGCTGGGTGCCCAAGCTACAAACTTCACTGAATTCAGATTAAGCATTGAAGAGAGATTAGCTTTGATAGAGAGAGATGTTGAACTAAACAATGCTACAGACGAGTCTCATAAAATACACCAAATTAACATGAATATCTGTAAACTGACTGGTGAGGAAGCAGTACAATCAAATGCATTGGAACAAATAAAAACACAGGAAATGGCACCTGTTAAAGGCTTTTTAAATAATATGAAAGAAGAAATGGAGCACTTGGAAAATGGAAATAAATATTCTAACCTTTGTCGTATCAATAATGTTAATGGACATTCTGAGGAAGTTCCTCATTCTGCACGAAAATCAGATCTAAAGAGAAGTGCTACAGTTGACACAGATTCTTCTTCAGAAATGTGTCTGTCAAAGAGCACTGAAGATTTGTCTCCACAGCGGAGTGGACCAGTTGTGAAATCTCATAGCATAACTAACATGGAAATAGGTGCTCTGAAAATCTATGACATCAGTGACAATGGAACACAGCAGCCAAATCCAGCAACAAAATCGATAGTTACAGGTCCAGATGGAAAAAATATAGTCCGGAGCAAGTCGGCTAATCTCCTCTATGACCAGCCATTACAAGTATTTTCTGGATCTTCATCATCATCTGATTTAATAAGTACAAAAACGGTATTCAAATTTGATTCAAACCATAATCCTGAAGGTCCTAATGTAATAAGAGGACAAGGAACAAATGTTTCACAACCAATCGGTACCCCCCAGTATAATGTCCAGTACAGCAGCAGTATGGCAGCCAAAGAATCCTTGTGGCCCCCAAAACAAAGCAACTCCCTGGTAGAACAAAGCTGTTTGCCACCTCAACGCCTGCAACGGTCGGATACCACAGAAAGTAGCAATTCCGTAAAACATTCTGCCAACATGAATTTCTCTAACCATAATAATGTTAGAGCTAGTGCTGCATATAACATGCATCAAAGAATGGGTGGGAGACATATGGAAATGTGGGCTGTTCCACCAAATGACAGACTTGTTTCTGGAGCAACTCGAAATACTCTTCAGCGGCAAAGCAGTGTATCTTCCACTGCTTCTATGAATGTTGGGGATACTGGGCCTCCATGGCGTCCTCAGGTTCCTGAAGGGGATTATTTAACATACAGGGATTTGCATTCAGTGGGAAGAGTCCCACCAATAATGTCAGGGCCACAACGACCTCTTTCTGCAAGAACCTATAGTGTTGATGGTCCAAATGTACCTCGACCGCAGAGTGCTCGCCCATCAGCAAATGAAATACCTGAGAGAACTATGTCAGTTAGTGACTTCAATTATTCAAGGACTAGTCCCTCTAAAAGAACAAACCCAAGAGTTAACTCTGAACACTCTCTACTAGACCCTCCAGGAAAAAGTAAAGTCCCTCATGACTGGAGGGAACAGGTGCTGCGACACATTGAGGCCAAAAAGTTGGAAAAGGTAAATACCTTTACTATATCTCCTTCAACTTTTTATCATTCTCCTCATACAACCTATAATGATGCATGTTCTACATTGTGATGGTGTGCTTTAAAAGGTCTAATAATGTGTTGACAAATATAGACAACTCACGTTATCTCAATATGAGAAAAATATTGATATATATTTATCAAAACTAAATTGCTATTGTTGCACTCAACTATACATAACTGACTATTATGTATATATCTAGTTTTCTGAATGGATTGTGTGTTTTGGTGTAGGTCTGTTTATAGTGAGCTGCTTGTTCTTGAGACTTGTTTGGATCTGTTGGAGATGACAATGGGCTCTGATATTAATGAGCATAATTAAGGACTTGATGCTTTTATTTTGTTTGTGGCAGTTGGAATCCAATAATTTTGATTATTATCATGGTAACATTCCTGGTCTGTTATACTGTGATTGATTTAGAAGTAATACTATGTCAAGAAATGCACAAATTACTCGTTCCTTATGTTGCATTACTGCATTGAAGTATTGTCTGTGGGGACTGTAGGTAGATCTTGGTGAGTCAAAGGAGTTTTCAGTCAAAGCAGTTCCTCCCCATGGCTGTTTGTCTTATCCAGTTTTCTGCATGAACAATTTGATGTAAAATCTGCAGTCTGAAATTACGCAAGTAGTGTTTTCAAAACTGAATTAAAAAAAACCACGAATGTAAGTTAATAGTGGAGGATTATTCTTTTCTTTTGTAAACAATTCTACTACAGTAACCGGATATTCCAAATGGATTTCTACAGAACAGAATGTATTTTATGCAACAAAAATTGCTATTGGTCCAGTTAGATACTGGGTTTAGATGTAATGGGGAGGGAAACCATAGTTTCCTGCTCTAACGAGCTTAGCTGTGAATTTGCAAACTTTGCTCCCCCTTCTTCTGTTTGTGTAAGAATGTGAGAGGGAAAACGTTTACTTACGGTTGGAAGTAAATCACAGTTCCACATTGTGTACAAACTTAGAAATGGTGCACAGAAGGTCCCCGACATATGGCCCACTTTCCACCGACCCCTCCCACCTCACCAGCCCCATTCCATCTCCTACATGGCCTTACCTGTTCTAGCAGCTCTTCGGCTGTCCATCGGCATGCAGGATGCTGCTCCAGCCTCTCCGCCAGCAGCCGGGCAGAACACGCAGGCAGAGGCTGCTTTGCGACTGCCATAAAGCAGTCGCCACCGGCGCAAAGCGCACTGTGCCGGCACCTGGCCCAGAGTGCAGCCATATTGGCATCGCTACATCAGCAGGGGGAGGGGAGGCATAGGATTGGGCTGTTAGTGTACTTCAAATCACAGCTGAGGAAAACAAACCAAAACAAAGAATTCAGGAAGTACAGGCAAATATTTTCCATTGTGCATTTTCGATTTGTGGACAAGAATCACGTGCCAGCTCACATTTTAACTCTAAATTGTCTTCTACTAGCTTGTATAACTTTGTTGTACTATAAACTTTAAGACTGCTTCAGGGTATAGATTCTGTTTCTGATTTAAAGAGTGAGCCACTCTTTAAACTTAGCTTGTAAACAAAAACTGTAGAACAGGCAGTCTCCGGCTGAGGCATATTTGGCATGTAAAATATTTTGTGATCCAGTCAGTGAGAGTTACTATTCTGTGGCTGAAAATGCAGTGGTGCTACCTCCTGCTAGTGTCAGCATCTATGCCAGGGGTGGCCAACCTTCCACCATTAGGGCCTCTGCGTTCTTAGGAGTTGTGCAGAAGCCAGAATCTTGGTAGCTGTAATTGCTGATGGTCCTGCTAAAGCAGCTGCACCTGCCGAAATGCCCTCACCTATGCAACCATTAAAGGGCCAGGAGCATTCACGTTGAAAGGTTGGCCACCCCTGATCTATGTGCTGTGTCCTGCAACAGTTCTGGTTTCTTGGAACAGAATCATAGAAAGTTGGAGTTGGAAGGGACCTTGAAGCTCATCTAGTCCACCCCACCCCCCACCCACCGCTTAGTGCATGCAACTGCTACAGCACCCTTGAATTGTGGTGGTAGAGTGCTTTGCTTGAATATTGGTTCATGGTGTTGGAAGCACCTGGAACCACTTGATTGAAATGCAGTATAAACTCTATTGCAATCCAAATTGGATCTATTTCCTGACCCAGCAGGGTATTCCAAAATGTCCTAGCACCTATGCTTGTAGAAGTAAGAAATTTGCTCGTAGAAGTAAGAAATTAGATGAAAAAGCTGGAATAAAAAAAATAGCTAACCAACTGTGTACTACATGTTCAGGGCTCTCTCTCTCTCTCTCTCTCTCTCTCTCTGGTCTTTTCAAATACTGGTGGTGGTGGCTAACTCCATCATGCCCTGCTTATAAGATTCCCATATTCTTGGAGACAGAATGCTGGACTGATTCAGCAAGGCATTTGCTTATTAAATTAGTTGTGTGTGGATGTAAGACTGTGCTGTTTCCTAATATGTTCCACACAGCTTTAAAGGTTGTTTTTATTTATTTTTCTGCTGCCTTTATTTCATTAAAGGAATAATCAAGGTGGCTTACACAATAATAAAAGAATCCTATTAAAATGATTTAAATATGGAAAACGTGAGAGCACAGCAATATTTGAATGTTCTATGTGATCAGAGGATCCTCTGCATCTTGGAGAATCAGGTTTTCATAGACTATAGTAAATAGCTGCACTGTATTGTATGAACATCTGCAATCGATATATCCTGTTCTGGAGTCTAGGTCTGTACTCATATGCTTCCTCTTTGTTATGACTCAGTAGTTACTCTGGTAATGTGGTTGCCTCTTAGAAGGCCGATTGTATGAATGCTGCTCAGTGGAAGTCAACCACACTCATGAAGGGGGGGGGGGGAGCCATCATAGTTCAGGTGTAGAAACTACACTAGTGGACTACCATAAAATGAAAGCTTTCCTGCTGGCAATTGTGTTGCCAGGGTAATGTGTGAAGTGACTCTGTATTTCCCAGATGTATGTTCTGCTTTAAATTTTCATCTTATCGGTCAAGAGTTAATAGTCTGATGCCATAGCTGCCCTACACTTTAAAAACTAATCTTATTCCTTGAATAACTTAATGCTTAGCAGAATGTTTATTTAGGAGGTGTCTGTCTTGTCATTTGTAATGGTTCTTCAGAAAAGATCACATTAAAGAGCAATTTACATACAAAAGTACTAAAAGTATTTATTTTTAGTTTCAATAGTATACTAGGCACAACTATCTCTAGCTTTTTCATTCGTGAACTTCTTCAGTGGTTATTTTAAATGAGCCCCTGTTGAGAATTAATTTGGTAAAGGTCACATCAGGGACAATAAATTTCATGTGTGAAATTGATAGAAAAGCCATTAAAAGAATTTAGGCCAGAGTGCTCAAACTCAACTTCAGCTTCCTGTGCAAGAGCCTGACTACCTTTCAGTGTCCCAAACCTAAGTAGGCTAAACAGGGCTGTAGCTGTCAGCGGGAGGAAGGGGAAATGTGCCAAGATGTCCTGATCCCCTTCAGGAATATTCCAGGCTTCTGCTTTCAATCTCACTTAAAGAGGAAGTCTTGTTGTAACCAGTGGCGTCGCTGGAGGTAGGGCGGAACGCTAAGTTCCGCACTGTGCTGACCTCCGTTACTCACTGGCACGGGTCAGCCCCGCCCCCTCGCCTTCGGAGCCATAAAGTGGGGCGAAGGCAAAGCACAGCAGACTCGCTGTGCGTTGCCTTCGCCCCACTGAATGGCTCCGAAGGCGAGGGGGCGGGGCTGACCCGTGCCAGTGAGTAACGGAGGTCAGCACAGTGCGGAACTTAGCGTTCCGCCCCACTTCCAGCGACGTCACTGCTTGTAACCCTTCTACTTCCGGTGTCATATCAGGAAATGGGCAGGTAGTATTCTAACCAATTGCATGTCAGAAAGTAAACCTGATTCTGTCTCTGGAGTTGTAGCCAACCAGTGAAAAGGCACTGGTGTGACTGTTCCAGAGCTTAAGGCACGTTTTAAAGCAAAATTATTTTTGTAAGGTAACTTCTAAAATTGAACAAGTTAGACTATTTATATTTAGGTTATTGCAGTGACACATTCATTTTTGATGGCCTTCTCAATGTATTCTTGGTGCCCCTCTCTTCCACCACCACTCCCCCCCAAAATTTGGCTATGGGTATTAGACTAAAGCTTTCAAACAGGATTTTATGAACTTTGCAAATTTACCGCAGTGGTGCTTTAAGATGAGTAAATTACTTTCACTGGGGCAAATGTCAAAAGATTAGCTGTGTGTGTGTGTGTGTGTGTGTGTGTATTCCAAAAAATAAATTTGTGATACCTTTAAAGCCTAAAAAATATTGTGACACTAATTTTTCATAGGTAAAGTCTACTTCATTGGGGGCCCAATCCTTTTCAATTTTCCAGCGCTGATGCAGCCTTGCCAACAGGGCGCATGCTGCATCCTGTGGTGGTGGTGATGGGGCAGTCAAAGGCCTCCTCAAGGTAAGGAAACATCTGTCCTCTTACCTCAGGGCTGCATTGCAGCTGCATTGGCGCTGGAAAGTTGGATAGGATTGGGCCCTGGATGTGTGCACATATTAAACTGCCTTATGTTGGATTAGATTGTTCGTCCAGTTAGCTCACCAGACTGGAAAGTGGCTCTTTTAGGTAGAAGTCTTTCCTGGTCTTGCTTCCTGGGGTTCTTTTAAAGCAGGGTTGGCCAACCTTCCACCATTTAGGGCCCCTGCGTTCTTAAGAGTTGTGTAGAAGCCAGAATCTTGGCAGCTGCAAGTGCTGATGGTGCTGCTAAAGCACCTGCTGAAATGTCCTCACCTATACAACCATTAAAGGGCCAGGAGCATTCATGTTGAAAGGTTGGCCACCCCTGCTTTAAAGGGAGATGAAAGGAATTGAATCTCTGGTGCCATCAGCTGGCAAAGCATGTGTCTTGCCACTCAGCTGTGGCTCCTCACCTTATATGGACACTACAGCTCTTTTGTTATTATAGGCATATATGTTTTGGTGGGGTAATCTGAACTGTTATACAAGATGAAATTAAAACATAAAGACATAAGGTTCATCTTGAAAGCAGAGATACAAAAGCAAATACAGTAAGTTAATTGACATTGGCAAGGGTCAGTCACTATACAATAAGCTCATAGGAGCTTGAATGCTGCTTTTAATGCTTTGAATGCAGGCCTTTATTAACCTGCACACATTTATATCACAATAAAGTAATGTTTCCACGGGACTCTTCATTGTCCTTGGAATTGTAGAGTGCTCATCTCTACAGTTTAACTTTATTTCACTTTATTTAACCTTCTAAATATATGGCAGTTTAAGCAGTAGCCCTCCATTTCTAAATTCAGAATGATTTCCTATTGTTTCCAATGGAAGTTATTGCCAAGTAAAGACCCTATTTAACATTTTCTTAGCTGTATGAGAGCCACTTCCACCCCACTTGGTAAGTTAGAAGCCCACACTGAAAGCTCACAAAATAGCTTTTCCTCATCAGTGTTGCCACAGCAAGTAGGAGACTATGGACCCAATCCTATCCAACTTTACAGCGATGATACAGCCATGCCAGTGGGGTGTGAGCTGCATCCTGCTGTGTCGGGGGGGGGGGTCACAGAAACCTCCTCAAGGTAAGGGAATGTTTGTTCCCTTACCCTTGGACTGCATTATGACTGCATCTGTGCTGGAAAGTTGGGTCAGATTGGCCCTAACAGAGAGTGGCTTGAGAAGTAGCTGTGTCATTTCAAGCTGTGGAGGTGATTTTGGAACCAGCCGTGAAGATCTCTGCCCAAGAATGTATGTATGTTGGTTACCCCATAATATTCAGCAATACAGTAAATATTTAGGGACTTCGAATTGTGCTTCGATTTGATATGCGTAGCTTGCAAGGAGAACGGAAACAAAAGGTCTCTGATTCGATATGCGCAGTTTGCAGGGAGGGCTGATTCCCATTTGTATTGAATAAATTATGCAGAAATATACAGTATTGAGAGGCTATTAATGGTTTGGATCCAAAGATCCATAAACAGGAGGAATAAATGCACTGGTGCTATCTGTGACCTCTTGCCCAAGTGCTAGCAGAAGACTTTTCATAGTGCGGTGCCACAGTGTATGGGGGTTGTACAGTATTCAAGAAACCAGGTGAAAACCATAGATGCTAGATATAGCGTACAAACCCTTAATAAGCCATGGGCAGCCCAATCCTGTTCTAAAGATCCCAGGGTGTAGCTCGTCCCCTTCCCTGGGTGTAACTGCGGCTGGGGCCTAAAAGTCCACGCCGTTTGCTCCCGAACCCCCCCTCCCTGCTGGATCCTTACCTGGGTCTGGCGGCGGGTGGGAGATGGTCCGGGTGGCTGAGCAGGGCAGGCCGGCCTTCCCTGCTCATGAGTCGTCACAAATGTGCCTTACGGCACGTTTGCGACGTCTTCAGCCGGCGGAATGCTCATTCTGCCGGCCGAAGTTACCACTGGATTGCACCGTAAAAGGGTTTGAGAAGAGCTTATGCAAAGTCTTGTGCAAAAAGGAGAGCTCCTGGATTTGGGGTCATTTTTCCAATATGATGCTCGATAGGCCAGAAACACCCTTTCTGTGAGTGGGTGAGGCTTTATGCTTTACTTTTGAATCCAAGTAATCGTTTCTATGTAGAATATTTTTTCCAGGAAAGTACATTTTCCAGTAGTACATCAATTGTCCACTTCCCTTTTTTGGTCATCGTAGCTGCCGATATATACCGTATTTTTCGCTCCATAAGACGCACTCCCCTCCAAATAGGGGGAAATACTAGTGCGTCTTATGGAGCAAAGTTAAAAAAAAGTTTAAAAAATACTTACCGGGGCTTGTGGGGGCTTTGGGGAGGCCTGCGCGACCCTCTGCAGGCCTCCCCGATCTTCAGTTCGGTGCTAAATGGTTTTCGGAAAACCAGAAATGGCCGAAAATAGCCATTTAGCGCCGAACTGAAGATCGGGGAGGCCTGCAGAGGGTTGCGCAGGCCTCCCCAAAGCCCCCACAAGCCCCGGTAAGGAAAAACTTTTTTTCCTTATTTTTAGCTCATAGGATGCATGCGTCCTATGGTGCGATGTGTCCTATGGAGCGAAAAATATGGTATACGTTGAATGTATTCAAAATGTGGTATCTGTTTTCCTGAGCCACATGTACATTTGGATGGGTTGTTTTCACGTAATTTATATGTGTATTATGTCAGGCTGCATGTTAAACCTACTGTAAATGAGATCACATGGTGTTTCTCTCAAGGTTTTTGTATTCACAGTGGTCATTGCCCTTCGTTTGCATGGTACTGTATTTGTTTTTGCACGATATGCAGTGTGTGTCGACTGAGTTTGTGTATAACGAGTCCCTTGGTTATGCATGCTGCACTAATCTCTGTGTTATCTGTCCCCTCTTTATTCAGAGCATGCTGTCTAGGTCCTTTAATTCCAATTATGCTCCAGTTAGCAGCTTTCACTATGGCAGCTCTAGGGATCTGCATGGCAGCCAAGGCAATGTTGCCTTGAGTTTTGCAGACGGAAGAAGTTCTGGTGTTCACATTGTTCGTGTGAGTACATGCATAAAAAGGCTTTTATTAGTAAGAAATTGGAAGGGCATGTGATGTCTTTAAAGCCATCCACGTTTGGAATTTGTGCAATCTTGTACTATGGCTGATTCTACCCGTTATTGTAATATGGGGATTCAATAATGGCAATTATTGAAGTTTTTCCTGCTTTTATTTGTGAGTTTTTTGCCTTCTGCTAAAGCATCAGAAATGACCAGAAAAAGGAGAACAGAAAATATGATCTATTTTTTAAATTTGACACATACTCAGTTGGCTGATAACACCCATGAGTCAACTGCTAGCCAAATAAACATCTGAAGGGAATTTTATTCCTAGATCAAATTGACAGGTGTCTATAGGAATTTGTCTCATAAGTATTTTAAAAGCTTGCCTTCTTGAGTTCATATAATTAGAAGTACTAAGCTTACTATGATTCTAATGTATCTGACATTGGAGTAACCTGTTGCTTTCAGCCTGTGGAGTTCTATAATCTGGTGTGGTGATTTTTTTTGTCGGCTCACACCGATGTTGTAGTTTCTGTATTCACCACCTCCCTTTTCTTGTATTTTGCTCTTTATCTTGTTCTTCAATTGTATACTTTGAGCAGACATCCCCTTTTAACATGGGCAGCCCAATCCAATCTTGGGCTTACGGTGGCGGATCTCACGATCTGCCACCATAAGTCCTGATGCAGCGTTGCAAAAAGTGAGCTGCTTTGCTGTACAGTACTGTGGGACTGCTTCTGCAAGCAGCCGCAGGCCCCATGCGCATTCCAACAGCTCATCCAGGCTGTGCCAGAGCAGGTTAGGTGGCAGCATGGTGGGTTGGGGGGAGGGTGGGGCAGGCAGGGGGCAGTTAGAGGGGTGGAGGAGGGTGGATCTTGGCAGTGGCTGTGCACACTATCCATATCCCCCTTTCCCCAACCCAACACAGCCCTTGAGGCTCCTTGGATTTACATCAGCTAAATAGCTGGTGTATGTCCAAGGAGACCCATTTGCGGCCAGGTGGCATACAGGGAGGTAAGTAAAAAAATATTTTTACTTACCTGTCTCAGACCGTCTGGCCACCCTGCCCCCCCGGTAGGATGTAGTGTGTGCTCTGTTGGCACCATTGCATCGTGTAAGCTGGTGGGGGATAGGATTGGGGCATAAATTGAAGTGCCATGTACAACTGGTGAAATTATGGGTAGTACCTGGAAGTAGTGCTTGCACAACAAGTGCCTTCTGAAGCCGCCTAAGTTCCTGAAAAGCCACTGTTGAGGGTTGGAGGACTTTTGGCAGTGATACAGGATGCAGCACAGGGGGCTACAGGAGAAGAGGAGGATACCCCAGAACTACAAAGGAAACAGCAAGCAGAAGCGCCATTCCACTTGCTTGTTTCCCTTGCAGTTTTTTTTCATGTTGTGCCAGGACTACCTCTGGATGCCACACTATTTCTAAGTCTTCCCAATCTGTCCCAGCCAAAGGTTAGAAACCATAGTGTGTCTAAAAATTGGTCTTACCTTACAAGTTTCCATCTCCTTGGACACACTCTCCATATCTATCAACAACATTACTGTTCACCTTGCTGATGGGGCATGGAATTATTGCTTTATCTTTGATTCCTTGCTCTCCTCTATTCTCTGTATTCATTGTCAAGCCATGTTGTTTCTCCTTGCTTTACATTGTGAAAATATAGCCCTTTGTCTCTGTTCATTTTCTATCTTAACTATTACAGCCTTTTCTTCTCGAGCCTTCTGTGGTCTCACCTTTTATCCAGTGTTCTGCTACCAAAATAATTTACCTCTCTTGGTGTCTAGACCATGTGAGGCCGCTCTTTAAGTCTCTGCACTGTCTGTCCCTATATCAGTACTGTACAGATTTTTTGTACTTGCCCAATACTGTATGGCCTTGCATTCTTTGCTTTCCGCTATTCTATCCCAGTATATCTCAGCCCATGACCTTATCTCCACCACCCTTAGCCACCTGAAGGCATTCTCCCTTAAAGACTCCACCCCCCCTTGTGCCTAGAACTCCACCAAGAATATAACTGTGATGTCATCTCTCTCCTTACTTAAAATCTGCCTTTTCCATGTAACCTCTGGCTCAATTCCATAGTCCTCATCTCCTATTAAAAGTAAGCATAAGCACATGTAACTAAATGGTATGCCTATTATTCCCCTGTTGTCCTCGTTTCCATCTTCCTCTGTGGCCATCTCCTGTGTCAAATTTTCAGTTGTAAGCTTCTTGGAACAAGGATCTTTTTTGTTGTCCTGTGAAGTGCTATGCACCATGGTGGAACTATATAAATAAGTTTTTGCTACACAGTTCACAGCTGGTACTCTGTGAAGCACTTAGGAATTGGGACCCCATGTATTTGCAGTGAAAATAAGGGTGGGTTCTTCTCTATTCCTCCTGACCTCTCAATTTCTGAAGAAAAGAAGTAATAGCTATTCTGTTGAGAGGTATTCATGTAAACAAAATGGTTACGTAGTTTAGCAAGGCAAAATGTAGGAAGCCGTATCAGTGAACAAGATGAACCAAAAAAGCGGGCAGAACGAAGTTTACAAAAGACTATTATGTCATATTTGCAAATCCTTAAATGGTAACCGTTCTTGTGAATAGTTCTATTGTGCAGCTCTGAGTCTTTTAAAAACGCCAATATTTTCCAAAAGCTGGGTTAACATTTATGGCACATTCAAGGTTGATTAATAAGATTAAATTCTTTAATGCACCTAATAATAGGCCTAATGTTCATATGAACAAAATCAGCAATTCTGGTATAGTAATCCTCTGAAGGACTTAGCTTCATAGTAGGTGAAAGTTATCTAATTTACATGTTACTATGTGGCACAAATATTTTGTGGATTTTTTTTGTTTGCCGTTTAAAGCACCCACAAACGTCCACCCCAGTAGAACCATGTCAAGAGGATGTATTCATTTCCGGACAGCAGAACTACTCATCTGCCACACTTAGTCTTAAAGAAGTTGCTGCAGACAGCATGAAGAAACTTCCTGTACAGGTAATCTATTATCATTCATTATGCATCAACAAGTCTGTGGTTCTGATAGTTTAAAAAAGTTTCAGCGTGAGGTGATGGACAGGAAGGTGAAAAAAATTCTGATAAGTGTAAATTGGCAATAAGGGGTGCAAAAAGAATGTGAGAAGTTCATGCTTAAAAACATCAAGGCAAACAATATTTTTTTTTAATGCACTTGAAACAAGAAACCTGCCAGAGGCAGTTGAACCATTCGATAATGAGGAAATAAAAGGTACGAACATATCAATTAAAGGGAACCTTAAAGAGGATATGGAGATTGCAGAGGTGGTGAATGAATTATTTGCATCTGTCTTCACTATGGAAGATTTAGGGCAGATACTTGTGACTAAATTGACCTCAGGGATGGAATTTGAAGAACTGAGTCAAATAGAATTGATAAGAAATTTTGTTCTAGAATCTAGAACACATTGACAAAATAAATATTAACAAATCACCGAGTCAAGATGGCATCCACCTAAGTATTCTTAAGGAACTCAGCTGTGAAATTGCAGATCTTCTAACAGAAATATGTAACCTATCCTTTAAATCAGACTTTGTGACGGAGAACTGGAAAGTAGTCAGTGTAACATTGATATTTAAGAAGGGGTTCAGCAGGTAAATTGCAGGGCCAAACAGCGTAGTGTCTCTTCCAGTTAAACTGGAAGAAAGCATAATTACAGTATGTTTAAAACCGTGTTTTTGTAATGCTTACAAGAGTTACTGGTTGAACATGTGAAATCAAAATGGGTAAATGAAATAAATTTTCCTGCAAATATAAAATTGCTTAAAGGTGATTGCTTTATTTTAGATACCTTTGACAAATGGGCAGATGTGTCCGCCTCAGAGACCTCAGGCAAATTATGGTCAAGTCCATCATCCTGCTCCTCAAACCCCTGTGGCAAGGCATCCTTCTAGAGAGCAACTGATTGATTATCTCATGCTGAAGGTTGCCCATCAGCCTCCCTACGCTCACCCGCAAGGTTCAACCAGGCAAAGCCATGAGCTGCCAAAACAAGAGGTAAGGACTCCCTTGTAAGTACTTGGTTTAGTGTTGGAATCCATTAGAAACTTGGCATACTGCTGGGAAAACTCTGTCATTTAAAAGATTTATTTTAAAAATAAACTGAACTGATGTTACAAGCTTTGAAGTTTCGCCAACACACATTTCTGGCATCCTCATAAGTCTACAAATCCAGCATGAGACAACATTATATAATGCAGTTCTAAAAGCCCAGATGTGTTGCAGTTACCTAGTGCTCAACCAGCAGTCTGAGAACCAGCTGGGGTGGCCCATCAGAACTCAGACTGCTGGTTGAGCACTAGGCAATTGTAACACATCTGGGCTTTTAGAACTGCATTATCTCATGCTGGATTTGTAGACTTTTGAGGATGCCACAAATGTGTGTTGGCGAAACGTCAAAGCTTGTAACATCAGTTTAGTTTATTTTTAAAATAAATATTTTAGATGACAGATTTTTCCTGGCAGTATGCTAATTTTCAACTCTGAAATCTGGTCACGTCGTGACAACCTTCGAAAATACTCCATTAGAAACATTTGGTGCTGATATTGGGCATAGCCTAATGACTTCTACTGGTGGGTTGTCATTTACTTCACTACAATCCTGGAAATGTCCTCTGTCAAGGCCACTAAAATACTTGGATTTATTTATTTAAAGTTATTTCTCTTATATATATTTCAAACGTTTGTATCCCACTTTCCTTGCCTACCTGCAACTGGCTTAAAATCAGGGAAAGTTTACTGAAGTAAATAAAATGCACAGTAATAAATTGTTTAAAAATCAAAAAATAAAACAAAACCAACAAACAAGAGACAGCCCTAATCCAACAAACAAGAGACAGCTCTAATCCACATAATCGTATCGCCCAACTACTACCAACCACACAGGTGTATATCCTAGTTTTTTTTACTTTAAATCCCTCAAAGAGCTTACCAAACAAATATAAATAGTATAAAACATGCCAGACATTGTAAAAACATGAATAAAATAGCTAAACAAAGTAACATAACATTATCATAAGGACCTTAAATACCATTTAAAGCTCAGGTGAACAGGATGGGTTGACAGGTACCCCAAAGATAGTAACAAAGCTGTCAGATGAACACATTTAGGAGAGAGTGTTCCATATCTAGGGTACTACAGTAGAAAAAGGCCACCTTTTCTGTAGCCGCTTGCCTGACGTCTGAAAGTGGGCGCACTTGAAGAAGAACTTCAGAAGAGGATCTTAACTACCAGGCAGGTTCGTATGGGAGAACAAGGTCATTTTAAGATACCCAGACCTCATATTGTTTAGGGAAATGAATATTTATAAAATAAAGAGATGTTATGGAGACTAGTGGACTAGAATGGATGTTATGACTATATTTCTTGAGCTGTCATTACTTTTGGATACCGTACATCCAGATTAAACTGCTGCTGTATTTAACAAGGCAAAAATCAGTTTGAGAGTATAGATCTTCTTCCTGTAAGGCAGCTAGTTCAGTGTTGCGAGCTCTTATATTTTTTCCCCTTTCTCAGAACCTGTTTCTGTTACAATACTTATTATGTTATGATGCAAGAGTCTATCTGAACTCTCTCACTGAACCTTGTACCATATTTTTGTCCTAACCTGGGCCTGGGCCATAAAAAGAACTAGGATACATTTTTTTTTAAAGGTAGCAGTTTTAAAAGTCACCGGATATTCTTTAACCACTTATTTTGTCAAAATGAAACCTAGTAAATTTTTATTCCAAATTAATAATTGAAAAATAATTTGCCTAAGCCTCCACATTAGATTGAAAGTACAGGGGACCACGTATCCACTATCTGCTATTCCCCGCACCCATTACCTTTATTTTTATAGAGCTGGCGCAAACACCTGAGTTTCTTGCTTAAGCAAAACCCTATAAGCAGCAAGCTGCTTATAGCAACGAAACAGGCAAGCAGCCTGCATGCTAGAGAGGTTCCGTTACCAGGAAGCTTCCTGTATTGCAGTGGTTCTCAAACTTTTTAGCACTGGGACCTACATTTTTAAATGACACTCTTATCGGGACCCACCTACAGTAGCTTAACGAGACACTCAAAAGTTTATCTCCCTATATTTACACAAGCTTGCAAACTGCAGGAGCTCAGCTGTTTGCAGGGTAATTAGCAGCTATCTTGCAAACTGCAGAAGCTCTATTCTTTGAAGGGCAATGAGCAGCTATCTGATTTTTGAATAGCTTCAGGGCTTGTGGCAATTATCTGATCTTTCCATCACCTGGGACCAACCAGAAATCAGGTCGCGACCCACCAAGTGGGTCTCGACCCACAGTTTTTAGAAACACTGCTGTATTGCATATTTAAATATTAAAACAAACTAGTAACATTTTATAGCTGCCTTGGGCATTTGCCTTCGGCATGGGAAAAGGCGGGATATAAATTTTTCAATAAATTTAAATAAAATTTAACTTATTAAGATTAAATGATTAGTACTTTGTGTTTCTCTCTGATAACTCAGAGTTGTGCACAATCTAGGAAACAAAATTTAAAAGAGGGGAGAGAATTGGTATGCAGGTAAAATAACTAATTTTGCTAACTGATAATGAGATGCTTACTACTTGTAGCTGTTGTGTATGCTACAAATCAAAGACAAGACATAATTACTTGGGTATATAATGTGTGTATTGTGTATGAAATGTTAATATGATTATACATAAGGTTGATTTAGCCAAGTTCAGTATGCTTGGATTGTAAGCATTTGTTTTTGTTTTTAAAATTAAATCATCTCTCTTTCAAAATTGTCTGTGGCTAATTAAGTGAAAAGATTGAATTAACGAGAACCACAGAGGCCCTTAAATGCATCTATTCATAATGTGTGCAGTCATGGATGACATTCACATCTTAAATCATCTTGAGCTTCATGGAACACAGTAAGAAAAGAAGGGGTTAATACAAACTACAAACCTTAATTTTATTTGGACAGAAGGGTGCAGTCCAGCTCCTGTTGAAGTCAGTGGCAAAGCTCCTATTGATTTTAATTTTAATTTAAAAGAATTGGCAGCTAAATGAAGAGCCCAGTGTAGTAATACAGTGCTTTCATCCTTTAATAGACAATTTATACTTGACAAAACTATCGTTGAGCCAGGCCCATTTTCCTTGAAGTGTGCAGTGTTGCAGAACAGAGTCTCTCACATGACGTAGTCTTCTCTTCCTGACTGAAGTTTTTGGATTAACTTCTCTATCATTTTTAAGTGTGCCCATTTTTCTGACATGGAATAGTTTTTTCATTCCTTGAAATTATAATACTGGTGAAATATTGATCCTGTATCTGATATTAAAAACAAAATGAAGATTATTTTATTTCTCAGTGTGATTGCCATTGCAGATTCTCTGTTGCCCTCCTTTGAATGTAGGTACGCACTGCTCAACTCATGGGCCAAAGACTAGCCTCCTTCAGATGATGTACTAGTGGCATGTGTGTGTGAACATGGGTGATGAAATGCGCTGATCATTTTCCTAACAAACATGTTTCTATTTTAGCTTCGAGTGAGAATTGAAAAGGATCCAGAGCTTGGATTTAGTATATCAGGAGGAATTGGTGGCAGAGGAAATCCCTTTAGACCTGATGATGATGTGAGTGTTGAACTTAAAATACATTTGCTAAATTTTGGTTTTTCCAATAAACCATATTTCCATATGGTCCAATACATCATATTTTCCATATTTCATGTAACAGTGCATCAACATGTTAAAGCTGGAAGAGGCAAATCACAATAATGTGTTAACTTTATTAATCCCATTTCTTGCTTGTAGAGGTTGCCCCAGTATGTTTTGTTGAGTAGCTTGCAGAGTTGCACTCGTCCAACTGTGCTAGCACAAGCCATTTTCCCTGTCCTCTTTTGCTCACTGCAGTCTCCCTATCTTACCCTCCCCCTTCTTGAGGGTTGGGAGACACTTGACAGTGGCATAGAATGGGTTGCAGGGGGGAATACCTGGAATTGCTGAGGCCCCCCCGAACCATTGGTACCTTTTTGATAGTTCAGAGTTTCAGTAAGAAGGAGGGGACAGGGAGCAGGGAAAAATGCCTTGCACTGGTTCTTGTTTTGCAATTGCTAGTCTGGAGTCTGTACTCTGTGCATTATGCTCCTGTATCAGCAACTGGTGTGCTAAACACTTCTCATCACTGTATCAGATACAGAACAGAGTGGTAGAAGTATATACCTTAGCGGTTGTTCTTTTTTCCTGCTATTTATTTGTATTTGTGTGTGTGTGTGTGTGTGTGTGTGTGTGTGTGTGTTTATTTCAAAAGATGTTTTGAATAGCAGGGGAAGATGCTGTGTTCAAAGAAGACAAGATCAAAGGCCTGCCAATCCCATCACCTAAATGAACCCCCTGGATAGTGACCTGTGTCAAATTTGTAGTGTTGTAGGGGTTGTATGAATTAACTCATGAGATCTGTTCCTTGACTTATTAGTGGCCAGCCTTCCAGTCCAGCAGATTTCTTCATGTACCCAGAAAAGCTTGCCAATGCACAATAAAGTTTATGGCTTTGCCCAGCATTGTATCCCAACACACACCAAGTCAAGTTTCTGAAGCACCTTCCAGTGATTCTTGCACCCAAATCTCACGTATTCCTTCTTTCTTCTTCCTCATCCTTATGTTCAACAGCATCATTTGGGTTAAAAGGAGCTCAGATATACCTTGAATGCTCTAGAATACCCCCACGTTATTTTGTGCATAAGACTGAGGGGAGAGCAGGGGCGTAGGCTGATATGGGGCAGCGGGCCCCAGGGCGTAGGGGCGGAGAGGCTCCGGAGGGGGGCGGGAGCCTCCCCAAGTTCCGTGGTTTTTTACCTTTTTTTCTTTTTTCGGCGATTTTTCGGCGATTTTAAGTAAAAAAAAAAAGGCGGGTATTTTAAAAAGTATGTATGCTTTGCCGGCACTAACTTGAATAGGACGTTCCCTCGACGATGTTCTTCCTGCTCCCAGGTGCGCAGCTTCTCCGTGCACCCGGGCGCGGGACTCTGTACCGTCCCAGCAGCATTTTCCGTAGTTTATGCATGCGCAGGCCCACGTAGTCTCCAGGGACGTTCTGGGCATGCGCAAACTCCCTGGAGCATCCCTGGAGACGCCGTGGGTCTGCGCACACGCGGTACAGAGTCCCGCGGCCGGGCGCACGGAGGAGCTCCGCCCAGGACCAGGAAGAACATCGTCGAGGGAACGTCCTATTCAAGTTAGTGCCGGCAAAGCATACATACTTTTTAAAATACCCGCTTTTTTTTACTTAAAATCGGCGAAAATAAAAAAAGAAAAAAGGCAATAAAACTGTCAAAATAGGTTTCGATTTTTGACAGTTTTATTGGGGGGCTTTGCGTTTTCCGCCCCAGATGGGGGGCGCCTGGTGACGCCACTAGGGGAGAGTATGCATGATCCCACACTATATTCAGATCCCTAGCTCCTAGTTAATTATGTATCTGCACCCAACCTTGGATTTTAAACCACTTTAAATGTTTTATGAAATAAAGTTTTATTTTATGTTTTAGGAAATAAAACTTTAAATGTTTTTGAAATAAAGTTTTATAATTTTGCACTTGATATTAACTCTATGTATCACTATTTATTCAGTATAAATAAATATTTTTAATTTCAAGATTGTGGCTCAGCTTAATGAAAACCTTTTTTCTATTTACTTGAAGGGTATATTTGTTACCAGGGTACAGCCTGAAGGACCAGCATCTAAACTGTTGCAGCCAGGAGATAAAATTATTCAGGTAATAGTTAAAATTCACTTTTAATTATTGGCTGATACCATATCTTTCCTCAAAGCATCGGGTTATATTCTTGCATGAATTTTCCATATTGCTTCCAAGAACAAATGTGGGGAGGGCCAATTTTTGATGATATCCCCTTCCCCTTGCAGTTTCCTATACCTCCCTGAATAACTGCCCCTACAGTGGTGTTCCTACGCCCCCGTGGGGGAGGCCTGCCGACGCGACACCCCCACATGACTCCACAAGCCCCGCCTAGGGGCGTGATGTCATTTTTGCGTGCCATCGCAAATTGTGGCAGCAGCGCAGCGCGAAAAAACACAAACACACGCTGCTTTTCAGGCCTTTTTGGAGCCAAACTGCTCCAGGGCGGGAGGGAGGGCTGTTCGCGCGACCGACGGCCAGCGGAGCAACGAAAAAAGACGTCAAGAGCGGCAGAGGGGGTGACCTGGCGGTGAAGCCAGAGAGGCAAGTACACACACTCCTGCCGTGTGGCATCCCCCCGCCCTGGGGCCCACCGCCCCCCTTAATGATGCCTCTGGCCCTTCATAATTCCACAGCGCTCAGGAACAAATGTTCAGGGGTACAAGAGACTGCAGAAGAAAGAGAGATTACCTTACAAAGAGATGATTTTTCCCCCCCTCCTGAATTCACCTTATACAGTGGATTCTTCCACAAGTGGAAGGAGACTTTAGGAAATGACTGTCTCTTACACCCTAATCTCTGCTGTCATTTCTGCCTACTCCTTAGGTTTGACCGTTTAAACCTTCAAATTCTCATGATCTTTATCCTCAACTCACTTGTTCCTATTTCCCAGTGACCTGTTTGCTTAACTAACAGTTCTGGCTCACACCTCGAGTCATCCTCTGAGGCTTACTTCTCATAGCTGATGAGGTGGTGGACTAGCTGTGGACTGTACCATTTCAGACTGCAGGTGGAGATTCACATGATAAAAGCTCTTCCATTAAAAAAGTTTAAAATCCATGCATATACAAAACTGACTTGCCACGGAAAGGCTAGGCTTCACCTGATATCTGTATTTTTATATGCAGCAAATGTTTTTAGATGGTGGGACACTCGGAGCGCAATTCTGCTTAACTGATCCGCCGGGAGGGCTGCCCGCCAGATCCTGAGGATCCTGAGCTATTTTGCCGGTAGAAGTTGGAGGAGGCGGTGTAACGGCTCAGCCGATCGGCGGGGGTGAGGATTTGGCCGAGGCCGATCCCCTCCCCGATCGGCTGGGCCTATGGCCCCCCGCCGCTTACCACCGAAACCGCCCCCCCGGCCGCTGTATCCTGACCTGGGTCAGGCGGCAGTCCGGCGAGGGCTCTGGCCTTCCCTGCTCTCGAGTCATCACAAAAGTGATTTATGACACGTTCGCGACAGCTTAGGGCGGTGGAACGCTTGTTCCACCGCCCTAATTTACAATAGGATTGGGCTGTTAATCATGTGGATCTCCATCTGCAGTGGGGTTTGCCAGCTTATTTGCTATTTATGCAAGTCATGTAAATAAGTTTGGCTGCTCTTGAGAAGTTGCTGGCTTACATTTATCAAAATCTAATTTCTTTCCAGGCGAATGGATATAGCTTCATCAATATTGATCATGGACAAGCAGTATCCTTATTAAAGACTTTTCCGAACTCAGTGGAACTCATCATTGTTCGAGAAGTTTCTTAAACTGTAGATGAAGAGGGGATGTCGGTATTATCCCTTGAAGGACTTGTGTGAAACTGAATATTTTGATTATTTTTATATACAAAAAACATTTAAAATTATGTACAGTAATAAAATAATGAACATGTGGTCATAGGGGGAAGAACCACTTCAGAGAACATAGATGAAACAGTTTTGGAAATACGTGTGGTAACAGATATTGAGTTTTGAAGCATTGTAGCAATCAAAGATCACTCCTCCAGGAACAAACCTGTGTCGTTTTTTGTACAGATGGTAGGTTTATTTTTGGATAATTCATACACATTACTAACTTTTGTGTAGGGGTATAAAGGAGCCGCCATTGTAGCCAGTGGACAGATGGCAGGGCTTTTTGTCCTGTACCTGTTTGTTGCCTTTTTTAAACTTTTTTTGTTCACACTTGGTTTTAATGTCTTTGTTGAAACCACTTCTGTAGATGTGGATAAGAGTTTTGAAATGTTGGCTTTGCTATGTGCATATTGTATAGATGAATGGGTAGATGGAAGGTGAGGTTGATTAGATTAATTTAAATGGCCAGGTAAAACGGCTATGAAAGTATGGAATCAAGAATGGAGAGGAAAATGAGAATGTATATCTACCAATAGAAAAATGCAATAAAATGTGAAGTCTTTTTAGACTATAAATACACTTCTGGGCGTTCTACAAGATTGGTTCATATCACATCCACGGACTGTCTTATTTGCTATGTGTAATTCAATTTTGAGTGTTTTTGTTTTTTATCACGCACATTTTTTCACCTGTACTGTGGAGTTGTACCCAGAGACTCCTCTCTGCTATGAAAATCCCTAGTTTTGTGCAAAAATGGTGATTTTCTTCTGCCTTGTATTAAATACTCCAATTTCAACTTATTTATAGATTTTTTTAAAAAAAATGAAACTGAAATGGCCAGTTTTTTACTGTGTTGCCTGTAACTCATCACATATGTATATTACACATGTGCATGTTCAAACGTCTAATTACTCTGCCAGAAAAAATGTCTCATTCTTTTTAATGGGACTCATGGCAGTGAGCCCTATGAGGATTGGGCTGCCCAGGAGTAAATGGTGAAGAAAGGGTTAGGAAAGAGATCTTGATTTTGTTTGGCCTTGAATTGCCTTGTTAAACTAAAAGGAAACAATAGGTATGGAGCTAGGTAACCAAAGCCAGTTTTTGTGAAACTGTTGCACAGTGATGGGAGAATTGGTATTGGGAAGTTGTAGGGCAAAGGGATGGGTACTTGGGACCCACCAGTTTGTAATGATCTTTCTCAAAGGGCTGTTCCTACAGGTGACATTAAATGTGAACTAGACACTTCAGAGTCATTAAAGGGTTTCTAACTATATTAATGTAATAGTGATTTACCACAGGCTGCCTTTGTTCCTTACTTGTATAAAATATTGGATTATACATAATTTTTTGTTTGACAAGCATTGTTTATTTTCCTGTTTCTCCTTCTGTAACTGAGATGAGATTGCCTATCTTATGGGGTAATAAGTAATACATGGTTATTATGGACCAGAGAAAAGTGCCATAGAAGACCAATAACTGTTTGTGTGTGTGTGTGTTTTTTTTTAAAAAAGGCTAACGATTAACTTGTCATTGGAGCAATAATCAGTTACTGCAATTTTTAATAAATAGAAAAATAGTTTTAAAGACAAATCTAGCAAAAACACCAGCCTAGTGTAATTTTTGGAAAGACATGCTGGAACAGAAAAGAATTTATGTACCTAAAAGATAGAGGCAGTACTTTTTAAATGCTCAAACTCCAATGATATTGCACTTCAAAGATGTTATCAACTGCATATTGTACTGTGTATAGTTTTAATAATTTTAATTGAAACCCTTTAACAACTCTTTGTACATTTATTTTAGTTGGTTTTCATTAATATTTACATAGGAATTGATTTTTTTATATTAGCAGAAATGTGCTGTATTTTGGTAAAATTCACTCATTTTCTGTGTGCTGTTAATCTTTAAAGAAAACAAGAAACATAGCTATATAATGGCAGGCTTCAGTGTTACCTTGCTTCTAAAAGTGCCCTCTTTTTAATTTTTCTGCTTTTTGTTGACTGAGTTTTTTTTATATCACATTCATTGCTTTTAATCATATTATTAAACTCAGCCTTTTAAAGGGAATACGAACAGATCAGTCCTAATTTGACAGGAGACAAAATAGTAATTTGGGGGAGGGCAAAAAGTCCCAGACCAGAACTGATTCTTTACTGATTGTATATGTAACACATCGGGTTGAAATCTATTGCATTTTGTATGAATAAGCATTGTAAACTATGCTATTACAAATTTAATTGGAATAATTTTGTATAACAAGGATGTTGCCAAAAATAATCATTGTTTGTAAAGAGAATTTAAAGCAAGAAATGTGATGCTTCTTGTTTCCAAGGAACTAGAAAAATTAGCATTGCAGTAAGATATTGGTGATGGGGGAGGGGGTTGGGGGGGAGGCACTCTGACCTCTCCAGGAAGATTTCTGTCTGAATCCCTGGGGAGCTGCTCCCATATCTTTATAGACAGTGTTGAGCTAGATGAATTAATGATATGACTAAATATAAAGCAGCTTCATGTGTTCATGTATGTTCATATTTTCTCCTGGAAAATGGCTTGTTTTTAAATGCATTGCTCTATTTCTGTATTCGAAGACTGTCAAAACAGTTCTGTTGAAAGGGGCTGTGGAAGAATAGACAACTTCAAAACACAAGGAAAACTATTCTGAAGTAATGGATTCTTGATGTTTCTCATCTTGTCAAATAAGATATATCTGCGAAGTCAGCTGCTTTGGCATAGAATGAATAAAGTGTTTGTCAACTCAGTGTTCTTTTCATGACGGTTCATTAAAGAATCAGTTCAAATATCAAATTTTGGAAGGAATCCCACATATTTATTGTGTATATATATTTTTTTTTTACTTTTTTGGACTGGAGTTTAAAAAATGTGTATATACTTGAACACATCCTATGAACACAATCATAGCAATAAGCAACACTCAGAACCAAACCTTTATGATTAATTTGCTGTACTATTTTTTAAAACATTATTCCCTTGTCAGCAGCTATGTAATGTTTTCATTGATCAGCATTTATTCAGCATTCCAAATTTTTGTATATAATTAAATTGTTTCTGAAGTAACACATGGAGAATAGATAATAAACTAATGCTCTTTAAATCTCTGTGTAACTTACTGATTTTACTTTACATCAGTCTGGAACGTTCTAAATTATTTAATTTCTCCTGTATGGATTTATGGCAATTGGATAACACGTCTCAATTCTCAGATTTTGTTTATCAAGCAATAGACTATTAATTGGGATTTTTTTAAATCCCATTCCTTACCTGAACTGGGATTTAAGCCATTTATGATACAGTGTTGCCTCAACAGCTCTGCATGACAGGTTCTGTGAAGCACTTATTTCACAACCACTCCAGTTGAGGGGGTTGTACTAATAGCAAAATCATTAGTTTTTCTCTACTCTAAATCTCTACTCCTTTGTTGATTATGTGCATGGGTCAGACATGCATGAGAGAGGTATATTTGTGCTCCATGTTGTAATTCCCAAAACAAACAGGAAAACTATTTCTAACAACTGGAAAAAAAATACAGTTAAGTACATATACCTGAAGAATTGCCATAGCCTCTCCTGGCACTAAGATATTTGTCCCATTTCAGAGATCGGGTGGAATCTTGTCCAAAATCCCAGCCCAATAAATAGACTATTAATATTGATCTGACGCGTGACATGAAATTCTTTGCCATATTTATTGCATCTAGCTGTAAGAAGAAATTAGGATCTTTAGCTAAAAGTCTTTATCTTCCATGGAAAGGTTCCATAAAGCATGAAAGGAGCCAGAATAAACTTTAACAGATATTGATATACTGTAATTAACGTTCACATTTTACCCTGGTGGTCGGGATGTCACAAGAGAGCAGTTTTCATTGATTTGGAAAGACTGGACCTTGACTTTGTCTAAGCCCCTAAATTGAAATCTGGCAGAGGTTTCCAATCATGTTTCATTGATGCAGAGTTGGAAAACATGTAATTTCCCTTATCCTTTCCCAAGTGCTACCATCACCAAACAAGGCAGCAGTTTCGGTGCATCCAGCAGAATCTTGAAAGAAGGCAACTATTTTTCCAGATTCTGATTATTTTGATCTTTCAGGAAAGTTTCTATTTTCAGACACTGAGGGAAAAGACTAAGTAAGAAGAGAATTCTGTCCATTCTGTTTGGTTCAGATTAGTTTCCTATGTTACTACCAAAGGGCTCTTACAATAACCAGTTAAATATGAAGAAATCCAACATATGTTCATTGAGGGTCAAGATGATACATTGAATGTGTAATCTTTTCTCATTTTTGTTTGATCAGAAATAGCAACAGATGGTGCCCAATATGCATTGGGACCATGGTGCGTGTGGAGATGCTGGGGGTTGACTTGTCTTTTCCTTGCGCTGTTTTCCCACCAAAAAATGTCTCCTGAATTAGCTATTTGACCTGAATAAGGAGGGATTTTTTATATAAGAAAGGAGGGATTTTTTATATAAGTAAAAGAACGTGGTAGTAGTCATATTGACAAAGCTGGTGATTTAGGTGGTAATTCTAGGTACACAGTCAATAGAATCTGAATTGAGCATCGCTACTTTGTGGTTGGAGAGCATTTAAATTCCCCCCTTCCCCACAGTAAAAGTGGTAGAGGTACTGCTAGGTAATTCTACCCGATTCAGCTTCTATTGATTTTGTATCTAATGCACCTAATTCAGGAGTCACCAACCTTTTTGCTAAAAGGAGCCGGATGTTCAGCAAAGATGTCATGTTACCACTAAACTTCCAGATTGCTGAGCTTCCAGAAGCAGCTGTGCGGAGCTCGGCTTGGGAGGCGAGGCCTCCCGCCCAGTTTGCCATGGGGAATGGCGGCGGCTCCACCATTCCCCGTCTAGGACTTGGTAAATTGGGTGTGAGGCTTGCCTCCCAAGCCGAGCTCCGCATGGGCCAGATTACTTGGGGTGGTGGGCTGGACCCGGGCCATAAGTTGCCAACCCCTGACCTAAATGAATCTCCAGCTTCATTTCTGTTATACTTCTACCGTTTCTCTTATACTGTACTTCTGTTGGTTGTGTTACAAGGCACCATGTGCTTTGATTTGTGTTTGTTACAGAACTGCCAGATCTTACATTTTTCTCAAAATGGGCTAACAGCTATTTGTCCTATTCTACCCTGCATGTGCAACCTGAAATAAGTGAGCCAAGTATGCTGATCAATCTGAGTCTGTGTAACTCCTTCTACACCACATCTTTTGTTAGAAGCTATGGTTTATAACATCATACCTAGCTCTTATTTATTCTCCTCTCTTTTAACATCCAGCCTGATGAAGAGTTCTAACTTAAACTTGCTGTTCATAACTTTGTGTAATTTTGGTTGCTCCTAATAAAGGTATTTCTGAAAAGTGGTTTTGGGTCTTATTTTTAGATAGGGTCTGCTGCAACATCTACAGGTATTACCTTAGCAGGAGCATTTGCTCTTTCTGTAAGAGGTGAAATGCCAGTCTAAGATGACACCAGCTTTTTGTTGGCTTTTTTTAGAAAAAGTAAAAAAAAAGCTATCTAATTTGAGGCATCTTTGTAATTGATCAGAATTTATTTTCCATCTGACTAATCAACTAAATATTGCAGCTTTGTAAAAAATTTCCTTTGTAGCATGTGTTGCAATGATGTTTCTTTAAGAATCACATGACAGCCTGAGGCTGAAGTAGTATTCACCTAGGAGTAAGTTCCATCAATCGAGGAACTCCTGAAGTTTACTTCTGAGTTGCAAAGGATTGTGCTACAAGTGTCATTTCTGCTTAGATCCCAGTGTTCCTGTTTTCAGAGTGATCTGCCTTTTACTTAGGATTTACTGGATTGTTTACAATGATCATATCTTTTCAAGCAAGGCCTAATCTATACATACAGGTTGCAACTTTCAGCAGGTAGTTGTGTGTTACAGCGCAATCCAACTTAACTTTTGTGCCGGTTTAACCAGCGGCGCAGCGAGAATGGGAGGCCCCAGAACGGAAAAGGGATTCAAATCCCCTTTGAATTCCTCTTTTGGAGGGGATTTGAATCCCTTTTCCGTTCTGGGGCCTCCCATTCTCGCTGCGCTGCTGGTTAAACTGGCACAAACGTTAAATCTGATTGCGCTGTTAGTCCATTAGAAAAAACAATATATGCTACAATACATTTGTTAGTCTTTCAAGTGCTATAAGAATCTGTGTTTGATCTCCACATGCAACAGAACCTACTTTTCACAACAGAAGTAACATGCACATGGGAAAACAATTGTGCAGATATGTAGTGTATTGCTCAATGGCACCTCAATGCCGTTTAGTGGTGAAAGGGTGACTGAGGCAAAAGTAAAGGTGCACAAAAGCTTACTGAAAGTGCTCAAAAACCAAAACTGGAGATCACTGTAGTACCACACATACCCTTAAACTATATGGGGGGGGGGTAGTCTATTACTAATATGCACACACAATGGAACAGTACAGAAAGCTATAACGAGGAGATGGAAGGTCGACAGAACTCCTTGGAAGGAGATCCAGGGGAGGAAATGGGGGAGAAGGGGTGTGGGTAGATTACTTGGGCTTTCCTAGACTCTAGGAGAGTGATGGCGAACGATTTGGGCTTGGTGTGTCAAAATTTTTGAAAATGCCTAACTTGACTCTGCTGGTGTGTCATCTCCCCCCCCAACTTTTAATAGTAGTTTGACTATTGCTACTTTTAATAGTAATTTTGAATTGAACTGAACTGAAAACAACTATAGAACACATTGCATTTTATTTAACATCAATTAGTGACTTTATTGTTGCTGAATTTTACTAGATAATTGAAAGAGGTCTGCCAAAACCCCTGCCCTAAATGTTCAAGACAAGCCTGTAAAACATTTGCGAAAATATAAGGTGTGTCGGGGCCCTGGGGGAAACACTGACGTGTCACCCAAAATGACCTCATGTGTCATACAAGTAGGTTCGCCATCACGGCTCTAGGACCTAGAGGAACTTGGGAAAAGGGAGGTAGGTTTTGTGGTGCAGGAAAATAAGAGGGAGAGGAGAAAGTCGGGTTAGTAGGAAGGAAAGGAGTGGGGTGGGGTGCAGATGGTCTGGACTCTGCTGAAAAGGCTGAGGCTGGGAATGGGTCTCTGTAGCCTGAACTGAGGGCTACAGGCAAGGAGTGAACCTATGAATAGAACGCAAAAGCACTTCACCCACTTGCACTGGGTAAGCTAGTCACACTGAGCAACCTCTTTTGATGTCTCAGGCCCTCTAGAGCAGAGGTGTCAAACCTCTAGCACAGGGACTCGGTTAAGTGCTGTTCAACTTCTGAGGTCTTGCAAGACTTCGGAAACTGAGATCTCAAGGAACCATGCTTATGGGTGTTTTTTTTTTTAAAGAATAGAAAGATAGCTTTTGAAAAATAAGAACAAATATTGTGGTCACACCATTTAATTGTCCATTAAGGGACTGAATTTACAAAACTTCAAGGACCATCTTCACACACGCAATAGTAAGGTATGTATAGTACGTGCTTCCAATATACAGTATTTCCCTAATCTGACTGGAAGTTGTTGCATCATACATCAGAGTACCATTTGCCTTCTTTGCTGACATGTAGCTACTTTATGACTACAAGATTTGCATATGTTCTCATGTGTGATTTTCAGCTAGCTAACAAATTCCTAGATGAGAACATTTATTTCAGGTCATTTTCTGCTTAATTACATCAGTTCTAGCCCTCAGTGGGTGCCATGAATGCTATTCAGCCCGCTGTATGAAATGAGGTTGACATACCTGCTGTAAAGGATCTGCTGGGTTGGTCAAGGGCATTTGTTTGGTAAAGGAAGCTTGGGCCTAATCTCAGGCCTCTGACAAACAGGTTAAGAAGTGGGAAACGTCTTTGCACACCCACACGCACACACAATACTCAGAGAAGAGAAATCGAGATAATCACTAAGTGTGCAGTCAATTTGACCACACAAGACAAAGAAAGGTAGCAGGGTAGCCTCATCCTTGACCTGTGGTACGGCCTCAAGGATGAGGCTACCCAGTGCGAGAGCACTGTGTTGCAGGTGTTGTAGCAAGAGGACAACCAAATGAATGAATCTTTCTTGGCCAAAGGGTCTCAAAGGCATGAGGAGGACAATGAAGCAAGCCCTTAACATGCGAAGCGATAGGAGCTCTTAGGGAAGTTGCCCGAGAAGGTTGGCTGACCACCCGGTTGTGGTTTCAGTGGCTTTGTAGCACTTGGGGAGAAAGGGATGGAAAAGCCAGAAAGGAAGGTTTGTGGGGTGTTACTCACTGAGAAAACACGAGAGTTTAAAAAAAAAAAACACCTACTTCTGCTTCATTGACTACGCAAAAGCCTTTGATTGTATGGATCACAACAAACTGGCAAATTCTTAAAGAGATGGGGGTACCAGACCACCTTACCTGTCTCCTGAGAAACCTGTATGCGGGTCAAGAAGCAACAGTTCGAATCAGCCATGGAACAACCGATTGGTTCAAAATTGGGGAGTACGGCAAGGCTGTATATTGTCACCCTGCTTATTTATTTACAGTATTTTTATCCCGCCTTTCTCCCCGAAGGGACCCAAGGCTTATATGCAGAGTACATTATGAGAAATGCAGGGCTGAATGAATCGCAAGCCGGAATCAAGATTGCCAGGAGAAATATCAACAACCTCAGATATGCAGACGATACCACCCTAATGGCAGAAAGTGAAGAAGAACTAAAGAGCCTCTTGATGAGAATGAAAGAGGAGAGTGCAAAAGTCGGCTTGAAACTCAACATTAATAAAAGTAAGATCATGGCATCTGGTCCCATCAATTCCTGGCAAATAGAAGGGGCAGAAATGGAAGCGGTAACAGATTTTACTTTTTTGGGTTCCAAGATCACTGCAGACGGAGACAGCAGCCATGAAATTAAAAGACGCTTACTCCTTGGAAGGAAAGCTATGGCAAATTTAGATAGCATAATAAAAAGCAGAGATATCACCATGCCAACAAAAGTATGTATAGTCAGGGCGATGGTGTTCCCAGTAGCAATGTATGGTTGCGAGAGTTGGACCATAAAGAAGGCTGAGCGCCGAAGAATAGATGCTTTTGAACTGTGGTGCTGGAGAAGACTCCTGAGAGTCCCTTGGACTGCTAGGAGATCAAATCAGTCAATCCTAAATGAAATCAACCCTGACTGTTCCCTGGAAGGACAGGTACTGAGGCTGAAACTCAAATATTTTGGCCACCTAATGCGAAGAGAGGACTCTCTGGAGAAGACTCTGATGCTGGGAAAGATTGAAGGCAAAAGGAGAAGGGGAAGGCAAAGGATGACTCAACGAACATGAAAATGAGCGAACTCAGGAAGATAGTGGAGGACAGGAAGGCCTGGCGGGATATGGTTCATGGGATCACGAAGGGTCGGACACGACTTAACAACTGAACAACAACAACAACTCACTGCTAAAAATGACCCTTGAAAAAACGGCCTAAAAAGAGGCTTAAAAAAGCCTCTTTTAGGCTGTTTTTTGCATCCTGCATGGGTGGGTCGGTGTTCTTTCTTACCACGTTTTTGTGCGCCCCCTGGGCGGCGGCTGGCCAGATGCGTCCTTCATGGTTGGCCGGCAGTATCAAAGATGATGCTGGAGAGGCTGCGCCTGTGCAAACTTGCTGCAGCAGCCTCTCTAGCTCCCTTAGTCTCGCTGGTTGAGTCCTCCAGCCAGCGAGACTAAGGGAGCTAGAGAGGCTGCAGCAAATTTGAACAGGCGCAGCCTCTCCAGCATCATCTTTGATACTGCCGGCCAGCCACGAAGGATGCATCTGGCCGTCCGGGGTGTGTGTGTGCATGAACATGGTAAGAAGAAATACACACACACACACACACACACAGTGCACCCCCATGGCTGCTTTTGCCCCCGGCTTGTGTTGAGCTCTGGAGGGGGTGCACTGCTGCCGCAAATTCGGTGGTGCCGCAGCGGCAGTGCACCCCTTCTGAGCTTGACACCCCTGCACCTGGGGGCCCTGCCCCCACCCTAACTGCCACTGGCTGCCAGGTGCAAGGGAGTGACAACAGGACAGGTTATCTTGTTGGCTGTGTGCCCTGGGAAGAATCTGGTGGGGCCAATGTGAGATACAGGAAGCTGGACTAGATGGGCCTTTGGCCTGATCCAGCAAGGCTCTTCTTATGCTCTCTCTCTCTCTGAAATCCTGTCTGCTTCCTAACTGCCCAATCCTATCCTTCTCCCCCACTGGTGGGTGCAGCCAGTGGGGGAGGGCAGTATGGGAAGCTTTGGAAGGGAAAGGCTGCAACAGTGGGGACGAAGGATAGGATTGGGCTGTTCGGCTTCTACCACCTCATTGTGCTGCAGATATGGGCTACGCCTAAATGCCTTTGAGCTTCTTCCAGACTGGGAGGTATAATTATACAGTGCAGTGCAGTGCAGAGGCATTCGCTCTCTAAGCTCTGACATGAGACATCTGTCGTCCCAACGATATCCGTACGAGACTTATAGACTTAACAACCCTGGAGCGCAGCGATCTTTTCTCTCGCACTGCTGATCAGAATCCGGAGAGAATGATATTGATAGGGCTCTCTGTCCGTCAGTTTCGGCACCATCTTAACTAATAATACATCCTTAGCTTCAGCAGCAGGACAGCCAAAGATCTATCATGACAGAGAGGTAGACAAATAAGACTCGCCTCGACACTAGGGGAACTGCGCTGGTCGAGAGGAGTTGTAGCGTACGTGTGGACGCTCTAGGAATAGACGCAGTTCCTTCTTTTTGATGACTTCCGTCTCCGTGTTGCTTCAGCCCAGACAGCAGAGTTGCCGCCATCATGATGAACAGCGGTGGAATCGGGGTGCCGCTCGGCTTTCCTTTGACTCCTACTTCGGTTATCCAGGTCACCAATTTATCCTCGGCGGTCACTAGCGAGCAGATGCGGACGCTCTTCGGTTTCTTAGGAGACATTGAGGAGTTGCGCCTCTACCCTCCAGAGTAAGTGAGGCCCCGACTGGGGCCTCCGGGCCATAGAGAATGGCGGGAATGATAGGCCTAGAGGGAAAAGGGAAAGTAGGAAAACCAACCGGATGCTATGTCCGCCATCTTGCTTGTGGGTCTCGAGTAGCTCGTTTAAAGCAGTTGCATCTGGTGACAACTATCGCGCCGCCTTTGCTTTATGGGAAGGAGAATTGCCCGGAGTTAAGATGGCGGCCGCTAACGGTCTCTGTCTCTCCCCCCCCCCCCCCCGGTTAATTCTGCCTTAGTCGTAGTTCTTTTAGCTCTTCTCTCTCCCTTTGGCGCTTGGGGCTGGGAAATACCGCAGGTGTTGCGGCCTAGTTCTGGGCTTGAGCAAACCGGGGAACGGCGGCAGACACCCTTTTCCATGCTTTTACCCATTTCTTTCTCAGTTTTGAGAGAGAGAGAGAGAGTCTCGTACCACGGAGCTGAGATTCGTTCTCGTCCACGTTTCTCCTCTCAGGGTGCCGGTGCTTTCCCTCATCTCCCGATTTCTGTATTGGGCTGCGTTGCGCCCTACCCTGAGAAATCGAGTTACGTGGGAGCAAGCCTTATTTCTTTTCGACGGAACTTCTGTGTAAGACTGCTGCAATCCTTTGCACAATTACTTGGGGGAGAAAAAACCCATTAAATGAACGGGACTTAATTTCCAAACAGACGTGCATAGGATTGTGCTCTAAGAGATTAAGATCAGGGCGTCAGATAAGGATGTTCTCCTTAAACATCAAAGCATAACACGTTCTGCTAACGAGAGAGATTTTTAGCTTGCCCAGCAGGCAAAGAAAAACTTCTCTTCCCCCCCCCCCACTTAGAATTATATCTCATCTCTTTTCTCCCCATACAACAAGATATAATTGCCTGAATGGAATACTAGCAGCTTTTAGTTGTAATTAATTTAATTAATTAACTAAAATGAGTTATATCATGCCTTTCTCTCTGAATAAACGCTGCTTCTAGATTACTTCTGATATGTATAAAATCGTAGGTGACTGTAGTGGTCTTTAGAACAATTCACGCTGCAAAGTAGGTAATTTATTTTTGTCCAACGAAAAAGTAATAAGATACCAAGCTGCAAGCTTTTGAATCCTATACGATTCGTCCTTGGTCTAGAAAGGAGGGTGAGGAGGGATATAGTGATGATATGTAGGTTCCCCAATACACATGTGCAAAATGCATGTATCCTGCAAATGTATCTGCTATGATAAAGTAGCAAATCATATCCTAAACTGTTATTTTTTATAATAGTGAATGTTAGTGGTTCAGCACCCATCAGTTTGGAAGTGAACTAGGGCTACCCAAGAACAAGATGGGAAGTCATTCACTATGCAGAGATCACTAAGTATGCAGGAGTATTACATTTTTGTAAATAAATAAAAAACCCTACCCCCCATTTTAACAATCCCGTGAACTTCTAGGATGTTGAGGACTTTGTTGTTGTTCAGTCGATAAGTCGTGTCTGACCCTTCGTGATCCCATGAACCATATCCCGCCAGGCCTTCCTGTCCTCCACTATCTTCCTGAGTTTGCTCATTTTCATGTTCGTTGCCTCGGTGATGCTGTCTAACCATCTCATCCTTTGCCTTCCCCTTCTCCTTTTGCCTTCAATCTTTCCCAGCATCAGAGTCTTCTCCAGAGAGTCCTCTCTTCACATTAGGTGGCCAAAATATTTGAGCTTCAGCCTCAGTACCTGTCCTTCCAGGGAACAGTCAGGGTTGATTTCATTTAGAATTGACTGATTTGATCTCCTAGCAGTCCAAGGGACTCTCAGGGGTCTTCTCCAGCACCACAGATTACTAAATTAATTCATCTCATTGTCTGGAGAGGAAACTCCTGAGTTCACAGTGAATGACTGAAACATACACAGTCTGCTGCCCTGTTACAAGTAGGCTCAAATCAGCCTCTACCTTCATATTCTGGAAATATAAAGTCTAGAAGTAAACTAAGTTTACTAATCTAGCACTAATTTCAGACTCGCAGGGGGTTGTGGGGGTGGCACAGCAAGAAGATGAACTTCATATTCCCAAAGTTGCAAGGTGATTCACTAGGCTAAAGTCCATTGAAGTTGCATTTACTGCATTACCCATTGTATATACTACACAAAACTAGTTTCAGAATGTAGTTGAGTACAAATTTTAACACATACAATCACAACCCTGAATTTTATTTTATATTTACAGGTGTGATATGCTTAAGAATAAGATAAGCTTGAAACATTTGATTGCAATTGTTACATACAAGATTTTCTTAATTACACTTCTGTTAAGCATGTGCATTACAGTAATACAAGTGGGGATCCATAACAAAATGCAGCCCATAACAAGAATGATCCTATTCAGGACTGTAGTCAGTCTGGAAGAGAAGCTGTGTAGAGCTGTTTGGGTCTTGCAGTGGATACATATTCTTTCTCCCTCCTAAAGCCTTTTCCCACTGTGCTGTATTGTGGTACAAGTCACATAGCCAGCCTGAAGCCTGAGCACTTGATCTCTGTATACGTAAGCAGTATATAGCTTGATGAAGATTTTTTTAAATAGGACATTCATTTCCCAAACTTTAATGCCAAGTTCCAGAATACTATAAACTAGAGGTTTTCAATCTGTGGTACGGGTACCCCTAGGGGTACTCGGACCTCTTGCTGGGGGTACGCCAAGCTCTGTCCCTTATCTGCCCCATCTGCAGCTAATTAAGTGTTAACATGGATTTTAAATTGTAATTATTTTCAGAGCCCTTCCATCTCTCTGATTATGGTTTTGGGCTTATTTTGGTACTTAGGAAAATGTACTTTGGTGGGGTGGGGAGGGAAGAGCTGATTTTGGGAAGTGTGACTTGGAGAAAAAAAAGAGATCCTTGTCTCACTCACACACAGAGTTAAATAAGGCATTTTTTCACATTTAAAATTGTTTTAGTACTTTTTTATTTAACGATTAATTACTTAATTAATTGATTAATCAGCAGTTAATTAGCAGGGGGTACTTCAGAAAATTGGACCGTGATTGGGGGTACCTGGGCCTCCAAAGGTTGAGAACCCCTGCTATAAACTGTTAGCGGCTGAAGTAGGCTTATTCCCTCACTATTCTCCCAGCTACACCATCAACATTCCATGGCTCAGCTGCCCTCAGCCACAAAGTTAGTAGAAGCCTCAATCTGAATAACTTCTATTTCCTTAGACAATCCCCTGTCTTCCCTCCCCCAGGACAGAAGTGAACATTGACCATAGAGCATAATGGGGAAATCCTTCTAAATTCCAACATTAGATTTTATAGACTGTGTACTGTTGGAGTGTATCATTTTTCCCCCTTCCCCCTCTGTCTTCTTGCTTACCGTCTGCCTAATGAAGAATTACCGTATTTTTCGCTCCATAGGACGCATCGCACCATAGGACGCATGCATCCTATGGAGCAAAAAATAGGGAAAAAAAGGTTTTTTTCTTACCTGTGCTTGTGGGGGCTTCGGGAGGTCTGCAGAGGGTCACGCAGGCCTCCCCGATCTTCGGTTCGGCGATAAATGGCTCTTTACAGTCATTCCCGGTTTTCCGGAAAACCGGAAATGGCCAAAAAGAGCCATTTATAGCCGAACTGAAGATTGGGGAGGCCTGCGCGACCCTCTGCAGGACTCCTCGATGTTCATTTCGGCAATAAATGGCTCTTTTCGGCCATTTCCGGTTTTCCGGAAAACTGGAAATGGCCGAAAAGAGCAATTTCTCGCAGAAATGAACATCGGGGAGGCCTGCAGAGGGTCGCGCAGGCCTCCCCGATCTTCGGTTCGGCAATAAATGGCTCTTTTCAGCCATTTCCGGTCTTCTGGAAAACCGGAAATGGCCGAAAAGAGCCATTTATTGCCGAAATGAACATCTGGGAGGCCTGCGCGACCCTCTGCAGGCCTCCCCGAAGGCCCCCCCCCGAAGCCCCGGTAAGTATTTTTATAAGTTTCTTTTTAACTTCGCTCCATAAGACGCACTTATTTTCCCCCCTATTTTTGGAGGGAAGTGCATCTTATGGAGCGAAAAATACGGTATGTAGAATTCAAAAGCTCACTATTCTTTATTTTTGATTGGTCCTAGTAAAGTTTTTCTCAGAAAGAGGAAAGGATTCCCATTGATCAGGGTTCCCACGGAAACTTCTTCCAAGTTAAGCTGAAATTATGTGCACGCTTAATTGGGAGTAAGTCCCATTGAATCGTATGGGACATTTCTGAGTACATTGTGTTGTCCCAGTCTGCAGATGGACTTAACATTGAAGTGTTGGACGGAATATTTAAAATCTGAGAACACTGTTAATTAGAAAGCTAAATTTGTAATATTAAAAATGCTTCTATTATCAGACTGACAGCGCAATCCTGTGTAACCTTTCACCGGTGTAACAGTAGATTCACCAGTGTAAGTGCAATTACACTGGCATAAGTGCGCTTAACCGGTGCATCTACTGTGACACCAGTGCAAGGTTACACAGGATTGCGCTGTGAGAGAGTTAGAGCAATGCTTCAGGGGAACGCCCTTAAATGGAACTGTCAAATCTTGCTGAAAGCATTTGCAGCAGAATTCTCTGTGTCCACGGGGAAATATTTAAATATACACAATAATCTGTGATGTAATTACACATCTGTAAACTGTAATTCTGTGTAATTACATAGTGTGTATTATCTTAAATGCACTTTATAAGCACCCAGTTAATAATAATACAAGTCAGATGAATGCAGCTGAATGTTGCTGTTCATTTATTTTACTGATACACAGTGGGAGCTAATTCCGTTTTGTTTCTGAGCTGTTCCTATTTGAGTGCAAGATGAAATATGTAATAAGTTACTAGCGAGAAACTAATACTAATATTTACCTTTGCAAACAGATAAAGCATGATTCCTCAAATCAAACGAGAATTTTCGAATATAAGATTTTTTCTTTCTCATCCATGTCAGGTTTTATTCATTGTCTCAATTCTTTGGTTAGTTTCTAAAAGCTTCAGAAATTCTGCATAAGAGTTGTTAGGCATGGATAACTGAGTGCAGGATTTGAACATGTGAAGCTGCCTTCTATTCAGTAGAAGGTCCCTGTAGCTCAGTACTGTTTACACTGATTGTCAGTGGCTCTCCAGGGTTTCAGGCAGGAGTCTTTCCCAGCCTATGTGGAGATGCTTGAGATTGAGCCTAGGATCTTCTGCATGCCAAGCATGTGCTCTTCCACTGAGCCATAACCAGTGGCGTACCCTCTCCCTGTGGGGGGGCATGAACAGAAATGCCCCCCCTGCCAGACGTGATGGGCGGCCGGGCCAAACTGCTCACACCTTTTTTGAATTCAATGGAGCGTACGTCTTACTAGCCACTCATAGGGTTGTGCTGATTTGCAGGTACTTACAGTAGGTACCGGGATAATGTTCTGAGTGGTCCTGTGCCCGTCGACATCATTTTGCAGTGTCAATGCAGCAATGATAGCTGCTGATGTTCTGATATAGGTGTGGGAGTGAGTGAAGACTGCTCTTTTGTCAATAGTGGGAATCTACTTCCCTATTCTGTGGTAGCAGCGCATAGGATCAAGCATTTAGCTTTATCTCAGCCACAATCTTTTTTGTCCTTGTCAAGAAGATACTCCAGTTCATAATAATTCAAAAGGTTTTTTCCCCTGCTTTTCTGGTTCCTGTGGAATGTTAAAAACTCCATATGATATTCTAAAATTGATTTGCTGTAGACTTCCATAATAGAATTATGATACATGCTGTATCATTTCCAGTCCCTTTCCTACTGATTCTTAACAATTTGCATTTTTCACTGCTACTGTATGTACACTGCCACCTGATCCTTTTGGTGAGTTTTTCATTATTATTTTAGGAATTTGTAGCCCGCCTTTCTCCCGAGGGCACTCAAGGCGGCTTACAACATATTAAAATACATATAAATACATTAAAACAATTAATTAAACATTAAAATAATTAATTAAAACACTTAAGATTAAAAATAAACAACCCCAGTCGGTCACCAGCATTTACATATATTAAAACCATTTGTTAAAAGGTCAGCCCACCATGTCAGACATTAAAAGCAGTCCTGAATAAAAACGTCTTAAGGCCCCGCCGAAAGGCCTCTAAAGAGGGAGTCGTTCTTAATTCCAAGGGGAGGGAATTCCACAATTGGGGCGCCACCGCCGAGAAGGCCCTACTCCGCGCCGCCATCCCCCTCACATCCGCCAATGGCGGCACGGTCAACAGGGCCCCCCCTGATGACCTCAGAGTACAGGTCGGATTATAAGGAAGGAGGCGGTCCCTCAAATACCCTGGACCCGAGCCGTTAAGGGCTTTAAAAGTCAAAACTAGCACTTTGAATTGTGCCCGGAAATGAACCGGTAGCCAGTGTAGCCGCCGAAGCAACGGTCCGACTGAGTCGAACCGACAAGCCCCGGCAACCACCCGGGCCGCTGCATTCTGCACTAGTTGCAGTTTCCGAACAGTCTTCAAAGGCAGCCCCACGTAGAGCGCATTGCAGTAATCTAGTCTAGATGTCACTAGGGCATGGGTCACTGTGGCCTCATTATGACCCCATGGTCCTACACTGATGGTCATAGCCATTTCATATCATATAAGCGTATATATAATTTGGTTCTTTGGTCTCAGTTGCATTACTTTGCACTTGCTGCTGTGAATCTCCTCTGCCATCCTGTTTCCTGTTCTCTCAGTTTGGAGAGATCCTGTTGAAACTCTTTGCTACTGCTTGGAATTTTCTGAATAAATTTGTGTTATCTTCAGACTTTGAAGTTTATTCTTAGGGTCTGAACTTTCCTAGCAACCCAATTTACTATATTGAACAGCAGCAAAAGAAACCAGGATGAGGGGAAACGATAAGCGCTTTAGCCCCCTCTGTAAGCTTAATAGGCAGGGTGCTGATCTTACGTTCAGTGGTCATATCCTGTAGGTCTGTGGTATCTGCAATTAACTGGAAGCACAACTGAAGAGAACAAAACTGCAATATCTAACTGTTCTTGTTTTTTTGTTTTATCTTGCAGCAATGCACCACTTGCTTTTTCCTCCAAAGTATGTTATATTAAGTTTCGGGAATCTTCAAGTGTTGGTGTGGCCCAGCATCTAACAAACACGGTTTTTATTGACAGAGCTCTGATAGTGGTGCCCTGTGCCGAAGGTTGGTATTTTAGACATCTTTCTGTTTTGTTGGTCTCTGTTCTGTCAACTTTGTTGCTTGTGTTTTTCCCAGGGACTGGGAATAAGGTTTTTTGTAATAAAATTCTCATTGAGGGAGATGGGGAGGAAGTTATTTTTTGTGTGGTTTTTTTTTAAGAGAAGAAAACAATTTGTCTAGATTTTTAAAATTTCTCAGTTCTATTTGGTTTCAAATGTACTAGTATTTTCTCTTCATGGCGTATGGTCATTTTTTCATTTATATTTTCAAGGACGAATGCATTAGCTGTTCTCATTAAAACTATGCATTTACACCTCCATCTTAAAAACGTTCTGGACATCTGCCTGAAACATTGGAACAGTATGGGTTGGACAAGCAGTGAAACTGAAACTGTATTGGACAATTCTTATCAAATGTTCAAACTTCACAGTGAATCTTCACTCTGAAGCAATGGGGTTGCTACTGTTGGAATTCTCAAGTTTCAACAAGAGCTATAGTTAGTAGCTTGAGGGTGGGGGTAGTTCTTAAGTGTAGTACCACACGTTGGTACAATGTATGGTATTAATACATTGGTACAAGAGATGGTATATCCTGCTCTGTTGGTAACAGATCTTCAGTTTGGGACGTCAGTAACTAAACTGGCTGTTTTCTAGTTTTAAGAAGACTATATTTGTGTAAGTGCACATAAATTTTGCAACATGATTGTGAAAGCAGCATTTATTTTACTTTTAAACCGTTGTATCCTGCGTTTCTTACAGACCAAGGTGGTGTTCTACAGAAACTAAAATCTAACATTAAACAATACAAAACAAAAATATGTTGTTCACATTTGTGCTCAACTGTCTTTCCATTGATGTCAGGGTGGCATGATGTATATAGATGTGGGGTCTTCTGTTATATCCTCACAGCAACCCTCTGAGTCTCTGTGAGAGAGAGAGGGGGGGGGGAGTGAAACTAGCCCATGGTCACTTACAGTGAAATTCATGATGAATTTGACCCTGGGCGTCCCTTCCCAAAGTTCTCTAACTGCTATACTATTCTGGCTCTGTGTTGCAACGCTATGTCATATGTTGAGAAATTATAATGCCTGATATAATGCCTATAATAACTTCATTCTTTTTATTATAGAGAAAGGAATAATGCATGTAATAGCTTTGGTTAGCTACACATGTATTTACAGTAATACCTCCCAAAACACTGCTTCTTTTAGCGCCATTTTGTTACAGCGCTCTTTGTCCTGGGTGTGATTGGCAGGTACTGCAGCAAGTGGGAACAGTGTATTCCGGCTAGTGCGAACCAGTCAGCACCAGTTTCCTGCCTTATCACCTATGCCTCCTATAAAGCTGGAGGGGAGCTTACTGGGGAGGCCTTACTGCATTTGGTTGCCAGTTCTTTAGACTTAGTAAGAGGGGGCAAAAGTAATGGCAGAACATCTTGTGGGTGGAGAAAGGGTCTTGGAGAGTCCCTTGGATCACCCCTGCTGAAACTATTTGGTAGAGAAGGAAGGTCTTGGGAACACTAACCAAGAGCTCAGAGTTAACCTTTGATGTTCTGGCAGATGTTGGAACATTACCCTGTAATAGCTCAGGTTGGCAAGAACCAATAAGCAGAAAGAGAACAGGACATTCAGCATGTTCTCTTCTGAACTGAGGACATAGTGCAGCAGCAGTGGCGATGATCACTAATTCCCAAATAATTACAGACTTTCTATACATGTTCATAATGTATGTGTTTTGTCAGACACCTGGTGCTGTAGCCATGGGTTGAGTTTCAACGACTGTTAATTTTGAAACAGATGGTCACATTCATAAATGGCAAACCTAAGAAAGTATCCTTGTACTACATCTCTTCCAACACAGACAAGATAAATGAATTTACTGAAGTTGAATTATTGAATCAGATTTCACTTTGTACTGGATTTTTTTATCAAGAATTCTGCTTGTGTATGTACAGAATTAACAGTATGTGCAGTTTATTTTCTGGTGTTCATAACTACATTTATAATCTACAGTATAAAATTGGATTCATAGCCTTTTGGACTGTGGAGATATAATATCGGCTAAAAAAGGAGGCCAAAAAGGGCTATCTGGAAGGTTTCTGTTGTTGCGGTTGGGCTTCTTGCCCCTCTACTATCCTTTGCCTCTCCTATACCTAAGAACTTGCCATATTTCTTGCTCAAATATAACTGATTCTATGAAATTTCTGGCAGAGAACTGGAAATGAATTAAAGTTTAAAGATTATGTACATAAAACTGAATAAGCTACCTTGAACATGCAGCTTTGTTGGTGCTGAATATACATAATACCACTGTTCTATTTTCAGAACTTGCCATATTTCTTGCTCAAATATAACTGATTCTATGAAATTTCTGGCAGAGAACTGGAAATGAATTAAAGTTTAAAGATTATGTACATAAAACTGAATAAGCTACCTTGAACATGCAGCTTTGTTGGTGCTGAATATACATAATACCACTGTTCTATTTTCAGAATGTATGTTCTGATCAACAGAAACTCTTTTTCCCATAACAGAAATGCATGAATTTCTGAGGTAGGGATGCTTACAAATGTGTAACTACTCTTAACTACATGTCAGAGGTACTTTCAAAAGCAAACCTCTAACTAAGACAGAATAATGCCTTGAAAATTCTACTGACTAATCAGTTTGTCCCCCTTGGATTTAGTTTTCACTAACTTTTGTTGAAGGTTTTGGGTTTGCATTGATTTCACAATACTTTTGTCAGTTACAGCAATGATACCCAAATCATTGGTTTATAATGCTTCTGGTATTTCCTGACTAGGAAGTTTGTTAGGGCAACTAGAATATTTTCACCAAACCCAGAACCAGATTTCTGAAGCCTAGAACAGGGTTTCTCAAAGTTCTCCGCACGAGTTGGGGAGAACTTTGAGTCTTTGTGGGGGTGGGAGGGAAAGGTGGCGGCGGGGATCCCGCTGCCAGAAGAAAAATGATCTGGAGGGTGAGGGGAGGCCCACAGCCCCCTCTGCGGGCCTCCCTGTGCTATAGATCGCTGCTTTGATGCGTATCGGAGTGTTCTTTGGATGAGAACCGGAAGTTATCGCAATAGCATCAGAACGGTAATCTACAGCACAAGGAGACCCGCAGAGGGGGCCACGGGCCTCCTTGCACCCTCCGGTTGCCAGGACCCCCGGTAAGTTAAACAAGATCACTTTTCCACAGGTGGTGGTACGATCCCCAGGAGCGCCGCTGCTGCTGTCACACTGCCCCCGCCCCTTAAGGTGGCAGGGGACAGCTTCAGGTTTTCCTGGTGGGTTGTGACCCACCAGTTTGAGAACTGCTGACCTAGAACATATTTGAAAGCTATTTACCTTTTTTGTTTTGTTTTTTAAGTTAGATTATGTTAAGAATATTGGTATACCACTTTTCAACAACCTTGTTTTTTGGCAGTTTGCATAGCAAAAAAAGAATATGGTTTCCTATTCAAATGGGCTCACAATCCAAGTTATTCTTTACTTATGAAATAATACTTTGGGTGAAGAAATATTTGTTTTTATATTTGCCTAGCAAGAAGACAGCAGTTCTGTGACTGTGCTAAAAGCAGTTATATAAACAACCCGTTTCATTACAAGCCATTATGAACTTGACAGATAAATATATAAAATGATATGGGCCAGCCTGCTGACTCCAGAACCTGGCCTGCTGACTCTGCCATTCCTTCCCCACAGGTGCCATATGGTACCACCCTTTCCAACTCTACTCCTCCCCCCCCCTGTGGTGGTGGTACTTGTGGCTGCTGGCGGGAGGGTGCAGAACAGGAAGAAACGAGTTATCTTCCTCATATGCTCTTTTGTACCTTCATTCTGGCTTGCTTCTCCCTTCTGTTTCCTCCTCCTGAAAGTGACACTAGTAAGACTAGTTGCTAGCTGGATGCAAAACAAGTTTCTGTGTTGTAGGATGGTACGCATATTACATGTTGCACCCCCATCACAGAGACTGAAAGAGACATGTGAGACTTACAGTGCAATCCTAGTTATGTCTACTCTGGAGTAAGTCTCATTGGGATGTACTCCCAGGTAGGTGTGTATAGGATTAATTGAGTGATGTTCAGGTACCAGATCGGGTACCATGTATCGCAGCGTAGCACAATGAGATCCATAAGAAAATATCTAAAGGCAGAAATAAATTGAAAATATTTGAATAAGGTGGTGAGGAGCAATATTATAATTGGGTGCTGTTTACATTCTAAAAGTGTGCATAGCAGCCTCTGGCTGTATCAGCATAATTAAAGATCTTACACTATGTATTTAATGCATGGAAAGAAACAGAGATGGGCGGGGTTGAAAATGCCATCTACCCTCTAACATCAGCATAAGCGCCCTTGAAAAATCACTGTTGTTGTACAGTACCTTCAAGGACACACAGTGAGAAGTGATAGTCCATTCAAGAAGCAAGGAATCCAAATATGCAGTTCTCTGCAAAGCAACATACTCATTATAGCCTTCTAATGGTGTGATTTGGAGGTCCATTAAGTATTCAAACTGATTTTAGTTATAATGAATACTGTACACATAAATTGAGCAGTGTGTCTGAACTCCACAGAACAGCATATATCAGACCCATGCATCTTCCTTGACTTTCACTTGAAACAAACCAGAAGTTGTTGAAGGCTACAGAGCACAGAATGGGAGGGAGGAAAGAGAACAAAAGGATTTCAAAATATGTTTGAAATAACCCTAGTCTGTCAAGAATGATACTTAGCCTTGTGTGGGTAGGTCAGTCAAACTGATGTTCAGTGTATAACATTTACATAAACACCTCATCACTAGCCACATTACTAACCAACAGTGTGACTTTGAATACTGTATAGTGAAACAACCTTGCATGGTCAAAATGTGGCCCCTTTCTCATTGTATGTGTATCTTGAGATTTCTCTCCAATTTTGCTCTGGTTTGAGAGAGGCTGAGGTTGATATGTACCAAAGATGCCACCTTTAACCATCATTCTAAACTTTTATGTCCACATTTTCTGGTAGATGGATTTTGACTATTAATTTGGTTTTGTATGTTTTCTCTGTGTGATATTTGTGCATTATTAGATGACTAGACTGGCCAAGGCAGATCTGTTACACTTGCCTGAGTTAGGCATTGTTTGCCATGCCACTAAACCTGCCGCCAAGTGACAACTTCATGGGGGAAATGAGAACGAAGTCTGGCCTGCTGAAGATGGACGCCCTGTCTCTGTTTTTTATTGTTTTGTTTGCTTTCTTTTTTCTTTTTTTTTAATTTTGTCCCTTTTTTGCTTTAATTCTTTCATTTCTACCTGTGAACTGGTTCTTCAGTTCTGTACAAATGGTGTTCTGTTATAAGGGTTCATGACTCATTTTAAACTTGACTCTGTGAAACTGTTCCTAGATGGAATTCCGTCAACCAAATGTTCTTAATCCGGGCTAAGCACCGCGTTAGAGCCAAGTTACATTTTGTAATTAGACTGCAAATGCAATCCTAAACTGCACACATGGGAGTAAAGTTTCCCTGAAATAGATGGGAATAATTTCTGATTAAGCCTGGTTAGGACTGGGCTTTTTGACAAATGAATTAGTCTATTTCCATGGATTCGAGGTATTACCGCTATTGGATATATGTGGCTTTCTCTGGACTACCTTTTAAGAGTTCATGAAATCCCTCTAAAATGCCCTCTGAAACTTCCTTTCTTCTTTCTGGAGCCTCTTGTTCTTACAAAGAAATTCATAGACTGTAGCAAGTCATCTGCCAAGATCTAGAAAGATCAGCCTGGCAGACTGGGGGCAACTTCCCTTGGGTGGTTCTCCTGCACAGCTGTGGTACATATGAATATTGCAGCTGTGTGGGAGAGGATCATGGGGAAATTGCTTCCGCATAACTGGGTGAGTGTATGAAGGGGGCCAGTAGTGTTTAAGATCTATGTCTGGCCTGAGAAATAGATTATTGTATTATTTAAAAAAATTATTAGTTTGTAGAAAAAACTTGAGAATCTGGGGAACACTCAAATCATTGTAAATGGACTATGAAGTATTGACCAGTGTTTTTTGTATACTGTCTTCTCTTTACTGTAGCATTCTGTAGGAAGATGGAAAGGACCATTTATTTTTCTCTTACTCCTTGACATATGAGTACGGTATACTCTTAGATACGCAGAGACTCATCATAGAAGTTTTTTCTCCGTAAACTTCACAAGAATACCAACAGTCTTTGTTGCTTTTCTCTGCAGCTGATCTGAGAGAACGCACATTGTCTCCTTTTTTATTACAGTTCTTTTTTTTTTTAAAGAATTTTCACCTACTCTGAAATTTCTGGTAACTTTATGTGAGCAGACAGAGAATTATATCATTAGCTAAAGACCTTCCTGAAGATAATGAATTTCTAATGGGCTGCTATCAATTTATAGTAAAGCCACTTTAAATTTGGTTGGGGGGGTATAAACATGTCCTTGCATGAGGGGTAAGAAGCTTGCCAGAGATTTTAAATTGAAGATGTAAATTATAAAAATTGACAAAAGTCGCTATAATAATTACTCAGTTTAAAATGACATGGGCTGAATGAATGCTGTGTGTGTGCTTTGAATCATTGCTTTTAAAAAACTCATTAGCCATCACCAATGCTCAGTATTTGGTATATAGGAAGGAGTCCAACTTATAATGAATGTCTTGTATTTTTTGGATGTTTGTCACTACTGCTCTTAATTTTCCTTCTTTTTTTCTTGCTGACTAAACTAAGGAAAGTATAGATATATCCAATCAGGAACAAACCAAGTTCCCTTTGAGTGCTTCTGAGTTTTTAGGGGAGAAGATGAGTGTGTGTGTTGTTGTTTTTTCAAAGAAGAACTTGAGAAAGCAATCTTGTGGCCTTTTTTGCTGGATTTAGCTGATTTTTATTCATTTTTGTATTCTCAGAACTGGAAGTTTTTGGTAATCTTGTTTTGAAGACTAGTCTTAAAATTCTGCTTTTTAAAAAACTTAGTTTTAAGTGGGGTGTTTTCCCCAGTGAAATATTCACCATTTTTATTGTCTCAAATACTTCTGCTCAGTTGTTTTTAGGTATAATAGTTTATTCTTCCAAATTCAGGCTTTACTGGCAATACATAAGTATGGATGTAGTTTATTAAATATAGTTTACTTATCATTTAAGGTGGCGTGAAATCAGTTCTGCTGAAATCAGGAGGACATGGACCCAGTTCATGAATACCTGGGCCAAAGTCTGTTTCTTGCATATGGCAACCTCTTTTATTTTTTCTTTTCTCAGCTCAATTAGCAACAGTTAAACTTCTGTTTCTGAGTAACAAAACATTTTTTACATTTCCATTTGAAATGCTTCTGTTGCTATCTTAATGTTTAGATTTCTTTTTCCATTTGTGTACTTCAGAGAGTCAGTGCCCAATCCTATCCAACTTCCCAGCACCAATGCAGCTGCAGTGCAGCCCTGAGGTAAGGGAACAAATGTTCCCTTAACTTGAGGAGGCCTCTGTGACTGACTGCCCTCCTACTGCAGGATGCAGCGTGCGCCCCATTGGCACAGCTGCATCAGTGCTGCAAAGTTGGATAGGATTGGGCCTTCAGTGGCTCAGAAATTACAGTGTAGGTCTTGAGATCACTGTAATCACCAGAGATGTCCTCTAATCTTGGACATGTTGCACCCTTCCAGGAGTGAATCCAGTGCTTTGAAAAAAAAATTTTTGTGTGTGCGTGTGTCTTGCTGTGGAGATGCGCACTGGGAGAGGAATAGATTAAGCTTTGATTACTTTGAAAAGCCATTAAAACTACAGGTAATGAAGTATTTAGTGAGAACTGAATTGACCTAGTGTGCTTGTAGTTTGACAAGTAACACTTAGTGTTACTTCAGGCAAAGGTGACTTGCAGACAAAGTACTTTGCCCTGTGAAGTGAAGTCGTTTTTGGCTAGCTTTTCAGCTGACCCTTTCAGATGGCGTGTATTAAAGTGCTTTATTCTAGGGATTCATTAAGTCAAGCTGCATAACTATAACCTTAAATTATAGTATTAAGCTGCTTTTAAGACACATTAGATGAGACCTAAGTTGGTTGTGCTTAAAACGTGCTTTAGTTTGGTTACGCTTTAGTAAAATGAGGTGCACTTAGTGATCTGGTGCAGATATACTATGCTTAACCATGGTTAGCACTAAACATGATTTGTTGTTGTAACCTTGGTTAAGATCCCAGATATATAGTGGAATAATGGCTATTGTACCAAGCTAAACTGTACCTCTGCAGGGTATGTATACATACATACCAGCAAAACCCGCTTCTCACCAGGTAGAGAGGCCAAGGAGGGAGAATTGCGGTAACCATGGATTACTCAGTGAAGATGTAATGCTTAAACAGAGTTTAGGCATTCAGACATGATATTAAACCAAAGTTATGTCTGCACAGAGCGGTGTGATTGAGAAAAGATTTTAGTAAGGTCTCTGGATTCCTCACATTCCATCCCAAAGCTAAATAAGGACTACAGTTTAAGTTGTTGTTACTTGTGTGACAAAGCAGTGCAGTTCTAGTTTTGGGGTGTTTTTTTTTTTTTTTGCGTCAGACTGACTGTTGGCAGTCATGTTTTTCACTCACCAGTTTCAGCTGAAGAAAAGGGCAGTTTTGGTTAGCGCAATCCTATTTCTTTTTTTTCTCTCTTTTGACTGATTTGGTTATTTGCCATTTCTGGGGATTAAACTTTAAAAAATGTTCTTCTTTTCTGTATCTGATGTTCTGTGTGCTATTAGTGATGCAGCCAACACGAACGGTTGTCATGTGTAACACAACTTTCGATCACCGTGAAAACAACGTCCTGCGAAAGCGTCCATGCTTGATATCGTTTGGTTCATGAACATTAAGTTTCCAGTACAGGTGACCCATAGCTCAAAGTGTTAAATAATTGTCTACATTGTTCAGTTTTTAAAGTAATAATCCGGTAATGAGATTGCTAGTTTTGCTCACTTCTTGTTCCTAGTGGAGCAGGGGAAAAAGAGAAACTTGGATTATTTTATTTCTTTGTAAGGCTCTGGTAGATAGATTTTTTTCTTTACTATTTTTAAGTTGAAGGGTATTGTTTAAAATAATTGAAAATTATGCTTGTGAGGTGGCTTTATTTGTGGTAACACAAGCATTTATTTCTTCAGGTAAAATTCCAGATGAAGCCAAAGCCCTCTCTCTCTTGGCTCCTGCTCCTACCATAACAAGCCTGATACCTGGTGGAGGGCTACTTCCTATACCAACGCCTCCTGTGAGTTCAGTAAGTAGAGTTTTAACTAATGATGCTTCTTAAGAGAGGCTGCCATCTGTACTTAGTTGCAATTTTCATACATGTTTTGTCACAGTATTGATTGTGACATTTGCCAGTCTGAAATTAGTGGACTTCTCAGGATTGAAAGAGGACTGAATTTGTTATCCAGTAATCTGTCTGCTTGTATGACATGTCAGTGGAAATCTAGTCAACTTTTCCAAAATGAAGCCACTGGTGTGTATCCGGCTAATAATATTTTGTCCTGCTGACCTGTTAGGTAAATTAAGATGGCATGTGGCCACAACTCAAAGCATTTTAAAGCAGTTCTAGGATTGGTGCTATGGGATTTTTAAGTGTTCCCAAATGCAGTTGATCTTTATAGTCTTGAAATTTGCTTTATTGTATCGGTTCAGATAATTAAAAAAACAAAAAAGCATAGCTTCTTTCAAAAGTATGCCATGTTTTCAGATTGGCATTTCCCTTGGCCCACTGGGAGCTATACCAGCAACAGCGTTGGATCATAACATTACAGCCATTGGAGACATACCCCAGCCACCCATTATGGGCAATGTGGATCCTTCCAAGATTGATGAAATTAGGAGGACTGTGTATGTTGGAAACTTAAATTCTCAGGTAAATGTCCTTGCTATAATGAATGCATTAATGGAAAGTGTGTCTTTATACCATACTTCATGGCTTGACAGTTGTGATAATGGCAAGCTAAGGGAAAAAAAAGTTGGTACATTAGGCAGTCTTGATGCTCTCTGAAGAAATGGGTTACAGACAGCATACACCTTCAGACTGAAGGAGGGGGAAAGAAGCTCGTTTTCTTTTGTATTTGTACAGTAGTGTGCTGTATGCAACCCAGGTCACTCAGTTCCTGCCCGTAGTTTTATAGTCTGCATTAGTCAAGCACACAGGGTGGAAAGCAGCCTTTCAGGAGATTACAGTAGCCAGGATCCAAAAATCTATTTTAGGTGGGTCTAAAGACATTGGAATTTTTTTTTTTTTTTACTTTCAGTCCCTACCCCTCCAGCTTTGTCACAATCTGCTTATGAAACTCCAGTTTCAAAAGTAGTTTGTCTAGTGGTATGCCAGGCTGCTGTTGTGAGAAACATAAGCACTTGGGTTTACAGAACTAGCTGCATGGTTCTTTGAACCATGGTCAGCGAGTTCATGGGAGGAGAATTTGGTATCAAGAAAGGAACAGTTGAGGGTTGACTAGAATGATTTAAAAAAGACTTTGCACAGAAGTAGAACTTAATGGAGGACAGGGAACTGGTTCCAGGCACTTTTACTTTTGTGAAGTTGAGAAACCTTTGCTTCCTAACTACTGGTTTGTTGCCTATCCTGCTCTCATACATGTGCACATGTGTCTACCAACACACACAATCTTGGTTTTTCCACCCCAGAATTAAACTCAACTGGGGATTTCATTTGTAATAACTTGAGAGGTCAAAATGCAGTGTATCGCTGTTTTGGGATTGTTGACTGGGTGACGGAGCAAACAACCTCAAAGTGTCTCTAATTAGGCTATCAATAACTATGAGATGGAGTTTTCCAAAAGAAGAGTCTGCTTGGTAGACAGGGATATGATGTCCTTCTGTGGAGCGAAACTGGGCTGCGTGGCTTTGGGTCCTGGAGAGAAAGGGGGAGGGGTGTCCCTTTGTAGGCAGGGAAAGTAGCTCCTCCAAACGTGAGGGTGGCTACTGAGGCAAGAGTATTTCAAAGCGGGAAAAATCTCACCAAAACCAGATAGGGTGGAAGTCTTTATTGAAGGGAAAGACTACAAAATGAACAGCGTGGGCACCTTCAGTGGGGAAGAAAAAGCCCAAAATTATGCTTCCAGAGCAGGGGTAGTTATAGGACTTCGGACAAAGAAAATAAAGACATTCCTGGGTTAATTATCTAGAGTATCTCCTGGGTGTGCAGCCTGGAGTTCTCTGGCCTTGATTGAGTTATTCTTCCAGGACGGTACAAAGGCTTAATTGCACCCCAGTCTGAGAGGTTCCTGTGGGACAAAAGGTATGGCAGAGTGTGGGCTGTATCCCATTTTTTTAACGTATGCAGGAAATCTTGTGCTTTCAAGCAAGATTGTGCCAAAGTGGATAGCCAGAATGTGCAAGACTTAAAAGGAAGATGACACACAGATACCCCACAGTGCTACTACTTTCCCTCCCAATCAATGGCCCTTTATTAGCATGATTTTGATTAAAGGGAGCCTTGCTTCACCCCCTCCTGAGCCAAGTCCTGGCTGAATTTTAGGAACGTTAGCTAAGGAACCAAGTTGGGCTTAGGGACTTTGCATATTTTGGAAAGTTAGGTCATTGGCAACATGTGGAATCTATCCCTAAAATCATGGTGACCTCGTGCATTTGAGCGTGAATCCTTTTTATTGGTGTGTACTTCATCCACGGAGGTAAAATAAGACCCAGTTAACTACTGCTTTGTATTGTTTATATTATCATACTTTTTCTTCTTCTCCAAATGGCTCATCCCAAAAATGTGACTGTTCCTTCCAAAAATACTGTTTTCAATCACAATCCTTTTAGAAATCAGTGCCATTTTAAGTTTTAAAAAAATATATTGAGGTGTGAGTTGAAGAAAAAAATGGCATGTTTCCAAATAGCTTAATATGACCGAAGTTAAAAATGTAAATTTTGGTTCTTGCTACCTTTGATATAACAGTATGTCTGAAATTGTAGAATCTGTTGGATAACAGTTCTTTCTTATTGTAGGCTTGGCAGACTTGGGAGAAAAGACTGTATTTTTGTTCGGGGTTTTTTTTTGTTTCAATTTTTTTCTGATATTTTAAAATCAAGCTTATTTTAAACTCCACATTAAATAGACTATGCTAGCCAGGTCAGCATGAGTAACTTAAAAGTTTGGCATATGCAGCCAGCTCAGTAGCATTCATGTTTTTCCTGTTTGTTCATAATCTGGAAAAGGAAAACAAGCTTTCCTGCTTTCTCAGATGCCAAACAATTTCTCCGTGTAGAATGAACTAGTTCAAAGGAAGAAAATACTCTTTCTATATTGGCAGAAGAAGCTACTGCTGTTAAAGCTGGATTATCACTTCAGCAGTCTCTGAATCTAGTACTTCCACCAGTTCACTGGTGTAACTTTCTTTAAAATTTCATCCGCATACTTCTATTTCTTGAATGGTTCACACTTAAGAGTGATTTCTCTCTCACTCGGTTCCTTCCAGATTTCAACACCATCAGTAATAAAAGTGGTATTTCCCTGCACTTTGTTCAAGGCCCTGGAATTAGGCTTCAGGTTTCCTTCCAGATTTCAACACCATCAGTAATAAAAGTGGTATTTCCCTGCACTTTCTTCAAGGCCCTGGAATTAGGCTTCAGGGTAGTCAAATGTTCCACATTTCTCTTAAGCCCAATAAGCAATTTTTTTCATGATTTTTTTTTCACAAGCCATCAGATTGGGCGAATTCTTGATATAGTGCTCAAAGCAGCCCACTACTGAGTTCCATTGCATATCCTGGAAGAGTAAGCGTGGTTCCTCCCACTTTCTTCAGAGTAGCTGCTGCAAAGTGGTTGTCACAGACCTGTTTTGCAATTCCAACAACATTAGTCTTTATTTCTGGAACCCAGATGTCTTTGTCGAAGAGATGCATCAAATTAGCGCTGCAGATGTATATTAATAGCTTGGGATTCTCTCTACTTCTAGATTTCTTCTCATTTTGACATTTAAATCTTTTTCTCACAGTTTGCTATAGCATTTAGGCTACTTTTTGTAAACTGCTATGTGTGTATTTCCTGATGTATCAATTTTTTCTGTAAGATAGTCCTTCTGCTGTCACACAAGCACATAGAATGGGATCATTGTGGACACTGCTCCAAGCATCAAGACTCAAGCTAACAGTTTTTCCCTCTAGACCTTTTGTGCACTTTTCAATTTCTCTCTCAAACTTTCCCCAGCAATTTTCCTGCAGCATCTGCTCTGCTATGTAGACAGTATTCTGGTTCTAATGACTGAAACGTGTTAATGAAGTGTGTGTTCCCAACTATTCGAATAGCATTTTTTCATCAATTACTTCTTGCTGAAATTTGCTGGTTCTTATTACACTTATCTGTGGTGGTTCCTGGGTGATAGAGATTTTTTTTAAACTACAGGTGATGTACTAAGCTTATCTAACATACTGATGTTACTGAAATGCTGCCCCTGTCATCAGCAAATACCGTATTTTTCGCTCCATAGGACGCATCGCACCATAGGACGCATGTATCCTATGGAGCTAAAAATAGGGGAAAAATAGGGAAAAAGAATTTTTTACTTACCTGGGCTTCTGGGGGCTTCGGGGAGGCCTGCGCGACCCTCTGCAGGCCTCCCCGATCTTCGTATCGGCGCTAAATGGCCATTTTCGGCCATTTCCAGTTTTCGGAAAACCGGAAATGGCCGAAAATGGCCATTAAGCACCGATACAAAGATCGGGGAGGCCTGCAGAGGGTCTTGCAGGCCTCCCCGAAGCCCCGGTAAGTATTTTTCCCCTTTTTTTTTGTATTCGCTCGATAAGCACGCTTTTCCCCCCTATTTTGGGGGGGGAAGTGCGTCTTATGGAGCGAAAAATACGGTAACCGAAACTGTATAAGAATGTGATTGTGGTGTTGAAGCCATTTTGTTGAGGCATGTTGAGAATGGATCCTCCTCATCAAATAAATCAATGTTTTTTTGTTATTACCATATTGCTCAAAGGATACCCAGTAATAATGGTGGCATCATAAAAGGAAATCTGTCTGTTTTGGCCTTTCTTTTTTATGACGACAACATTAGAATCTATAGCACCATAAAGTAACACCTATATTTTTATCCAAACATGATAATTCAAGTAGTCTGTCCACTCAGAAGCTAAGGAAAAATGGCAGTCTTTAAGAAAGAAGTATGAAATAAGAAATGTTACTAACCTGAAGATTGTGTATGTTCATACATGTTGCTTTCTTCATCTTCAAAGCAACTTTCCTCTGAGAGAAAACACTTCTCATGATGTTTCATTTGAGCAACCAAGCCTTGCATTTCTTTCTTGCATTGTGCGTGCATGCATGCCTGTCTTACCACAGGTACAGAAACTTCATTCAAATATTCCCAAACAGAGTAGGCTCCATTTTTACAGCCTGCTGACATTATATGATTTCCCTTCTAGTGAGGGGGAAAGGTATGGTAGACATCAAAACCATGGAGACAGCAGTCAAAAAACCCAGAGACTTCTAAAACATCCTGCTCATATCCTTTCACTTTTGTTTCTATTGCCTGTCCCTCCCTTCTTGCATTTATCTCCAGGCTTCTTCTCCTTGTCCAGATTGACTCCACTTCCAATAATCCTCTGTTCAGTGACCTTCTTGAAAGTGTGCACTTTCAGAGATAGAGGTAAGGGCTTGATTTGTCTACACAAAGTTGCAGAGGGACAGTAGATTGGGTTGCCAGTCTAAAGGAATTGGCATCACTCAAAGTGACTATTGAAAGCAACCCTGGCAATTTTAATAGCGCTTCCAAAAATTTCCAGCATCATATCAAGTTGGGAAGGAAACAAAGCTCCAGGAATAATGTCAGTCAGAGTTGAAAAATAGGGCTGGTCAGGTCTGTTATTTCTCATCCGAATATTGCTGTTAACAAGCATGTTATCTCTGGAGACAGACATCCCAGTTTGAGGGCTGCAACATCTTCTGATGGAATCTTCTAGACTGTGTTCTTGGTAGCTGGAAAGATTAGCCTAAATTATATATACAGAAGCTTATGGAACCTCATAAAATTGAATCCCCAATCCAAGAACCTTTGGAACCTATTTACAAAACCTTTTTAAAAAATCCATGAATTCTGTCTCGTTACAGAATTAGAGTTTATAATCCCTCTTCCATAATGAGATCTTTGAACTACAACACATTTTAAATTAAAACTATAGGGCTTTTTATTTAAGATAAAAAGTGTTGTATAAAAAGTTTTTTAATTATTGATTTTTATCCAGTCAGGATTCTGGTATAGGGAAGTAGGTTTTGTGCGTCACTTAAACTTCTGAACCATGAGCTGTCGATCGAAAGGTCGGCAGTTTGGATCCGCGACGGGGTGAGCTCTCGTTGCTTGGCCAGCTCCTGCCAACCTAGCAGTTCCAAAGCATGTTAATGCTAGTAGATAAATAGGTACCGCCTGCGGGAAGGTAAACAGCGCTCTGTGTTCCAGCCGCATGCTACACGCTGCGGCAAGGAGAGTTATGCCGGCCACATGACCACGGAGGCGTTTTTGGACAACGCTGGCTCTTCGGCTTTGAAATGGGGATGAGCACCACACCGTAGAGTCGGACACGACTGAACTTAATTGTCAGGGGTCACCTTTACCTTTACCTTCTGCCACAGCAGTAGATGAAACTCTGCAAGTGTATGTGCCCTCTGGAGAACAGAAGAGAGGGTGAAGAATACTAGTGTAATCAACAAATAAAGCCGGAGGACAAACTTGTAAGAATAAATTTATGTGACTTCATAGTAGTTGCATTTTCTCTCATTAGACTACTACAGCTGATCAGCTGCTTGAATTCTTTAAACAAGTTGGAGAAGTCAAATTTGTGCGGATGGCAGGAGATGAGACACAGCCAACACGCTTTGCTTTTGTGGAATTTGCTGACCAAAATTCTGTTCCTCGAGCCCTTGCCTTCAATGGAGTTGTGTTTGGAGACCGGCCACTCAAGTAAGAAAAGATATATTTATTTACAATATTTATTTACAATATTTCTATCCCGCCTATCCCGAAGGGACCCAAGGCGGCTTACAACAGAAAAAAAATACATGTTAAAAAGATGTTAAAAATACAATACCAAAAAAATACATACATAAATAGTTTCAAAACAATAAAAACCAGTTAATAAAAACTAATAAAAACATCTAAAAATTGATTTAAAAAAATTATTACAATTAAAACAGATCATAAAAACAGCCGTGCCCCACCTGTACCAGCAGAATGTTAAAAAAGGCAAAGACTCAGAAGGCTTCTTTGAACAAGTTTTTTTTAATTATTGTGTGTAATGTCGCACACTGTGACTGTCTGCCATGTAGAAATTAAGGTGAATCTTGGGAGTTGATTGCCTTTAAGATGATGTCTGTTTTTAGCAATGAATGGTGTTCCTGTAGCAGTATTTGTGTGCGCTTTTCTTTTCTTTTAAAATGTAAACTTCATGTATGGCCCTTTTGCTTAAGGCTTGTGTTTTTACTTTGGCATACGGTTCTACTAGATGTCTGTGGGAAAGTTTTCCATGCAAGTGTTGCTTTAGTCCATTTATTAAAATCAAAGCAAGTAACTGTTTTTCAGCTTCCTTTGTAAATGGGACCAGTGACTGTGATTACCTCCCAGCTCTGGAAGCGATGGGCATGTTTTGCAAGAACAGATAAAAATGGAGCCAATACACTGCTTCTGGCTCTTCATGATGCATAGAACTTATCAAGCTGTTGAAAGCCTATAGCTAACAAAACTGGGAAAGGGGAGAGGGAGAAGCAATAATAGTTGCTTTCTTGCTAAAAGCAGTAGGCCGAGAGAAAGAGAGTAAAATGTTTAGAGCCCTGTTTCAAGGCCTGTGCTCAGGTCATTCAGAATTCAGAGCTTTCTCCATTGTGCAATCCAGGCTTTAGAAGACAGGCTTGACAGACTCCATCTCTGGTCCTATCCCGGTGCCAGATAAAGGCCATGCCTAGGATGTTTGGATAGAATTATTTCCCTCTTTGTTACATTAAAGAGGTGCTATTTTGGTTTATAGTGTTGTAACATTGTGTCATAGTTTTAATGGAAATGTTGTAAGCCATTTTGAGCATTCCGCTTAGATGAAATGGAAATTGTGGGATATAACTATTTGGAACCTATTTACAAAACTTTAAAAAAATCCATGAATACATTGCCTCGTTACAGAATTAGAGTTTATAATCCCTCTTCCATAATGAGATCTTTGTAGATAGAATGATAGTAGTGTATTCGTTGCAGTTCTAGCTGAACTACTATAAAGGGTTAATACAATTGGACATTAATAATTGCAAGCTTATGTTTCAGTTCACAGAGAAACATTTTCTATAAACTGTGTACCTTAACAGAATTAAAAATTTGCATATCACCAGGAAACTCCGTTGTTTAACACATTTATTTTAAACAATAAATTTCAACAGACGTTATCAGCTTGACGTTTCGCATACATACATCTGTGGCATCATCAGAAATCTGCAGCAATGATCTGAGACAACCACAGTTCTAAAAAGCCCGGATGTGTAGCAGGCATTCTGTATTCAGCTAACAAACCAGACCTGTTAACACTAATTGATTGGTTCTGGGAGAAAACCCGGAGCCAGTGGATCGTCCTATGCTGGCCAGACACCTGATTAGAGAATCCTTTAATTTTCACCTTAATTTCTTAATGTACCTTAATTTTCACATCTTTATGTCCAGACATAGACACCTGTTATGCCATCCTTGCAAAATCAGATAAAAATGCCTACTGAATGAGCAGTGGCACCAATTAGTCACTTCTTATTTTTGAATGATGACATTCAGAAGTGTCTCAAGCTAGGTGGTGTACAATAGTTCAGTCTAAAAGCCACAAGGCTTCTTGTGAAAGTTAAAGAGAGATAATAAAGAATGCAAGGAGGCAGATCCTTCATGCTCCCTGGCATATGCAAATATACAGTCGTCTTGGGAATAACCCAAACCAACTCTTGTGCTGGCTGACAGTTCTATGCACTGCACTTTTAAAAGAGCAGAGACTTGTATTTGGGCATGGAGGGTGTGTGTGTTCTATATGTCCTTCTTGGCTGTGTGTGCAAGTAAGCAACAGATTAACTGAAATAAATTGGCTTGTTTAATTTAGAATAAATCACTCCAATAATGCAATAGTGAAGCCTCCTGAAATGACTCCACAAGCAGCTGCTAAAGAGTTGGAAGAAGTGATGAAGAGAGTACGGGAAGCCCAGTCTTTTATATCTGCAGCTATTGAGCCAGGTAGGATGTGATTTGAATTATAAGAAAGAAGTATCTCCACTGATGGGAATCTGCTATGTATTTAGAAGAGTACTTTTTTCTTTTTTGAAAACAGGGTAAGCCAGTCCTAAAATACAGCCAATTGACAGATGTCGTAAACAAAAAAAAATCTTTAATGACCCATCTATTTTGAAAAATTATTTTATGACCCATCTAACTGGTTTAGTCACCGAATCGTCAATTTGGTGCTGTTTTAGCATCTTGTAGCACTGTTTTCTATTGTCAAAATGCTTTAAGTGCATATTGTTTTTAATAGACATTAAACAAATGTATTGAAAATTTCCTTAGCCCTTTTTCTTGTCATTCCTTTCATCAACTATCTTCCTACTCCACTCCTTTTTTTCCTCAGGCTTCTGTCTTTGCCACTGTACCTTCTGTCAGCCCCTTTCTTTTTAACTTACTGCATCCTATGTAACCTTGTCTCTGGACCCTCATCTCGCTCCAAGACCTCTGTTCCAATCGCCCTTCTTTACAGTTCCTACTAGAATGTTCATGAGCAGGCTATGACACCATTCACGTGTCCAGTTTCAGATTATACTGTTGAATGAAAACACTTAAGTGTGTATGCTCATTATTCCCTTACTATAATATATTTTTGAAAATTCAAAAGAAACTAATTGCCCTTAGCTGTGTGCAGCAGTATTGCTTACTATATAAAAAAGACTGACAGTTCTAAATCTGAGGATTCTTGTTTTTAAAAGTGGTGTTCTAGGTTTTTAAACAAAAAAATTATCCATTTTGGTGCTCTGTGTTGATCTGGCTGACTAGAGTTCATCTCTGCAGTCTGAACTCAACAAGTACTGTAGATAATTCAGTGATTTTTCACATAAAAGTAAGCATAGCTGTCATTTGATTAACATGAACTGAAGAAAGCAAACAAAAATGAACCAGTCAACTATTTTATGTAATAATTAGTTATTAAGAATACATTATATTACACAGCTATTTGGAAAAGGTGTTATGAAGCGGACAAACTACCCTCTGGACTATGTTTCTGGAGCTATTGATTCTATTATAAGCCAAGTGTGTTACATATATTTTGAAAGTTGCCAGCATTAGTTCCTTAATTGTAATAGTACTTTGACAGTAAAATACAGTGCTATCTATTTCAATTTATGTGTAGCTTTTCAAACAGCTATCTTGGAATTTGTGTGTTTCTCTCTCAAGTCAATTTTACCCAAAGAACATGTTTTAATCTTGTGCATTGTGGCAGCAACATAAATCCCATTCCTTATTTAGCTAGCTGTTTATAATTATCTGGTTTATGTGTACTGCTGCAGGATGGCTGCACTCAACGAATATATGCAATGACTTTCTTGGATGTTTCTGAAGGATTTTTGCAAAGAAGGAAGATGTGCAGAGAGTAGGCCCCTTGCAATATATGTGGTACATTCCACTTGTGCCAGATTGTTAGCTGGGATCTTTAAATATTCTGAGCTTACACTGCAAAGTCGTTTTTTCTCTCAGAGTCTGGAAAGAGCAGTGAAAGAAAAGGTGGTCGGTCGCGCTCCCATTCACGTTCAGTATCCAGGTCTAGTTCAAAATCTCGAAGGAAAAGATCACACTCAAACCGCAGGTAAAAATACCAAGAAATACCTGACATTTTTATGTGTAAAACGTTTCTGAGGGTAATAGCTGATCTGTCCCTTTTGGGTTGTAATTCAGATTTCTTAGGGAGATTTGGCTACTGTAAGCAGACAAGGGAAAGGAAGTATTTTGGGCTTGGATTTCTTCTCAGCGCCAGTTGTCAGCCACAAAAACGTCTTGGGCAATGTTGAAAAATAATTTCAGTGTATCAGATTACATAAATGTCACTGGAAGATGTGTTTTTATGCAATTTTGGATCTATCTAACTTTGAAAGCATTTGAATCAAAATTCAAAATATTGTGCAGCCGTGTCATTGTAGGATGTTTGCTTGCTTTTTAAGTTTTGAACTCTAGTATTTAGTACTAGAGTTAACAGTCTCAATCCGAAAACAAACATACGGTATTGTTTTTTTCTTGAGCCTCACAGTGGGTTGTATCTTATATTGGTCATGACCAAGTGCAGTTGAAATCAATGAGAAAAGTTCCTTAGATCCAGAGAAAGTGTTTGGCTTGTATCCTAAGGAAGCGCACATGAATCATGAAAGAGAACTTCCCTGCTTCCTCCTCAGCCCAGCAGCCCTCTTTGTCTGCTGAAAATCTGCTTTGGGGGGTTGAGGGGACCCTCCCAGTAGGGATGCAGAGGGCTACAGAATTCAGGGGAGGTTTGCTGAAAATCACTTCCCGCCCCCCACCTGAACAAAAGTGCCCTTCCATTCAGGGAAGAAAAAAGGATACAAGTGTCTTAATATTAACTCTCATTTGGAGTCTTTTTTTACAATTGATGAACATAATTTCACTGTAGCAATCCTTGCTTATCCATATCCTTTACACTACTGACCTTATTTTGGTTGCCTACTGTACTTATGTACAGAAGATAAGATGCACATAAGTGATGCTATTAATAAAAATAAAATAAAAATTCACATCTTTAAAGGTGACCAGTTTATTGATTGATGCAGTTGTAAGTTTTTATTGAATAGTGTGAAATAAATATAGACAGAAACGTGCCATGGTATTAATAAGCAATTGCAATACCCATACTTGCATAATAGATCCTGTTGTGGCACATGAGTATTAAAGAAGGGCATTGAGGAGCAATTTTAACAATTACAGTGATACTGCTTTGCAGATGTACAGTTCATTGGTGTGTTTTTCTTGTGGAAAAGAAACGGGCAAGTCACAAAGATGGCTTTGTTCATTGGTGCCTTTCATCGCATAACACTCTGAACCTGAATTTTGCCAGCATACAATGGCTTATTTCAGGGGTTCTCAACCAGTGGTACTTCGGCTGACAACCTCAAGACCACCGGAACCCCGCTCTGATGCAGTGCTTTCAGCGGCGTGTTTTTGCTCCCAAGAGGCTCTTGCCTGTGGCCGAGCCTCTCAAACCCTGAGAGAGACCCTCCCACCCGCCCAGAGCCTCCTACCTGCATTTTCTGGCCTCTGAAAACTTGGAAGTAACGCGCTGATGTCATCGCCAGTCACTTCTGGTGGTACGCAGCAGCAGAGTGGTGCAAGAGGTGGTACTCAACCAAGAAGGGGTTGGGAACCCCTGGCTTAGTTGGATCTTGAACAGCACCTTCACTTACACTGTTCTATTGTTAAGTGTAGTGATGATGCATAAACAGTTCTTTCTTACAAATGAAACACGTTTGTTTCATTGTGTAGTATTTATCTCTTATCTTCCTTCATTGTGGGCCAGTTCACATGCTCACCAGTCTGTATGAGCCTCTTCCTATGATGGAGTGGGCACTCATCCACCCCCAGATAGAATGTACCCAGTATTGCATGCATATATGCTGACATTCATATGCAGGGAGACTCAATTCATAAGATTCTTGCTCGAGAAAAGGAGGGGTGAGCGAACCACATAAAATGTTTACATCATAATATGTCTGTGGTAAAAGGGTGGGGGACAGTCTTTCATCAATGAGAGATGAAAGATACTGTCCCATGTATCTTTTAGTGGTTTGCCTCAGTTTGTTTTGCAGTCCAGTTCCATTTTATTAATACTTCTTCAATGGAAGCTCAGAAATTGTATGTTGTACAATGAAGAACATCTGGCTTACAATGACCCTTCTAATTTCTCGCTCTGTATTATTAGTGCTAAAGTCTATGTGTGTTTTCAGTTTCACAAGGTTTAATTAGTGAGTCTTAAGTTGACCTAGACCTTGTTATGCCAGTTGAACTTAGTTCACAGTAAAAAATGTTTGAGAAAACAAGGCTGTTGCCAGAACATAATACATTGTAACTTGTGTTACCGTACGCAATTTATTCATTTTTCTGTTTGAATGGCAAGAATGATCATTAGATTTGTTAAGGCAAAGCTCTACATGAATATTGTTAAGACGGTCTAACACACTGAAAATGCATGTGTTTTATTTCTTTTTTAATTTTAATTTTATTTTATTGGTATAATAAAACAAAACACCATTTCAAAAGATTACAGCAAGCGCGAAGCAGTACATCCTTCTTGCATATTGTTCTCCATTTTCTACTTATATCTAACTACGCTGATGTATCTCCAACATGTTGTTGTTGTTCAGTCGTTAAGTCGTGTCCAACCCTTCGTGATCCCATGAACCATATCCCACCAGGCCTTCCTGTCCTCCACTATCTTCCTGAGTTCGCTCATTTTCATGTTAGTTGCATCGGTGATGCTGTCTAACCATCTCATCTTTTGCCTTCCCTTTCTCCTTTTGCCTTCAATCTTTCCCAGCATCAGAGTCTTCTCCAGAGAGTCCTCTCTTCACATTAGGTGGCCAAAATATTTGAGTTTCAGCCTCAGTACCTGTCCTTCCAGGGAACAGTCAGGGTTGATTTCATTTAGGACTGACTGATTTGATCTCCTAGCAGTCCAAGGGACTCTCAGGAGTCTTCTCCAGCACCACAGTTCGAAAGCATCTATTCTTCGGCGCTCAGCCTTCCTTATGGTCCAACTCTCGCAACCATACATTGCTACTGGGAACACCATGACCCTGACTATACGAACTTTTGTTGGCATGGTGATATCATCATATTTTCATTCTGGGGGAGTGCAAACAGAGTGTACTTCTGCAGAATGAGTTTTTAAGGCTAATTGCTGATATGACTAGGGCTGCAATATTATATGCATTTACCAGAGGCCACATTGACCTCTAGTAAACATACACAGAATTGTGTTGCTGGTCTTGGCTTGCAGAGCTTTTTCCGTCTGATGCCTGACCTCCAGAGGAGGAGTTGTCCTCAGATAGCCACTTGCTAGTTCATTGTGTTCCACGTGGCTAAGAACATTTTTATTTGTAAAAGCCATTAGCGAAGCAACATGTGGCGGGAGAAAAAATGGCCAGTTACCTAAAATGTAGGTGATAGTACATTCTGATACATCATTAAAGGGTTCTTTAATCCCTTTCCCAACGTTGGTGTAGTTTACCCACGTGTCCCTCAGCAATTTGCTCTCGGTTTGCAAGTGTCGGGAGTCGGCAGCAGAGGTGCATAAAAGGGAGAACTCTGACAGCCCCTGTTGCTGTTTACAGTGTTTCCCTTTCCCATTAAAGAGCCCCTTAGCTGAGAGACACAGACAGACAAAATGGTTGTGGTGTGTAATAAGGGGCAATGGTGGTCCTTTACATTGGAAAATATCCTGAAGACCATGAAGACAGCCCTGACTTGCCTTGATGTAGCTTAGAAGCAGTGTAAACCAATAACTAATGTCAACATAATCAAGAAACAGCGCAGTGCAGGAGAATCAGAATTACGGCAAGTTCTCACTAACAGTGCAATCCTAACCAACTTTCCAGCGCCGGTGCAGCCACAGTGCAGCCCCGAGGAAAGGGTAAAAATGTTCCCTCACCTTGAAGAAGCCTCCATAACTGCTCCTGCACTGCAAATGCAGTGTGTATCCTGTTTGCGTGGCTACACCGGTGCTGGAAAGTTGGTTAGGATTGCACTGTTGTCGATAGATTCTTGGAAGCTGCAACTTTAAGCGAAATGACTTATAACAAAACCAATTTTACCTTGGGCTAATTGCCAACCTAGCAGTTCGAAAGCAAGCAACTGCAGGTAGATTAATATGTACCGCCTCGGTGGGAAGGTAACTGTGTTCCATTGCTGGCCACATGACCATGAAAACATCTTCGAACATCGCTGGCTCTTCAGCTTTGAATCGGAGATGAACAATGCCCCTAGAGTCGGTAACAACTGGCTTACGAGCAAGGGGCAACTTTTTGAGCAACTTTTACCTTTAATTGATACATAAACAAGAGTTTGTGGCATATTTTTGGTCATAAAACACCACCAAACTTCGAAATAAAGACCCAAAATACTTCTAAATATTAAACACTGAAATAAATGTGAGCTTTCCAGGCCAGAGAAAACCCACGCAGACATGGGGAGAACGTTCAAACTCCACACAGACAGTTGCCCCGGCCAGGAATCGATTTTTTTTTTCTCAACAACTTTAAAAATGAAATGACTTACAACGAAACAACTTTAAGTAAGCACTTGCTGTATTGTTGAAGGCATTATTGCCTTAATATTCTCAGTTGAATCGAATCTTGATATAGTTCTTGCTGAATGAGATGGCTGTAAGGTGTATGACAACAATACAGTGCAAATGTTACCTTTGCCCATTAGTTGTTGAACATCTGCGTACCTGAATTTCAAAAGAATCGTAACACTACTACCTAATGACGTGATTGAAAGTCGTCTTTTTAGCCCATGCTCCAAGTTGAGAAGCTAAGTTTTTATCAGCTTATTTTAGCTAGCGTGTTTATCATAATTTTAAAATGAGGATTTATAAAGAATCTAGTAGAATTAATATAATCTGTATCTTTTCTTTTCTGCTCTAGGAGTAGGTCCCGCAACAGATCACGCTCTAGTCAGAAGGACAGGCGCAGATCCAGAACGCCGCCCAAAAAGCGCTCAAAATCTAAAGAACGACGGAGGTCAAGAAGCCGTTCTCCTTCTCGGTGAGATTCCTGTAGTTATGTTGTTGTTGATGTTACAGCCTTTGACAGGTGCTGCACAACAAGACAAAATCCTAGTCATTGGACGTAGGGCAGATATCCCAATAATTGTAGTTAGCATGTAATCTAGATACATTTTTCACCCCGTCATGACAACATATGGAAACGCTCTTAAGGTGAGGACAGTTGTATTAAAATCCTTCCTGTACTAGACTTACCCAGAATTTATCAGTGCTAGGTGCTGCTTTGTCTCCTCTCTACCTTGAGTTGCTGATTCATCTTCCCCTTAAGTCATTCTTGACAGATTTGAGAAGATTTTAACTTCATTTTGGCGCTTGGTTACATTGTAATGAATGTGGGATGAGTTAACAAATTTTGCAAACGTTTTGTTTTCACAGAGAGAAGAGGAAGGAAAGCAAAGAGAGGATCAAAGAAAAAGAAAAGAGTAAAGAGAGAGACAGAGATAAGGAAAAAGAGAGAGATCGGGATAGGGAGGAAAAAGAGAGAGATCGGGATAGGGAGAAGGACAAAGACAGGAGCAGTGACAAGGATAGGGGCAGAGAGAGAGAGGGGGGCAGAGACAAGGAGAAGGCCAAGGATAGGGACAGGGATCGAGTGAGAGATAAGGACAAGGATAGAGGGAAGGACAGAGACAAGGAGAAGGAAAAAGACAAGGAGAAATTGACAGGCTTAGAAAAAGACAAAGCAGAGGACCTGGACAAAGAAGTGGAAAAGGACAAAGAGAGGGAGTTGGAGAAGGAGGGAGACAAGGAGAAGGATGACAAACAGGTAAAAGAAAAGGAGGAGGAGAAGGAAAAAGAGCAAGAGAGAGAAAAAGAGAGAGAGAAAAACAATGAAAAAGAGAAGGACAAAGGAGAGAAGGAGAAAGAAAAGGGAAAAGAAAGGGATAAGGAACGGGAACGAGAGAGAGAGAAAGAAAGAGATGAAAAAAGGAAGAAGGAGAAGAGGTCAAGGTCTCCTCCCAGAAGCTATAGTTCTTCAAGAAGATCACGTAGTTCTAGCAGGTTAGAATTATAATTTTTTAATTTGTGTCCCATTTCCTAGATTTTTTAATTGATTTCAATGAAAACTGTATTTCAAGTATTTCTATCCTGCCTCTTAATCATGCTGATTTGCAAGGCAGCTAACAATATAAAATAAAGATAGAACAATAAAATGAGAGCAGCTGCAATGACAACAGTTAAAACTGACAACAAATTATGGCAGAAGAAAAAACCATTAACCTATTCAGTTTAAAAGCTGAGAGCGCAAACAGACTTTCGTGACCACTTTCATGACCACTAGGTTTACAGAATAAAAGATTTTCAGGTTTAAAGGCAATGTAAAAAAAAGTTCCAAACAACTCCCTCAAACAAAGGAATTTTTTAAACCTAGAAAGTTCTTATTACCCCAACGTTTCACCAGCAACTCCTGACTGGCATCCTCCGGGGAAAAGGTTCCAGAGTTTCCTACCGGAAGTCCTGAAACAAGCAATAACCGAGCTGCAAGGGCCTCTCGGAGCGTTTCCATTCTCTCTCTGAAGATCATTAAATGAAACCTGGTGAATGGATGGTGGAATGGTGTTTTGTAGCTAGTAAGACCCTGCTTCATGTTGCCACCATCTTACTTCAGAAGATGGAGGCACTCTGATCAAGGCATCTTTAGAAGCTGGACAAGTTTGAATTGAGAACAGATAATTCTTTAGGACGGTACTCTGGCCCCAAGCTGTTTAGGGGCTTATAAGTTAAGACCAGAAGCTGGAATTGTGCCAGAAACAGATTGGCAGTCAGTGTGTTGCATGTAGATGAATAGTTGATAGTTACTAAAAGAATCAGGGTTTGTTAATAAGAATTGTTTGATACTAAATAGTAAATTAGCCTTTTCTGGTAATAGTTACATAATGAAATGTAGAAAACTGAAGTGATTAGGGACAGATTGATAAAAGCTGCTCTTTCCATCCTCATAAATTTGGAGGAAAAGGGACCGGACAAATTATCAGGCTATAGTAGTTCACACGTGATTGTGGCACCCATAGAACGTTCTGAATTGGTGTTTGGAGGCAGTAAGACTTGATGAGGGTAAACAAATTGAACAAGATGGCAGCCCTCCTGGTTGGAAGACAAACTGATAGAGCACCAGGGTGTTTGGTTGTTCTTAATGGGATTGCACTCCCCTTGAGCAATCAGGTCTGCAGTTTGGGAGCACTGCTGGACTGGTATTGTCCCTGATGTCCAGATGGTAGCTACGGCTCTCAGATTATTTGTCCATCTTCAGCTGGTGTGTCACCTTTCTCAAACAACCTTGCTGTTGTTTAGAGTAGATTGTTTAGTTAGATTGTTGTAACAGTATCTACTGTGTTTGGGGAAACTTCAGCTGGTACAAAATACAACTTCAAAAAGCTTTGATGCAGACAAGGCTTTATGATCATGCTACGATCATGCTATATTCCAGCTACATTGGTTACCAGTTTTTCTGGTCACAATTCAGGGTACTGGTTATTGCCTTTAAAGCCTTACATGACTTGGGGCCAAGATATCTGAAGATCTGCTTTCTTTCATGTGGATCTGGCTGTTCTAAAAGATCTTTCAGGGAAACTTTCTCGCTGCTGCTGCTGCTGTTGGAAGTCTGGCAGGCAACAACTGGATTTTTTGTTAGGCCTTCATATATGTTTTAGAATTCTGCCTTCGTTTTAGAATTCTGCCTTCTCTATCTGGTTTGTTTGTATGTGTGTGCTGTTTTATCTTTGTATTTTTACTATTGTTCTACTATTGTATGTTTTAACTATTGTTGTAAGTTGTCCTGAGCCTTTATGGAAAAGATGGAATATAAATGATTGAACTAAAAAATAACTTTTAACAACCGTGCCAAAACTCAGAATTTCATGGTTACCATAGGCTTCTACTGAATTAATAACAAGCCTAGCACATAGCAGGACATATTTTGGCCCTCGTTTTGGGAAGTGAATGATCGGGGGGGGGGGTTTTGCTTTATGGACCGATCACTATCTGGTGGAGTTTAGATTCACTGAGTGCTCAGTCCTCTGCAGTGGGTTTAGTACCTATTACTACAGTATTGCCTGTTAGGATGGGCTACCCCAAGAGTATGATCTTGCTTTCTAGAAAGCTCTGGCAGATTTTTGGCTTTCTTGGACTAACAGCTCAGCTGTTGAGTTGGACAACAGCTGTTCCTTGGACTAACAGCTGTGCGTGTTCAGCTCCCAAGGGTCTTGGATCAAATGAATTGTTTTGACCCACTTCAATCTAGGTTCTGGCTTGGGCGCAAATGCCTTGATAGATGATCTACACTGGAAGCTAGATGGGATGTACATCCTTTTTGGTACTGCTGGATCTCTGTGTTGTTTGAGATCATCAACCATGTAGCCTTCTGTGCCACCTCTCTGGGTTGGCACTGGGTGACATAGTACTGTACTGTTTCTGGTTCTACCTTGAGGGAAGGTTGTAATGGCTAGTAGCCTTTGGGGCCCCATAGGATTCCCTTCTGTCCCCCATGCTGTTTAACAGCTACATGAAACTACTGGGGGAGATATCTGGAAACTTAACTGGTGCCGATTGCTGATGGCAGCCTAGCATTAGTTCTTAAAACTGTAGTAGGCTTAATGTACCAAGAAGAATTTGGAAGCAGTTAACAGTTGCAGGGGGTGTGGCTTCTCTTTCATAGGGGCACAGATGTAAGGGATACAGACCCTAGCTGCCGTCTCTTTTTTTCTCACAGCGGCAGCAAGGACTGGGAGGACAAGATGGCAACAATCCTCACTCTGCCTCATACCGGCAGAAGGGGGTTGATAGTCAATAACACACTTATGTGACTTGCAGAAGATATTTTTAAGGCATGGGGGAAAAAGGGAATCTAATACAAATAAGAGGTGAGAAAGGTATCTCATACAGAGTACATTTGCTACAACCCCTAAAAAACGGAAGAGAGTCAAATTAATTGTAAAATGCCGTGGGGGTGGAGGAACATACCAGAAATTGTAGATGATGGTAGTGAGGTTGTCTAGGAAACAGTGTAAAATATGTAGCTCTTTCATCCCAGGGGCAGTGTCGGTTATATATAAAATTCTTATGCATGCAGTGCTTAACTTATTCTTAGAAACAAACTATTCTCAGTTAAGGTAAAGTGGTTTTATGTTGACCTTTCATGAGTGATATCTGATAAATTGAATTTGAATTTGTATTGCAGCAGCTAAGATTTTCTTGTGGAATGCTTAAAGTTTTATGATTGATGTATTGCTGTGACCTTACAGAAATGTAGCTGCTGAAAAATTGTGTCCACTAAAGTTATTACACTGCCTTCTTATTAGGATTATGCCACCCATGTCTAGCATTATCCTTTAAAATAGGAATCAGAACCTGTAATGCACCTTTGTCCTAAAAAATATATATCCAGAAAATGACTCAGTGTCTGTTTCTCATCAAATCGATCCTTGCATTCTAACTAGTCTCTATTATATCACAATATAGTCGGACCTTTGTATCCGCAATTTCAACATCCGTGGATTTGACTCAGTGTGGATGCTCTTGGGTACAGGGGTCACTTTAACAATGCCTTAAAAAAAGGAGAAAAAAATGTTAGAAATAGCGTTCCTTACCTTTTTGCTGGCAAACAGCTCCATTTGCAGGGCTGTGAACAGTGAAATCGCTCTCCTAGAACTTCTTAGGGGTCGCACGACTTCCCCCCTCCCTTCCCCAAAGTCACCCCAGAATGTATTGGAACGAGCCTGCAGAAGGGAGGGGAGAAGTCGTCTTGTGACCCAGAATAGGCTGTAGGATTGCAATTTCACTGTCTACAGCCCTGCAAATCGGTTTGCCAGCAAAAGGGTAAGGAATACTATTTTTAACCTTTTTTTCTTTCTTAAGGCATTGTTAAAGTGATCCCCGTATCTGCAAAAAGGGGGTTTCAGTTAACATGGATTTCAGTATCTGCAGGGGTTCCAGAAACGGAGCCCCCGCAGGCACCGAGGTCTGACTGTACAATACTTGCAAGCTAACTAATCTCTGCTATATCACAATACCTCATGTTTTTAGGAGTTGAAAGTAGATCCTGTAGGCACAACTTGTCACACAAACAATATAGTAGCTGCAATCTGATGTAATGCAAACCAGCTTATGCAGTGTTAGATAGGCTTTACTGTGCTGTTGTTGCCTTCACATAATCAAAGGATAGTACCTTCATGTTAAGTGTGATAAGAGTTATGTATAGTGATAAGAATTATGTTCTGGACTATAAAGATACACAGTAGGAATCTGTAGAAATAACTCTTCTCTCTCCAACCCCTTTGGGGTCATTGCACTCTCTCAAAACTTATTCCAGTGTTGATGTTCACAATTAGTGGACAGCAAGAGGTGATGCATGCTTATGGGTGACCAGGTCATTTCATATTTTAGATCAGATAACTCTCTTACCGAAGCATCATCTCTTCGATATGAAACTATCATGCTACTGGGTTTGACTAACCTTTTTAATGTCCAAACAGAGATAGACGGAAGAGAAAAAGCCAAAGTCCTTCAAATTCTCCCAGACCGTCCAAAGCCACAAAACGGAAATCTTCCCGCTCTCCATCTCCAAGAAGGTAAAGTGTATAGATTCATTCACGCTAATTCCCAATAATATGAAGATTCTCCATTTCACACTTTGTCATGATGGGCATTTAAGTATGATAGAAATGTTGGCCAGAGAAGTAAATTATTTCCTTGGAATCAAAATCCTGTAAGAAATGAACCACACTCTTTTTACCAAAGCAGGGGATGTGAATTTTAAGTGAGTCTGTTGATGTCTGTCTTGAAATGAAATGTGGGTCAGTGGTGTAGCTAGCCTCACAAGGGGATGGCACCGCGTGACACCCCCGTGCCATCACAAGCCCCTCCCCTCCGGGGGGGTTCCGGCAAAAAAGCCCCCATGAGTTTTTCTGCCAGAAAACGGCCATTAGGTACCTGCACAAGCCGGCGGGAGGGAAGCACGAAAAAGCGCTGAGAATGCTGGCGGCGGTGGCTTGTGCAACCCCCCCCCCCCCAGCGGCTTGTGCGCACACACCCGTGACTCCCGGGGTTGGTTGACCCCCCCCCCATTCCTACGCTCAGAGGAATAAAATCTTTCAAGATCTGAAGCCATGTAATAGTCTTTAATTCTTCGTTTAAAATCAGGCTTTCATGGCTGGAATATTCAGAATTCACATTAAAAGCTTTCGGGCTCAAAAACCACGGTCTATAAAAACATTTACTGCCTGACGTTCCATAATCTTGTTTCTAGTCCTTACAACAGTGGTTCCCAAACTGGGAAGCATGGGAACCAGGTAGGGGAGCTGCGGATTGCCACAGAATCCTCTCGGAAAACAGTGCAATGCCAATTTGCAGGCATCAACATAATGTATTGGGGACCCGTGGCCAATGGTCAAGGGAACCGCAGGTCGAAAAAGTTTGGGAAACACTGCCTTACAAGAGTAAGAGAGGTCAGGATTTTTATCCCTGTATTCCAGAGGCAGGTTCTGAGGCTTAGAGAGAATGGCTTGCCAGAAATCATCTAGTGCAGGGGTTCCCAACCCCTTCCTGGCCAGGTACCACCTCTGGCGCCACTCTCCTGAGTACCACCAGAACTGACTGGCGATGATATCTGACTGGCAGTTACTTTCAGGTTTTCAGAGGTCAGAAAACACAAGGTGGAGGCTCTGGGCAGGTGGTAGGGCCCTTCTCAGCGTTCCTGAGAGGCTCGGCCAAAGGCAGGAGCTTCTTGGGAGCAAAAACACACCACCAAAAGTGCCTCGTTGGAGTTCTTAATGGTCCAGTGGTCCAGCAGTCCAAGTACCACCAGCGGTCAGCCGAAGTATCACTAGTACCACAGGTTGGGAACCCCTAATCTAGTGGGTTTTATGGCAGAGGTGAAATTCAGACAAGGAACTTTCTGATTCATAGCTCAGTTTCTTAATGACTTATCTAGTTATTAACTTCACCCTCTTTTTTCATTGTTCTTTTGAAAAAGGCTTGCATTTTCAAATATGGTGCATTACGAATCAGAATATTGGTGTGAGTTCTACATTTAATTAGCAACCTGAAGGACTCTTAATTAAATGTCTGATGGACTTCTGTAATAGAAGCTTATGTGTCAACCATTTTGTTCTAATGTATTTACTAAGGCTTTCGTGGCTGGAATATTCAGAATTCACATTAAAGGCTTTTGGGCTCAAAAGCCTCAGTCTATAAAAACATTTACAGCCTGATGTTTTGCCCTCAACTGTGGAGGGCATTCTCAAAGGCTAAAAAATCAAATCTCAACCATTCATGTTTTTCCAGAGGTAACCATGATTAAATAGATCAACTAACGCACATTGCTGCACATATAGCCACCAGAGTGAGGGGGCATGAAAGGCGCTGTCGTCTACATCAACCGGAGAAGTCAGCAATGGCGGAACATAGTATAAAAATGGGGTACGAAATAAGGTTTGATCAGACGCAAGTACTTTCTACACTAGTTAAACAATATATACATGGATTTTTAGGAAAGCAATTGAAATACATAAACACAGGTATAACTTAAACAGAAAGGGGGAAATATTAAGCATCAGTAGTATCTGGCTCCCAGTTCTTAGAAACATGAGGATCCAGGGTTCTAGTCAACAGGAAGAACTTGGACAGTCTAACAGCACAGTCCTATGCACGTCTACTCAGAACTAAGTCCCATTACATTCAGTGGGGTTTATTCCCAGGAAAGTGTGCATAGGATTGCAGCCTAAGTGTCGGTATCACTTAATTTTTTTTTCATTGAGCTATGGAAGAACTCGTCAGTTGATGGCAACAGACTTCAGTGCTTAAGGTGCTAATTGCAGCAATGCGCGTTAGTTGATCTGTTTAAGCATGGATACCTCCGGAAAAACATGAATGGTTGAGATTTAATTTTTCAGCCTTTGAGAATGCCCTCCACAGTTGAGGGGGAAACGTCGGGCAGTAAATGTTTTTATAGACTGTGGTTTTTGAGCCCAAAAGCTTTTAATGTGAATTCATGTTGTTCTTTTCTGGAGAAAGGAGAGGCTACCTAGGATAAACTTGAATGATGTGAAACTATTAAGAATCATATCTTTACAATTAAAATTGTCTGGGTTTTGTAACCACGGTCCATTATACGATTGAATTCCTGATGTTTCACTCATACATGTGATGGGCATTCTCAAAGGTAAAACACAAGACACTCAAACTGTCCTCCTGGCATCCTTCTGTTAGCCTTTTGTTATTTAAAGGGACCGGCAGTTCTTTTTTCACTCTGGCTCTGCCATGTTCTTAAAGCTAAAAGATTGTGCACCTTACAAGGCCTATAGCCAGTCTTCTATGTTCTTAGAGCTGGCTCTAATGTGTTAGCTCTTCCATGTTCTTAAAGTTGTGAATCCTTGCACCCTTCAAGGCTGGTAGCCAGACACCATTTATACTTAGTCTATAAAAGAGTCTAAGAATGTATATTAAGATTCTCTTTTAAAACTTATCCAGTGCTGCATTGGCATGTTTTATATTTGCATTGGTTAATGTAAGCATGTCGTAGGAGTATCTACCCAAGGAAACTCAATAATATGACATGTATATGGAGGCTTCTATACTTCAGCCATCATCTATGACTATCATAAGAATTTTAACAGTTGGTTTACTTTTTTCTAAAACAGAAACAAGAAAGACAAAAAGAGAGAAAAAGAGAGAGACTCAAGTAATGACAGAAGAGAGAGGGAGCGATCTACCTCCAAGAAAAAGAGTAGTAGAGACAAAGATGTTAAAGAAAAGCCTGATAAAACCACAACATTGAAGGTGAGCTACCCTGAACAAGCAAGTGATACAACTTTATAGGGTGTCTTTTGTTCTTTATTTTTTATTTTATTCTGTATTTATATACCGCCTTTCTCATCATCAGATTTCTCATCAGATTTATTCAAGGCGGTTTACATAGGCAGGCTATCCTAGACTCGATAAGGGTCTTTACAATATTGTTCTATTCATATATAGAACCTTCCATACTCCAGATGTTTCCCTTCCGAGTGCAGCCCCTCCTTCTGGCTTGTGCTCTGCACTTCCGAGCTTCTCAGCTCACCTCAGTTCACCCTTGAATGGTTGTCAAGATGTTCTCTCTTTGGCTGACTCTTCCGCATTCCACCCTCTCACGGTGCCTTCTCAGTGTCTTCATTCAGTGTCTTCAGGAGGTCCGTCAGCAGCTGCCGTCTCCCATCCAAGCGAGAACCAAGGTTGACCCTGCTTAGCTTCTTTAGGCAGGGCACCGGCTCAACCTCCCGGCCACACCTTTCACTGCCTTTCACCTTCTTGCCTTTCACTGGCCGTTTGGACACTTCATACCTTTTCTCCTGGCAGAGACAGATGCTTGACCTGCTTCTAAGGTGCTTAGCAGCTCACAGCATCTCAATCATTTGCTGGAAAAAGGTTTGAAGAAAATAAAGTTGGACAGATTTGCAAGGAGCAAAGAATTCCTTTACTTTTGCATTAAAAATAATACAGCTGATCTGGCATGGGATGTCCTTCAAAAACTCCCCCTCCAAGCTGTTTGCCCCAGGAGGTAAGCTTTTATTGGTGAACAAACGTTTCCTCCTGGGGAAATAGCAACTTGGGTGGGGGTTCCATGTTGCAAATTTTGTTCAGTCTGTGGGGCAAAAAAGGATTCAGTCCCCTCCGCATCATACTCCACTCTGTTCCTGCTCTCGGTCAACCACCACCTCTGAGGGACAGTATGTTACAAAAAGAGCTGGTTCTTAGGGGGAATTCACCCAACTCTATTGAAACATGGGATCTTAGACTGGATACAGATCAGCGTAAATGCAGATCATCCCTGTAGAAGAAGATAGCACAGGCAGCGCGTTCATAGTCAAAAGTGAAAGTAGCGATCCAGCCGGTAAAAACAATGACGATTTTATCCGGATAGACTGTAGCAGCCCAACAACCCGGACAAACAGAAATTATTTAAAATCAAAAACTGGAACCCAAGGACCCGACGTTTCGTGTCTTAATCCAGACACATCTTCTGGGGCATTCCAAAGTAAATTGGTAGATGTTAAAGTGTTCAGCGTCCTGTTCAGTGTTCACACTTTAACATCTACCAATTTACTTTGGAATGCCCCAGAAGTTGTGTCTGGATTAAGACACGAAATGTCGGGTCCTTGGGTTCCAGTTTTTGATTTTAAATAATTTCTGTTTGTCCGGGTTGTTGGGCTGCTACAATCTATCCGGATAAAATCGTCATTGTTTGTATCGGCTGGATCGCTACTTTCACTTTTGACTATGACTGCGCTGCCCGTGCTATCTTCTTCTACAAAGATTATTGCAATTATAGCAAAGATTATTATAACTATTGTTATAATAGTTTCCGCAGATCATCCCCTTTAACTTGGCAAAGAGACTGAGAGAAATACTTTCCAATAAAAATTTATGGATTTATTAACAAAAGACAAAGGTAAAATTGTTCATACAGAGGAGATAAAAGAAAAAATATGTTTCTTTTGTCCTAAAAATAGTGTAGGTGTTCCTGTCTTATGATGATTGTATGTAATGCAAAGTGTATTTGGTGTAAGGAAAGTGTATTTGGTGTTGGTAGAGAATTCCAGGTGCCCCTTCTTCTTCCAACCCAATTTCTAACAGCTAAAAACAGGGAGGGGGGGAAAGAGAGAGTTCCAGCGTTTTCTCATACTACCTGTCTTGGAAAGGAGAGCCTTGCCAGCGTTCTTTAAATGTCTCATTTTGGTTGGTCTTACAGGATTGGTTTGTATTAGTAAATCATTTTAAATATTGTATTTTGGTTGGATTTATAAGTTTTTTTTAAAAAAAATCAGGTTTGTAAATTATGTAAAAACCTGTAAACAAAAACTGTTTTTGTAATTAGCAAAAACAAAACAACCTACTGCATCCAAAATCATTGTAGAATTAGTGTGTCTCTCTGAAATTTGCCAATTTATCAGTGCTTACCTTAAGTATATGTTGCCTGCACTGTGCTCCTTTTTATATCATGGTGTTTTACATTTTTTGGCATAGGATAAAGATGGAACTAAAGAGAATCAGAATTCTGAAATTGACAAAGCAGAGGAGGAGGATACAGCCGCTACAGAAGACGTCAAACTGCAACAGAATGGGAACTGTCAACCAAATGAAGAAAACCTCTCGGTTAAAACAGAAGATGTGTAGAGTACTGAATGGACCTTTGACACAACAGTGGAAAGAAATATAAAGTGGTTTTTTTTCTCCTTTCTCGCCCATCTTCCCCCCCCCCCCCAAGAGGATAAAAAGCACCAAGCAATCAACCAGACATGTTATTTTGTGCTAGTCGCTTTTCCGGTTCTTGTGGTGGTTTGATCATCCTCAAGACAAACAGTAAGCAGCACTGACCAATAGGATATACTGTAACAAAAGCCAGTGGCATCAGACCTGATCATCTGTAGGGATTCATAGATTTCTCTAGTGACAAGATTGGCCAACAGCTGTTATAAATAAGTAGAAAGATGTAACCTGTACTACCCAGGAAAGTTGCTAGGGATACATTGGAAGCTATTAAAATGTTGGTAGTTGAATTCTATGTTTTACTTTGTGGGTTTTTAAATTAAACTCCATGTAGTATGTTTTGATGATGTGCTTGGAAATGGTGCAGAAATACACATGCTTCCCTTGTTGTTGTAAATGACAGTGATGAAAGTTTTAACCTAACACAGTTTTACAGTTGTTGTGTTTATGCCCACAAAGGCAAGTGAAGATTCTTTCTTTTGTTGCTTGTGACTTTCTTTTTATATTTTTAAGTAATTTCCTTATAAATAGGTCTCAAAATCTTATTCTTGCTAGTAGTCTATCAATGCATGCTAATGTTCTGATTCTAGAGAGAACGGCCATGTTTATATTGGATTTTCATTCTTCCAACTATAAGCACATCTGTGTAGTAATCTCCAAACAGGCTTTGTTTTGAGCTGTATTGCAGTGTGCCCAGTCACCTGCCAATAGGACAGATACCTGTGATGAAAATAAATGTTTGCTTTCAAACTGGGATATGTGAGCACAAGCGGATGCTTTAGTGCCTTCTTTGAAACACAGAATAGTGATTTCTGTACATGTATGGACTTTAACCCCCTCTGTCAAGTTCTATATGATTTTTATTGCATCAATAGACAAGAATTTGAGAGGTCTCAGCCTTGTAAGCTCTTGGTTATCTTGGTAACTTATTGAAGATACGTTTAAAATGGGGGGAAAGGCTCACAGCTGAAATTGCTTTTCAAGAGTGGTCATAATGTGGACACAACCTAATCTACTGTCCAGTTACTAGATAGTGGTACATTGATATACTGAACTGATCTAACTATGAAAGTACTTCAGCTTAATTGAGTTGTTGACTGGGCAGAATATCTTAACATTGAAATCAAAGGTGCCCTTTAAACATCCTCTTTTGGATATCTTTAAGAGCTGCTTCATCCTATCTCCAATAACTAGTTGTGTAACATGGTGGGAACAGTTTGAAAGTTATCCTTGGAAAAGAAATAATTGCAATGCTTTTTGTGTACTAGTTGGAAAACAGTCTTTGAGAGAAAGCACATCAGAAATGCAGCTCCTCTTTGAACTGGTTTCAGCATTGTAAGACTGACAACAACAAGATTAAAATACTAAAATCAAGAACTGTTTTGAATATAACACATACAATCAAAATGCCTTACCTCATGGGAAAGAGTTATGGAAAAGCCAAGTAGTGTATTAGTGACTTGCTTTCAATTTGTGTTTTCCAAATTGTAGTTATAGAAATGTAAACATTTTATGGTGAGTGGAAAAAATTAAATCGCACTGTAAGGTAATGAAGCCCAGTTTGATTGTGACACTGCTTTAATTGCCCATGGGTTGTGTTTTCTTTTTATTATAGCCTAAAGGGCTTTTTTTTTTTCCTTTTGGCCTCTGTGTACATGAAAACTATAGTGAATGCTTTACCATGTAAAGTATGGACCGTCATTTTTGTGATGTTTAAGCCACATGCAGTTGGCTGGCAAACAGCTTAATAAAGGAATGACAAATCTCATACTTCTTGAAAGACTGTGAAAGATTGTGTCTTGGGACAGCAGCTGTCATATTTATGATGTGTAAGTAGCATAGAGCAAAGATTGTATACTTGTTATCTTTGGTACCATCACTAATAAAATTAAGTATTTTAGAGGGAAGGTATTTTTCTTTGCTTTTTGAAGGTCTGCTTTAGAGTTGAGCGTTTTCTAGAGGAGCTGGTAACATTTGGTGCCATGGGGATACTTTGAATTCACACCAGTAAGGTAGATTAGAGGAGTATGAAGCACTGCTGAAAAGAATGACAAAGTCTTTATAAAGTTTAATACTAGCTCTTTCTAAAACGACTGCTTTGCATACTTTATCCCACTAGTCCTTACCCAGCAAGGTAGACTAGTGTTATCCTCAGATTGCTCATGGCAGCTAAGAGAATCCTAGTGCTTTGTGGCTTGGTTGAGTTTTAAACAGGGAACTCTGCAGGTCCAGCCCACTCACCTTAACTGCTTGGCTACCCCAGTTCTAAAGTAAGCAGTAAGTTTTCCTAGCCCGTAAACAGAGTCCTCAAAGAATTTATCCTTCCCTCTTGAATTAATGAATTGCATAAGAGCGTAGATGTGCAGTTGCTTAGTTCCCATTCAGTTCAGTAGAAACGTATGTTGTATGGTATGGTCTCTGTGAAAGACCAAAAATGTTGTTCTATAAGTCAGTATGCAGTTGCCCCTCATCTTAGGAGCAGTTGACTTACGCAAATTCAACTTCACAAGGTCAGCAAATGGAATGTGAGCTTGCTCTCTGATAGTCCAACTCCATTAGAGAGAAGCTGGCCCAGACACCATCTCCCAGATTAGTAGCACCAGTTCAGGGTCTTCACTGCCACCCCAGGATCAGATGAACTGGCGACAGCTGGATGTCAACAGTGTACTGGGGACTCCATATCACAAATCTCCAGACAACATTGTTCAATGGGTTTAGGTAGATGTCAAATAGCATGGAGGATGGAACTTTGAGCTACCTGCACGTGTGTGTGCGTGTGCGCACACACACACCTACCCACCTCTTCCCAAAGCCCAGGAAGTAGAGAAGAATTCCCTAGCACCATCTTCTAATCTAGACCTCTCAGTGACCCAGTTAAATTGAAGCTTTCTTACTACTGCAAATAGTGCACCAGGAGTGTGTTATGCATGATTGGAATTGAAACTCCGGGGGGGGGGGGGGGGAGAATATGTTAGACACCCTACTCCTGCTGTGTATTTCTTTGCATTTTGTGCTCCCTCCCCCACATTTTTCCTTAAATGCGGGGGGGGGGGGGAGGGATTCAGACCAGCATGCACATTTAAAGTAATGTGTGCTCGTTGACTTCAGTTAACATATTGTGATCAATTTGGTAAGATCCAGGGCCCAACGTGAGACTATGCAACAAAGGTACTGCAATTGTTCAAACACTAAAAATTGGACACTAACTAGTTACCCAAAAGCAGAGCCCAGTATGAAGATTTAATTCACTGTTTTGTTCCTGTGACACATGTAAAACTGAACTGGCGTGTCAAGTGCTAGGCACAGTCTAGCTGAAATTAGGTATGGCTGGTCCAGTTCCAAATCAATGAAATTTAATCTTAAAAGTGTGTCTTCATGTGCTATTAGACAGGAGTTGAGCATGCATAACTTTAGATTATACTGTCTCTTCCAGCTTTCTCTTTAGTAATAAAATGTTGCTATGCTGTGTACAAGATCATTCATCATCAATTAGTTTAAATCTAGTTTATTAGTCAAATCCCAATGGGAGAAAAAATATTGATTAGTAGCTTTGCCTCTGCAGAAGTGATGTTCAGTTGATTTGTGCAATTGCACGATGTCATCTATTTCAACAATCCTATTGAATAAGAAAAATGAAACTGTATTTCCAGACCCTGTCTTGTTGATTGCCACTTGATTCAGCATGAACCATGAATGTGGATCAAGTCTCTGATCCCAAGTCTCGAGTCAAGTCCCAAGTCTTTGCCCTCAAGTCACGAGTCTTTGGTTGTGAGTCCCTATCTATTTAATGGGGAAAACAGATTTAAACCTGAATAAAATTCGACTTGTAAAAGGTTCCAAGTTTCGAGTTGAGTCCGACTCAAGTCCGAGTCAATAGACTTAAATCTACATCACTGGCATGACAACATTGATTACCTTTACTTGACCCAATGTTAAATAGGTTTTGCTCTGTGCTTTGCCCAGTTTTCTGAGTGATGCGTTGATGACCTAAGCACCACCTGACCTTCATTCACAGAGTTTTGAGAGGGTACGGCTGGTCTTCCTCAATTGTTAGAGATGGGTTGAGGTTGTAGGTAGATTTGTGGAGACCTTCTGCATGGCTCTGTGACTGACTTCCACACTGGTATAATCACTGTGAAAGACTGCCTTTCCCTTTTCAATAGCATTGCCCTTGGCAGGTATTTTCAAATGATTTGGAGTTGTGCCCAGCTTGTTCCCTGAAACTGCTTCAGGGTGAGCTCTGGAACAGTCCTCCGCTGTGTCCTGAGACAGGGATTCCTGCGGTGTTAAGAGTGCCTTTGGATACTTTTCTACTACATAAATCTCTGTGGCTCCATTGAATAGTTGTGACTGAAGCAATGGACGTAAACTAAGTCCCAGGTGATCCTGCAAAAACAATGACGTTGAAATGGAAGAAAAATAATTGGCTTGTTATTAGTTGCTTATTTTTGAATTCATTATAGCTGTCAAGGTAATTAGTATAATAGTCAAGAAATTAATGCATTTACTTAAACTAAGTTAATGAGAACTAGCAGCAAATGACTGGTTTGTAATGCAATTAGTAAACTGTCATATGCGATTAGTCAATACAGTGTCGTATGACCCGACCTATTGATATTGTATTACAGAACATATTACAGAATTTTCAAGCTTCCATGATCAGCAAGTATGATAGAACTTAAAATTCCCATATTCCAGGTTCTCAGATCGGTTTAATATTAAAACAATTTCGCCAGCCTTACTGCTGGCTTCTTCAGAAGGTATAACTTGTACAGAAACCTGTAGCAAGTCGTCTTGCGTGCACCACTGTAACTGATCTTATATACTCTCCAAGGCAATCTTCATCTCAAACTCACCTGATTACCATGTTATTAACACATTCTGGCAACGTCCTAGTTGTGGACTGTCTAAAACTAAGTAAAACCATCTGTTCTCCATCCCCTTGCAATCAATCCAATGCTGCTGAATTCTTAACATATACACTTTTAAAACATGGTATATACAACATACACATTTAAAATATACACTTTTTAAAAAAGATTTTTAAATGTCATTTTATTGTTGGGGTGGGGTGTCCCAGTTTAGAACTGGGAAAATCTGGTAAGCCTATTTAGGTACAGTCTGTCTTTCAGAATTCCCCCAGGTTCACTTGGACTGGGAAAAACCATGTTGCAGGCCTGTGTTAAGAGTCCTGCCAAGCAGCTGTATATAACCCTATGTGCAGCTTGAATTAGTAGTCAAACAGCCCAATCCTAACCAACATTCCAGCAACTTTCCAACGTTGCAGCTGCAAATGTTCCCTTACCTTGAAGAGGCCTCCGTGACTGCGCCCCACCACAGAATGCAGTGTGTGTTGCATCAGCACTGGAAAGTTGGTTAGAATTGAGCTGAAAGTTCAACTATTCCATCGCATGAGTTACACACATAATTTTAGAATAATAATCTTTCAAACCTATCAAGCTTTTCAGTGAAAATGGCACCAACATGCAGTGTTTTACTACATTTTACTATGGCTTTGTAAACGGCACGCTTCTGGAGGTGACTGCTTGGGGACCACCATGTTTGAGCCACACTAAAGCTGGTGCCCTGCCTGAAGCTAAGCAGGGTCAATCTCAGTTCTTGCTTGGATGGGAGATGGCAGCTGCTGACAGACCTTGCGAAAACACTGAAGGCACCGTGAGAGGGTGGAATGCAGAGGAGTCCGCTAGAGAGGTAACATCCTGACAACCATCAGGGTCAACTGCGGTGAACTGTGAAGCTTGGAAGTGCAGAGCACAAGACAGAAGGAGGGCTGCACTCAGAAGGGAAACTTATGGAGTATGGAAGGTTCTATATATGAATAGAACAATATTGTAAAGACACTTATCGGGTCTAGGATAGCCTGCTTATGTAAACCGCCTTGAATAAATATGATGAGAAGTCTGATGATGAGAAAGGCATGTATAAATACATAAAATGCAGTGCAAATGCAATAACTATAATGTTTAGAACGAGAAGGAAGCATAATTTAAAATAATGCTATAAAGCATGAAAAGAGTCCTTTCATACCCCTGGAATGGTCTTGTCCAAATCTTGTATAGCACTGCTGTATCTGGGATTTGGTACTTCTGGCCAACACTGTTTTGTTCTGTAAAGACAGGCTTTGTTTAAACTAGATGATCAGACGACGTAATTAAATTCCTAAAAATGCCTCAAGTTTCATACGGATGTTCATATTGATTGGATATGAAATGACACTGTGGACAGAGATGGGGCAAACAGCAGCCTTTCGGAAACAAAGCAAGGATGTTTGCAGCAGGTTCTGTGCTGCTTTTCCTGCTGTTTTCTATCAAAACAGCCCTGAAGAGCATGATACACCAAGTGCTGGGAGCAATTTATGTGTGGTAAATAACTTATCTGGGTGGGTGCATGAAGAGGTACTTCTTAAATATCGTTGGTGGAGGAACATGGAATTATACATAGTGATTGAAATGAAATACAGAAACTTTGTTTTCCGAATTCTGCGTCGAACAACCTCTATGCCTGAAACCTGAAAACCTCCGCGCCTGAGATCCGATACCCAGAAATGACTGGCGATAACATAATCGCCAGTCAGTTCCGGCGGTACTCCAGGAGATTCAGATGGCGGTGGTGGTACACCGTTGCCAAGGTGTTGAGAACCCCTGGCCTAGAGATAAGAGCTGCCTTGCCATTGGACAGTCAACCTATCTAGGTAAAGGGGTGAGATGGTGAGGCCAGGGGGGTTCCACTCCTCCAATTAGGTAACTTGACATCATCAAACTAAAGTTATTTAAGCCCAAGCACACAGGAAGGTGTGTGTGTTCTGCCCTGCTCTGCCATGGAGATCTAAGGATGGTACATGGAAGCACACACACTTACTTGCCAGTATGTGTAGGGGACCAGGATTCCTTGGACAAATGTTAAGTCGTTAGGATAGGGACTGTGTTTTCCAGCAAGCCACATTTGGGAAATTTATTTTGCTTTGTCTTCCACTTTACTCCAAGCCAGCCTGCAAATCTCACTGGGTTTAATGAAATGACACATGGGGGGGGGGGGGTGTCTGTGAGCATAGTTCTTGAGCAGCTTCCCAGCTCCATCTGCTGGGCATTAATGGTCACTGCATCCATTTGATCAACCCTTTTCTTTGTGCTCAGCTACCCAAAGGTCTTTTCCATCAGCCTGCTTGTACTATTTCTCCCTCTCCCTTTTGCCATTTTGCTTAATTCATTTCTTTCAGACTTAATATGCTAGTTACATGTGCCAGCCTAGACCATGTTCACAGGTAACTCAGCGGGTTGTCACATTTCTTTGCTTTCACAGATGCTGCAGTGGGTTTGATTTTTAATTCAGTGTTATCTTGGGAGAAGGGTTGTTCCCAGACAGCACCCCTCTGCCTGGTCTCGGTACCCTGGGATAGTAGCAGCAGATACAAACTACCAAGGTTTTCCATTCAGCTGCTGGTCCAATAAAGGGAGAGCAGGGAGTAGGAAGGGGCGCATGTACATGAACTACTAGGCACAACTTCCCTCAGTCAGCCTGCCTTCTCCTAGTGTCCTTTTCCCTGACAGTTATTAAAGCTTGTAGTGAATCTATGGCTTCATTGCAACTTTCTATCCACCTGACACTATTTGTCCTTGAAAACATTGCCTCTATTTTTTGTTCATGATTATACATCTCTGTATCATTTTAAATTGTAATATTTGGGCTCAACACATAATATGGGTGAAACAAAACCGTTCACGGCATCTACGTCATGAAAATAATCCAAGAAATTGCTCTCTTACCTTTTAACTATCAGGGAACACAGTGTGACAGCAGCAGTCATGGTCAATATGATGCCAAGGCAGAGAGCAGCAACGTATCTCTCAAATTCCCCTGGATCTGATAAGACATAAGCAGGGAGACAAAATCTAACCCGAAGAGACTCAACTCTGAAAGTGGAAACAGCTATGAATAGGACTGTTGCCTTTGTTAAAACATCCTGAGAGTTTAGATACTATGAAAACCAAGTTGAACCAACAGGGTTAAGGATGACTGTATTGATATTTTTCATGTATTCAAAAGTACAGTGGGCCCTCGTTATCCGTGGCGAATCTGTTTTTGACCCACCCGTGAATAACGAGAATCCGCGGATGCTGGAGTCCAGCACCTAATGTCTCAATTACTCACCGGGGGGGGGGCCCTCCGGAGGCCTGTTCCGTGCTGCACTGGCCTGCAAATCCCTCCATAGGTCTCCGTGGGCCTCAGAAAGCCTTTCCCAAGCGACTGGGTGACTTCCGAAGTAACTTCTGGTCACTTGGGCGAGGCTTTCTGAGGCCCGTGGAGGCCTATGGAGTGATTTGCAGGCCAGCACGACATGGAACTGGCTTCCGGAGGCCCCCCCCCCCCGGTGATTAATTGAGACATTAGGTGCCGGACTCCAGCACCCCATTATTTGCGAACTGCTTCCGCGGATATTGAGATCCGTGGATGACAAACCCATGAATGAGAGGGCCCGCTATATGGTAAAGAGAAGGAGAGGGAATAATTGTCCACCATATCCACTCATGACAAGACCAAAACAGTTGATTTAACTTACAGGAATGCCAATTTAGGTTAGTGTCTTGGCCGATCAGAAGTCTAGAACTGAGGCCATTGAGAAACGTATAAATAAATATAGTACTGCAACACAAAAATCATTCATGGAAAAACTTCACAATACCATATTTCAGTGTAGTAAAAAACTCTGGCAGGCTTGGGGCTCCTTCTCCCATACCGGTGACACCTGAAATCTGCACTCTGTAATGAGTTTTTGGTGTAAGTTTTGACAAGAGATACTGGTGAGTTGTAGACTTGACAGTAACAGCTGCAACACAAGAGGACAACAAGTAATATATTAAACAATACAGAGTTTCATGGGTCAAATCAAGATTAATTCTTGTACATCTAGAGGCAACCAACATTTGTTTATTCCCCATCTATAGTTAGCACTATGAAATGAATTCTGGAACTCAGTTAAAAGTATGTACCCAGTCCCACAATGCCTCTTCTGTCAATGCTACTACTCACAATGGCTATATGGTGCCTCCAGATTGCTAGGCAGGAACAGAGGGAGAGGGTAATTTGCTTATATGTTCAATTTCTGGGCTTTTCAGAGACATCTAGTAGGCTACTGTGGGAAACATGATGGTGGGCTCTGGACCTTGGTTCTTGTCCATACAAAATGCTTCTGTGGACTAATCTTGCGGTTAGTCCACAGAAGCATTTTGTATGGACAAGAAAAAATCTGATCTGTAGAAATGTGTCTCATCATCACACGCCAAGTTGGTCAACGTTAAGTTAGAATGTCCCTTTATATGACAGTTACAAGTGCAAGGTATGCAGTAATCACTTGGAAAAACTTTTTGCTGTCTGGCAAGGGTCCTTGAAGGGCATTCAGGTGTAATGCCTGAAGTAGAACACTAAGCTCCTTAAGACACCGCTGCACTTGACAGAAATGTCTTTTTACATGAGGGTGGGCAACAGCAAACCCAGCAGTGTACTGAGTTTTGTAGCAGAAAAAAGCCTTCACCACTTCCAATAGTCTTGTTCAGACAACAATCCAGGATGAATCAACAAGTGGAAGTGACTGTGTGTATTGAAATTGTGCCTGCTGCCTCCACTCGCAATCTCTGCACTAAGCTTATGCCCACTTTCTCTGAAAAGAGCCAGCATATGCAGGTGATCTCTCGCTACAGAATTATAGGCCATACTTACCTGTTGTGCAAAGGAAAGTAGAAGCAGAACAGTACACATATTACAAAAATATATGTGAATATCCTGGGTCCTTGGAAAGGACCCAATATGCAACAGGTCAAATCCAGCCTCCATCATCTGGTGGGCTGTGCATAAGAGCCATGGCAATAATATTACTGGAAAATATACTGCTTATCCACACAAAAAATCTCAAAGTAGTTTTGTATAGCAAAAGGAAAGACAAGATGGCTCCCTGCAGGTCACAGGTCCACAATCTAAAAGAAACACAAGGGTGACCATGTTCACCCGGCATGGTGAGCACCATTCAGCACCATGTTCTATAAAGAAATGGCTTCAGGCATCAATGGAGAGATCACTACCTCGCACGGTTTACTCTTACTATGTCTTCCAACTTCTGCAGGTGTGGAAGATCTATTAAAAAGGTCTACCCCCAGATGCTTATGGATCCAAATGCATTCCTGATAGCTGTGAGGGATTTTCCTGGTGATTCTGTTGAGACTTTGGTTGATCTTTGGCATAGGACAGTGATCTGAACATAACATAAGAAGAGCCCTGCTGGATCAGGCCAAAGGCCCATCTAGTCCAGCTTCCTGTATCACACAGTGGCCCCACCAGATGCCTCAGGGAGCACACAGCCAACAAGATAACCTGTTTCCTGCTGCCACTCCCCTGCACCTGGCACAGAGAAAACCTACTTCTAAAACCAGGAGGTTGCTTAAGTGCATGTCCCCTGGTTCTGGTGTTGTGCGAGAGGAAGAAGAATTTCCCTCTATCCACTCTCTCCATCCAATGCATAATTTTATACATCTCGATCATGTCCCCCCTCAGCCGCCTTTTTTCTAGACTGAAAAGCCCCAGACGCTGTAGCCTTTCCTCGTAAGGGAGGTGCTCCAGCCCACGAATCATTCTGGTCGCTCTTTTCTGCACCTTTTCCAATTCAACTATATCCTTTTTGAGGTGTGGTGACCAGAACTGGACACGGTACTCCAGATGTGGCCTTACCATCGATTTGTACAAAGGCATAATGATATTGGCCGTTTTATTCTCAATCCCTTTTTTAATGATCCCGAGCATGGAATTGGCCTTCTTCACAGCCGCCGCACACTGGGTTGACACTTTCATCGACCTGTCCACCAGCACCCCAAGATCTCTCTCTTGATCTGTCACAGACAACTCGGAACACCCATTAGCAAATATGTGAAATTTTGGTTTCTTGCCCCAATGTGCATCACTTTACACTTACTTACATTGAAGCGCATCTGCCATTTTGCTGCCCATTCTCCCAGTTTGGAGAGATCCTTCTGGAGCTCTTCACAATCCCTGCTGGTCTTCACCACCCGGAAAAGTTTAGTGTCATCCGCAAACTTGGCCACCTTGCTGCTTATCCCCAACTGCAGATCATTTATGAATAAGTTGAAAGGCACCGGTCCCAAGACCGATCCTTGGGGCACACAGCTTTTCACCACTCGCCATTGTGAAAATTGCCCATTGACTCCCACTCGCTGTTTCTTGGTCTTCAACCAGTTCCTAATCCACAAGAGGACTTGCCCTCTTATTCCCTGACTGTGGAGTTTTCTCAGAAGCCTTTCATGAGGGACCGTGTCAAACGCCTTCTGAAAATCCAGATATATAATATCCACGGGTTCGCTCGCATCCACATGCCTGTTGACCTTTTCAAAAAATTCTAAAAGGTTTGTGAGGCAAGACTTCCCCTTGCAGAAGCCATGCTGACTCTCCCTCAGCAGAGCTTGTTCTTCTATGTGTTTTAAGATTTTATTTTTAATGAGACTTTCCACCATCTTCCCTGGAACAGATGTTAGGCTGACCGGCCTGTAGTTTTCCGGGTCCCCCTCCTTCCTTTTTTAAAGATTGGCGTGACATTAGCTATCCTCCAATCCTCTGGCACAGTGGCCGTTTTAAGAGACAAGTTGCATATTTGGGTCAAGAGGTCAGCAACTTCATTCTTGAGTTCCTTCAGAACTCTTGGGTGGATACCATCCGGGCCTGGTGATTTATTGATCTTTATTTTGTCAATTAAGTCTGAAACGTCTTCTCTTTTAACCTCTATTTGATTTAATTCTTTAGTCAGGGGAGGCTGTTCAGGCAGCGGTATTTGCCCGAGGTCTTCTGCCGTGAAGACAGATGCAAAGAACTCGTTTTAATTTCTCTGCAGTCTCCAAGTGCCCTTTTATCACCCCTTTCTCTCCCTCACCATCCAGCGGACCCACCGTTTCCCTGGCAGGTTTCCTGCTTCTAACATATTTGAAGAAGCTTTTGTTATTCCCTTTTATGTTGCCTGCCATACGTTCCTCAAAGTCTTGCTTGGCCTCCCGTATCATCTTTTTAGATTTCTTTTGCCACAGTTTGTGCTCCTGTTTATTTTCCTCACTAGGGCAAGACTTCCGTTTACGGAAGGAAGCTTCCTTGCCTTTTATAGCCTCTTTAACTGTGCTTGTTAGCCATGCCAGCACCCTCCTGGACTTAGTCGAGCCCTTCCTCCTTTGTGGGATACACAACCGCTGGGCCTCTATTACTGTTGTTTTAAATAGCCTCCATGTACTCTGGAGCGATTGGACTCTTTTTACCTTATCTGTACTCTTGATACAATTGCTCCTGAACATCCTTTAGGTTCCTGTGAAGCCAAATCACTCCTCTGGCTTTCTGGGAAGCTGAAGGTGATGAAACAGCAAAACAGATGACTAGAGCGATTGTGGGAGAAAACTCATGACAAGAGTGACCGAACACAGACTAAATTCCACTTTAGATGGATCAGATGCCACTGTGACAGTGGTGGCAGCCAAGAAGGTTTATTTCTCTGTCTTCACTGTGTTCATAAAAGTTGGCCAACTGAGCTTTTTGCATTGTTTGGAGTGTGTTATATCAAGGCCTCCACAAGGATGAGGTGGATTCCTCAATAGCCCATTGTGACTAATTTGCAAGACACTTTGCAGATAAATGGCTCACATCTGCCACAATGTAGAGGCCAGTTTAACAGTTCCAGTTGATGTTTCTGTTGCAATGGTTTGTCCTGTCATTTGGGATTCTTTGCTCTTGCCCTTCCCGACTTATAAATATGATGCCTGATTGGTTGAGTGGGCAGGGAGGGTGATCAATTCTCCACTAGTAGAGGAAACTATTCCAGCCTGCCTTAAAATGGCAGCAGTTTAAAAGCGCTGTCTAGACCCTTCTGTCTAGTAACTTCATAGATAACTATCAGTTGGTCCCCAACGTTCCATTTTTGGGCAAGGTGCTCAAGCATGTAGTGGCAAGTCAGCAATAGGGATTTTTTTATTATCTCTAGACACTTTTCAATCTTGCTTCAGGCCAGGGTTTGGGAAAAGGCAGCCATGATTGCTCAAGAAGCTACACTGAGAATTAAACAGAAGGATCGCAATTCTGTTTGTTCTGCTGGACCTCTCAGTGGGTTTAGATACCACCAGTCCTTCCCCTCCATGCAGAGAGTCTCATGCACATCTCAACCTTGTGCACATCTCAACTTCTTCCCCCCTTCCTGTAGCACACGGAGCACACCACACATCAATTTTCCTCAGATCTTCTCCCAGGGAATAACGAGAACTGTGCTGATTTTCCCTCCCACCCACAAACGTCCCCATTTTCCTCCCACCTGTGATCTTCTTCCTTCCCCTCCCTTCTCCACTCCAGCCCACCATCACTCTACTCCTCCACACTTCCTTTGCCACACTCAGCCTTTTGAAAAGGAGCAGCAGTGGCTATACCACCAGGAAAAGGGGGGGAGGTTGGTTAGCCCATAATGCGGTGGGGCACAAGGTGCTGCCTGAGCCAATCTCCTGTGTGAGGTGATTGTGTCACTTTGCTTCATTAGCCAGCTGACCAGTCACAGGGTCTTTTCAGTGGTGGCAGCCTGGCTAAATGCTCTTCTCAGGGACACAGGGCTGGCACTGAATGCTGTCCATTTTTTTTTTCCTACACCAGGCTACAACACTCTTATGTTCACTGGTAATTTCATTATGCTGTTTCTCATTTTTATTGCTGGGTTTCTTCCTGTTTTATAGCTGCTTTTTTATCAGCTGCTTTATTGTTACAATCTATTCTAAATAGCTTTATTATTCTTTTAATCAAGGAAGCTTCACCTCAAAGCTTTGGCTGTCATAAACATCTTTTAAACAGACAAACACAAACAAAGAGTTTTAGAACACTCCTGGCCACCTCAAAGGAAAATACAGAAAGGCTGCAAATTGTACAAGAATATGTACAGTGAAATATTTAAATGTGCTGATGACCCTTCTGGGTCCTCCATTAGTTTTCTGTAAAAGAAACGTATCGCTTTATTAATTTTAAGTATGCTTTCTAGACCGGGGAATAATTCTGATGTTGAAACACTGAAAGCAAGTGCACAATCTACTAGCAAATACAATGAGCTGTCTATGGCATTTTTACATTTAGAAAATTCACATCTCTGTTAACAAGGTCTTTTTATAATATTTTGAGATTTGTACTGTAAATGTTTTTATATATTTTTAGTTATGTCACCTTGTAAATTCTTGCAATTATAATAAAGGATACCCTTTTAAAATACATAAATAAAATATCCAGTCAATACACGAACTTACTCAGTGAGACATTTTTCAAGATTTCTGTGTAGTGAAGTCTGTATCCCTGAAGGAATCCCAAAGACTCTTCTGCAGGTATCTCAGTCCACTCCACAAGAGCTGAGTACTTTGACACAACTGGAATTGTCACATTAGCTGGACCTGTCTTGGGAACTTAAAAGAAGAATGTCCTCCTGATCGTTTTGTTTCCTTCAAAACCCCTTTCCAAAAACTACGATAGTTTGATAAAGCCCTGTTGGGCGTTGCCTCCTAGTCGTAGAAAAGAAGAAGTTGACTTTCTTTGAACACTTATCACGGTCTAGTTCATCTCCATAGCCTACCTGTACACAACTTGGTCAAAGGGTCTGCTTTCTTGACAGCCTCACCAATAGGGCTAGATATTGCAAACCATTCTTTTTGCAGAACAAAGCTAATCTATTCTGCTTTTGTAGCTCACTTTTTACAGGGTGGGAATTATCTTCTACTGCGTTTCATAAGCCACAAGAGATGGAAAAAGAAAATACCAAGACAAGACCTGGCCTTTAGTGATAGTATAGATATCAGTATAAGAAATCTGTGTACTCTAGAAACAGAAATGCAAAACAAAGTCAATAATATATTTTCCTGGACATCTACTCTTATTCATTCATTCATTCATTCATTCATTCAAGAAATGCCTTTAAAAAGTTGATCCAGGATTTTGGGCTATCACAGCAGCAATCACCAACACTATACTGAATGATACAACAGCATTGTATGAAATTGGGCTGAGAGGGATACAGTGGGATACAGTGGTGTGTCTACACAGGAATAGATCCAAGCCCCTAGCTCCTCCCCCTCCATGCCGATCCTCCCTGGAATGCTTACACTTGGGATTACACTCCAACCCCCTCCTTCCTGTAGTAGTAAATATTCTAATGGCTCTCTGACAGTCTGCCACCACCTCTTTGATCCACCCCTCCCCTTTCTCTCAGCCCAAAGAGGAAAGTTGAGAGCCATTGCTTTAAAATACTCCCAGGGCTGGGGAATACAATCCTTTCTGTCCCTCTCTCCTATCTCCCTAATTACGAATGTGCTAGCCCTGGTGAAGTTATTACTGGATTTAGGGCGCAATCCAGCATAGACATAAGCCGGTGGAGCGAGCGCTCCGCTGGCCTTCGGTGTTGCAAAAGTGCCATAAAGCGGAGGCCGTCACCGCTCACTTGGCCGCCATCCCAACACCCATGCCACCGAACACAGGTAAGTCCTGCACAGGGCAGCGGGGGGGGGGGGGATTTGACGGCCAAGCCTGGGAGAGGGTGAGAATATCGGTGCGGGGCTGGGCACGCATCCGAGGAGGCCCATTGGGACCACCAGGGCTTACACCGGGGGAAAGGGATGAAGTCCCCTTCCTCTGAGGTGAGCTCTGGCCATGCTGGCGCGGGCTGCATCCTGCTTAGGATGCAGCGTCCAGCCATTAGGCAGGATTGGGCTGCCCGATTAGGTGCAGTGATTCTCTCCATCCAAACAACCTCATAACTCACAAGAACATGTTTAAAAAAGCATTAAGAGAATTAAGAGAGAGTACAGAGCCCACAGAATAAGAGTTAATAAAATACATATTTAAGACATAACACACCATCAAGAAAATAAGAAAGCTATCTAAAACTAAAAATACTCGGCTGGAATTGTTCAGTAAGACATTGCAGCATCTCATCATAGTGGGTGGAAGAAAGAAATGAGAGGAGGACCCATGAGGAGGAGGACCCATGGAAAGAAAAAAAATGAGAGGAGGACCCATGGGGTCCATGCTGCTTCCCAACTAGCAGCATCCCCCCCCCCCATGCAAAAGGTCAGGGTCCCGGCACAAACTGGACTGAGCTCATCCCTTTTAATATCTTCTCTAACCAATTATAAAATGGATGATGCAATATTATATCATGCCCCTTGGCACATATCATATGCAGTCCAGGTGTCTATCATGATCTTTAGGAAAAAACGGGAATTTCACACCTCTCGCTCGCTTATCTGATAAGCCACAGCTGCAGCAGCAAAAAAATCTCATTTCTTTTCTCTGAGGCCTCCTCCTGGCACCAAGTGAAAAATGTCCCAAAGAAGAAAGGCTACAACCTCTATTGCCTTTGATGTCAGGGCAATTTCCTTCTTCCCCTAACAACCCTCAGGATACTTTTCTTGCACGCCGTTCACCCCATTGGGGCGTCCCCCTTTGAAAGGAAAATGAGCATCCAGTGAACGTTTACTGGAAACCACAGTTCAAAACCAAGGCCTAAGGCATTTGATCTTTGCCTCGCTCTTGTGACAGGCAGTGAAGACTTTTCTGTTTTGTTTTGCCTTCCCTTAAGTTTTTCTAGAATTTTTGTTCATTGATATAGTTTCTGAGTCTGCTCTCTATTGCATTATTTTATTTTGGTTTTAAACCAAAATGTTTTAATATGGCTTTTAATATGTTTTTTGTTATAATATGGCTTTTAATATGGCTTTTTTGTTATATTATTGTAAGCTCACTTTAATGGGACAGAAAGGTGGTGTAAGGTCGATGGAGGTCAGTGGCTCACTTCCATGATGCTTGACAATGACACCATCGTTAGGTCAGGACCCTGACATCATCAGGTCAGGAAAACGCTGTCAGCCACACAGGTGACAGCTGTCTCAATCAGGCAGGACTGGGCAGGTGGTACCAGCCCCTTAATAAGGCTGTCAAATGGAGCTCTGTTTATTATATCCCCATAAGCCTTGTACACATCCAGATGTTTCATAACTAAAATAAAAAGCACATGCACTCTAGACCAGAAAGGTGTTTAGTGTACAACAAATTGTAATATGCCCAACTAGCTAGTCCTAAAAATGGCCATTCAGTTTGTTAAATCTTTCTCATCTGCCATTTTATATGGTGTATTTGCTCAGGTTCTTTGATTATTACTGCATTTGCCATGTTTATCCACATGCAAGCAAGGTTCAGGATTAGCCCATAACCGATGTAAGCTTTCACTCAGCACTGTTGAATCATTTGTTCAAATGCGCAAAACATGTTTAGTGAAGACTGACCATGACACGTAGTACTATATTCACTCATTACAACCCTATTATTATTTGGGTCCTAAACACACACACACACACACACACACACACACACACACACACACACACACACACACACACACAAAAGTGTTAAGAGACTGGAATAAAAGCAAGAAGAAAAAGGCAAGCAATTAGAAGATGCTATAAATAATACCTCCTTCTGTTGCGTAGAAGTAAGCCATGGCCAATGTCCTTTCGGTATTCATTAAGTTGTTGCACTGATTTTCGTCAAATTCATGCAGCATAACTTTATATAACTGATATGGTTGGAGGTCATCTAAACAGCAGGTAAAGATGTTACTACTTGCAGATGTCCAATTACAAAATAATATAACTAACAGCCAAACCGATGCTCCTCCAGCCCAGACAAGGTAGCGCCGCTGGCAGAGCGTGCATTGCATGCTACTGGGGGGGAGGGGCCAATGGCCCAGGAAAGGTACGTAAAAATCTTTTTCACTTATCTCCCCTAGGCCGACTGACCTCCAATGGGTCTCCTCGAGCCTATGCCCGCTATTTAGCTGGTGTAAATCCAAGGAGACTTGGGACAGCTCAGGGTGGGGAAAGGGGAAGAGGAGCTTGATGAGCGTGGCTGCCGCCGAGATCCTGCCCCTCCTGCTGTGGCCCAATCCCTGCTCCAATCTGCCTCTGCCACCACCTAACCTGCTCCAGTGGGTGACGGCAGTGCAGAGCTTCCTTGTTGCTGCACTGTTGCTAACGGGCTGAAGAGTGGCAGCCAGGCTGGGGTGATGGCATATACCATGCTCATAGGATTGGGCCGTTAGTAAAAAATTACATTGCTTCTTAAAAATTTGCCATTTATCCATCTGATAATATTGTACAAATTATTTATCTAAATATGCATAGATTCCAGTTCCGATAATATAGGGATTTGTTCTAAAATAAGATAATAATACGCAGCCTTGGCTTTCAAAATATACTATGTTTGCTACAGCTACAGGGTTGAGATGATGTGGGGAAATAACATGACTTTAGTCCTGATGGTCCCTGTATGGATTTTCTGCTCCGGAAGCTTTGAGATACTGAACCTGAAGGGGATGAACATGTAATAAAAGAAGGTCAAGGAAAATAGGTGATGAATTATTGATAACAAGCCTCAGATCAGATGCCCTCCAATGTACATTGCAGCTAATCCTGATTGATCTGTTTGCCAGAATCACCTGTGCAATCCTAATCAATATGCAGAATACACGTCTTGTAATATGTGCCTGAATAGAGACTCTTTGCACATAAATCAGATAGACTTTGCAACAAGCTAAGCGGCTGGACTTGGACTTCGCAAGGACACCTTTTCAGGAAGATGAGGAAAAGCTATCAAGCTTGTGACAGAGCTGTAAGTAAAGTTTATGGCACTAGGTGGGCACTGCTGTTGCTGTTCTGATGTGCATATGGAACATACAATGCTTATCCATCTGTTTGAAAAGGAAGACGGGTGCAAATGGGCTTGGTGTGGGCTTGATATAGCTGCTGCTCTTCGTCTAGTATGTCTATTATGCTGCTATCAATAGTACTTTTGTTGAAACTGGAATTTATTGAGAGTGACTTAGATTATGCAAATAAAAGATAAAAAGGTCATTGCAAGGGTAGGAGAGAACATTTGTGTGTTGCATGCAGAGAAAAAAAATGGAGAAGACTTTTTCCCAGCTGACTCCGCGGGTTTTGACCCTTTGTCATGGATCCTGCTTGAGTGCACTCTCCACACATTTAATTTAATACTGTGCAGGATTACACTGCAAATCACACAGAAGTGGAGGGTGCACAGTAGCTGTACTTGGTAGGTTACACATGGCAGCCATACCATTTAAAATGTTTCCCTACCCCAACAAGTACAGTGGAACCTTGGATTGCGAGCATAATTGGTTGCAGAAACGTGCTTGTAATCCAAAGCACTCGTATATCAAAGCAAATTTTCCCATAAGAAATAATGGAAACTCAGATGATTCGTTATTCTGCAAGAGATCTTTGTGTGTGTCTGCATTATCTCCTGGGCTCAACTAATTAAGAAGCTGCCCTGCAGAGTACTCCTTTGCTCTTGCAAACTGTAGCTCACTGTGCAACATCTGATATGCAAAACCTGAGCCTTGTTCTGCAGAGTAAACGTCTGTGCTAGAGGCAGATGGGGGAAGGGGAAAACAGCTTGTTAATGAGGTCTGCAGGACAGAAGTTGCAAAGCAAAGTCTGAGCTGCTATTCTGCACAAACAGACAAAGTGTTAATGAGCAGTTAATGAGGGCAGTTTGTTGCCCAGGAGACGCTATTGTTACTCTGCAAACACACAGAGAGATATCTTGGAGAACACAATGTACTCGTATTGCAAGACATTGCTCCATTATCAAGTCAAAATTTAGAAAACTATTTTGCTCGTCTTGCAAAGCACTCGCAAACCAAGTTACTCGCAATCCAAGGTTCCACTGTATTTGGTTGAAATATTCCTAGTTTTAATGGCAGAATTTGAGATTCTACATCTACTTGGAATGGATGTAGTCATGCACATTTTCAGGTGTTCTTGGTGAGAAAGAAGACTTGTGGTTCCATAATTTAGACTCACTGAGCAGAAAATAAACACCTAAATCCAGCAGAGGAGTTCTATTTGTGGCACCTACCACATTGTATTGTGGCCAAAACAAACAAATGATGCAGTTTCACACCTGGACAAGCATTTCCATCACAATGTTCATATGGACACTAATAAACTCCTTCCTGATGTAGAAGGAAATGCATGTTTCTATCATGGGCCATCATGGGCCACGTAGAAGGAAGTGCATGTTTCTATCATGGGCCATCATGGGCCACGTAGAAGGAAGTGCATGTTTCTATCATGGGCCAATAAGAGCCCACCATCTAACGCCATGCAGCTGCTCTGCCAGGGCACACAGTGCAAACTATTGGGGGGGGGGAACCAGAGGGCCAACGAGAGGTAAGTAAAAAACCTTTTGACTAACCTCCCAGTAGGCCGCCTGATCGCCTATGGCTGGGTCTCCTCGGAGTCACGCTAGCTATTTTGCTGGCATAAGTCCAAGGAGAGGAAGGGGGCTGGGCAGATTGGAAAATCAGGGATAGGATTCGGCGTGCATTTCTGCTGCCGAGATCCACCCCCTCCAGCCTGCTCCCCACCTCCTGCCCTCCTCTGAACATTCCCCAAACTGCCCATGAGCCACCCCCTCTGCCACCTTACCTGGACTAGCAGAGGAACTGGTCATGTTTGGCATGTGCGCATCGCCGCTGGCTGTTTCCACCAGTCATTTACAACAGCAGATCGATAGATCCGTGCTGATGTAAATGGCCCATAGAATTGGGCTGTAGAGCTCGTTCAGGGACAAAGTAAAGCATTTAATTGACTCTTTATGATCACTTGTTTTATAAAAATAGAAAATGAAAGGAGAAAATTCTCTCTGTCAATCAGCGGAAGAAAGACTCATTACCTCGACTGAAGTTTCTCTTAGATGTAAGAATTACTTTCGTCTTCATATCTTCTATTCCAGTGCCCCAGTCAATCACAAAATAAGTTAAATTGGATGTTAGATTCCAGGTGATAACAGTGTCATTTCCCTGCTTTAAGACCTTGATCTGGTCAGGTAAAGCTACAGGGAGGGGGGAAAAAGGCCCTCATAAATAACCAAGACAGTTTTTTGAAGAAGATTCTGTGCTGGCATTCTCTAATTGAAATGGCTGTTGTAGGTTACTGGTTGATAGTTGTGAATGGGTCTGTCAGTATGGGTTTGCCTTACAACTACACCTTATGGAGTCTGGGATATGACAAAAGAACGTTAGTGTTCTTTAATGTAGATGTTTCCTTAATGGTACCTAATGACTGGGAGACATCTGGATATTTCTCTTGAATGTCGGACATGAGAACTTGGAGGAGGTTGTTGCTGAAAACAGCTTTGGATGGCTGTGAGTTAGCTCAGAGGCCCCGAAAGGAATTACAAAACATAGTCTTAGGAGAGAAGAGAGAACTGCATAGAATCTTTTATTCCATTTTGAAATATTAGCATGGCCATGGGTCCCAGCAATAAGCAGATTGGAATCAAAGCTGGAACAACATACAGAATGTTACAAGCCCTTTTATACCTTCATTCAATGCATATGCAAAAAGACAGGATACAAGTCAAATTTCAGCAGGAATTACATCACAAGCTTGCCTACGTGCCATTAGAGACAAAACCCAAGCAAAAATCCCTCCTCCCCTTGGAGTGCGTCTTTAGCTAACCCTAACAGGACGAGGGTCTGTGTGTGATGTTCCTGTAACAGAATTTCCCATAGGAGAGACAAGCTGATTTCTTATCTCCATAGCCCACTCCTTCCTGGGCTCTTTGTCCCCCAAATAACAGGAAAAGGGGAGGGGGAGTTGAGGTAAGGCTGAGAGTGGGATGCTTACAAAATCCCATAGCCCATAGTTCAGGGTTCAGGCTTTGTGTCAAGATGGTGAACGGCCTAGCTTTTTGAACCGAAGCCTGTGAAAAGAAAAGGGGAAAAGTATCCACTTTAAATTTGGACGGGAACAACTTCCCTCCTTTGGAGACTTTTTCCAACTTTTCTTTCCAGCATGGATGTCTACCTAAACTAGCCAGACTACTTTTAGCAAGGAAGCTCACTTCCAATACTTACATAAAACAATACAATTAAACCTGCAGTAAATACAACCTTGACCTGAATTACAACACAACTTGTCCAATACAACTTTTATAGACAACTTCCCATTCCATTTCCTATTTCTACATTCTGAAACCACTTTGACACATACATACTAAGCCAAAAGAATTTGAACATTGTAACCAATCAAATTCATTGATCCAACAACTGGAATTAGTCTCATTCCTTCTTAACTGTGCACTAGACCAGTGTCCCTATTAAAAGTGCAACTTTTCTTGTATCCTATGTACTTCCTATAAAGAAACTCAGTGTAACACCTTTCAAGTGATTAGAGACAGAACCAAATAAGCACTTACTGACAAACAGGAGAATCAACTAACAGTAGGAAAGAGCTCAGACAGAAAGGTACAGGATCCCCTTACTTTAACTCAGGGTATAAGGCATCTAGCAGAAAATCAGAGTTAGCTCAAAACTCTCACTCAACCATTCACTCTTAGTCAAACTCACTCAAACCATAAGAAAGGCAGCCTGTACTATTCCGCATTCTTACACTCAAGAGACATTTCTACAACTAGCACTGGTACCACTTCAAAACAGAATTAGAACCCATTGTCCAATTCATGATATTCATGATAAACAAAACAGGTTCCAAACAGCACCTGTTCTTGGGCTGTACTGAACTTGAATCTTGAACACAAGACACTATCCTTTCAGCTAAACAGATTCACACAAGGAAGTCATGAATCACATGACTTGGTGAGGCTCCTACAAAGACAGTGCATGAATCACAGAATAACTGTCTCTTTAATAACAACTTCCAATTGTCCCTCCTTTGTATATTAGGAACAAGCCATTGTTCTCCAAAATATATTGAGAAAGGTGCTTTAAGATTCCTTTCCTTGGATATCCTGTATGTTGGGAGGAAATGTTTCTTCCTTACTCACCATCTAGAATTAAACATCTGAAAAACACTATCTCTAGTTTACAAAAACCCATTTTTCCTAAAACAATATAACATTGCAGATATATAACTACAAACCTCCCAAGGTAAACCATTTATAAACTGTTCACAACTTTTTCAAGATCAACTCCCAAAGCTTCTTGACCGTCACTACTACTGTTTTGCTCAGACTGTCTCTGTAATAAAAGGTCTGTAATACAGGCACTCAGTGGGCTTGCTCAGAACCCAATCTCTTAGGTGTTCATACAAGAAGTCTCTATGTCCTTAAAGAAAAGAAATGTCTGAACAATAGTTCAGGCTTTGATCCAACTTGGACCAATGTGGTGCTGGTCTTAGTTGAACTGACTTGGGACTGTCAGAGTTTAGCTGTGACAATCTCTTAAAACAACACAAAGTGTACAACTCCAAAAGACACATGTCAGACTCTAAAAGACACATGTCCACTTGGCATGAGAGCCTAGAATCCAAACAGGCTAAGCAACATCTGGGGTGCACAGGTACAAAACACTAATCTGTGCTGCTCTTCCATCGTTTAATATGAATTGCCATTCTGACACCAAGGCAATATCATTGAATCCTGGGCTGGCTTAATCTCTTATCCATATTGGTTCTCCAACAACAAACAACACACGATCCTCTTTCACAAATTTGGGGGTTCCTTCCCTAGTGACCCCATTGGATCCATCCCTGGTGGTGCCTACAATGAAAAATTCCTAGAAACACAACTAATTAGTTTAATTTCAGCCATTACGTGTTTTGGCTTTTCAGGCTTTTGAAAGATAACCATATACTTCTCACTTCCAGTTGCAGGGCTGGAATAGACCTGTCAAAATGATCAAAAAGTTAAATCTATGTTGCCAGTAATACCTTAGCTCTTCTGTCCTCTCATTTCTGTAACAGACCACTTAAAATGTGATGGCAAACACAAGCCTATAAAGATTTAACTGAACATAAAAGGAAAACACATGATAACATTTTGTTTTTACACAGAACTAGACAAAACCAGTTAAAATGCAGACTTGGATTGGTCCAGAGCTGAACGATGAGGCGTTTCCTTTCAGGCCTTGTGAATACAGGAACCAAACCTATAAAACAATAAAACAACAGAACATCCAAAACAACAACAGAAAGCAACAATTTTTCTGTGTTCAGGAGTTGAACCTCTGAAAACCCTGTAGTCACTGGATCTCTGTTATCTAGACCATTATTTCTTCTCCCATTTGCCAAATGGTCCATTCCAGTCTCTATGCATTCAGGCCTACCCTCCCATCTCTGGATTCCAGAGTCTATTCAGTTTTGTTCAGGAGTGTGTGGTGTGTTTTGTGTACTGTACTTTACCACTTTTCCTGACAAACAGTTTAAGTCAATAGGTTGATGTCTTCTGATGCAAGATGCACAGTTCGTTGCATGCAGATGCACAGGAACTATTCTTTGGAGCTCTTCTTTTAGCCAGGTGTAGCCTTGATTTCTTCCAAATCATGGGCAGCCATGTGGGTATTTACTTCTCAGAAGGATGAGATGCAGACTTTCCTCTTTCCTCTAGGCGTGGTCTCCAGGCTGGAGGTGCAGACGTCCAGGAGGGGTGTCTGTGAATTAGAAAACCAAAACAGCGGAAACACCAACCAAAACAAAAAAAACATATCCAATATTTTTCTAATTCCTGCCCTGCCCCTTTTCTGGGAGACCCTGCTGGTCAATAATATGCAAATTTCGTGCAAGCTTAGGGTAGGTTCCTGTGTTCCTTTCCCTCTGTAGTTCCTCAAAACAGAAAAACAATTTTCAAATTCCAAAAAACCAACATGACAAAAATAGTCTTCATCTGTACAACCTTGTCAGGCTGGCGTTAGAGGCCTGAACTTTGTGCCTCTGCTAGCAGTCCAGCTGCTTGCACTCTCTCCTTTAAAACATTGTCCATTATGAGCAAGAAAAAAACAACACTGCATAAAAATTAGCCCTTTCTTTCAAAGTCCAGTGAGGCATTATTCCTGCAAGAAAGTAAAGCCAAACCAAAACAATAGCCCAATGGGAGGGAGGAAATTCCTCTCCCTCGCACACAACACCAAAACCAGAGGGCATGCACTAAAACTGAGTGAAAGGAGAGCTAGAACCAACAAAAAAACACAAACAAAAAAAACATTTCTTCATCCTGGGTATAATTCATTAGTGGAACTCCTTGCCACAAGATGTGGTGTTGTCACCTAGCCTGGATGCCTTTAAAAGAAGTTTGAATGGAGAAAAAGTCCATCACACATTACAAGCCATAAGCAATCTCCACATGTTACAAGCAAGTTTTCTCTGTGCCAAGTACAAGGGAATAGCAACAGGAAACAGGTTATCTTGTTGGCTGTGTGCTCTCGGAGGCATCTGGTGAGGGCCACTGTGAGATACAAGAAGCTGGACTAGATGGGACTTTGGCCTGATCCAGCAATGCTCTCTCTTCTTATGTTCTTAAGTTATCCAGAAACGCAGTTAGTTCAACCAACTGAAGTTTCAGTGGGGGTGTGGCACCTTTTCCATTCTCTCATACTGGTTTCCCCACTAGCTCAGGGCGATCTGAGGTGGCAACCTGCTGCAAATCTGCTTGCTGAGGGAACTATCTCAGTTGGGCACACGGGGAGGGGCTTTCTTCTGGCTCCCACACTAGGGTTTTGCTACCCTCCTTTTTCCATCCTTCAGGTCTGGGCGGCATGCATGTAATCTTAATGATGCTTCGTCCCCTCCCCCAACACTTGACTGTTGCAGAGGTGGCAAAATTTGACATTGGTGCAAGTCTGTGGTGTCACCTCTGGCCCTGGGTTTTACTTGAAGCTAATTTTGTAAGGCATGCTGGCAGCAGATTGTGAGTCTGTCCTTTCTTTTCTCCAACATAGTCTACCTTGCAAGGCTGGTGTACCTCTTTAGAGTGACTTCCTCCAACACACATCAGTCCCAAAAGACAGCAGGAAAAAAACATCTCTAGCCAGGGCTTGTTTACAGAAGAGGGGAGGGGCAAGTTCCCAGAGCTTAGAAGCCAACAAAGTCAATTCAACATTGCCGTGCTCCTCCCTTTTCTGCTCTTCCCAGAGCTATCCATTCAAATGCACATAAAAACAAAACCTGAATGGCTTCTGCAACTTCCTGTCTTTATTCTCACTGCTACAGCAATAAAATCTCTTGCAGGTTCTCTTCTTATCTCTAGCTGGCTATTTCCAACAGGCAAACTTTTTTGCTAGTGACAACTTTTGCTAGTGACAACTTTTTTCTTCAATGTGAGCAAGAGAGCAATCTGATTCAAATCTCAAACTGGAGAGAGAAAAAAACTTTGCTGTGGGGTTTTTCTTTCAGGCAGGCAGAGAGAAAAAAAAACTGTTCTCTACTTTAAGATCTTCAGACATCAACAACAAAAAGACACAAAACACTCAAAATAGTATTTCTTTTGCAAAAAGGCAACTTCCAAGTGGGAAATCTAAAACAGCCACATTAAAAACCCCTATTTGTGTTAGTTTGAGCAGGGGGTCCCAAAAACTGGGCTTACACACTAAACAATGACCAAAAACACACATTTCATGCCTACAACAAATTGGCAAAACAAAAAACAGCTGCAATTTTAAATTGATGGTATTTTCTAGAGTACTTTATACAAGGGAGGGGCTGGCCCTCCTTTTCTAGCTGGTACTTTTGCCATTCAAAACTACAAACACATACCTAAGCGCTTCATTGAATTTCCTTTTAAAAAGAAGGATCCCTTCTTTGGATGTTTTTACCTCACACCTTATTGAAATCCCTGTGGAGCAGACTCAGTCACGACATCCCCACCTATAGATTTCTCCCTTTTGGTTAACCCTTTCCTTCCAACCAACCAAGTCCTGGGTTTCCTTCCCCAGCCAAAACGTCTTTTGGACCTCAAAATAATTTAAGGTGACTCACCGGTGCAGATTCTCAGTCTTCCATCCTTGGAGGCCTCCATCATTATTCTCTCTCTCTCTCTCTCTCTCTCCTCCTCCTCTTTGTTAGTTCTTTTTGGCGTTCACTGTCGCTATTCGAAGCAGCGTGTAAACAAGCAAGTTCCTCTCAAACAGGAGAGTGCCGGCTGAACTTTACTTTATTCACACACTGGATCCGGTTAGTTCCAGTAAAGAGGAGTTCAGACAACAAAAGGGCAAAAACATAAGCCACTCAAAGCCCACCCAGGGACGCCATAAAACTGTTGCTGAAAACAGCTTTGGATGGCTGTGAGTTAGCTCAGAGGCCCCGAAAGGAATTACAAAACATAGTCTTAGGAGAGAAGAGAGAACTGCATAGAATCTTTTATTCCATTTTGAAATATTAGCATGGCCATGGGTCCCAGCAATAAGCAGATTGGAATCAAAGCTGGAACAACATACAGAATGTTACAAGCCCTTTTATACCTTCATTCAATGCATATGCAAAAAGACAGGATACAAGTCAAATTTCAGCAGGAATTACATCACAAGCTTGCCTACGTGCCATTAGAGACAAAACCCAAGCAAAAATCCCTCCTCCCCTTGGAGTGCGTCTTTAGCTAACCCTAACAGGACGAGGGTCTGTGTGTGATGTTCCTGTAACAGAATTTCCCATAGGAGAGACAAGCTGATTTCTTATCTCCATAGCCCACTCCTTCCTGGGCTCTTTGTCCCCCAAATAACAGGAAAAGGGGAGGGGGAGTTGAGGTAAGGCTGAGAGTGGGATGCTTACAAAATCCCATAGCCCATAGTTCAGGGTTCAGGCTTTGTGTCAAGATGGTGAACGGCCTAGCTTTTTGAACCGAAGCCTGTGAAAAGAAAAGGGGAAAAGTATCCACTTTAAATTTGGACGGGAACAAGGTGATCCTCCTCTCAACTAAGGGGAAGGGCTAGTGTAAGAGAGGTGCAGTGTGCATGTGTGTATGTAAAAAGAGCAGCTTGAAACAGACAGTCAGAAGGAGCGAGAAGAGTGTAAGCTGAAAACACCTAATGGAATGCACGGCCTCTCTCTGAGATCTGATAGGAGGTTGCACATATGGTGCCTGGTCGGGAATGGGCAAACATGCTTCTGCTTATGTTCTACCTATATATTTGCAAATAAAGCAAGAAGTCTCCAGTGCTCTCTCACTGAAAGGAATCAAAGACTTCTGCAGTGCTAGCACTGGAAGGGCCCAATCCTATCCAACTTTCCAGCGCCGATGCAGCCATGGCAATGGAGCGTGCACTGCATCCTGTGGGAGGGAGGCAATCACAGAGGCCTCCTCAAAGTAAGGGAACATTGGGTCTGAATTGTGGTTGCATCAGTGCTAGAAAGTTGGATAGGGTCTCACCACTCAAGGAAGTGGCAGGTGCCCAACTTTCATTGACATGGGAAAAAAATGATCTTGATTTTAACACAATGAACGTAATGCAATCTTAGGGTTTCAGCACCACATTTGGTCACAATCCAACACACAGTTGAATGACTTTTAATGGGTTTTTAAACCCAGTGATTTGAACAGACTGAATGCTTTATTTATGGCATAATTCAAATGAGTTCAAATAGATACAAAACCAAATGGAAATATGTAACAAGCAAGCACACCAATAAAGATCAATTTTACACAGTTTTTCTTTTTTGCTTTTAAACTTCCATACAAGAGAATAAATCTTCCAGCACAATTCTGTGTAGGATACGCCAGCCAGCCCAAAGGGTCATATCCTATCGAGTTCCCGCCTGGGAACAACTCGGGACAAGGGGACGATCATCCCCTTCCCCTGGTGTCAGCGGCGGTAGGCCCAATGGGCCTACTCGCATGTGTGCGAGCTCTAGAGTGTGCGAGCTCTGCCCCCTTTCACCCCAGCACAGTGTCTTTTCTGGTGGCTGTCTGCTGGTGGTGTTCTGCGTCTTTTTTAGATTGTGAGCCCTTTTAGGACAGGGAGCCATTTAATCATTTGATTTTGTCTGTAAACCGCTTTGTGAACTTTTTGTTGAAAAGCGGTATATAAATACTGTTGTTGTTGTTGTTTAACAATAACAATAACAATAACAACAACAATAACAATGTTCGCGCACAGTAATGCCAACACGGCCGGCGTATCTGGGGCCTGGAGGGAGCGTTGGATACCGGGGATCTCGGCCCCCGGTATCCCCACCGGCCTCAGGCGGTCAATGGCCGCCATCCCTCATCGCCTGAAGCCAAGGAGACGGTGGAGCGAGCAGTGCCGGCGCTGCTTGCTCACCGGGTGTCACGTAAGTGCCTTACAGCACTTTTGCGACACCCTGCACCGGGGCAGTATGTGCTGCCCCGGCGCAACCTTTATACAGGATTGTGCCATTCATTATTTTTTCTTATACTCCCTTGACAGAAAAATATGATACTTTTACCTGTTGCAGTGAAATCTGGAACCATATATGTTACTGGAGGGGATGTTCCTTCTTCATTATAGGCAGAGATATCGATTCTGTAATAAGCCATAGAGAGATTCAGACGTACCCAGTTCTTTGTTATGTTCAGGGATGTCTGTGCATTAGAGCAATATCTGGGAATTCTTTCAACGTTGATATAGTATCCAATGGTATTCCTTCTTTGTGTTGTCTAATATAAAACAAATATTAACAATGAATTACTACTAAGCACGATAGTAATAAAATGACATGAAATGGTATCGATACAGCCTTATACCTGATGTTTGTCTTTGGTGAATAGAAGGCACTGCTGTCTGAAAATGGGGGGGGGGTGATTTTTGCCCATTTCCCCTTTAATCTGCAGCCCTCTGCACCCATACAGTCCTGCTTGAGGGTATCTCCCAACCTCCTGCAGCAGATTTTTGACTGCTGTGCCAAGGAGCTAATGGGGAGCTTTGCTTTTGCAAGCTTCTTTCCACATGTGCTTCTTAGGACGACATTCCATATTTAAAGTGAAAACACTTGCAAAAGCTGTATAAAGAGACAAATGTTCAGTGATGGATATACCGTACTTCATTATGATTGCCTTTAAAGGATTCCAATATCAGTGTATATATTTCATAGTCTGGCTGAAGTGGGATTTTTTGCAAACAGTATATCACATCATTATTGCAGAATCTGACTATGTCTATTTTGTGTAAAGTGACACGTCAGTATAATTGGGTAAACTGCACAGCAGTTTGTCAAAGGTGAGATTATCGTTTTGAACGTTCCGAGGTCAGAGCCAGCGTCGTACAGGGGAAAGAGCATTGGAGTGGGAAAAACAAGATTTAAATCCTTGCATTGCCGTGATAGGGTTATTAGGCTATAGGGGTAGGGGAAGGCTAGCCTTACACGGTACACTCCGAGTATGAAAAGTGATGCTAAAAAAAAATTCAATAAATTCATGTTATTGACCTTGTACTACATAAAAAGGAAGTAGACATTACCTCCCACTTAAGAAAGATACTTCTCTTTCCTTTGGAGATCTCTTCCATAGTATTTTCCAAAATTGTTGGTTTTTCAGTAAGCTCTGGTAAAGTAGAACAGCATGGCAAAGGTCAATACAGAAACAAATAATAAAACAGTAATTCATTTTTATGTTAATAATTATATAATTTTTCTTGATAATAGTAACACTACTTTTCAGCAAAAAATATCAGAAAGTGGTTTACACAGCCAAAGAAATTACAGTGTTAAAAGAAGACTCAAGGGAGAAACCAGCAAATGGCCAATGGAAACAGAAGCATCAATATGGGGGTGCAACTGGTGAGGGCAGGGCCATTCAGAGGAATTTTATCAGGGGGTACAATGTTTCTTTTGGGCCCCTTCCCTACATATGAATTTGGCTCCTGGGCCCCCCTTTTTTGCTCCAGGGCCCCCTTTTTGATCCATTTTTCACCCTGGGCCCGGGTACAAATTATACCCCCTTAATCCTCCTCTCAGAGACCCTGGGTGAGGGTCACACGTTCTGGGGGGGGCACAACACCAGCACCGCCTGAGTCTTCAGCCCTCCAGAGCGGCAAGCGGAGCTCCATGCTTGTAAGTTTTTGGTGCCTGTAGGGCCCTCCAGCCCACCCTTGTGTCTGTTTCGCTCCAAATCATGGCACTCTGGAAGTAATTGGCGGTTATGCAATGATGTCACAACGTCATCACATCAATGCCAACCTACTTTCAGGGTGCTGCGCTCCACGCCTGCACACCAGGCGCCATCGATCCCAGGGCTGCCGCTGACTGGAAAAGGTGCTAGGCTAGATGAATAGAGACAGCTGCTCCCCTCCTGCCAAATATAAGAGAACTACGAAGAGCGCAATCCTGAGGATGGCGATGGCGACGGAACGAGCATTTCGTCATCAGCAACAGTCGCAAACGTGCCAGAAGGCACATTTGCGACTACTCTAGATCAAGGGAGGCCGGCGCAGAGGCCAGCCTCATTTGCTCCGTTGCCGGGCACCTGTGCGTCCACCGGATGAGGTGAGTCAGGATTCGGCAGGCACGGGGGCGTTTCAGCAGGCAAGGGAGGGGGGCCATTGGTATAGCCAGCCCGGGAGGGGGATGGCGTTGGCCATATCACTGTCGGGCCGGCTATCCGCTAAATCCGAGGAGGCCAATAGGGCCGGCCACACTTTACACTTAGGGAAGGGGACGAGCGTCCCCTTCCACGAGTAGACCTCCGGCCTGGCAGTAGAATGGCCTCCGGGGCTCAGGATCCATGGGCCACCTGCTGGATCCTTGCACAGGATTGCGCTGCCCATGTTTCTTTGACCAGTTAGCAGAGACTAACTGGATTGGAAAACATTCTTAATTTTTAACAGATCAAACAACATACATGCCACTTACTATGTGGAATCCAAATGTCTTCACTCCAGACACAAACAGAACAACTTTCACTTTTGGGTTTGCATCTGAGGCGAGCAACATATCTTGATTGTGTATTTACACTGGACACAGTCATATTAAAAGTCCCATTCTCTACAGGAACCTGCAAATAAATACCATTAACCGTTCAATTAGCAAAAGAGGTTATTCATTGTCCTCCTTCTCAAAGGCCAGGAATTATAATGTCAATCAGTACACGCCTCCGCTTCCACAAATGGGTCTCCTCAGATCTATGTCAGCTATTTTGCTGGCATAAGTCTAAGGAGAGGGAATGGGAAAAGGAACCGGGATAGGATCCTGGCGCCAGTATCCAAACTTCCCTTCCTTCCCCACCCAGAAACTTCCCAGTTCCTTCTTACTTGTACTTTTGCAGGTAGCCATTATTGGCAGCGGGCTGTCGCCACTGCCACTGCTTGCGGCGGTGGCTCCAAAATGGCCACTGTAAGAAAATATTTCTTTACCCAGCGTGTAATTCATCTGTGGAACTCCTTGCCACAGGATCTGGTGATGGCACCTGGCCTAGATGCCTTTAAAAGGGGTTTGGACAGATTCATGGAGGAAACGACCATCACAGGTTACAAGCCTTAAGCAACCTCCTGGTTTTAGAAGTGGGTTTTCTCTGTGCCAGGTGCAAGGGAGTAACAAGGGGAAACAGGTTATCTTGTTGTCTTGTGCTCCCTGAGGCATCTGGTGGGGCCACTGTGTGATACAGGAAGCTGGACTAGATTGGCTTTTGGCCTGATCCAGCAGGGCTCTTCTTATGTTCTTATGTATGGCCATTTATGACAGCGGAGCTCTGTTCTGCTGTCATAAGGCAGTTAGGATCTGGCTGTAGGACTCACAACTAGTGCTCAAGCTACCCCCTTGATCCTGTATCCCCACTGACCTTACCTCTTCAAAGGAAAAAGATCCTAAACAAAGTCTCTTTAGCAGATCTTAACTGACAGGTTGTCTCACATGAATTGGTGTGCTCTCTATGGTACGCCAAGCCCATTAAGAAATGGACTGCCAAATTTTGCACCAGCTTTATCTTCCAAGCTACATTCAGTGAAAGTCCTATGCATCAAAAGGCTATAGTATCTGGTTAGAGTAGTCAATTCATTTTTTTAATCAATTTTTAAAAAGTGCCACCAATTAACTGGGTATCAATTTCTTTAAACATATTTTCAGTACAAGAACCTGTGAAGACCATAGGTGGCACACATTGTTAAAATTCCTTTTCCAGTGTCAGCTACCGTTATAGGAGTTGTCATTAAAGAAACTGCATTACACACAATTTTATGACAAAGAACAAATTGATGAAAATGTGCTGGAAATAATGCATTTGTATCCGGAACCTGTTGGACTTTACTTTGTTTATTCCTAAGATGGTTCCTGCCACCAGCAGTACATTTCTATTGCATCATGTATGTCCATAAACTAAAACAAAACATGTATGCATTTTTCCTTCAGAAGTATTGCTTTTATTCCTATGAACATTTATGTAAATTAAATCAATTAATTAGCTATGATTTCTTTAACTGGATGACAATTCTAATCAGAGCCTTTGGACCCAAGAATGTACAGTCAGTTCTTGTTATCCGCTAGGCCCAGGGTTAGGTTTCTGGAAAACCTCATGGATACCGAATTAGTGGGGTCTGAATTAGTAGGGTCCCATTAGTAGGGCCTACCAATAACTGAACATGAGACATTTTCTGCATGCAAAGCAGGAACTCTCCTATTGAGTTAGTGCCCTTCCTCAAAGCTTCCCAGTACCTTTAGAATGGTGTGGATAGTGTGAGAATGGCCCTGTGGATAGGTTCAGAATGACTGTAGAGAGCTCTATGTGGCCCCAATATTAGCCGGATGGCTGTGGAGAGGTCTTGGATGCATGGAAGACCCTTAGAATGGTGTAAATAAGGCTGAAAATGGCCACCACGAACGTCTTCAGGAGGCTACAGAGCTCTAATGGGTCTCAATAGTGTCAGGGTGACTGCCGAGAGATCCTAATGCCTGTTGGATTCAGGGAAGACCCTTACAGTGGCAGAGATAGGGCTCAAAATGGCCTCCACAAATACCTTCAAGAGGCTTGCAGAGACCTTTAGAATGTCTGAAGATGCAGCAAACAGTCGCAGATAGCAAGAATAGACCGCGAATACAGAGAGGTAGGAGCAGTGGCGTCACTGTGACGCGCGTCACCCCAGAGCGGGGGACGCGCGTCACCCCCCCGACTCACCCCCTGACTCACCCCCCCCTACATAGACTTACCTTTTCCGGCGCTCCGGGAGCCGGCTGGGAAGCGCTCCAGGGCCTTCTGAAAAGAAGAGGCCCTGGAGCGCTTGCGTTAAAACGCGAAAATTGACGATTTTCGCGCATGCGCAGACCCTTTTCTGAGGGCAAGGGCCTGCCCTCTTGCCCTCAGGAGGGTTTGCGTATGCGCGAAAATCGTCAATTTTCGCATTTTAACGCAAGCGCATTGGGCCTTCTGAAAAGAAGAGGCCCAATGCGCTTGCGTTAAAACACGAACTTTGAAGATTTTCGCGCATGCGCAGTCCCTCCTGAGGGCAAGAGGGCAGGCCCTTGCCCTCAGAAAAGGGTTTGCGCATGCGCGAAAATCGTCAATTTTCGCGTTTTAACGCAAGCGCTCCAGGGCCTCGTCTTTTCAGAAGGCCCTGGAGCGCCGGCCGGGCCGGACGCTCCCTGGCCTCGGAGCGTCCGGCCTCCGGAGGGTGACGCGCGTCACCCCTTGGCGCGCGTCACCCCCCCCGGCGGCCAGCCCCGCCCGCCACGCTACAGTGACGCCAGTGGGTAGGAGGCAATCTTGCTCCCCGCGAATAAGCGAATTCACGGATAGCAAATGCGCGGGTAGTGAGAACTGACGGTATTTTGCTTTACCTACCGTTATCCACTGCGAGGTAGCTTGCGCTCCTTCTCTGTACTGCAGTTCATATTGCAATAGATCTCTTGGCGAGTCCCATGTAATGATCAACTCATTGAATAACTGATATGCTCTAATGTAGGAAGGTGACGGGCATTTCTCTAAAATGAAGGAAAAACACAGAAGTCGAAGGTTTTTGTAAAACAAAAAATCCAAAATAATCCAACTATTGTTCTCCTGTGTGCAAGCATAAAAAATGATAGTTCTGAAAATAAAACATTTCTTAAAACAAACCATTGCTAGAGGGAAAGTTGTATGACATGGGTGTGTGGCTTGTGTCCTAAACAGAGAAAAAGGAAGCAAAGGTCAAGGAAGCTGTTTTTACCAACTATGCTCATGCACTTTGCTCATGTTGCAATTGTTATGTGAAGAGCAAAACACACGGCCTTAAAAATGGTCTTGTTGGGCTAGTTTATATACCATCAGCAGAATTGAGGAGTCAGGCTTTTTGAGGAATGTACCCATTTTGCAGGTGTCCATGTACGTTCGTATATATTTCTTTGAAGGATTCCCATAAGAGGAACAAAAAGCCTTTCTTAAAGGTTGAAAACATGTCAAAGAGAAGACTTTCTTCAGCCTAGCTTTTCCCCTGATATGTCTATCTCATGGGGAGCATTCAAACGTGCAACCACTGCCGTGCAAACTAAATTCCTACAGTCCAGGAAAACTGGGACCTGATTCTGATGACTGCATAGAGTCATCCCACTCAGTGCATGTACCGGGCCCTGCTCCTGCCCTCTGGCCAGTGACGGAACAAAGAAACCAAAAGAAGACATCCATTCCTAGCCAGGACAGTAATGCATTTTTTTGCAGTTCAACTTGTTTTAGTTGTTTAATTGGATATGACTATTATTTCTGTATCTCAAGTCAGCCCCATAGGACGCTTAGACCAGTGTTTCTCAAACTGTGGGTCGGGACTCACTTGGTGGGTTGCGACCTGATTTCTGGTGGGTCCCAGGTGATGGAAATATCAGATAAGTAATTGCCACAAGCTCTGAGGCTATTCAAAAATCAGATAGCTGCTAATAGCCCTTCAAAGAGCTAAGCCCTTGTAGCTTGCAAGATAGCTGCTAATTGCTCTGCAAGGAGCTGAGCTCCTGCAGTTTCCCAGCTTGTGTAAATATAGGGAGATAAATGCTTGAGCGTCTCGTAAAGCTAGGTGGGTGCCGATAGAGTGTCAATTTAAAAAGTGGGTCCCGGTGCTAAAAAGTTTGAGAACCACGGGCTTAGACAAACAGTTTAGCCTTGTAACAAGCCTGTGAGAAGGGAGGTTAGACAGAGACGATAATTTGCTGAAGGCTATCCAGACAGCTTCACAGCAAAACTGCATGTGTGAACATTCAAGGCCAACGCTATAGTCATTATACTCTGCATTGCTGGCTTACGTCTTGTTGTATACCTTTTGTGGTGATAAAACCTCACCATGTAGTACAAGGCAAATGTGAGAGGAGGAGGAGGAGGAGGAGGATGGGGCTGCAATGAATTATGCTTGGCAGCATGGGGGTGACGGAGAGAGAGGGAGATGACAGCAAAAACAACATGCATTGGAGATGAGGGTGGGTGAGAATCCCACCGTGAGATCGAGGCAGGGGGAAAACTATCTGCTGACTGAACTGCTGGGATGGGGGGGGGGGGTTGTGTATGAGTGTATTGGAATTTATTAACCAATATGTTGACTGGTGGTCTCTATTAACAATAAAATGACAACAGTGACCCAACCAATATTTTATAATAAAAACTGCAGCTTCAGACCACTGAAGAAAGTTTCCATACTTGCTTCGTTAGGTACAAATGAGACGTTCTTTGTTATCATGCAGCTCCTATGGGAATAACTGGCTGATATCCATACAGTCACACTTTTATCCGGGCGAAACAGGTACCGCTGTCTTGTGAAAGGAGGCAATGTCTTTTCACAATGTTGGTATGCATTCCTTCAGGAAAAAGAGAGTATAAAACAAACTCAACCCTCCTAATATACACCATGTTTTAACGTATGTACTGGAATTAGAAGAGGCAGATTTACAGATAATTAGAAAACTATCTGTAGGCTTCGAAGGGATTATTTTTCACAGTCTAATATTCTAGTTTTGTTTTCTATTATTTTTACTGTTTTAAACATTGCATGTTTAATAAGTACATGTATGAGGGAGCACATGTATAAAATGGAATCTTTGTCCTTTTAATGGATATTTTATGGGTATTTAGGGGGTTCAGTACATCGGAACAAAATAAAATATTCAATGTTGGCAGTGTGTTGCAGGGAAAAGATGGTTTGAGGATAAAGAGCATAGCTACTGCTAGGGCCCAGAGGGGGTACTGGTGATGGAAGTCAGGCAAAGGCACTGGCAGGGGTGTAAGAGGGGAATAGGAACATGTACAGATCACAGTAACGCCAGCTGGGTAGGCAGGTGTTGGATAAAAGGCGCCCACAAGATGCAATATAGGGTGTCATTCCAATGATCTTGAGCCAATTAAGGGTTCAAATAGTCCTGCTGCCAGGTTGTTATAATTATTAAAATAAATTCTACCCTTCCTTTCTCCTTTTGGGTGACTCAAGGCAGCCTACAATATCTATCAAAAACACAGTTGATACAACAAACACAAACAATACAAAATACAATAAAAGCAAGCAGCAGCAAACTAAAGAAAATCATGAGAGTCAACTGAGTTCAGGAAACACTTGTTTAAACAGCCGCCTCTTCAGCCCTTGATGGTACAGCAGCAAAGAGGGAGGCAGCTGTCCACTAGAGGGCAGGGGGCTGCCACCGAAAAGGTCCTCTTGCAAATCCATGTCAACCAAACCTCAGTGGGGCAAAGGGTGCACAAAAGAGCCACCCTCCCTGTTCGTAATGGACAGACAGGTTCGTATGGAGCAAAGTGATCCTTTGGGTATCTCGGCCCCAAGCCATGTAGCTTTAAAGTAATAACGAGCACCTTGAATTGTATCCAGAAAACAACTGGTAACCAATGCAGCTGACGCAACTTAGCAAGACATGATTGACAGTGCAATCCTAGCCAACTTTCCAGCGCCGATATAGCAGTGCCAACAGGGCGCACACTGCATTTTACAGTGTGGTGGCAGTCATGGAGGCCTCTTCAAGGTGAGGGAACATTTGTTCCCTTACCTTGGGGCTGCATTGTGGCTGCACGGGTTAGGATTGCGCTGTCAATCATCTTGCACTGGTCAACTCCCAAGGAACTGCATCTTGTCCCAGCCAGAGTATTCAAAGGGTCTTCAAAGGCAGCCCCACATAACGCACATTGAAGTAAGCCAGGTTAATGTTTCTAGCCCCACCCTCTCTAAAGAAACTTTTGGTGCTTAAAAAGTCCATGCTGTATTTCTCAAGTGCCACCTTCAAGGGCACTTCCTGGAAGTTCTCAGGGAGAAAAAAAGGTTTCCCCCCCCCCAAAAAAGAAAAAAACGGTTCCCTGGCAGCCCATCGCAAAAAAAGAGAAAAATGTTTTCCCTTCATTGTCTTTCTCATGTGCAGTCAAATTGATGACATGATTAGTACTTGTGACTTTCTCTGCGAGTGCTGTGTGTGTGAATGAATTTGTTGGAGGCCTGAGATCGGCCTCAGACCTCCAACAAATTCCCTTAACCCATTCCCCCTTCTCTGTAATATTCCCCCCTTCTCGGTTATTAATTATACCCACATTAAAGTTTGTTTTTGCTGAACCTTTCATCCTTGCCTCTTCTTCCTTACCCATTGAATCTTAGAGTTATGCCTTTGGCAACTACACAGGATCCAGCAAACAAATTAGTTTTCTCCCATGTGTGTATGTTAACGCATGTTAACACATGTTTAGAAGTGCACCCAGTAACAACTATGGTATGAGAGTGGGGGGGGGGGCACAGTCTAAGCTTAATAGAGGACTATTAAAAAGAGGAAGAGTGAAAGCAGAAGCTTTCAATCTCCTACTTTTGTTCACAAAGGAAGAGAAGCATGCAAGCTCAAGAATTGCTCACAATACAGGTGTCCCACACTTAATGACGGATCGCTTAATGACGATCTGAATATATGACATAGGTCCCCAGTAAAAAAGAAGAGCAAAGGATTTTAAAAGGTGCATCTTTTTAAATCCCCAGCTCTTCAGCTGTTCGCACTAGATAAGGGCTTTGAAGTTCAGCGCTGTGCTTAAAGCCCCAGTTGCTGAACTCCAAAGCCCTTCTCTTGAACTCTTGAAGCCCTTACCTAAAGTCCTTACCTAAAGCCAAACAGCTAATGGGCAACTTCAAAGCACAGCAAGACCCGCTTAATGACTGCTTCACTTTATGATGAGGATTTCAGAACATATCCCTGTCGTTAAGCGGGGGACACCTGTAATTTAAACCATGGTTCTGATGATTGCCAAATAGTAGAGCCAGTCCTGCCTAGCCCTTGGTTAGCACAAGGGAACTACTTATGGTGGATGGAAGAGTTTGTTATGACAGAAGTACTGTATCATGATATCTTAGAATCAGATATAAATTATGGAAATTACTCAGGTCTGGGAAACACAATTCTAAGGGAGTAGATATTCTGAATCCTCCCCCTTCCCTCCCCATCCCAGACTTACCATTTAAAAAACACAGTATATACAGTTGAATTTGATGTAGTGGGTAGCAGTAGCCAAGAACATTTCAGGATCCCCATCGTTTCTAAATAATAGCACATCAGATTGTCTTGCCAGTCTGCAAAATGAAAGCAGGCAACCTTATACATTGGGGCTGAAGTAGACAGTAGATATAAGCCTGTAGTGGACATTAAGCTTGTTGAGTTTGGCAAAGATCGAAAAAGCCCCCCCCCCATTAGAAGGGGAAAGCTTTTGTTAATAACAAGGACAAAATGTTTTAGTAACAATAACTAAATGTTTCAAAATAAACAATTAAACAGCATGAAAACAGCAGACTCAGAAGATGATACACGATATTCAAGAGAATAAGATGGTCTTTAAAAAAAGGTAAAGGTGACCCCTGACAATTAAGTTCAGTCGTGTCGACTCTAGGGTGTGGTGCTCATCCCCGTTTCAAAGCCGAAGAGCCAGCGTTGTCCAAAGACGCCTCCGTGGTCATGTGGCCAGCATGACTCTCCTTGCTGCAGCGTGTAGCATGCAGCTGGAACACGGAGCGCTGTTTACCTTCCCGCAAGCGGTACCTATTTATCTACTTGCATTAACATGCTTTGGAACTGCTAGGTTGGCAGGAGCTGGCCAAGCAACGAGAGCTCACCCCGTTGCGGATTCGAACTGCCGACCTGCCGACCTTTCAATCAACAGCTCATGGTTCAGCGGTTTAACCCACTGCGCCACCCGCTGGCCTTAAGATGGTCTTTACCTGGCACCTAAAGGTTAACAAAACAGGTGCCATATGTATGTTTTATTGTTATTTTAGCTGTTGTAAATGTGTACATCACCTTGGGTGCCTTTTTAGCAGGGGTGGCCAAACAGAAGGCTGCTAGACCCAAAAATGAATGTGGCTCCCTCAACTATTTGACTTTAACCTTGGAATCCCTCAGGAGGGAGACGGGGGTGTGGCGTCTGAGTCTCCAACTAATGCTTAGGTAAAGGTAAAGGTATCCCTTGACAATTAAGTCCAGTCGTGTCCGACTCTAGGGAGCGGTGCTCATCTCCGTTTCAAAGCCGAAGAGCCAGCGCTGTCCGAAGACGTTTCCATGGTCATGTGGCCGGCATGACTCAACACCGAGGTGCATGGAACGCTGTTACCATCCCGCTGACGCGGTACCTATTAATCTACTTGCAATTTCTTGCTTTTGAACTGCTAGGTTGGCAGGAGCCGTCGCACGGATTCGAACTGCCGACCTTTCGATCAACAGCTCATGGTTCAGTGGTTTAACCCACTGCGCCACCCGCTTGAAGGGGTCCAATTCTCCCTCCTCTCTCACACTTCTCTGTATTTAGAGAGTGGAAGCAGCTGCGTGCGCAGCGCGGCTCCAAACACGCCCTTCAGGCTCCAGGGAGGGCGGGAGGGCCAAACACGAAGACAGCCGAAGCAGATCACAATGAGGCGGTGGGCGAGAGACACGGCGGGCGCGGGCCACGCACCTGGAGCAGCTGCTCCGCGCACACCGCCCTAGTTCCGCCGCTGTTCTGACCTTTCTAATTTGACCTTCTCTTCATCTGTCTGACCTTTTATATCTGTGATTTGCTGTAGGATAAAGTAGTGAGTGGTTCATGAGTCAGAAATCATAACTTTAAGGAATTCAGGCATAGTCTATGAACAGAGTCATTGTACTGATCTCATGAACTTAGCTTCACATAAGTATAATCACCCACTTTACTCCCTGCATTCCATGGTCATTCGGTCTCTTTGTTCACAGGTCTAGGTCCACCCAAGTGGGCTCTGTCAAAAAATCTTTGTTCCCACCAATACGTTAGCGTAATCCTATGCAAGTAAGTCCCATGGATTTCAATGAAACTTACTCCCAGGAAAATGTGTATACTGGATTGCAGAGCTTGTTAGCTAACTCAGCAAAGCCAAAAAGACTGTTCTACTATTACAGTTGTGAATCAACACTGAACTTTACAATATTATGGTCACTTACTGTACCTCTCCCATCTCAGAGCCCACAAAAGCTTATACAGGTCGTCCCTTGTTATTCGTGGGTTTGGCATCCACAGATGCTGAGCTGCTCATCCTGCATCGTGCCAGGCGCAACCTGCGAATAACAGGGTGCTGGAGTCCAGAACCCAATGTCACCATTACTCAACGGGGGAGAGGGCTCTGGAGGCCCCTTCCTTGTTGCACTGGGCCTGCAACTGCCTTCATGGGCCTCTGCGGGCCTCAGAAAGCCTCTCCAAATTAACCAGAAGAAGTGACTTCCAGTTTAGCGTTGTCCACTTCCAGTTGCTTCAGAGAGGCTTTCTGAGGCCCATAGAGGCCTTTGGAAGGGGTTGTAGATCCGGTGCAATGAGTAAGGGGCCTCTTGAGCCCTCCAGAAGCCCTCCCCCCATGAGTACAATTTTGGTGTGTGGTGCTGAATTCCAGCATCTGCGGATTAACAGTATCCGCGGGGGAGGGGCAGAACCAATCTCCCGCGGATACTGAGGGACAACTGTGTACTTCAATACATTTGTGGTCTCTAAGGTACTACAAGACTCTTTGTCATTTTGCTGCAAACAGACCAACATGGCTATCCCTCTGCAAGCTGATTTTTTGAAGTACCGTATTGGTCTGAGTATAAGACTCACTTTTTTCTCCTAATTTAAGTTTTTAAACTAGGGGTGCATCTTATAATCAGGCTGTTGCAATTTAATGCCAGTGATTTAATTAATTTTTTTTAATAGCACCAAACTTTAAGGGTGCGTCTTATAATCAGGTGCGTCTTATACTCGGGACAATACGGTACTTTTTAAATGTGTGGGCTGGAAGTTACAGGAATTAGGAGCAGATTTCTGAGTACAGTACCACCACCCACTGCTGTATTTTTTTTTTTTTAATGATACAGAAATGTAATATGAAAGTGCTACAGATTATAATCTGTGATATGACACACATTTGACTTTCCTGCTAATTAACCAAGCAATTAAGCTTTTTACAAAACAATCTTTAAACTAGCCCCTGGTGGTTCATTTGGACTTGCCTGTGGGATGTAGGTGAATCGGCACGCTGAAAAATCTTGACACACACCCTTGTGTATAAATGCCTTAACAAAACTAAGCATTTATAGAGTTCTTTTTGGGAAAGGGCAGAAGCCAATCCAAGTGAATCCTCGTCATATATTTTGGCCAACAAAAGTGTGTTCTATAAATCTGTAACAAGTTACTGAAGCCAATGAGAAAATTCAGTACACATTTGACTTTTTAAAGAAGCTGCTACAGAAGCTAAGTATTTGTGGCTGCTAAATTGATAAGGTGTGAATAATAACAATCTCATACAGAACAAGGCACTGTATTTTTATAACAGTAACATGACAAGACCTTGCCCGCAGGGCAGGCTTACAATCTAAATAGAATCATAGAATGTTAGAGTTGGAAGGTGTCTTGCAAGAAACAATCAAATCACCTGGATGTAATGTGCAGAAAGAATAATCACAGTCTTCAGAAGAATCTTTGTGGGGGGAAAACAAAGTAAAGAATTAATAATGTCAAAAGTGAATCAAAATGTTATTTTTCATTTATCACAATGATTTGCTCTTCTGGGATAGAGATTAGAGGAGTGATGCCTCCAAGATGGTGTGGTTAGTCGGCTCGGATCTGGCTACAACGGTCCATGACTTGGTGACATCCCGTCTAGACTACTGTAATGTGCTCTATGTGGGGTTGCCCCTGAAGACAGTCCGGAAATTGTAGCTAGTACAGAATGCGGTGACCCATGTGGTTGCAGGGGCTCAACGGCTTGACTCAGTTGAGCTGCTGCTCTGGCGGCTACACTGGCTGCCATTTGTTTCCGGGTGCACTTCAAGGTGCTGGTAAATACCTTTAAAGCCCTATATGGCCTGGGATCACAGTATCTGAGGGACTGCCTACTACTCCCAAATAATCCTACCCATTTTCTTAGGTCATCGGAGAGGGCCCTGTTGAGAGTTCCACTGCCGGGAAAAGTTAAGGGTGTAGTGACAAGGGCCTTCTCAGTTGTGGCACCAGTTTTATGGAACTCACTGCCAGAAAATCTAAAACCCACCCCTTCAGTAGAGAGTTTCCAGAAAGGTCTAAAAACATTTTTATTTACTGGCATAAGTGCACTTTCACCACCAGTAGGTGGATCTACTGTTACACCAGTGCAAGAGTTACACAGGATTGCGTTGTCAGTCCATCTCATGGTAGAAACACCCTTGACCAGAGTGTAGCAGTTAATAAAAACTCACCTGCTGCAGTGAGCCAAGCCAAAGATGCAAGGAGGAGGAATCTCTTCCATTTTCCTTTGAAAACAAAAGGACAAAGATCATCAGAGTCATTCACATTTATTTCTGTATATTTATCTATCACATTTGAATCCTGCCAATCTTCAAGGAGCTCAGGGTGGCATACAAAGGCTTCTTCATTTTATCCTCAGAACCTCCCTGTGGAGGAGGTTAGCCTGAAAGATAGTGAGGTGGTTCAGATCGATGTGATGCCAAAACATGGTTTGATGTTACATGCCTGAACCCTAGGCTCATCATAGTTTCTTTTTCCCTTAGACACAACATTTCCCACCATCCTTTCCTGGCTTGAAGTAAACCATAGTTCGTTGTTTTGTCCAAACTGGCAAATTATTTGCATTGCCATGTAACCTAGAATTGAAAACAATAGTTGGATGCTGGTTTCCAATCCTGGTTTGCAAGGCAAGTGCAAATAACAGTTGACTGGTCTGGATGAAAAGGAGGAAATTGCTGTGCATAAGGGGAGGAGGAGCAGTAAAGAGGAATCTGCAAGCTCAAGGGTCCTGCTAGGCTTGTTCATGTAGCACCAGACCATGGTTTGGCATTATGTTTGAACCACTCCAGTAAATTGCCATCAAGCCAGCTTCATGGCTGTGCTGGCTATTCAAACCCAAGCTCCTCCTTACAACAACACCACAATTGGCCCTCTATTCCAGGATCCCCCGCAGATAATGAAATCTGGTGAAATGAAAGCCAGGATGGTGTAGTGGTTTGAGAGTCAGACTTCGACCTGGAAGATCCAGGTTCAAATCCCCACTCAGCCATGAAGCTTCCGGGGTGACCTTGGGCCAGTCACTATCTCTCAGCCCCACCTACCTCACAGGGTTGTTGTGAGGACAAAAGGAGGGGAGGAAATATGTACACCACTCTGAGCTCCTTGGAGGAAGGGTGGTATAAAAATGTGAAAAATAAATAAATAAATATATTAAAAGCACTTCCGGGTTTTCCGAGAAACTGAAAGTACCTTTCAGAAGCCTTTGGGAAGTCTTCTGAGGCACATGGAAGCCACACACAACCTCCCCGTATCTCAGAAGACTTCTCGGAAGCTTCTGAAGAGCACTTCTGGGTTTCTTGGAAAAACCAGAAGTGCCTTTTCTTCCGTGAGTTAGTCAAATCCGCGGGTTCCAAATCCAAGGAAAAAAAGAACCGACTGTATTGTCTACTGCGACTGGCAGCATATCTCAAAACTCTCAGGCAAAAGTCTTTCCCAAGCCTGTCACCAGAGGTCTTTTATGCTGGAGATGTTAGGAACAAAAACAAAGACTTTATGCACGTAAAATATATGGCCCACAGTTACAGTTGTACACACCCTGCTCAGGTGTGAGTTGCAGATCTGATCCTTTGGATCAAGGGGCCTACCTCTTCCTTTTTATTAGAAATATATAACAGCCCAATCCTGCATGACAGCCCAATCCTGCTCCGGCTTGGCCCCAGAACTCCTCGGAAGTCGGGAGAAGGAGACAACCCCTTCCCCCGTTGTAGGGCTGCCCGGCCCCAATGGGCCTCCTCGAGCCGATGTACAGCCGAGGTGGCTGGGTAAGGGCAGTCCAGGCCGGGAGAAGACTGGGGATATCGGCAGAGCTTGCCACCAATATCCCCGCCCCCCTCCTGGCCCGGGCTGGCCAACGGCCGGCCTCCGTCACCGCCCAGCCCGGCCTCCCCCGCACCAACTATTGTAAATCTTTCGCAGGGTCATCTGGGAGGCGGAGTACGGGTTGCCGACCTCCACACTGGCGGCCCTTACTCACCGGGTGCCGAAAATGTGCTTTACGGTGTGTTTACAGCACCCGGCACCTGTGGAGTGCCTGCTCTGCAGGCACAAAGTTAGGGAGAATCGCGCCATAAATGAGGGACTAAGGTGTCAAGGGAGGGGATTAAGAAAAGACAAGGGGCAAAAATTAGGAAAGGATAAGTATATACTAAATACAATACTTCAAGGAAAACAGCTTTTAACTTCATGGTTTTTGTTTAATAAAGGTGAGCAGAGAAGAATATTGACTGAGCAGGTTATAAGGTTTAATTTGTTTTGCCTGCCTGGAACTGCTACTGAAAAGACTACTAAAAAAGAAAATAAAGCAAATTCCCCTTGCTACAGTTGCATTACTGCAGTACAGACCATGGACTGATAACTGGGGACGACATCATAGAGAAGAGATTGCAGAACCTGATCACATTTAAAGTATCTAAAGCATTAGATTATTCTGAAAAATTCCACTCAAACATAACCATTTTCAAGCAAAAACCATTTATAGTCTGAAGCAGCACACTGCAAACTACTGAGAGATCCCAAGAGATACAGGTCTGTTAACCACATCCTTATGCTTTAAAAAAGAAACATTTTTGCAGGTGCAAAACAGAATTAAAGCCATTCTTTAAAATAAACTTGAAAAACTTCAGTCAAATGAAATAAAGTACTCCAGGTAGGAATTTACAGTGACATTTTAATTATAGCTACCAGTTTCTATGGTAAACTGTTTTTATCTAGAATGAAAAGTCATTATTTTGAAGTAAAATTTCTCAATCTGCCATTAATCCGCTTTTAAACGTATACATGTGGTGTAGCGGTTCTGGTGTTGGACTTAGATCTGGAAGATCCAGGTTCAAATTGGCATCCAGCCCATGTAGCTTCCTGGGTGACTATGACTCAGCCTATCCTACCTCACAGGGCTCTTGTGAGGACAAAGGCGGGAAGGAACCATGTACACCACCCTAAGCTCCTTGGGGGAAGGGTGGTATAAAAATGTGAAAAAATAATCAAGGAATCCATAGACATTCTGAAGGCACTACTGAAGAACAGAATCCCAGATAGCTTCATATTCCCAGTCTTGCTATTGGAACGTTCTCCATTTATTGGTATTATTTGGTCAGGCTCTTGTGATAGCATTTTCATAAGTAACTCTGGTGTCTATATCTGGTTGTGTAAGTAAGGCTGTCACTCACATTCGATGGAAAGTCTTGAGCAACGCCACAATCCTAGGCTTACCTTGTGCCAGCTATGCAGCCTCAGCGTTGGTGTTGGGTGTCACGAACACGCCGTAAAGCATGTTGTGACACCCACTGGGTATTATTTATTATTTATTTTATTATGGTATTTATATACTGCCTTTTCTTTACAGATTCAAGGCGGTTTACATAGGCATGCAGTTCTAAACCCCATTTTTTCAAAAAGTACTTTTTACAAGTATTGTTCTATGAGAACATAGAACCCTCAATTCCCAGATGTTTCCTTTCAAAGTGCAGCCACGTCCTGGCTGTGCACCTGGCTCTTCCAAGCTTTTCTCAGCAGCCGCAGATCTCCCTTAGTCGGTTCTCAAGGTGTTATCCATCTTGCAAGCTGAATCCCATTGACTCAGTAGGCGGCACTGGCGTCGAGTCCTGCGCCGCCTGCCTGCTGATCAACGCTGGATCAATTCAATGCCGATCAATTCCTACTTGCCATGGAGCAGGTAAGTCCCATTCCAAGTGGTGCAGAGCAGTGGAGTTGCTCTAGGTGGGGCGGAGCTCTAACTTCCACTGGACTCCGACCCACTGTTACACGCCCGCATGAGGCGGCCCCGGCCCCTTGCCTTTGGAGCAGTGAAAGCAACATGCAGGAGACTACTGGTGCAGAGGCTGGGGAGGTGGGGGATGGTGGGGGTGGGTAACAGGGCAGTGGGAGGGAGGGGGTAGGCGGATTGGGCCTGGGAGGGGGTGGGACTGGTGTCCTTGTCAGACACTGTATCTTATGCGCCCTCCCAGGCCTCGAGCCCAAACAGTTCTACGCCTTAGTTCTACGCCAGCTAAAGAGGTGGCAGAGAACCAAGTAGCCCCATCGTGGTGGCTGGCCCCCACTTGCCTCCTTCCCCGGATAGGATACAGTGTGGGCCATGTGGACCACACTGCACAGCCTACACTGGGG